>BSBM01000863.1:5867500-8750000 GCA_027924585.1 Larix kaempferi
CGATGATGATGATGATGATGATGATGATGATGCCGATGATAATGACGATGATGATGAAGATGATGATGAAGATGACGATGATGATGAAAACGACGACGACGACGATGACAACGATGATGATGATGATGAAGATGATGATGATGATGATGATGATGATGATGATGATGATGATTACGATGACGATGACGATGACGATGACGATGATGATTATGAAGATGATGATTATGATGATGATGATGATGATGATGATGATGATGATGATGATGACGATGATGATGATTATGATGATGATGAATCCGATGACCTCCCCATACCACCGACAGTAAGAGGCATCGGATATCACTAGAGGAATTCGTGTCAAGGAAATAAGAAGTCACTAGATTAGGACTGGAATTCCCAAATCATGTTAAAAGTGTGAGTGGCATCAAAGAGTTGATGCAATCAAGGAGAAAGGAAAAAAGAGTCACATATAGAACATGCAAGCGAGGAAAATGGAAAATAAGTAAGACTAAGCCCCCAACGCAATAAGATCATGTTGAATCAGAGACATAGCAACCGAGAAACTAAAATGTTGAGAATTAAATGCTATGTAAATTACTATAATCATGGTCATCTGATCCTAAAGCATAAATGGTAAGCATATGCTATACTAGATAAAAAAAACCTAAAATCCTCATCCACATTGTAATACAACGAAAAAAATTGGAAAATTATGCCAATGGAAAAATCACAACAATGTTCATGATTAAAACCAAAATTATACCAATTGAAGAAGCGCAACCATGTTCATGATTAAAAGCGTCCTTATTGATGAGATAAATCAATGAAACCAAAATAGAAAACTACAAAATAGAGACATCCCTCAATGGAATGGATGGCCATAATCAATATTTTACTTTGAAACTGAAATAGAAAACTGCAAAATAGAGACACACCTCAATGGAATGGATGGCCATAGCTGAATAATTCAATGTTCAATTATTTACTTTATTTATTGATATGATATTTACCGAAAGACTATTTTCCTGCAAGGGATATGAAGAAAGCATGAGATACGGTGTAATATATCAATTGCTAAAGGGAAACCCTCCCACACCGTCGATGCATGAGTCTAGAAACCCTCCCACACCGTCAATGCATGCGTCTAGTCTAACCATGCCAAATTTCAGTCCAAGCCAGCACAAATTTAAACAATTTCAATGTTGGACCCATGCAGTACATGATCAAGCACGCCATTTGGGTTAGCATATTGATAATTGTGCATTTCCTTACTAATATTCTCTTTGTTTCGAGAATAATTTAATATTCTCTACTAAACATGGAAAACCACATGAAGTTGGGATCTCTTATGGCCCCTCCCCCCCCCTCACATCACTCTCAATTCCCCATAACCCGACAAAAAAAATTAAATGTGTTTTTTGTCATACTCTATAATAAGCAATGTTTCTAATTATAACATACAGGAAAATAGAAAAAAAACTAAGAAACAGTTAATTTATACATACCAATAAAATTCAATATTTCTATCGCAATATTAAATCAAAATATATAGAGTAGATATATTATTGCATACCTCGTACACTTCAATGTACTTCATCATCTTCTTCATCCAAGTCATCATTTGTATCATCCGATCCAGATTCAACATTGTAAGGATTGGCTATATCATCATTTTCATCGATGTCAGTTACGATCATCATGTCATCGTCGATATCATCTTCATGGACATTGTCTGATACATCATCTGATTCAACTAATTCTTCGACATATTCTTTTGGAACATGATCATCTAACTCATGTTGATCATGATCATCTTCAACGCTATCTTCTTCTTCGAGAAACTCTTCATTACCTTCATCTACGTTATACTTTACCGGCCTTCCCCTTGGATCGTGTCTCACAGCAAATGACCAACCTGCTCTGCCTGGAACCTCAGAGTAAAATACCTGTTCACATTGGGTTGGAAGAACAATATAGGGATCTGTTCCTAGCTCAAACAACCTTGTATTTACCATGGTAAATCCATTATCATGTTCAATAATTGTTTTATCGGGATCACATTGATTCAATCGATACTTGTACCATTTGAAAACAAATAGAAATACCTTGAAGGAGTTAAAGTCACACTGAAGAATGTATTCCAGATACCCATAGTATCGATTTTTCAGAGAGTTCTGGATGTCTGTCACTTCTAGAGGAAACATTGGTCACCTCAAAGACTGCAGATATCCCACAATCTGATGTTTTCTTTGTTTCATCCAAATTTTTGATGCACCACATAGTCTTATGGTGTTTTACCTACAACAAGCCATACCAGAAAATATCATTACATAATGATCCAATATTTATGATTAAGTGCATGTTTATAATTCCATACAGGGAAAAAAATCTGCGTGTACATCGACAATATGTTTGCAAAAAAAAATAGTGTGGTTGATTAATATGCTTACCTGCTTATCTTTTAAACCATATGCTAAATCAATTTCCCTTTCTGTTAGATTGGTATCTCTATTGCGATGTGTTGCTTTAACCAATGAAGACACACCTTCCCATGATATTCCATGACCATATTGTTCACAGCGTTCAATCCATACCTTCATCCAGTCAAGATTGTTTGCGATGTATAAATGAATTGCATCCCACTCTCGACTAACTGTTTGATGACAACAAAATTAAAATTCAATGCAAATGTATATTCACTTAACAAAGTATATTACACTCTAAATTGATGCAATGTATTGAATATAAAAATAGAATATGTATGATATATATACATAAAAATCAACAATCAAATGTGTTATATTACCTTTCACCTTCGTCGATCTACCTTTCCCCCTTCGGGTACTCCCCTTAGAAATTGTTATTGGAGTTCGGATCACAAATGCGACGTAAATTGAGATTTGACGCCAATTTAGGAAGATATTCACTAATATACAACATGTTTTGGTATACCATATATCCCTCCATCATAGAACCCTTAGCATGTGCTCATTGTCTAACCAAACCCTTCATAAATTTCAAGTGCCTCTCAACCATCCACATGGACCTTGAGTGCGCAGGTCCACACAATTCAATCTCCTCAACTTGGTGTATGAGGTAGTGTTCCCGTGCATTGAAAAATGCCAAAGATAGATGCTTCTGCATTTCACACATGAGATGAGGAATTTCTCTCCTCCAATACTTTATATCTTCTTTATGGAATTCTTTAGATGACAACCATCTACAAGTGACACAACCCAATCAAGAGATTTAAGAAAAAAAACATTATATTGCATAACATGAATTAGAGCACAAAAATCAAATATAAGTTCTACGATGAATTAAACAAACACTAAGCGCATGCAAAAAAAACGCTACTTACCTCATGTATTTCCTGAGATTATATATTACTTGTTTGACATTGTTGTCGAAGTTGTCCGGGAGAGAGAGAGGTAGAACATACTGTAACAATATACAAATTGTTTCATTTTTTAAACAAAGAGTAGACAAACAAAAATACCAACCATATTCACTGGAATAGAAAAAAAATAAAAAATAAATGCATACCATAATAATTACCTTCATGAAGACATGCCAATCATGCGTTTTCACCCTTGCAAATTCACCTTTCTTTGTTATGATATTCTTCATGTTCACACAAAATCCGGTGGGAAATTTAATTTTTTGCATGACTTCTTTTACAACATTACTTTGCTGGTCCGTTAACATCCATGGAAGTGAGTTTATATTAATTTTCTCTCCGTTGCTATGAAATTAAATGATGTCTTTCATTGCATGGTTTCCTTCTTGAATGTCTTTGCAAATTTTGACAATTGTTTCTTTCTCACTCCTTCCATCCAATATTCACCATAATGTTTCAGTCACATTATTTCCGATATTCATTGTATCAAGCAGATGAGAAATTTGTAGGTGCTCATAGTAGGGAAAGCTACTAAATTGTCTAGGATAAATTTTCATTCCTCGTGGAAGCCCATTAATTCCTTCATGATCACATGAACAACCATCATGAATCATAGTTTATAAATAAATTACAGAAATCAATGTCAATTACAGTAAACAACACAAAATAAAAAAAAATAACATTTCATATATGATGATTCATACGTACCTTGACAATTTCTATTATATTGCAACTTCCATAGGTGAGGTGTCATTCTCTGCGGTTTTAATGCAGTCTCTTGCTTTCCATTGAACAAATGTTTTTCGGTAGTTCGATACCTATGATTCTTAGAGAGCAAGTGCCTATACTCATCAAAAACCTCCTTTCCTAAGATTTTTGAATGACGAGATTTGATCTTACGACCACAAACTGGACATGCAAATTTCCCCTTTGTCTGAAGACCTACATAAAGAGATGGAATATCTATGTCAATTATAATTATATACAAAATTAATGGATTATTTATAAAAACATGCGTGCGTAGTATATTAACTAGTTCATAAAATTAAATCGTGCAAATAAAGTGGAACTTATAATTACAAACCGCAAAAATGGGTTAACCCTAGGGCATCATGTATTGTCCATACAAGCATTGCATGGAATTGAAATTGCCTTTGTCATATTGGTCTAGATACTTCATACATAGTGATGCCATTCCATAACTTTAGTAGCTCGTCAATAAGAGGTTCGATATATACATTCATATTTTTGACTTGGTACTTACCTGATTGATTTGAACATATAAAAAATATAATTATGAGACGTACCATTTAGATATATAAACCATATTACACAAGAGAAAAACAATATATATATATATATATATGACATTATGCAACAAAATATGACAAATGAGATGCCACTACATTAAAAAAAAAAGCTGTAGACACAATATACCTGGAACAATCATCGACAACATTATGTGCTCCCTCTTTATTGACAATCATGGAGGAATGTTATTATTGATAACAAAAATAGGCCACACTGAGTAAACAGATCTCATCTCTACAAATGGATTGACACCATCTACTGCCAAAGAAATCCTAATATTATGAGGTTCTTCTTTAAAGTGAGGCCATTTTTCCTCCATATCTCTAAATGCAGACCCATCTGCAGGCATTCGAATAATGTCATCTTGACTTCTGTTCTGTGTATGGTAATCCATAAACCGTGCTATGCTTTTGCACCTGAACAGTCGTTGCAAACGTGGAATAATGGGAATACAACGAAGAACCTTGCGAGGTACCTTTTTTGTTACTTCATCTATTCGATATCTACTGATATGACATTCCAGACATTCTGTTGCAAATTCATGTTGATTATAATATATAACATGGTCATCGGGGCATGCATGAATTGCTTCATATTGCATTCCAATTTCTTTCATGATGACAGATAAATCTCGATATGTGCGAGGTAAAATATTTGAAGGTGGTAACAAAAATTCAGCTATCATGCTACAACAAATAAAAATAAAAATCTAGATAATATAATATATAGATAATATTAATGAAACACATTTCATCCGTATTAATTTGACTTATGAATTAACAATAAAATTATTAGACGAACGGTGATAACCTTTAGCGCGATCATATATATTATGTGATGGAATATATTACATACCTTAACATCCATATGACTGATATGTTTGAAAGACCATTCATAATCTTCAAGTTCATTATCAACAATATAGCAAAGAGAAGATTTGTGTTGGAGCCCTCATAAAGGGGTTCGTATGCTTTCTCAAGAAGAGGTAAATCATGAATATCATCAAAATGATCATCATTTTCATGATCATGATCATCATCATCCATTCTAACATTAAATGAATCATGGATAAAAGTATTTGTACCATCATCTTCAACTATGTTATCAGTATGATCATCTTCTTCAATATGATCATTAACTTGTTCTCCATTATTCATAGCTCCATGTTCCTCTGGTACTTGTTCTGAAAGCACTTCCTCCAGACGATATGCCGTAGGATGTATTTCCTTTATAATTACATGAAACCATCAATAGATAAAAGTTAATACAATAAATATTAAAATAATACATACATACATTTACAAAAGCAATCAAAATAAAAACATATATAATGCAAAACTTACAAATGGATGATATTCATGTCCCCCCTCAGCGTGTCCATGTTCCCTACAATGTTTTTTGGTTGTTGTGATCTCTATTCTTCTTGTTTTAAAGCCCCTGCATTGACTACATGGACAATAACATTTCCCATCACCCTTTCTTTTCAGTCCATCCCACAATCTAGCAAGCAATTGTTGATTTTGTTCATCTGGATCAGGAATATTGCTATTTGACATTTTCTCATAAAGAGCTTGAATGAAGATTATCGATCTTAGAAAATCAAGATCCACACTTCACTCGCTTACATAAAAAAAACAATAGAAATAATGATGTATTCTTTTATGAAAAACAGTCTGCCATATAAAAAAACTTTTGCAAAACGTCGCTTGTATAGCAAACATGTCAGAATGTTTCGAAATTTATAGATTTTAAAATATAAAAGTTTGTCAGATATCCGATGAATTAAGCATAGTTACAGTTGGATAGTAGATGTCGGATATCCGACATCGGCGAACATGATATAATGTCAGATTTCCAACATTCACGAGCATCATATGATGTCGGATATCCTACATCCGTGTGCATAATATATGGTCGGATATCTGACATCCGTGGGAATAATATTATGTCGGATAGCTTCACTATTCGACAGACATCGTCGAATATTCGAGGGATGTTAGATATCCAATGGACCCTTCTATTAATTTAAAAAAATCATCAAATTTTGTAATTTTGAAGGTGAAATCCGACGACACAGTCCTTTTCATCGGATGTTGTCAGATTTTGGGTTCAAATTCTGTAGTTTCTTCTTCTCTTCTCTGCTATTCTTGAGTTAGTTTTTAGTGAGGTTTTCTACAACTGTGTGATCTCTCCTGTAAAATATCACATGGTATCAGAGTTGGAGTTAGCTATTCGAATTGTAGCAACAACAGTTGCAGCAATTCTTTGAGCAGCTGTCTTTCATTGAGCACCAGAAGCCTCTGGATTTCCATAGCAATTCCTGGTGCAATTGTATTGAATTCACTGGAGAAATCTAGTGAGCTCTAGTCAGGTGTGAAGGATCTAGTCACATGTTCTCAGTGTCCTAAGGGAGTGTTCAATTTGAATTGCAGCATATCTCCATTTACAATTCTCATTGTTTTGCAGGTTATCTCCATCATTCGAATTCATCTTCAATTCGACTTCAACAACTACTAATGGATCTAAAAATGAATTCATTCAACTATTTTGAATGGAAGGCCAAGATGGAAATATTCATGAAGTCCAAGAGCCTCTCTAGAGTTTTGAATGGGACTGCAGTCGAACCCACTGGTGCAGTAGAGAAATCCAAGTACTTAGACAAAATTGATGAAGTAGTAGGACTGCTGCTCCTCAACATTTTCGAAGACCTCCATTTTCATGTCATAGATCTAGAAACTCCCTAAGAGGTTTAGGACATGCTCGAATCTCTTCTTGGACAGAGAGATGACTTGAAAGGTCATAAATTGTAAAATGAGCTCATCTCCTTGAGCCCAAGCAGTTTCGAAACCATCACTAAGTTTCTCAACAAGTTCAAAAACTTGATTTCACAGTTGAAGAGATATGGGATAGAGAAGGAAGAGAAGCAACTCATCCTTGCCATACTATCAAAAATAGGCTCTGACTACTCAGTACTTGTCTCCACATTTCAGTCTACTAGATGAACCATACTGGAGAGCCCAAGAGGGTGATATACTATCCAAATGAGGTCGAAATCCAAGACATGGTATCAGGTTCTACCATTGCAAAAGGTGTTGCAACCACAAGTTGAAACTCTATGAGTTCTCCCATTTTCTACCTCTCTCTAAACAGTTTGCTCTTCACACTCATGAAAATGAAGAGAGTAGGGTATGGCATGAAATATTTGGGCATCTCAACTACAAGCACTTGCAAGACATTCAAAAAGTGGTTGAAGGCCTACCCAATCTCAAGTTTTCCCAAGGCACCTGCAAAGGTTGCTTGAATGGAAAAGATATAGTAAAGAAGGTTGAGAAAAAGAAGATTTAGAAGGTGGAGCGAATTCTAGATCCAGATCCACAAGAACCTGAAGATCTAGCACCTAAGGTTCGAAATCCTATTGCAAAATGGGCCACCACTATTGCTGTATCCACCAGTGATCTTGTTGGAGATCCACCATCTTCAAGAACAACCAGATATGATATTCTCTCTCACACAGATCCATTTCTAGCTGAGAGATGCTTTCTTATGATTGGATTAGAACAGAAGACATTCTTTGAAGCCTACCAAGATCCAAGATGGGTAGCATCTATGGATGAAGAGTATGAGTCTCTTCAAAGAAATGAAACTTGGGAGCTTGTTTCTCTCCCTCCTGGGAGGAAGCTTGTTCAATGCAAGTGGGTTTACAAAACTAAGATGGACTTTGAACGGGTCACTAGAAAATACAAGGCTCGACTGGTTGTAAAGGGTTACTCCCAAGTCCATGGGATTAACTACTCAGAGACATTCGCTCCTGTTGCTAAGATGGATTCCATCTGTCTTATTCTTTCTCTTGCTGCATCCAAGCATTGGGAAGTGCATCACATGGATTTCAAGAGTGCTTTCCTTCATGGATATCTAGAGGAGGAGATCTACATGAAGCAACTTGAGGGGTATGTTGAAGACTCTTCACTAATGTGTAGATTGAGAAAGTCCTTGTATGGACTCAAGCAAGCTCCCTGAGCTTGGTATGCAAAAATGGAATCCTTCTTTCTGTCACTATATTTCATGAGTGCAAATATGATTCGAATGTCTATATGAGACATGAAGGTGACTCTCTACTCCTTATTGTTTTATATGTTGATGATCTATTGATTACAGGAAGCAACACTTCATGCATCAAATCTATAAAAACAACTTTGCACAACTCCTTTTCCATGTCAGATATTGGATTGTTGAGACAATTTCTTGGTATTGAAGTCACTCAGTGATTCAGGAATCAAGGTTGCATATTCCAAGTATGTTTCAGATATGCTTGATAGGTTCCATATGAGCGAATGAAAACCAACAGCATTTCATTTTCTTTCAGGGATCATTTTTGAGGATTGTTCTTCCACACCTTTGGTGGACAGTACACTGTGTCTGCAGTTGATTGGGAGTCTATTGTTTCTTACACACACTCGACCTGATCTTTCCTATGCAGTCAGTGTTGTCTCCAGATACATGCAGGAGCCTCATGAGCTTCACTAGAAGGTAGCAAAGAGGGTCTTGCATTAATTGCAAGGGACAAAGACCAATGGTTTTCACTATGCAGATGGGTCTCCTCTGAACCTTGTTGGCTATACTGACTTAGATTGGGATGGAGACAGCTCAGATCTAAATTCAACATCTGGTTTTGTTTTCATGATTGGATCTGGACCTATCTGTTGGTCGAGCAAAAAGCAGACTGCTTTAGCTCTCTCTTTAGCCGAGTATAGAGGTGCAGTCAATGCAGCCACACAATGCATCTGGTTGCGGGGCATCTTGTCAAAGTTTGGGATTCGATTTAGTACTCCACCAGTCATCTATTGTGACAATCAGAGTGCTATCAGGATTTTGCAAATCCATTTATGAGACAAAGAACCAAACACATCGAGATACACATGCATTAAATTCAAGGATTGGTGCATGATCAGACCATCTCACTGCTCTACCTTCCGACGGAAGAGAAGATTGCAGATATCTTCACTAAGACCTTCTCAGTGAATAAGTATGCTTACCTTAGATCTCTTCTTGGGGTGAGTGATGTAAATTATTGATTATCCTACCATAGTCTATCTTGAGGGGGGGATTTTTTCCCACTGGGTTTTCCCTCTTTCCTCACTTTATTTATTTAGTACGGGGTGACCTTTGGTCTCAGTAACCAGGGCCCTTCCATTATTTTCTTCAGTTGTTTCCTCATGTTTAGCTTGTTGAGGGGTGTTGGAATATTCTCACCATCATTTTTTATATTTGCATGCTGCATGCATCTAGTCATCATGCATACATCTGCATGAATCTAGGCATCAGTATGGCAGCCTCCCCAGCACATAGAGCCTATGTTCATCCCCCTAGAGCCCATTTTTAGAACAGGGGCTTCACTAGAAGGAAATATAATACCACGTTCATTCATATTACGGTATTAAATATTCATAAAAACCTAAAAATTATCTTGCTTATATATTAACGGGAAAAGGGGTTTTTTTTAATTTAATGTAACAATACAAAAATAATTTGGGGTCTTTTTTATATGGGTGGGTTGACAAATATCCACGAAACGGAGATGGTGGGATCATGGCCGGATGAGAAATTGGGTTGAGACAAGGCTCGGGCTTACTAGTATGCAGGGAAATCGCGTCTTGAGGCATGCTTGAGGCCAGGGGGTTTCGTGGTGAAGTGGATTTCCAGTCGATCATAGTCGAGAGACAGTGGTCATTGACAGCCAATTGTTACCAATAGCACTCATCCAGTTGTTACCAATAGCCTTTGGTGGCTCTAAGCCTCCAGGGCCTGTTATAGGCCCTCGATAGGCCTTGGGGGCTTGAATACCCAACCACTTGTGCCTATTACAGGCCTTGGGAGGTTTAGTCAGCCTCCTAGATCTTGTTACAGGCCTTGGGGGCTTGGATACCTAGCCCACAACAGGCTTAGTCAGCGATTGGGGAACTCTAACATGCAATCTAAATGTTGTACTATGTGCATTGGATTTAGTGACATACAAGAAGTGATCTCCTATCTCTTCATTAGACCATTAGATGTTGCAAATCATAATGATATGTGGTTGAGTAATTGCATTGTGGGTGAAGTAATGTGCATCCACAATATACATCGAAAGAATCAAGGTGCATTGTAGAATGCATGTGGGGTCATAAGAGGGGTATCATATCAATATACTAGGTAGAAATATAAAGGGGTATAAAAAATGTTAATGAAAATATTGATACATACAATATCTAGAGAAAATAGGGTTTTTTTTAAAATTGGGAAGGCATATTGGGAGGGGGTTAAAAAGACAATTTTGGAAGCTATTTTCCAATATTTAGTGAAATTAGGGGTATTGTTTCATATGCCACGAACGAACATGCTATGATAGCACTTTATTGAGTGAAGCCCCTGTGGTTTTTAGTCCTCATGATCCCTCCTACCTACCTAGTGTGCCTTGTTTTCCTCACCAGGAAGACTAATGTGCCCTACTACACTACTTGGATCATTAACAACCAGTTGCAGCATTTATTAACTAGTTTATTCATTTATTTCTCAGTTTAACTGCATGTAGCTCCCAGTTGTCTGTATCGGAGTGCCACTTGACCTACTGACAACCTCATCAGCCTCATGCACCCTCCTTGGAGTCTCCATCCCTTTATTTATGCTCACATAACTCAGTTAGACTCATTTGACTGACCTTTGAACATTTGTGACTACTGCCATTGGTTGGATGATGTCTCCAATGCTATCCAAGCCACACATTGAGGAGAATTTGAATGAACTTAGTGGCACTCGAATCCATTTGATTGTATTAAGTTATTATTCACTATTCATAGTGCCATCTTATAGCTGATGTATGATACAACAATTTTTCCATTTTCTTGTGTTAATCAGTGATTATTGATTCAATATTCTTCTTCTCTTCTCTTCTATTCTTGAGAGATTTGTTAGTGAGGTTTGCTCCAGTTATGTGATCTCTCCTTTAAAATATCACAAAGTTGTCCCCCATGTCAAAAATTAGTGGGAATATTATTGTGATCAAAACTCATCAGACGAGTATGGATTGTTTGAGTCCAATCTCACTTGGGCCTCTTTTATAGATGTTGTTAAGGAGAAATATTACCCCGTGGAAAACTATGATGACCAGTACACAAAATGGACCATTTTGCATCAAGAGAGGGACCAAACGGTGTCGGATTACAACAACAAATTTCATACCTTGAGCATAAAGCTGGGTATCAAGGAATCTGAACGACACCTTACTAAAATATTGCAGTGTCCTACACCGGTACATACGAACATAGATGGATTTACTAGACATCTCTTCACTTGGATCTGCCTATCGATATGCTGTCAAAATTGAGCAGAAATTTCAGCAAAAGAACAAGCATGACTTCGGACCTACGTAGAAGCAGGGCAAGGTAAACTATGGATCACAAAAACCGGTACAGGGAAAGGAAAACCAGTCCCAACCACAAGCGAGGAAGGGGAACGAAAAGACAAAGAAGGACACCGAGAAGTGGTGCGAGTTCCACAAAATCCCCTGGCATAACACTGATGAACGTTGCTCAAAATAGTCATTGGTTGCTGAGATCAAAGCTTTAGAATCAGAGCCCAGTTCTGATTCTGATTCAGAACCCAATGTCACAGCTATAGACAAAAGGAAGCAGATCATTGATGTAGAATCGAGTGTCATTGTTGCTACCACATAGATTCAACTAGAGGAAATTGAAGAGTTGGAGGCAGAGGAGTGCCTCTTCCACTCACAGATGTGGGTGAATGGAATTCCCATACATTTTGTTGTGGACAACGACATCCAAAAGAACCTAATCTCGGCAGAAGTCATCAAGAGATTGGAGCTACCAATAACACCACACCCGCAACCATACACCATTGGTTAGCTAAGCCAAGGACGAGGGATCTGCGTCAGTCATCAATGTCACCTACCATACGGCATCAAGCCATTCAAAGATGAGGTATTATTTGATGTGGCCCCACTTGAAGTATCTGATGTTCTTTTAGGAGAACCATATATGTGGAAGTGTCACGCTGTATATGAATCACGACCTCACAGTGTCATTGTCACTTTGGGAGGACAACTCTATCGGATACCAGAGATAGTTGCACCTACCCCAACCAAGCAAGGCAGGAAGATAATCTCCCACATTAGGAAATTTTCCCTATTCGCAATTGCCACTGAAGGAGAACATCAGATCGTAGAGACATCCACAACCTCTGCACATCATCCCTCTACTCCGCAAAAACAAGAAGAACACAAAGTGAGTGCAAATCGCCTATTCAGGTACCTCTACACTGTAAGGCCATGCATTCAAGGTGCTCCTCCAGAAAGAAATCACCCACACCGGTGCAGATCAAGGATAACACGACAACAATTTTTTTTGAACAGATCCAGTGCATCCATCAACAACAATTACAACCCTCTGAAGATGTCAAAGAAAGGCAACATTTTCACTTCAGCGAATGTCGCACCAGGAGATCAACTCAACACATAGTTCGACATATGATAAGGGATTTGACGCAATGGAGACCATTGCTTCCCAATGGGGGAGGAATAATCCATATGGATATTGGTGGCCACCCACCTATTCCACTAGCTCAAAACAGTTTCCCATATTGGCAATTTTCTAATAATTTTTCTATGGTTTTTCGGGACCCAAACTTCTGGGGCCATTTTGAGGCCCTAAACGCCATTTTTTGGAGATTTGGGGGCCAAATGTTTCCCAATTTTATGCATTTGGCCCCATTTGAAAGTTTTAAATATTGTATAGACCATTCCAACGAGCTATCAAGTGCCCCAAATGAAAATTGTATGCAAAAGTTATGACCCAGGGAAGTTGACTGTTCAACTAACCACCTTGGGGTCGCAAACTTTATGATGGTTCATATTCTAGGATTAGGTTTTTGGATGTTTGGTATTTTTTCCCTCATGATTATGATAAATATTCCCTTTCAGCCTCTTTTTGTATTCAGCTTGGCAAGAATTTTCAGGGAAGCCACATCTCTTCTCAGAGATAGCTACCACCATTCTAGTTGTTTTATTTTGCAGTCTGTTCTATTTTCGCTATTTAATAGAATATGTGTTTACTGTATCACTGTGTTCTTTGCAATATATTTGTGTATATGGTTCTATACCTTCAATTTCATTTCGTTCCCACATAAATCCGGATCAGTGGTATCAGAGCAATCTTCTCTTTGATTGTTTCTCGGTGCATGTCCCCGACGAGGTCAGGATATAGAGAGTTGGGTCTCGAACTAGTTTTACTTGGGGAAGATCACTCTCACCGCCCCAAATGGCCTCCCATGGAGGAATAAAAGAGAGATGACGGAGATGATGGATAATTTCGCCCAAATCCTTCGACGAATGCTGATGCAGCAAATACACCTTCAACAAGAAGTCGTTTCGGAGATGCAACTCCCTTCAAGGTACAATTTAACTTTGATATCCCTTTATTTGAAGGCCAGATCGATGCTGATTCCCTAGATAAATGGTTGAATCTACTAGAAGGGTATTTCTCTCTCCACAATTTTTTCAACAGGGAAAAGATCACCTTTGCGCTCCTCAAGGTTGTCCCCCATGTCAAAATTTGGTGGGAAACTTATTGTGATCAAAACTCATCAGACGAGTCTAGATTGTGAGTCCAATCCCACTTGGGCCTCTTTTATAGATATTGTTAAGGAGCATTATTATCCCATGGGAAACTATGATGATCGGTACACAAAATGGACCATTCCTACGTCAAGAGAGGGACCAAACAGTGTTGGAGTACACCAACAACTTTCATACCTTGCGCACAAAGCTGGGTATCAAGGACTCTGAATGAAACCTAGCACTAAAATATCGCAGTGGCTTACACCGGTACATACGAACATAGATGGATTTACTGGAAATCTCTTCACTCGGATCTTCCTATCGATATGCTGTCAAAATTGAGCAAAAATTTCAGCAAAAGAATAAGCACGACTTCGGACCTGTGCAGAAGCTGGGAAGGGTAAACGCTGGCTCTCAAAACCCGGGACAGGAAAAGGACAACCAGTCACAACCACAAGAGAGGAAGGGGAACTAAAAGACAAATAAGGACACCGGGAAGTGGTGTGAGTTCCACAAAATCCCCTGGCACAAAACTGATGAACGTCGCTCAAAACAGTCATTAGTGGCTGAGATCAAAGATTTAGAATTAGATCCTTGTTCTTATTTTGATTCAGAACCCAATGTCACAGCTGTAGACAAAGGGAGGCAGATCATTAATGCAAAATTCAGTGTCATTGTTGCTACCACACAGATTCAACTAGAGGAACCTGAAGAGTTGGAGGCATACTCAAAGCCTCTTCGACTCACAGATGTGGGTGAAGGGAATTCTCCTACATTTTGTTGTGGACAGTGGCATCCAAAAGAACCTAATCTCAACAGAACTCATCAAGAGATTGGAGCTACCAATAACACCACACCCGCAACCATACACCATTGGTTGGATAAGCCAAGGACGAGGGATCCGCGTCAGTCATCAATGTCGCCTACCATACAACATCAAGCCCGTCAAAGATGAGGTATTGTGTGATGTGGCCCCACTTGAAGTATGTGATGTTCTTTTAGGACAACCATATATGTGGAAGCGTCATGCTGTATATGAATCACAACCTCGCAGTTTCATTGTCACTTTGGGAGGACAAATCTGTTGGATACCAGAGGTAGTTGCACCTACCCCAACCAAGCAAGGCAGGAAGACAATCTCCAACACTGAGAAATTTTCCCTATTTGCAATTTCCACTGAAGGAGAACATCATATCGTAGAGACATCCACAAACTCTGCACATCACCCCTCTACTATGCAAAAACAAGAAGAACACAAAGTCAGTGCAGCATCGCATATTTAGGTACCTCTACAGTGCAAGGCTACACATTCAAGGTGCTCCTCCAGAAAGAAATCACCCACACCGGTGTAGATCAAGGATAAAACGACAACCAAAATTTTTGAACAGCTCCAACGCATCCATCAACAACAATTACGACCCTCTGAATATGTCAAATAAAGGCATCCTTTTCACTTCAATGAATGTCGCACTAGGAGCTCAACTCAATACACAGTTCGACATATGATAAGGGATTTGACGTAATGGAGACAATTTATTCCTAAGGGGGGAGGAATGATCCAGATGTATATCGGTGGCCACCCACCTATTCCACTAGCTCAAAACAGTTTCCCATCTTGGCAATTTTCTAGTAATTTTTCTACAGTTTTTCGGGTCCCAAACTTTCGGGGCCATTTTGAGGCCCTAAACGACGTTTTTTGGTGATTTGGGGGTTTGAATGGTTAACAATGGCATGCATTTGGCCCCATTTGAAAGTTTTAAATCTCGGATATACCTTTCCAATGAGCTATCAAGCGCCCCAAACGGAGATCATATGCAAACTTTATGACCCAGGAAGTTGACTGTTCAACTAATCACTTGGGGCCGCAAACTTTATGACGGTTCATCTTCTAGGATTAGGTTTTTGGATGTTTGGGATTATTTCCCTCATGCTTATGATAAATAGGCCCTTTTAGCCTCTTTTTGTATTCATCTTGGCATGAATGAGTAGGGTAGCCACATCTCTTCTCAGAGATAGCTACCACCATTCTAGCTATTTTATTTTGCAGTCTGTTCTATTTCCGCTATTTAATAGAATATGTGTTTACTGTATCATTGTGTTCTTTGCAATGTATCTATGTATATGGTTCGATACCTTCTATTTCATTTCGTTCCCACATAAATTCGGATCAGTGGTATCATAGCAATCTTCTCTTTGATTGTTCCTCGGTGCATGTCCCCGACGAGGTCAGGATATAGAGAGTTGGGTCTCAAACTAGTTTCACTTCGAGAAGATCACTCTCACCTCCCCAAATGAACTCCCTTGGAGGAATAAAATAGAGACGACGGTGTAGGAGATTCTATCAAGTTGTTGCTCGAAGAATCCCTCACACGACAGAGGAACGAGATGATGGATAATTTTTCCTAGATCCTTCAACGCATGCCGATGGAGGCAAATACACCTTCAACAAGCAGCCGTTTCAGAGATGTGACTCCCTTCAATGTACAAGTTAACTTTGATATCCCTTTATTTGAAGGCCAGATTGATGTTGATGCCCTACATAAATGGTTGAATCTACTAGAAGGGTATTTCTCTGTCCACAATTTTTTTGATGGGGAAAAGATAATCTTTGCACTCCTCAAGGCCGTCCCCTATGTCAAAAATTGGTGGGAAACTTATTGTAATAAAAAATCATCAGACGAGTTTGGATCGTTTGAGTCCAATCCCACTTGGGCCTCTTTTATAGATGTCGTTAAGGAGCAATATTACCCCGTGGGAAATTATGATGACCGGTACACAAAATGGACCATTCTGCGTCAAGATAGGGTCCAAACGGTGTTGGAGTACACAAACAACTTTCATATCTTGCGCACAAAGCTGGGTATCAAGGACTACAAACGACACCTAATACTAAAATATCGCAGTGTCCTACACCGGTACATATGAACTTAGATGGATTTCCTAGACATCTCTTCACTCGGATATGCCTATCGATATGCTGTCAAAATTGAGCATAAATTTGAGCAAAAGACAAAGCGCGACTTCAGAACTGCGCAGAAGCAGGGCAAGGTAAAATATGGCTCGCAGAACCCGGGACAGGGAAAGGACAACCACTCCCAACCACAAGCGAGTTAGGGGAACAAAAAGACAAAGAAGGACACTAGGAGGTGGTGCGAGTTCCAAAAAATCCCCTGTTACAACATTGATGAACGTCACTCAAAACAGTCATTGGTGGTTGAGATCAAAGCTTCAGAATTAGATCCCAGTTCTGATTCTGATTCAGAACCCAATGTCATAGCTGCATACAAAGGGAAGTAGATCATTGATGTAGAACCTAGTGTCATTGTTGATACCACATAGATTCAACCAGAGGAACCCGACGAGTTGGAGGAAGAGGAGTGCCTCTTCCACTCACATATGTGGGTGAAGGGAATTCCCCTACATTTTTTTGTAGACAGCGGCAACCAAAAGAACCTAGTCTCGGTAGAAGTCATCAAGAGATTGGAGCTATCAATAACACCACACCCACAACCATATACCATTGGTTGGCTAATCCAAGGATGAGGGATCTGCGTCAGTCATCCATGTCGCCTACCATACGGCATCAAGCTCTTCAAAGATGAGGAATTGTGTGATGTGGCCCCACTTGAATTATGCGATGTTCTTTTAGGAGAACCATATATGTGGAAGCGTCATGATGTATATGAATCACGACCTCGCAGTGTCATTGTCACTTTGGGAGGAAAACTCTATCGGATACTAGAGATAGTATCACCTGCCCCAACCAAGCAAGGCAGGAAAATAATCTCCCACACTGGGAAATTTTCCCTATTCGCAATTTCCACTGAAGGATAACATCAGATCGCAGAGACATCCACAACCTCTGCACATCATCCCTCTACTCCGCAAAAACAAGAAGAACACAAAGTCAGTGCAACATCGGTTATTCAAGTAACTCTACAGTGCAATTCCACGCATTTGAGGTGCTCCTACAGAAAGAAATCACCCACACTGGTGTAGACCAAGGATAACAAAAAAACCAAAATTGTTGAGCAGCTCGAGTGCATCCATCAACAACAATTACAACCCTATGAAGATGTCAAAGAAAGGAAGCCTTTTCACTTCAGCGAATGTCGCACCAGGAGCTCAACTCAACACACAGTTCGACATATGATAAGGGATTTGATGCAATGGAGACCATTGCTTCCTAATGGGGGAGGAATGATCCATATGGATATCGGTGGCCACCTACCTATTCCATTGGCTCAAAACAGTTTCCCATCTTGGCAATTTTCTAGTAATTTTTCTACTGTTTTTCGTGTCCCAAACTTTTGGGGCCGTTTTGAGGCCCTAAACGACTTTTTTTGGCTATTTTGGGGGCCAAGTGGTTGCCAAAGGCATGCACTTGGCCCCACTTGAATGTTTTAAATCTTGGATAGACATTTCCAATGAGCTATAAAGTGCCCCAAACAAAGATCCTATGCAAAAGTTATGACCCCAGGAAGTTGACTGTTCAACTAACCACCTTGGGGCCACAAACTTTATGACGGTTCATCTTCTAGGATTAGGTTTTTGTATGTTTGGGATTATTTCCCTCATGCTTATGATATATAGGCTCTTTCAACATCTTTTTGTATTCAACTTGGAATGGATGAGAAGGGCAGCCACATCTCTTCTTAGAGATAGCTACCACCATTCTAGCTATTTTATTTTGCAGTCTGTTCTATTTCCACTGTTTAATATAATATGTGTTTACTGTATCTCTGTGTTCTTTGCAATATATCTATGTATATGGTTCTATACCTTTTATTCATTTCATTCCCACATAAATCTGGATCAGTGGTATCAGACCAATCTTCTCTTTGATTGTTTCTTGGTGCATGTCCCGGACGAGGTCAAGATATAGAGAGTTGGGTCTCGAACTAGTTTCACTTGGGGAAGACCACTCTCGCCTCCCTAAATGACATCCCATGGCAGAATTAAAGAGATATGATGGAGCAGGATATCCTATCAAGTTGTTTCTCGAGGAATCCCTCGCATGACAGAGGAATGAGATGATGGATAATTTCGTCCAGATCCTTTGATGCATGCCGATGGCAACAAATACACCTTCAACAAGCAGCCGTTTCAAAGATGCGACTCCCTTCAAGGTACAAGTTAACTTTGATATCCATTTATTTGAAGTCTATATTGATGTTGATGCCCTAGATAAATGGTTGAATCTACTAGAAGGGTATTTCTTTGTCCACAATTTTTTCGACAGGGAAAAGATCACCTTTGCACTCCTCAAGGCCGTCCCTCATGTAAAAAATTGGTTGGAAAATTATTGTGATCAAAACTCATCAAGCGAGTCTGGATTGTTTGAGTCCAATCCCACTTGGGCCTCTTTTATAAATGTCGTTAAGAAGCAATATTACCCCGTGGGAAACTATGGTGACTAGTACACAAAATGGACCATTCTGCGTCAAGAGAGGGACCAAATGGTGTCTAAGTACACCAACAACTTTCATACCTTGTGCACAAAGCTGGGTATCAAGGATTCCAAACGACACCTAGTACTAAAATATCGCAGTGGCCTTCACTGGTACATACGAACAAAGATTGATTTCCTGGACATCTCTTCACTCGGATCTGTCTATCGATATGCTGTCAAAATTGAGCAAAAATCTCAGCAAAAGACAAAGCCCGACTTCGGACCTCTGCAGAAGCAGGGCAAGGTAAACTCTGGCTTGCAGAACCCGGGATAGGGAAAGGACAACCACTCCCAACCACAAGCGAGGAAGGGGAACAAAAAGACAAAGAAGGACACCGAGAGGTGGTGCGAGTTCCACAAAATCCCCTGTCACAACTTTGATGGACGTCGCTCAAAATAGTCATTGGTGGCTGAGATCAAAGCTTCAGAATCAGATCCCAGTTCTGATTTTGATTCAGAACCCAATGTCATAGTTGCATACAAAGGGAAGCAGATCATTAATGCAGAACCTAGTGTCATTGTTGATACCACACAGATTCAACCAGAGGAACCTGAAGAGTTGGAGGAAGAGGAGTGCCTCTTCCACTCACATATGTGGGTGAAGGGAATTCCACTACATTTTGTTGTAGACAACGACAGCCAAAAGAACCTAATCTCGGAAGAAGTCGTCAAGAGATTGGAGCTACCAATAACACCACACCCACAACCATACACCATTGGTTGGCTAAGCCAAGGACAAGGGATCCACATCAGTCATCCATGTCTCCTACCATATGACATCAAGCCCTTCAAAGATGAAGAATTGTGTGATGTGGCCCCACTTGAAGTATACGATGTTCTTTTAGGAGAATCGTATATGTGGAAGCGTCATGATATATATGAATCACGACCTCGAAGTGTCATTGTCACTTTTGGAGGAAAACTCTATCAGATACCAGAGATAGTATCACCTGCCCCAACCAAGCAAGGCAGGAAGATAATCTCCCACACTGGAAAATTTTCCCTATTCGTAAATTCCACTGAAGGAGAACATCAGATCGCAGAGACATCCACAACTTCTGCACATCATCCCTCTACTCCGCAAAAATAAGAAGAACACAAAGTCAATGCAGCATCGCCTATTCAGGTACCTCTATAGTAAAAGGCCACGCATTCAAGGTGCTCCTCTAGAAAGAAATCACCCACACTGGTGCATACCAAGGATAACATGACAACAAAAATTGTTGAACAGCTCCATCACATCCATCAACAACAATTACAACCCTTTGAAGATGTCAAAGAAAGGAATCCTTTTCACTTCAGCTAATGTCGCACCAGGAGCTCAACTCAACACACAGTTCGACATATGATAAGGGATTTGACGCAATGGAGACTATTGATTCCCAAGGGGGGAGGAATGATCTATATGGATATTGGTGGCCACCCACTTATTCCATTGGCTCAAAACAGTTTCCCATCTTGGCAATTTTCTAGTAATTTTTCTACAGTTTTTCAGGTCCCAAATTTTCGAGGCCGTTTTGAGGCCCTAAACGACGTTTTTTGGCGATTTGGGGGTCCAAATGGTTGTTAACGACATGCATTTGGCACCATTCATAATTTTTAAATATCAGATAGTTATTTCCAACGAGCTATCAAGCGCCCCAAATGAAGATCGTATGCAAAAGTTATGACTCAGGGAATTTGACTGTTTAACTAACCACCTTGGGGCCGCAAACTTTATGATGGTTCATCTTCTAGGATTAAGATTTTGGATGTTTGGTATTCTTTTCCTTGTGCTTATGATAAATAGGATCTTTTGACCTCTTTTTGTATTCAGCTTGGAACGAATGAACAAGGAAGCCACATTTCTTCTCAGAGATGGCTACCACCATTCTAGTTGTTTTATTTTGCAGTATGTTCTATTTCCGCTATTTAATAGAAAATGTGTTTATTGTATCAATGTGTTCTTTGCAATATATCTGTGTATATGGTTATACATCTTTTATTTCATTTCGTTCCCACATAAATCCGGATCACTGAATCTCCTTGAACTTTATTCTCAACATCTAGATCTTGATCCTCGTCTTCATTAGAAGAGATATCACTCTGATCTTCATCGGATTCTGATGGTGTATGCAAAGAGTATGGCAAAAAAGTGAGAATTCATATTCCTTGGAGGCATGGTTTGCAAACCCTTTCACTATAATCTTTCCATTAGAGACCTCTGCAATCTCAACTATGTCAGGACCAAAGACCACTTTCTTTAGTGAACCCGTGTGAGTCATTTGATATACAAACAAAAAATTTGCTAACAAAGAAGGAACAAATATAACATTTTTTAACTTCCCATGGTCCATATGTACCATGCCCTTCCCTTCAGCAGAGATCTGAGAGTTGTCTCCCATGTGAATAATTAGACCATCTTTGAGATCTAAGGAAGAAAATGAAGAAAATGATTCTCTGGAGAAAACCATGTGGTTGGATGCTCCTGAATCTATGAGGAGAAATTTTGATTTTGAAAATCCAGCCTTCAGTGCATGTCATCTCTCATGACCATCATTCTCACTTCCAGAATCAATCTCTCTTGCACCTTTTGGAAGGGCAATGTTGTGTTGTTTAAGAAGCTTGGTCATTTGATCTATCTTCTTCTGCATGCAATATCTCTCTGGCCGGTTTCCTTTCTTCCAATAGGAACACTTGGATATCTCAAATCCCTTATGTTTGTTCTTCTTCGAGCTGGAGGCTCTTCCTGATGGAATTGAATTGGAATTATGCTTGCATTCAGATGACCTCTTATCCTTTCCCTTGTGCCTCCCCTTCCCATTTGCACTTTTTGCTTCTCCGTCCATAAGATCTTGATCTTTGGAGGCCTTCAAGGTGCCCATCTGCATCAACTTATCTTGTTCTTGGATGAGAGATTTAGTGAAAACATCTAAGGAGGAAATATTCCAACTAGGGATTGGAATTCACCCAGAATGGAAGGTAGAGACAAAGATGGAGAACTCAAGACCTAGCTTAATCAGAATGGATAACACTAGCTGCTCATCCTTCTTCTCATTGCCACATTGCTTGCATTGCATAACCAAAGATTTGAATTTTGAAAAGAACTGCTGAATGGTCTAGAAACTGCTCGGATGTAGAGTAATCAACTTATTTTCCATAATATGGCCTCTTAGTTCATCTTGATTGCTGAAGAGGGTCTCTAACTTCAAACATAAATATCTTGGAGTCTTCAATCCTTATATGTGGAAGATTAGATCTCTGGAAATATGAATACACATGAAACCAAATGCTTCATCCAATCTATTCAGATACTTGGTTTTCTCCATAGCTGATTGTGGTTTGTGATTCTTCCCCATTGTTACCCTATACAATGATTTGTTGCGCAATACTATCTTCATATCATCCCTCCAATCAAGGTAATTGAAGGGTGTCAGGATCTTGGGAGAGATAGAAGAGTTCGAATTGTCCATTAAAACTGCTGGAGGGAATACAAGGTGAAAATTGTTGCTTATGCAACAAAACTGCTGCAACACTCAAAAAAATTGAATAACTTGCAAAAAACTATCAATAATGGAGGTAGAATACTACTAAGCACTGCTTTAGGACAACAAGCACTTTTATTCAGATCCTTCACACCTGGATAGACCTCATTGGATTTCTCCAATGAATTCAACACAATGGCACCAGGATTTGCTGTGGAAATCCAGAGGCTTCTGGTGCACTACCAAAAGCAGCTTCTCAACCTATTCGCTCAATGGATCTAATACCATTTGAAATTCTAAGTCACAATAGATCTAAGAGCTGAGTATACCTCACAAAGAAAGAATGAGCAGTTAAAAAGAGCAGAATAATAATCATGCAGCATAACTCAGATAGGAGCAGAATAATGTCAAATGATCCAATAATCAGTATAATGAACAATGATGTTACAATGGAGATAATTTGAATCACACAATAGAATTAGAACCTTAGTTGGTCTAGCATAAGGATTATCACCACTGGAGTGCTCCAGAAGACTCAAACTCAATTGAACTGAACCTAAGCTCAACTAACTGAAGTCACAATCGATTAACTGACTAAGGAGGGTGCAATAGTGATTTTTCATGCATGTCAATAAAAAATGGGTGCATGAGGCCACAATCAGTGGCATCCGGAGCTCTAACCCCCTACAAGATTCAGCTAACTCAGGTGGAATGCACTAGAACACTCAATAGGTTCCTATAAAATAGGGAACTGACTGAAGTGGTCCTAAAATGATGCATGCATTGCTTAGAAGGTGGTAGATGGATCCTAGATGACATCTGCACACCACTAGGGAGAAAATGGCATCATCAACAACTAGGAAAAATAAATAATGCTAGGTAGGACAAGGATGTAGTATTGAAATATCCTAATACCCCCCATTAATCTATACTTTTGCATACTAGGCCCTAGTTACTAAGACCAAGGTCACCCATAAAATCAAATAAATGATAAAAAAGAAGTGTCCTTGAACCAAGGAAATGGGGAAAATCCTCATGGGAAAAATACCCCCCCTCAAAAGATCAGCAGTAGCGAACTCAAAGAACCTTCATACTAAGCAGAGAAGGAAAAACTTTCCTCAGTGAAAGCCTTTGCAAAAATATTGGCAAGTTGTTCCTATGTAGGATAGCAATGTAGATGCTAGATATGGATCTGGATCTAGATCTAGATCTTTTCCTCTGATGTACCTCCCATTGTGTAGAAGTTGTATTTTCCAAAACAAGTTTTTCAGGAACCCTTCTTGCTACTGGAGAGAATGGCTCATTATGGTCCAAATCATGAACCTTTGAGTACATTTTTTCAAACAACCAATATTGTTGCTTGGTTGCAGATCTCCCATGGCAAGTCTCTCCAAGATATTGTGGATCAAACCCCACCATCATGTAGCACCTCTCTGAGAGAACTCGATCTGCATGACATAGTGCAAGTTTTGCATTATACTGAGATCTGGTGGTTCTATGGTAAGATGGATCCCCAATTGTGTTCCCAGCAGCTACAAGGAATTTGTGAGCCCATATTGGCCATGGCCATGGATTGGGAGCATGTGTTAGATCCAGATCTGAATCTGAATCTCCTTGAAATTTATTCTCAACATCAAGATCTTGATGCTCATCTACATTAGAAGATATATCACTCTGATCTTCATTAGATTCCCATGAGGTAGGAAAAGAGTATGGAAAAAAATGTGAGAAGTCATCTGCCTTGGAGGCATGGTTTGCAAACCCTTTCTCTATAATATTTCCATTAGAGATCTATGCAATGTCATTTGTGTCAGGACTAAAGACCACTTTCTTCGGTGAACCTGTGTGAGTCATATGATATACATACAAGAAATTTGCTAACAAGGAAGACACAAATAGAACATTTTTAAACTTCCCACGCTCCATATGTATTGTGCCCTTCCCTTCAGTAGAGATCTGAGAGTTGTCTCCCATGTGAATAATCAGACCATTTTTGAGATCTAAAGAAGAAAATTATTCTTTGGAGGAAACCATGTGGTTGGAGGATCCTGAATCTATGAGGAGGGATTGTGATTTTGAAAATCCAGACTTCAATGCATGACATCTCTCATGACCATCATTCTCACTTCCAAAATCAGTCTCTCTTGCACCTTTTGGGAGGGCAATGTTGTGTTGTTCAAGAAGCTTGGTCATTTGATCTATCTTCTTCTGCATGCAAAATATCTTTGGGTGGTTTCATTTCTTGCAATAGGAACACTTAGATCTCTCAAATCCCTTATGTTTGTCCTTCTTAGATATGGAGGCTCTTTCTGATGGGATTGACTCGGCATTATGCTTGGGTTTAGATGGCCTCTTATCCTTTCCCATGTGATTCCTCTTCCCATTCACACTTTTTTATTCTCCAACCATAAGAGCTTGATCTTTGGAGGCCTTCAAGATGCTATCTGGATCAACTTATCTTGTTCTTGGATGAGAGATTCAGTGAAAACATCTAACGAGTGAATATTCCAACCAGGGATTGACATTCGCCCATAATGCAAGGTAGAGACAAAGATGGAGAACTCAGGACCTAGCTTGCTCAGAATGGATAGCACCAGTTTCTCATCCTTCTTCTCAATGCCGCACTGCTTGCATTGCATAACCATAGATTTGAATTTTGAAAAGAACTGCTAAATGGTCTCGAAACTGCTCGGTTGTAGAGAAATCAACTCATTTTCCAGAATATGGCCTCTTAGCTCATCTTGTTTGCCAAAGAGGGTCTCTAACTTCAGCCATAACTCTCTTGGAGTCTTCAATCCTTCGATGTGGAAGAGTAGATATCTAGAAATATGAATACACATGAAACCAAATGCTTCATCCAATCTATTCAGATACTTGGTTTTCTTCATAGATGATTGTGGTTTGGGATCCTTCCCCATTGTCACCCTGTACAATGATTTGTTGCGCAATACCATATGCATATCAGCCCTCCAATCAAGGTAATTGAAGGGTGTCAGGATCCTGGGAGAGAGAGGAGAGTTCGAATTGTCCATTAAAATTGCTGGAGAGAATACAAGGTGAAAAATGTTGCTTCTGCAGCAAAACTGCTGCTACTGCAGAAAACTGCTACAACTGATGCAACACTCAAAAAATTTGAATAACCTGCAAACAAATCTCAATAATGGAGGTAGAATACTACTGAGAACTGCTTTAGGAAAGTAGGAACTTTTATCCGGATCCTTCACACTTGGATAGACCTCATTGGATTTCTCCAATGAATTCAATGCAATGGCATCGACACTTGTTTGGAAATCCAAAGGATTCTGGTGCACTACCGAAAGCATATGCTCAACCTATTTGCTCAATGGCTCTGATACCATGTGAAATTCTAAGTCACAGTAGGTATAATAGCTTATGATACCTCACAAAGAAAGAATGAGGAGAAAAGTTGAATACGAGTGAAAACTGCAAGAAAAAAGAGCAGAAGAATAATTATGCAGTAGAATTCATATAGGAGAAAAATAATGTCACATGATCCAATAATCAGTATAATGAGCAATGATTTTACAATGGAAAGAATTTGAATCACATAGGAGAATGCGAACCTCAGTTCGTCTAGCATAGGGATTATCACCACTGGAGTGCTCCAGAAGACTCAAACTCAACTGAACTGAACCTAAACTCAGCTAACTGAAGTCACAATTAGTTAACTAAGGAGGACGCAATATTGAGTTTGTCATGCATGCCAATCAGAAATGGGCGCATGAGGCCACAATGAGTGGCATCTGGAGCTCTACCCCCCCACAACAGTTAGCTAACTCAGGTGGATTGCACTGGAACACTCAGTAAGTGTAACATCCCGAAAAATACCAAAATTTAAATTTTTTTAAAATAGCAATAATTATCGAAGTTGTTAATGCGGAATATATAAAATAATTAGATTTCTTGACTAGGATAATTAATAACGATGACACGTCATAATTCTCAAATAAAATATGATATAATTGTATTTTCTATTTCAGATTTAAACGGATGCTAATCTCCTTATCGAAAGATCTTTTTATGATTATGCATAAGAATACAATTTATAGATCTGCTTAAGTTCTAAACATAATTACATGTTGTACATAGTTTGTACTATTATGATGTTCTTGATGATGTGCTGACAGTTTGTTTGTATGATGATGAAGGGATCCTACGAGGTACTCTGGAGTTTACTTAGCTACGTTTAGATAAGGCATTTGAATCCTGTTTCCATGTGCAGACCGCAGGTAAGAAATTCTACGACAACATGTGTTAAGAATACATGTGTCTTTCAATTCATCGTCAATGTATAATTAGAATGCTAAGTACTTCCTTGCGAAACAAGTTATTGGAGTGTTGGCCGGGGAAACTGTCGTTGGCCAACTTACGGAAAAACAGCCCACACCGAGGGCTTAATGCAACCCTATTTATGTTTAAGATAGTTGTTTCAGATGCCCTGTTGCCTTTAAGATGTGCTTTCTAAGTAGAGAGTCTCTTGAGAATGTGTGAGTATTAGATTTCCTAACCTAACTGCTAATTGAATATAAGAAACTAGAACTAATGACTAATTACTTCTAATGGCTAACTTATCGTAGAAAACAAATATTTAGTAGCTCCTAGATCTACACTAAATGATCTAATAACTATTTTCTATCCCGGCCAGGAGCATGAGAATTGTTCTAAGATATATAAAGGAAAAATCACATTACTGTTTACTTAATGAAGATTAAACAAACAACAATATGTTGAAGCACATCAATATAACAAATACTTTGATTCTGCATATATGATTTATATATCAGATCTGCAATTATTCCAAACAATTAAATACAACAAATCTATCATTTAAAAGAAATTTAAAAGAAATAAACAGATAGATTGTATCTAACTAACATTCCAATGGATCAACAGAAAACAATTTTACTGCAACAATCCAATGAATCTGAAACAAAAACAAGAAGAATTTCTGATTACAAAATAATTCTGATAAGAAACTATACAGATTTAATTACATATCCAGAAATCCTTTCCAGCAGCAGCGCGTCCTCTTCTTCGCAAATATAAAAATTTACACTGCTGAGACCTCTACCGAACCAGAGAAACATCATACTGAAAAATGAAAAATATAGGCGATTCCTCCCCCCAAACGATCGAACCTCTATCGTTATATAGGCGATTTGACTTCTGAGGTAACTGACTGTATCTAGAAAATCTTGAATGCTTCCTTCCGTTTCGAGCATCTGTTTGATGAGCTGGCTTTCATAAATTTAAATCACGTCCTCCAGGAAATGGTCTCAGCATGTGTTAGCATCTGCGTCGTTGCACCTTCTTCGACTTTTCTCCCATTATATCTGCACACAAATTAAATATCGATTAACCAAGATCAAAAGAAATATCAATTATGAAAGGAATATTCACAACAAGTAATAAAAATGAAGAATTTTATGAGAAGAAACCATCCCTCTCACTTCATTCGTCGATCATACTGCTATGATTCTGATCTTCATATGTTGGTCATTTCAATGTAATTTACCCCCTGCAAACTTGGTGACGTGATCGATTTCCAATCACATATTAATTATTCATGTAATCAAATAGCAAATCATGTATATGAAAATTAAAATGAGAAAGAGTAATAGATAGATAAAAGATCTTCCCTTTTAGTTTTACCGATTCACCACATATTCTCCATATGTAATTATTGTTAAGCTTCACCTTCCACGACGAATTTTCTGTAAATGTTGCGAACTGATGAAACATACCCAACAAACTCCAGGACCTGTGCGAGATAGTGTTCTTATCCTTAACGATTTATCTTCAATCCTTTGTATTTTATGAATATCTTTGAATTAATGAAGCAACGGTCTCCTTTTCTTATTGTGCGTTGAGCTCCCTGCGATAACAAGATTCATAATCTTTTCTCTCGGAAGAAAGTTCTGGTATATTTTACTCCTTCATAACCTATGATATTGATGTAACTTCTTCGTGATATCGGTGATACTTCTTGCGTGGAAATTTTGCTGCATTGATCTGGCTATCTGTCATTTTCACCAGTTAGAATGCAACCGTTTGAAGTAATAATCTAATGGTAACCATTTGTGATTGCTGCTTAAAATATCTGTCATCATCAATTTTGCGCAAAATGAAACGGTCCAAGTATTCCGGTGAAGATTTGGCGGAATTGGCTCTTTCTACATGTGGCTGCAACTAGGCATTGCAAATTGATGACTTTACAAGTTGTCAGTTTTGAAACCTAATTCTGCGATTCTGTTTGCAATGAATGGATGTGGTTCTTTCCTTTCTCTTGACTAATAGGAAAATAGCTTCCAGCTGCTTTCGGTTCAGTAATTACGTGGCAATTCCTCTATGTCGAGCTCGCTAGAAACTTTGACGCGGCTTCTTTTATCAGTAGCATGTAATGCCACATTTTAAATCTTCTTTGAGATTTAGTCCAACTCTAAAATGCATTGAATTTACAGATGCGTAAACCCTTCTGCAAAAATAAGGCAAACACAAGCTATCATTAATTGAGCCGAGAGGCGCTCTACAGTTCAGTCTGAGGGATATCTTGTTAGTCGAGTGTTTGTCGATATTGTCGACCATAAATAACATTTGTATGAGGGATATCTTGTAAGTCGAGTGTTTGTCGATATTGTCAGTCATAAATAACATTTGTATGAGGGAGATCTTGTAAGTCGAGTGTTTGTCAATATTGTCGGCCATAAACAAAGTAATATAAAGTAAACAAAAAAGAATAATACAAAGTAAGAAGTAATAAATATTATGTCGACCAAACAAAAAAGAATAATACAAAGTAAAAAGTAAATATGAGACTTAAACTAGAGACTTTAGAGCTTAGGATTAGGTGATAAATATTATGTCATCCATAAACAAAAAAAATAATAAAAAGTAAAAAGTAAATCTGAGACTTAAACTAGAGACTTTACTTTATACTTTTAATACAAACTAAAAAGTAAATATGAGATTTTAGACTGTTTGTCGAGTAACAAAATTATACAAAGTAAACAAAAAAGAATAATACAAAGTAAAAAGTAATAAATATTATGTCGGCCATAAACAAAAAAGAATATACAAAGTAAAAAGTAAATATGAGACTTAAACTAGAGACTTTAGAGCTTAAGATTAGGTGGCTCGAGTATTGCACTCAAGAAGCTATTCAAGGAGAGGTTTTCACCTCAAGATTTGATCCCTCTCGGCGCTTGATAGAACCTAGAATTTGGATCTTTGCTAGTTTTATAAAATTTAAGCTTTTGTTGGTTACTAAAAACTTTTCATTCTTATTATTTTAAAGCTTAAAGGTGGCACTTTTAGTTTGTCGTTCTCCACATGTGAAAGGATCTTTAGACCTATTCAAAAGTTATGATATTAATGAATTGGAAAAGTAGAGTGTATTATTCATAATAATAATTCTATTCCACATTTTTCTAAGGCTTTTGCTTATGTGCAATAAGTTGGATAACTATTAGGATTTCAAAGAGAGTAGTCATCTTGATAAAAGTAAATAATTCACAAAATTTGACTCAGTTTAAATGGAAAATTATTTGATTGCTTGCATATTTTCATATATATTCTTTTTAAGGGGTAGAAATAATAAAATGTATTTAATCCCTTAAATAAAATATGTGAAAAAGTGAGAAGTATATTATTTTCAATAAATATGAAAACTTGCAAAAATTGATAAATAGTTTAACTTAATATAAAGGTATCACCCTCATTTATTAACACATTATTCCAAAAAGAAGATTGAAAACATAATATTTTAGGTATTTTGGTAATACTTTTTAATCTCTCAAAGTGGTAAAAAATACATTGAAGGTCAAAACTTCGTGGGATCGTCGAAATATTATCCTAATCAAATTTTTGCAAACCGATATATATTGTCAAGTCAAATAGATTCAATAAAAGCATGCAATTTTTTTTTGAACATCTAGGAAGCCAAAAGCTTCGAACGAAAAAGATTAGTCAATTCATCAATTCCTCATGGAAATGAAGCAAAAGGACAAGCACCGCAAAGAGTGAAGATAAAGTAAATAAAGCCATCAAATCACCTACCAAATCAAGGAAGATAAAATCAAAGAGAATCAAAAGCTAAATATTTACAAAATTTATAATGCGGGGGCCTTTAATTTGTAAAATCAAGGGCAGTTGTTGGGGTGCCAACATGGAGTTATGGATATTTGATTCCAATTCTAGTTTATGTGCTGACTTACAAAGCTCTTCAATGTTATAATTTCACATCGTCCAAGTGTTTTGTTATAATGCTACATTTATTATCATATGACTATTGTCATTATTATCAAAACAGTGATACTAATATCTATTGATAATGCTATTAGAAAGCTTGTAGAAATAGTGTTTATACTTTTGAACTATCATTATATTTTGCATCTACAGAACTTAGACTATTCTAAGTCCTGAATTTATCATTTGAATACACAGTTAATATATGTAAAGTATAGTGACTAGTGCTTGTACTATGAACTTAGCTTTAGAGTGTATCTCGTCACCACTTAAATTATACCTATGGTGATACATTGATCAATAGTCATTGCACTACATGGCTAATCATATGGAATATATTGTGAATATGGTGTTTATGCTATGAACTAGCATTATAAAACTTCTTGCTATTGCTTATACAAAAACTATAGAAATGAAATAGAAATATTTAATAGTTACTATGCATCCACAATAATATATTGGCATGTAATTCAAATGTTACGATGCCTAATTCAAAACTTTGAATTGTAAAAAGAATGTGCACTTATGGATCTACTAATGCAATGATACGATTCACAATATGCAACCCTAGCTAAGCTTTGACATTATAATGAACTAGCAGGTTGACAATGTCCCGTCCATGTATTAATGGTCCTGACCAAACTCCATAGTGGAAAGTGCTGCTGTCAAACCACGTAATCCACCCACGTGAAACTTGGTTGATGATACAAGTATGAATCCTAGCTGTGCATGGTTACTAGATCGATTCTCCTCCAAGCTGTATATGGTGTTGTCCCTTGGTATGTGATGCTGGCATCATCGTGGTTGTTGTAATTAATGAGATATCAATGCAATAGTTTCCTGACTTTCAACGTAGTTGGTTGGCACCTTCTTGCTCGTCGATCTCACCAGATCTTGATCGTTGAAAATGAAACCCTAAACCTAGTTGTATGTAGTGATGGAGAGTTTCTCGGTCTTCATTTTTATGTTAGAGTTGGAGTTATGAGGCCAACAGACTGCTAACATGTAGGGTTGGAGAGAGTATATCTCGGTAGGTTTCGATCCTGTGACCTGTGGGAGGTGGTTTTTAAAAGCTGCAGGCTTAAGCTCTCTGCACTGAGACCACGATACGCCAAAGTAGTAATGGGGATGAACTCCTGTCAGTGTATTGTAGGTAATTCGAACTGGGTTTGATCCTCCTGTTTGTGAGAAGGGTCTTCAGTGTTTTAGTTCGTGGTTACTGTCAAATACCACCATGCTTCGGCGTCTATTGGTGTAGTGTGTCAAAATTCATGAGTTTCGTTTCTAAGGGTAAGTGTTTTATGATAGTGAATGCATTACTATGATACTTAACTTTATATTCACGGTTTCTTGATTTAACTCTTCAAACTGTGTTTTGGTAGGTACCCACTTCGTAAGAGGTTGCTAAGCAAAAGATTTGGATTAAGAAATAGTGCATCTACTTCCTGGTAAGCTCTGGTGGTTCTTGAATCCTCGTAGGTGCCTTTGGTATGATTTGTTGGTGATTACTGTGTGCCGAGAGTTAGAAATATTCGACAATAGTCGGGTGATGGTCGATTGTCAAGTGTTTGATTTGCTCCATGCTGTAAAGAGGATAATTCCTCAATTGTTTACAATGCTAACAACTCTGTGATGCCTAGCTACGTCGTTTGGGAAGAAAATCGATTTTGTGTTTGTACTACTATTTGTTAAGGGTTTAAACCCTGTGTAGTTTTGTGGAGCCTTGAAAGGTCCGTAATGTAACTCTGTTATAAATTTATGAATATGAATTCAGAGCCGAGGGTTCGCCTTTTTCTCAAATACAATGGCTCGTATGAAATGAAAAGACTTGTTTAAAATTAATGGTTTGAGAAAAATAAATGTATAACTGTTGTGTGACGCCGAACAACAATAGTTGTTTTTGGCCGAGAGTTATGGTTTGCATAACTGTAAAAAGTTGTTTCCTGTTCTTTGTTATCGTTGATGATATTTATATTTTTGGAATGGCTATGCCACAGTGTTCTATTTTGTTTTAGGAATGAAACCCTTCCTGTAGCTTTCATTTGCTATCTGGCTTGTACAGAGCTTTTGTACTTGAGACTTAACCTGTGTACCAAATAGTTTCGATGTTGTGTATATGTTATTGCTAGGGTTATGAGCTATCGTTAGACATTAATACCGAATCGTGCTTTCTGCTAAGTGATGCTTAATGTCTTGTAGTAGTCTCGAAATGTTTAAGAGATAGTATGGGTATACAAAATGTTAGTTAGGGTTTGGAAAATCCTAACTGTTATGACCTCAGAAATAATTGTCTAATGTTGACCATGAAATGACTTGATAAGAAATTTATAAACTGTGTACTAAATAAACGCTCGGATTCTAGGGTTTGTGATAACTTAGGGTTTTGATGCTATTGTGCACATATTTAATAAATGGAATCAGAAGTGATAGTTAGTGAAGAAATAATATATGTATATTTATAACAAATCTGTTCAGAGATTAATTTTGCAGCTGCTATAATTCTTAAAATATAAATGCTTGAAAAACACGAAATGTAAATTCTCCTGTCAGTGTATTGTAGGTAATTCGAACTGGGTTTGATCCTCCTGTTTGTGAGAAGGGTCTTCAGTGTTTTAGTTCGTGGTTACTGTCAAATACCACCATGCTTCGGCGTCTATTGGTGTAGTGTGTCAAAATTCATGAGTTTCGTTTCTAAGGGTAAGTGTTTTATGATAGTGAATGCATTACTATGATACTTAACTTTATATTCACGGTTTCTTGATTTAACTCTTCAAACTGTGTTTTGGTAGGTACCCACTTCGTAAGAGGTTGCTAAGCAAAAGATTTGGATTAAGAAATAGTGCATCTACTTCCTGGTAAGCTCTGGTGGTTCTTGAATCCTCGTAGGTGCCTTTGGTATGATTTGTTGGTGATTACTGTGTGCCGAGAGTTAGAAATATTCGACAATAGTCGGGTGATGGTCGATTGTCAAGTGTTTGATTTGCTCCATGCTGTAAAGAGGATAATTCCTCAATTGTTTACAATGCTAACAACTCTGTGATGCCTAGCTACGTCGTTTGGGAAGAAAATCGATTTTGTGTTTGTACTACTATTTGTTAAGGGTTTAAACCCTGTGTAGTTTTGTGGAGCCTTGAAAGGTCCGTAATGTAACTCTGTTATAAATTTATGAATATGAATTCAGAGCCGAGGGTTCGCCTTTTTCTCAAATACAATGGCTCGTATGAAATGAAAAGACTTGTTTAAAATTAATGGTTTGAGAAAAATAAATGTATAACTGTTGTGTGACGCCGAACAACAATAGTTGTTTTTGGCCGAGAGTTATGGTTTGCATAACTGTAAAAAGTTGTTTCCTGTTCTTTGTTATCGTTGATGATATTTATATTTTTGGAATGGCTATGCCACAGTGTTCTATTTTGTTTTAGGAATGAAACCCTTCCTGTAGCTTTCATTTGCTATCTGGCTTGTACAGAGCTTTTGTACTTGAGACTTAACCTGTGTACCAAATAGTTTCGATGTTGTGTATATGTTATTGCTAGGGTTATGAGCTATCGTTAGACATTAATACCGAATCGTGCTTTCTGCTAAGTGATGCTTAATGTCTTGTAGTAGTCTCGAAATGTTTAAGAGATAGTATGGGTATACAAAATGTTAGTTAGGGTTTGGAAAATCCTAACTGTTATGACCTCAGAAATAATTGTCTAATGTTGACCATGAAATGACTTGATAAGAAATTTATAAACTGTGTACTAAATAAACGCTCGGATTCTAGGGTTTGTGATAACTTAGGGTTTTGATGCTATTGTGCACATATTTAATAAATGGAATCAGAAGTGATAGTTAGTGAAGAAATAATATATGTATATTTATAACAAATCTGTTCAGAGATTAATTTTGCAGCTGCTATAATTCTTAAAATATAAATGCTTGAAAAACACGAAATGTAAATTCTCCTGTCAGTGTATTGTAGGTAATTCGAACTGGGTTTGATCCTCCTGTTTGTGAGAAGGGTCTTCAGTGTTTTAGTTCGTGGTTACTGTCAAATACCACCATGCTTCGGCGTCTATTGGTGTAGTGTGTCAAAATTCATGAGTTTCGTTTCTAAGGGTAAGTGTTTTATGATAGTGAATGCATTACTATGATACTTAACTTTATATTCACGGTTTCTTGATTTAACTCTTCAAACTGTGTTTTGGTAGGTACCCACTTCGTAAGAGGTTGCTAAGCAAAAGATTTGGATTAAGAAATAGTGCATCTACTTCCTGGTAAGCTCTGGTGGTTCTTGAATCCTCGTAGGTGCCTTTGGTATGATTTGTTGGTGATTACTGTGTGCCGAGAGTTAGAAATATTCGACAATAGTCGGGTGATGGTCGATTGTCAAGTGTTTGATTTGCTCCATGCTGTAAAGAGGATAATTCCTCAATTGTTTACAATGCTAACAACTCTGTGATGCCTAGCTACGTCGTTTGGGAAGAAAATCGATTTTGTGTTTGTACTACTATTTGTTAAGGGTTTAAACCCTGTGTAGTTTTGTGGAGCCTTGAAAGGTCCGTAATGTAACTCTGTTATAAATTTATGAATATGAATTCAGAGCCGAGGGTTCGCCTTTTTCTCAAATACAATGGCTCGTATGAAATGAAAAGACTTGTTTAAAATTAATGGTTTGAGAAAAATAAATGTATAACTGTTGTGTGACGCCGAACAACAATAGTTGTTTTTGGCCGAGAGTTATGGTTTGCATAACTGTAAAAAGTTGTTTCCTGTTCTTTGTTATCGTTGATGATATTTATATTTTTGGAATGGCTATGCCACAGTGTTCTATTTTGTTTTAGGAATGAAACCCTTCCTGTAGCTTTCATTTGCTATCTGGCTTGTACAGAGCTTTTGTACTTGAGACTTAACCTGTGTACCAAATAGTTTCGATGTTGTGTATATGTTATTGCTAGGGTTATGAGCTATCGTTAGACATTAATACCGAATCGTGCTTTCTGCTAAGTGATGCTTAATGTCTTGTAGTAGTCTCGAAATGTTTAAGAGATAGTATGGGTATACAAAATGTTAGTTAGGGTTTGGAAAATCCTAACTGTTATGACCTCAGAAATAATTGTCTAATGTTGACCATGAAATGACTTGATAAGAAATTTATAAACTGTGTACTAAATAAACGCTCGGATTCTAGGGTTTGTGATAACTTAGGGTTTTGATGCTATTGTGCACATATTTAATAAATGGAATCAGAAGTGATAGTTAGTGAAGAAATAATATATGTATATTTATAACAAATCTGTTCAGAGATTAATTTTGCAGCTGCTATAATTCTTAAAATATAAATGCTTGAAAAACACGAAATGTATAATATTGAAAAGCATGTGATTACTATCTGAACTAGATAGAGTTAAAAAGAAATATATAGAACTGTGCAAAAACAAAATGTGTTTTTCCGTTATTTAAGGATTAGATGAATTCTATGCAGTTGTTTATACTATACTATAATGTTTACTGTGTTTAAACATAGGGTAGAATTTTAACAAGAACAATACTGTAATCATCTTTCCAATCAATGGCATTTTGCCTATCACTCATATTTCTTAATTTAATTCTCTATATTGGAGTATGATGCAGAGAACAACATGGGAAAAAATATAGAGATGGTTATCGATTCAATCATTTCATAAAGCTCTTTCATTCAAAATCATACTTAGATCAGAAAATAAAATAGTTTCTTCTATATGACTATAATTAATAATTCTATTATGCATAAACATTTAGCTGTAAACAAAAGTAAGAACAGTAAAACCTGGTTGACCATAGGAGAAACAAACAGCCTAAGGAACCTATTCCTAAATATATCCAAGTTACTTGCCTTAGGACCCCCGAGCCTGTTCACTGAACCACCAGGAGAAAGATTCTGTAGAAGCCTTAATACATCAACTTGCAGTAGAATATAGATTATCCTGTCATAAAGAATCAACAATCAAAGAGACCTGCACCAGCACCTTTGGTTTTCCTTCTCAGTATAATTAGCAGACTCACAGTTTCACTCTCACATAGCCTCCCTATTCGAATCTCTCAGTGATCACCTGATGCACTTGAGGAATATTTCTGCAGAAAATATTGTAAGGGGTTGCCTGCCCAATTCAAATTACCTTATCTAGGCTTCCTAGGCCTTTCAGTGGTTAACTAGTCATTAATGAGCTGCCTGCTCTCTTCCACTCACTTGGGAGATCATGCCACAAATTTAGGGGTAGTTGTCCCATAACCAACAGCTAGTGGTGGAGTGCAAATGTTGCCATTTGTCCCATACCTTCTAACAATATCCATTCCTCCTAGTGGGTCAGTGAACACTCATTTAATAGTTCCCTTGGGTGTTTGTCTCCTATTTTAATTTATTAAATAATAATAATCAGTAATTACAATCATCCTTGACCAAAATTGGTCATAATTACAAAACTTTGTAATTAACATTTAACATAAAGTATTTTCAAATAAAATAATATTCTCAGAATTTGGGTAGGTGACATACACCCCCCCTTAAGTCTCAACATCATCCTCGAAGTTGGTTAATCACTCTCTGAGTGTTCCTGAAACAGAGTTGGGTATGCTGCCCGCATACTACTCTCCAACTCCCAGGTTGCCTCTTTTGGGTTAAGGTGCTTCCATTTCACATTTACCTGCCCAGTGGTGCGATTCCGGAGTAGAGTTTCCCTCCTTTCGAGGATACAGTCCGGTTCCACCTGAAAATCACCGTCTTGTCCCACCTGTACATCATTCCAATTTACCACATGAGTAGCATCGTGTACATACTTCTTTAAAAATGATATATGGAAAACGTTATGTATCTTTAAATTTGGTGGCAAAGCCAGTTGGTATGCCACTGGTCCAACCCTTGACAATATTTCGAAAGGACCACAATACCTGGGTGCCAACTTGGCACAAATTCCCAATTTCAATGAACTCTTTTTCGGTCTTACCTTGAGAAAAACATGTTCACCAACCTGGAACTCTTTATGAGTCCTTTTAAGATCTGCTTCACTCTTTTTCCTATCTTGGGCAGCTTTAAGATTTCTTTGTACCTGTTTCACAATTAGTTCTAATTCCTGCAACAATTCGGGTCCTAAAATAACTCTATTTACTGGATCATTCCAAGAAACAGGTGTATCACATTTCCTACCATAAAGAATTTCAAAAGGGCTAAGTCTGGCTGATGCATTATAATGGTTATTATATGCAAGTTCTGCTAAATGCAAGTAGTCTTCCCACTTACTAGGATGATCCTTAACATACATCCTCAAGAAGTCTTCCAATACCTGATTCACTCTTTCTGTCTGTCCATTTGTTTGTGGATGAAATGTTGTACTGAAGTTTAAGGTTGTATTCAACCCTTTAAATAAATACCTCCAGAATTTTCCAGTAAACTTAGCATCACGGTCTGAAATTATCACTTTTGGTATTCCATGTAATTGAAAAATCTGTTTCATGAAGATTTCTGCAATATCTGGAGCTTTTTGAGTAGTTTTTACAGGTATAAAGTGTGCTGCCTTGCTGAGTTTATCCACTACCACCATGATAGAGTCATTTTGTTTCTTATTTTTTGGTAGACCGGTAATAAAGTCTATGTTTATCACTTCACATTTCCAGCTAGGTATAGGCAATGGCTGCAATAGTCTAGCCGGACGTTGATGTTCAACCTTCACTTTTTGACAGTCCAAACACTTAGCTATGTACTCTGCTACTTCATCCTTCATTCTGGGCCAATAGTGCTCTTTCTGTAGCATAGTGATGGTTTTCTGATAACCTGGATGACCAGAGTAATGGATTTTGTGCATCTCATTTAAAATCAAAATTTATACTTCTGGTATGTTGGGTACATACAATCTGTTTTTGTATAATAACAGTCCATTTTCCTTTAAACTGTAATCTGCCATAGAATTTTCAGAATTGTTATTTGCTATCTTTTCTTGCAATTTTCTGTATTCTTCATCCGTTTCACTTCCTTCATGGATTTGATTTTCTAAATTTGTTGAGTAAGTACCGATGGCTGAAATAAAATTCAGTTTTTCTTTACGACTTAATGCATCAACAACGTTGTTCTCTTTCCCTTTAATATGTCGAATTTCGAAATCATGTTCACTTAGAAAAGTTAACCATTTAGGTTGTCTAGCGTTCAGATTTGTCTGATCTAGTAAATATTTCAGACCCATGTTATCTGTCAATAAGGTAAATTTTCCGCCAATAAGATGGTGACGCCACATTTTTAAAGCGTGAATTACTGCTAATAACTCCAAATCATAAGTAGAGTAGTTCTTCTCATGTATTTTCAACTTTTTAGATTCGTATGCAACAGCATGTCCCTCTTGTGTTAGGACTCCACCAAGTCTGTCATTACATGCATCGGTACATATTATAAAATCCTTATTAGGATCTGCTATCCTCAGAATAGTGTTCGGATATCCACATCATCTTTTTCAGGATCTTGCATGCAATTAGGGTTTGCATGCACTTTGCATGCATCCCAGTCACCAGGTTGATGCCTCTAGCACCTTAGCCACCTTATTCTAGCACCCGAGAGCTTCTTACATCAGTTCATTATCCCTCCTGGTCAGGAAGGCATCCACTTCTCACCTACTGCCAGAGAAGGGCGCACTTCTTCACCTACCACTGCAGTTCCACTTCAGTTACACTCAGTTAGCTCCGATTCTCCCTGATTTGAGGCTAGTTTCACTCCCGACTAACTGTTTCACTCCGTTGGACCTCCAGATTGACTAGATGACTTGTTTTGACTTCAGTTAGCCTCCCATGAACCCTCCATTGAGCCTCCTTCCCTATATCAGTGCTACACACTTCAGTTACACTTGTTACACTCAGTTAGACTCAGATTGACACCTGGATGACTGGTTCTTGTGCATTGATGACCACCACTGATTGAGGATGAGGACTCCTAGTTGGAGCCAATCTACACCATTCAGTAATTCGAATGGCCTACTTAGTCAATTCGAATTGCTGAGTCATTGTCAGACTGTATTGTATTGTAATTATTCACCCTCATTGGGATATTGAGCAATGCTGCATGTTTTGCACAGTTTTACACCATTGTTCTAAGTTTCATCTATTGTGATTGATTTACTTGTTCATTAGATCTGCTATGACTAATTTTACATGGTATCAGATCCATTACAAGGACAAGATCTCTTTTCTATAGGTGTTTCTACAAGAAGATTCGAGTGAATTTGCTCAAAAATTACAAAAGTTTTGGCATGAAAGATCTCAAGGGCATTCACTCATGTGCATGCAAAGCTTGAAAATAATTCTTATACCACTCCATAAGCTTGAATTTCCACATAAATCCTGGAACTGATACATTGGACCCATTCAACATTGCTTGATCTCCAATCCCAGGTGTGATGCAAATCTAAAATGGTGGATTGTTCGACCTCATTGTTCTTAGTTTTATTGTGATTTGTAGGTTATTGTCTCCATCAATTGCATTCGCTACTTTGCCCTTGCAAGCTTTTCTACATCAGTGTGCACTCGCTCCTAGCAATGGAATACTCTTCTTCAAATCCTATCCTCACCCCATTCAATTATTTTGATTGGAAAGATGATATGGAGATCATCTTACGTTCAAAAGGTTACTACCGAGTCACTCTTGGTATTGAATTGGAGCCAAACACCTTGTCAGATAGAACCAAACACTACAACAAGCTTGATGAAGCTTATGGTCTTCTTTGTCTCTCCATCTCCAAAGATCTTCACTTCCATCTCAACATATTGAAGACTCCAAAAGCTATATGGGAGCAACTTGAAACACTATTTGGCAAGTAGGACGAGCTTAGGGATTTTCAATTAGAGAATGAATTGATTGCCCTTAGTCCTGAGAATTTCGAGACCGTTAATGAATTCTTCACAAAATTCAAGAACTTGAACATGCAGTTGAAGAACAATGCAGTTATCAAAGAGGATAAGCAATTGATCCTCTCCATTGTCAACAAGCTTGGTAAAGATTATTCGGTATTTGTCTCTACTTTCAATTCTGGTTGGCTAACTACCCCGAATTGGAAGATGCCTACCTTGAATGCCTTCATTGAGTCCGTCACAAAAGAGCATGATAAGTTGATTCAAATGGGGTCCATAAGCTCCAAAGATTCAGCCCTATATGTTCAAGGACCCAAGATATCGAATGGTAAAGGAAAGCAAAAGAAGGAGAAGCCCAAATTCGAACCTCACAAGCAAAGAGAGAAAGGAAAACAGACGAATGCACCATCCAGTTCGAAGTTCAAATAAAAGGGCAAATAAGGTAACCAAAAATCTAAATGTACTTGTTGCAACCGTGGCTTTCATCCTGAAAGTTCATGTATGAAGAAGACTATAGATCAAATGGCCCTCCTTTTGGAAAAGAACAACATAACTCTTCCTGACGGTGCAAGGAAGAAGGATAGGAATGATGATCATGAAAGAGGACAAGCACTCATGGCAACTGTTTCGAAGCCCACTACTCTCTTGATAGATTCAGGTGCATCGAATCATATCGCTGAAAATATTGAATCTTTTTCTTCATTCAATCCAAACAGCTCCATCCCCATCCATTTGGGAGATGACTCAAAAATTTCTTCAAAGGGAAAAGGTACAATTCATGTAGATCATGGAAGCTTTTAGAATGTTCTGTATGTGCCTTCCTTGGCTTCAAATATTCTTTCTGTGTATCAAATGACACAAACTGGTGAACCGAAGCAAGTTACATTCAACCCTAATACAGTTGAAATTTCAGATATCAAAAGTGGAAGACTTGTTGTAGTCGGAAAGGCGAACCACACTGCAAAATGCTATGAGTTTTCACACTTTATTCCGCTTGCAAAGCCCACTGCTCTTCGCACACATGGTAATGAGGCTAGTAGGCTTTGGAATGAAAGATTTGGACATCTTAATTATAACTATTTGCTTCTGTTATCAAACAATTCCATGGTAGATGGTCTTCCACAACTCCGTTCCTCGAAGGGAATATGCACTGGTTGCATTATTGGGAAGCACCCCGAGCACAGATTCGATCGCGGCAAAGCTAGCAGAGCTTCTAAAGTTTTGGGGCTGATACATTCTGATATTAGTGGTACGCTGCCCCATACGTCATTAAATGATTCAAGGTATGTTTTGACATTTATTGATGATTTTTCTCGCTTTACATGGGTATTTTTTCTCAAAAACAAGTCAAAAGTGCTTGGAAAATTCAAGGATTTTAAGGCTTCTGTTGAGACCGCCACTGAGAGCAAGATCAAATATCTTAGATATGATAATGGTGGAGAATATATCAATGCCAAGTTGCTGCAACTTTGTGCCCAAAGCGGAATTCAGATCCAACATACAGTTCCCTACACACCCCAGCAGAACGGTGTAGCGGAAAGGAAAAATCGGTCACTGAAAGAGATGGCTACATGCATGATTGAATCAAAAGGTATGGCTGCAAATATTTGGGCTGAAGCAATCAATGTTGCTGCATACATACAAAATTGTGTTCCACATTCATCCGTAAAAGGTATGACTCCTTTCGAAGCATTCTTTGGTCACAAACCGGATGTGTCAAATTTGAGAGTTTTTGGCTCTACTGCATGGGCTAGAATTCCTTCCAAGAAGAGACGAGCTTTGGATCCACAAAGTATTGAGTGCATACTGATAGGATATGGGGAAGAATAAAAATCATATAAACTCATGGATATCAGATCTAAAAAGATATTCATAGAGCGCAGTGTGCAATTTGAAGAACCGCTTCAAGAATTGCAACTAGTCGAGGAAGAAACTGTCGTTTCACCGCCTTCACCAGAAGAAGATCCGTGCAGCTATAATGAAGGTATGGGTTCTGATATTTTTGATATTTTAGCAGCGCATGATGATCATGAAATATCAGGTTTGGAATCCAACCATTATGATCCTCCTCAGTTACCAAAGTGGGCCCAAAACACTCTTCAATCTATTGGTTCGAACCTTGGAAATCCTGCTGATCCGAGACGAACAAGAGCAGACTTTCAAAGAGCAGGTATGGCTCTTTCTATTTCTGATCCATTACTTCCTGAGATTTGTTATTTGATGACTGGTTCAGATCCCACATCATACTATTCTGCCCACCGAGATTCGAGATGGCCAAGTGCCATGGATGAAGAGTACAGTTCTCTTCAAAAAAACAATACATGGGAACTAGTTTCTCTTCCACCTGGAAGAAAATTAGTGAAGTGTAAATGGGTCTACCACATGAAATTTTCTGCTAATGGCTCTATCAGCAAATACAAAGCAAGGTTGGTGGAAAAAGGTTTCTCCCAAGTCCAAGGAGTGGACTACACCGAGACCTTTGCACCGGTTGCAAAGATGGATTCCATTCTCCTTGTTTTGGCTATTTCCGCATCCAAGCACTGGGAAGTGCACCACATGGATGTGAAGAGTGCATTTCTACATGGAGACCTTGCTGAAGAGGTATATATGCAGCATCCATAGGGCTACACATCAGATCCATCATTAGATTGTAGATTGAAGAAATCTTTGTATGGGTTAAAACAGGCCCCAAGAGCTTGGTACGCAAAGATGGATTCCTTCCTTCTTTCTCAGAATTTCCAAAGATGCAAATCTGATCCGAATGTGTATCTTCAGCGAGTTAAAGGTAATTTGTTGGTTATTGTACTTTATGTTGATGATCTTCTCATTACTAGTAGCACTCTTACTTCAATAAACAAGCTAAAAACTGCCTTAAATCTAGCTTTTGACATGAGTGATTTGGGCTTGCTGAGTCACTTTTTGGGCTTGGAGATAGCTCAAAATTTTGATGGGATCACTATATCTCAGCAAAAATATGCTTCCGACCTATTATTGAAGTTTAATATGGCTGAATGTAAGGCAGCCCCATTCCCATTCCTCTCAGGAATCAGTCTTGAGGAGGGAGATTCTACACCGCTTGCAGATTGCAGTATGTATCGACAGTTGATTGGTTCACTACTTTATTTGACACACTCAAGGCCTGATATTTCATATGCCATGAGTGTCGTGTCAAGGTATATGCAGCAGCCCCATGAGCTTCATTGGCAAGCGGCCAAGTGGATCTTGCAGTATGTGCAAGGTATGAAACATTTTGGCATACATTATGCTGCAGATTCTGAGCTTGATTTCATTGGTTTTACTGATTCAGATTGGGAAGGTGATAGCATTAATCGGAAGTCCACTTTCAGTTATGTTTTCATGATTGGTCATGGTGCTATTTGTTGGTCCAGCAAAAAGCAGGAAGCCATTGCACTTTCTTCAGCAGAGGCAGAGTATCGAGGGGCAGTCAATGCCTGCATTCAGGTAGTTTGGTTGCAAGGTATTCTTTTCGAAGTTTGGTTTTGGTGGCACAACTACGACTGTCCTATTTTGTGACAATCAAAGTGCTATCAAGATCTCCACAGATCCAGTTTAGCGATAGAGGACCAAACACATTGAGATTCATATGCATTACATTCGACAGTTGGTGCATGATCGCACCATCATTCTGCAATATTGCCCTACTGATGAGCGAATTGCAGACATCTTCACCAAGAGCTTCACTAAGAAGAAGTTATCTTACCTCCGTTCACTATTGGGGGTGAGTTCCATCATGGTGGAGACAGATTGATCCATTATTATGCTTTAGCTTGAGGGGGGGCTTTCTTCCCACTGGATTTTCCCTCTTTCCTCACTTAGTTTATTTTCAGCATTTTTTGGATTATTGTATTGGGGTGACCTTTGGTCTTAGTTACCAGGGCCCCACATTATTTTTTTTGCACATCATAGTCTAGATTGAGGGGGGGTGTTCGGATATCCACATCATATTTTTCAGGATGTTGCATGCAATTAGGGTTTGCATGCAAATTCTAGGGTTTGCATGCATCCCAGTCACCAGGTTGATGCCTCCAGCACCTTAGCCACCTTATTCTAGCACACGAGAGCTTCTTATATCAGTTCATTATCCCTCCTAGTCAGGAAGGCGCCCACTTCTCACCTACTGCCAGAGAAGGGCGCACTTCTTCACCTACCACTGCAGTTCCACTTCAGTTACACTCAGTTAGCTCCGATTCTCCCTGATTTGAGGCTAGTTTCACTCCCGACTGACTGTTTCACTCCGTTGGACCTCCAGATTGACTAGATGACTTGTTCTGACTTCAGTTAGCCTCCCATGCGCCCTCCACTGAGCCTCCTTCCCTATATCAGTGCTACGCACTTCAGTTACACTTATTACACTCAATTAGACTCAGATTGACACCTAGATGACTGGTTCTTGTGCATTGATGACCACCACTGATTGATGATGAGGACTCCTAGTTGGAGCCAAGCTACACCATTCAGTAATTCGAATGGACTACTTAGTCAATTCGAATTGCTCAGTCATTGTCAGACTGTATTGTATTGTAATTATTCACCCTCATTGGGATATTGAGCACTTATGCATGTTTTGCATAGTTTTACACCATTTTTCTGAGTTTCATCTATTGTGATTGATTTACTTGTTCATTAGATCTGTTGTGACTAAATTACAAGTAGGTGCTGTAGTTAGTAATTCCTTTAGCTTTTTAAAACTGTATGAACATTTCTGATCCCACACAAATTTCTTCCCTTTCTTCTGTAAGGAGGTTATTGGGTTTGCAATCTTTGAAAAACCCTCTATAAATTTTCTGTAGTATCCAGTAATACCCATAAATGATCGTACATCCGACACATCCTTAGGAACTGACCAATCATTAATGGCTTTTATCTTATCGCGAGATTCCTTCCTTGGAAACTATGTGTCCTAAATATTGAATTTTATCCTTGTGAAAGTCACACTTACTAAACTTAGCGTATAGTTGATGATCTCTCAGAACTTATAAGATAATACGCAGATGTTCGTCATGCTCTTCTTTTCTTTTAGAATACACTAAAATGTCATCTATGAACACATTAGCAAACTTATCCAAATATTTGTGCAGAATATTGTTCATTAAACACATAAATACAGTCGGGGCATTAGTCAAGCCAAATGGCATGACTACGAACTCATAATGTCCATGAAGAGTTCTAAAGGCTGTTTTAAAAATATCCTCGTCATTCACACGAACTTGATGGTATCCTGACCTTAAATCAATATTTGAAAATACCGTTGCTCCACGCAACTGATCAAATAGATTGTCTATGCGAGGCAACAGATATCGATTCTTGATTGTCATCTTATTCAGCAGGCAATAATCTATGCACAGTCTTAGGGTGCCATCTTTCTTTTTAACAAATATAACAGGTGCTCCCCAAGGAGACACATTGGGTCTTATATAGTTTTTATCAATCAGTTCCTTCAACTGTGATTTCAACTCATTTAATTCCAGTATATTCATCAAATATGGAGCTTTAGAATTCGGTACTGCTCCTGGTATTAACTCGATGGTAAAATCTAGATCTCTTTTAGGAGGCAATCCTAGAATCTCCTCAGGAAAAACATCTTTGAAATATTTTAGGACAGGTGTGTCTTCTAGTTTCAGTTTGTCCTCTTTACAAATAAACTCATCATTTACTACATTTATTGCAAACAATTGACATCCTTTTCTAACTGCCCTCTTTACTTGCATAACTGAAATCTGTCTAAGGGATGTCTTTCTTGGAATACCTTTTACTTCTACAGTTTCTCCTTCATCATTTAAACATGTAAAACTCTTCTCATAACAATTCAAAATGACATGATGGGATTCTAACCAGTCCATTCCGATTATAATATCATAGGATCCTAAAGGTAAAACATTCAACTTGGTTTGTGTCTTTAACTGATTCATGGATAAAGCACAACTTTCAATAAAATCAAATACTTTCCTTTTTGTTCCTATTGCTAGTCTAACTAACCAGGATTTACTAAATTTTTTTGTTTTCAATTTAAAACGTTCTACAATATCTGGTGATATATAACTTAAGCTAGCACCTGGATCAATCAAAGTAGCAACAGGATAGTTTTGTAGCATACCTTCAATCTCTACCATAGAGACTTGATGATTTGCTTGTCTGTTGTCGAGTGCTGCATTAATTCTGGGCATCTCCCTTGCCAAGTCTCCAACAGTAGGTTCAGTCTGTATGGAATGAATATTTTTAGCTGTTCACTTCCTCTTGGGGCATTCTGATGCATAATGAGGACCTTGACACTCAAAACATTTGATTGGTTCCTTTTGGTCATTTGTTTTGGTAGCATTGGGAGTATTTCTAGGAGCTGTAAAATTCTGCTGCTAACTATTTCTGGGATTGTTTCCTTGAAAATGCCGTTTCTGAAATTTTTTCTTTTGGAAACCAGAATTCCCACTAAACCTGAAATTTTTCTTTTTCAGCTCAAAATTGCTAGGTTTATGACTTTTCCAGTTTGATATTCCTTCCCTTTTCCGATTAGTGTCATAATAGAAAGTTGCTTTCCTCATGGCCTCTTCTAAGGTCTTTGGATTGTCATACTCGATTCTGTCCTTGATGTTGAAATGTAGGCAACTCAGGTATCTTTGGATCTTCGATTTTTCTTCCACGAGGTATGGCACATATCTTAGTAAATTCAGAAATTTACTCTTCATCTCTTTCATGTTCATACTTCCAAGCTTTAAGTCATAGAACTCCTTTGATTTTTCTTCATAGTATTGTTCCGATAAGAACTTTTTCTTGAAGTATCTTTTAAAAGTGCTCCAATTTACATCATTGTCTTTGATGCCCTTCACTCTTTTGATGTCCCGCCACCAAATATCTGCTTTCCCAATCAAGTTGTATATTTCCATCTTTGCCTTCAATGATTCTGAATAATCATAAATTTGGAAATATTTTTTCATGCCGGACAACCATGCTTCGATTGTCTCTCCTTTTTAAGTTTCACCATTGAAGGTTGGGGGTTTGATTTTCTTGAACTCCCCAGAAATATGCTCATACTGTTTATAAATTTTTCTTTTGGGTTTGTAGTCTCCTTCGCTGCTATCACTTGAATAGTTTCGTTTCTTTTTCCGTTTTTCATGGGCAGCTTCTGATGATGTTGAAATGATGTTTGCATCATCAGTTTTCATTTTCTTACTCCTGTCTTGATGAGGTAAATCCTCAATCTTGGAGGTATTTTCAATTTCTCTATTTTGTTCATCAGTTGGGCATTGTTCGAACAGTACTTGATTAAGTTCCTCTTGTGCTTTCAGAATTTTCTCATTGTCTTGTTTTACAGATCTGATTTCTGCTTTTAACTCTTGAAATGCACATAACAATTCTGACGAATTGTCATTTAATTCGCCATGGACTTCTTCTTCATAATGTTGTCCCGTGCTATGACTGTTGGGTCGAAATATGTCTTCTAAATGTTCAGCTGATCCTTCCATACATGTAAATTAAAATAATTTATGTATAACACAAATAGTTTAAATTTTAATTAGTAAGATTTCTACTGTAAATAAATTTTCTGCTGCGTGTTCTTGGACCTTTTTAAGGCCTAGAGTTCGAACGTGAGCTCTGATACCACATGTAACAACCCGAAAAATACCAAAATTTAAATCTTTTTAAAATAGCAATAATTATCAAAGTCGTTAATGCAGAATATATAAAATAATTAGATTTCTTAACTAGGATAATTAATAACGATGACACGTCATAATTGTCAAATAAAATATGATATAATTGTATTTGGTATTTCAGATTTAAACGCATGATAATCTCCTTAACGAAAGATCTTTTTACGATTATGCATAAGAATACAATTTACAGATCTGCTTAAGTTCTAAACATAATTACATGCTGTACATAGTTTGTACTATTATGATGTTCTTGATGATGTGCTGACAGTTTGTTTGTATGATGATGAAGGGGTCCTATGAGGTACCCTAGAGTTTACTTAGCTACGCTTAGCTAAGGCATTTGAATCCTATTTCCATGTGTAGACCGCAGGTAAGAAATTCTATGACAACATGTGTTAAGAGTACATGTGTCTTTCAATTCATCGCCAATGTAAAATTAGAATGCTAAGTACTTCCTTGCGAAACAAGTTACTGGAGGTATGGATATTTGATTCCAATTCTAGTTTATGTGCTGACTTACAAAGCTCTTCAATGTTATAATTTCACGTCGTCCAAGTGTTTTTTTATAATGCTACATTTATTATCATATGACTACTGTCATTATTATCAAAACAGTGATACTAATATCTATTGATAATGCTATTAGAAAGCTTGTAGAAATAGTGTTTATACTTTTGAACTATCATTATATTTTGCGTCTACAGAACTTAGACTATTCTAAATCCTGGATTTATCTTTTGAATACATAGTTAATATATGTAAAGTATAGTGACTAGTGCTTGTACTATGAACTTAGCTTTAGAGTGTATCTCATCGCCACTTAAACTATAACTATGGTGATACATTGATCAATAGTCTTTGCACTACATGGCTAATCATATGGAATATATTATGAATATGGTGTTTATGCTATGAACTAGCATTACACAACTTCTTCCTATTGCTTATAGAAAAACTATAGAAATGAAATAGAAATATTTAATAGTTACTAGGCATCCACAATAATATATTGGCATGTAATTCAAATGTTATGATGCCTAAGTCAAAACTTTGAACTATAAAAAGAATGTGCATTTATGGATCTACTAATGCAATGATACGATTCACAATATGCAACCCTAGCTAAGCTTTGGCATTATAATGATATTACCCTATGCAACAATATCGTTGTTGGTAAGGATTGGACGGCTATTAAATTTACTGTTGGTGTGAACTGGCAGGTTGACAGTGTCCTGTCCATGTATTAATGGTCCTGACCAAACTCCATAGTGGAAAGTGCCACTGTCAAACCACGTAATCCACCCACGCGAAACTTGGTTGATGATACAAGTATGAATCCTAGATGTGCATGGTTACTATATCGATTCTTCTCCGAGCTGTATATGGTGTTGTCCCTTGGTATGCGATGCTGGCATCGTCGTGGTTGTTGTAATTAATGAGATATCAATGCAATAGTTTCCTGACTTTCAACATAGCTGGTTGGCACCTTCTTGCTCGTCGATCTCACCAATTCTTGATCGTTGAAAATGAAACCCTAAACCTCATTGTATGTAGTGATGGAGAGTTTCTCGGTATTCATTTTTACATTAGAGTTGGAGTTATGAGGCTGAAAGGCTCTTAACATGTAGGGTTGGAGAGAGTATATCTCGAGAGGTTTCGATCCTGTGACCTATGGGAGGTAGTTTTTAAAAGTTGCAGGCTTAAGCTCTCTGCACTGAAACCATGATACGCCAAAGTAGTAATGGGGATTCTCCTGTCAGTGTATTGTAGGTAATTCGAAATGGGTTTGATCCTCCTGTTTGTGAGAAAGGTCTTCAGTGTTTTAGCTCATGGTTACTGTCAAATACCACCATGCTTCGGCGTCTGTTGGTGCAGTGTGTCAAAATTCATGAGTTTCGTTTCTAAGGGTAAGTGTTTTACGATAGTGAATGCATTACTATGATACTTAACTTTATATTCACGTTTTCTTTATTTAACCCTTCAAACTGTGTTTTGGCAGGTGCCCACTTCGTAAGAGGTTGCTAAGCGAAAGATTTGGATTGGGAAATAGTGCATCTACTTCCTGGTAAGCTCCGGTGGTTATTGAAGCCTCGTAGGTGCCTTTGGTATGATTTGTTGGTGATTATTGTGTGCTGAGAGTTAGAAATATTCGACAATAGTTAGGTGATGGCCGATTGTCGAATGTTTGATTTGCTCCATGCTGTAAAGAGGATAATTCCTCAATTGTTTACAATGCTAACAGCTCTGTGATGCCTAGCTGCGTCGTTTGGGAAGAAACTCGATTTTGTGTTTGTACTACTATTTGTTAAGGGTTTAAACCTTGTGTAGTTTTGTGGAGCCTTGAAAGGTCCGTAATGTAACTCTGTTATAAATTTATGAATATGAATTGAGAGCCGAGGGTTCTCCTTTTTCTAAAAGACAATGACTCATTTGAAATGAAAAGACTTGTTTAAAATTAATGGTTTGAGAAAAATAAATGTATAACTCTTGTGTGACGCCGAACACCGATAGTTGTCTTTGGCCGAGAGTTATGGTTTGCATAACTGTAAAAAGTTGTTTCCTGTTCTTTGTTATCGTTGTTGATATTTATATTTTTGTCATAGCTATGCCATAGTGTTTTATTTTGATTCACGAATGAAACCCTTCCTGTAGCTTTCGTCTACTATCTGGCTTGTACAGAGCTTTTGTACTTGAGACCTAACCTGTGTAACAAATAGTTTCGATGTTGTGTATATGTTATTTCTAGGGTTATGAGCTATCTATAGACATTAATACTGAATCGTGCTTTCTGCTAAGTGATGCTTAATGTCTTGTAGTAGTCCCGAAATGTTTAAAAGATAGTATGGGTATAGAAAATGTTAGTTAGGGTTTGGAAAATCCTAACTGTTATGACCGCATAAATAATTGTCTAATGTTGACCATGAAATGACTTGATAAGAAATTTACAAATTGTGTACTACGTAAAAGCTTAGATTCTAGGGTTTGTGATAACTTAGGGTTTGTTGCTATTGTGCATATATTTAATAAATGAAATCAGAAGTGATAGTTAGTGAAGAAATAATATACATATATTTATAACAAATCTATTCAGAGATAAATTTTGCAGCTGCTATAATTCTTAAAATATAAATGCTTGAAAAACATGAAATGTATAATATTGAAAAGCATGTGATTACTATTTGAACTAGATAGAGTTAAAAAGATATATATAGAACTGTGCAGAAACAAAATGTGTTTTTCCTTTATTTAAGAATTAGATGAATTCTATGCAGCTGTTTATACTATATTGTAATGTTTACTGTGTTTAAACATATGGCAGAATTTTAACAAGAACAATACTGTAATCATCTTTCCAATCAATGGCATTCAGCCTATCACTCATCTTTCTTAATTTACTTCTCTATACTGGAGTACGATGCAGAGAACAACATGGGGAAAAATATAGAGATGGTTATCGATTCAATCATTTCATAAAGCTCTTTCATTCAGAATCATACTTAGATCAAAAAATAAAATAGTTTCTTCTATATGACTATAATTAATAATTTTATTATGCAGAAACATTTAGCTGTAAACAAAAGTAAGAACAGTAAAACCTGGTTGACTGTAGGAGAAACAAATAGCCCAAGGAACCTGTTCCACCCAACCTAAACCTGAAGACAACCAAGTTACTTTCCTTAGGACACCCAAGCCTGTTCACTGAACCACTAGGTGGAATATTCTGTAGAAGCCTTAGTACATCAACTTGCAGTAGAATATAGATTATCCAGTCATAAAGACTCAGCAGTCAAAGAGACCTGCACTAGCACCTCTGGTTTTCCTTCTCAGTATAATTAGCAGACTCACAGTTGCACTCTCACATAGCCTCCCTATTTGAATCTCTCAGTGATCACCTGATGCACTTGAGGAATATTTATGCAGAAAATATTGTAAGGGTCTTCCTGCCCAATTAGAATTGCCTTATCTAGGCTGCCTAGGACTTTCAGTAGTTAACTGGTCGTTAATGAGCTACCTGCTTTCTTCCACCCACCTGGGGGTAAATGCCACAAATTTAGGGGTAGTTGTCCCATAACCAATAGCTAGTGGTGGAGTGCAAATGCTGCCATCTGTCCCATACCTTCTAACAACTTCCATTCCTCCTAGTGGGTCAGTGAACACTCATTTAACAGTTCCCTTGGGTGTTTGTCTCCTATTTTAATTTATTAAATAATAATAATCAATAATTACAATCATCCTTGATCAAACTTGGTCATAATTACAAAACTTTGTAATTAACATTTAACATAAAGTATTTTGCAAATAAAATAATGTTCTCAGAATTTGGGTAGGTGACATACACCCCCCCTTAAGTCTCAACATCGTCCTCGATGTTTTTTAATCAGTCTCTAAGTGTTCCTAAAACAGAGTTGGGTATGCTGCCCACATACTACTCTCCAACTCCTAGGTTGCCTCTTCTGGGCCAAGGTGCTTCCATTGCACCTTTACCTTCCCAATGGTGCGACTTCGGAGTAGAGTTTCCCTCCTTTTGAGGATACAGTCCGGTTCCACATGAAAATCTCCGTCTTGTCCCACCTGTACATCATTCCAATTTACCACATGAGTAGCATCGTGTACATACTTCTTTAAAAATGATATATGGAAAACATTATGTATCTTTAAATTTGGTGGCAAAGCCAATTGGTATGCCACTGGTCCAACCCTTAACAATATTTCGAAAGGACCACAATACCTGGGTGCCAACTTGGCACAGCTTCCCAATTTCAATGAACTCTTTTTCGGTCTTACCTTGAGAAAAACATGTTCACCAACCTGGAAGTCTTTATGAGTCCTTTTAAGACCTGCTTCACTCTTTTTCCTATCTTGGGCAGCTTTAATATTTCTTTGTACCTGTTTCACAATTAGTTCTAATTCTTATAACAATTTAGGTCCTAAAATAACTCTATTCACTGGATCATTCCGAGAAACAGGTGTATCACATTTCCTACCATAAAGAATTTCAAAATGGCTAAGTCTGGATGATGCATGATAGTGGTTATTATATGCAAATTCTGCTAAATGCAAGTAGTCTTCCCACTTACCAGGTTGATCCTTAACATACATCCTTAGCAAGTCTTCCAATACCTGATTGACTCTTTCTATCTGTCCATCCGTTTGTGGATGAAATGTTGTACTGAAGTTTAAGGTTGTATTCAACCCTTTAAATAAATACCTCCAGCATTTTCCGGTAAACTTAGAATCACGGTCTGAAATTATCGCTCTTGGTATCCCACATAATCGAAAAATATGTTTCATGAAGATTTCTGCAATATCTGGAGCTTTATTAGTAGTTTTTACAGGTATAAAGTGTGCTGCCTTGCTGAGTTTATCCACTACCACCATGATAGAGTCATTTTGTTTCTGATTTTTTGGTAGACCGGTAATAAAGTCTATGCTTATCACTTGCCATTTCCAGCTAGGTATAGGCAATGGCTGCAACAGTCCAGCCGGATGTTGATGTTCAACCTTCACTTTTTGATAGTCCAAACACTTAGCTATGTACTCTGCTACTTCATCCTCCATTCTGGCCCAATAGTACTCTTTCCGTAGCATAGTGAGGGTTTTCTGATAACCTGGATGACCAGAGTAATGGCTTTTGTGCATCTCATTTAAAATCAAAATTTTTACTTCTGGTATGTTGGGTACATACAATCTGTTTTTGTATAATAACAGTCCATTTTCCTTTAAACTGTAATCTGCCATAGAATTTTCAGAATTGTTATTTGCATTCTTTTCTTGTAATTTTTTTTATTCTTCATCCGTTTCACTTCCTTCATGGATTTGATTTTCTAAATTTGTTGAGCAAGTATTGATGACTGAAATAAAATTCAGTTTTGCTTTACGACTTAATGAAATAAAGTGTAAAGTTTCAATGTGAAATTTTAATGAGATTTACACAAAGGAGAATGTATATTTTTTAATAACAATAGTCATGCATTTACATATTACAAAGCTACACAAATGATAAAGTTTTAATGTAGAAATTTGAATGAGAGTTATACAAAGGAGAAAGTGTAAATTTATATATTTTTAATAGTAATAACTATGTATTTGCATACAAGGTTATTAATTTGTAGATGTTAATCATTAAAAATATTTAATAAAAAAAAAATTTAAAAAATATAAAAATTAAAAATTAAAAAAGTTTAATAAATAAATAAAAAGAAATTATAAAATACAAAATTATTAATTTGTAGATGATTAATCATTAAAAAAATCTAATATAAATAAATAGCAATTATAAAATACTAGATGATTGAACTAATTAAATATAAAATGTTGATGGTTGAATCATTTCTTTGACATGAACAGAAAGAAATTGAAGAATTTTAAAATGTGAGTTCATTAGTTTTGTGGTGAAAAACAAAGAAAATGAAGAATTTTAAAATGTAAATATGAGTATTGTGGTGGTGGTGATAAGATAGGGAAATGAAAAGTAATAATTATTATTTATAGTATAGTTGGTTTTATTTTAAGAGTTTAAATGTGTTGTAATCTTTTATATTATATATATATTTATGTATTTTTAAAAGAGTTAATTATATATATATATATATATAATTATATATATATATATATATATATATATATATATATATATATATATATATATATATATATTTAAGGTTAGTTTTTTAAAATATAGAAGATTGTTTTAAAGAGGATTAACGAAAAATTTAAATTTATCAATATTTTTAAATCTTATTTAATAATTTCAAATATTCAATATTTTTTAAATCTTATTATTATATTGAAAAAAAATATTATACCTTATTAATTTAGAATGAGTTAAATATTTAATAATATTTATAATAACCAATTAAATTAACTCTTAGACTTAAATATTAAATTAATAAATATTTTCAAATATTACATTTAATTTAAAATTAAATCAATGGTTTATTAAAATAATTTATTTATTTTTAAATTTTGTTAATTTCTATCATTTTATGTGTTAGTGTGCTTTACATCACTACTTTAAAATGTATTAGAACATATGTAAACTCTAAGTTCAAGAAGATTTACACTTAAAAAATAACCCTTAATATGTAAAATTTTATTTATGATATACATATTTATAAGTGAAATAAAAATATAGTATATATTATTGAAATGTCAAAAATATATCAAGAAAATGAAAAATTTTGAATGTTAAAATTAAATACAAAATGAGATTTAATGCATATAATTAATCAATTATATTAATAATTATCATCATTATCATATATAATCTTTATAATTTAATATATTAAAATTAAATAAATAATTGGTTTTTCATAATAAAATGTTGAAATGGAATTCTATCACATTGAAACTAGAAATATAAACATTTAAATTAGATACATATGTTATTGTTTATAAATTAAATATTTTTAATTATAAACTATAAATATGACATACATTATTGTTTAGAAGGGTAAATAGGTTGTTGTTTACATTTAGTGATGAACTATAAAGATGATGTTCATTATTTTGTAAAGAGATGTTTTATAAGGCAAATGTATAAATCTTTTTAAATTTTATAAAAAAGAATTATAATATATTAAGTAATTACAAACTATGCAATGTAAACTTTATGATGATGATGATGATGATTAATATTCATTGAAACTTTGGTCTGTTGGACCGTAAGAAGGTTATTACTTGGTTTGCTTTAAAATTTTGTTCCTATGCTTAGAAAGGTTAGAAAAAAGCTTTTCAAGATCATTATAGTTTTGGCAAGTCAGGAGGTTAGAAAGGTTTGTATTGCACCAAATACTATGAAACTCATATCTAATGTGGGTGTAAGCAAGACACTATAAGAGAAAGTGCGGAGTTTTGGGAATAGACCAAAGCCTTGTTGCACTGAGTGTAAACGAGGTGCTTACAACCCAGTATGGGGGAGATCCTGTAACGGATGTCACATGTAATGTTTTTCACGTTACGTTACAACTCAGTATGGGGGATATCATGTAACGGATGTCACATGTAACGAATGTCACATGTAACGTTTGTCACGTTACGTTACAACCCAGTATGGGGGAGATCATGTAACGGATGTCACATGTAACGGATGCCACATGTAACATTTGTCACGTTACGTTACAACCCAGTATGGGGAATATGTTGTAACGTTTGTCACATTTGTCACATTTGTCATGTTTGCCACGTTACATTACAACCCAGTATGGGGGATATGTTGTAACGTTTGTCACATTTGTCACGTTTGTCACGTTATGTTACAACCTAGTATGGAGGCTCAATGTTGTAACGTTTGTCACATTTGTCACGTTTGTCACATTTGTCACGTTTGTCAAGAAATTGGATCCCTCTCGGTGCTTGATAGATCCGGGTTTGAGATGGATCTACGCTGGTTTAGCTATGGATCTCATGAGAGTTCGTTTTAATCTTGCCTATATTCATTTTCTTCTTTGAACTAGTTACTATTGAGAAATAATTATGATCTTCCAAATTAGGGTTAATGACCTCCTTATATTCTGCAAAGTGTCATTTTCATCAACGCCCCAATGGTCTAACCAAGCCATTGTATCTTTACACCAACTCGGAGGCGTAATTGGTTTTGACTTGAATTTAAAGCAATTTTAAGATGTCTCTCGTTTTCCATGTTATATATATATAAAAGAATCTATGATCAATTGATTTTGAAATCCTTTTTTAATTACAAAAATATGATAATATTAATTTATAACTATAATGATTTTGGTATTAAAATAGACAACTTTAATATATAAAGTGTCCAAAAATTAAAACATAGAATTAATTACATATAATAAAAACTAGCATAATTATTTAATTTGTGGTGGGTGAATATGGATAGGTCAGAAAGTGTCATTAAATGCTCACAAAGTCTTATCTTCCCTGTAATTTCGGAAGTGGAAGTGGACGCTTCCTAGTCCACTCCAAATTTTAAATAAAATATAAACACCTATGAGTGTAACAATTCACAAATCTTTCGCCAATCATGTAATAGTTATTTTTTTTCACATAAAAAAAATCATATTCTATTCATTCACAATAAAATATAAAATACATACATCCCTCGTATACATACTCTCCTTTATATACTTTTCACCTTTCATACTTTCTACATTATAGTTTCATCCTTTCTACGTTATAGTTTCATCGATTTACAAATCAACCACTGTGATCATGTAATAGTTATCAGGATACATAAAAAAAAATAGGTTTTAGATTATCCACATTTAACAGAATTAATACCATGTCCCAAACTCCAAAATGCTCATAAAATACCCGTGACATCACGTTTTACAATTTCGTCACGTTTTACAATTTCTACGCATTACATACTTTTGAGAGAGCCTGTAAATACTTCTAGAAAAAGTGTAAATTTGATAACGATGGTAATGACTTTACTACGATTCACATGGTGTGACATAATCTCTTTGTCGGGGAACAATAATATTTCTAGATTAATATCTAGTTTGACGTGACAATTCCATGACCCACATGTTACCTAGAGATAAACCAATATTCAATTGTACAACTATGTTGAGTTGGACACACAAAAAAATACAAGATAGTGCAGATAAACCAATATTCAATTGTACAACTATGTTGAGTTGGACACAAAAAAAAAAATACAAGATAGTGCAGATTCTAAAGTATTATAATTCATTTTATTTTAATATTAATGTTATAGGTGATAAAGTTTGGCTAATGGAATTATATGACCAATATACATAGAAATGGTTATTATACTAAAACATTAATGTAATATTAATGATAAAGATATTAAAAATATATTTAAAAAACATTAAAACAATTATGATCTTTTTGACACGAGATAAGTTAGATAAAGGTTCATGAATCATGAGGGAATTAAAAATATTCAATTTAAAATAACAAAATAATTTCCAATCTTAACTTGAGACGACATAAGTTATGAAACCATTTATAAAAATAAAAATAGAATAAAAACAATTTTAGAAAATTTCAAATTTAAATAAAGAGATGAAGAAAACAAAGGATCAAACTATATATTAGTTAAAAATAATATTAAATTTAATTATCTTATTTATTAATTATTTACAACTTTAAAAATAATAAAAGCTTTGTACCATATTTGTGATCATAAAATTTACATATAAACCATGAATCTTATCCAAATATGTGATTTTGCATATCTAACCAGATCTGCGTAATCAATTTATATCATAGAGCCAAGCCTTGTCTTGTCACATGTGGACTCGTTCATAGGTATCCACAGGTTTGTCCAACACGACATTAATTAATATTATATATTTTTAATGAATGGTTTGTTTTATCATATAAATCAAATTTGGTTTTTAGTAAACGTTAATAATTATTATGTTTTAAATATTTTTAATGGATTATTTGTTTTACCAGCATAGTCATCATCATAATTATTAAATTTTATATAATTTTTTATAAATTGTTTGTGTTATTGAAGAATTCAAAAAATCAAATTAAAATGATCTTTATATATATATTTTTATAAATTGTTTGTTTGTTTGTTTATTTTTAGCAGAAAAAAAGCTTACTATTGCTATTAAAAAATAATCAAATAGTACAATAATTCTTCATGTTCTTCCAAGAGAACACATTGGCTGCCAATGACAACCTTTTCAGCATAATAAAAAAAGATGATAACCAACGATTCGTCAACTTTTCACATATAGAGACTGCCTCAAAACTTTTTCAAAAAAGAAACATATGATGGTCAGCAGTATTAGTCATAGAAATAAATTTCACCCATCTAGAGGATACTTGCATTTTGCCACTCTTCCCAGATTAAGTGCCCCTCTTCTCCATCCAGAGCTTGTTTAGAGTTTTAGACAACTTGTCAGCCATTGAATTGTGTTCTCTATAGATCTGATTTCCTTTCTTGCTCTCTTACATCAATGATAGAGTGCAATAACATTCAGATTATAATCACTAGCAGCCCATTTGATGGTAACACGAGAATCTCCATAAACTTTAAGATTCACTAACCCAAAGATATTAGCCACCCGCACCAGAGTACCATCAATTCAGCCTTCACATTTGTCCCATTACCACAATTTAAGCCTAAGGTAAAGAAATGTCCATCATTCAAATAGATTACCCCATCAGCAGCACATAGCCCATTATGGAATGCAGTGATGCAATAAATCAAAATTTATTTTTCTTGAATGATGGTGATGAGTCTATTCAAAATGTAAACACCAATATATTTTTGAATGGAAGTTTGGGACTAGACTAGTGTGACCCATCATCATAATTCTTTCTTCTCATCTCTTTCCTGATAATGGACCACACTAGTGATCTAGTTTCATTCCAAAATCTATTGCTATGGATCTGGAATAGTGATCTAGTTTCATTCCAAAATCTATTGCTATGGATCTGGAAGACTCTTTCTCTCAAACTGTTGTTAAGAGAAGCCTGATAACTGAAATTACCATAACTATTTTCACAACCAACCAATTTGATCAATAAATTATGTACCATTTTTCAAATAAAATAAAAAATTACAACCAATTTAACAATTAAAATATAACAAGTTAAAAAAAAAATCAAAATTGATCTCGGTACATGTTAATAACCAGATTCATCATCAGCCATTGTTCCAGCCAGTAACAATTATCTATAAGAAAGAACTATTACATAATTAGTTTTTTTATACAAATAGTTATATATAAAAGGAACTAATACATAATTAGGTATGATGCAAACAGAAAAACAAAAATCTTCATATAAAAAAAAAAAAAAAAAGAAAAATCTGTAAATATCCAGATGGTTGAACACCCAAGTAAACGTAAGGCACGCAACAATTTGCTGTGCAGCTTATATCGATTAAAATAGAAAATCGAGAAACTTGTCAAATCGGACAATTGACAACCAGTCAGGATCATAACGGATGGCTGACTGGTTGACAGCAAAAAGTCACTAAACTAACCGTGCCAACAACACAACACACAGTCTGGATAATGAGATGAAGCATGCAAAATCAAGTTGTTGCAGGATCAGACATGCACAGGATCAAGCACAAGATCATGACAGAGAAGACTCAGTCGTGTCACCCATCCGAATCTCCTCACACATGTCAGTCAGATTAAAGTACAGTTCTGTTCTTCATCAAGATCTTTGAAATTGCATTGCATGCCCTGTGAGCGCCCACAGAATTCACACTGCCCTTTGCAATTGATATAAAATGTCCCAATTTCCATTACTGGGTTTTTTGCCAGAGATAATTTAGATAATGCAAAACCAGTTTGACCTAAATTGTAACGTTCAACATTATAAATTAGTATGAACCCATTTTAATAATATTTGTTGGGATTTTAACACGAATATAAAATGTTCCCATCTCCAATACTGGGATTTTAGCCGCAGATAATCTAGATAAAGCAAAACCAGTCTCACCCAATGTGACGTTCAACATAAATAAATTTAATAGTATTTCATTTTGGGATATTAACTCAAGATAATTTAGTTAATCCAAACACCAACTTCACTTGTACAACATGTTATAAATAATAATATGTTATTCTAAATTTGTATAAATTTATTATTATTTCAATCTATGTTATTATAAAAACCAACAGTTATTGTTTATAAAAATAACTTCAAAGTTAATATAAATCCATATTAAATTAAAGTTCTATTAAAATTTATGAACAAAGATTTAAAATTAATTATAAAAATTTAATATCAAACAGCACAGACTCAAAGATTACTAGTTCTAAATAGGTCAATACACATAATAATGTCAAAAGCAAAACATATGTTTCATTTATTTTATTTTTAAGCTAAATCTATGCTGTTCCTGTTCAATCTAAATCAATGCAGTTGAATGTAACAAATAAATATAATCTAAGGTCTTTTGTGCTGTGTACAGCACAGAATCACAGAGAGATTACCAGTTCAAGAACAGTCCACTGCATACATAATCTAAAATGCAAACAGATCTATGCCAAAGAAATAAGATATATCATAAAGTTTTCACAACACAGACACAGAGATTAAGATTACCTGCTCAACATATAATCTATAAAATACAAAACAGATATATGCCAAAGAAATGGAACTTGTACAAAATCTAACAGCGTATTATTTGATAAGCAGTAGTGAGGACAAAGATAAAAAAACTATATAAAACTTCAAAAGCTTCCCTGAAAAAGCATTAGTAAGGACATAATTAGACAAAGCCAGAACAATCAAAAGAGATCTGAATAGAAAAAAATTGCTTCTAGGCTAGATGGATCAGATCAAATAATAAGTATGTGTACATAGCCATGGCATTTTATTGATCAATAACATGATATATTCCTATGCACGGTACTATATATATAGAATAGAACTGTGCATGAGTAAAGTACAAAATAGAATCTAGAATGTTTTGAAGTTCTAAAACATCATTAGGGAAAACTGAACAGGCAATCAAATCTTGATGTCTTATTGAAGCGGTTATGCCCCTCATCTTCTACTTGTGGACAGGCTTGAATAGCTGCAAGAATGGATTTGATGATTTGTTTCCATGTACTTATATTTCTCCATCTCCATTGAATGAGCTTATCCTGAATTTGTCAGGTTTTGCTGTCAAATAATGGTTATTTAGAGCTTGCAAAAGAACATGCTCAGTACAACACCTGCACAGCATGGCCTATAATCCTGCAACACAGTGTTCAATATTAGGTAAGATAGATCATTTATAATCTAAAGAACAAATCAAATATTATTGAATAGGGCGCTTTCAATGAGGTCTATTCCTTCGGCCCTTGAAAGTCAGCTTCTTGTTGTTGTTGTTGTGTGATGATCATCAGAGGTCTAGCATGAGAACCGGAATATTAAATGTAGCCAAGGACAACTCGCCAACACCCACAATGTGCATTGAAACAGAAAAGGCAATTTTCACACACACATAACATGCCGCCGGCAAGTCATCCTTGGCTGCATAAGACATTCTGGCCCTACATGCAAGGTCCCAGATGAATAATATCTGTACCAGGATTAATCAATCACCTTCCAAAACACAAAGATCGGTCTGTACATACTAGAAATTCCTAAAATAACTCCAACACTAACACTAGGTCAATCAATCAGAACTTTATTAATATATATAAATTTATATATTGGCAGAAGCAGATTGATACACGCAAGGATGTCAACATAGGAGAATCGATGATGGAAACATAAAATTCTTTTATTGGGCCCAACTGGTTTGTCATGTTGAAGACAAAGCAGCGGTAGGGTTTTGGAAGATATGATAGTAGATAAGAAGCAACAATGAACCATATAACATGAAAGAAAGAACTGAAGAACAAAAAGAAACAATACTGCATGAAATTAAAACCAATCTGAATAATAATAAACAGAAAACTCTGTGAGTTGTTGTGATGGTAGTAGGTTGTGGGAGGGGTGGGGGAGAATTTATAGGGGTGAAATCCATTATTGATAGGGAAGGTGGGGTTGTCGTAGCTCTAGTCTCTGTCTACCATTCTGGTTGCCCTGCAGCTTTACAGCTCAATCAAAAGGCCATATCGTCCCCGAGAAAGAAAAACTCCATATTTCCCTAATTTCTTTATCGGTGCATCGTGACAGAGCCCATCTGCTCTGGTCAGCTATGTCTGCAGTGACTCGTGGACAATCGAGTACGAAGCATACAAATGCAGGAGGGCCTAAAACGGAAGGCCCTGTATACACTCCATTTATAATTCCAACTTGAAATGAGGGGTACCTATTCTTCCATAAACTTGCCCTCAAATACCTGAAAAAAGGTCGGTGCCTTATCGTTTTTATTTTTTTAAATTATGTACCCAATGCTACTGCCATTATAAATTCAAAAAGAAAAAGTGACATAACTTTTTAAGATTCTCAGTCTGCCTCAGCCTCTTTTAGACCAATTGGGCGTTTTACAGACAAAATATATTTCGTCATTACCCTGTAACTATTATAATAATATAAAGATTTATAACATATTTACAAAAGAATTTATAGTGCTAGAGGCTTGGGTTAGAGTTGTCATTGTCGAATGTATCTCAACGCCGGACTTCTTTCGAGGTTTGTTGATTCTGCAAGAAGACTTGACCTGCATTAAGATCAATGATTGGTGTCTCTGAAATTTATGTTAACATTTGATGTTATACGTTTATATATTTTGTATTGGTTCATTATATATATATATATATATATATAATTAAGTTTTTAAAATTGATTGAAATTATTTTGGATGGGTATAGAATGTATTTGTTGATTTAAAATATAATTTTATTTTTATTTATTTTTAAATAAATTTAAAAGAGAAAAGCAACATTATTAAAACTTTTAACCACATTTACATTTAATTAAATTTCAAAATAATGGTTATAATACTCACTTTTCTAACCTTCTAATTTAATACTCACTTTTATAACTTTCTAACTTATTACAACAACTACAGTGATTTAGAAATACTTTTCTTAAAGCTTTACTAAAACATAAACAATTTTTTTAAGAAAACAAAATAACACCTTACCTTTTTTAAAGTTCCATATACCAAAATTAATATGAATAAAAATTAATAACCATCATCAATATTATTATCAATATAATAAATTAATCCTTTTTATTTTTAAATAATATAATTTGAAAATAATAATTAAAATATTAAAATTAATTAAAAAATATTATTATTATTAATCTTTTATAATAAAATATTTTTTATATTTACAAAAATATATTTATAATCATATTCATAAAAAATATATATATATATATATATATATAATTAATTCTTGTATTTTATTTTAAAAATATATATATATTATTTTCTACACTACTTATTATAAATGATCAACACATTTGATATATATCATTTATTTCATTTTTTTTTTTTTTTTTTTTTTTATATTTTGTTGCTTTTATTGCTTATAAATATTAAATGAATTCCTCTTAAATTGTCATGTTAAAAAAAATTGTATAAAATACATAAATATTTTTAAAAATAGCATTTTTATTACTATATTTTAAATTATAAAATATAAATAAATTTTAAAAAATAGAAAATAAAGTATAATTATGTTAAATATTTAATAAATAAATTAAAATATACATTAATTTTTTATAATAATAATAATAGTTATTAGTTTATTTGATTTAAGTTATTTAATTTTTTAATTATAATTTTATACTTTTTCAAATCACAAAATAAATAATTATAACAAATATTTTGAAATTATATTTTTTTTATAAATTAAGAAAGATATTTTAATAATTACATTATAAATAAATTGATAAAATTATAGCATAATATGATTAGTGTGATGGAAAATAATACATCAAATTTTGAGAATAAACAAATTTTCAATTTTATGCATCTAGATAATAATATATATTATCTAATTTATCATATTTAAATAACATTTTATACAATATATATAAATAAAATCACTTTCTATGAATAAATGATTTTTTATTTTCTATTATTAAAAATAAAAAGTAAATTTTTAATTTTTAATTTTAAAATAAAATTTTAATTATGATATTTTATTTTAAATATTTTCAATGTTACAAATTAATCATTAAATGTAAATGTGTTATTTTTTAATCATTTTTAATATTTAATAAATATATAATAAAAATGATATTTTTATTTCAAATATATTATTTTTTAATTCCTTTTAATACTCAATAAATATCATGAAAATGTATTATTTTCCAATATATCTATGTGCTATGTTTCAAAAATCTTCCAATATAATTGGAATAATGAAAGAGAGATAATCCATCCTCCAAAAGTCTAAAACACTGAAAACAATGCATATGTACAACACTCTTATCATTTGTGAAGCAAGCTTTAAGCATGTGATACACCTGCCATAAACAGAAGGTGGAGTTTTTGATGTTTAAAGACAAGTTTATAAATAATCCCCCAAAGTTTAAAATGTTGAACACAACGTTTCTTTACAACACTCTTATCATTTGTGGGGTAAGTTTTAAGCACCATAAACGCTTGCCATAAATACAAGGTAAATAATTATTAGTTTACAAGATTTTTAATAATATCTTTATTAAATCAATGTTTAAAGCTAAATATTTTGAGTGAAAAAATAGTATTATATATTAATATAATTGTTACACTATTAGTTGAAGGTTAATAAGTATAACTAATCACTTAGTTTTGTAAAAATAGTTAGCTTTTAAATAAAGGTTAAACATTAAACTAATTAAGATAAATATTAAAGTAATTAATATAAACATAAAACAAATACTATTTAATAAACATACCCATTTTTTAAACTACCATTACACTGAAGCTTATTTAAACTCAGTTTAAAAGTTCAAACTGATAAATTCGATTTTTTCGTCAAGATTTATTGGCTACAACTAAACTCTGAAATTGTGGGTGCCCCAAGGGTTTTTTATGGTTGAATTTGTTTCTACCATAAAAAATCACGATTAAAACACAGTTAAATTCAGATTTTGCAAAATCAAAAACACTCGAATCATCTCTCACTATAAGTGTTTATCTTATTGTTCCAATCAAAGAAATATAAAATCTCTAATAATATCTAAACACCTACCTACCTAAAAAAGACCCGAAGTAATTATATATTTAAAAAAAATCACGTTTCACATTATCCACACTATCTATCGTCCATCCTCCATCACTTTACTTTTCCGAACCAATCACTAATACTTCCTTCTATCCCAGCGTGTCCAAGTCAATCTATGTGTTTCCAAGCTCCGTACCAGGACGAAACCCTTGAGAGCATAAATAATTATTTTCCAAACTACGAGCCATATGATATTAAGAGACACGGGTATAAAATTTTCGAGAACGGGTTCTCTGAAAAGCGCGCTCTCACAAGCCGGATCCGGCCTTTAATTTTAAAACTCCGAAGGGGCAGCAACGGGTCGAATTAAAAGGTTAAATTCTCGTAAAAAATTTGGTTTTTGGTATGGGAACGTGATAGGTACTATGTAGGGCCATATTTGTCCCTGTGTCTGTCTGCCTGAGGTATTATACGTGTGTAAAGGACAACGCCATGAATGGAAAAACGACTAATATTCTGAGCCCGTACTGGCCGCAGCTCCGGATCGATCGTGTATTTCCAAAAACTTGAAAGCAATTTTAAATAAACGGAAGAACTATAATCTGGCACGAAACTCGTGACTGAGATATGAAATTAAGTCGTCTTGTAACTTATGTTTGCTGTTGGCTGTCAGGCGGGAAGACTGTACAGGCGCCCCATCGTCGCCAAAGTTGTCGTTACGCCATAGCTGTCTGTCCGGGGAGTTTGTACAGGTGCCCTCGTCGTCATCTGAGTTGTCGCTAGCGAATGGTGACAGAGACCAAACGCACCCTCGCATAATGCATTTTCAGGAGCTTATCCGGGGGTGGGGTCTCACTGCGGATGTCATGTATATTAATATCGGCCTTGATTGGAGGAAGAATATAAAAGGACGGAATGCAAGACAAAGTACGTGAGCAGCGAGCTTGCCCTCCTCTTCAAACCCTAACCCTAACCCTAATTTGCTTCCATCAACTCATTCGGATTGACAAAATGGGTAAAACGCATGCGCCGGAAAGCTGCTGCCTCCTCAGTCTCGGATGGGACAGGCGCCCATGATTCTCCTCCTCCTGATCTCTTTTTCCTCCTGTTATTTCTAAAATTGTTATTTTTTGATTCGTGTATCCAAATTTTGCTCCTGATCATTGCATGATAAATGGGACTTGCCATCATCCAAAGCGTTCCATTTTTTTGACCTTACCCGTTCTGGGGATAAAAAGGATCCAAAAAGCCGCTCATGGGTCATGTGCCTTGTTCCTATGTTGTCTACCAATACATTGACAATATTATGGTTTTCCATGTGGGATCCAAATAATGTCCGTTAAATGGTTTACTTCACATGTTCACCTTTGAATCTTCTATGCTTCTTCAAAATTTGGTTGCTTTATATTTCGGTCGAGCAGCCTTGTTGGCTTTTCTTTTTTGGAATTATATATATGAAGTTAATTTATTTTTATTAATTATAAAATATATTATTAATAATGTAATAAGTTTTAGGTGTTTTTTTTTTAAAAGTAGGGGTATATTGGCATTATAAAAGATTGAAAAAATCACCACCAAAACATTATAACAAACCAAAAAAAATGGCTTTAAAGATTCTTATCTATAAGTGTTTATATTGTTAAAACTATTTGTATTAGATTGTTAACCTGATCTTCCTCATTGTCTTTTGTGTGTTCCTCTAAGCTTGAAATATCACATGAGTGGGTTAGGTTGTCATCGTTGTGTCCACTTGTGCTCTTTAAGCCTTGATATCTCCTTCAGCATCATCTTGGGGATAATCCAAACCAGACAATTGTGCTCTATAGATTGTCATATTTCCATCAACATCATCCATAAGATGGTCTAATATATTTCCTACAAAGTGTTTGTCATGGACCCCAATTGTCGTGCTAAGGTGACTTTCCTAGCTTCTCTAGTGTGAGCAAAACGAGAACCACCTCTTCGACTAGGAGCACGGTGGCGTTCCCTCACCATCGTCACACCATCTCTACCACTTTCACTCATATTCTGAATCAGAACATCGACGTCTGTTGGAGTGGTGTCAACACAAAGAAATGGACGCATGGTGCTCACTTGCTCGTTTAATAGCTTGCCTCCACTACCAAATGGAACCCCCTCCATCCCATTAATCCTCCCCTTGACCATTATTGAGTCCTCAATTCTCCATGTGACGTCGAGCATGCCCAATCTCGAGAGGGGGGCGCGGAAAATGCCCACCCTGTGCGTGTACAACTACAAACTCGTGCAATCACCATTAATGCTATGGACTTGAACTAATGACATCCCATCCGAAGTAAATTTAATAGTTAAAATATTTTTAACTTAATGTTAAAATGTGTAACTAATCTTACTCCCCTAGATAAAACTCACCACTTATATATATATATAAATATAATGTATATATAAAATTACAATTTTAATTATTATTAAAATATTTATATTTATATGTAAAACAAATATATATATATATATATATGGATGCTTAATAGATACTATTTCTATTCATACTCCTATATTTTATAAGTATTTTTTTTCAATAAGTATGTTATATGATGATGCAAGCATATACATAAGTTTTTAGCCATAATAAATTCTAATTTATCAAATGAGAAGAACTTTTAGGTGCAATAAATTATTAACTATTAAAACATTTCAATATATACTTACATATTATAAGAGGAGAAGAACTTTTAGGTATAATAAATTATTGATGGTTAAAATATTTCAATATGTTTGTATATTATTAAAAGGAAAGTTAGTTTTATTTGAAAAAAATATCTTTATATTTATTATTTACTATTTTGTAGAATAAAATTAAAATATACATTAATACTTTTTATAATTTTATTTTTTTATAACTTATTATTTATTTTAAGTAATTATAACTTATTATTTATCTTAAAACATTACTAATTTAAAATATACTATTTCATGCACAAATCTCATATTACATATTGAATAAAGAAACCTCTAAAGAAATTTGGACAAGGTGAATTTTGATATTTTAATGTTAAATGCATCCTTTGAAACTAATTTAACCTCATTACTTATGGCATTTTCCATTGCAAAAAATTCAACTATGTTAATTATGCCTTGCCCAATGTCATATATTTTAAGAAGAAAAAATAATCCTCATTAATAAAGGGAGTTGCCTAGGCTCCACACATACATGAAAATCTTTAGCAAGCTCATTAGAAAAAAACAAGCTTTGGTGAAGTCAATGACTAGGCTTTAAAGATTTTTGTCCTTATTTTTGGAAACTTTCCACCCTTCTATGGAGGAGAGACTTATTTGATGAGATACCAACTAGTTAGCTATGTTATCCCCTTGAAAAATCATCTTATTTATGTATAGCTACATGACAATACTACTTTATATGCTTTATAAAAGGGTTTGTCATTCAAACCTCAAAATATTTTTAAGTTAGTTATATTTGACTAAAATGTAATATTACTATTACTATTATATATTATGATGTAATCTATGTAGAAAAATCTTTCAACTCAATAAATTTATCAATAATAGTGTAGGGGAAAGTTATTTATATTTAACTAAAATATATTATTATTATTATTATATGTTATTTAAGTATTTTATGGTAACACTTAAGAGAAAATTAGTTCCATTTTACTTAAATATAGTATTACTATTATAAGTATTTTGAAGTTGACACATATTTATGTAAGTATACATAGAAGAGTTTTTTATAAAATAAATTTATTAATAATAAAACTTTTTAAATACGATTTCTTTTTTATTAATGAAAGTTAAAAAAATGAATTACTAACAAATCAACTATATCATTAAAAGGTATAATTTTTTTCTTTATATTTCAATAATATTCTTTTAAATGTGAAAATATAAGATATAAAAATAAAACTTCATAAATATGATTTCATAAAAAATATAAAAAACATAATTACTTAAAAAAATTATAAATTCAAAGTTAAAATAATTCTAAAATTATTTTATTAACCCTTTATATTTATAAACTGACTTAAACCATTATTATAATTACTTTTAAAATATAAACTTAATCATTATCATAATAATACCATATATTTAAAATATCAAACCACTATTCAATTCAAAACTTTTATCATAACATTATTAAATCTTAAAATTATTGGTATAGATATAAATCCATCTTTATCAATTCAATTTAAAACTTTTATCATAATATCATTAAACCTTAAAATTATTATCACTAAAAAAATTCATCTTTATCAACTAACTATGAAAAGGGATCAAATTTCTTAAAATATATATTTTTATGTATAAAAAATTTGTAATAAAAATTTCAAAATTTTTATCATAATACCATAAACTTTAAAATATTATCACTAACATAGATTTATCTTTCTCAACTATAAAAAATATTAAATTTCTTAAAATATATATTTTTATTTATAAAAAAATTATAATAAAAACATTTACCAAATATTGTTTCTACTTTTTAATTTTTATATAAAATTTAAAATTAAATCAATATACTTTATCCCATATATTTTTTTAACGAGTTAAAACAACACTTCACATACTAAATAAAATAAGGTCTCCCTCTTTTGAATACAATAAATTTTTATCTCAATCAATGATCTCTTTAAAAATATTTTTAAAATTTAACTAAAACCAACTTTTTATATATTCTTTATAAAAATGATAAGGCACTACATAGCCTCAAACGACCCCACAAATTATTTCCCAAAAGCACATTAAATGTGAAACAACATGAGCTTTTTGGAATTTATTCAAATAGAACTTTAAATATAATATACATAGCCTTGACGAACCCACCATTTATATTTGGAAATATGTTTTTTTCTTTTTAAATTATATTGTACACTATCTTTATTCTAACTCAACTAACTTATACTTATCCTTATAATGTATTTTATATTCCTTAAGATGATAAGACACTACATAGCTTTAAACGAACCCATCAGTTATGTTTGGAAAATATGTTTCCTTTGAAATATATATTTAAAATGTCTTGTTAAATATATATTTTAGAATGCCCTAACTTATCTTTAAGATTATTCCTTTTCAAAAATAATAATATTTTGTGCCGACTCAAGCATAAACTACCTTTCTTCGCATATCCTTGTAATTGATATTCCATTTTCAAAAATTAAATGCTATTTTAATAGGCACTAGCTTTTATCACATATCCTTGTATTTAATAGTCCTTCGCATATAGAACTCTTTGACCATAGGAACCTATCCCTCCTAAATGAGGAAAGGATCTTGATGGTAAAAGCTCTCATGTCTCCCTTTCTTTTTGCTAAAGAAGTGTTTCGATGTTTTATTAATGAAAATCAAAAGTATAAAAATGAAAGTGACCTCAACTATATAATGATTGAGCATAGTTATGGGAAAAGGAAAGAGACCTCAACTATGTAATGATTTGACCATAGTTTTGGGATCTAATATGTAATGATTTGAGTATAATTATGGGATTTAATGTATGGTTTTATGAGGATAAGAAACTATTTATTTTTTATATTGTTTTTTCTTTCTTTTTTTTAAATACGAGAACTAAGTAATCTCCTTGGATATATGCAATATCATGCAAGTTATATATACCAAAAATTTGTGTTCCATCCTGGGGTCAAGACATCTAGAGAACATTTAGATCTCATACAAGGGAGATTCCTACTTTTCGAGCCTCCCTATGACAAGTCAATATGTGCATCCCTACCCCCGTCAGTTTTGAACATGTGACCTCCCCAAAAATAACACATATTCTTAACCATTAGGCCCAATCAAGTGCACTTTTTATATTGTTTTTCTTACAAAAAACCTTTGATTCTTAAATAGAATTAAGGGACTTGAATAGTCCCTTTAGTGATCTCATATTTTCATTGATGTGTAGAGTGCAAGACAACACCTTGAAACATTTATTGCATTTTGCACACATGATATTATGAATTGTATAAACAAAGAAAATATGTGTTATAGAATAGTGTTTCGTCTCAACGTTTCAGACCCTAAAGCAAGTCCATATTCAAGATTAGAACAAAAAATATATTTTATAATGTAGAGTTTGCTCATTTATACTATTCCCATCTATCTGAAAAAAATGAATAAAAAAATATTATAAATTTTTTGTTTAAATATCATAAGCACACTTTAACATCAAGTGTGTGTGCTCTTCAATGTTTTGCATCCAAATAAAATATGCACACCTCCAACAACAAAATATGCACACCTCCAACAACACTTTTGGTTATGTGCTCCAAAAGTAGCACATGATGCACTAAGAAGATAACCAGCATTCCATCAACAATTATGTAATCTAAACACCTTTAACAATTGAATAGTCATTCTTGTAACTGAAATGTATTCTTAGATATACTAGGTATGATATAAAGTAGAAAACATTAGTCATATTTCCATTTCTTTCACCTTCTATGAGAATGCAACATATAAAGCATTTTACACAATGATACCAACATTATTATGTTTTGATTTTATTTTTGAATGTACCCTTTATTAATTGGTTATTTTTTACATGCATTTATATCTATAATTTTATAATTTCAATTTATGTTTAAGTTGTCAGGCCTAGTTATTTTCTTAGAATAAAATCATTTAAAACAACATATTGTTCATTTTTACAAGCATAACAACAAACCAACACTACAAGGAAAAGGCCCTATAGTGGAGGTTATAGCGGAATCCCATTGAAAAAGAGATCGAAATCCGTTTATAGCGGAGGCGAGCGACTGGACGTTTTAGCGGATATTTTTTAATCGGTGATTTTACATAAAAGTGCTCCGATGCGTTTTATACTAAATCGCACCAGTGTGGATACATATTATACCACACTGCAACAGAGAAAAATATAAGTCAAAGAAAAATTAATTTAAAAAATCATATTATTTTAATCACCGTTAATTGATGCGTTTATATAGAACACTCACACTGGGACGTAATACTATAAACAACCCGGTGCGTTTAATACATATAAACGCCTCATTTTCTCAATTTATATTTTTAAAAATAAATCTAATATTGGTGCGCAACTTAACCTTAAATGCATCGGTGCGCATTTAATGAGAAAATGCACCGCATTCTACTACTAAGAATTTCTTTCCGAAATTCGTTTAAATTGCATTTACAAACCATGCTTGATGGTGCGTCTCTGTAATATATGCACGGGTGCGGGTACATAGTATACCACACCGGAATAGAGAAAAATATAAACTGTCAAGGAAAATTTAATTTAAAAAATCATAGTATTTTAATCAAAGTTAACTGATGTACCAGTGTGGGTACATATTATACCGCACTGCAACAGAGAAAAATATAAGTCAAAGAAAAATTAATTTAAAAAATAATATTATTTAAATCACCGTTAATCGATGCGTTTATATAGAACACTCACACTGGGACGTAATACTATAAACAACCCGGTGCATTTAATACATATAAACGACTCATTTTCTCAATTTATATTTTTAATAATAAATCTAATATTGGTTCGCAACTTAACCTTAAATGCATCGGTGCACATTTAATGAGAAAATGCACCGCATTCTACTACTAAGAATTTCTTTTTGAAATTCGTTTAAATTGCATTTACAAACCATGCTTGATGGTGCGTCTCTGTAATATATGCACGGTTGCGGGTACATAGTATACCACACCGGAATAGAGAAAAATATAAACTGTCAAGGAAAATTTAATTTAAAAAATCATAGTATTTGAATCAAAGTTAACCGATGTGTTTATATAGAGCACTCGCACTAGGATGTGATACTATAAATGTCCCAGTGCGTTTCATACATATAAACGCATCATTTTTCAATTTATATTTTTAATAATCAATCTTATACCGGTGCGCACGTAAAACTTAAACACATCGATGCTTGTGTAATGAATAAATGCACTGCACAGGTGCTCGTCTAATGAATAAAACCTAAACTAACAATGCATCTCTGTAATATATGCACCGGTGGATTTGGGTTTTTCAAATGCATCGGTTTCCTATGGAGCATTCAAATCCTAGGAGAGAGAGGAGCATTCAAATTCTCCATTAGAGTTGTTGGAGTGAATACAATGTGGTACTTCTACTACTGTTGCACTGAAAAACTTTCAATATCTTGCAAAAAAACTCACAATTTTGGAGATATACTACTACTGAGCACTGCTTTAGGACAATAGGCACATTTTTCTAGATCCTTCACACCTGGCTAGACCTCAAAGGATTTCTCCAATGAATTCAATGCAATGGAACCAGGATTTGATGTGGAAATCCAAAGGCTTCTAGTGCACTATTGAAAGCATTTGCTCAACCTACGCTCACTGAGATCTGATACCATATGAAATTCTAAATCACAGCCAATCATGGAGCCAAGTATACCTCACAGATAAAGAATGAGCAAAGAAATTGAGTTACAGTGAAAATTCCAGCAAAAGTGAGCAAACAATTAATCATGCATGAGAAATCAGATAGGAATAGAACAATGTCACATGATCCAATCATCGGTATAATGAAAAATGATGTTACAATGGAGAGAATTTGAATCACCTGGAAGAATTCGAGTCTCAATTTTTCTAGCATTGGAATTGTCACCTCTATCAATGCTTCAGAGCTCCCAAACTCAGTTAAACTCAACCAAATCTCAGTTAAATGAAGCTACTCTTAGTTAACTAACCAAGGAGGGCACAATCATGATTTTGTCATGCAAATCACTCAGAAAAGGGAACATGAGGCCACAATCAGTGGTAATCGGAGCATAAACCCCCCAGAAGAGTCATCTAACTCAGGTGGACTGAACTATAACACTGAGTTCTCTCCTAAAATGTAGGGAACTGCCTATAATGGTCCTAAAATCATTCATGCATAACACATTAGCTGGCTACTGGGTCCTAGATGACATATGCACACCAATAGGGGGAAACGACATCATCAACTGCTAGGTAAATGAAAATAATGCTAAGTAGGACAAGGATGGAGTATTAATTATCCTAACACCCCCCCTTAATCCAAACTTGTGCATCATGGGACCTTATTACTAAGAAAAAAGGTCATCCATACAATCAAATAAATGATGAAAATAAAATAACTGTCCATGAAACAAGGTAATGGGGAAAACCTCATGGGAAAACCCCCCCTCAAAATAGGAAAGTAGGGAGCTCAAACAGCTTTCACATGTGCAAAAACTTTGTGACTGAAAGACTTTGTAAAAATATTGGCAATCTTCTCCTATGTAGGATAGTAATGCAGGTGCTAGATCTGGATCTAGATCTGGATCTGCTCTTCTGATGTACCTTAGACTGTGTCAAAGTTGTATTTTCCAAAACAAGTCTTTCATAAACCATCTTTGCTACATGATCTAATGGATCATAGTAGTCCAAATCATGAACCTTTGAGTACCCTTTGTCAACCAACCGAGATTTGTACTTGGTTGTAGATCCCCCATGACAAGTCTCTTCAAGGGATTGAGGATCAAACCCCACCATCATGTAGCACCTCTATGAGAGAAGTGGATCTGCATGGCATCGTGCAAGGTTTGCATGTTACTGATATCTGGTGGTTATATGGTCAAATGGATCCCCAACTATGTTCCCAGCAGATACAAGTACTTTGTGAGCCCATACTGGCCTTGGCCATGGATTGGGAGCAGGTGTTGGATCTGGATCTGCTTGAACTTTATTCTCAACATCAAGATCTTTATCCTCATCTTCATTGGAACATATATCACTCTGATCTTCATCAGATTCCAATAGAGTAGGCAGAGAGTATGTAAAAAAGTGAGAGAATTCATATGCCTTTGAGGCATGGATTGCAAACCCTTTCGCTATAATATTCCCAGAAGAGATCTCCGCAATCTCAACTGTGTTAGGACCAAATACCACTTTCTTCGATGAACCTGTGTGAATCATCTGATAGACAAACAACAAATTTGCTAACAAAGAAGGCACAAATAGAACATTTTTGAACTTTCCATGCTCCAGATGTATTATTCCCTTCCCTTTAGAAGAAATCTGATAATTATCTCCCATGTGAATAATCGGACCATATTTGATATCTAGAGAAGAAAATGATTCTTTGGAGGCAACCATGTGGTTGGAGGCTCCTGAATCTATGAGGAAGGCTTGTGATTGTGAAAATCCAACCTTTAGTGCATGGCATCTCTCATGACCATTGGAATCACTTCTAGAATCAGTCTCTCTTGTGCCTTCTAGGAGGGAAATGTTGTGATGTTCAATAATTTTGGTCATATGATCTATCTTCTTCTTCATGCATGAACACTCTAGATGGTTTCTTTTCTTGCAATAGGAACATTAGGATTTCTCAAATCCCTTTTGCTTATCCTTCTTGGATCTGGAGACTCCTTCCGATGGATTAGACTTTGGATTATACTTGGTCTCAAATTGCTTCTTCTCTTTACCCTTGTTCTTCCCTTTGGCATTCACACTTTTTGAGTCTCCGACCATAAGAGCTTGATTTTTGGAGGCTTGCAAAGCGCCCATCCGAATCGGTTTATCTTGTTCTTGGATGAGAGATTTGGTGAATGCATCTAGAGATGGAATTTTCCAATTAGGGATTGACAATATCCCTGTATGGAAGGTAGAAACAAAGATGGATAACTCAGGACCAAGCTTTCTCATAATGGATATCACCAACTGCTCATCCTTTTTCACAATGCCACACTGCTTGCATTGCAAGACCAAAGATTTGAATTTGGAAAATAATTGCTGGATGGTTTCGAAACTGCTGGGTGGAAGATAAATCAACTCATTCTCCAGAATATGGGCCCTTATCTCATCTCATTTTCCAAAGAGGGTCTCCAAATTAAACCAAAACTATCTTGGAGTCTTCGATCCTTCGAGGTGGAAGAGTAGATCTCTGCAAATATGAATACACATGAAACCAAATGCTTCATCCAATCTATTTAGATACTTGGCCTTCTCAAAAGTTGCTTGAGGTTCAACCTCCTTTCCCATTGTTACCCTATATAGTGACTTGTTTTGCAACACCATCTGCATATCATCCTTCCAATCAAGATAATTGAAGGGTGTTAGGATCCTGGGAGAGAGAGGAGCATTTGAATTATCCATTAGAGTTGTTGGATTGAATACAATGTGGTATTGCTACTACTGTTGCACTGAAAAACTTTCAATATCTTGCAAAAAACTCTCAATTTTGGAGATAGACTACTACTAAGTGTTGCTTTAGGACAATAGGCACATTTTCTGGATCCTTCACACCTAGCTAGACCTTAAAGGATTTCTCCAATGAATTAAATGCAATGGCACCAATATTTGTTGTGGAAATCCAGAGGTTTCTGGTGCACTATTGAAAGCATCTACTCAACCTATGCCCACTGAGCTCTGATACCATGTGAAATTCTAAATCACAGCAGATCATGGAGTTGATTATACTACACATAGAAAGAATGAGCAGAGAAATTGAGTTACAGTGAAAATTGCAGTAAAAATGAGCAAACAATTAATCATGCATGAGAACTCTGATAGGAACAAAATAATGTCACATGATCCAATAAGCAGTATAATGAACAATGATGTTACAATGGAGAGAATTTGAGTCACTTGGGAGAATTCGAGTCTCACTCAGTCTAGCATAGGAATTGTCACCTCTATCAGTGCTCTGAAGCTCCCAAACTTAGTTAAACTCAACCAAATCTCAGTTAATTGAAGCTACTATCAGTTAACTGACAAAGGAGGGTGAAATCATGAGTTTTTCATGGAAATCATGCAGAAAATGACACATGAGGCCACGATCAGTGGAAATCGTAGCATAAACCCCCCACAAGAATCAGCTAACTCGGGTGGACTAAACTAGAACACTGAGTTGGATCCTAAAATGTAGGGAACTGCCTCTAGTGATCCTAAAATCATGTATGCAAAGTGCATTAGGTGGCTATTGGGTCCTAGATGACATATGCACACCACTAGGGGGGGAATTACATCATCAACTGCTAGGTAAATGAAAATAATGCTAAGTAGGACAATGATGGAGTATTAATTATCCTAACACCCCCCTTAATCCAAACTTGTGCATCCTGGGCCCTGGTTACTAAGACCAAAGGTCACCCATATAAACCAAAAAAATGATGAAAATAAAATAATTGTCCATGAAACAAGGTAATGGGAAAACCTCTTGGGAAACCCCCCCCTCAAAATATGACAACAGGGAGCTCAAACAGCTTTCACATGTGCAAAAAATTTGTGAGTGAAAGACTTTGTAAAAATATTGGCAATATTCTCCTATGTATGATAGTAATGCAGGTGATAGCTTTGGATATGGATCTAGATCTGCTCCTTTGATGTACCTCCCACTATGTCGAAGCTGTATTTTCCAAAACAAGTCTTTCAGAAACCATCTTTGCTACAGAAGCGAATGGCTCATAGTAGTCCAAATCATGAATCTTTGAGTACCCTTTGTCAACGAACCGATATTTGTACTTGGTTTTAGATCCCCCATGGAAAGTCTCTTCAAGGGATTATGGATTAAACCCCACCATCATGCAGCACCTCTCTGAGAGAATTAGATCTGCATGACATAGTGCAAGGTTTGCATGATATTGATATCTGATGGTTCTATGGTCAGATGGATCCCCAACAATGTTCCCAGCATCTACATGAACTTTGGGAGCCCATCTTGGCCTTGGCCATGGATTGGGAGTGAGTTTTGGATCCGGATATGCTTGAGCTTTATTATCAACATCAAGATCTTCATCCTCATCTTCATTAGAATAGATATCACTCTGATCTTCATCAGTGCCAATGGAGTAGGAAAATATTATGGCAAAAAGTCAGATAATTCATATTCCTTTGAGGCATGGTTTGCAAACCCTTTTGCTATAATCTTCCCATAAGAGATCTATGCAATCTCAACTATGTCAAGACCAAAGACCACTTTCTTCGGTGAACCTATGTGAGCCATATGATAGACAAACACAAAATTTGTTGACAAAGAAGCCACAAATAGAACATTTTTGAACTTTCCATTCTCCAGATGTATTGTTTCCTTCCCTTCAGCAGAGTCCTGAGAATTATTTACCATGTGAATAATCGGACCATCATTTAAATCTAGAGAAGAAAATTATTCATTTGAGGCAACCATTTGGTTAGAGGATCCTAAATCTATGAGGAAGGCTTGTGATTGTGAAAATCCAGTCTTCAGTGCATGGCATCTCTCATGACCATCGAAATCACTTCTATAATCAGTCTCTCTTGCGCCTTCTGGGAGGGCAATGTTGTGTCATTCAAGAATTTTGGTCATCTGATCTATCTTCTTCTTCATGCATGAACTCTCTAGATGGTTTCCTTTCTTGCAATAGGAACACTTGGATTTCTCAAATCCCTTTTGATTATCCTTCTTAGAGCTGGAGGGTCCTTCTGAGGGATTGGATTCTGCTTGGTCTCAAATTACTTCTTCTCTTTACCCTTGTTCTTCCCTTTGGAATTCGCACTTTTTGACTCTCTAGCATAAGAGCTTGATTATTGGAGGCCTGCAAAGCACCCATCTGAATGAGTTTGTATTGTTCTTGGATGATATATTTGGTGAATGCATCTAGAGATGTAATTTTCCAACCAGGGATTGACAATATCCCTGAATGGAAGTTAGAAACAAATATGGATAACTCAGCATCAATCTTGCTCATAATGGATAGCACCAACTGCTCATCCTTCTTCTCAATGCCATACTGCTTGCATTGCATGACCAAATATTTGAATTTGGAAAAGAATTTTTGGATGGTTTCGAAATTGTTGTCTTGAAGAGCAATCAACTTATTCTCCAGAATATAGCCCTTTAGCTCATCTTATTTTCCAAAGAGGGTCTCCAAATTCAACCAAACCTCTCTTGGAGTCTTCAATCCTTCGAGGTGGAAGAGTAGATCTATGGAAATATGAATACACATGAAACAAAATGCTTCATCCAATCTATTCAGATACTTGGCCTTCTCAACCGCTACTTGAGGTTTGACCACCTTTCCCATTTTTACCATGTACAGTGACTTTTTGCACAACACCATCTGCATATCATCCCTCCAATCAAGATAATTCAAAGGTGTCAAGATCCTAGGAGAGAGAGGAGCATTCAAATTATCCATTAGAGTTGTTGGAGCGAATACAATGTGGTACTGCTACTATTGCTGCACTGAAAAACGTTCAATATCCTGCAAAAAACTCTCAATTTTGGAGATATACTACTACTGAGCACTGATTTAGGATAAAAGGCACATTTTTTCGGATCCTTCACACCTAGCTAGACCTCAAAGGATTTCTCCAATGAATTCAATGCAATGGCACTAGGATTTGTTGTGGAAATCCAAAGGCTTATGGTGCACTACTGAAATCAGTTTCTCAACCTACGCTCACTGAGATCTGATACCATGTGAAATTCTAAATCACAGCGAATCATGGAGCTGAGTATACCTCATAGAGAAAGAATGAGCAGAGAAATTGAGTTACAGTGAAAATTGCAGTAAAAATGAGCAGACAATTAATCATGCATGAGAACTCAGATAGGAACAAAATAATGTCACATGATCCAATCATCATTATAATGAAAAATGATGTTAAAATGGAGAAAATTTGAATCACCTGGAATAATTTGAGTCTCAGTCAGTCTAGCATAGGAATTGTCAACTCTATCAATGCTCCGAAGCTCCCAAACTCAGTTAAACTCAACCAAATCTCAATTAACTGACCACAGAGGGCATAGTCATGAGTTTGTCATGCAAATCATTCAGAAAAGGGAACATGAGGCCATAATTAGTGGAAATCAGAGCATAAACCCCCCACAATATTCATCTAACTCAAGTGGACTGAACTAGAACACTGAGTTGGATCCTAAAATGTAGGTAACTGCCTTTAGTGGTACTAAAATCATGCATGCAAGGTGCATTAGGCGGCTTTTGGGTCCTATATGATATCTGCACACCACTAGGGGGGAAATGACATCATCAACGGCTAGGTAAATGAAAATAATGTTAAGTAGGACAAGGATGGAGTATTAATTATCCTAACACCCCCCCTTAATCAAAACTTGTGCATCCTGGGCCCTAGTTACTAATACCAAAAGTCACCCATACAATCAAATAAATGATGAAAATAAAAAATTGTCCATGAAAAAAGTTAATGGGGAAAACCTCATGGGAAACCCCCCCATCAAAATAGGACAGTAGGGATCTCAAACAGCGTTCACATGTGCAAAAAATTTGTGAGTGAAAGACTTTGTAAAAATATTGGCAATTTGCTCCTATGTAGGATAGTAATTCAGGTGCTAGATATGGATCTGGATCTGGACCTGCTCCTATGATGTACCTCCCACTATGTCGAAGTTGTATTTTCCAAAACAATTCTTTCATAAACAATCTTTGCTATAGGATAGAATGGATCATAGTATTCCAAATCATGAACCTTTGAGTACCCTTTTTCAACCAAGCGATATTTGTACTTGGTTGTAGATCCTCCATGGAAAGTCTCTTCAAGGGATTATGGATCAAACCCCACCATCATGTAGCACCTCTCTTAGAGAAGTGGATTTGCATGACATAGTGCAAGGTTTGCATGATACTGATATCTGGTGGTTCTATGGTCAAATGGATCCCAAAATATGATCCCATCAGCTACAAGGACTTTGTGAGCCCATATTGGACTTGGTCATGGATTGGGAGCAGGTTTTGGATCTAGATCTGCTTGAACTTTATTCTCAACATCAAGATCTTGATCCTCATATTCATTAGAAGAGATATCACTCCGATCTTCATTAGATGCCAATATAGTAGGCATAGAGTATGGAAAAAAGTGAGATAATTCATATTCCTTTGAGGCATGGATTGCAAACCCTTTCGCTACAATATTCCCAGAAGAGATATCTACAATATCCATTGTGTCATGACCAAAGACCACTTTCTTCAGTGAACCTGTGTGAGTCATCTGATAGACAAACAAAAAATTTGCAAACAAAGAAGGCACAAATAGAACATTTTTTAACTTTCCATGCTCCAGATGTAATGTGCCCTTCCCTTCAACAGAGATCTAAGAATTATCTCCCATGTGAATAATAGGACCATCATTGATATCTAGAGAAGAAAATGATTCTTTGGAGGCAACCATGTGGTTGGAGGCTCCTGAATCTATGAGGAAGGCTTGTGATTGTGCAAGTCCAACCTTCAGTGCATGGCATGTATCATGACCATCAAAATCACTTCCAGAATCATTCTCTCTTGCGCCTTCTGTGAGGGCAATGTTTTATTGTTCAATAATTTTGGTCTGGTCTATCTTCTTCTTCATGCATGAACTCTCTAGATGGTTTCCTTTCTTGCAATAGGAACACTTGGATTTCTCAAATCCCTTTTTTTTATCCTTCTTGGAGATGGAGGTTCCTTCCGATGGATTAGACTTTGGATTCTTCTTGGTCTCAAATTGATTCTTCTCTTTACCCTTATTCTTCCCTTTGGCATTCGCACTTTATGACTCTCCATCCATAAGAGCTTATTTTTGGAGGCTTTCAAAGAGCTGATCTGAATCGGTTTGTCTTGCTCTTGGATGAGATATTTGGTGAATGCATCTAGAGATGGAATTTTCCAACCAAGGATTGACAATCTCCATGAATGGAACGTAGAAACAAAGATGGATAAATCAGGACCAAGCTTGCTCAGAATGGATAGCACCAACTACTCATCCTTCTTCTCAATGCCACACTGTTTTCATTGCATGGCCAAAGATTTGAATTTGGAAAAGAATTGTTGGATGGTTTCAAAATAGCTGGGTTGAAGAGAAATCAACTCATTATCCAGAATATGGCCCCTTAGCTCATTTTGTTTTCCGAAGAGGGTCTCCAACTTCAACCAAACCTCTCTTGGAGTCTTCGATCCTTCTAGGTGGAAGAGTAGATCTCTGGAAATATTAATACACGTGAAACCAAATGCTTCATCCAATCTATTCAGATACTTGGCATTCTCAACAATTGCTTGAGGTTCGACCTCCTTTCCCATTGTTACCCTGTACATTGACTTGTTGTGCAACACCATCTGAATATCATCCCTCCAATCAAGATAATTTAAGGGTCTCAAGATCCTGGGAGAGAGAAGAGCATTCGAATTCTCCATTAGAGCTGCTAGAGTGAATACAATGTGGTATTGTTGCTACTTCTGCATTGAAAAAAATTCAATATCCTGCAAAAAGCTCTTAATTTTGGAGATAGACTACTACTGAGCACTTCTTTAGGTCAATAGGCACATTTTTCCAGATCCTTCACACCTAGATAGACCTTAAAGGATTTCTCCAATGAATTCAATGCAATGGCACCAGGATTTGCTATGGAAATCTAGAGGCTTCTGGTGCACTACTGAAAGCAGCTTCTCAACCTATGCTCACTGAGCTCTGATACCATGTGAAATTCTGAAATGCAACAGATCATGGAGCTGAGTATACCTCACATAGAAAGAATGAGCAGAGAAATTGAGTTACAGTGAAAATTGCAATAGAAATGAGAGACAGTTAATCATGCATGAGAACTCAGATAGGAACAGAATAATGTCACATGATCCAATAATCAGTATAATGAACAATGGTGTTACAATGGAGAGAATTCAAATCACTTGGGAGAATTTGAGTCTCAATCAGTCTATCATAGGAATTGTCACCTCTATCAGTGCTCCGGAGCTCCCAAAATCAGTTAAAATCAACCAAATCTCAGTTAACTGACCAAGGAGGGCGCAATCATGATTTTTTCATGCAAATCACTCAAAAAAGGGCACATGAGGCCACAATCAGTGGAAATCGAAGCATAAACCCCCCACAAGAGTCAGCTAACTCAGGTGGACTGAACTAGAACACTGAGTTGGCTCCTAAAATGTAGGTAACTACCTCCAGTGTACCTAAAATCATGCATGTAGGGTGCATTAGGTGGCTACTGGGTCCTAGATGACATATGCACACCACTAGGGGAAAATGACATCATCAACTGCTAGGTAAATGAAAATAATGTTAAGTAGGACAAGGATGTAGCATTAATTATCATAACATTTTTGTAAAAATCCAAAAATTATGTGCGGTATGTTTGAGTCATTTGGCTCGCACCGGACTATGGTGCACACTATAAATTATTATGGCCGAACGGATGGAATGCACTGACTCCAAAAAATTATAATAAAAAAAAATGATTTCTTAACGGTGCGTTCGATGATTTAGAGCAACGGTATTCCAGTTCCCTCTAAATCATCAGACGCACCGTGAAAATTAAATAATAATAAAAACTAAATTTTTCGGTGTGCCAAGGGACATGTCACTACTCCGTTACCAGTTCTTTGACATGTCCATGGCGCACTGGTAAACATTGTGTACTAAAAGAATAAATAAATTACAGGGTGCGCCTATGGAATTGTAGAGCACTGTAGTCGAAGCACTTACTTTCAATTAGTGCACCGTTAATAAAGTTGTACTAACGGTTTTTAATAAACGATGTTGTTGGTTGAAGTAAACACAATGTTTATGTTGCGTTTACTTGAAATAAACGCACTGAAAATTAATTATTAAACTTTTTACAAAATTATATTTTCGGTGTGCCCATTCCACGTCAGTACACCTGTGACGATGCTCTTATGTGGAATGGACACACCGGAATTACATTTTCGAAAAAATGTGTACGTTGTGTTCTATGAATTGAACGCACAGGTGTGCTAATATGATTTTAGTGCACCGCTAATGACATGTTTTGATCGTACCGGTGCGATATATTGTTGACTCACCATTTACATTAATTTTAAATAAATAAAATTCGGTGCAGTAGGATAGTTATAGCGCACCGTAACTGGTGCAATTGTAACATGAAAGCACTGTGTACGGTGCGCTTGTATTATTCTTACGCACCAGTTGTAACAATTTATTTTTTCATAAAACTTTAGTATTGATGTATGAAATATGTGAAATAGAACCATGAGCGACAACATGCTTCTCAACAAGAGCGTGCTCAGCTTGAGCAATATACCATGGTCAAAAAGTGGGGGGATAGGGAGAGGAAGAGGGATTTGTACCCTCACCCCATTACTGCTTAGACTACATATCTCTTGATGAGTGTTAGCCTCCTGAAGTTATATCAGGAGGCTACATCCCTTAAGGGCCACTCTGCATTATTATGTTAGCTGATCTAACGTTGGGATCATCAGAGGCGGGCATTTCATCTTGGTGGAGTTCAATGGTTTTAGCCCACTGAAGAGGATATTTATTTCATCATTGGGATATCTAGGAGAGGGGAGGATTTACCCTAGTTCTCTAATGTCCCAGTTGGTGTTGCACTAGAGAGTCATCTAGCTTACTATGTGAGATATATCAGTGATGCGGTCGTCCATTTGGATGATTTTCAGGTGAGAGGTGGGCAGCTTCGGATCTCTGCTTTTGGTCGAGAGGAGGTTATATGCCTCTCTCTTTTGATTACGACGTTGGTGCACTACACTACTGATGGGAAGTGCATTGGTTTCCCCTTATTGTATTATGTTGACTCTTTAGTGCAGAGACCTAGATGCATTAGGTGGTCAGCCATTGTTTTGCGGCAGTTTTGTTATGCTTTGGATAGATGTCGTGCAGTAATTGATGGGAGGTCCAAATTCCCTTTCAGTTCAAAGCTTTTTTGTTTATTTTTTGAGAGGTTTCCAACCACCAAACCATCATTTGAGTGCCTACCTTCTAGGCCGATGATTGAGGTGCGTATGCACATGTGGGGAGAGATGATTCCCAACAGGGGGGAACCTGAGTTCCCATCGAGGATCAACTCACATGTGTTGGATATGTTAGCAAGTGAGGATGACCATACACTTGACATGGTGCCATATCCATATGCATGCTTGGACTGGAAAGGGTGCCTGGAGATATTCTTCACACCAAATGAACCACCTTATGAGAGAGGTAATATTAATGTTATGTTTAAATTACTATAGTTGAATTTTATTATCTTTATACTTAATGGAAATGAAATATGTTTATTTTTTAATGAAATTGTCTAATTATTATTTTGTACTATATATTTTGTAGATATTGGTAGCTTTGAGCGACAGAGGTCAGGTCTCCTCCTCCCACTCATGATGATCGGGATATGGAGGAGCAGGATGAGTTCGACCCACAATTGGATGGTAGACATCCTGGTCACCGTCCACATAGGCCCCATGATAGATATATTCAGGATGTGGCAGACAAGTTGGCTAGATTGTTGGTAGATGTAGGTGTCCATCCTGTTCGGCCACATGACATTCGTGATGACCCTGAGATTGTGGAGATATGGAGGATTATTCCTCATCATATGAGGTTGTTGATTCAACATATTATCGGTGCACACTTTCATTTGGATTCCCATCAACCTCCTCCACCACCTCCTCCACCTCCACCCCCTCCTCCATCATCTTCAACATCTACTACTCCACCTCCTCCTCCATCAGCTTCATCGACATCTCATCCACCTCCTCCTCCACCATGTCTTCCTCCTCCACCTCCATCATCATCTAGTCCTCTACTCCTACTCAATCGACCCTTCGATCCTACTCATCATCCCTACCATCCACCAATTCCTACTTTAGAAATTGTTTCTATTTTAGAGGCTCTCACAAAGGGTCATACACTTCATCTTGATGGACATATCCCTCTTACTCTCAGATCTTTTTTTCCTTCTAGTATTATAGGTACTGGTTCCTTTGCCTCTGCTGGAAAAGGTGTTGATACTACCTCTAGCTCTATTGTTGGAGGTGATGATGCATCTAGCTCAGGCCAGATAGATATTGATGACGCCTCTGCTGGAGGAGGTGGAGCATATATGTCATAGCATTTTTTGCACTAGAGATATTTTATATTTGACATACTGTATCATGACTTTGATGTTATATATGTTCATATCTATATATATTTGCATTTATCATGTTTATGTTGATGTTTGATTATTTATGTGGTGAAAATGATGATCGTGGAACGTTAATTAAATATGTTTAATTGTATTATTAGTTATGTGACATGTTAGATGATGTTTAAATCTGTTATTTGTATATGTTACATGAATATGTGACGTAATTAATGTTTATGATGGTATGTTCATGCATGCTTATTTTCAGTTTTATGTCAATGATGGTATGATGGTATATATGATGGTGTTTATTTTTTATTTTTTTTAGATGAGGACAATGATTATAATAATGGTATGTTTATGGGAATGTCATGAAAATGATGATGATTCATTTAAGTTTTTTGTTAAAACTTATGGTTATGTTTATGTTAGTATGGTGATGACTATGCTTATGATGGCATGGTCATGATGCTTGTGTTTGTTAGGTGTTGAAAATGATGATGCTCGTATTTATATGTACTAAAAGAACTTTCTATTATTGAAAATCATGTGGGTCTTTAAATTACTAAGTATTAAATTTGCATTGTAAATTATGGATGAAGTTGTGGAAACTCTATGATTTATGCATGATTGTTGTATAATAAGGAAATTAACTCTTCATCGTAATGTTGTGTATAAATTAATTATATATTCAAATGATAAAAATAATTGAATCTTGTTTAATTTATAAGTGTAATTTCCAAACATCAATTAAACAAGTGAAATTAGTAGCAAAGCTGCTTATACCTACCTGCCTCTTAAAAATGTTTCAATGTAATAATTGTACATAATTGAAAACTTTAGTTAAAATAATTATGGAACATTTTAATAATGTATTACTTGTGTATAGTTTAAATGCAAAAGAAAAGTGGCATGTCTTACTCCATGCCTTTAAAATTTGAAATAGAGTTGGAGAGATGTACAAGTGTTAGCAACTATTGATAAAGTCTTGATGATGGCATATTATCCCTATCCATAACAATATAGAGTACAAGTGAAGTAGAGCAATAATGTTGTATAATGTAATTTGACCAAGAATTCAAAACCATTATAACACATCAAGTTATTATTTGCATTGTAAGAGTTATTACTATGTCACTCTTTATAGAAGATAAATGTAAATGCTAGTTTTGATGCAAAAAAAAATCATATAAATACATAATTAAAATTGGATTAACAAACTCCAAAACACTTTTTATTTTATATAGAAAGTGTTAAGTATTTATTAACTAATTTCAACTCTTTTCAAGATAATTTTCAACTTTATTGTATAACTTGATTTTATAGTTTTATTCGTAACAACTAAAAATAATAAAACACAACAGTGTTTCTTTTATTATTAAATATAATTTAACAATTTAAAAACTACCGAATACAAATTTTAATAAAATTGTAATGAGAAATTAAGAAATTAAAAAATATTAAAAATATCTAAAAATATTAAATCTTTGAAAAAAAAAATATTTCATTGTAAACTATTACAAATTATATATATTAAATTATTTTTTAAACCATTTTGAATTAATACTTAACCAACATTTTATAAAATGAGAAATAAAGCTATCCAGTAACTAAATAGCTACGTTGTTAGTATGATTCCAAAATATCCCAGCGAAAGAAATTATATTTTAATCTCTACAAAAGTGACAAAATAAATATCCAAGTGCATGTATGAGCTGAAAATATTTCAAGATCTTTTTAACCACAAAATTGCATGTGAAATTTGCATGTAAATGCTCATAAACATGCCTTTTAAAGATGTTAAATGCTTAAAGCAATCACATAAGCAAAGAAACAAAATGCAAAGCAGAAATTGTAGACAAGAGATGATAACGGAGTTCACCCTTCTTGGGCTACGTCTCCGGGCCACTTCCAATGAGAAGGTCTATCTAATTAAGTCTTCAAAGCTTACATATATGAGTTTCTGGAAACACCTATGAGTTTTGTCATTCAAACTCAGAAACATACTGTACCACTTCGTTCCTCTCGAAATTCTGAGAAAAATGAGTATAAAGTCGGTTGTGTTTTCCTGAGGCCTCCTTTGGCACGCAAATTGATACAACCTCTTCCTGCAATTGCACGAACTGTGTGGATTCCCATCTCGGGAAGCACACCCATTAATTATTGTACCCTACCTCAGGAACTGTACATTGTACCTCCTCGGGATCTGTTCCAAAAACGTGCTCTGTACCTTCTTTTTCCATGGCTTTTTGGTAAGGTTTTTATAGTGTTTTTTGGCACGGAATGGTTATCACCAATTGAGTTTTTAACCAAATTTTGGCATCTAATGTTCAACCATAGAGTTTAAAAATGCAGAGTTTGGCGAATTTCATTTCCATTACCTTCTGGTCACATGCAACCGAGAGTCAAAGGTTGGAAAGTTTCAAAACTTTGCCATACAATTGAAAAGATGGCCCTCTATATATGTTGCACATTTGATATAATGGGTCTTAAAACCATGGGGTTTTAACCATAAGTGCACATTTGGGAAATGGTACAACCATGTATTCTCCTTGTAAATTTGATAAATCAAAACATTGTAAAAGGCTAATTTAGCCACTCTTAGGAGTTGAAGAGACTTAGAGCCATTTTGTTTTTATGGCTAATGTCTTGTCAAACATTTGTAATGGCCTTGTAGCCATTATTGAGTGAAAGGTGTCATATTTGAAATCTTCAAATTATTTTAATCTCAATTTTTGGGGGTGCATGATCGGTTGTACTCGACACCCTAAAACTGGCCATAAATGCAAATGAATCAGTCTAAGTGAGCAAAGGGAAATCCATGGAAAAAACATCGAAAGAGGAGAAGACAAAGACCCTTGTACGATCATGAATCAATAATTTTTGGAGGTCCAAAAAGTGTTTTTCAGTGGGAAGATTTGATCCAGGAGGATCTCCACAAGTCGAAGAATGAAGAAGGTCTCCATTAGATTCAAAGGCATTAATCCGATGAAGAGCTCATAGAAAGATTCCTGATACAATTTGAACGGAGTCGAATGGATTTCGTATGTGAAAGCAATTGCATGTTGAAATTACGGGAAAAAAGGAGGTATTCTTTTGAAATCCTTTCTTTGTATTGAAAGGAATAAGCAAGGAGGTCTTGCTTGTACAATTTCATGTGAGAGCCTTAGGAGAAGGCTGCCCAAGATGGGAGTGAATGACCGCATGATTTTGTCCATGTAAATGCATGCATAATTTGAAGGAGGATTAATAAGAACAGTTCGAGTTTTGACGAAACCAGAGACGTAGTTAGGAGGCCCGATGAACTTTGTTAACCATTCTGGTTTGCATATATGTTTCGTGTGCTTGTTGTTAATCTCCAATTTGTTAAAGTTCAGAATTGATTAATACACCAATTTCTTTATGTTTTATTGAGAAATTGATAATTTGATTAAGTATTCGTTAATGGAATAAAAAGTGAATTTACCCATTTTCAGATCAAGTTTTACACATCATTTTTACCCTTTTTCCGGATTTTTGAAACTCAATATCTCTTGCGTCTAGAGGTCATTTCACGCGAGACGAACGTTGTCGGAAATCTCCTTACGAGCTCTACGCGTCTGTAAGATTATTTTCATATTTTTAAGACTTTCATTTTGATCAACTCTGAGATCCTCCTAGATCAAACCTTCCCACTGGGTCAAACCTTCCCACTGGATCAAACCTTCCCAATGAACAAAAAAATAGTGAAAAAAAAATACATTGATCCAGGAGGATCAATGTATTTTTTTCACTATTTTTTTGTTCATTCAAAGTAGATTGGTTATATTATTTCGCAAATATATAATATGTTAAAGGCTACTATTTTAGTTATAAGGTTGATGTTCCATATATTAACTAGACAAACTAATGACCTACGTTAATTAAAAATAAATAATCTTGGGGGAGCTAATATAAAGGCAATATGAGAGAGATAGGAAATACGTGGAATTAGTTTTTTTCCCTTCAAGTTGGTGGAGTTACAAAGTGTAATAATTGTTATTCATTCACATAAGAGGGGTGTACACATGTCATCTTGCAAAACATGATTGATGTCATTAATTTAAGACTGCTCCCTCTTTTAGGATTTTTCAGGTGTCAGCCTAAAACATGCAATAGTAAAAAAAAATATTTTATCTTTTCTTCTTGTTCTGACAGGAATACGATCTAAAATAGTCATATCAATATCATGTCACACATACAACCAATGAAGTAAAAGATAAATAGATTATTAAAAAATAAAAAATAAAGTTACAAAGTTAAATTTTAGAATAAGTTTTTAATTGAGTTGATTAATTGAAAGTAAAAAACTTTTGACATCTTGTCGATTACAATATTACCTGGCTTTCGGCAGGTATAAAAATTCAAGTAGTATCACCATATTGTAATATTATTATAATATATGAATATGATCACATAAAAAACTGTAAATATGAACATGATCAATATGACCTATCAATGATGTATCATTCAACATTTTAATTTTTTTGGCAATAACTCACTTTACAATGACAAGTATCAAAGCTCTATTGGGAAGAAAGGCAAATACTTAATTAAAAAAACAACATTTTCTCTCAATCCAACTTAATTAATGCAATTATAATTTTTAACATTATAATTTATAACAAAAACATCAAGAAATACAAACATTCAAATGTTGATCATGGAGAAATTAGACACCACCTTAAATTTTCTTGTAAATTTCGTTGTTATCAAGCCCATAAATATTAAAGTCATTGTAGAGCACCTTAACGTTTTTTGTAAATTACATTGTTACCAAGGCCATTAATTTAGTCATTGTTATCAAGGCCATAAATTAATTGAACTTAATCGAATCATATAATATAAAACATTACATTAATCTACCATAAATGTCATAAATTAATGCAATTATAATTCTTATCATTATTTATAACAAAAACATCATAAAATACAATCATTATTGCAATATAGAAATTAGAGGACACCTTCAAGTCTAGAAAAATATGTTAGCCTTTACTTTCACAAAAATAAAATTGAATCATGTAAGTTGTTTTCATGGTGTATTTATATGTATACACAAGACATAATTTCCACCGTCATAAGATGACAAATTAACAATATAATTAGACAATCAAAGATAATAGTAAAAAAATGATATCTCAATTTGTAAATGACGAAATAAAACATGTACATATCACTCTCTGTTTCCATTACCCTCATTATCTTCCTCAATTGACATGATATCATTGTTGTTCTTAGAAGCATGTTTAATTCTAGGGTCATGTCTTAATATGAACCACCAATATCTATCCAACACATCAGGGTGAAAGAAAACTTGGTTGCAGTGCTTTGGGAAAACATAAGGCTCCTTACTTTCATCCCACATCTTTTTAGAGTTGATACATATCAACCCACTATCACGATCTTCCTTTACATTATTCTTGTCGAATGTGTCCCACCACCTGCACCTAAAAATAACACATTGGAAAGATGAGAAGTCCACTTGAATGATCTCTTGTATCTTTTCGACATAACCCAACAACCCTCCTACCAAGTTTCAATATCGGTGGCTAGCACGACTAGATTGGTCGAACTCAACTTCCACTCCACAATCTTGTGTAACATGCCCATTATCAACATCCTCGATGCGAAAATGATGCCCATAATCCCACATAGATAGGAGCGAATGCACCTATAAGAAAAGTTAACAAATGATGATGTCATATGTCTATTTACCCAATAATTAATATATTAAACATAAATGTTATAATTCAAAGTTGCATTATAAAGTTAGAAATTATGTACATAAAGATATTATTACCAAGTTGTTGCACCCGATGCCAATGTTTAGTGCATCCTCCTCTTCAGGAGGGTAACGACCAGATGCACCATATTTGTCTCTAACTTGGTCTGCAACCCAACTGTTGGGACATATCATTGGCATAATCTATTTTAAATGATCTGGAAAATGCATGCTTCCACAGTGCAACTCCCTAAATCATTTTGTGTCAATGTTCCATTTTATCCTCTTCTCTTCATACAATGCGACCCACGGATGTGTGTCCTCCGTGTTGTAAAGAATGAATTTATTGATTGCATCATTTTTTGAATTTGATGTTGTATTCATGGAAACAAAACCACATTCAGTATGTATGGGATCAAATATAGAATTTGAAGTTTGTTGTGAATATAAGTTACTAAGTGGAAAATTGAAGATAAAAAGATAAGTGGCTTACTCTTTATCATGTGCCTTTTTCTATTTGTTTCCAGTACCTCCCCTTCCCTTTTGTCCTCATCACATTCATCTTCCCAAATCACTGCGCCTAGCATGTCGTCGATTTGCTTGATGTACTCAATGGCATAATAGAACGACTCATATACTATGTACCCCTTTGCCATAGTCACCTCGGTTTTTTCCCTTTTTCGAACAAATCCCTTCACTTTTTTCATGAACCTCTCTAAGAAGAACATCCAGCAATAGGAGGCCACCCCGACTAATTCAATCTCATCGACTAGGTGAATTAGAAGATGAATTTGCAAGTCCATGAAACTCGACGGTGGTTCCTTCTCAAACATACAAACAATCTCATCTTTATCTTCATGCCACCGTGGAATGCTAGCAATGTAAATCTCCTTTGATGTGATCCACCATACAAATGCAGATAGTCTAGATATGGCACGCCTCAGGTCATCGGGAAATTCATGGTTCACAACGGATAATGACACTACAAAGTAAACAAAAAAAGTTAAGTGCATTTAACTTTTGTGGAAAAAGATAAAATAAATAGTAATAACATTTTTTTGGTAGTGTACGTACCCTTAGAAGGTTGAGATGGTCATGTGATTTCAAACCCGACAAATTTTCGTTTGACATATTGAAGCAGTGTCGTGTTGTAGACCCAAAAAAAGAAGGTTCCTTCACACCCAATATAACTTCTTTTTCCAAATTAAGATCATATTTCTTCAAAATGCATGGGACATCAGTGTTTTTAAATGAAAAAGAGGGGCCAACCTCTCCTCTATTTTCTTGTCTTGGCCAATGCTTATTTTTAGTATTCGAAGCAATAAGGTCTTTCCTAAATTTCATCTTCTCACTTTTTTTGGATGATATGTGACACCAACAAGAAGATGAAACATTTTTAAATATATGCATGGGATCTAGTAAGTGGGAAATCTTAAGATGCTCCCAATATGGGAGTTCATAAAATATCGATTTTCTTTGGATTTTCTCAACATAGGTGTCAAAGAAATCAGGATTATTGATCACATGATGCGCATTTGAATCGAGCATATTTGTGTATTCATTCTCCTTCTCTTTGTCATATTCCATAATCCAATCATCCGATGTCATTATTTCGGGCCTTTCGGTTCTCTCTCGTTTACCATTGAAAGCATATTTTTCTATTCTATAAGAGTGGTTTTCTGGAAGGAATACCCTAGAGAAGTCGTACACTGACTTTTGTAGGTATTTGGACCACCTAGCCTTCATAGAAGGTCCACAACATTTACATCCATAATAACCTTTTGTTACAATACCTATGATGTTATAGTAAAGAGAGCACGTTAGTGTTGAGGATGAAGACAGACACAACGAATTAAATATGTCAAAAAATATTGCTTTGAATATAAAAACAAATAAAACAACACATTTACCTGAAAAAACTCCTAAACTCATATAATCATGTGTGGTGTACGCACATATCCCATACAGTGTAAAACTTCCTTCATAGAAGTACCTATTTTGGGATCCCCTCATTCCCCGACCTCTTGATTGTCCACCATTCTTAGTATTCTCCATTTCTCACAATGTACATAATGTCTCCCTCTCCATCCATGAACCTTTTCACTCAACTTATGTTAAACATTTTTCATTTGGGATCCATTTGTCTCATCATTACTAGATACCTTTTTATCATATTTTAACCCTTTTCCTCCTTTGGCAAAGGACCCATGTATTGTATTTGGATTTTGTACTTGATCCCTCTTGCACCATGTTTTTTTTTATATGTATGTAGGATATCATCAAAGGTATTTATTTTTCATACATTTTTAGTGCCCCCCCCCCATGAAATTTATTCTCTACATTGGCATTTAGCTATAGGCTTTCCCTCTATAATAATTGCATTTTATTTTATTTTTTGCTTTTTTTAATTTTCCAAAGGTTCCATTTCATCCTAGTGAGTTTCATCACCACTCCAAGCTGCATAAATGTGATCCTTGGATGGTAGCCTTCCAAATTGCATGGGTTTCCCTAGTTTAGTACCTTTTTCATTCTAGTACACATTCCGGTCCTTTTCTCTTAAAATTGGGAGTTTATGTAGTATATTTTGTGTCAACAGTTTCATTCATATCTCTTTCCTTTTATGGTCTCTCCCCTTAGACTCCCAAGTGGTCACTCAATGGTTTTATTCTTTTCTTCTCACTAATGAAACCATACTTCACTATGTTCATGTGTTGAAGCCCATTTTCATTTACTTACTCATTCACTCATTCCAAGGAGACCTACCCTAGGTTCCCACCTTTATTAACTCCATCAAAACACAAAAAAAGTTATATATATATATATATGTGTGTGTGTGGGGGGGGGGGGGGGAGATAAATTAAGTTCTCATTTCCATCAAAGTTTTGAACCATGTTATATGTGTTTTGGGTTGTAATTATTAGTGTTTCCATTTTCAAATCACATGAAATATTGTTTGCGTCCCATTATTATCATCCAATCAATGTTATCATTGTGGTTATTGACATTTCACCCTATTATCCATTAGACCTTAATGATCTCCGAGCCTCCCTCATATCCTCATATTTCCTCTATATACATTATCCCTAGTACATCATCAACTTTGCCTCCTAATTGATACATTGACAACTAGTAGATTTATCTCATTAAGGTTTATTGTCATTGCCTAAGGCATCCATCATTTTTTCTCAATTCAAGATAAATTTATTGTATTTTATCCCATCATTGCATCACCATATGGTGTCAAGTGTTAGTTTGATGCATTATTAGTTTAGTTCACACCTCATTTGTGTTTATAAGGAATAATAACTACCCTTTATACAATGGATCCACCATATCACAACTAGATCATTTTGTCTAGGGGTTTGATTTAGAGGCCTGGAGCCTTGGTTGCTTTTTTCATCATTGGCTACTATTGTAGTGTACTTTAATCATTGATCCCTGACAAAATGGTTCCTTATGGTGTTCAACTTCAACAAATTTATTCTCGCCACTTTGGTTATGTTGACATGCGAAAATTATCCTTGTCAACTTCATAGGCACACTTAAAGGGCCTAACTAGACCTTCCTTGTTGAAATGGAAAGACCTCTAGTTATTGTTCGGCTATTGTAATCTAGGTTTGAGTAAAATTAAATGCAACTAACATGAAATGTGAAATGTAGCTAACTAAATCAAGGCTAGAATTGGTAATGGGAACTAACAATACAACCAAATAGGGAGAATAGTCAACCATTGTTATCAGAAGTAAACTCAAATGAAGACCTCCCAACTCCCTCTTAGAGTAGTAAAATCCAATTGCTAAGAACATTTCCTTGTCACAAATCCAATGAGATCAAATGAAACAAGATTAGTGATATGCCACAAGAAAGAATAAACTAATGATTATGTTATGAATAATTAGAGGTTTTTGAGCAACCAAGGATAGTCCACAAACTATCGAGAAGATTCATGTTTCATATCATATGTTAGAAAGCGTAAGATAGGCAATAATAAACACTATAACAAGATAATACTACATAATCTATAAAATCATGCCCCACAAGTAGCATGTGAACTAGTATAGGAGAAAATAGCATACAACCACAAACAACTCTACAAGAGTATAAACATTGGCTAACAATGATTAACGTACAAATATCGATTAAAATGCCAACAAAATATTGATTTAATGAAATTCAATGGTTCTATTTATAAAAAAATTCCATGGCCCTTGGCCTTATGATTTTATAACTTTTCATCTAACCTAAGTGATCTTTGAGCTTCTTGCTGGCCTTCCATTTGGCCTCATACAACTTGCCTTAGTCTCAACTTGTTCAATGCAAATGTGAGACTTGTTGGCAAGCGGTTGATGAGGAAAAATCGCGGTACTGCTGACGCCGCGACACATTGGATAAAGGCGTGAAAGGAGTATTTGGTGCCAAAGTATACCATAGTTGGCAGGTTTTGGGTCACTTGGACCACGTATTTTGTAATATTGAGTCAAGTATACCGCAGTTGGCGGGTTTTGGGTCATGTATTTTGTAATATCGAGTCAATTGTACCGCAGTATGCGGGTTTTTGGGTCATTAGACCAAGTCAGTTAGTCGATTGTCCATAAGTGTCGGTTAGGTAAGTGGACAAGTGTTGTAATTGGCGGAAGCCTATAAATAGATGAGAATTGTAAGTGTTAAAAAATAGTCGATGGATAGAAGATAGAAAGAGAGCCAGATGCGGAAATTGATAGAGATATAATGTGGGAGTTGCGTAGAGATTTATGTAATGCTTTTGGTTTGCCATAGTAATATAAGGATGATGATTTGGTGCAATCTGTGTGTAATATTGCTCGATACTTATGTTATTGTCTTGTCTTAATGCAATTATCCGTTTCTGTCGCTATGATGTAAATGTTATAGATATCTATTTACTGTAATGTTAAATGCTACGATTAAAGTGATGTGATAGAACTTCATGATGAATATTTAGAATTGCTGTTGATATCATACTGCCACAACTCGCCTCCTTCCTCAACGAAAACATGGTTCAGTCTACTCTTCCTGGACACCTCGGGTGAGACCTCATCTGCTCTGCGGGTGTTGCTGGGTGGGCTCAAACCTGCCCAGGCCGGTGCCCAGGGAGACTGCAGTATGTGTCGACAGTTGGTGGACCCCTATCGACTGTGAGGTCACGACTTGGTCAAAAAATGGTTCCATTGTCGGGACCGTGTGCAGAGTAAGAGGAGGCCATGTTGTGGCACCCGACGAAGCCAGAGATACAGAGCTGGTTTGATCAGAGACTGCGGGAATTCGCTGAAAAGGAAATTTGGAACACGCGACTAAGGGTAGATCACTAGTTGGGAAGATATATTCACGATGGTCCGCACGAGAGGTTTTTCTCTGAATTCCCGGTTGTTCTGTATGAGTGGTTGTCAAAGCTGACCTTCCAGAAGAGAAATTTCCAAGGTGGTGAACCGACGGCTTGGACCCCGGAGTTGATCTAGGAGCTGCAGGAAGTCGATAATAAGGCATCACGGGCCATCGAAGTTTGTCTTAACAGGATCTTGGAAGGATATGTCACTGAATTTGCGGTTGACACGAAGAAATCCTATAGTGAAGCTGAAAGATACTTCTTTGACGGACTGAGTGGAAGGTTTTTGTTGTCACTCCAACTGTCAATTAAGATGTTAATCTATGAGAAAGGTATATTGAAGATGCACCTTGATCAGTAAGTAGCCTAGTGGGCAGAGGCCGTGGGTATCGCGACTGTCGGGGGGCAGTCGAAGGAATGGTAAAGGGGTAGATGGGTGCAGGCCATGAGGAGACTGTGAGCGAAGCCGAGGAAGAAAGTGGCCTTACGAGGGGAGCAGCAAGGTTCCGACAGGAAAAAAGCAGAGGATAGAAGAAGGTCCTACTACGATCGGACTGCAAGACCGTGAAGGAAGGCCACACAGGACGAAGTGACCTCATAGTCCTGACAGGGACAGCTAGGCTACTTCCAGGATAGAGGCAGGACCAAACCCCAGCATGAACATACCCACCCCTCCGCTCACTAACTTTCAACCAGCAGGAAATAATACTTCGACACCGCCGATTTCGTCAATACCGCAGAAGTTAATTGGTAGTAGCGCAGTGACAGGAGGAAGGAAGCCCAAGATGGCGAGCGATGATGCTAAGTTACTGTTGTTCCATGGAAGTGCGACAAACAACCCAGAACAATATTGGTTTTTGTGTGAAGCGGTATGGACCGTGAAACAGATCATTGATGACAATACTAAGAAAGGACAGTTAACCATGACTCTACGAGGTCGTGCATTAGATTGGTTCATGAAGTTTGTTTTAGTCCCTACAAGGGCCCTAGAGAAGTCACTGGATGAGATTCTAGATGGGATGATTGTTGAATTTAGATGGCCTAAGTCAAAGGCTCAATATATTACTGAGTTGAAGGAAATTAAGCACTATCCCAATGAGACGGTGTGGGATTTCAACCATCAATTCAAGACACTGATGGCAAAGGTTAGTTTCGATATGAGTGCTTTCCAAGATAAATAATGGTTCATTACGGCACTGTTACCCCACATTCGACTGTCGCTGATGTAGAAAAACATATCGACGCCTAGCGAAGCTCTAGAGATTGCAATGCGATTGGGGGCGTCATCGATTAGAGATAATGCAGTCGGGATGTCGCAGATTCAGACACAGCTTGCCAACCTGACTATACAGTTGCAAGATTTAAAGAAGAACAAGGAAAAGTGCGATGAAGTATGGTGTACGCGATGTCGATGAGACAGACATACGAAAGATGATTGCCCAGATTTTTGTAATTATTTGGTCTCAGGTGCGCCAAACCCGTTAAATGGTGGCAGTATACCTTGGTGTCGCGTTTGTTCGGTATTTGGGCACAGTCATGATAGTTTCCCTTATATGCAGAAAACGGTGACAACCCCATGAAATCTCTATTGCACATTTTGCAAATCGGTGGGTCATGACGACAAGGATTGTCGTGCATATGGGTTTCTACAAGAAAGGATGTGCGATGCATTCTATGTCAAGGACGATCAGCGTGCGGTACAACAACCACAGATGCAATCGCAGGTAGCTCAGCTGATACCACAATAGCAGATGCAGTTTGTACCGCAACAACAACAACCACAGCAATTCGTACCACAATATACACCGGTGAACCCCCAGCGGCCTCAGTATGTGCAACAACCACAGTATGTACCACAAGGGAAAGGGATGTCGCCAGCACCCATGCAGCAGCAGTTTAACCAACCTCAGTATCAGCAGCAGGGCGGCTATCAGGAAGGCTACAGGAGCGGACGAGGTGGTGGATTTGGTCATCGAGGAGGAGGATGAGGTAGTCATGGACCTGTTCAATGTTACCACTATGCGGTATGGGGGAATTATCAGTGCGACTGCCCACTACTACAGAATCAGTGTACATTTTGTTCCGATAATGATCATACAATTGAGAATTGTCCACAGCTGATTACAAGATGGTAGGCTGGGAAAAATCCGTAGCTACAGAACCCAATACAACAACCGGTGCAACATCCAATACAGAACCAGCCCCCACAACCACCACCAAATGCTAATCCGAATGTAAATCAACCAGGGAACCTGCAGCAAAACCAAACATAGGGTGCCAATATTGCGACTATTTCTGCAGAACCGCTACCACAAAATGCTTCGGTGGTTGTTGTCACTCGTGGAGGAAAGACGACTAGGGAAGATGGTTCGCGCCACTCATTTGCTTGGTTGGTCAGAAGACGGTAAATTTTGACATTGATGCGGAGCGGGACACGTTCCTGGAAGCACGTCGCACTTTGGAGAAAGATCGTGGTAAGGATGTTGTTTGCGATATGCCACCTGTCTTTGATGCCACATCAGACGCCGATCGACCACCACCAGGGATATTGCAGAAGTTCCTTGAAAGCTGTCTGTCATTGGCACGAGACCTAGCTACCCTGGTTAAGATTGAGGGATGGTTGCAGCGATTTCCGAAAGGACGGCAAGAATCGACAATAAACTCCTTACAGCGACGGAAGACTGGCAAGGAAATGCGAATGAATATTCAGATTGGTGACTATGATGTTGACTCTATGATTCTTGACCTTGGTTCGGATGTTAACATCTTAACCAAGCAGGCGTGGAAGAATATGGGGAGTCCCCCATTGAGCTGGTCTCCTGTGCAGCTCCGGTTGGCTAACCATGCGAAGGTTACACTGATTGGGCAGGTTCCGCGGCTCAGGATTGATATTGAGGGTATAAAGAATTATGTTGATTTTGACGTCATTGAAGTAGTTGATGGAGGAAGCTCCTATCCTGCGCTATTGGGGATAGGATGGGCTAACGATAGTGGAGCTGTAATCAACTTCAAGAAGCGCATGATGACTTTTGAGAATCACAATTTTCGAGTCATCGATCCGTTGGATCCGGCTGAAGGACGTCGATATGTTGAGCTTGTCAAAGATGCCGATCACACTGGCTGGGATCATGCATTTAATATTTCTGAGGACTACATTCATCCCACAATCCACGGTGAGCTGGAGTGGCGCAACGAGAGTTCTGCGTCTTCCGACTCTGATGATGCATTAGAGCACTGGTAGAATCGGATGCATGAAGTACCATTCCGGAAATGTGGCTTAGTTACACAATCCTTATGTCAGGTTGCGACAGAAACAGTCACACTGCCTGCCTATGACGGGTTTCTTGACCTCACTAACTTTTTGGCAGAATTTGAAGAATGGGTCTCAGAACCCCAGCGATTGGTAGCCTTGGAGGAATCATCGAAGGCTTCTCCAGCACACTGGTGGGAGACACATAAGAAATTCATTAAAGATTGGTCATAGTGTTGAAGGTTGATGATGGTTCGATTTGGCAATACTGAGTTTTATCACACCGGAAAGTATGATGGTCGAACTGATCCCGGTGATCATGTGATGGAGTGTCAATGATTGTGGGTAACGTGACCTCGAGATGAGTGGGTTCATGCTTTTTTCCATACTTTGGAGGAGATACCGCGCTCGTGGTATACTACAACCGAGTTGTGACATGACATTACAACATGGGGGGAGTTAACGATCTGTTTCACTCATACCTTCACATTTGCGGATGCCAACCCTAATGTCCATAACGCCCTGCAACTCATCCGCGATGTGATATTTCAGGTTGTTCCGGTGGCCTGCCCTGTCAACCCGGAGACCCACAGTCAGATGCAGTCTCTCATGGAGTGTTTCAGCATTAGTGGTGGACCAGAGGATGAAGATGATCCCCGGAATGTTAACATTCCTGAATCTGAAGGAAGTCGCGATGTGGTACCACCTATTGCACCAAGTAATCCATTCAATCAGCCATTGCAGCTTCGCAAAATGAATATCGGCACTGAGGCTACTCCCAAGTTTTCTAATGTTGGGTATTATTGGGAAGATGAGATGATGAGTAAGGTTACCAAGTTACTACATGAGTTTCAGGACGTGTTTCCCACGAAGTTTTTTGAAATGAAGGGAATCTTGGGTGATTTAGGAGAGATAAGGATTCCATTGAAACCAGACGCTAAGCTAGTCCGACATCGACCTTATCGACTAAATCCGCGACATAAAGAAAAGGTCAAGGCAGAACTTGATCGGATGTTGGATGCTGGTATTATCAAACCTGTGGAAGAGTCAGAATGGATCAGTCCTATGGTGGTGCAGGACAAGAAAATAGGCAAAGTGCGCATTTCTTTCGATTTGCAGAAGTTGAACGATGCCTGCTTGCATGACCCCTTTCCGACCCCGTTTACTGATGAAGTACTTGAAGGAGTGAGTGGCCAGGAGATGTTCTCTTTCATTGATGGATTCTCTGGCTACCATCAGATTCGCATTTCCAAGGAAGATCGCCATAAGACAACTTTTGTTATTGAATGGGGTTTCTTTCAGTACATGGTCATGCCCTTTGGTCTGAAGAATGCACCTACGATATTTTCTCGGGTCGTTGTTGCCGCATTCAAAGATTTTATTCAAAAGTTTCTATAGGTATATATGGATGATTGGACTGTTTATTGATTGATTCGCGATCATTTGGCCAATCTACGGTTGATGCTTGAGTGATGCCGACAGCACCAGATATCGTTGAACTTGAAGAAATGTATTTTCTGTGTGCCGTTTGGAATATTGTTGGGTCATATTGTGTGTAAGCAGGGACTGCTGGTTGATCCAGCCAAAATTGTGCTTATCTTGGGGTTGCAACCGCCGACCACTATTAAGCAGTTGCGCGCCACCTTGGGTCACACAGGATATTATTGCAAGTTTATCAGGGGTTATGCTGCGATTATGGCCCCTATGGAGAAATTGTTGAAAAAGGATGCGGCATTCCAGTGGAACCCGGAATGCCAGTCTAGTTTTGAAACGCTCAAGACGAAGATGGCGTCGGCACCAATCTTGGTATTTCCGGACTGGAGTAAGGAATTCCATGTCCATGTTGATGCTTCATCGGTTGCTTTAGGGGTTGTATTGGCTCAACCAGGAGAAGGCGACATTGATCATCCCATTGCTTTTGCTAGTCAAAAGATGTCCTCTACATAACGTAATTACACTACCACAAAACGAGAAGGTTTGGCCATGGTTTACGCACTACAGAAATTCAGGCACTATTTGTTGGGTGGCCACTTTAAAATGTTCACTGATCATTCTGCATTGAAATACTTGGTCAATAAGCCTGTGTTGGGGGGGAAGATCTGTCGGTGGCTACTGTTGTTTCAGGAGTTTGATTTTGAGGTTGTTGTGAATCCTAGGTGGTTGAATGCTGGACCAAATCATTTGTCACAGATTGATAAAGGGGAGGAACCGACTAATATCAATGCTGGGTTTCCGGATGCCCAACTATTTCACATTGCCACTGTTGATCACTACTTCGATGACATCCTTCAGTTTCTAGTGACCGGCATTGCACTCGATGACTTTACCACTACTCAGAAGAAGCAATTGGTCATCAAGGCTGCTGACTTTCAACTAATCGCGGGAGAGTTGTATAAATTGGGTGCCGATGAGATATTGCATAGATGTGTCTTGCCGCATGAGCAGGCGTAGATATTGGCTGAGGCACATGGTGGAGTTGCGGGAGGACATTATGGCGGTCGGGCAACTGCCAGGAAAATACTGCGCGCAGGTCTTTGGTGGCCTACATTACATAACGATGTGACAGACTATGCACGATCTTGTGATGTTTGTCAACGAACTGGCAAGCCGTCCAGACGAGACGAGATGCCGCCGCTACCTCAGGTAACATTGCAACCATTTGAGAAATGGGTTGTGGATTTTGTGGGGCCGATCAATCCACCAAGGAAACGTACGAGTGTGCAATACATCATTACAGCGACAGAGTCTTTGACCTGATGGGATGAGGCCACGCCTGTAGTTGATTGCTCCGCTGCAACAGCCGCTCAATTTTTGTTTGATCATATTATCACTCATTTCGGCTACCCCAAGATATTGCTGAGTGATCAAGGCAACCACTTTCTTAATCGCACTATCAGCACATTGACAGAAGAATTGCAGATACAACATAAGAAGAGTACACCCTATCACCCACAGGCGAATGGAATGGTGGAGGCTTTTAACAAGGTATTGGAGCATGCGTTGACAAAGGTGTGCAATGCAAACTGCGATGACTCGGATTTGAAAGTTCCAGCGGTATTATGGGCCTATCACACTACATGTAAATGACTAACTGGTCAGACGCCTTTCAAGCTGGTATATGGGAAAGAAGCAATTATGCCTATGGAGTACATTCTTCCAAGCCTACGAATTGCGGCTGTTACGAGCATGGATGATGTTGCAGCGTTAGACGAACGTCTAGCACAATTGGTGGAGATAGAAGAGGATCAATTTATCGTTGGCTTTCATCAAGGGGTGGAGAATGATAGACAGAAGGCATGGCATGATCGCCACATCAAAAATAAACAATTTCATCAAGGTGACTTAGTGTTATTATACGACAGTAAGTTTATGAAACATCCAGGCAAGTTGCAGATGCATTGGCTGGGTCCCTACCGCATCACTAGTATTACTTCAGGAGGAGCGGTTCAATTGCAGCGATTGGATGGGGTGATGCTCCCCAAGCTGGTAAACGGTCACAGGTTGAAGCCCTATCACGCGGGCTTGGAGCAGTGCAATGTCTGAGTCGCATGGGTTAAAAAAAAAAAAAATGATGGAAATGATGATTGTTGCAGGTTGCTTGGTGGTAGATAGCGCACCAACAGAAGAAGGTATGCGACAGCAGGGAGGATTGTACCGCAAGTTTGGAACAGTCAGCAATATATGGCCGCGTGGTGACCCGGTCAAATCGGTAATAAATGCCAAAAGTGGAGATCGTTAATTAACGACATGTTCGCATTATGGGCATTAATGGCGGACACGACCGAGGGAAGGACACGATCGCCAGTGGATTTCCCTCATTAATACAAGGATATGGTTGAGTTAATGCATGATTTAGTCATGATTACGGCCGATTCAGATCGATGTTATAAGTATGGCTTAGTGTCGGGCAGAAGACACCAAGAAATTAGCAAAACATGTTGTCGTGGAGTGCTGTCGTGATTTCAGTCAGTTACAGTTAGGAAGATTACGCCGAGTGGTAAGGTATGCTAGGAGAACTGGAGACAGTGGACCTCAGCAGTGAAGTAGAGTCTCCATTTGTTCCGGTTGCTGTAGAACGAGAAGGGGCATCCTTGGACACTGTTGATCTTGGCACCAAGGTTTCCAATATGCCAGTGGGAGCATCAACTGTTGCTAAGAAGCACCGAGGGGGTCAGCCTTCTGAATCTCCAAAGAGTAAGAGATTACTTCGGTCTGCGGTGGCCGATGAAGTATCAGAGCAAGTGGGACAATCCAGTCGCGTCCTTCCTCCCCCTGTCCCATGGTTAGGACACTCCGCAAGTAATATCCTTGGTTACATCCCTCCTGTTCGATTGGATGCCCCCCCACGGCAGCTAAATCCTAAACTAAATTTCAGTGTGAAGATTCCTGCCCTCCCGACTGGGATGACATGTTTGGTGGACATTGTGCCAGCACTAAAGTGCCTGCATTACGAGGACCACGACATGGTGGCTCAACCCGAAATTGCATCCGCACCATATGTGCCTGAGACACGCAATTTACCGGACCCACCGATACATGAATGGGCACGAGGACTACAACAGGTTGGCTTGTTAGGGCTAATTAACATGCCACATTTTGGGCACTTGGTAGAAGTTGGCAATTGTGTAAAGCAACTCTTGTCATGCTTCCACAGAGGTTCATTATGGTTGGACAAAGAGGTCCCGGTTACTCTTGACTTGATTTCTCACATTACCGACTTGCCCAAGAATGGTGTTGATCCAGCGTAGTTTATTCAAGGAAAGCACAACAAGGAGAAGCGAGCGCGTCGGTTGGCACAAAAATATGCCTTGGAATCAGACGGGCATGGGTATCACACCCATAGCTGCAATAATCAGGTGGTACTCATGGGCATTATGATCCTGTGCTGTAAAGTGATTAGGGGAGGTCACCCTATCCAATGTAATTCAGGGATAGTCGGTTGCGTGGAGCAATGCACAGAAGGGGTGCAGATGAACTGGTCCTTATATCTATTGAACCAACTAATGGAGGACATCGCCGATGTCCAAGTGGGGAGAAGCGCTTTCTCATATAGTTGGTTGTTGCTACTAATTGATCTAGTTGCATGGAAAGAGCCTGACACCTACCAGGGTATGGACTACCCGGTTGCAGCGGAACATCGAGGGGCATGATATCATAATATATGGTTTGTGCGAGAGCCCGAGCGCATCCGAGAGTGCCAAACGCAGTTTTGGCTGTACTCAAAAATTCTTTGTGACGCAGCAACCCAGGTCCCGTGAATATCTGCAGACACTGTGGCACAGTTCACACTTGTCATGGCATTTGCAATATGCCTGAGTGTCATACATATACAGGCTTGCCGTGATGTTAATCGCCAATGGTTGCAGACAAGGTATAAAGTAACAGTGAAATATTTGGAGGCTATTGTGAATGAGTGGCCGGCGGCTTGGCGACAACCCATGAGTTCTGCAAAAATTGACACTAAAGGTCCACCAGAGGGCCCTATGGATCAAGTATCAGCTTAGGATCAGCAGAGTCATCATAGTTCCGATCATGAGTCACAACGCACACCAATTGTAGATGATAGCGACCGTGCTCTGGAGGAAAATCAAACAAAATGGCACCACGAGCATGCCACGATCAGTGGACTGTCTTTACCAATAGAGGCATAGTTGGGTCGGTTAATCGCAACCATTAACCATGCCGCCACAGCGGCTGCCGACAAGATGTCCGTCAAAGTGGAGGAGGGATTCTCCACGCTTGCTTCCCGTATGGACTCTCTGGGTAATGCAGTATTACACACGGAACCTGGCAGTGTACCCATGAAGGAGATGGTCACGATCCGCACTACGCCCCGGGTCCAGAATATCAACATTCCCCCGACTGCGGTTGTGACCAACAACAAGGCTTTGCAGAATGTGCTGCAGATGGTTACCCAGATTGCTGTTAATGTTAATGAACTACCGACAATGGCGCTGGTGACAATGCAGAAGGTCGCCTCCCAGGAAATGGCGGATAAGATGCAAGAAATCAGCAAGAGATTTCAGCACTTACAGGCCAGTGAGGAAGCTACAACCGTCGCCATGGATGAACTTACAAGCAGGGATACTATAGCGCAAACCACAGTGGATGATCTGGAAGCCGACCTTAAGAAGGAGCAGGTTGAGAAGGGTCGCGAAGTAGAAGCACTTAAAAAGGAACAAGACTTCCTTATTGCGGAGAACGCTCGCATGTGGGATGACAGTGCTCGGGTTGACCAAGGGATTGTGGAAGCTTATCAACATGTCCTGGAGCCCACTGAAGAGGTAGATGTGTTTCACCGAGTATAGCAGCTGGGAGTTGCTATTCTTCACTTATGATAGGAGAATGACCAGTTGAAGGCACAGTTGAAACTAAGTACACCTCAGACCAAGCTAGATGAATGACGAAGGGAAATTGAGGAAGTTTCCACCCATATGGAGGAGCTGGAGATGAAGGAAACCATGCTCACTACTAAAATAGTGGATTTTTGGGTCCGCATCGTTCACAACAATCAAATTGAGCTACTCACTAAGACCCAGTAGGAAGCGAAGGTCCAAGTGGCCACATTGAAGGCTGTGATGAGAACTTTGCCCCAAATGGAGCAAGTCGCTAAGTCTCCCGAACTAAAGGACTTGCAACAACGGGTCGCCAAGGCATATGAACGCCAGAAGCTGCGGGCAGCCCAGTTAGAAGAATTCCAAGACACTGGCGAGAAACTGATGCTGCAGGCCAGTGAAGCACTCCCAGCAGTATAGAAGTTTCGCTAATAGGTCATGGACAAGCTTGTCGATCATCCATCGATCGAAGATGTGGTTAGCAATCAAGCAGCAGCTCAGGAGGCTCAGGAGCTGGTGAGGAACGTCAAACAGCCGTATGCAGACTTCAAGGCAAGCACCGTGACGTGTACTCTGTCCAGCAGTTGATGTGGCTCGAGGGAGAGACACAAGATTGTGTTGGGGGCCTATTGGTAGGCGGTTTGATGAGGAGAAATCATGGTACTGCTGAAGCCACGACATGTTGGATACCGCAGTTGGCAGGTTTTGGGTCACTTGGACCACATATTTTGCAATATTGAGTCAAGTATATTACAGTTGGTGGGTTTTGGGTCATGTATTTTGTAATATCGAGTCAATTGTACCGCAGTATGCGGGTTTTTGGGTCATTAGACCAAGTCAATTAGTCGATTGTCCATAAGTGTTGGTTAGGTAAGTGGACAAGTATTGTAATTGGTGGAAGCCTATAAATAGATGAGAATTGTGAGTGTTAGAAAAGAGTCGATGGATAGAAGATAGAAAAAGAGCCAAATGCGGAAATTGACAGAGATATAATGCAAGAGTTGCGTAGAGATTTATGTACTGATTTTGGTTTGCCACAGTAATATAAGGATGATGATTTGGTGCAATCTGTGCGTAATATTGCTCGATACTTATGTTATTGTCTTGTCCTAATGCAATTATCCATTTCTGTCGCTATTATGTAAATGTTATAGATATCTATTTACTGTAATGTTAAATGCTGCGATTAAAGTGATGTGCTAGAACTTCATGATGAATATTTAGAATTGTTGTTGGTATCATACTACCGCAACTCACCTCCTCCCTCAGTGGAAACATGGTTCCGTCTGCTCTTCCTGGATGCCTTGGGTGAGACCTCATCCACTCTACGGGTGTTGCTGGGTGGGCTCATACCTGCCCGGGCCGATGCCCAAGGAGACTGTGGTATGTGTCGACAGTTGGTGGACCCCTGTCGACTGTGAGGTCGCAACTTGGTCAACAAGACTAAGCAATTTATGTTAAAAAGGGACATTAAAACATTTTCACATATGGCGAGCTTCATTAAACAATCTAACATCATGACATGTGCTCCCATGATTGGTTGGTTGTCCTCTTTTCATGTTCACACATTTTCAACCCTTTGATTGTGATGGCATGCATCTGCACTTGGATAGATGTTGCATCATATTCACATTTCTCCTTTTTCAAAGCAACCTTCATCAATTCATTTGTTAAATAATTCTTGGTATGATCTTATTTGGCAGTGTGTTTAGCATTTCTCCTCAAAAGCTTCTTCCTCCATTCAACTCTCTAGTGAAGGTTTGATACTTGGAACAAGATTATGCAATCCTTCAATAAATATTCTTTTTCTTATATGAAATCCATCACATCCTTTCATAATTACCTACACATAAAAAACATTTATTGTACATTATACCATCCAATCATTAAATATAAATCTTTGTAAACAAACAAAAAAGATGCTTTGTTGACGTGGCTTGCATAGTGAAACTAACAAACCTTAATCCTTGTTTTGGGTGTTGGATAGTGGAATCAATGAGGCAATAGGGCCCCAGTTCAGAGATGTGGAGGAACCTTCCACACCCATGACATGTATTAATGAGTATGGACAACCACAGATTAAGAGAAAAACCTGATCATTAATCCACATGTCTATTGTCCGAAACATGCAGACTAAGATTCCTATGAGATTCAGAGGGTGACTAAAAATCATGATTCCTCGCCATGACATGATGAGCCTTCTTCTAAGTAATTCGATGAAGTGCGATATATTGTTAATTTGCAAAAGGGTAGTTCAGACCCATGATAACTATGACGATGGAGGAAACTAGCATGAGTTGGCATTTCAAAAAGGTGGAAAGATCCATTTCAAAACACTTATAGGTTTGTAAATTTATGTTTTGAGTTTGCATTTTACTCTAAGAGGCCCTTTTGGTTTCATATTAACCACACTACACTTCCTGATACATGGGACAGGCTATGACTCTCTCATGTCGTGATAGTAGCAAGTTGCACCAAAGGTCAAGGAGGATGCAGAGGATGATGATTTAGCCACCATTCGAGGATTATGCATGAAGTTGAGGCTGAGGCCTCTTGCTACCATATGAACACAACCATGAGGATCCAACGGGAAATTGATAAGGAATAAAGGTGGGTGAAGAAGGAATAGGATGTGATGGATGAGGATGAAATTCAAAAGGAAATGTAGTCATGGATTCTAGATGTGGGAAACTACCATATTGAGATACCAAATATTTCCAAATGGTTTTTAACTATTAGAAAATGAAATCCATGGTGGGTAAATCTATGTTGGACCATAAGTAGGAGAGGAAGGAAATTCTCTTGCAGATTGATCAGCTCCAGGATCAAATGAGGAGAATGATTGCTAAGATCAATATAAAAATCCACCACCGTATTTGAATTTGCCAAGAAAGCAATTGAATATGAGGACCACCCACCTACCTCAGCCCAAGAGGTTCCCCCCATCTCTATTTTTTATGATGATGAACACTCTTCCTAGTCTCAAAATGATCCTATTTTATTTTTGTATTTCCAATTATCATAGTTATATTTACAAAACTCATATTGTATATTCTTATAGTACTCAAGCTAGGTCTAGGATGATTAGGATCTATATTTTCAAAATATCTTGCTATAGAGCAATGAGGGTCCTCAATATTATTTTCTTGTTGGTCGAGTTTCCCTTATGGATGACCAACTTTTAAGACTCCATAACTTTCCTATGTTAATATAATTAGTTAGCTTACAAATAAAAAGAAACTAACAAACCTTAATTGGATCATTTGGTGAGATTAAATTATTTTGGTAGCTTTTGTGAAGCTTCACAGGACAACATGAATCCAAGGGTTAATTAAAAATGAAACATTTTTTTTGTAAAAAATACACATCAAACTTTCATTAAATGGTTTTATTGAATATTGAAATGTAAAAATTGGGACAGAGTTCATTATCTTGACAAGAATGTTATGAAACCAAATTTAAACATTAACCCTCTCCACGATGCTTCTTGTTAAATTTGTACTATAATTCATTGCCATAGTTTTGGTTTAAAATATGATTATAAGTATCCATTTCAAAATTCTTTTCATTTGGATTCTAAATTCATGGTTTTAATCATTTTAGCAATGAAAAACTTATCTATCTTCATATGGATTATTAAATTGTAAACAAAACAATGTAATACCCTAGTTTTGACCCTTTGGTGTTTTGGATCATATTATGTATAAATTGTAATCTGTTGATGGGATATAATGGGCCTATGTGTAAATGATTTAAATATCCCGTAATAACTCCTACTGTAGAAATCAAGTCCATGAACCAACTAGTGAAGGTCCAGGCATCATCATTTTTTATAAATATGTTCTCTATACAATGAGGTAGACTTGCCATCCTCAAGATATGTATATATTCTTTTAAAAATTAATATGAAGGTTCAAGGTTGGGTACTAAAATCACAAGAAGGTAAATGATTTTTCTATATGGGATGAGGAAATGGATCCAAGGGGGTCAAAAAATAATCCTAAGTTACCTAATTTTCCTAACCTTCATATTTCACCATGTGCCTTATTAAAATCCCCAACCACCAATAATTGAATGCAGGTGGAGGTTGGTGGGTAAGTACACATTCCATAGGTATGAAAGCATAGGGGCTGATTACAAATCAAGATAAGTGCAAGAGAATCCATCCCCATATAAAAACTCGAACCATATATTTTATTGTTCCCTATTTCATGCAAATTTTCAATTAACCAAGTGTTGGATCGTTTAATTGTATTCATCCATTCTCTAATGTATTCTCATGTTACATTCTCATGATGAATAATATAATTTGAACCTATAATTAAATAAGGAGGTATAAGGAAGAGAAGATTGTGAATCCAAGAGATTGAGATATGGAAGTTTTTAGAGAAGCATAAAGGCTAGATAAATATGAAACCATTCAATTCCATGTATATTGTTGCATATTTAGTGTCCAAGATACAAGACAAAAGTATGGTGGGTTTCCTTATTCATACACCAAAGAGTAACATAGGGAAGAATGTCCTTGAAGGACTATATTCCTTGTGTTGAGTGGATAATAGAAGGGAATTTCATGGTTGGGTTGGTTGGATAGCTACCTATAGTGTTTTTTGGTGATTTGCTTGGTTGAACCTAGGAAAAATTGGGTTGGGTGAGTGACTTGAGGGTCTTGGACTATTTCCCTTCACCAGGGTGGCCCCATAGCCTACCTAGTTGGTGGAATCCATAGAGGATTGCTTACAGTTGGGTGAAAATTTTCTCACTAGAAACCAATTTCCTTGGTCTATCTTGTTTTAAGATATGTGCTCCATCTTTATGTTTGATTTCTTGTTTATAATTATATTGATTAAGAAATATTTTACTAACATATAAATTAGAATAAATTCATTAATGTATGATGTTGTATAGCAACCTTGTCGTGATAGCTACTTGAATGCACCGATGGAATTTGAAATTTCCTTAGAGTTTCTTGGATTGATTTCTTGTTATCTGTTTGATATGGTGTATGTGTCCCAGCCTGCATGGATATGGCCATGGAAAATTTAGGTTACTCATGCTTGATGGTGTGGTCATGGAAAAATTTCCATCATAAGTGCATAACCTTTCAAGCCTACAAGTCTATTATGTGAAATTTGAAGTGTTTTGGAATGGGCCTAAGAGTGCCTTTTTCATATATGTTACTTCAAAGTGTTGCTATTTAACTTGGGCCAATCTTTGCATTATTTTGGAAGTTTGAAGTGTTAAATTTGAACAGTGATCATTTTGACCCTTGAATATTTTCATTTAGAAGGATTTGTTTGAGATAGGCCTATAAGAACTTTGTACTATAAGGAAATTCATTTGCATTCATTGACATACACAAATGGATTTCAATTGGATTGAAATATTTTATGTCTTACTTCTAAGTGATAACTTTAAAGTGGCATGATCGAACTCTTGTTTGGAAAAGGCCTAATGGACTCGTTGATATCTATTGAGTGTTTTTTCAAAGACACCTAATAGTTCATCAAGGTCTTTTGAATGATGTTAAGTTGATCTATTGAAGGCATTCTATAGTTCATAGTGGACTTTCAAAAGATGTGAGGATTTAACTTTTGAATATTCCAAATAGTTCGTTGAGGACTTTCAAAATATGTGAGGTTTATCTTTCAAATATGCTCGATATTTCATTAGGGACTTCCTAAAGATGTGAGGTTGATATTTCAAATATTCTCGATAGTTCACAAGGGAATTGATAAATATGTGAGGTTCATCTTTTAAATATGCCCAGTAGTTCATCTAGAACCTTCAAAATATGTGTTAGGATCCTACCCTAACCCCCCCACTTTATCAATGTACAAATCCATAAGGCCCACTAGATAGTTAGTGGGTAGCAGGGTATTTTTTAAGGATCATAAAAGTATACTTAAGTATAGTATTCTAGGCGATTATTTTGGATCGTAAAAAACAAATATATAGATTCGTAGGTGAATATTAAATATAAAACATACAATTACTACCTAAACTGTTAAATTTTGGCGAATATTATGCTAAAAAAAAAAATTTATGTAAATATTGGCGATATTGGAGGTCAAAAATGACCAAATAGCGAATTTATTTTTTGAAAAAAAGCCCCCAAAAATAGCCAATTGGCTAAATTTCGCCCTTAAAAATTTCCCTGGTGGGTAGTGTATCAATGTAAAAGGGTATTTTTTATTTAAGAAATGTTGACTAGGTGGTTGACCCTCGTTAATAGTGGGACCGCAAGTAGTTATGGATTTAGCTATTGAAGAAATATATATAGAGTAGTAAGCTATGTATTCTTTTTCAAGAATTGTTATTGTATTTGAAGCTTTTCTCCTGGAGGTTGCACGCTTGAATATGTAAGTGAACATATCTCTCTATTTTTAATATATTTCATACAAGAGATATTTTTGTAGTTTTATTTTGTGTTTTCCTTCATTTTCTTTGAAATTATAGGTTTAATTATATTACAAATGGTATCATAGCTCTTTCTTGGTCCAAAGAGGAAAATGTTTTAATCCTAGGTTTTGGCTCCTTCAAACAAGTCATGTTGCCATTATCACTTCATTTTTTTATGGTAAGTTTGAGGGTTTAAAATTTTCAAGTTATAGTGAGGAAATATTGAATTAAAGTGTAACAAACTTTCGTCTTGGTCCAAAGAGGAAAATGTTTTAATCCTAGGCTTTGGCTCCTTCAAACAAGTCATGTTGGCACCTTTTTTAGTAGAATTACATTAGACATCACCTATATAGGAAATTTCACTTCCATGTATATTAAAATTCCCATAGGTATACCTAAAACTAACTTTAGATAAACTAATCAACCATCTTGTTGCTACTGTACACAAAGAACAACACTCAGGGAGATCACTCTCTAGTACCTAGGTTTTCAATTAGTATGGTTAAGGCTATGGATAAGCCTCATTAGTTAGTCCTATAAGATATTGGTTCAAGTACTATTTTTGGAGTTCACACATATATCAAAGAGCTATCACCTAACACCCCATCACCTTCTTAACCCTGTAAACCTTCCCAACCACCCCATGGTGGAAAGTACTCCTCCATGTAAACCACCTTATGAGACCCCAAACAACCTGAAAACCCAATCTAATGCCACAAATATTGATACCTTGGAAGAACAATACAAGAATATTTATGCAAAAATCAAGGAAATGGATAACTAATATATGGGAGAGTTTCAGAAACTTCGGTAGGAATTCATCCATACAAAGAACTTATAGATTATTTATATAAAGAACGTTTCATTAGTGGCCTCAAGGAAATAATTAAAGAACAAATCAAAATGAATCATCTTTCTAATTGGTCTAAGACATTTCAAATGGATCTAGAAGAAGATATGGTGATCAATGCACAAACTCACAAACCCTCTTTCGTCAATTCTCGCTAGCTCACTCGATTAAGGTGTGGGTTTCATTTGCAAGGAAACCTGAGTTCAATACCCTTAAGGGTGACTTAGTTGGGAGGAGACACAAAAAAATACAACCATGTTAAGGGTTGGTGTGGCCCAAGCCAAGTACGACCCTCGACTAATTTTGATGGCTTAGATGCCCTTGGGTTGTGGTTTCTTAGCCAATGGTTGAAATGCACTAGAACCGAGTGACAAGCATTTATAACAAACAAACAAAAAATAAACCCTCTTTCATTCCTAGATCATTCCCTACAAAAATCAATTTCTCAAGCACAATCCATTATCCTCACTTGAAAGTACAAAGGTTTTCTCTAGCACAAATGGAGGATAGACAAAGACATGGAATATTCTATAATTGTGATGACAAGTATGCTCCTTATCATAAAGGTAAAGAACATAAGTTATTTCAAATTGATATGACCACTCCTAACCAATCCAAATACCTCATTAGGGAATATACCCCTAAGTTCAAGGAGGTTAACCACACTCCTGCCATGCAAGAAGAAGTTAAACATGAAGTCCATCAAACAGAGTCATCCATCTCTCTTCATGCTTTATCTAGTACTTCAGCCCCTCAAACATTGAAACTTCTAGGTTACAAAATGTACCACAAGGTGGTATAATTGGTTGATAGTGGTAGCAACCACATTTTATTCACTAGCGAGTGGTTGAATAAACCCATTGATATGTCCACCCAGTGCCCAAATTTCAAATTATGATAGCTAATGGTGGGATGATGAAATGTAGGAGGCATTATAATAATGTAAGACTCCAATTGGGTGACTATAAACTCAAAACTCATATGTTGACCATAGATATCATTGTTTGTGATATAGTTTTAGAGGTATAATGGATATGCACATCAGGGCCAGTCACCATGGATTTCAAGTATTTATACTTCAATTTTGCTCAAGACTCTCATACTCACACCCTCAAAGGGTTCTAGGCAAGCTACCCTGAAATCATAAGTTCTTTTCAGATGGAAAAATTATTGAAGAAAGGCCAATCTGAAGTTATTTTGCACTTCCATGACAATATGGATTGAGAGGGGAACCCAAGAATATTGTGGCAATGCAAGAATGGGCACACCCTAAAACATTGAAGAGATTACATGGGTTTTTAGGCATTACTGAATACTATAGGAAGTTTGTGAATAACTATGGTATAATTACATCCCCTTTGACAAATATGCTAAAGAAAAATGTCTTTGCATGAAACAAAGTGATAGAACAAGCCTTCTTAGTTTACCCTATCCTAAGTCATGCCTAATTTACTAATACATTTTTATTGGAATGTGATGCTTCAGAAAAGGTTTGGGTGCAGTCTTAGTACAAGATGGATGACCCTTAACATTCACCAATAATTATTTGTGTGATAGGAATTTGATCAATTTTACCTACAAGAAAGAAATGTTGGTCATCCTACATGAACTTGACACATGGAGATGCTATCTCATAGGGTGGCATTTCCATATTAGGATATACCATCAGGGCCTAACGTATTTTTTTTAACAAAGGTTTTCATTCTTAGATCAATAGAAATGGGTCATCAATATGATTGGATATGATTACAAGAACATCTACATAAAGGGAAAAGACAATGTTGCGGCATGTGCTTTGTCAAGAAAATACGAGGAATAGGGATCCCTCTTTTCCTTATCTTCTCTAGTACATGAATGGTTGGAAGAAGTGTAACAATAATGGATCACCAATGTTACTATATCTTATCTCATCAAGTGACTTCAAGAGGATCCTAACCTTCAATAGCTCTCTAAGACCCCTTCACCTAATTTTTATGTCCCATATTAGAATGTGCAATGCATTGGTCAAGTGGTTTACAAATTAGCACACCAAGCACACTCCAAGATCCACCCAATATTTCATGTGTCTTGTTTGAAGAAGGGTGTGGGTCAAAATTTTCAATTTATAACTACATTACCAGAACTCAATGCAGGAGGCTCCATTTGGATCCAACCTAAAGTAGTTTTGTCCACCCAAGAGCATTACATACACCAAAGCATAGTCCAAGAATTTCTAATCTAGTAGAAGCATATGCAACCAAAATATGCTACTTGGGAACCACCAAACTATTGTAGTAGTTTCTTCATCTCCATCCTTGAGGACAATATTGCTTTTGAATGGGGGGGAGGCATGTTAGGGTCCTACCCTAACCCCCTACTTCATTAATTTACAAGGCCATAAGACCCATTAAATTTTTACTGGATAGTGCCTTACTGTAAAAGGGACTTCTTTATTGAATAAATTTTGACTAAGTGGTTGACCATCATTAATAGCAGGACCACAAGTACTTACAGATCTAGCTATTGAAGTACTATATAGAGAGTAGTAAGCTATGTAATTTTTTGTAAAGATTGTTTTTTGTATTTGGACATTTTCTATTGGAGGTTTCCTCCTTGAAGAGGAAAGTGAACATAGCCCTGTATTTTGAATAGCTTTCATATAAGAGATAATTTTTTAGTTTTATCTTGAGTTTTTATTTCTTTTCTTTGAAATTATGGGTTTAAGTATATTACAATATGTGAGGTTGATATTTTGAAGGTTCCCTGGAGTTCACTGAAGACTATGAAATATGTGAAAAGTTGATCTTTTAAAGAGGCCCGAGAGTTTATTAAGGACTTTAGAAATATGTTTCTTGAAAATGCTCGATGTTCCATGTGTGTGTGGGTGCATGTCTTGCAAAGGAGATCGGTGATCTTCAAATAGGGAAAATATTTTAAAAGGGGTAAATTTTTTGAAGAGGGTCGATAGCTCAATATATATATATATATATATATATATATATAAGCTCGATGGTCTTCAAATAGGGAAAATATTTCAAAAGGGGTAAATTTTTTTGAAGAGGGTCGACAGCTCGATATATATATATATATATATATATATATATATATATATATATATATATATATGATGTCTGGAAGAGATCCCAATGGAAGGTCATTTTAAACTATCCCAATGTAATTTGAAATGGGCATTGTGTGTGGTCTTCAACCCATGCAAAAAAGGGGTTATTTCAAATAGAAGTAATTGAGGAATATGAAATATTAATCTTGATGAAAAAGACAAAAGTATCCCCTCTCCCTCCCATGGATACAAAGGGGGATGGGTGTGTAATAAATATATTTATAGCTAATACCTTTTGATTGCTTTATTTATGATCCAATGCAACATCTATTAATACCCTAATTTTACTCACCCACTTTGTCATGAGCATCATCACCTTTGTACATCAATTTTATTAGTGTTAGCCCCATTTCTGTCATCATATGACCTCATTATTGTGGCAAAAATTGGGCCAAACTTAATGTTCGGCCATTAAAAGTCATTAAACAGAATTTCCCGAAACGTATGTGCACAACTTCACACTAAATCCTTTGAAAACCTCAAAGTGGCCCCAAAAACAGAATTTGGTTAATCATCAATGTTGTTCACCTTCCAAAAATTTGTGGTGGTTTAAAGTGGACATCACAAATATGTTATTACAAACATTATCCTTTGACCTAGCCTGTAATACCTATCACTATCCCACTACTTCATTAATGAAAATATATTATTCACGTTGGAGCTATTTCCAAGAGATGTCAACATCCTTTCCTATAAATAAATCCCTCATGTTCATATACCGCATATCATATCACATGTAATTTTATGTTTTTGAATTTCGTACATATAGAAAGTTCCCAAGAGATCCTAATGGAAGGTCATTTTAGACTATCCCAATGTAATATGAAATGGGCATTGTGTGTGTTCTTCAACCCATGGAACAAAGCGGTTAGTCCAAGTAGAAATAATTGAGGAATATAAAATATTAAACTTGATGAAAAAGACAAAATTTCCCCCTCTCCCTCCATATGGATACAAAGGGGGATGGGTATGTAATAAATATATTTAAATCTACTACCTTTTGATTGCTTTATTTATTATCTAATGCAACATCTGTTAATACCCTAATTTTACTCACCCACTTTGTCATGAGCATCGTCACCTTCGTACATCAATTTTAGTAGTGTTACCCTATTTCCATTATCATATGACCTCATTATTGTGACAAGAAAATGGTCCAAACCTATTGTTTGACCATTAAAAGTCATTGCACATAATTTCCCTAAAAGTATGTGCACAACTATCACACTAAATCCTTTGAAAACCTCGAAGTGGCCCCATAAATAGAATTTAGTTAATCATCAATGTTCTTCACCTTCCAAAAAGTTATGGTGGTTTAAAGTGGACATCACCAAACTATTATTACAAAAATTAGCCTTTGACCTAGTCTATAATACCTATCACTATCCCACTACTTCATTAATGAAAATATATTATTCACATTGGATCTATTTCCAAGAGATTTCCACATCCTTTCCTATAAATAAATCCCTCATGGTCATATACCACATATCATATCACGAGTAAGTTTATATTGTTGGATTTCCTACAAATAGAATGTTGAACCCATATATGTCCTCTTCTTTATACCATTCCATTCCATACTACACCATCAACAACTTGGAGTGGAGAACTAGAGGAGAATAAGAACCCTCCCTTGTGTTGGTTGTGGAGTACCTATGTTCATTAATCAATACCAAAATGTTGTACTCTTATTATTTTCTTTGCATTATTAATACAAAATAGCTCCTTCTTTATCTTATGTTGTGTATATTGTGTATGGCATGCTTTTAGCGCAATTTTTATCATTTTTGCATAGCATAGAATAGGATAGGATATTGCTATATTCTTTTACGTTTCCTTCATCATTAGATCTTGTACTCAAGAAACACAACCCTTGAGTAAGTCCCTTTGACACAAGTTGGCAATAAAACACCAACACTATCAATTTTGTGTACCCTATAGTTCATCCTTGGTTGTGTGTGCCCTATTTTGAGCCTCTTTTGATGGTGTTTTCATTTATTTGCTCATTTTATTTTTTTGTGCTTGTTGTAGCCTCCTGTTGATAGGTGGCATGGGATAAAAACCCTTATTTTTTCCTCGACCATGGGCCACTTTTAATGATTCCCATTTTCTTTTCTTTGTGCACTTTTTCCTAGAAAAAAAAGTGCATATCAACGTCACAATGTTTTGAGGAAAAACGCAATTTTTGTGTGAACTACTCTATTTTCCAGTTTTTTACATGTGACCCAATTCTAGAGTTTGGTATTTTTTCATATTTCACTATATCGTATGTTTTTTTTCAATTCCTAACTATATTACCAATATTTTCCTTGATTTGGACATTGTAGGTAAGGAAAGATTTGCAAAGCCTACTTACATCCTTCAATATTCCTATTTTATCATTTATGCATAGCATAGAATAGTGTATGATATTGCTATATTTTTTTCTTTTCCTTATATCACTTGATTTGGCACTCAAGCAACAAAACACTTGAGTAAGTTTCTTTTAGAATGGGTTGGTAACAAAACACCAACATCTACAAATCCTTCTTTATTATATATATTCTTTTCTAATATATCTTGAATATAATCTATGCATAGTGAAGGATCTCAATCCAAAAAATATAAAAAAAATCAAGGTCATTGTCTTGTAGTACAATACAAGCCTAATACTTCATCGATTTACTTATCAAATGCATGAAAACTCATTTGTCATTCAATTTTTGTATTCCAACTAGTATACAAATTTGCACATGAAATGGATAATTTTAATCTAGAAAACAAACACAATCTCATTCATATATTCTCTCATAACTATCCCTCTTACCATCAACTCTTGTCAACAAAATCAAAACACAAGTGCAAGAAGAAAACCAACCCATGAATAAATCAATAGAGTTGGAGGATGATTGGTTTAAAACCATTTTCTTTCACTAAAGTTTGTCAAACTAGTACTAGAAATAAACTTAATTAATAAACCTCCTCTCATTTATTTGACTATTACACAAATAATTTGTACATGTTTAAAGATTAAATCCAACAAAAAAGAATATGAATATCATAGGTTTGTCAAGACTTCTTATTCAATATTTAAAACACACACACACACACACATATGCATGGTGGATTGATTCAACCCAACTATAATGTATATGCACATCAATATTATATTAAGGAATCACAATCAATCCACTCCATCTAGCTTTCATCAAAAGGAAGTGATACCATCAAAGTAGAGAAGAGATTGATATGACCTACACCCAAGGAATTGTTACGTCTTCGAAGAAGAGAAAGATGAAGAAAGAATAGAACACTGATTTCAATCTACTTACACTCATCGACTATCCTCCAATGCTAATTTCATTATCATTTCTTGAGGATTTAGTCGTTTTTGCAATGGAAAAATAATCTATATGTAAAGGAGATTTCCTAATGGGTGTTTATGTATTTGTAACTTCGGAAGATATTCACTTGTATATTGTATGTATTACATTTGTACTTTATTATATCCCCAACGGAGATGTATTATTCCTCCGATTGGAAGTGTCGTCATTTGTATTTGCAAGTGTCGCAAGTTACATTGTAAGTGTTGTAACTTATATTTGATGGGTTATTAGACCACCTTGGTGGGGTCAACTTTGTATGAGTTATGTGGAAGGGTTATTAGACTTCCGAAGGAAGTCGGCCCAGTTAGGGTTAAAGGCAAGTTAAGTTAAAGTATAAATAGAGAGTGTGACTCTCTCATTCTATTCATTTCACTCACTCATCCAACTCGCATAGTTGAGAGAGAGGAGTGAACACAAGTAGAGGAGGAGTAGCTGCTGAAGACATCTATAATTTTGGGTTTCATCTTGGTGATCTTTGTATTGGTGCTTATTCTATCTCTGAGGAAGTTGCGGGGTTTTTCACCTTCTTGGTTTTACCCGGTGAAATGCTTTGTGTCTCTTGTCTCTTGTGTTTGATATGTTGTACATGTTGTTCTCTTAGTTACGATCCTAGATCATATTGAATTAAATGATGAAAAACTAACATGGTATCAGAGCTAGCCTAAAGTAATGCATTGTATGGTATTTATGACACTTGTTTCACTTGCAACAAATTGGAAGTTAGGGCTTGGTATAGTAAAAACTAGTCATCGTGGCCCTTTCGCTATAAATAAGTTTTGGAAAATTTCAGGATCTGAATTTTTTACAGGTCGAATATCAGACATGGATGTACCCTGTGTAAAAATTTCAGCCTCATAATCATTGTACTTTGTGAGATATGATTCGTACAAGTTAGGGTTTTTGCCTCTTCCAAAATGCATCCCTAAACAGGTGACCTAGGAACAAAGTTCATATCTTGGGCTAGGAAGCTCCAAATGGAATTCCGTAAAAATTGACAGTTAGGGTACGGACTTTAGTTTCATAGGTCCAAGTTTCAGAGGTCGAAGTTGAAACAGTGACACATGGCACTCTGTACAAGTTCGCTATGTTGTTTCATCCCATAAATAGGTCATGTTGCGGCACTTAGCATATCTCTCTCATGGAGAATCCATTGAAGCTAAGATCTGTGGGGTTGGAAATATGACAGGTCATGCTACCACAATCCGAAGTTTCAGACCCTGAGGATCCAAAATTTCAGAGATGCACCAAAAACAATATGGCATATATTTCTGTCAAAACATAATTGGATTCTGAGCATTTTCATTCTTAGCTTGTCACTGCTGCGGGAAATTAGGGATTTTGACATAAGTGGAATTTTGGATTTCTCTCAACATAGGATTTATCTCCTCAGAAAAATCAAAATTTAGAGACCAAAATCAAATTTTTTGGTTGGGTAGAACCTCGGGATCTATCAAACCCTCGTTCGGGTTTTGTACCAGAAAACCAGATTTTGACAGAAGTTGCAGATCCAAAATTCGTAGGTCATTTTTGGAAAGTCAATTTTTTTTATTTTTCAAAATATGAGCACACCAACTTGCTCGCCTCAGTCAATTGCATCTCCCTGTCCAGACAGAACGTTGAAATTCCAAGTTTGTATTTTTAGGGTTTCTCTGTCAAACCCTAGCCAGCTCCAGATCCAGTTTCAGCAAATCAAAGTGGTAAGATCTAAATCTTTTCTATTTCCATTTGAAGTACTCTTTAAAAGATGTCTCACCACACCAAGATTGAGGATAAGCTTGAAGGGGCTGATAACTTCCGAGCATGGAAGTATAGGATTGGGTTAATCCTAGAAGAGAATGAATTGGACACCTACATAAGTGAAGAGGTTCCAGTTCCAGAGGGAGATGAGGCTAAGGCCTTACATAAGAAGAACTTGGTCAAGGCCAAGAGAATCATTGCAGATTCTATCAAAGACCATCTCATGCCTCATGTGTCTTCTCTAAAGACACTCAAGGAGATGTTTAATTCCTTGACCAAGTTGTTTGAAGGGAAGAACATAAATCGAAAGATGGCATTGCGGAACCAATTGAAGAGTGTAAAGATACAGAATGGAGAGACCATCCAATCCTACTTTACTAGGGTCTCTCAAATCAAAGAACAACTTGAAGCTGTGGATGAAGTGGTGGAGAATGGAGAAATAGTGATGACCACTTTGAATGGTCTACCTAGGTCATGGGACTCCTTCATCCAAGGAATTTGTGCAAGAAATAAATTAATTTCTTTCAGTAGACTGTGGGAGGAATGCTCCCAAGAAGAAGCTAGACTTATAGCTCGATAAGAAAAGATGGATAATGAAGAACAAGCTCTCACAACACACACCGGGAAGAATAACAACAAGAGGGAGCATCCTCATCACAAGAAGGGTAAACACCACCACCAAAATCAGAGGGAGAACCTTGGAGGATCCAAGAAAGATCCTTCTCACACTCGATGTTATACTTGTGATGAGAAGGGACATTATTCCAGAGATTGTCCCAGGAACAAAAGCAGCTCCCACAAGAAGAAGAACAACAAGAAAAGACATCATGCTCACACTGCAGAGGATGATGAACCTCCAAGGAAGAAAACCAGAGAAGATAATGAAGATTCTTCAAGTGATGAAGAATATGTATTGTAATGAAGAAGAAGCTACTGTAGATTTGGACTCCGGAAGACAAATAATATATGGAAGAAACTCTCATCCATTTTCAACATTGGTTAAGGTGCACACTATCAGAGAATCCAGTAGTTTATGCAAGGAAGCAAAGATTGAGAGGGATTCCACCCAGCAACCAAACAAAGATAAGTATTTGAATTGTCATTTCCTATATATATGATTACTTAAATGATGTTGTTCAGTCATGTACATACTTATGTTCCTAGATTTAGGATGTATATTATGCATTTTAGAAAAGTTTCATTAATGAACAAGATACTACTAATATAGTAATAGGTAAGTGGCCTATGGAACTGTACAACATTCCATTGCTACTTATCTAGAATGAAACCTCTTTGTTGACATGTTGGGAGAAGTGAACACTCTTAACAATGTTCTAGTAGAGATGGAAGGTATCTAGAAAGTTACCGTATGAATACGGGATATGGACGAATGTTGTATTGAAGCATTGGCTAAGATAATTGCATGACTGTATGGCATATGTCCTTGTGTGTAATATTTTGTTCTCAAAACTATGAGATGTTTCTAATCATGCAATTGAATTTGATTTGTAGGAAAGATCGTGTACAGTCACCTACAAAAGAAGGACAACGACATTTGTTCCAGCGACGAAGTTCAAGAAAACTACCTATTGAAGATATTGAAGAATCTGAAGTTCCCAGGATTCGGGATGCAATAATGGAAGGATGCCATGATCGAGGAGTACCAGTCGATCATGAAGAATGATTTATGGGATGTGGTCCCAAGACCAAAAGGGAAGTCTGTTGTGACTTCCAAGTGGATCTACAAGATCAAGCATGCTGCATATGGTAGCATAGAGAAATACAAGGCAAGGTTTGTGGCTCGTGGCTTCTCCCAGAAAGAAGGGATAGCTTATGAAGAAACTTTTCCACCTGTAGCCAGATACACTTCCATCGGAACAGTACTTTCTCTAGCTGCAGTGATGAAGTGGAAGATACACCAGATGGATGTCAAGACAGCTTTCTTGAATGGTGTAGTTGAAGAGGAAGTGTATGTGGAGCAGCCACTCGGATTTGAGACACATGATAGAGAGTCACAGGTGTGAAAATTGAAGAAACCCTTGTACGGTTTGAAACAAGCACCCATGACATGGTACGGCAGGATTGACAGCTTCCTGACTAGTTTGGGCTTTACCAAGAGTGAAGCTGATTTCAACCTTTACTACAAGGTTGAGGAAGGAAATCCAGTGATACTCCTACTATATGTAGATGACCTATTTGTGACAGGTGAGATTGGGTTGATTGCTAATACAAAGAGGAATCTTGCTACCGAGTTTGAGATGAAGGACTTGGGTATGATGCATTACTTTCTAGGTATGGAGGTGTGGTAGAGTGCAAATGGAATCTTCCTTGGACAAGGGAAGTATGCAGTAGAGATCCTGAAGCGATTCAGGATGATGGACTGCAAGGCCATGGCCACACCTATGGCATCAAACCTGAAGCTATTGAGTGATGCTTCATCAGATTCAGTCGATGCCATGATGTATCGTCAGATGATTGGGTCCTTGATGTACCTGACGAACACGAGACTAGATATTTTCTTTGCTATTAACACCTTGAGCCAATTCCTGACAGATCCTAGACATGTTCATTGGATTGTTGTAAAGCATATTTTGAGGTACCTGAAGGGTGCAGTTGATTATGGGCTCAAGTATGATGCGAATCAAAAGTTTAACCTGGAGGGTTATGTTGATTCAGATTGGGGAGACAGTGCTGCAGATAGGAAGAGCACTTCGGGGTGCTGCTTCAATATGGGATCAGGTGTGATCTCTTGGTTTAGTAGGAAGCAATCTTGCGTAGCACTGAGTACAACCAAAGCAGAGTATGTTGCATCTTGTTTGGCTAATTGTGAGGAAGTATGGCTAAGGAAGATGTTAGGATATCTCATCATTCACTTATGTACTTTGCATGCATCTGCATGCTTCCCAGTCATCCGTATGGTACCTCCAGCACCTAGTCCTTAGTCTCCCAGCACTCGAGAGCTAATTTCCACTCAGTTTAATCCCTCCTAGCCTTTCATGCGCCTAGTTCTCACCTTCCACTGAAGAAGGGTGCCTTTCTCACCTACCAGTCCAGTTACACTTCAGTTATCACTCTAATTTACCTCTGATTGACCCATAACTGATGTTATCACTCCGATTGACCTCCGATGAGACATGACTGACAGTTCTGAGTGTAGTTAACTCCTCATGCGCCCTCCACTGAGCCTCCATCCCTAGATTAGTGCCACTTACCATCAGTTACACTTATTACACTTAGTTAGACTCAATTAGACTCAGTTTGACACATGTTTGATAGTGACTTGTGCATTGATGACCGCCACTGATTGATGATGAGGACTCCTAGTTGGAGGCAAGCTATGCCATTCAATTAATTCGAATGACCTCCTTGGTTAATTCAAATTGCTCACTCATTGTGATAGTAGTGTATTGTATTTTCACCCTTATTGGGATACAGAGCACTGATGCAAGCTTTTGCACAGTTTTACACCATATTTTTTGAGTTTCATCTATTGTGATTGATTTACTTGTTCATTAGATCTACTATGACTAATTTTACATGGTATCAGAGCCATTGCAAGGACAAGATCTCTTTTCTATAGGTGTTCTACAAGAATATTTGAGTGAACTTGCTCAAAATTACTGAAGTTTTGGCATGAAAGATCTCATGTGCATTCACTCATGTGCATGAAAAGTAGAAAAATACACTCCAATCCACTACAGAAGCTTGAGTTTTCCACATAATTCCTGGATTTGATACATTGGACCCATTCAACTTGTTTGATCTCCAATCCTAGGTGTGATGCAACTCTAAAAGGGTGGATTGTTCAACCTTATTGTTCTTGTTTTGATTGTGATTTGCAGGTTAATCATCTACATCAATTGAATTTTCTCTCTTGTGTTTGACAAGTTCTTCTACATCAAGTGCACTCGCTATTTGAGATGGATTACTCTTCTTCCAAGCCAGTTCTTACTCCTTTCAATTATTTTGAATGGAAAGATGATATGGAGATTATATTGCGCTCAAAAGGGTACTATAGAGTCATTGTTGGCCTCGAATTGGAGCCAAGCACATTGTCGGAAAGAACCAAACACTACAATAAGCTTGATGAAGCTTATGGTCTCCTTTGTCTCTCTATTTCCAAGGATCTTCACTTCCATCTCAGCGGATTGAAGACTCCAAAAGCAACATGGGAGCAACCTGACAATCTCTTTGGCAATCAAGACGCGCTTAGGTCCTTTCAATTGGAAAATGAATTGATTTCCCTTAGTCCTAATAATTTCGAGACCATCAATGAGTTTTTCACAAGATTCAAGCACTTGTCATTGCAGTTGAAGAACAGTGGTGTTGTGAAAGAGGATAAGCAATTGATCCTCTCCATTCTCACAAAGCTTGGGAAATATTACTTGGTATTTGTCTCTACTTTCAATTCCGGTCAGCTAACTACCCCGAATTGGAAGATGCCTACCTTGAATGCCTTCATTGAGTACGTCACAAAAGAGCATGATAAGTATATTCAAATGGGGTCCATAAACTCCAAAGATTCATCCCTCTTTGCTCAAGGATCCAAGAATTCGAATGGTAAAGGAAAGCAAAGGAAAGAGAAGCCCAAATTCGAGCCTACCAAAGAAAGAGATAAAGGCAAGCAACCGGAAGCACCATCCGGTTCGAGGAACAAGCAGAAGGGTAAAGAGGGCAAGGAAAAATCTAAATGTTCATATTGCAACCGTGGATTTCATCTTGAAATTTCATGCATGAAGAAAAAAATAGATCAAATGGCCCTCCTTTTGGAAAAGAACAACATATGTCTTCACGACGGTGCATGGAAGAAGGATAGGAATGATGATCATGAAAGAGGTAAATCACTCATGGCAACTGTTTCGAAACCCACCACTTTACTAATAGATTTCGGTTCCTCGAATCATATGGTTTCAAACATTGACTCCTTCTCTTCATTCGATCCAAGCAGCTCCATCCCCATCCATTTGGGATATGACTCAAAAATTTCTTCGAAGGGAAAAGGTACCATCCATGTAGAGCATGGAAGCTTCCAAAATGTTTTCTATGTGTCTTCCTTGGATTCAAATCTACTTTCTGCGTATCAAATGACACACACTGGTGAACCGAAGCAAGTTACATTCATCCCTAACAATGTTGAAATTTATGATATCAAAATTGGAAGACTTATTGCAGTCGGAAAGGAAAACCACACTGCAAAATACTATGCGTTTTCTCACTTTGTGCCGCTTAAAAAGCCCACTGCTCTCCTTAGAGGCAACTAGGTTAGTAGGATTTGGCATGAAAGGTTTGGACACCTTAATTACAATTATTTTCTTCTGATACAACATAAATCCATGGTATATGGTCTTCCACAACTCCATTCCTCAAAGGGAATTTGCCCCGGTTGCATTGTTGGGAAGCACCCCGAGCACGGGTTCGACCGCGGAAAAGATAGCAGAGCTTCCACCATTTTGGGCCTCATACATTCTGATATCAGTGATCCTCTACCAAATATGTACATGAATGGTTGAAGGTATGTTTTGACATTCATCGATTACTTTTCCCGCTTTACTTGGGTATTTTTTCTCAAAAACAAGTCAAAAGTGCTTGGAAAATTCAAAGATTTTAAGGCTTATGTTGAGACCGCCACTGAGAGAAAGATCAAAGATCTTAGATCTGATAATGGTGGAGAATATATCAAGACTGAGTTTCTGCAACTTTGTGCCAAAAGCGGAATTTAGATTCAACATACAGTTCCCTACACACCCTAGCAGAACGGTGTAGCGAAAAGGAAGAATCGGTCATTGAAAGAGATGGCTACCTGCATGCTTGAGTCAAAATGTTTGGCCGAAAATATTTAGGCTGAAGCCATTAATGTTGCTGCATATATTCAGAACCGAGTTCCACATTCATCCATGAAAGTTAAAACTCCTTTCGAAGCATTCTTTGGTCGCAAACCGGATGTGTCCAATTTGAGGGTTTTTGGCTCCACTGCATGGGCTAGAATTCCTTCTAATAAGATAAAGTCTTTGGATCCAAAAAGTATTGAATGTATCCTGATAGGATATGGGGAAAAATAAAAAGTATATAAACTCATGAATATCAGATCCAAAAATGTATTCATAGAGCAAAGTGTGAAGTTTGAAGAACCGCTGCCAGATCTGAAACTAGTTGAGGAAACCGCTGTCGATCTGCACCCTCCACAAGAAGAAGATTCGAGTGATTATGAAGAAAGAATTGGATCTGATATATCTGATATTATATCATACTTTGATGGCCATGACATATCAGGTTTGGAATCAGACCATAATGATCCTCCTCAGTTACCAAAGTGGACCCAAAACACTCTACAATCTGCCACTCCAAACATTGGAAATCCTGTTGATCCAAGGAGAACAAGAGAAAACTATCAAAGAGAAGGTATGTCTCTTTATTTTTCTGATCCATTATTATCTGAGAAATTTTATTTGATGATTGGTTCAGATCTGAAATCATACTATCATGCCCACCGAGATCCACGATGGAAAACCGCCATGTATGAAGAGTACAGTTCTCTTCAAAAGAACAATACATGGGAGCTAGTTTCTCTTCCACCTGGAAGAAAATTAGTTCAATGCAAGTGGATCTACCGCACGAAGGTTGATGCTAATGGTTCTATCAGTAAATAAAAATCTACACTGGTGGCAAAAGGTTTCTCCCAAGTTCAAGGTGTGGACTACACTTAGACTTTTGCACCGGTTGCAAAGATGCATTCCATCCGCCTAGTTTTGACCATTTCCACATCCAAGCACTGGGAAGTGCACCACATGGATGTGAAGAGTGATTTTCTACATGGAGACCTTGATGAGTAGGTATATATGAAACAACTAGAAGGATACATATCAGATCCATCATTAGTTTTCATATTGAAGAAATCTTTGTATGGATTGAAACAGGCCCCAAGAGCTTGGTACGCAAAGATGGACTCCTTCCTTCTTTATCAGAATTTCAAAAGATGCAAATCTGATCCTAATGTGTACCTACAAAAAGTTAAAGGTAATTTGTTGATTTTGGTTTTATATGTTTATCATATTCTCATTACTGGTAGCACTCTCCTTACAATTAACAAGCTGAAAACCGCTTTAAATCTAGCTTTTGATATGAGCGATTTGGGCTTGCTTAAGCAATTTTTGGGCTTGGAGATAGCTCAAAAATTTGATGGGATCACATTATCTCAGCAAAAGTATGATAAAGACCTGATATTAAAGTTTAATATGGTAGAATGTAAGGCTTCTCCATTTCCATTCCTCTCAGGAATCAATCTTGAAGAGGGAAATACTACACCGCTTGCATATTGCACTATGTATCGACAATTGATTGGTTCACTACTCTACTTGACACACTCAAGGCCTGATATATATTATGCCGTGAGTGTTGTATCAAGGTATAGGTAGCATCCCCATGATCTTCATTGGCGGGAAGCCAAGAGGATCTTGCAGTATGTGCAAGGTACGAAACATTTTGGTATACATTATGCTGCAGATTCTGAGCTAGATTTCATTGGTTTTACTGATTCAGGTTGGGAAGGTGATAGAATAGATCGGAAGTCCACTTCCAGATATGTTTTCATGATTGGACATGGGCCTATTTTCTGGTCAAGCAAAAAGCAGGGAGCCATTGCACTTTCTTCAGCAGAGTCAGAGTATCAAGGGGCAGTCAATGCCTGCATTCAGGCAGTTTGGTTGCAGGGTATTCTTTCCGAGTTTGATTTTGGTAGCACTACTTCGACTGTCCTATATTGTGACAATCAAAGTGCTATTAAAATCTCCACTGATCCATTTCATCGGTAGAGGACCAAACACATTTAGATTCATATGCACTACATTCGAGATTTGGTGCATGATCGCACCATCATTCTGCAATATTTCCCTACCAATGAGCAAATTGCAGACATCTTCACCAAGAGCTTCACTGAGAAGAAGTTCTCTTACCTCCGTTCACTATTGCGGGTGAGTTCCATCATGGTGGAGACAGATTAGATCCATTTTTATGTTTATCTTAAGGGGGGGCTTTCTTCCCACTGGGTTTTCCCTCTTTCCTCACTTAGCTTATTTCATCATTTTTTGGATTATTGTATTGGGGTGACCTTTGGTCTCAGTAACCAGGGCCCTACATTTTATTTTTTACATCATAGTATATCTTGAGGGGGGGTGTTAGGATATCTCATCATTTACTTATGTACTTTGCATGCATCCGCATGCTGCCCAGTCATCAGTATGGTACCTCCAGCACCTAGTCCTTAGTCTCCCGGCACTCGGGAGCTACTTTCCACTCAGTTTAAGCCCTCCTAGCCTGTCATGATCCCAGTTCTCACCTTCCACTAAAGAAGGGCGCCTTTCTCACCTACCAGTCTAGTTACACTTCATTTATCACTCTAATTTACCTCCGATTGACCCATAACTGATGTTATCACTCCGATTGACCTTCGATGAGACATGACTGACAGTTCTAAGTGCAGTTAACTCCTCATGCGCCCTCCACTAAGCCTCCATCCCTAGATTAGTGCCACTTACCATAAGTTACACTTATTACACTCAGTTAGACTCAATTAGACTCAATTTGACACATGTTTGATAGTGACTTGTGCATTGATGACCACCACTGATTGATGATGAGGACTCCTAGTGGGAGCCAAGCTATGCCATTCAGTTAATTTGAATGACCTCCTTGGTTAATTCGAATCGCTCACTCATTGTGACAGTATTATATTGTATTTTCACCCTTATTGGGATACAGAGCACTGATGCAAGCTTTTGCACAGTTTTACACCATATTTTCTGAGTTTCATCTATTGTGATTGATTTACTTGTTCATTAGATCTGTTGTGACTAATTTTACAGAAGATACTGTCTAATTTGTTTGATCTCCAGTTGGATGCTACTTGTATCTTCTATGACAACCAGAGTTGTGTGAAGTTGTCTGAGAACCCAGTGTTCCATGAAAAGTCGAAGCACATCGAGATCAAGTATCATTATATCAGGGATATGGTGCAGGGAGGAGAAATGAAGCTCCTGTATGTTGCGACGGACGAGCAGATAGCAAATGTGTTTACTAAGCCACTAGCCAAGGTGAAGTTCGAGTACCTCAGAGAGAGGCTTGGTGTTCTTCAGATTGAAGATACTTCCAAGAGGAAGTGATGGGACACATATGCAGGAGCCTTTCCAAGCATGGTGGCAGGAGGGTCCTCCCATGGATGTGGATGTAAGTGTTGTGTGATGAGCATTTGGGTGATGCTCCGTATGATGATGATTCGTATGATCATGTGCATCCAGGTGATGCACCATGTATGATGATCAACATTGGGGTGATGCTCCGAGGTCGTGGCCGTGGATATCTTGTTAGGTTGTGCAATAGCATATCATAGCGCCCTGGGAGATTTGCAAATACTCTTTCGAGGTTTTTCCTATGGAATATAATAGCTCCCTGGGAGATCTAGCAGATTCTCTTTCGAGGTTTTGCTTGGAGGGACATATAATAGCTCCCTGGGAGATCTTGTAGGTTGTGCTTTGCACATAATCAGTCCTGGGATGCTCTTTCGAGGTTTTGTCCATGTCATATAATAGCGCCCTGGGAGATCTTGCAGGTTGTGCTTAGCACGTAATCAGTCCTGGGATGCTCTTTTGAGGTTTTGCTTGCTTGCATATAATAGCGCCCTGGGAGATCTTACAGGTTGTGCATCGCACAAAATCAGTCCTGGGATGCTCTTTCGAGGTTTTGCAAGATGCACATAATCAACCCTGAGATTCCACCGGATGGCCCGCTCATAGAGATGATGAAGACCTACATGGAGGCTAGGCCTACATCCAACATGAAAAAGGGTTGGCTCTGTAGAACTTCCTATGACAAGAAGAATTGAGAGATAGCACTAGTGATCGAGATGAAAAGTACAGCAGCAGTGACGATGATGCTTCGTGATCCAGTGATGATGATATAGCTCTAGTATTGAAGACTTGTGCCTATATGTATTGAAGACTTGTGCCTATATGTATTGATGACCTGTGTCAAGAGAATATCTTCCTAGTTAAGAGGGAGTGTTGATGTATCTATAACTTCGGAATATATTCACTTGTATATTGTATGTATTACATTTGTACTTTATTGTATCTCCAACGAAGATGTATTATTCCTATGATTGGAAGTGTCGTCATTTGTATTTGCAAGTGTCGCAAGTTACATTGTAAGTGTCGTAACTTATATTTGATGGGTTATTAGACCACCTTGGTGGGGTCGGCCCTGTATGAGTTATGTGGAAGGGTTATTAGACTTCCTTAGGAAGTCGTCCCAGTTAGGGTTAAAGGCAGGTTAAGTTAAAGTATAAATAGAGAGTGTGACTCTCCCATTCTATTCATTTCACTCATTCATCCAACTCGCATAGCTGAGAGAGAGGAGTGTGCACAAGTGGAGGAGGAGTAGCAGTTGAAGACATCTATCTTTTGGGGTTTCATCTTGGTGATATTTGTATTGGTGCTTATTCTATCTATGAAGAAGTTGCGGGGTTTTTCACCTTCTTGGTTTTCCTCGGTGAAATACTTTGTGTCTCTTGTCTCTTGTGTTTGATATGATGTACATGTTGTTCTCTCAGTTAAAATCCTAGATCATATTGAATTAAATGATGAAAAACTAACAATCGGGTGAGAGGCATTGTTCCCTTGCTCTTGGGATGAAAATTATCCTTCAAGACGTTCGTAAATCCTACTAATTGATGTCAATGGTTGTCCTCAATGAAAACATAGTGATGTTTTATCCATAGTCCCAACACATCACACGTAGATAAAGCTTGGATTTTTTAAGGGAAAACACATTTCTTGGAGCGTGAGGATGCTTCACATCACTTTGAGGAGGAAAATGTGTGTGCCTTCATCGATGGGTGAATCCTAGAAAACCTTAAATTTAAAATACAATATAAGTGCTAAAAAATTCCCACATGAAGAGATATATTACCTAGGGTGAATAAAAAGAAAAGATGAAGTAAATGGTTGTTTGATTCTTTTAAGTGCCTAGAACTTAGCATGAAAAGGTAAGATTGAATATTATTATTAGAAAGAGTAGATGGAAAGAATATAAAAACAAAATCTAGTTGGAAACCCAAGGGGAGAATTCACCTAGTGGGATGGCAATCAACACCCCAAGGTCAACAATATTTTCCAATGAGGGAAAATCATTGAATTAGAAGCTTGTAATACCCCAATTTTGACCCTTATGAAATATTGGCTTTTAATGTAAATATTGTATACATGCGATGTATGTTTCCCTAGCATGGAGCTCAAGGCCAAGGCCCCGCTAGTGTATGTTCGGATTTTATTTAGAATGGACAAGCATTTGATATTCTGTTACTCATGTGCTATTAAGCCATGGAATATTGTAAATGGGTGTAAATATTAATATTTCAATAAAATACCAAAATTGGCTATCGAAACAACGAATGAGAAGGGGCCATGTGTGTTCCACTAGGGAGTGGTGAGGGGGTTGTGTGGATGAACCATATTCTTCCAAATGTCATTGTGAGAATCCATTTGACCTTCCTTGCTGACATTTAATTCTGTTGCAAGGAAGTTGTTGAAGAATTCAGTCCATGGCTTCAATGGAGCATGGGCAACCCAGAAATTCGTATGGCAGGTATGGACTCTGTTTTTATTGTACCACAAGTCACTCTACCTCATGGGAATGGGTTCTTCCTCGTTCCCATTCCATTGTTGAAGATCCTAGCATCATTTTTCATCCATTACGAATTCCCAGCAGTGAGAAAAACCAGAAATCGCAACTTTGCAAAAACCCACGTTTTGAAGAGCCATAAACGCCCAGAATTTAGTATTGACAGTAAAATCCAATGGGCGATCCATATATATGAACCTTGGGGCGAATTTGAGAGTATTAGATACCCCGGAATCCATAGAAAAACCCAGTTTTTATAGCCCAGAAATCCAGTGACGGGATTGAGTAAATTGATAACAGAATTTTGAGAAATCCAAGTGTGAATGACTGAGCAGAGATTGGGTTTGCTTGATAAATCCAATGAAGGCTAGAATATCAAGGATCTAGCAGCTGGACCTTTCTATGCCCACCCTGAAGAGCACTGGAGGGAAGGGACGCCTAAGGGACCATGCAGCAGAGAAGGGGACCTTCCTTGTGTTGGGTGTGGTAGGTATTATGGGTGCCACGACTGTTGAGTTCATTTGAGTTGCCTATAGCTCTGTGGTTGAGATCACTGGCTTCGAATTTCCCTCCTCTGACTTTTGTATGCTTGATAAACCCAACTGTGTGTTGGCTTAGCATAGTTGTTGAGTGAAACCATGGCTGTGAGTGAGTCCATTTAGTTCCTCGTTAGTGGATACACAACCCAGCTCAGGGGTGATCTCTCAGCTGAAAGAATATAGGCTAGATAGAGATCTATGGTTGGGTGGAACGTTTCTCTCTCATAGCCAGGTGTTTGGACAGCTTCATCTCAAAGATAAGTGCTCTCTATGGTTTAAATTATATTATCATTATGTGTTATGTTCTGAATGTTAACTGTCCATGTTAATGAAATGAAATGATTATCTTAATGAAATTGTCATGAAGCCTTTGCATAACATGAGAACGAGATTGAATTCTCTACATGTTGATCCATCATATGCCTGTGATAGATATGTTGATGCATTACTGTTTGTGTGTTTACAAATATGATTTAATTCCGTTGTGTTGTTGAGTATGAATATGCATACACATAAGTTTTTATTTATCCATGAATTTATCAGTAATGTATGGGGCTGAGTTTACCAAATAAGCCCTAGAATGTTAGTCATGTTCCCTCTATGGTTTGTAATGATGGGAGGGGATGTGACAGAGTGATATCAGAGCCCATGTTGCAGTACTGGGGCTGCTTGGGCCAAACTCTGAGTTTGCAGGCAAGTAATAGAATGTTTTAACGCAGTATTGGTAAAGTTGGGGCATCATTTTGGAATGGAAAAATGGTAGGATCATAGTTCTCTAATGGGGCAGAGGACCACACAAGTGCATAGATCTCTACAAGAGCTTTCCAATGGTACCAGACTCGTCTCATTTGGCTAAGGGACGAGGGAGAAATGAACCTCGCAAGTTGCAGGGAAGGAGGTGTTCCACAGTTGCAGATTACGGATTTCAAGTTGCGGGAACAAGGATTTCCAAATTTTGCGTTTTGGATTTCCGCAATTCCGCACCCGCAATTTCGGATTTCGGGTTGCGGGAATACAAAATTTTGAAAAATTGTGTTTCAGTTTCTGTAATCTCGATCCCGCATTTCGGGTTTCGAGTTGTAGGTTGCGGGAACGCAAAAGTTTTGAAAAATTGCATTTCGGTTTCCGCAATCCCGATTCCGCATTTAGGGTTGTGTGTTGCGGGAACGCAAAGTTTTTGAAAAAAATTGCGTTTTGGTTTCCACAATCCCGATTCTGCATTTCAGGTTTCGGGCTGCGGGTTGCGGGTTCACGTAAAAAAAAAACTAGAGCCCGAAAATTGATTTTTGGATTACAAGAGCATGCAGGATCATAATTGGATGAGTTTAGGGGTGTTCTGAGGCCATTAACGGAGGACATGAATGAACCAGTGAGGATCCCAAGCTCATTATGCATCAATTTGGCATAAATTTGGGATTAATGGATTTCACAAATCGGTGCCCCGACGCTTGACAGAAGGTCGGATTGAGCTGAAACTGATATGGAGCAGTCATGGAGCAGGAAAGATATTAATTTTGGAATTTTGGAGCCAAACTCCAAAGGATGTGGAGTCGGGGTGAGTGTGAAGGCCAAAAAGCACTATTTGGGCCACTTTTTGGAGATTTTGAAAAGCTTGCATTGGAGGAAAGTGACCCTGTAATCAGGATTCAAGAAATTTAATGAACTCAACATTTCATATTCTCATTAAAACAGACAATTCACGTTAGACATAGATTTTCCAGAAATGCACAGTTTGGGAGATAGCCATTTTTGGCCCAAATTTTGAAATTTTGGAAAACTGTTAAAAGTTAAAAGTAGTCAAACCGAGAATTTAATAGAAGATGAATGGTGCATCGGAACAGATATCCGCGAGTTTCTAAGTGTTCCTTGTTGTATGGAATAACTTCTCCCGATAGAAAAGTTTTTGTGATCTTCATGTATTTTCTTCCACAGGTGGCTAAAGTTGGCAGTTCAGGATTTTTACAACTGTGTAAAAAGTGCAGAATTGTGGCAGAAAGTTGTCATTTTTGAAGTAATGTAGTTTCCACACCCGATGTCGGAATGGAGCACATGGATAGGAATTGGAAAGCTTATCCAGCAGGGAACAATGGTGATTGACCATATATTGAATGGAGTTATCATACACCATAGATATTTAGAGCAAAAAAGTGCCAGTGACTGTTTTGACATATTATTGACAATATAAGCAATTTCCAGAATTACATGAATGGGCGAAAGAAATGAAGACATATTAACTCTGTAAATGGTTCCATGAGTTTGATTATGTTAAATATTGATGTTTATATTTCTATATACATTCATAATATGTCTAACAAATATTTTCATAATGCACAGTGCTTGGAGCTCATAAGATTTAATAGTGTAGCAGAAGTAGCATACAGGGAAGAGAGTCTCCAAAGAAAAATGGTGACCATAAATTATGCTCAGGATCCTTATGAACATGAAGAAGATGTCCTGGGATAAAATGTGTAAGAAGGGAATGCTGAGACTAAATCAAATGGGAGAAGGAAGCAAGTAACTCCTCAGAACTTGGTTGAAACCATGGTGAGCTTCAATGAAAGGTTGATGAAGGCTCAAGAAGAACAAAACAGCTAAACGCTGCTATTTTGAAAAGCCTCACTAATATGCAGCAAAATATAAAACTTGGGTCCAAACCAAGCAATGTAGGTGAAGAAGGAAAAGATGTAGAAAGTCGCTCTAGAGGTCATTCAAAGAAGAGGACTCCAAGCCCAAGGAAGAGTTCTGTGAGCAAGAAGCATAGGACACCTTCCTCAAGATATTATTCTAGTAAGTCATGTGACTCCAGAGGTTCTCAAAGAAGTCCAAGGCATATGCCCAGGAGATTTGATGGAAAAAAGAAGTTCAAATGCATCCCACAAGGAGAATTCAGGAAGGAAAGGCCTCCCACATTTGATGGAGAAGGAAAGACTGGCCAAGAGGCAGAGGCATGTCTTCTTGGAATGAAGAAATATTTCAGAATTCAGGACTACTCAGGAAATGAAAAGGCCATAAATGCCATTTACAATCTAAATGGAAGAGCTTCAATTTGGTGGAACAACCTCTTGCAAATGAAAGGGATCAGTGAAAGGAAGATCAGCTGGGAGAGATTTAAGAAGTACTTCAAGGAAAAATACATTTCTGCTAGGTATTATGACAGTAAGAGAAAAGAGTTCAATGAACTCAGGTTGGGACAAAATTCTATGGAAGAACATGTCCATAAATTTTTGGAATTATTGAGGTATGTGGATTACATTAAAGATGAGAGGATAAAGATCCAATGCTTCCTTGGAATCCTACCTCAAAGTTTCAAAGATAGAATTGATTTTGTTAATCCACCAAGTCTTGATGAAGCCATTAGGATGGCAATGCATTGCTATGAGCAGAATAAAGGAAAATCAGAGGTTAACCCAACATGGAAAGGAAATCCAAGAGGGAGGTTTGATCAAAAGAGAAATGGATTCAAACCACCATTCAAAAGTCAGCCCAGAACCTTTCCACGGGGGCAGCAAGCAAGGAGTGGATTCAAGCCAGCAGTGGCAGCAAAAAAGACATCAAAAGGGCCACTTCAGTGTTGAAGATGTGGAGTAGATCACATGCTAAAGGATTGTCCACGTCAGAAGGGGAATCCCCGTAGCTTACACAACTTAAAGGGAGCAACTACAGTGGAGGACATGGAAAGGGCAATGCCTCGAATTTATGCAGCGTTGGACAATCATCAGGCAAACCATCAATCATCAGTGGTGGAAGTTGAAGGTAAGATTGCTAAGCAATATATTTATGTTTTGATTGATCCAAGATCTACTCATAGTTGTGTTTCTCCAAAAGTGATTGAAGGTTGTTCTCTTAGAAAAGTGAAGCACAATAAGTCTTGGCTAGTTCAATTATCCATAGGGACCAAGAGAAAAGTTAGTGAAGTAGCGGTGGAGTGCCCCATAGAATTGAATGGACTCCACACACATGCAGATTTAAATGTACTACCATTAGGATCGTATGATGCATTAATTGACATGGATTGGTTGGAAAGACATAGAGCCAAGTTGGATTGTTATGAGAAAGCACTTGAGTGCATTGATGAAGAGGGAAGGCCAAGGTTGGTAAGAGGAATTCCCAAGCAAGTTTTAGTAAGACAAATTTCAGCTTTACAGTTGAAAAGGTTTTATAAGAAAAGTTGTCAATTATATGCAGTCCATATATCAAATTCGTCAGAGGAAAAAGATCCAATGATAGAAGACTTCCCATTGTTGCAAGAATTCCAAGATGTGTTTCTGGATGAAGTGTCGGGACTACCACCAAAGAGGGATATTGATTTTACCATCGATCTTGTTCCAGAGGTAGTACCGAATTCCAAAGTTCCTTATAGAATGAGCACACCGGAATTGGTAGAGTTGAAGATGCAGCTACAAGAATTAATGGACAAGAGGTATATAAGGGCTAGTGTGTCTCCTTGGGGAGCACCTTTGTTATTTGTCAAGAAGAAGGATGGGACTTTAAGGCTGTGTATTGATTACAGGCATCTTAATAAAGTGACAGTCAAGAATAAGTATCCATTGCCAAGAATTGATGACTTATTTGATCAAATGAAGGAATCTAGGGTGTTTTCAAAGATTGACTTGAGGTCTGGCTACCATCAAGTGAGGATTAAAGAAGAATGCATTCACAAGACAGCTTTCAGAACTAGATATGGTCATTATGAGTTCACTGTGGTGCCATTTGGTCTTACCAATGCACCTGCTACATTCATGTGTCTCATGAATAGTGTCTTCAGCAAATATTTGGATAAGTTCATGATTGTGTTCTTGGATGACATTCTTGTCTATTCAAGGAATGAATAAGAATATGAGGAGCATCTAGGGATGGTTTTGCAAGTCCTTAGAGAACATCAATTGTATGCCAAGTTAAGCAAATGTGAGTTTTATCAAAAGAGGGTTCAGTATTTGGGTCATGTCATTTCAGAAGAAGGTATTGCAATGGATCTAGAAAAGATTAATGCCATTATGGATTGGTCTACTCGAAAGAATGTTTCAAATGTTAGATCTTTTATGGGTCTTTTTGGTTACTACTGAAGGTTTATTGAAGGCTTCTCCAAGATAGCTCATCCAATCACTTCATTGCAAAGGAAGAATATCAAGTTTGTATGGTCTGAAAAATGTGAGAAAAGTTTTCAGCAGTTAAAGGAGTTACTACCAGCGCTTCTATTCTGAAGATAGCAGATCCAAAGAAGGATTTTGTAGTGTGCACAAATGATTGCATTGAAGGGCTAGGTGGATTGCTCATGCAAGTAGGAAGTGTGATATGCTATGAGTCAAGGAAATTAAAAGAGCATGAGAAGAATTATGCCACACATGATTTAGAATTAGCAGCCATAGTGCATGCTCTCAAAATGTGGATACATTATTTGTTGGGAAGAAGATTCGAGCTCGGGACAGACCACATGAGCTTGAAGTATTTGTTTGATCAGCCAAACTTGAATGCTAGGAAAGCTAGGTGGATGGAATTCCTTTGTGAATTTGATTTTGAAATTAAGCATGTAAAAGGAAAAGAGAATAAGGTTGCAGATGCTCTTAGCAGAAGATCTCATGTTGCAGCATTAAGTATGTGTAAATCAGATTTGAAGACAAAAGTTCTTGAAGCCCAAAACAAGGATGAAAGTTTCCTTCAGATTAAAGAGAAGTTGCAGCAGGGTAATGTGGATGAAAAGTATGCGGGATATCAGCTTGCTGAAGACGATATCCTCATATACAAAGATAGACTATACATTCCAAATAGTGCAGATTTGAAGAAGCTAGTGATGGATGAAATACATCAAATGCCATATTCTGGACACCCAGGATATCAGAAAACTATAACAGTAGCAAGAAAGCAATACTTTTGGCATAGCATGAAGAAGGACATAGCTGAGTGCATTGCTAGGTGTCAAAAGTGCCAACAAGTCAAGGCGGAGCACCAACATCCAGCAGGATTGTTGCAGCCCTTACCCATTCCAAAGTGGAAGTGGGAAGTGATCTCTATGGATTTTATAACAGGTCTGCCCATGAAAGTGAAGAAGCATGACTCAATCATGGTTGTGGTGGACAAGCTATCAAAGGTATCTCATTTTATTCTAGTCAAGTCCACTCACAAGGCTAATGACATTGAAAATATCTTCATGAGAGAAATATTCAAGTTGCATGGATTGCCTAAGGCAATCATTTCTGAACGTGATACAAAGTTCACTTCCAATTTCTGGAAATGGTTATTTCAGGAATTGGGGACTAGATTGAATTTCAGTACATCATATCATCCTCAAACAGATGGCCAAACTGAGAGGGTGAATCAGGTCCTTGAAGACATGTTGAGAATGTATGTGATAGATAAACCATCCAAGTGGGAAGATTACCTACACTTGGTAGAATTTGCATACAATAATGGACATCATGCATCATTGGGGATGAGTCCATTTGAGGCATTGTATGGCAAGGGATGCAGGACTCCAGTGAATTGGGACATCCCGGTGAACAGGGTAGTACTTGGAACAGAGATGATCAAGGAAATGGAACAGGAAGTTGCTAAGATCAGGCAGAATTTAAAGGCAGCTCAGGACAGGCAGAAGAGTTATGCAAATTTGAAGAGGGTGCATAAGGAATTTTAGATTGGGGATCATGTGTATTTGAGAGTGAAACCAAGGAAGAGTTCTCTCAAGTTCGGGAGTTGTGCCAAGTTGGCACCAAGATATTGTGGGTCATTTGAAGTCCTAGATAGGATAGGGCTAGTTGCATATAGAGTTGCATTACCTGCTAACATAAGAGCTCATAATGTTTTCCATGTATCTTAGGTTAAGAAGTATGTACATGATCCTAATCATATGATTGATTGGAATGTGATACAGGTGGAACCCGAGGGAGAGTTCCAAGTAGAGCCTATGCGCATCCTCGACAAGAAGGTCACTTTGCTCTGGAACAGAGCCGTCGGGAAGGTAAAGGTCCAATGGGATCACCTTAGTCCCGATGAGGCTACATGGGAGTTGGAGCATTCCATGAGAGAGGCATTCCCATTCTTGTTCAGTTTTGAGAACACCGAGGACGGTGTTGTTCTAAGGGGGAGGGGAATGTAATACCCCAATTTTGACCCTTATGAAATATTGGCTTTTAATGTAAATATTGTATATATGCGATGTATGTTTCCCTTGCGTGGAGCTCAAGGCCAAGGCCTCTCTAGTGTATGTTCAGATTTTATTTAGAATGGAAAAGCATTTGATATTCTGTTACCCATGTGCTATTAAGCCATGGAATATTGTAAATGGATGTAAATATTAATATTTCAATAATATACCAAAACTGGCTATGGAAGCAACGAATGAGAAGGGGCCATGTGTATTCCACTAGGAAGTGGTGAGGGGGTTATGGGGATGAACCATATGCTGCCAAATGTCATTGTGAAAACCCATTTGACCTTCCTTGCTGACATTTAATTCTATTGTAAGGAAGTTGTTGAAGAATTCAGTCCATGGTTTCAATGGAGCATGGGCAGCCCAGAAATTCGTATGGCAGGTATGGGCTCTGTTTTTCTTGTACCACAAAGTCACTCTACCTCATGGGAATGGGTTCTTCCTCATTCTCATTCCATTGTTGAATGTCCCAGCATCATTTTCCATCCATCACGAATTCCCAGCAGTGAGAAAAACCAAAAATCGCAACTTTGCAAAAACCCACGTTTTGAAGAGCCATAAACGCCCAGAATTTGGTATTGACAGTAAAATCCAATGGGGGATCCATAGATATGAACCTTGGGGCGAATTTGAGAGTATTAGATACCCTGAAATCCATAGAAAAACCCAGTTTTTATAGCCCAGAAATCCAGTGGCGGGGTTGGGTAAATTGATGATAGAATTTTGAGAAATCCAAGTGTGAATTACTGAGCAGAGGTTGGGTTTGCTTAATAAACCCAGTGAAGGATAGAATCTCAAGGAATTAGCAGCTAGACCTTTATATGCCCACCTTAAAGAGAACTGGAGGGAAGGGACGCTTGAGGGACTGTGCAGCAGAGAATGGGACCTTCCTTGTGTTGGGTGTGGTAGGTATTGTGGGTGCCACGACTGTTGAGTTCATTTGAGTTTCCTGTAGCTCTGTGGTTGAGATCACTGGCTTAGCATTTCCCTCCTCTGACTTTTGTATGCTTGATAAACCCAATTGTGTGTTGTCTTAGCATAGTTGTTGAGTGAAACCATGGTTGTGAATGAGTCCATTTAGTTTCTCCTTAGTGGATACACAACCCAACTCGGGGGTGATCTCTCAGCTGAAAGAATATAGGGTAGACAGAGATCTATGGTTGGGTGTGACGTTGCTCTCTCATAGCCAGTTGTTTGGACAGCTTCATCTCAAAGATAAGTGCTTTATATGGTTTAAATTATATGATCATTATGTGTTATGTTCTAAATGTTAACTGTCCATGTTAATGAAATGAAATGATTATCTTAATGAAATTGTCATGAAGCCTGTGCATAGCATGAGAACGAGATTGAATTATATGCATGTTGATCCATCATATGCCTGTGATAGATATGTTGATGCATTATTGTTTGTGTGTTTGCAAATATGATTTAATTCCGTTGTGTTGTTGAGTATGAATATGCATACACGGAAGTTTTTATTTATCCATGAATTTATTAGTAATGTATGGTGCTGAGTTTACCAAATAAGCCCTAGAATGTCAGTCATGTTCCCTCTATGGTTTGGAATGATGGGAGGGGACGTGACAAAGCTCAAAGAGAAAATTTGTTGAGTTTGTAACACTTTTGACCTCAAAGGTCAATGATTTATCCTTTCTTGAGTAAATGACTAGTTTAGAGAGCCAACAAGATTCCCAATTCAATGGTTTGGCTTTTCTTTGGTCTTTTGATTAAAATAGCAATTTTTTAATTCCTTTTCCCAACCTAAAATAATAAATTTCACCCACCTAAAGAATCAATGATAAAAGCAATATTCTATAGATCCAATAAGCCTCTGAAGTCAATAATTTAGTTTTTCTTAGCCAATCGTTGACTCGATGGGCCAACAAACCTTTGAGGAGGTTAGTGATTTAGATTGTCCTTCATAAAATTTCAATGCAAGTCAAATGAAATTATTTTTTGGACCTCATACATCTCTTACTCAATTATTTAAGCACATATGAAACCTACCTTATGTATATCGTTAAGTATGGAATGCATGCAAATCATTGAGTTTGGAATGATATTAAAATTATGTATGATTCTCTAGATCATTGGCTTTCAAAGAAAGAGATACAATTTTTTTTGTATATCTCCATAGCCACTCATGCCAACTTTAGACAAGTAAAATCCATAATCAAGGCATTAAACCCATCACAAAACACCAAGCTTGTGAATAGGATCCAAAACAAACAAGGTTGCTTGATGTAGCCTTAAAACTTATTAAAAATAATAACAATGGACCCCCTTGATTTTTCATCTTTGTATATGCGTAGCTCACTCACCCAACATTGAAAAGTTGCTTTATTAGAAGTGGATCATAGAGGCCATGATAATATTTCTAATGACTAGTTAAGCACCCTATTTTGCACTCTATTTGATGCCTTCCATAAATACAAAGGAAAAATAGTCTATTTGGTGGGGAAAATGATTAAATTATGTTTTGGTACCTATGGGGCTCAAAATGAAATTCTTTTAGTTACATCATGCTTATAGAACCCATAAAAATCATTCTAACCTCTTGTAACCTCTTGTGGCATTCCCATATTCACATTTGTTGGACCATGAAAATATACAAAATAGGCCCTTGTGGCTAAAGTTTGATGTTCACTGAGAACGTTGCATCATTGAATTTCATAAATATAAATGTGATCATCATCTATGATATCTTATTCTTAATATAAATTAAGACAGCGTCCCAATTCATTGCTTTAGAATACGGTACATTGTGCTAAAAGTTACCCTAGACAACAAATGAACCAAGAGAGAAAACATCATCAAAGTCCCATGCCACTCTTCAAAACTTGGTTAGAGAGAAAACATCATCAAAGTCCCATGCCACTCTTCAAAACTTGGTTATTTTAGTGATGAGAGATGATGCTAATAAGAACTGCAAATTTTTGACATGGTATAAGAACTGAAAATTTTTGACATGGTATATATGTGCTTTTGATAAAAAAAACTTGCATGTTTCCTTTTACATATTCATCCTTCAAGGATTATAATTAGGCCTTGGGAGATAAAAACATTTTTCCTTTAAACACAACATGCGTGACAATCATATGTGATTTTACTTTGTTAAATGCACCATAATGTCAATGTTGGATGTTTTCATATTCTACTTGTGTTCCCCTTGCATACCTTATCACTTTGAATGATTGCATGTCTCTATCAAAAATTACCATCCACTTATGTTTCCATCGTGCAGCTTTGCTCATTTCTAAATTTGAGTTATTTTTCATATTACCTCTCTTGATTATACTAAAAAATCATTAGTTGTAATGTAGTAAGATTTCCTATTTCTTTTCTAGTCCAACAATCGCATTATTTATGCATGTTATGCATTGCATAACATTGAAACATGTCAAAACAATTTCAATCCATAAGTTGTATTCAATAATGAATAAATGCAAGAAAGTGCAAAATACCTTTAAGACAATACATAATATCAATCATCAAATATAATTCAATGCAAGAGATCAAATCATACAAGGAGTCAACAATGCATCAAATAAGACACTAACAATTAAGCATGCTTCAATTCATAAACATAGTTACCTACTCATAATCCTACAAAAACATTAAAGTCATAAAATAAATTAGCCATGGAAGAAGATGCTCATTGACAAGGCCTAGTAAAAAAAATAAGGGTATCCCAAGTCTCAAGTCTTGGGGCTAGTTAACGGCCTCAAAAAATGTGACACACTAGATGAATCCAAGAATATCTGATAGAAACTATTTAGCTATGATAAAGAGGTGGAGAGGAATTTTATGTTCTCTTCGTAGAAATCCCAATGGTGATATAAAGCAATCCCCTTAAGAACTTCCCATTGCAATGGAGACAATGTCACACTTACGGCTCAACTTGACCAACTCATTAATTTTACCCAAATGGATCTTATTTATATTTGGGGTAAAAATATTTTCCTCAAGCATGGAATAGAATATTTTATAAGTGTTGTTCTAATCCCTACAAGTGCATGTAGCCTTGATGGATTCACCATGACATCATAAACCTTGACTCACTGTCGATTAGGAATCCATAGCCTCGATTGAAATAATTTGTATTACCCCACCATTGTCTTTACTTCCTTTCACATAATTTTATTTTATGTATGTTTCTTTAACATTTTTTGGTAGGGGGGAGCAACATCCCTTTACAATAATGATGGGGTTTATTTTGGTATTTTTTTAGTATTTTCTACACCTATGTATTAGAGTATCCCCATTTAAATTTATCCCTAGACTTATCATGTTTTTATCTTTCATATGATCAACTTTTTAGTGTACATGAATGGATTCCTTTGGTGAGATAACTCATTCACCAAATTGAAGCATGGGAACATTCAAAGAGTTAGTCACTAAAAATTTTCTATGTTCAACCATTATTTGAAATGGTCTTTCAACATCCATGATTCACCTTCCGATCATCTTCATTCAAACCTATAAGTAAGCAAAAACCATATATAGTTTTCTAGGATTGACCTCTAGATGCATAATGGCAAATGCATGTTGAAGGTTGAAAATAGAATGATGCAAAAAGGATTCATTAAAGAAAGAAATGACTACCTCGTAACATTATCAATCTAATATCTGTGTAAAAGAAAATCAAAGACAGATAATAAAATGAAATTTGAAAGAATGCAAGTAGATGTTCTACGAAAGCAATGATAAAATAATCAAATAAAACATATGAAGAAAAAAATAAAATAAAAGTGAAAGAAACCCTACATATCTACTTCCTATTCTAACTACATAGGAACATCAAACATCATGGGAAATAATCATGCCATTGGAATAATCAAAGGATATCAATATAGTTGGGTGCTAGAAATGACCCTTTTTGCTCACTTCCATTGTGATCACTTTTCTCTGTTTCTCATTATTATTATAACCAAGTTGTTATCTTTCCTAAGAAAAAGCGTGAACTTGAGCAGGTATAATTTATTATTACTTTGTTATATTAATGCCTAAAGTTTTCCTGTGTTTATGGATTTTGTTCCTAATTATGCTAACTTGTGATGGATTGATGAAAGCAATTTGAGACCACATGGAATTCGGGTGTATCAGCCTACTGATACACATGGATGAAGAAGTATTTGGCAATCAGTTACACCCTTTCATGGCTTTGGTTCATATTATTACGAGGTAATACAAGTTATCCTCCCACGCGGCCAGCTGAAACTCACTTGGAGTTGGATCAGATCGAGATGTGAGAGCATGAATATTTATGACACGGATTTTATCTCAATGTAATAATGGTTGTAACTGTTTCTATTATGGGGTATTGACTTGACAACCTGTAGATCTTCGATCTTCATGGCTACCCGAATTATAAGGATCTGATTCTCCTTGTTGTAGTATTTAAAGGAGGATATGATGGTTAAAAGAGGTTAGGCTTATTTTGAAAAGAATTTGTAACAGGTGTGGAAGAACTCTGTATTTGAACTTCATCTTATTAATGAAATCGACAACATTTTCCTAAGTTATTGTGTCCTGATTTCTGGTAGCGTTTGGAGGCATCTCTGTTAGAATGAAAGAGCCCACCTTATTTCAGATTTGCCTAGTTAGTTAGTTGCTTATTTCCTTTGCTTTGTTTTGTGTGGAATTGCAATTAGATTTACTTTTGTTTTGTTGAAATAGTTTGAACATTAAGCGTATGATTCTTCAATTATAGTCTTTCTTGGTTTACTGAAACAGTGTGAGCATTAAGCGTAGGATTTTCCATTCATAGATTTTCTTGGTTTGCTGAAACAGTCGACTGAATAATGCATAGTTTCTCTTTGGAAGTGTGTTATTGATTATTGATGTTACACATGTGCTCTGCTGTTGCAATTTATAATTATTTATTTCCTTTCATGAACTGTTTAACATCCCCTCCCATCATACCAACATGATAGAGAGGATCGTGATACTAAAACTGGGCATCTAACCCCATAAACTTTTAACCAAGCATTCACATAATATAAAAGACATATGGAGTGTGTAATTATAAGAAAAACACAGCGGAAATAATATCAATAACACATCCATCATACATTCAAGATATTCATCAAATAATAATTGGGGAGTTAACACAAGAGAATAATTATCTTATAACAGTAGTCCCAAGCAACTGGCTATGCAACTGCAACGTTCCACCCAACCATAGGCCAGTTGTGCTTATCAACCTCTTGATGCAACTGCCACCCCCGAGCTGGGCATGATTTCTACAAGGAACCAGGGAATAGCAGACTCACACATAGCCAAGCATACACCAAGATGAGCCAAGCCAAGCTACAGTTGGGTTTATCAGGCTGCTAGGAAATGGAAAGGAAGAATTGCTAAGCTAGTGAGCTCAACCACAGAGCCATGGATACCTCTAAAAGATCTATTTATCTTGGCACCCACAATGCCTACACACCCCACTCAAGGAAGTATTCCCTTCACCAATTCACAGTCCCTCAGGCCATACCTTCCAATTCTAGAGTGTCCCAGGTGTGCATAGAAGAGTAGCCAGCCCTCTTGATCTTCTTGAGAGGTTACTCCCTTCACTAGGTTTATCAAGCCAATTCTGTCCACTACCACTCCAAGTTTCTTGCTCACAGGTTCAAATCAAAACAGGGATGCACATAACCACAGAATTCTAAGTGTTGGGCATGAAGAAACATTTTTACAGTGAGATGCCCAGAGATGGGGTTTTCATTTACTTCAGAAAAATGTGGGAAACCCAAAAACGAAACTAGAAGATGGGGAACAACCCTGGGAAGCCAAATCCGTTTTTAGAAAAACGTCCATGGACATTCTGGGGCAAAAACAGCCTCCATAATAGTCCCAACTCGTGGCCCTTTTCTCCCAGCTATTGTCCAATGCAAAAACGATCTCCCATGCATGGAAAATGCAGGAAAAATGGTGAAAAACGTGATGGGAAAAGGCCCAGTAGTTCAGACTGCGTGAGAGGGAAAATACTCTTGGTTCAGAATGGATTTGGGCACCATTTCGTGGGTGTTTTCTTGCCCAAGGAGAAAAAATACGATTTCCTAGGTTGATGGCTTGCCCATGCACGAAATTGGCTGCCATACCTCTTCATTCCCAAGGCATTAACTGCCTCAACCAACTCTTGGAAGAATTAAATGATTGGGTCCATAACCCAAAATGGGTAGTTAGTAGTTTATGGGTTTTCTCATTGACACATGGATTACACCATTGGCTCAAGGGTTTGAATAATTTCCCTCCCTATTCCTTGTAGAATCGTGCCCCCATCTCTTTGTTGCATTGCATAGCTAGTTGTGGGTTTTTTCATTAAAATTTGTATTTACATGATGTCTTATTTACATTGTGCCTATCTAGCGCAAGAACCATAGGCATATTTTTTTAATTGCCGATACATGAAACGTTAAATCAATGGTGGGGCCTTGGCCTTGAGCTCTTCACCATGATTAAATTACAATATTTACATCATTTACGATTTAATGCAAAGGGGGTCAAAATGGGGACATTACAAACTGTTGAAACTGGTAGATGGAATATGGATTTATAGAACAAGAAGATGATTTTCTTTATGGTTGAGTATTGCAATTGTGGATTGGATCCCTTTTTATGATGATGATTTAGGATTTAACTTCTTGCAAAAGCAATTTAGCCATCTTATTCTTGAAGCAGTCATTTCCAGAATTGATATAGTAGAAGGATTGTGAACTCTCTTAATATTTGGCAATCGAATTAGTATTTGAAGTTGGATTGAGCAATGAGCAGAGCATAGACTTAGTAATTAGGTATATTGGGTGACTTCTAATTGATTGACCAGTTACTGAATGTTTATGCATATATTTTTCTTGATTACCTTTGAAATAACCAGACTTCCTTGGGTTGACAATTTACATTGAGCACTTTGTTTATTAATTAATAGGCAATTATAGTGACCAACATTTTGGCGTCGTTGTTGGGGAAATTAATTGGTAAACATATAGTGTAGCTGATTAAGTTGTTTATTAGCTATCTTGATTTTCGAGGTTGCAGGGACGATAAGATGCAGTGAAGAGCTATGCATCCTTCGACAGACTGAACGGGTTCCTACCGCAAAAACAAGGTATGATTATTTAAGCTTGCATGAATACAAAAAGAAAAGAATGTGAAACCCCCAAAAGCACTAACTTTGATGGTGGAATAGGCTGTCGTGGCGGTAATTCAGGTTTAGGAAGAGCGACATTTGTTGATGAGCTGATTGCCATAGCTGACTCCTCTACTGGAACTATATTTCAACAAACATCTTCAGAAAGAGGAATCTATGTTCTCCCCAATACTGAATCATCAATATCAACCGTGGAGAAGTTAACGGAAGTTTCAACTCCCAATTCTAATAAGCGACCTCCAGAAGATAAGGGAAGTGTTGTGGGTACAATAAATCCATAGGATATTTATCGAACTAATGGGTAGGAAGTAACTAAGAATGAGTGGTTGGATTATCGAAAGAATATGGAGGAAGAAATGAGAGAAGAGCAGAAGAATGGGGAAGATATGAATAACAAAGAGAACAGAGAATGTCGAGGGCACCCTAATGATCATGAAGAAGAGATGGGGGATAATGGTAATAATCAACATGGAGATACAGTTTCTACACTTGAATTCTCCATTCAACAGACACCTGGGGTGGCTCCCATGAAGAACATTTCACCTTTAGTATTTCCAAACTTTTGTGGTAAGTCTATTAAAGATCTAGATGAATTTCTCTTTGAATTTGACATTCTCTGTCGAAGTTATGATTATACCACCGGTGAACAAAAGTTAAAATTGTTTCCTAATACTTTAAAGGGAAATTCCCTACGTTGGTTTATGAGTTTGGGGGGTGAGACTGTTACAACATGGGACCAAATGAAATGAGTATTCCTTGCTAAATATCAGGATTATTGCAGAACCAAGGATAGGAGAGAAGAGTTGTTCAAAATGGTTCATAATGAGGATGAGAGTTTGGAAGATTTTGTAGAAAGACTCTTATATAATTTAGAAAGATCTGGTCATGCTAATATTGGAAAGGATGTTCTTAAAATCATTTTATTGCGAGGAATTAGAGAAGATTGTCTGGAGATGCTTAATATATTGGGAAGGGGAGACATCTTAAGGGAATCTTTTGATCATATTATGGATTTGTGTCGAAGATACTCTATAGGGTCTTCTAGAACCAGCACAAGAGACCGAGATGTCCTTACAAGGGCACAAAAGTCATCCAGTGGTGGAGCCACACGACCAGAAATAAGTAATCTTCTCAAAAAATTTAAAACTGATATGATGAGTTCTATTTCCTTACAATTGGATGTTTTGAAAGCAAAGAAGAGACGAGACGAGGTAGACTTGGCATTGGACATATTTTGTGGAAAATGCAGAAAAAAGCATCCATTGAGAGAATGCCCCTTTGACAAGGTCGAGGTATGTGGTCTATGTGATTTGGATCACAACACTAAGGATTGCCCCTCACTGCAAAAATTTAAGGCATCCCTTCAGGCATCAAGTGTGGACGTGGAACAAGCCTACTTCATTTCACAAAAGAAGCCATGACAAGCTCATGCTCCAGGTATAAATCTATATCCTACCACATCTTTCAATTCTTGGAATAATTCGAATAATAAATTTCCTCCACAATATTATTGTCCCAATACTCAATGGAATCCATCTAATCAACCTTCAATGCAATATCTTACTCCATGGATGTCATGGGCACCTCATCCAAATAAAAAAAAAAAATTGGTCTCCTGGTTGGAGAAGTCCTTATACAGGAAATTAGTTTCCTCACCCATAGTATCAGCAACCACAACTACAACTCCCTAATAATGTTGCACCAATTAATGCACCATTATGAACTCGGCTGCCTACTCAACCTAATCCTAATCCAAACAATAAAGCAGTGCAGCAATTTGAAACATCAAACATGCCAGCTTACTCTATCACTCCTATCCCATTTAATGAATTACATCTACGATATGGGAGGGTGGTAGAACCTATTGTCATTGAGGATGTTCCATCCCCTGTGACTGAAGAAAGAATGAATAAACTGGTTGAGAGCCCAATCGGTACATCAATCCCCATTATTGAGGATGTTGAAACACCTGCTGAAACGCACATTGAAAATCCCCATGTACAAATTCCAAGAAATCCACCATACCCTGAGCGATTAGCTTTACATAAAGTAGCAGAGAAACCATGTTTCAACCTTCTAGGGGAATTGAAAAATATTTATGTTAAAATCCCATTATTGAAATCCCTGCATGATGTACCCATCTATGCTAAAACTGTTACAGATCTATGTGTGAATAAATCGGGTAGAAACCCTAAGGATCCTCTTACAGTTCACGTGGTTGGGAAATTTTCTGAATTAATGATGGGAAAGGTTCCTTTGTATAAATATGTTGATCCGGGAAATCCCACCATTACAGTGCATATCGGGTGTACTGAGATCCCCAATGTTTTAGTTGATTTGGGGGCAGCAATAAATGTGATGACTATCGAAACTGTAAAGAAATTGGGGCTCACTAATCTTAGACTAACCCCCACAGTATTAGAATTGGATGATAGATCCACGATTAGACCTGAGGGGATTTTGGATGACTTGGTAGTCTTTGTTGACTCATGGGAGTACCCCGCAGACTTTCTTGTTCTACAGCCTAAATATCAGTTGGGGAACATCCACTAATTCTAGGAATACCTTGTTTGGCTACATCAGACACATACATCAGCTATATATCAGGATCTATGACAATATCTGATGGAACCGATGCCAAAATATTGAACCTATATCATCCATCTAAACCAAGTTTAGATGTTGAAATTCCATTATGGGTAGATCTAGAAGAAGAAGAAAGTGCTCAACCCCTTCTTACCATAGGGAGGGCCTTGACTTTTAAAAATGAAACTGAGGATGACACCATCAACAGTTTCATTAGTGAACCAACGACGGTTACCAAACAAGCATATCAGATCCTGGATAGTGCCATGAGTGGATTTGATCAAGAAGAACTTACTGAGGATGCCTTGGATAAAAAAATTTAACACTGAAATTGTGCCCATAATTGAGAATTGGAAGAGTGTTTCAATTGAGATTGAACCTGGAATAACCTTGAATGTTAATCCCAATCTAGCACCTGACGAGTTGGAACGTTTGACTACACTGCTGAAACAACACAAGGGATCCTTTGTGTGGGAATACATGGACATGAGAGGTATTCCCTCTAAGTTGTGTACTCACCACATTTACATTAAAAATGATTTCCGACCCATATGTCAACCCCAGCACGGAATGAATCCAAATTTGAGATACATTGTGAAAGAGCAAATTCAGAAACTTTTAAAGGCAGGATTTATCTACCCCCTTTTAGACATTGAATGGGTTTCTCCTTTAGTAATTTTTCCTAATCAAAATGGTAAATGGTGCATCTGTGTGGATTACAGAGAGATGAATAAAGATACACAAAAATACCATTTCCCTTTGTCATTTATCAACCAAGTTATGGATACCCTATTCGGGAAGAAATTATTTTCTTTTCTAGATGGCTTTAGTGGGTATAATTAGATTCATATTGCCCCTGAAGACCAAGACAAGACCACTTCCACATGTCCTTAGGGGACCTTTGCGTACAGGGTGATCCCTTTTGGATTATGAAACGCACCAGCTACATTTCAACGAGCTGTGATTGGAAATTTTTTCTGAGATGGTTAATGATTGTATGAAAATTGTATTGAAACGTTGTGAACAGACTCATTTGTCCCTCAACACTGAAAAATGTCATATGATGATGAGTGAAGGTATAGTCCTCGAACATTCTATATTTGTTGCAAGAATACAAGTGGACGCTGCCAAAATAAAGGTAATTTTGAATATCCTCATTCCTGAAACGCAGAAGGAGGTACGTTGTTTTCTTGGGCATGTTGCTTACTACAAACATTTTATTGAAAATTTCTCTAAGCTAGCATATCCTCTATTTACCTTACTAATGAAATATGCACAATTCATGCCAGGAAGCGTTTGCAGAATTAAAGAAAATATTATCTACAACACCTATTTTTCGTGGGCCTAATTGGGCCTTACCTTTCCACAATTCTTCTGATGCCTCAGATACTATTTTTAGGGTTGTGCTGGTACAACAGGAAGGTCATAACCCGTATGATATTTACTATATCAATAAGAATATGGCTCCTACTGAACTCAATTACACAGTAACTGAGAAATAATTCCTTGTTTTCATCTACGCCATCAACAAGTTCAGGCATTATATTACCGGGTACCCTACCTTTGTGCATTCTGACCACTCAACCATTAGATATTTAATGAATAAACCTATTACTAATGTTCGAGTGAATAGGTGGTTGTTTCTATTACAAGAGTTTGACATCACTATTGTTGATAGACCAAGAAACGAGAATGTGTAAGGGAATATGAAATCCACGGTATCCTGAAGGATTGTCATGACGAGCCTTGTGGGGGGCATTTTGATGAAAAAAGGACCGGATACAAGGTGTTAAGAATGAGATACTTTTGGCAAACCCTATTTTAGGATGCAAAGAAGTATGTGCAAGCATGTGATAGCTGTTAGAGGATGGGTCAACCTAATAGGTTGGATGAAATGCCATTACAACCACAATTGGTAGTTAAACATTTCGATAGGTGGGCCCTGTATTTGGTAAGACCCATCAACCCTCCTTCAGGACAAAAATTTTATATCCTAGTTTGCACAGATTATATGACTAAATGGGTGGAGGCCACAGCCTTAGTGAGAGGTACTGATCAAGCTGTGGTAGATTTCTTGTTTGAATAAATATTCACTCGCTTTGGGGTGCCTAAGGAGATAGTCACAGATGGGGGACCACAGTTTGTATCTCATAAAATCGAAGCCCTCTTTCAGAAATACCATATCCAGCATAGAATAACTTCACCATATCATCCACAAGACAATGTTCAAGTAGAAAGTACAAATAAATTTATTGAAGCTATTCTCACAAAGATTATGAAGAGTCATCGTAGAGATTGGGATGAAAGACTTCCTGAATCATTATGGGCATATCGAACTACATGGCATAATGCCACAGGGTTCTCTCCTTATGAATTGGTATACGGGAAAAATGATGTCTTCCCTATTGAATTCGAAATTAAAACTTTGAGGACCGCTTTAGAAGCAAGCCTGGATTCGACAGAATCCCAAAAGGACCGGTTGAATCAATTAAACGAGCTTGATGAGAAGCGTGCAATTGTTGTACATTAGACTTCAGTAATTCAACAACAACACTCTAAGTGGCATGATAGGTTTATTAAGAAGAAGATGTTTTGTGAAGGATATTGGGCCTTATTGTATGATTCATGATTCAAGAGGGACTTTAAAGGGAAATTGTGCACCAGATGTTGGTACCATACAAAGTGGACACAGTGTTTGATAATGGGATTGTTCGATTGACCACAAACAACGAACAACAAACACCACTATTTTCCAATGGTCATCGAATGCAACTCTATCATAAGCCACTCTCGAAGGATTCATTTGCTTCTCGCATTGCTTCTGATTCAAACTGTCAATTGGTACAAGAGCAGGAGTCTCCTCCTGTTTCTTAAACACTTTAATATTTTGCGCATTTTCCACAAGGAAGTTGTACATAAATAAACTTGTTTGATTTTATTTTTGCTTTGATTTCACTGGTTTGATAGCTTGTTCAATGATTTTTTCAACGGTTCAGCTTGATTGGTTTCTTTATAGGAATTGTGTGCAGGATTAGATGTGAAGGACCCAAAAGAAAATGAGCAGTCGTAATGGGCCAATCGACTGTGGAAATTATGGGTGATCCTCTGCGGTTTTTGAAATCCCTTTACCAGGATCGGCGAAGGGAACTGTGGATTTCTGTCAAGTCCATTGAACTTCATTCGGGTGCTGCTGAATTTTGTCGTCGGATGAAACTCCACCAATCTTCCCACTTTTTTCCGAAACTCCGCCAATCTTCCCACTTTTTGTCGAAACTCCGCCAATCTTCCCACTTTCTGCCGAAACTCCACGAAAATTTCCGTTGAAACTCCACTAAAAATTTTGGCCGAAATTTTTTCCAATCTTTCCACTTTTTGTCGAAAATCCACCAACCTTTTCGCTTAAACTCCACTAAATTTTGGCAAAAACACTGCCAATATTTACACTTTCTGCCGAAACTCTGCCAATTTTCAGTTGAAACACTGTCAATCTCTCTGCTATCCGTTGAACCACCGCCATGTTTCCCATTTTCAGCCTGCATCAGTTATGAAATTCGTCGGCTTTCCTTGTAAATAGTTAAAATATGTCTTGCAATATTATAAGAGGAATATTTCGACGGAATTGGCAGTAATCTTACCTTGCCAGTTTTATAATCAGTATTATTCCTGCTACAGTTTTCCAAAAAGAAAGCCGAAAATCCTCCAAATCTTCCACTCAGTAATACAGTTAACTCTTACATGGACACATTCATTTTTCCTATTGGATAGAAGCCTACCGACTTTATGAAGCAATGTGATGAGGGATGCCTTCAACAATCGATTTGACAGCAAAAGTGGGCCACCTCGGCGTGTTGACGATACGTCATGGTAAGCGCAAAGGTATGAATTCTAACCATGGGTATGACTAGGCATAAATTGACAAAATAATCATGATTATACTATCTTTGCATATCCTTTTCAACAATTTTTAGCCAATATTTCCAGTTGGAGGGACACATCATCACCCTCTCCCATACTTATTGACCATCGCCATCTTGTCCAATCCATGCAATAACTGTTAACACAAGCCTATTCCATAATTACACCACCTTTCCAAAAATAGCCAACGGGCTCCCACACTGTTCATCGTTGTTTCTGCATGATGCAACTTCGGCTTCCAAATTAGGAAATTCTTGCCTGCGTCGTTTGAGATTGCTAAAGAAGGACATTATGGGAGGTTTCATAGTTCGACATGAACCTGAAACAATGGATGCTTTGCACCAGAATGGAGAGGTTTTCAAAAAATTTGAAGAAGCAGGATGGACGGCGTATTTCGAAAAAATGAATAGGTTCAATGAAGGAATGGAATTACAGTTTTCCCAGAATTTGATAGGATACTATTCAGAAGTTGGGGGATTGATGGTCGAGGTCTTTGAACATATTTTAGTAGAGGTGACAGGATTTCCTAGGAATGGGAGGATATGGTTTTTCCGAAAGGTGCCCAATCCAAATGCAAAAGAATACTTCCTCCCAGCAGGAGAAAATGTTCAACCAAGGGAACGAGGAACAACATTAGAAACTCTGCCTCGCCCATTGGACCAAGTTGAAGTATTCTTGAAGAAATATATCACCTGCAAAGGTAGGTACAAAGTCGTCTATTCCTATGATTTTTTTCTCTCTCTCACCTGCATCATGGCACATTAATTAATATGCCCTATTATATTCTGAGGACCCTGCAAAACATGGCACACTATGCACGGAGATCTCAATATCCCCAAACTTCCATCACTTACCATGGCCTCATTAAGTTATTACTTTTAAGAGCCCTGGAGAAAATACACCAATCCTGGGGGAAATTTTTTGTTGGGGCTGCGGTAGACCATGTGGCCATGGAAGAAAGCAATAATGAAGAGGAATACAATCGGATCCTGTCAGATAGAGTTGGGGGGAGAGATAGGGAATCTGAAGGAGTAGAGAATGATCAAGAAATGGATTTGGAGGAATTTGTGACTGCATTGGACTCTCAAAACATAAACCCAAGGGATCCTATCGGAATCCCATTCCAACAGACAGAAGCCAATGTATAATAAATGAGGGAGGGGACTGAAATCCAGACAAAAATAATTCAGGAGATTAAATATTTTGTTGAACAAGGAGTTATATTTTAGGAGATTGAATCTTCTGTTAAACCAAGAGGAGCTAGTGAGTTGAGGGAAGAATCATCACGGAAGGATTATTCTCTTTTTTTGTCTCAGAGGATGTTGAAATACTTTCATAGGGTTCCACTCCCCCTGTGCCACAAAGAAATAAGAGGATATTGTGTACCCAAAACCAGTCACCCATTCCATTGAAAATAATAAATACCCGATATTCTATTGTAGCAGAGGCAGCACAAATGACTGAGGTAGATATTGAGATTCCAATTATAGAACCTCGATCACTCCCTGAAACACAAGAATTACGGGGTATCCCAACTTCAATTCTGAATTTTTTTGACCCACAAGAACCTACTGCAAGAGAGGGTCAAATTCAAGTGGAAAATCTGCTCTTACAAAATGACCTACTAAACAGGAGGTACAGGTGCTCAGGGAGGAACTGCAAGGGTTGAAGGAAGTGCTAAAGAATCAGGCAGTTCATAGATTGAGCACACTAGCTGAAGTTTTTGAACAAATGGGAAGTCTACCCTCTGTTTCATAAAATTTGGAGCATGATGATTTTATGTGCCCAGAATGTGGTGACATTTTTAAGAATGAAGGAACAAGATCACTCTCATGGAACTTTCGGCCTAGAGACTTGGACAACTGAGACAAGAAAAGAATGGGATAGCACAAGCAGAATCAATGGTGGATGATGAGAAGAATCAGAACATGGAAGCAGCCGCTTAAACCATGGACAATCAAGAATTACTGGGTAAGAAATATGAGGATATTATTGCATGGGAAATGGTGACCGCTTACCAGGGAATGCAATAATAAAAGGAAACATTGCCTCAGCAATTGAAGGTTGTTGAAACACAAGAACCATCAATCCAAAAAGAAACCACTCTAACACAAGAACCATTGGCACAAGAATAAATTGCTGAGGTCTCAGAACCAGCGATCCAAAAAGAGGGTGTTGAAACACAAGAACTAGTTACCCAAAAAGAGGGTGCTGAAACACAAGAATCATCAGTCCAAAAAGAAGCCACTGTAACACAATAACCAGTGGTACAAGAAGAAATTGTTGAAGTCTCAGAACTATTAGGTCAAGAATAAGTTACTGAAACAAAAGGACCAGTGATCCAAAAAGAATCCATTTTAAAACAAGAACCGGTGGCACAAAAAGAAAATTGCTAAGGTATCAGAAATAATGGGTCAAGAAGAAGCTGTTGAAACACAAGAATTAGTTGTTGAAACTCCGTATTTAGAAACTCAGGACCAACCTATACCCATGGAAAATGATGGTAAAGCAAAGGTTCAGGAACCTATGAATATTATTGAGTTGGACATAGAAGATGAAAAGTATCAGGAGGTGGCAAAGGAACTTTCTCCGCTGGAGCTGGAAATAAGTAAATGGAGATATTGTGCTACCCTGTGTGTGGAAGGGATGATTCCCTTTCTTACATAGGAATACCATTAAGGATATCAGAGAGAGATGGGATGAAGAATTGACCTTCCAAGGGGTTCACTAGGAAAAATTGCAAGAGAAGATGAAGGAATTAAGAAAGTTTAAGGTCATGCAACAAGAGAAGGAGAAAATGTATGATTTAATTCAGGAACTATTAAGTTGTAGGGCCCCATCACAATATTATTTAGTATTCCTTTATGAACCGTTGAATCTCTTTAAGATAAAATATCTCAAGGAAGGGAGGCCCATCATTTTGTTACAACTCCTCAGTTTTTGAATACCTTTTCCCAGAGTGATTTCCTTGGACAAAATTTATTATGTGAATTATATTTACATGAGTTAGCATGCTTCATGAACCTTCGATTCAATCTTGTTCCTTATGTATGGGATATACATATAAGGGAATTGAATTCCTTCGTCACCAATCAGATAAATTGGTGGAATGCTGCTCAGACCATTCGAAAGAATGAGGATAATTCTACTCTATGGATCTGAGGTGAACCACAATCCCCTGTTGTTGTTATTGAAAAACATAGGATATACCTTTCCTCTCCTCAAAAGGTTAAACAGATAAAAACACTTCAAGATGAGGTTATATCTACATGTGTCAAGACCATATCATAGCAATATCCCTATGCATTAGAATGTAGTCAGCACAGGTGGGAAGCTTCTTCTGAGCTTATGAGAACAAGATATCCTTATTGTTTCAAAAATTTTAAATATGCTTTATCTCGAGTTCCTGAGTATGTCAAGTGTATTCAGATATGTGGACCAAGCTGGATAGGATTAATATTTATATTCCCACTCATATGGTTTCCTGAGAAGGAGTACAAGAGTATATATAAGCTGGCCAAAAAGGCAGAGAATAAGTGTTGGGCAGATTTGGTTGCTTGCAAAGGGTATATAAACCATGGAGATAAGCCCAAGTCTTCCTTCAATCTCACTAACTTCCACGGGAAAAAATTTTATTCAAATCCAGATTCAGATTAACCGGAGGTTGTTGCATGAGGACATGCAATTGGACAGTTGGGGGGAGATGTTGGGTGCCAGAAATGACCATTTTTTCCCACTTCCACTGTGATCCTTTTTCCCTGTTTCTCCTTATTATTATAACCAAGTTGTTATCTTTCTTAAGGAAAAGCATGAACTTGAGCATGTATAATTTATTATTACTTTGTTATATTAATGCCTAAATTTTGCATGTGTTTATTGATTGTGTTCCTAATTATGTTGACTTGTGATGGATTGATGAAAGCAATTTGAGACCAAAGGGAATTCAGGTATATCAACTTGCTGATACACGTGGATGAAGAAGTACTTGGCAAGTAGTTACACCCTTTCAGGGCTTCGAGTCATATTATTGTGAGGTAATCCAAGTTATCCTCCCGCGTGGCCAGCTGAAACTCACTTTGCATTGGATCAGTTAGATTTGTGAGAGAATGAATGTTTATGAAACAGATTTTATCTCAATTTAATAATGATTGTAACTATTTATATTCTGGGGAATTGACTTGACAGCCTGAAGATATTTGATCTTCATGGCTTCTTGAATTATAAGGATATAATTCACCTTGTTGCAGTATTTAAAGCAGGATAGGATGGTTAAAAGAGGTTGGGATTATTTTGAAAATAATTTGTAACAAGAGTGGAATAAATCTGTATTTGAACTTCATCTTATTAATGAAATCAACAACATTTTCCTGATTTATTGTGTACTGATTTCTGGTAGCATTTAGAGGCATCTCTATTAGAAGGAAAGAGCCCACCTTCTTTCAGAGTTTCCTAGTTAGTTATACTCTTATTTTCTTTGCATTATTTTGTGTGGAATTGCGATTAGATTTCCTTTTGGTTTGTTGAAACAGTTTGAACATTAAGCGTAGGATTCTTCAATTATAGTCTTTATTGGTTTGCTGAAACAATGTGAGCATAAAGCGTAGAATTTTCAATTCATAGCTTTTATTGCTTTGCTAAAACAGCCGACTGAATAATGTGTATTTTCTCTTTGCAAGTGTGTTATTGATTATTGATGTTACACTTGTGCTATGCTGCTGCATTTTATCATTATATATTTCCTTTCATGAACTGCTGAAACTGGTAAATGGCATATGGATTTATAGAACATGAAGATTGATTTTCTTTATGGTTGAGTATTGCAATTGTGGATTGGATCCCCTTTTATGATGATGATTTAGGATTTAACTTCTTGCAAAAGAAATTTAGCTATTTTATTCTTGAAGCAGTCATTTCTTGAATTGATATAGTAGAAGGATTGTGAACTCTCTTAATATTTGCCAGTGGAATTAGTATTTGAAGTTGGATTGAGCAATGAGCAGAACATAGACTTAGTAATTAGGTAGATTGGGTGAATTCTAGTTGATTGATGATTTACTGAATGTTTATGCATATATTTTTCTTGGTTACCTTTGAAATAACCATACTTCCCTGGGTTGACAATTTATATTGAACACTTTGTTTATTAATTAATAGGAAATTATAGTGACCAACAAATACCTTTAATAATCTCAAGTTGTTGCTTAGGCATGTGAGACTAGTATACCATATGATGCAGAATTGAAGAGATTAAATAATTGTATATGTCATTCAAGGTGAGAAGTATGGGATTATTATCATTTTGGTTCCTTAATTTGATAAAATGATGCTTCCATACAACATTCAATTATATCATAAAAACCATTATCTTCATCTTTGAAAGTAAGAGTGGATTTAGGAGATAATCCAATTACCTAATCACTATATATGCTTGATTGTTTGGAAGAATTCATTGCCATAATTTTTATATGGATATTCTACACCCTTAGTTTATGATACATGGATATTTGACACTCCTAGTCACAATCAATTAAAAGAAACGAGACCTCATGGTTAACTTGAATTTTGCATACATTTTTATCACTAGGATGTGCTTTTCCTCTAGGAACATTGTTAGCCTAATGGATTTTATGAAGGAAAACTAGAGTTGGACTCACTTTCTCAATAATAAATGTGTGGCCACATCTCAAGGCCCTAGAAAAAGGAAATAAAGCTTAGGAATCAGAAATTAATGAGTAAAATTCACTCATGGAATACACATGTACAGCATGCCTTTACTCCAAACTTTGATATTATCACCATCCCTTCCTACAAATACAAGATCCATAGCTAAGAGAATAGATAGAGAATATGATTGAAAATATCTAAACATTGGATAAATTGAGAGTGACTTGGTGAAGACATTATTTGGCCAATGTTTCCATTATTGAGGAGTTATTAGTTGGTTTCTTCAATAACAAAATGACCTTGTGTGGAGATTAAATAGTTATTAGTAAGTTTGTTCAAGGAGTTTGCGGAAGGTGGTTGTTTGAATTGTGTTTAGTAATACGAAGTACACTACAATGGTAGTTGGATCAAACAAACATACTCAAAAGCTTTAGAAAAACATGGGAAACAAGTTTTCTTCATTTACCCTCTTCCCCTTTGGTTTACTAACATGCATGTAGATCTAAGGAAATATTGATAAGGAATCTATATCAAATATTTTCAATGATCTTAACCCCCTCACTAGGAGGGTTATCCTAGTAGATAGGTATCTCTCCATCATAATTACTATATCCCTCTCTATGAGTCATCCTTACCTTAGGTATCAATATAAATTTGTTTAATATGAAGGATCGCATCTTCCAAAGGATTTGGTTGTTCTTTATTGACAATCCTCATTGAAAATAAAATCTTAGTTCCATAAAGAATCATATCTTCAACAAGAGAACCAATGGTATCATGTTTGGTCTTTCCTTGAGAAGAGGAATTTCCAATGAATAAGAGGGTAACATTTGTATTTTTTAATATTTCTTCCTATTAATATCAAACTCTAGATTATAGATGGGTGGTGTATTTTAAGACATTTTCATTGTATCCAAGTCATCATCCTCAAAAGATTCATAAAGCATTTGGGACTTTAGAATCTTGTGACATGTCAGTGTCCAAGATAGGCAAGTAGGATGGATAAATCAAGAATCCATTCTTATCTGTGAAAGAAGCTTCATGGGGTGTCATCCCAGTATTTTCCTACCAATTGAATGAGAGGTTCATCTTTTGAAACAATTTCCATTGACATGGAAGACTCATTACAACAAGTTTTTGTACAGGACTATCCCATAGACCAATCCCTTCTATATTGGTAATTCCAACATGTGAAGATACTTCCTCAACCAAATAGTCAATGCCGGTTAATGTAGAGTATGATGAGTTGGCTTTGCATTTGTTGTTACAAGTGGGATTTTGCAATAAATGTGACAATGAGATATTTTCTTACAAATACTCTTGAATTGTTAATTTTATTCACATGATAATAGTAGATATTTCACTTCTTCAATGGATATAACATGAAAATATCACTCTCAAATCCCTTCCTTTGATTACTATTCCTTTCATGAAATCAATAATATATATATATAGAAAACCTCATATTAAAATATTCAATATGTCAATGGTTCTCTTTGTGAATATCATCCAATTCAAGATACAATACCTTTAGTTGATAATTACTTGAAAATTTCCTTGATTCTTTTCAACCATGAATTTATATGGTCTCTAATACCTTATACCAATATTGAATTCATCCTTCAGAAAAGAGGTAAAATAACCTCCATCTAACATCCTATTCAATATTTTTCAATAGGTGAAACCTAAATTGACATATATGAATTAGCTCAAATGTAGCCATGTTTCACGTTCACCATTAAATTTTGGAAAGAGGTTAACTACCTTTTTTGGGATGCCAAGCAATGGTCCTTGCAATCAAAAATCCTTGTTATCCTCCCATGCAATGGAATGGAGCCATTATCCCTGTTAATACATTCATAAAATGAATGCCCCCACACAAGTCAACTTTTTTTTACCCTTCTTCTGGTGCTAAAATGTTGACATGACATACAAATGACCCTTGGAAACTTCATAGGATCACCTAACAAGATAATCCAACTAGACCATCCTCCATTGAAATGTGAATCCATATAGTTATGGTTCACCTGTCATAATATAGGTTCGAGTTGAATGAAATGCAACTAACACACAATGCAACATGCCATATGAAATGCAACTAACTAAGTCTAGCCATGATTTTGATCTCATGCAACTGCACTTGGATGGATGTTACATCATATTTACACTTACTAATTGATAAAAGTGACCTTCATCACTTTCACTATTACATGTTCCTTGTTTTTTATCCTATTTGGAAATCTGCTTGGCATCTCTCCTTAAAAGTCTCTTCCTCCATTTAATTTTGTAGTGAATTTTTTATACTCGAAACAAGCTTACACAATCCTTTTTTGTTGATTATATGAAATGAATCACACCCTTTCACCATTACATACACATAATGTTCTTTCATAAGGTATTATACCATTTGGCCATTAAATATAACTATGAGTAAACAAACACCAAAGATTATTTTCTCACATGTCTTCCACAATCAAACTAGAAAACCTTAAATGTCTCATTTTATGAACTTAAAATTAATTTGGTATTATTTGCAAAGATTCACAAGACAACATGAATCCAAGGGTTAATTAAAATGGCAAGAGTCTTTGTAACAAATTGACATCAAACTCTAGTTAGGTGCTTTTATTAAATATTGAAATGACAAATTGGTTCATTGATCATTATTCTGGAAAGAATATTATGAGAGAAAATTTAAACATCAACCAGGTTGTGTTATAGAATTTGACACATTAGTGTCTTCCATCACTAATGAGCTTATCACAACAACTAATTGCAACTATTTTCTACCCAAAATACTTTAAAAACCCATGTTTTGAGGGATACATGTTCATTTCCCTTCAGCAAGGCATGTGTGCATGTTCCTTTCCTTCAGGAAAGGTACATGTGCCTTGAAAATTGTGAAAATAAAAAATAAATTTGTGAATTTGAACAATTCCTATGGCAGTTTCTATGTTGTAACTCGATCAAAACCACCCTTTATCTATCTCAACCATTTCAAAAGTTATAAATAAATCCTTCATGGGAGATATAGTGGTATTCATACTTTTATTGTCCTTACGTTGGAAGAATTGTCTTGTGTATTCTAAGTTTTAATGTTCTTTCTGCCCTCAGAAACCCTTGTTTATAAGTTCTATCATCTCTCGAGTGGTGAAGTCCATATCCATAGTTTATTTCTCCATATTATTCAAGGTGAATATCAAATATTGAAAAGGTGTATAATAAGTGGATCATGCTCAAAGGGACCCAGACGATGGTTCCTGAAGGTGTCAGTAGTGAGTTTAAGTATAATTATACTTGTTTTTTATTATAAATAAAATAGAGATGTCTCCCGCCTACAAATGTGGTGTTTAATGTATAATTTTTTGTGATGTATGTTGGTTTGTGGATTCAATCTTCTTGATAGGTTGATTAGGATTAGTTGGGTGTGAATTTGAATTGTTTGACATCCATTTGTTTATATAAACTAATATTTGAGGAAGGTAGTTTTTCTCTTGTGTGCAGGTGACAAGATTTCATTATATTACATCATGCTTTGCATACATAATAGATATTTAGGACAACCATCCGGATACAAGTTCTTCTTCTCTCTCATCTTTCAATTAATTATTTGGATATCATTCACTAATCTTATGGAATTTGGACTACTATCTCTCATCCTGATCTAGAATAGTTTTCCATATCTATTTAGGAATATTTTTCCGCGACGTCTTTCCATAATGCCTCTTGTTAAATTTGCAAAATACATTGTAATTATTTATTCTTAAAATATTATTAAAAGTGTCCATTCAAACTCCTCTTCATTTGGATTCTAAATGCGTGGTTTGAATCACTTTAGCAAATGTAAGACTTATCTTTCTTCATCGATATTATTAACTTGTAAATAGAATAGACTTCTAGCTACTGCCTTTGGGTTGCTTTGTTTATGCAATACAATATCTCCCCAATTAGACACATGTCACCATGCAAAGATCCCCTAATTAGATAAATAAATCATATTTAATTATGTTATTCTACCTCCCTAATAAACCCTTCTTTAATTAGTTTAAATTAATGCATCTTATGAATTATACAACTTTTGTTTCCATGAATCACCATGTCCTTATTATAAATAATATTATTATAGGCATATGAACCTACATAATCTAATACTATTGTGCGGGGGTAGGACCTACTTGTGTGGTCATTGCGAGTGTGTCTTGCACCTACACTATAACCCAAGTATAACCCCCTTAATATAATATATTCTCTAATGGAGGGGCGTTGCATACTCCCCCATTTCAAGGAACTTCATATTGAATTTATCGTTACAATTTTCCTAATCCCGTCACTTTTTCTTCCTCCCATACACACCCTTTCCCTGAGAATTCATACCATCTGCCACCTCCATAATCCTCCATGCCAATACTCCATATGGTCCTACTCACCATGGCATGGGATTTCTATTGTAACCTATCTGTGTATCATATAGTAGGCATCATAAATTCTCTATGAAGTTTCTCTGGCTTGGTAGGCCTCCCCACTTTCGATAGATATACGTCCTATAGGAATTAACCAGAATTTGGCCTCATTGAGATTAGTCGGCATCTGGTAACTAGTACACCAACCCCAAAATCAGGATTATTGTACCCCATGCATGTATAAAGGATATCATATACTCCATCCCTTTGCATGCTCCAAAATGGATCAATATATAATTTCTCATCTACTTGGAGCTTTCGGGGTTAGAATATTGGTGGAATTGGCTCATAGGGCCCATTTTATGGGCAGGTCTCATTTTGCATATTTGGGGTCCAAAACCTTTTGGGGCCTATTTGAGGGTCTAAATGATGTTTTTTGAGTTCAAAATCTCATCGCTTGAGCAATTCCCCTACACGTTATTCTACAATCTGATACCTTTCCAATGGTCCAAAAATCACCTCAAACGGAGTCTGTATGTAAAAGTTATGCCTCCCACAAGTTGACATGTCCAATTGACCACGATGGTACCAAGTGGATTCCATGTCAGCTCTCGTTTTTCACACAATTGGATCTAGTCACATGTGAACATTAAATAACATTCTATAAGGACCAAAACCCTAACCCGAATCGAGATTTGAAGCATGAAAAAACCCTAAAATTAACCCTAGATTGTTATCGGGCTATGTTAAATACCGAGCCGCTAGAAGAAGAAGGGGGTTCCATTCTTTTGAGGTATTGTATTGTTCCATAGTTTAGCAACAGCACGGGAGTGGATATTAGTGTTAAATTTTGAGCATTAATTCACAATACTCTAGGAACTTCACTAAGAGAATAACATATACAGTATATCAATGCATAACAATCACAATAAGCATCACAAGAATCAAAAGCATGAGAGACAAAAGACATAGAGTTTCAGTGGGGAAAACCCTAAGGTGAAAAACCCCACAACTTCCTCAAAGATAGAGAGAGCAATGGCTCAACCAAAGTACAACCAAAATACACTTGAGATAGTCTCTAGCTAGAAGCAGATGATCCTCCTCCTCACTAGTGCGCCACTTTCTGAGTGAGAGAGAGATGACTTTCCGAATGATCTAAATAGAGATCTCCTGATCTCTATTTATACTAACTTGTTTTCCCAATGACCTTATGGGGCGGACTTTTCTAGCTAGGTACATCCATAATATAATATATATTTCAGGGCCGACCCCACACATGGTGGTCTAATAACCCATCAGCAAGTACACACACTTGCGACACTTGTCAATCCACATGACGACACTTCCTTATAGAGGAATAACACATCTCTAATAAGGGTACAATAAATATATATGAAATACATAGATGAAATACATTCCGAAGTTACATATACATCAACACTCCCTCTTAACTAGGAAGGTATTTCTCGACACAGATCTGCTAGACAAGTCTTCTTCTCAGGATCATCGTCATCGATGCATCGTCATCATCATCGTCACTGCTGCTGCTATCTCAACCAATCTCTAACTCTACTCGTCATAGGAAGTTCTACAGAGCCAATCCTTTTTCATACTAGATGTAGGCCCACCACATGCAGGTCTTCATCATCACTGGCCATACTATGGAAATCTCAGGACTTATTATGTGCATCACAAAACCTTAAAAGAGTCTCTTGACTAGCAAGAACCCTAAAGAGAATCTGAGGCCTTTTTCATCCTGTCCAGATCTCCAGGACTTATTACATGTGACCCCACCACAAAACCTTGAAAGAGAATCCCAGGACTGATTACGAGCACAAGGCTCAACCTATCGGATCTCCCAAGGCACAAATTACATGTGGTCACCAAAAAACCTCGAAAGAGCATTCCATGACTGATTACGAGCACAAGGCTCAACCTATCGGATCTCCCAAGGCACAAATTACATGTGGTCATGGAAAAACCTCGAAAGAGCATCCCAGGACTGATTACGAGCACACAGATCAACCTATCGGATCTCCCAGGGCACAAATTACATGCCATAGGACAAAACCTCGAAAGAGCATCTGCCAGATATCCCAGGGCACAAATTACATGCCATAGGCAAAACCTCAAAAGACTATCTACAGATCTCCCAGGGCACAAATTATATGTCCTTCCAAGCAAAACCTCGAAATAGCATTTTCCAGATATCCCAGGGTACAAATTACATGCCATAGGCAAAACCTCGAAAGACTATCTGCAAATCTCTGAGGGCACAAATTACATGCTTATCTGCACAACCTGTTCCACGGCCACAAAGTATCAACCTGATACTCACCATACATCATCCTAATATACACATGATCATCATCACTGCAACATCCTGCTGCATATCATCTGGAGCAACATCCTGAAGCTCGTCATCCATGATCATCCTAATCATACAATGCATCTACCTGATGCATACCAAGTATCTACCTGATACATATCATCATACATGATCCACCTGATCATACAATGTATCCACCTGATACAAATACAAATACATGATACATATCAACATACATGATCTACCTGATCATACAATGTATCCACCTGATACATATATAGATACATGGTCCAATCATCCAACATGATTCATATACAAAATACATACGCATGATCCAACCGATCATATCCAGCATCCAACATGATGCGTACATACATATAAATGATCCAATTGATCATATCCACCATCCAACATGATGCGTACATACATATACATATAAATGATCCAACTGATCATATCCAGCATCCAACATGATGCATACATACATACATATAAAAATGATTCAACTGATCATACAAAGCAGAAACCAGAACATCATCCTAATGCTCATCATCCAACGCTTACATCCATAGCCATGTGAAGGATCCTCCTTCCAACATGCTTGGAATGGCTTCAGCAAATGTGTCCATCACTTCTTCCTCAAAGTGTCATCAATCGGAAGAACACCAAGCCTCTCTCTGAAGTACTCAAACTTCACCCTAGCTAGTGGCTTCTTCAGCACATCTGCAATCTGCTCGTCCGTCACAATATACAGGAGCTTCATAGCTCCTCTCTGCACCATATCCCTGATATAGTGATATTTGATCTCTATGTGTTTCGACCTGTCATGAAACACTGGGTTCTCAGACAGCTTCACACAACTCTGGTTATCACAGAAGATACCAGTAGCATCCAACGGGAGATCAAATAACTCAGACAGTAGCTTCCGTAGCCATACTGCCTCACAACTAGCTGAACAAGCTGCAACATACTCTGCCTCAGCTGTACTCAGTGCTACACAGGACTGCTTTCGGCTAAACCAAGAGATCACACCTGATCCCATACTGAAGCAGCATCCAAATGTGCTCTTCCTATCTACAGCACTGCCATCCCAATCTGAATCAACATAACCCTGCAGGTTAAACTTTTGATTCGCCTCATACTTGAGCCCATAATCCACTGTACCCTTCAGGTACCTCAGAACATGCTTTACAGCAACCAGATGAACACTCCTCGGATCTGTCAGGAACTGACTCAATGTGTTCACCGCAAAGCAAATATCTGTTCTAGTGTTTGTCGGGTACATCAAGGACCCAATCATCTGACGATACATAGAGACATCAACCGGCTCAAATGAAGCATCACATAGAAGCTTCAGATTCGATGCCATAGGTGTGGCCATGGCCTTTCAATCCATCATCCGAAATCTCTTCAGGATATCTACTGTGTACTTCCCTTGACCAAGGAAGATTCCACCTATACTCTGCCACACCTCCATACCTAGGAAATAGTGCATCATTCCCAAATCTTTCATATCGAACTCGGCAGCAAACTTCCTCTTCGTATCTGCAATCAATTTGTCATCTCCTGTTACAAATAAGTCATCCACATACAGGAGTAGAATCACAGGATTCCCTTCCTCAACCTTGTAGTAAAGGTTGGAATCCGCTTTACTCTTGGTAAAGCCCAAACTAGATAGGAAACTACCCATCCTTCCATACCAAGTTCTAGCAGCTTGCTTCAAGCCACACAAGGCTTTCTTCAATCTGCACACATATGACTCCCTATCATGTATTTTGAATCCGAGTGGCTGCTCCACATATACTTCCTCTTCAACTACACCATTCAAGAAGGCAGTCTTGACATCCATCTGGTGTATTTTCCATTTCATCGCTGCAGCCAGGGCAAGTACTATTCTGATGGAAGTATACCTAGCTACAGGTGCAAAAGTTTCTTCATAATCTATTCCCTCTTTCTGAGAGAATCCACGAGCTACGAATCTTGCTTTGTATTTCTCTACATTTCCATCTGCAGCATGCTTGATTTTGTAGATCCATTTAGAAGTCACAACAGACTTCTCTTTAGGTCTTGGTACAACATCCCAAACATCATTCTTCATTATTGATTGGTATTCCTCAACCATGGCATCCTTCCATTCTTTCTTTTCCGCTGCTTCTTCATAACTGGAAGGCTCTTTGTTCATAATGTCACAAAGTAAAGCAACATAGCTAGTATGTGATCTTGTTCTCTTCTTTGCTCTGTGTTCTTCTTCTGGAATGCCAAATATTTCTACATCTTGAATGAGCTCTCTAGCCCATGCAGGTTTCCTCTTGTGAGAGTTATCCTCACGGGGTGGATCTACAGGTTCTTGCGGATCTTCAAACTCACGAACAACTTCTGGAACTGCTTCAGTCATGGTAGTGTCTTGAAATCTAGTTTCCTTAGGTTCTTCATAAACTTCTATAGGTGCCTTCCTTGATTTGATGAAGGATGAGTTTTCATCAAATGTTACATCCCTGCTGACATCAATCTTCTTGAACCCTGGAAAGTATATTCTGTAAGCCTTCGAGCTTTCACTATAACCCACAAAGATACCCTTCTTCCCTGAAGGATCTAGTTTAGTCTTCTTTTCCTTTGGGACATGGGTGTATACTGGACAACCAAATATTCTGAGATGGCTGACTTCAGGTTTCTTACCAGAAAATACCTCTTCTGGTGTCTTGTTATCCAATATCTTGTGGGGTGTTCTGTTCTGCACATATACAGTTGTTCTAGCTACTTCTGCCCATAGATGCATAGGTAGATCCTGGTCATGCAGCATTTCCCTTGCTGCTTCCATGATTGTTTTGTTCTTCCTTTATGCAACTCCATTCTGTTGAGGATTATAAGGAGTAGTCAACTCCCTCTTAATCCCTGAATCACTACAAAGCTTCTTGAAGTCACCTGCGGTGAATTCTCCACCATTGTCGGATCTGAATGTTTTGATCTTCTTGTCAGTTTGATTCTCCATCAAGGTTTTGAATTCCTTGAATTTATCAAACACCTCATCTTTGCTCTTCAAGAAGTATACCCAAGTCTTCCTGGAGAAATCATCAATAAATGAGACATAGTAAACATACCCACTCAGAGAGATAGATGACATATGACCACATACATCTGAGTGGATGATTTCCAGGATGTCTTTTGCCTTGCTTTCACTGCTTGGGAAAGCCTTCTTAATGTTCTTACCTTTTGCACATCCTTTGCAAACACCTTCATGTTTGGTCTTGATCTCAGGAAGACCCTCTACAGCCTTTCTTGCAAATGGAAGTGCCCTATAGTGCATATGAACAAGTATTCTATGCCAAAGTTCACTTGGCTCCATGGATTCATGTACCATGGCATGTTCAGGTTGTCCCTTCAATTTATACAAACCTCCCTCTTGCTCTCCAATCACTACTGCATCATCTATGTTCTTTCCCTTTGGCCACATTAGGACTTGGCCATCCACAAATGCAACCCTCATACCTTTTGCATCCAATGCAGAGATGGAGAGTAAGATCTTCTTGAGCCCAGGTACATAAAGGACTTATTTCATCTTCAAAGATTTTCCAGAATCTAGGTTGTAGGAGGCTTCACCACTTCCTTTAATTGGGTATTGATAATCATCCCCAAGTTTCACCTTATGGGGTGATTCATGATCAGATAAATTCACAAAAGATTCCTTAAACCCAGTCATGTGTTTGGAAACCCCACTGTCAATCAACCAATCATTACAACCATGGGATATAGTATCTGTGAGAGCAGAAATTAGAACATACTCTTCTTCACTTGATGAGTCATCATCACTATCACTTTCTGCCCTAGCCTTCTTCTTTGGGGGTTCATCATCTTCGGCAGCATGAGCATGATATATTCTTTTGTTATTCTTCTTCTTCTTATTGAAGTTGTTGATGTTGTCTTTCTTCTTCTTGGGACAATTTGAAGCAAAGTATCCCTTCTCATTGCAATTGAAGCATCTGAGATCTTTCTTATCTTTATGATAATGGTGGTGTGAGAATCTTCTGTTATGAGATGATTCCTTCTTGGACTTGCCTTTCCTGGCATGTGCTGTGAGAGCTTGATCTTCATTTCCAATCTTTTCTTCTCGGGCCACAAGCCTAGCTTCTTCTTGAGAGCATTCTTCCCGCAATCTGTTGAAGGAGATCAACTTCTTCCTTGCACAGATTCCTTGAATAAAGGAATCCCATGATCTGGGTAGGCCATTTAGAGTGGTCATCACCACTTCACCATTCTCCACCATTTCATCCACTACTTCTAGTTGTTCCTTGATCTGGGAGACCCTTGAAAAATAAGATTGAATGGTTTCTCCATTCTGAAACTTTACTCCTTTCAATTGGTTTCGCAGGGTCATCTTCCGATTTATGTTCTTTCCTTCAAATAGCTTGGTCAAAGAGTCAAACATCTCCTTGGGTGTCTTTAGAGAAGACACATGGGGTATGAGATGGTCTTTGATAGAATCAGCAATGATTCTCTTTTCCTTGACCAAGTTTTTCTTATGCAATACCTTAGCCTCTTCATCCTCTGGGATAGGGATGTCTTCTTTTACATATGAGTCCAACTCATTCTCTTCCAGGATTAACCCAATCCTATACTTCCAAGATCGGAAGTTATCAGCTCCTTCAAGCTTATCCTCAAGCTTGGTGTGGTGAGACATATTAAAGATTACTTCAAATGGAAATAGAAAAGATTTAGGTCTTACCACTTGAAATGCTGAAAACTAGATCTGGTCCCGGATTAGGGTTTGTCGGAAAAACCCTAAAAATTCAAAATGTGAATTTCAATTTTCTGAAAGGATAGAAAGATGCACCTTGATGAGATGATCAGCCTGGTGTATTCAGAATTTGAGATCAGCAAAGCTTTACCCTTCAGATTTTCCTTTTTGTCCTCTCGGGTTCACTAGGGAGAGCCCTAAATTAGGGTTTGAGTTTCCCGAAGATCTACCCATCCAAAAATATCGATCCAAAGCTCTAAACCTCGATTGTTGCAAGGAGATTCCAGCTATGTCTTCAGATTTCATAAATTTCTATTTTTGTGGAAACCCTAATTTTTAGGGCCAAATCTGAAAATGCTCAGAATTGAATTCTGATTGGACAGATAGATTCTCCTTGATGAGTAGAGTCAATCTACTATACTGCTTTTCCAAAATCTGTGGAGAGAAACCCAATAAACAAGAAACTCAAGTTTTCATCACTGCAAAATGTCTTCTTCTGAGGTTAGCTTTGATACCATGTTAAATTTTGAGCATTAATTCACAATACTCTAGGAACTTCACTAAGAGAATAACATATACAGTATATCAATGCATAACAATCACAATAAGCATCACAAGCATCACAAGAATCAAAAGCATGAGAGACAAGAGACACAGAGTTTCCATGGGGAAAACCCTAAGGTGAAAAACCCCACAACTTCCTCAGAGATAGAGAGAGCAATGGCTCAACCGAAGTACAACCAAAATACACTTGAGATAGTCTCCTAGAAGCAGATGATCCTCCTCCTCACTAGTGCGCCACTTTCTGAGTGAGAGAGAGATGAATTTCCGAATGATCTAAATAGAGATCTCCTGATCTCTATTTATACTAACCTATTTGCCCAGTGACCTTATGGGGCCGACTTGTCTAGCTAGGTACATCCACAATATAATATATATTTCAAGGCCGACCCCACACATGGTGGTCTAATAACCCATCGGCAAGTACACACACTTGCGACATTTGTCAATCCACATGACGACACTTCCTTATAGAGGAATAACACATCTCTAATAAGGGTACAATAAATATATATGAAATACATAGATGAAATACATTCCGAAGTTACATATACATTAACAATTAGAACATAACAAAGGAGATAGGAGATCTTGTAGTAACCATTCTGGTCGTAAATTCATAGGTTTATCCATAGAGAGTATTGTTTCCTTTGTATTTGCAATTTGACATAAAGAGAAAGGCATAGTCCTCATTTGTAGTTGGGGTTTTCCCCATTGTGAGTTTTCCTGGGGTACATCTTGTGTTATTGTGTGGATTGTGTACTTATTTGTTCTAGTTATTCGTATTTCAGTTCCAGTTATTTGGCACTCAATAAAAATAAGCTAATATAATAAGAACTAAGTTGTAAGATCCGTTGTGACGAATTGTTCCAATGGAATATCCATGGCAGCTTATGGATCAATGCACCATTAAGGAACCATCCCAAGGCATTGGAATTCCTTATCCATATGCCTCTCCCAATTAAAATACCTCAAATTGTGGACTTCTGGTAACTGTAAAAAGGAAAAAGAACCATTGGCTTAGCATTGTTGAATGAGGTTGTCCCCAACACATAATTTGATACTTGCAACCATTCTCCCTCATGGTTATGGGATGAATCGGTCTTGGTTTCCATAGATTGGAATACCTAAAACAAAACTTCCACTCACAACATTAAGTCAATCATTGATCATCACCATAACATCAACATCTTGAAATCTGAAGAATATCTAGGTCGTTGTTGCATACCATCATGGTCATACTATATCATTTATCCAATATGAAACAAGAAGCCACATGTAGTTATCACATGCCATCAACTTATACCATTAAAATATTATCCTATAGCTTACCTTACCAATCACTAAGTCTTGATGTGACCTTTAATTATACTATTCATTTAGGAGAATAGTGATTTATCCTCAAATGATGACTAAGATATTTTGTTAAATCTTCCTAGCTTATTCACCATGCAAAGTGTTAGGATCTAGAGCAAATCTCTCTATGAGGTGGAATCACCCATTTTACTATATATATATGTATCATGGTGTGAATTCTATAATGAATATGAGAGTTGGCTTGTGAACCTTTTCTGTCATATTTCTATCCTTGTGTATATTTTATCGTGGTATCAAATCCATATATTTCTTAGGTCCTAAAGGTAGATATGGTTGTTGTCCATAGTTAAGCCATGGAAGTGCTCCATGGCCATTTTTAGACGAAGGAAAGATGAGAACTTGATGTTGATGATTTTTTCAAATTAAATTGTTGGTGGATCGACATCACAAATCTGACCGCCATGGATCTCAATCATGATTTGAATCTACAATATCCTTGAAGCATCCATCACGAAAAAATAATTGATCAACAAGTGTAGACAATGATCCATCTTCAGCAATACAATGATCTAGCCATGAATCTGTCCATAGCTCTACCTCCAATGATCTACCTCATGAACCATGATCTACATATTCAACCAATGAATTTGTAGGTATTATGGATTGGAACCCTAAAATGTTAGCATAGAGAAATTCATGTGGAAGATACATAGTGACAGCATGTAGCACAATAAACTTTAGATCACATAGTAGAGAATAGATCTCAAGGCACACTAGTAAAAACCAGTTCATTATTCTCTTGATTTGTATTGCAAGTAGTTTATGTGTATTTTTCATAGATCTATTGTATTCCTTTTTGTTGTTCAACATATGTTGTAGATAGAACTTATCAAAGCAAGATACAAAATTGACACATTCCATGAGATCACATATCATCAACATTCTTGTTATCACCTAAATTTCGCACACATGCGACATTTTTCCCAGTAATTCATAAGGACATCATCAACATACAACATGCAACTCTTCAACATGATCCTCATCAAATTCACAATGAGAATTGAACCTTAGAATGATTAAATTCAATTATTTTGGACAGTCATGCATATTTTGTTTTGAAACTTGTGCAGATCTGTGCGACTATTATCTCAAAACCCTTGTGGTTGTACCAACAATGGTACCACTATCCCTATGTGATGCATTCAAGGCTCACAACAGCATTCCTTGGATCCAAAATTTTGAATGAGCCTCTTCACATGCCTGGGAGCATTCAATAGCACCCCTCTTGTACTTGGAGTACCACTTCATGAGATGGAGCATTCACATTAGGAACTAGATGTTTCAAGAACTACATTTTTCCTATAAAAGGAATCCATGAGCATGCATTCAAAAAAAGAAATTTAGAGAAAGGTTATGTTGTAATAATTGGTTTGAGAGATGACCTTTCATCACCCTACTTATCATCATTTGGCATTCAAAGCTCCCTTGAGTTATTCCTCAAGAATCAAGTGTTTCTCCTCATCATTCCAAGTTAGATATCAAGCAATTGAGAGAATTCAAAAGGACCCGTCCCTAAGGGATATTGTTGGCTTCCATTGGAGTTGCATTCTTCTAGGTCACACCATTTGTAAACAAGCTTTTCCATTTGGAAAATACTATATGGTTGAAGCTAACTCACTATCTTTGTCTTTTTTATGTTATTAACACTTGTCAATAATTCATTTATTTATTATTTATTGAGTTTTTCTTTATCATATTGTTGTATGGTCTACTAATCAACACTTACAAATGTTTTTGTTGCAACCTGTAAGGATAGCATGGAATATTTCTCACTCTTGTGGAATTTTTCCTCAACGGTTTATGGTGACTCCACTGACTACTTTTATTTAATTTATTATCTATAGTTTTTTCATTTACTTTATAATTGATCTGTGGTGTAGTATAGGATCATACCCGTTATGTTCATTCCCTTAACCAGTAGGATTTCCAGGCTCAAGGCCCATTTCCATCAATTTTTTGGATTATGTGCTTCCCGACGTTTGTTTTATTAAATATTGTGCAACATTCTCTTCGGAAAACATGCAACCAATGCGATTTTTAACTCATTTATGTGTGTGGAAAACATGTTAATGTTGTGTAACTTGTTTCCCACATAAGTACGCAATTATGTTTCAAAAACCCGCACATATGTTTTTTTTCAGTTTTTCTATATTAGTTGCACTTCAAATTGTAGTTTCATTGTTCATGCATGCTGAATAATTAATTAACACCTCATAAGTTTTTTTACTTCTCTAGGAATCAAATCATATAGCTTAAATAGAAAGTAAAAAATCATCTTTTAAAACTAGTAGGAAAAGGCTTTTAGGTTTTCAACAAACCTCCTAGCTCTCACTAGAAGTAGGTTATATCATCACATATTTCTCTTTCATAGAAATTGTTAGTCTAGGTAATTGAGGTAATTTACATTAGTTCTACACTCATTGATTCTTGCATATTTCTTGTTTCAAAGCAAAAATTAGATTAACTCACTTCTATGCACAAACAAGGGACCTAAAGACTCCTATTACTTCAAGTATGCTATTTGCCTTGCACCCATAAATGATCATGGAAAATAAAAAAGAAGTGAAAGGTTTAAAATACCTCCCTTATCACATATAAAGCTTGTTATAGTTTTATTTTTTCAAACATTAATCCACACTTAGAGATTAATTAGTAGGAGTACCAAACCATCAATGTCCATATCTCTTTGATTTATTATTCCCATGAGTTAGTTGCAAATTTTCACTTAAGTTTTCTTCCAAACACATGTGTATCTCCCACTTGAAGAAAATGTTAGGATATTCCTATACTCCATCCTAGTCCTACTAGCTTTCCAGTCATTTTCATTTTCAGTCATGCATGCAAAATTAGGGTTTGCATGCAATTAGGGTTTGCATGCATTCTAAGTCATCAGTCCCAGCACCTAGTCCTCAACAAACTAGCCCCCAGAGCGTCTTTCAGATCATTTCTAGGCCTCCCAGTGACTAATGCGCCCTCCTTTGCTCCACTGCATGACAAGGGCGCCTTCTCCACCTACCAGTCCAGTTATATTCAGTTATATTCAGTTATATTGAGTTATCTTCAGTTGTTTCCTTGATTTAAGGATTAACTGACTCTTTACTGAGTTTATCACTCTGTTGGACCTCCAGTGAGACTAGATTGACCATTATGACTCCAGTTAACTCCTATGGCACCCTCCACTGAGCCTTGTTGAGATATTGTAACTTCAAAGAATATTATATTTGTACTTTATTATTATGGAGATGTTTCATTCCTCCTTGAAGACCTTATTGTATATCCGAAGATGTTTATTCCTCCGTCAGATTGTAGTAACTTGGGTTATTAGAATTCCCTAGTGGGGGTCGGCCCTGTATGTGTTATGTGGGTCAAAGGGTTATTAGACCACCCTAGAGGGGTCGACCCAGTCAGTTTTAGTGGGGTATTTAACCCATTGGTTAAATATGAGCCTACGTGTACTTGTGTAAAAGATATGTCAGAGTAGTGTATAAATAGAGGAGGTGTGTTCCTCATTTGGCACACTCACTCACTTGAGGATAGCGCACTTGTGGAGGAGAGGTCTGCTATTGTGGAGGAGGAGATCATGTCTCAAGGTTTCATCTTTGTATATTTCTGGTCATCTATATTGAGGAAGCTTTGCTGGGTTTTCTACCCCATGAGGGTTTCCCAGGATAAATCTCTGTCTCTTGTGTTTATGTTATGCTTGTTGTTTCTTCAGTGATCCTGTATATGCTATTATTGTGAAATGGAATGTAATGCTGCTATTTTCTGTCTTAGCATATTAAATCTTAACATGGTATCATAGCTAACCTGAAGTAAGGCAAGGTATGGCACTTACGACACTTGCTTCACTTACGACAATTTGAAGGTTAGGGTTTTACATAGCAATAACCAGTCATCGTGGAACTTTCGCTATAAATCCATTTTGGCGAAGTTTCAGGATCTGAAACCTTTACAGGTCGTATATAACATCTCCAGGTATCTTGTGTCCAAAGGGAACCCTCAGATTCGTTGTACTTTGTAATTTATGATTCGTACAAGTTAGGGTTTCTGCCTCTTCCAGATCTCAGTCAAAATCAGGTGACCTAGAAAAAAGGTCATAACTTGAGATAGGAAGCTCCAAATTAAATTTCGTAAAAATTAACAGGTAGTACACAGACTGTACTATCTCAGAAACAATTTTCAGAGGCCGAAGCTGAACCAGTGACGTGTGGCACGCCGTACAAGTTAGCTCTCTTGTTTTATCCCATAAATAGGTCACGTTGCGACACTTGGCATAACTCTCTCTCAGAGAGTCCAATTGAGGTCAGACCTGTCAAGATGGAAAGATAACAGGGAAAGATATCTCAAGAAAAGTTTTCAGAGGCCGAAGTTCAAACAGTGACACGTGGCACGCCGTACAAGTTTGCTCTCCTGTATTATCCCAAAACAGGTCACGTTGCGACATTTGGCATAACTCTCTCTCAGAAAATCCAATTGATGTGAGACCTATCAGGATGGAAAGATGACAGATCAGGCTACTGTAGAAAAGGTTTTAAGACCCTGTGGAGTGAAAATTTCGGAGTTATAGCAGAAACAATCAAGTACATATTTCTGTCAAAACAGAATTATTTTTGGAGCACCTTTATTCATGGCTTCCGGAATTTAGGGTTTCGGAGAAAGTTAGAATTTTTGGAATCGGAATCCACGGCTGAATGCTACTGAGGAAAATCGAAATTTAGAGACCAAGATCGAATTTTTTGGTTGGGTAGAATATCGGGCTTGATTAAACCCTAGCTCGGGATTTTGATCGGAAAGATGGAAAATTAGGGCTTCAGCAAAACTTGGAATTTTTTAAGTCTGTAACCACGGCTGGAAGCTCCTCAGAAAAATAAGAGTTTAGAGCCTTGGATAAAACATTTTGATTGAGCAGAAGGGTGGGCTTCATCAAACCCTAGTTCGGGATCATGTCCAGAAGATCCAGAAGTTTCAAAGGAAATTTTGAGGGGTCAAATTTTGGAGATTTCAAAATTGAAGTATGCTAGTTTGATCAGCTCAACAAGACACATCCTTCCATTCATTCGGAAGTGTGAAAATCAAAGATTCAATTTTTAGGGTTTCTCTAGCAAACCCTAATCAAGCTCCAGATCAAGTTTCAGGGGGAGTTGAGGCTAAGGCCTTACATAAGAAGACTACAAGAAGTCTCAACAGGTATGACTTAAGGAGGTTCAGGTATGTCTTGAAATCTGATTCTTGATTAAGTTCATAATGTGTTTGTCTTCATATTATTTATTAGTACAATCTTGATTATTGTTAGAATTGTCTTATCACCCTAGTAACAGTATGAATACATGTGAATGATCAAAGACATTCATTGATTAGGGCTATATGATTGTACTAATGTATTATGGTGTTGTGTGAGGTTGATGTTGTCTGCTAACAAGATACAGGTACATCACAAAAGACAAATCAAGTTCCATGACCATGACAACATGAAGACAAAGACTCATCCATCATATTTGTTCTACTTACGAGGTATGTATGACTTTGTTATATTATGCTTAACCTATGAGACATGCAGGTTCTAGCTCAGGATCTCTAAATCATTGAAGAGATTGTTTAGGTATGTTGTACATAACTAATCCAGATATGTTTTCTTATGTCAAGTTAGAATCTTACCTTGTGTTAGGATCCCTTATATAAGTATACTTGGTATGATTGGTTATGCTTATTCATAAAGTTAGTAATCAAGGGTTTATGCATATTATGTCTCTTGTCTTGATGATTTAATTAACCAGAAGAGTACTATGATCAAACAAGAATATGCATGAGTAAAAGAAGACTTCCTTGAAACCCTAAATACTAATGATCATGACTATACATATTCAAGATTATTTAGAATTAGAATGTTTGGAGAATATACTAATGAACGTATGTTTGTGTATGAGATCATGAGGATGACACTAGTGCACACTTGAGCATGCACAGTGGTACAGAATGAATACAAGTTCAAAAGACATATAGAAGATCAAGCGGGAGGAAACCACACAAACATAAAAGATAAGTATTTGAGTTGTTATTTGAAATAGTAAATGATATTGCTTGTATGCATATTTGTATTCCTAGAATATATCATGCTGAGTGTAAACATTCATAGAGCATTGAACAGTATACTACTAATATGCATATGATTGGTAAGTTGGACAAACATTCCGTTGTTGCTTGTCTAGAATGAAACCTCTTTGCTGACATGCTGAGAGCTGTGCACACTCTCGATAGTATGTTCTGGTAAAGATGGAAGGCATCTAGATAGCCAATGTATGCATACAGGATATGGGAAAGTGTTGTGCCAAAGTATTGGTCAAAATAGTTGCATAACTATGTAAATGATATCTATATGCATAATAGGTTATCATGTCAATATGATTTGATGATTATGAAGTATTACTAATCATGTACTTAATTTTGATTTGTAGGAAAGATCATGATGAATGATGAACACTGAAAAAGCGATGGATGTTAAACAAAAAAGATTTTCAAATCAAACACACTATAGAAGGCTTGTGGCTAGAATATTCTCTTAGAAAGAAGAAGAGAATCATGATGAGATGTTTGCTCCAAGTGGCTAGATAAAACCATTCTCTTAATGGTGTAATTAAAGAAGAAGTGTGAATTAGGTTATGTATGGGTTCCCAGGATCGATAGTAATTGATGAGAATACATGTGAGGATTGCATCATCCTTGAACACAAGTTCTAAAGTGAGCTGCAGACAAGTGTCTCCGAGAAAGAAGAGGGATTGTATCATCCTTGAACACTTGTTCTAAAGAGAGTCGTAGATGTATGTCTTCGAAAATGAAGTCCTTGGTGGACATGAGAGGATTGGATCATCCCTAGACTTCAGTCCGAAAGAAGAGTCGTAGACGTATGTCTTCGTGAATGAAGTTCTTGGTGAACATGTGAGGGGATTGGATCATCCCTGGACTACAGTCCGAAAGAAGAGCCATAGACGTATGTCTTCGTGAATGAAGTTCTTGGTGAACATGTGAGGGGATTGGATCATCCCTGGACTTCAGTCCGAAAGAAGAGCCGTAGACGTATGTCTTTGAGAATGAAGTTCTTGGTGAACATGTGAGGGGATTGGATCATCCCTGGACTTCAATCCGAAAGAAGAGCCGTAGACGTATGTCTTCGAGAATGAAGTCCTTGGTGGACGGTTGAGGATAAAGTCATCCTTGGACGTAGTCCTAAATGTACGGTTGAGGATTAAGTCATCCTTGGACGTAGTCCTAAATGTACGGTTGAGGATTAAGTCATCCTTGGACGTGGTCCTAAATGTACGGTTGAGGATTAAGTCATCCTTGGACGTGGTCCTAAATGTACGGTTACGGTGGAGGATTAAGTCATCCTTGGACGTGGTCCTAAATGTACGGTGGAGGATTAAGTCATCCTTGGACGTGGTCCTAAATGTACGGTGGAGGATTAAGTCATCCTTGGACGTGGTACTAAATGTACGGTTGAGGATTAAGTCATCCTTGGATGTGGTCCTAAATGTACGGTGGAGGATTAAGTCATCCTTGGACGTGGTCCTAAATGTACGGTTGAGGATTAAGTCATCCTTGGACATGGTCCTAAATGTACAGTGGAGGATTAAGTCATCCTTGGACGTGGTCCTAAATGTACGGTGGAGGATTAAGTCATCCTTGGACGTGGTCCTAAATGTACGGTGGAGGATTAAGTCATCCTTGGACGTGGTCCTAAATGTACGGTGGAGGATTAAGTCATCCTTGGACGTGGTCCTAAATGTATGGTGGAGGATTAAGTCATCCTTGGACGTGGTCCTAAATGTACGGTGGAGGATTAAGTCATCCTTGGACGTGGTCCTAAATGTACGGTGGAGGATTAAGTCATCCTTGGACGTGGTCCTAAATGTACGGTGGAGGATTAATTCATTTTTGGACGTGGTCCTAAATGTACGCTGGAGGATTAAGTCATCCTTGGATGTAGTCCTAAATGTACGGTGGAGGATTAAGTCATCCTTGGATGTATTCCTAAATGTATGGTTGAGGATTAATTCATCCTTGGATGTGGTCCTAAATGTACGGTAAGGATTGGATCATCCTTGGACTTTGGTCCTGTGAACTGAGCCGTAGACATGAGGTCTCCGAAAATTGATAGGACTAGATCATCCCTGGACTTCGGTTCAAAAGGTACATGACAAGACTGGATCATCCCTAGACTTCAGTTCAAAAGGTACATGACAGGACTGCATCGTCCATGAACTGGGTTCAAAATGTACGTGATGGGATTGCATCGTCCCTAGACATGAGACTTGTCTTAAAGTGATAAGGACTAATCATCCTGTAAGTAGATTAGGATTGCATCGTCCCTAGACATGGTGAGGTGTCTTAAAGTGATAAGGACTAATCATCCTGTAAGTAGATTGGGATTGCATCGTCCCTAGACATGGTGAGGTGTCTTAAAGTGATAAGGACTAATCATCCTGTAAGTAGATTGGGATTGCATCGTCCCTAGACATGGTGAGGTGTCTTAAAGTGATAAGGACTAATCATCCTGTAAGTAGATTGGGATTGCATCGTCCCTAGACATGGTAAGGTGTCTTAAAGTGATAAGGACTAGTCATCCTGTAAGTTGATTCGGGATTGCATCATCCCTAGACATGGTGAGGTGTCTTAAAAGGATAAGGATTGATCATCCTGTAAGTTGATCTGGATTGCATCGTCCATAGACATGAGAGATGTCTTAAATTGAGAGGGATTGATCATCCCATAAGTGGATCAGGATTGTATCATCCTTGGACCTATGTCCTAAAGTGAGAGGGATTGACCATCCCGTAATTGGATCATGTGTGTTGCAGGGTATGCTGCTGTTGTGTATACTTGTATCGGTGTGGATACTTGTATTGATAGATGTATTAGTGAGAATACATGCTTTTGATGATAGATGTATTAGTGAGAATACATGCTTTTGATGATAGATGTATTAGTGAGAATACATGCTTTTGATGATAGATGTATTAGTCAGAATACATGCTTTTTATGATAGATGTATTAGTGAGAATACATGCTTTTGATGATATATGTATTAGTAAGAATACATGTTTTGATGATAGATGTATTGGTGAGAATACATACTTTTGATGATGCATGTATTGATTAATGTACTTGTATGGTTGAGGATGCTTATGTTGTAGATCGAGATGATCCATATGCTGTAGATCGAGATGATCCAGATGTTGTAGATCGAGATGATCCAGATGTTGTAGATCGAGATGATCCAGATGTTGTATATTGAGATGATCCAGATGTTGTAGATCGAGATGATCCAGATGCTGTAGATCGAGATGATCCAGATGCTGTAGATCGTGGTGATCCAGATGCTGTAGATCGAGATGATGTGACGATGCTAATCGTGTTGATCTAGATGACGATGTTGATCGTGTGATGACGATGCCGATGATTGTGTGATGACGATGTTGATGATCGTGTGATGACGATGCTGATGATCGTGACGATTCAGATATCGATGTTGCTGTAGCTGTTCGAGTGCTACAGAAGATGAAGACTCAGTACTGAAGATGTTGATGTTCCATTATTGAAGATGTTCCAGTAACTGCTTGAGTTACTGATGATGTTGAGAAAGCTTCCAATGATTTATAGATGTATCATGTATGATGTTGATGACTCCTTGCTCGTGCAGATGTTGTTATAATATCCTTCTCGTTAAGGGGGAGTGTTGAGATATTGTAACTTCAAATAATATTATATTTGTACTTTTTTATTCTGGAGATGTTTCATTCCTCCTTGAAGACCTTATTGTATATCCGGAGATGTTTATTCCTCCGTCAGATTGTGGTAACTTGGGTTATTAGACTTCCCTAGTGGGGGTCGGCCCTGTATGTGTTATGTGGGTCAAAGGGTTATTAGACCACCCTAGAGGGGTCGGCCCAGTCAGTTGTAGTGGGGTATTTAACCCATTGGTTAAATACGAGCCTACGTGTACTTGTGTAAAAGATATGTCAGAGTAGTGTATAAATAGAGGAGGTGTGTTCCTCATTTGACACACTCACTCACTTGAGGATAGCGCACTTGTGGAGGAGAGGTCTGCTATTGTGGAGGAGGAGATCATGTCTCAGGGTTTCATCTTTGTATATTGTTGGTCATCTATATTGAGGAAGCTTTGCTGGTTTTTCTACCCCATGAGGGTTTCCCAGGATAAATCTCTGTCTCTTGTGTTTATGCTATGCTTGTTGTTTCTTCAGTGATCCTGTATATGCTATTATTGTGAAATGGAATGTAATGCTGCTATTTTCTGTCTTAGCATATTAAATCTTAACAAGCCTCCTTCACTATATTAGTGCTTCCATGTGCCAATTACACCAACCACATTCAGTTAGACTCAGTTTGACTCCCGGTTGATCATTACTTGTGCATTGATGACTTCACTGATGAGAAGGTGGACTCCTAGTTAGGCATTGATGACTCCCCACCGATTATGGATCTGTGGATGAAGGCCAATTCGAAGTCCTCCTAGTGAATTCAAATCCTCATACTCAGCATTGTATATTTACCTGTTTACTATTTAGTTTAATGTAACATGTGTAATTATTATGCCTCAATCAGAGTTTCTTTGGATCTAAGTTCTATTGCTTGTCTCTTCTTCTATTATTCCTAAATTATTTCATTGTGAGGTTTACATCATCTCTTTGGATCTTATGTGGGCAATTTCACATGGTATCAAAGCCATTTGAGAGTATACTCTACCTCAATTCTTGATAGTTTTTTGCAGGTATTTCGAAGTTCCAGCAGTTGCAGCAGCAGATTCAGCAGCTTTCTATTTCCACTTGTTCAAGCAGTCAAGATGAGCAATTCGAATGCTCCTTCTTCTCCTATACTTCTCACTCCTTTCAATTACTTCGAATGGAAGAGTGAGATGAAGATTTTCTTGATGACAAAAGGGTTTGAAAGATTGGTTTATGAAAAAGATGCCACACTACATATAGCTAGAGAAAGAATCAAGCATCTAACCAAATTGGATTAAGCCTTTGGATACATATGCCTTTACATGTCCAAAGATCTATTGTTCCATGATGAAGGTTTGAAGTCTCCAAAAGAGTTATGGACCAAATTGGAGAACCTTTTTGGCAAACAAGATGGGATGAGAGGCTACACTCTTGAAAATGAATTGTCTTCTCTGCAACCTAGCAATCTCAAGAGCATTCACACATTCATCTCAAAATTTCAGAATTTGGTTACTCAATGCAAGCATTGTGGCATCACCAAAAGTGATGAGCAATTAGTACTCTCCATTTTGAGCAAACTTGGATCTCAATTTTCTGTTTTTGTCTCTACTTTCCATTCTGGGTGAATGTCAATCCCTAGATGGAAGTTTCCTACCTTGGAAAAATTTACTACCGCTCTCATTCAAGAAGAGGACAAATTGATTCAAATGGGTGCCATCAAAACCTCCAAAGATCTAGCTCTTTTAGCTGGTGAATCAAGTGGAGCGAATGCAAAAGGGGGACAAAAAGGAAAAGGAAAGAAACCTTCAAGATCCAAGAATGACAAACAAAAGAGACCTAATTGTACCTATTGCAAGAGAGGAAACCATCCTGAGCATGCCTGCATGCATAAGAAGATTGATCTTCTAACCAAGCTTCTTGAACAAAACCAAATTGTTGTTCTAAAAGAAGCAAAGATGTCTGATTCTGAAAGTGGATCTGATGATTGTCATGCATTGATGGCTAGTTTTTCAAAGACAAAATCTCTCCTCATAGATTTTGGAGCTTCCAACCACATGATGGCACAAGAAGAATCCTTCTCCTCTTTGGATCTCCAATGTGGGCCTACCATTCACATGGGAGACAACTCTCAGATTTATGCCAAAGGTTTGGGTACAGTTCATATGGAGCATGGTAAGTTCAAAAATGTATTATTTGTTCCTTCTCTTACAGCTAATTTGTTGTCAGTATATCAAATGACTCATACAGGATCTCCAAAACAAGTAATTTTTGGTCCAGACACAGTAGAGATTACAGAAATCTCCACTAGAAAGGTTATAGCAAATGGGATTGCTAATCATGCCTCAAAGGCATATGAGTTCTCACACTTCATGCCCTTCTCTCCAACTATTCCTTTAGATTCTGATGAAGATCACAGTGACTTCTCTTCCAGTGACTCCTATTCTAGTGAAGAAGAAGATCAAGATTTTTATGTTGAGATCATGGTTCAAGAAGATTCAGAACCAACACCTATTCTCAGTCCAGATTCAAGAGAAATATGTTCTCACATAGTCCTTGCTACTACTGAGAACACAGTTGATGATTTATTTGCTTATATAACTACTAGACTTCAGCAGCATGCTAACCTTGCATTATGCCATCCATCTCTCCATGAGAGATGCAGCATGATGATGGGATTCTCTCTTCCATCTTTTGGGAAGACTACTCATGTCCCATTCGCTCCAGATACAGAAAAAGTTCCTGAAAGACTTGCTTCATCCTCCACACAGTGGGAGACCTTCCTACATGGGATCATCTTGCCAAGTCTTTTGCAAAAGTTTTCATGGATGAAAGCTTCTTTCTTTTCTGCATGATGGTTCTTTGAGTTATTTACTATTCTTTTGAGGGGGGGTATTTTTCCCATGAGGTTTTCCCCATTTCCTCAGTTTATGGACACTTATGTATTTTATTATCATTTCATTTATTGTATGGGTGATCTTTGGTCCTAGTTACCAGGGCCCGGGATGGATTAAGGGGGGGTGTTAGGATATTCCTATACTCCATCCTAGTCCTACTAGCTTTCCAATCATTTTCATTTTCAGTCATGCATGCAAAATTAGGGTTTGCATGCAATTAGGGTTTGCATGCATTCTAGGTCATCAGTCCCAGCACCTAGTCCTCAGCAAACTAGCCCCCGGAGCTTCTTTCAAATCATTTCTAGGCCTCCCAGTGACTAATGCACCCTCCTTTGCTCCACTGCATGACAAGGGCGCCTTCTTCACCTACCAGTCCAGTTATATTCAGTTATATTGAGTTATCTTCAGTTATTTCCTTGATTTAAGGATTAACTGACTCTTTACTGAGTTTATCACTTTGTTGGACCTCCAATGAGACTAGATTGACCATTTTGACTCCAGTTAACTCCTATGGAGCCCTCCACTAAGCCTCCATCACTATATTAGTGCTTCCATGTGCTAGTTACACCAACCACATTCAGTTAGACTCAGTTTGACTCCCGGTTGATCATTACTTGTGCATTGATGACTTCACTGATGAGAAGGTGGACTCCTAGTTAGGCATTGATGACTCCCCACCGATTATGGATTTGTGCATGAAGTCCAATTCAAATTCCTCCTAGTGAATTTGAATCCTCATACTCAACATTGTATATTTATGTGTTTACTATTCAGTTTAATGTAACATGTGTAATTATTCTGCCTGAATCATAGTTTCTTTGGATCTAAGTTCTATTGCTTGTCTCTTCTTCTATTATTCCTAAATTCTTTCATTGTGAGGTTTACATCATCTCTTTGGATCTTATGTGGGAAATTTCACAGAAAACACCAATGGACCTAAATACTCCTTCCCTTTAAGTATTCTATTCATCTTACACTCACAATTGATCTTGATGAACCCAAAAAAAATGAATATTTGAAATACCTTCCTTGTCACACCTTTAATTCAAATTTGGACCCTCATAAAATCAACTTACAACATAATTATCAACCAAATAAAACCATCCACCAAGGATGTCACAAAACAATTTGTTATTTAAGTTAGGATTGATCGAGCTAGGCATCCAAATAATTCCCACCAATCTTCTCCATTTTGAAACAATAGTTGGCGTTGAATTTTAGGGAACTTGCCAAATCATGTTATAATAAACTGTGATCAAGCCCGGATAAGGAAATGTGGTGCCCAAGGATGAGGTATAGTTGGTTTTGTTCACCACATCAAGCCACCTATCTCTCTGTGGAGATGACACTTTACCGCCTGAGGCTGAACCCCTTATACACACTTAATGAGGGTATCTTAGTGGCCAAAAAATAGGGTCATCACGAGGTGGAATTTGTGGGATGCATTTGCACTTGAGTTAGATTTTGTTGGCTATTGGAAATGTTTCCATTCCTTTTGTAACATAGCCCCAATACCCCTTGTTATAACTGATTCATTCATACCTTCACTAGCCGTCTTCGATGGGTTCATAACCATCCAACAAGAGAGCTATTGGAAGTCCCAATGACAATTTGAGAGGAAGGATGTTAAGTCAAATAGGGAAAATTTATTTTTTCTTTTTATTACAAATATCATCGAACATAACTAAAAAAGATCCTACTCTTGGTACCATTTGTGAAACTTTGCACTCACTTTGTCACTTTCACCATTTTGCATATGTTATCATGGTTATCATATTTTTGTATCTGTTAATTGTGTTTGATTCCCTTCATACTTAACCCCATTTTATCACAAACCAACAACCATTGTAGAACTAAGAAACCTTATGCAATATCTCGAGAAACAAGGGATTCCCCCTATTCAAGGAGGGGTTCCCACATTACCTCTTCGTAGACCATGATGGAGACATCATGTTGAGGGGGAACACGTGAAACAGTGATTACGTCAACCCTGCTTGGACATACCTTGCTCACCTCTCCTCCTATATCCCCCCCATACATACCCTTCACCTACAGGAGGAGAATCATCACCATCAGTTGCAACCTCACCACCTTCAAGTAGAGGATCAACTCCCCCAATATCACCTCTTGCATCACCTATACGAGGTAGTACACAACAAACAATGGCAACTCCTACACCTCCACTAACACTCCCATTTATGTCAAGTTTAAATATCCCTGATTTATCCAAGCTAATAAATGATCCCATTCGTCATGACCCATCTTGGCTAGGAATTCCAACTAAAGTTCCCTTAGATATTCCTAAATAAGAGGGTAAGAAGGGAGATGAACCAACTAACCACATGATGTCATTTCACCTTCAGTGCTCATCCAACAGTTTTGTTGAGGAAACCATTCACCTTCGTCTATTTCAAAGAACCCTCAGAGGAATGGTGACCAAATAGTATGTCAATTTACCATCTAGAAATCATCCCACTTTTGAGTCCATAACCGCCACCTTCCTCACATACTTTCAACTACCTATGCATCATGATATTGGTTTGGAAATTCTTACTAAATTTTGGCATAATACCTCTACACACATCGTGGATCATATCTATGAATGACATAGAAGCATGACATTGTGTAAAATCATAATCCAACTTGAATTCCTTTTGTATTGGTTCCTTAAATTACTCCTCCTTGTGATCTATGAGGATTTGGAAGCCACTATGCCCAAAATGGAATAAGAGGCCATCCTAAAGGAACAAAATTTTGATTTGATATATTCCCGATCAAGTTATTTGTATATGATCATCCCAAATTCCCCTTGGCATGATTCTTTGAACTAAGCTCCTCTCAGCACATTACACTCCTTCAATGGGATTATAAGGTTTTTTCCCGTCAAGGGAACACTTTCCAACCACATAGCTCTATTCCATACAATACTTCACATCAAAACCTAGGAGCTCGTCAAATGTTGATGACCCCTGAAATTGCTCCAAATCCCAATTTGGACAATTGACATGCACTCCATACAACCCTGCGTTGGTCCAATGCAATCCCATTGAAACTTGAACCATCACCACTACCCCCAATAGAGCCACAAGCTCCTACATACACATTCCATGGAGCACCCAACCTATACTCACCCACACCCATTTACAATCCATATTTTCCATTTCCTATCCCAACTGGTATGCATACCCCATGACTCATGTTGGGATCAATCTAGTTCAACCCTCTCCCACAAAATAGACTCAACAGTTTGAGCAGCTAATCCCCCTAATCCATATAAACATGGAAGAAGAAAGGCATGAACAATCAAAACCGACAGCAAGGGGAGGGGAGCAACCCCCCTCCCCAACAAAAGTAGAATATTGGAAATCCAAACTAAAGCATGGGGACCAATAATCCCCCCAAGCAAGGAAAGAATCCCAATCTTAGGAACAACTTCCATTGCACCATGTGCAATGAGTATGCCATTATACACACTGTTACTCGTTGATAACAAAATGCCAACAATTAATTAAGTCCGGGAAAAAGGCTGGTGCCAACCCTCCTCAAGCAACAAATGCACCACGACCACAAAAGCAGGTTCTACAACAACCTTTCTCCAATCAAGGGGTTGTCTCTCATTAGTAAGAACATCTCCCCCAGGTGACATAACTTTCCAAAATATATGCATGAACATGGCAAAGATAAACCTTCAAACTCGTAAAAAAGTTATGGAACACTTGAACCTACCTAGAGAAAGGATACACATGCTACCACTAGCGGGAATTTGCAGATACCATGTCCCAATAATGACCAAATACCTAGGATTCCAAATCCACCACTCCGATGAACTTCCCATAATACTCATATGAAGGATTCCCATAATTAGTGCATTGTAAATGGCAATTCCCGCTAGCTCATTCAATTAAGGTGTGGGTCTCGTCAGTAGGGAAACTCGGGTTCAATTCCCCTTAGGTGTGAGCTAGTTTGGAAGAGACACCCAAAATCCAACCAGTTGAGGGTTGGTGTGGCCCAGGACGAGTGCCCCTAATTCATAGTTTCTTGGACCAAAGGCCACTCCCAGAAGTTAGGGATATTCTAGAAAAAAAAATACAACATTGTAGAGGACTGGGCCCAATCCCCTATTGCCATGTCCACTTTAGAATTTTTTTTTAACCATGGGAACAACAACCTCCCAAGGGTATATCCAACAACCCGCAAGCCAGATATACCAGAAACTTGTGACTCAGCAAGGGCCAAGACGTCCCGAGACCCTTTATCCCAAGGGAGAGCCTCTATCCCAAGGGTCGCCTACCCTTCAAGCCTTGTCACAACGGGACAATGAGAAACCCTACCCCCCGTCGGTTTTGAACCTGTGACCTTCACGGAGATAACGCGTGTTCTTAACCATTAGGCCCACTCAGGTGCTCATGTCCACTTTAGAAGTTATTAAATCTTTTCCTTCCCAAAAGAAGGCATTACTATCATACTTAGGCACATTTGACCCCTCTGATTCATGCCTAATGACCTTCGACCTTGACAATGGCAAGCCTCAGTTTCCTTCATTTGTCACTTTCCAAATTCCAGTCATTATCAAGAACATGATCATTCATCAATGCATAGTTGGTGAAGGAGCATCTATGTATGTGATGTCAACACATGTTTGGAAACATCTTGGATCACTAGACTTAGTCCCATCATCTACCACCCTTTGTGATTATGATGGTATGACATCTAACCACAAGGTATATTCCAAAATGTCCCCACAGATTTGGGGGGGGATGGTGCTCCTTGATATTGAGGTAGTTGACACGCAACTAAATTAAACCATCCTTTTGGGATGTAGCTACATGTATGCCATGAAGGTGGTTTCCTCATCAGTATTCCACATCATGATGTTTCCATGCAATGGGAAAATAGTCACCTTGGACCAAATAACATACTATGAGCTCTGCCCCAACTCTAACCTCGATAATATCCTACCCACTGTAGGATCATAAAACAAACCATCATATGTAGATATCGAACCTAGTATTTATAAAGACTTAGCTTTGTTGGGGGCATAGTTTGGCCCTCCACCGGAAGTCCCAACTTCCATAAACGGTCTTATGTGTACTATTTTCACATTAGAATATAAGACACAAATTGCCTCTACATCGGCGTATGCACCTAAAAACGATCACCGCACCAAATAAAAACCATTCCCATGCATCCTTAAGCGCCACTGGTGATCCAAATCCCCTTCCTATTTACCCCCTTGGATGTATCGGGAACTCCATTCATGGATACACTTACCTTTCCTATACTCACTATAGGGATATCAGTTTGGTATCTAACACAACCATTCCCAAAAATTTTACCAAAACCATACGCCCATTTCAAATTCACTCAATTCATCCCTACAGGCACACCATCCATAGAAATCCCAAGCTCGGTTTCACTTGTTACAATTCCATTATTTGTCACACCCAATTCCAAAAATGGGGGCGCTAAACTGCCAAATATGAAAGCACTAGCTTTCTTAAGTAACCCCCTCCCCTCGGACCAAGAGTCAATCAACCATGATACAAATATTAGAAAATGTGAGCTTGAACCTAGTTCTCTAGTACTAATTCATGATAGAAGATATATTAAACACCCAAGAAAGTTGCATATGCAATGGATGGGACCATTTAGTTTTTCTTACGTCACCGAAGATGGAGCGTAAAATTGCAAACTTGATGGGGTGATCCATTGAAGGGACTGATTAACGAGAGTCGAATGAAGGCATACTACAGCCCGCCAGGGTCAGAGCTATGAAATATAAGGAAATGATTGATAGACATGTACATAACAGGGAAATTAGGAGGCAGTTATTTGGAAAAAGTACGTTAATTATGTTCATTTATGGAAAGTCTTGATAGTTGATAGTCATAAAGTAGGGAAATTTTGATATTTGAAAAAGTAATAAGTACATTGCATAGCATCTTTATGATAAAGTGGTCAATAATGATATCTCCTAGAAAAGCTAATCAATAGATGCAATAATGAGGAGATCGAAATGATAGTTGGATGAATTGGTAAGAAGATTTCGCAGATCACATTGGATTAAACAAGCATTTAATGTTTGGAGTAGAAGCAAGACAAGACAGTTTTAGCAGATTGTAGAAATCTTTTAAAAGGGAAGTTTGTTGGTAGTTTTGTTTATTGTAATGCGACAAGTATCTGAACAGTGATTGTGGAGCTTGCAGAAGATATTTTTGAGTTGCGGCGTGATATCGTTGCAATTATTGAAACAAATGTGATCATGTCTACTTATGTAAGATCCAAAGGGAGGCACAAGGCTAAAGCAGTGAAGGAGGTAAAAATGTGTGTTGTCGAAATTTATCATCGGGTTGATATTCAGGGTAAAATACTTGGGAAGGTGTCATCAATAAAGTTTTGGGAATTTAATCTTCAAGATATAGAGAATTTCCCCATACTGGAAGAAAGTAATTATGCTGAGGTTGTAGCCAAAGATGATGATATAGAAAATGTGTGTTATATAATAAAAAAATATATAACATAATAAAATCTAATATCATTAAGCAATATTAATTATTAATATTAATATATATTAATAATTAATAATTAATAAATAGAATTAATTAATTAGGAAAAGTGAGAGATGTTCCCCTTCATTTGAAAAGGCACGATAAGGATTATAAAAATCCCTACCAATGTAATTGTAATAATCATCATATATCTTATCAAATATTTATTATTATCCGTTCATGGAGTTTTTAGCTTATTTATGCTAGTTATTTCGGTAAGAAATATATTTTACTGTAACATTGGTATCAGAGTTGCGTTGCTAATGCAGGCTTGTAGCCATCATTTTTGGGTTTTCCTGAAATCTAGGACCTTGTCCAAAAATCAAGCCCTTGACCCAAAAAAGTAAAAAAAAAAAAAAGAAGAAGAAAGAAGACCCCATAAAAAAGGGAAGAAGAAAACACACACACACACACAACATAGGTTTTATTTAACCAACCCTTGGTTTTATAAAACCACATGGTTTTATAAAACCAACCCTTGGTTTTATAAAGAAACCAACTCACACCTTAATTAGGTTATTTATTTATTGAAAGGTTATTGGATATTAAATAATAACTCATGCCTTAATTAGGTTGAGTTTAGTCTTTAATTCTCTTTATTGAATAACATAAAAGCTAGAAGTCAAGTGAGAATTGAACTTGGGTGGAGAGGGTAACAATCATTCCTCCCAACCACCCAATCTACACACTATCCACAAAGAAGTTAATCTAAAGAAAAAGGTTAACCTACGTGGAGATCTACGTACACTTTGAGCAAAACTTTCTCTATGTGAACCTACATTGTGTGCAGAGAGAGGAAAATAGTATTGTGGCAGGTTAGAGACAAAGGTGGCAGTGTGTATAGTCACTCTTCACCGTTTTCGCGAGCTGGAGTCACTGGTGTAGTCATTATTTGGATCTGGGCAGCGAATTTTCTCCATCATCAACATTGAGTCATCAAATAAAAGATCCCAAAATTAGAATTTTTTAAGCATTAAAGTATATAGAATTTTTAAGACCCTTTACTGCTGAAGAAGTGTTAAGAAAAAAAATCAAAATGGAAGAGACAAATATTACTCCCGAGAAGAAAAGATTCGTCGATGTTCCATCGAAAAACCCGATGACGATGTTAGAAGTTATTGGCACATTTTATGAAAGATTTATTAACATTGCCATAAGCACAAATAATAGAGAAAAAATCATTAATGTTGATCTTGCTAATCAACTACACGTTCTAGAAGCAGATATAGAGAAGAATGAGAAGAATAAAGAGAAAATAAAACAACTAGACTTACAGATTGGTAGTTATAATCTTACATCAGAATTCACTTGTAGATATAAACGAAGGTACTACTGACATAATGTTAGATTATAGCTAGTTGAAAGCATTGGATACACTCAACTTCAATGCAGAAACAAAAGTCATGAACTTCTTTCATGACAAAAAGAAAATAACAATGCATGGCTCATAGTGGAGAGTTCCTTCATCAAATACAACTGAATATCTAGAAGAAGAAGTTGCACGCTTGAACGCTCTCCTGAACGACAAGGATGAGGAACTTGCGCAAATCCGAAAAAAAATTAGAAGATCAAGAATCAGAAACCACTATCATCAACAACAAATAGAAAAAATCCAGCAAAAAGATGACGACACTAAGAAGATGCACAAGTTGGAAATTACGAAAATTAGTGACAAATTAGCAAGTAATACCGAAGAACTATTTCAACTAAGAATTCATAACAAGACATTACTTACGAAAATCAAGAAACTGAAAAATAGTCGGAAGATGGAACAATCTAATGAAGACCTCGAAGGAAGAATATTAAAACAGCAAGAAGAAAACCATTGTCTGAGAAATCTTAATCAAGAACTAGAGGAACAAATCAAGAAGTTAAAAGAGGACAAAAAATCGCAAGATGAAAGGTTCGAGAATATTTAGAATAATAATAATCTATTGGAGAACAAATTAGTTAAAATCCATAAGGAAGCATCCAGACTCTCCAAAAAACAAATTCAAGTTGAGGAAGAAGAAACAAATACAAATTCGGTCCCTATCACAGTTCAAAAATAAGTCAATCCAGCAGAAAAACAAACAACAAGAACTCCTTATCGACACCCAAATTATAAAAAGCATATTGACCAACGACAGGGTCAAAATGAACATAAACAGAGGAGTTATGATTTCAGAGGTGAAAGAACACAAAATCTACAACCTAAGCAGAAAACGAGATGATCTATTCAACAAGGCGATTAACAATCAACTCCAATGAGGATAGATATCGGATGGACCACATCACAAACGATGCGACATTTTTCCTTGGAATTCGTAACTCATATCGTCTCATTTCATCAAGTGTGGCAAGGACTAAAAGAAAGGATCGAGAGATGACATTACAAGCAAGAAATCAGAAGTACGCCTTGACTTCAATATGCATTGAGGAAAAAGCATCTATAAGGGGAAGGAAATGTTATATAAAAAAATATACAACATAATAAAAGCTAATATCATTAAGCAATATTAATAATTAATAAATAGAATTATATAATTAATTAATTAAGAAAAGTGAGAGATGTGCCCCTTCATTTGAAAAGGCACGACAAGGCTTATAAAAATCCCTACCAAATTAATTGTAATAATCATCATATATCTTATCAAATATTTATTATTATCCATTCATGGAGTTTTTAGCTTATTTATGTTGGATATTTATGTAAGAAACGGATTTTATTGTTTCAATGTGGCTCCAAAACCCTCAGCATGCAAGATTTTCAAATCAAGGATTATGTCTATAATAGATGTCTCTCAAATAAGGTTCTTGTTTAGTTGATTCCATGGTGGAGCGATATGGTTGGATAAACCCTATCCAATCAATTTGGATTTTATTCAAAAAAATTCAGGATTGTCGCGCAAGGGGGAGGATTTGGATGAAGCAATTGTAGCCAAGGATATGAAAGTGAAGGATGCCTATGCAAAAAATGGCACTCACAGGGGTACACAAGACATAGTTATATCGGTGGTCACAAATCACCAGATCAGGTTTGCGACATAGATTTTAGTCGAAAAATTGATAAGAATATGTCGTAAGGACAAATGCCCTGTGGGAGTCTTGTTTACAGCTAAACATTGTACTCAAGGAATCAAAATGAGCTAGGAACAATACTTGTTGAATGAATTCTTCCAGGATTGTTTGGAAACACTGGATGTAGGTAAGTATTTTCATTTCAATTGGTTATTATTGTTGATAGGCATGATTGAATGGAAACCCCATAGGTTGCTCAAAGGTAAAGCTTGTGATACAAAGGTAACAAAGGAGTTTTCGGCCGTAAAATTTAATATTTGGAAGCTGAGTAAAGATGATGAGAAGCAACAAGAGACAAATTTGGTGTTTCAATGTTGGTATACTGACATGATTCAAGCTTCAACTGATTTGTATTGGATTCCTTCAATTTTAATCGATAAGTATGATTATTTTCTGTCTTTTTCAGTTAATAACCATAATGATTTTATCTCATCACATGCAACCGTCTAGCAAAATAGAGGTGTTTACTTTTTATCCAGGAGGATCCATGAAGGCATAAAACTAAAAGTCCTCAAATATTAGCAAGAATGGTACCAATTCAAAGACCTCGTCGAGATGATTTCAACGTTGCTTGAATCCCGTCAAATGGACTCCAGATGAAGAAGATATTCACTTTTGAAGTTTCGGAGAAATGGTGTTTTATTGTGCACAAATGGGAAAAAAAGAGGGTGCCATGTGGCACCACTGAAAGGGTGACACATGGAATCCGTATGTGTACAGTGTTGATGTGTTATAAAAATAGGATCACAAAGAAATAACAATAAACAAGATGCAAATATAAATCACATAGAACACCAAGAGAGACACTAATATAACGTGGTTCACCCAAGAAGGGCCACGTCCATACAAAAATTTCCAATCCTTATTATTATACCATCCAACAAATGAAGGGATACAACCTACAGCACATCCACTACAACTTCCTCTTCACTCTCTCATAGTCTCTCTCACACAATCAGATATCTTTACAATGCTACAATACACAGCCGTATCACAATGCCTTCCTTTTAAAGAGTGAATACCATGGGAAATTACTATGGAACACCTCATACCATGGGCCCATAAGTCACCCATTATTGACCAAGTCATGACTATGAAATTACAACATTTTACAAGGCATTTTTTTCCGAAAGTTTCGCTACGGGGGCGTTGCCCCCCTGGACCCCCCATGGTGACTATTTTGGGGGAAAATCCCCCCCAAAACCCCTTGTCATGGGATAGGATCCAGACATGGATGAAACACAACCTATGAATAAGGAATATCAGGCTCCATAACCAACAATCTCCCACTTGGAGATTGATCACAGCAACTCCACCGCTATTGCACTTGCTGGACTATGCTCTGAACCTTGGATCTGAAAAATTTATCATCTTCACCTTCATACTTGAAGGACAACTGAAACCGAGCAGGAACTCAGTTTCTCTCTGGTTACTACATTTTTCAACATGTCTGCAAGATTCTGGTTAGTGTGTATCTTTTACAACTTCAACAATTCATCTTCCAAAATAGATTGTATGAAATGGTACTTGAGCTATACATGTTTAGTCTTAGAATGGAAGGATGAGTTATTTGAAAGATCAATGGCACTCTGGATGTCACTGTACAACCTGTTATTCTTCTTCTTCTTACCCAATTCATCCATGAAAATATGTAACCAAATCATCTCTTTACTAGCCTCTGTAGCAGCAACATACTCTGCTTCCATTGTTGAAAGTGAAACAACCTTTTGTAGTTTCAAAATCCAACTTATTGTTGTTCCACCTACAATAAATACATACCTTGTGGTGCTCCTCCTGCTATATTTATCACCTGCCATATATGCATCAACATATCCCTGTTGAACAGTGTCTGGACCTACAAAACATAATGCATGAGTGGTAGTACCTCTCAAATACCTGAGAATACATTGTACTTCCTTCCAATGTTCTTTATTGGGATTGTTTGTATACCTGCTCACAACTCCTACTGTGTGTGCAATATCTGGTCTTGTGCACACCATGGCATACATATGTTAGGATATTTTAATATAGCATTATTTATTTTTCCTCGTTGCTGATATTTTCCCCCTAGTAGTGTGCAGATGTCATTCATGATCCATCTACCACCTTTTGAGCCCTGCATGCATCATTTTAGGACCACTTCAGTCAATTGACTATTTTATAGGAACCAAATGAGTGTTCCAGTGAATTCCACTTGAGTTAGCTGACTCTTGTGGGGGGTTATAGCTCTGGATGCCACTGATTTTGGCCTCATGCCCCCATTTCTGATTGACATGCATGACAAACTCACTATTGCACCCTCCTTATTCAGTTAATTGATTGTGACTTCAGTTAGTTGATTTTAGGTTCAGTTCAGTTGAGTTTGAGTCTTCCAGAGCACTCTAGTGGTGATAATCCATATGCTAGACCAACTGAGGTTTGAATTCTCCTGAGTCATTCGAATTCTCTCCATTGTAACATCATTGTTGATTATACTGATTATTGGATAGTGTGACATTATTTTGCTCTTATCTGAGTTCTACTGCATAATTATTTTTCTGCTCATTCTTTCTCTGTGAATTATACTCAGCTCTTAGATCTGCTGTGACATAGAATTTCACATGGTATCAGAGCCATTGAGCGAATAGGTTGAGCAGTTGCTTTCGGTAGTGCACCAGAAGCCTCTAGATTTCCACAGGAAATCCCGGTGCCATTGCATTGAATTCATTGGAGAAATCCAATGAGGTCTAGCCAGGTGTGAAGCATCCGAATAAAAGTGCCTATTGTCCTAAAGTAGTGCTCAGTAGTAGTCTACCTCCATTATTGATATTTTTTTGTAGGTTATTCAAATTTTTTGAGTACAGCAGCAGTTACAACAGTTTTCTGCACTTTCACCAGTTTTCTGCACTTGCACCAGTGTTTATGCACTTGTGTTTTTCTACACCTATTTTTCTGCACTCAATTTGATTAGTAGCAGTTTCACCTTGTATTATCTCTAGCAGTTGTAATGGACAATTTGAACTCTCCTCTCTCTCCCAGGATCCTGACACCCTTCAATTACCTTGATTGGAGGTTTGTTATGCATATGGTATTGCGCAACAGATCACTATACAAGGTGACAATGGGAAAGGATCCCGAACCACAATCAGTTGTGGATAAAACCAAGTATCTGAATATATTAGATGAAGCATTTGGTTTCATGTGTATTCATATTTCCAAAGATATACTCTTCCACTTTGAAGGATTGAAGACTCCAAGAGAGTTATGGTTGAAGTTAGAGATGCTCTTCAGAAAACAAGATGAGATAAGAGGCCATAATCTAGAAAATGAGTTGATTTCTCTTCAACCCAGTAGTTTCAAGACCATCTAACAATTCTTTTCAAAATTCAAATCTTTGGTTATGCAATGCAAGCAGTGTTGAATTGAGAAGAAGGATGAGCGGTTGGTGCTATCCATTCTGAGCAAGCTAGGTCCTGATTTCTCCATCTCTGTCTCTACCTTCCATTCTAGGTGAATATCAAACCCTGGTTGGAAGATTCCCTCCTTTGATATTTTCACTGAATCTCTCATCCAAGAACAATATAAGTTGATCCAAATGGGTGCCTTGATGGCCTCCAAAAATCAATCTCTTTTAGTTGGAGAACCAAAAAGTGCGAATGGGAAGGGGAAGCACAAAGGAAAGGATAAGAGGTCATATGAACCCAAGCATAATGCCAATTCAAGTCCATCGAAAGGATCCTCCAGCTCCAAGAAGGACAAACAAAAGGGATTTGATAAATCCAAGTGTTCCTATTGCAAGAAAGTAAACCACCCAGAGAGATCTTGCATGCAGAAGAAGATAGATCAGATGACTAAGCTTCTTGAACAACACAACATTGCCCTCCCAAAAGGTGCGAGAGAGACTGATTCTGGAAGTGAGTCTGATGGTCATGAGAGATTCCATGCATTAAAGGCTGTATTTTCAAAATCATAAGCCCTTCTCATAGATTTAGGAGCCTCCAACCACATGGTTTCCTCCAGAGAATCATTTTCTTCTCTGGATCTCAAAGATGGTCTAATTATTCACATGGGAGACAACTCTCAGATCTCTATTGAAGGGAAGGGCATAGTACATATGGAGCACAGTAAGTTCAAAAAGGTTCTACTTGTGCCTTCTTTGTCAGCAAATTTGTTTTATGTATATCAGATGACTCACACAGGTTCACCGAAGAAAGTGGTATTTGGTCCTGACATAGTTGAGATTGCAGAGATATCTACTGGGATGACTATAGCAAAACGGTTTGCAAACCATGCCTCCAAGGCATATTAATTCTCACATTTTTTCCATACTCTCTGCCTACCCCATCGAAATGTAATGAATATTAGAGTGATATCTCTTCTAATGAATATGAGGATCAAAATCTTGATGTTGAGAATAAATTTCAAGGAGATTCAGATTCAAATGTAGATCCAACACATGCTCCCAATCCATGGTCAAGGCCAATATGGGCTCACAAATTCCTTTAGTTGTTGGGAACACAGTTGGGGATCCATATTACCATAGAACCACCAGATCTCAGTATCATGCAAAACTTGCACTATGTCATGTAAATCCACTTCTCTCAGAGAGGTGCTACATGATGGTTGGTTTTGATCCACAATCTCTTGGACATACTTGTCATGGGGGGTATACAACCAAGCAACAACCTCAGTTGTCTGAAAAAATGTACTCAAATTTTCATGATTTGGACCATAATGAGCCATTCGCTCCAGTAGAAAGAAGGGTTCCTGAAAGACTTGTTTTGGTGAATACAACTTCTACACAGTGGGAGGTACATTAGAGGAGAAGATCCATATCTAGCACCTGCATTGTTATCCTGCATAGGAACAACCTGCCAATATTTTTGCAAAGGCTTTCACTGAGGAAAGTTTCTTCCTTCTCTGCTTAGTATGAAGGTTCTTTGAGTTCCCTATTATTGTTCTTTTGAGGGGGGGTATTTTTACCATGAGATTTTTCCCCATTTCCTTGTTTCATGGACAATTCTTTCTTTTTATCATTTATTTGATTGTATGGGGAGAATATTCCAACACCCCCCCGCAAGCTATACTATGAGAAAATAACTAAAGAGTAGGGCCCTGGTGACTAAGACTAAAGGTCACCCTGTAAAACAGCAAGATAGGGCTCTGGTTACTGAGACCAAAGGTCACCCCATACAACCAATCTAAAATAAACTAAGTGAGGAAAGAGGGAAAACCCAATGGGAAGAAATCCCTCCCTCAAAATAGACTGAAGGTGCTAAAGTAGCATATCATGACTTACCCCTGAAGGAGGCAAGTGTCCTTCTTTTTCGAAGAAGGATCGATCAATCTACAATAGATCATAAATGTGAGAAGGATGAACCCTTCCATGTTGAAAGTATGATCCGGTTCTTATGTGATCATGTGGATCATCAACCAAATCACCGACAGATCGGAGTGTTTGGGTATAAAATACACAAACACAAATATTTTAATGCCCATCTTGAGTAATTCTTATACATTTAAATTTATATTCCATAGCGTGTTCAAATAATAAGTGTAATGTACAACTTAGAAGATGAATTACTTTTTGGGGGGGGTTAGGGATCTTGGTAGTATGTATAAGATGTTTAAATCATAGGAAAAACGATTTGTGGGACCAAATATTCTTCATTCTTTGGTATATTAAATTTTGAAAAATATATTTATTATGTCTTATTAGCATCGGTTATTCGCATATGATGTGCTCCATCACAAACGAAGGAGTAAATGATCATGATAGCAATTGGAAATTGGATATAGTTTTAGTATCTTATGATGGCTAAGGTGGTAAACATCATTACTTTTTCAGACATTATGTGCTTGAGTTAATATATCTAGGAATGCCATATTATGGTTTATTTGGTTCATGATATCCTTGTGATCATGTGATGTGCTTAATTTAGTATGTGGCATTTGTATAGACTTAGTCCATAATAATTGAAGATTAAATGAGCATGTTAACATGTGGTTTTACATGTAAATTTATAGTATTATGAAGGTATGATTTGATGTCATGTAGTATTGCATGTGGATTCTTATTTCACGATGGTTTCATTCTAATGACAATGTGATATTGCATGTGGTCTTGTTTCATAGTGGTTTCATGATGTGATTAATAGTATGCAGTGACTGCATGTGGTTTCTTGTTACGTAAAGGTGAAAATTTGATTATAGCATGCGATTTGCTTCATGATGGTTTCTAATGAAATGTTGGCTTAAATTCAGACCCAGGGTTATAAACTAAGTTACCAACAATAATCCTATGAATATCGACATTTTCAAAATCCTAGAAGGATACAATCACACTCAAGACACTTATATGAATTACAGAGACTGAATTTAGGAAATGGAATTGCATAATCCCATCATTCACATTCGACATCTCATTCACACAATCAACCCATAAATCATTCATAAGAAATAAAAAATCATACACATGAAATGAGATAATAGTTGGTTCATCTTTCATTCATTATATCAGATCTCACATTACATTCATATACTCAAAATGGGGAATAAAATCAACCTTAGACAATCCTATTTCTTTGCTTTTTATACCAAACTGAGACAATTATGTCTCTTTCCAACTGTCTTTTAACTATTCTATTAAGTTACAAAACACATAATTAACTAAACATCACAACACGCTTCTTTATAATGTCGCAAATTTGTATTACAATTTTTTTTATCACTACAGTGCCAACAACCCCCCAACACTATGTTGGGATCACCCTCAAGCCCATCTTTACTTAAGAATCACCTGTTGAACTGATGGGAACACTTGTGACAGTTGCATTGAAAATCCATCAAATTAACTATTCATTTCTTCCATAGACTGCAACAAAGTATCAAAATCATTCTAAAATTTTATTGCTTCTTCCTTGGTGACATGATGTTGACTAGGTCACATAGCTTCACCTATGTCAATAGATTTCTAAGACTTCTCATAAACTTGTGCAATATTAACATAATGCATATTGGATTTTTCCTCAAGTCCATAATCTGAGTAGTGTCTTATTGTTACTTTGTCCTCATCCCATTAATTTTCTTGGTAAGGGTAGAGATTTCATTAATTGCCTCCATTCTTGTAGACAATGGAAATGTTTGTAAAGGCTGCTTCTTGGTTCTTATCTCTTCTTCCAACACTTTGACTTGTGCTTCTTTATCTGTTGCTTCAGGTATGCCCTGCAAGTGACCCCAAATTGAAAAACTCATATTCACCAACTTTGACAAATTATGCACTACTCTCTTTGCTTTATCAAATGCCTCCTTTTCCTGGACAATCTGTTGTTTCAACTCTACTTGTTCTGGTGTCTTTGTTTGTGAAATTTGTTCTTTAAGTGTTTCATTCTATGTGCACAAACCTTCAATCAAGTATTTAATATCTTGACACTTTTATTCAATAGTAGTAGAAATCATTTCCTCTGGGCACAACTCCAAATGTAAGTATTCTACTACGGTAGTCAAAGAAGAATTCTCCGTAACAATTTTGAATGAAACTGTTGCAAGTCATTGTGAAATTTTGTCATATCCGCATAGCACACAGTCATTTGTTTTGTCAACATTACAGTATATCTGCATAGCACACGGTAAAATGCAGGTTGCTTCATAATTATCATTGAAATTTCTTCTACTAGATTCCATATCACTACGTGAGGGTCCACACTTATATACCTCCTTGTGACAAGATCTGTTCCTATAGTATCCCTTGTAGGATAATCCATCTCCATTGCTTACTTGTATGTTTAGGACCATTAATATTCAATTTACCTTTCAATCTACCCAATTTCTTGGTCGACATCACTTGCAATGATTATTCCATTTTCAGATTAGTCTCAATAGACCCAATGATCTTCTGTAACTCTATCACCTCCATTGATGAAGTACCTTATTCCTGAAATAATTGAGTTTTTACCTATTTCTACTTGGATGTTTCTAGTGTTGTATCTTTTGTTTGCATTTTTGTTTTTTCTTCCTCTATTACAACCAATGAAAATAATGTGGTCCTTTTCGTCTTCCTCTTTTTAGGTACATCCTCCACAGGATTTGGGTGTTTTTTCTTCTGTGCACTTATCCTTGTGGAACCATGCACTTACTTCAAACTTGTATATCCTTTTGCTTGCTTCTTATTTTTCTTTGGAGTACCCTTTGGAGTATTCAATATTTCCACATATGAATCTAGCTTCCATTAGTATTCCTCAGGCCAATCCATCATAGCTTCCTTAATGTCTTCCTTAGTCACATAAAAAGGTGATCCAATAATTTTTACGAGAAATTTCTCAACAAAAATATTCGACGAAGGATCTTTTACTGACGATTAATTGCATGTGAACATGAGCATATAATCATTGTGTGCATTGTTAATCAAAACCAACCATATGACAATGCCATAGAAATTCCAAGCACATAAATGAAAACCCATGTGATAATGGATTTCACCAGATGTACTAGCTACGTCTCCGAGCCTACTCTAAAAGAGAGACCGATCCATTAATATGATGAACGTAATACATAAATATTTTTCATCACAAATGGATTTCACCTGCAGTAGTCTTTACCAACTTCTCACCATCTATGCTGCATAACAAGTGCCTCTAAAAAGCCACACTCTCTTGAAGATCCTTCACCATTGTTCTTCGGACCAAGAATGTCGAAGGACAACACCTATATCAATGAAAATCTGTAGCTGATAATACATGCACAAAAACTATCTATGAAAGTAAACACTCTCCTTCATGTCCTTTACCTTTGTTCTTCGGACATAGAATGTTTAAGACCAATAATTGCATCAGTGCATAGCTGGAGATGATAATCAACTGACCATGAATCTGTAGGATCTAAACAAGTTCATACTTGCCTCATCATGTCCCAAGGAGCTTATGAAACTTGGACAAGTTTTTATAAAATTTCCAAATAGGACTTAGGCATAAATACAATGCCTCTCATTCTCATCATTCCTTAAGAGTTGCTAAAAGAAACTTTTACAATATGGAAACATCAATACAAATAGAATGCACTAGTGGTGGACACTATAGTCACAAAACCACTATCAAAGTGCATATGCTAACTCCCCAAAGATACCCTTGTTTTCCATTGATAATACATATGGAAACTTACAAAGATCGGGCTTCAAACTAATGGGTTTCAATAGTTACATGAAAACTATATAAAATAAAACCCATAGATTTATAAATTGGGATTTCAATAGTTTATAATAAACTATAATGTTTACCCATATTAAAAACAAGGGAATGGAACGACGCATCATTAAAAGGGAAAAATCAAACTTTTACCATAGTTTTTGACCCATCTCCATATGCATGCTTGGGTGTCCTTGATGATCTTGGCCACTTGATCCTATGGCCTCGACCCTTTCCTTGATTCCCACTTGCAATAACTTCTCCCCTATGTCTTGATGGAGAAGTTCTTATATAGCGCAAGGGTGGTCGGGAAGTCCACCCCCTCGACCCCCTTTTCTTGGCAACAAAACTTAATTAAGGCATCGTGCCTAACCATATGGTAAACATGGCATTTGTTACAACGTTGTGATGTTTTTTATATAAAAATATATATGTTGGTTGCAACAATATATATATATATATATATATAATGTTGCAAACATATATTTTTGGCGGCCCCATTGCAATGTTATATAATTATATTGTGGTTGTTGGGTAGGAGACCCGAGGTCAAACCCGTGGGATCCCCCATTTTTAGTTGCATCCTCCCCCATAACAACTTAAATTAAAAACTTTCGAACCTTGTTACAACGACCATGCGGTGGCCCAATGGTAAGTTCGTTGTGTTGTTTCCATTGAGGTCGGGGGTTCAATTCATGCAGAGCCATTTTTGGCATATGGTTGAGTTACCCAACCAACCAGGGACTACCACATGATGGCCCCATATTGGACCACTTCAATGCCACATCACTTTCCATATATGCCGCATGTAAAAATTTGATAGGTCCACACCGATGCCAATTTATCAAGCCTGCCAACTGGGATTCCATTTGTTGCTACATGGGGGCGCCACATCATATTGGTTATGGAGCCCGATATTCCTTATTCAAAGGTCGTGTCTCAGCTATGTCTGGATCCCAACCCATGATGGGGTGTTTGGGAGGTATTCCCCCCCAAAAATAGTCTCCATGCGGGATCCAGGGGGGGCGACGACTAGTTTGGGAGCCCCCTCTGGCAAGGGTTCGCGGGCAGTTCCCTCGTAGCGAAAATTTAGGAAAAAATGCATGTAAAATGTTGTAATTTAATAGTCATGACTTGGTCAATAATGGGTGATTTATGGGCCCGTTGTATTGGGTGTTCCATAGTATTTTCCCATGGAATTCGCTCTTTAAAAGGAAGGCATTGTAATGCGGCTATTGATTGTAGCATTGTAAAGATATCTGGTTGTGTCAGAGAGACTGTGAGAGAGTGAAGATGAAGTTGCAGTGGATGTGCTGTAGGTTGTATCCCTTCATTTGTTGGATGGTATAATAATAAGGACTGGCAATTTCTGTGTGGACGTATCCCATCTTTGGTGAACCATGTTATATTGATGTCTCTCTTGTAATGTGTTTTATGTGATTTATATTTGCATCTTGTTTATTTTTATTGCTCTGCGGTCCTATTTTTCTAACAATTGGTATCAGAGTCAAAGATCAATTTGGAAAATAAACTCGCAGGAAAGAAGGGTTCCTGGTTCGAGTGGGAGAAATGGTGGAAGAAGGAAAGTTTAAGGTCGAGAAATTTAACGGCCAAAACTACCAGTTATGGAAGATGCAAATGGAGGACTATCTGTATCAGAAGGATCTATTCCTACCATTGGGAGGAAAAGCAAAACAACCGGAAACTATGAAGGACGGAGAATGGGAGGTTCTTGATAGAAAGGCACTGGTAACAATATGGATGTTCATGGTTTCGTCGGTGGTTTTCAATATTTCAAAAGAAAAGACAATGGAGGGTTTGATGATTGCGTTGGGTAAGATGTATGAAAAACCCTCAACCTCCAAAAAGCTATTTCTAATGAAGCGTTTATTTAATATGAAGATGTCAAAAGGTGGATCTTTTGTTGATCATTTAAATGAATCTAATACTATTAAAAATCATCTAAGTTCTTTAAAAGTGAACTTTGATGATGAGGGTAGGGCTCTTCTAATCTTGTGTTTATTTCCAGAAAGTTGGAACGAATTGGTCATGGCTATAAGTAACTTTGTCTCTGGTTCAAACACTTTGAAATTTGATGATGTTGTCGGTGTTATTCTTAGCGAAGAAATGTGAAGGAAAACCACATGTGAGACATCAAGTAATGCATTAACCATGGAGAGCAGGGGAAGACAAAGGGAGAGAGGAAAGAGGCCGGGTAATTGCAGCAAGTCTAGGAAGGGCATATCCAAGTCCAGATTGGGAAAGATAGAGTGCTGGAACTGTGGAAAGAAAGGACATTTGAAGAAAGACTGCAGATCTCTAAAGAAGAAAGAAGATGGACAGCAAGAAACTACTCATGAAGCAAATGTAGCAGGTGATGTGTTACAATATGCTTTGATTCTTGTATTAAATAATACTAGTGATTACTGGGTAGTAGATTCAGGGGATTCATGTCATGCTACACCAATAGGAAATTCTTTAATGATTATGTTCCAGGCGATTTTGGACATGTTTTATTGGGTGATGATGGACCAAGTAAAATTGTTGGAGTGGGTAAGGTACAGATAAAGTTAAATAATGGTGAATGGCTGCTGAAAGATGTAAGGCATATTCCTGCTATGAAAATAAATATGATCTCAACAGGGTAGTTGGGAGATGGTGGCTATTTATCCACATTTGGAGAAACATGGTGGAAGATCACTAAAGGATCAAAATAGAAAAAGGAGATAGGACATGTGCGTTGTATTTATGTCATAATATTGACTGTTCTATCTCTTTAGCTTCCAAAAGAACATATACAACATTGTGGCATCATAGGCTTTAAAGTTTGAAATTTTGTGAGAATTGTGTTTATGGAAAACAAAAGAGAGTCGGATTTCCCAAGGTTGGGAAACATGAGAAGACTGAAAATATTGAGCTTGAACATACAAATGTATGGGGACCGGCTCAGGTACAATCTCTTGGTGGATCTCATTATTATGTTAATTTTATTGATTATGCAACTAGAAATACTTGGGTTTATTGCATTAGACATAAATATGATGTGTTTGCTACTTTTAAGAAATGGAAATATTTGGTTGAGAATGAGACAGGAAAAATGTTGAAGTGTCTCAGATCTGATAATGGAGGTGAATATTGCGACAAGGATTTTGATAGTTACTGTTTATACCATGGGATTCGTAGAGAGAATACAGTCCCAAGAACACCACAAGAAAATGGTGTGTTAGAAATGATGAACAGAACAATCATGGAGTGTGCAAGGTGTATGAGATTGCATGCAGGGTTTTCCTTATAGTTTTGGGAAGATCCTCTAGATACTGTTGTCTACTTAATAAACAAAGGGCCTTCAAGTGCTTTGTAGGGTGGTATTCCATAGGACGCACGGACATGTAAAAAGGTAAACTACTCTTTTATGAGAACTTTTGGTTGTGAAGCATTTTTCCATATTGATAAAGAAAATATAACAAAGCTTGAGGCGAAATCCAAGAAATGTACCTTTATTAGATATGAGGTTGATGATTTTGGTTATCGCTTATGGGATTATGAAAATAAAAAAATCATTAGGGGTAGAGATGTGGTATTCAATGAAAAGGTCATTTATAAAGATCAATTGCAGGGAAAGAAACAAGAAAATGAAAACATAGAGTACATCGTGTGCTTGATGAAATCAAAGAAAATGAAGTTCCAAAGGTGCCCGAAAATCAAGAACAACAGCAGGTACCTCAAACTCCCACAAGTGTTAGAAGATATACCAGGTTAAGTAGACCCCCTGAACGATTCTCTCCTTCACTGTATTATTTATTGATGACTAATTTTGGTGAACCAAAATGTTATGAAGAAGAAATGCAGGTGGAAACTAGTTAGAAATTGGAGCCAGGCATGAATGAGGAGATGGAATCCTTGGTAAGAAACCGGACTTGGTATTTGGTTCAGTTTCCTACTGGTAAAAGAGCATTGCAGAATAAATGGGTTTACAGGTTGAAGGAAGAAGATGGAGGAAAGAAGCGGTACAAGGTTAGACTTGTTGTAAAGGGGTTTGCATAGAAGAAAGGTATATATTTTGATGAAATATTTTCTCATGTTGTTAAAATGACTTCAATTAGAACTAATTTAATTCTAGTGGCGGTATAATATTTTCATCTTGAACAGTTAGATGTAAAAACAACCTTTATCCATGGGGATTAGGAGGAAGAGATTTATATGCAACAGCCACAGGGGTATGAGGTCAGAGGGAAGGATAATTTGGTATGCAAGTTGAAGAAGAGATTGTATGGCTTGAAGCAAGATCCAAGGCAGTGGTATTTAAAATTTGAAAGGTTTATGACATAAGAAGGTTATAGTAGATGTCATTCTGACCACTGTGTTTATTTCAAAAGGCTAGATAATGGAAGATATATTATCTTGTTATTGTATGTGGATGACATGCTTGTTGCAAGGTCTAACATGCAGGATATAAATGTGCTCAAAAGGAAGTTAGCTAATTCATTTGCAATGAAGTATTTGGGTGCTGCAAAGCAAATACTTGGTATGAGAATAACAAGAGACAAGAAAAATCGCAAATTGACATTGTCTCAGGGTGAGTACATACAAAAGGTGTTGGAGAGGTTTAGAATGCAGAATGCAAAACCAGTTATTACACCTTTGGACATCCATTTCAAACTAAGTAAGGAGATGTGTCCCAAGACACATGAAGAGATAGACTACATGTCCAGGGTTCCCTATTCATTAGTAGTTGGAAACTTGATGTTGTGAAATTCTATGTCACAACAGATCTAAGAGCTGAGTATACCTCATAGAGAAAGAATGAGCATAAAAATAATTATGCGGTAGAACTCATATAGGAGAAAAATAATGTCACACTATCCAATGATTAGTATAATCAACAATGATGTTACAATGGAGAGAATTCGAATCACTCAGGAGAATTCGAACCTCAGTTGGTCTAGCATAGGGATTATCACCACTGGAGTGCTTTGGAGGACTCAAACTCAACTGAACTAAACCTAAAATCAGCTAACTGAAGTGACAATCAGTTAATTGAATAAGGATGGTGCAATAGTGAGTTTGTCATTCATGTCAATCAGAAATGGGCGCATGAGGCCATAGTTAGTGGAATCTGGAGATCTACCCCCCCATAAGAATCAACTAACTCGGGTGGACTGCACTGGAACACTTAGTTGGTTCCTACAAAATAGGGAACTGACTGAACTAGTCCTAAAATGATGCATGCAGGGCTCAGTGTTAATGTATTTGTAACTTTGGAAGATATTCACTTGTATATTATATGTATTACATTTGTAATTTATTGTATCCCCAACGGAGATGTATTATTCCTCTGATTGGAACTGTCGTCATTTGTATTTGCAAGTATCACAAGTTATATTGTAAGTGTCATAAATTATATTTGATGGGTTATTAGACCACCTTAGAGGGGTCGGCCCAGTATGAGTTAAAGGGTTATTAGAGCACCCTAGTGGGGTCAGCCCAGTGACAAGTGGTAATGGGTTATTAGACTCTCCTAAGGGAGGTCGGCCCAGTTAGACTAAAAGGCAAGTAAAGGTAAAGTATAAATAGAGAGGAGCACCTCTCTATTTATCCATTCATTCACTCACTCAGTTCGCATTAGTGAGAGAGAGGAGGAGTGAGCACAAGTGGAGGAGGAGAATATTCTAGGAGACTATCTCTTGTTTTGGGGTTTTATCTTTGTGATCTTTGTATTGGTTCTCATTCTATCTCTGAGGAAGTTGCGAGGTTTTTCACCTTCTTGGTTTTCCCCAGTGAAATGATTTGTGTCTCTTGTCTCTTGTGTTTTGATATGTTGTACATGTTGTTATCTAAGTTAATATACTAGATCATATTGAATTAAATGATGAAAAACTAGCATGGTATCAGATCTATCATGAAGGAAGGAATTGTATGGTATTTACGACACTTGTTGCACTTACGACAAATTGGAAGCTAAGGCTTGATATAGTAAAAACTAGTCATCGTGGAACTTTCTCTATGAATCAGTTTTGGCGAAGGATAAGCGTCTGAATTTTTTACAGGATGAATATTTGACACAGATGTACCCTGTGTAAAAATTTCAGCCTCATATTCGTTGTACTTTGTGAGATATGAACCGTACAAGTTAGGGTTTCTGCTTCTTCCAGAATGCATCCCTAAACAGGTGACCTAGGAACAAAGGTAATATCTCAAGCTAGGAAGCTCCAAATGGAATTCCATAAAAAGTGGTATTTAGGGAATGGACTATAGTTTCACAAGTCCAATTTTTAGAGGCCTAAGTTGAAACAGTGACACATGGCACTCTGTACAAGTTCGCTATGCTGTTTCATCCCATAAACAGGTCATATTGTGACACTTAGAATATCTCTCTCATGGATAATCCATTGAAGCTCAGATCTGTGGGGTTGGAAAGATGACAGGTCAGTCTAACACAGGCCAAATTTTTAGACACTAAGGATTCGAAATTTCAGAGATACATCAGAAACAATATGGCATATATTTCTGTCAAAACAGAATTGGATTCTGAGCACTTCATTTTTGGTTTGTCACTGCTGTGGGAAATTAGGGATTTTGAAAGAAGTGAAATTTTGGAGTGCTCTTAGCATAGGATTTATCTCCTCAGTAAAATTGAAATTTAGAGACCAATATCGAAGTTTTTGGTTGGGTAGAACCCTGAGATCCATCAAACCCTAGTTCGGGTTTTGGACCAGAAAACCAGATTTTGACAGAAATTGCAGATCCGAAATTCATAGGTCATTTTTAAAGGGTCAATTTTTGAAGTTTTCAAAATATGAGCACACCAGTTTGCTCGCCTCAGTCAAATGCATCTCCTCGTCCAGACAAAAGTTTGAAATTCCAAGTTTGGATTTTTTTTAGGGTTTCTCTGCCAAACCCTAGCCAACTCCAGATCCAGTTTCAGCAAATCAAAGTGGATTGGGTTAATCCTAGAAGAGAATGAATTGGACACCTACATAAGTGAAGAAGTTCCAGTTCCAGAGGGAGATGAGGCTAAGGCCTTACATAAGAATACTACAAGCAATCCCAATAGGTATAACTTGAGGAGATACAAGTATGTTTTGAAATCTGTTCATGATTAAGTTTGTCTTCATATTATTGAGGTTAGTACAATCTTGATTAATTTTAGACTTATCTTATCACCTTAGTAAAAGCATGAATGCATGTGAATGATAGAATACATTCATTGATTAGGGTTATGACACTTATGATTGTACTAATGCACTTTGGAGTTGTATGAGGATGATGTTGTCCGCTAACATGAAAGGTATATCAAGAAAGTCAAATCAAGTTCTAGATCAAGAACATATGACCATGGTGACATGAATACAAAGACACATCCATAACCATTGATCACATAGAAGCTCTACTTACAAGGTATGTATAATTTGGTTCTACAATGCTTAACTTTTGAGATATGCAGGTTACTAGCACAAGGTCTCTAAATCATTGAAGAGAACAAAGAAGACATTGTTTGGGTATGTTAGACATAACTCGCAAACATGATAATCCATGTATGTTTTTCCTATATCAAGTTAGAATTCTACCTTGTGTTAGGATCTCATATAAGTATGCTTTTGTATGATTGATAATGATTATTCATGAAGTTATAAGTTTGAGTAATCATGGGCTTATGCATATTATGCTTCTTCCTTTGAATAATGATATGACAAAACAGAAGAGTCCTATGGTCAAATAAGAATATGCATGAGTAAAAGAAGTCCTCCCTGAAACCTTGAATACTAACGCTTGTGATAAATTAACTGTGTATGAAATGACCATGACCATACATGTTTAAGACTATTTAGAATCATAATATTTTGATAGTATTGAGATTATACTAATGAATGTATGATTATGTATGAGATATTGAGGATGACACAATGATGACACTAGTGCACACTTAAACATGCATAGTGGTCCAAGATGGATAGAAGTTCAAATACATAAATGATATCATAAAGGAAGCAAAGATCAAGAGGGAGCACACTCCAGTATTCCTGTAAGGAAGCAAAGATTGAGAGGTAGTCCACCCAACAACTAAACAAATATAAGTATTTGAATTATCATTTCTTGTATATATGATTACTTAAATGATGTTGTTAAGTCATGTACATACTTATGTTCCTAGATTTATGATGTATATTATGCATTTTAGAAAATTTGCATTAATGAACAAGATACTACTAATATGAAAGTAATGGGTAAGTGGCCTATGGTACTGTACAACATTCCATTGCTACTTATCTAGAATGAAACCTCTTTCCTAACACGTTGGGAGTAGTGCACACTCTTAACAATGTTCTAGTAGAGATGGAAGGCATATAGAAAGTTACCGTATGAATACGGGATATGGATGAATGTTGTATTGAAGCATTGGCTAAGATAATTGCATGACTGTATGACATATGTCTTTATGTGTAAGATTTTGTTCTGAAAACTATGAGAAGTTTCTAATCATGCAATTGAATTTGACTTGTAGGAAAAATCGTGTACAATCACCTACAAAAGAAGAACAACAACATTTGTTCTAGCGACGAAGTTCAAGAAAACTACCTATTGAAGATATTGAAGAATCTGAAGTTACCAGGATCAGGGATATAGTAATGGAAGGATGCCATGATCGAAGAATACCAGTCGATCATGAAGAATGATGTTTGGGATGTGGTCCCAAGACAAGAAGGGAAGTTTGTTGTGACTTCCAAGTGGATCTACAAGATCAAGCATGCTGCAGATGGTAGCATAGAGAAATACAAGGCAAGGTTTGTGGCTCATGGCTTATCCCAGAAAGAAGGGATATATTATGAAGAGACTTTTGCACCCGTAGCCAGATACACTTCCGTCAGAACAATACTTTCTCTGGCTGTAGTAATGGAGTGGAAGATACACCAGATGGATGTCAACACAACTTTCTTGAATGGTGTAGTCGAAGAGGAAGTGTATGTGGAGAAGCCACTCGATTTTGAGACACATGATAGGGAGTCATATGTGTTCCGATTGAATAAATCCTTGTATGGTTTGAAACAAGCACCCAAGACTTGGGTATGATGCATTACTTTCTAGGCATGGAGGTGTGGCAGAATGCAGATGGAATCTTCCTTGGACAAGGGAAGTATGCAGTAGAGATCCTAAAGCAGTTTAGGATGATGGACTGCAAGGCCATGGCCACACCTATGGCATCGAACCTGAAGCTATTGAGTGATGCTTCATCAGAGTCTGTTGATGCCACAATGTATCGTTGGATGATTGGTTTCTTGATGTACCTGACGAACACAAGACCAGATATTTTCTTTGTTGTGAACACCTTGAGCTAGTTCCTAACAGATCCTCGACATGTTCACTTGATTGTTGTAAAGCATATTCTGAGGTACCTGAAGGGTATGGTTGATTATGGGCTCAAGTATGATGTGAATCAAAAGGTTAACCTTGAGGGTTATGTTGATTCAGATTGGGCAGTCAATGCTGCAGATAGGAGGAGAACTTCGGGGTACTGCTTCAGTATGAGATCAGCTGTGATCTTTTGGTTTAGCAGGACGCAATCCTGCGTAGCACTGAGTACAGCCGAAGAAGAGTATGTCGTAACTTGTTCGGCTACTTGTGAGGCAGTATGGCTAAGGAAGCTACTGTATGATTTTATTGATCTCCAGTTGGATGCTACTTCTATCTTCTGTGACAACCAGAGTTGTGTGAAGTTGTCTGAGAACCCGGTGTTCCATGACAAGTCGAAGAACATCGAGATCAAGTATCACTATATTAGGGATATGGTGCAGAGAGGAGCAGTGAAGCTCTTGTATGTTGCGACGGATGAGCAAATAACAGATGTGTTGACCGAGCCACTATCCAGGGTGAAGTTCGAGTACTTCAGAGAGAGGCTTGGTGTTCTTCAGATTGAAGATACTTCCAGGAGGAAGTGATGAGACACAGATGTAGGATCCCTTCCAAGCATGGTGGTAGGAGGATCCTTGTTACACCTGGAATATTACCACCATTAGATTCAGTGTATACACCCCTGGAGTTACCTTGATTGAGTGATTGACCTAGAAGGATTTGTACCCATTTGTACTAGGTTTCAAGAGTTCGTCGCAGGTTGCACTCATGCAGCATGCGACGTCGCACCTTGCTCCATTACAGAGTGCGATGAAGTCAGTTAATAGAAAAAAATAGCCCTTCGAGCTCTTTCTCGAAGCTTGCTGACTTGGGACCCTATCCCTGACCTCTTGGGAGATCTAGCACTCAATTCCTATCACCTTGGAAAGATCCCTTAAGTCTCTCCTATCATATCTCAACCTATCCTATCCATACCCTATCCACTTAGTCCTATTTAAATGAATCTCACTCCCATCCTAAGGGAGGAAGTCTATGGTACTCTTATGCTGGTGAAATCAAGCCCAATAGCTCTAACACTCTAGATTTGGGAACATCCACTTCTCTCTAGGAGCTTTGGCATGGCTTGTCGGAAGGAGCTTGCAGCGTTAAGGCTATGGTTGTAATCCTCTTATCTATTGTACTCCTCACTTTTCAATACAGTTAATATAATTGCTTTCCATAAATGTTGTCTCCTTGATGATGTTTAAAGCTTTCCTCCTAAACTATTAGCTTAGATCTATCATATGAGATATATGCTTTCACTTCTCATGCTCTGTCACATGTTAGACAAGGTTTAGCTACTTGCGATCTGGCAGCGCTAGAGAATTGGATCAACGAAGGAGAAAGGGATCTACAAATCGAAGGTAAACGATCTGCTCTTACATTTGTATTTCTATACGATCTAGGAAAGTATTTTATGTTCTGTCTTATTTGTTCTAAACTTACGTCAAGCTAGGGAGATCATGCCTTGAGTTCGTTCTCGGTAGATTTCCCGCAAAACAAATCTGGCGACCATAATGGGGAGATTCAATTTGTTCTGTAGTTGTCAATCTGAGAGTCATTTTCAGTTGATTGCTTGACACAAGCCTTTTATTTGTCATTTGCTTCTTGAGTTGATTTCACTATCAGATCTTCATCTTGAAGACTCTGATCTACTTCCTCTGAGTTTGTACTACTCATTTTCAAACCATTTCATAGTTCATTGCTTGGAGATTTGATTCATTTTTGAACTTAGACCTCTCCTGTCGCACTTGGTTAGTGAAAACAGGGCGACACTGTGTCATTTCTGGTCTCTGTTCTTTGTCTGTTAGCCACTTGTCGCAGTCCTCTCATTGGTATACTGCGACACCGTTGCACTCCCCACATTGGTGAACTGCGACGTCGCACTGTGTACAAGCACGGAGTGCGCCGATTTGTTGAATTTGGCATGCAGGCATCCACTCTCCATTTGTTAATCTGAGCTTTGGTTTGCTATATGAACTCCCTCTGTGCTGCAAGATCCAACCAGAGATCCCATCTTTGATTTGTGTGTTGAGTATTTGGTTTTGTTTGGATTGATTTTGGGTTCCGTCTTGGACAAGTCTGAGAACTGGTAGTGGTGGATACTTTTGTCTCCTCCACCTTCATCCACTCACCCTTGCATTCCGTCCTCTCCTTAACTGATCTAATTACTACATTAGATCAGCTCCCAGACCTCATTTGCATTATTTTTTGAGCTTTGCTTACTTGGTTTGCTTGCTACTGTCTAATTTTGAGTCTTGTGTGTCTTTCAGCTTGATTGAGTGCTTGTCTTTTCTTGAGTTTTTTGAGTGTACTGAGTGTTGCAAGTAGTGTTTTCTTTTCAGTCATTTAGGTCTGAAAGCGTAGTTGTTATCAAGTTAATCTTTTGATGCATCCGTTGAAAAGTTAAAAGTGCTTCTTTCCCATCATTTCTCAAGCATTGTTGTAGAAAATTGTTCGTGCATTGGAATGTTTTGCTTATGCATCTTTTGGAAGAATTGAATGAATGTATGACCGCTTGTGTTTTTCTTGAATTATGAGTTTCTCATTTTCTCAAAAAATCCAAGGTATACTTCAGTTTTTGCAAAATTGGTTCCATGCTAAGGAAAGGTAGATGCATTTTTTATTTTCATTGCTTTTAGGCCATTGAAAGTGAAATTGAAAAGCTTTCATACTCCATCTTATAATTCTCTCTTTTCATTACCTAGCATTACTTTCGTTTTGAAAAGGAAAAGAAAAGGAAAAAATGTTGTGATTTGGATTAGTAGTGCTGTGATTTTTTTTATTTTATTTTTTTTGCGTTTCGCACAAAAATGAAAAGAATGCTTTTATAGTCAAACTTGTTTGAATTGGGAATCATTGCATTTGCTTTGGTGAAATTGTTGGAAAGAAAAAGTTTTCTCCCTCCCATAGGTAGCATTCATCGAAAGAAAAGAATATTTCGTGCATGTAGCTAAGCCTTGCATTATTTTTTCGATTATGTACTCACCTCATGCATTCACCTAACCGTCCAGATAAAATTAACGGTAGAACTAGGTAAAAAAAATTAGCAACTTGTGTGTAAGTTAGAGACGTGTTCCGGCGTCGTTAAGCGTGGCAGCTGTCGTTATTTTCCAGCACTGTATCCCAGGGGTATTGTAGTCTTCCATGTACTTATTGGTATATCGAGCTCCTTCACGTACCCACCAAGTACCATAATACGTACTTGGGGTATATCGAAGGGTGTATCATGTACTCTGTAGTATATCAGAAGGTCTCTTGCCGAACGGTTGTGCATTAGACAGCACCACTATGGATTTGAGATCCCACGTACCTTGCGTATATCGGGAGACACCACTAGGATTACTGAAACCAACTGAGTTAACCATTTGGCAGTCTTGGAAAATCAATACACCGAGAACAACACTTAGGGAGATTAGCACGCATGTACTATCCAGGTAATCGGGTATGCAGGCAAGGGTACGGTCCCAATCCTCCTTGTCACATCATATTGTTGGACCCTGCAGTATATAGCGGTTTGCAATGTGTTGATAATCCCGTGAGATTCCAGACTTTGAATCCACTCTTATCACATAAGTTTGCTTGTGGCCTCAGTTTGTGTAGGGTTTTGTTTGGTTTGATTTTCTTTTAGCTTACCTTAGGAGATTTTTTTTTTGTTTTAGTCACTTTAGCTGAATTTCCTTGGAGAAGGTCCCGTAGAGTCCAAAATTTTCCACTCGAATATCCCCTTAACCAGGAGGTAATTTCGAGGGTAAGGATGAATCCACATGCCAGGGTTGGGTTACAAGAAGTGGAAATCCCACTTTGAATATTGGAGGACATTTGTTTCCACATACTCCTCCAGATTCACCTGCCTCTCATCCCCCGCAGGATGAAGAAGCACAAATCCCCACTTCACAAGACTTACCTCCCGTTGCACAGGGAGATCCTGCATCGTTGGAATCGATAAATCAACCCCAGGATGACCCCATAGTAGCTGCTGGTCCAGCTGTAACCTATTGGACATATTCTACCGGTCACCTAGTGGCCCATTTTTCCATTGCACCCCCACCCAGTCAGGCCAGTCCCGACGACCGCTTGACACCTTATCGCGAGCAATTGGCTCATTTACGCGCCATGGGTGAGGAGTTTTGAAGTCATAACTTTCAAATAAGGTTCGACGACCGACAAATCCCGGGTCGCTCTTTATCTTTTGAGTCACCAGAATCATCCACGCAACACGTGACCACTACTGAAACTGGTCAACCATCCATCCCTACACGTGCATCTCCTAGACAGGAGACCAGTTCGGTAATTCCTACTACCCAACCGGTTGAATTACAACAGTCCAACACACCCATTACTACCACAGTTACTTTACCAGTTCCTCCCCCACCTCAAAATTCGAGGGGAGGATACTCCATTCCCCTGGATTATCTTGTTGGTCACGTTACTGCTACGGTAGCTAGTCAACAACCCATGTTAGTTCAACCTTTTCTTAGTGGTCATCCCATTGTGGATGGGGGACAACCCCCATTTTCTAACCAGAACGTAGGCAGTGGAATCCCCAATGGACCTCCCGTTGGACCTTATCAACCCGTTAGACCATCCACCATGGGATTATCTCATGTTGGGGGGCCATCCAATGTAACTCAACCCTCATGTAGTCAAGCATATCTAGGTTCCTTTAACCCTGCGTCGAGTCAATCTAATCCTGGAAACACACCATTCGGGATACCCTATCCCAGAAATCCTTACACTCTATGGGGGAAACAACCCATTTTACAACATGGACCCCAACCAACTATCCATCAAGCACCACCACCCTCGATCGATCCACCTCCACCTCCCGTCGGAGGCGGTGGGACCCCACCCAAATTTGGAGGAGGCAGACCTCTCCCTTCTGGCAGAGGTCCAACTAATTCTACCAACAACGGCCCCCACCCTTCCGGCGGTGGCAGGAATGATCCACCACCTCCCCCAGGAGGAGTCAGCGGAGGACCACCTTATTATGGTGGGGGAGGACACTTCCCTTTGGGTAGTGGAGGTGATCCACCACCCCCTCCAGGAGAAGGCGGTGGCGGATCTAATTATTATGGTGGTGGTGGTGGTGGTGGCGGAGACCCTCATCCTTTCGGCGGTGAAGGTGGTGGGGGCCCCCATCCTTCTAGTGGCGGAGGTGGTCCATCACCCCCTCCAGGTGGAGGCGGTGGCGGGCCACCTTATTATGGTTATGGACATCCACCTCCTCCCGATGGTGGCGGTGGGCACCCACCTCCTCTCGGTGGTGGAGGTGGAACCCCACCTTATTGGAATGGACCACCTTATGGTGGCGAACCCCTTTACGGTCTGGACGGCACACCCCCCTACGGTCAGTTTCCTCCATGGTCACCCTTTAATCAGTCAATACGAGGTCCTATTGGTCCTTACATGCCTTACCAATACTACCAGTACCTGCAACCGAATCAATAGCTACCCTTTTTGGCTACTTTGGACCTACCTGATCTATCTTGACTGATGAACAACCCCATCTACCATGGAACTAACTAGCCCCCAATTCCTGTGAAACTTCCATCGGATATCCCTAAGTTTGATGGCAAGTTGGACAGGGATCCTAAACACCATGTGATAACATACTATTTATGGTGTTCATCCAACTCTCTGATGGATGACTCGATCCGTCTCAAATTATTTCAAGGGACTTTCACTGGTTCGGCTGCCAAGTGGTATATCGAACTACCACCTCATTCTTTTCATGATTTCAGTTCTCTTGCTATGAATTTTTTGACGCATTTCCAACTGCCTATACGGTACGAAATCGGTATGGACCTTCTCACCTCTCTCCGCCAGAATACCGCTACTCATATCTCTACTCATATACATGAGTGGTGGAGGAGAAGACGCTTGATTAAGGCTCCCATTCCGGACCAACTCCTAGCATATTGGTTTACGAAGTCTCTCATCCCTCACATAGCTCGAGATGTTTCCATGGGCGGTGTTGTCACTAAAGAACAAGCTATCACTCGTGCCCATTACCTAGACTTGTTCTATGCTCAATCGAGCACGTTGCTTGAGATTCTTCCCGACGCACCCTGCGACACTTATGACCCCACGAAACCTCCTAAGGGACCCCAAACTGATGGCATCATTGGATCCCTTAACACCCATCCTACTTCCAACACTGTTGGATTGTCGAACCTTCATGGTTCCTCCCCATTACCAACTCAGGCTGGCCATAGCACCACCAAATCAACCACTCCTGCTGTAACTGAAGAGGTGAATTTTGTCCAATCAGCTTCATCTCAGAAGTCCGGCAGCAAGAGGAAGAACAAAGGAAAACCTAAGAAGTCTTCCGCCTAGTAGGAACAAAAGAGCACTCCTGATGATACCAAACAGAAACGGAAGCTAAAGTATCCTTGTTTACTGTGCAAAGACGATCACTTCTCCAAAGAATGTCCCCATAGAGACGAAGTCCAAAAGTTTCTTAGGGGTAAACCGACTCCCGCAGTCCTCAACGATTTGTTTCCCACTCAAAACCAGTAGATGATTGCTCAACCTCCCCCAACCCAGGGGGAACCATCCAATACCACGCATGTTCTCATGGTGCGTAACGAGACGATCAATTTGAACACTCGCTCACGATCATACGACTCGATCCCTTCGAAGGAACCTGCTGGAAGTAATACTGAAAAAGCTTCCAACTCTTTACCTGATGTCACTGTACCATCAACTTCTCTCACCGTTGAGAAGCCGTCCTTAGATTCGATATTGCGACTTCCCAAGAGCACGATTCGAAAAGCCGTTTTGAATCCCAATGCTTGGGCAGCACATAATTACAATATTGTTGAAGAATTGGCACAAGCTCCTTGCGCCATGTCCACGCTAGAAGTTTTGCAGAATTGTCCTAATCAACACAAAAATCTCCTTGCAGCAATCGATGCAGTTGACCCTGATTCTTCGAATACCATCATGTTCCGACTTGACTACTTCAAGCCGAGGCTTTCCCATCAACTCACATTCCAAGTAGCTGCAAACATTGCTGGGAAAATTATCCACCGTACCCTTTTGGATGAAGGCACCTCTACTTCTGTCATGTCGATCACCTGTTGGAGAGACATCGTCTCTCCTGAATTGAATCATTCTCCTACCATGTTGAAAGCATTCGATGGGCGTGGATTTCAACCTCATGGGCTCCTACAAGCTCTCGCAGTTGAGTTGGGCGGAAAGACCGTAACCATTAATGTGGAAGTGGTCTCGGCTCCGATAGATTATAATCTCTTGCTTGGTCTCAATTGGTTTTACGCCATGCAGGTGGTAGCCTCTTCAGTCTTCCACATAGTACAATTCCCCCATCAAGGACGAATTGTTACTGTTGACCAATTAGATTTTTGCACACGGGACACTACCACTCATCCTGGTGACCATGTTCCTTCCATTGGACAAACGTCAAAACAGTATGAGAGTATAGGGGTTGGCCTTTTGAAAGATTCATCTCTCATGGGTGTTTTTCCGACTTCAGACCCCACTAATCATGTTTCCTTGGTGAACATGATCTCCACAGAGATTTCATTTCACTCCACTGATCCTTGGCTTGTACCCGACGAAGCCACAACACACCTGATTAGAAACGCAATGCCTCTTTCACCCGCTGAATGCATTTACGAGGCTATCCAATCAGCACTGGAGGACCACTTAACTATGGCCTCCCCATCATGTTCTCTACGACGGGAATCATCTCTACCTGATCTCTTACTTCAGACTTTTCATTCAGACGAGTCCATCATGGAAGTTATGAATGTTGACGATGGCCCGTGGGATGACCTCCACTATAGGTCATCTTTTCTTCCTCCTTTGGAGTACATAGAGGACAACATTAGCACCATCTTTTCACCGGATATCTACCTGTTCCCTCATTCCTCCATACTCACGTGTCTTTCGGACACTGAGGACAACTTGGCCAACATTGAGCCTACCACCCCGGTAGAAATTTCGGTGAAACCTGGTATAGTGGAACACATTCGCATAGGCCAGAAGTGTTCCCCTGAAGAAATAGCTATTGGTACGGCCTTATTTAAGCGATTTCGAGATGCATTCGCTTGGTCCTATGAGAAAATGCCTATGATAGACCCCACAATTGTTTCTCATGAAATAAAAACCTATCCTGACATCAAACCTATACGTCAAAAGTTGCGACCGGTACACCCCTGGAATACTGCAGCGATTAAGGCAGAGATTGAAAATCTCTTAAAGGCTGGCTTCATCTATCTTGTCCCGTTGACGGATTGGGTCTCAAACGTCATCCCTGTGAACAAAAAGAAGGGTACCATTCGCGTTTGTGTCGATTATCGGGACCTCAACAAGGCTTGTCCAAAGGACAACTACCCGACCCCGTTCATTGACCAGATTATCGAGAATTGTGCCAGAAGCGTCATCTTTTCATTCATGGATGGATTTTATGGTTACAACCAGATTGAGATCAACCCAGCTGAACAACATAAGATGGATTTCATCTGTCCTTGGGGGATGTTCGCATACCGCAAACTCCCGTTCGGCCTTAAAAACACTAGCGCCACGTTCCAGCGGGCCATGTCGTATGCCTTCCATGACATTAAGGACTTTGTGGAACCTTACCTGGATTATCTCCCTGCTCATTCAAAGCAGCATGAGTTCCACATGGATCATCTGACAACCATTTTACTCAGATGCAGACGGTACAATATCAGTCTGAATCCTCATAAGTGTATCTTTTGCGTTGAATCTGAATGCCTCTTAGGGTTCATTGTCTCGAAGGTTGGGATCCGCATCGATCCCTTAAAGGTGGAAGCCATTGTCAACCTACCACCTCCGACTGATGTGACGGAACTTCAAATTCTCCAAGGGAAGGCGACTTATTTAAGGCATTTTGTTTGTAACTTCGCAGAGAAGACTAAGGGGTATATGAAACTACTTAAGAAGGACATCCCATTCATTTGGGACAATCAAGCTAAAAACTCCTTCGACAACATCAAACATGCCATCACGCATGCCCCTGTAATCCAACTGCCAAACTATTTCTGAGATTACATCTTATATCTCGCTGCTTCTGCTACCACTACTGCCATGGTTTTGATACAGGAGGAACCAAATGCCCAGGAACATGTAATATACTATGCGAGTAAGGGTCTCATTGACGCTGAAACTAGATATTCACATGTCGAGAAGCTTGCTCTCGCGGTAGTCATCACCGTCCAAAATTTCCGCCACTATATCTTGCTTCACACCACCACCATCATCGCAGACTCAAACCTCATGTACCACGTATTGACATGTCAAGTGCTTGGGGGCAATTATTCACGCCAGATTGTGATACTGCAAGAATTTGACCTTCTTTTCGAGAAAGACAAGTCTAAAAAGTCCTTGGTGTTTGCTGAGCTTATTTGTGACCTTCCCCATTCTGATGTAGAAGTCGAGCACAATGACTCTTTTCCAGATGAATCGTTGTTTCTCATCAGTACGAATTATCCGTGGTATGTATATATTTCGTTATATCTTCAAACCCAATGCTTCAACCCTCAACTCTCTCGCGATGACTGTCATAGAATACGCCACCATGCGAAGTATTATTTGATCATCATTGATACTTTGTATTGCCGTGGTGTCAATTCAATTCTTTGGCGTTGTCTAAGTCACGATGAGGCTGAACACGTTCTGAATGATTGTCACGCTGGGGCATGTGGCGGTCACCTCTCTGGGATGGCTGCGGCCCAGAAGATTTTGCACGCAGGATATTATTGGCCTGATATCTTCAAAGATTGTATTGAGGCTGTGAAAAAATGTCCTCCATGTCAACACTTCCATATGAAGAAGCGCACCCATCCCGCCCCATTACACCCGGTTATTGCCGTGGGCCCCTTCGCAAAATGGGGCATTGATTTTATGCATTGTAAGCCTACCTCGGCCGGGGGGCATAGTTACATCATTGTAGCTATGGATTACTTCACAAAGTGGGCTGAGGCAATGCCTACATACCAAAAGAACGGAAAAAACCGCTGCACTCTTCATGTTCAATCATGTAATAGCGCGGTTTGGAGTTCCTCAGGCGATAGTTACCGATCATGGTTCTCACTTTCAGAACCATATGGTTGATGAACTGAGAGATAGATTGGGTTTTTGCCATGAAAACTCAACACCCTACTTTCTGTAGTCCAATGGATAGGTCGAGGCCATTAACAAGGTATTGAAAACTATGGTCCAAAGGATGGTAGGTACGTATAAGTCCAACTGGCATAATATGCTCTTTTCAGCATTATGGGCCTACAGAACTTCCGTTAAAACCGCCACAGGTTTCACTTTTTTTCAATTGGTATATGGATTGGAGGCTGTCCTTCCTATAGAGTGCGAAATTCTGTCTCTACAAATCGTTGTCGAACTTCTTCCTAATACTACTGCCGAGGAAGAACATTTCCTATACTTAGCAAAACTTGACGAGTCCCGCCGAGATGTTGTTCTTGCTAACGAAGCACACAAGAAACACATCAAAGCTCAATACGACAAGTCATTTGAACCTCCTATCTTCAATGAGGGTGACCTGATCCTCACATACGACCAGAAACATGACAAACTAGGAGCAGGAAAGTTTGAGTCTATGTGGCACGGACCTTACATCGTCAAACGTGTTTTGGAAAAAGGAGCTTACGAGCTTGAAGATTATGACGAAATATCTTTGGGTGAACCCCGTAATGGGCTTTACCTGAAGAGGTACTATGCTTGAACCTGTCATGCATAGACTTTCTTGTATATAGTGTGCATGGTGTGTTTGTGTGTTTTTGTGTGGTGTGACTCATTTATATTTTGAGTGTATTTAGATCTTGTTTCCACTTCTTATACCATGTTTTGTCTGTGTGTGCAGATGGAAACATGCTACGGGTTTGCGGACAGCGCCAGTCGGCATACATGTAAACTTGCCTCGGCATCCTGGGTACTGTATTCCCCAACAAGCGAGCTCATCAGCTCAGGAGGAAGTTTCCTTGGATTCACAACCAACAATGCCGCAGAGTATCAGGCGGTAATCGGTTCCCTAATCGATGTTATTTCCTTGGGTATGAACCACATTGTCATCCACATGGATTCTCAATTAGTGGTTTCCCATCTTAACCGGGTCTACGCTATCCGTGATCCTACCCTACTTCGTCTCTTTAAACGAGTTCGTCTCTTGGAAAGGTCATTTGAATCCATTCAATACCTGCACATTCCACGAGACTTAAATGCAATTGCTGACTTGATGGCCAACTTCATTCTAGATTGGTACATCACACACACACATAATACTCATAATATGTAAAAGCATTCACAACATGCACTATATAAAAGCAAAGCATATGAACAAGATCACATCATTCATCATTTTTGAAACACATAATGTATAAATCGTTGGAATGTATGTATATATATATGTAATCTCAAAAGGTAGTGTTGATACAAAAGTTTGAAGCACGACGGATTTAAGTGAGTCTCTACAAAATCTGAACCCTCGTAGCTTTCAGTAATACAAAAATCTGAGGCCTCTTAGCTCTCAATACACACACAGTAACAACATATGGCCTTTCTCCTGGCCCGTACAACCCGAGGAGGTTTAGTATCCCTAGCATGTTGAGTCCGGAAACAATCGACTGCTCTCGTGACCCTGCTAAGCAGCGTGTTGAAGCGCGCAGTAGCTCCAACCGTGTGTACCTGCATGGGCCGCAACACCTCGTCTACCGATGGCTTAGGAACGTCTAGTGTCAACCCACTCAGGTTGGCATAGACTATATCCATCTCCGCGATGGCAGCGTGCACAACTGGACCCACAACTACTCCCTCTCCTCTCTCTCTCCTAGCAAGAAGAGAGGTCCGCACAGGTCGTATAGGTCCCACATCTACACACACATGTTGTTCATCTGTTAGCACTATATCAAAAAAAATTATAAATGCACAAAACTTAAAAACTACAAGAGTCGTCTGTTCTTACCGAGGTCTCCCCATGCTGCTCCCTCTGGCGGCGACAAGTCCGGTTCATCTCTAAAGTCCATGCCATTGTATGGGAAATCCTCCACCATTAGTAACTGGCCCTCCATCCAAGTGAAGAACTCAGGAGGGTATCCAATAATGGGGCCCCGACCATGTCGAGCCATCACATCGGTCCACCTATCCATGTGAGGATCTCTAGGATCCCTGTCCTCCATTTGTACATGAGGACGCAAAAGGGGAACCCGTTCTAGTAAGAACAAGATCACTATCGATCCATAGCCAAACTGTTTGAGCTCTCCCCGCCGACACTTTGTCAGCTGAGCTCGCATGTTTGCGAGGACTCCCTCGCACCAGTTGAAGATATTTGGAGACATATAGTCCTCCGCATAAAGCATCTGTGCCCTGGTGGCTAAGTGAGGAGCTTCGCTCCCTGCCATCCTCGTAATGGTGAATAGTACGGCACGTAATGGACATTCCCGTACATATTTAATGGGAATCTTCCCACTAGATGCACGGGTGTTGGGAATGCAATGTTGTTGGATCATATCACCCACAGTCCGATCACTCCCACGTGATCCAGTAAGTAGCACACTGTCCCCTCTTTGGGACAATCCGGTCAGAAAGTAGATGTCCTCGACATCTATGGTAAGCTCGTGCTTACCGATCACGAAGTATTGTTGGGCCTCATCCCAGCATCGGAGCATATGAGTCAATAGTGGGATTTGGGATCTCATCCCTTATATGCGGAAGAACTTGAGGAGCCCATAGTGCCTCAATGCTTCCACACATCGTGGATCATTTGCAGCTTGTTCATCATCCAACTCATGCTCCCGTTCTCACAATTCCAGAACCATTTTGGATGCTTGGAACCTACCAATAGGAGAGTTTCAACAATGTTAGAACTTGCTTCAACCACTGGCAGTCTTTCTTTTGAGCTTGGTTTGAGTTTGGGGATGAACGTCGCTGTCGTCGCACCCCGTTTTAACAAACAGACAAACGTCTTCACAGTCCACCTGTGAGAGCTTAGTGATGACTCAGTCTTGTCGCAGTTCCCAAAAGGGCCAACTGCGACGAGCAGAGGGCGCAATGGCCCTTCCCAAATCAAGCTAAGACCCAAAAAAATGACTGAAATTCAAAAATGTAAACCACTACAATCTTGCTGGATGAAGTTTCGGGTTACCTTCTCCTAACGGCGAGTGAAATGGCTGCTCGTAGCTCCTGGAATCAACGAGTGAAGATTTGGCTCCAAATGGCACTACTCCTCCCAAATTTGGAAAATAGAACAGTGGTGACTATATTTTGTTTTTATTTCTATTTATAAACAAAATGGAATATTCCTTTTTCAAATATTTTATGCCATTATGCCATTTGCTATAGTTTGGATCAGTTTTATTAAATTTGAACATTCGGTTGACTATTTGACCTAGTTTCTGAGTGTGCACGAGTTGTGAAATGCCTTTCTACGCCATTTTCGTATTGGAACGGTCATCTCAAGTATGAACACCCCTTGTGTATTTTGTCGTTTATATTTTCATTTCATTAGATTTTAATTATTTAATGATTATGAGCTTACTCTTTGTTCTTTCTCGTGCTCTTGAACTATGAGAATACGTTATCGAGTTACGATTTATCACTTTTCCGGGCTCGTTAAACTCCTATGGAAAAGGAACCCCCTCGGAGTCTATCTTTAAGCTCTTTTTAGGCTCTCAAAATATGAAAAGATTGCCAAGCGAACTTGTCACGTTCACGCTTGTAAAAGAATTGGAATGACCATCTTCCTAGTGATAGTTTACCCATTTTTCGGACCAGGGGGCACTAGTTACGAAAAAGGTATACTCCAGCCAATCATGACTAGAAGAGTCCTCTCTCGCGTTGTTTTACCCTTTTTTGGGCGATGAGGCTAACTTTCCAAAAAAGGACCATTGGTGTCTTCTTTAGTTCTTTTCAGACTCTCTAAACATGAAATGACGACCAAGTTTACCTTATATGGACTCGTTAAAATCTCACATTGAAGGGCCCGCCATGGGAAAAACCCCTCCTATCCCAGGTTCGGAAAATATTTGGGATTGGACTCATCTATGAGATGAGCTATACTGAGCATCTGGTTACCCTCATCAAGCTCGTAAAAAACACATTAGGCACTCATCGTTCATGATGGGGAAAAAGGAAAGCTTTTGTATTACACCTTTATCAGTGGCAGTACCTAGTCATTCTTGAACATGGCACTCATCTGCATCTGCATACAGTACTTGGATCATCTATTTTTCTTCGAGCTTCCATCATCAGTTGCATTAGTAATTTGTGTCGTACTCGTCATGTCAATACTGCCAAGTCATGCCATGCCCATGTTCGAGAATACTTTCACTATTCATCTATTTGCAGTCAATACACCTTCAATCATGTCGGTCTACTCTGAGTCAGTCTTGCATGTTACTGTACCATCCAATCTACTCTACACATCTTTTGTCATGTTTCGTGTTGATTGATGGGGGATTCATCATGGCCCTCCTTTGACGGATTCATCCTTGTCGACATCAACTCATCATCCGAGGATTAAATCTAGGAAACAACCAAGTACCTTGGCTCTGCATGCCTCAATGGAAGGTTACCTCGATTTCAACATGAGTTTACATTATTGACTCTTGATTGAAAGATTTCATCTTGCGTTCGACTTCAACTCACTTATTCACGCTTTGTGATATGTACTATGATACCTTGGGAATCATTGACATTAATGGTGATCTCCCTCGTGCTTGTTAACGGTTTACATCAATGACCGGTAATCAAGTGGTTTCTACCATGTTCGAAGCCAAGACATTTGTAATCACATGGATAGATTCGTATCATTGCGGGTTCAGCTTGAAGACCCTGGGAAGTCATATTTTACCCAGGTTGCGATGGAGTTTGTATTTGAGTTATATCACATGGATCCACATCTGTATTGGCCGTGGCTGTGTTATCATCTCATCATGGATCTACGCTTTTGTCTAGTAGCCATGATTGTGTTCAGTCGATCATTACTACCATGGATTTGCATTGTATTGGTCGGCAGGCATGTTGTGAGTCATTTTGAGACTATGTACTCAGAGTCAGTTGTACTACAGCAACATCCTTTGTCTGACAAGTCCATTGACATTCCTTCTATCAAAGCATTTTACCTGTCAATCTTTAAACAACTTCATGCTTTGGGGGGCATTCAATTACACCTAAAATATTACCACCATTAGATTCAGTGTATACACCCTTGGAGTTACCTTGATTGAGTGATTGACATGGAAGGATTTGTACCCACTTGTACTAGGTTTTGAGAGGTCGTCGCAGGTTGCACTCATGCAGCATGCGACGTCGCACCTTGCTCCATTACAGAGTGCGACGAAGTCAGTTAATAGACAAAAATAACCCTTCGAGCTCTTTCTCGAAGCTTGCTGGCTTGGGACCCTATCCATGACCTCTTGGGAGAGCTGGCACTTGATTCCATTGTTCCATGTTGGATAAGATTTCCAATGCCTATCCACGTGCTTCATTCTGACTTTGGGTGTGGAATTTACATTACTCCAAAAATGACAATTTTTTTTTACCAAAATTCTGCACTTCTTTACACAGCAGCAAAATATCCTGAACTGCCAACTTCAACCACCTATAGAAGCAAATCTAGGAAGATTCAGGAAAAAATTTCTACCGGGAGAAGTTATTCCATACAACAAGGAACACTCAGCAACTTGCGGATCTCTATTCCGATGCACCATTCATCTTCTATAAAATTATGGGTTTGACTACTTTTAACTTTTAACTTTTTCCAAAATTTCAAATTTTGGGCCAAAAATGGCTATCTCCCAAACTATGCATTTCTGGAAAATCTTTGTCTAACATGAATTGTCTGTTTTAATGAGAGTATGAAATGTTGAGTTCAGTAAATTTCTTGAATCCTTCATCTAGGGTCACTTTCATCCACTGCAAGCTTTTCAAATTCTCCGAAAAGTGGCCCGGAATAGTGCGTTTTGGCCTTCTCACTCACCCCGACTCCACATCCTTTGGATTTTGCCTCCAAAATTCCAAACTTAACACTGTGCTTGCTCCATGGCCGCTCCATATAAGTTTAAGTTATATCCGACCTTCTTTCAAGCGTCGGGACACCGATTTGTAAAAGCCATCAATTCCAATTTTATGCCAAATTGGAGCATAATGGGCTCGGGATCTTCACTAATTCATTCATGGCCTTCGTTAATGGCCTCAAGATGCCACATAACTCATCCAATTCTGATTATGCATGCTCCTGCTATCCAAAAATCGGGTTTCGGGCTCTATACTTTTTTTTCCGCAATTCGTATTGCGGGTGCGGAAATGCCAACTTTCCAACTCGGTAAACACTCTTTTCCGCAAAGCAAGTGTGGAATTGCGGAAATCCAAAACGCAAATTTGAAAATTTAGCGTTTCCGCAATCCGCAATCCGCAACCGTACTGCGTAACTCAGAAATGCGGAAAGCCAAATCGCAAACTCAAAATTTTAACGTTTCCGCAATCCGCAAGTGCGGGTTCGGAACACTCAGCAACTTGCGGATCTCTATTCCGATGCACCATTCATCTTCTATAAAATTATGGGTTTGACTACTTTTAACTTTTAACTTTTTCCAAAATTTCAAATTTTGGGTCAAAAATGGCTATCTCCCAAACTGTGCATTTCTGGAAAATCTTTGTCTAACGTGAATTGTCTGTTTTAATGAGAGTATGAAATGTTGAGTTCAGTAAATTTCTTGAATCCTTCATCTAGGGTCACTTTCATCCACTGCAAGCTTTTCAAATTCTCCGAAAAGTGGCCCGGAATAGTGCTTTTTGGCCTTCTCACTCACCCCGACTCCACATCCTTTGGATTTTGCCTCCAAAATTCCAAACTTAACACTGTGCTTGCTCCATGGCCGCTCCATATAAGTTTAAGTTATATCCGACCTTCTTTCAAGCGTCGGGACACCAATTTGTAAAAGCCATCAATTCCAATTTTATGCCAAATTGGAGCATAATGGGCTCGGGATCTTCACTAATTCATTCATGGCCTTCGTTAATGGCCTCAAGATGCCACATAACTCATCCAATTCTGATTATGCATGCTCCTGCTATCCAAAAATCGGGTTTCGGGCTCTATACTTTTTTTTCCGCAATTCGTATTGCGGGTGCGGAAATGCCAACTTTCCAACTCGGGAAACACTCTTTTCCGCAAAGCAAGTGTGGAATTGCGGAAATCCAAAACGCAAATTTGAAAATTTAGCGTTTCCGCAATCCGCAATCCGCAACCGTACTGCGTAACTCAGAAATGCGGAAAGCCAAATCGCAAACTCAAAATTTTAACGTTTCCGCAATCCGCAAGTGCGGGTTCGGAATTGCGGAAAGCCAAAATGCAAATTTGAAATTTTGACATCTCCGCAATCCGCAATCTGCAATTGCGAGTTCAGAATTGCGGAAAGCCACAACGCAAAATTTGAAAATCCTCGTTTCCGCAATCCACAATTGTGGAAACACTTCTACTCCGACAACTTGAGGGGCTCATATCTCCCTCATCCCTTAACCAAATAAGGCGAGTCTGGTACCGTTGAAAATCTATTGGAGAGATATATGCAATAGTGTGATCCTCTGCCACACTTGAGAAACCTGATCCTGACATTTTTCTAATCAAAATGTCGCCCAAACTTCATCAATACCATGTTAAAACACTCTCGTATCTACCTATAACTCACAGCTTGGCCCAAGCAACCCCAACGCTGCAACATGGGCTCTGATACCACTCTATCACGCCCCCTTCCATTGTTCTGGTGCAAGGAAGGGAACATGATTAACATTCTGGGCTTCTTTGGAAAGCTCAACCCCGTTCATTACTAAAAAAAATCATAATAAATAAAAACTTATGCGTGCAGATTCATACCCAATATAAACACAGCAGAAATAAACATTATCCACACACAACTACATCATGCATCCAACCTATCAACAACAGACATCAATTAAAACATGGCAGAACACAGAATTAACATAATACAAACCACAGAGAATATTTATCTTTAAGATGAAACTGTCCAACAACTGGCTATGTGAGAGCAAGGTTCCACCCAACCATAGGTCTCTGTCCAGCCTGTATTCTTTCAGCTGAGAGACCACCCCCGAGCTGGGATGTGTATCCACTAAGGAGGAACTAGACAGGCTCACTCACATCCATGGTTTCACACAACCAGTCATGCTAATCCAACACACGGTTGGGTTTATCAAGCATGCAAGATTCAAAGGTGGAGGATGCTAAGTCAGTGAGCTCAACCATAGAGCTACAGGCATCTCAACTAAACTCAAACAGTCATGGAACCCACAATACCTACCACACCCAACACAAGGAAGGTCCCCTTCTCTACTGCACAGTCCCTCAGGCGTCCCTTCCCTCCAATTCTCTTCAGGGTGGGCATAGAAAGGTCCAACTACTAATTTATTGAGGTTCTAGTCTTCACTGGGTTTATCAAGCAATCCAATCCTCTGTTCAAACATTCATTCTTGGATTTTCACAATTCGGTGACCAAATAACTCAATCCCGTAATTAGATTTCTGGGCTATAAAAACTGGGTTTTCCAATGGATTTCAGGGTATATAATACTCTCAATTTCGCGCCAAGGTTCATATCTTTGGATCCCCCATTGGATTTTACTGTCGATACCAAATTCTGGGCGTTTATGGCACCTCAAAACGTGGGTTCATTCACAGTTGTGATTTCTGGTTTTTCTCATTGCTGGGCATGTGTAATGGATGAAAACTGAAGCTTAGATCCTCCACCATGGAATGGGAATGAGGAAAAATGAATTCATATCAGGTAGAGTGACTTGTGGGTCAAGGAAACAGAGCCCATACTCTGCCATACGAATTTATAGGCTACCCATGCTCCATTAAATCCATGGACTAATTTCTTCAACAACTTTCTTACACAGAATTAAATGTCAGCAAGGAAAGTCAAATGGGTTCACAAGATGACATTTGGCAGCATATGGTTCAATCTCATAACCCCCTCACCACTCCCTAGTGGAATACACATGGCCCCTTCTCATTGGTTGCTTCCATAGCCAGTTTTGGTATTTTATTGCAATATTAAATATTCACATCAATTTACAATGTTCCATGGCTTAATAGCACATGGATGGAAAATATCAAATACTTGTCCATTTTAAATAAAATCCGAACATATACTAGCGGGGCCTTGGCCTTGATCTCTACGTAGAAAAACACACATCGCATGTACACAATGTTTACATAAAAGCCAATATATCATAAGGATCAAAATGGGGGTATTACACAAAGTGTACTAGATCCAAAATCCCTTTGGATCTACTCTCACTATCTAGAAAATATCTCTTGGCATTCTTTCCAAGTGCACATCCTCTACATGTCCCATCATGGTCTACCTGGAGCCCTGGTAAACCTGTAGCTATATTCTTCAGTGCTGGGAGAGCTAGATAGTTCAGATGAGCTAGTATTTTGTGCCATAATTCACCCATACTTGTAGCATCATGTACTAGGGCTTGGACTGGTGGAGTGTTCAGTCAATACAAGCTCTGCTCTCTTATACCAATAACTTTGGTTGTGTTCATGCTTGAGTTCTTGTGCCAAGCAAGGAATTTCCCTTCTGGGAAAGATGCTTTATATCTCTTGTCCTCCAAGGCTGAGATGGAGACAAGGTTTCTTTTCATTCCAGGTACATATAGCACATCACTCGGGCGCAATGTATCATTTGATTCTAGTTGAAGGGAGGTGGCTCCATATCCCTTCACAGTGTATTTAGCATCATATCCAAATACAACAAGGAGATGTGAATCTTTCTGAACTAATTCTGAAAGATTTTCTTTATAACCTGTCATGTGTCTAGAAGCACCACTATCTATGAGCAAAGTGTCACTAGTGGTGGGAATAGTACCTGATAAGGCTGATATGAATAGAAATTATGTATGATCTTCATTCCTTTGGTTCTTGTGATTATGATCTTCTTCTATATCAACGGTGGATGCTTCATGCTTCCTTTCCACACAATCTTCAACCTTCATACCAATCATCTTGACTGCAGATCTGGTTCAGAAACCCTAGTAGGAGCTAGGTCAAAAATGAAAGTTGGAATTTGGAAAACTGATTCCACAAGTAGATGCACCTTAGTAAGGTGAGTTGAAATATGGTAGGGCTGATCCAAATCTGTGAAGAAAAGTGGGTCAAAACTGAAACCCTAACTGGGCCGACTTCTCTTGGGGAGCAATAAATAATTTTTATTTTTATTTTCTTTTGCTTGCTTTTCATCCCAAGGTTTACATTGATTCTTTCAAGGGTTTTACATGATTACATACATCAAGTTCATCTCTCTTAGGAGGTACAATCAAGTACAATAAAATACAATAATTAATATGTTTCGAAGTTGCACAAAATCCAACAATTTATCTAGTTTTAACATAGGTTATCTTAGGTAGTAGGGTACAAGTTTGAAAAAACAGCACCACCATGAACGCAGTGTAACTGCATTAGAGCTAATTTCTTCGTACCAATACTGATTATAAAAATTAATAAATAAATATGGTGAAAAGCACACCCATTTTTGTATAATTACTTTATCCACTCGCAATGTGTAATTAGGATGAGAAATGAATACAATTTTAAACAAGCAAAATAGCTGCAAAGCAGCTAGTCCCTACTTTAGAATTATAGTTTTAAAAATTTATTTGACATTTTGTGATTTAGTTTTTGTTATAAAGATTTTAATTATGTTATTTTGATTAAAACTAGTTTAATTTCAAATGATTGTCTCTTAAGAAGAGTTTAATTAAAAATTATTGTATAGTAGATTAAAAGTAAGATAAGGTGAAGTGACTAAATTTTTGAGAAATTTTATTTACATCATAACCAAATGCAAACCATAAAATGTCATAAAATACTTTATATACATATGTATATGTTAAAAAACAAGTCAATACTTAAAAATATAGATAATATATTCTTATTTTATATAAATATATTTATTTGAATTGTAGTATTGAAATTTAAAATAATAATAATAATAATAATAATAATAATAAATTAAATATAATAAATATATATATTAATGTTTTGGATATATATTAATAAAAAAATATTTTTAAAATACATTTTTTCTTAAATAATGATAATAAAAATTTGAAATCATTAAACTCTAAGTTATATAAACAAATAGCACTAGTACGTAAAGATAATGTGTTTTTAAAATTAAATATATTTTATTAATTCATTAAATAAAATTTATTAAAAAATAAAGAAAATAATATTTAGTTATATTTGAAAATAATTTTGGATGCTTAATCAAAATAAAAATTTAGTTTTATTAAAATTAATGTAATTTTTTCAAAAATAAATAAACAACTATTTATATTAATTTTTTTATAAATTTTAAATAAATAAATAAAAACATATGTATAAAAATAACTAATTTATTCTATGTAACAAATGGCCAACTAAGTTCCTATAACCAAAGTACATATTACAAACCAAATCTACAAACTAAATTACAAATCAAATCATTATAAATTACCAACTAAAAACTATATTAATTACCAAATTACAAACTAAATTCTACTTTATTATCTAAACTAAATTCTTACTTTATCACTTATATTACCTAAAACAATAAAATAAAATAAAAACTTTAATTCAAACTTCTTAAACAAAGTGGAAATCGTCCATACAATACTTAGGTGGCTTGACCTTTATGTAAATGAATTTAAGGATGAGGCCGAATTAGATTTATGACGGACTTAAACATTAAACATATAAATGAATTGACTTCTTTCCTTCGGATTGGCTTCGACGATCCTTCCACGTTAAAGTTTTTTTATGGGTATGAGTTGGTGATATTATGTTAAGGATTTTGAGGATAAATAATATCATTTAAAACAATCCCTTAAATTTCCTTAACTAAGCACACCAACCTATAAGTGATTGACACCAAATTAAAACATGCCCATAAAAGGACTAAAAGAAAAATAAATAAAAACGAACTTCATACAACCAAAAGTTTATCCTTTATACACCTGCGTTCTTACATTAAACATCCATTAGAAATTTGAAATATGAACAAGATTTCACTAATTCATGTATCATAAAATTTGGTCACACATTTTGCCGCTGTGCCTTTTGAGATGGATCTAGGAAACATCATTAGAGAGACGCACTTGTCAAAGCGTGCCAGACAGAGGAATGCGTCACTAAACGTACAGTTAATACTTATTTCATGACTGCGAATTGAATTGAAACACGATCAATATTGTGGAAAGGAAACTTGCAATATATAATTTATATAAAATTTTTAAAGTTTAATTTTTTATTTTATTTTTTATTTAATAAAAGTCATATCTAAGCAGGACAAAATTGTCAAATCAGATTTTAAAGCTAATTAAAAAATATAAATTATGTAATAAGCCAATAAAAAAATATAAATTATAATTTTATTTGTTTAAAAAATTAATTTAATAATTAAAATTCATAAAACATCATATAACTATATACTAATTTATTTTGAAATTTAAAAAATCAAAATGAGTTTGGCTTCCAAATGAAAGCTATAATCCCTGCCTTGGCAAGGACTAATAATATACTCGCTAATTACTTCAACATTTTATATAATTCAAATTTCTCCCTTTAAAATTCTAATTAATTATTCTCTTTTGTTCAATCGATTGTTCTCGTGAACATTAAAGTAAAAAAAATTATAACTCCCCACCAATATATAGATATAGCTTTAACACCTATTAATGATATTAATATCTTAAAAACACACTCATATAGTTATCATTTTCATGTCAACAACACCATGATAATATGCCATCAATACTAGTATCATTTCAAGTGATAATATTTTACTTGTGATTAAGAGTCTAAATAAAATGTTAATATATAATTAATATCATTGAAATCATCGAAACTCATTAGATTTATTGGAGACTACGAGTTTAAATCAAATGTTAATTAATAGTTAATATAATTAAAATCATGGAAAATCATTAAATTAACATTTATTGGTTTTTCATTGTATAAAAAATTATATCTTTTAAATATTTTGATTTATCACTTTCAATATTTGAATGATTAATATTAATGAATCTTGAATCTTTATCATATATCAAATTCCACTTGTGAATGTGAATATTTGATTTTTTATCATTACTTACATCTCCATGTCATACTCCAAGGCTCATGCTCACAAGAAAAGGTAGTGGCCAACTCAAAACAACAAAATGTCCTCTCCATTTGTCAGTCTCGGACTCAAGCTCATAAGAAAAGGTAGTGGCCAGCTCAAAACAAAATAATGTCCTCCATTTGTGAGGCTCAAACTCACAAGAATAGGTAGTGGAAAATTTAATACAAAGCATGTCCTCTCCACCGTGATGGAGATGGAAGTGGGGCAAAGTAAACTTTGACTTTTTAGGCCTATGATTGTTTAGTGGGAAAGTGAGTGGAACCTTTATGTGTCATTTCCACTTTGACATTTGTCATGGGACAAAGTAAACTTTGACATTTAGACCTATGATGGTTTAGTGGGAAATTGAGTGGAACCTTTATATGTCATTTCCACTTTGACATTTCTCATGTGATTACAACTTTTCCTTTTTTAAAGAGGAAGGTCTCTCATCCCATCTAAGTATATTTATGGGGAGAAAATGTGAAGAGGTTATGGAATCATAACATGTGAATAGGACAATTATGAGGAGATTTGTGATCATATATGTGTGATATCTTGTAAGATATCATGCTGTCCATGTTGTTGACAAATCATAAGGAGAAAGGAATTGTCCAAGCCAATTCATGGTGATTGTTTAATTTGACAATGACATGTCCTAAGGTATCATTATTATTGCAAGAAAGTGTACTATGAAATGGTTTTATTTCAACCTTATTGTGTAGGATATCATCCAGCCTTATTGTGTAGGATATCATGTTGTCCACATTGTTGACAAAAATCATAAGGGAGCACAGAGGTTAAAGGAATTTTCCAAGCCAATTCATGGTGATTGTTTAAGTTGACAATGACATGTGCTAAGGTATCAATATTATTATAATAAAGTGTACTAAAAATTGGTTTTATTCCTCATGAGGGATATCAAGTGTACTATGGAATGGTTTTATTCCTAATGAGGGATATCATCCAACATTTTAGGAATATCATCCAACCTTATTGTGGGTGTTATATTGATGATCGTGTTTATAAGTTTTTATCATTTATGTATTATGTTTTTAATTATTCCTTTATGCTAAGATTTCAAGGATTATTGTTATGGGTATTTTCATCTAAGGGAGTAGGGTTTGAGTACATGATAGAATATATATTAAAAAAAACATTAAAAATAATGTTCAAGCATTGTGGTTTAATTTCATAAATTGGAAGATATTTTTCAACTAGAAATATTCAAATTTAACATGTGTATGCCATAGTGAAGCATTGCAAGCAAATATAATAATTATTTTCTTATGAAAGAAATGTTAATATAACATATTTGACGCTAAAAAAAACCTTTTTTTTATGATAAATTCCAATCTAGATTAAGTTAAAAATTAGACCTAAATTCCAATTCATGATCAAATTGTGCTCCAAAAATTTAGACCCTCCACCCAACATCTCAAATTTTTTTTAATTGAGTAAATCTATTAGAACTTTGGTTATAGTGTTTAGCCAAATTATAGCAAAGATGATCGGAAATAATCATTTTAGGTAACCCTTTTCAAACATTGGTCATTAGCAACTTAATCTTTGATTGGATTTGAGAGAACATAATAAATAGATTACTTTGGATGTAGCTCAACGAGGGCAATGGCATAGTGATAATGGAGAAAGAAAGGGAAAGGGCACTTTTTACCTATTTAGGAGGCATTGTTTGAGATTGTGGGTCCTCTTGTTGTTCAATGTTTGTCTTTTTATTCCTCATCAACATATTTTGTCTCAACCTCGGGGTCAAACGAGTCGTAAATCATTGGCAACAATGATAGTAGGGGCATAGGTCAAGGCTTTGTCATTTTCGATCTAGGATTACATGAACTCTATGGCTTTGGTGGTGTGCACAAGAAAGAGCTATGAGAGGGAGGCACACTTTGAAATGATAATATGTATTAACATATTCTAATGCATATATATTAATAAATTTTAATCTATATTATTATATGCTAATATGAATTATACTAATATGTTAATAATATTATAATTTGACCTCTTTTCTGTGGTGATGACAATGAAAATCAAGAGTATGATGATGATGAGGCTGATTGCGATGATGATGATGGCGATGATGATGAGGATGACAAGTAGGATGAAAATGATGATGAAGATGATAAATATGATTATGATGATGGTGATGATGTTCATAATGATGAATAGGATGATGAGTATGATGACAATGATGAATTTAATGTCACCAAAAATCCCTTACTAAAAAAAAATCCTTTCGTTGTAGAGGACATAATTGAGACTGTCTTATTAGCCAATAACACTATGTTTAAGTACAATCCTTGCTTCAATTGCTTGAACAGTTCCATTGTATTGATTGTCCATTTATATAACTATAATTCTTCCAAAGTGTTCTTGACATTCATCAACATGTCCTATGTATAATGTTATCCTTCACTTAGAATACTTTGCTTTCATTGTCCAAGGGTAACTACTAGTATTTTATGAGGTTTGTGGCGTGCAAATCCACCTCTTAAATCCCAATGTACCATAATTGTTTGTTTTATCTTTGTTTAACTCCAAGATGTATTTATTTTCATAACTATGTTATTGTTATTTTTAATTGTTTGTACTAGGCTTTAAACACTTGAACGTTAGCATGTATTCTTGAAGTTCTTGGTCTATTTCGAACCATGCTTCATTTATTTCAACCATTTTTTATGCATATTATGTCAATCCCTTAATATGATGTACCAATCATAATATTTACATATCCCCACATACCCATTATATATTTGAACTATTTCCATGGTTTACTTTTGAAATTATCTTAATATCTATTTTGACTTTTAGCTTGGTTTGAGTATTGCTTTACTAGGTGAAGTTGATCTTGGTGAACCTGTGACGCCCAATATTGACGCCCTAAGCCTCGACCTCATGCTTACGGGTTGGCCATTGGGCCAAAGTGAGAACCATAGGGTCTTCAACTTGATATGTTTCGTTTATTTAATTTGGAAGCAAATTCGACTTCCTTAATTTTCTTGGTCCTATGTTTACCTTTAATGTATGTAATGATTTATTTTGTGTGTGGATGTTTAAATAGTCATCCCTGAGCTTATTAATATCCTACATTGATTATATAAATTCTTATTGTATTATGTCTTTAAAGATTGTCAGTTATGTTCCTCCGCTACTATGTTTTTCTTGGAGATGGTTATTTTTGGACACCTATGTTGTTTATTAGGATCATGAGACGGTTAGTAGTATGCTGTTTTAGACATCCATTAGGTTATATGGATGGGTCTTGTCTTGGACTTGTTTAGTATTGCTGCTTGTGGATGTTGGTGTGATATGCTTCACACTCATACATGTTTTCTGTGGTCATGATGTACTGGTTTCATTTACTATTTCGAGTTATTAATAGTAAGTTATATTTTCTTATGAAAAAAAAAAAAAAAAAACTCCTATTATGATTATGATGACCATAACAATAGATGCTTACCCTATTTTCTGGTTCGCCCTTACAGGCTCGACCTCTCAACCCGAGTGTAGAATCGATTTGTTCTTAATTCTTCCTGTAGCAATCCAACTGGACACAATTCGATTTCTCAAAATTAGATTGGATTATTATGAAAGGATTTATATATGTGATTTAAACTTTGGTAAAAGCTTACGTACTTTGTATGAGGTGGATTAAAGCTTGTTTACAAACTTGTTAGTTTTATATACTATGTTCTAAGCCTTGAATCAAATACTCATTTGTCTTATGTGTTATGTTTAAGCCTTAGTTAAAAATCTTGGTTGCTCTATGTATTGGGGTTAAGCTTATATCTAAAAGCTTGGGAACTTTTTCCTATTTAGTATGTTGATTCGAGTTAGTTGGAATGGATTTAATGTATTCTGATATAATTTTTAGAATGGTTGTGTATTATTATTTAATAATTATGGTAATATTATAGTATTAAAGTAAGGCTTGGTTAAGGGCTTGGTCTTGGATTCATCTTCGAATCCTCTTCATACTTTGCTTATTTTGAGAGTTTTTTCTCTAAGTCTATCAAGCCTATGATATTTTATTTATTACTTTAATTGTTTTATTTATGTTTCTGTCTAATTATTTTAATTATTTAACTCATATCAGATCTAGTATTTGGACTATTCATTTATCCTTCAACACAGTTAGTTTATAATAATGAAGTAATTAACAATTACAATCAATTTCAATAAGGAATAAACAATAATTACAGTTAACAATGATTAAATAGCTAGTTATTAATTACAACTAACAATAATGGGCAAGTAGATACTAATTACAGTTAGCAATAATAGGCACATAAATAATAATTACAGTTATCCAAAATAGGAAAATACACATCATTTTGACCTGAGATTAGATCATTATAGAATGTAGAAACAAGATAATGGATCATGAATTACTCATAGAATTATTACGAATCAATCTACGCTTTAATGAAATAATCTAAGCTTAACCCTTAAATCAATAGAAGTCTACTTTGATCTTCAACCGATAATCATAGTTTGAAATTAATAAACAAAAATATAAACAGCTTGTAGATTTATTAGAATTGGAAATCCAATATAAAAGGAATGATCACTAGGTTTGAATGAGAATAATCCAATCTACATATATTTAGGACAAGTATGCCATTTAAACTACAAAGTACATGAGAACAACATAAATCATTGAACCGTAAAATAAATTCAGAAGTTAGAATACTTATATGTATTAAATAGGCTTGTGCGACTAAAAAGGTGACTGAAAGCTTGACTGCAATGTTCCACCCAACCTACTGGCTTTCTGTCCAATGTATATCCCTTCCACCGAGAGGCCACCCCCGAGCTGGGCAGGAATCCACTCAAGCGGGGGAATAATTGTAAACCTTCATAGTGACTTCTTGTCATGGCTCCCATGTTGGTAGCCTCCTCCTAGGATTTCCAATTAACTTCCTTTTTGGAATCTTATGAAAGAATATATGAGATGTGGTTAAAGCTTTGACCAAAAGCTTGTTTTAAAAGCTTGGTTGATTTTTATCTTTTCTTGATTGCCAATTATTAGTCCATGTCGTAGGCAGAGACTATATGTTCCGTCTTTTACTATTAGTTGAACATCAATTTATTGAAAAACATTATATTTACCAAAGTGAACAAAGATAATATGATTTTCCAACTTGTTTTATTACTTACTTTTTAAATTTCTATTGGATAATAACTATAGATGGGACATTTTTTATCATTTTTACTGATTAGTTAAAATTCGAAAGAAAAAATATATATATATATATATACACACAATACATTATATTACATACCATCTACATGTAAATGTTTCAGTGATTTGCAATTGTCTGCGATTTGCAGCAAACATTTAAAACCAATCTGACATATGATTCTTAGCTGTCATTGAGGTTTTTTAGACACCAAATTATCTCACAGGTTTATGTGTAGGCAGGGTAGCCTGCCACACTCCTTCATTGGGTTCTAGAACCTTCATTGCTTGCTAATATTCTCATCGAAGCGTCTGTATCACAGCTTGATATTAATGATAACCAATTCTTCCATTTTTATATATAAACTATTCATTTTATTATATATAGACTATCATTTTACAAATTAGGTAGCAATTTTTTTAAGGCGTACATACATATATATTGTTTTTTAGTAGGTTTCGGTTTTGTTTATTAATTTACACAAGTGTATTAAATACGTATCAAATTTATAAAAGTTGAAGGAATAATTTTATTTAACTATATTTTTTAAATAAAATAAATTAATAGGTGTTTGATTCCTATTAGACTAAAGGATTTGATTAGACCAAATTTATCTCTTTTTTTTGTAAATTAGACGTACCTTCTATAGCTTCAAAAAGAAATTTACAGCAAAAAAACAAGCCCTCCCAACATAGGGAAAACAGGCTGGAAAATCAGAGTAGCAGTCTCCCTCGAAAGGAAACGAGACTAAACCATAAAGTTTGTGAATTCTTCAGAAGTCTGAAAGCATAGATTCCCATACTGTCAGAGTTTTTAAAGCAGTCATAAACATAAGAAAACTATGAACATAGAAGCAAAAAAAACCTGGTGCAGAGACCAAAGACAGATTACTTATGGATCCCACTGGTTGAGCCAGTCTCGAGGCTCATTCCCAAAGACTTGGCGATTTCCAACTGGTTTTTCAGAATGCGCTGCAGGAGCAGCAACATCTCGTCCTGCTGGAGAAGGATTTCCCCATGCTGCTCATCTTTTTCCACAAGAGTCCGGCCTAAAATCATCTTCTGCGACCAGTGCAGGTCCAAGGATTTATGGTAAAGGGTGAGGCGACCACAGGAGGAACCCGGGTCAAGAACCAGATTCTTAAATTCTGCTTTTATCTCCTCCTCCTCAGTGCAGATCCTATCCACATCAATTTCCACCTTCGCTTGCTGAATTTTCTCCTAAGTAGAAGCCGAAATTTATTTCTTGTATCTCTTGCATTTTTCCACTAACTGCTACTGAAAATGAATGGGAGGAGTCATAGATTCCGACAGACAGAACTCGGGAAAGGTCGAGGCACGATAGGTGTTCTTTCGGGGGGCCATTTTAGCAGTGGGAAGGCCGTAGGAAACTGCAGTAGCTAACAGGAGGGAGGGGCAGAGACCACCACCGAAAGCCACCACCACTACAAACGGGAGTGACACAGATAAAAGGAGAGGCTTGCAAGCGAAGGCAGAGCTCCCGAGAGGGTAACAAACATTTAACACAGAGCAAAGAAGATGGCAGGTGTTCCAGGGGAGAAACAACTTGCCAGGGAGGGTCGAATCCAGGGTGGAGACACAGTGCAAGAGACCAAGCTCTTGCGGGTCGACCCAAAAGCTTACCACGATTTTCAAAGTTGCAGGCGCGAGCAAATGAGTTTTCGAGCCTCTTCTGCATCTCTTCATAACATCTGTAATCCAATTATGGTTGTGCATGCTGAAGATTCGATGGCTTCTCCTCCAATCTTCCTCTGTACCGAGAGTAAATGCCCCACACTTGGCCATGATGCCCCATTTAAAGTGATGCATATTTCTGCATGAACCGGACTGTACTCGCAGGCTCCAGAAGTGACTGCCAGCTTTGGGCATGATTTAAACACGGGCGTAGGGTGATGAGGTGGGAGCACAAGGGTCTGGGCTTCCAGCCACGTGCCCCTCATCATCCCTCTCGTTTATACATCTATCCACCCACTGTGGGGAAGGGTGATCTTGATCTATGATGCGCTGGAGCTGATCCTTAAGAGGTTGAAAATTGAAGTGCATCCAATTGTGGTCAAGCATTCCAGAAGCTATATCCGCTCCATGATTCGCTAGGTGGTCAGCGAGTTTATTACCCGTTCTTCTTAAGTGGCTAGCTTGAAGGACCTAGAAGTGAGGGAGAGAATCACGGAGTTTTTCCTTAAGCCAGTCCAAGCGCTAATGTTTTGAGAGCTTGCTCAACAGGGTGCCTGTTGAAAGCTTTTGAACAGTGTTGATAATTATCTAAGAGTCGCCTTCCACCACCAGAGTCATCCAGCCAAGACACCTAGCAATATGGAGGCCAGTGATCAGCACTAAAAGCTCAACCACATTGTTGGTGGAGGATCCAATTGACTCTGCAAATATGTGGAGAATGTCTCCCTTTCCATTTCTGAAGACTCCACCAATTCCCAAAGGCCCCGGGTTTCCCTTGGAGGCCCCATCAAAGTTTAGCTTGATAAAGGGATCTAAAGGGGGGGACCAGGTTGAGGGGATGCAAGCCCTTGGGGGAGGAGAGGGATTGGTGGTGCGAATGTTAGAAATGTGCATGGCCTAAGCATGGAGAATGAGTTGCTCCTGAGGAGGACCCTGAAGATCTGAGTCTGACCATTGCTTGAGCTGAAGAGTTTCTTGTAAGTTGGACTTTATGAGCGAGAGGACCAAATGGGAGGGGAGAATTTCGTTCTTGAAGATCCTTATGTTCCTTTCTTTCCAAATATTCCAAAGGGATAAGCCAGGGAAAAGAGTCCAGATCCTGTTGAGGAAAGGGCTAACGAACGGGTGGGGATACCAATTCCGGATGGTGTCAAGCAAGTTGTCTCGATTTCTGTTCGAGCTTCGAAAGAGATTCGCCCCCCAGTCCTAGACCTCCGATGCATAAGGGCATTGATTTAACAGGTGCTCCATGGTTTCGTCTGACGTATTGCAAAGGGGGCATCTGGAAGGACCCTGGAAGCCTCTTTTGCAAATTTGGTCCCAGATGAGGATACGCCTGTGTCTGATGAGCCAAAGGAAGGTTTTGACTTTCGGCCATAGATTCGAATCCCAGATTTTATCCCAAATCATGTCTTTTTGCTGATCAATGTACTGTTGTTCCAGCTAGGAAGCTTCTTTAACAGTGAATGAGCCTTTAGGTTGGTGACCCCATCGCAATTTATAGGGTTTATCTTGGACAAGGACTTTCTTGGACCTTAAGTTCTCCCAAAAATTGTTCTCCTCATGAGTTGCTCCTAAACCTACCCATTCCACTTTTGGAAGCCAGGTTTTCCATTTGCAAGTGGGGGAGGGATGAGACCAGTAGTGAGCAACTTTCATTTTTCCAGCTTGTTGCATTATGGTTTGCATGTCTATAATGTTTTCTCTGGATTGCAGAGGAGGGAGTTGCTTCCAAGCATCTTCCCAAAACAAAGTAGTGTTCCCGTCCCGAATTTCCCAAAAGCTGTGGGCACGGATGAGATCTTTTTGGGCCTTCTCTGAGTTCCATATTATAGATCCTTCAGATAATTCCTCAATTCTGATCATATCTTCCTGCCTCACTTCCCTTACATACTTATCTCTCCAAATTATAGTCCAAGGCAGGGTTGGTTCTGTGATACATCTCCACCAGAGCTTTGCACAGAGAACCCGGTTGAGAGTGAGCGGGTCTCTAAGTCCCAAACCTCCTTTATTTTTATCCAGGCATAGAGTTTTCCATGCCACAAGGGGCCATTTTCTGTTTAGAAGGGCTCCTCCCCATAAGAAGTTTCTCTGCATATTGCGGATAGACTTTAGAATGTGCTGGGGCATAGCCATGACAGAGAAGAGGTATAACGGCATGGCTTGGAGGACCGATTTTAGTAGAATGAGCCTTCCTGGGAAGTTTAGAGCTCTGAAGGTCCAGGAAGAGAGTTTAGATGATTAGACCAATTTTATCATTGGTTGTATTATAAATAAATAATTTTTTTTTAAAATTGAACAAACCTTTATGAATCAAGAGCATTTCTTATGTATTAGAGATGTGATGGAGGTTGCTCTGATATTCTGTCAGGTCCTGCGATGCAGCCACGCAACCCTTGTGCCCTGACATTCTCTCGGGGCCGGCATTCTGTCAGGGCCTACGAGCGAGCCACGCAACCCTTGTGCTCTGACATTCTATTAGGTCTTAGGATCCAACCTCACACACAACCCTTACTCTATCATATCCATTAACTAATATATTTTTGTAGATTCTGAAGAGGCGGCAGAGGCTCTAGTTTTAGTTTTTCTATAGAGTTGAAAGGGTATTTTTTTTCTTTGGCTTTGAATGAAAATGTACAGTCGTCGAGGTGTCCAGTATTAGCATCAATTATATTCCCAAAACTGGTTCAAACCCTCGCAACACCGATGTTTTCTTGCTCCTCCTTGGATTGGGTGTTGTATCCCACTACCCTCCATGGTTGTTTACTTCAGTGGGATTAGGTAGCACTGTGAAATCAATGTTATCAAATAGTGGGAAGACCGCTGGTTTTTTTGTTGCTTCAAACCTGAAGATAAAGCAAACAATACTTGGAGGCTAGCATTGCTACATGAAACTACGGTAGCACAACAAGAAACAAGAGATGAATCAGTTGAAACACATGATCAGTCTGAGCATCAATTCGATTCCAAGCACTAGTTTGATCCCTTTAGCATCGACATCGTCTTTCTCCCATTCGGTTCAGGTAAATATTTCCTTCCTACCCACCCGACTGACTAATATATTTCATGGAATTTTATTAGGATCTCAATTTATGGTTGTTTTTGGTATTCTTGGTTTTGATGGGAAATCCCCAATACTCAAAATCCTCATGTATCCCTCGTGTTATTAATTTTCCATCAAATCCATCCCCCATCCCGCAGTAGCTTGCGCTAAACTTCACCATGGTAGGATTGATTCCTACGAGCTGCATTTGTTTAGTTTCATTTGCGAAAGTTTGTTTATATTTATGTATGTTATTATGTGCAGACGGGTGGAGAAGTGACGAGATGGAACAAAATCCATTGATCGTATTGAAGAGGGCATCCTTATGTTCCCCAATGATCACCTGACCACGACGACATTTATCCCCAAGGGTTTTGGCAGCAACAGAGACATCGTCTATATGCTCGGTAATGCAAGAGACCCAATTCTCCGAAATGTTAATTGGATCAAGGTTCAGATATTCTAATGTGGCATTGTCAGATTATTATAGGGTTTGTATTATTGTTCGGGAATTAGGCCGTTGTTACCTTTCTAGGTTGGGTTCTGATTTATTTTTGTGAGAGGATTTGCTAAGGTTGGAACTAGAGATCGAATGTTGTTTTTGAAAGATAATGGTTTATTTGTTTTATAATTTGAACATAAACTAAGAATAGTATCGTCCGAGTGTTTCCAGGTCTATATTGGAAAAATGATACAACGATTTCTTCATTTTTCTAGATGGCAAAGGAAAAAACTTTAAAAAAACAACAAATTGCATCTTCTTAGCTAGAATATTAAAGAGAATTGAGTTTTTAGCTCTCTTTCAAAGGAGTCCCAAAGTATATATGTAATCTAAACAAACTTTTATCAAAACATTTATTTATATGATACCTGGTTTCTATGCAACATATTAACATGGGTTGAACCATTTAAGTAGAGTGATCAATAATCAACAGGCAGCCCAATATGGGATATCTGGTCTCCTTATGGAAAGCACCCCAATTTACCATTCGATAAACTATTAAATAAAGTTCTTAATTTCAAATTTTAATAGCAAGTGGCACTTCCAAACTTTTTTATCTCCTTCGGAAATTCAACATTGTGATGGCACACACAATTAATAGTGCAAAGAATACAAGGACTGCTCCAACAAGACCTAAAATCTCATGGTCATATCCAAACTAATCTTCCAAGAAGTTAGAGATGGGATTTTCTGTGCCATCAATGAGGACCACCGTCTTCTGCAAGTTTTAATATTTATAACCGTCCAACCCACGGAATGACTTATTTTCGTTGCCATCAACAGATTCTGTATTTTTTTGGTACTAACATAGCTCCTTCTCACACCATAAAAAACCTCACAACATTATTTTACTTCTGACTTAAATAGTAAATATTAGGAATGTCATATTGCAATGTCAGATCTCTTTGGCACAACCACAATCTTCAAAGTGAATCTCGTTCAGTGATTTAATCTTCACATTCTCCGTCTTCGCAGTAATTCAATTCAATCGTTTCTTCATACCTACTGACAACCTTCACATTATACTTTATACGTGGTTCAAAAGCAATTCATGGTCTCATTCTCTTTTAAATGAAAACCTGCAAAACATACTGGAGTGAAGGCAGCACTTTCGTAAAATATTCCACCTTGTTTCATATATTAAATGCATGTTAAAACAGTTTCATATATTAACTTGGCTATTTTATATAATTATATTAATGAATTTAACAATTTATTTTTAGCTCTTGAAACTTTTCAAGATATCATTGAGATGGTGAGATTTGGTGAAATTTGAAATCACATTTTCATAGCATTTTAGATTTTGCAGTAATTATTTCTTTGATGCATAAAGGTATGTAAATGTTAGTAATTTTTTAAAAATTATTCACGATAAAAATAAAATAAAAATTAATATAAATACAATTTCAACCCATCAAAGTTTAGAAATATTGAAGTTTTAGTATGAGAATGAAGTTTAGTAAAATAAATGATTTTTGGATTAACATTAATTTAAAAATAATGAAGTTTTAGTGTGAGAATGAAGTTTAATAAGGTAAATTATTTTTGTATTAATATTAACTTTAATGAATTTTGAGATTTGAAATTATAGTTTTAATGATTGAAAATTTTGATATTTAAAAATATAAATACTTATTTAATATAAAGGTTAACATTAAATAATTTAAAGAGAAAAATATTTATGTAATATATAGGTTAAGTTTATTTAGTAATGAAATTTATTTTTAAATGATATGTTTAAATTTTTTATTTTGAAAAATAAATGATTTTATTAAGTTATAGTTTTATAAGCATTTTGAGAATGTTAAATTTATTTTTCATATAATTTGCTAATAGATTTTTATAAGAAGGTAATTAACTAATATGTCATAAATAGTTTAAAAAGTTTAAAGTGAAAAATATTTATGTAATATATAACTAATGAAATTTATTTTTAAATGATATATTTACATTTTTTATTTTGAAAAATAAATGATTTTACTAAGTTACAGTTTTATAAACATTTTGAGAATGCTAAATTTATTTTTTATGTAATTTGCTAATAGACTTTTATAAGAATATCAAAAACTTACACAAACCTTTCCATATTGACTATAGTAAATAACTATAATAATAATTAGTATAAATATGTTTTATCACTTTCTAAAATTTCCACTTTTATAAGAATATCAAAAACTTACACAAACCTTTCCATATTGACTATAGTAAATAACTATAATAATAATTAGTATAAATATGTTTTATCACTTTCTAAAATTTCCATGTATCAATATTTGCATGAGAATTAAATATATTGTTTTTATCACGTTCTAAAAATTTCATGTATCAATATTTGTATCGGAACTAAATACCAACAATATAATAACCATTGCCATATTGTAAATATTAATTATGAACTTTGTAATAAAAAATTAAAAAACCAAAAATGTTAATTCCTAACTTATAATAGGGATGAAACTGGCAATGCCTGGTACAAATAATTATACTTAGATTTTGATTAGATATATGTTTTAACATTCGTTATACTACATAATGAATACAAATAAGTATGGTTTATTTGCGTTTAAGTTGTACTTAATTTAAGTGAGAATATAACTACTTGTGTATGTGTAATTCTGCGATAAATTTAAATAACATTGAGGGACAAGTGATATATATAATTTTTATTTTTTGGTACAAATAGATATCTATATTCATAAATTTAGCTAATCTATTTGTATAAAAAGTCATTCATCTTATTATTTAAAAGGAAAGGCAGGAACTATGTTTGCATATCAAACAGTTCACTTGCTCTCAATTTGCTTTGTTATCCTATTGGATTTTATTTTGCATATGCAAATTAACCTAGAAACTCTTCTTAGACTAACCATATGGTTTATTTAGTAACAATACGATTTATTTAATACATGATATGATTACCTTTCAAGGACGCGGTTTATTTAGTACATGACATGATTACTTTCCAAGGACAATGTTTGTAAGAGATATGGCTGAACAAAGTTTTTTAATTTCTAAATTTAGTTGCCTTGTGCTCTCATTGGATTTGTAGATCAACCTAGCTTGACTTTTTATATGTGATTTATTTAGTGCATGATATGATCCTTTTTGAAGGATTAATACTTTGATATCTTGGTATAAAAAATGATTGTGTCTTTTTTGAGGTTTGGCTTTTTATTTTATTAATGATGACTAGTTTGAAATTTAACTTGTTTTATATGAGCCAGTGTGAATAATAAGACCTCTAAAAATATGTTTAGTTTATTATTAGGTTTTTATATCATAGGGATTTATGTTTATAATGATGTTATGTTTGCTTTAGGTATTCCAAAAAAGCAAAACTTGATTGAGCCTATATTTTTTTAGTGGATACAATCTACATCCTTGGGGACACATGCTTAGTGCAATAGTCAATCGGGTTTCTCTAGCACCTTGTGTACAAGTTCGTAATGAAGGGTGTGATCCAATCGTTTGGTATCTTAGCCTAAAGGATTTCAATTATTTTCTTCTTTGGTTGATGAGTGGTTAATGAGGATGGATTGTAAATACGTTGGCAATATGCCTACGCCATTTCATAAAGTATTTGACCTAGTCTGATCACACATACCCAATACTTGGGAGAGATCCTTTCGCGGCACCTATGTGTGTTTCTGTAGATCTTATTGTAATAAAAATATGTGTATATTCAATAATATTACATTGCCAACAATTATAGGATGAGTGGTTTATAAAGTATAAAAAGTAGTGAAAACTTTGCTAATTTATAAAGTTATGATATCTTTCTTATTGAGGATTCTTTTTAATTTAATATCATTGCGATGCTTGCATACTTCCTTTGGATAAAAGATGCATCAAAAATTTCATTGAAGTAACCTCGATTTCCCATAATATTGACTAGGGACATGGAGTCATCAGTTGTTCTTCTAATAAGCCAAGTTAGCATTACACGCACACAGGCACATGAAAATATGTTTCCTCCTAGGAGGTCGTTGTGATATTTTAGGATTAGGATCACTCAACAGTAGCAAACCTCACTAATAATTCACTCAAGAAGTGCAGAAAGAAGAAGAAGAATGTTTGATTCAATAATCACTCATACACAAGAAATGACAAAAATTGTTGTATCATACATTAGTTGTAAGTTGGCACTCTGAATAGTGTAGAATAACTGAATATAATCAATAGAATTCAAATGGTCAAGAGTTCATTTGAATCATCCTTAGTGTGTAGCTTGGATAACATTGTGTTAGATTTTCATCATTTAATTCAATATGATCTAGGATCTTATCTGAGATAATAACATGCACAGCAAATCAAACACAGGAGACAAGAGACACAAAGAGTTTCATCGGGGAAACCATAAAGGAGAAAACCCTAACTGGGTCGAATTCTCCTAGGAGAGTCTAATAACCCCCTACAACTTAACTCAGTTGACTTTTACCCTAACTGGGCCGACTTCTCCTAGGAGAGTCTAATAACCCCCTACAACTTAACTCAAGGTTGAATTCTCTAGGAGAGTCTAATAACCCTTTAGGTACAATGATAACATTCCCAATCGGAGGAATAAACCTCTCCGTCGAAAGTATGATAGCAACATATGAATGTAATATAAAATATACAAGTGAATACATTCCGAAGTTACAAATACATTAACTGTTAAGCCCTAAATATGAGCACATTTCCCCCTATATTGTGGTTCATTACATTAGTTTTGATGTCGGCTTTGGTCCATTAGTGGTAATTGTCATTAGTATGGTTATATTATTTATGTCGACTTGGGTCGGTTAGTTGGGATGTACCCCTTAGTCTCCTATATATAGGAAGGAGACCTTTCAATTAGAGTATCTTGTCTTGTCTTCTGTACTTAGTACATTGTGTAAGGAGGTTTCCCCCTCGAAGAGGCTTGTTATTTAGTTATTTTCTTCAATCAAGTCATGGAGTACTCTTTTTTATCTATTTCTGCTCTTTTTATACTCTTTTTGGAAAGTTGTTGCTTAACATTTGGTGTCAGAGCTCTTTCCTCTGCACTGGGTTCTTCAAAACGAGTCATCTTGGAATTTTTGCTATAAAAATTTTTCTACAAGGATTCAAAGAGAGAGATTAAAAACCCACTTCGGAAACAAGTCGAGCTATCTTTTGTCTGAAATTCAGGTCCCGAGACTTCACAGGTTCGGATATATTGGCCTCGGAACCTAGGGTTTTTTACAAGTCCAGAAACTAGTCTAAAACAAGTGTTCTAGGGAAAAAAGTAATATCTGGGGAAGGCAAGGTCCAAATTGAGTGAGACCAGTTGAATCAGAAAGTGGACAGACCAAAGTATCTGTGGTAGAAGTTTCCGACTCAGATCCAAAATATTGGACACGTGGAAGTCCGTACAAGTTATATATTTTGAAAGGACCCAAAATAAGAAGTGTTGGGACATTCACAATATATTTCTATTGGACTATCATATTTAGGTCAGACCTACGGCATCAGAAAGAGGACACAGAATAATACAACAGGGCAAAGTTTCAGACCCAGAGGAGGAGAAAGTTGAATTTTATCTCAGTTGCAAGTCTGCTCTAAAACAATCTTCCAATCAGGGTTTGAAAAGGTACGCCATTTTTAATTTTGATTAGAAGGATCTATTTGTGGGGACACATAAGGTTTGATATCCATTTATATTGTTCAAAATGCCACCAAAAGGAAGTATACGGTCTTACACTCTGACCAAACCACCTGAGGATCCATCCTCGACATATGATGAAAGGGAAGATCTATCTTTTCGAGTGTCCCAGTTGGAAGATATGATTAAAGGGTCTGTGAAAAAAAGTGGATTTGGATGATTTAGAGGAGAAGTTGGATAAAATGGAGGAAAATATGAAGGATTCGGTGAGGACAGCTGATTTACTCAATTTAGACGAGAAGTTGAACATTATTGTTAATATCATTCAAAATTCAAGGGATACTCTTCCTACAGGTGATGTGGTGTTCCAAGATACTATGGAGGATAAAGATAATTCTCATGTTGAGAAACCTTCCATGAATATTAATATTCCAAGAGGAAATCATTTTGGTAATGGAAGTCATCAAGGGTGGTCACCAAGAGGTACCCAACTTCCCAAGATTGACATGAGAAAGTTTGATGGCAATGATCCAATAACATGGATATTCAAAATGGAGCAATTCTTTGATCTACACCAGGTTCCAACCTTGCAAAAGGTAACTATTGCATACTTATATTTAGAGCCTAATCAATTTGTATGGTATCAATGGCTTTGTGATCGTAAAAAGGACTCTATTATATCTTGGTCTATATTCACCGAAGAATTGATTGCACATTATGGCGATATTAATATCAATACCTTCTTTAGCTAGTTAATAAGTCTCAAGCAAAAAGGTCCAGTTGCAGATCACAACAAACAGTTTCAAAAGCTAAGTCTTAGAGTGAAGAATATTTCAGAAGATAATATGTTGGATCTCTTCATTGGCACCTTGAAAGATAACATTCAACATGAGGTGCGTCTCTTTGAACCACCATCCTTGGAGAAGGCCTTCATGATGGAAAGGAAGGTTGAAAGTAAAAATATGATGATGGCTACTAGAAAGAGCACGTTCAACACATACCGAGAGAATACTGTTACTTCTTCTAATCCACCTCAACGGTTGACACCTCAACAAATAGCGAAAATAAGAGAAAAAGGCCTATGTTTTAATTGTGATAGCAAGTATAGTAAGGGACATAAGTGTGGTGAGAATAAATTATTTTACATAGAATGTGAAGAGGAAGAACCAAAAGAACAAGAACCAGCTCCAGAGGAAGAAATAGAAGATACTAATTCAGAAGAGATTAATCCCACCATATCATGTCATGCATTGGCTGGAATTAGCACTCCTCAAACTCTAAAGATAGAAGGATTTATCAAAAATAAAAAGGTAACAGTGTTGATTGATTCTGGTAGTACTCATAATTTCATTCACTATAAATTAGCAAAATCTCTCAATTGCTTTGTATATCCAGCACCAGAGTTTCAAGTAATGATTGCAAATGGAGGAACTATCCACTGCTCAGGGAAATGCCATAATATAAATCTTACTATGGGAGAATATGTATTGAATAGTCCAATGATTGCTATTCCAATGGGTGGTGCTGATGTTATCCTAGGAGTTCAATGGTTACAATCTTTGGGAACTGTGGCTTTTAATTTTCAAAAGCTTTTCATGAAATTTTTATGGGAAGGAAAGGAATATGAATTACATGGTATCACAGGGAAACCAAGAAAGGTGATAAGCTCTAATAGTATGACAAAATTGATGAAAAAGGGACATCAAGGTGTAATTGCACAATTATGCTCATTAGATGTTCAAACATCTAAGCCTCCTATTTCCCCAGATCTCCAAAGGGTCATTAATAAGCATTCCAAGGTATTTGAAGATATTCCAAAGGGTCTTCCACCTATTCGATATTTTGATCATGCTATTCACTTAATCCCAGGAAGTGTTCCTCCTAACATCTGACCTTACAGATACCCCTATGGACAGAAGAGTGAAATTGAGTGTATGGTTGAAGAAATGCTAGCGGATGGCATAATTAGGCCTAGCCAAAGTTCTTACTCTGCACCAGTGGTAATTGTACACAATCCGGATGGATCATGGCGTATCTGTCCATATTATAGAGAGCTCAAGAAGATCACCATTAAAGGTAAGTTTCCAATTCCTGTAATTGATGAATTGCTAGATGAATTACATGGAGCAATTGTATTCACAAAGTTGGATCTTCGTTCTGGGTATCATCAAATTAGAATGAAAGATGAAGACATCCCAAAAACAACATTCAGAACTCATGAAGGTCATTATGAATTTCTAGTCATGCCATTTGGTCTCACGAATGCACCTTCCACATTTCAGGGTTTGATGAATTCCATTTTCAAGCCTTTTCTTAGAAAATTTGTGCTAGTATTATTTGATGATATAATAATCTATAGCAAGTCTTGGGAAGAACATGTTGACATGGTACTACAACTATTACAGGAGCAACAATTATATGCAAAATATTCCAAATTTTTCTTTGGGGTGAAGGAGGTAGAGTATTTGGGTCATATTGTATCTCATGAAGGTGTCAAGGTAGACCCTAACAAAATTAAAGCTGTGATAGACTGGCCGATTCCCAAAAACCTGAAGAATCTTCGAGGATTTTTAGGTCTGACAGGGTACTACCACAAGTTTGTTCTAAATTATGGAAGAATAGCAGCACCTCTAACAGCATTATTGAAGAAATATGCATTTTCTTGGACTCCAGAGGCAACTCTAGTTTTTGAACAACTTAAACAGGAAATGTGCACAGCTCCGGTATTGACCACACCAGACTTCACAAAAACCTTTATTATGGAATGTGATGCTTCAGGAAATGGCATTAGCGTTGTTCTAATGCAAGAAGGACACCCACTTTCTTTCACAAGTCATCCAATCAAGGGAAAGAACTTACAAAAGCCCATTTATGAGAAGGAAATGTTGGAAATACTACATGCTCTTAAGAAACAGCGTCCTTATCTAATAGGTAGGCACTTCAAGGTCAAAACAGATCATGATAGTCTTAAATACTTCTTGGAACAGAGACTATCTTCAGAAGAGCAGCAAAAGTGGGTAACCAAGGTGTTGGGATATGACTTTGAAATCATCTATAGAAAAGGGAAACATAGTGTGGTGGCAGATGCACTCTCCAGAAAAGATGAAGATGTTGGGGCATTACTTTGTTCCATTTCCATTCTACAACGAGATTGGATAGTAGCAGCAAGGGAAGAATGGAAAAAAGACCTATCTGTGTGGACACTCATTCAAAAGCTACAGAATGATCCCAGTGTATCAGATACTTTTTTGTGGAAAAATGATTCACTATGGTATAAGGATCACTTATATTTATGCAAAAACTCCCAACTCAAGCAGAAGATCCTTTCTGAATTGCATGCCTCTCATATAGGTGGGCACTCAAGATTCTTGAAAACTTACCACAGGGTCAAGAAGGAATTTTTCTGGGAAGGTCTTAAATCAAATGTTCAAAGGTCAATGGATGAATTCTTGGTTTTCCAACAGAATAAGGGTGAAACAGTTAAGACCTCAAGACTTCTACAACCGTTATACATACCTTGTCAACGTTGGGAAGAAGTCTCCGTGGATTTTATCACAGGTCTACCCAATTCAGAAGGAAATAATGTCATTATGGTGGTTGTTTATAGACTCACTAAGTATGCACACTTTTGTGCACTCTCTCACCCTTTTAATGCAAGCACAGTAGTTGTAGCCTTTATGGAAACTGTTCAGAAGTTACATGGAAATCCGAAGATTATTGTAAGTGATAGAGATCCAATTTTCACTGGCAAATTTTGGGCTGAATTATTTTCCTGTTTGGGTACTAAATTGGCTCACAGTTCATCTTATCACCCTCAATCTGATGGGAAAACTGAGATCGTGAACAAGTGCTTGGAAGGATATCTTCATTGCTTTGCATCTGATAAACAAACACAGTGGGTGAAATGGTTGTCTTTGGCAGAATGGTGGTACAATACTTCCTTCCATACATCATCAAAAATGTCTCCATTTATGGCACTTTATGGGTGCCAACCTCCATCTATCACATCTCCCTTAAAAGGAAAATCTAAAGTTCAAGCCATGGAAGATCACATAGAGCATCAGCAAGGAGTTCTCCAGATACTTAAGGACAACTTGACTATGTCAAAAAACAGGATGAAACAACATGCTGATCAACATCGCAGTGAAAGGAGTTTTGAAGAAGGGGATTGGGTATTTCTTAGGCTACAATGTTACAAGCAGATGTCTCTGAAGCTATTAAAGAAGGACAATAAATTAGAACCCAAGTATTATGGTCCTTATAAAGTGTTGCGAAAGATTGGTAGTATGGCCTACAAATTGGAGCTCCCTTCATCTTCAAGAGTACATCCAGTTTTCCATGTTTCTTGCTTAAAGAAGGTAATAGGAGACAAGATCCAAATTCAAACAATATTTCTGGAGCTTGATGAAGAAGGAAAATTCATATTGGAACCTGAGCACATCACTGAAACAAGGACTAAACAACTACGAAACCGGGCTATTACTGAGTACCTCATAAAGTGGAAGAACTTACCAATTGAAGATTCGACATGGGAAGATGAGTCCTTCATACAGAAGCATCTGCAACTAATCAAGCGTTGAGTACAACACTTCTCTGAAGGGGAGGGACATGTTAAGCCCTAAATATGGCACATTTCCCCTATATTGTGGTTCATTACATTAGTTTTAATGTCGGCTTTGGCCCATTAGTGGTAATTGTCATTAGTATGGTTATATTAGTTATGTCGGCTTGGGTCAATTAGTTGGGATTGTACCCCTTAGTCTCCTATATATATCAAGGATACCTTTCAATTAGAGTATCCTGTCTTGTGTTGTGTACTTAGTACATTGTGTAAGGAGGTTGCCCCCTCGAAGAGGCTTGTTATTCAGCTATTTTCTTCAATCAAGTCGTGGAGTACTCTTTCTGATCTATTTTTGCTCTTTTTATACTCTTTTTGGAAAGTTGTTGCTTAACATTAACACTCCATATTAACTAGGAAGGTATTCTCTTGACACAGTTCATCAGCACAAGTATTTGTCACTGGATCATCATCAAAGTTGGATCATCGTCACTGTTGCTGCTATCTCGACCATCAATCTCCAATCTACTCGTCATAGGAATTTCTACAGAGCCAACCCTTTTTCATGTTGGATGTAGGCCTAGCCTACATGTAGGTCTTCATCATCTCTGCGAGCAAGCCATCAAGTAGGTACATCTCAGGACTTATTATATGCCTCTGCAAAACCTATAAGATCTCCCAGGACTAATTGTATGCCTCTGCAAAACCTGAAGGAGCATCTCAGGACTGATTATATGCCTCTGCAAAACCTATGTACCCTACTGTCACCTCATCATCAACGGAGCACAACCCAGATGCACATCACAATGTCTCCAGTATGGGAGGCACGAACCTACCACCATACGAGACCTCGTCTACCAGCATGGGAAGCACAAACCTACCACCATGCGATACCCAGCCCTTACATCTACCAACATGGGAGGCACAAACCTAACACCATGCGAGAATGGCTCGGCCCTTACATCTACCAACATAGGAGGAACAAACCTACCACTATGCGAGAATGGCTCGTCCCTTAGATCTACCAACATAGGAGGCACAGACCTACCACTTTGCGAGAATGGCCCATGTGCATCTGCGCCTTCCAAACTCATCACTTCCCTTTGGAAGGAACCTCGATCTGAAGTACACCAAGCTTCTCTCTGAAGTACTCAAACTTCACTCTAGATAGCAACTTGGTCAACACATCGGTTATCTGCTCGTCTGTCGCAACATACTGGAGCTTCACTGCTCCTCTCTGCACCATATCCCTGATATAGGGATACTTGATCTCGATGTGCTTCAACTTGTCATGGAACACCGGGTTCTCAAACAACTTCACACAACTCTAGTTGTCACAATATATATAAGTAGCATCCAACTAGAGATCAAACAAATCAAACAGTAGCTTCCTTAGCCATACTGCCTCTCAACTAGCCGAACAAGCTGTGACATACTCTGCTTCAGTTGTACTCAGTGCCACGTAGGACTACTTCCTGCTAAACCAAGAGATCACACATGATCCCATACTGAAGCAGAACTTCGAATTGCTCTTCCTATCAATGGCACCGCCTGCCCAATCTGAATCAACATAACCCTACAGGTTAACCTTTTGATTCACATCATACTTGAGCCCATAATCCACTGTACCCTTCAGGTAACTCAAAATATGCTTTGCAGCAATCAAGTGAACATGTCTCGGATCCGTCAGGAACTGGCTCAATGTGTTCACAGCAATGAAAATATCTGGTCTCGTATTCGTCAGGTACATCAAAGATCCAATCATCTAACAATACATCATGGCATCAATCGATTCTGATGAAGCATCACTCAATAGCTTCAAGTTCGATGCCATAGGTGTGGTCATGGCCTTGCAGTCCATCATCACGAACCTCTTCAGGATCTCTACTACATACTTCCCTTTTCCAAGGAAGATTCCATCCGCACTCTGCCACACCTCCATGCCTAGAAAGTAGTGCATCATACCCAATTCCTTCATCTCGAACTCGGCAGCAAGCTTCCTCTTCGTGTCAGCAATCAACCCATCCTCACCTGTCACAAACAGGTCATCTACATAAAGTAGAAGTATCACCGGGTTTCCTTCCTCAACCTTGTAGTAAAGGTTGGAATCCACTTTACTCTTGGTAAATCCCATGCCAGTCAGGAAGTTGTCTATCCCGCTGTACCACGTCCTGGGTGCTTGTTTCAATCCATACAAGGATTTCTTCAATTTGCACACATGAGTCTCCCTGTCATGTGTCTCAAATCCGAGTGGTTGATCCACAAACACTTCCTCCTCTACTACACCGTTCAAGAACGTTGTCTTGACATCCATCTGGTCTACCTTCCACTTCATCACTACAGCCAAAGCAAGTACTGATCTAATGGAAGTGTATCTGGATACAGGTGAAAATGTCTCCTCATAGTCTATCCCTTCCTTCTGGGAGAAGCCACGTGCCACAAATCTTTCCCTGTGCTTCTCTATGCTGCCATCTGCAGCATGCTTGGTCTTGTAGATCCATTTGGAAGTCACAACAGACTTCCCTACTAGTCTCGGGACCACATCCCAGACATCATTCTTCATGATCGACTGGTACTCCTCGATCATGGCATCCTTCCATTCTTTCTTCTCAACTGCTTCCTCATAGTTGGAAGTTTCTTTGTCAATGATGTCACACAATAGGGCTACATAACTGGAGAATGGTCTCGGTCTCTTACTTTCTCTATGCATTCCTTCTGGAGCACCATATATTTCTGCATCTTGAATTTCTTCTCATACCCATGTTGGTTTCCTCTTGTGAGAATTCTTCTCACATGGTGGATCTACAGGTTCTTGTGGGTCTTCCACCTCGCGTTCTCCATGATCTTCTGGATTTACTTCATTCATTGTTGTAGCTCGGTTCATGGGTGCTTCTAGTTCTTCAATGTCTTCAACAGGTATCTTTCTCGATTTGTGATATGTTGAGTCTTCGTCGAATGTTACATCTCTTCTAATGTCGATCTTCTTGAATCTTGAGAAATATATTATGTAGGCATTCGAGTTTTCACTATATCCCATGAATATGCCCTTCTTTCCTGAAGGATCTAACTTCGTCCTCTTCTCTTTCGGAATATGTATGTACACCGGGAAACCAAATATTTTGAGATGGTTGACTTCTGGTTTCTCGTCGGAGAAAGCTTCTTCTGGTGTCTTGTTGTCAAGTACTATATGTGGAGTGCGATTCTGTACATACACGGTTGTCCTTGCAGCTTCTGCCCATAGATGCATAGGAAGATCCTGGTCATGAAGCATCGCTCTTGCTGCTTCCATAATTGTTCTATTCTTCCTTTCTGCAACTCCATTCTGCTGCGGATTATATGAAGTAGTCAACTCTCTCTTAATCCCTAAATCTCTGCATAATTTCTTGAAGTCTTCTGACGTGAACTCTCTGCCATTGTCTGACCAAAAAGTATTTATTTTCTTCTCTGTGTGGTTCTCGATCAAGGCTTGAATTCCTTGAACTTGCTAAATAAATCATCTTTGTTTTTCAAGAAATATATCCATGTCTTCCTAGAAAAATCATCAATGAAAGAAACATAATATGCATACCCACTCAATGAACTGGATGACATCGGACCGCATACATCAGAGTGGATGATTTCCAAGATTCCTTTTGCCTTGCTCTCGCTACTTGGAAATGTCTTCTTTATGCTCTTTCCCTTCGCACAACCTTTGCAAATGAGTTCATGCTTTGCTTGGATTTTTGGAAGACCTTCAACAGCTTTGCTTGCAAGAGTTAGTGCTCTATAGTGCACATGTGCAAGCCTTCTATGCCATAGTTCACTTGGCTCCATGGAGTCATGGACCAAGGATTTTTCAGGTTGGCCCTTCAATTTGTATAAGCCTCCCTCTTGCTCTCCAATCACTACTGCATCATCTATGGTCTTTCCCTTTGGCCACATAAGAACTTGGCTATATACAAATGAAACCCTCATACCTTTTCAATCCAATGCATATATGGAGAGAAGGTTCTTCTTTAGTCCTGGTACAAATAGGACATCTTTCATCTTCATAGACTTTCCAGAGTCTAGATTATAAGAGGCTTCACCACTTCCTTTTATAGGATACTGGTAGTCATCCCCAAGTTTTACTTTGTGGGGTGACTCATGTTCAGATAGGTTCATAAAGGATTCCTTGAATCCTATCATGTGCTTGGAAGTCCCACTATCTATAGGCCATTCATTGCTTCCATGTGTAATAGTTCATGTGAGGGCAGAGATCAAAACATACTCTTCATCACTTGAAGAATATTCACTTTCTTCTCTGGCTCTCTTCCTGGGAGGTTCATCATCCTTTGCAGTGTGAGCATGATGTTTTCTCTTGTTGTTCTTCTTCTTGTGAGAGCCACTTTTATTTCTAGGACAATCCCTGGAGTAGTGTCCCTTCTCATCACATGTATAGCATGGAATGGTGGATACAGCTCTTCGAGATCTAAAGTTTTCCCTTTGATTTTGGTGCTGGTGTTTTTCTTTCTTACTATGGTGGTGCACCCTCTTGTTATCATTTCTCCTGGAGTTTGTTGTGAGAGCTTGGTCTTCATTACCCATCTTCTCTTCTCGAGTTACGATTCGAGCTTCTTCTTGTGAGCATTCCTCCCACAGCCTACTGAATGTGATGAGATTCTTCTTGTGAGCATTCCTCCCACAGCCTAATGAATGTGATGAGCTTCTTCCTAGCACATATTCCTTGAATGAAGGAATCCCATGACCTAGGGAGACCATTCAAGGTGGTCATCACTATTTCTCCATTCTCTGTATTTTCTTCAACGGCTTCAAGTTGTTCCTTGATTTTAGAAACCCTTGTGAAGTAAGACTAGATGGTTTCTGCATTTTGAATCTTCACATTCTTCAATTGGTTCCGCAATGTCATCTTCTGATTTATATTCTTTCCTTCAAATAGCTTGGTTAAGGAATCAAAAATATCCTTGGGTGTCTTTAGAGATGACACATGTGGTATGAGATGGTCCTTGATAAAATCTAAAATAATCCTCTTGGCCTTGACCAAGTTCTTCTTATCTAAGGCCTTAGCCTCATCTCCCTCTGGAACTGGAACCTCTTCATTTATGTAGGTGTCAAAATCATTCTCTTCTAGGACTAACTGAATCCTATACTTCCATGCTTGGAAGTTAGGTGTGGTGAGACATCTTATCCTCAAGCTTGGTGTGGTGAGACATCTTTAATGAGAAATTCAAACGGAAATAGAAAAGCTTTTAGGTCTTACCACTTGTTTTGCTGAAACTGGATCTGGAGCTGGCTAGGGTTTGACAGAGAAACCCTAAAAATTCAAACTTGGAATTTGAAACTTCTGTATGGATAGAAATATGTATTTGACTGAGGCGAGCATGCTGGTATACTTGGATTTTGAAAATTCCAAAAATTGACCCCTCAAAAGTGACCTGCAAATTTCGGATCTACAGTTTCTATCAATTTCTGGTTTTCTGGTTTTCTGGTTTTTCTGGTCCAAAATTCAAATTAGGGTTTGACTTTCCCGGAGATTCACCCAACCAAAAAATTTGATCGTGGTCTCTAAATTTTGATTTTGATGAGGAGAACAATCTTGTGCTAAGAGCACTCCAAAATTCCACTTCTGTTAAAAGCCCTAATTTCCCGCAGCTGTGACAGGCCAAAAATGAAAATGCTCAGAATCCAATTCTGCTTCTACAGAAAGATGCGCCTTCCTTAGGTGAGTTATCCTAGCCTCCTTTTGTTGATGATTTGTGGAGAGAAACCCAAAAATTAAAAATCCCTATCTTCTGCAGCTGCACAGTGTCTTCTTCTCAGGTTAGCTCTGATACCATGTTAGATTTTCATCATTTAATTCAATATGATCTAGGATATTATCTGAGAGAATAACATGCACAGCAAATCAAACACAAGAGACAAGAGACACAAAGCGTTTCATTGGGGAAACCATAAAAGAGAAAACCCCGCAACTTTCTCGGAGATAGAATGAGCAACAATACAAAACCCCAAAAGATAGAAATGGTCTCCAGTAGCTTCTCTCTTCTTCACTTGTGCGAACTCCTCCTCTCTCTCACTAATGCGCAAATGAGTGAGTGAGTGAATGTGTAAATAGAGAGGAGCACCCTCTCTATTTATACTTTATCTCTACTTGAATTTTACCCTAACTGGGTTGACTTCTCCTAGGAGAGTCTAATAACCCCCTACAACTTAACTCAGTTGAATTTTACCCTAATTGGGCCGACTTCTCCTAGGAGAGTCTAATAACCCTCTACAACTTAACTCAGGGCCGAATTCTCGAGGAGAGTCTAATAACCCATTAGGTACAATGATGACATTCCCGATCGGAGGAATAAACCTCTTTGTTGGAAGTACAATAGAAACATATGAATATAATATAAAATATACAAGTGAATACATTCCAAAGTTACAAATACATTAACAGATTGGATACATCACCCAATCAATAGCAGTAGTCACAAATAGTCAAGAAGTCATTCAAATGAGTCTAACTGATTCTAACTGAACCATGTGAGCACAAATCAGGGGATGGAAACTCCAAGGTGGGCGCATGAGGCTGCCAGAAGGTCAAGTGGCACTCCAAAATAGAAAACTGGGAGCTACAGGCAGTTAAAATGAGCAATAAATGCACCAACTGGTTAATAAATGCTCTAACTGACTGTTAAACTCCTGGTAGGTGAGATAAGGCACATATGTCATCCAAGTGAGGAAAACAAGGCGCATCAAGTAGGTAGGAGGGATACTGGGGGCTAAAGACAGGCTCTAAGGAGATGAAAATAGGCTCTAGGTATTGGGGAGACCACTAAACTAATGACTGGATGCATGCATGAAAAATATAAAAAATGATAGTGATAATATTCCAACACCCTCCCGCAAGCTATACTATGAGGTAGTACTGAAGAACTAAATAGTAGGGCTTTAGTGACTGAGACCAAAGGTCACCCCGTACAACAATCTAAAAAATAAAAGAGGAAAGATGGAAAACCCAGTGGGAAGAAAGGCCTCCCTCAAAATAGACTGAAGGATGCTAATGTAGCATGGCATCACTCACCCAAGAAGGAGGCAAGTGTCCTTCTTTTCCAAAGAAGGATTGATCGATCTGAAATGGATCAGTAATGTGATAAGGATGAAACCTTCCATTCTGATAATCTAATCTAGTTCTCCATTGATCAGTTGGATCACCAACAAGATCCCCTGCAGATCTGAGAGTAGTGGCTGCCCATATCAGAAGAGGAGGATCATCAGGTGATAGATCATCGAGTTCTTGTGGAACTGGATCTCCCATTCGCTCATCTTCTGAATCAGTTGCTAGATCTTTAGGTTCTTGTGGATCTGGATCTAGCATTCGCTCTTCATCATCATCACTCTCATACTCTGAATCTGAACTATCATGTGATGAAGGTTCGCTCTCTTGGAGCTCATCAAGCAATGGAGGTGTGGTAGGCAAGCTATCTTGCTCAACAGGATGAGCATCCTGAAGAAGCCATTCCTCAAACTGTACACTCCTATCAAGAAATGTATTCATAGTAGAGGGATCAAGCATCTTGTAGGCCTTTGCATCCAATGCATAGCCCACCACAATGCACTCTCTGCTTTGTGGATCTAGGGCTCTCCTTTTCTCACTTGGAATCCTTGCCCATGCTCTGGATCCAAACACTCGAAGATGAGACACGCCAGGTTTGTATCCCATCCATGCTTCGAAAGGATTCATGTCTTTGAGTCCTTTGTGAGGAACTATATTCTGAATATAGGAGGCACAGTTAATGGCTTATGCCCAAAGACTAGGGTGCAACCCTTTCGACTTTAGCATGCAGGTGGCCATTTCTTTTAATGTTCTGATCTTCCTTTCAACAACACCATTCTGTTTTGGTGTATAGGGAACGGTATGTTGCATCTCAATGCTTTCTTCAGCACAAAAGGTTTGAAAATCACCCTTGATGTACTCTCCTCCATTATCAGTGTGAATGGATTTGATCCTTCTATCTAAAAAATTCTCTGCAGAAGACTTGAAAAACTTAAAGAATCCAAATACTTATGACTTCAATCTAAGAAAGTATACCCATGTAAATCTGGAATAATCATCAATAAAGGTGAGTATATACCTTGCTTTGTTTAGAGATAGATCTGTAAATGGACCTGCAACATCACTATGAATGAGATCTAGAGGATGAGAGGTTCTCATTTCCTTCCCCTTCTCAAATTTCTTTTCAGGATGCTTTCCCATCAAACAACCATGACAAGTTCCCTTCGAAAACTTGATCTTGAGTAGCCCTTCAACCATATATTTTGTATGCATGTCTTGCAAGTATTGATAGTTAAGATGCCCAAATATTTCATGCCACAATCTACTCTCTTCATTGGCATGAGTGTGAAGAGAAGATTGCTTTGAGAGAGGTAATAAGTATGAGAACTCATATAGCTTCAACTTATGATTTGCAACTCCTTTTGCAATGGTAGATCCTGATACCATGTCTTGAATTTCGACCTCATTGGGAGAGAAGATCACCCTCTTGGGCTCTCCAGTGTGGGTCATCTGATACACTGAAAGTAGATTAGCAGTGAGAGTGGGGACATAGAGTACATCGGAGAAGTACCCATGATCAAGTTTGATTCTTCTTATCCCTTCAGAAGATACCTCAGAATCATTCCCCAACATGATGGATGGTCCAACGGTAGCTTCAAATCCAGTGAAGAGATCCTTGTAGGAAGACATGTGTCTTTATGCTCCAGAATCTATGATGAAGGAGGATTGATTTGATGCACCTGCCATGAAGGCATGGCATCTCTCTTTGTTCTCGGATCCAGATGGTTCACTCTCTTTCTTCCTAGCACATGCAAGTACTGGAAGATTATTCTTCTCAAGAAGTGAAGCCATGATATCTATGGTCTTCTTCATACATGAGCTCTCAGGGTGATATTCTCGATTACAGTATGTGCACTAGGATTTTCCCTTTTGAGCTTGCTTTTCCTTCTTAGTATTCGAGACTCCATCTGACTGAATTGGAGCCTCCTTCTGCTTATGATCATTCGAATTTCTATCAGAAATTTTTTGTTTCCCTTTTCCATTCGCTCTTCTCATCTCAATGGCAGCAAGAGTTGAATCCAACTTGGTTTTTATCACTCCCATGTGTACTAGCTTCTCCTCCTCAAGTGTGAGAGATTGGATGAAGTCTTCAAGCGAAGGGAATTTCCATTTTGGAATGGACAATCTTGCTGACTTGAATGTCGAAACAAACACAGAATAATCAGGGCCTAGCTTCGACGGGATGGAAAGGATGAGTTGTTTTTCTTCCTTCTCAATCCCATACCTCTTCAATTGTGAAATCAAGTTCTTGAATTTGTTGAGAAACTTAGTGATAGTTTCGAAACTGCTTGGGCTCATGAAGATGAGATCATTTTCAATCTTATGACCCTTTAGATCATATTTCTGGCCAAGGAGGAATTCGAGCTTGTCCCAAACCTCCTTTGGAGACTTCAAATCGATAACATGAAAGTGTAGGTCTTCATAAATGCTAAATAGCATCAGTCCTACTGCTTCATCAAGCTTGTCTAAGTACTTGGATTTCTCTATTGCACCAGTGGGCTCAACTGCAGAGCCATTCACCACTCTGGAAAGGATCTTCGACTTCAAGAAGATGTCCATCTTGGCCTTCCATTCAAAGTAGTTGAATGAATTCAACTTGAGATCCATAATGCTGCAAAAATCAAAGTTAAAGAGAGGATAGCCCTACAAAACAAATGAGAATTATGAAATGGAGATCTGCTGCAATTCAAATTGAACACTGCCTTAGGACCCTGAGCACATATGACTAAGTCCTTCACACCTAGATAGACTTCACTGGATCGCTCCAGTAAATTCAAGGAAATAGCACCAGGATTTGCTGTGGAAACTCAGAGGCTTCTGGTTCTCAATGAAAGACAGCTGCTCAAGGAATTGTTGCAACTGCTACTGTTGCAATTCGAATAGTTGTTGTCAGCTATGATACCATGTGATATTTTAGGATTAGGATCACTCAACAGTAGCAGACCTCACTAATAATTCACTCAAGAAGTGCAGAAGAAGAAGAAGAATGTTTGATTCAATAATCACTCATACACAAGAATTGACAAAAATTGTTGTATCATACATCAGTTGTAAGCTGGCACTCTGAATAGTGTAGAATAACTTAATACAATCAATAGAATTTGAATGGGTCAAGAGGTCATTTGAATCATCCTCAGTGTGTAGCTTGGATAACATTGGAGACATCATCCAATCAGTAGCACTAGTCACAAATAGTCAAGAAGTCAGTCAAATGAGTCTAATTGAGTCTAACTGAGCCATGTAAGCACAAATTAGGGGATGGAGACTCAAGGTGGGTGCATGAGGCTGTCAGAAGGTCAAGTGGCACTCCAAAATAGACAACTGGGAGCTACAGGCAGTTAAATTGAGCAATAAATGCTCTGACTGACTGTTAAACTCCTGGTAGGTGAGATAAGGTGCATATGTCAGCCAGGTGAGGAAAACAAGGCGCATCAGGTAGGTAGGAGGGCTACTGGGGGCTGAAGACAGGCTCTAGGGAGCTAAAAATAGGCTCTAAGTGTTGGGGAGACCACCAAATTGATGACTGGATGCATGCATGATGACTAGATGCATGCAAAATATAAAAAATGATGGTGATAATATTCCAACAGCCGTTGGTTTGAATTTAAAGTGAGATAAGGTATGTACACCTTTGTAGACATCAAGGGTGGATTCATTACATGGAATGCTCTTGTCCCATAAACAAAGGGATCTCATGTATTAATTTGGTGTCTAGTTAGGTGGTGACATATATATATATATATATAATTTGAGGAATTATTCCTTAAGTTTCTCTACAAGATTTTCTTTGAGAAAAAATAAATATAAAAATAACTATAAGTACATCTAGAAAATGAAGTATGGATTCGCGCATATCGCTTTAATTGGAATTGTTTTTAAAAAAATAATATTAACGAAAAAAATATACTTTAACTTGTATATTAAATTTTTACTTTTTACCCATCCATTCATGTACTTTTATATTATCCTTTTAAAGAGACATGACACTTTTTAATTATGATTTTAATGGACAAGGTTGATAGTTAAATTGCAAAATTACTTTTGTCTTTACCTTTTACACTTTCATCTACAATTAATATAGAATCGTTGTATCAATATGTTATTCATTTAGTACATGATATGGATGTTTTTTCTACCTTGTTCTTTCATTGGGTGTCTTTGCATTTGTAAATCAACCTAAATTCACCTTTTACATTAGCAATATGTTATTTATTCAATGTATTTTTTTGGGTGGATAAATACTTTGATTTTTTTTAACACTAATAAGTGATTTATCTAGTGTATGATATGGTTCCAATTTGAACGATAAATATTACCACCTATCCAACTATTTGTATGGATTGTGCCTTTTCTTTATTAGGTTCAAATAACCGTTGTCACGGTAATTTACCAAGTCAATATTTTCTATTTAAACTTCATAATAATTTGCTTGAGATTTAAATTGTTTGATATGAGTGTGTATTTATAATAAGACACCTAAAAAGATGTGTATATTTAATAATCCTACACGGGCAATAATTGTAAGAGGAGTGGTGTTAGAAGTATTAAAGGTAGTGAAATTTTTTTCCAATTTATAAATTGACATTAGGGTGCAAGTCCTTGAGTTGATGTGATACAAATTTTCCCTTGCTTTGGTACATGCATTTCCTAGAGGTACCTCTAGGCTCTACCCCTTTGTGCTTTGTTTGTAATCGTTCTGATGATACATTTTTAAAACAAGGTCACTAAATCATGGTATGAGATTGTTTGTTGATGAATTTGTTTTATAGTGGCATTTTCATGTAAAATTTATATTACTTGATGATTTTGGTTAATTGTGGCACATTCCCAATGATTAATGTGTTTGTGATTACCTTTGCAACCACAATGGCATGAGTGGTTTATGAAGTATGGAAAACACCAAAAGCTTTTCCAATTAAGCACCAACTTTGCGGTGTAATGTTGATGTATATGTAACTTCGGAATGTATTTCATATATGTATATTGTACTCCTATAGAGATGGTATTATTCCTCTATACGGATGTGTTTGTATTCCTATAGAGATGTTATTATTCCTCTATACGGAAGTGTCGTCATTTATATTGTAAGTGTCGTAACTTATATTTGATGGGTTATTAGACCACCTTGTTGGGGTCGGCCCTGTATAAGTCATGTGGGTCAAAGGGTTATTAGACCACCCTATTGGGGGTCGGCCATGTGGGTCAAAGGGTTATTAGACCACCCTATTGGGTGTCGGCCCAGTCAGCTTTGTGTTATGTGGTTAAGTTGAGGCCGACCTGGTAAAGGTTATTAGGAAAGTCAAGTCAAGTATAAATAGAGTGCGGGAGGCACTCTATTTGATCATTCTATTCTCACACACACTCTTGGGAGAGTGGCGCACTTGTGGAGGAGGAGAAGCTGCTGCTAGGAGATGTCTATCTCTTATGCTTGGGTTGTATCATTTCTCTATCTATCTATGAGGAATTTATTGGGGTTTTTCACTTTTATGGTTTTCCCCAAGTAAACTCTGTGTCTCTTGTGTGCTTGCATTATTGTGTCCATGATTGATATGTTGTACGTGTTGTTCTCTCAGTTAAGATCCTAGATCATATTGAAGTAAATTTTGAAAAATTAACATGGTATCATAGCTAGCCTGAAAGAAGGCATGGTATGGCATGTATGACACTTGTTGCACTTGCGATGCTTGAGCTTGATATAGCAAAAACCAGCCATCGTAGCACTTTCGCTATAAATCAATTTTGGCAAAAATTTTGGATATGAGACTTTTACAGGTCGAATTTCAGATCCCCATGTACCTTGTGTCCAAAGGACAACTTCTAATTCGTTGTAATTTGTGTTTTATGATCTGTACAATCTAGGGTTTCTGCCTCTTCCAGATCTTAGTCATAAACAGGTGACCTAGGAAAAAAGGTCATAACTTGGGCTAGGAAGCTCCAAATGAAATTTCGTAAAAAGTGACAGGTAGTGCACAGACTTACTTTCTCAGATAACATTTTCAGAGGCCGAAACTGAACCAGTGACACATGGCATGCCATACAAGTTCACTTTCATGTTTTATCCCATAAACAGGTCACGTTGCGACACTTGGAATAACTCTCTCTCAGAGAATCCAATTGAGGTCAGACCTGTGGGGTTGGAAAGCTGACAGGTCGAGCTACCACAAGTAGAAGTTTCAGACCCTGTGGATTCATAATTTTGGAGTTACACCAGGAACAATCAGATGCATATTTCCGTCAAAACAGAATTGGATTTTGAGCACCTTCATTCATGGCTCCGAGAATTAGGGTTTCGGAGAAAGTTGGTATTTTTGTAATCAAAGACCTCGGCTGAATGCTACTCATCAAAATCAAAATTTAGAGACCAAGATCATATTTTTTGGTTGGGCAGAAGGCCGAGCTTGATCAGACCCTATTTCGGGACTTTGATTGGAAAAGTGGAAAATTAGGGCTTCTGCAAAAATGGGAATTTTTGAAATCTGTGACCACGGCTGGAAGCTCCTCAGAAAAATAGAAGCTTAGAGATTTGGATCGAACCTTTTGATTGGGCAGAAGGGTGGGATTTATGAAACCCTAGTTCGAGGTCATGTCTAGTAGATCCGGAAGTTTCAAAGGCAATTTCAAGTAGTGAAACTTTGCAGTATTCAAATTCTAAGTATACCAGGTTGATCAGCTCATCAAGGCGCATCTTTCTATCCTTTCAGAAGTTTGAAATTCAAAGTTTGAATTTTTAGGGTTTCTCTGACAAACCCTAATCCAGATCCAGTTCCTACAAATCAAGTGGATTGGTTTAATCCTAGAAAAGAATGGATTGGTCACCTGCATAAGTGAAGAAGTTCCAGTTTCAAAGGGAGATGAGGCTAAGGCCTCACATAAGAAGATTACAAGCAATCTCGACAGGTATGACTTATACAGGTATGTTTCAAGATTTATTCATGATTAAGTTTATGATATGCTTGTCTTCATATTATTACGGTTAGTACAATCTTGATTAAATTTAGACTTGTCAAAATTATGAATGCATGATAGAAGATATTCATTGATTAGGGTGTTGACACTTATGATTGTACTAATGCATTATGGTGTTGTATGAGGTTTATGTTGTCCGCTAACATGAAAGGTACACCAAGAAAGACAAATCATGTTCTAGTTCAAGAACACATGATCATGGTGACATGAAGACAAAGGTTCATCCATTTCCATGGATCACATAGAAGATCTAATTACGAGGTATGTATAACTTGGTTCTATAATGGTTAACCTATGAGATATGCAGGTTACTAGCACAAGTCATTGAAGAGAACAAGAAGACATTATGCAGGTATGTTAGACATAACTAGCTATCATGCTAATCCATGTATGTTTTTCCTATATCAAGTTAGAATCCTACCTTGTGATAGGATCTCTTATATAAGTATACATGGCATGATTGATAATGATTATTCATAGGTTTGAATAAACATGGGTGTATGCATATTATGTTTCTTGCCTTAATTGATGCTATGACGAACCAGAAGAGTCATGAAAGTATAGGTTTGAGTAATCATGGGTTTAGGCATATTATGTTTCTTACTTTAATTTATGATATGACTAACCATAAGAGTCCTTGAATACTAATGCTTATTATTTTTGTTTGAAATGATTATGACTATACATGCTTAAGATTATTGTGTTTTGATAGTATTGAGAATATACTAATAAATGTATGATTATGTATGAGATCTCGAGGATATCACAATAATGATACTTGTAAGCATGCATAATGATTGAGGATGGATATAAGTTCAAGGATAGGTAATCTAGGAAGCAAAGATCAAGAGGGAGCACACTCCAGTAGTTTCTGCAAGGATGCATATATTCAGAGGGAGTTGACCACTTCTCACAATACACATCAGAATGGAGTTGCAGAAAGGAAGCAAAGACTGAGAGGGAGTCAACCCAACAAACAAACAAAGATAAGTATTTGAATTATCATTTCTTGCATATTTGTTTGTTTAAATAATATTGTTCAATGATGTTTATGCTTATGTTCCTAGACTTAGGGTGTGTATTATGCTTATTAGAATAATTGCATTAATGAACAGTATACTACTGATTTGCATATGATGGGTAAGTGGCCTATGGCACTATACAACATTCCATTGCTACTTATCTAGAATGAAACCTCTTTGCTGACATATTGGGAGTTGTGCACACTCTTAACAATGTTCTGGTAGAGATTGGAAGGCATCTAGAAAGTTACAGGATATGGATGAATGTTGTATTGAAGCATTGGCTAAAATAATAGCATGACTATATGACATATTTCTTTATGTGTAAGAATTTGTTTTGAAAACTATGAGATGTTTCTAATCATGCAATTTAACTTGTTTTGTAGGAAATATCGTATACCTTCACCTACAAAAGAAGGACTACAACATTTGTTCCAGCAACAAAGTTATCTACTGAAGATATTGAATATATTGAAGTTCCCAGGATTCAGGAAGAATGCCATGATCAAGGAGTACCAGTCGATCATGAAGAATGATGTTTGGGATGCAGTCCCAAGACTTCCAAATGGATCTATAAGATCAAACATGCTGAAGCATAGAGAAATACAAAACGAGGTTTGTAGCTCGTGGCTTCTCCCATAAAAAGGGATTGAGTATGAAGAGACTTCTACACCTATAGCCAGGCACACTTCCATCAGATCAGTACTTGCTCTGGCTGTAGTGATGAAATGGAAGATACACCAGATGGATGTAAGCGCTGGATGATGAGCATCAGGACGATGCTCCAGTTACTGCTTTGTATATGCATCATGTTGGATGCTTGTTATGATCAGTTGGATCATGTATATGTATATGCATCATGTTGGATGCTTGGACCATGTATCTGTATATGTATCAAGTGGATACGTTGTATGATCAGGTAGATCATGTATGTTGATATGTATCACGTGGATACATTGTATGATCAGGTGGATCATGTATCTTTGTATGTATCAGGTGGATCCATTGTATGATCAGGTGGATCATGTATGATGATATGTATCAGGTAGATACTTGGTATGCATCAGGTGGATGCATTATATGATCAGGATGATCATGGATGACGAGCTTCAGGATGTTGCTCCAGATGACATGCATCAGGACGATGCAGTGATGATGATCAAGATGATCATATGTGATGACATGTATCAGGTGGATACATTACATAATCGGTTGGATTATGTGTGATGAGTTCTGAAGACACAGATGCACATGAGCTTTTCGGACATGGTTGTAGATGTGTTCTCCCATGGTTGCGATGTAATTGCTGGGTTTTTCCGACATGGTGGTAGATGTGTTCTCCCATGGTCGCGATGTAATTGTTGGTTTTTTTCGACATGGTGGCATATGTGTTCTCCCATGGTCGTGATGTAATTGTCAGGGCCATTCGAGCATGGTTGTAGATGTGTTCTCCCATGGCTGCGATATAAGTGCTGGGGCCATTCGAGCATGGTTGTAGATGTGTTCTCCCATGGATGCGATATAAGTGTTAGTCCATTTGAGCATGGTTGTAGATGTGTTCTCCCATGGCTACAATATAAGTGATGTGCCATTCTTGCATGGTTGTAGATGTGGTCTCCCATGGCGTAGATGTAAGTGCTGTGTGATGTGCATCTGGGTTGTGCTTTGTGAACAATGATCATGAGTATCAGGATGATACTCTGTGGCCGTGGTCAGGTTGTGTAGTAGCATGTAAAAGGTCATATGCAATCCGATAGGTTGAGCTGTGTGCTCGTAATCAGTCCTAGGATGCTGGTGGGCCTACATCCAGTATGAAAAAGGACTGGATCTTTAGAACTTCCTATGACGAGTAGATTCATAGATTGATTGAGATAGCAGCAGTAGTGATGATGACGATGACTCGATGACGATTATCCAGTGACGATGATCCAGAGAAGAAGACTTGTGCTAGAAGACCTGTGTCGAAAAATACCTTCCTAGTTAAGAGGGATTGTTGATGTATATGTAAATTCGGAATGTATTTCATATATGTATATTGTACTCCTATAGAGATGGTATTATTCCTCTATACGGATGTGTTTGTATTCCTATAGAGATGTTATTATTCCTCTATACGGAAATGTCGTCATTTATATTGTAAGTGTCGTAACTTATACTTGATGGGTTATTAGACCACCTTGTTGGGGTCGGCTCTGTATAAGTCATGTGGGTCAAAGGGTTATTAGACCACCCTATTGAGGGTCGGCCATGTGGGTCAAAGGGTTATTAGACCACCCTATTGGGTGTCGGCCTAGTCATCTTTGTGTTATGTGGTTAAGTTGAGGCCAACCTAGTAAAGGTTATTAGGCAAGTCAAGTCAAGTATAAATAGAGTGGGGGAGGCACTCTATTTGATCATTCTATTCTCACACACACTCTTGGGAGAGTGGCGCACTTGTGGAGGAGGAGAAGTTGCTGCTAGGAGATGTCTATCTCTTATGCTTGGGTTGTATCATTGCTCTATCTATCTCTGAGGAAGTTATTGGGGTTTTTCACCTTTATGGTTTCCCCCAAGTAAACTCTGTGTCTCTTGTGTGCTTGCATTATTGTGTCCATGATTGATATGTTGTAGATATGTTGTACATGTTGTTCTCTCAGTTAAGATCCTAGATCAGATTGAAGTAAATTCTGAAAAAATAACATGTAAGTCTTTGGAGTGATGTGATAGCATCCTCTTATGACACTTACATCATTTAGAGGTGCTTATGTGCTTTGTGGACCTCTTTCCTTGTAATTAGTCTTTGTAATTTCCCTTTAAAATATAAACTTATGACATGGTCTTGTTGTAATAAGTCTTTGTGATATCCCTTTAAAATATAAACTTTTGGAACTTTGTTTGAATACTTTTAGAAAGAGTTTATGTAACGTTTGTAAATGTATTGTGTTTTATTTTGAAACTAAGAAAAGTTGTGATATTTTTAATTGGATTATGATTAATGTCATCATCATTTATCATTAAATTTATTGTTATCATTTATTGTTAAATTGTTAATTTTTTTGTCCTTGAATGCATCATTGGAGTTTAGTGTGTCCCAAAAAACACTATGTTATACCTATATGTTTATGAATGCAATGGAATTGAATATGGCCCCAAAAAATTGTGGAGGGGCATATATCAAACAACATTTTTTCAAGGTAGACACTTATAAGGCCATGCTCTATATCACCAACAAGGATGCGTTATTTATAAGCCTATAGGTGCATGGTGGGATTGTACACATTTAATCTATGGTTCTCACCCTTATGTTGATGAAATTTGAGTTGAGCTTATGCAATATCCTTTGGTACTTGGGTATCTTCTTTAGAGAGTATTTTTGGCTAATCTAATTCAAATTTGCCTAAAAAGTGGCATGGATATATTATTTTCAGATGTAGCAACCATAGTGATAAGTCGAGATTCATTTGCAATGGGGTTGTGTCCATGTGGCTAAGGATAGAGAGACCAAAACTTGGTGATGGAGACCTATTGTGACAAGATCATATATGTTATCTTATTGTACACATATTTGATTTATTAATATAGATTCATGCAAGTTAATTTATTAAGACTAAGACTTGGTTGCAAATTACTTAACCCTAAAATGATTTAGATCTAGAGGAAAACTATGAGAGTCGAGCAATGTTTTTGCACAGACAAGTGATTAAGTCATAACAAATATGGTGTTTTTTCCCATGTAATGAGCATCCTCATGAACCATGTATGAAATTGAAACTCCCAATCCCTATTTTTGTAATAAACTAGAGCACTTGTTTCATCATTAATAAGTCTAGCATACCTAAGAAGTGCAATCATTGATACTAGATATTTTTTATTTGCATTAATAAGTCTAGCATACCTAAGAAGTACAACCATGTATGAAGTACTAGATATTTTTTATTTGCATTGCATTGGTGTTAAATGTTGGGAATTTTTTTTATAAAATCTCACCCACCTCAGGTTGCAAGAGAACCTTAGTTAAGTATAGTTTTGGCTAACTTGTTTTTCCTATTTCTTTGTATTTTTTAATGTGAAAGGCAGGGACTAAGCTGCATGCAGCTCTTGTTTTATATGGTGAATAGTTTCTTTTAGTATTTTTTTAAAGCTTTAAATCTTTCTAATAAGGCTCCTTTTAGAATCCTAAAAGCATAGTGGATTTTTAAGAAAATCATTCCTTCTTTTATATGGATTTATGCATTTTTCTCTAATTATCTTTAAAAGAATATCTTTCTACAAAAATGTTTGCACCAGAAAATCTTTCCATTTACTTTAAGGTTTTCTTTTTAAGTCTCTTTATATTTTCATGAGACCATTAAATAATTGTTTATAGATACTAACTATACCAAATACTTCTACTAGTATAATAAATTGAAATATTAATTCTTCTAAGTTTTATTCCTACCTTAGTTTTAAGGTAGAATTAAGAAAACTTTAGCTCTTTTCTATTTTGGAGCTTAACGCTATTTCCTGGCATCCTTTGTCGGGACCAAGATATTGATGATATCTAGTCTAACCACTTAATTTTACTTAATAGAACTTAATAATAATTAGCCTTACTCTAATTTGTTAGGTCATATGAGCTTGTTACTACCTTGCGGTGACCAATAGTTTCTTTGGCGTCCTTATCTAGGACTAACCGTTAACGACACTTATAAACTTAAGTGCATGCCTAGTTAACATCATAGTTCACTCTTCTTCAAGTGCCCGTGACACGAATATGACAACCGTCATCAAACTCATGGCTACCGATTCATTCAACCTCTCCCCCTAGTGGATTCCATGCTCTTTTTATTTATTTTGGTCAAGCCTTTCAGTCTCCTAAGTCTACAAATTCACATTACAACTTAGGAATCATAACCATACTTACAAAGTTTTACCTGTGGATACTATGCCTTGAGCTCCTTGTCATGGATGGGTACACAATTGCACATTATGTTGCAGAACAATAGGGGCAAAAGAGGGACATTAAAATGAAGAATATTACTATGATGGTGATGATGATGAGTTGATGATGATGATGTTGACAAGGATAATTTTCATCATCATCGCACTCTTTATTGTCATTATCATCATCAAAAGAAACAACAACATTGTCGTCGTCGTCATCATCATCGCCATCATAATCTATGTCATCACTGCCATTTTCATCATCATCGTCGTCGCCATCAACATCATCATTATTTTCGTAGTCTTCATCACCGTCATCATCATCATCGTCAGCCTCATCATCAGCATGCTCATCATCATTATTGTCGCCACATAAGGGTTCAAATAATCCATAATTCCACTTTACATGGTTTAATGAGGGGGGAGTGGGGTCTCGTTTGAACAATGAATCAAAATATCTAACATGTTTATTACAGGCAATCATAAAAAGTGATGAAAGTGGACCATAATGAACCAAAAAATCAACCCATCATCTATTGCACAGATGGTGGATATCTTAAACTTAAATCAAGCCATGAATAATGTCCCATAATTTGTATATAACCATCCATTTGATCACTTCCCTACTAGATACTACTTGTGTTCATGCTTTCTTAAGGTCCTCTATTCGAAGCAAAGTGGGGTCCTCATTGAGAAAGAGATTGGTTGAAAGCGATAAAAAAATTCAAGAGATTGGATATTGTATGAATTATCCTAAACTTTATCCAAATTAATGTTTATGAGCTTCAATGTATAATGGGGAAATTGGTTTCCAACTTCCAAGGGGTTAGTTGGTTGAGGAACACAATAAAGCTAAAGGGCAAGTGATACTTGTAAGGTTCCATCCTCTAAATTTAGGAGTATGGGTTGAAGATCTTCCATTAGCCTTGATTTCTTATCTAAGGTTTGTCAATATGGAAACAACCATAAGAGATATTTTATTAATCATGTCATGTAAAGTGATAATATGATTTATATGTTACTTGTTATATTAGATCTCAAAGTGGGACATATGGTCCCAAGACCATACATAAGAGCCCTATGATTGTGCATTAGATCCTTGGAACCACAATCTTGGAAATTAGAACCATACATGTTCTATAGAATCACAATTATATAATTTATGCCTTATGATCATAATATGGATCATATATTTGGGTGATTTTAAGGTCATATATGTAGCATAACAATATACATGTAGTAATTGATTTGGGCCATGTGATCACAATTTAGCTCACATACAACATAATATTGGTCCCCGAGGACATATGACCTCACATAGTGTTTTTATGACCATAGTTGACTAATATATATTGATATATGATCCTCTATCTGAAGAAGAGTGAGGTCCTCACTGAGAAAGAGATTAGTTGAAAGTGAGAAAAAAATACTCAAGGGATTGGCTATTATGTGCATTAACCTAAACTATTTCCATATTAATGTTAATGAGCTTCAATGTCTCATGGAGAAATTGGTTCTCAACTTCGAAGGGGTTGGTTTGTTGGGGAAGACCACATACCAAAATATTAAAATGTTGGTTCTTCCCTACATTTAAGGTACAATTAACAAAATAACTAAATTTATAAAAAGAAAACATATCAGGATTTCCTCTCCCCTCCAAACTCCATAAAGAACATGTTGGATAGAGCTAGAAACTCGATCAATCCTAAGTTAAAGAAAGGAATCTATTCAATTCCTTACTCATGTGGTGATGTGTACATTGGTGAGACTAGTCGTTCAGTGAAGATCAAATTGAAAGAGTATTGTGCATATATCATATCTGACATAACTAATAAATATGTTGTGGTTGAGCATTCCCATAAAAATAATCATATATGCATTGAAAATATGAAGATGATCACAGTAGTAGAACATTACAACAAGAGATGTATCCATGAGGAGTGAAAATAGATAAGCCCCGTGACAATTTCAATAGAGATGATGGGATTATCCTCAAAAAATATTGGAAACCAATTATACACATTCTTAAGAATAAGATATCCAAAAACTACCAAAACTAGCTCATTATGGGCCAACTAGGCTTTGTATGGTTTCTCCTTGAAAATAATTTTATATTTTGATTGGAATATAGATAACAATATCTTTGGTTAAATTAGGCTTTTTAGTATTTACAAGACATTGTGGACCCCTATTCTAATGATATTTCCTTCTCTTGAAGATGGACTCAATTGTGTATTCTGAAACATACGTAGAGTACAAAAAATATAATAGGTTCTCCATATTAGCCTCCACATATTTTTTGATATATTGTGACAATTATTCTTAAAACTTAGTATGAAGAACATGATTTGCCACAATGGAGTGTTTTTATGCCCTTCATAACTTGAACCCATAATTGATATTCAGTTAGTCATTCTTGAATCAAATTATACTTTAATCTTTCCTTAATGCAAAGTCTCTTATGAAAATTGTTGATTCAATTTGTTGAGACATGACATGATCAAGTATATATCATTTATATTATAATTTATTTTTATCTTATGATTATAAACATGAAATGTAGTAATCATGGACGAAGACAAATTTGGAAAATGTTAAACATAGTAATAGGATAACCACATATTGTATTTCTATCACTAAGGCGTCATCAATATAACCATCATCAACAGCACCATGAATATCAAGTGAGAAAATGATTGGATGGTCAAGTTCATAGACCTATTCGTTTGACACTTCTTCCTTCTCGCTTGCATCTTCTTCATGAACATCTTCTGTTAGCACATACTTTGCATTCCTTCCTCTTGGACCAAATCTAACAACAAATGACCACCTTGATATACCCAACACCTGTGAATAAAATACTTGCTCACTATTAGAATTTAGATTACACAACAATCACTACAATAGGTTCTGATACATGTGACCATCCAACCTAGATCTATATAGCAAAAACAATCTCACTTAGAATTATTTGCATAAAGAGATAGCAATAATAGAGAATAAATATTGAACAGAGCACTAGAAGAAAATAACTCCAGTGGGAAGAATTTCACTCTGATATTATTCATTAACATGAGTACAATATATAGATTCTCTCAAGAGACAAAATCAAGAGGCTTAGTGGCAAGTTGAGTAGCTCACAATAATGAGGCTTAGATTGGACCAATTCACCCATCAATGACATGAGGCCAAGTGTAAATCATAGATTGGGCCATAATGAGGTTCAATGAACATCTATGGACCATGAGGAGGTTAGTATAGTCAAAATAGTGTGAAAGGTACCATTATGAGGGCGCATGGGATGAGTAGTTGCCTAAGTAGTGGCCATTAATGCACAAGTTGACCAAATCCTCAAGAGGGTGCACTCCATCTCCTTAGAAAAGGGAAATGCAATAACTCCCACATAAATGCAAGGTAATGGGGAGCATTGACTCCTAAAATGGTGGAAATGAGTGGATAAGTGGACAAACAAGGTTTCATGGATATATCACTAGTCTAAGGTGGTCAAATGTGGACAAACTATGGTCTAAGACACTAGACTAGGCACTAGAAAGCCAAATAACACTAGGTAGAACAACATGAAGTTCCATGGCATGTATATGATGGGAATATTGTTGTAACACCCCCCCTTAAGCCAAAATGGTTTGAGCATGAGAGATAGGGCCCAAGCAACAAAATATTATGGTCACCCTTTACATTATTAATCCATGTAAAATGAGAAAAAAGGCAAAACTACATGGGGAAAACCCTCCCTAAAAATGGACATGAAAGAGATACCAAAAATAATGCTCTCCAGAACTCCAAGGATTGAAATATGTCTGGAGGAATCTTCTTCTTGGGAAGAAATGCAATGTGCTCAACTAGATCATGTACATGTATAGCTGCATGATGGAATCTGGAACCATGTAGAGCAACTAAGTAACACTGATAGTAGAGCGGAGGTTGCTCTTCAGACTTGAAATTTGAACCAACCAGGGTGCCAGGTGCAAAATAGACTTGAGATTTTTTAGAATAAGTGACCCCAAGTGAATCATAAGGCTCCTAAAGCATCAAATTTGAATCAAGAGAGTTGTAATCAGCTCCAAGAAGGTGGAACAAGACTCCCAAGTATGCCAATGTGATGGATAAGGATTCTCCATATTCTGTGCAACTCTGGAAATCGGTGCTACCAATCATATAGGAATACATAAGAAGCATGGATCCAAGGAGGGTGAATGCTACAACTCCAAGCTTTGATCATTCTCCCATAACATCCAAGAGATCACTATTTCGCACACTAGCAGAATCAATAGAAGAATGGAAGAACAATGATGAGAGATGGAAAGACTTCTCTTCAACAGTATTGATGGAAACAGCTCGTATATTATCTTCATGGAAAATAGAGGAAGAAAGTTGAACTGGATCATATGTTGAGTCTTATACCATTTCTTCATGTACCTGCAAACAACACTCTCTGAAATGAAACTATGGAAATTGTTTTGCATCAGACTAGCTCTAATATCATATTAGAATTTAGATTGCACAACAATCACAACACTAGGTTCTGATACATGTGACAATCCAACCTAGATCTATATAGCAAAAACAATCTCACTTAGAATTATTTGCACAAAGAGATAGCAAGAATAGAGAATAAATATTGAACAGAACACTAGAGGAAAATCACTCCAACCGGAGAAGAATTCCACTCAAATATTATTCATTAACATGAGTACAATATATAGATGCTCTCAAGAGACAAAATCAAGAGTCTTAGTGGCAAGTTGATATCTCACAATAATGAGATTGGACCAATTCACCCATCAATGACATGAGGCCAAATGTAAATCATAGATTGGGCCATAATGAAGTTCAATGAACATAGATGGACCATGAGGAGGTTAGGCTAGTCAAAATAGTGTGAAAGGTACCATTAACAGGGTGCATGGGGTGAGTAGTTGGCTAAGCAGTGGCCATTAATGCATAGGTTGACCAAATCCTCAAGAGGATGCACTCCATCTCCTTAAAACAAGGAAATGCAATAAATCCCACGTAAATGCAAGGTATGTTAAATTAATGTAACTTCAAAGAATATTCTACTTGTACTTTATTATTGTAACTATGTCGGGGATGTTAGTGTGGCCTAGGCAGGATGAAATCCCTAGGTGATTTTGATGACTTAGATTCCCTATGGTCGTAGTTTTTTAGACCACTTTCTAGTCCTGCAAGTTAAAGACAAACTAGAAAACAAAATATAAAACTTTAGCAATTTTTTATTCATTCTTCCTCCCATCTAATATTTTCCATAAGCATTCTAAGGAATTATTTCCAATATGCAACTTTTTAACCAATGAGTTACTTGTAGGTACAAGACCATTATATATATATATATATATAACAGCTTGAATGGACCTAACAGTTATCAACATGTGTTTCCTTTTGGAAGGTCAGAGATTCAAATCTGGAGGGAGGAGAGTATGTAAACCTCCATGGACTTTAGCAAAGAAATCCTTGCAGGGTGATCCAAAATGGATCAATATACAATTTGTCACCTACTTTGAGATTTCAGGGTCAAAAGATTGGGTAAATTAGCTTGTAAGGCCCATTTTATGGGTAGGTATCATTTTGCATATTTGGGGTTGAGAACCTTCTGAGGCCCCTTCATGTGATTCTACACTCGGTGACATTTCCAATGGTCGAAAAATCACTTCAAACTGAGTCTGTATGTAAAATTTATGCCTCCCGCAAGTTAGACTATCTAATTGAACACCATGGTACAGAGTAGATTCCATGTTAGCTCTCATTTCTCACACATGTGGAGCTAGTCACACGTGGTACTTTTAAGAACATTCTAGAATGACCAAATCCCTAACCCTAATCGAGAGTTGGGGCATGCAAAAACCCTAAAATTAATCTTATATTTAGGGTTAATATAAATATTAGGTAAAATAATAATATAATTAATATTGTAGAGATGGATCCCTGCAGACATGTCCCATGTCATCATTTTGTATAAATGTGTGATCCATACATTTTGTAAGATGAACTTGAATATTAATTAATAAAATATATATATTTATATATTTGGTTTCTTCCACATTCTAATTACAGTCATAGGTAACTCCATAGAGAGTACCATTTCCTTTGTAATTGCAATTTTAAAATAAAGAACAAGGCATAGTCCTCATTTGTGGCTGGGTTCTTCCCTATAGTGGGTTTTCCCAGGGTATATCTTGTGTTATTGTGTGGATTGTGTATTTACTGTATCTAGTTATTATTGTTTCTGTCCTAGTGATTCGGTATTCAATAAAAATAAGATAACAAAATAAGAACTAAGTTATAAGATTCATTGTGACGAACTGTTCCAATGGAATATCCACGACAGTTTACAAATCATATTGATATAAGAGCAGTTTTTCATTGGGTTTTGTGGGAAATAACAGGATCCAATTGTTGGTGAGAAAAAATTCATCGAACCCTAGCCATGGCGGATGAGACTGTTCAAGTACCAGTGGATGATTATGAGTAATGATTTTCAAAACTAGAAATACAAGTCACCGATATCTCACACAACATGTCAATCCTAGGGGCGAATCTGAAGAGAAATCAGAAGATAAACTTTGACCCGGAAAAGGGGCCGACAAAAGAGCCCAAGAGAGAGAAGTTGAGTTCCAGTACCAATATTCCTTCCCAGACTCTCTTCAAGTTGGAAGCGAAAGTCGACATCAAGCCCTATCAAGGTGAGATATATGCTCTAAAATTAAATCAATGGTTTCAACAGTTGGAGGTTTATTTTAGCATCCATGAAATAGTCGAGGATTAAGATATCTCATTTGCCCAACTGAAGTTTGAGGATCGTACATTAACCTAGTGGGAAAGCCACACAAAAGAACTTAGGCTAGAGGGTGATTCGTCCGTAACTAAGTGCATGTTGAAATATTGTAACTTCGAAGAATATTCTATTGTAATTTATTTGGAGTGTTTTATTCCTCTATCGATATGTTTGGTAATCATAGAGTTATGAGGTAAATCCTCCCATGTAAGTCAAGGCAATAGATCCCCTAGAGTCAAATGTAATGGGGTTTTTAAGTCCCCTAGAGGAGTCGGCCCAATCAGCATTAGTTGAGTGGTAAATTTAGTTGAGGCTAACATGTTGAGCTGTAAAATTAAAGTAGAAGTGAATGTATAAATAGAGAGCTAAACTCTCTCATTTATTCATTCATTTACACACACACGCACCTGTGTAATTCGCAATGGAGAGAGAGAGAGAGAGAGAGAGAGACATGTAAGTCAGGGAAATAGATCCCCTAGAGTCAAATGTAATGGGGTTTTTAAGTCCCCTAGAGGAATCGGCCCAGTCAGCATTAGTTGAGTGGTAAATTTAGTTGAGGCTAACATGTCAAGTCGTAAAATTAAAGTAGAAGTGAATGTATAAATAGAGAGCCCGGCTCTCTCATTTATTCATTCATTCACACACACACGCACCTGTGTAATTTGCAATGGAGAGAGAGAGAGAGAGAGAGAGAGAGAGAGATCTGCAAGAAAAAGGAGCACGTGTTTGGGGTTTTGTCTTTGTACTTTTGATCATCTATATTGAGGAAGTTTTGCTGGGTTTTCTTCCCCTAGAGGGTTTCCCAAGATAAATTTGTGTCTCTTGTGTTTATGTTGTGCTCGTTATTCTTTTAGTGACCTTGTATATGATATTGTTGTGAAATTGAATTGAATACTGATGTTATCTATCTTAGCATATTGAATCTTAACAGTGACACATGGCACGCCATACAAGTTCGCTATGATGTTTCATCCCATAAATCGATGACCTAGGGAAAAAGGTCATATCTCGAGCTAGGAAAATCCAAATGGAATTCCGTAAAACGTGACAATTAAGGCACAAACTATAGTTTCACAAGTCTGAGTATTAGAGGACAGAGTTGAAACAATGACACATGGCACGTCGTCCAAGTTCGCTTTGTTGTTCCATCCCATAAAAAGGTCATGTTGGGAAACTTAGCATATCTCTCTCATGGAGAATCCAATGAAGCTCAAATATGTAGGGTTGGAAAGATGGCAGGCCAGGCTACCACAGGCCGAAATTTCAAACCCTGAGGATCCAAAATTTCAGAGATACACCAGAAACAATAAGGAACGTAGGAAATAGCTCAATGGAGGAAATCAAAAAAGAGGAGGAAGAAGCTCTCACTTAGGGTTTTCAGTTTTTTAGGTATGGAAGAACCTGATGCAATGTTGGAGACACCTAATGCAACATTGGAAACTTTGAAAATGGATCTGGAATCCCTTCATCATATATATTAATCTTCCATCAAATGTTGTGGGAGGAAGGAGATTGAAAATTATGGTTTTTCAGGTTCTACAAGTAAGAAGAAACCCTAGCAAAGTTGGGAGACTCATAGGGCAGCAATGAAGGAGGTTTGAATGGCATTGGTATTCTATCATCCTAGCACCATGAATATATACAAGATGTTTACAAGTGATCTACCTTGGACGATTATGGTTTTACCCTTATAGAGAAGACTACAAGCAATCTCAACAGGTATGACTTGAGGAGATGCAGGTATGTTTTGAAATCTGTTTTATTTATCTGATGATTAAGTTCATGATATGTTTGTATTCATATTATTGAGGTTAGTACAATCATGATTAGTTTTATATTTGTCTGATCACCTTAGTAAAAGTATGGATGCATGTGAATGATAGAAGACATTCATTGATTAAGGGTTATGACACTTATGATTGTATTAATGCACTTGTGGTGTTGTATGAGGATAATGTTGTATGCTAACATGAAAGGTACATGAAAAAAAAAAATCAAGTTCTAGATCAAGAATATATGACCATGATGACATGAAGACAAAGACTCATCCATAGTCTTTGATCACATAGAATCTCTTACAAGGTATGTATGATTTGGTTCTACTATGCTTAACTTATGATATATGCATGTTACTAGCACAAGGTCTCTAAATCATTGAAGAGAACAAAGAAGATATTGTTTGGGTATGTTAGACATAACTAGAAAGCATGTTAATCTAGGTATGTTTTTCTATATCGAGTTAGAATTCTACTTTGTGTTAGGATCTTAGATAAGTATACTTTCATATGGTTGATAATGACTATTCCTGAAAATAGAGTTTAGCTAATCAAGGCTTTATGCATATTGTGTTTCTTAGTTTGAATAATGATTATGACAGTACGTGTTTAAGATTATTTAGGGTTATAATGTTTTTATTTTTATTGAGATTATACTAATGAATGTGTAATTATGTATGAGATCTTGAGGATGACACAATGATGAAACTAGTGCACACTTAAGCATGCATAGTGGTACAGAATGGATAGAAGTTCAAAGACATGTAATCATGATGTTATCATAAAGGAAAAATAGAGATCAAGAGGGAGGCAACCACACAAACATAAAAGATAAGTATTTGAGTTGCTATTTGAATTACTTCTTGAATCTTTGAATAGTTAATGATATTGCTCGTAATAGTTGTATGCATATTTGTATTCCTAGAATCAGGAAATATATCATGCACAGTGTAAGCATTCATATAGCATTGAACAGTATACTACTAATATGCATATGATGGGTAAGTTGGACAACCATTCCATTGTTGTTTGTCTAGAATGAAACCTCTTTGCTAACATGCTGGGAGTTGTGCACGCTCTTGATAATATGTTCTAGTAGAGATGGAAGGCATCTAGATAACCACTATATGCATACAGGATATGGAAAAGTGTTGTGCCAAAGTATTGGTCAAGATAGTTGCATAACTATGTGAATCATATCAGTATGCATAATAAGTTATCATTGAAATGTCAACAAGATTTGATGATTATGAAGTGTTACTAATCATGTAATTGAATTTGATTTGTAGGAAAGATCGTGTGCTATGATCTACAAAAGAAGGATGATGAACACTTGTTCCGAAGAACAAGTGATCACTGTTCAACAAGAAGACTTACAAATCAAACATACTATAGAAGTACAAAGCAAGGCCTGTGCCTAGACACACTTTGAGAGATAGATTACACCCATGGATGATTCCCAAGATTTGAAAGAAAATCACATGACTGGAGAAGGCTTTGTACGGGTTCAACAGGTTCCCAGAATCAATAGTCATTTGATGAGCTTGATGATCACCACGGGTGATGTGGATTTCAACCTTTGCTACAAGGTTGAAGATGGTTGCTATATACAGATGACATGCTTCTCTCAGATGGATGCAAGAAGGAACTCACCATAGAGTTTGAGTGATCTTGAGGCTCATATCAATAGACCCATCTAACGGGAGATGGCACGAATAGATATGCAGAAGATCACTCAATGCCGAGTGTGCATGATGTTCAGTCACAGAGGGAGGACAATACTCAGATGAAGAAGACTCCACTTCAGAGGGAGTAGATCTCAGAGTTAAAGAATCTTGGCACGATTCTTGTGATTAGATATGTGGCTGAGATTTTTCCTTAGCCAAGGAAAATATGAAGTAGAGATCCAGGATGATGGACAGTGGTTTCTACAGTTTATAGACAAATGATGTATTTGACGAATACCAAGCCATATATATGCTTTGTTGTGAACACCCTGAGTCATTATCTAGTTAATCCTAGAGGTGTTCACCTAGTAGCTGCAAAGCATGTGATGAGGTACCTGAAAGGTACGATAGACTTTGGTCTATACTATGTTGGAGATCATGACTACAGATTGTATGGTTATATAAATGCAGATTGGGATGGAAGTGTCTCAGACAGGAAGAGCACCTCCGGTGGATGTTATTGTTTGAGATCCACCATGATCTCAGGTTGCAGGTAGCAATCCAGTGTTGCTCTCAGCACAGCTAAAGCAGAGTATATAGCAGCTTGTTCTGCTAGTTGTGAGGCCATATGGCTTCAAAAGTTGATGTCAGAACTATTTGACCTGGAGTTGGATACCACAGTGATTTTATGTGACAACGAGAGTTGTATAAATATGACGGAGAACCCAGTGTTCCATGACAACTCAAAGCACATAGAAATCCGGTATTTTTATATAGTACAGAAGGGAGTTATAAAGCTCCAGTATGTGAGCATTGATGAGCAAGTTGTTGATGTGTTGACTAAGCCTCTATCTTGAGTAAAGTTCGAGTACTTCCCAGACAATCTTGGTGTGGTTCAAAAGGACCATTCCTCGAAAGGGGGAGCAGCGTTGATGGTGATAATGATGATGTTGCAGTGGGATTGTATCATCCCTGGACTTGAGTCCAGAACGGATCCGGTGACTTCTGTCCTCGAGAATGTGGTTGGATTGTATCATCCTTGGACTTCAGTCCAGAACGAATCCAGTGACTTTTGTTGTCGAGAATGTGGTCAGATTATATCATCCTTGGACTTCGGTCCAGAACAGATCCAGTGACTTCTGTCCTCGAAAATGTGGTTGGATTGTATCATCCTTGGACTTCAATCTAAAACTGATCCGGTGACTTCTGTCCTCGAATACCCTTCTCGTTAAAGGGAGGTGTTGAAATATTGTAACTTTGAAGAATATTCTATTGTATTTTATTATTGTAATTTATTCGGAGATGTTTTATTCCTCAGTTGGGATGTTTGGTCATCATAGAGTCATTAGTTGAGTAGTAAAGTTAGTTTAGGTCGACATGTCAAGTTGGAAAATTAAAGTAGAGTTGAATGTATAAATAGAGAGCTAGGCTCTCTCATTTATTTCATTCATTCACACACACACACACACTTGTGTAATTCGCAATGGAGAGAGAGAGAGAGAGAGATCTACAAGGAGAAGGAGCACTTGTTTGGGGTTTTGTCTTTGTACTTTTGATCATCTATATTGAGGAAGTTTTGTTGGGTTTCCTTCCCCTAAAGGGTTTCCCAGGATAAATTTGGGTCTCTTGTGTTTATGTTGTGCTTGTTATTCTTTCAGTGATCCTGTATATGCTATTGTTGTGAAATTAAATTCAACACTGATGTTATCTATCTTAGCATATTGAATCTTAACAGCGCATGACATTAAAACCCTCATTAAGTCCCAATTTTACCCAATCGATTATGTAGAGGACCAATGGATCCATTGGCATTACTTCAGAAAAAGGCAAGGGAAGAGTGCAATAATACACCAACGAGTTCAGGAAGGATATCATGTTGGGTAGATCACCCAAGAACCTGTACGTACTCCTTGAGTATCTAGGAGGATTACATAGTCACATATGGAGACAGGTGATGCTCTTCAAACCCAAATCAATTGATGAAGCATGTGTACAAGCATAGTACCTAGAAAACATAGGCCAAAAGAAAATACAACCAAGTGGTGCAAAACATAAAGAGAGTCAAGATGCCACCAAGGAGGAGAAAAAGAAGTGGAAGGGAAAGGAGAACAAGACTAATAGCACATCAATGCAATCAATGGTCACACTAAAGAAAAATGTTGAAATCTACATCCAAAGATGAACCCTAAGAATCGCAAGAAGGATTTCAATAAGAAGAGCCTTATAGCCATGGAGTCGAGAAAAGTGTTCGAAAGCAGCTTGGAGGCGAATGAGAATATTATTTGTACCATAGTGCAAAAGGAGGTGAATCTAAGTAGGATTCACCCCAAGGAAGAGAAAGAGATGACAAAACTCTTCCACATCAAGATCCAATTCAAGTAGACAAAGAACAATGCTCTATTCAATTACAGTTCGTGGGAAAACCTCATAGCAAAAGATCTGGTACGTAATCTTGGATTGTAAGTACATGATCATCCCAATCCCTACCCATTGCGATGGGTATATAAAGATGCAAAACTCAAAGTCACGAAACAGTGCAAGATCAAGTTTGCCATAAGTGCAAAGTATGTTGATGAAGTGGAGGTAAACATAGTACCATTGGATGTTTGTGGTGTAGTGTTCAGAAACCCCTACACATATATGAGGGATGCGATCGTCATGAGGAGATCCAACCTATACTTCTCGATCAAAGACGGGAAATCCTTCATCATCAATGCACACAAAGGTAAATTGAAGATCTCTCTAGTAGTTCCAACCAAGTGAAAAAACTAATCAGTTCAAGTCGAAAGTTTGTATTGATTTTCTTAAGACATCCTTAAAGGGATTTTCCAAAGAGAAGAAACATCAGAGGGAGAACCTTTTGCAAGCATGTAGAGAAGTGTTTCAGGAGCCTAAAGGGATACCTCCTAAGAGAGAGGTGAAGCACAAGATACAATTATTATCGAAATCTCCATTGTTGAACCGTTGTTGGAGTAGGGTGTGATCTGAACAAGCACCTCACCTTGTGGGCCACATATCATCTTAGTACAAAAGAAGAATGGGAAATGGAGAATGTGCGTCAACTACAAAGCATTGAACAAGATCACACTCGAGAATCAATACCCTCTACCCAAGATCAATGACCTGGTGGACCAGTTGCAACATGCTAAGTACTTCACTAAGTTAGATCTCAAATCAAGATACCACCAAGTGTGAGTGAAGGAAGACACAGTGTGAGTGAAGGAAGAAGACAACTGGAATACCTCCATCAAGGCTAGGAAAGGTCTATCAAGTTGAAGCATGGAAATCACAAGGGGAACGAATCAATAGCAGTAAACCTCAAGCAAGCAATATGATCCAACAACAAAGCTCTTGTTTCGCGGTTTTGTCCATTATTCATCAACCGACATAAGTGCTCCAACCTAAAGGGGCAAGAGTAGATGCCTCTATCCAGTTGCGGGGTAATTGGGTAATTGCAAGGGGAAATTGTGCATAGCAATCAACGCCATAATCGAGATTAATATTTGTGTAACCAAGCTCTTGAAACCAGGCTCCTTCCTCTTTGGGGTTCCTCTTTTAAAACCAAGCTCTTTTTTAGGATTCCTCTTCATTAGAAAGTGCTCTTATTTAGGGTTCTATCTGAAGCGCTCCTTTTTTAACATATGAATTGTTAGTAATTCCATTTTTTATGCAATGAACCAACTACATTTATGTGTTTGATGAATGATGTATTACGTCCTTTCTTAGATTCGTTTATAGTATATCTAGATCACATATTGGAAGTGCTACCTGAGAAGAGCATATCTCACATCTCAAGCAGGTGTTGGAGACCTTGAAAAAAACATCAATTGTTGGAAAACCGCAAGAAATGTGAATATGTATGGCTATCGTTGGTGTATTTGGGATATGTGATTGGTGGAGAAGAACTTAAGATTGATCCTACAAAGATGGAGGTCATCACTATGTGGCTTACTCCTACAAATTCATTGAACTTGCAACACAATGCCTTTGAAAGTTCATAGCTTCCTTTTCGACCATGGCTGCACCCATCCATGACCTAACAGACAGGAAGAAGGGGTTCCAGTGGGGGAACTGTTGATATTTTATGCAACTTCGAAAGATATTCTTATGTCGGCCTAGAAGATTCCACAAGAATAATAAATAAATTAATATTGTATTGTAACTCAGACAAGGTGGCTCCATCAATTAAGAATGGCCACGAACCCCCGAAAAGCTTTGGAGAGGAAACACCCTCGAAAAGTTCTAGTAAGGAACCAACCTCCCCCCTCCCCCCCTGAAAAGTTCTAGAAAGCCTTGGAAAGCATGGAAATAGATAATAAAGGTATAGAAAAGAAGGATGCCCTCCTCGTTTGAACATCAAGCAAGTTCACATCATGTTAGTGAGAAAAGTGCACAAAAGATAAGCTAATAGAGGAAGACTAATATCTTGAATTCTATCTTTTAATTGTATATGGGTTATCTTTATATGAGATAGCTTTAACTCTTCATTGTATTGACATTGTACTTTGTTGATGAATCTATACTACAGAAATTATGTTGGGTTTCCTTCCCCAAGAGGGTTTCCCGAGATAAATCTTTGTGTATGTTATGAATGTCTTTCTTTTAGTGATCCTTATGCATGTAGTTATTATGATACGATATAAATTCAATTAAAGTCTAAAGAATTCTGACTAACTTAACTCGTTGAGTAAAATCTCAGCATGGCATCATAGCAACCCTGAAAGAAGTCATTACAACAGTTGCAACTGCCAAAAGATGGAAACTAGGGCTTTCAATTTTTGCATGTTCTATCCACGAATCTAACTAAAAAGAAGGTTTTCTCAACTCGCTTTAGGAGGAATCATCTTCTACCTAGATTAGATTCTACAAATTCAAAGTTGGGAAAAATTAGGGTTTTCTCATAAAACCCTAGGTTGGACATTAAGTAGTTTCCAAGATGGCATTGGCGCTGATTTTGGCTTGTGGAGATCACCTTGGCATAATGCAGTGTCTAGTAAGTACAAATTCCATTTCTAAAGACTTTTATCTATGTCATATCTTTTAAGCTTGGTCAAAATGTGGAACAGCACCAAGCTTGATGAGAAGCTTGAAGGGGATGATAACTTTCAAGCAAGGCACGAGAAGAACATGATTAGGGCAAAGAGAATTATTGCAGATTCTATCAAGGATCACTTGATCCCTCATGTCTCATCATTGAAGACTCCAAAGAATATGTTTAATGCCTTGTCCCGATTGTTTGAAGGAAAGAATATCAACCGGAAGATGACATTGAGGACACATCTCAAGAATGTAAAAATGCAGAATTCATAAACCATTCAATCCTGCTTCACAAGGGAATCTCAAATTAAAGAATATCTTGAAGCCATTGGAGAAACAGTTGACGACGTTGAGATGGTGATGACTACATTGAATGGTCTCCCAAGGTCTAGAATCATTTATTCAATGGGTTTGTTCCAAAAGGAAGCTAACAAAATTCAACTTGCTATGGGAAGAGTGCACACAAGAAGCAGCTAGATTGGTAGTAAGAGAAGAAAAGTTGGGTGATGATGAAGAACAAGCACTAGCAACACATGCAATGCAAGAAAAGAGAAAAGAAATAAGGGACACAAATCTATTACTCAAATCGCATTCCCACAAAGAGTTTCAGAAGGGACACAAAAATATTACTCAAATTACAAAAGCTATAGTTGCTAGAAGATGGGACACATTGCAAGAAATTGTCCTCACATAAAAGATCAAATCAAAAAAGGAAAGAATAAAAAACATCATGCTCATGTCATAGAAGATGATTAACCTGTTCAAAAGAAGGCAAGAGAAGATGATTCAAGTGAAGAACATGTGTTAATACCAGTTCTCATAGGGGCAATTACTCATTGAAGTGACACATGGCTTCACAAATTTGGTTCAAAAGGGTTGACCTCATAAGGTGAAGCTAAGTGATGATTATCAATCCCATAAAAGGGATAGGAGAAACCTCCTACAAGTTGGATTCCGAAAAGCCTATGAAGATGAAAGATGTATTGTATGTACCTGGTTTGAAGAAGAATCTCTCTCCATCTCAACAGTTGAGAAATGTGGATATAGAGTTGTTCTCATGTGGCCAAAAGGAAAGACTATTGATGATTTTTGTGTGATTGGTGTTCAAGAGGGAGGCTTGTACAAGCTGAAGGGGCAATCATATCAAGCATTGGTACATAGCACTAATGAATCCAAGTGAGCTATGGCATAGAAGACTTGCCCACATACATTACAAAGCATTGCCGATCATAAGCAAAATGGTTACAGGTCTACCATAGATTCAAGTGAATCATGATAGTGTATGCAAGAGATGCACAAGGCAAAGTCTGTTTCCAAACAATGACAATAAAGCAAAAGGAACCTTGAACATATTACATTTGAATGTGTGTTGACTAATGTCATTAACATCACTTAGTGGGTACGTATATTGTGTTTCATTTATTGATGATTACTGACTTAAAACTTGGATTTATTTCTTGACAATTTAAAGTGAAGTGTTTAGCAAGTTCAAGGAATTCAAGGCCCTTGTCGAGAATCACTTTGAAAATAATGTAAAGACATTGAGGTCCAATAACATAGGAGAGTTCACATCATATGCATTCAAGGCATTTTGCATAGAATTTGGGATTAAGAGGGAGATGTGCACTTCCTACAATCCTCATCATAATGGTGTGGCAAAAAGAAAGAGTAAGACGATAATGGAAGCAGTGAAGGCTATGATTCATGATCAAGATTTAGCATTGCACCTATGGGAAGAGGCAACCAGAACCGATGTATATGTGCATAATAGAACTCCTCACTGTATACTTGGGAACAAGACACCCGAAGAGATGTTTGAAGTAAGCCAAAGGTCAACGACCCGAGGATATTTGGTTGTCATGTATATGTACATTTCCCAAGGATAAGAGAATGAAGTTGGATCCGAATACAGTGAGTCATTAAAGGCATGCAGAGTCTACATTCTTGGTTGCAAGTAGATTGATACTAACAGAGATGTCACCTTCAATGAGGAAGCAACTTTTAGTAGATCAAGGCAAACTCATATAGATGAGGTCCATGACGAGACTAAAGCACCTAGAGTCACCGATATTGGTATAGAAGATGATGTTGTACCAAAAGAGCAAGTTCTGAAGGATCATCATGATATGATAAAACCGCATAGACCTATAGATTCACCCTAAAAAATAATCACATGATAGAAGACCAGCATCGACTTGAGAGATTATTCAAGAAGCAGAGAAATATGGTGCTCTGGACAAGTCTTTTAGAGACAGCAAGAGACCTGGACCATATTCCATCTACGTGTAGTTATTATATGACAACATTGATGCAGAGCCTTCCAATTCTGAAGAAGCAACTAATAAAAAAGTAGGTAAGGATGCCATGATCGAGGAATACTAGTCCATTATGAAGGGTGTTTGGGATGTGGTTCGACCAAGACAAAAATGAAAGTCAGTGGAGACTTCCAAATGGATCTAAGAGACAAAGCATGGACTAGATGGCAATGTCAAGAAGTACAAGGCAAGGTTCATGGCTCGTGGTTTCTCCCATAAAACAGAAATAGATTATGAAGAGACATTTGCTCATGTGGACACTTCGATTAGAGCCATACTTGCAATAGTTGTAGTGATGAAATGGAAGCTACATCAAATGGATGTAAAGACAACCTTTCTGAATGGTGTAGTGCAAGAGGAAGTATAAATAAAATATCCACAAGGATTCGAGACACATGCCAAGAAGACATGTGTGCAGGTTGAAGAAGACCTTGTATGGATTGAAGCAAACACCCAAGACATGGTATGTAAAAATTAATAGTTTTTTATTAGTTTGGGCTTTAACAAGAGTAAAGCAAATTCCATCCTTTACGACAAGGTTGTGAATGGTGGACCAGTGATATTGTTGTTATATGTGGAAGACATGTTTCTAACAAGGGATGTGAAGCTTATCGAAAAGTGTAAGAGGGAGCTCACTACAGAGTTCGAGATGAAAGACCTTGCTATGATGCACTATTTCTTGGGTCTAGAGCTATGGCAAAGACAAAACAAAAATTTCCTTAACCAAGGAAAATATGTTTTAGAAATCTTCTAGAGATTCAGGATGATGAATTGTAAGCCCATGCCTACTCCGATGGTAACAAACCTGAATTTATTGAGTGATACTTCTTCAAAGATAGTGAATGCCATCATGTATAGACAAATGATTGGTTCATTGATGTATTTGACAAACATGAAGCCAGATATATAATTTGTGGTGAACACATTGAGTCAATATATGGTTGAGCCAAGACGTGTTCACTTGATTGCAACAAAGCATGTGATGAGATCCCTGAAAGGTTTAGTTGACTATGGACTCATATGTTTCAAATTGAGAGATAAGGGTGATAAGGGTGCAAGGCTATACTTCTTCAGATTGAGATGATGGTGTCACAAACCAGAAGAATACATCAAGATGTTGCTCAAGTGATCAACCATGATCTCGTGATCTCGTGGTTCAATAGGAAGGAGACTAGTGTTACAAACATTTACCCTAATTTGATATTACCAAAAATAAGTCCACAATAATCAATCATTCTAGACAAGGATCAAAATTGAGCCCATCACAACCTACCAAAGGGCTCCAAGCCTATCCAAAAGTGCCATTCAAAAACTCGTTATAAGAAAAATATGATTTTTAAGTTATAGGCCTACATTAAATTTTAATATAAAAAGGGTTGTTCCAAATCACCAATCAAACGTTAATTAATACAATAAGCAATAAGTCAAGTTTCGCCATGATCTTATTAATTTGCAAATTATGGAATTAATAATCCAACAAACTATGAACGTTTGTTGAGTTAATCATTAGATAGATTATAACGGGAAAAGCCCATCCATTATCCAACCTCAATTCCCAAGCCAAACTTTCCACCTCCAATTTCAGCTTTCAATTCTTCCATTTCACTTTAGAGGCAAACCTCTTAATTGTGCATCACTACATAATTTCAAATGGTTGTTTCCACTAAAAAAAATACTTTAGAAACCATATTTCTTATTGTTTACTTGTCCTTTAAGCCGGTTGTTTCCACTAAAAAATACTTTCTTTAGAAACTAGATTTCTGGTTGTTTACTTGTCCTTAAAGCTATAGCTAGTTATTGATATAGAATAATGTACAACTCGAATCACCATTACAGCCGTTTCTAATCACATACCCACCGACATACCCTCTCCATTTTGTTTCCATTCCCTATGATATTATCAAATTCGAAGCTATTCAGATACCCAGCCACATACCCTCTACATTTTTTATTTCCATTCCCTATGATATCATCAAATTCGAAGTGTTAACAGGATCAATTTGGTTATGCGCTCACACACACTCGTTATTAAAAAATGTGTTTCTACACCGACACATGCTGCAACTCACAAAGTCGAGGCAGTGCCATTCACTCAAATTTAAACTTTAAAACCATGTTAATAAAAACAAAATTTTAAAAGACTAATATACCACCATAAAATAAAATATGCTAAAACCAATAAAAATCACTACAGTAGACCAATCATCTTTGTAAATGTCTATTTATAAAGTCAAGATTGCTGCTGTTCTTAAATTCCTTGTGCTGCTTTAAATCACCATCATAAGCAATTTTCAAAGTTTCAATTACTTTTCTTGTTGTACTTAAATAACAATCTTTACATAAATTCGAAAGATCTGTTTTTGAAAGAGCTATTGATCTTTTTAATCTACTTAAATGATAAAATGGTTATTTCTAGTTTTTTCAAAAGAAAAGTGAATATTCAAATGATGGCCAAGAGAAATCAATTTTAAATGTATATTTAATTTGTTGTTTTCAATAGCTTTTTAAACTTTTTTTCTATCATAGAAGAGGTCAATGTAACCGTAACATCACAGCAATGCTCTTCCCATCTCAATAGGAGATGGGAAAAACACGGATGGCTACATCTTTTGTATCTTTAGTGTGTAATAGAAGAATTGAAATAAATGTTTATGCAATTGCCAGCAGTGAATGAAAAGGATCAGTCATCTTAATAGTCGGATAAAAATAGTAACCTTTAACAATGAGCAAAAATCAATAAACTCAAACTCTTAATCGTCGGATATAACAATAATAACCGTTAAAAAAATTGGGTTGGTAAACAAATCTCAACCATCAACCATCTTCATACTGCATATAGATTTTAAAAGTTCTAAGATTAACAAATCTCCAACTTTTTTTTCTTTTTTTCAAATTTATTGGCAAAAAATACATTGTAGGCAAAAATATGCACTAGCACAACTTTACTTGTGACCAGTTAATACATAAAACCAGTTAATGTATTTACTTGTGACCAGTGCAAAAATATGCACTAGCACAACTTTACTTGTGACCAGTTAATACATAAAACCAGTTAATGTATTTACTTGTGACCAGTTAATACATAAAACCAATGGGCAAAAACAATCTTTATAGTGTAAACAAATCTTAACCATCTTTATAGTGTTTACACATTAAGAATATTCTAAAATATTTACCATCTTTATAAACAAATCTTAACCATATATTTCAAATTTGTGTCAAACGATGATCTGGCACCCCTTATAATTGTAGAGATGCTTCTGCTCATTAATACACTACAGCTTGTACTAAACATAGATATTTTTTCTTCAAAGATGGTAACTGCACTACATTAAAGAATCTAACTTTTTACATTTTGAGCTTTTCAAATCTTTTTTTACCAAAATGTTTCAATAAAAAATTTGCTAAAATCACAATTTTCATTATTCAATTTGCATTATCTATTAAAAATGAATTCAATACCCTTGGGCTGGCAGGTGCAGGAGGAGTTCTCTATGACACTGACGGAAATAAAATGAAAGAAAGATTATGCATATGGGGAATTGACAAAATGACATACAATAGAGCTGAATGGATTGCTTTGATCAAAGTCCCAGAACTTCCCAGAAGTGGTGATGGAATTGAAGACCTTGTTGTATTCAGTGACTATGCTGATTATCTGGGAAGCTAGGAGTCTGGCAAATTGTAAAAAGATGACTACTACCAAGACTCACCATCTGCTGAAAAACATTGTCCAAAAATACAAAGCAATCAAGTTTTTACATATCCTAAGATCAAACAACCAGTATGCAGATAAAATGGCAAACAACGGAATTAGGCTCGCTTGTGGGGTATTGGTTTGCAGCCAGCATGATCATGGATTTGCTTGGTTCAACCAGTATGCAGGTAAAATGGCAAACAACAGAGTTAGGCTCCCTTGTGGGGTATTGGTTTGCAACCAGCATGATCATGGATTTGCTTGGGTCCCGTAACTTATCCTTCATGTTTCTAATGTCTAGACTCACTCCCAATGTACCCCTTTGGACTTGGCTGTGTTTCTAATGTCTAGACTCACTCCCAATGTACCCCTTTGGACTTGGCTTGGTCATTCACGCAACAGCACAAACCTAAAACCGCCCAAATTTTGGACTTCCTAGTACCAACTCCATAGTTTTCTTCTAGGTCATCCTCAGCGCCCTTTCGAGGATTCAGGAACAGCTTACACGCTTGACCCACATGGCTCCCATGCAGGGAGCTAATGCTCTCATCTTCCGAGGCAGAAGTGGTTTCAAACTTGGAAAGGACACCACTCCCTCTTCATTCGAACTCTACTTCAGCAAAGCCTTCGAGCTCTGCACCAGGCTTTGCAAGGATAGAAGGCTTAGTTTGCACAGGAGTGAGCACCATTGCAAGATCCCTCTCACTAGCGTCAGCATGGAAGAGAACCCCTTCACGCTCCAGGCTATTCTCTACTGAAAACAGATTGCTGCACATGGGAGACTTCACTTTGATAATCTGAATCAGAACAGTTCGATGGACGCTGGTCAGAATAGTGCAGGAACCAGCAAGCATCCCTCTGCATCGAATCATGGTAAAGCTGACTTTCTTGGTCGGGGTCTCAGTGCACCAACTGACGGAACGGGGTTCTCCAACTTGACTGTTGAGTTCCAGACATATCTGAAGGAAATGGAACCTCAGATTCGAACTCTTCGTAGTGAAAATTACGAACTAAAACAGTCTTTCACTCACCTCTTTACTTTGGCCCATACAACAAATACCGAGGTGCGCAGTCTTAGCTCGAAAATCATTGGTCAGATAGCCACAATATTTCACAATATTTAAAATGGATTTTACATTGTTTTATCGATATGAAAGGCTACATTACTGTAATAATGGAATCTGTTTCTTACTAGCTTAAGCTCTATCCAGCTGAAAAGGCTGCATTGACGAACCCTTATCAAAATTGGATCCCATAACAGATATTATTATGAATAAACTATTTAAAATGGATTGTACAATTTATTCTAGACTGTAATCAATATGAAAGGCAAGATTACTGGAATACCAAATCAACATCAAAATTGGAATCCTTTCTTGGTAGCTTAGTCTGTCCAGTTGAAAAGATACATCAAAATTACGAACTGAAACTCTTTCACTCACCTCTTTACTTTGGCCCATACAACAAATACCGAGGTGCGCAGTCTTAGCTTGAAAATCATTGGTCAGATAGCCACAATATTTCACAATATTTAAAATCGATTTTACAATGTTTTATCAATATGAAAGGCTACATTACTGTAATAATGGGATCTGTTTCTTACTAGCTTAAGCTCTATCCAGCTGAAAAGGCTGCATTGATGAACCCTTATCAAAATTGGATCCCATAACAGATATTATTATGAATATACTATTTAAAATGGATTGTACAATTTATTCTAGACTGTTATCAATATGACAGGCAAGATTACTGGAATACAAAATCAACATCAAAATTGGAATCCTTTCTTGGTAGCTTAGTCTGTCCAGTTGAAAAGATATATTGCTGCCGGTTCCTCTGTATACATGAACTGATACATCTCCAAAGACTAATACAACAAATCTATTTGTATAACCCAAAAGACTATTTTGCATGAATATCTATTATGTTCAGACACCGACTTCTTTACAATAACTATCAATATAGAACAATAACCACAATTCATGCAACTTAAAAGCCAGATCAACGAGACAGCACAATAAACAAATGTTGTGTAGAACGGCGAGCACGGTATATGAATAGTTATACATCTCCACAGATTAATGAAAATACATTTGTATAACCCTTACACAAAATACTTCTTGACGAAGCAAGAAGTATCAATATAGAACAACCACCACAATTCATACAATTACTTGCTTTTCAATTAGCTTGGGATGATTAGGTTAGACACTACAATTCTAGTAAGAGAAATCCTAGGCGACCGAAGATAAAAAAAAAAACCAAAATGCAGCAAACTAGTCTTAATCGATGCCCATCTTTTGGTCGTTTTTTCTATTGTAAAAGAAAATACTATTCAGTACAAACACTAATGGCACAATAACGTCAGAATACATATTTATAAGAAACACACAAGTTAGTTAACAATACAGGGATGTCGAACAATGTCCACCATGCAGATTTTCTGCAAGGAACCTTGATGTAACAGTCCAGGCTAAAAACCTCTTACGTCAAGGTACCAGGCAGAGAGTCTGCAAGGTGGCCTATAATTTGCACGAAGAAATATATAACTTAAAATACAATTGCAAAAGCATTAAATACTTATATTTGATGCTAGTCCACTGTATTGAAATTCTAATGCAAGTAAATAAACATATTTTAGGATTACCTGATCATGGAAGTACTATTGTCGTGTGTTCAAAAAGCAAATGAACAAATGGCCCAATCTGTCAATATATACATTGTAAAGACCATTAACTAAACCCTTAAAATCTGAGGAGAGGATAGGAATTAGATAAAGCATAAACCCTACCTATGATGCATTTATCCACTAATACAACTTCCAAAGTATTATCCTTTTTCACATGTACCTAATTCATTAGACAAATAACAGTTCAATAAATAACACAGGAGATTCTGGTTAATTGGGCACAAATACGAAAAAGGAAGCATGACTACCGAAGCATAACGGGAGAAAGCTCAGAGATGGCAAGGGTTTAGAGATCGGCTGAATTGAAAGAACTGGAGACAAGAATCCCAGCATAAGTTTGTAGGCATTGGTAATAAGTTTTAGGCATGATTGATAAGTTTTGGGCATGACTGATAAGTTTCTAGGCAGCCACCTAAATCTTCTCTTGGATGGAACTTACTTACCAATCTCACATGATCCAAAGAAAAAGAATTTGGGTTCAAGAAAACACGCCAAGATAAGTGCTACGGGTCTATATAGCACAGGAGAAAGGTCAGGGATTGCGAAAGGGTTTACAGACCCGCTATATTGAAAGAATTGGAGAAAATAAACATTGTACAAGTTTCTGTAAATAATTAAATATGGAAAACATTGCCAAGATTTGTGCAGTCACCAAAAGTCCCTTTAAGAAGGATATTTGCGCAGTCTCTCGTATGATTCAAGAATTAAAATGTTTGGAAAGGAAACAGGCAGAGATAGGTAGTCCCTTTTTTTCTTTATCTTTATTGATTGAGGAAACAATTGTTTAGAAGAGAGGCCAAAACAATCGTTTCGAAAAGATACAGGACAAATAATGTGACAATAACAGGCTTCTCCTTAATTTGGGTAAACTTTCTCTACTGTGATTCAAGGAAGCAATTGTTCGGAAAGGAAACAATCGTTTAGAAGAGGCCAAAACAATCGTTTAGAAAAGATACATGCCAAATCATGTGACACTAACAGACTTATCCTTAATTTGGGTAAACTTTCTCTACTGTGATTCAAGGAAACAATTGCTCGGAAAGGAAACATAAACAGAAAGTGTTCCGCCACTTGCTATAATTAGTTGATGGTTTTTGAAACTAAGACAATATATACCGAGATTTCTTATATACAACGAACAAATACAAACTCGGTTATGGAAAATCTTGCAACTTTGATGAAATTTTGCTAGTAGGCACGGCAACTGTAGCACAAAATTCAAGTGTCACTTTCAAAATTGAAGATTTCACCTCAAGGCACACCTACTCCAATAGAATTTAGTTATCTGAAAGTTAATGGCAGAACAAAACAAACATAGTAGCAAGATCATTACACAAACGGTTGATTTGTCGGATAATATTTGCCAAGGAATACGGAAAAAGTGAGATCTATAATCTCACTCCTACAGGCACCAATTCAAACCATATGAACTGATAGATAAAACTTACTATGGCAGCTGGCAACAAAATCATTTGGACCAAGATATCCACATTACATAGGTTCTCACGTTCCCAACAAAAGGGCATTGCATTTTAGAAGATTTGAATGGAAAAAGACCCAAAAATCACAGGATAAAGTCTGTTAAACGAGGATCGCAATTCATCATTTATAACCATAGGAAGTCAAAATCATTCCATGGACAAGTTGTGCAGGTAAAATACCAACTGCCATTGGAAAAGGAAATCACTACATCTAACCTATACGAAAAAGTTCAAGCCTTCCTGAGCTACCACTTTAATCCCTATACTAGGCTACCTAAAAAGATCTACTGATCTAACAGAAGGCTACAACAAACTTTGAGAAAAATCAATTCCTTGGGTCGCCCTGGATTTGAGCTATGCAAAGGACTCCTTGGCTGGTATCCTTCTAAGAGATCCCTGCTATCTTGGAGACGTCATGTATATCAATTTTTTGTTGTAAAATAGCTTAAGACAGGCACCAGGTCAAGGGTGCAAAAGCTTTAAAATATGCTTGGTATATAATAGGAAATAAGTAGATAAGAAAAGTTGGTCCACTTAAGTAAAGCTGCCAAAACATTGGCCATAAGCTTCCACAGCTCTTCACATCTGGTCTTCAGTTTAGGCTGAGGCGGAGATGAAGGGTCTGGCTCCAGGCTTCATAGATCGCAGCTGTTTAAGTGTAGGATATGAAGGACACAAGGGAAAAAGCAGGTGTATCAGAAACTTAAAAGGTCCAAATGAGCATGAAGGAAGCAGCAAGATTTAAAGAAAAAGAAACCTTCTGCTAAAAACCATTTTCCCATCTATAAGAGTTTCTTCACATACAACTGATAACCACACAATGAAACAATTAGGCAATCACCTGAAAAGGAGAACACACTTAGTTCTAAAGTGCACGTGCCGTACGTGCATTTTGACCAGACATTGCAAATGCTTGAAGCAGGCTTTGAGCCGCATGTGTCTGTTCTGGTGTCCCAGAAATCTCAACAACTCGGTCAGTACCTCCAGGTTTTGATTCATGCAACTTCACTTTAGCTCCTGATATCTGGACAAGAAAGTTTTTGTTAGTAAAAATACAAGAAATAATATATTACATCAATTGAAACCTACATACCTCACGAATTTGAGTTATATTTGATCCACCCCTCCCAAGAATAGAGCCAACAGATTTATTCGGTATTGTAACCTCAACAGTAGTTCCCGATTTGGCTACCCCAGCAGGCAAGCTGAATAAATCAAAATAAATAAATAAATTAGAGGGAATGCATATAAACCAGTCAATCGGAGAAAATTTAAAACTTCAAGATCTAATCTATGAATCATTACCCCCCAGCTGCTGCACGGCTTGTTGAATAGCTAGAAAGAGATCCATAACCACCAGCACCACCATTCTGGAGCATTTCAACAACACCACTTGTAAATAATCAAACAGCTCAATAAATTACAAGAATCAAAATTCACCGTTCAGAAATAAAATGATACAAGTGTATATATACCTGCACGCTTCCAAAACTTCCATAGCTGGCAGATGAATACCTCCCTGCAGGAGTCCCTTCTAAACCTAAACTTGGCAGAGAATACATTCTACCAGTCGATCCTAAATCATCCCCGCGTCCAAAACCTGAGTCAGAAATCCCCCTACCAAATAAAGAGAGAGACGGGGGAACCACAGAACCAGCATTTGCACCGCCATCCTTGTCTTTAAATACATTTGACCTAAGCCTGGTTACAATTTGAATTAGGGCATCTCTGGCAACCTCAACCTCACCAATAATCTGCACAATAAAAAAACGTTTTCAAAATAAAATAGATACAAATTATAACAGATTATGTCATTATATACAATCGATAAGAAGCTCTAAAACATTTTATACCGAAAACAATAAATTAGATATTGTAAAAAATTATTGTTTTCTATTACATCTGAAAATTAAGGGATTGTTTCACCGATATATATATCATGTATCTTGTGTTTAAAAGATGTGGATTAAAATATATTTATGCTAGTTTACAGGAAAGTTGCATTTCTCTTTACCAACACTGAGCAACACCATCAAAAAATTTCTCCAAGAAAAACACAAAAATAAAATAGAACTGGGGGAGAAGCCAACACCAACCTGAACAAGTTCTTCATCTTCGCTACCACATTTTGGCAGATTATCTTTTGACATAATGCGAATGTTGGCTCGAGTCCTCTTTCGCATTTCAGAAATGATGCTACCACCTTTACCTAAAAGGCAACCAATATTGTTTGATGGCACGAGAAACCTTGTAGTTATGACACCTTCCTTGCCTTCCTCTGTGGCCTTTTCACTCGTCTTGAATTGCAAGTTAAGTACAGCCTCCATAGTAGGGGAAATGCGATCATCAGCATACTGTTAAAACACATGAAACCAATGTTACTGTTCCTCTTCTCATTTAAGAGTTTATAAAAGAACCATTATACAACAATTTTTCAAAGATGAGACCTACCTCTTTGCAAGACACTACAATCACACGCTCATCACAATCAGGTACTTGCTCTGCAACCTTAATAGTTGCTCCCGTTTCCTGTCTAATTTGGTTAATCGTGCCACCTCCTTTTCCTATTACACCACCAATTTTATCGTTACGGCAAAGCAAATGAAATACAAACTCTTCTGCAGATGAGTCATCTCTTCTGTGAGGACCACCCAAACCAGTAAGAACTGAATATCCAGAGTTAAGAGGCCACGCGGAACTAGCTTCACTCCTATATCCACCAACTGCAGGCATATGTGGTGCAATGCCAACAATAGGAGCACTACCCTGGGCCAACATGTTTCCCGAGGAAAACAATTGACCAGCTGAAGCAAGAAAAGGGTTCTGGAAAGCAGTAACTGGGTTGTTAAATTGAAGTCGCTCTTTCGGAGGGTTTTCATGAAGTCTAGATGAAACTTCGTATAAAGCCTTCTTAACAACTGAATAGGCTCCTGCGATCTAAACAACAACAAATAACAAGATACGAATATCACACACACAAACCTAAAGGTGCAAAAGCAAAATATATACAATTTAAAAAAAAACTTGCTAACTAAGATGTAAAAATAAGAAATACATTTAAAAATGTGGGAAGCAAAATCCCAAAATAAAACCATTATTGTTTCGAATAAATTAAAGCAACTGAACAGACGTTTTTATAAACACTTACCTGAACAAGTTCATCACTAGCCATGGCACAAGTGGGCAGCTGTTCCTTTGGGAGAATTTTGATCTGTGCACCAGTATCAGTTCTCATTTTCTCGATAACTTTTCCACCTCTCCCTAGTAGACAACCAATTTGATTGTTCGGCACAAGTAGGCGAGCAGACACTTGTTTACCAGCACCCTCATCTTCATCATCAGATCCACGACCTTCCTCAACAATTCTTGCAAGCACCCTAAACAACGCATCTTGAGCAGCACAAAGAGGATTCTTCCCATCCAATAATACAGTATCGTCATCTTCATTCTCCTGGTCGGCTTTCCGTTCTTTTGGTGAACTGAAAATTATGATAACCCTCTCGTCCACCCCAGGAATGCCATCTGCTACCTTAATCTTGGCACGTGTGTCATGCCTAAGAGACTTAATAATACCACCTCCCTTTCCTATCACACCTCCAATCTTGTCTCCAGGACACAGAATGCGATAGACGGTATCATCTATGCCAGGCATCGTCTCTCTTGGACCACCAGGATTCCGTCGTTTCCTTTCACTATTTCTTTCAGCATCGGAGCTGAGATTAGAGCGTGAACGCTTGCCACCACTGGCCATTGTAACCAAGGAGGCACTTAACCTAACCAGATCAAACAGACAATACTGCAAAAATAGAAGACAGTGTTTCAAAAGGTTGTATATAAGGAGCAACTTGTTTACATAAGAAGAAAACTACACATTGCAAACTTAATCATAAAAATAAATGGTATAAAATATTACGGTAATAATTCTTTTAAAAGAGTCAAATCACTGCTCTAGTTTAAGAACCAGAAATCAGATGCTAAAATCTCTGACTTACGCGATATAACATCCAACGATGTTGTGCAATCCATTAGTGAAATATGTGTATGTCGAACTAAAAATCAAATTCATTCAGACAACAAAAACAAGAGATAACTATTATAGTAGCAATAAGATGTCATACATACAAGGTGGGTCTCAAAGGTTGTTGTAAAATAAAATGCAAATGTACTATGCGGGATACTCTATTTTACTTTACAAACATCACAAAACCTCACACATACGAAATTTACACCGGTCTCAATCCAAAACAAAGGAGTTCAAAATTAAAGGTTTACCGTAAAACAAATATAGGTCTACGTAATGCAACAAAACAAAATACATGTTCAGTATTTTGGGGAGAATCCATCAAATAAAGTAACTAATACCAGAACACCGGTACCCTCGGACTTTATTCATTGCATCCATACTGGCTCTCATCTCAGCCCTCTAAACACAGACTTCGTAGCGTTTCCTACAAACCCTGAGCCCTATAAAACATCATTATGCTTTAACAGCTTCTCCGAAACATAACAAATGACTTTGCCAGGCCTTTTCCCTCAAAATCCGTAACCCTTTTTTACTCAGAATCAAAATCCTTAACCTTATTTAACACAATAAGGGTCATTCTGCTCTTATCTACAACTCTGAAGTAGATCTATTAAAAAGAAATAGAAAATCTATATCCGCAATCTCTTTCCAACCAAATCAAAACCTATCCAGCAGCTACTCGTGCATTGCTACACATAAACAGTAGATATTGCTGAATGACAGATTTAGCAGGGCCGAACAAGAGAAAAGCATCCGGCGGACTAAACAAGAAGATCCAGACTTCAAACTAAGGAAAGGACACGGCGAACCAGACGATTAATGGAGAAAACCCCAACAAAAACCTCCAGCCGCTACTATTGTAGATCGGTCTGGAAAACACACTATGTGAAAGAAAAAAAACCTAAACCCTCGACCAGAGAACAAAAGCAGAGATACAAACCTCAGAATAAACACAAAATATTTGCAGAAAAGAAGCAAGAACGGTAGAAGACTGATAAATCGAGAATATTAATTACCTGTTGGCTGAGTCCGCGAGAAATCCCGACGGTGAGGTGAAGAACATACTCTACAACAACCAACAATAGAACTAGAGCGCAGAAAAGAGGGTTGGGAGTAGTAATAAGCGAGTTTTTGCATTTCATTTCAGATGCATTTGCATTTGAATTTATATGCATTAGGGTTGCATTTGGAACAGCCCACCGCCTTATCTTTTTCTTTTTCTTTTCGTCCGTGGGGACCGACGGATTTATTATTTTTTCCATTGTTTAGGCCTTATTTTTTTAAGATTCTTGGAACTAATTACGAAATTCTTTTGCAAGCACAAATGGTACATATTTCGCTCGAGGGGTTGTCTCAACAACCGTTCTCAATGTTGATGGGTTTTTGGCTAGTTCTATGTGAGTAATGCTCGATTCGAATTCCTTTGATGAGGCACCTTAATTGATGCCAACAAACATCCCTTGGGTTTTTCTACAATTTTCCTCGAAAAAAATAAATAAATAAATGATACATATCCATACACAATCGAATGATCAAATGTGTTGATGGAAGCAACCCTTAATGGTTGTTTTGTGCATAATAGAGAAGGATGGTTATGGTAGTTATTGACTGGGCAAAGGAGATAACACATTGTCATGTGATGGTACTATTACCTATCCTGGAGGAGGTGATCTGGTTAAAGTAGTCCTTTAATCACATTACATTTACACATATTTACAGGGAGAGGAATGGGATGGCTGATCAGCTCTCCAAGGAAGCAACACAGCAGGAATTAGCTCTTGGCATTTGGAGGATTACTATTCATTCACCAGGGGGCACTTTCAGCTATTATCACAGACCTTTTCATGCTGATATTGAGGCACAGAATTGAGCAATAGCTCAGTTTTTGTTGACCAATGATGGTTTTGTTCTCCATTTCTGTTACAGTAATTGTTCTTATGTAATCGGATATATGCGGGTACTATGGACAGCAGTGATTTGTTGTATGGGACATTAGATATGATGTTAATATGGGACAGTAAATATGTGACAATGTAGGGATCTCAGTGATTCTACTACATGTGCAGAGTGTAATTTTGTTCATCTATTTGAAATAAAATTACGATTTTTTCCGAGGAGAAAAAAAAAAAGGATGGTTATACATGTTATCCTTGTATTATGCATGTGTCATATTGGTCCAAATAGATTAGTGGTATAGAATCCAAATTGTCTTGGTCAACTTTGAAATCCCATTTGGTTGGGCACCCTAAACCTTTAAGTTATGGCATTTGAAGTGAACTAAGGAGATGTCACTAAGGTTCTAGATCGAATCGATTGATCTATTTATTGACTTGGTGCCAAGTGAATTTAACATTGGTGCTAGATTACTAAAGTAGTGAAGAGTAGGTGATGATCATGTGTGAGTTGTTGAGCACAGTGAGGAACAGGCATTAGTCATGTGACAAGGTCTAATGAAATTTTAGCACATTTTGGTCTTCTAGCATGCTAAGGATATAAAAGGTTGGGCACGAACTAAAAGCACATTGCCACACAAATCACTTCTAGTGAAATGATAATGCTTAGTGGTTAGGGCAAGGATAGGGAAAATTTTAAAGATCGATAGTTATCTTAAAATGTAGAAACCTTGATGAATCTTACTAATTCTTAAAATATCAGCCATAAAATATTTGGTGATGTTTTTGTAAAAAAATTCAAATTTCTAAGGAATTTATATAGTTTCTAGAAAATTTTGGTGATTTTTAGAGTAAAATATTTTTATCTTATAGAATTTTGGTGAATCGTTTTAGAAAAAAATGGAAATTTGTGAATCTTTTTGGGGAAAAATACATAGAAAATTAGCCTTCTAGTAAAATTTAGCCCCAAAAAAAATCCTTCCACGAGGAGTCGCCATGTAAACAACCCAAGTTTAAACATTGGTGGGTATAGACCCCTTGTGTGTGAGAGAGAGGGAGATAGAAGGTGTTTAACCTCACAATGTTGGTTTTCTTCCATCATCAAATGAGCTTAACCCATGACCAACAAGACAAATTGGGTAAGTGGGCATTGCTAGGATACTTTGTCCTTTGATTATCTCCTCTCTATGTTAAGTGTTTCGCTAATGGAGATGGTTATGTGCCTTTGCCACATTTTTCTAATAACAAAAATTATTTAAATTCCTATTAAAATATATTGCAAGTGAGCTGAATAGTGAGGTAATACAAAATTAAAGCATGCAGAGTTCCAAAAAATATCCACTTTGTAGTGAGAGCAAAGTACAACCTATAAACTTCTATAGCATTAATTACAAAATTTCACATAGGACTACTAATAGTGTAAACTATGAAAAGACACCTAAGACCAAAACATGTTTGTAGTACATTGACAATTACATAATAATGAGAAGGCACACTTGCTCATTGCATCATCCTGGGCATGATTAGAGGGATGTGATTCCTGCTTGTCTACTTCAGTATCCTTTTGCAACTTATGGAATCTTTCTTCTTCTTTGAATTCAATATGGAAGGAGCCGGCATAAATATTCAGGTTTGACATTGAGGATGATGAACCTTTGTTGAGTGTTATGAGCATGGTTTTCAGCCTAGCGCATTCCTCCTCTAATTCCTGATTTTTCCTTTTCCATTTTACTAGGGTATCCATTATGATTGCATTATGAGAGACATGTTGATGTTCTAAATCATGGGCTTTGAATGTAATTGAGAAAATCAAAGTTTTGTTCCCATTGATTAGGTCCTCTTGACATCATAAGAACCAATGAACGTCTTGTATATCTCTTTGACATGTAGAGGGATGATGGTTGTCCACACTAATCAACGGAGATGGGGACCAATTCGTAATTATTTCCCATGCAACAAATGTGACCTAGGTTCTTTGCAACCAAAGAAAACCCCTGACCCCAGGGGACTAAACCACAACCGAGCAAGAGTTTGGGAATATACATGCCCAAAGATTGATTTCTTTAAACTTACCCCAAACCACTGAGTACCTCAATTGGATGCCACATAGGGGTTTTGCCCAAATTCCAAATAAACCAAGATGCCAAATTATGTATTTATGGGTCGGGGAGTGCCCCACACCATGAAGTGTGAGGGCTATCACCTTTGGGCACTCAAAATAAATCCCAATAATATCATAGTGGGAAATATTAAAAAATTATCAAACTACAAACTATGAACATGATTCATGTCCATAAATTATTTAAATTCCTATTAAAATATATTGCAAGTGAGCTGAATAGTGAGGTAATACAAAATTAAAGCATGCAGAGTTCCAAAAAATATCCACTTTGCAGTGAGAGCAAAGTATAACCTATAAACTTCTATAGCATTAATTACAAAATTTAACATAGGACTACTAATAGTGTAAACTAGGAAAAGACACCTAAGCCCAAAACATGTTTGTAGTACATTGACAATTACATAATAATGAGAAGGAACACTTGCTCATTGCATCATCCTGGGCATGATTAGAGGGATGTGATTCCTACTTGTCTACTTGTTGATGCCTCGAATATCACTGCATCAATCAGTTAGGGATTCTCCCCGGTAAGCAATCCCAACTAGATCACTTATCGTTTGGTGTGGGGAATCCGTCCGGTTAACGGTTCCGACTACCGTGAGTTTTACAGATTTGTCTGTTTTACCGGTTGCGGCCCGATCCACCGGTTATGTAATTTTATATTTATTATGATATGCAAGTGCCCTAAATTAAATGCATGTGATAAACAAATCTATGCTACTCTAATTTAAATCTAAATTTCCTATCCTTATAAGGAGCGGATTTAAAAGATAGGTAATAAACTGAAAAACACACCCAATAATTCCACAGATAGTTGTTAAATTGAAAGGAGCATTTACAACAGAAATAAAAATTATCCAAGATAGCTCGGATTATTATAAACATTCAATTACCCATTTAACACATAAATTTTGCAGAGAAAGTGAAACAATTCATAGCAAAGAAACAATTCATAAGAGCCAGGAAAGATCTCACAAGAAATGTTGAAAACGCATAAATAGTTCAGCAATTATCCAACAAGACTCCAAGCAAAACGTTGTGCAGGCTTCCACAGGCCAAAAAAAAAAAAATTCATTCATGTAGCAGAAATAGTTCATCTACAGGACAGAAAAACCTTTCACCTGCCAAAAGTCCCCTTTTCTCTCTCCCTCCAATCAGCTATATATAGATTTACAAGATGTGCCAGGAGTTGCCACCTATACCCTAACTGTTTATATTCCTCTAATTTGTCTTTAGCACACGACTACAGATTCATAGAAAGCCTTTCACATAAGACAAAGACAGAGCCAACTGTCTTTTAAAGTATTTATACAATAAAGGAATTTCAGCTTCTCCTCACGTTAAGACAAATAAAAATTCTGATATTTCATCTATTTCATTTGGCTTCTCTTTGTTGGCTCGCCAACTCCTCTTCTTGCAGCTTAGTGACTTGCTCCTGGATGATCCTGTCTTCCTCTTCTTTTTGGGTTTTAACAGCTTTTGCTCTTTGTTGCAATTGAAGAGCCTACTCCCATTGCATTCTTGTTGCTTCTCCCCGATCCTTGGGGTGGTGCTTCTGTTGGTGATGATGCGTCAATGCTGGTTGCTACCGCTGCTACTGATAGCCCAACGTAGTGATGGAGATCATACGTGGCTTACCCTTTGGCATTGTAGCTTATCCTTGTTAAGCAACCACAACGTGAATGAACATGAGATTGCAAATTATTATGTAGGATGGAGCACGATACCCCAGCATTTTAAAACACGAGACTAGCAACAAAAATATACTTTAATAAATCATAATGCTGCCTACTGTCTACTGGTTCGCTGCCCAAAAGGGGTGTTTTCGTTGGCTAGCCGAAGTGGGGAAAGGCGAGTTTTATCCGTCGTTTCAGAATGAAACGTTGAGTTCTTCCGAAGTTGCGGAAAGAACTGGTGAGTTTCTTCCGATCTTGCGGATGACTTGGCGTTTGAACGAGGCGTCCGGCCGTTGCGGGAGAGAAACGAGAGTTCTTCCGATGTTGCGGAAGGAACTTGTGAGTTGTTTCCGAAAAAGACAAGTCGATGGTCTGTTGCGGAAAAACTTCATGAGTTATTCTGTCGTTGCGGATGAAAAGCTTGAGTTCTTCTGAGGCTGTGGATAAAAAGCCTGAGTTTTTCTTGAAGTTGCGTGAGTGCTTCCACCATTTCAGAAAGAAAACTTGTTAAGTGCTTTCGCTGTTTCGGAAAGAAAACTTGAGTTCTTCTGCATTTTCGGGAGGAAAACTTAAGTTTTGACTTAGAAGAAAAATATAAGTTCTTCCGCTGTTTCAGGAGAAAAGTCTAAGTTCTTCCGCTGTTTCAGGAGAAAAGTCTAAGTTCTTCCGTTGTTGCGGCCCGAAACTCTGAGTTTTGACTTAGAGGAAAACTTCGCAAATGCTTCCGTTGTTGCGGAAGGAACTTGTGAGTTTCATCCGCCGTTTCGGGGAAGAAACCTGAGTGCTTCCATCGTTTCGGGGGAGAAACCTGAGGTTTGACTTCAAACAAAAACTAAGTGTAAAAAACTTCCCAAAGAAAACTTAGCTCCTAAATGGATTTTCTAAGAAAAAAAGAAGGAGGGGCCCCAATGTTAACCAAAATTGGGGGGGATGTTGTACCAACAACAAATGGCGATTTGCTGGCGAACACAAATCTCTGAAACAAACTCATCTGGAAGCCAGGAAACTTTCAAAGTGCTGATTATACGCTCAACCAGATGCCTCCATAGTTCAGCTTGGAAGAATGCATTGATCACTCTTAGCGTGATGGTGATAAAAGGGAATAGGCAGCTTTGACTCAGATTTCCTTGAAATTCTCTAAGGGTCGAATTGTGGGATTAAAGGGAAGACTGTCTTTCAGAAGCTCCATAGTATAGGACTTCCACGGGATCGTAACAAAACCTCACAGGCACATTCGTTTGTTCCTCATCCCCACGCTTTCACATCCTTTTTTAGATGTTCTTCAATTCTCGACTTTTAGCTGTTTTGAGTCTTCCAGAAATAAGTTTCTCTTGCTTTCAAAGTTTCAATGCAAGTTCTTCAATCCAAAATGTCCTTTTGTGTGAACAAACGGTTTTGATTTCATGATTCACGGACGGAGAAGAACTTTGCTGGGTTGGTTTGTTAAACAGCTTTCTTCAGTTTCCTTGAGCTTCTTTTATTTTCTTCGCCATGCTTTAATTGAGGCGGGAATTTTTGGAAATCATACTTTTTGATACACGCCTTTTGGCTTTACTTGCAGCATGGGGTCATTTTAAATGCCATGTATCTGTGAGACCTGCTTCCTCTCCATGGGTCCTGCCATAGTTAACTTCTTTAGACAGCTACTAAGATGAAGGTGGACGGGCCCCAAGATAGTCAAAAGGAAATGTTGGGTCTCAGCTATTTGACAAGGGTTATTTTGACCAACAGGAAAGAGGATCGCTGCATTCTAAGAAACCAATCAGTGAAAGCAAGGTTACAAATATGTATTTCCTTTGTTTATGGGATTCTCATGACCATCCTTCTGAGTTTTCTGGAGTCTCGTTCCCTCAGCTACACCATGAACTGCGTTTGGCTTTATTGAAAGCAAAATGAGCAAAAAATAAAATGACTAGTGGGCTAAAGGCAAACTAAAGAAAACTAAAGCAAAGCAAAAGCAAAGGAGACAAATCAAAAAGAAGGAAAGCGTGCTTTATTTATGTACAAGAACATGCAGAGGTTTATGCAAAGTATTGTTTTAAAGCAAGGCCGTTGAGAGGAAGGTTTAGTTCCTCTCCTTGTAGGTCTTTCACTCTATAGGTTGATGGACCCAACTTCTCAGAAATTTGATAAGGACCGAGCCATAGGTGCTGAAATTTTGTGTGCATTCCCTTGCCGTTGTGTTGGTGATCCCATTTGAGGACTAAGTCCCCTACTTCGAAAGTTTTCTTCCCAGATTTTCTTTTATCAAACCATCGCTTGACTATGTCTTGGTGGTGATGAAAACGTTCTTTGGCCCTTTCCCTTGACTCTTCTAGTTTCAGCAGGGTATCAATTCTGGACTGTAGGGCTTGACTGCTAGAACCTCGGGAGGATTGGGCTAACTTCAAGGATGGGAGTAATATATTCGGAGGAAGAATGGCTTCCTTGCCATAGACCAGGTTGAAAGGAGAAGCTCCTAAGGCGTTTTTGGGTGTTACTCTATCCGCCCAGAGAGCATTAGGGAGGGCTGTGTACCAGCTCATTTGATTTTCAATCACGGTCTTTTTTAGGATATGGATGAGGTTTTTATTGGTTGATTCAGCTAAACAGTTTCCCTGAGGGTAGTAATTGGTTGAATAATGTAATTTGATTCCCCTTTCAAAAGCAAATTCATTAATTTTTATTGATGAAAAATAAGGTGCATTATAAAAAACTAGGGAAATTGGAACCCCAAACCTGGTTATGATATTCTCTTCCAAGAAGTTGATAACCGTGTCTTCATTAGCTTTCTTTAGGGGAACAGCTTCCACCCATCTCATAAAATAATCTGTAGCGATCAGAATGTACCGTTGCTGCAGTGAAGAGTTGGGGTTTATTTCTCCAATTATGTCTATGCCCCACTGCTCGAATGGTTCAGTAACGATGACTGGCTGCAGAGGCCCTGCTGCTTTGGGTAGCTTTCCAGTGCTCCTTTGGCATACATCACAATTTCTCGCATAGGCATGGGCATCTTTAAAGAGAGTAGGCCAATAATATCCTGCTCTGAGAATTTTTTGGGCTGTAGTATCCCCTAAGTAGTGTCCTCCAGCAGGTCCGTCATGTAGTTCTTTGACCACACTAATAACATCTTCCTTTTCTAAACACCTGAGATAAATGCCATCATAATTCTTCCTGAAGAGTACTCCTTCAATGATTTGATAAGTTGCAGATTTAAGACGGAGAGCTCTCCTTTGCTTCGGACTCCAATGCTCTAGCAAGTAGCCTGACTGTAAGTAATGTACTAGGTCTCTGTACCAAGACTCTGGAGCTGTGAAGATTGAACACACATCCATCATATTCAGCTCGGCTTCATTCCTCCAATCTAGCTCTTCGTCAGTTTGGCTTTGAGTGAGTAACTTACACAGGCCTTGACCTTTAATAATACTAGCTAGCTTGAATTCTAAGTCATATTCCTGGAGGGCAGTGACCCAATTCCCTCTTCTTTCTCCCAATTCCTTTTGAATGAAAAGAGTTCTGACAGTGGGATGAGGAACTATGACTCTCATTCTGTTTTTTAGAATATATGGCCTGAACTGTTTTACTGCTTTGAAGACTGCATATGCTTGTTTGTCTACCACGGGATAGTTTAGCTCGGTGCCTTGCAGACCAGTGCTCATAAAAGAGATTGGATATTCATCTACAGTTTCTGTCTTCTGAGTTAGGATAGCTGCAAGAGAATCATCAGAGGCAAACGTGTACATTATAAAATCTTTGTCAAAGTACGGGCTTCTTAAAGAAGGTGCCTTGGCTATAGCAGCTTTGATTTCTTTGAATGCGACCTTCTCCAAGTCTGTCCACTTAAATTGTGCATTCTGCTTAACCATTTGTTGCAAAGGTTTAACAATCTGAGCGAAGTCTGGAACGAACCTTCGGACAAAATTTATGGTGCCCATGAATGATTGCAAAGACTTCTTGTTATGGGGCATGGGAATCTTATTGATAACCTGAATTTTTTCTTGATCTATTGAGATTCCTTCCTTGGAAATGATATGGCCAAGAAGCTTTCCTTCGAGAACAGCGAATACGCTTTTCTTAGGATTTAGAGAGATGTCGTACTTCCTACAACGATCAAAGATTTGCTTTAGGTGAGAAACGTGGTCTTCTCTTTTCTTGGAAAAGACTCTTAAATCATCTAAATATACCACTATACACTGACCTCCCAGTCCTTGGAAAGCGATGTCCATGGCTCGCTGAAAAGTAGCTCCAGCATTAATTAAGCCAAAGGGCATTCTTCGATATGCGAAGGCTCCCCATTTTGTTCGAAAAGTGGTTTTGAGTCGGTCCTCCTCTGCTACAAGCACTTGGTTGTAACCAGAGAAACCATCTAGTAGGGAAAAGAGTTCTGATCCTGATACCATCTGCAATATCAGTTCCATTGGAGGCACTAGATAGTTGTCTTTATCAGAGGCTCTGTTCAAGTTCTAAAAATCTACGCACATCCTGATTTATCTTGATTTCTTCCGCACAGGGACTAAATTAGCCACCCATTCCGAATGTCGGACTTTAAAAATGATTTTGGCTTTCAACAACTTTTTAAATTCTTTCTGGATTGGATGCATTCTCCTCAGCTGTTGCTGAAACGGTTTGACCCCTTCTTTCATAGGTATTATGTGTTGAATGATATGGGTGTCATATGTCTTCAAATCATCATAGGACCAAGCGAACACATCTTTATAATGTTGAAAAAGTTTAATGAATCTGCTTCTTTCCGCTGGAGTACAACATTTTCCCAAATTGACATACTTTGGTTCAGCTTTTGTGCCCAAATTAATCAATTCATATTGCAAGGTCGAACTGTGGGTCTTGGCGTTCGCCAGTCTTCTGAATTTGTTTTGCAGATCGAAGAGAGCTTCTAACGTTCTCACTCCTTTGGGCATGAAGTTTCCTTTAACTATACCTTTATTTAGTAGACTTGAGTCATGCTCTTCTTCTTCTATGACGGCTTCTTGAAAAGCATCTTCGTTGGTTAAGAAACTAATGATCTGTTCATCATCGTCAAATACTCTGAAATTTGTGATGTTATCTGGCACGGAAGGCCTAAAAATCAATTCAATGGGACATTTATTATTAGTAGGTACTAATCTGGAAGCAGACATAGCTAACAGGTCAGCTGCAGTGTTTTGTACTCTTAGGACAGAATTAATGTTAAAAGCATCAAAACACGAGATTAAATTCCAGATTTCTGCTTGATAGCCCTTTAAATGCGGTGAAAGACAATGAATCGTATTTCTTATTTGCTTAACAACAATTTCAGAATCACCAAAGACTTTCAAAAATTTAACCTTAAGGCCAATGGCTTTCTTCAAACCTTGAATGAGAGCTTCAAATTCTGCGGTGTTATTAGTACATTCAAATTCTAACCTACATGACAAAAAATGTTTATTCTTTTCAGGATCAATTAAAATGCAACCTGCCCCGGATCCTTCCTGAGTTTTGGAGCCATCAAAGTAGAGAGTCCAAAAGACATTTTCTTCTCTAACTAAGTTAGTTTGATTATTGTCTAAATTAGTGACCAAGTCTACTATATTACAATCAACATCATCAACCCGTGAAAACTGAAGGAGATCGGGCTGTTTGTCTGAAATATGGCTAACTTCTTCTGATTTGTAATTCCCAAGTTCAATTACCAAGAAGTAGTTTCCTAAAACCTGTTAACACCTAAAAAGTGCTCACTAGCTCATTTCCCTATTCACATGACCCATTTGTCCACTTTTTCACCATCAGAGCCTCTGAAACCAACCAAAGGTCACCAAAAGACCTGAGTACACCCCTTTTTTCATTAAAAAAGATTATTTTTCCTGAAAAGCATAAAAAACCCTCAAAAAGGGTCCAAATTCCCAAAAATATTAAAAAGGGAATTAAAATATTATTTTTATTCAAAAAAGGAAAAAGGAGGGAAAAGTACCTAAACCATGTTGGTCAATACCATTTGGTTTCCACAAACCACAAATGGTATTCCCCACCACCAAAACCTATAAAAAGGTGGTAGGGGCTCCTCATTTCATCATCCATCCATTATCTCATCCTTATGCTGCTGAAATCTCCCTTGAGCATTTTAGCCATTGAAGCAACCTTGGAGAAGGAGACCTCTTGGAGTTTGGAGCTACTCATCTTGGGAGTTGCTCAACATCAACCTTCACCATTGAAGGTATTATCGCAAGCACTTGCTTGCCCCCCATTTTTCAATACAAATTCATTCTTTAATATTTTCTTGTTCTTGTTTTTAAATGTTTACATTATTTGCTTAGATTCTTGCATAGATCCATGATTAGTTTTGTTTAGATTAGTTTATTGTTATTTGCTTTACATTGAAACTGCTGCTACTAGTTAGCAGGTGCCCATAGCACTAAGCCTGGTTGCAAAACCGGGCCAACAGTTTTTGGCGACTCCGCTGGGTTTTGAACAATAGATCTCTAGTTTTGCTTTTAATCTTAGTTTTTTATTAGTTTTTAACCTTTAGATCCATAGATCTGCCATCTTAGACAGCATATCCATTGCTGCTCTAAGTTTTGGCCACATCTATTGCCATTAACAGCCTGAAATTCACAATTTTCGGGTTCGTTTTTCGGCTTCCGTGCACGGCTTTCGCCTCGCGGCTTTTAGCCTGACAGTCGCGCGATCCATCGCGGCTTTTGGCCTTTTTTTCCGCGCGGTTCACCGCGGCTTTGTCGCCGGTTTCCGCGCTGCACATCGCGGCATCGCGGTCATTTACCGCGCTGCACATCGCGACTGCGCGGCCCTTTTCCGCGCGGTTCACCGCGACTTCGCGGCCTATTTGCGCGCTGCACACCGCGGCTTCGCGGACATTTTTCGCGCGGTCCATCGCTACTGTGCGATCGAAACCCGCGCGGTCCATCGCGACTGTGCGACCGAAACCCGCGCGGCCCATCGCGGCTTTTCTGTTAAAACCCGCGTTGCTGATTTTTTCATTCGGCCATTCTGATTTTAAAAATTAATTTTTACTGTACTTCCTGCCCACATAGCACATTTTTTACAGTATTAAATTCTGCATATTTTACAGCCTTGAAAATTTTTTTACTATTTAAAATGCATATCTAGAAGTCTTTTTAAAAAATTTCAAGAAAGTGAAAGAATGACTTATTTCTGCATTTTTATCTAGATTAAAAAATTTCATGTTTACTTTTTTAAAAATCTTGCCCTTGGCAATTTCCTTGAAAAAAGAAATCCATTTATTTCTGTTAAAAAAGTCTATTATTTGCTTTCAGAATTCAAAAGATTCTTTGTCTTTTGAGTTGATATTTGCAAAGCAATTTAATTTCCATTCATTTGAAAAAGTCATAAATATTTGCTTTTTTATTTTCCAAAGCTCCTTTGTTTTGTGAAAATTTCCTATAAAGCATTTCCCTTTTTCAAGTTCAGTTTACAATACCTCACGTGCACTCACTCGATCACTTAATTGAACTAAGCCTTAAAACGTACCCTAATTTCAACACATTTTTAACCCCACTTTGGGAACACTAAAAGAACTTTGTAGCTAGGTAGTATTGGGGGGATAGGTGTTCCAATAACACCCCTCAGTTATTACATCTGAGACATAGAAGTTGTCCAATTACGGAGCTAAAATCTCTTAGTACTTTTTGGCGCGGTCACAACCGGTTTATGGGAAGGCCTCTCCCCTAGGAGGGTTGAAGTCGCGAGGATGGTTCCGGAAGCCTGAGTGGAATACCGAAATCCATTCAGTAACCGAAGGGCTACCATTCGCAGTTCTCGGGATATCCCTGTATTGGGATATTGCGATCAAAGGACCAAACGACAAATTTACCTTTTCTCGACGCGTCATGAACGGAGTATCCTAGTAGCCTGTCTTTAGGATTGATTACCCGGTGTCCCTCCCGGTAGGGGGATATCTAGCCGTTGTCTCAACACTCATATTGTCTGACTTGGATTTCATCACCTTGCAGAGGATATCGTTTGTTTGAGTCACAATACTTTTAGTTAGGTGTTTGCATGACTCAACCCACCTTTGGTCTAGTTACATCTATTTTTCTAGAAGCCGTTTGCATGTTGGTACTCTGACCATTTGTTGCATTCCTCCACTTATTGTAGCACAGCTGCTAGAATAAGTGCCTTTTTTGAGGTTGATTTTTTGGCCTGAGAGCCTTATTTTTTCACTCCCCTTCTTGCACCCTTGGTTGCATTAGGGTTTTGAGTCTTTTATATATATATCACCACCTAATACTTAAACAATTTTTTTACACAAAAAACTTAATTCTCACCATTGAGAATTTTAGACGCTCTCGTCGTCTACAGGGCGAACTCCCAGAGTTTAGTCCACTTGGCTCTCCACGTCATGGACGCAGAGCCTTATCCCTTGATTTGACACATCGTCAATCAGCTGGACAGTCATCCAATTCTGACACACCTCACTTCACATTTGATTTGGAGGTAGAATCCGAAAACCTCATAGAGTTACCACCAACCACCATTATGGCTGGAACACCATTTGATCCACTCTTTACCAGCACCATAGGAGAGACGTCTACAGACCCTTCTACTACAGTGTCGTCCATGGCAACAACCACCCCCCTGGGTATGCCCAATATGGGCAACACTCCACATTTAGGAATGCCCAACACAGGGCCATCTCCTGTTATAGGAATTCCCAACACAGGGCCACCACCTGTTATGGGCATGCCCAACATAGGGGTCACACCCCATCTGGTTTCCACAAACCCTATCCCAGGAATCACCACTACTATTCCTAACCCTGGTGTAACCCATGTTGCACTAGGAAGCGCTGGCCCTTTCCAGACCACACCTATTGGAGGACATATACCTTCAATACCTAGCATACCTTTAGGTGCTACTGGACCCCATACCACAATGACTAGGCATGTCCCAGTTCCAGTCACCACATCTGCTAGCTTACCATACATGGCGAGTCTGAACCTGCCAGACTTAGCTAGGCTCACAAATGACCCCATCAGACATGATCCTGCGTGGCCTCACATGCCCACCAAACTCCCCTCTGACATCCCTAAGTTTGAGGGCAAGGCAGGTGAAGACCCCCAGAACCATATCATGTCCTTCCATTTATGGTGTTCCTCCAACTCCATAGTGGACGACTCAATCCGCCTCCGACTTTTACAGCGCACCTTCACTGGCTCTACAGCTAAGTGGTATATCGAGCAGCCTCATGGGACGCATGCCACCTTTACCTCCCTTGCCTCGACCTTCCTGCAGTTCTTCCAGTTACCTGTCCGCTATGATGCGGGAGTCGAGATCCTACTGTCTTGCAGACAAACCACGGCCACCCATATCACTGACCACATTCATGAGTGGCGTCGACGCCGAAGCCTCTGCAAAATTAAGTTAGACGACCGTATTTTTTTAGATTGGTTTTTAAAATCCCTCCTCCCTCTTATTGCGAAGGATGTGGCATCTGAAAGACCCCAGTCTTAAGAAGAGGCCATCCTCAAAGCCCAACAGTTTGATCTCATTTACGCCCAGTCGGGTTATCTATACACAATCATACCTGACGCCCCACGAGGTGACTCTTCACGTGGTGACGCACCGGGGGCATCACATGCCACTTATGGCATCGTTGGCCAAATCACCCCGCAACCTAAACCTTTCAGCACGGTGAGCACCATGCCCGCCCCAGACCTCTCCAGGGCTACATCCAGTTCCGGAGCAACAACTTCTTATGCTCCAACAAACCAGACCCATCACATTCATGGACCCTCTTGTCCACAACATTGCTATGGGCAAGCGCCATCAGCATATGTACCTCCTACATACTATACTCAACCTACCACACATACCCCCATGCAGTTCCCACAACAGCAGATGCATTACCCACAACCAGCTGCAGCAGCTAATCTCACACCTCCAACAGCTCAGGGGTACCAACAACCCCAACAGGCAGCTGGACCACCTCCAGCTCCACCTGCATACTACCCACCACAACCTGCTCCCGCACCTGCGGCTCCCCAGAATCCCCCCAATGCTCAAGGGCATGTGTACGCACAACAACATCAGCCCTAATACCAAAATAACCAACGCAACCAGGGTGGGCAACCAAACTGCGGAAGAGGACGTAACCGTGGAAACAACCAAAACCATAACCAAGCTCCACAACCTAACCATCCCCCGCAAAACAATAACGCGGCGCTTGCTCATCAGAATCCTGATCGGCCACCTAAGCAAGCCAAAAATGCTAATTTACGAACAAACCATCCTTGTTCTATTTGCGGTGTCTATGGCCACTATACACATGCTTGCCCACATCTGGAGCGAGCTCGGCAACTATGGACAGATGACGCCCATCGTCAAGGGCAGGCGGCTCCTCAGCTGCCACCCAACCCTCCACGACCTCAACAACAACCTTTGGTGCTACAAAACCCTTTTCCAACACAAGGAGTGGTAAACACTCAGTCGTTAGCCCCCCCACAGGGCAACGTGCAACCACAACAAATCACTTACGCCGCTCCTGATCAACCCATGTTGGATTCAGGCACTTATTGATGATGTCCACTGCCGACGTCAATATCCAAACCCGTCGGAACCAGTATGGCCCTACCTCCGAAGCCCCCCCCGCCGATAAGGATACTAACGCTCATCCCACCGATCAGACGTTACGGATACCACCTCTTCCACTCGATGGCGCATCTAAAGCACCTCGTTTCCCACTCTGTCGTATCAACAACAACCCCAATGCATGGGCTGCGTCAAATTACAACATCGTAGATGACCTAGCTCAATCTCCCGCAGCCATGTCTGCGTTAGAAGTCTTAAAAAACTGTCCTACGCAGCGCAAGACTTTACTTTCCGCCATTGGGGCGATTGACCCAAATGATACGAAATTAATGACCTTTGATTTAGACCAGTCGGAACCACGTCTGCCTTCCACTATAGCAGTCCAAGTTTCTGTTTCTATTCGGAATCTTGTCATCCATCGATGTATCATCGACGATGGTGCCTCAACATGCGTCATGTCCACATTTGTTTGGCAGAAGTTGGGATCCCCTGCTCTCCAGCAATCCACCACTGCATTGCGGGCCTACGACGGCCGGTCAGCTCAGCCTCAAGGTTTACTACCCAAGGTCCCCGTCCAATTAGGTGGGAAAACTGTGCTCATTGACATAGAGGTCATTAATGCCCAGCTCGATTATAACCTTTTACTTGGCCGCAGTTACATGTACGCCATGAAAGCGGTCGCCTCATCCGTTTTTCGCACCATGATGTTCCCCCACGAGGGACGCGTGGTCAAAATAGACCAACTCACATACTATGATCCCAATGCCCCTGCAGCACCCGAAAATGTTCTTCCCATGATTGAACAACCAGCTCCTAGTGCAACTACCTCCTTCGTTTCTTCCGTGGGACCCGGACTTTACTCAGATACACCAATGACCTCTACATTCCAGGCCATTCCACCACCGTCACCGAAGACCCACGTCGCAAACCTCTGTACTCTTTCACAGAATACACAAACATCCGGTAGTCAACCACCATTGATCCCTAGTCACATCGGTGTTACACCCATCCACACCATCCCCTTTCTATTTCCTCCTTCGGGTGTAGTAAGCGCCCCGGTTATGGCTACCCTTAGTCTACCTGGGTTAACATTGGGATTACCCGTGTGGTATATTTCACCTCCCGTTCGACCGCCGACACCAAACGTCATCCTCCAACCGGTACAACCTATTGTTATCACAAATCAACCTCCTCCTGGTGTCGCAATCCATTCGTCGTCAACGAAACCTCCTCCTAGCCTCAATATCCCTTCGTCGTCAACGAATCCTCCCCCTCCTATCAAGCCCACTGGGGGCAGAGGTCCACAACCATACACTGCTATACCACCTCCTAAGGCAGTTAAACCCCCACCGGTGTTTCGAGCTCCCCCTAAATGCTCGTTGTGCGATGAGATAGGCCATCCAACTCATCAATGTCCACAGTTACCAGCACTCCAAGAGCATATGAATATGTTGGACGATGACGCTGGCATCCCAGTCGTTAGACTTGAGCCACCACCTCAACCTCGCGACAAATCACTGCGCACCAACCATCCTTGTGCCATATGCAGTGTTTACGGCCACTACTCTCACCATTGTCCCGATCTCCCTGACTATAGAGCAGCATTATACGAGTTAAACAATGTCGATTTGGAGATATCTCCTACCCGAATCGAGGAGATCTACCCCCCGCCATCATCCTCGTCGGAAGAAGTCAATACAATATATATGATTTCAACAACTTTCAAACCAGAACCCCTTGATTTATGGTCTGACTACTTCAATACTGATGAGCAAATTTTGGAGACACTCACTGCACCCGACTATCCTTGGGATGATATGCATCATCGCTCGTACTTCCTCCCGGAAGCATCTACATCCACCGCATCTAACCAGCTATCGGTCGAATCGAAAGATTTCATACCCACTAAGGTTGATTGGTTAAAGGACCCCATCCCAGCACCGGATGCCTTTGAAGAAGGGAACATGGCAAACATTTCCCCCACTATACAGATAGACATTTCCACAACACCAGGGAAACCTGAGCTCATCTCGCTGGGCGCATCTTGCACTCAAACAGAAACTCAGGCGTACAAAAAGCTCTTTCAAGAGTTTCGTGATGTCTTTGCCTGGTCCTATACCGAGATGCCTGGTCTCGACCCCGCCATCATCGAATACCACATTGATACATGGCCTGAGGTACCCCCTGTTCGCCAGAAACAACGACCCATACATCCTTCCAAACTCCCCGCCGTTAAAGCTGAGGTCGAGAAACTTCGCAAAGCAGGATTCATTTATCCTATTCCGTACACCACCTGGGTGTCGAACCCCGTTCCCGTCAACAAAAAGCAAGGCTCCCTTAGAGTATGCACTGACTTCCGTGATTTAAACCACGCTTGTCCAAAAGACAATTTCCCCACGCCATTCATTGACCAACTCATTGATGAGTGTGCGGGCCATGAAGTCCTATCCTTCATGGACGGGTTTTCCGGATATAACCAGATTCACATCCGCAAAGAGGATCAGTACAAGACTGCCTTCACCACCCCATGGGGCACCTTTGCATACCGCGTCATGCCATTTGGCCTAAAAAACGCTGGTGCCACTTTCCAGCGGGCCATGACCTATTGCTTTCACGACTTGGTGCATATCCTCCGAGTCTACCTTGATGACCTCACAGCTCGTTCCCAAAAACGATCAGACCACCTTAACGACCTTCGGCAAGTTTTTCTGCGTTGTCGCAAATATAAAATCCGCTTGAACCCACACAAGTGTGTCTTTTGCGTCCCGGCAGGCCGGTTGTTGGGTTTTATTGTTTCCCAAGACGGAATCACTGTCGATCCCCTGAAAGTCAAAGCCATCTTAGAACTTCCGCCTCCTCGCACGCTTCAGAAACTCCAAAGTCTACAAGGGCGGTCCAATTTCCTTAGGCGCTTCGTTCCTGATTATGCCACCAAAGTCCACGGGTTCTTACGTTTACTTCGTACCCACATACCCTTTGTGTGGGATGAGCAAGCAGACACGGCATTCGAAGCCCTCAAGAAAGCTCTCACACAAGCCCCCTTGATATCCCCACCGGATTTCTCTCAAGACTTCACCCTTTATGTCTCGGCATCTGAATATGCTGTGTCCGGAGTTTTGGTCCAAGAAGATGACTCCCACCAAGAGCATGTGATTTATTACGTCAGCCAGACCTTGTCTGGCCCGCCTCTGCGTTACCCATACGAGGAAAGATTAGCCCTAGCTGTAGTCTTTTCCGTACAAAAATTGCGACACTACATTCTACTCAGTCATACCACGGTCGTGGCCGACTCCAACCTTATGGTCTATCTCCTAACCCGGCGACTCCTTCAAGGTCGTGTTGCTAAATGGGTCATTATCCTCCAGGAATATGACCTCACTTTCAGAACTCCCAAAAGCACTAAAGCCCTCGCGCTTGCTCACCTCATCACTGACCTCCCATCCTCTTCAACATCACCCGTTATCCAAACGGACCTGATTGACGAGTAGATCTTCATCATTTCGTCTGACGACCCTTGGTACGGAGACATTTTGACTTACCTTCATACGCAAAAATTTCGACCACACATCGATCGTGATGGACGCCGTCGCATACGACACCACGCCCCCCGATACCTCTTGTTAGGGGATGTACTTTACCGACGCGACGTTGATACCATCTTACGCCGCTGCCTATCCCATAGTGAGGCAGAACAAGTCCTCAATGATTGTCACAGCGGTGCCTGCGGAGGCCATTTCTCCGGCATGGCCACCGCCCAGAAAATTATTCGGGCCGGTTATTTTTGGCCATCATTGTTCACTGATTGCATCACCGCAGTCAAGCATTGCCAGAACTGCCAATTATTTGCCCCCAAAGCAAGAACCCCCCCCGCCCCCCTTCATCCAGTCATCATTGTTGGACCATTCTGCAAATGGGCCATCGACTTCCTCGACTGCAACCCCACGTCAGCCGGCGGTCACAAACACATCGTTGTGGCTGTAGATTATTTTACCAAGTGGGCAGAAGCCATGCCGACCTATAATTGCAAAGCCGACACTGCAGCACGGTTTTTATTCAACCATGTTATCGCTCGTTTCGGAGTACCACAACAACTAGTCTCTGACCACGGCTCTCACTTCGAAGATGCCGTCTGGAAGGAATTATCAACCCTGTTGAAATTTGAACACTATTTCTCTTCCGCTTACTATCCCCAAGGAAACGGCCAAGTCGAAGCGATCAATAAAATTTTGAAGACCATTCTCCAACGTACTGTAGACAAGCACAAATCCAATTGGCACCACATGCTTTTCCCGGCACTATGGGCCTACCGCACCTCAACCAAAACCGCCACCGGTTTTACCCCTTTCCATTTGGTTCACGGTGTCGAATCCGTCCTCCCTATTGAGTGCCAGATCCCAGCCTTACATATCGCCGTTGAACTCCTACCGGACACTTCCCCGATCGAGCAACGTTTACTACTCCTAGAGCAGGCCGATGAAGATCGGCGCACAGCCATTCAAAACATGGAAGCAGCTAAACAACGATCGAAACTAAGTTACGACAAACACGTCCACCCGAGAACCTTTTCTGAGGGAGACCTTGTCCTTGCTTACGATCAAGCTCATGATAAAACCGGGAAGGGAAAGTTCGTGTCTATGTGGCAAGGCCCCTATATCATACACACCTGCCTCGGGCAGGGGGCATACATTCTGACCGATTCAGAAGGCAATCCCCTACGCAACCCACACAACGGGTTGTACCTTAAAAGATTTTACCCATAGAAAATCTGATGGACACCATCGTCCATTTTAGTATAGGCATACTTTCTTTGTTCACAAAAAATTCAAAAAACCTAAATATTTGTTTTTCTCTGCATGACCACAGATGGAGCCTCTTCCACTCTGCCATGTCGGTTTCGCTGATGGTGCAAGCCGTTGGTCTCCCAATCTCGCCTCCGCAGCTTGGGTAATATACTCCCCTTCACATGAGTTAATTCATATTGACGGAGTATGTTTAGGTGCCGCAACCAATAATCAAGCTGAATACGATGCCGTGATCGGTCTCCTGGCCGCAGCTCTCCAAATGAGCATCCGTCACCTCAACGTTTTCTTGGACTCACAGCTCCTAGTTTCCCAGCTCAACAATGATTACCGGGTACGCGATCCCTGTCTTTTCAGAAAATTCCTGCACACTAAACAAATGGTTAGACAGTTTGAATCCATTTCGTTCACACATGTCCCAAGACACCTCAATAGCGTAGCAAACCATATGGCCAACAATATCCTCGACTGGCACGCCAATCACATCATGTCATATCCATAAACAAAATGCATCCACGTGCATAACATGTGCCTCCACGGGCATATACAAAAAACAATATTGCATCCATGTGCATAACATGTGCCTCCACGGGCATAAAACAAATAACCAAATAATGCATCCACGTGCATAACATCTGCCTCCACGGGCATACATAAATAAACAACATACTGCATCCAAGTACATAACATGTGCCTCCACGGGCATATACAAAAGACAAAGGTGCATCCACGTGCATACATGACAATATATCCAAATATATATCCACATATATATATAAGCCAAATAGTCAACATGTCATAGGTGCCCTCAGCACCCGATATACAAAAAATAAATATACATCTGTCATACAAAAATGCTTCCCCATATGCTCATCAGCATTTGGGGGCAGATACAATATCATCTACTCATCTGGATCCCTAGGATCCTCCGGCTCCTCCTCCGCTGGCCCCGCCGGGTCATGGCGAGCCCGAACTCTCCGCTTTGCCGGCCCCGCTGGATCGTCCCGCAGACGTATCCTCCCCTGAGCCGGCCCTGCCGGATCATCTCGTCTACCATCCCTGTGCCCCGCCACGAACACCGTTGTCCTCAATAGGAGCGACTGCCACTCAGGCGACGCACCAAAACAACCCTGCAAAATATCCCGATCCAGGTCTCTCCAACCATCCTCGGGGAGTCCAGCTAGGATCCTGGCAAAGGTCTGTCTGACACCCTCTATGGCGTCATCTCGAGGGCCAACCCCTCGCCCACGAGCCGCAAATCCTCCACCACGTGGAGGTGGTACCGCTGCGGGTGGATGGGCGACCACCATCGCCCGTCCCTGACGAGGCACGTAGTCGTCCGGTGGCACTGGACCCACATCTGCACAAAGCAAGTAAGCCATCACGTACTATACAACAATAATCATCAATGATTAATCAAACAACATATGATATAATATCAAATAAAACACAAAACATACCATCTAAACTCCAGGCCTGTCCTGGGGCACGAGGCATCTCTGGGTCACCTCGGTAATCCATGCCGGCGTAGGGGTAGTCCTCAATCACCAGAGGCATCTGCTCCCACTGCTGATAAAAATCCTCCATGAAGTAGCCGCGGACACCACCGCCACCACGAGGCATCATCTGCCCCCATCTCATCATACGAGGCTCACTCGGAAGACCAGCACGAATGGGTACCTGTGGCCGCAAGGTCGGCACCCGCTCGAAGAAAAAACAGCATAAAAATGAGGCATAACAAAACTCGCCTCCCTCTCTAATGGCCTTGTCCAGATCTCTCCGGACACCAGCCAGAAACATCTGCCCCCAGACATAATAAGTACCCTGAAGAACGGAGTCCACCATCATCGTCTGTCGCCCAGACATACGATGTGGCGCAGCAGCACCCAATACCTGCAGAACGCAGGCCCCAACAGCTCGCATATCCCACTCACGTAGGGATCGCAGACTAATAGAGCTGTTCTGCAAAACAGCATCATCAATACAGAAAGTCTGTAACAGGTCCTCCATATCTATACCTGGAGGCAACCTCGGCAAGATATCACCCACCTCACCCAAGCGAGGCAACCCAGTCAAAAAATAAACATCCGTGAGAGTGATCTCTAACCTCTCACCACCAATGATGAATGCACCCTCTGCCGGCACCCACCAACTCACAAGCTTGTTCAGGAGCCGTCTCACTGAACGAATAGGTGGGATCTGAGCAAACTTCAGAAGTCCGCTCATAGCTAGAATCTGCCTCACCCCTGCATCAGTCTCAATCCTCGCCATAAGATCATCATCGATCTCTCGCTCCCGCCACGAGGACTGTGGTCTCCTCAACATCCTGCCAGAAAACAGAAGAAATTTTTAGCCCCAGAATAAAATTATTTTGAAAAAATCCCATCGCGGCTTTTCCACAAAAAGCCGCGATGACCATCGCGGCTTTTACACCAAAAGCCGCGATGCCCATTGCGACTTTTCCACCAAAAGCCGCGATGACCATCGCGGGATCCATGCAAAAACCCGCGATGAACATCGTGGGTTTTGGCCGGACAGTCGCGATGAACATCGCGACTATCCCCCATGAACCCGCGATGAACATCGCTGGTTCTAGCCTTGCAGTCGCGATGAACATCGCGACTGTCAGCCTAAAACCCGCGCGGTTCATCGCGGGAACAGCCCCGAAACCCGCAATATTCCACGTTGGAGAGTCAACATGGAATTTCGCGGCCTTCGGGGGCCCGCCGCCAAACAAAAAAGACATAATTGACAAGGCTAAGGAAAATAGAGTTACCTGCAACTCGCTGAATCGAAAACCAACGGTGAAATCTCCCAGAAATCGAGAAATAGCTCTGACAGCTCTATCAAACTCGCACGTAACAATGACAAGTCATTTGGGCCCCACGCCCTATTTATAGAAATTCCACCAATTTTCCAACACCCATTGAGGTATCATACGAAGTCCATTTCTCAAACCGTTGGTACCGTTGGAATCAGCACAGCGAGAACTTCATGCAGGTTCCTTCCGTTTCCCGTTTTCACGGGGTCCATTTTTTGACTATTTTTTGGCCTCTCTCGTGGCCTCAGTTTGCGTGCCACATCGGCCGTTCTCCATTTTGGACGTGCCATATATCACCGGATTCAGTTTTCCGCGCTCGTGATGATGCTTGAGATCATTTCTCGCTGTCACGTCCTGATTTTCAGGGCATTTCTTCCATGCCCCCTCGTCACCTCGGTTTGCGTGCCACATCGACCGTTCTCCGTTTTGGACGTGCCATATATCACCGGATTCAGTTTTCCGTGCTCGTGATGATGCTTGAGATCATTTCTCGCTGTCACGTCCTGATTTTCAGGGCATTTCTTCCATGCCCCCTCATCACCTCGATTTGCGTGCCACATCGGCCGTTCTCCGTTTTGGACATGCCTTATATCGCCGGATTCAGTTTTCCGCGCTCGTGATGATGCTTGAGATCATTTCTCGCTCTCACCTTTAGATTTTTCGAACATTTTTTCCATGCCCCTCACATAACCTCGGTTTGCGTGCCACATCGGCCGTTCTCCGTTTTCGACAATCCTTATGTCACCGGAAACAATTTTCCGCACTGATAACGATGCTTGAGACCTTTTCTCGCCCCCATCAATCCATGTTTGTTCGGTATAATTTTACCCCTTTTTCGGGCTGAGCAACCCCTTTTACGAAAAAGGCACTTAGGAAGTTTCTGTTAAGCTCTTTTCTGACTCCTACAAACAATGAAAAGATTGCCGAGCAACCTTGTTTCCTTTCATGCTCGTTAAACGTATCTGAAAGGGCGTCTACCTGGTATAAGTTTACCCCTTTTCCGGACCTTGTAGACTAATTACGAAAAAGGTATACTCTAGTCACATCGGCTAGAAGAGTTCTCCATCCGCATCATTTTATGTTTTTTCGGGCCTTGGAGACTAAACTTACGAAAAAGAAACACCAATAGAGTCCACTTACCATTTTCAGACTCTCTAAACATGAAAGCAACCATGAGCATGAGCCGTCCTGGGCTCACAAAATCCACAGGACCGTACCATTTCAGAGCACACTTTTATCCCTTCTTGGAGCTCATTAAAACTACGAAGAAGGAATCAATGGTGCCTCTTGGCGCCACGACAGATCACATATACTCATTAGGCAGCTTACCCATTTTGGTCGCCTTTGTTCCAAGTATTATGCAGTATGTCACCTTGATAATTCCTCGACGACACCTATCAGCTCGTCCTCCCCCCCAGAATCAATATATACCATTCAGTCAAAGCAATGATCCCCACACCTACAAGTCAGTTCCCTACGCTGCCAGGTCAACCATGTCATCATGCTCGAACAAAGGAAGTTTGAGTCTACCCATTTTTTGACCCAATTATTTTCCATTCTCACAAGTATGTCAGTCCTACCATCAGTACTACAACACTTCAGTTTTACACCTCGTGCTCCTATCAAGGAAACATCATTGCCTTGTTAGTTGTTGGTCTCCCTCTGTCGACGACAACCACATTGATTCCAGAGGATAGACCTAGAGGTCCCTGTGTCTTGGACTCATCACCATTTATGATGAGTGCCTACGAATCATTTCGAGAGGAATCTTCAGTGCCTCTCCAAATGATTGTTTCTCACATGCTCGACTTCAACACCTTGATCGCATCGTTGAGACTCGCACAGGGTATTCGTCTGTTTCACTTATTAGTCGAAGACCCCGGATACCTCCTGATTCCTCCACATTTGAGAGTCTTCCTATGGATAACACCAGTTACACTTTTTCTACAGATATCCGGGTTGCGCATGGCGACAGTATTCAAATATACCCCAGTTTCATACTCCCTTGAGTATACAGTTACATTATTTCTCAGAGATGACTCACAGTCTTTGAGTCCCTACAGATGTTGGACACCTTCAGTTTCAGCAGTTCCTCAGTTATTCCAGTGTATCAGTTATTGAGATCCGTTATGATCAGGAGTACATCCCAAAATAATGTCCCCCCTGGACCGTTATGGTGTACCAGTAGATTCTTTATGTATTAGATCCCCCTTCTTGGGACTAATTGTTATGTATATGTCTTGATACGAGCATGGGAATGCCCGCCTCGTCCATTATCAGAGATTATACCTCATTCATATTGAGGCCATGTAATATTTTTTGTTTCTTGCAGCTTCCAAGGGCCGTGGCTCCAGTCTCCAATTGGTCTCTTCTCCTTCCCAAACCCCTGAAAAAAGACAAAAGAACTATGATGTCTATCGGCCATACGATGAGCTCCTGCCCTCACACATCAGGGGGCAATCTGTTAACACCTAAAAAGTGCTCACTAGCTCATTTCCCTATTCATATGACCCATTTGTCCACTTTTTCACCATCGGAGCCTCTGAAACCAACAAAAGGTCACCAAAAGACCTGAGTACACCCCTTTTTCCATTAAAAAAGATTATTTTTCCTGAAAAGCATAAAAAACCCTAAAAAATGGTCCAAATTCCCAAAAATATTAAAAAGGGAATTAAAATATTATTTTTATTCAAAAAAGGAAAAAGGAGGGAAAAGTACCTAAACCATGTTGGTCAATACCATTTGGTTTCCACAAACCAAAAATGGTATTCCCCACCACCAAAACCTATAAAAAGGTGGTAGGGGCTCCTCATTTCATCATCCATCCATTATCTCATCCTTATGCTGCTGAAATCTCCCTTGAGCATTTTAGCCATTGAAGCAACCTTAGAGAAGGAGACCTCTTGGAGTTTGGAGCTACTCATCTTGGGAGTTGCTCAACATCAACCTTCACCATTGAAGGTATTATCGCAAGCACTTGCTTGCCCCCCATTTTTCAATACAAATTCATTCTTTAATATTTTCTTGTTCTTGTTTTTAAATGTTTACATTATTTGCTTAGATTCTTGCATAGATCCATGATTAGTTTTGTTTAGATTAGTTTATTGTTATTTGCTTTACATTGAAACTGCTGCTACTAGTTAGCAGGTGCCCATAGCACTAAGCCTGGTTGCAAAACCGGGCCAACAAAACCGAAGACGAAAAAACCACAGCTTCATTTTTTCCTTCTAATTGAGTAACATTATGTTTCATGTGCGGTTCCCTTAAGATCTTGATCTGATTCTGGCGATTCTGATGGGGCAGCGACAGATGAGACCAATATGTTGCAAAATATCCATTGAGTTTCGCAGACCAGTCCCTACTCAAAATTAGACCATATGCCTCGGGAATATCGGCTACCATTATATCAATACACTGACATACTCTGGGATCGGATGACAATCTAATGAGTACATCTTTCATCTCCCCAATAACTTTAACAACATTCCTATCTAATTGTATGATTTGAGATGGGGATGGGACAGGTTGCCCATTAATCCTTTTGCAAATCGACAAAGGCATGACATTTGAGCTAGCGCCCGAGTCTACCAAACAGTTGTGCACATTGTGATTAAAAATCTCAAAAGTTAAGAGAAAATGAAGAGTTTGAGATTTTGATTTTCCGCCAATACTTGCTTCATTAATTTATGGGTTCTCATCATTATTGTCTACTGATACACTTGTTTGTGGATCTAAGGCTTCCATCAATTTCTTCCTTTGCTGTGGTAAACTGCACATATAAAAAATGGAAACATTTGCTTTTGTTTTTTTAATATCCTCGATTATATTATAGCTCATGTCACATCCATTTGAAATCTTTGGTTGTTTTTCTGTTTTATTTAAAAAGGCTTGTGGTTGTCTAGTTGCTTCTGGGTTTGGTTCTTTAGTTACCGTAGGAGCAACCACCGGGATTGTCTTGGGTTGGGGAGGAATGATAGTTATGTGCTGCCTCGGTTTTTTATTAGAGTTCGCTTTAGGTGCTTCTATTGGTGGATCGTTCACCAGGCCTTTACTCCTGGTGGTGATGTTAACAGATGTTGTTTGTATTTCATCTGTGAACTCTTCACAAGACAGTTCTTGGGCGGGGGTCCAATCCCGAAGGATCATCGTAGTGTCGGGGGTTGGTTCCTCACTATCAAGAATTTGTTCTTGTTGGGGGCTTGTTTGCTCGGGCATTTGTGCATCTAACATTTGGTTCATTACTAAGCTCATCGAGTGGATCTACCGTGGACAACTTTTCTCCGAGTGTTGTTCTTGGTGAAAGTGCAAAAGTGATCCATCCCTATTTCATTAAGATTTAAAACAACAGAATTGTTTACTGGTGGGGTTGGCTGTCCATTTTCCTCTTTCTTCTTATAGAAAGGTTTGAACGGTGGTATTGAAGAACTTGTTGCCTTATCCTTTTCTAAATCGACAATCTTATTGGAAAGTTTCTGCAGCATTTTTATGACACTTTCTAAATCTGTTGTGGGTTCCTCTTTATCCCTAGTCAACAAAAAGGGTTTCTTAACAGCTGCTAGTTTGCCTTCTAAATCCAAAGCATGTTTAGCAATACTGTCATGTTCTTCTTTTACCTTCTTGGCTTCCTCAAAATTTTCTGTCAAGGTGGGTTTTTTCGTTCTTTTGACAAACGTTGCAAGTGGAGATTTAAGAGCTGTTGTATAATATTCTACTAAGCATTCCTCAGCGGGCTTTGTTGCATCACTGAAATTATTTAACAACGTTGTGAATCTCTGGTTAAACTCTTGAACTTTCTCATTCTTCTCCATTCTCATAGACAATAATTCTTTCATGAGAGTAGCTACGGTTTTCTGATTGCCATATTTTTTAAGAAAGCATTTCTCAAAGTCTTCCCAACTTGTTATTGAACCAGCCTGCAAACTAAAGTACCAGGAAGATACTTGGGTTCGAAAGTATACGGAAAGAGACGACAAACCACATCTTCGTGTTCCACGTTCAAAAGGTTTATAGCTAAATAAAATCTTTGGAGGTGATCTTCAGCAGAGACTCCTTTACTAGGGTCATACTTAGGTAAAACCTTTTCATGGAAAGGTTCTACTATATTTAACGCACCTATGGCTCTCCACGCAGGCACGAACATGACTCTTAGGGGAGAGTGTGGTGGTGAGTTAAGAGGAGTATCTGTTGGAGATTGATCCTCTAGGTCTGTAGGGGTCTCTGGCCTAACTTTGTCGAAAGGTTCGGTGATCTCTTCTAGAGATAAATCTAACAATTCTTCAAGACTTTGAACAAGAACAGAATCTCTTGTGCATTGAGGATTTTTTCGAGGGGCTCTGGTTCTTGGTAATAAAGGGATTGTGGTTAATCCTCCAAGACTTCTCACATAAGAACGGGTATGTCTCCTGAATTGATTTACTTCCTCAAAAGGGACAGCATACACTACTTCTGACTGTTCGGTTCCAGGGTTAGGATCTTCTTGATTTCTGGATTCCAGATGTGAAAATTCTATAAAAGCTGTTGTGGATGGGTTTTCAGTGGAAATTTTGCTAACAAAAGAATCTTTTCCACTAGCCATGCACTGATGGCCCTCCTTCTAGTGCCAAAAATTGTTGATGCCTCAAATATCGCTGCATCAATCAGTTAGGGATTCTCCCCTGTAAGCAATCCCAACTAGATCACTCACCGTTTGGTGTGGGGAATCCGTTCGGTTAACAGTTCCGACTACCGTAAGTTTTACAGATTTGTTTGTTTTACCGGTTGCGGCCCGATCCACCGGTTATGTAATTTTGTATTTATTATGATATGCAAGTGCCCTAAATTAAATGCATGTGATAAACAAATCTATGCTACTCTAATTTAAATCTAAATTTCCTATCCTTATAAGGAGCGGATTTAAAAGATGGGTAATAAACTGAAAAACACACCCAATAATTCCACAGATAGCTGTTAAATTGAAAGGAGCATTTACAGCAGAAATAAAGATTATCCAAGATAGCTCAGATTAGTATAAACATTCAATTACCCATTTAACACAAAAATTTTGCAGAGAAAGTGAAACAATTCATAGCAAACAAATAATTCATAAGAGCTAGGAAAGATCTCACAAGAAACGTTGAAAACGCAGAAATAGTTCAGCAATTATCCAACAAGACTCCAAGCAAAACGCTGTGCAGGCTTCCAAAGGCCAAACAAAAAAATTTCCATTCATGTAGCAGAAATAGTTCATCTACAAGACAGAGAAACCTTTCACCTACCAAAAGTCCCCTTTTCTCTCTCCCTCCAATCAGTTATATATAGATTTACAAGATGTGCCAGGAGTTGCCACCTATACCCTAACTATTTATATTCCTCTAATTTGTCTTTAGCACACAACTACAGATTCATAGAAAGCCTTTCACATAAGACAAAGACAGAGCCAACTGTCTTTTAAAGTATTTATATAATAAAGGAATTTCAGCTCCTCCTCACGTTAAGACAAATAAAAATTCTGATATTTCATCTATTTCATTTGGCTTCTCTTTGCTGGCTCGCTAACTCCTCTTCTTGCAGCTTAGTGACTTGCTCCTGGATGATCCTGTCTTCCTCTTCTTTCTGGGTTTTAACAGCTTTTTCTCTTTGTTGCAATTGAAGAGCCCGCTCCCGTTGCATTCTTGCTGCTTCTCCCTGATCCTTGGGGTGGTGCTTTTGCTGGTGATGATGCGTCAATGCTGGTTGCTACCGCTTCTACTTATAGCCCAACATAGTGATGGAGATCATCTGTGGCTTACCCTTTGGCGTTGTAGCTTATCCCTGTTAAGCAACCACAATGTGAATGAACATGAGATTGCAAATTATTATGTAGGATGGAGCACGATACCCCATAATTTTAAAACATGAGACTAGCAACAAAAATATACTTTAATAAATCATAACGCTGCCTACTGAGGACTACAGGTTTGCTGCCCAAAAGGGACGTTTTCGCTGGCTAGCCGAAGTGGGAAAAAGGCGAGTTTTATCCATCGTTTCGGAATGAAACATTGAGTTCTTCCGAAGTTGCGGAAAGAACTGGTGAGTTTCTTCTGATCTTGCGGATGACTTGGCGTTTGAACGAGGCGTCCGGCCGTTGCGGGAGAGAAACGAGAGTTCTTTCGATGTTGCGGAAGGAACTTGTGAGTTGTTTCTGAAAAAGACAAGTTGATGGGCTGTTGCGAAAAAAATTCATGAGTTCTTCCGTCGTTGTGAATGAAAAGCTTTACTTCTTTCGAGGCTGCGGATAAAAAGCCTGAGTTTTTCTTGAAGTTGCGTGAGTGCTTCCGCCATTTCAGAAAGAAAACTTGTTAAGTGCTTCCGTCATTTCGGAAAGAAAACTTGAGTTCTTCTGCATTTTTGGGAGGAAAACTTGAGTTTTGACTTAGAAGAAAAGTATAAGTTCTTCCGCCGTTTTGGGAGAAAAGTCTAAGTTCTTCCGCCGTTTCGGGAGAAAACATTGAGTTCTTCCGTCGTTGCGGCCCGAAACTCTGAGTTTTGACTTAGAGGAAAACTTCGCAAATGCTTCCGCTGTTGCGGAAGGAACTTGTGAGTTTCATCCGCCATTTCGGGGAAGAAACCTGAGTGCTTCCATCGTTTCGGGAGAGAAACCTGAGTTTTGACTTCAAACAAAAACTAAGTGTAAAAAACTTCCCAAAGAAAACTTAGCTCCTAAATGGATTTTCTAAGAAAAAAAGAAGGAGGGGCCCCAATGTTAACCAAAATTGGGGGGGATGTTGTACCAACAACACTACTTCAGTATCCTTTTGCAACTTATGGAATTTTTTCTTCTTCTTTGAATTCAATATGGAAGGAGCCGACATAAATATTCAGGTCTGACACTGAGGATGATGAACCTTTGTTGAGTGTTATGAGCATGGTTTTCAGCCTAGCGCATTCCTCCTCTAATTCCTAATTTTTCCTTTTCCATTTTACTAGGGTATCCATTACGATTGCATTATGAGAGACATGTTGATGTTCTAAATCATGGGCTTTGATTGTAATTGAGAAAATCAAAGTTTTGTTCCCATTGATTAGGTCCTCTTGACATCAAAAGAACCAACGAACATATTGTATATCTCTTTGACATGTAGAGGGATGATGGTTGTCCACACTAATCAACGGAGATGGGGACCAATTCGTAATTATTTCCCATGCAACAAATGTGACCTAGGTTCTTTGCAACCAAAGAAAACCCCTGACCCCAGGGGACTAAACCACGACCGAGCAAGAGTTTGGGAATATACATGCCCAAAGATTGATTTCTTTAAACTTACCCCAAACCACTGAGTACCTCAATTGGATGCCACATAGGGGTTTTCCCCAAATTCCAAATAAACCAAGATGCCAAATTATGTATTTATGGGTCGGGGAGTGCCCCACACCATGAAGTGTGAGGGCTATCACCTTTGGGCACTCAAAATAAATCCCAATAATATCATAGTGGGAAATATTAAAAAATTATAAAACTACACACTATGAACAGGATTCATATCCAAAACCAATTCCACAAAAATAGAAGCAAGAAACAACTACTAATGCTAAAATAATCGAGATATACAAACATGAATTATCATAAAGCGATGGTTTGTTGCACTAAAGCCAACCCAAGAGTTGTATGCTACTTCTAAAACCTTATACTCGTCCCCGCAATTGAAATGCATGTATTCAAACTTCAAGTGGGCTTATAATAGACGCATGTGTGAAGATGAGGGAGTGTCTCTTAATGTATCTTTCCTTCTCCCCTCATGTAATTTGTTGCAGATGTGACATGGCTTATCCATAATTTAAGTGACATGTCGATTGAGTAAATTGGAAACTTAGGGGATGGGTCAATTGAATATATCCCCATTTTAAAAAAAAATTCATTCCTCTAGCCTTGAAGCTTGGTTGGCGAGGCGATTGACCATGTGTTTAGCACCCTTAGGGTATGAAGAAATTAGAACTCCTCTATCTCCTTATTTTAGCAATGTTTCGAGTGAGATTGTCATCCTTTGGGGGAGGACTATTGTTTATATACTAGATTACTACTAAAGAATCCTTGAAGACTAGCAAGGTTCTTGTGTTTAACAAAATTTTCACCTTGATTCCTTTAAGTGGGGCGTAAGCCTCCACCTAATTGTTTGACGTTGTTCATAATCCCAACGCAAAGCCAATTTCTTATGTTCCTATGGGATCAATGATGATCCCCCCTACACCCATGGATTTCCCTTGGATGCTCCATCAAATAAGAGTTTAAATTTATTTTGTTGTGTCAACCAATCTTTAAACACTCTTTCATATTTTTGAATTTGCCATTGATGACCATTATTTTGCTTGATTCTTGTTGTTATATCCATAGTAACATCGCCTAAGAGAACTTATGGAAGGCAATCCATTTCCTATGTGTCAAGCACATGTGCTTGATGGCATTCCATCCTTTGCTTCCAATTGCCTCCGCCATGAGTCCTCAAGCTTTGGGCATTGGGTGTTTGTGGTCTCCAAATCTTGTTGGAAGAAGACTTTATTCCTAGCCAACCATATCTTCCAACATATGTATTTGGATAAAGTGTTCCAAGATCTTTTTAGAATTGGTTTATTTGTGAAGGATCCTCTGTATTTTTTATGCCACTATTGAAACATATCTCTCCAGTTGTCTGGGGTACTCCATATGGTGTCGAGTTCTTGTAAAAATGCCATTCCTGCTGGGTAAAATTTCATTCAAAAAAAATGCCCCTCATATTCACTATTTCCTTTACACAATGCACATCTAAAAGGACAAGTCATCGTCCTTTTGCTTGGGTTTTCTACTGCGAGGAGTTTGTTTTGTGTCAATACCCAATAGAAGGCTCGATTTGGGTGGAAGAGTCTAAGATAGAAGTTGGGAGTGGTATCCTCACTTCACTGAGTAATTGGATTTCCCCCAACCATGAGTGTCCATTTCCAGTAGCTCGAAAGGGACACAACCTTTTTGATTGTTTAACAAGGCTGGCTCCAAGTGAGATAGATAGGGGGGAGACTTGATTATCCATCCTATTAAATAGGAATTATCTACATACCAAATTAAAATATCAAAAAGAGTGTTGATTCCTTGGGAATGCATCCAGTCTCCTCGAGGGTGGAGTACTTCAATGCATTTAATTAAGGTTTCCCAATGATGTTGTTGTTCCATGTGTCTATTGTTTTACCGTTGCCTAGTATCCACGTGACTTTGGAATGGATTAATCGAGCTACATATTTGATTAACTTCCAGATATGAGAAACTTTTTTGATATCTGGAATATTATCAATGCATCTTTGACAATTCTTGAGATGTTATTTTTATAAGGACCCTTTTCCACCATTATGGGTTCTTTGTGATCAATCTCCATAAAATACTGGGTCTTATTGATGTGTTCAATAGATGGGGGTCTCTAATTCCTAACCCACCATGTTCCTTTGGAGCTCTTACCACGTTCCAATAGATCAAATGAAAATTGTTCTTATTTGTCTTGCCCCTTTGCCACAGGAACCTACGGATTTCACATATAATTTGTTTCATAATCCCCATTGGAGCTAGTATCATCAACCACTAATAACAAGGAAGAGTTGATAGCAATGATTTGATTACAATTATTCCATTTGGATTGAGCCATTGGGCGCACCATTGTTGGAATTTCCCTTTGAGTTTGTTTATGATGCTTTGCCATATCTTTGTTATTGGATTTCCCAATGATAGGGGCATGCCCAACTATTTGAAGGAAGTTAGGCTTCAAGACAGGGGAAGATTAATATTTTGGTAGTGGAATGGAATAGTTGGGTGTTGGTGTTCCATGCACAGATTTGACTCTTGTAATTGTTTGTTTTGTGTTAGAAAAATATAAAAAAATAGAATCAAACAACAGTAATAATAAATTATGAGATTTATGTGGAAACCCTATTGTGTGTAGATGAAACCAAGGGGCAATGGCAACATCAACTTTTTATTACTACTCAACAAAAAACTTACAATGTTTACTTGTTAAAAAATGCTAGCGGTAATTTCCTTTATATAGAATACATAAGAGGGTTACAAAAAATACATTGGAAGGTTCCAAAAAATTTCACCTCAATGGCTCCAACCTTACGCCTATGGCCGTGGGAGCTGGCCAATCCCCCCCGACACATACAAAACATGTGTGGGTCCATGTACTACTCTATAGGAAAATATCCTATATATGGATATTGACTTCAACTCTTAACATTTTGCCTCTTGGGGCATTTAAGTAATGATCAATAACTATTTGAAATATTTCAGCTATAATGGTTGACACCCCTCCCACCATGAGCATGTTGTCAACAAACTGGGAATGATTTATTCCTATAACTCCCATGCCTATCCTTTTCCCTTGCAAATTTCCTTTTGGTCTTTCATTTTCCAGCTTCCTATTTAACGCGTCCGCCATGATGATGTATAGATGGGGGATAGGGGGCAACCTTGACAAAGTCCCCTAGTACTTTTGAAGAAACTAGATGGCCATCCATTCATTGGAAGGGCTATACATGGACCCTTTATGCATGCTTGAACCCAGATCACAAAAATGCTAGAGAATTCATATTTTGATGGAAGAGCCAAGAGCAAGGAATGCCGAAGGCATTAGCCATATCAATTTTGGCAATCATCCATTTTTCTTCGTTTGCTCGACTTGTATGGATGACCTCTTGAACCATCATTATATTGTTGAAAATTTAACTGTCTCTATTGCACAAAACCTCCTTGTTTGGTAGAGATAATCACAGGGAGGATCTTCTTAACTCGATTTGTTATTATTTTAGTCAAAAAATTATAAGAAGAATTACAAAGAGATATTGGACGAAATCTAGAGAAAGAAGATGGATTTACCTCTTTGGGGATTAGAACCAAAAAGGAAGAGTTAGTGCTCCCTCCAATTTTATGCTTCTTATGAGTGTATTACAACATGTATGTCAGATCAAGCTTGATGATGTGTTGGCAAGTTCTATAGAAATGAATGGGGAATCTGTTTGGATTGAGAGCTTTGATGGGTGCTAGTCTCCAAATGGCCTTGAGTATTTCATATTCCTCTATTTCCTTGTTAAGGCCTTCATTATATGATGAAATAATTAAGTGAGGGATGTGTTATAGCATTAGTTTGGTCGATTCCACATCTACTTCTCTATTGTCGGTGTACAAGGTCTCAAAGTGATTTTGTGGTGTGGTATTATGAGTAAAAAACCTGTAGAATAGTCCCATCTTCTAGCTTGATTTCCTTGACATTGTTCCTTTGGGTTATTGCCTTAGCTCAATAATGAATTTAGGAGGTGTTTTTGTCTCGAAATCGTAGCCAAGTGCTTCAGGATTTTAGGCACCACGTTTCTTATTCTACCATGTTTGCCTTGTGGATCTTGTGACAAAGGGATCTTTCTTTGGTTTTTAGTTGTTTTCTTATCTCCATATTTTCCATTTGTATTTGGAGAGTTTCCAATTGGAGCTACAAATCATTGTTTTATTGTCCTATCGTCTAGATGCCCTTTTGGCCCATTTCTTTGAGAGCATATTTAGTTGATTTGAGCTTTTGCTCCCATATGTGGTGAGGGGATTCGAGCATGTGATGATGCCATGCTAAGGAAATAGTTTCCATTGCTTAGGTTTCATGTAGCGACAAGGGAGAGAATCCAAATGGTAGAGGTCCATAGTTATGAAAAGGGCATAAGTGAAGAGCAGTGAGTTTATGGTCAAAGATTGATGAGGGGAGAATTCAAGAGGAGATGTTAGATATGAGAAGGAGTATATCATTGTGTATGAGAAAGCAATCTAGATGTGTAGTTGTGTAGCCAAGGTCAATTCGTCTATTTGACCAAGTAAATTCCCCTCTTGTGGGTTTGATATCAACCAAGTTCCAATCTTCTATGAGATCTTCAATTTGCTCTCTAACAAGGTCTCTTACAATCATTCGTTCTCTTTTTTCTTTGCTAGATAGGACTAGATTAAAACCACTTGCTACTTGTTATAATATTGTGAACATATGAAATAACATCATAACACAACATAAACCAAGGAAAGCATTACTAGTCTATCCTTCTATCTACCAAGAAACATAAAGCATGAAATAAAATTGGAGAAAATAGAACAACAAGAGAACATCTATATACGTTGTTCACCCAATATGGGCTACGTACACGAGAAGGGTTGCATCTTCCATTATTATGCAAATAGATCTCCAATATTACATGGCATCCTCACATATGCATCACATCAAGCTCCATCACTCAATCATGTGTGTACAAATGGCATACACAACATGTGATGTGTGATGAACTACAATCAACACATACCCAAAAGGGTCTCCTTCACCTCTCTTGTATACCAAGAGGTTTGGATTACAATACATCCCATAACACATGTGGGATAAATGAATTTCCTCCTCTTTATATAGAGAATGGTTACAAATGATATAATTACAATGATGCATGTGGGATAACTCTATTTTATAACATTAGAGTTATTTTATGCATTTAATTGATATTTTACCAATATATCACATAAGTCATCATTACATATTCTAACACTACTATACGCTTCTTTGATGCTTTAGTTTCCTTTAAATCTTAAATAGAATTCCAATAGAGTTATTTTTTTGTATATCTTAAAAGCATGAAAGCATTTAGGATATTTATATTGTTGCATGTTTGTATTTGATGCATCCCAATGCATATCCAATGTTGGTTTTGTTGAAGAGATTGAGATGAAACTAGGAGGCATCCCAGAGTGTGTAAATGCCTCTAGAGGCTCCCTTATAGCTCACTGTAACTCCTTCGTAGCATTTCCATATACCTTTTTTTTATTTGAAGCATTTCAGATGCTCCATATTTTGTCTCCTGGAAGAGGATGATGGTTGGTTTCTCTAATTTACCAAGTCTCTTACTATTGCTTCTTTAACCTTGCTACATAATCCTCAATAATTCCAGGAGACAATATCCATTATTTGGAGATTGAAGATTTGTGTTCCCCCCTTGCATGGGGGCTTGAGTGCCTATAGATTTTTGTGATGAGCTCATGGTCCATGCTCCCAACACTTTTTCAAATGTGGTTTGAATTCCAAGAAACTTATTTTGTTGGTCGCTTACTCTCATTTCTCTTTGGTGGATTTTCAACCTACTTTTTTGGGTTGCCTTTCCTCCTTTGCTCCATCCTCTTTTTCATCTTCTTCAAATCGTCCATGTACCCTTGTTCTTGTGAGAATTCAAGAGGAAAACGTGGGTTTTCCTGACACTGGATCTATTTTATTTTGTCGATTGGAATCATCTCCAAAGGTGATGGGAGGAGAGTCTAGAAAGTGGGGGAATCTTGGAGGGAAAATGGAGGAGGGATCTTTGACAATGTCCACAACTACCTTGGCAAAGGAGAGTGGTTCATCTTGAGATAAAATGTCAAAATGATTTGTTGACAGATCATATCTAAGTACATCTAAGCTAGATCTTGGTGAAATGGTGGATTTCCCAAGAGGGCATTGATGAGGTTGTAGTTGCAGACATGATATGGGGGGGGATTAGCTCAAGTTGGACTAATAAATGTTGAATTGGACATTGAAGGAACCAAAGGTTGACTGCTAGGTTTGGATCCCATATTTTTCTTGACAACCTACCATTGATCAACTTTGTTAACCTCAACTTGCTCTTGATATTAACCTTTTTTGCAGTTCTTTGCAAAATGGCCATATTCATGCCAGTTTTTACACTTGATCGAAAATTGCTTATAGTCTAGTTTATATGCTTCTAGTTTTCCAAGGTGAGGAGGATGGCCTTCGACAACCATTTCTCAAGATCCACTTCCACACAAATTCATGCACATGCAAATATGCATTCCTTTGGTTCTGACTTATCTATGTTTCTCAAGCATATTCCCAATGCTTCTTAGAGAATCTTCATTCCAACAATGAAGAGGGAGATGCGGTAATTTTACACATACTAGGACTAATGAAGGAACATCCAACTTTTGATCAAAGTATGGATTCCATCGATTCAAGTGCATTCCCTGGGAAATAAAGAAGTAGGGCATGTTTATGAAAATAAGATCATAGTCTTCTTTAATTTCAAATAAGAAAGCATAAAACCCTCGACCACAAAAGTAATGGGCGAGCTTTCCTTTGATTAGGACTTACCAGTTCTTTTAGATCCAAGAATTCGTCGAGCAGGAAGATGGCCATATCCCCATTAATTATTTAACTATCCCCCTTTTAGTCAAGGCCAATGCCATATGCCTTGAAGATGATACCGATAGAGGCATCTCAGAATATTGTCCAATTTATTGACAATTGCGCATGCATTGAGGGTGATCAACAAATTTTCCAATAGTTGAGATTAAATCTAGGAAGGCCTTGGCCTTGGGATGTAGAGGGGGATGGATCCCCCCTCTAGGGTCTAAATCCATGCACCATGGAGGGTGAATGATGAGGGTTCAACAGTAGGGGCATTGATCAAAAGCGTAGACTCTGGGGAGTAAGCATTTGATACATGAACCTTTGCTACATTACTACGAGTTTCAATTTTTGTTTGTGATTGATATACCCACAAGCGACTTTACAGTTTTTTATTTGTTCATTGCATCTCTGAGATGACGCATTACATTAAAAGGAATGTTTTGGAAAGTGTTTGCATCATCACAATGAGCAAAAACTGTAAACCAATAGTCACGATGATTAAAATTTATAAGCAATTGACATAGACCTTGCATCATAGTGAGAGCATGGGTGTCTAACTAGCATTTGATTTGTTTATGAGTATAGAGGAATGAATTACATAAACTAAGCAATTTCCCTAAAGTGTGCAAAGGTACACCAATAGAATGGGAAATGCAAGATCATTTAGAAAAAAAAAAACTAGATATGAAAGCCTCCAAATGAGCCAAAAAATCCAACACTAACTAATACAAGATCCACTTAGTGGCAATGCCCCTATGCTTTTAATAAAAATGACAATGAGCTATTACCACAACTATTGCAAACAATAGTATACAATGCTTGTTATACAAATTAAGAAGTGCGCAAATGAAAATTAGTTATTACTACAAGTAATAATAATTATCAAATATTAAACTAAAAGATGTTACTTATGTGTATATAAGAGGAATGGAAATTCCTTTGGAGACATAAAAAGATGGCCAACAATATATAAAAATGCTAGTACAAAAGAATGGTTTGAGACAAGTTGGCTTATTATAATTAAAGAGTAACACAAATGGTCCTATTATAAGAGATTCCAAGAGATATTGTTGAGAACAAAAACAATACGAAGGTTAGGGCCTACAGGAATTGGTGAAAACACTTGCTATAGAGGTGAAAGAGAAATAATGGACTCATTTATTGATCAAATGGAGGATCTATAAAAAAAAAAATCAAGGAAAAAAAAGCCACAGTTTGTTATTTTCAACATGAAAATCAAAGTTACAAAAATATACATAGTATCATCAATTCAGAACTCAATCCAATTTCCAAATACCAAATAAACTAAAAGCATGAATACTTAGTCCCCCACAACAACTATCAATAACAAAAGCCAAGTGACCAAACCCCCAAAAAACAAAATATATTGTTCTCAACAGTTCAAGCAAAAAGTCTATAGCAAAGAGATTAAAGAGACCAAATAGTCCCCAGGTCCACCAGAGAGTTGTCCACATATGCTTCAAAATCAATAAAACCATCCATAGCACCAATCGCTTCCTTGGATAACCTATCAACTTCCACATTAGCCTCTTTGTAGATATGATGGAAATATAACTAATCGAAGGATTTGATAAAAAAAATCCACATTTCTCAACCAAGGAATCAATAAGATAGCATTGATATCATATTTGACATTCGCCCAATTAATAATAACTTGAGAATCACCAAAAAAATTCATGGCAAATATACCCCTTCTTAAAGCAAACCAAAGTAGACTCTTAAGAGCCAAAAGCTCAACCTTCATGTTGCTTCCATTTCCAGCAGCCATATTAAGGAAAAACTCATGGTTTCGTTTTATGAATAACACCATACCAACACCACAAATACCTTGTTTGGTAGCACCATCAAAGAAGCCAACAGTAATACCATCCTCCAATTCTGGGTACTTAACCATTCTTCTCTTAAATCTCTCCAAAGAAACATGGTACTCATGCTAAGCACATAAAATCTTCCTGCAAGTAGCAAAAATAGATGGGGTAACATTCTCAAAAATTTGTTTATTCTGACATTTCCAAATAGCCTAGATCATAAATAAGGGAAGTGTTTTGAATTTTACTTTCCTTTGAAACCAACCCAAGAGGCAATCATTAAAGTAGAAACCACTCCAATCATCAAAAAACCTCAACCAAAACTGTAATTCAGACCAAACTTTCCTAAGGTAGCTGCAACGAATGAATAGATGAGAAATATCTTCTCACTCTTATAGAGCGAGCATATATTTGGTCCATGGAAGATGTTCTTCATCAAATTTGGCCAAGTTAGAATTTTGTTCTTAAAACACAACCACATGAAACATTAACTTCGGAGGTATTTTCTAGGACCAGACTTTCTTATGCCACCAATATTGCTCCAAGAGGGTTTGATTGTTTAGAATAGCACTACACACCTTCTTTATAGATCCTCCTTGGGGTGGAGGATCTATAAATTATAGATATAACAATGGTACTTGTGCATGCAATGGACTATTTTGTGGTAACAACAAAGCCAAAGATTCCATAACTAGATGTTTATAAATTATTTTGCACTAACAATATAAATTAATTTGTTTGATTATAATCTTTATAAATTACTATGTAATAAGGATATAATTAAGTGGATAAATGTGTCAACTTAGATCAGTGGATAAATAGAATCAGAGTTGAGATCATTGGCTTCGCTTCTATTTTTTTTGTTGCATATTTTCAACATTGAAGCGGATACTCTCTCAAAGCTATCTGTTGGAGATATGGATGGCTTAATTAATTTTGAAGAGTTCCTTGATGACACTCCGATTGACTTCGGATCTACTTCAATGTTTTAAAGTTGTTATCATATTACTTTTTTGCCAGCAGATCTTTGGAAATTCAGATAGTTGTATTTGAAGTATGTATCCAAGTGTAAATGCTTGGTAAAAAGGTATACTTTTGTTGTTCAGTTGTAAGGTTTTGAGAGCCTATCAGATAATATGTTTTTTCTATGTTTGAAAGACTATATTTGATTTTGTAGAGTTAAAAGTTGCAGTAATACTACTTTTGTTAACTTTAATCTGATGGAAAGAGAATGTAACTTTGATTCACTTATAAATAACAAGTTATATAAAGAGAATGTAATTTGATTCACTTATAAATAACAAGTTATATATATATATATATATATATATATATATATATATATATTGATTAACCAGCTAAAACGGGGATGGATAGGTCCCAGTCGTTGCCCTTTGTGCCAAGCTTCTAAGCTTCTGTTGAAACTTCTTCTCACTTATTCTCCTCTTGTAATTATGCAGAAGCATTTTGGAAGGACGCTACCAAGTCACTTGCCAATACTGATATTCCTTTGGATTTGTCCGTAGAGAGTTGGTGTCAAAAGTGGTGGAAGAACCCACTGGTATGCAGTTTTGATGCCTTCCCCTCCCTTTTCACATATGGCCTGTGGGGGGCAAGGAACTCTGTCATTTTTCTTGAAAATTTCATCCTTGCTGAGGTAACTTCGACCCTTATTGTGCAGTGGACCAAGGAACATAAACAAGAGGAGAAGCAGAAAAAAACAAAGAATTCTAACTCATCCTATCATTGACAAAAGTGTCCCATGGGCTTATTTTGACGGTGCAAGTCAAGGCCACCCTTAATTAGGCAACTCAGGAGGAGTCATATATTTAAACGATCACACCAAAATTATCATCCTCTATGGAACTGGGCATGGCACTAACAGCAAAGCAGAATTGACAGCGCTTTGGGCAGTACTCACACTGTTCTCAGTCATCACATAACGAATCTTCAAGTGTTCGGAGATTCAAGAATGGTAATCGATTGGGAAAATCAAAGGCTGCAGATCAGAGCTCCGCACCTTCAATCCTTGTTGTCTCAAATTCAGAACCAGTTTTCCTTTTCAACACAATCTCATTCAGTCATGTCTATAGGGAACTCAACTCAGAAGTTGACTTGCTTTCAAAGAATGTGCTGCTGATCCCACCAGGAGAAATAAGAGTGGAATTTCAGCCAGCACTCCTGGGAAATTAGCAACATGAATTGATCGCCACTAAAGTGATCATTTTTTAGGGCCTTTGGAGACTCTATTTTTTGAAGGATGGGAGTGAAATATCAATATCTCTCCCCTTTTTTATTGTCTTAATGTAACTAATGATGGTTGGAAAATGTATAGAACACGGTGATGAGCCATAACAGATTCATGACTTTGATTCAATTTTGGAGATAAAGCAAAAATACCGAATGGTATGGGACTGAAATTTTGAAACATTACTTCTGTATTTCAACATTTGATATTGTAGTCCTTCAAGGGCAGTTTATGATCACTCTTTATTTAGAGTGATAGATATTTTCCACACGGAAGATATATATAATCTTGAAAACAAAATTTAAATCTTTACAATCATGCACTACTCGTACACACCTTTATCATATATGTTCAATGTTTAATCTTTGATGAAAGTGGATAAAGAAGCCAAGCCCTTCGAAATCATTTTTCCATAGCAAATATATGTTTTTAGATATAAGAAAATATATTTAAAGCTTTCAACACTTTTCAAGTTTAATTTTAATACATCAATATTGTTTTGGGGATGTATGTTTGGTTTGTGGGTCTACATTGCTTATAGCTGTTATCTTTGCATGATATTTTTTATGAGACTTTTGTATGTATCAACCTTATATACGATATTACAATTATACATATTACTTTTTATTCCCTGCCAAGGCAGGGATATACTAACCGTTGGTTAGTCAAACTACATTAGTTTGCTCTTTGACCAAATATTTTTACAAATGTTTTGCAATGTTTAGCATAGTTTTAATATTAATCATAATATTAAAAAAAAAAAAAAAAATTAAATACATGATTTTAATTTTTTGATTGGTTTAGTACAGTTGAGATGGGACATAATCCCTCGGTGGAGTGTTTTTTTATCAAAATTTAAAAATAATTTCGAAATTAAAAATTTCTAAAATTGCCACATATGTAATATGTTGTATTGTTGTACAACTATACACAACTATATACATGCGTCTGTCGCGGAGCTTTGAGGCCGCCTATGTGCGGGTTCGAAACTCGGGACTTAACATGGGCTTTAAGTGTTTATATGTGGTTATTATGCATTAGTACAGGGAAGTCTTAGATGATGGATCCAAATGCTTCCCAACATATAACAAGAGGGAAATTGATCAATTCAAGCCATCCAAATCATTCTCTTTAATCAGGTCTAGGAATCTGAGCTTTGGTGCTAGTGAAAATCTATCCTCTATAATGTATAGGCGTGCAAACAAATTATTTTAATCAGAAAAAGAATAAGTCTGAAGACTAGAATTGTACGAAGCTAACCTAAACTAGTTTTACACCAGCTTTGCCATGAAATGATCATCTGACAATGAGGAGTGACAAACCATTAGGTAATTAATCCCCCTGCCCCAATGAAAGAAATTGTTTTCTTTTATCTCAGGCTTTATTCAAGGCTGCAATTTGGAGCAAGCAATGAATTTAGGAAACAACTATGTTCTCCTGAATTTATGCTACATGTGATTGCCTCGTTCTCCAGAATTTGGAAACCATGTTTTTGCATCAGTAACATGAAAACCGCAATGGACGTGTTTACACATGGTTTTATGTTTCGCTTATGCACGCTAGATCTATGGTCCCCTTTGGTCCAAGATTCACAGTCATTTTACGAAGAGCCAGTCAGGTTATAATCAAGAAAGCAATCTGAATCGAATTGTGGGGCTACATTTTTTACAAAGCCTGGGCCGACATGGCATGAAGAAAACATAATCATGTGTACTCAAAAGCTGACATGGATTTCTCATAGAGGTAGAGGAGAACGATCGGATCCAACGGTTTCCAGAAGTGTTGAGTGCAATATTAAACAATGGATGACAAATATTGAGATGGACGAGCATATCCAAAAGTCAGTATTGCTACATTATGTACACATGGGTTCAGAGAACATATTGCTCATTAGATGGATGAGTTAAATTTAGAGTCCATGTTATATCAGTCTGTATCATTGATATTCTTATTAAGGAAATGTTAATTGTGGTCAAGCAGTTCGAGTCCATATTATTTCGTTATCTTCGAAAACTTCCAATCCCAATCTAGGAGAGAAACAAAGAGAGTATAATGGAAAGAAACAAACATTTCAGAAAAATCATCACCTCATCTCTCTATGAGAGTTTAACAACCATGGCCAAAGACCAATCAAAATTAAATGTATCGATGGATACATCAGTCGTCCCTTAGAGAGCTGAGGAGAACAAAGATCTAGAATATTTTTGCCAAGCGCTTCTTGGTATGCAAAAGGGCATAGAGAAGGACTCAGCTATGGCAGAAATAACTGGGGACATACCAATTGAGTCTACAAGCTATGGTAATTGTTTATCTGAGGATTGGGTAGACATGTACATCACTGAGATGGAGGCCTAAGGATGCATAAGTCTTTCTTGCATCTGTAGGGAATTGTTTGGTATGCATGCCTTGAAAGAGAGACCTCATGAGCTGCCTATATGGAAAGATGATTTAGTTTTGAAGAAGGTGGTTGACCACATCCCACATGGATCAATGAGCCAAATTGTTTATTCATCCATGGGTTGGGTGGATAAATACATAGAAAGAATGGAGATTCATCGAGGTAAAGATTCTTTTTGCCTCTGTGATAATTTTTTTGGTTTTACTAACATTGTCTTACCATGTGAGCAACAGAGAGGGTATGTATGGAAACCCTTGGATATTTCCAATACACATACATCCATGGATTGGGTGTGCAAGTACATGGAATATTTGGAGCTATCATGCAAGAGAAAATCATCTTGCATACAAAGCATGTAAGTAATTAGTGTGTACAAGAAGAGTTCCAAACTAGGTTAAAACAAACGACAAAGACCTTTAGATGCCTTGGAAGTGATGAACTTCCAACATGGTGGTGGATGGATCTTGGCATACCATGGAGTGACATGTTGTCACAAACAACAATGATAATGGAGGGTATGCATCAAGGACCATGGGATCCATCCATTGATGAGTGGTTTTAGACACCATTGATCTTTTGGAGGGTGCAGCTAAGGCAGTGGGATCTGGGAATTCCTTGGCGTGATGGATTGTCTTGGGTATCATTGATGTTGTTGGAGTGTTGTGGTGGTTGGCATAGTCACATTGAATTCATCAAATTTAATTGGGATCCTGGCATTCTTCTCAAATGTTTCAATTGGAAAGAACATACATTTTCAGTTGCAAAGATAGTGGAGTAACTCAGTGGGGAGAAGGTTATGTTTAGAGTGGCACAGAGGAAACATGGTGGGCCAGTTGAATTCCATGGTATGTCAGTTCAACAACAAAATCTCGATGGTGAGAAGCCATGGATTGGTTTCATGCTTTATATGGAGTTGATGTCTTGCTTGAGGAAAAGAAAACTTGGTAGGGCGTGATTGTAATGTCCCCGAATCAACCCTGGACCACAATTTCCTAAGTCACCTAGACTGGTTCATGATTATGCACCTAGGTGGTGATTTAGGTTGATAACTTGTTGATCCTAAAATCCAAAAATGGGAAATAATACCACCATAATGTATGAGGACTAGAACAACTACGTTAAAAGGACGAGGACTCCATGACTATTCTACTATTTATCCAACCCCTAAAGTTCTGTCCAAATCCTAACAAGTGAAGGGGTCGATTTTGATGTATTAATTACCCAATTGTTTAAATTTTAGACTTAGGATTAGAATGCTATGTTAAATTGTAAATATTTTTTATAATAATTAAATTTTGTATTTAAGTAGATGTGCTAGGTGGCCAAGGAGGGTGCATGAGGTCTAGTGGACCCAATGAGTTGTCATTCAAAATGGAAACTAGAAGAAAATCAAGAAAAATCCACAAAGCCACAAAAAGATGGAAAGTAGCACAAAAGCAACAAACTTAGAAAAGCAGAAAGCTGGCAGGAAAGTCCATAGAGCAGAAAGAAGGCAAAAACACAGGAAAAGCAAAGAAAATCCAGGAAAAGCAGGATGTTGCCAAAAGCATAAAATCAACCCAAAGCGAAAAGGCAACAAAGCAGAGATAAAAACAGACAAAAGATTTAGATACTAAAAAAAGTAAGGGGGTACATTAACGATGGTGACCACATTCAATGAATCTAGATGTCAAATCATGCTTATAAAAGAAGAGGATTGCACCACTCTCACATCTTTTGGTTATTTTGATAATTGTCTTGAGAGCTCTGCATCTCAAAGGATTAGGAGATGCGCCCCTAGCCAGTTGTGGGTTATGTGCCCCATATAAATCCTTGTTCCATTCATATTCACAATGTCATTGCATCCATTAGATTCTGAATTGTAGATTTTATCCAGTGGTTGGTGTTCTTGTTGTGCGGTTCAATTCCTTCATTCAGTGGAAACAGTGTTGAAGGACCGAAATGGAGGTTCTGGTTTCAACATTTATGAGCATTTTTGGGTTGTAATACATGTTTCATTGTGTCCATAGGGTCATTTCCAGTAAGAAACACCTTTTGTCTCATCGAAAAAGGTGTCTGGATGACCAAGATACAACCATTTTCACCAGAGCCAAGGTTCAAGTGTTGAGGATGTGCACCTATGCAACTCTATCTTTGTATTTATGGATTTTAGAGTTGTGTAAGAGCCCCATACTATTCATGCACCTCTAGTGAGATATATTATGATGTTATCTTTCCCATGGCTTTGATCTAGTGGTGAAATTATTTCCTTTCACTCTCAAATTTAATATTCTTGCTTTTATATTGTAAAATACTAAGGGTTGAGGACTCTCTGTAACTTTGGGTCCAATATACTATCATTTGATGCTATAAAACTATGATATAAGCTTGATTCTATTAAATTAAATGTATTTGAACTCATATATAAGTCCCGAGAAGGAATTCGTGAACTTATGTAGTTGCTTGTAACTTGCAGTTTCAAGGCTTGCGCTTTATGCATAGCAAATTGACTAGTTTGATTGAAATTGTTATAAAATGTCATATATGAGCTCAATTGTCATTATTGAAGCTTCTGAAGGTTCCCAATACTTTTACATAGCCATAAATATCCTTAATTCTGAAATCCGTGACCCTCTGGAGGTGTTTGGATAAGTATGAAGGAAAATTAGTCAGCTAATCCTAGGTAGCGCACTTGTTTGTTTGGCCTCCAAACCTTGTCAAATTGATTCTAAAACTTTGTATGATTCTCGTATCAAGTTTGTATATAATCCAATTAGTCTACCCTAGGTCTTATTACCTTCAGTGAGCACCAGAAGCCCTGGGTTTCCACAGAAGTCCTCGGGAAATGTGCATTAATAGCCTTGGCTTGCCAAGGAAATCTTCCTAGGCATGAAGCACCCATAAATGTGCCACTGCCAAGGTATTGGCTTGTTTATAAGAAGTCCAAGTAGGTGTATCCTTGTTCATTTCCATGATAGAAGAATTATACAACAACATACAAGTACATAAGTCTTGGTTGTCATAATGCCTCTGAAGTTATAACGCTCCATGCATTTCCTCCATGTCATAGTATTACAAAGCAGATGTTTCAAATTCTAATATTAGCTGCCCAAAGAAACTTCCATTGTAGAAAACAATGTAGAAGACAAAAGATTTTCTTCAAAACAAAGGAATATAGAAACCAAGATATAACTGCATCAAAGAGTCGACATTGACTTTAGAGATATGCCCCAAACAATGCAGAATGCAACTAAGAAAACTGCTCCAAGGTTTAAGATCAAAACACTAGTTATCACCCTAAATAAAATCAAAGGCAAAAATCCATTTAGTAGGGTGGATATGAATCCAAAATAGTTGTCGAAGACATGGAAGATTCTCAAAATCCATGAGATTCATAATTGCTACATTAGTGGCTTGAGTTTCGAAGAAATCTACAAGAATGCCTACACGAATTTGGTGCTTCACAAATATGGGTAAAAATTCTATTCTAGCATTGTGGCCATAATGATTATCCATTTTAGGGAAACATGAGACAACATTGAAGACACTTAGGTACTCTTGAAAACAAATATTATGATGATCCTTAACAGAAATTTGAAACATATAGTATCATGGAATATTTAAGAATATCTTAGAGCTAAGATGCCACTTCAAACTAAACAAGAAATCTAAACTTGTGTTGTGTCAATGACCCTTTGACATAATTATTACAAAAACATATGCAAGATAAGAAATAGAAAAAGAAACAAGTAGAAAACATAAGAATGTATTGGACTATCAATCCACACTTCAAAATGGCATTTCCATGAAATCAAATAGGCATGTAGCTAAGTGGTAAAGCATCTCGCCTGCCAAAAATGTTCAATTCCTAGGTTTTCCCTTATTTTTATATGGTATTAAACTCTTAAAGCCGTGGTTGTGGCTAGGAATTACCCATCCCAAGGTCTAAATATTTTGTGTGGCTTAAGAAGAAGTGTTGGAGTGTCAATTCACACCTGAACATATCATTAGATTGAAATCAAATGACCATGTAACTTAGTGGTCAAGAACCCCAAAAACTTGGTCTTAGTTGTAGGTTTGATTCCTAAACTATCCAATGTTTCACGTGGTATTAGATTCATGGTTATCGCTAGAAATTCCTTAGTCGTAGTTCTAAATAAATGATGTTGATAGAGGGGGGTTGTTGAATTTTAATCCATGCTTAAATATGGCATTTATTGAAATTAAATATGCATGTATCTCAATGCACATTTGTCTTGCTGATTCCAAGAGAAAGCTTTGTGCATTAAAGTATGAAAGCTGCTTTAATTTTGGTCACTAGAACCTCGATTGATAATTGTCATGAATACTTGTATTGGGGTGAATTGGAAGCCTAATAGCTCCTTAAAATGAGCCTTGAATATTAGAACAATAACTCTTTGTTCTTTACTATTTTGTGAAGTTCACATTAATTTATCATTTGGTGCGACAATCGGCGAACATAGTTCAAATTAGGAACCTAGGCACAAGAATCTTGATAGTAATTGTCTTGTATAACCACTACCAACTACTGAGCACGAGACCCAAATGTTATTAATTCCAATTAACAACTACATCAATAGTGTCATTGTTAGTAGCGAGGATGGAACTTGAAGACCTGCATACTGTTAGACCAAAAGCTCTCTCCTAGATCCATAATTCTTGAAATATCTTATTGTTTTGGATTTATTTCCTGGAAATAGTAGATTCTATATTGGATCTTGGAGATTTAGAGAGGGTTAGAATTGGCTTTTGCAGTTGTCTAGAGTATCTGTGGTTGTTTCAATCATTAATGCCGACAAAAAACAAAATCCAGTAACACTTGGAGGAATAAAATAATATTCTAGTATATGGAGTAAGCTTAGTGTTGTTTTTGGAAAACAAGCTTGGTCCAAAAAGCAATTTAAAGCTATCAATGAAGGATTTTGTATTGAGCTCTCAAAGGGAAAGAACTATACCACAAATGTTTTCCCACCACTCTTTCATGTTACAGTTCACTAATGTTCAAATGGATTATTACTAAAGTCATTTCTTCTTAATGCAAATGCTTCTGAAGAATCGATATAATACTTTATGATATTTACGATGGAACTCCAGACATGTACATGCTTTCTTGCACATATCTTGCATAAATCAAGATAATGATACTAGTACCAATGAATTTGCACAACTGGTAAATGTATTGAAAACCATTCCCTCACAGTACGACTCATAACTACCATGTTGCCTCATAAAACATCCTTGGATTTGAATGTTACATGTTAATGTGATAATGGAGTATGCAATCAAGAAACATTCTCTAACGTCCTTTTCCCATTTATTGTTAAGAGGTTTGTCATATATTCCTTCAATAGTATAAATACTTACGAATAAATAACATAAGACTTTTTAAAGAAGTTAGAAGCCTCTAGATAAGATCATCCTTTAATTAACAGATCCATTCGGAACAACCCTCAGCAAATAGTTTATAATTAATGAAATCAAAGGAAACTATAGTCCTATTTAGATGTTATAAAGCTACTTGTTGGGTTCTTGAATCATATGAGCATGGATGTTATGTGTTTCGGGTAGGTTGAAAAATAATGCAAGACCTACCATCAAAATGGGTAGATGACATAGATCTATAAGGAATTGGAATAAGGGACGAGGCCTGGAAGGATCTGAGCTTTCCTGGAGAAATTACAAATTGTTTAATCTCATTTTATATAATTGATGTTTTATGCAAAGATATCAAATTTAATGTTCGTGTTTGGTTATCATGGATGCTAAGCTAAAGCCTAAAATAAAATGGGTTATACTATGTGTCATATATAAATGAAGGGGGATGATCTAATGATTTTTTGGAATGATGGGGAGAGAAAAAAAAAAGGAAGAATGTAGGATCTACAAAGATATTGGTCATGAAGCTCTATATTATTTTACGAAGGAAAGAAGTAGGACGATTACGAATCAAAGGTGTTACTAAGGAAACGCTCTCATGAGACATGAGCATGCGGTCTAATGTCAAAGCATGGTTTCCATACTTGAGTATGGACCTTGGATGAGTGTTTCAGTCAAGACTTGGCCAACTCACATTAACATATTATTTTATGGGGACTCATCTTACTTTCAAGTATTGGAAAGTACTCACCAAGTATGAGTACCTAGAGTCAATACTCGCCAACAAGCCAACAAATGAGTATTTTTTCCTACATTAAAAATGAATTTCCAAACCTTTTTTATATAGTTGAGTTTGCAAGTATGTTAAGTCACCTACCTCAACAAGATATAAGTACAAGTATGATAACTACACTTCAAACTGGGTTACAGGGTTATGTCAGCATTAAAGCATTAGAGAAAGTGATGAAATGAATGTGATCATTTTTTTAATCGATGGCCAGTCATCAATGTTATGACTGTCTCGCATGTGTTATGACATATTTGCGTTGGAAGTATAACTTGTTCGTCGAAGCCTACATCGATGCTACAACGAACTTTCGTCGAAAGTATATTAAGTTCATCGGAAACATGCATCAGTTTTATGACAGGGTTTCATCCGATGTATAACTAGTTCGTTAGGAAGAAATGTTAGTGTTACAATGGACTTCCGTCACAGGTTAGTCTCCATGATCATCCTAGAAATGTCAGTGAAATGTCTAGTTCATCAGTTTTACAATGGAATATCATCGAAAATTAGATGGAGTCACTACGAGATGATGTTGGAGTTGCAACACAGTATAGACAGAGTTGCGACAAAAGGAGATCAAAGCTTCGGCGGAGGTTCAATGGGGTTTCGTCAAAGTTGCGATGGACACTCATCAAAGTTGGGAGGGTTGTTTGGACTAGTCAGCCTGACCAAAGGAATTTACCAGGCGTCAAACTTACGACCGTAGCAAAGGTTCATTAGAACTAGCAATTGCACCTTGGGGTGCAGTAAAAGAACGCCGTATTTCAAGGGCTTAACTTGTGGCTGGTTCTCCATGCATAGTTGTAGTCACCTATTGTATGCCATGGATGGACTTCCCATCATGCATGCATCACCTACCAATTATTTTTGATAATATTTTTTTTTAAATTGTTTATTTCAAATTTGGAACGATTGCCATAAAATCAATATGAACAATACACTTTCTAAATCCCGTGCAATCTTATAGGCCCTAGTCCATCCCAAATTCTAAATTATAAACACCTATCGGTGTAAATATAACCACATTTAAAGCAACAAAAAAAAATTGAAATATAGACCATATTTAATTTTTAACAACATAACTTTACACATGTTAATATAAAAACAAAGACATATTCAAAAATTTAAGACTTAGTCTTAGGGTTAGTTCTTTTACTGATTTGAGTTGTTCCATGGAATAAGGTGTTTGGACCTCTTTCCTTGAAGACATGAAAACAATGTACATAATGTATGGTATTTTAAGAAGAATACCTATGATTTTAAGTAATATTAAAAAAATGGAATTCTCATGAGGAAAAGTAGAGATGCTATAATTGTTGTTGGATGTGGATGATTTTTCACACTAATTCATAACATAGAAGATCATTGATTTGTAACATAGAGGTGATTTTTTTAATTTTTTTTTCATGCAAAACAGGCCAATATTAAATTTGCTATCATTCTTTGTGTTATATTGTCTAACAATGGAGTTGCTAAATTTGATTTGGGTTTATTTTTCTAGCTTTTACTTGAGCCTAAGATATTTGTGAGATTTAAATATAAGAGTAGCTTGTTTATAGATGGGGAAACTATGGCCAAAAGGCTGTCAAAAACAGCCTTGGGGTTTCCTATAATTACCTATTGTTGTGTTTCCTATATCTTAGACTTGTCCCATTGAAACAAACAGAAGTCATTAGGCCTTTGCAAATTGATGAGAGGGAGATCCACATAACCTCCTCCTCCATCCAGTTTTGGTAGTTCATCCATTTTTGGCAGAAGGAAGACAACAAGATATAACCTACAAAATGGTCGTCTTCGAAGTCTGGAGGATTGTAAATCCCCAGCTAGTCCATGTCAAAAGAAGAGGAAGATAAATTTGCAGTCCAGGTAAGGGTTAGCGTCACATTGTCTCCTGGGCGGTCCAATATATTTGGAAAGGTTCAATCGTTATCAATCAAGTGGGAGAAAACAATTCTAGCACCATCCTTATCAAATCACTTTGTCGCATCCTATACTGTCGTTGAGGGCACAACCATAATTGTTATCGACCTGGGCAGAGGGTGTGCAATACTAATCAAGAGTGTTGAGTTAGAGTCATGACCAATCAACATCGATCTAGCAAAACACAAGTTCTAAATCTTACAAAAATAATAATTAAAATAAATAAAAACAACTAACCAGACTATGCATTGATGCGACCCCTCGAAAAGGCACCACAAGAGGAGTCTACAGACATAACTGTGACGCTGGAAAAATTCAACCTAGGTCACACGGGTTACGAATGAAATCTTAAGTGATACCCTTGTTGAAAGGAATATAGCAAAAGCTATAATTTGGAAGAAAGGGATTTAAATAAAAAAAAAATTGGAAAAGGTTTCACGCTTTATTTTCTCTCTTTATTTATTTATTTATCTTCAAATTTGGCCCTTATTAATCTAATGCTCCACCGCTAATGGCACTTGGCCATGTCCCTTGCATGTGTGATGCGTGTAGCCTTCCTGTGCACTGCTTTAAATGAAAATTTCATTTGGAAGGATCTCTTTTGCATGTGGGCTGGCCGAGCTCTCCCCGTCTACTCACGAGAACTCCCCCAATGTGCTGTCTCTCTTCCCTGGTGCTTGGGTCTTGTGAGGCATACCCCTTCCTAGTGGCTAGACTATGACAGGGCGTCCTAAAAGCTAAGAGCTTCCAAGTATGGAAACATTGGTATCTTTGGAAGAAGAACACGCACAACGCACTCCAAGTGGGCAAGGTTCGACAAATATATACTTGCGAGTTGGTTGTATGGCTTGCCTTGGACATTTGGCATTTACGCTTTTGGTTCAACCGCGGTTCGAATTGGGGATCAACTATGAAGGTATTCAATGCAATTTTCAGTAGAATCAACTTATCAGTAAAAATTTCATTTTTATTGATACCTACTTCATTTTTATCTTGGTTTAGTGGTAGCATTAATGGAAATAAAAACCAACTAAATGACCCAAACAATGTATTGGAGGCATGTGATGTTTTTTCAACTTTCTTTTGTATTGGGTGATGCCCTTAAAGAAAGAGTCAGAAACGTTAATGATGTTCTCTGCTATGCTCTTTTGTAGTGAATTTTCTCACCTTTGTGCTTCCCAATGAGAATAAATCAAGTGTGATCTAACCCTCCAAAGGGTGCACTACTATCTCATCATTTATTTGCCTCCAATGGATAAGTTGTTGTTGACTTTGTATTAGTTGCAGTTGACTGAATCACATTTCTAACATTTAACCAAAGTTTCCAAAACATATTATATTTATAAATATAAAAATGAAATTTTCTACAACTTGATTGGATTATAGATTGATCTCCTATTGTCGAGGCAGTGACGTAGCTATTAGGAATGTAACTAAACAATGAATGTGTTGTTGTGTTGTTTGTTTGTAGGCTTCTTCACCTACCATGCATGTGGACTTTTCCACATAATTATTATGATGTATGTTATCTCTTTAACCAAGTGATATAATATAGCCAACCCTCATAATAACCATAGGAACTTGTATTAAATTAATTTTTAATTTTTTCAATTTCAAAAGACATTTAACATCACACTTCAAGATCAATATGAAAATGACACTTTTTTATATTTTATTTTATTTCTATTGTATTAACAAAAAGTGAAATTAGCAGCAAAGCTGCTTATACCTGCCTTTTAGAAATTATTTAATGTAATAGTTTAAACATGCATAGCTTAAAAACAATAGAGAAGCGCACCACTACTTCATGCTTTTAAAAGTTGAAGTAGAGAAACTAATCAACATACACTTTTAAATACAAGCTATTTAAAAATATAGTTCAAGATAAGTGCTTTATTACTAAAACATTTTGAAAAATTATAATCAATAAGAGTTTAAAAAAAATGGAAGGTGGAGCCTATGGATTTTATTGGCAAATGGATAGAGGATAGAAGAATATGAAAGATTCTCAGGAAAAAGAAGAATATGAAAGATGCATATAAAAAGTTGGTTCATGTTCCATCAAATTTAAAAATGATCTATATGCTTAATTTAAATTTAGAAATGATCTAAATGAAAAAGAAATTAATAAACCTCATGTTTCAAGGTTAGACATAATTTGTATAATTTAGTTTAAGAAAAAAAAACATATTGGAAAGTCTTTGTTCAGTTCCAAGAAAAAGAAATTAATAAACCTCATGTTCCAAGGTTAGACATGATTTGTCTCATTTAGTCTATAAAAAAATACATATTGGAAAGTCAATAAGCCTCATGTTTCAAGGTTAGACAAGATTTGTATGATTTAGTTTAGAAAAAAAAAAACTTGGGTGATAGAATAATTATCTTTAACTTCCATAAAAAGTATAACAAAAAGGCAATAAACCTTAAGTGATAGACTAATTAATTATCTTACTTTCAAATAAAGTATAACAAAAGGCAATACCAACCCTGAGTGATAGAATAATTATCTTTAAGTGATAGAATAATATAAGTTCAGAATATATATATATATATATATGGTTTTCTAATTATTTATCTCTATGTAAAAATATTTTAAAAATTCATGTTAAAATATGCGTAAGAATGAAAATGGATATTCCTCTTCAATATAATAAGTTTATTATAAATGAATTTTTTTAGCAAATTTATTGTATAATTATTTCTATATTTACTAATTGACCATGATCATCATGATTTTACTAATTATTCCTCTTCAATATTAATAATTTTTTTAATATGATCATGTTTAAAGCGTTCAATTTTTAAAGAAAAGACAAAATTAAAATTCAAAATTTTAAATTGTCAATTAATAAAAAATACAATAATGATATTGAAAAAAATTATAAAATACAATTTTATAATTAAATACATTAATGATATTAAAAAGATTATAAAATACAATATTATTACAATTTTATAATTAGACAAAACCCTAAAAACATTGATTATCGTACAACTCTGTTATCCACTTTTGATTCGCTCTTATCAAGTTTGAAAAAGTAATTTACTACAAACCATTGATAAGACCTAATTCATTTTCCGAGGTTGAGGACATCTGACGCTAGAACCAGCGGAAAGCAGCATAGCAGGGTCGTACTGTACAAACCATTGCTACCAGCTCTCCCGTGTCTCGCACTCATTCTTCAGTTTTTTTGTTTGTTCTACTGGCTTAGTTGGCTGGTTGTTTTCACCAATAAGTAAAGCACTCATTCACTTTGTTCAGCCACATGGCATCAATTAAAATAATATTTATTTTTAAATTTTTAATATATTTTAAAATCCTGACAAATAAACCTCACACCAGAGCAAATTAGTCTTGTCATAGTTTTTATCCAATAAGAAATTATTAATATGATATTTTAAAATTATAAAAAATATTTTTTGATTTTCAAATTATGAAAACTATGGAAAAATTATAGAAAAAATTTTATCACAAAAAAAATTGAAAATTAAAAAAATTAAAAAAAGTTCGAATCCTAAACGATTGCTATATAACTGCGTTTGAAGGTATAATAATATTAATAATCACACATGGTTTTCCACCACCTCACATTTTGTCTATCCAATAATAATAACAAATGCTACAAATCAGAAAAAAGACTCTAGCCATGTGCTCAACGCCTTCCTTCTACACTTGCCGTCGTCATCCTCTTCAGCATGGAATTATTTCACTGGGATTTTTGCAAGCTTCTACATAAAAACCTCATTAATGTACATTGGGAATGCAGAGGATTTGATCTGTGGAATGCTAGGAGTCGCATAAGCTCGAAAAAACAGGTTTTGCATGGAGAGCACTGTGTTTTGTGCATATGTTATCTGCACTATGTTTTGTGGCGTTTTTGCGGCCATTACGGGAGTAGCCAATGATAAAATAACTCAAGGGGTTGGGCCTAAACATAAACCAAACAATTCTCTCGTAAAATGGCACATTTGAGCTGGGGTTTTTCAGCCCCAACGGTGCTGATAAATGGTATATCGACATGTGGTATGCCAGAATCTCGCTCAAGGCTTATGTCTAGGTCGCCAAAACGTTGAAAATTTAGCTAAATGACATAGTGGCATCCTACTTGTGCAAAATGTTTGACAATTTTTGTTGTCATTAAAAGGACACGACCTCTAGATGATATTGCCCCTTCACATGAGATGGTGTCCTATTCTACCAACCATTGGTATGATTTTATCATTTCCTGCATGCATGCCATTGACCAAAATGACCCTAACTAAATCCACGAGGACGACCATGAGCATGTAAGAAAGTCTTAGACCTATTCTTCAAGTGTGGGGGATACCTCAACATCGACATAAAAAAAATGAAACGTTGTGAAAAGGGAGCAAGAAAACAAAGGGAGTGTATGTTTCTATGCTTCCTGTCATACAAAATACACAAATGAATACATTTCACTTACACGAATCTTTGTTAAGCTATTGAACACTTGTTGATTTCCATATTTGTTAGAAATTGTTTGCCTTCTTCATATACACTTTATTGTTGTTTATAGACATGCTTTACACTTTCGTGACATCTTTATTGACAACTCGCATTCCCAATCATACACTACATACGTGCATAAACACATGGTGTTAAGGTATGTATGTGCAAATTGATGAAGTGTGTGTACACATGCAAAAAATTGATATACCTAATGTATTTTATAGTAACTATGGTTTAAATGAATCCATTTAAAATTCAATCCCTTGAACCCATTGTAAATATTGCACACTTCAATGTTGAGATGTAATAACTGAATGTATAATGAAAATGTAGAACATTGAATACCCATGACTGCACTGAAATCACTAACAATTAACATAATACCTTTGTTTCAAAAATGTTGTGACTCTCATAATTCCTTACTAGATCCCTTCACATGGCATGGTGTCCTCTACTACCAAAATTTGGAGTGATTTTATCATTTCTTGCATGCATGTCACTGTCCAAAATGACCTTGAATAAATCCACAAGGAGGGCCATGCACCCTTATGACAAGCCCATGGGCTAGAGACCATCACAACAATCCACATGACACTTGACATTCAAAAACATCCTACCCAGGGTTTAGGGTAATCACTACCAAGACACCTTAATATCTAGGGAGGTGAAGGGAATGAGAGAGGTGGTTATAAAATATATAGATACTGTTGAGTGGGAACTCCGTAGAAATCCTTCTCTTTTATTTGACGTCCACAAGAGAATGTTTGCAACATGATATTCAATAGAAGGAAAATGATCGACTAGATTCATCATTCACATGAGGGTTACCAGGGCATGGACTACTACGAGGAGAATAACAAGGGTGCCCATGGTTCCAAGGGATAATTTTATTCTTCTTAATAAACCTTCCATGCCCCCATCGGAAGGCCGAGGATGGTTCAAGATTTGGCTCTTCTATGCTCAGGTGAACCCATGCCCTCTAGAAGGATACCTACAGTACTTGACCCCATGGTACCACTATAGGACCATGGGGGTTGCATTGGTGATCAATGGTAGCAGGATATTGATATGGCAAACAAAGAATTGATTGAGCCCACTTATTTGAGCATGGATAATGTTTGAACCACGAGGAAGTTGAATTTTGAAGTCCATTACGATGAAGAAACCTTGCCGATCTGTGGAGCTTTGGAGAGGCTAGAAAAGGGGTTTGATCATGAGTGGATTAAGGAAATATGGCGAATGGTTATTGGTCGACCATAGGACTGGGGGGTTTCCCTTTTGGTAAAGTATGTAAATAGTAGAAACAACAAGATTTCTCATTGAGTCCTCCTCTCGAGGTTTATGTTTCTAGATGTTGTGGTGTCTCACCAATTATTTTGACAAAGACTGTGTAACTTGTCTCATGGAAGGAGTTGTAGAAATGGAGGAATATACATGTTATTCCTAAGGATGAGAATGAGACTGATAAAATGTAGATTAAGAGCATTGTGATGAGATTCCACCATTCACATCAAGTATGTGAATAGCCTATTACTCTTCCAGCCTCAATAGTGGACCGAGGCCCTGTTGGCAATATGCCATCTTTTGATTTCAGGCCATATCAATATATATATATATATATATATATATATATATTGATATGTTTTTAAGTAGAAAGACCATTCAAAATTGTAATTTTACTACTGTAGTGTCTGATTTCAAGTATGGATAGCATAAATATTTGTTAAGAGTTCAAAGGTGTAGAGAAATGAACATATATGTTGCAATTACAAGTTCATTTAAAACAAACCTTGTCTGATGTTTTTGGAATGTATTGAATGCTATTTTACCAGGAAACATGAAAGAATCCCTACATATATTATGCATATAGCATTGATTAATAATGCACTAATTTTACCAACATAAGTGAGGTGCTCTATGGCCTAGGAAGTTGGGGGAATGTGTTTGTAACTGAGCTCAGATTGCAGTTTTATTGCTTTTGTGTCCGATTTTGGGTTTGGCTAGGAGAACTATTTGTTAAGAGTTTCAGAGGTGTCGAGAAGTGAAACTATAACTTGGAATCAAGGGTAAAATTAAAACTAACCTTATATGGTGTAGTTGAGAAGGAATTGGATGCTATGTTGCCAACTTGCCATAAATAGGAAATAAATGGGAAATGAGAGTGAAACAAGAAACAAGGTTAGTGGATTTAAATGGATAATAAATATGGGTTCACTCATCTCCTTGCATATATGATGCATATAGTATTGATTAGTAATGCACTAATTTCACTGAGAGAAGTGAGGTGCTCTATAAACTAGGTGGGGGATATGCATTTGTAGTTGAGATGTGTTTGTAACAAACATATACAAGAATATCTAAGTGAAAACACAAGTACAGTGAATTGAAAAAAATTCAGTGGACATGAAAAAAATATAAATTGTCTAACAAAAAATTATCTTGAGTCTTAACCCTAAATCTATTAAGTGTTGATAACCTCTACGCGATTAAATGGTCTTTTGAACCTGTGAAAACATTGACATTGGCACTTTGAGGTTTTTTATATTTCTTAGTGCTTAATAGATCTGGGGTTAAGATGGATTTATGCCTATATAGTCTTAATACAAGAATAGGATTGGGAATGGGAATGTGAGCAGAACAAGAAAGGGTTATCTTGTTGAGGTTTCTAGTAACACAGGATGGTGTCATGTCCCTTCCTTAGTGGTCAATTGGTCAAGTCTTGGACCCTTCAATCCCTAAGGGTCTAGGAAAATAATTGAAAGTTTGAAGTTATTAATCGCTAGGGATAAATTTTGGTACAAGGCCTCTAGTAGTTAATTATTTAATAATTTTAATATTTGAGTACTTTGTATTTAATTTTATTATCGTGAATAATTAATTTTTGTGCAAGTGGTGGTGCTCATGTGGCTAGGGGGGCACATGAGGATAAGGTGGACCTCACCCACTCACTTGAGAAAAGATAGAAACAAGAAGAAAGCAACTAAAAGCAAGGTGAAAAAAAAAAAAAACTGGAAAAAGCATTGAAAAGAAGGCAAGAGCATAAAGCAAGAAAGTAAACAAAGTAGGAAAGTGCAGAAAAGCGTCCAGTTTTGAAAAGCAAGAAACATCCAGAAATCTAAGGAGGGCATAGTTTCCAAAAGCAGGAGAAAATAAAAAAGCAAGGAATGTTGGAAAAGCAGGAAGGTTGCAGAAATCAATGATGTTGCTAATATATCTAAGGAAGGTGCACTCATCCACTCACACGTGCCAAGTTGCTTGCTGATGAATCTATCCAGTCTATAAAAGAATGCTAGTGCGCTCCTCTCACATCTTTTGGCCAATTTGTTTAGTGTTTGAGAGCTTGCTTCTCAAGGTTGAGTGATGTGCCTCAACCAAGCTTGGGAAATGTTTCCCAATGCAGTGTGTGTTCCAGTTGTCAATGATCTGATCCAAATCCATTGAAGTCTGATATACATGCCAATATCACCTAGCATTGAAGAATCACAACCATCTAGAAGAGATCCATAGTGTTAGTTCAATTGGAGAGAGTTCTTGAGGAGATTCATCTAGAGGAGGAGAATCAATCTAGTGAATATACCCCATGAGAAGCCCTGAAGCTCGGTGCACCTTCCATGAGAATCCATCTACTTTGTGTCCACCCTTATCGTGGATCCAATGAATAAATCTTATCTTCGTTTCTTCTTAGAAGTCTTCTACACTCAGTATTGTAAGGATTTTATGGATTCGAGACTCTTTGAGAAGTCTGAGATTAAATTACCTTCAATTGCTACTCAATATTCTTAATTTTGGATTAATGTTGTTCTTATATTCAGATATGAGTTATATTTTAATTCAGAAGAAGAATTTGAAATCCTTGGAGGCTGTTTGTATTCCATTTTATCAAGACTAGCTCGTTAGACCTTGTTTTTTGACTAGTTTTGTAGTAATTGTAATTAAAAGTTTCCTGAGTGATAAATTGTTGTTCTGTCAGTCATATGAGATTACTAAAACCTTTCTGAAGGGCCTCCAATCCTTTTCCTGATAATTTGTATCCCTCTCATCCTATTTGGGAGAGCCTGCAAGTCAACTAGCTGAGTTGTCCAACCTAGCGCACTTCCTTCTTTTGCCTCCAAAATCAGCCAAATCCTCCCTAATTCTCAGAAACTCTTGTCCAATATTAAATCAGGGGGTTAAGTTCTGATATCCACACTTTGGTTTAGTTGAAGTGTAAGTGAATGAGTTTAGTTTGCATATGTTGGTGTGGCTAGGAAGCCTTGTGGAGACTTTGACGATAGCTGTTGTCGAAGCATAAATGGCCCCAATACATTGTGCATAGGACGATGTAGCTTACCTTGAATCTGATATCCTTGCTGTTGCACATTCACTTGCAGATTTTGTAGACCCTGAAGAGTTCAAATACTAAACCTTGAAGGGGATCTACTAGTACCCACGACCAGTTTTCCTACAACTAGTTTGTTAACTAGTTTCTGTACGATTTAATTTATGTTTTGATTATTTGAAGTCAATAAATTATCCTTGTAATCAGTACATAGGATATTGCAGTGGTATCATAGTATGGTCCTCTGAACTTGCTCTTATTTTGTCTTTCATGAGTCCAAGAAGAAAGCCAACATTCAAGAACAAAGGCTCAGAAGAAGAAAATTCGGTAGAAGAAGAAGTGGACTCTACACAAGCTAAGATCCAAGGAGGTAAATCTAGTATGGGAGAAGGTGAAATGAACCGAGAAGAGAAGGAGGAAATGTTTGCATAGAACATGTTGAAAGTGATGGAGAGATTCACCCAAGTGAAAACATAAACTAGAACATCTTGTCTAGACCAGTGGACAAGAAAGATGGTGAAGGTTGTAGTAGTGGTTCTCATTTTGAGGAGAAGAAGATATTCAAGGATAAAATATTCTCAAATACTGGGTCACATAATAGGACAGAAGAATCCAAAGATGTGCCAAGGCATACTATGCCCAAGTTTCTTGAGTAGAGGACTGAAGAACCATAATTGCAATTTGATGCAGTGGCACCATTGGAGGTTTTACGTGCTGAGTATATTGCTTCCAGTGAGGAGTTCAAAAGGAATTTGACCTTCAAAGACTACTGTGATTATCAAGATAAGGTCAGATCCAAAACTCATAACAGAGTGCCAAATCAAAATTTTGAGTTGCAGAGAACCATTGGTAAGATCTCACTCGCCTTTTTTTATGGATCTTCAAAATGTACTGCTAGCTCTTGGGTGCAGAAGCTAGACACTTATTTTCAATTGAATCCCATGGTTGAAAGGGATGCCATCATAATGGAAACCTTCCATCATAAGGAGGGTGTGGTTTCCAAAGGCAAGATAAAATCACAAAGCAAGGAATGTTGGAAAAGCAGGAATGTTGCAGAAAGCAATGATGTTGCTTATCTCTCTAAGGAAGGTGCACTCATCCACTCACACATGCCAAGTTGCTTGCTCATGAAGCTATCCAACATATAAAAGAATGCTAGTGTGCTTCTCTCACATCTTTTGGCCAATTGTTTAGTGTTTGAGAGTTTGCTTCTCAAGGTTGAGTGATGTGCCTCAACCAAGCTTGGGAGATGTGTCCCAATGCAGTGTGTGTTCCAGTTGTCCATGATCTGATCCAGAGCCATTGAAGTCTGATCTATATTCCAGTATGTTGATGCCTGAAAAAATCCTTGCACCGATAGTAGGGATTCTCCCCAATGAAAAGTCCCAACTAGACTATTCACTGTTTGGAATGGGGAATCTATCCGGTTAATGGTTCGACTATTGTAGAATGTAGTTTGAATTTAACTTTACTGGTTGTGGCCTGGTCCACTGTTTATATTTTATATTTGGGGATGCAAATGTAAAATGCTCTAACTCTAACAATGCATGATTCCAATTAAACTAGATTTGACTGATAGGTAGAAGCCTCAAAAGTGATGCACAGGTTCTTACCTCTTGTATTACCACTTCTACCTTATCAATCGACTAAATCTATTTTAACAAATTGCATATTCTAATTAATTAACCTAACCTATCATTACAAGGAGCAAGTTTTAAGATATGAGTAATGGCTGAAATTGTTAACACCAATTCAATAATTAGCTAATTGAGATAAAGCATACACAATCACAGTAAAATGATTTATACAAAGATAACTTTGATATACATTGATTTCATTCATTGCTCAATTCTACACGGAAAATTACATTTAATGATTAAAATCAGCAAAATCATTTACATACCATTAGAATAGTCCAACAAAGTAGGAAATATCTTATAGCATAAAGATGAAGGAAGGAATAAATAATTATGCACATTCATTCATAACATTCCATGCAAACTCCATGTAAGCTTTCATCCAGCTTTCTCATTAGCATAAAAATAATTTTCATACACAATGATACTTGCTTGCTATTACACCATCTAAAATCCCTTCCCTATTCTATTTCCCCCTATTTATCTTTACAAAACTTTTTCTTCATGTGACCAATCACTTCACATTCCATCTTAACTCCTAATTTCCACAATTTTGTCTTTTGTGGTTACACCGAAAAAAACCAAAAATAAATAATAAATTACAATTTACATTAATTTGATGGAGGTTTCTCTTGACTTAAAATGTAATTGTCCCAAAGGTCACTTTCATAAAATATCACATTCAATTGTTGAGGTTCTAATAACTTTAAATCAACTTCATGAGTGGACGATTCTTTGACCATATCTATTAATCTCTTCGCCGCTGCCTTGTGACCTTCTCCTAGAAAATATGCATTTAGAGTTGCTTTCCCAATATGCTGCTGAAGATCCTCTGCAGTGAGCATGCCTATCCTTTTAATGTAATCCATATCCTCCCCCAAACTATTTCTTAACTTTGCTAGGCATTGTTCTTTCGATGTCAATTCATCAATAGCCTTAGGGATTGGAAGATGCCATTTCTCATATGCTTGGCATATAACTTGTTAAACGTCTTCACACTTTGTAATTAATCTCTAAACTTTGTTTTGTACTCTCTTTACTGACTTCCGACAACTTTCCAAGAGAGCTATGAGTCTAACTTTAATTCAACAGCTGTTCTTTTAGGTAAGTGAGCAGAAATTTCCTTGATTTTTCCTTTCCACCCAATTCGCTTCTTCACTTTATTAAATGTGTCTACTAGCTTCTGTTTTATAGTGGCAGCTTCCGTAGAGATCTGTTCTAGCCTATTCATCATTTCTCTTAATTCATAACTTTCCTCTATCAATAACTCTTGGGAGTGAAAAATATGTTTTTGTAATTCACAAGCATGTTCACAAAATGGTGCCATGTCATGCTTTTGTGCTTGAGAAATTCCGAGCTGCTCCATCAAGGACTCATTTTCTTTAACCCATTCATCCATGTGATCTTGCAGAGATCCTTTTTCAATCGCTAGGGATTCTACCTGTTGATTTAACTGGGTTTCCTTTCCTTCTAATTCCTTGATTCGAGCTTGAAAATCATCTCTTTCTCCTTCCATAATTACTAGCTGTACATTTAGAGAATCCTTTTCATCTTCAATGCCTCGATAATCCAACAAATATTTTTCTTTCTCTACTTCCATGGCGTCCCACTTTCTTTTCATCTCAATTCCTTCACTTCAAGCTTGATCTAAGTTATCTTTTAACTTGAGCATCTTTGCTTTGCTGCGTTCTAAATCATCAAGTAATTTGTCTATGTTGTCTGCATTTGCTTGTGCTGCAGCAACATTTAGAGAAGCAGTAAATTTTGTATCTTTGTTAGTACCCTCTACTAGAGTACTTTCTTAGACGATTACAATATCAAGTTGGGTGCCAATTTTCAACCTTTTTTATGTCCTTTTCGTGATGGTCTTCCTTTTTGGATCGAAAACAATGGTATCAAGCTTGGCCACAGAGTGTTGCTTTGTGGGAGTAAATGACGCGAGTCCAAGCTCAGTCAATGTAATATGACCTCCAGTAAGAGGTATTTCCGGATTTAGATCAGCAAGATTGTCCACATCCATATTTTGTTGATTATGATTTTCTTCTTGATTTTGCTTTTCTTCCACAACTTTCTTGATCTTCTCTTCTTCTTTTTTCTTGTCATCTTCATCTTGTAATTTATTCTGTTCCTGCTTGACATTTTCCTTATTTGATTTTTCTTGTTCGTCTTTTAGTCTTGTTTCCTCTTCTTTTTTCCTTATTTCTGCATCTTGTCTAGCCATTTGTTCTTCTTGTAGTTTCTTTGCATCTTCTTTCGCTAATGCTTCCTCTTGCAACTTTTTTTCTTTCTCAGCTGCCAGTGCCTTCTCATTAGATTTATTTTGCTTTGCTTCTTTTATGGCTTCTTTTGTTTGGCTTGAACCTGCCTATGTTTTCCTACCAAACCTCTTTTTCAAATCTGCCATGTTCTTTGCTCTCCGGTATACTTCTTCATCTTTCAGGAAATGATTCTGCAAGACGCACAATGATTGGCTACCTTCTGTAAACTATCATTCCTGACAAAAAAATTATCTCCAAAGTGATATTCTTCCAATTATTTTACAAAATTGTCGGTACCTTTGACTTTAGTGAACTTATATGCTCCAATAGTGAAAGGGAGTGGAGGGTAAGATGCTTTCTTATTCTCATTTAGAAAATGTCTGACTCCATTTATGAATACATGCCTCACTAATTCCTTGTGAACGACAAAATAGGTGACATATATCGACATCAAAGAAGGACTTTTGGTGCCTCCGTACATCTGAATATAAGTGCCTTCTAGTGTGAAATAATAGTCTCCATACTCACTGATCACCTCCATTGTTGCATGTGACATACAATTTGGTTCTTGATTGAAAATTAATTCATACAAAGGTACTATAAACTCTTCACAAATGAGTTTGTAAAATATGGTTCACTTATGGTCCAACACGATCTGGTAGGCCACATAGATGGGAGTTTCATCTGGGACCCAATAACATCCTAATTTATAAAATGGGTTCCTAATCAAGATGCAATCAATTAGGTAATATGCCATGTAAAATTATGCTTTATCCTGCTTCAAATCTTCTTGAGCTACTGATATTGCTTCAGACATGCTCTCTAAAATAATATCTGCCCAATTAAATATAGTACCATGAGTGGTAACGTGGTATATTATTGGAACCCAGTTGAGCTTATCTATGTTTGCATTTTCCCTCCCAAATATCCTGCACAACATCATGGCCACAATTTTGAATGGGGTTTTCAGATTCTGTGTATCATGTTCTCCACTAGCTCTTTGCCTCAACTGCTTTCTCAGTAGAAGCATTTTCTTCACATATTTTGAGTGATCTATTTTGATACTCTTAATCCAGTCATCTATTAGAAGTACTTTGTGAGCAGGCAATTTGTAAGCTTTGCTTATGCGTGCTGGTTGAAATGAGGCCATCCCATTTCCATTGACTCATGAAATGATCCTAAACTTAGCATCTACGTGAGGCAAGATCCAACTTATTACCTCGAAACATGGAAACAATTACGGTCGAGTTGTAGCCTTGAGGATTCCGGCTTTCTCCACATTTTGATAAATAACTATTTCCTAGATTGAGGCATCTTGCATGTTTTGATTTCAGATGAGTTGATATATTTCTCCCCACTTATATTCGAGGACTACTCCGGTAATATCCCTTGTATCTCCAAAAAAAGTTTCCATAACGATCTCTGGAACTATCTCAATGTTCGAGTCGGATTCTATCACTTTGACTTTGCGCTTACCAGATCATCTATACATATCTAGATCCTGTAACAAAACACCGTATCAAGCCTCTACATTATTTATATCTACAGTATAATCAAAGTGACAATAATGAGGTCTATAAGAAACATGAAGTAACTCATTTTGCTCACACTTAATATCATCAAGAGGTTATATATATTCTAACTTATTTAGGTTATTAATTAATTTATAAATTTACTTTTCAATGCAAGTTATTCTATGCAGCGAATGCGATCCTTAAACAACCGCTGTGACACATTTGAAAACGTATCATATGCTTGTTCTTCCAAGCCAAACTGACCATTCAAAAGTCAAATCATTATTGTAACCATTTTATTTGATGATAATTCCTGGCCCCGTAAGTTTTTTTAAGCACGTGGCATCGAATCTCAAGGTTTCATACTGGGTGAACAATGATAATAAAAGGAATTCATATCAAATATTGAATAAAAACAGCATTTCAAGGCTTAGGCATTCAAATTACCATAGAACCAATTCAAGTAAACCTTATTTCTGGAACCATATGTACGAGAAAACACTCTATATGCAAGAATGAAAACTAGTCCTCAGGATAAGCAAATTTATTGACCATGCTAAATACAAACAAAGGTGATCAATGATATTCAATCTTCGACTGTTCCTCCAAAAACCTACGGTTTTACTTCTCCCTATCTAAACAAGTTGACTCCAAAGGATGCATGGTTGATGGTTTTAGCAAGTAGACTTAAGTTTGAGACTCGAGTGTTCATCCCGGAAGCATGTAGAAGAGATGCATATTTAACAACAATGTCAAGGAAAGAGCTTAAAACCATGCCTAATCTAAAAGCTATCTAACACTTACCTTCCTGGTCATGGTTCAACATCTTCTCCTGTCACAACGTATAGCAAGGAAGAAAACCCTTTTCAAACAAAGGCGGGTGCAAGACTAGGGTAACTGAGAAAAATGGTTTTAACCTAAACCTATGCCTTCCAATACAGAAAAGACACAATTCCCATGTTGGATTAAGATACCTACCTGACGAGGTGGAGCGTGTCCCTCAGGTGGCTCGTGATCTGGCAGAAAAATGCTCCAGGTGGATCTTAGCAAAACGAACGGTGTTGTAAGAGTATTGGGGCAATTAGGGATGAATTTCCCCCCTTTTAAATCATTCTTAACCCTAGATTTCATTAAATTCTAAGTGATGGAGGAATGATTTTTCCACATTGCTTATTCACCTACTACCGCATTGGCATTCATTTCAAATCGGTGAAAAAATGATTTTAGTTTGATGCATTTCGGGGACAAAAGGAGTATTGTGCCGACTATCTCGGTTGACAACTTCTTTTGCGTCGGATATCTTCGGATCAAAACTTAATTTTACATCGCCATTGGTTGTTTCGGAAAAGAACAGAAGAGTCCTTGATCGGTGTGAAATGGATTTCTCTCCCGACCATTTTGGGGCCAAACAAATCTTAGCCCGGGTAATCCAGTGTTAGTTCCTATTTGTCTCTGATCTCATCGGTGTAGAAACAATTTCTCCTCCAAACATTTCGGCTTGAGATGGACTTTTACGCCAACTATGTCAGAAAAATCCAATTTTTTTACTGACTATTTCGGTGCCAAATCCAATATTACACCGACTATTTCGGGGAAAATTTGAATTTGTTTCGAACAATAAAAACTCAAAAAAAATTAAGTGTTAAAATTTCCTAAGGCATCTAACCCTACAACTTTTGAAGTCTAAGGGGTAAAATAAAGATAAATTCTAAGGGTGTCTTCAAAACTTAAGGAGGGGACCTAAAAAATTAAGCAAATTTTGGGGAAGAGGTTGTAGCTGCAACACAGTATCATCCCACCATTGAAAAATCCTATCCATCCATAAGAGATCCATAGTGTCAGTTCAATTGGAGAGAGTTCTTGAGGAGATTCATCCAGAGGAGGAGAATCAGTCTAGTGAATGCACCCCATGAGCAGCCCTTGAAGCTTGGTGCACCTTCCATGAGCAGCAATCTGCTCTGTTTCCATCCTTATTGCAGACCTAGTGAGTAACTCTTCTCTTATTCTCTTCTTAGAAGTCTTCTACACTCAATATTGTAAGGATTTTATGTATTTGAGACTCTCTGAGAAGTATGAGATTAAAGTACCTTCAATTGCTGCTCAAAATTCTTAATTTTGGCTTGATTCTATTCTTATATTCATATCTGATCCATATTGTACTTCATGAGAAGAATTTGAAATCCTTAGAGGTTGTTTATATTCCATTTTATCAAGACTAGCTCGTTAGACCTTGTTTTTTGACTAGTTTTGCAGTAATTGTAATTAAAAGTTTTCTGAGAGTTAATTTTATGTTTTGTCAGTCATATGAGATTATTAAAACCTTGTTGAAGACCCTCCAATCCTTTTCCTGAGAATTCGTATCCCTCTCATCCTATTTGGGAGAGCCTGGAATTCAACTAGCTGAGTTGTCCAACCTAGCGCATTTCTTTCTTTTGCCTCCAAACTCAGCCAAATACTCCCTAATTCTCAGAAACTCTTGTCCAACATTAGATCAAGGGGTTAAGGTCTGATATGCACACTCCAGTTGAGTTCAAGTGTAAGTGAATATGTTTAGTTTGCATATGCTGGTGTGACCAGTAAGCCTTTTGGAGACTTCAGTGGTAGTTGTTGTCAAAGCATAAATGTCCCTAGTACATTGTGCATAGGAATCTGTAGCTTACCTTGAATCTGATATCCTTGTTGCTGTACATTCACTTTTATATTTTGCAAACCCTAAAGGCTTCAAATACTAAACCTTGAAGGGTATCTACCAGTGCCCAAGGCTAGTTTTCCTACAACTAGTTTCTGTACGAGTTAATTTATGTTTTGATTATTTGAAGGCAATAGAGTATCCTTGTAATTAGTACTTAGGATATTACAGTGGTATCAGAGAATGGTCCTCTGAACCTGCTCTATTTTTTTCTTTCATGAGTCCAAGAAGACATCCAACATTCAAGAACAAAGGCTTAGAAGAAGAAGAAGTGGACTCTACACAAGCTCATATCCAAGGAGGTAAATCCAGTATGGGAAAAGGTGAAATGATCCAAGAAGAGAAGGAGGACATGTTTGCACAGAACATGTTGAAAGTGATGGAAGAGATTCACTCAAGTGCAAACAGAAACCAGAGACATCTTGTCTAGATTAGTGGACAAGAAAGATGGTGAAGGCAGTAGTAGTGGTTCTCATTTTGAGGAGAAGAAGATATTCAAGGAGCAAATATTCTCAAATACTTGACTACATAATAGGCCACAAGAATTCAAATATGTGCCAAGGCCTACTATGCCCAAGTTTCTTGAGCAAAGGACTGAAGGACCAAAATTTCAATTTGATGCAGTGGCACCATTGGAGGTTCGAATTGCTGAGTATATTGCTTTCAGTGAGGAGTTCAAAAGGCATTTGACCTTCAAATACTATTGTGATTATCAATATAAGGTCATATAAAGAACTCATAACAAAGCGCCAAATCATAATTTTGAGTTGTAGAGAACCATTACTAAGATCTCACTCCCCTTTTTTGATGGACCTTCAAAATGTACTACTAGCTCTTGGGTGCATAATCTAGAAACTTATTTTCAATTGAATCCCATGGTTGAAAGGGATGCCATCAGAATGGGAACCTTGCATTTGGAAGGAGAGGAAAATGATTGGTGGTTCCATGGCATGAGGACCTTGGGCCATGATCAAGTAACCTCCTATGAATATTTCACTAGAAGGTTGGTAGAAATATTTGATAGGAAAGACCATCTCATTTAGGGAGCTAGCGCATGTGAAAAAACCGAAAGTCCTGAAGCATACATATTTGAGTTCCAAAAGCTAGTTGTGATGGTCACTGACATCTCAAAATCTCATTTCATCCTCTTGTTCATAGAAGGATTATCAGATCCACTAAAGGGATTGGTGAAGGCATACAGACCGTCCACTTTGTAGGAGGCAGTGAGCAGAACCAAAGATCTGAAAGATGCCATCCCAAGAACAAGGTATCCTCCCAAGACTAATGTGCCTACAAAATTTCAGAATCAAATACCTCCTTTTAGGAATGTGGCTGCCCCAACCAAGAAATAATACTCCTATAAGGACCGGGATGAATTAAGGAGGAAGAAGCTATGCATCTCATGTAATGAACCTTGGGTTTCGGGTCACAAGTGTGCTAAGGGGAAAGCGCACTACATTGAGGTCTTTTCAGAAAGTGAGGAGGAAGAGGTTGATGAAGTAGAACCAACAGAAGGTGGCTATGAAATAGCAGGAGAAGAGCAGTCACCACAAACAAATATCAAAATTGTATTTTTGAATGGAGTTCCTCGCTTCCACACCATGAGATTCAAGGGGGTAGTGTAAGTACAAATGGTATCAGTTTTGGTACATGGGAGTGCCACCCATAATTTCATTGATGCAGCCATGGTGGAGAGGAGAAAGCTGCCAACATAATCCTTTGAAGGATTCACTGTCATCATCCCTGGCAACAACTCCATGGAGTGTAATCGATGGATTCCAAAGTTGCAAGTGACCATTGGAGACTATACTGTGACTGACGGCTTCTATGTTTTCAATGTGGTTGATACCAATATGGTGTTGGGGGTGTAGTGGTTGTACTCCATTGGGTATCATTCAATGAACTATCAAATAGTCCAAATGAGCTTCAAATATTCAAATGGGAAGCAAGTGGCTCTGAAGGGTGTCAACACCTACCCAAGTAAAGTAGTTTTTGCTCACAGTATGAGATCTATATTGAGGCATGGTGATGTTGAGTGGGCTGCTAAATGCCTAATCACCACTAAGGGAACTACCATATATGTCTCACATCATCCATGTTAGAAAAACAGGATCGCAGAGCAATAACAATAAACAAGATGCAAATATAAATCACATAAAACACATTACAAGAGAGACGCCAATATAACGTGGTTCACGTCCACGTAGAAATTGCCTCTCCTTGTTATTATACCATCCATCAAAATGAATGGATACAACCCGCAACATATCCACTATAATTTCCTCTTCACTCTCTCACAGTATCTCTTACACAATCATAGAGATCTTTACAATGCTACAATACCTAACCGTATTACAATTCCTTCCTTTTAAAGAGGGATTACCATGGGAAAACATTATGGAACACCCAATACCATGGGCTCGTAAATCACCCATTATTTACCAAGTCATGACTATGAAATTACAACATTTTACAAGGCATTTTTTCCAAAACTTTTGTTACAGGGGCACTGCCCCCGAACCCTCGCTAGGGGGGTCTCCTAAAATGTAGTCATTGACCCCCCTGTACCCCACATGGTGACTATACTAGTGGTGAAATCCCCCCAAAGCCCCCTGTCATGGGATGGGATACAAACGTGGATGAAACACGACCTCTGAATAAGGAAGATCAAGCTCCACAACCAACAATCTCCCACTTGGAGATTGATCACAACAACTACGCTGCTGCTACACTTGCTGGACTATGCTCTGAACCTTGGACCTGGATAATTTCTCATCTTCACCTTCATGATTGAAGGCCAACTGAAACCGAGCAGGAACTGAGTTTCTCTCTGGTTACTACCTTTGTCAACATGTCTGCAAGATTCTAGCTAGTGTGTATATTTTCCAACTTCAACAGTTTATCTTCCAGAACAAATCCTATGAAATGTTAGTTGAGCTGTATAAGTTTAGTCTTAGAATGTAAGGATGAGTTCTTTGCAAGATGAATGGCACTCTGGATTTCAATGTACAACCTGTTATTCTCCTGCTTCTTACCCAATTCCTCCATTAACCTCTGTAACCAATTCATCTCTTTACTAGCCTTTGTAACATCAACATACTCTGCTTCCGTTGTTGAAAGTGAAACAACCTTTTGAAACTTCGAAATCCAACTTACTGTAGTTCCACCTACAATAAAGACATACCCTGTGGTTCTCCTCCTGTTATCTTTATCACCTGCCACATCTGCATCAACATATCCTTGTAGAACAGTAACTGAACCTCCAAAACATAATGCATGAGTAGCAGTACCTCTCAAATACCTAAGAATCCATTGTATTTCCTTCCAATGTTCTTTACCTGGATTGTTTGTATACCTTATCACAACTCCCACTACATGTGCAATATTTGGTCTTGTGCATACCATGGCATACATCAAGTTGCCAACTACTGATGAATAGGGAACCCTTGACATGTAATCTATCTCTTCCCGTGTCTTGGGACACATCTCTTTACTTAGTTTGAAATGGCTGGCCAAAGGTGTACTAATTGGTTATGCATTCTGCATTCTAAACCTCTCTAACATCTTTTGTATGTACTCACCCTGAGACAATGTTAATTTGCGATTTTTCCTATCTCGTTATTCTCATACCAAGGATTTGCTTTGCAGCACCCAAATCCTTCATCGCAAATGAATTAGCTAACTTCCTTTAGTGCACAATTATATCTTGCATGTTAGACCTTGCAACAAGCATGTCATCCACATATAATAACAAGATAATATATCTTCCATTATCTAGCCTCTTGAAATAAACACAGTGGTCAGAATGAGATCTATTATAACCTTGTTTTGTCATAAACCTGTCAAATTTCATATACCACTGCCTTGGAGCTTGCTTCAGGCCATACAAGCTCTTCTTCAACCTGCATACCAAATTCTCCTTCCCTTAGACCTCATACCCCTGTGGCTACTACATATAAATCTCTTCCTCCAAATCCCCATGGAGAAAGGTTGTTTTTACATCTAACTGTTCAAGATGCAAATCTTCTACCGCCACTAGACTTAAAATAGTTCTAATTGAAGTCATTTTAACAATAGGAGAAAATATTTCATCAAAATCTATACCTTTCTTTTGTGCAAACACCTTTACAACAAGTATGGCCTTATATCGCTTCTTTCCTCCATCTTCTTCCTTCAACCTGTAAACTCATTTATTTTGCAATGCTCTTTTATCAACAGGAAACTGAACCAAATCCCAAGTCTAGTTTCTTACATACGAGTCCATTTGCTCATGCATGCCTTGCTACCAATTCTTTCTAGTTTCCACATGCATTGCTCCTTCATAACATTTTGGTTCACCAGAATCAATCATCAATAAATAATACAGTGAAGGATAGAATTGTTTAGGGGGTCTGCTTAACCTGGTAGATCTTCTAACACTTGCAGGAGTTTGAGGTACCTGCTGCTGTTCTTGATTTTCTGGCACCTTTGGAACTTCATTTTCTTTGATTTCATCAAGCACGGTGTACTCTATGTTTTCTTTTTCCTATTTCTTTCCCTGCAACTGATCTTTATACGTGACCTTTTCATTGAATACCACATATCTACTCCTAATGATTTTTTTATTTTCATAACCCATAAGAAATAACCAAAATCATCAACCCCATAAACGATAAAGGTACATATCATGGATTTAGCCTCAAGCTTTGTTCTATTTTCTTAATCAATATGGACAAATGATTCACAACCAAAATTTCTCAGAAAATAGTAGTTTACCTTTTTACCTGTCCATGCTTCCTCTAGAATACCACCATCCAAATCACTTGAAGGCCCTATGTTTATTAAATAAATAGTAGTATCTATAACATCCACCCAAAAATGTAAGGGCAACCCTGCATGCAATCTCATACACTTTGCACGCTCCATGATTTTTTTGTTCATCCTTTCTGACACACCATTTTCTTGGGTGTTCCTGGGACTATCTTCTCTCTACGAATCCCATGCTATGAACAGTAACTATCAAACTCCTTGCTGCAGTATTCACCTCCATTATCAGATTTGAGACACTTCAACCTTTTTCATGTCTCATTCTCAACCAAGGCTTTCCATTTCTTAAAAGTAGTAAACACATCAGATTTCTGTCTAATGCAATAAACCCAAGTTTTTCTAGTTGCATCATCTATAAAACAAACATAATAATGAGAGCCACCAAGAGATTGTACCTGATCCGGTCCCTATACATTTGTATGTACAATCTCTAACTTTTCACTCTTCTTCTGTTTCCCAACCCTGAGAAATCTGACTCTCTTCTATTTTCCATAAACACAGTTCTCACAGAATTCCAAACTTACCTGCTTCAGATCTGGAAGCAACTTCCTTGAGTGGAGAATCTGCATCCCCTTCTCACTCATGTGGCCAAGTCTATGATGCCACAATGTTGTATATGTTTCTCTGGAAGCTAAAGAGATAGAACAATCAGTATTATGAGGACATAAATACATCGTACCTATCCTGTCTCCTTTTGCTATCACCATTGATCCTTTAGTGATCTTCCACCATGTTTCTCCAAACGTTGATAAACAACCACCATCTCCCAACTGACCTGTTGAGATCAGATTCCTTTTCATAACAGGAATATTCCTTACATCTTTCAACAACCCCATTCACCATTCTTTAACTTTATCTATACCTTACCCATTCCAACAATTTTACATGGTTCACCATCACCCAATAAAACGTGTCCATAATCGCTTGGAACATAATCATGCAATAATTTTCTATGGGGTGTAGCATGACATGAATCCACTACCCATTAATCACTAGTATTATCTAATGCAATAATCAAATCATCTTGTAATACATCACCTGCTACATTTGCTTCATGTGTAGTCTCCTGCTGTCCATCTCCTTTCTTCTTTAGAGATCTACAGTCTTTCTTTCCACAGTTCCAACACTCTATATTTCCCAATCCGGACTTGGATCTATCCTTCCTAGACTTGTTGCGATTACCTAGGCTCTTTCCTCTCTCCCTTGTCTTCCTCTACTCTCCATGGTCAATGCATTACCTAATGTCTCACCTGTGCTTTTCCTTCACATTTCCTCGCTAAGAATAACACCAAAAATATCACCAAATTTCAAAGTGTTTGAACCAGAGATAGAGTTACTTACAGCCATGACCAAGCTGTTCCAGCTTTCTGGAAATGAACACAAGATTATAAGACCCCTAACCTCATCATCAAAGTTCACTTTACAGAACTTCGTTGATTTGTAATCGTATTAAATTCATTTAAACCATCAATAATAGATCCACCTTTTGACATCTTCATATTAAATAAACGGTTCATTAGAAATATCCTGTTGGAGGCCGAGGGTTTTTCATACATCTTACCCAATTCACTCATCAAACCTTCCATTGTATTTTCTTTTGAAATATTGAAATCCACTGATGAAGCCAGGAACAACTGTATTGTTCCCAGTGTCTTTCTGTCAAGAACCTCCCATTCTTTGTCCTTCATAGTCGTTGGTTGTTTTGCTTTTCCTCCCAACTGTAGGAATAGATCCTTTTGATACAGATAGTCCTCCATTTGCATCTTCCATAACTGGTAGTTTTGGCCGTTAAATTTCTTGACCTTAAACTTTCCTTCTTCCGTTATTGCTTCCACTTGAACTAGGAACCCTTCTTTCCTGCGAGTTTATATGCCAAATAGACCTTTAGCTCGGATACCAATTGTTAGAAAAACAAGATCGCGGAGCAATAACAATAAACAAGATGCAAATATAAATCACATAAAACACATTACAAGAGAGACACCTATATAACGTATTTCATTCAAGATGGGCTACATCCACACATAAATTTCCAGACCTTATTATTATACCATCCAACAAAATGAAGGGATACAATCTGCAACACATCTGCTCCAATTTCCTCTTCATTCTCTTACAATCTCTCTTACACAATCATAGAGATCTTTACAATGCTACAATACCCAGTTGTATTACAATGCCTTCCTTTTAAAGATGGATTACCATGGTAAAATACTATGGAGAACCCAATACCATGGGCCCGTAAATCATCCATTATTGACCAAGTCATGACTATGAGATTACAACATTTTACAAGGCATTTTTTTTGAAGTTTTCGCTACGGGCACTGCCCCCAAACCCCTACCAGAGGGGGGATCCTAAAATGTAGTCACCACCTGCCCATGGACCCCCCATGGCGACTATATTGGGGGGAGAAGCCCCCCCGAACCCCCCTCGTTATGGGATGGGATCCAGACACGACTAAAACACGACCTCTGAATAAGGAATATCGGGCTCCACAACCAACAATACAAAGGACATCAAAATGCTGTTACACAAGCACAAGAAAGTATTTGAAGATCTCCCACATGGAAGGCCACCTGAAAAAAAGCATTGGACATAAAATTGAGCTGGAAGTTGGCATAGTTCCTATCAAGATCCATCCTTACAAGTACCCCAAAAGGTTCAAGTATGAGATTGAGAAAACCATTAAGGAGCTTCTTGAGTTGGGATTCATAAGACCCAGCTCAAGTCCCTTTGCATCATCAATAGTCCTAGTTAAAAAGAATGATAGAACAATGTGAATGTGCATTGATTATAAGGCCTTGAACAAGAAGACCATCAAAAACATATATCATATCCCAAGGATTGATGAATTGATGGACGAGTTTCATGGAGCAAGGTATTTTTCGAAGATAGACCTTCGCTCAGGATACCATCAAATCAGGATGAGGGAGGAAGACATCCAAAAAAATGCTTTCCAGTGCCATTTTGGGTATTTTGAGTTTCTTTTCATGCTTTTTGGCTTGACCAATGCACCGGCCACCTTCCAATCCTGCATGAACATAGTTTTTAGTAAGCATTTGCGTAAGTATGTCCTTGTATTCTTTGATGATATTTTGATTTACAATAGGACATGGGAAGAGCATCTGCACCACTTGGACAATGTTCTAACAATTTTGGCAGAACAATCTTTTTATGCCAAACTGTCTAAGTGTGAGTTTGGGTTGACTGAGATCCTTTATCTCGGTCATATAATTGGGAAAGAAGGAGTCAAGGTGCATATGTATAAGATCAAGGCCATACTTGATTGGCCAAGCCCAAATAACATCACTGAATTGAGGGGATTCATTGGTTTATGCACCTACTACATAAAATTTGTTAAAGGATTTTCTAAGTTGTCATCTCCTTTGACATATCTCACCAAGAAGGGAGATTTATGTTGGATAGAGGAGGTTGAACAATCCTTCAATAGGATGAAGGAAGTGATGAGTAGTTTCCAGTACTTTCACTTCCTGATTTCATTAAGCCCTTCATAATTGAATGTGATGCCTTGGGGGAAGGCATTGGAGCAGTTCTGATGTAGAAAAAAGCATCCCATTGCCTATGAGAGCATAAATTTGCAGCCACATGAGAGGAATTATTCCATATATGACAAAGATATGTTTGCCATCATGCATGCTTTGGCCAAATTCTAACAATACCTGGTATGAGGCAAGTTCATAGTGAGGACTGATCACAACAATTTGAGGCACTTTCTGACCCAAAAGGAGTTGAACAATAGACAACAAAAATGGGTGAGTAAGATTTAGTCCTATGACTTCGACATATAATACAAAAGGGTAAGATGAATGTAGTAGCTGATGCCCTCTATAGGAAACCCGATTTTTCTCTGATGCAAGTCCCAACTAATTGGAAAGTACATTTATCTATTAAGTATTCTAAGAACTAGTTTGCTTGTGAGGTGTTGGATGGGATGATCTATGATGATGCTTACAAATTCCTTAATGATTTCATATAGTGTAAGGATGGAATTTTTTTATTGCCCATATCGAACTTAAACGAAAATATTTTGGAGGCTACTCACAATGCATCAGTGGCAGGCCACCCTGGGTCCTTGACAACATGTAGAAGGTGAGAGAGAGGTTCACTTGGAAGGGCCTAAAAACTAATGTGTTAAGGCATGTAAGGGAGTGTGTTGCATGCCAACATAACAAAGTTGAGCACACTCATCTTGCTGGCCTCCTTCAACCCCTGCCAATTCTAGAACAAAAGTGGGAAAGTGTATCCATGGATTTCATCACCAGGCTGCCCAAAGCCCAAGGTAAGGATAGCACTTTTGTAGTGGTTGATAGATTGACTAAATTTGCTCATTTTTTACTTTCACATCAACCGTTACATCCATTCAAGTTGTTTCACTATTCTTTAAAGAAGTGTTCAGATTTCATGGTCTGCCCAAGACTATAATAAGTGACCGAGATAGCAAATTCCTCAGTGCTTTATGGAAAACTTTGTTCGAGCTTGTTGGAACTAGTTTGAACCTTAGCACGAGCTACCACCCTCGTACTGGTGGCCAAAATTAGAGGGTGAACCAATGGCTCGAAGGTTATCTCGGGAATTATGTTTCTGGATAGCAGAAAGCATGGGCCACTTGGATACACTTGGGAGAATTCTTCTATAACACTACATTCCACCTCTCCATTGGGATGAAACAATTAAATCCTTGTATTGGTATGAAGCCCCCACTTTTACAGATATGATATTTGGGGATTCTAGATCCCAAAAAGCAAATGATTGGCTCTAGGAAAGCCAAGACATACTTAGGGCACTCAAGGAAAAATTGCAGGTTGCACAGAATCGACAGAAGGTGAATGCAGATAAGTACAGAACAGAGTGAACCTTCCAAGAAGGTGATTTAGTGTATCTAAGGTTACAACCATATAGGAAATATTCTCCAAAGTTAAAAGGGTATGAAAAATTGGAGCCAAGATTCTATGGACCATAAAAGATCATATGGAAAATTGGTGAAGTTGCCTATGAACTAGAATTGCCTTCAGAAAGCAAGATACACAATGTTTTCCTTGTGTCATGCCTGAATAAAGCAGTAGGCCAGCAAGTGATAGTATCAAAAGAGTTGCATCCTCTTGATGATGAAGTACATTTGTTCCTATTTCCAAAGAAAATTTTGCAGGTTAGAGAGAGGAACTTGAGGAGCATAACTATTAAAGAATATCTAGTGCAGTGGAAAGGGTTGCCTAGTGAAGATGCAGCATGGGAAGATGAACGAATTTTGCAGCATCCGGGATTGCACCTACTTGAGGACAAGCAATCTTGGGAGGGGGGGACTATCATGTCCCTTCCTTAGTGGTCACTTGGTCAAGTCTTGGACCCTTCAATCCCTAAGGGTCTAGGAAAATAATTGAAAGTTTTAAGTTATAAATTGCTATGGATAAATTTTGGTACAAGGCCTATAGTAGTTAATTATTTAATAATTTTAATAATTGAGTACTTTGTATTTAATTTTATTATCACGAATAATTAATTTTTGTGCAAGTGGTGGTGCTCATGTGGCTATGGGGGGGTGCATGAGGATAAGGTGGACCTCACCCACTCACCTGAGAAAGGATAGAAACAAGAAGAAAACAACTAAAAGCAAGGTGATAGGAAAAAATAAGGAAATTGACAAAAGCAATGAAAAGCAGACAAGAGCATAAGGAGGGAAAGCTAACAAAATAGGAAAGTGCAGAAAAGCATATAGTTTTGAAAAGAATGAAACATCCAGAAAGCTAAGGAGGGCATAGTCTCCAAAAGCAGGAGAAAATCTCAAAGCAAGGAATGTTGAAAAAGTAGGAAGGTTGCACAAAGGATATATGTTGCTAATATCTCTAAGGAAGGTTCACTTATACACTCACATGTGCCAAGTTTCCTTCTGATGAAGCTATACAATCTATAAAAGAATGCTAGTCTTCTCCTATCACATCTTTTGGCCAATTTGTTTCATGTTTGAGAGCTTGCTTCTCAAGGTTGAGTGACATGCCTCAACCAAGCTCGGGAGATGTGCCCCAATGCAGTGTGTGTTCCAGTTGTCCATGATCTGATCCAAATCCATTTAAGTATGATCTACATGCTAGTATCATCCCACCATTGAATAATCTTAGCCATCCAGAAGAGATCCATATTGTCAGTTCAATTAGAGAGAGTTCTTGAGGAGATTCATCTAGAGGAGGAGAATTAGTCTAGTGAATGCGCCCCATGAGAATCCCCTGAATCTTGGTGCACCTTCCATGAGAATCCATCTGCTTTTTTTCCATCCTTATTTCAGGTCCAGTGAATAACTATTCTCTTCTTCTCTTTTTAGAATTCTTTTACACTCACTATTGTAAGGATTTTATGTATTCGGGACTCTTTGTGAAGTCTGAGATTAAAGTACCTTCAATTGCTGCTTGGTATTCTTAATTTTGGATTGATTTTGTTCTTATATTAACATCTGATCCATATGCTACTTCATAAGAATAATTTGAAAGCCTTAGAGGCTGTTTGTATTCTATTTTATCAAGACTAGCTCGTTAGACCTTGTTTTTTTACTAGTTTTGTAGTAATTGTAATTAAAAGTTTCTTGAGTGTTAATTTTCTATATTGTCAGTCATATGATATTATTAAAACATTTCTTAAGAGCCTCCAATCATTTTCCTAATAATTCGTATCCCTCTCAAGCTGTTTGGGAGAGCTTGTATGCCAACTAGTTGAGTTGTCCAACCTAGCACACTTCCTTCTTTTGCCTCCAAACTTGGCCAAATCCTCCCTAATTCTCATAAAATCTTGTCCATCATTAGATTAGGGGGTTAAGTTATGATATCCACACTCTGTTTGAGTTCAAGTGTAAGTGAATGAGTTTAGTTTGCATATGCTGGTGTGCCCAGGAAGCCTTGTGGAGACTTCAGTGGTAGTTGTTGTCGAAGCATAAATGGCCAAATACATTGTGCATAAGACTGTATAGCTTACCTTGAATCCGATATCATTGCTACTTCACATTCACTTTCATATTTTGTAGACCCTGAAGACTTCAAATACTAAACCTTGAAGGGTATCTACCAATGCCCAATTGACTAATTTATGTACGAGTTAATTTATGTTTTGATTATTTGAAGTCAATAGAGTATCCTTGTAATTAGTACATAGGATATTACAGATGGATGTGACTTGATCAATACAGCTTATGAAACCATAAATATATTTTCTAGTGGTGATAACATGAATTATAAACTACAGGTGTCTCTAAGATTGTGGAAACATATAAATGCCATGATTTATTTTTTGGCTTAATAAATTGAAGCTTTGAAAGGGATATAAAATTCCCCCAAAAGTGAATGATGATATAAAAAAGTATGAAAATAAATGTAGTAAAATAGTCTTCAAGGGAAACATCAAGGTTGGCACCTCAAGTTTTAATTTTTTATTTTTTTTCTTCATGCTTAAGAGATACAGGTTTAAGCATGATCGGTATCAATTCCATGGAAACACATGAATGAAAATTATAATGAGAATGGAAAAAAGAAATAGGTCTCCTAGTCAGGTTTCTGGTGTCATAGGTTGGATGTGACTTCATAAATACATTTTATGAAACGAAAAATACATGTTTATTATCACAATTCCTAAAAAAAATATAGATCACACATCTCTAAGATTATGGAAACAAACTCGTGCCATCTTTTTTTTCACTTAATAAATTGGAGGCTTGAGAAAGCCTCCAGAAAGCACCAGCTATTGTCGAAAAAATTAGACAAGAAAGTTGATCATCAAATCAAACAACACTAACCTTTATATATATATATATATATTGGAATTATGTGTGCATTCCACGCTAATGCTATTATGGAGTGTGCCATATGTAACTTTGAAATGCAACTACTTGCTAACAAATACCTATTGGTCTTGAATATTGTTGAAACAAACTTGTGTTATCTTTCTTTTTTTGCCTAACAAAACAAAGCATTTAAAGAGAAAGAAAACACTTTAAGATATATATTTGAAGCATGAGTGCATTCAACCTAATCCTGGTCTTATACGATACATTTAAATATGTTTCAAATGTAACTTAATAAATAAAAACTGTCAATTTGCTAGAAAAATTCATATGAGAACTTCTATAACACATACTTATGAGATTGTGGAATAAGAGGAAGGCCATATTTTCTTTTTGGGTCCAATAGGACCGAGGACACAACATAAGGAGGAGAAGATAGCTATATGAGAGGATATTCAAGTTTCACTTGGAAGAGACATTGGCAGAGACAAATGGGGTGAGGTGTTTTTGACATATATCATAGTGCACATGGTACTTTATGTTTCATGTTCCCTATTATCAACATTCTTTGGGCAGAGTTTTCTCAAAAATTGCGGAGGTCATGGTAGCGATGGTTGCAATGTAGAGTTCTCTCTCTCTCGCTCTCTCTCTTTAATGCGTTTTTATATGGAGATTTCCATGCACATGTGTAAAGGTTCAGTGGTTTCCAAGAATTCATACTCAATACTCTCTATGAACCCAACATCCAAAATGCAAAAGAAGCAAAAGGGCATATCTAATTTCTATTTTTCATTTTTTAAATCACAAATTTGTATTAGTATTATAATTTTGATGAGAAAGCAAATACATTGTTGCCTATATAGAGTAGTGGATTAGAGTTCTACGCAAAATTTTGTGGTTTTGATTTCCATTGTGATATCTTTGAGATTACTGTCAAGCCAATCATCTTAAATTGCACTCATAGATGCCTGTTTGATTAATGCTTGTTTTTATCTCGAGGTTTGTTTGTTGTTTTACTTGATTGCTTTTGAGTTTGGTTATCTTTCATTTTAATTTTTATTTTATCTTTCTTAATATAGAATACATCTGATGTTTCATTCATGCCCACAAAAGAGACATCATAGAATCATACATTACTGGGACAAAGCAGAGACATGCAAGTTTCCCCTCCCAACATAGGCAATAAGCACCAATTGACATCATTAAACTGTAAAGATAGATTGACGCAGTTCTTAAGCAAAATGACCATACACATATTATATACCTATTTTTTGGTGGCATGATCTAAGAATCGATCAATCTGTGGAGGCTATCTATCCTCGAGTGTGTCTTTGGAAAGACAATTCAAGGTTTTTCAAGTTGAATATCTATTTGTACATGTTGCTATTGGACAATGGTATTATTCAAGGGATACAAATTTTAGTGGATGTCAGACGTGCCATTGTTCTATCAAAGACATATTGGTGAAGTAGGTCACCCTTCTTTGTTGGCAAGGAACCTAATCTTGGAATGTAGAGGAGTTGGTTTTGTGTATAATGTATAAGTAGCAATGCAGAGGAGTTGGACTTGTATGAAGCATTTTCTGGAGGATGGTAGAAAGGATGTATCTCAAGACCCATTGGCAATCAACAATAGAAAGTGATAATTTTCAACATTTGTCCCTTGGGAACATCTAGAAGCAAACCTTGGTGAAGAACTATGGACTTGAAAAGAGGTAGCATGGGTGAGCATAGACTCACAAGCCACTTTAGCATTGGTTTAAACACAAACGCTCATGAGATTTGGCCTTGATGCTTAGATATGCTTCTAAGTTCTTTTTCTTGGAAATGTACATGGGCACGATACAACTTGTAACTTTAAGGTGTGAGCTAGAGAGAATAAGTTAGGGATCCAATTAAAGGGTTGTTGTCTAAAGACAAATTTGAAGTTTGGAATAATTTTGGCTTTTCCTTGAGAATTAGTTTCAACAAGTTATACAACTTGACGAGAACCTGACATTGTTCTCGTTTTTTTGGGGGTCAATGTTAGTAGTTGTTTTTACCATGTTTCAAAAAGTGTGTATATTAGTAGCACCATTTTCCATTTCAAGCCATTTTTTTGCGATTTTGAAACTGCGTGGTCATAAAAAAACTATAATTTTTATTTACAAATGCGTTTTTTCAAAATTTTCAAATATATATATATATATAGTATCTAGTTATAATGAAAAAATATATACATTTTTTTAAAAATCTTTTTAACATTTAGACGCTAGTTAGAATGAACAAGTCACTACAACAAAATAGCCCTTTAGGGGCGGTTTTGGCTTGTGGGGGTCTTGGTAAACCCCCCCTAAAAGTTTTTTTAGACATTTGGAGGTGGTCTTCTAAAACTGCCCTTAAAAGTCATGGAAATTGAACTTTTGGATGCAGGTTTTTTGGAACCCCCCTTAAAAGTCATGATTAATTGAACTTTTGGAGGCGGTTGTTTGAAAACCCCCCTAAAAGCCCAATTCTCATAACTTTTGGGGGCGGTTGGTTAAAAGCACCCCTAAAAGTCATGAGAATTGAACTATGGGAGACGGTTTGATTGGAACCCCCCTTAAAAGTCATGTGAATTGAACTTTTGGAGGCGGTTGTTTGAAAAGCCCCCCTAAAAGCCCAATTCTCATAACTTTTGGGGGCAGTTTGTCAAAAACCCCACTAAAAGTCATGAGAATTGAACTTTGGGAGGCCCTTTTTTTGGAACCCCCCTTAAAACTCATGAGAATTGAACTTTTGGAGGCGGTTTTTTGGCACCCCCCTTAAAAGTCATGAGAATTGAGCTTTTGGAGGCGGTTTGTTGGAGCCCCCCCCTAAAAGTTACGAGAATTGAACTTTTGGAGGTGGTTATTTGGAACCCCCCCTTAAAAGTCATGAGAATTGATTTTTTGGAGGTGGGTTTTTGAAACCCCCCTTAAAAGTCATGAGAATTAAACTTTTGGAGGTAGTTTGTTGAACTCCCCCACTAAAAGTCATGCAAATTAAAAATTTGGAGGCAGTTGTTTAAAAACCCCCCTTAAAAGTCATGATAATTGAATGTTTGGAGGCGATTTTGTGAAACCCCCCTTAAAAGAAATGAGAATTGAACTTTTGGAGGCGGTTTATTGAAACCCCCCTAAAAGTCATGCGAACCGAAATTTTCGAGGAATTTTTTTGAAAACCCCCTAAAAGTCATTTATGTACGTGGGTTAGGTGTGTCACATGGGTTCAACAATGCATCTCATCAAAACATTGGAGCTAAGCGCACACAAGCTATTGTAGTGTTAGGAAGGGTGTGCATCATCATTCAACACCATATCCCATTAGAGCTCTACAATTGAGGCAGGCATGCTAAGTTTTTCACATCAAAGATGGTTCTCACACTCTAACTTTCCATGATCCATGGTCAAAATACAAACTTGTGTGCCATAACATTATCCTTTATGGCTAATGGGCCATGTGTAGGGCCCTAATCACCACATGATTCCTACACAAGGAATATTTAGCTTGCAAGTGGGTATGGTGGCCATTTCAATATTTACAACATCATGGATGGTTCTTGAAGCCTAATCCATGGTGTCCATGGTGTTAGATCAAAATCTAGTTTATAATGACTGGTAGTTACCTCAAGGTCTTGTGACCTATGGGCGTTTCTCTGTACCACCACATAGGCCATAGGCAAGGAATATTTAGCTTTTGAGTAACACATTGTCATTTTTTTTAGTATTTCCATGTTGTGGATGGTTCTAGGAGCCTATGTTATGGTCGAGGGCCAAAATGTAGGTTCTTGGGCAATAAAACTTTATTTTGAGACTCATGGGCAATGTATAGGGACTTGAGTCATCATACATACCCTAGATAGGGAATATTTTGTTTATAGTCTAAGCTGTTGTGTTTATTTTTGCACTAATTTTGGTTTGATAAAATCCCATACAGTGATCATTCAAACCTTGATGTCAAAGTCTTTGATCTAAAACCTTGCTATAAATAACCCAAGGTCAAATTTTATTGTGTTAGTATGTTGATTTGGTGCAGTAGGCATGCTAGTTATTGGGTTAGGGTTAGAGGGACACTGGCTTAAGGGGATATTTTCTACAATTTCATAATGTGGTAGGATTTGGGGAGTTTTTGGATTAGAAGCGAGGGACCTAAGGGATTAGTGGGTTAGTGGGAAAGGGGTTCTGGTTTTGTTGGTACTAGTGGTTAAGTGGTTTATAAGTTATCATGTTATTCGGTTTGGGGCTAGATGTTAAGGTTAGATACGAGGTGTGGGGGTTAGAGGTTGAAGCTTCCTAGGTGCATGAATTCATTGCATGGATCAAGTGTTCCAAGTGCATGAGTCATTTACATGGGTTGGTTGTGTTAGGTCAATGTCTAATTAGTGGCATTATTTATGGTGGCCATTTCAATATTTGTAACACAAAGGATGGTTCTCGTGGCCTAGACTATGGCATGTGAACTAAATTTAGGCTCTAATTCCATATTAATTTTCCATGGGGTTGATTGTACATGCATGTTAACCTAGATTACCACATAAGAATCTCTAGCCTACATGTGAGATCATCATGATCATCATTGTCACCATCGTCGATGTCATTGTTGTTGTTGGTTAGTCCATGGTTATGTAAACCAATAAACCAACCATGGTTTAATATTTATAGGTTATGTAAACCAATAGTGGTTCTCATAACCTAAATAATGGTCCATGGTTAATAATTTTACTATATGATTCACGGTCCATGTGTAGGGCCCTACACATAATTACTTTACCTTACAAGCGAGATATTGTGGCCATTTCAATATTTGTAACATTGACGATGGTTCTCGTGGCCTATACCATGGCCTATAAACTAATTTTAGGGCCTAATACCATATAAATTTGCTATGGGGTTGATGGTCCATGCATGTTAACCTAGACTACTACATATGACCTACATATGGAATATCTAACCTATATGTAAAAATTCCCTCTGTTGCTCTTGAGTGATGATTAAGGCCTTGCGACATCACATAATCTCTAAAGAGTGAATCTAATTTCAACTACAAGTGGGATATGTTGGTAATTTTTAGATCTGTAACACCAAAAATGAAATTTTTCTTGCCAATTTCAACATGCTAGTAATTTTCATTCCATCACCCTTTCTTCTCATTATTTTCCCCTTTTTGTGAAGGGTGACTCAAGTGGATTCCAATGGACAACAATGGAAACAAGAGAGCATAAAATAACACACACATGCCCATATCCAAGGCCTGGAATATATTGCAAACTAATGAGTTGAGTGAATTCAAGATGCAATTACAATAATTATTAGACAAAGGGTTCATATGACCAAGTGCATCACCTTGGATAGAACACATATTGGTAGTCAATAAGAAGGATGGAACCTTTTGGATGTGCATTGGTTATTCAATGTTAAATAAGGTGACAATTAAGAAAAAGTACCTCCTACCCAAATTGATGATCCTCTTTATTAACTTAGATGGGAAAAGGTTTTTTCAAAGTTGGACTCAAGTTTTGGGTATCAACATATGAGAGCAAAGACTCGCCTGCATTATTTAAGATGTGCCACCACCTGTCGCCTTGCTACAAATGCCAATTATTTTTGACTGGAAGAATGTTACAAATCAAAGTCCAAAGATCCTGAGTAATTTGCAATCTACTGCAAGATGTTGTATGGTCTCCTCACTGCTCAAACATAATGGATAGGGTGAAGGTCCAATTCCACCCCTTTCTCTGTAAATATCCCCCGTTAAGACTTTATTTTGTAAGCATAACCACATAAATAGAATTTATTTTGGAGGTTCTTTGATTTTCCATATCACTGTATACCACCACTTCAAATCATCATCCTCATAAAGATATATAAAGGCATTATATGCCTCTTTTACTGTCACAATCCCTTATATTTTGTTCCAAGTCCAAGCCAACCTATCTGGTTCTGTAGACAGAGTGATCCCATTCTGGTAAATTCCCTGTATGTATGTGTTCCATTCACTAGCTAGAGTTCCTGTGAGTCCGAGATTTTGTGCAGAGAGCTAAATACTAGAACCTGTCAAGTTGGAGATATTTGTCTTATATATACATGCAAGATAATAAAGGCACTGACTGTGTAGGTGTGCCTAGCAGTTCTTCTGATAGTATAAAGCCATATCCTCCACCCAGAAAAGGATCCAAGCCTAAAAGAACTCTCGTACATGTACCAACCTTCCAAGCAATCCACCTCTTAACCATAGGTAGTGTAGTAAATAGATTTTTCTAGATAATGGAGGCTATTGGGAAAGGAAAGTGTTTCTTCCTTAGCCATGATACAACATCAACTCCTTTCAAATATTTCCTTCTCATAGTGACACTCCAAATACCATCATGAAAAAGTGCCCTGATCCACAGTGATTTGGCAGCTAGGGCCTTGTCAAAGAGATTGAGATCTCTTATTCCCCAACCTCCCTTATTTTTTGGCTTTGCTATCAGACTCCGTCTTGCCAAATTGTAACCCCCTTGAAAGTCCGACTAAATTTGTCGCAACACAATTCCACGTCGGACAAAATTTTAGAATAAAATCTTTAGCTATAACATGATCCAGCATAGTCTCTTGAAGAAATACAACATCAGGTTTAACTGTAGACAAAAGCTCCTTGAGGGCTAGCATCTTGGAGGAACCCACAACTGAACCACGACCAGTAGCCCAAAACTTGTTTCCATTAAGTGGAAATCCAGTTTTTCAATCATAGCCTTTGTCATCCGGATTTTGTTAGGCGGATTTTAAAAAATTATCCCTCTAAATGTCTTGAGAATTGAACTTTTGGCGATAGTTTGTAAAAACCCGCCTACAATTGTTAAATTCTCATGACGTTTAGTGGGGGGGTTGGAAATGCTACTCCTAAATATATGTTTCAAGGAGGTTTGTTGAAATAAAAATCATAGAATTTTACTTTTGGATGTGGTTTTTTAAATACTGCTGCCAAAAAATCAATTCTCATGACTTTGGGGGGGGGTTAGAAGGACCGCCCCTAAATATATATTTTCAGGTATGTTCTCAATATCCATTCTCTCAAAGACTACTAAAATTTACCACTAATTATTGTATAATTGACCCCTAATTAACCTCATAATTGACCGCTAATTACCCCCAATTATCACTCATTGCACCAAAATGATCCCTACTTGATAACTAATTACCCCTAAATAATCCATGCTTATTAGTAATTAACCCTCGATAACCTCTAAATGACCCCTATATTTTTCCAAGGAAAACGTTGTGGAGAAACCTATTGGATTTTTCCAAACATTCATAAATGGCATATTCCCCAGTAAATCCATCGATGTAGACTACTGTGCCTCACACACAATGATTCGAAATGGGCACATGCCACCATGAACCTAACTAAATTCCCAACATCATGGACAACCATTAGTTTATCTAGTCCCTTAGGCTTAAATGGCCCCTACTCACCCATAATTGACCCATAGGTACCATTAATTTCCCCTAGTAAACCTGTAATTGACCTCTAGTTACCACTAATTAACTCCTAATTACCCCATAGTTCACCCCTTCTTAACTCCTAATTACCCCTAAATAATCCATGCTTACCAATAATTAATCCTTGATAACCTCTAAATGACCCCTACATTTTTCCAAGGAAAACTTCGTGGAGAAACCCAATGGATCTTTCCAAACATTCATAGATGGCATATTCCCTAGTAAACCCATCAATGTAGACTAGTGTGCTTCACACACAAGGATTCAAAATGGGCACATGCCGCCATGACCTAACTAAATGCCCAACATCATGGACAACCACTAGTTTAGCTAAGCCCTTGGGCTTAAATGCCCCTACTTAATTACCTATAATTGATCCATAGGTACCATTAATTTCCCCTAGTTAACCCAAAATTGACCCCTTTACCACAGCTCATTACCCAAAAATTACCCCTAAATGACCCTTGATTACCCATAATTGACCGCAAATTATCCCTAAATTATCACTAATTAACCCCTAATTACCCTTCATTTACCCCTAATTACTCATAAATGACCCATAACTTTGCGCAAGGCCCGAGTCCATCACATAGGCCTTATAAAGGGAATTTTTGGCTTATGAGTGGGATATGGTGGCAATTTGGGATGTATAACACCATGATTATTTTTTTACATCTAGGCCATGGTTTGAGATTAACTTCTAGGGCCTAAGTTCATATAGTTTCCTTTAGGTCTCATGGGTCATGTGTAGCACCCCAAACGACCACACATGCCATACAAAGGAAATGTACTTTTGGCATTGGACCACTGAATGGGCAATGAGAACCACACTTAGCATCCCAAATATTTCAATTAATGAGCACCATATCACTCTCACATGCCAAAGTATGGTGGCTTGAGGGCCCACACATGGCCCATGAGGCTCAAGGACAAATGTTATGGCCAAACAACCTATATCTTGGCACTAGACCATGTATTAGGCACTAAAACTAACCTCTAAAGTGGAAAAACTCAAAATCATGACACCCATAATGCACTCATGGGGTGATATTTCCTACTAATTTCTCGCGTGGTTGTTGCAGGCCCTCACATGGCCCATGAGCTCTAAAAAAAGTGTTATGGCTCAAGATATTGAATTTCAACCCTAAAAAAATTTAGGATTCCTGAAGACCATCCATGGTATGATAAACCTTGAAATAAAAACCACATCTCACTCATATGCCAAAGATTTCCTTTGTAGGATTTGTGTGGTGGTACAGGGTCCCATGTATGGACCATGAGATCCAAAGACAAATTTTATGGGCCAATAACTTGTATTTTTGTATCAACCTTGGCTTGGAAACTAAGAAGTTACATCCCCATTATAGGACCATATCTTGTTGGCATGATGAAGATTCCATTTGTAAGGTCTATGTGGTGGTTTATGACCCAAAAAATAGATCATAAGCCCCATATATGAATGTTATAGTGTATGCCTAGGGATTTTAGCATTGAACCATGACATATGCATTGAGAACCATGTCTTGTGTTAGAAAGAGGAAAATGTCTATCATATCTCATTTGTAGGCTAATGATTCCCTATGGAGGGTATGCGTGGCGGTTTGAGGGCTTGAAAATGGACCATGAGCTTAGAGAAAAATGTTATGACATAAGACCCTTATTTAACCTTATATCAAAACATGGGCCTTGAAAATCATCCTTGGGGTGCCCTTCCTCAAAATGGTGAGCATATCTCGCATATAGGCTAAGATTCCCCATGTAGGCCTTGTGTTATAATCTAGGCCTCCATTCATGGGCCGTGATCCCCAAGGTAATTCATATGGCCTTGTACCCTAAAACCTTGGTCCATGGCCTAGGGACTAAAATCCATACTTGGTGTGCCAAACCTCAAAATGGTCAACATATCTTACTCATTGGCTAAATATTACCTATGTAGTATATGGGGCCTTTCAGGTGGTCTAGGGCATCACACATGACCCATGAGCCCCTTACCCTTAGACGTTATGTTTTGACTTGATAATATGGTCCAATCAATGATAACCATTCTTGGTCGCATAGAGCTTGAAATGGACATTTCTTGCTTGTAAGCCAAATATTTCCCTCATAGAGATGACGTTATGGACTAGGGACCCATTTATGGGCCCCGATCCCTTGAGGAAAATGTTATGGCCCCGATCCCTTGAGGAAAATGTTATGGCCTAGGACTTTATATGTTTACCCTAGAACATGGACTAGGCCATGAGAGCCATCCTTAGTGTTCCAAACTTGAAATGAACACTATATTCCACTTACATGATAAAGATTCCCTTTATAGGGATTGTATGGTGGACATAGGCCTATTAATGTCACATGATCCCTAGAGACAAAATGGCCTAAGGTAAGGTTGATGCAAAAGAATTATCCTTACTTACATGGCATATTTGGATGTGTGAGGTTTTGAGTTTAATTAATGTGTCCTACCACCTTGTAAATGGCCAGTTTTTTCCTTGTATTTGTCCCTTTTCCTTGACACATTAATCACATATTACATTCTTTTACTCCCTCAAATTCCTCACTAGTCATGTCTTCGACAAATGAAGGTCAATGTACAAACTATGATGATAATCTTAAAAGGTACCATGATGGAATGCCCTCACCGTTTGGCAATTTTTGTTGGCAATTGTAACTGGTATGTCAAATCCACTCCAAGTATCTATTAGGTTCACATAAAGAAACAACAAGACCAATGTAAGAACATCTCTCCATGCTTGTAACAATGCATATCTCCATTGTAGCATTCTTTTAAACAATTTGTGAGCCTCCTTGATTTTCCCATTTTATATGCAATCCCAAATCACAACATTCCACGAGACAACATTATTCTCAAGCATGTTATTAAACATTGTTGAGCTTTGTCCATCCTACCATTATGGGCATATTTCATAAGCATTATAGTACACAAAATGGTGTCTCATTGAGACATTCTATAAGCCATGTGATGAGCATATTATAATCAACCCTCCACACCAATTGTTCCAAGTGAAGATGGCATTCTTTGGAAATACATCCACAAATTATCAATGCTCTAAAAGGTCCCGAAGAAACTAGCTTGCCGCATCCAACCTTTACACTCATCCTTTCTTTTCAAAGAGGGACTTTGTTGTGGCTAGGCCGTATTCTCTAATGATTCAATGTTCCTAATTGGGGAGGACCTTAATCGTACTTAAGATTTCCAAACATTAATCTAGAATTTTTTAGAGATCAATGAACCCATATACATTAGTTATATTGCCCTTTACCCTTGAGTCTAAAGTATAAATCGCTAGTCATCTATCAATAGGTGGTAAGTAATTGGTTTTCTAGATCCATGTTTATGGGATCCTACATCATTGCCATAACTCTTGAAAATCCTCTCAATCCTCTGTCGAGCAATCGCATCCTCCCCATATCATTTTGGTGAATTTATACATGTTATACATTTTGCATTTTGTTTATTGAATAAACACTAAGTCTAGTTTTTCTACTCTTATTTTGTTTTTCAAAATGATTTGTTTCTTAGGTGCATTATTGCCCCTTATGTTCCACAAGAGAATTTTCATTTAGAAGGCCTAGGCATTTGAAGAAATGTCTCCTTAAGTGAGGTTGTTTGTCTTGGGTTAATTAATTGCTCCCTTTTCTCCTTCAAGTTATCATTGACAAGTTTCTCGCCTCGTCCCAACTTAGATTTTGTCAACTTTGTGGGATTTGTGTCTATTCATGATCATTTCTTATGGGAACTTGACAATCCTTCAACATTTCTATCCTCCCATTTCCATTTATTGTCACGTCCCCACCCATCATACCAATGCAATGGAGAGGATCGTGAGGCTAAAACCGGGCATCCAGCCCCATAAACTTATTTCATAAGCATTCACATAATATAATGGAGATATGAAGATGCATAAAGATTTTAAAAACATAGCGGAAGTAAATCATGTGCAGAATTAACACACATCCAGCATTTTCATGATAGCCATTAAGTGTAGACATTGCAGGAATAACAAATGAGAATACTTATCTTTAAACCAAGTAGTCCCTGAGCAACCAGCTACGCTTCTGCAATGTTCCACCCAACCATAGGCCAGTGTGCTCCTCAATCTCTCAGCACCACTGCCACCCCCCGAGCTGGGCATGATCTCCACAAGGAAAAGGGGAAAGCAGGCTCTCACATAGCCAAAGATACACCAGAATCAGCCAAGCCAATCAGCAATTGGGTTTCTCAGGCTGTTTTTTTTTTACTAAAACGGTTATAGAGCTATTATATTAATCATCTGGCTAAACAGCTTCCAGAGGCTTTACATTCCTAATTTCTGGTATGTCATAAGCATAATTTCCAAAGGCTTTACATCCATAATTTCCATAAATTCCATAATTTTTGAGCTCGATTACATCTGCCTAGATTTGAGAGAGACAAGTTTCTGAAGTGGAGGACGATCTGGATGCCATATCTAAATCCGATCTGCTCCCTTCCAATTCCTTTGCACGCGGTCTGAGAGAAACTCAGCGTTTCCTTCAGCAAATTACAGAGATGCTTGATGGAGTTACGAGCTTCTGACTTCATCTGGATTTGTGAGGATTCTCATCGATTTCCTGAGATTTCCTTTGCTGGATAGTTGATTGACCTTACTGGAGATGATTCTTCCTGGAGGGCGCCGATTGGAGGTCATTTCCATTGGTATCAGACCCAATACTTGGAGAACCAAGATCATGATACGATCTCTGGTGCATATTTGTCTTACTCTTGCACTTTATGCTTCTCGAAATCCTTAGGGTACTCTCCTGCGTAGGAAACACTATGCTAAATGAATACAAGTTTCTCATTTGGCTATCCTGGCCCATTCTGTAAAGGATTACACCATTTGTACTAAGGTATGGGAACGTGGTTGATGTTTCCATTTAGCCTGAGGTCTCCTTTGCTCAACTGGACTCCCAAATTCGCTTCATGATCTGCTAGATGGTTGAGTTGCCGGAGGACGTGGAAGAACTTCAATTCTTCGAAGGCTTTCATCTGTAATGTGACTTTCCTGTAGAAGTGGGTCAACTCCATATTATTTGGGGCCTTCTTCAGGATGAGAGCTTGGATGGTAATTCGGGAATCACTTATTATAGTGAGCTTCTTAATGGAAAGCATTCTTGCCTGATTAAGACCCTGCCAGATAGCGAGGATTTCAGCAACATTGTTAGTTTTATTGCCCAGACCCCAGGAGAAGTTGAGAATGATCCTCCCAGTATTGTCTATCAGAACTCCTCCACTTCCCGCAGGCCCTGGATTTCCCTTCGAGGCCCCATCCACCTGCAGAATGTGCTCATTCAAAGAGGATCTCCATTTAATAAACTCCTGCTCTTCTAACCTGATTTCCCACGGATCATGATGCTTCGTAGAGAGCTTGATTCTAGTGAGAATTGAAGTGTCTAACTCATGGAACCAGCTATGCTCCTTATAGTCTGGGGTGGATTCATTAGATAATTTAGGATTTGCAGTAACCAGCTCCCCAATCAAGGCCTTCACTTGGGTTGCAAATTGGGCAGGAGTACCTGCTTTTTCCCAAAAAATTATATTGTTACGTTTCAGCCATACTTTCCAGCAGAAGATTTTAGGAACCCACATCCAACATATTTTAATCAGCTTTAATCTAGAGAGGGGAAAAGGAGCTAAATCGGACCAAAAAGCAAATAGGGAGAGGATGGAAGGGGGGAGAGTCAGGTTCAGCTGAGCAAGAAGAATGTTCCAGAGATCAATAGCAAAAGGGCACTGTAAAAACAGATGAATCGAGTTTTCTTCATGGCTAGCACAAAGAGGACATCTAGAGGGCCCCTCCCAACCTCTTTTTAGGAGATTATCCCAGGTTAAAATGCTATTGTGTAGAAGAGACCAACAAAACAGATCGATTTTGGGGCGAGGGGTGAAGCCACAGGTTCCTCCATACCATGGGATCCGGAGCAGCCCAAGGAATTGCTTTAAGGGATGCATAACCAGCAGCAGCAGAGTACCGACCAGAGGAGGAGCCCCATCCTCTTTTATCCTTTAGCTTAGAAGACGTGGGGGGGTTTCTTAGGATGTTAAGAGATGGGCAGAGGTGAATTACTAGGCTAGTGGCTCAACCATGGAGCTATGGATACTTCATTGGGCTCATCAAGCCAAATCTGTCCTCTTCCACTCTTGAAGCTCCTGCTCACAGGTTCAAATCCAAAACGGGATGCACTTAACAACAAAACCACAATTGCTGGGCATGAGGAAAACGTTTTCCACAGTGGGATGCATGAGATGGGGTTTCAACTAACTTAGAAAAACGTGGGAACACATAAAAATGAAATTGGAAGATGGGGAACAACCCTGGGAAGCCAAATCCATTTTTAGAAAAACGTCCTTGGACATTCGGGGGCAAAAACGACCTCCATACAGTCCCCAAATCGTGGCCCTTCTCTCCCAAGCTACTGTATATGCAAAAACGAACTCCCAGGCATGGAAAAATGCAGGATTTGGATGAAAAACGTGTAGGGGAAAGACCCAGCTAGCTCCAACTGCGTGAGTGGATGAATGCCATGGGTGAAGAGTGGCTTTGGGAATAATTTCGTGGGGGTTTTCTTTCCCAGCAAGCCAAAACTCGATTTCCCAAGTTGCTGTCTTGCCCATACACGAAAATTGACAGCCATACCTCTCTCATCCCAAGGCATTAATTGTCTCAACCAATTCTTGGAAGAATTAGATGATTGGGTGCATGGGACCAAATGGGTAGTGTTAGGATATTCCTATACTCCATCCTAGTCCCACCAGTATTTTGATCATTTACATTTTCAGTCATGCATGCACCTTTTAGGGTTTGCATGCATTCTAGGGTTTGCATGCATCCTAGTCATCAGTCCAGCACCTAGCCCTCAGTTAGCCAGCCCCCAGGAGCTTCTCACTATTCAGTTTTAGCCCTCCAGTTGCTTAATGGGCCCTTCTTCCTTGATTTTAGGGAGCAACTCGCTCTTCTTCACCTACCAATCTAGTTACACTCAGTTACAGTTAGTTACACTCAGTTACTCTTAGTTACATTGAGTTACACTCAGTTACACTTAGTTACACTGAGTTACACCTACCAGAGTTAGTTTGATTGATGGTTGACAGTTACTTGAGCATTGATGACTCCACTGATGATGATGAAGACTTCCAGTTGTGCTTCGATGATCATGAGGACACCTAGTTGTGCTCCGATGACACTCTATTGATCTTATGATCACTCTGAGAGGCTAATTCGAATTTCCACCTTAGGCATTCGAATCCTCTCTACCATTGTACTATTTATTTGTCCATATTGTGATTAATTAACTAGTATGACCGAAGTATTATTGCTTCTATCTGAGTTCTACTGTACCATATTATTCTGTTGCTCATTATACTGCATGTATCACTCTTCTTCTATTTTCTTGCTTAATCATAATTATTCTCTTGTGAGATACATCATCTCTTAGATCTGCTGTGAGGATTTTCACATGGTATCAGAGCATGTTGAGAGAATTGTTTATCTCCATTCTTGAGAGTTTTTTTTTGCAGGTTATTACCAAGATTTCGAGTGCAGCAGTTGCAGCAGTTTCTGCATTTTTGCAGCAGTAGTAGTTGCAGTTATTCTATATTGTTTTTGCAGGTCCTCTACAGCTTCAATGTATTCATCAGGAATTACTCCTCTTGATCCACCAACTATGATGAATGGAAACCAAGAATGATAGCAGACTTGAAGATCCATGATCTTTTTTATTGTTATTTTGAAAGAGAGTTCGAATCCCCTGAAGAGAAGATTGACTGGTTAAATAAAAGAGACATGCACTTTGCAGCAATAATGTTTTCTTTGTGTGCATACCAGAGATTCCAATTCAAATAACGTGATGGTGTTGAAATTCCAAGAGAGTTATGGACTCCAAAAGAGATATGGGCTCACCTGGATGGAAATTTTGGTAGAGAGAATGAAGGACTTGGTCCCAACCCATTCGAAAGAAAACAAAGTGATGCATTCGCTCCTCTTGATGGTCTCTCAGATCATGAACCAGTATCATCTCATATTGAAGTTGTTGACAAAGAACTTGCAGATTCTCCTCTCATGCTCAAACTTTCTTCTCTTTCTGTGCTAGCTCACACTCTAGATATTGCAGAAGGTCCTAAATCCTCTCTTGCACCAGAGTCTGTTGGTTTGCATCATGATCACATGATTATTTCAGAGGTCAAAACAGCTTTTGAAGGTAATGCATTCGCTCCTCTCCATCTATCTCCTCTTTTATACTACTATATGATCATAATTCCATGCTTTCAGAAGGTCATTGAAGAATATGGCCATTGCCATTCGCTTGGGATAATTTCTCATGCATCTACTGGTTTTGATCTCACCTCTCATGGTTCAAAGGAGATCTCAAGAAGCCATGATTCAAGTCTTGTATCTAATTTGGGTTCTAAGCAATTACTGCTTGGGAAAATTTCTCATGCATATGATAGTTTTGATCTCACCCCTGCTGGTTCAAAGGAGATCTCAAGAAACTATTTTGAAAGTCTTAAATCTGATTTTGATTTCAAGCAAACATGTAATAGTTTTTTTTGGCATAATCTCACCCATGGTGGTTCGAAGGAGAAGACAAAGGACTATATGCACATTCAAAAATTTGATCCTACCTCAGCTGATTCGAATCACAGGTTCAAGGATCATTCTAATACTGTTGGATTTGTTCTCATCACATTCGATCTGAAGAGCAAGTACAAGCACATGCTTTTTGAGCATGATCCACTTCTTCCCAAGAAGAAGATACCTCCAGACATATGACCAAGCATCACACCTGCTTGAGTTTGGAGCATTTATTTTTTATGTGTGCCTTACAGTCTATTTTTTGAGGAGGGGGTATGTTTCCCATGAAATTTTCCCACTTCCTTGGTTTATTGATTGTTATTATTCATTGTATTGGGTGACCTTTGGTCTTAGTTACCAGGGCCCAGGATGGATTAAGGGGGGGTGTTAGGATATTCCTATACTCCATCCTAGTCCCACCAGTATTTTGATCATTTACATTTTCAGTCATGCATGCACCTTTTAGGGTTTGCATGCATTCTAGGGTTTGCATGCATCCTAGTCATCAGTCCAGCACCTAACCCTCAGTTAGCCAGCCCCCAGGAGCTTCTCACTATTCAGTTTTAGCCCTCCAGTTGCTTAATGCGCCCTTCTTCCTTGATTTTAGGGAGAAACTCACTCTTCTTCACCTACCAGTCCAGTTACACTCAGTTACAGTTAGTTACACTCAGTTACACTCAGTTACTCTTAGTTACATTGAGTTACACTCAGTTACACTCAGTTACACTGAGTTACACCTACCGGAGTTAGTTTGACTGATGGTTGACAGTTACTTGAGCATTGATGACTCCACTGATGATGATGAAGACTTCCAGTTGTGCTCCGATGATCATGAGGACACCTAGTTGTGCTCCGATGACACTCTATTGATCTTATGATCACTCTGAGAGGCTAATTCGAATTTCCACCTTAGGCATTTGAATCCTCTCTACCATTGTACTATTTATTTGTCCATATTGTGATTAATTAACTAGTATGACCAAAGTATTATTGCTTCTATCTGAGTTCTACTGTACCATATTATTCTGTTGCTCATTATACTGCATGTATCACTCTTCTTCTATTTTCTTGCTTAATCATAATTATTCTCTTGTGAGATACATCATCTCTTAGATCTGCTGTGAGGATTTTCACAAGTAGTTGAGAGTTCATGGGTTTCCTCAATGAAATGGCTTAGCACCATGGCTCAAGGGTTTGGTTATTTTCCCTCCCTATTCCTTGTAAAGATCATGCCCCCATCTCTTTGTTGCATTGCATAGCTGGTTGTGGATTTTTCATTAAAATTGCATATTTACATGATGTCCGATTTTTACATTGTGCACAGCTAGCACAAGAACCATATGCATCTATTCTAATTGCCGATACATAAAACGATAAATCAATGGCGGGGCCTTGGCCTTGAGCTCCTCACCATGACTAAATGACAATATTTACATCATTTACAATATTAATGCAATAGGGTCAAGATGGGGACATTACATTCCCCTCCCCTTGGAATAACACCGTCCTCGGTGTTCCAACACTTCAGAAATAAATATATGTCCAAAATTCACAAAATGTGGTAGGTTTGTCCTGCATTTCACCCTCTACTTGGGTTTTTTAGGACTAAGTCCTTTGGTCCTTACAAACTGCTCTTGCTGGCTGGGACCTTCTAGCTCTGCATGAGGACATCGTTCCAAAACAATTCCTTCCTTTTCTTTTCCTTCCAACTGGTCCACGAACCTGGGGAATTTACGGTTGCTACCCCCTTGATATTGTCTTGTTGGGCAGTCACGGAGGCAATGATTTCCTCCACATCCCCAGCATTTCATTGGCGGCTTTACCTTTTCCCGGTCCATTTCCTTTGACTCTTCCCACTTGGGACGTTTCTTAATCAGACGATTGGATGAATGCTTCTTCATTGACCCACTTTCCTTTCCCTTGCTGATTGCTCCCAGAATGCTTTTTACCTCTTTTTGCAGATGAATAGAGTCCTGCAAAGCCTCATGGTTTATCTCATTCTGTTGCCTCTGTAGCTTGAGCATCTCCCCAATATTCTCTTGGGTCCTGGCAATTATTTGAAGAAGACTTTCAGCCAACTCTAATAGCCCTTGGTTTGCTGCCATGGTCAATGGGCACAACTGAACACACCTTGCTTACTAGCAACACTTTCTTGTGCCGGCTGCAACCAATGGTTTCACTTTCTTACTTGTGAAATTCATCATGGGAATTCTTTGTTAGGACAAGCATAACATAAACATTAAGATTAGTCAATTATTTTTCCAATTGACATGGAATGTCCATGCTTTATTCATGGGACTTCCATACTTTCATGCTTTCCCAACATACACATGAACTCATTCATGTTCATCCTTTCACAGGAAATTTAGTATTTTAGCATTCACAATTAATCTCAAGCAATATTAAACACAATTTTATTTATTTATTTATTTATTTTTTTCCAGCCATGATATGCACTCAACAATCTTTTGTTTTATAAATGCATCAATCAAAAGGAAAAAAAACAGTAGGGGTTTCTCCCTCTTAGTCTTGTTCTATTATGGAGCTACACCATCGCTGTGGTTTCATGCTCCTTAGTCTCTTTCACTTCAATGTGAATGCTTTGAATTTCCTTTCTTGGCTATGACACTTAGTGTCTAAGGTCTGCATATGGATTTTCAGCTAGGGCACCCCTCCCATTATTGCCTACAGAGCCTTGGGTTGCTAGCATCCACTTGTATCCACTAGCACCATCTTTCATTACTGCTCATACTGAGCTCTTTAGGACGGTCACATGTCCACATGCATCTTTAGGATGCCTTCATAGTCCTTGCTTCCAACAATACCTACACTCAAACAATGAATCAATTCACATGTTTAGTTCATTTTCATAGGGTTTTTCTCTAAACAAGAGTTTAGGAAATCATAACCAAATCATATACACACGTACATTCATAAGAAAGAAGCTGCAAGGTAACGAAATACTTATATGTATTGGATGTCTTCACTTTATTCCACGGGATCCTTCTCTGCTTTCCAAGTATTGGATTTCCCGTGGATACAATAATGAAGGTTGGGCCAGTACACAGGCTACTCCACAACCATTCGAATAGGCAATGCCAGGCTAGTACGCTGACTGGTTTTATCAATTGTTTAAGGGAACGTTTGGCCAGCACGCCGGCTGCTCCACAACATCAAGTGTTAATGCCCAACTAGTCACTCTCTGGACTTACCAAGAACTTTATAGCGTTCAACTAGCTACTCCCCAGATTTCTTAATAATTTATATCGCCCACTCATTTACTCTCTGGATTTACCAGCAATTTATATCGCCCACTCATTTACTCTCTGGATTTACTAGCAATTTATATCGCCCACTCATTTACTCTCTGGATTTATCAGCAATTTATAGTCTTTCAGGGTCTTGCCTTCCTGCAATGACCAAGGTTTCCAACAAAGAAACAATAGTGTATCAGCTTAGCTGTTAGAAGATTTATACCTAAAATCTTCATTATTCCAAACAAGACATAAATGAAAACGAATACTTATCTGTATTGTGTGTTTCCCCTCTGGTCCACAGGATCCTGCTTCGCTTTGCAAGCCTTGGGATTGCCTATGGACTTGGATATAGTTAATGCTTAACCAGTACGCTTCCCCATCGGCTGGATTTACCAAGCATTTGGTGGTGCCCAACCAGTCCCATACCTGGTTGGCCCTCTCCAGTGCCGAGCCAGCACATTCGTCTGGGTCATCGACCAATGGAAGGATACTGCGCCACCTGACCAGTATAGGTCAAGGCTCTACTATAGAGCCATAGGAATCTCAGGGTTTTCAGTCAGTCCTCGGCGCCCGCCCTCCCACTGCTAACCCAATAGGTATCTCATGGTTTTCAGTCAGTCCTCGGCGCCCGCCCTCCCACTGTTGACCCAATAGGTATCTCATGGTTTTCAGTCAGTCCTCGGCGCCCGCCCTCCCACTGCTGACCCAATAGAGATTTCATGCCTTTACCAATGTCACCACACTTCCTTGCACCGTAACCCTTCACACACATCAACTCTTCATTCATACAAGGACGCCACTCCTTCTCTTGTGCAAAACGGTGGTTCCTTTTAGGAACTTTATAGGTGACTTTCTTGACTGCAGGTTAACATGACCTCTACTCACACAAGGATGATACCTTCTTTTATTACACAGCTCTTTGGGCCTTTCCATCCCTTATGGTAATATTTCACGTGAATATAGAAAGGTTTCCAATTCCCATATAGTCTCCTTGCGTACCCTTCTTCACTTTGCCCTTTAATGTGTAGTATCAATTTGCATCTGTGTAGGCTGACAACACAAGAAGGATAAGCAAGCTCATCAGTATTGCTATTCAATTCTTAACCACATTTCATATCACTCACTACCAAGTATTGAAACACCAGGAATGCATCCATTCCCTTAGGGTGTAGTCAATATTGAAAACCCTATCATGACCCAGCACCAGAAAAGGTGTGCACCCCCTTTCCGATGTGCGCCATGTAGGCCCTAATCATACTCAAGCAATCTGCATTGATATAAATAAGATAGAGAATGCTCTGCATATTAATCCTAATAATTTAAACATGAATGTTCTTGTCTAGGGTCACAGAATACTCATTCATTTTGCAGATGTGTCTCACATGCCTTCTGGGCATAGCTTTACCATTTCACTTTCGTGGTTTACCGACGTGTGGTTTGGCTGAGACATTATCAATGGCGTTTCACCCGAAACCCATTTCCAAAGCATGGGATCCTTCCCATCTAGTTTGGCTTCTGCAGGCCATCACACATGACCTTCCTGCAATGTGTCATCCTGGCACACTTTATCAAATAGCCAAACAGTCAGCAACATTTAGCAATAAGCTTCAAACATGATTGTTCCATAACCAATCAATAGCATTAATAATTAAATTCAATATGAGTTTACAATTCTGTCTCCTACAGACATTGATTTGCTTAGCAATGAGTCTCTTCTCATATGGTTTGGCTCTTGTAAGTGGTATCACTCTGCCCATTGTGGTTTCACCCTTGCTACCATACCTGAACATCCACCGACAGCATGTCCTCCTGACACAATTCTATATAAGCCAAACAATCATTAGCAATTATAAGCAAATTCTCAAATCTGAAATTTGTAACTCTGTTTTCCTACAGAAATTAGATTTGCAACTATTTAAACCAGACAATTTTCAGATTCGTTTCATGCGTAAATTTACAACCATGAGAACCTTCTCATAACCTTTGGCTTTTGCACATGGTAGATCCCGGTCTTTACTATGGACTCATCCTCATTGCCATACGCAAGACTTTTCTACCTGAAAACTGAAACTTCAATCAGCCAAACACGTTGTGAGTATCTACGCACATAATCATTCATTGCCATAACAGTCACTGAAGTGATCTCAGAATTATAATACTCAATAATTCAAACACCTTCAGCTGTTTAACATTTGAAATGCAATGAAATATATGTACATTTCTATATATGCATCATTATCACAATAGAATTTCAAGACATAGTCACACTATCCATACAACTTAAATAAATCGTAAATACTCATTATTTCACAGTCATATCATTCACACAACTCTGTCCTTCCACAGAGAATTCTAGCAGCCCATCGATCATGATTTGTCTCTTCATGTACTTACTATTCTGCATTACCATAATCAGGACCACCAATCCTCACTTGCTTTGTTTATTAGGCACATAACCAACATACACATGGCATGATATAAATTCATATGAATGCATTGAGATTTCTAGACAATCATAGGGTGTAAGGATCATTTCCTTCACTTATCCACACATCACGAAGCTTGGTAGGTTAACAGTCCCAATCGGTATTCAATATCACATGCAAACTAACTCAACATAGCTCGAACATAGTTGAAGAGATCTTACCAAATCCTCTTTCAACATTCATGCACTTTGACACCAATAATCATTACCTGCATGGTTACCATTAACATCGCCTGATGTTACCTGATCAATTGGCCTCTTACCAAGGCTGCTCAGTCCTTTTTCCAACTTTATGATAATAGATTTGTTGCACCATCCTTTCTGCATAAGGTTGTTGGCTTCATGCAACCACATCCTCAGCACATTTAGCCATGTTTTTTGTTATCTTTGGTCCTACAACCAATACCAACATCAATAGTGATTATCAACCACAATATTCTCCATTAGTGATTCATTGCATATGCAGACTTCATTATTCTACCAATATGCAATATCCCATTTATGCACAAGCATTTCCCTATGTACTATGCAATGTTTGTTAAGATGCCATCTAGTGCATATGCATTTATGTAGTCCCTTACATTTTTAACATTTTTATGCCATATGACAATTTCATAATTATAAGTTGATAAAAAATAGGGGTTTAAGGGATTCTTCCCTTTCCTATCCCTCATCATAACATGGAATTCCTCTTCCATATCATGCAATTGTAGAAATTGCCCATATTGACAACAAAATTTGTTTATCAAAACAGCCGCTGGCACTTTTCTGCACTAAATCTCTGTGATATATGTAGACCTCATTCAAACTCTGGTCATGCATCATTGTTCCCTGCTAGACAAGCTTTCCAATGCTTGTCCTCATGCTCCATTCTGACATCGGGTGCGGGAACTGCATTTTTTCAAAAATGACAACTTTCACTCCATTTTTACATAGTTGCATTTTGGTCCAGAATGCCAACTTTAGCCACCCGCGGAAGAAAATCTATGAGGAATCACAAAAACTTATCTATTGGGTGAAGTTAGTCCATATAACAAGGAACACTCAGCAATTCACGGATTTCAATTTCGATGCACCATTCATCTTCTATGAATTTCTGGGTTTTACTACTTCTCTCTTTTCACATTTTTCCAAAATTCCAAATTTTGGGCCAAAAATGGCTATCTCCCAAACGGTGCATTTCTGGGAAATCTTCGACTAATGGAAACTGTCCATCTTAATGAGAATATGAAATGTCTAGTTCAGCAAAAATTTTGATTCCCACATCTAGGGTCACTTTTACTGTCCGCCAGCTTTTCAAAATCCCCAAAAAGTGGCCCGGAACAGTGCTTTTTGGCCTTCTTGCTCACCCCGACTCCACATCCTTTGGAGTTTGTCTCAAAGATTCTGAACTTAACATCGTGCCTACTTCATGGCCGCGCCTGATCAATTTCAGCTCAAACCGACCTTCCGTCAAGCCTCGGGACTCCGTCCTTCAAAACTCACTATTATCAATTTTCTGTCAAATCGGAGTGTAATGGGCTTGGGGTCTTCATTGGTTCTTTCATGGCCTCCGAGCCCCACAAGAATCATTCCATTATGAGCCCGGATGCTCTTGCTATCCAAAAATCAAGTTTTGGTCACTTTACTCCTTTTTTTAAAATTTATTTTAATTTTTTTTCGGCTGGTTCGCCGATCGCTCCCGCAATTGCGGAGCGGTTCGGCGAAGGCTCCCGCAGTTGCGGAGACATTCGGAGAATGTTCCCGCAATTGCAGAGCCATTCGCTGAACGCTTCCATTGCGGAGCCATTCGGCGAATGCTCCCGCAGTTGCGGAGCCATTCGCGAAATGCTTCCGTAGTTTCGGAACGGTTCACCGAATGCTTCTGAAATTTCGGGACGATTTGGTGAAGTCTTCCGCAGTTTCGGGGAGGTTCACGGAAGCCTTCCGTAATTGCGGAACGATTCACCGAATCCTTCCGCAGTTGCGGAACGATTCTTCGAAGCCTTCCGCAGTTGCGGAATGATTCGCCGAAGTCTTCCGCAGTTGCGGAACAACTCGGCGAAGTCTTCCGCAGTTGCGGAATGACTTGCGGAATCTTTTCGCAGTTCGGAAGAAAATTCCTTCCGCAATTTCGGAAGAGAATTCATTTCAAAAATTTCCTTTCGATGCCAAAACTTAGAAAATTTTTCTGCTTTTTCGGAGCATTTCGCCGAATTTTTCCGCGTTGCAGGACAACTCGCGGAATCCTTCCGCAAATTTCGGAAGAGAATTCCTTCCGCAAATTTCAGAAGAGAATTCCTTCCGCAAATTTCGGGGCGACTTCCCAAACTCCTCCGCGTTGCGAAAAAACTCGCGGAATGCTTCCGCAGTTTCGGAGCAATTCGCCGAATGCTTCCGCAGTTTCGGAAGACATTCGGGAATTCTCTCTGAAACAGACTTAAACAAATTTTTCAAAACAAATTTTTTAAACAGACTTTAGGAAAAATTTGAAAACTTTCTTTCTTTCAGAGATGACTGTAATTGGATTTGGCCCATAGAGGCCCAATGCTGCAACTAGTAGCTCTGATACCAACTGTCACGTCCCCACCCATCATACCAATGCAATGGAGAGGATCGTGAGGCTAAAATCGGGCATCCAGCCCCATAAACTTATTTCATAAGCATTCACATAATATAATGGAGATATGAAGATGCATAAAGATTTTAAAAACATAGCAGAAGTAAATTATGTGCAGAATTAACACACATCCAACATTTTCATGATAGCCATTAAGTGTAGACATTGCAGGAATAGCAAATGAGAATACTTATCTTTAAACCAAGTAGTCCCTGAGCAACCAGCTACGCTTCTGCAACGTTCCACCCAACCATAGGCCAGTGTGCTCCTCAATCTCTCAGCACCATTGCCACCCTCGAGCTGGGCATGATCTCCACAAGGAAAAGGGGAAAGCAGGCTCTCACATAGCCAAAGATACACCAGAATCAACCAAGCCAATCAGCAATTGGGTTTCTCAGGCTGTTAAGAGATGGGCAGAGGTGAATTACTTGGTTAGTGGCTCAACCATGGAGCTATGGATACTTCATTGGGCTCATCAAGCCAAATCTATCCTCTTCCACTCTTGAAGCTCCTGCTCACAGGTTCAAATCCAAAACGGGATGCACTTAACAACAAAACCACAATTGCTGGGCATGAGGAAAACGTTTTCCACAGTGGGATGCATGAGATGGGGTTTCAACTAACTCAGAAAAACGTGGGAACACACAAAAACGAAATTGGAAGATGGGGAACAACCCTGGGAAGCCAAATCCATTTTTAGAAAAACATCCTTGGACATTCGGGGGCAAAAACGACCTCCATACAGTCCCCAAATCGTGGCCCTTCTCTCCCAAGCTACTGTATATGCAAAAACGAACTCCCAGGCATGGAAAAATGCAGGATTTGGATGAAAAACGTGTAGGGGAAAGACCCAGCTAGCTCCAACTGCGTGAGTGGATGAATGCCATGGGTGAAGAGTGGCTTTGGGCATAATTTCGTGGGGGTTTTCTTGCCCAGCAAGCCAAAACTCGATTTCCCAGGTTGCTGTCTTTCCCATACACGAAAATTGACAGCCATACCTCTCTCATCCCAAGGAATTAATTGTCTCAACCAATTCTTGGAAGAATTAGATGATTGGGTGCATGGGACCAAATGGGTAGTTGAGAGTTCATGGGTTTCCTCAATGAAATGGCTTAACACCATGGCTCAAGGGTTTGGTTATTTTCCCTCCCTATTCCTTGTAAAGATCATGCCCATCTCTTTGTTGCATTGCATAGCTGGTTGTGGGTTTTTCATTAAAATTGCATATTTACATGATGCCCGATTTTTACATTGTGCACAGCTAGCACAAGAACCATATGCATCTATTCTAATTGCCGATACATGAAATGATAAATCAATGGCGGTGCCTTGGCCTTGAGCTCCTCACCATGACTAAATGACAATATTTACATCATTTACAATATTAATGCAATAGGGTCAAGATGGGGACATTACATTTATCATGTGCTAGTGTAGATTCACTAGTTGCTAACTTGAAAGGGAAATTATAAATGTTTTATTATAATGCAAGGATAATAACTCCATGTCCACTTCTTCCACATCCTCCTCCTCCTCTTGCATTCAATTCTAATTTAACACTTGTGAATGACAAAGGAACAGGTGTAGACTCGTGACTGACAAAGGCATGGAAACATGGTTTTGCTATGGGAGGCTCCCAATCCCACTTTGTACACTTCCAATACTTCCATGTTACAATTTATAGGTCTTGTTCCTAAAATCTTTTCAAGTATCTATTCACATTTTTTGAAAAAGATTTATTTGATATTACTCATGGGAAAAAAAGCTTCTAAACAAGCTTGAATTATTATCCATTTATAGACAAGGGGAATGAATGGCCAAATGAAAGCAAGAACCAAGAATTGGTTGGGAATTGAAAAATGTATCACTTCGTTGTCTCTATATTAAGAGAACTTGTGTCCAAAAAATAGTGTTACTAGAAGAATTTTATATATTCAAATGTTTACATTGTTCTATTTTTATGAACTTAAAATAAAATGAATTACCTATATTAGGAAACTAAATTCTTTCCTCTATGAATGAAGTAAAACAAAAAGAAAATTATTTTATCAAATTCTCTTCAAAGTGCATCATGGATAATACATAGAAAAGTTCACTTTCGTGAAGGATTCGCTGCAGCTTGGTATGTGCAAGTTCGGGTACAATAATAGTTGAGGAATCCAAAACAATCCATACCTTTGAAAACTAGCCTTATTATTCTTTTTTTTTACAAAGGAAGGAGACAACATCATAATACAATGCCGATTGCAATGTGTTTTTTAATGAATCACTTGTACAAATGGCGTATTATATTTATCTAGCCTTTTAACTCAAGTCCTTTGGAACAAAATGTCACAATTTCAATTACACCATTGATGCAACATGTTAACCTTGAGAATTTTTGTATGTTGCATTACATGTGGCCTGACACTAACCTCTGGAAAGGATTCTATGTTCCACCTTTTGTTTGTTTCCTAAGTTTATCACTTAATGTACGCCGAATGCATAATGTCAACACATTTACTATTGAGTTGTGTGTGCCACTTATAGTAGTTTGTTTTGTTCCACCCTTGATTTTCATAGTGCATGATCAACGAAAAACATGAGTAAATGAGTTTATTGTTATCTTTTAATCGAAAATTAATCTCCTTAATAAAAACACATCTTTTAATTGAAAACTAGAATGTCACAATTTCAATTACACCATTGACGTAACATGTTAACCTTACAAGATTTTGTATGTTGCATTACATGTGGCCTCACATTAATTTCAGAAATGATTCTAGGTTCCATGTTTTGTTTCTTTCATAAGTTTATTACTTAATACATTTCAAATGCACAATGTTGACACTTGTTATTTTTATTTGGAAATTAAATTCCTTAATATATATATATACATATATTAATTGAAAATTAAATTCTTTAATAAAAAATTTATTATTGAAAGGTATTTTTTAATAAAACATGACAGTTGAAGATTTATTGTTTAACATAAAAAACTAAACAAAACATAAAAACAAAAAATTAGTTGAAAGGGCAGAGATGAAATGAACTAGCCCTTCAATTTTTCCCGCCTCTACCAATTTTTCCCGCTGAGATTAAATGAACTCCGTCATGTTGGTCTTTAGAGTCTCTGTCGTGCTGGTTTGGAGCTTTTACAATGGTTTGGTGGAAGCGAGTTGTGGTCGACATAAAGCCTGAAAGGAATCGTCGTTTTGAGAAGGGGAAGGGAAGCAGACACAGAGGGAGGCCGAGGGTATGCCGAGTAGAGACAACGGCCAGGGCTTCATTTTATTCATTGGAATCTTCATGTCTTGTACTTCTTTTGTTGCATCTGTCTCCGGGACTCAATAGTAAGAGGTTTTCACTTCTCAGTGAGTGATCAATTTGTCCCCTGCACCACCGATATGAAAAAAGATTTTCTTGTAGAACCGATCCGAGAAGGGTTGGTGGTATCAAGATTGGTTTCTAAATTTGGTGACCCATATACCCCATGCCAATACTCATCATAGAGTTTCAAAGTTATGCCAACATTTCGCAACAATACCCTTATTTGCCATCTTACACCTTAACCATGGCAACCTTAAAATATAGGTTTCAATAGTTTAAGGCCCAAATGAAAGGTGCACCATTTCAAAGAGTAGCCAAAGTATACAAATCCACTTCTCCAAGGGATTGATGCACAAATATTTACCAGTAGAATTTAGCAAATCTAAAAATAATAGTCACAAAAGTGTTTTTAAGTATTTTTCTTTCAATCTAGTTTAAAATATTGGTATTTTTCTTTCAATCTGGTTTAAAATATTGGACTATCAAATTGATATACCTTTCAATAGAATAATGACTTATGCTTTAGGTTTTGCTGGAGGGGAAAGGAAAAGCAGGGCTCGAAGAACTAGAGGATTGGGAAAAGCGGATTCGAACCTACAACTTCTTGTGTGAGTCTTTAGCAACTGGTAAATCCCTGTAAAACCCTTTCTCACAATTTCTCGGTGCATATACCTCTTTGGTTACTTCGATTGAATGGAATATAAGGCAAGGAGGAACGACCTCATAGGAAATATTGAACCTTGCAGACCGGTGGGATCACTTAGTAGCTCGTCGTCGATTCAGAGGAAATGATTGGGAAGAAAGCATTGAAAGAGTTCAGGCCCATAGCACATTATCTCTATCTATCCCTCCAATAGCTTGATTCATTTGTGGATTCAGAGTGGGAAGCCCTTCTGCACACTCAACATTCGAGCTTTTTCATACCACCATAATTGTTTGATTTCTAAGCCTTGGGAACTTGACCTATTTATCATTCAACCACTTCTTCCATCCAAATATAATTATGCTTTGATTTTTGGACTGTTTGATAATGATAAAAAACTACCTCCACCCAACTCTTAGATCTGCACTTGCCGGGTATGTCATTTAATCAGTTGGCAAGATAGACAATCCATTCCCTCAATCTTTAATTGCAGTGATGATTTACTGCGAGAAAAACTATGGCCGAGATGGGCCTATCGAAAGTCCACAACATCTTTTGATAGATTTGCGTGCGAGTTTTATTTTGGAAAGCATGAGCTCTCTGAGGCTAAAAAAATGTTGGATGGTTAAATACTTGCATAGTTCCACAAGAAGCCCAGATTCCCCGAGGAGAAAATGGCAAGAATACCCTCAGCGCCAGTGATAGGGTTTCACGGCTTTGAAATAAAAACAAAATCAATAAAGAAGCGTTTGCAACAGTGAGTGCGATCATTGCAGTGGAGGCTTCACTCTCAATTAAAGAGGACAATCTATTTAACCTCATCGTGGTATTGTTTTCTGACTGAGCCGAATTAGAATCCAGTGATTCCAAGTGTCTCAAACAATTCTGAATACACCGTTTGGTATGTCTGTTTATGAGAGGCTGTATCTGGCCAAGTTTAGTGAGCGTATCCCTCTTAGAGTTTACCTGGGTTGGTATCCGTATATTTTTATGAAATTTTTCCTTGCATGTTGTGGTATTGGCAGAGACAAGAAGACATAAGCAAATAAATGCATTTGATGTATTCGAGATGTATAGGGCTGCAGTAGAAAATAAATCCAGCAGAAGTTCTCTGGATAGACAACAAGCATGAGCCTAAAGGCAAACAAAGATGTTGAAAGAAGTAGCAAGTCATTAGTAGAGATGGCGAAGAGTATGTTGCAAGGAAACTCACTTCCATACAAATATTGGGCAGAAGCAGTGCATAGAGTAGTTTATTTTCTGAACAGGAGTCCCACTAGAGAAGTGAAAGAAGTCACACCTGAGGAGGCATGGTCCTGCAGGAGACCAAGTTAAGCCACTTCACAATCTTTGGCTATATTTTTTATTCGTTAATTCTGGAAGAAAAGACAATATGAGTAAACTAGAAGCCAGGTGGAAAATTTTTGTTTGTGCATTATTCCAATTAACCAAAGGCATATAGGCTTCTAGATCACATCAACCAAAGGCATATACACTTTGATGTGATCTTCTTGTATATTCAGTGTAATAGAAGATGCATTTTCTTCGAAAAATATTCCATCTCAATTTTTTTCATTATACATGAAAATCACACGAATATTGGAATAAATTATAACATAGGATATAAGCCCAAGCATTTGGTAATCACAACATAAAAGAATAACTGTCCAAAAAAAGAACATAGTTAGACAAGCATCACAAGAAAGGAACCCATAATACATGCATATTGATTTGAATGCTCTCCAAATATCTCAACCACAGATCATGATTTCATAGTGCTAGAATAGTTTAATGTCTCAAAAGGAAATGTTATAGTACAACATCCCAAACAAATCTTTTGTATTTCTTGATCTTCATGAATTTGTCACATAATTGATTTAAATAGTTCCAAGTAGCCATAGCATTTGTAGTGTTATCCTTTTAAAAAAAGAGGAGCTAACAACTTTGTCATTTCAAAGTCAACAAAATTCTCAGAGGACAAAAGCTTTTGAAGTTTAGCATCATAAATTATCTTCCCTTTATCTAGTGGGTCCTGCAAAAAAAACCATCCTAGACTTAGATTGTTGCAACAAAACACATTTTTAAGCATCCAAATCATCAATTGAAGAATAAAGACAACTTTATATGTTGAAGAATAAAGCCAACTTTGGGGAATTCAATACCTAAACAATAAACATCCTAAAAGACTATGCATTTGTCCTATGAACCAATTCAAATTGTTGATTTGTCTGTTGATAGAAGGGTTGCTTCTATGGAGCTTGTCTTCCTTTAATGAACATAGTGTACTTAAAAAGTGACCAAGAAATGTAGAAATTAGAACTATCCTTTCAAATTTGATCACTGCTTATGGCAAGTTGTTTTCATAAACTTATCTATATTATCGTAACCCTACATGTTTTCCAATATATTAAATTTGCTATTATCAATTGAATCCTTCAATTAAAAGGTCCACACATTGGTGATATCAATCTACCTCATGAGGAGATGCTACATCTCCAGATAGATTATGGAGACATAGCACCCTCACATCTCCATTACAATGACATTAATTGTACACATGGGCACCTTTCATCATCTCCCTCCACACTAAAATTTCTCAATTTTTGCCTTTGTACTTTACCATTTAGTTCGTTTCATCATTCACAACTTACTCCATTTTGTGCATTCCTTCCCGCATGTTGCATGGGGATCCTTGCCAACAACAATTAAAAGTATTCTTCCCGTGAACATGGATTTGTGTTGTCAAGCATCCCTATACTGATATTTACGATCAAATATGTGATGCAGGGGTATATTTGAAATAGCTAAGTCCATAGATGCACTAGGGGAGCATGGAATGGCGAGTGCATGACTGAGAGCATGCCACGAAAGATGAAAGGTTACAATGGATTCAAAGTTTTAAACTATGGGAAAAAATCTGAATGTTCTAGCTAAAATTGAAGTGACAAAAATGAATCCGAAGAATCCCAGTAGATGCTGAAAACTTAGTTTGGACATGGAGAGATGTAGGGGTAAGATGAAGAGTTTAGGAAAGTTGGGCAGTGAGCCAATGAATGGATGATAAGGATCGTTGTCATTTGAATTGGGTTAGTGATTCCATAGCCAAATAATCTTAAAAGATAAAGAGTTAGTTGTAGAGAGTTCATGGAGCACTAGAGTAGAGCGTTGAGGCGCACATTATCATGGAGCATTGGAGTAGAGCGTTCATGGAGCACTAGAGTGAAAGCATTTTATCATTCAGAGAGACTATGTTGGGCTGATGCATTTTTATTTTTGTCTTGTGAGAATTGGTAATTTATATTTCAAGTCAGTGCATAATCAACTATCACATTTGGCATTGAATTTGAATAATAATTTGTTCATTTTTATATATGTTAATGTGCAGGCTGGCAGGATAGTCAAGCAAATATACCCAGTCTTGCTAATATATGATAAAATTGTTCCTTCTTTGCTTGATGTGGGTGTTTTTAAGTTGCCTAAAGTTTGTACATTTACCTTGGGGGTTCCTGTTGGTCCTATGTGGGTCAAACCTACAAAAGGAGTTTTGGAGATTTTGGATAAATTTCAGGACATGAAATTTACTTGTGAGTATAAGTATGATGGGGAGTGTGCACATGTAAGCTTTTTTTGGATGATGGCCATCTATGTTATGTTGTAGTTCACTCACAGTTCTGATGATTTAATATTTTTTCCAAATATGTGGAGGTAGATTCACTACATGGGAGATGGGTCTGTTGAGATTTATAGTCGGAATGCTGAGTGTAATACTGGGAAGTTTCCAGATATTGTAGATTTTATTGGAAGGTAAGTTTTTTATGAAGGTAGATTTTCGTTTAGTCTAGTGCAATGCTAGTAATATGTTATGGCATGCCCTTTGTTCTTTTTCGAGAGGTTTCAATTTTGAGATTTGTTTGCAATACATTTAAATGTATGTTGCCTGATTCCGAATGTCTCTTATTCTTTAGATGACTTTATTATTATTTGTTTTCAAGAGTAAAATGGGATCCTTGCTTAGGTTAAAATTTCTCATATTCATTTGAAGTTATACATGTTTGTTATCATGGGTGAGATTTTGTTTGTAAAATATAGAGATGCAGTTTTAAGGCTCAATTATCACAGTTCGTTTAGGTTTTCTATCTACATTTTACTTTCTTCGTGGTTATTGTTTTGTTTCTGCTAGACCATGTATTCAGTATGGTATTCATCATTATGTGCATGTTCAGATTATTACTCTTCGAATGTTTATAATCAAATAGGTTTCTATCATATTAACTTATAGATACAATTTTATTATGAAAAGCTTTACAAAATGGATGTTTGCAGGCTAGATTTCTTACTAGACATAAAAGAATGCCATGTATGGTTTGTTTTGAAATGGGGTAATGTTGATTTATGGATACCTATGCATGACATTTGTCATTGATCCGTTCCAGATAAGCTAATATATGAACTCATTGGCTCTGATTTTATTGTTGCATGGAATTTCATGACATTTGTCATTAATTTGTTCCAAATAAGCTGATATATGAACTCATTAGCTCTGATTTTATTGTTTCCTGGAATTTTTCTGCCCATGTGTGGCATTTTTCTCTAGATATATTTTTCTGTGAATAATTCCTTCCATTAGAGTTATGCATGCATAAGTTTCCATGTTCTACTATGATTGATATTGACTATCCATATAGAGTTAGATGACCCGTTAGCAGGTTTAACACTGATAGACGAAAGAACAAATCTGTATCTTCAGAATGATGAAATACTATGCATGTCCAACTATGGTGGATTTTAGAGGTATGCCTGAAACCTTACATATTTAAGGCTAAGAAACATAATATGGTGCACACATAAAGGAGTCAGTGTAAACAGAGCTCGTATTGCCTCAGTTTAGTTTTTTAAAATTTTGTTTCCAAGTTTAAATATATGTTAGTTTTTCATCATTTAATTCAATATGATCTAGGATCTTAACTGAGAGAACAACATGTACAACATATCAAACATAAGAGACAAGAGAAACAAAGCATTTCACCGGGGAAAACCAAGAAGGTGAAAAACCCCACAACTTCCTTAGAGATAGAATGAGCACCAATACAAAGATCACAAAGATCAAACCCCAAAAGATAGATGTCTCCAACAACTCCTCCTCCTCCACTTGTGCGCACTCCTCTCTCTCAACTATGCGAGTTGGATGAGTGAGTGAATGAATAGAATGAGAGTCACACTCTCTATTTATACAATGACTTGACCTACCTTTAACTCTAATTGGGCCGACCTCCCTTAGGAGAGTCTAATAACCCATTACCACTTGTCACTGGGACGAACCCACTAGGGTGGTCTAATAACCCTTTAACCCACACTGGGACAACCCCACTAGGGTGGTCTAATAACCCATCAAATATAAGTTACGACACTTACAATGTAACTTGCGACACTTGCAAATACAAATAATGACACTTCCAATCGGAGGAATAATACATCTCCATTGGGGATACAATAAAGTACAAATGTAATTCATACAATATACAAGTGAATATCTTCCAAAGTTACAAATACATCAACACTCCCTCTTAACTAGGAAGGTATTCTCTTGACACAGGTCATCAATACATATCAACACAAATCTTCAATTCTGGAGCTGGATCATCGTCACTGGATCACGAAGCATCATCGTCAGTGCTGTTGTACTCGTCATCTCGATCACTGGTGCTATTTCTCAATTCTTCTCATCATAGGAATTTCTACAGAGCCATCCCTTTTTCATGCTGGATGTAGGCCTAGCCTCCTGTAGGTATTCATCATCTCTGTGAGCTGGCCATCCTATGGAATCCTCAGGGCTGATTACGTGCGTCAACAAAACCTCGAAAGAGCATCCTAGGACTAATTACGAACTTACTGCTCAACCTATCGGATCTCCTAGGACTTTTACATGTGATCTCCACAAAACCTTAAAAGAGTGTCTTGCACCCTGTAAGATCTCTAAAGAGCATCCCAGGACCGATTACGAGCTTACTGCTCAACCTATCGGATCTCCAAGACTGATTACATGTGGTCCCCACAAAACCTTAAAAGAGTGTCTTACGACCTGCAAGATCTCTAAAGAGCATCCCAAGACTTTTACGTGCCTAGCACAACCTATCAGATCTCCAGGACTGATTACATGTGGTCTAGAAAAACCTTAAAAGAGTGTCTTGTGACTTGCAAGATCTCTAAAGAGCATCCCAGGACTTTTACGTGCCTAGCACAACCTATCGGATCTCCAGGACTTATTACATGCTACCCTCGCAAAACCTCGAAAGAGCATCCCAGGACTCATTACGAGCTTACTGCTCAACCTATCGGATCTCCCAGGGATATATTACATGCTACTGCACAACTTGTCCACGGCCACGAAGTATCATCCTGATACTCATGGTCACACTGATCATCATCATAGCATCATCCTGATGCATATCATCATCACATGATCATCCTGATCATCATCATAGCATCGAATTGATGCATATCATCATCACATGATCATCCTGATCATCATCATAGCATCATCCTGATGCATATCATCATCACATGATCATCCTGATCATCATCATACATAGCATCATCCCGAGCATCGTCATGATGCTCATCACACACCGCTTACATCCATAGCCATGGGAAGGATCCTCCTACCACCATGCTTGGAATGGCTCCTGCAAATGTGTCCCATCACTTCCTCCTCGAAGTATCTTCTATCTGAAGAACACCAAGCCTCTTTTTGAAGTACTCGAACTTCACTATGGCTAGTGGTTTGGTCAACACATTTGCAATATGCTCATCGATCGCAACATACTGGAGCTTCACTGCTCCTCTTTGCACCATATCCCTAATATAGTGATATTTGATCTCGATATGCTTCGACTTGTCATGGAACACTGGGTTCTCTGACAAATTCACACAACTCTGGTTTTCACACTAGATACAAGTAGCATCCAACTGGAGATCAAATAAATCAGACAGTACCTTCCTAGCCGTACTGCCTCACAACTAGCCGAACAAGCAACGACATACTCTGCTTTGGCTGTACTCAGTGCTATGCAGGATTGATTCCTGCTAAACCAAGAGATCACACTTGATCCCATATTGAAGCAACACCCTGAAGTGCTCTTCCTATCTGCAGCACTGCCTGCCCAATCTGAATCAACATAACCCTATAGGTTAAACTTTTGTTGAGATATTGTAACTTCTAAGAATATTATATTTGTACTTTATTATTCCAGAGACGGTTCATTCCTCCATGGAGAACCTATTGTATATCCGGAGATGTTTATTCCTCCGAGAGAATGTGGTAACTAGGGTTATTAGATCTCCCATGTGGGGTTGGCCCTGAGTTAGCTGTTTAGGGGTTATTAGACTCTCTTAGGAGAGGTCGGCCCAGTTAGGGTGAAAAGTCAGTTAGAAGATGAGTATAAGTAGAGGAGGTGTGTTCCTCACTTATCGCTCATTCACTCACTTGTGTATTGTGCATAAGAGAGAGAGAGAGATCTGCATAGGAGGAGAAGGAGCTCGTGTTTGGAGACTACATCTTTATATTGGTTGATTATCTCTATTGAGGAAATCTTTGCTGGGTTTTCTACCCCATGAGGGTTTCCCAGGGTAAATATTTGTCTATCTTGTGATTGTGTTTATTTGAGTGATCTTGCTTATGAATTTAGGCTAAACTTAACATGGTATCAGAGCTAGCCTGAATAGGACATCTTTCACAAGGTAAAAATATGTCTCCCTCCTCCTTCGGTGAAAATTAGGGTTTCTACAAAAGTTGGAATTTTTGGATTCTGAGAGCATGGTTGGATGCTCCTCCTAAAGATCAAAATTCTGAGCCCTAGATCGAACTTTTTGAGTGCATAGAACCCTGGGATTTCTCAAACCCTAGTTTGACTTCTGGACCAGAAAACCAGAAAAACTGCGCACCTGTGCACCAGTAAACCAGAAAAACTGCGAACCAGAAAACCATAAATTCTGTTGCAGATCCAAAAGTTGCTGATCATATTTTAAGGGTAAAAAGTTGAAGTTTCCAGAAGCAGAGTACACCACTCATCTCAATTCAATCAAGCACATCTCCTGGTAAGTTCTATTCTATCTTTTGAGAAACTTCAATTTCTGTGACCTCCTGGCTAATATGGCTCCAAGCACTAAGCTTGAAGACAAGCTAGAGGGTATAGAGAATTTTCGGGCATGGAAATATAGGATTGGTCTCATTCTTGAAGAGAATGATCTTGCCCAATATATCAAAGATGACATTGCAGAACCTGCGGAAGATGAAGCCAAAGAGAAGTATAAGAAGGACTTGATTAGGGAAAAGAGAATCATTGTTGATTCTATCAAGGACCACTTGATTCCCCAAGTGGAATCCAAGAAGACCCCAAAGGAAATGTATGATTCCCTAGGCAGAATGTATGAAGGGAGGAACATCAACAGGAAGATGAATTTGAGAACTCAATTGAAGAATACCAAAATGAATAGAGGAGAATCTATTCAAGATTATTTCACAAGGGTCTCCCAGTTCAAGGAACAACTAGAAGCCATTGGAGACACCCTTGATGGAGATGAACTAGTCATGACTTCTCTCAATGGTCTCACTAGACCTTGGGAGTCATTCATCCAAACCATGTGTGGAAGGAAAGAAAGTATGAATTTTGATTTGGTATGGGAGGATTGCATTCAAGAAGAGGCTAGAGTAGCCAATAGAGAGGCCCTACTCAAAGAATATAATCAAACATTAGCCACCCATACCAAAAGAATAAGGAATCCATCCAACTTCAAGAAGGAAAGTTACAAGGAGTCTCAACCTCCCAAGAAGTTCTATAAGGAAAGAGGTAACCATTCAAGGAAAGACTACTCCTCTTTCCAATGTTACATTTGTCACAAAATAGGGCACATTGCTAGGTATTGTCCTTCAAAGAAGAAAAGGAGTTTTCACCACAAAAGACATCAAGCACATCTAGCAGAAGATGATAGTGAAGATGAGGAAGAGGAAAGACCTCAAAAGAAAAGAGCTAAAGTAGTAGAAGAAGATGCAGAAGAATATGTTCTATTCTCTGCACTCTCTGGGTTTGTAACACTTAGAGAAGACATATGGCTTATTGATAGTGGTGCTTCAAAGCACATGACAGGACAAAAGAAGACTCTTTCAAGACTTGAAGAGAAAACCTCTCCACAGAAGGTATCTTTAGGAGATGACTATCAATATCCCATCAAGGGAATTGGTGAAGCAAGCTACAAGATTGATGCTGGAACTCCATTGAAGATGAAAGAAATATTATATGTACCAGGTTTGAAGAAGAACCTTCTTTCTATCTCAGCTTTAGATAAGAAAGGTTATAGGGTTGCATTCATAGATGGACAAGTACTCATGTGGCCCAAAGGAAAATCAATTGAGGATGCAATTGTTATTGGTGAAGAGGAAGGAGGTCTATATAAACTCAAGGGTCATCCAGAAGCTGTCCTTGTTCATGAAGCCACTAGCCCAAGTGAGCTATGGCATAGGAGGCTTGCTCACATTAACTACAAATCACTACCTCATGTGAGTAAGGTAGTCATAGGACTACTAGATTTAAAGATTGATCATGATGGCACATGCAAAGGATGTGCAAAAGGGAAGAATATCAAGAATCCATTTCCAAAGAGTGAAACAAAGACTAAGAGTACTTTGGAATTGATTCATTCAGATGTATGTGGACCAATGCCATCCACATCCTTGAGTGGGTATGAATATTACCTTACATTTATTGATGACTACTCAAGGAAGACTTGGATATATTTCCTAAAAGGAAAAGAAGAAGTCTTTGGAAAGTTCAAGGAATTCAAAGCTTTGATAGAAAATCATTCAGAAAAGAAGATCAAGACACTCAGGACAGATAATGGTGGAGAATATACTTCAAAGGATTTTGAAGTCTTTTGTAAAGAAGATGGAATCAAGAGGGAGCTAACCACTCCCTACAATCCTCAACAAAATGGTGTTGCGGAGAGAAAGAATAGAACCATTATGGACGCAGTAAAGACAATGATACATGATCAAGACCTACCTATGTATCTATGGGCTGAAGCTGCCAGGACATCAATCTATGTGCAGAATAGACCATCTCATAGTGCTCTTGATTTCAAGACCCTAGAAGAAGTGTTCATAGGGAAGAAGCCCGAGGTAAGTCACCTCAAGATATTTGGATGCCCAGTATACATTCACATTCGAAAAGAAAAGAGGACCAAGCTGGATTCTTATGGGAAGAAGGGAATATTTGTTGGATATTGTGAAGCATCCAAAGCATTAATAATATACATCCCAGGATTCCATCATATGGAAATAAGTAGGGATGTGACATTTGATGAAGAGACAACTCTCAAGAGATCTAGGAAGTGATAGTATGAATAAGTATATGAGGAAGATGCACCTCCTAGAACTGCAAAGGCTGTACCCATCCCTGAAGATGTAACACCTGAAGACCATGACATAATAGAACCACAAGAACCCCCTACCATAAACATATCAAGAAAGAGAAAGCTAGCATGGGCAAGAGACATCATACTAGGAGCAGAAAAAGTATGGAGCTCCTGAAGGCTCCACTAGAGTGAGCAAGAAACCAAAGTCATTCTCCAGCTATATGGCTTTGATGTGTGACTTTGTAGATAAAAAAACCCACTAGTTATGAAGAGGCATCTCATAAGAAAGAGTGGGTAGAGGCAATGAATGAGGAATACCAGTCAATAATGAAGAATGATGCTTGGGATATAGTTCCCAAACCAAAGGACAAGAGTGTGGTATCCTCCAAATGGATATACAAGATAAAGCATGCTACGGATGGTAGCATTGAAAAGTATAAGGCAAGGTTTGTGGCCAGAGGATTCTCTTAGAAAGAGGGAATTGACTATGAAGAGACATTTGCATCAGTTGCAAGGTACACTTCCATTAGAACCATCATGGCACTTGCATCCATGATGAAGTGGGAATTACACCAGATGTATGTAAAGACAACTTTCCTGAATGGTGTGATTGAGGAGGAAGTGTACATAGAACAACCACAAGGATTTGAGGTTGAAGATAGAATAACCCATGTATGCAAACTAAAGAAGGCTTTGTATGGGTTGAAACAAGCTCCCAGAGCTTGGTATGGAAGAATTGACAATTTCTTGACAAGCTTGGACTTTACCAAAAGTAAAGCTGATCCTAATCTTTATCTCAAAGTTATGGATGATGAACCTGTCATATTGTTGCTATATGTGGATGATCTATTTCTGACTGGAAATGAGAAACGAATTTTCGAGTGTAAGAAGAAGCTCTTTACAGAGTTTGAGATGTAATATCTCGGATTGATGCATTACTTCCTAGGTCTGGAAGTATGGCAAGGTCCATAAGGAATCTTTCTCAACCAGGGAAAGTATGCGGTGGCAATCTTGAAAAGATTTGATATGTTGGAATGCAAATCCATGGCCACTCCCATGGATTCCAACTTGAAGCTATTAGCTGATGACTCATTAGAGTTAGTGGATGTGACTCTGTACAGATAGATTATTGGGTCATTGATGTATCTGACAAATACCAGGCCAGATATATGCTTTGCTGTGAACATCTTGAGTCAGTATCTAGTAGAACCTAGATGTGTTCACCTGATTGCTGCAAAGCATGTGATGAGGTACCTAAAGGGTATGCTAGACTTTGGTCTATATTATCTTGGAGATCATGACTTCAGATTGTATGGCTACACATATGCTGATTGGGAAGGAAGTGTATCAGACATGAAGAGTACATCGGGAGGATGTTATTGTCTAGGATCTGCCATGATCTCGTGGTTTAGCAGGAAGCGGTCTAGTGTGGCTCTCAACACAGCTGAAGCAAAATATATTGCTTCTTGCTCTGTGCTAGTTGTGAAGCAACATGGCTTCGGAAGTTGTTATCAGGATTATTTGACTTAGAGATGGACCCCACTGTGATCCTGTGTGACAACCAGAGTTGTATCAAGATGACAGAGAATCCAGTGTTCCATGATAAGTCGAAGCACATAGAGATCCGATATTTTTATATACGGGATATGGTGCAGAAAGAAGCTATCAAGCTCAAGTATGTAAGCACTGACGAACAAGTTACCGATATATCGACCAAACCTTTGTCTCGAGTAAAGTTTGAGTATTTCCGAGACAAGCTTGGTGTCATTCAGAAGGACCCTCCTTTAAAGGGGGGGTGATATGGTCGATGATGATATTTGGATACTGGTATCGATGTGGATACCTATATCGATGATGAGATTGCCTATATCGATGATGAGGTCAATAATGAGGATACCTGTATTGATGAGGATACTGTATGAGGTTACCTATTATGACGATGAGGTCGATGATACTTGTTCCGATGATAAGGTCGATGTGTGGTCCTTAGACTTTGTCTAAGTGGACGTGATAGGACTGCATCATCCATGAACGTTTGGTTCAAAATGTACGTGATAGGAATGCATCGTCCTTGAACGTTTGGTTCAAAATGTATGTGATAGGACTGCATCATCCCTGAATGTTTGGTTCAAAATGTACATGATAGGACTGCATCGTCCTTGAACGTTTGGTTCAAAATGTACGTGATAGGACTACATCGTCCTTGAACGTTTGGTTCAAAATGTACGTGATAGGACTGCATCGTCCCTGAACGTTTGGTTCAAAATGTATGTGATAGGACTGCATCGTCCCTGAACGTTTGGTTCAAAATGTACGTGATAGGACTGCATCGTCCCTAAACGTTTGGTTCAAAATGTATGTGATAGGACTGCATCGTCCTTGAACGTTTGGTTCAAAATGTACGTGATAGGATTAATCATCCTTAGACAGCAAATCCAGTAATTCCGAAAGGAAGGATAGTCTTAAATGATTGTGATAGGATTAATCATCCTTAGACAGTAAATCCAGTAATTCTGAAAGGAAGGATAGTCTTAAATGATTGTGATAGGATTAATCATCCTTAGATAGTAAATCCAGTAATTCCGAAAGGAAGGATAGTCTTAAATGATTGTGATAGGATTAATCATCCTTAGACAGTAAATCCAGTAATTCTGAAAGGACGGATAGTCTTAAATGATTGTGATAGGAGTAATCATCCTTAGACAGTAAATCCAGTAATTCCGAAAGGAAGAATAGTCTTAAATGATTGTGATAGGAGTAATCATCCTTAGACAGTAAATCCAATAATTATGAAAGGAAGGATAGTCTTAAATGATTGTGATGACATTGACACTGATCCCGTAATTCCGGTAGGAAGGATCAAGTGTGTTCCAGATGATGATACTGTTGATCGAGATGATATAGATGATGATACTATTGATCGAGATGATCAATATGTTGATGTTGTTGATCGAGAGGATCCAGATGTTGATGCTATTGATCGGAAGATCTAGATGATGATGCTGTTGATCGAGAGGATCCAGATGTTGATGCTGTTGATCGAGAGGATCCAGATGTTGATGCTGTTGATTGGAGATCCAGATGATGATGCTTTTGATCAAGAGATCCAGATGATGCTATTGATCAGGAGATCCAGATGATGATGTTGTTGTAGCTGTTCGAGTGCTACAGAAGATGAAGACTCAATACTGAAGATGTTGATGTTATAGTATTGAAGATCTTGAAGATATTCCAGTAACTGTTTGAGTTATAAATGATGTATAAAGAAAGCTTCCAATGATTTATAGATGTATCATGTATCATGTAGTTGATGACTCCTTGCTCCTGCGGTTGTTGTTATAATATCCTTCTCGTTAAGGGGGAATGTTGAGATATTGTAACTTCTAAGAATATTATATTTGTACTTTATTATTTCGGAGATGTTTCATTCCTCCGTGGAGACCCTATTGTATATCCGGAGATGTTTATTCCTCTGAGAGAATGTGGTAACTAGGGTTATTAGATCTCCCATGTGGGATCGGCCCTGAGTTAGCTGTTTAGGGGTTATTAGACTCTCTTAGGAGAGGTCGATCCAGTTAGGGTGAAAAGTCAGTTAGAAGATGAGTATAAGTAGAGGAGGTGTGTTCCTCACTTATCACTCATTCAATCACTTGTGTATTGTGCATAGGAGAGAGAGAGATTTGCATAGGAGAAGGAGCTCTTATTTGGAGAATACATCTTTATATTGGTTGATTATCTATATTGAGGAAAGCTTTGCTGGGTTTTCTACCCCATGAGGGTTTCCCAGGGTAAATATTTGTCTATCTTGTGATTGTGTTTCTTTCAGTGATCTTGCTTGTGAATTTAGGCTAAACTTAACACTTTTGATTTGCATCATACTTGAGCCTATAATCAATCGTACCCTTCAGGTACCTCAGAATATGCTTCACAACAATCAGGTGAACATGTCTAGCATTCGTTAGGAACTGGCTCAAAGTGTTCACCACAAAGCAAATATCTGGTCTCGTGTTCGTCAGGCACATCAAGGACCCAATCATCTGACGATACATCGTGGCATTAACTGACTCTGATGAATCATCACTCAATACCTTTAGGTTTGATGCCATAGGTGTGCCCATGGCTTTGCATTCCATCATCCCAAACTGCTTTAGGATCTCTACTGCATACTTCCTTTGTCCAAGGAAGATTCCATCTGCACTCTGCCACACCTCCATACCTAGAAAGTAATGCATCATACCCAAGTCCTTCATCTCGAACTCGGAAGCAAGCTTCCTCTTCGTGTCGACAATGAATCTATCCTCTCCTGTCACAAACAGGTCATCCACATACAGTAGGAGTATCACTGGATTGCCTTCCTCAACCTTGTAGTAAAGGTTGGAATCCGCTTTACTCTTAGTAAAGCCCAAACTGGACAGGAAGCTGCCTATCCCGTCGTACCATGTCCTGGGTGCTTGCTTTAAGCCATACAAGGATTTCTTCAATCTGCACACATATGAATCCCTGTCATGTGTCTCAAAATTGAGTGGCTGCTCCACATACACTTCCTCTTCGACTACACCATTCAAGAAAGCCGTATTGACATCCATCTGTTGTATCTTCCACTTCATTACTGCAGCCATAGAAAGTACTGTTTTGATGGAAGTGTATCTCTCTACAGGTGCAAAATTCTCTTCATAATCTATCCCTTCTTTCTGGGAGAAGCCACGAGCCAGAAACCTTGCCTTGTATTTCTCTATGCTACCATCTGTAGCATGCTTGATCTTGGAGATCCATTTGGAAGTCACAACAGACTTCCCTTCTGGTCTTGGGACCACATCCCAAACATCATTCTTCATGATCGACTGGTACTCCTCGATCATGGAATCCTTCCATTACTGCATCCCAGATCCTGTTAACTTCAGATTCTTCAATATATTCAATTGATAGTTTTCTTGAACTTTGTTGCTGGAACAAATGTCGTTGTCCTTCTTTTGTAGGTGATTGTACATGATCTTTCCTACAAGTCAAATTCAATTGCATGATTAGAAACTTCTCATAGTTTCTAGAACAAAATCTTACACATAAGGACATATGTCATATAGTCATGCAATTATCTTAACCAATGCTTCAATACAACATTTATCCATATCCTGTAATCATACGGTAACTTTCTAGATGTCTTCCATCTCTACCAGAACATTGTTAAGAGTGTGCACTACTCCCAACATGTCAACAAAGAGGTTTCATTCTAGATAAGTAGCAATGGAATGTTGTATAGTACCATAGGCCACTTACCCATTACTTGCATATTAGTAGTATCTTGTTCATTAATGCAAATTTTATAGTATGCATAATATACATCCTAAATATAGGAACATAAGTATGTACATGACTGAACAACATCATTTAAGTAATCATATATACGAGAAATGACAATTCAAATACTTATCTTTGTTTGGTTGTTGGGTGGAACCCTCTCAATCTTTGCTTCCTTGCAAGAACTACTAGAGTGTGCTCCCTCTTGATCTTTGCTTCCTTGCATGAACTACTGGAGTGTGCTCCCTCTTGATCTTTGCTTCCTGGATTATATGTCCTTGAAATTATATCCATCTTGGAACACTATGCATGCTTAAGTGTGCACTAGAGTCATCATTGTGTCATCCTCAAGATCTCATACATAATCATACATTCATTAGTATAATCTCAATACTATCAAAATATTATGATTCTAAATAATCTTAAACATGTATGGTCATGGTCATTTCACACACAATTAATTCACCACAAGCATTAGTATTCAAGGTTTCAGGGAGGACTTCTTTTACTCATGCATATTCTTATTTGACCATAGGACTCTTCTGGTTTGTCATATCATTAATCAAAGTAAGAAGCATAATATGCCTAAGCCCATGATTACTCAAACCTATAACTTCAAGAATAATCATTATCAATCATACAAAAGTATACTTATATGAGACCCTAACACAAAGTAGGATTCTAACTTGATATAGGAAAAACATACCTGGATTATCATGTTTGCTAGTTATGTCTAACATAAGCAAACAATGTCTTCTTTGTTCTCTTCAATGATTTAGATACCTTGTGCTAGTAACCTGCATATCTCATAATTTATGCATTGTAGAACCAAATTATACATACCTCGTAAGTAGAGCTTCTATGTGATCAATGGCTATGGATGAGTCTTTGTCTTCATGTCACCATGGTCATATGCTCTTGATCTAGAACTTGATTTGTCTTTCTTGATGTACCTTTCATGTTAGTGGACAACATCATCCTCATATAATACCATACTGCATTAGTACAATCATAAGTGTCATAACCCTAATTAATGAATGTATTCTATCATTCACACGCATTCATACTTTTACTAAGGTGATAAGACAAGTCTAAAATTAATCAAGATTGTATTAACCTCAATAATATGAAGACAAACATATCATAAAATTAATCATGAATAGATTTCAAAACATACTTGTATCTCCTCAAGTCATACCTGTCAGGATTGCTTGTAGTCTTCTTATGTAAGGCCTTAGTCTCATCTCCCTTTGGAACTAGAATCTCTTCACTTATGTAGGTGTCCAATTCATTATCTTCTAGGATTAACCCAATCCTATGCACTTTGATTTGCTGAAACTGGATCTGGAGTTGTCTAGGGTTTGACAGATAAACCCTAAAAATCCAAACTTGGAATTTCAAACTTCTGTCTAGACAGGGAGATGCAGATGAATGAGGCAAGCAAGCTGGTGTGCTCATATTTTGCAAACTCCAAAAATTGACCCCTCAAAATTGACTTGCGAGTTTCAGATCTGTAGCTTCTGTCAAATTCTGGTTTTCTGGTCAAAATCCCGAGCTAGGGTTTGATAGAGCCCAGGGTTCTACCCAACCAAAAACTTCGATCTTGGTCTCTAAATTTTTATTTTGATGAGGAGAATCCAACTGTGGTCTCAGATTCCAAAAAATCCAACTTTTGCAGAAACCCTAATTTCCCGCAGCAGTGACAAGCCAAGAATGAAAGTGCTCAGAATCCAATTCTGTTTTGACAGAAATATATGCCATATTGTTTCTGACGTATCTCTAAAATTTTGGATCCTCAGGGTCTGAAACTTTAGCATGTGGTATACTAACCTGTCATCTTTCCAACCCCACAGATCTGACCTCAAATGGATTCTCTATGAGAGAGATATGCTAATTGTCGCAACATGACCTGTTTATGGGATGAAACAACATAGCGAACTTGTATGCAGTGCCACGTGTCACTGTTTCAACTTCGGCCTCTGAAACGCGGATCTGTGAAACTACAGTCTGTTCCCTAACTGCCACTTTTTACAGAATTCCATTGGAGCTTCCTAGCCTTATATATGACCTATGTTCCTAGGTCACCTATTTAGGGCTGCAATCTGGAAGAGGCAGAAACCCTAACTTGTACGAATCATATCTCACAAAGTACAATGAATTTGAGGCTGATCTTCAGACACAAGGTACATGAACATTTCATATTCGTCCTGTAAAAGTTTCAGATCCTGAACCTTCGCCAAAACTGATTTATAGCTAAAGTTCCACGATGACTAGTTTTTACTATATCAAGCGCTAGCTTCCAAATTGTCGCAAGTGCAACAAGTGTCGTAAATGCCATACAATGCCTTCCTTCGAGCTAGCTATGATACCATGTTAGTTTTTCATCATTTAATTCAATATGATCTAGGATCTTAACTGAGAGAACAACATGTACAACATATCAAACATAAGAGACAAGAGACACAAAGCATTTCATCGGGGAAAACCAAGAAGGTGAAAAACCCCGCAACTTCCTCAGAGATAGAATGAGCACCAATACAAATATCACAAAGATCAAACCCCAAAATATATATGTCTCCAATAGCTACTCCTCCTCCATTTGTGCACACTCCTCTCTCTCAACTATGTGAGTTGGATGGGTGAGTGAATGAATAGAATGAGAGAGTCACACTCTCTATTTATACAATGACTTGACCTGCCTTTAAATCTAACTGGGCCGACCTTCCTTAGGAGAGTCTAATAACCCATTACCACTTGTTACTGGGCTGAACCCACTAGGGTGGTCTAATAACCCTTTAATCCACATCGGGCCGACCCCACTAGGGTGGTCTAATAACCCATCAAATATAAGTTACAACACTTACAATGTAACTTGCGACACTTGCAAATACAAATGACGACACTTCCAATTGGAGGAATAATACATCTCCATTGGGGATACAATAAAGTACAAATGTAATACATACAATATACAAGTGAATATCTTCCGAAGTTACAAATACATCAACAATATATTCCCCCAAAAGTTTGTCCTGACCACAAAGTTGGTGGTACCGTAGAGTCTTGAATTGGGTGATAGTAATTGGATATATGGTCCTTTTTGTTGATCAATCATTTGTTGTGGGTTGCAAGTTTCGAGTTAACTTCTATGGTCGTTATAGTTTCTTCCATGACTGTAGTTGTAGTCCCATGGCTCTCAGATACAGACAATCCACATACCTAATTGTATTTATCCAACCTTCCGTAATGTCAAGAATGTAAAATAGCACGGAAGATGAACCATTGCAACAAAATAATAACCATTATGGAACCAAAATGTCAATCATTGTGATCGGTAGATAGGAATTCATCTACGAATTCACTAGTGGTATTAACAAAAGTCATCAAGCAAGCTACAACCTCACAAAACAAGATGGTTGTCTTGAGCGATCTAACAAGACTTGTCCAACATAATGCTTCTTAAGAATCAACTCAAAGCATCTCTGCTTGTAAAGTCTGATATTATACTTAAATTGTATCATGGATGGTCTTATAATATAAAGCAGAGTTTTGTGGATATCATATTTGTTGACCTTGAATTTTTTCTATTGTCATCACATGTTTGATGTAGTTGATTTTAATTGATGTTGTAATACATTCATTCTCGTCCCTGGAATGCCTCCGAATCCTATGTTTCCCCCCATTCATACACTTGGATGCTTAGATTGCTATAAGCCTACCTGAAATCCAAATCTTGAACAAATCCAAGCCCTTTTAGATTGACACGTGTAGTTCACCTGTTTACTTAAGTATTATCATAAACCTTCAGCTTGAGTATGTATCAGTAGAATCACTTCGCTCCATGGCATTTTGTCCTACCATCTATCTCAAAAATAAACTTTTTACCTGTAGTGCTCTTGCATAACTCCTCAGTTAATACCTTTGCCACATTACTTGTTTGAATTTTTGCCAACTTGTGATGGATAGTTGTCCATGGACCTTGCTGACTTTGTCACTCATTAAATTTTTACCATCACAATATTGTAGGTAGCGTTCCCCGTTTCTTTTTTTCTTTAGCACTCGGTCAAAGCAAATTGGTATACAAGTGCTTGTTCATATGACTTAAGAGGGTCGTTTCTACTCTTACAAATCATTTTGTCAGTGAGATTTATTGGTGTTTTCTCAATAGCCTACGATGGTTGTCCACTCTGAGCACTTTCTGCAGCTAACGGGCAACCCCATTGTTTGTCTTGACTACACTCGTTGGGCATACTATTCGAGGATCTTGCTTGGCCAGTTGAGGGTTTGTTCCCACTGGCCTCAGGTTTAGACTGACTACCATATCTCACATGAGGATATAATTTGTCAGTGCTGTGATTTGTATGAGATTGAGACCTTAGTATGTGTCTTCTTGTAGAGAGGTGATCACTCATACATACTAGAGCTTATGGAACATATCCAGTCCCAATCCTACCAGACTGATCATTTCTCTTCCTGCCCATATATTGGGGGGTTAATCATATTATAGATACCCTCGCGAGAGATGAAGAGGACATCATGGCAGTCTGACAATGCACACCCTCCCACACCCTCAGGACATGTTCCACTTACATGAGTTGTGCATGCACTGGTTTGTTCCAGCACATATACACCTTTGATTCTGGGTTGAGCTGTTAGATACCCATCACTAGATTTTTCTCTTTGGACTTAGATGTTACAATATCTCCAGTTGGTTGGGACTCTTACAAGATCATCTAGCCATGCCCTATTTGTCTAGGGCATTCCCCAAAGGACACTTAAGGGTTTGCATTGCTTCACCCATAGTCATGGTCTATGTTGCATGATTTTCTGGAACTGCAGAAATACGGGAAGGGATGTTCAGAATGGCTAGATCATACCACTAAATTTTTCAGGGGACCACATATTGGGGATGGCAATAATATGCGTGCACGCACAAACACACTTTTAAAAACCAAGGAAAATCTTACTGGCACCCCCTAGTTCCCTGGAATATATGGATGGGGGGGTGGTTCAACTACCAACTACTGTAGGAGTGAGTAACCCCGTGGGGCTTAGATTGATTAGAAATGGAGACTTCATGCTGAACTCTGCCTTGAAATAAGACATTTGAACTGATTGAGCTAATCCACCAGGCTATATATATAACCTAAAAAAATAAAATTAAGGTAGATTCAAGGATACAAAGTTATTTATGGGGATTTAAGGTTAATCTGACAGATTACCTGATCCTGTCAAAGAAAGGGTAGGACAATGTGTCTCAGCTAAAGAGATTTGGGACAAACTAAAGGATCTATACTCAACTGCAGGATAGGAAATTGAAGCCATTACCATCAAAGACTTGATGCAAAACTTAATCAACCATGAAGGTAAAGGATTTCCTAAACACTCTGTCTGTAATAACTCAGAATGCGATGATTGCTCTCATACGATTGAATAAGTTGATGAAGGTATTGTGGATCAAGAGACTGAACTCATAAAATAACTACAAAAAATTCATAAATTGAGGCAGATCACCAAAAGACAATATGAGGAGATCAGGCAATTCAAGACTCAATTAGGAATGGAAATGATGGAAATTAGGAGAAGAAATAATGGAAATGCCAAGAACATGATAAGATGCTGGAGTTGCAACTTTATTGGACACACTCCAAGATTTTGCTACAAAGTAAGATGTTATAGGTGCAATGCATTTGATCATAAAGATCAAACCTGCATAAAATCAAAATTTCCATTGACAAGAGAAAATGTCTCACACAAGTCCAAGAAGGAGTCCAACAAAGTCTGGAAAAGAAAGAGTGACAGTCAAATGGAACAATCAGGCACTCACAATCATGAAGAAATTGCAGATATTCAAGGAAGTCAAGATTTCACAAAACAGGGAAAAAGAAGAGACTAAAAATGTTGAAAAGGTTATAGAAGAAAAGGATTGTGCCATTGGTACTTCATCTTGGTACTAAAACTTCTCCCAAATTAACAAAATTATCATGTCCAAGGATCTGTGAATTTTTCATCATCCAGAGGATATCATTTGGTGTTGATTGTAATAGTAACAGGTTGGCTTCCAAAGGGAGGGATCAAGACCACATTGCCAAGGAATGCTTGCAGACCATGTCTTGAAGGACCAAGTCTTGTGTTCTTAAGAATCGTTGAGCCAAGTTATTTTGAGTAACATATAAAATGTTTTGAGACAAGAAGAATTGGGTTGCATCCCAGAAATATAGAGAATGACATAACTGTGCATAAGCGTACAGGGACAAAAGGCTTGATTATGGTGGCAAAGCTAGAATCTGCTTACCGAAGCTACATAAACCACCACCCTTTCTAGTGCTTATGGCTGTGCTCCTGTCTTTCCCGCTTCTTTTTCCTATTTATCTACTAATAAACTTAGGGCATACAGGGTAGCATGAAGATGAAAGCATGGTGAGCACTGCATTTATTTGGGCATAAATAGCGCACTCCTTTGACCTGAGTGCCGCCTTCCTTCCACTTACACCATAACAACTTCCTTACCCACCGATAGGTACCATAGCAGCTCATTCTGCAACATTGCTATTTTATCCTTAAGTTTTTTTTTATGTTCTTTGATACCTCTATCAGATTCTGATGATTGATCTTCCAACCTGTAGGTTATGGATTCATTTTACTCGATCTCCCCCATTAAAGGAAGTCTCAGAATGTCGGAAGCTGAAGGCACAAAACCAAGAGAAAGATGTTCTGATCAATCGGCTTGACAATGAAATTCATTCAGCTAGGTCTTGGTTATGCATGTATTGTTGATTTATTTCAAAGAGATCTACTAATAGCCAGTTGTTTTACCTTTTCCCTAGTAATAATGGTAAGACATGATGCATCTACTTTCAAGTTCCTTACATAACATAGCATTTCAGGGAAAGGGATGAGCAATTAGAAGGAATGTAGCACAAGGTTTGATTTGCACATTCAATTCCTTGAAAGACAGGTGTCATTATTGATTCTCATAAAGGGCCTTAACAATCACAATATGGGTCCAAAACTCCTAATACATAGGGTCAAGAGTACTAAATATCAATGTAGATGTAGCACAGGGTTTGATTTGGGTATTCCTTTTGTTTCCAACACTGCTTATCACTCTTCTGGTCAAGCTGGTCATGTATGTCACAGTTATTGCTGCTCATACCAAGGTCACTGTGCATGTATAGCACTGAGATATCATCATATTAATACACCATTACCACTGTATACATCACTGTATCTAGGATTTCATCATTACTTGATCATCCTCATTAGCCATGCTCACCTGCAAGTCATTTAGGTTCTGTTCATACTATTCATACACATCAAGGTTCTGCTCAGCATACTTTTTCCTTGTAGACTCAGTCAAACCAACTTTGCTCATGTGATTTCGATCCTATTCTTTTGTAACATAGTAACCTGAAAATCTGAGAATACTTTAAGAGATTTGTTGTTGTAGCTATTCTTCAATGATCTGATTGTTACATCCTTTTCTGTGGTTGCCACCGAATTGCCTTAGTCACTGTCATTGTCATAATTTCACTCCTCCATAAAGACACCAAACGGTTGCCTCAGTGATGCCCTAGACAAGTATGAATTCTTAAAAGGATAAAAGTGAAACTTCTGCTCATCTGTAGTTGCTGCTGCGGCCCTTGAAACTCTCCTCTCAAACCACCGAAATTAGAGCTCTGACTGTCCTCCACGAATTCCCAAAAATCAGAGCTAAAAAAAAAAAAATTTTAAAAAATTTCCTGTCTACTGTAGCTGCTACAATACCCGAAATTCTCCTCAGTGAGCAGTCCGAAAATCCTCAGAGACACCACCAAATTTCTTCACACTTATGAATGAGTTGTCAAGTGTATTTATACTAGTCTTATCATGGATTTTTACTGAGCTGACATGCAAGAATAATCATTTTTAATTTAATTTAATTTTTTTATTTGCTGATCCGACTTCTCATTGAGATTTTAAATTCATTTTTATTGTTACAAATTTTGCAACCGACTTACTTTACCCTCTCCTTTTTTTGGGGTTGTTTTACAAGGAATTTGGACCCTTACTTTACCCTCTTATTTGCAACAAATCTCAAGCTCTGTTTATAGACGAATGCCACATATCAAATGCATTAGAATGCCAAGATGCACTTGCTCTACAACTTCTCTGTATTTGCATGAAAGTGTAAATCTCACAACTTCAGTCATTTCTACAAATAATGCAGATAGGCGGGCATTTTGTAAAGCACTGCGGGCATTTTATGATGTCTGCTGACATTTCTTCACTGCATGCGGGCATTTTCAATGGTTCCAGTGGGCATATTACAACTGGCTACGGGCGTATTTTACACAATTGAGGACATTCTTCACTTGTCTAATCAATTTAACTCGACCTAATTGCAATTTCCCAAAGCTTGTGGACATTTACTTGGTTGTCGAGGGCATATTATTCGTGCAACAGGAAATTCTCCATTGATTGCGGGCATCTCAGTTTGTGTGTAGGAATTTCTTGTATGTATGGCAGGCTATTCCCACGTGCATCTTTTAACCCATATGCAATCTTACTATGCCTGCGGGCATTTGTTCCAAGTCTTGCATGCATTTTTAAGGTCCACGTGGGAATTTCACTAAATTTGCGGGCATATTCATACCTTGAAAGCACCTTGCAGTCATCTCTGTAGCCTTGCAGAAATTTATCAGTGCTTTATGCATTTTGTTGGACAAGAACTTTCAATACAACAGGAATTTCTTCAATACCTGTTGGCATTTGTGGGCATTTTCAATTATTTAGACCATCTTGCGGGCAATTATTCTATTCCTGGCGGGCATCTTCACCTCTGAGTGCAGACATGTTGAGGGTTGTGCATGCATCCTTTTAAGAATGGCGAGCATTTCAACAATAATTGCGTGTATTTTTTCTTTTCAAGAGACTGCGTGCATGTATTTTCAGTATGGCATGCATTTTCTTACCTTTTGTACTGTCTCCAATCATGAGTTTGGATATCAATCTTTCACTATCTTTCTGGAAGACTTGACTAGAGTATACATATAGGTATCCCAAGTGAAGAGAGATTGAGTCTGGCAGACTTTGAAACTTTTCCAAATTGATCTTCTAGACAAGGTATCCTCAATATGCTACTTCGATCATCATGCTGTTATTGAAAGATGAATGACACTTACTAAAGATTTGATTCAAAATAGTCTTGACATGAGAATAATTTATACTTGTTGATAACTCCCTTGTATTTGAACTTCTTAAAGAATTATACATTACTTCATTATTGCATCTCTTGGATCACAACAAGTGTTTCTTGAAAAAATGCCTTACCCCCCCTATTATAGTGCCATGATCCTTGGACCCGATTCTTGCTTGGAGTAATCATCAACTTCTCTTGAGTTCATCCTCCATAATAAACTCAAGATGTACCATGGTCTTTAAAAAAAAACTTCAAACATGGCAACCACCTTCATTTGTGCAATGATCATCCACCTCATTTAGATCTAGGAGAATGTTCTTAAGAATTAAAGTAAGATTAAATAATTGTGAAATAAAGTATTAAGAATACAGATAGTTTATAGACAGTTTACTAGTGACTAACGAATAAAAGGATCTCAAGTGTAGTGGCTGAATGATTAAAAATAAGCAAGCGCCATAACATATAATAGTGGTGGATTTGGAAATTTGAATGATCATTTAGATATCAACTATGATGTAAGTGACCATTTATTATAAATGAAAGTGTTTTTTTCCCCACACAAAAAAACATGATGTATTACTTCAAAAAGATAATTACATTATAGTTTGTACTTATCCCTATAGCACAATACCTTACCGATGACCATCAAGTCATATTTCTAGCACTGAAGACAGCTTATCATCATCCTAGACTCAAAAAATACTGCCAACATAGGCTCATACTGATTGGTGTGTTGGCCATTACAAATACTATTGTAGATCATAATATCATTCCATTGGATACATACAAGGATACCCCATCTAGGTTAGAACATTACATCACTAGAGGTCTGAAGTTATATATATTCTCTTGTTCTTGCCAGGTTTGGGTTTCTTATTTGATCTTCCCCAGCTTTTATGAGTTTGTGTATCAGAAGTTTATAAGAGATAGTAGAATAGATTAAGGCCATTAAAGGATAGATTTTATGGTGTTCTGCTTGTCTTGTATTCTTCAGATTGTACATCCTATCACAAGAAATACTTATTTTTCAGGTCAAATATATGCTTCAAGGCAGTTTTCATGGTTACATTTTGTGTATTAGTTTTTGACACTTTTTTTCTTGTTCCTGATGTCTTGGAACTGATGATTAGATAGCATTAACCACTGATTATGCTTCATGAAAAATCGCTTGATTGGATTGTTATTGAAATTCCCTGTTATACTAGTCATCTCTTAGTACAATACACATAAATTAGATTTTTGCCCCAGTGTGCCCTTTCATCAGCTGTACCATTTGTGCTTTCCTGAAGCATTGGCTCTCAGTTAAGTAGGAGATAGTGAAATGTTTGTATCATATAGGTTATTGATTGCTTGTTAGAAGCTGTTGAATTTTTAATGGCTTCCAAAGTTACCCCAAATAATTGGCTAATTATCAAGACTGATGAGTTTATATAGCAACTGGCTTTTGGTGAGTCTTTGAACTGAAGTCACTTGTATTCTACAACACAACCTATGCATTCTTTATCTTTGATTATTTGGCTATTTGACATTATTGTGAATAGAGAATATAGATTGCTACTTTAGAACTGGTAAAAATCACATGAGACATTCATTCATGGGTTTCCTGGAAACTTTATGTAAGAATTAGAATGCTACCTTTTTCTCCAAGGAAAAAATATCAACTTTATATTTCAAGGAGACAAATGGTTACATTTCACAAGTGAAACAAGACATGTATACAGAAACCATTTAGCCTGTCAGTCATAAACAACTATCATCCATTGTCGAACCATCTGATCCTCCCTGTGTCCTACTAGAACCATGTATTTTTCAGAAGCTTCAAAACCATGCTTTGAGAGACTGTTAGCCTGCATGTTGTGTTCCCTATATACAAAAGTGAAGGAAATGGATTTAAATCTTCCAGTTGGAAGCTTTATCTCATCAAGAACTGATTGAAGATAGATATATACCCATTCAATGATCAACTTTGAATCTCCATATACCCAAAGGATAATCCTTTCTTCACTGCAATTCTAAACAGAGCTGCCAAGGCCTTCATTTCTGCTTAATTATCATAACCCTTACCATACCCCAACTTTGAAAGAGAAACCAATGGAATGTGAAAGAAACAATGCACTTCCAGCTCTACACCTCCCAGGATTTCCTTGACTTGTTCTGTCAATGAAACATCCTGCACTAGATATGTCAATCTGTGATGTCCCTATTTGTCTCAGGTTTATTTTTAGGAGTCTTCCTAATGTCATTATAGATATATTTGATAGAAGAGAAACTTCCAATGGAAAGTAAGCTTTATCCTTGAAGATACAAACAAGGAAGATGATTCATATTGAATATTGGCCTTCCATGCACAAACTATTGAGCTCCTCAACTGCATCAATATGTCATGTCTACAATAAGAATAACTGCACTATGTTATGAAATGCATATCACATGATTGAAATTTGTGTCTGCAAATTGTATGCAATTTTTTTCCAGCATTTTTGTTGTTTTAGTAAGCAATCGAAAAGTTTGGAATTATAGTTCTTATGCCTTGTGAGGATTGCAAAGAGCAGGTTGCTCTTGCATGATAATCTGTAGATATTTGGGTACATGTGTATATCCTGTTACAATCATCTCCTGAACATTCTTATTGTATTTTCTTAGACTTAAAAATAATGCAATATGGGTGTTAATGTTGCTCATCTCTCTAACTCTTAAAGGGTGCTAGCTCAATGGTAGAGCGCCTGCCTTACAAGCAGGAGGTTGGTGGTTCGATTCCTCTGTACCCTATTGATATTGCAATATTGGTATTTTTAATAAAATATATTTTATTATGATTTATTATGGCTATAGAGGTAGCTAAAGGGGGGGTTCTAAACTGATATTGTAGGTGGCTATGAGGGGGGTTCTAAATTGACCTTGTAGAAAACTATGAGGGGGGTTTTAAATTTCCCTCGTAGCTTTCTATGAGGGGGGTTCTTAACAACCACTATAGGTGTCTATGAGGGGGGTTTTAAATTGACCTTGTAGGTGTTTATGAGGGGGGTTGTTAACAACCTCCATATCTTACGATGAGGGGGGTTCAGAACCCCCCTATAGGTCTCTACAAGGGGGGTTTCAAACCGCCTCTGTAGGCCTCTACGAGGGGGGTTCCAAACCGTCCCCATAGGCATCTACGAGGGGGGTTCCAAACCTCCCCTATAGGAATCTACAAGGGGGGTTACAAATTGCTCCTATAGGCATCTACGAGGTGGGTTCCAAACTGCCCCTATAGGCCTCTACGAGGGGGGTTTCAAACTGCTTCTATAGGCCTCTACGAGGGGGGTTCAAAACTGCCCCTATAAGCCTCTACGAGGGGGATTCTAAAATTCCCCTATAGGCCTCTACAAGGGGGGTTCCAAACCGCCCCTATAGGACTATACGAGGGGGGTTCACAATGACCCCTATAGGCCTCTACGAGGGGGGTTTGAAACCGCCCCTATAGTCCTCTACGAGGGGGGTTCCAAACCGCTCCTATAGGTTTGTATGACGGGTTTATGAGGGGGGTTCACAACCTCCCTCATAGGTCTCTATGAAGGGGGTTCAAAACCGCCCCCGTAGGTCTATATGAAGGTGTCTACGAAGGGGGTTTAAAACCGCCTCTGTTGACCTCTACAAGGGGGGTCACAAACCGTCCTCAAAAGTCACTTTTGGGGGTGGTTCCAATCTCGTCAAAAATCGCCCTTAAAGGGAAAAACTTTTAACATTGGTGCCTTTAGGGGCGGTTTTTTCCAAAACCACCCCCAAAGACAAATCCCCCCTGTAGGTCACTTTTGGGGGCAGAAGACAACCCCCCCTAAAGGCCAAAAATGTAGTAGTGAATATATACATTTTGGAAGTTTTTTCTTTAAACTTTTCTCTTAAATAAGTCATTTTTGGGGAAAATTTGTAAAAAATGAGAAAATAGAGACATTTCAAACCATTTTTAATGTATTTTCAACTATTTTATGTATAAAAATGATACTATTTAATATTATTTTCCATAAAGTGATTATTCACATAAATGCAAGAAAAAGTATACCATATATTTGTAAATAACAAATTTAAAACATAATATTTATTTTCAAAATAAAATCTTAAATTCAAAACATTACGAAAATATCTTATCAAAAATTTGTCAAGTTTGACATTTTCCTCAACGACATGAAACTAATCAAGAATATCATGCAGGATGAAATCTTCATCGAAATCGACATTTTCTGCTTCTTGGCTCTCTTCCTAGACCTCAATGTGTTCTGCCATTGGGTCCTCTACTTCTGCAGAATGCCTAAAGTGGTCATTCTCGAACATCCCTTTTAATGGTGGTTGAGGATATTTTGACATCTTTGCCACAAGTGACTCACTAAATTCTCCTTTCTTCAAACCAACTTCTTGCATTTAATCTAGAAGAACATTCATAGCTAATTCTTTGCTTGATATAATTGCATTGTAGTGGAGCATTATCAATGGATATGCAATTTCTTCATTTTTGTAAGGAGCATGCTATTTTTGCACCTAATCACCACATACAAATAAAAAGTAAAATAGAATAATGAAACATAAATTTAAAAAATATATATTAATGACACTAGTTTCATATGTAATATCATAAATATTGGGCCTAATCCCGAGAACAAATCTAAAACCCAATCTCCGTCTTTTGAAAATATATCTATGAGATAACTAATCAATGCTTGTCTGCGCTAAGGGTTTCTAGGGTTTGAGTAGACTTTGTGTTAGGGTTTATTCGCTCATGGACCCACCTTCGGATCCTCGTCGCTCAGACCTTGAGGGAGCTTGGACTCCCATCTCAGACTTATTACGCTCTCTGGTTGCCTCTCAACCAACCTCCGTTAAGGTTTCGGCTTCATCTGCTTCCAAGTTCATAAAAAAATCCGCTGTACCCGAAGTCAATCTCTCTTCAACGGATTCAAAGTGCAAGGACGTCGCCCTCCTCAGAAAAAGGTCTGGTAGGTCACTTTACTGGCCTTTGACCTTCGCCCAGATCCATCGAAATTTGGCTTAACAAAAACTGGCAGCCCCTCATCGAAGGAGAAGTTCAGCAAATATTTTGTGGTAAGGGATTATTCGTATTTTATTTTGAAAAAAAAGAGGTCCATGACCAAATCTTCAGGAATGGACCCTATTTTATGGGCCCTAGAGGGATGTACATCAACAAGTGGGATCTCTCCTTCGACCCAGAAAAAGACATTCCCTCCATTGTTCCAGTTTGGGTTAAGCTCCCACATCTCCCCCTCCACTGCTGGAACGACGAAGATTTAAAAGCAATCGAAAATTCCCTGGGAAAATACATTGACAAATCTGAACCCAAACCCCCTATGTTCTCTTGCGCCAGGATTTGTGTTGAAGTAGATCTCGAGAAAGGCCTCCCGGAGGCCATCAATCTGTTTATGGATGGCTGGAATCATTTGCAGACTGTGGATTATGAGCATATCCCTTTTAAGTGCAAAGTATGCCACGAATACGACCATTTTCCCAATCTATGCACTAAAAGGAAAGCTCAGGATATCGAGGAAGTGCAAGGAGGAGAATGGAACGAGGTCACCAGGAAGAAAGGAGGCAAGGCCAACAATAGAAACCCTCTAGCATCCCCACCTAAAAATAAGGCAGCCACGAACAAGTTTCAAGTTCTATCCAACGAAGCAATAGAGAAAGAATGAGAACCACCAAGCAAGAATGAAGAAAATTTAAATTCAGAGAAAACACAGGAGATCCCCACCCAACAAAGAGAGGCCAGAAACAACCCAGAAAATCCAACGCTCCAAATTGAAGAATTAGGGAATGAGGTTCCCCTCATCGCAGGGGGATCGATCACTCGCTCAAAATCCAAGCTCTTCCATGAAGACACATCAGAAAGTAAGGAAGAAGAGTTGGAGCATCAATAAAAAAAGGAAGAAAACACAATAAAATACCAAGGGAACAAGAAGCAGCCAGAGAAAAGGCGTCGGGCAAGCAAACCAGTCTAGACCAGCATATAAGGATAATATCCCATGGCAAGTATCCCCAAGGAGCATTAGAAGAAAAGAGAGAAAGAGCAGCGACCCAGCCTTCTAGGAAATAATGAAAATAGTCTCCTGGAATTGCAGAGGATTAGGAAGAAAGCAGAAAGCAGAATCAGTCAAAAGAATAAAATAGTTGGAAAACAACACAATCCTCATGCTCCAGGAGACTAAAATGCAAGAGGCAGAAAGCCTCAATACCCTGAATCACATTTGGCCCATTGGTGAAGGGAAATCCATAAGTGCATCAGGAGCCTCTGGAGGACTCATCACCTGGTGGGATAAAGGTATTTATAAATGTCACTCCCACATCTCAACCAGACATTGGATCTTTGTTGAACTTGAAGATATAACCAAAAATGAAAGATATTGGATCGACAACATCTATGGACCTATTGTCTATAGCCATAAATAAATTTTTTGGAGCCAGCTAACGGCCCAGTGACAAGGTAAAGAATCCCTCCCTTGCATCTTGGCAGGGGATGTCAATGTCACCATCTCATCCAACGAATGAAGAGGGGGTTCCAAAGTTAGAGATCCATTTGGGGAACGTCTGGAAGATCTGCAGTCCTCTTGGAGACTAGTAGATATCAAGCCCAAGTATGGGAACTTCACGTGGAACAACAAAAGGACCGGCCCTGGGCACATTGCTGCCAGACTCGATAGGTTTTTGATTAGCTGCTCCTTCTTATCCCAAACCTCCATTCCTGACTCAAAATCTTGGCCTTTGCCACTTCCGATCACTGGCCTATCTCCCTCTTCTTCTTAGTCTTAGGAAACTTGGGTCCCCTTCCCTTCAAGTATAACCCTTCCTGGCTCGAAAACATGGACTGTCTAGAAGAGGTCAAAGCTATTTGGAAACAGTTTGTTCTTGGCTCCCTAGGATTAATTTGGGAAACCAAGCTCAAAAGTGTAAAAAGAATATTAAAAAACCGAGCCAAACAAAACTATAAGAAACCTGGCGAGGAACTAGCCAGGATTCAGACTGATCTGGACACTCTCCAGAACAAAATGGAACATGTCCCAATCACTGAAGGTATCTTAAGAGAAGGAAAAGAGCTGGATGCTAAGGTGCAGGATATTTCAAGAAAAGATGAAGAGGAGTGGAGGCTTCGCTCCAGGAGTCTCTGGTTAAAGGCCGACGATAGAAACACCAAATTATTTCATGCACAGTGCAAGGAAAGGTACAGGAAAAACACTATTCTGAACCTAACAATGGAAGACAGAACAAAAATTGAGGACCAAAATCTAATCAGGGCTAAAATTAAAGCTCATTTTGAGCAGTTGTACCAAGAGGAAGATGAGGCATCCAGGGAGGACATGGAGCAAATGAGTCGAGAAATTCCCAATCTTATATCCATCAATGCTAACAAAAAAATCATGGATCCGATCTCAAAAGATGAAGCTAGGCAAGCTGTATGGTCCCTGCACCCTAAGAAATCCCCTGGTCCAGACGACTTCTCAATTCACTTCTTCAGAAAGTGTTGGAACTGGCTTAAGAAAGACCTCACCAGAATGCTAAATTGGACTAGGAAAAGGGACAAAATTGGAGGATCAACCAATTCTACCTTCATTGCCTTAATACCCAAAGATAAGAACCCCTCTTCCATAGGGAGATATCGGTCGATTTCTTTGTGCAATTCTGCTTACAAAATTCTCACCAAAGTTATTGCGAACAAAATTAAGGGCCTCCTACCCAATATCATCTCTCCAAACCAGGGGGGTTTCATCGCTGGCCGACAGATCTATGACAATATTCTACTAGTCCAAGAGGCTATCCATTCAAGCGAGCAGAACAAAGATCTAGGTATGGCCATTAAACTTGATATGGCAAATTCTTTTGATAGAGTCAACCACACTTATTTATACACTATCCTGGAAAAATTTGGGTTTGCGAAGGACTTCATAAGCTGGATAAAAGCTTGTATTATCTCTCCCTGGATCACCCCCTTGGTTAATGGTAGACCCACCTCCTTCTTTCGTCTGTCCCGAGGCCTAAGACAGGGCTTCCCCCTCTCCCATTTCCCCTATGTCATCATGGCTGATTCACTTAGTAGGAAACTAAATAGGCTTCTTTCTTCTAGTTCCTTACCTGGTCTTGTTATTTCCAGAGGTGTTTCTCCGATAAACCATGCTCTGTTCACCGACGATACTATCCTCCTCGGAAGTGATTCCCCCTTGATCGCCTCCAAATTCAAATCCCCCTTCGATCTCTACCTTAGAGTCTCTGGTGGAAAAACAAATTCTTCCAAATGCAATATCTACTATTGGAACTGCAGCCCCCTAACCATCATAAACCTTGCCTCGATTCTTGACTTCAAACCCTGTTTGGATTGGTCTTCCTTAGTATTTGGGTATCCCTATCTCTCACAAAAAAGCCACTTCCCCCTTTGGACCCCTATAATTCAAAAGATCAAGAGCAAAATCAATTCCAAGGGATCCCGCTGGCTAAACTTGGCAGGAAAAGTCACCCTCATAAAATATGTTCTCTCCTCTCTTCTGGTTTTCACCGGTGCCATCCTAATGGCCCCAAAATCAATTATGAATTCCATCAGTATGGAAATAGGGAAATTTCTTTGGCAAGGAGGAAAAACACAAAGCAAAACATTTCATCTTATCAACTGGAAGATCATAAAAGAGGCAGATTGGGGATTCGTGAACCGACCTTAATGAGTAAAGCTATGGGAGCCAAACTCGTTTGGAGACTCATCTCTGGGAACAAAGATTGGTGGAAAGAAGCTCTCAGGAAAAAATACACCAGAAGCTCTCAACTGAGATGCTTGGACAACATCAAAGAGAAAAAAGGCACAACAATTTGGGATCTAGTTCTTTCCTCTGTTGATCTAATTAAAGACAATCTCTACTGGATTCCCGACAACGAGAAAAGAATCAATATTTGGAATGACATCATAAATGGAGCACATCCACTTGGTTCTATCCCGTACCTTCAAGACATCAAGCTTTGGATGAAAAACCTTGATATCCAAAACCTTGAGGACCTTGCCACTTGGAAGACCTCTGGGGCATGGAAAGGCTGGAAGCACTTGGACCCACCAGAGAATCTCAAGCAAGGCTACAACACTCTTCTCAATCTCCTTCATAGGAAAGCTCCTATAAGTCTCATAATTAAAGATAGCAGAGGATGGGGAAAAGTTGGTGATTACACAGTCAAGGATGGCTACGCAAGTCTCACCTGCAACACCAACCCCATTTCAAAGGTGTGGAATAAAGTTTGGAACTTGGACTGCCTCCCAAAAATTAAATTCTTCTTCTGGCTCTTGGCGCACAAAAAATTGCTAAATGCAGACAACCTAAGATCCAGAGGCATCGAAGGCCCCTCTAGATGCAGTTTGTGCAAAAATTCTGAAGAAAGCGCGCAGCACATTTTCATTGACTGTCATTTTTCTCAGCAAGTCTGGGCAATCACCCTAGGAACTCAATGGAAGAACTCCACAACTCCTAATAGCTTGAATCACATGATTGAACACTGGGGGAAGTCCTTTCCAGGCAGTATTAAGTCTAAACCAACCATGGCACGCATCTAGAAGCTCCTCCCAATGAACAGATGCTAGCAGTTCTGGTTGGCAAGAAACAGAAGTGTCTTTGAGAATAGAAAGGTCGATAGCTCAAGAGTAGCCAATAAAGCTACAATCATGATCTTCGAAGCTCTATCCTCCAAAGGTGTCACAATTCCAACTCATGAAGCTATCTCATGGTCCGAATTTCAGTGGTGTCAAGCTTTTGTAAAAACGAGCTCACTTCAGTCCAAAAACTATAAGAATTCTTGCTTCGATTGGGAAATCAGAAAAGACTAGGAGCAATTCACCCAATGGTGGACCAATCAAGACAGTTACACTATTTTCTTTGATGGGGATTCCAAAGGGAACCCTGGGGAGGCAGGTGCGGGTGGGATTATTTTTGATCCCGGCAAAAACAGAGTCACAACTTTCTCTTGGGGAATAGGAAAGAAAACAAACAATGAAGCAGAATGGTTGGCATTGCTCCATTCTCTGGAAATTGCTGCTTCTCTTAATGTTTGTAAGCTCAAGGTCTTCGGTGACTCAAGGCATGTTATTCAATGTATGATATCCGGATATAAAACTCAATGCTCAAAAAGCCACATAATTCATAGAAGAATACTCACCCTCTCCCTCCCCAAAGACATCCTTTTCTTCCATATTCTTCGGGGAAATAACTCTCAAGCTGACAAAGCAACCGACAAAGGGGTCACCTTGGATTCAGGCCAAGTCTTATATAATAATGAAAATTTGGGGTTTTTACCTATTCCCTAACTTCTCCATGCACCCTCACCACCTTTGGTTTCGTCCCACCCTTGTCCTTTCGTAGCTGGCGCGTGGTCTCTCATGTGGCCAGACCTCCCCCCGTCAGTTCCTTCGTTCCTGTCTTAATTTATCATCCCCCTCCTCGACCCTTATCCTTCGGAATGGATCATCTCTATGCTATTACCTTGCTCTCGTCTAAACTCGGTAGTCTCTCCATCAACATGCCTTTGAACTGCGAACACCCTCCCCTTTGTGATTGTCTTGCAGCTCTCCCTCCTTCGGTTCCATCCAGCTTCTCCATGGACGGGGTTAAGGTAGCCTTGGAAAAAATAAATTTCACCATGGAGGACATCAAACTCCACCTTCGCAGAGCCTATGAGGTGATATGCACCAGTATAAAGCAAAATGATGAATTAGCTACCGAAGTTCGTTACAACTCCACTTAGCTTTCTTACCAGGATACCAGGATTGATGATCTGGAGAGAAATATTTTCGAGCTAATGGGGAAGGTGGACAGAATCCAGGAATATGTTTCAAGATTCATCAACAAGACCCAAGGCATCCATTTCCAGGAAGCCCCAACAGTGAACCAAGAAATGACTGACGCTGCCTCTATGCAGCAGCAGAATGTCGGATAAATTCCCTTTATTTGTAGGTTTTCCATTTTTGCAACAGTTTGAATGTTTTTTTGCACTATATTATGCGGCCAATATGTAAGGATTTACTCCACTAGCAGTATAGAAAGACATAGAAAGTATCAGAATTGGAAATCCATAGTTAAAATCAACACTATTCTCTGCTATCTACAACTCTCTCCTTCTGGAAAACTTTCTCTATTTTTTAATGTATGGATGTGCACAACATTTTAACTATATAGATCTATACTTTGTTTCTGTTAAAAAATAATTAATCAATGCTTGTGGCTTCTGGTAGATGTTTACAATCTCTCCTTTCAAATCCCTTTCTTCACATGTCAAATTTTTAACCATGACATTATAAGTCAATATTTGACTATATTTTCCTTCACACTTTTCATTAATTAAAAGAGATTCATAGTTCTCATCTTTTGTCGAACATGCAAGATGTATGTTTTTAGTATCACTCATAAATGGATCACTATTGGAGCTACGAATATTAGGCTTATAATTGTAACAAAAATAGATAAGAATCTAATTAACTTATAGAAAGATAAATTTGATTTCTAAATTCAAATGCTTAATAATGCACTGCAAATATCTTACCAATAAAGTTGTTTCCTTGAATTTGCTTAATCCTTGAAGGTTTTTGGCACTGCTCCTCCTTGTAATTCTGAATGGAAAACAAGAAATCTGCATAGAGGTGATGTTGTGACATAAATACATCTCGAAACCACTTTATTGAATGATTGGTAAGTATAAGGCTCACAATCATAAGTAATGTTTTTGATAGTATCCATGAGGGGTATCTGCAATAACCAGGGAGTACTCCTTTTTAGGAACAAGATTGCAATGTTTGCACAATCACCGAAAATCACTTTATAGTGCACAGTGTTGAGCCCATTCCAAACTTGATGATCAAGGGTATCATTAAGTTCAACTTTTGCAAGATCTTGTCTTCTTCGTTGTTCTATTTTGGCTCTTTGAATATGAATTTTGAAAGACTCCAGTACTCTACTCTTCCTTGGTATCTTTGAAAAAAATAATTATATCTATAAGTAATAAAATGGAAATGAATTGACTTACAAATAAATAAAAAAGAATATATCATAAATCAACATACCTTTTTGTATGCTACAAACAAATGTTTTAAGTTTTGATTGGAGCTTGAGTTTGGATAGTTGCATCTGACATCATCCCAACTCTTCTTACTAAACATTATAACTATATCATCTTGTATTTTCATGTAAAACTTATGACTACATGATGTAAAAATAAATGACGTTTACAATCATATCTAATAATATAACACAATGCTTAATTATTAAAACATCTTAAGCTCAAAAAATAAACTTTAAAACATAAAAACAATCTACAAACTTACTTTTCAAATTCATTGCACATTTTCTCCATGGATAATTCACCTAACTTTACACGTGATAGTATTGTAGATATAAGTGTTTCATCCTTCACACCTTGCAATGATTTCCAAGGTGTTATAGTCATATCTTCTGGAAAATTATTGACGTCAGGATCTCCTTGACCACTACTTATTTTTTTTACCTTTTGATTTTTTATGCCAATATTCTCCCACATTATCTCATCAATCAAATCCCATATTGTCCCCATTCTAAATTCCAACTAAAAATGGTTATCTACAGCTCTGAATGCATCACTTCCTCTCAAACTTTTATATTTCACATTGTCCTCTTTAATTGGGAAACCTATTTCCATACAACATTGTTTTCAAAACTCTGCATCAACTTTCAATCTATAACCACCACATATTTGCTAAAATTCATTGTGGATAAATATGACCCTTTGAATGAATGTAATGGACATCCTATAATCACTATATGTGTTATATGTGTTGTGATTTATGCTAGTTTTGCTTCCACATCTGTTAAACTGGCATAAATGATGGATTTGACTGTTTGAAAAATAGGGTTTTTGGGAAACCCTTGCATCAATTCTCTTATGGCCTCTGCAGAATGATTCCCCCCAAAACATATAGTTGTAATGAAAATATCTTGATTCATCAAATGCATCTCTAACAGGAACATCTTTCGGGTGAACAAGAACTAAGTAGTCAACCACATGTGCATAGGGATTGTGCCTCATCAATGCTTTCAAGTTATGAACATGCAAGTGATGTGGTTTCCTAATTTAATACTTCTCCTGGCCTTCTATGGGTCTATAAATTTGGTTCACATTTAAATCAAACGTATTCCCATTGTGAACCAACTTATCCCTCTGTAATCAATCTCGAATGGAATTTTGTGTTAACTTGACAACACCATCACCTAGATCACCGCATAGAGTGATGATTTCCAAAATGTCCCCTGAATTTTCACTTTGATTTTCAGCGATAACATTTGATTCAACAGATTGTCTCCTCCTTTTATGTCTTGAAGCAGTTGTATCTAAATGAACAACATATTGATGGGGAATGGAAACACCCTCATCCATAGTTCTTTTGGAATGTGTTTCTTACTCTTACCAACAGAAGTAACATCCTCATCATCACCAATTAGTTGATCATGTTCAGTTGGGAGAGATATCTTTTTAAATGTAAGCTTCTTAGGTACTGTTATCACACAACTTGTAGTTTTCCCTAAAGGTATCCCATCCAGGATGGTAGAGGTTTTGGACAACTAAAGATGTGACCCAAGGCTTGCCATGGTTCCCAATGTAAGTGGGTGTCATGATAACCGAGGAAACCTTCACTTTAGATATAGCCTAAGCAAGATCAAGGGGGAGACCCTAGCTTAGCCAATGAAGGCTAGCGAATGCAATCAAGGCCTCCTAGGGAAATGTGATGGTGAAATGAAGGGAGACTAAGATGAAATAAGATCTAGATATAGAAAGGATAAGTGGACCCAAAGTGTTTAAGGAAGTGACAAAGTTCACTCGAGTGCAAGATAGGATCACTTATGGATTAGGATGAGTAGATCTAGATAGATCTAATGCCATGAAAAATACCAAGTGCGGCCCACCCCTTAAAAAGTGAAAAATGGTCCAAGTAGGGCCCACAAGGTCAAAGTTAAGGTGAGATGGCACTAGGGGGTATGCTATAGCATGAATCTATGGATTAGATAAAAGATTAGCAATACCCAAGTATGGGATCTAACAAAATCCCACCTACCCAAGGAGTGCGAATTGCCTCAAGGAGGAATAGTGCCTTGGATAAAGGGGAAAATGGAGTCGTATGTCCACAAAATTATAGATCGGGATAGTTAAGATGAATATCAAGGTGGTTTTCAATGCCAAGCACATGCAATGGCTAGATCTTCATATATCTAATGCATCACCTAGTGACCCAAGTGGGGCACAACCCTCAAAATGAGGAATGGGGCCCACAAGGTGAAGCACTAGAGGTAGGTTTTAGGGGATGATCTTTTAAATGAAGCAACAATCTCTCCTACCCACATCTTGGAACCAACAAATTAGCCTCCCTCAAGGAATGCGACTTACCTTGGAGAGACGAATATGCCTTGGGAAATGGGTCAAATGAAGGCCAATCACCACCAAAATATAGATCAGAATTGCCGTGGATACTATATAGGTGGATTTTAAGTTTCATCCCCAAAAGCATGCTAGATCCAAGTAGATTTGAAAAATAAAAATTACTAGGGTTTTGATTATGAGGGTTTTATGATCTAGAAACCATGGATAAGCCAAGGAGAAAAATACTAACCTTTAGAGCATGCCCGGATAATGAGATGAATGCTAGTTGAGATGAGGATTACTTTTCCAAAGATCAAATGGAATATTTTGAAGCCCTCTTGCCAAAATGACTTGTCCAAGCCCACACGTGTGCCCCTCTAACCTATCAAAACCAAGGAGACAAAGCATCAATCAATCTAACAAGATGAGGGTAGATACAAGCAAGAAATAGATGACAAAGAATGATTGGTACAAAGACAAAACCACTCCTTGTTTGATCCATGATTTGGAAAGAAGTTGCAGGGCAAGCCTCCCCACCAATGTGCATTCTTCCCAAGATGTCTTCTTCACCTGCAAATCAAAAGTATGGAAAAAGATGCAAGATAGCTACAAGATATCCTCCAGTGCAATGGACAAAAGCATTTACAATCATCACAACCAACATCCACTCCAAGATCCAAGCATTACTCCAAAAGATAGAATTTTATTCCAATAGCCAAGAGCCAAAAATTTCTAGATAACTTTTACAATGAGGGGGTCTCCTCCTTTTATAGGAGAGAAAGACCAAAACCCTAAACCACTTTTGAAAACTAGTGGTTGAGATCAAAAGATATAACAATCTAATCAACGACTAAGATGAGCCAATACAATATAAGACATGGATCACTCACTAAGTGATGACGTCATATCCTAAAAATCTCAATGAGGGGTGACATCATACATGGGGGTGGCTAATAACATGTGTGCCACAACAATAGGACCAAGACAAGTCACTAGGAGCACATGGTGGGGCTAGGAGGTATTAATCCCCTTCACTAGCATGACCCCATGGCACAATAATATAAAATATGAGTCTATGACATGTCCAAGTATACAAATGATCAAATCCTGTCCCCATCATTAGAGAGAGAAATACAATAAAAGAGCTCATGTAGCCCATGTGGACCCCACTGACTGGTGAAAACTGATCTGGAAAAAGGGGGATACACCATGGATGACCTTTGAGTAGACCAAGTTCCAAACCCTTGCCTCAATTTCCCAAATCGAATTCCTCAATGACCTTTTTATTCCATTTTTTAATCCTCCTGAAAACCCTGAAAGTGCCAAAAATGACCTCTAGGGTGCCTGCACTGTCAAACTGAAGGTTCCATCATGTCTAGAAGGGGGGTATAATGGAAAAAAAAGTGGTTGGACCACCCCCTTCCTCTGTAGCTCCCTAGGAAACGACTTGCCTCCAATGCTCCTGCTAGACAGGCTGGATCAACATGCCCAAACTGGTCAACATGTGGATAACTGCTAGAATCATGCCCAGGAGTGCCTGAAACTGAAAGATAAGTGCCTCAATGGATCCAGAAGACCCAAATCCACTAGAGATGAGTACTAATATACCTCATGAGAACTTGTGGGGTCATTTGTAGGGTCCACCATACCTAGACAATGTAAAATATGATGATCTGGAAATAATAATAAAAATTACCAACTGCATCAATCATCATCTGGAGCATATGTACAACATATGGAATCATCAACAGGTGCATGTGGGACCATAGATCAACATCATAATGCATAAGTGGTCCATCCCATTACGGATCCCAAGAATGACCATGGTCAAACTATGTTTGACTAGGTCAAAATACAACCAATGACTAGATTATAACAAATGACTAAGACATGTTCCTTTAACCATATTCACAACTTGACTTAAAGTATAAACATCAATCAAGTGGCAGTTAATACATAGATATTCAATGTTATTTATAACTTTCTTGCACAAAATCTTCAAGGACATACTCATCCAATGGACATGGCCTAACTGCCAGCATAAGGTGAAGGCTAAGGACAAGGTTAAGTAAAAGGGGTGACTTGACCAACTTAATTAAGTGATACTATGGACGGGGAAAAAGGGGATATACACACTGTGTTGGACAAGATAAACAAAGGGAATGGCAGTGCCTCATAAATGGATAAGTTGTTTAGAGAGTTCTTATTCAACCTTGGCATCATGTCTACATCAAGTTTATCCAAGTTCATTAGGATCATTCATTTAATTTCCATGGCCTTTTTGGCCTATATGACCCCTCTGGGATTTTGCATGCGCTTAAAATCACAACTAATTGCAGCTTGCATCCGAGGTATATTTACATTTATGAGGTCAACAATCTTTAGATTTACAATTTATTTAGCCATTGCTTTTTAAAACTTTTTGGACCCTTCATGGGGTACTTTAGCATTTCATTGCTTTAGCCCTTAATTCATCATGTGTTTAGAAACACATTCTAGAATTTAGTTTCAATGGGATTTCATAAAAGAGATTTCCAATAATTTCCATAAGTAGTACATGTGCTTCGAGTTTTAGCCAACAACAACTCATGTGACTAGAGGGAATTCCGCACTAAGCCACACATTGGGGCAACTGACTAGAATGATCTAGGCATAAAATCCAACTTACCAGGGGCAATTTCTATCACCAACTCAGAGCCGAGACACAAAACGAACGTGGATGCTATCCAACACAGTGGTAGCAGCAGGGAAGTCCTCCATATCAAAATTCAAAAGGCAAGCCAGGGTGAAAGCCAAAATAGGGAAGGTCATGGATGGATGGAGTCAAGTGAATGTGGTGCCTAAGATATCAAACATAAAAGTCAGGAAAGACCATGTTCATGCTCACAGGAGGGTAATGAAACCAATGAGTATAGTGAGTAAACCTTAAAGTGCAAGTAATACATCCAATTTTATATTTTAAATCCATCCAAGATAGTTCATTTTATTTATTAATAATACTGCCACATCATGAGTTATATACCAAGTTAATGCTATGAATATGAATAAAAACAAGATAATAAATAATCAATGCTAACAATCACAAGTCTAATGGTCATATCACTATATATCAATCATCATCATTTAGAACCAATGAAACACTGCTGCAATAATAACATCTGGAACTCTAGGCACTGAACTGAATTTGTATGGAACAAAAGGTCATATCGGTCATCAAATCTAAGCTCTTAAGGATCAGCCTTGGCACAAGGTCTACACACTGTCTGATATAAGCTGCTCTGATGTGTAAGTGAAGATAAATGACTCTACTCATCATAACTGATCTCTGTAAAGGCAAAGCTCAGAAAAGTGCAGATATCTGCTCAGCAAAAATATAGCCCAACTACTATGGTGTGATAATAGGTACTTAATTTTATTTTTGGACGCCTTTTACTTATGTGCTTGTACTTCTTCACTTTGAACATTTTGCGCTCATTGTTTCTTCTTTGACGTTTCTCTCTTCTTTGGTGGTTCTCCCTTCTGAAGAGTGGCATTAATGACATCCATAGGATTTTCTTCTGTAGAATAAATTCCATTCAAATAATGGGAAAGTGGCATAGCAAAATCCTGCAAAATACAAACATTATTGTATTAAATCTATTAGATTGTCATATCATCCAAATTATAACAAATTCAAAAACATAGAAAAATATAAAAACCTACACTCTTGCGCTCAATATCGTGCACAAATCTTGCACAAAATTATGTGAAAATTCCGTCAACCTTATAGTTTGAAACCTTCAAACAATATCAGATTTTGACATAGGTCTTAGGCTGTTTCACTAGTGCACAAAAAATGTCTTTACCCAACACCAAACAAATATCTCACAACAATCCCAATGAGTGATAATATGTTTTGAGATATGCTAATGTAACACAATATAAGTGAATACTTTTTGGGTTTCCTTGATATCTCTCTTTCAAAAACCAAGAATACTCCATTTTCTCTTCCCCTGGTGCATGTTTCCATTCTCTATCATTCTTGGTTTTTAAATCCTCAATGGACAAAACTTCGTCACTGGAAACATTCTTAGATGGCTCAACTATTTTTTCGATAACTTCGTCATCGATCTTGATCCATAGATGTTTATGTTGATGTATTTTTAACTTCGGCATGTATTTCATATGTATATTGTATTCCTATAGAGATGTTATTATTCCTCTATACGGAAGTGTCGTAACTTATACTTGATGGGTTATTAGACCACCTTGTTGGGGTCGGCCCTGTATAAGTCATGTGGGTTAAAGGGTTATTAGACCACCCTATTGGGGGTCGGCCCTGTTAGCATTATGTTATGTGGTTAAGTTGAGGCCGACTTAGTAAAGGTTATTAGGCAAGTCAAGTCAAGTATAAATAGAGTGCGGGAGGCACTCTATTTGACCATTCACTTTCTCACTCATACACTCATTGGAGAGTGGCGCACTAGTGGATGAGGAGAAGCTGCTGCTAGGAGACTTTCTCTTATGCTTGGGTTTTGTATCATTGCTCTATCTATCTCTGAGGAAGTTATTGGGGTTTTTTACCTTTTTGGTTTTCCCCAAGGAAACTCTGTGTGTCTATTGTCTCATGTGATTGCTTGTTGTGATTGATATGATTGATATCTTGTACATGCTATTCTCTCAGTAAAGATCCTAGAGTATGTTGAATTAATGCTAAAAAATTAACATGGTATCAGAGCTAACCTGAGAAGAAGACACTGTGCAGTTGCGGAAGCTAGGGATTCTTGTTTATTGGGTTTCTCTCCACAGATATTGAAAGGAAGTAGGGTATTTTGACTCTCCTCAGCAAGGCACAACTTTCTGTCCAATCAGAATTCAATTCTGGGCACTTTCATTTTTGGCCCTAAAAATTAGGGTTTCCACAAAAAATGGAATTTCTGAAATATGAGACCATGGCTGAAAGCTTCTTGGAAAAATCAAAGTTTAGAGGCCAAGATCGAACTTTTTGGTTGGGTGAAGCTCTGGGACAATCAAACCCTAGTTTGGGGTCCTGTCTAGTGAATCCAGAAATTAGGGTTTCTGCAAAAGTTGGAATTTCTGAAATCTGAGACCATGGCTGGAAGATCCTCTAAAAAATTGAAGTTTAGAGACCAATATCAAACTTTTTGGATGGGTGAATCCCCAGGAAAATCAAACCCTAATTCAAGGTCCTCCTAGTGAATCCAGAAGTTTGAAAAGCAAATTTGAGGGGTGAAACTTTGCAGTTTTCAAATTTTGAGTATACCAACTTGATCAGCTCATCAAGGCGCATCTTTCTATCCTTTCAGAAGTTTGAAATTCAAAGTTTGAATTTTTAGGTTTCTCTGACAAACCCTAATCCAACACCAGATCCAGTTTTCAGCAAATCAAGTGGTAAGACCTAAATATTTTCTATTTCCATTTGAGTTTCTCATTAAAGATGTCTGACCACACCAAGCTTGATGATAAGCTTGAAGGGGATGATAACTTTCAATCCTGGAAGTATAGGATTGGGTTAATCCTAGAAGATAATGAGTTGGACACCTACATAAGTGAAGAGGCTCCTATCCCAGAGGGAGAAAAGACTAAGGCCTTACACAAGAGGAACTTGGTCAAGGCCAAGAGGATCATTGCTGATTCTATCAAAGACTATCTCATACCACATGTGTCATTTCTGAAGACACCTAAGGAAATGTTTGATTCCTTTACCAAGCTATTTGAAGGGAAGAACATAAATCGGAAGATGACCTTGAGGAATCAATTGAAGAACATCAAGATCCAAAATTAGGAGACCATGCAGTCTTATTTCTCAAGGGTCTCCCAGATAAAAGAACAACTTGAAGCTGTGGGAGAAGACATAGAAAATGGAGAAATGGTAATGACCACTCATAATGGCCTTCCTAGGTCATGTGATTCCTTCATCCCAGGAATTTGTGCTAGGAAGAAACTTATCTCTTTCAGTAGGCTGTGGGAAGAATTCTCACAGGAAGGAGCTCAGATTATACATCAAGGAGAGAAGATGGGGAATGAAGATCAAGCTCTCACAACACATACCAAGAAGAGGACACTTTTCCTCAGATTTCCCTAAGAATAAAAGGAACAACAACAACAACTACTACAAGCAATCTGACAGGTATGAATTACGGGTATGTTTGAAATCTGTTCATGATTAAGTTTATAATATGATTGTCTTCATGTTATTGAGTTTAGTAACAATCTTATTTAATTTTAGACTTATCTTGTTGTTAAATTTTGAGCATTAATTCACAATACTCTAGGATCTTCACTGAGAGAATAACATGTACAGTATATCAATGCATAACAATCACAATAAGCATGAAAAGCATCACAAGAATCAAAAGCACGAGAGACAAGAGACAAATAGTTTCCATGGGGAAAACCTTAAGGTGAAAACCCCCACAAATTCCTCAGAGATAGAGAGAGCAATGGCTCAACCAAAGTACAACCAAAATACACTAAGATGGTCTCCTAGTAGCAGATGATCCTCCTCCTCACTAGTGCGCCACTTTTTGAGTGAGAGAGATATACTTTTCCGAATGATCTAAATAGAGATCACATGATCTCTATTTATACTAACCTATTTTCCCAGTGACCTTATGGGGCTGACTTGTCTAGCTAGGTACATCCACATTATAATATATATATTTCAGGGCCGACCCCACACATGGTGGTCTAATAACCCATCAACAAGTACACACACTTGCGACACTTGTCAATCCACATGACGACACTTCCTTATAGAGGAATAACACATCTCTAATAAGGGTACAATAAATATATATGAAATACATTCCGAAGTTACATATACATCAACACTCCCTCTTAACTAGGAAGGTATTTCTCGACACAGATCTGCTAGACAAGTCTTCTTCTCGGGATCATCGTGATTGATGCATCGTCATCGTCATCGTCACTGCTGTTGCTATCTCAACCAATCTCTGACTCTACTCATCATAGGAAGTTCTACAGAGCCAGTACTTTTTCATACTGGATGTAGGCCCACCACCTGCAGGTCTTCGTCATCACTTGCCATACTGTGGAATCCTCAGGACTTATTACGTGCGTCACAAAACCTCGAAAGAGCATCCCAGGCTGTTACGAGCACACGACTCTACCTATAGGATCTCCCAGGGCCATATTATATGTGACCTCACCACAAAACCTCGCAAGAGCATCCCAGGCTGTTACGAGTAGACAGCTCTACCTATAGGATCTCCCAGGGACAGATTATATGTGGTCACCACAAAACCTCGCAAGAGCATCCCAGGCTGTTACGAGCACACAGCTCTACCTATAGGATCTACCAGGGAAAGATTATATGTGGTCATGGCAAAACCTCTCAAGATCATCCTAGGACTTATTATGAGCACACAGCTCAACCTATTGGATCTCCCAGGGACATATTATATGCCATAGGACAAAACCTGGAAAGAGCATCTGCCAGATATCCCAGGGCTAGATTATATGCCATAGGCAAAACCTCGAAAGACTATCTGCAGATCTCCTAGGGCCAAATTATATGTCCTCCTGTTAACACCCAAAAAGTGTCCACTACCTCATTACCACATTATATGGCTCATTTGTCAATTTTCCTACCATTTTTCCCTTAAAATCCCAAAAAATCCCATTAAAAAGCCTCCAAAAGGCCTAAAATGCCTCCAAAAGGCCACAAAACCATCAAAATAGCCTAAAAAAGGCTAAAAAAACCCCCTTTTCCTCCAAAAATAGCAAAAATCCCCTAAAAAGGGAATAAAAAATATAAAATAATGAGGAAAAGGAGGAAAAAACCCTATACAGCTGCCCTAAACCATGTGTTTCCTAAAACCATGGGTCAGCACTCCACCACCAAAAAACTATAAATAGGTGATGGAGATCCCTTATTCCATATCCACAATCACAAGCACCCTTACTCTGCCAAAATCTCTCTCGAAACCCTAGTTCACCTTTGGACTATTTTCACCTTGAGAGCCACCTTTGGCCCATTCCCAACATTGGAGAAGGAGAAGGAGCATTCAGAAGCTTGGAGCATCCTCTTGGACACTGCTAAGGGCTTCACCAACCTTGACACTCAAGGTAACATCAATACAAAGTCATTCTTTCATTTTGGTGTTTATGCTTCATGCTTGTCTTAGAAATAATTTAATTTTTTGTTTTTGCATAATTAGTTTAATATACTGAACTGCTACTAAGGAGTCCATTCTCCTTAGTAGGTGCTCATTGGCACAAGCTAGGGGTAAAACCCTAGCTACACCTCCCAGAGCAAAACCTCGAAAGAGCATTTGCCAGATATCCTAGGGCCAAATTATATGTCCTCCCAGACCAAAACCTCAAAAGAGCATTTGCCAGATATCCCAGGGCCAAATTATATGCCATAGGCAAAACCTTGAAAGACTATCTGCAAATCTCCTAGGGCCAAATTATATGCTCATCTGCATAACCTGATCCACGGCCATAGAGTATCAACCTGATACTCACCATACATCATCCTGATGTACACATGATCATCTTGATCATCATCACTGCAACATCTTGCTGCATGTCATTTGGAGCAACATATTGAAGCTCGTCATCCACGATCATCCTGATCATACAATGCATCTACCTGATGCATACCAAGTATCTACCTGATACATATCATCATACATGATCCACCTTATCATACAATGCATCCACCTGATACAAATACAAATACATGATACATATCACCATACATGATCCACCTGATCATACAATGGATCCACCTGATACATATACAGATACATGGTCCAAGCATCCAACATGATGCATATACAAAAATACATACACATGATCCAACCGATCATATCCAGCATCCAACATGATGCGTACATACATATATACATGATCCAACTGATCATATCCAGCATCCAACATGATGCATACATACATACATAAAAATGATCCAACCGATCATATCCATCATCCAACATGATGCGTACATACATACATGAAAATGATCCAACTGACCATACAAAGCAGAAACCAGAACATCATCCTGATGCTCGTCATCCAGCGCTTACATCCATAGCCATGTGAAGGATCCTCCTTCCAACATGCTTGGAATGGCTTCAGCAAATGTGTCCATCACTTCTTCCTCGAAGTGTCATCAATCCGAAGAACACCAAGCCTCTCTCTAAAGTACTCGAACTTCACCCTAGCTAGTGGCTTCGTCAGCACATCTGCAATCTGCTCGTCCGTCGCAACATACAGGAGCTTCAAAGCTCCTCTCTGCACCATATCCCTGATATAGTGATATTTGATATCTATGTGTTTCAACCTGTCATGAAACACTGGGTTCTCAGACAGCTTCACACAACTCTGGTTATCATAGAAGATACCAGTAGCATCCAACAGGAGATCAAATAACTCAGACAGTAGCTTCCGTAGACATACTGCCTCACAACTAGTTGAACAGGCTGCAACATACTCTTCCTTAGCTGTACTCAGTGCTACGCAGGACTGCTTCCTGCTAAACCAAGAGATCACACCTGATCCCATACTGAAGCAGCACCCAGATGTGCTCTTCCTATCTGCAGCACTGCCAGCCCAATCTGAATCAACATAACCTTGCAGGTTAAACTTTTGATTCGCTTCATACTTGAGCCCATAATCCACTGTACCCTTCAGGTACCTTAGAACATGCTTTACAACAACCAGGTTAACACTCCTCGGATCTGCCAGGAATTGACTCAATGTGTTCACAGCAAAGCAAATGTCTGGTCTCGTGTTCATCAGGTACATCAAGGACCCAATCATCTGACGATACATAGAGACATCAATCGGCTCAGATTAAGCATCACATAAAAGCTTCAGATTCGATGCCATAGGTGTGGCCATGGCCTTGCAATCCATCATCCCGAATCTCTTCAGGATATCTACTGTGTACTTCCCTTGACCAAGGAAGCTCCCACCTCCACTCTTCCACACCTCCATACCTAGGAAATAATGCATCATTCCCAAATCTTTCATATTGAACTTGGCAGCAAGCTTCCTCTTAGTATCTGCAATCAATCTGTCATCTCCTATTACAAATAAGTCATCCACATACAGGAGTAGAATCACAGGATTCCCTTCCTCAACCTTGTAATAAAGATTGGAATCCGCTTTACTCTTGGTAAAGCCCAAACTGGATAGGAAACTGTCCATCCTAAAAATTTAAAAACAGCTTTACTCTGTATTTTTTCCTTTCGGCTGTCCCTTTCGGCCGCCGCATACCGCGTCTTTTTCCCTCTACAGTCGCGTCCCGACCGCGCCTTTCAGGCCTTTACCCGCGATCCGACCGTGGCTCTCAGACTGCTTCCGACGCTCTGCCGGCGGATTCAAGTCTGTTACCTGCGATCCGACCGTGGCTAATCAGCCTGTTTGCCGCGATCGGACTGCGCCTGTCGGCCTTTTTCACACGTCCCGACTGCGGCTTTCTGCCTCTTTCGGGCGTCCCGACTGCGCTTGTTAGCCTTTTAGCCGCGTCCCGACTGTTTCTTTTTCCATTTTTCCTGCGTCTCGACTGCCACTGTTGGCCCGATAGCCGCGACCCGACTGGGCCTTTTCCCCTGTTTCCTGCGTCCCGACTGCCTCTGTTGGCCCGATAGCCGCGACCTGACCGCCGCTGTTTCCCTCAAACCCGCGGTCGGCCTGTTCTGATCCGCCACAGACCCGCGGTCTGATTTCTGCTCTTTTCCTGTTTTGAGCCCAGCCCCTCTTGCTGCAATATTTTCTGCATTTGAACAGCCCTCTGTCCCACCTGCCGCCCACTTCCTTACAGCCTTTCTGCAACATAATTTCTGTTCCTTTTACAGAATCTTTTTAAAATTTCAGTATTTTTATTTCAGAAAATTTTGCAAGTTAAAAGAATCAATTTCAGCATTATTGATAGATTGGAAGTTGCCCTCCCTTGTGGCACTTCTATTTTTGGGTTCAACACCTCACGAGCACACACTCTGTCACATAAAATCAAGTGAGCCTTAAAAAGTACCTAACTAAACCAACATTCTAACCCCACTTGGGGAACACAAAAGAATCATTGTAGTTAGGTAGGATCAGGGGGATAGGCTTCCAATAACACCCCTTGGTTATTTCACTTGAGACATAGTTGTTGTCCAAATAGGGAACCAAAATCCCCTAGTACTTTTTGGCACGGTCACGACCAGTTTATCAGAGGGCCTCTCCCTTAGGAGGGTTGAAGTCGGGAGACTGGTTCCGGAGGCCTGAGTGGAATACCGCACTCCATTCAGTAACCGAAGGGCTACCTTTCGCGGTTCGCGGGATATCCCTGTATAGGGGTATTGCGGTCAACGAACTAAACGGCAGATTCACCTTTCTGGACGTGTCATGAACGGGGTATCTTAGTTGCCATTCTTCTAGGATTGTCTACCCGGTATCCCTCCCGGTAGGGGGATATCATAGCCACTTGGCTTTCCTACTCATATTGTCTGACTTGGATTTCATCACCTTGCAGAGGATATGTTTAGTTAAGTCAGAATACTTTTAGTTAGGTGTTTGCATGCTCCTTTACCTCCCTTTGGTCTAGTGAGTCCACCATTTTTCTTTTTTAGGAAACCTGCTGCTTGTTGGTATTCTGACCATCTTTGTTGTTACTCCACCTATTGTAGCACAGCTGTTGCAGTGGGTGTTTTGAGTTGGTTGTTGGCCTGAGTGCCTTGCTTTTTAGCTCTCCTTCTGCACACTCGGTTGCATTAGGATTTTTTGAGTTGTTTTCATACTCACCTCAACCCACAGAGACTTAGACACCATCTGTCACCATTGAGTCCCCGAGACATTCTCGGCGCCTCAGGGGCGAGCCCCCACAGCACGGTTCTCTCGACACCACTCGTCATAGATTCCGATCATTGTCCGTTGATACCACTCATCACAGATCTAGAGCCTTGTCACTTGACTCCACCCGTCAGCGACGTAGGTCTCCGTCACCAGATAGTGACGCACCTTACTTTACCTCTGATTCTGACGAAGAGTCTGAGAACCCTATTTATACTGCCCCTACTAGCCCCATGGCTGGTACGACTTTCACTCCATTTTTCATAGGGACCATTGGTGGCACATCCACCACTACACCAGTTACTACACCTGTTTTTGGTATGCCCTCCATGGGGCAACCATCTACCGTTCCCCTCACGGTACCTATTCCCACAGCGGGAATACCTATCCCCACTACATCAGTGGCTCACACTACCCATGGTGGTGCTGGACCATCCTCCACTACCTCAGTTCCCCCACTTGGGGGCACCACCCTAAATCTTGTCCCTCCACTTGGGGGCACTGGCCCCAACTTGGTCCACAGCACTACTGTGTCACAGCCTTCTTCCAGTTTTCCGTTCATGGCTAGCCTCAACCTACCTGACCTGGCCAGATTGACCAACGATCCTATTCGACACGACCCTATGTGGCCTCATATGCCTACCAAACTACCCTCTGACATCCCTAAATTCGAGGGTAAGGCCGGTGAGGACCCACAGAACCACATCATGTCTTTCCACCTATGGTGTTCCTCTAACTCCATTGTGGACGACTCTGTTCGCCTCCGTCTCTTACAACGCACCTTCACTGGCTCTGCAGCCAAGTGGTATATTGAGCAGCCTCATGGGACCCACGCCACCTTTTCTTCCCTGGCCTCGACCTTCCTGCAGTTCTTCCAGTTGCCAGTCCGCTATGACGCGGGCGTTGAGATCCTTCTATCTTGTAGACAAAACACGGCTACCCATATCACGGACCACATCCATGAGTGGCGTAGACGCCGTAGCTTATGCAAGATTAAACTAGATGACCGTATCTTCCTCGATTGGTTCCTCAAGTCCCTGCTTCCTGTCATCGCTAAGGATGTAGCTTCAGAAAGACCCCAGTCTGAAGAAGAGGCCATCCTTAAGGCACAGCAGTTCGACCTCATTTACGCCCAGTCGGGTTACCTTTATACCATTATACCTGACGCCCCTCGCGGCGAGTCCTCCCATCATGATGCGCCGGGGGCATCCCACGCTGCAGATGGTATCATTGGCCGTGTTTCTTCGCATCCCCAACCATTTTCTATAGCACGTCCTACCCCTGGCCCCGACCTGTCGAGGGCTACCTCCCAGTCTGGAGCAACCAACTCATATGCTCCCATGACACATCACCATTCCCATGGACCTTCGTGTCCACCTCAGTGCTTTGGGTATGCGACTCCTGCTTATGCTCCTCCAGTCGCCCCTCAGCCTTATTACCATCAGCAGACTGCCCCGGCTCCTGCGCCTTCACAAGCCCCACCAGCTTATTATTCGCCACAGGCAGCCCCTGCGGCACATCCACAACCTGCTCCGCAGTCCTATCAGCAACCCCCTCAAGTTGCTGCACCTGCTCAGCCTCAACCTACATATCATCCCCCGCAGCCTGCTCCTGCACCTGCGCAACCTCAGAATCCACCTGCTGCCCAAGGGCAAGTTTACGCCCAACAGAACCCGCAGCAAAACCAGAATAACCAACGTAATCAGGGCCAACAGAACCGCGGCAAGGGCCGTAATCGGGGAAACAACCAACCTGCAGACCAAGCTGGTCAACCGGCTAATCCCCCTGACAATAACAATGCGGCCCCCGCTAATCAAAACCCTGATCGCCCGCCCAAGCAGGCCAAAAACCCCAATCTGCGAACAAACCACCCTTGTTCTATTTGCGGAGTCTATGGACATTACACCCATGCTTGCCCACACTTGGAGCGAGCTCGTCAGCTTTGGGTTGACGAGGCCCATCGCCAAGGGCATGCGGCTCCCCAAGCACCGCCCAACCCCCCCCAACCTCAGCAACCCCCTTTGGTGCTGCAAAACCCATTACCAACCCAAGGCCTAGTGAACACTCAGCCGTTGGCTCCCCATCAAGCCAATGCGGCCCAACAACAACAGATCACCTACGCTGCTCCTGATCAACCCATGTTCGACTCAGGTACCCACCACTTACTGATGATGTCATCTGCTGACGTCAACCTACAGACCCGTCGGAACCAATATGGCTCCACCTCTGAAGCCACTCCCACGGATAAACCTACTAACGCTCATCCCACCGATCAGGCGTTACGTATACCTCCGCCTCCCATAGACGGCGCTGCGGAAGCACCTCGTTTCCCACTTCGCCGAATCAACAATAACCCTAACGCGCGCGCTGCGTCAAACTACAACATCGTAGATGACCTAGCCCAATCTCCCGCAGCCATGTCTGCGTTGGAAGTCTTGAAAAACTGCCCTTCCCAGCGCAAGACTTTACTTTCCGCCATCGGGGGGATTGACCCAACTGATTCGCATTTGATGGCATTTGATTTAGACCAATCTGAACCACGCCTACCTTCCAGCTTAGCCTTCCAAGTTACAGTCTCCGTTAGGAATCTTGTTATCCATCGGTGCATCATCGATGAGGGTGCTTCCACATGCGTTATGTCTACATTTGTATGGCAGAAGCTAGGATCCCCTCCTCTCCAGCAGTCCACCACTGCGTTACGTGCCTACGACGGTCGTTCGGCCCAGCCCCAAGGCCTTCTACCCAACGTTCCAGTCCAGTTAGGTGGTAAAACAGTTCTTATTGACATAGAGGTAATCAATGCCCAATTGGATTACAACCTTCTACTTGGCCGCAGTTACATGTATGCCATGCGGGCAGTTGCCTCTTCTGTCTTTCGCACCATGATGTTCCCCCACGAAGGACGCGTGGTTAAGATTGACCAGCTCACCTATTATGATCCCAGTGCTCCGGCGGCACCGGAAAACGTTCTCCCCATGGTTGAACAACCTGTTTCTAGTGCCACCACCTCGTTTGTTTCCTCTACGGGGCCTGGAGTCTACTCAGACGCGCCGATGATCTCCACCTTTCAATCCATTCCTCCGCCATCATCTACGCCCGAAATGTCTGACTTATGTACCTTGTCCCATGACATCCTACCACCTAACAATCAACCATCCTTGTTGCCTAAACCACCATTGGTACCTAGTCACATTGGTGTTACACCGATCCATACGATCCCCTTCCTAATTCCTCCAGCAGGAGTAGTAAGCGCCCCGGTCATGGCTACCCTTAGCCTCCCTGGGTTAACCTTGGGATTACCTGTATGGTACCTTTCGCCTCCCGTTCGCCCGCCGACACCTGATGTCGTCCTCCAGCCGGTGCAACCCATGGCTACTACCACTCAGCCACCTCCCGGTGTCTCTACCCCTTCGTCCTCCACGACACCTCCTCCTCCTCCTCAACCCACTGGGGGCAGAGGTCCACAACCTTACACTGCTGTCCCACCTCCCAAGACAGTCAAGAACCCTCCAGTGTTTCGTACTCCTCCCAAATGCTCGCTGTGTGACGAGTTGGGCCATGCGACCCACCAATGCCCACAGTTACCCGCATTGCAGAAGCACATGCAAATGCTCGATGATGACCCCAACATCCCAACAGTCGAACTAAACCCTACTCCTAAGCCTAAAGATAAGTCCCTACGTACCAACCACTCCTGCGCCATCTGCGGTATTTACGGGCACTATTCACATCATTGTCCCGATCTCCCGGATTACAGAGCAGCTCTTTATGAGATGAACAATCTGGACCTTGAGATGGCACCACCTACCATTGAGGAGATCTACCCCCCGGTCTCTCCCCCTTCTGAAGAGGTTAATATCATCTACATGATCTCTTCAACCAACACTCCCACTACCCCCTCGTCAACCGATTTGACGACGCAGACTTTCCGTACTGATGAGGAGATTCTTGAGGCCCTAACTGCCCCGGATTATCCTTGGGATGATATGCACCACCGTTCCTATTTCATCCCAGAAGCGTCTTCCTCTAGCACCGCTACCCAATACGCGGTCGAATCCAAAGACTTCCTCCCCACCAAGGTTGACTGGTTCAAGGACCCTATTCCTGCTCCTGATGCCTTCGAGGAGGGCAACATGGCCAACATCTCACCTGTCATCCAAGTTGATATTGCTGCTCCCGGTCGTGCTCCTGAACTCATTACTCTAGGAGCATTCTGCAGTAAACAAGAGATTGAGGACTACACACACCTTTTCAAAGAATTCCGTGATGTCTTTGCCTGGTCCTATACCGAAATGCCTGGGCTTGATCCTGCCATTATCGAACACCACATTGACACATGGCCTGATGTAACCCCTGTTCGTCAGAAACAGCGCCCCATCCATCCCTCAAAGCTCCCAGCTGTCAAAGCCGAGATTGAGAAGCTGCGCAAGGCAGGGTTCATTTATCCTATTGCCTATACCACATGGGTTTCAAACCCTGTTCCAGTTAACAAAAAGCAAGGCACCATCCGCGTATGCACTGACTTCCGTGACTTAAACTATGCTTGTCCCAAGGACAACTTCCCCACGCCGTTCATCGATCAACTCATAGATGCGTGTGCGGGACATGAGGTCCTCTCCTTCATGGATGGTTTTTCCGGATATAATCAGATTCAGATCCGTAAGGAAGACCAGTACAAAACTGCCTTTACTACCCCTTGGGGCACCTTTGCCTATCGCGTCATGCCTTTCGGCCTCAAAAATGCTGGTGCCACTTTCCAGCGGGCCATGACCTATTGCTTCCACGACTTGGTCCATATCCTGCTAGTCTACCTTGATGACCTTACAGCTCGTTCCCGGAAACGATCAGACCACCTTAACGACCTTCGGCAAATTTTTCTGCGTTGTCGCAAATACCAAATTCGCTTGAACCCACACAAGTGTGTTTTTTGCGTACCGGCAGGCCGATTGTTGGGTTTCATTGTTTCCCAGAAAGGAATTACTGTTGACCCTCTAAAAGTCCAAGCTATTTTAGACCTCCCCCCTCCTCGCACGCTCCGGCAGCTCCAAAGTCTGCAAGGGCGATCTAACTTCCTTCGACGCTTCGTTCCTGATTATGCCACTACGGTACACGGTTTCTTGCGCCTACTCCGCACCCACGTACCCTTCGTCTGGGATGCGCAAGCAGAAGCTGCATTCGAGGCCCTCAAGAAGGCCCTCACACAAGCCCCTCTGATTTCCCCTCCGGATTTCACTCGAGACTTCATCCTTTACGTGTCGGCCTCTGAGCATGCCGTATCTGGAGTCTTAGTTCAAGAAGACGATTCTCACCAGGAGCACGTCATTTATTACGTTAGCCAGACCTTGTCTGGTCCACCATTACGTTACCCATATGAAGAGAAACTTGCCCTCGCAGTAGTCTTTTCCGTTCAAAAATTGCGACACTACATCTTAATGAGTCATACCACCGTCGTTGCCAACTCTAACCCCATGGTATATCTTCTGAACCGGCGGCTACTCCAAGGTCGTGTTGCCAAATGGGTCATTATCCTCCAGGAATATGACCTTACCTTCAAAACACCTAAGAGCACTAAAGCCCTCGCGCTTGCCCAGCTCATTACTGATCTCCCTTCCCTTCTCCCGGCCAAACCCATCTCCGATGAGTTACCCGACAATCACCTGTTCACTATCTCGTCTGATGACCCATGGTACGGTGATATCTTGTTATACCTACGCACGCAGAAGTTCAGACCCAAAGTTACACGAAATGGACGCCGTCGCATCCGCCACCAGGCCTCTCGATATCTCCTCTTAGGCGATGTACTCTATCGGCGCGGGGTTGACACAATTCTTCGTCGTTGTCTTACCCATGAGGAAGCTGAACACGTCCTTAATGACTGTCATAGCGGTGCCTGCGGAGGCCATTTCTCAGGGATGGCCACCGCCCAAAAGGTCGTCCGCGCCGGATACTTCTGGCCCACACTTTTCACTGACTGCATCACTGCGGTCAAACACTGCCATAATTGCCAACTTTTTGCCCCCAAGGCCCGGACACCTCCTGCTCCGTTGCACCCAGTCGTCACCGTTGGTCCCTTTTGTAAGTGGGCCATAGACTTCATGGAATGTAGACCCCAGTCTGCCAACGGCCACAAATATATTGTGGTCGCTGTTGATTACTTTACCAAATGGGCGGAGGCCATGCCTACCTTCAATTGTACCGCTGACACTGCTGCCCGCTTCTTCTTCAACCATGTCATCGCTCGATTCGGGGTTCCTAAGCAGTTAGTCTCTGACCATGGTTCACACTTCGAAGATGCCGTCTGGCATGAGTTATCCACCCTCCTTAAGTATGAGCACCAATTCTCCTCTGCTTACTACCCCCAAGGGAACGGCCAAGTAGAGGCCATCAATAAAATCCTTAAAACCATCCTCCAACGAACAGTTGACAAGCATAAGTCCAATTGGCACCACATGTTGTTCCCTGCTTTGTGGGCTTATCGCACCTCCACTAAGACCGCCACTGGTTTTACACCATTTCACTTAGTTCACGGTATAGAGTCTGTTCTCCCCATCGAGTGTCAGATCCCTGCCTTACAGATCGCCGTTGAGCTTCTCCCTGACACCACCCCCCTCGAGCAACGTCTGCTGCACCTCGAACAAGCCGATGAAGACCGCCGGGCCACTCTCCAGAACATCGAAGCTGCCAAAAACCGCTCCAAAGCCGGTTATGATAAACATGTTCACCCTCGAACTTTCCACGAAGGGGACCTCGTCCTCGCCTATGACCAAGCCCATGACAAAACCGGTAAAGGGAAGTTTGAATCTATGTGGCAAGGCCCTTACGTCGTGCAGACCTGCCTCGGCAAGGGGGCATTCATCTTAGCTGACTCCGAAGGCCGTCCTTTGCGCAACCCTCGTAATGGGTTGTATCTTAAGCGTTTTTACCCATGAAAAAGAAACCCGCGGCCTCATTGGTCTGCGTTGTACAGTACTTTCCTTTTTGTTTTTACTCTGTCATTTGTTACCCAATTTTTCAGACGCCACTAGTCGCCTCGGTTTGCGTGCCACATCGGCCGTTCTCCGTTTTTCACATGTTTTATATCATCGGATTCATTTTTCCGAGCTGGTGATGATGCTAGAGATCATTTCTCTCTCTCACCTTCAGATTTTCCGGGCATTTTTCAAAATGCCCCCGTCACCTCGGTTTGCGTGCCACATCGGCCGTCACCCGTTTTTGACATCCTTTATATCGCCGGATTCATTTTTCTGAGCTCGTGATGATGCTTGAGATCATTTCTCGCTCTCACTTGGTACAATTTCAACATTGTGTCCCAACACCTTGCTGCCTCGGTTTGCGCGCCACATCGGCCGCCATCGGATTGTTCCACATTTTTTACATGAGCCATTCACTCCTGTCATACTGCAAATGTTTCATTATTTTGCCACCATTTCATCTACCCCGCAAGGAGGTCCATCAGTGTTTCCACCTACCCTCGTTTTTGGTCATCATTACTAAACCTTGATTGAACACTTCCTCCTTGCCTGGCCATTCCTTTTGTCCGGTATAATTTTATCCCTTTTTCGGGCCGGACAAGTCCTTTACGAAAAAGGCACTTAGGGAGTTTCCGTTAAGCTCTTTTCTGACTCCTAAAAGAATGAAAAGATCGCCGAGCAATCTTGCTTCCTTTCATGCTCGTTAAAGTACCTGAAAGGGCGTCTATCTGGTATAAGTTTAACCCTTTTCCGGACCTGGTAGACTAATTACGAAAAAGGAATACTCTAGTCACACCGGCTAGAAGAGTTCTTCATTGCATCCTTTTATGCTTCTTTGGGCCTTGGAGACTAAATCTACGAAAAAGCAACCCCCTGGAGTCTTCTTACTTGCTTTCAGACTCTCTAAAATTGAAAGCAACCACGAGCATGAACTGTCCTGGGCTCAGAAAATCCACACGACAGTACCATTCCATCATTTCAGAGTCTTCTTATTTGCTTTCAGACTCCTTAAAATTGAAAGCAACCACGAGCACGAACTGTCCTGGGCTCGGAAAATCCACACGACAGTACCATTTTACACACACTTCTTCTAGTTCCTTAACCCATGAAGAAGTACCCTCCCATGCCTCCTGGCACTTTGATCTATCATCTCGACAGCACCCCCAATCAGGTCGCCTTTGTTCAGAGTATTCTGCAGTCTCCTGCCATTGTACCCCAGCTTGAGTCTCCCTCAGCCCGTTATCCTCCCAGATTCATTACAGCTATGATCCCTTTCCCCTTAGTCCGTTTCATATGCTGCCAGATCATTTCTATTATCATACTCTGAACAAAGGAAGTTTGAGTCCACCCACTCTACTTGCCCAGTTGTCCCACCACAGTTTATCAGTCCTGCCATCAGCACTATCACATTTCGGTCTTGTACCTCGCGCTCCTGTCAAGGAAACATCATTGCCTTGATAGGGGCAGGTCTCCCTCTGTCGACGACAGCTCCTCTATTCCAGAGGATAGGCCCAGAGGTCCCTACGCCTTGGACTTATCACCATCTGTGGTAAGTGCCTACGGATCATTCTGAGAGGAGACATCATTGCCTCTCTGAGTGGTTGGTCCTCACATGCTCGACTTCAGCACCTTGATCGCATCGTTGAGGATCGCGTAGGATTATATCCCATCAGTTTTTAGTCGAAGACCCCGGATCTCCCCCGACTCTATCACATTGGTGAGTCACTTCGGAACGCCCAGTTGTATGTTCCCGTGGATGTCCGGGCTGCGTTGGCGTTTGTATTCGGAAGCCATCCAGTTTCATGCTTCCTTGAGTACCCAGTTTCAGTTCCCGATCAGTTCCAATTCAGTGTACCATTGTGAGTATGACCCCAGTCACTATGATCCAGCAGCTCATCAGCTCCCTTGGTACCACACTCAATAGCACTGTTGATTGTTTCGGTGCACCAGTTATGCAGTTCACACATGATCCGCTCAGCAGTATGTCCCAGATTTGTGTCCCCTCTGGACTCTTATGATGTACACAGTGGTCATGTATCTTACAGGTCCCCCTTTTTCGGGCCTTACAGTTATATTTATGTATCTTGATACGAGCATGGGTATGCCCGCCTCGTCCATATATTGAGATTATTCCTCAGTCAGTATTTGAGGTCATGTATATTTCAGGTCCCCATTTTTGGACCCCATTGTTGTTATTATGTTATATCCTGATACGAGCATGGGTATGCCCGCCTCGTCCATATGATCAGATGATTCCTCATCCATTATTGAGGTTATGTACTTTTAGCTCTTGCAGTTGTTCGGGATCGTTGTTCCGGGCTTCAGTTTGTTTCTTCTCTTCTCTCCACATCCCAGGAAAACCATTCATGACTTATGATGTCCATCGGCCATACGATTAGCTCCTGACCTCGCACATCAGGGGGCAATCTGTTAACACCCAAAAAGTGTCCACTACCTCATTACCACATTATATGGCTCATTTGTCCATTTTCCTACCATTTTTCCCTTAAAATCCCAAAAAATCCCATTAAAAAGCCTCCAAAAGGCCTAAAATGCCTCCAAAAGGCCTAAAATGCCTCCAAAAGGCCACAAAACCATCAAAATAGCCTAAAAAAGGCTAAAAAACCCCCTTTTCCTCCAAAAATAGCAAAAATCCCCTAAAAAGGGAATAAAAAATATAAAATAATGAGGAAAAGGAGGAAAAAACCCTATACAGCTGCCCTAAACCATGTGTTTCCTAAAACCATGGGTCAGCACTCCACCACCAAAAAACTATAAATAGGTGATGGAGATCCCTTATTCCATATCCACAATCACAAGCACCCTTACTCTGCCAAAATCTCTCTCGAAACCCTAGTTCACCTTTGGACTATTTTCACCTTGAGAGCCACCTTTGGCCCATTCCCAACATTGGAGAAGGAGAAGGAGCATTCAGAAGCTTGGAGCATCCTCTTGGACACTGCTAAGGGCTTCACCAACCTTGACACTCAAGGTAACATCAATACAAAGTCATTCTTTCATTTTGGTGTTTATGCTTCATGCTTGTCTTAGAAATAATTTAATTTTTTGTTTTTGCATAATTAGTTTAATATACTGAACTGCTACTAAGGAGTCCATTCTCCTTAGTAGGTGCTCATTGGCACAAGCTAGGGGTAAAACCCTAGCTACACCTCCCAGAGCAAAACCTCGAAAGAGCATTTGCCAGATATCCTAGGGCCAAATTATATGTCCTCCCAGACCAAAACCTCAAAAGAGCATTTGCCAGATATCCCAGGGCCAAATTATATGCCATAGGCAAAACCTTGAAAGACTATCTGCAAATCTCCTAGGGCCAAATTATATGCTCATCTGCATAACCTGATCCACGGCCATAGAGTATCAACCTGATACTCACCATACATCATCCTGATGTACACATGATCATCTTGATCATCATCACTGCAACATCTTGCTGCATGTCATTTGGAGCAACATATTGAAGCTCGTCATCCACGATCATACTGATCATACAATGCATCTACCTGATGCATACCAAGTATCTACCTGATACATATCATCATACATGATCCACCTTATCATACAATGCATCCACCTGATACAAATACAAATACATGATACATATCACCATACATGATCCACCTGATCATACAATGTATCCACCTGATACATATACAGATACATGGTCCAAGCATCCAACATGATGCATATACAAAAATACATACACATGATCCAACCGATCATATCCAGCATCCAACATGATGCGTACATACATATATACATGATCCAACTGATCATATCCAGCATCCAACATGATGCATACATACATACATAAAAATGATCCAACCGATCATATCCATCATCCAACATGATGCGTACATACATACATGAAAATGATCCAACTGACCATACAAAGCAGAAACCAGAACATCATCCTGATGCTCGTCATCCAGCGCTTACATCCATAGCCATGTGAAGGATCCTCCTTCCAACATGCTTGGAATGGCTTCAGCAAATGTGTCCATCACTTCTTCCTCGAAGTGTCATCAATCCGAAGAACACCAAGCCTCTCTCTAAAGTACTCGAACTTCACCCTAGCTAGTGGCTTCGTCAGCACATCTGCAATCTGCTCGTCCGTCGCAACATACAGGAGCTTCAAAGCTCCTCTCTGCACCATATCCCTGATATAGTGATATTTGATATCTATGTGTTTCAACCTGTCATGAAACACTGGGTTCTCAGACAGCTTCACACAACTCTGGTTATCATAGAAGATACCAGTAGCATCCAACAGGAGATCAAATAACTCAGACAGTAGCTTCCGTAGACATACTGCCTCACAACTAGTTGAACAGGCTGCAACATACTCTTCCTTAGCTGTACTCAGTGCTACGCAGGACTGCTTCCTGCTAAACCAAGAGATCACACCTGATCCCATACTGAAGCAGCACCCAGATGTGCTCTTCCTATCTGCAGCACTGCCAGCCCAATCTGAATCAACATAACCTTGCAGGTTAAACTTTTGATTCGCTTCATACTTGAGCCCATAATCCACTGTACCCTTCAGGTACCTTAGAACATGCTTTACAACAACCAGGTTAACACTCCTCGGATCTGCCAGGAATTGACTCAATGTGTTCACAGCAAAGCAAATGTCTGGTCTCGTGTTCGTCAGGTACATCAAGGACCCAATCATCTGACGATACATAGAGACATCAATCGGCTCAGATTAAGCATCACATAAAAGCTTCAGATTCGATGCCATAGGTGTGGCCATGGCCTTGCAATCCATCATCCCGAATCTCTTCAGGATATCTACTGTGTACTTCCCTTGACCAAGGAAGCTCCCACCTCCACTCTTCCACACCTCCATACCTAGGAAATAATGCATCATTCCCAAATCTTTCATATTGAACTTGGCAGCAAGCTTCCTCTTAGTATCTGCAATCAATCTGTCATCTCCTATTACAAATAAGTCATCCACATACAGGAGTAGAATCACAGGATTCCCTTCCTCAACCTTGTAATAAAGATTGGAATCCGCTTTACTCTTGGTAAAGCCCAAACTGGATAGGAAACTGTCCATCCTACCATACCAAGTTCTGGGAGCTTGCTTCAATCCATACAAGGCTTTCTTCAATCTGCACACATATGACTCCCTGTCATGTATTTCAAAATCGAGTGGCTGCTCCACATATACTTCCTCTTCAACTACACCATTCAAGAAAGCAGTCTTGACATCCATCTGGTGTATTTTCCATTTCATTGTTGCAGCCAGGGAAAGTACTGTTCTGATGGAAGTATACCTGGATACAGGTGCAAAGGTTTCTTCATAATCTATTCCCTCTTTCTGAGAGAAGCCACGAGCTACGAATCTTGCTTTGTATTTCTCTACACTGCCATCTGCAGCATGCTTGATTTTATAGATCCATCTGGAAGTCACAACAGACTTCTCTTTAGGTCTTGGGACAACATCCCAAACATCATTCTTCATTATTGATTGGTATTCCTCAACCATGGCATCCTTCCATTCGTTCTTTTCCGCTGCTTCTTCATAACTGGAAGGCTCTTTGTTCATAATGTCAGAGAGTAAAGCAACATAGCTGGTATGTGATCTGGTTCTCTTCTTTGCTCTGTGTTATTCTTCTGGAATTCCAAATCTTTCCGCATCTTGAATGAGCTCTCTAGCCCATGCAGGTTTCCTCTTGTGAGATTTATCCTCACGGGGTGGATCTACAGGTTCTTGTGGATCTTCAAACTCACGAACAACTTCTGGAACTGCTTCAGTCATGGTAGTGTCTTGAAATCTAGTTTCCTTAGGTTCTTCATAAACTTCGATAGGTTCCTTCCTTGATTTGATAAATGCTGAGTTTTCATCAAATGTTACATCCCTGCTGACATCAATCTTCTTGAACCCTGGAAAGTATATTCTGTAAGCCTTCGAGCTTTCACTGTAACCCACAAAGATACCCTTCTTTCCTGAAGGATCTAGTTTAGTCCTCTTTTCCTTTGGGACATGAGTGTATACTGGAAAAACAAATATTTTGAGATGGTTGACTTCAGGTTTCTTACCATAAAAGACCTCTTCTGGTGTCTTGTTGTCCAATATCTTGTGGGGTGTTCTGTTCTGCACATATACAGCTGTTCTAGCTGCTTCTGCCCATAGATGCATAGGTAGATCCTAGTCATGCAGCATTTCCCTTGCTGCTTCCATGATAGTTTTGTTCTTCCTTTCTGAAACTCCATTTTGTTGAGAATTATAAGGAGCAGTCAACTCCCTCTTAATCCCTGAATTACTACAATGCTTTTTGAAGTCACCTGAGGTGAATTCTCCACCATTGTTGGATCTTAATGTTTTGATCTTCTTGTCAGTTTGATTCTCCATCAAGGTTTTGAATTCCTTGAACTTATCAAACACCTCATCTTTGTTCTTCAAGAAGTATACCAAAGTCTTCCTGGAGAAGTCATCAATAAATGAGACATAGTAAACATACCCACTTAGAGAACTAGATGACATAGGACCACATACATCTGAGTGGATTATTTCCAGGATATCTTTTGCCTTGCTTTCACTGCTTGGGAAAGCCTTCTTAATATTCTTACCTTTTGCACATCCTTTGCAAACACCTTCATCTTTGGTCTTGATTTCAAGAAGACCCTCTACAGCCTTGCTTGCAATTGGAAGTGCCCTATAGTGCATATGAGAAAGTCTTCTATGCCAAAGTTCACTTGGCTCCATGGATTCATGCAACATGGCATGTTCAGGTTGTCCTTTTAATTTATACAAATCCTCCCTCTTGCTCTCCAATCACTACTGCATCATTTATGGTCTTTCCCTTTGGCCACATTAGGACTTGGCCATCCACAAATGCAACCCTCATACCTTTTGCATCCAATGCAGAGATGGAGAGTAAGCTCTTCTTGAGCTCAGGTACATAAAGGACTTCTTTCATCTTCAAAGATTTTCCAGAATCTAGGTTGTAGGAGGCTTCACCACTTCCTTTCATTGGGTATTGATAATCATCCCCAAGTTTCACCTTATGAGGTGATTCATGTTCAGATAGGTTTACAAAAGATTCCTTAAACCCAGTCATGTGTTTGGAAGCCCCACTATCAATCAACCAATCATTACAACCATGGGAGATAGTACCTGTGAGAGCAGAGATTAGAACATACTCTTCTTCACTTGATGAGTCATCATTACTATCATCACTTTCTGCCCTAGCCTTCTTCTTTGGAGGTTCATAATCTTCGGCATCATGAGCATGGTACCTTCTTTTGTTACCCTTCTTCTTCTTGCTGGATTTGTTGTTGTTGTGCTTGTCCCTTTTGTTCTTGGGACATTCTGAAGCAAAGTGACCCTTCTCATTACAAGTGAAACACCTTAGATCTTTCTTGTCTTTGTGAAAATGATGAGAAGATTTCTTCTTGTGATGGGATCGCTCCCTCTTGAACTTGCCCTTCTTAGTGTGAGCTGTGAGAGCTTGATCTTCATTTCCCATCTTCTCTTCTCTTACCACAAGCCTTGCTTCTTCTTGAGAACATTCCTCCCATAATCTACTGAAGGAGATTAACTTCTTTCTGGCACAGATCCCTTGAATAAAGGAGTCCCATGACCTAGGTAGACCATTTAGAGTGGTCATAACAACTTCACCATTGTCCACTACTTCATCCACAGCTTCAAGTTGCTCCTTGATTTGAGAGACCTTAGAGAATTAAGATTGAATGGTTTCTTCATTCAACATCTTGACCCCTTTCAATTGATTCCGCAGAGTCATCTTCCGATTTATGTTCTTCCCTTCAAATAGCTTGGTCAAAGAGTCAAACATCTCCTTGGGTGTCTTTAGAGAAGACACATGGGGTATGAGATGGTCTTTGATAGAATCAGCAATGATTCTCTTTGCCTTGACCAATTTCTTCTTATGCAATACCTTGGCCTCTTCATCCTCTGGGATAGGGATGTCTTCTTTTATATATGAGTCCAACTCATTCTCTTCCAGGATTAACCCAATCCTATACTTCCAAGCTCGAAAGTTATCATCCCCTTCAAGCTTATCCTCAAGCTTGGTGTGGTGAGACATCTTAAAGAGTACTTCAAATGGAAATAGAAAAGATTTAGGTCTTACCACTTGAAATGCTGAAAACCGGATCTGGTCCCGGATTAGGGTTTGTCGAAGAAACCCTAAAAATTCAAAATGTGAATTTCAAATTTATGAAAGGATAGAAAGATGCGCCTTGATGAGCTGATCAGCCTAGTGCATTCAGAATTTGAGATCAACAAAGTTTTACCCTTCAGATTTGTCTTTTTGTCCTCCCGGGTTCACTCGAGAGGGCCCTGAATTAGGGTTTGAGTTTCCCAGAGATCTACCCAGCCAAAAATCTTGATCCAAAGCTCTAAACTTCGATTTTTGCAAGGAGCCTCCAGCCGTGTCTTCAGATTCTAGAAATTCCTATTTTTGTGGAAACCCTAATTTTTAGGGCCAAATCTGAAAATGCTCAGAATTGAATTCCGATTGGACAGATAGATTCTCCTTGATGAGTAAAGTCAATCTACTATACTGATTTTCCAAAAACTGTGGAGAGAGACCCAATAAACAAGAAACTCAAGTTTCCGTCACTGTAAAATATCTTCTTCTCAGGTTAGCTCTGATACCATGTTAAATTTTGAGCATTAATTCACAATACTCTAGGAGATTCACTGAGAGAATAACATGTATAGTATATCAATGCATAACAATCACAATAAGCATGAAAAGCATCACAAGAATCAAAAGCATGAGAGACAAGAGACATAGAGTTTCCGTGGGGAAAACCCTAAGGTGAAAAACCCCACAACTTCCTCAGAGATAGAGAGAGCAATGGCTCAACCAAAGTACAACCAAAATACATTGAGATAGTATCCTAGTAGCAGATGATCCTCCTCGTCACTAGTGCGCCACTTTCTGAGTGAGAGAGATATACTTTTCCGAATGATCTAAATAGAGATCACCTGATCTCTATTTATACTAACCTGTTTTTCCAGTGACCTTATGGGGCCGACTTGTCTAGCTAGGTACATCCACATTATAATATATATATTTCAAGGCTGACCCCACACATGGTGGTCTAATAACCCATCGGCAAGTACACACACTTGCGACACTTGTCAATCCACATGACGACACTTCCTTATAGAGGAATAACACATCTCTAATAAGGGTACAATAAATATATATGAAATACATTCTAAAGTTACATATACATCAACACTTGTCACCCTAGTAAAATTATGAATACATGATAGAAGACATTCATTGATTAGGGTTATGACACTTATGATTGTACTAATGCATTGTGGTGTTGTATGAGGAGAATGTTATCCGCTAACATGAAGGTACAAATCAAGTTCTAGATCAAGACCATAGTGACAAAGACTCATCCATAGTCATGGATCACATGGAGGTTTGTATGTTTTGGTTCTACAATGGTTAACTTTTGAATTATGCAGGTCATTGAAGAGAACAAGAAAACATTGCTAGACATAACTAGCAAATATGATGACCAAGTATGTTTTCCTATATCAAGTTAGAATCCTACTCTATGATAGGATCTTATACTTTTGTATGATTATTCTTGAAGTTAGAAGTTTAAGTAATCAAGGGTTTATGCATATTATGTTTCTTACCTTGATTGATGATATGACTAACCAGAAGAATTCTATAAGAATATGCGTGAGTAAAAGAAGTACTCCCTGAAACCTTGAACACTAATGCTTGTGATAAATAATCTGTGTTTGAAATGATCATGACCATACACATTTAAGATTATTTAGAATCATAATATTTTGATAATATTGAGATTATACTAATGGATGTATGGTTATGTATGAGATCTTGAGGATGACACATTCATGACACCAGTGCACAATTAAGCATGCATAGTGGTCCAGGATGAATATAAGTTCAAGGATAGGTAATCCAGGAAGCAAAGATCAAGAGGGAGCACACTCCAGTAGTTTTTTCAAGGAAGCAAAGATTGAGAGGGAGTCCACCCTCCAAACAAACGAGGATAAGTATTTGAATTGTTATTACTTAAATGATGTTGTTCATTCATGTACATATTTATGTTCCTAGATTTAGGATGTGTATTATGCATTAATGAACAATATACTACTAATATAGTAATGGGTAAGTGGCCTATGGCATTGTACAACATTCCATTGCTACTCATCTAGAATGAAACCTCTTTGCTAACATGTTGGGAGTAGTGCAAACTCTTAACAATGTTCTAGTAGAGATGGACGGAATCTAGAAAGTTATGGGATATGGATAAATGTTGTATTGAAGCATTGGCTAAGATAATTGCATGGATGTATGACATATATTCTTATGTGTAATATTTTGGTTCTAAAAAAAAAAAAACATTGAGAATTTCTAATCATGCAATTGAATTTGACTTGTAGGAAATATCGTGTACAATCACCTACAAAAGACGGACTACAACATTTGTTCCAACAACGAAGTTTAAAGAAAACTATCTGTTGAAGATATTGAAGAAACTAAAGTTCCCAGGATTAGGGATGCAGTAATAAAAGAAAGCCATGATCGAGGAATATTAATCGATCATGAAGAATGATGTTTGGGATGTGGTCCCAAGACCTGAAGGGAAGTCTATTGTGACTTCCAAGTGGATCTATAAGATCAAGCATGATGCAGATGGTAGCATAAGCAAAGTTTGTTGCTCGTGGCTTCTCCTAGAAAGAGGGGATAGATTATGAAGAGACAGATACACTTCCATCAGATTAGTACTTGCTCTGGCTGCAGTGATGAAATGGAAGATACACCAGATGGATGTCAAGACAGCTTTCTTGAATGGTGTAGTTGAGGAGGAAGCGTATGTGGAGCAGCCACTTGGTTTTGAGACACATGACAGGGGGTCATATGTGTGTAGGTTGAAGAAAGACTTGTATGGCTTGAAGCAAGCTCCTAGAACTTGGTATGGTAGGATAGACAACTTTCTATCCAGTTTGGGCTTTACCAAAAGTAAAGTGGATTCCAACCTTTACTACAAGGTTGAGGAAGGCAATCCTGTGATACTACTATTGTATGTGGATGACCTATTTGTAACGGGTGAGGATGGGTTGATTGCCGACACCAAGAGGAAGCTTGCTGCCGAGTTTGAGATGAAGGACTTGGGGATGATGCACTATTTTCTAGGCATGGAGGTGTGGCAGAGTGCAGATGGGATATTCCTTGGACAAGGGAATTATGCAGTAGAGATCCTAAAGAAGTTCGGGATGATAGACTACAAGGCCATGGCCACACCTATGGCATCAAACCTGAAGCTTTTGTGTGATGCTTCATCTGAGCTGGTTGATGTCACTGTGTATCGTCAGATGATTGGGTCCTTGATGTACCTGACAAACACTAGACCAGATATTTGCTTTGTGGTGAACACATTGAGCTAGTTCCTGATGGATCCCAGAGGTGTTCACCTAGTTGCTATAAAGCATATTCTGAGGTACCTGAAGGGTACAGTTGATTTTGGGCTCAAGGATGATGCGAATCAAAAGTTTAACCTATAGGGTTATGTTGATTTGGAATGGGCAGGCAGTGCTGCAGATAGGAAGAGCACTTCTGGGTGTTGCTTCAATATGGGATCAGGTGTGATCTCTTGGTTTAGCAGGAAGCAGTCCTGCGTAGAACCGAGTACAGCCGAAGCAGAGTATGTTGCAGCTTCTTCGGCTAGTTCTGAGGCATTATGGCTGAGGAAGCTACTGTCTAAGTTATTTGATCTCCCATTGGATGCTACTGGTATCTTTTGTGACAACCAGAGTTGTGTGAAACTGTCTGAGAACCCAGTATTCCACGACAGGTCGAAGCACATTGAGATAAAATATCACTATATCAGGGATATGGTGCAGAGAGGAGCAATGAAGCTCCTGTATGTTGCGACGGATGAGCAGATTGCAGATGTGTTGACGAAACCACTAGCCAGAGTGAAGTTTGAGTACTTCAGAGAGAGTCTTGGTGTTCTTCAGATTAACGACACTTCGAGGAAGAAGTGCTGGACACATTTGCAGGAGCCATTCCAAACATGGTGAGAGGAGGATCCTTCCCATGGCTGTGGATGTAAGTACTGTGTGATGAGCATCAAGACGATGCTCCAGTTACTGCTTGGTATGATAAGGTGGATCATGTATTTTTTATATGTATCAGGTAGATACATTGTATGATCAGGTGGATCATGTATTTTGTATATGTATCAGGTAGATACATTGTATGATCAGGTGGATCATGTATTTTGTATATGTATCAGGTAGATACATTGTATGATCAGTTGGATCATGTATGATGATATGTATCAGGTAGATGCTTGATATGCATCAGGTGGATACATTTTTTGCTCAGGATGATCACAGATGACGAGCTTCAGGATGTTGCTCCAGATGATATGCATCAGGATGATCACAGATGACGAGCTTCAGGATGTTGCTCTAGATGATATGCATCAGGATGATGTATGTTGAGTATCAGGTTGATAATATTTGGCCGTGGACAGGTTGTGCAGTTATCATAGAAAAGGTCCGTTAAAATCCGGACAAGTAGAGCGGTGTGCTCATAACAACTTGGGATGCTCTATCGAGATCCGGATAGGTAGAGCGGTGTGCTCGTAACATCCTAGGATGCTCTCAGTAGGTTTTGCTATGGTTTCACATAGAAAAGTTCCTTTAAAATTCGGATAGGTAGAGCGGTGTGCTCGTAACATCCTGGGATGCTCTATCGAGATCTAGACAGGTAGAGCGGTGTGCTCATAACATCCTGGGATGCTCTGAGTAGGTTTTGCGAAAGTTCACATAGAAAAGATCTTTTAAAATCCAGACAGGTAGAGCGGTGTGCTCATAACAGCCTGGGATGCTCTATTGAGATCCAGACAGGTAGAGCAGTGTACTCGTAACATCCTAGGATGCTCTGAGTAGGTTTTTTGAAGGTCATCATGTAAAATATCCTATAGTCTGCGCTAGGTTTTTTTTGACACACGTAATCAGTCCTAGGTTCCACAATATGGCCACTGATGATGAAGACCTACAGGTGGTGGGCCTACATCCAGCATGAAAAAGGGCTGGTTCTGTAGAACTTCCTATGACGAGTAGTTCATAGATTGATTGAGATAGCAGCAACAGTGATGATGACGATGAGTCAGTGACGATGATCCAGAGAAGAATACTTGTGCTAGCAGATCTGTGTCGAGAAATACCTTCCTAGTTAAGAGGGAGTGTTGATGTACTTGGAACTTCGGAATGTATTTCATATATGTATATTGTATTCCTATAGAGATGTTATTATTCCTCTATACGGAAGTGTCGTCATTTATATTATAAGTGTTGTAACTTATACTTGATGGGTTATTAGACCACCTTGATGGGGTCGGCCCTGTATAAGTCATGTGGGTTAAAGGGTTATTAGACCACCCTATTGGGGGTTGGCCCTATCAGCATTATGTTATGTGGTTAAGTTGAGGCCGACCTAGTAAAGGTTATTAGGCAAGTCAAGTCAAGTGTAAATAGAGTGCGGGAGGCACTCTATTTGATCATTCACTTTCTCACTCGTACACTCATTGGAGAGTGGCGCACTAGTGGAGGAGGAGAAGCTGCTACTAGGAGATTATCTCTTATGCTTGGGTTTTGTATCATTTCTCTATCTATCTCTGAGGAAGTTATTGGGGTTTTTCACCTTTTTGGTTTTCCCCAAGGAAACTCTGTGTATCTATTGTCTCATGTGATTGCTTGTTGTGATTGATATGATTGATATGCTGTACATGTTATTCTCTCAGTAAAGTTCCTAGAGTATGTTGAATTAATGCTAAAAAATTAACAGTTTATAGATAGATTTCTTTATGACATTCTCCCTATAGTCAAAAACGAATTTTTTTAGTATATATTAAAAAAAAATGTTTTATGAAAAAAAATTAACATAAATTTAAAAAAAACATAATTTTTTTTACAATATTGCCTCTGAGAGCATTCTCCTCCATCAAGCGCCGAAATGGCCATGCTAATAGTCAAGTTGGATGAAGGAGGGCCAATCCGTCGGGGCTGTGCTTGCGGTGAGGCACACCCTTTTGGCTTGCGAGGAGGAGATCCCCTAGTCTTCCTTTGGGTTCCCAAAGCGCCTCCCCAAAGGATGGTATGATTATGAGAATTGTGCCACCCTTTAGGGAGGCGCTTTGGGCACCCAAAGGGGCGTGACGCCACCCCGATTTTGAGAATTACTCTGCCCTTTGGGGAGGCACTTTGGGCCTCCAAAGGGGTGTGACGCTTCCCGTTGGGGATGCACTTGCACCCACAGGGGAGTGACTTCACGCTCCTTTGGGCTGTGAGGAGGATCTCCTCTCCTTCGTCGACCTCCCTTTGGGTGCCCAAAGCCTCGCCCCAACGAGCGGTGTGATTCTCAAAATCGCGCTGCCTGTTGGGGTAGCGCTTTGGGTGCCTAAAGGGGGCTCGAGGGGAGGATCAGAGATCTTCCCTCGTGCGTCCAAAGGGCGTGCCCTAGCCCGAAGGAAATAAATAAAAATAAAAATTGCTTTAAAATTTAAATTTTTTTAAAAATATTACAATACATAAGAATGAAAAATTAACTAACCTTGACAATGTTTGAAGCTCCTCCGTTGAATCTCCTTGGTGGTCTTGAAAGCCCTTCTAGATTGCTCCATTGCATTTAATCGTTGTTTGGAAAAGGCGACAATAGAAAACAAAATTGTGTTTATATAGCATAGCTTACATTTAATTTACCGCTTTATGAATATGGGATTAAAAAAAATGATAAAATCACGAAAAAAACATTGACAAAATAAATATAAAATAGACAAATTTATTATAGTAAAAAAAACTAACCTTCAAAGCACTATTAAATTGCCCCAAATTCAAACGTGAATAGTAGAAAAACAAAATAGTTTATATAGCTAATATTAGGTTTACATTACTCATTTATAAATGTGGGATTAAAAAAAGTGTAATTAGCTAATGAATTATTACTAAATTTAAATAGGATGGCGTTAAATGAAATTTTACTAGTGTTATGAGTGTGGGATTAAAAAATTAATGTAAATAACCAATATATCATTACAAAGTTTATATAGCATAGTTTACATGTGATTTAATTAGCATTATTTAGATTAGATTAATTTTTATACGATAGATTAGATTAATTTTACTAGTTTTATGAATGCATTAGAAATGTGCAATTTATTTTTGCAAGGAAAATTTGGAGGGAATGTTTGGGAGGGAAAAATTCGTTCTTTTAGCTATAAGATTGTTGGGGGTTGACAGTTACACAATTCTACTTTTTGGTGAGGAGTGTGGGAAAATTTCATTCTCCTTTCTATTAAGATTGGTTTATCATTCTACTTTTTAGTGAGAAGTCATGGACTCATCTAAATTAAACTCAATTACTAAAAATGTACATGAAGATGGTGGAAATTTTCCTTCAAGTGAGGATTGAAAAGGTACCGATGATGATTTTCCTCCGAGTGAGGATTTTAAAGGCACTAATGATGATGGATACATTCCTCTAAGTGGGTATTTTAAATACACTAAGCAAGATGATGACAATTTTCCTCCAAGTGATGATTTTCAAGGCACCAATGATGATTTTCCTCCAAGCAATGATTTTCAGGGAACCAACAATGATTTTCCTCCAAGCGAGTATTTTTAAGGCACCAACGATGATTTTCCTCCAAGTGAGGATTTTCAAGGCACCAACGATGATTTTCCTCCAAGCGTGTATATTCAAGGCACCAACGATGATTTTCCTCCAAGAGAGGATTTTCAAGGCACCAACGATGATTTTCCTCCAAGCTAGGATTTCCTCCAAACAAGGATTTTCAAGTCACCAAAGTTGATTTTCCTCCAAGCGAGGATTTTCAAGGCACCAAAGTTGATTTTCCTAAAAGCAAGGATTTTGATGGGATCGATGATGATTTTGGTGAGGATGAAGGCACCAATAATGGTGTAGATGATTAAACTCCAAGCGAGGATTTTAATGGCACCAATGATGATTTTCCTCCAAGAGAGGATTTTAATGGGACTGATGATGTTTCTCCTCCAAGAAAGGATTTTAATGGGACTCATGATGATTCTCCTTCAAGCGAGGATTTTAACGGAACAGATGATGATTTCGTTGAGGATGAAGGCACCAATAATGGTGAAGATGATTTTCCTCCAAGCGAGGATTTTGATGGCATCGATGATGATTTTCCTCCAAACGAGGATTTTAATGGGACAAATGATTATTTGGTGAGGATGAAGGCACCAATAATGGCGAAGATGATTTTCCTCCAAGCGAGGAATTTGATGGCACCGATGATGATTTTCCTCCAAGCGAGGATTTTAATGGGACAAATGATGATATTGGTGAGGATGAAGGCACCAATAATAATGAAGATGATTTTCCTACAAGCGAGGATTTTGATGGCATCTATGATGATTTTCCTTCAAGTGAGGATTTTATTGGGATAAATGATGATTTTGGAGAGGATGAAGGTACCGATAATGGTGAAGATGATTTTCCTCCAGGCGAGGATTTTGATGGCACCGATTATGATTTTCCTCCAAGCGAGGATTTTAATGGGACATATGATGATTTTGGTGAGGATGAAGGCACCAATAATGGTGAAGAAGATTTTCCTCCAAGTGAGGATTTTAATGGCACCGATGATGATTTTCCTTCAAGTGAGGAATTTAATGACACCGATGAAGATTTTGTTGAGATGAACCCACCAGTGATGAAGATACCAATAGTGTTGATGATGTTGATTTAACCTCAAGTGATAAACTTGATATTGATGAGGTAATCATTATCCTCCTAATTTTGGTCATGAGAATATCAACTTGAGGGATGATATTACTCATAGTGATGAGGACATTCATTCTAACGAGGATGATGTAATGGTACATTAAACACAAAGGAAAATTGTACCAATGAGTAAGATTAAGTGTAGGACTAGACCATTTTATATCAATCCAAAGCATTCTAGTTATACAAGGTCTAGGAAATATTTGCTCACAAGTACAAGTTCTATTATTGATTTTATTTCAAGTGAGTGTTTCAAAAAACATTGTTTGAAACAAATACATTACAATTATTCCTTGGAGAAAAGGCGAGCATATCTTTCAATGAACACAAATATGCAAAATTCATATTTAGTGGGGTGCGTGATTTCTACAAAGGCGGGTTATGATTATCGCATTTGAATTATTTTGCTTTGAAGAAGGGAATCCAAAATAATTCACTCAATTGGTAATCTCTGACTATCAAGAATCTAGACAAGGCTAGAAAAGGATCCTACATTTTATTCTAAAGAATATCATGCATGAGTTAGTGGGCCAATAACAAACATTGCAATGTCATGGAAGAGTGAATTCTTTTGCAAGTATGGAGAGAGTATTCCAGATAGAGAAACCATACACATTCCAGATAATTTCTCAAGGCAGGAAATATATAACTTGTACAAGGAATTTGTTCAAGATGTTGAAGGACATAACAATTCCATCAGATATGCATATTTTACAAGGCTATGGAAAACATAGTTCAACAACGTATGTATTCCTAAGAGGTCAAGGATGGGGGTTTCCAGTGTATGTGCTTCTCTTAAAAAAAGAAGGGATAGAAAGAAGTACGTCTCTAAAAAATTATTTTCTTGAATAAATATCAATTACAAAAACTCATCAATGTTTTCTTTTTATTTTATTTGTAGATTTTGTTATCAAAGAGCATTAAGCACATCACAATCAACAATAAGTTGAATGGAAAAAGTTATACAAACATCGTAATAAGTGTTATGATGTTCCACATAAGTATACGGGTTTCGTACTTTATGGTATGGAGAAAAAAAAACTTTTGCCACATTTTGTTCATGTAACAAAGAATTTAAAGGAGGAAAATTTTATTCATTTTCACTTGGTTGGTTGTATGGTTTTTAATGGCCAGATGTCTCCAAGGTTTTAATTTGCAGCTCCAAATATTCATAATGATGCAAAGCTTACCATCACCATAATTCACCATGTGCTTACTCATTGGTATGGTAATCTTCCTTGAGTTTTATATCTACAATTGGACAACACCAGCCGGAAAAACAAAAATCAGATCGTGTTTGGTTATCTAAACATGCTTGTTGAATTGGGAATTTTTTAGAAGGTTAAAGTTGGTTTCCTTCTTGTTGGGAATACACATGACCATATTGATCAAATGTTTAGCCATTTTGTAGTGACGTTGGGGAGGAAGAATTTTGGGAGCCTTCCATCATTAACTGAAATTATTAGAAAAACATACAGTTCAGTGCATATTGTACTAACATTGGAGGAAACTATTGCAATGCGAAGATTTATTTTGGAATCCCATGGTGAATAAAGGTGCATTGAAAAACCTAATGACATTGGCTTCCAAAATCAATTTTTTATAAAAAATATTGATGGGAAAACACTACTATGGGGTAAGAAGTACTCAACGAGTGCAAAATGGGGGCCCACATCAGGTTTAGCATTTTTGAAATTCATCCCAATTCATTAAATTTATGCTTCAAATTTATTGTTATTATAATCAACTATCGAGATTCAAAATACACACTGACACAATAGAGATGTTGATTCTTCTCAATGCTTGGAAGAAATAAAAAATTATGTCAAAGATACATATGACTATTTTGATGTTTATGATTCTATTTGGTGGGAATCTTTTTTCAAGGAGCAAAATGACATAATTCCAAACTCTACAAATGAAGATATTTTTTTGAAGACTCCATTTAGTTGGCCACAAACTATGACAAATGAAAACGAGGAAAGAAATGTTGAACTTGAAGGTGTTGAGTCTTCTCAAGCAGAGGAAATGGAAATGTATATTGGGTTTAGAAGATCATATGTACAACATGAGGCGATGGAAGACCTTTACAGAGGCTTAGTACAAGATATTAAGGAGGGTTGCATGATTGCAATTTTGGATACAAAAGATCCATGTGGTTATCCATTATGGATTGCAAAAGTTATGAAGGTCAATAAATAAAATGACGAATTTATATCCGTTGAAGTAAATTGGTATGCAACAAACACACACCCATTTGATGGTGTGTACAAGCCAGAGATGGTGATTGAGAAAAGAGTTTTCAAAAAGAGAAAAAGAAAGGGTCAAAATGTAAATCATTGTCGCATTGACATTTTGAAATTAGAGGATGTTGACATACTAGTTTATGACTTCCATGTTGGTCCTCTATTTTGACCATTCAGTATAATGTTTTCTAGCTTAAAGTCTTAATGGAATCGAAGAATAATCAGTTTTGTTGTGTCTTTTTGGAGGTCAACACTGCTAAACCTATGGTAAGTGATTTTAATTGCTTGTTTATTATGTTTTCTTGTTTTATGCATATGATTGGGCTTTAGGTTTCATGAAATGATATGTTAGTAATAAGTTCAGTTTCTCTTCTATACAGGGTTATTTTGGCTACCCGACTCAGCGTTCAAAGGAGGATTTATGCAGAGATTGGGGATTCGATCTACAATGAGGGCGTTTTTCCTGGATTCATATCATCTTTTAGATGCTTGTGAGGATTGCTCAACTGCTATTTTAGGGATGATCTTCGATCGAGGAGCTGTTGTTGTTTTCTCTTTAGCAATATGTGTATATTTGGGAATCTGAGCTCCCATTTTTGGCTCAGATATGCCAAGATATCTGTGGGGTTGTTATCCATGTTGATCCTTGTTTCCAGGACGATCTCACTCTGCATATTCAGTATAAAAACGACTGTGGAAACCCTAAGTAGGGAGGAAGACTGTAAAAAACTTCATTTTATCAATAAGATTCAGTGCTTGTTTTTATCAAATCTGTGATTTAAGATTGTTAGGCGTTGAGGGCAGGGCCCACCTTCAACACCAAACTGTGATATTTCAGTAGTGTGTAGTTTGCAGTAGCAGAGTAGTGTTTTTATCATTTTACATTGCTTTCCAGAATGTTAATGGATTTGCTCATCGCTGGATTGAAATAGAATGCGTGACTGCTTATTATTAGTTAATATCATTTGTAGTTGATTTAGCTTGTTAACAGTTTGTATCTAAGACTCTCTCTGGTTTTTAGCGCAAATTGTTGTTTAAGACTAGGGTACGCATAAATCGTGTGATGGATTTGATGTAGGTTATGGTAGACTCGATTTTATAAAGGGTTGCAAGTAGATTGAATTTTACATTTTCCATTTTACCAGCATACAGTGATATAATGATAGCTACAGGACTGGTTTTAAACTTTTCTTATTCACAGGACTGTAAAATAAATTAAGGAATGGTATGGGTTTAGATATTTCCTTTGATATCCAGTGTGTGGCGTAGTATTGGCAACTTGAATCATGAATTCGACTCTAGCTATTAAAAACCTTTGTGTTGCAGCATGAGAGTAATTAATAAGTAGCCTATTCTTTTACTGTCGAGTTTGCAAGATTTGAACAACATTTGCAAAAGAGTAGAGGGTTTGAAGACCGTAGTCATGGAGCATCTAGGGTTTATTTCTTTTTGAATAAAAGATTGAATATAAACTGAAGTTGTACTTGAATGAGTCTTGGGAAGGAGTCCTTGTTTATAATGTTGAGCCCTCGAATCAACAGTTAGTTTCACAATATGTATATGTAAACCAAACCAGTTAATATTTTTACACAGCCCTAACATCTATTGATGAGCAGAATCTGAATAGTTTTGGTATTCTCTTGTGTGCAATTGTATGCACAAATCATAAACAGAGTATATTCGGATATCACTAAGCAGTCAAGCTCTTCCTTGGGAGGCTGTGGGTGTTGGCAATTCAAAGTCACAAGATCATGAGTTTGCTTCAGTTTTAGAAATGTTTGTATGGACTTAAGTATTAGATTTGGGGTTTAGATAGGAAACAAGGTCAATGGAAGTCGATTAAGCATATGCATTTGATAGATAATTTCTTTCCTTAGCAGGTTGATTGTTTTAAACTGTAGCTTAAGATTTCTGTAGAGATTGTCAATTGCTTTAAGGGATTGCTGTAAGTGAAGGATTTGTTTAGTTACTTAACAGGTTGTTCTACTGTAGTCCAATATCATTGTGAAATATTGCTGTAGTTAGTGTTTCTTTAGAAAATCAGATTTGCTTCAAAATTACTATAGTTACCTTTGACTATAAATTGCTGTAGACTAGCATTTCTGTCAGCCAAGCATTAAAACCATATTGCCTGCAGATATAGTGTAGCAGCTCAAAGTTCATGTACCCTGGTTGATAATTAAATTAAGGTGAATTAAGTATCATTAATTTTAACCAACATTTTGGCGCCGTTGCCGGGGAGTTTCTCCAAGGTAAGCTGGTATTTTGCTCATTTTTATGAATTGGTTGACTGAGAAGTTCAGGTAGATAGGATCTTTTTACAGTACACAACAAGGTGGAGGGGAAACATTAAGACGTAAAGACGAATTCACTATGGGATTCCCATGGTGTAATAGCCTGCCGCAGCCACTTTAGTGGGTTACCCCAAATTTTTGTTGTGTCCTTCTGGTAAGTGTGGTTGTTTTTCTTCACAAGTTTGAATTATTTTACTACAAGAAGTGTGTTTATCTTTCCTGTAAAAAGTGTTTTTTTTAGTTTACTCTCATACAAGTGTGGTTATCCTTTTGTAAGTGAGGTGTGTTTAATTCCAGAAATCTAATTTTACAACAGTTGTTAGGTGTGACTAGTTGTGGCAGATTGGAGGAGGAGGATTGGTAAGGCAAACTTGCGCATTTCATAACAGGTTCCTTCAAACCCAACTGTGGCACAGGTATTTCAATTTATTTTGATTAAAAGTCTTGTTATTTTCAGAAATTGTTTTGATGAGACCTAGAGATAGTAAGGGTAGATTCATTAAGGTTCATTCCGATCTTTTTGTAAACAACAAAACCCCCCCCTTCACTAACCCTAGGGATAGGGATACCGGCAACGAAACTGAAAACAACAACATTCAAAATTCAGCGGAACTTGGGACCAAACCAGCAGGAACTGAGGTTATACTCAGTGAACAGTTACATTCAGAAGAAATCCCACAGATCCAACAAGCTTCACCTTTAAAGGAAGATCCCAATTTGGTTGACACAGTGAACATAGAAAAAGTGAACTTCCTTCTTGGACATAACCAGAATCCGGTGGTTTCTCAAGTAGAATCTACTACAGATTTACCTTTCAATTTTCAAACTTGGCCTAGGCCAGACCATTGGGATTTTATTCTATCCCCAAGAAGAGACAGGTTAGGTGTCAACTGGTTTAGGAACCCTCTTGTCATGAGTGATCAGGAAACTGGACACCAGATGGAAGGAGAAGGAGAACATGAGGGACGAACTGAAACAACTTTTGGCTTCCCTATTCTGGATCTTACACGGGATGTCAGTATGAAAAATATCCCAGCATCTTCATTACCTACCTTCTATGGGAAAAGTACTGAAGATCCGGATACCTTTCTATTTGAGTTTGACATCTTATGTAGGAGTTATAATTATCTACAGGATGCTCAAAAGTTAAAACTATTTCCAGCCACCCTTAAGGATTCTGCACTTAGATGGTTTATGAGCCTGGGGGAATCCACCATCCGAACTTGGGAACAAATGAAGAGTGCTTTCCTCAGAAAATATTGAGACTACTGTGGGCCTCGAGACTCCCAAAATGATATCTTTAAAATGCAACAGCATGAAGAAGAGAGTCTGGAGGACTTCCTAGAACGATTCTGCTTCGTATTACAGAAGTCTAAGTATAATACCTTACAGGAGGATGCAGTCAGAACTCTTTTTCTAAAAGGGATTCTGGATGAATATGTGGAAATCCTCAACTTGATTGCCTCAGGTGATGTATCTCATAAATCCTTTGAGGAGATTACTGAACTATGCAGAAAATATTCGAGGAGTAGAGCCAAGGCAGGAAAAAGCACAAGGGAAGGTCCTTCCCGTATTTCTAGAACAGTAGGAACTAGTGGGGTCACAAGAGTTGAATTGGGAAACCTGTTAGAAAATTTCAAAACTGACATTTTAGGCACCTTAAGCTCCCAATTTGATGCATTGAAAACAAAGAAACGACAAGAGGAGGAGGACATAGCAGCATTACACATATTCTGCCCCAAGTGCAGAAAAAGACACCCTTTGAAAGAGTGCCCTCTAAATACCATTTCAGTCTGTGCTCTTTGCTCTGCTCAACACCCAACTGACAATTGCCCTTCTTTACCAGAACTGCAAGCTTTTTACAAGCTTAATGCTGAACCTACCGATGCATCAAGAAGGCCTTGGCAGCCTAGACCTCAAAACATGTACCCAGAGCCTGTTTTCCCGAACCCTGCATATTATTATCCCATGCAGCAATCTCAGCAGCCATGGAGTCCACAAATGTGGCAGAATTGGCCCTCTCAACCTACTCAGACCCAACCTTGGCAGCAAGGCTGGCGGGGACAGTCATATGGGGGACCACAAGGACAACCCTATGGAGGAACACAATCAACCACCCCTCCTAGTTACTGTCCAATGCCACCAAATATACAGCAGCTATTACCAGGCTTTACACAACCTGCCCTTCCTCCTATACCCCCAGTTCCACAACAATATCAAAATCCAAATCCACCTCGACCCACGTTGTTGCCAGCCCAACCTATCCCAAACCCTAATAACAGACCTCCCCAGCCTCTTCATAATGCTGAAATTCAAATGGCTCCAACTTATGTAATTCATTCAGCTCCTTTACAGGAAATACAATTAAGGTCTGGGAAAACATTAAATAAAACCCCTCCAGCAGTGATTATTCATGAAGAGACTGGAGAAGAAAATGATGAAAAAGAGATTACAGAGGAAGAAGAAGTGCAGATTGCCTCAGAAAACACTCAAGCACTGGGAACTCATTTTCAATCACCTTCTCACCCACAAGTAAATAACAACCCCCCTTACCCAGAGAGGTTATTAATGGAGAAACCTACGGTGCGTCCACAGTTTGATTTGGAAAATGAGTTGAGAAATGTTTGTATCAAGATTCCATTACTTCAGGCTATTAGAGATGTCCCTATTTATGCAAAACTGGTAAGGGAACTATGCTTAAAGAAACCTGGTCGAAAACAGAAAGACCCACCCAAGATAAATGTTTTAGGCCAGCTGTCCAATTATATTTCAGACTGTCCCTTACCCCCAAAATTTGCAAATCCCGGGAACCCAGTGGTGACCATTTACATCAATGAGATTCCAATAAGAAACACTCTAGTTGACCTGGGGGCTGCCATTAATGTCATGTCTATGACCACCATGCAGAGACTTCAGTTGCATAATCTCCTCATATCTACTCCTACTATTTTGGAGTTGGCTGATAGGAGCACAGTCAAACCTGTGGGGGCCTTAGATGACATTACTGTCACAGTAGCTTCTTGGGAGTATCCAGTGGATTTTCTGGTACTCCAAACCAAACACCCAATGGGGGAACATCCTGTTATATTAGGCAGGCCCTGGTTAGCCACTGCCAATGCCTTTATAGGATGCAGAGAAGGTATTTTAACTATATCAAATGGCACTTCTCTACAAAACCTAATTATTTATCCTCCAGCACAGCCTGTATCGGAAAACATGTTATGGTTAGAGAATCCTTACGGGGATGAGGATGTGGGACAACCCTTACTGTCCATCAGTCAAACTAGGGGGCTGGAACACCAGACTGAGGATGATATCCTAGATCAATTTATTTCAGCCACCACTAGTGTTGAGTTCCCTCAGTCCTTCTCTGACTTAGACAATGTTTTCACAGAATATTTTCAGGAACACTATTACCCTTTAGCCACCTCATCATCAGTAGTTTTATTCATAGATGAGAAGGTTAGAGCTGCAACTATACCAATGGAGATTAGTCCAGGGAGGTCTTTGTCTATTAATGCAAATCTGTCTCAAAGCTAGCAAATTCAGGTAGTTAATTTACTTAAGGCACAGTCTGGGGCATTTGCTTGGGTTTATACAGACATGAAAGGCATTCACCTTGACACATGCATTCATCACATCTATACGCAGGAAAATATTAGACCAGTAAGGCAGCCACAGAGAAGAATGAATCCTGCGCTTAAAGACATTGTGAAAGATGAATTACAAAAATTGTTGGATGCAGATTTCATCTATCCCATTTCTGATAGCAAATGGGTATCTCCGTTGGTGATTGTTCCGAAGAAGTGAGGTAAGTGGAGAATATGTGTTGATTTTCGTGAGTTAAATAAAGCAACTCTCAGAGACTACTTCCCTCTTCCTTTCATAGACCAGGTTTTGGATACATTGTCAGGAAAGAAATACTTTTCTTTTCTGGATGGATACAGTGGATATAACCAGATAAGAATAGCCCCAGAGGATCAAGAAAAAACCACTTTTACCTGCCCATGGGGAACCTATGCTTATAAGGTGCTACCATTTGGACTGTGTAACGCTCCTGCCACTTTCCAGAGGGCAGTGTTAGGTATTTTGTCTGATTTAGTCCATGACTGTGTGGAAATATATATGGATGATTTTATAGTCTACGGTAATGATTTCAAAGAAGCCTTGGATAATCTGGAGAAAGTTTTAAGTAGGTGCCAAGAGACAAATCTTGCTTTAAGCCATGAAAAGTGTAAGATGATGTTAACTGAGGGTATTGTTTTAGGGCACCACGTTTCATTAGAAGGTATTAAGGTTGACCCAGCAAAAATTGAAATCATTACTAATCTATCTTCACCAACTACACAAAAAGAAGTCAGAAGTTTTCTAGGACACGCAGGGTACTATCGTAGGTTTATTGCTAATTTTACAAAGATAGCAGCCCCACTGTTCAAATTGTTGGCCAAAGACAGTGGTTTCGATTGGGATCAACACTGTCAGACAGCCTTTGACACATTAAAGTCAGAATTGTCTTCAACACCAGTTCTGCGGGGGCCAAATTGGTCTTTGCCCTTCCATATACAAACTGATGCTTCAGACACTGCCTTGGGGGGAGTGCTCGGACAGAAAGAAAATCAGTCCTCCTATGCTATTTATTTCATCAGTAAAAATTTAACACCTGTAGAACTGAACTATACAGTGACTGAAAAAGAGTTTCTAGCAGTGGTTCATGCCATCAATAAATTCCGGCATTATATTACAGGTTACGAGGTATTTGTTCATACCGATCATTCTGCTATTAAATTTTTAATGAATAAGCCAATCACTAGTGGCATAATTACTAGATGGTTACTTTTGCTACAGGAATTTAACATTACCATAGTTGACAAACCAGGGAAGGAAAATCTGGTTGCAGATTTCCTCTCCAGATTGACTCATGCTTATGATAATGTTCCTGTAGATGATACATTCCCTGATGAACACTTATTTGCTGTTTCTATTAAAACACCCTGGTTTGCAGATGTAGCCAACTATTTGGTTACAGGGAAACTACCTGCTCATTTGTCATCTTACGAAAAACGAAGAATCATACAGCAAAGTGCTAATTATTCATGGGTAGGTAATGACCTCTTTCGAACCGGTCCAGATCTGATTATCAGGAGGTGTGTGAGGGAGGATGAGATGTGTGACATCCTTCAAGCCTGTCATGATGGACCTTGTGGAGGCCATTTTTCAGACAAGCGGACATCATATAAGGTGTTACATCAAGGGTATTACTGGCCTACCCTTTTTAAAGATGCTGAAAAGTATGTACAGGGCTGTGACAGCTGTCAAAGAATGGGGAGACCCACTGCTGCTGATCAAATGCCTTTACAAGCCCAGGTACAAATTGAACCCTTTGAAAAATGGGGATTGGATTTTGTTGGCCCAATCTCACCAATGTTAAGAAAAAAGAGATATATTTTAGTCTGCATTGACTATGTGACTAAGTGGGTTGAGGCAAAAGCTCTATTGAGGTCCACTGAGAAATCAGTCATAGAATTTATTTACGAAGAGATTTTTACTCGCTTTGGCATTCCTCGTGAAATTGTGACTGACAATGGAGCACAGTTTGTCTCTAAATCAATGAAAGCACTTACAGAACAATATGGAATTAAGCACTATAAATCTTCTCCTTACCACCCCCAAGCAAATGGTCAGGTGGAATCAACCAATAAAGTGCTAGAATCCATTTTAACTAAGACTGTGCAGCTACATCACAAGGACTGGGCAGATAGGCTACCCGAGGCATTGTGGGCTTACAGAACTACGTGGAGAAATACCACAGGGTATACCCCATATCAGCTTGTTTATGGTAAACAGGTCCTGCTTCCTATAGAATTTCAGGTGAAAACTTTTCGTACTGCTGCACAATTGAGCATGAATTTAGATGAAGCCCAGGAGCAGAGGCTGATGCAATTAAATGAACTTGATGAAATCAGACAAGATGCTGTCCAACGAACTGTGTTGATATAGAATCAGTGGACTAAGTGGCATGATAAATTTTTGAAGAAGAAGACTTTTGAAGAAGGTGATTGGGCTCTGTTGTTTGACTCACGATTCAAACATTTCAAAGGTAAGCTTACCACTAGATGGATGGGGCCATATGAAATTGTGACTGTTTTTTATAATGGTTCTGTCAAAATAAAAACAATAGATGAAGAACAAACTGCCTTTGTGGTGAATGGACATCGGTTAAAGGTATATCATAAACCTCTCTCTAAGCAAGAGTTCATCCATAACATGAGTCAGCAGTCTGAACTAGAGCTGGTAGGTGAGGAAATGACTTCTTCATCTCTTACTCTCTCACAGTAATATTCAATGGAATTGTTTTTTGTACATATGTACAGAAATTTGTTTTATTAGGTCTCTTTTTGAAAGGGTGCAGATATTCTTTTCAGTAAGGCTCAGAATGTTTTGAAACCTAAGGGAAGTGTTTTGTCACTACTCTATTTCAGCCTTTTGATTATTTTTGCAAAACATTTTTTAAACTGTGTAAATTTGGGTCAATTTCTGAGTTTCACTGATTTATTGGAATGTCTGTATTAGGTCAATATCTGTGTGTGTCAGATTTTTTAGAACTGTTTTGGCTATTCATAAGAGTACTTGCCCACCAGGCATTGCCTACATTAATGCTTTAAGCCTCCCAAATATTTTCTGCTTATGAACCTATGGGCTGCTAGGACCATTTGATTTGGTTTCACACTAGATAGAGAGAGGGAATTGATGTTAGTTACAGCTATGGGCATGAAATTATTTTTAAGACAGGCATCATGTTAAAAAGGTGTCCAGGAACGGGCAGTTTGGGGGTTATTATCTCTTGGCTGTTATAATACTAAACACATATATATATACATTGTCTTTAGCCACTTTATGACTTTCACTTTCTACAGTTACAAAGGTTAGTTGTTCATATGGGCAAATCTTTACAGGCATATACAAAGAATACTCCTCCAATTCTGGTACCATCCCACTCCTAGATGGTTTTCAGAGCAGCTCCCCCACTCATCTATGCTTGAGCAAATCATAAATTTTATCTTTAAGATGAAATTGGGACAAGAGCCTTTGATAGAAAAAGGGTGTAAGAGGTTAACCCGCCGGGATACTGAACAGGTCTGCTGGCAGCGGGTACCAACCTGTGGTATGAACAGGCAAACCCATCAGGGTGCTGAACAGGCCTGTTGGCAATGGGGCATCTGCCTGGGGAAGAAGCTTCTTAAGATGTTACAGTTACCCCACCGGAGTACTGAACGGGCTTGCCGGCAGTGGGTTCTGACTCTAATATCTTCTTTAACAGCCTCATCTATACTTGTCTATATGAACAACGTACCTATGTGAAGGTAAAAGAGAGGCCATAAGGATGGTTAATTAAAATTTAATAAATTCATTAAAAAATAAAATGATAGCCAGTTGATAATCATCTCCAACTGTTCTGCATTTTGGGTTACCTGATTCTAAAAAAAAAAGGGTTTATGCCTGATGCCTGAACATAGCTGAGAAATTTAGTACTATTTGTTCCACTACTCAAATTATCCTGTGTGAAGCTGAGTCAAAATGGACCAGTACCCCATTAGCTTCTGTTGGCATTTTCCTTGTCCTGTGGCACATGTCCTGGTGGAAAAAGTTCTGTATGGATGACAAGGATGAAGTCTGAATTTCTGATTGTTTGAGTTACGAGTGATTGATGAAGTCTGAATTTCAGATTGTTTGAGTTACATAGAAATAAGAGTGATTGATGAAGTTTGAATTTTTGATTGTTTGAGTTACATAGAAGTAAGGGTGATTGATTGAAGTCTGCATTCCTGATTGTCTATTTGTATTGTCAATAAAAGATGGTTTCATAGCACAACTAAGTTTCCTGTGTGATTAGATGGAGCATCAACCTTACAATAAGGAAATCATGCCACAAAACTGTTGAGGGTCCAACAAATCTTTTAATCCAGTTTACTTGCTTATTAACTCATCCAAGTGATGTATATTTGGGAGATTAATGGTTTTACATCACTATTCATAGCATAACAGCTACTCCAGATGCTGGTACTTACTACTATGCTGGTAAATTGTTGTGCATCTTTATCAGCCTGAAAGCACTGCTGTATTTGTTGAAGTGCCGGATTGAGTGCCGTAAGGAGTGCTGGAAGACATATTGGAAAATTGGCATGTATATGGTAATGAACGTTGATGGAGGTAAGGAAGGGTGTACGATTGGCTAAGTCTTAATTGTTAATAAGAATTATAATTAAATATTTTTGCCATTATATGAAAGTCGATGAGCTATGAACTACCATAAATAACTTTGACAATATCTCATCCTCTATTATTGTTGGCAACCTTTGATAAAAAGAATTATAACCTTGTTCTATTACAATTGGGGTTCTTACGTGTTATGAGATTAAGATTAGTCCAAACGTGTTACATCATGGTCATCATCTCCTGCGACGTGGGCAGTATGTGCCACCGCTTGTAATGATTTTCTCTTGTCACGATTATTGTCTTCATTACCTTTACTTCCTATCATTACCATTCTTTACCATGTTCATTCGGGTCTTTTTACAGTCTCTATCATTACCACGGGGAAAAACATTGATGAAATTTTGTCATTGCCTGCGAATTGCCTGTCCGAATTCTCTGCTAATTCTCTGCTAATTCGCCATTCTTCATGTCTCCACCATGCTTAATCGGCATGAACCCTCTGCGTATGAGCAGTTATTAGCATCCTTGAGTTCGTAGCATGCAAGGAGATGTTTACTCGGGCTGGATGGCATGCATTTTTAACTAATTTACAGGGCCACGATGATGCTGTCTCTTTACAATTCGCCTTGAGTTTCGATGGGCATACAGCTAGAGTGGGGCCCCTGGATTTTGCAGTGACAGAGGAGTCCATTTCATTGGCTACGGGACTTCCATGCACCGGTGATAGATGGTTTAAGAATTTTCGGTTGCCCCGAAAAGAATATGACTGTGTTTTCAAACCTGAATTTTTGGCCGTGAAGGGCGAGAAAGGTTTCTCCAAGCTGTGGGTTAGAGAAGAATTTCATAATTCCTTGATGATCATCACCAAGCTGATTACCTGTGAAGGCCGATTCTCCATTTATAAAGCCTGTCATTTTCGCCTTCTAGCTCACTTCGAGTTTGGTAAGCTTCTGAATTTTCCATTTTATTTTTGGAAGAGTTTGAGTAAAATGGCTTCACAAGTGAGGAAGAACCTAGAGCATCCAACTCATAGTCTTTACCATCATGGGCTTATTAAAATGCTCGTTTTAGCTGAATTAAAGAAGCAAGGTCGGGTATGGGAACAGTTTGTGTATGAACTCTCTAACCCTCATCTTCAGTCATCCTTGAGGAATGAATCCGGTGAGCCTTGTATTCCTGATCTAATGGAGAAAGCTTCCTCTACAAACAATTCTGTTCCTCAAAATGATTGCCCTCAGGAACCAGCTGTTAATAGTTGCAAGAAGCCTGCCCCATTACATGCTAAGAGGTCCCCAATATCTAAGAGACAGTGTGTTAGCTCTCGGTCTGGGGGAGATAAGGAGCACGGAAATTTGTTTGTTTTGCCCAATAGACGATTTACTCGCAGCATGGCCGCTAAAGAGGGGAGAAAGGAATCTAAGGATAAAGAACCTGTCCAAGTCGAATTGTCATCATCTGATGCTTCCTCTACCCATGTTAACTCTGATTCTCTTGGTTCTCCTCATTATTCTACAATGTTGAGTCCTGTCAGTGAACCTTTGCTGCCAGTATCTCCTTCCAAATCAAGTCTGAAATCTACCAAAGGATCCCCTTCAAAGTCAAGTTTGAAATCTGTCAAAGTATCCTCTTCAAAATCTAGTTTAAAATCTGTCAGAGCATCACTTTCCACATCAGGTTCAAAATCGGAGGCTTCAGCACAGGGGATTGATTATTTTAGGAAAAAGAATTTTAAATTGACAAGGAAGCTGCAAGAGTATGTGAGGTTGGATCGGGTTATCAAGCAGGAAAATGCCATTTTAAAGGCTAGAATAGTGTCTTTACAAACCCTGGTTGATGAGGTTAAAGGGACAAATCACAGTCTTCGAAAACAGTTAAAGAAGAAAGACAAACAGTTTGAACAATTGGTTAGCATACAGCAACAATCTGCCCCCTCTCCTCCTCAGGTTCAAGTCCTGTTTAATACCTCAGCCTCAGTCTCTAGAGTTGGATCCAAGGATTGATAATTCACTTTGAGGATTTAAATTTTGTCTATCTGAAATTCTCTTGCATAGGGACATGCAAGACCTTCAGTCTGGGGGAGATGTTGGTCCTCTATTTTGACCATTCAGTATAATGTTTTCTAGCTTAAAGTATTAATGGAATCGAATAATAATCAGTTTTGTTGTGTCTTTTTGGAGGTCAACACTGCTAAACCTATGGTAAGTGATTTTAATTGCTTTTTTATTATGTTTTCTTGTTTTATGCATATGATTGGGTTTTAGGTTTCATGAAATGATATGTTAGTAATAAGTTCAGTTTCTCTTCTATACAGGGTTCTTTTGGCTACTCGACTCAGCGTTCAAAGGAGGATTTATGCAGAGATTGGGGATTCGATCTACAATGAGGGCGTTTTTCCTGGATTCATATCATCTTTTAGATGCTTGTGAGGATTGCTCAACTGCTATTTTAGGGATGATCTTCGATCGAGGAGCTGTTGTTGTTTTCTCTTTAGCAATATGTGTATATTTGGGAATCTGAGCTCCCATTTTTGGCTCAGATATGCCAAGATATCTGTGGGGTTGTTATCCATGTTGATCCTTGTTTCCAGGACGATCTCACTCTGCATATTCAGTATAAAAACGACTGTGGAAACCCTAAGTAGGGAGGAAGACTGTAAAAAACTTCATTTTATCAATAAGATTCAGTGCTTGTTTTTATCAAATCTGTGATTTAAGATTGTTAGGCATTGAGGGCAGGGCCCACCTTCAACACCAAACTGTGATATTTCAGTAGTGTGTAGTTTGCAGTAGCAGAGTAGTGTTTTTATCATTTTACATTGCTTTCCAGAATGTTAATGGATTTTCTCATCGCTGGATTGAAATAGAATGCGTGACTGCTTATTATTAGTTAATATCATTTGTAGTTGATTTAGCTTGTTAACAGTTTGTATCTAAGACTCTCTCTGGTTTTTAGCGCAAATTGTTGTTTAAGACTAGGGTACGCATAAATCGTGTGATGGATTTGATGTAGGTTATGGTAGACTCGATTTTATAAAGGGTTGCAAGTAGATTGAATTTTACATTTTCCATTTTACCAGCATACAGTGATATAATGATAGCTACAGGATTGGTTTTAAACTTTTCTTATTCACAGGATTGTAAAATAAATTAAGGAATGGTATGGGTTTATATATTTCCTTTGATCTCCAGTGTGTGGCGTAGTATTGGCAACTTGAATCATGAATTCGACTCTAGCTATTAAAAACCTTTGTGTTGCAGCATGAGAGTAATTAATAAGTAGCCTATTCTTTTACTGTCGAGTTTGCAAGATTTGAACAACATTTGCAAAAGAGTAGAGGGTTTGAAGACCGTAGTCATGGAGCATCTAGGGTTTATTTCTTTTTGAATAAAAGATTGAATATAAACTGAAGTTGTACTTGAATGAGTCTTGGGAAGGAGTCCTTGTTTATAATGTTGAGCCCTCGAATCAACAGTTAGTTTCACAATATGTATATGTAAACCAAACCAGTGAATATTTTTACACAGCCCTAACATCTATTGATGAGCAGAATCTGAATAGTTTTGGTATTCTCTTGTGTGCAATTGTATGCACAAATCATAAACAGAGTATATTCGGATATCACTAAGCAGTCAAGCTCTTCCTTGGGAGGCTGTGGGTGTTGGCAATTCAAAGTCACAATATCATGAGTTTGCTTCAGTTTTAGAAATGTTTGTATGGACTTAAGTATTAGATTTGGGGTTTAGATAGGAAACAAGGTCAATGGAAGTCGATTAATCATATGCATTTGATAGATAATTTCTTTCCTTAGCAGGTTGATTGTTTTAAACTGTAGCTTAAGATTTCTGTAGAGATTGTCAATTGCTTTAAGGGATTGCTGTAAGTGAAGGATTTGTTTAGTTACTTAACAGGTTGTTCTACTGTAGTCCAATATCATTGTGAAATATTGCTGTAGTTAGTGTTTCTTTAGAAAATCAGATTTGCTTCAAAATTACTATAGTTACCTTTGGCTATAAATTGTTGTAGACTAGCATTTCTGTCAGCCAAGCATTAAAACCATATTGCCTGCACATATAGTGTAGCAGCTCAAAGTTCATGTACCCTGGTTGATAATTAAGGTGAATTAAGTATCATTAATTTTAACCAACATTCCAGTTGACAAAAAAATCACTCTTCACTCCAAGGCTACAAATATTATCAAAATATTGTTGGCACAAGAAATAGTTGCAATATGGGAGTTCGCTAAACCAAGGTGTAGATATAGAAGGTGTTGGAATCGATTTAATACCGAGAGGGGGGGTGGATTAATATTAGCGCGGTTATTAGCAGTTTTTACCTTCTTTAACAGTTTAGTCTTAACTTTAATCTTAATCTTTAATTATGCATCCAACATAAATAAAACATTCATCCACATATGCACCAAGACAAAGAACATAGAACACACAGGATTTTGACGTGGAAACCCAGTCTGGAGAAAACCATGAAATGCTCTATTGTAATGAAAAGAATACAAGGAAGCATTGACTTCCTGTGTTTACCAACACCAATTGGAAGGAGGCACCGACCCCCTAGTTTTACAAGCATCGACCTAAAGGCAGCACGAACTCCCTGTGTTCTCCTACACCAACTGAAAGGAGGCTACGACCTCCTGCTCCTTGCCCCGTCATGCCACCTAGATATCCAAAATAATATTATGCCTTACTGAAATTTCAACTTGTGCACATTTATGATCTTCTAATGTTCGTTCTGCTGTGCGCACCTTCTGTATGCAGTCGTATAGCTGTCAATTCCCTGCATACATCGCTTGACTTCTCATTCCACTCAATTCTTTGCTTTTGTTGATGACTTACTTCATATTTCATGTGCTTCTTTATTTGTTGCAGTCTACGCTACTGATTAGCTATGCTGTTCTACTTCTGCACAACTGCACTTCACCAACTAATATTGTGCTTCAATTGATAGCTTGTTGTTATGAAATTACGCACCAGTACAGATGGAACTGCGCAGTAACTTAGATGTGTCTGTTCTATTTATGTGATATAGTCCTTTAGACAATCTGCGACATGTTGTGCATCATATGATTCATCCTTTCGGTTTAACGCACTTGCCTCAAATCATCCTCATGATGACATGCATACAATATTCTACTACCGTTATGTCAACGTGCATCGGATGGAATTCCTTGCTTCGCACACTTCACGTTAACCTTCGTGCATCAACCAAATTTATGCACATCTTCTGATATGTCTTAGTTTTGTCTCTGCGCTTCTTACTTTAATACATTTGTGACTGTTTGCGTGCTTCCGGCAATACTGTCATTCGGTCCTCACGCACTTGTGCATGCTTCTATAGTTCTACCTTTCAGTATTTGTGCATCCACCACAAATCTACACCATCATTCTGCGCACCATCAGCTGCATCATTCTTCTGCATGTGTGCTCTTGGCTCCTCGCTAAATCATTTTGTTCTATATCTTGAGCCCGTGGTGCCCCGAATATAAATCTTTATCTTCCACTTTAATCTCTATAGCCTTGCCATCAAGCTTACTTCAAATATTCAACTTGCATCTCTATTTATACATGTCCTACATGGATTGTATGTCCACAAGTTGGTTGTGGCATCCCTTCTTCCTTGGTTGATGGATTATTCCTATGCCACATGTCATGTTCTGCGTTGTTGATGTGTCATCCTTTGTGATTCTTGCGCATCCATGGTCCACGACTTAGTGGAACTTACACCCTTGTTGTACCATTACTTGTGGGTCTTACACACTTGGTGTGTCAATTCTTTGCGGAACTTACACATACGTGATATTTGACTTGGTGGGACTTTGACCCTTGCAGTACCATCACGTGTGGGAGTTTCTCACTTGGTGTATCAATGCTTTGCGAAACTTGTGCATACATGATCTTCGACTTGGTGGTACTTTGACCCTTGTTGTACCATCACTTGTGGGACTTGCGCACTTGCTGAGTCTTCGGTTTTGGAATTTGCGCATATGATTACATCAACTACTACACACTTCTTGAAACGTGTGTGCCCTTTATCAACTGAAAGAATCTTCTGATTGGTGATGACCTGTGCACTTGCAGGACTTGCATAACTACTTAACCATCTCTTGTTTTCATGCTTCTTGAGCACATCACTTTGACTTTGCTTGCACACACGATATTCTCCTCTGGCTTGTACCTTGAAGAATTATGACTGGATGGACTTGTGATCTACTCAGGTACATGTGCCTTATGTACTTCTTCACGCTAGATATTCATGGTGTACCCTTTGACACACTTCTTCATATTGGATGGAGATTCTAGATATACTTCTTCACACATGCATCCATATACTTCACCATCTTGCTTGTGCATATACTTATTCAATGTGGCTTTACTATACTTATTCAAGTTGGAATGGGAATGATGAAACCACTTGACATCAATGACTCAAATTGAACTAGTTGACATCCTCTTTGACATTGGTTGACATCAATGACAACTAAAGTTCAACAATATTCCCCTTTGGCATTGATGTCAACACTTTATGAAGCTGTGTATAATTGGCTTGAACTATATGCTTCATCTCTACTTGTCGCGGTGTTCCTCCATGTATATGGTCCCCCTGAGTTCTTTGAGCTTTTGACTTCTACACATTTTGCTGTCAATATTCTTCAGCTTTATGTTACTTCTGCGCAGACCGCTAATCTACTTCACGCTCTTTTACGTATGCTGCATCTTCATGTTATCTGCTTTATGCTCTTTTCATGTCTATTGCATATCCATGCCATCTCTTCATGCTCTTCTCAACTGCATCCAACTTCATGTCACACGTGTGTAATCAGCTTCATACTTTACTGCGTGTTGTTTCTGCTTTATGATCTTTCACAACTTCTCATGCATATTTTCTCCTCGGTTTCTTTATTTCTTCTCATCTTCATGCCTTAGCTTCATGCATCTTCTCCCCCTTTGACATCAATGGAAATGAGGTGCCATAACTTCCGCAATTACTAGTTCATCTATCTTTTCTTTTGTGTTGGCCTTCACTCACTGTTCATAGTAATGACTCCCCTTGTCTTCATGATTCATTTCTTTTGCTGAAGTTCTGCACTGATATCTTACAATCTACATATTTCTTTCATAATCATCTTTGATTTATTTTTCTATATACGAGGTATATTACTTCTGTATCTTGATCTCTTGTTCCTATCACAACACTTCATCATTCTTTGTGTAGTGATTCATGCAACCATCCTTTCGTGCCAATTGCACAGTGCCAAAAACAATCCTTTACTGGTTTTACATTGTCTTTTCATTTATTTACTTTCTACACTTGAATGCTTCATCTGTCGCATTTACTGCGCTATCACCTTGCCTTGTCGCATTTATTGTTTTCACATCCATTACCATGACAACCAAATATTTGGTACGTTTTTCATTTATAATCCATCTTGACATAAAATCGGACGTGACTCATAGTTCGTGTGGAAACAATGACGTGTTGCGATCGTACTTTAGCTTTTGGGGAAACATCATTCTGTCACACGAAACAATGGATTGGATTTTCGTTTCTTGTACACCTTTCCAAAACCTGTTAAATCTGGCTTTCAATTTTTCTGATTCCACCACCTTATTCAACTTGCGTGATATTTAATGCACATCTCTTCAAATTATTTTCATGCGTGTGAACATCTTCCATTCAATTCTATAAGATTTCCATGAAAAATTCCCAGTTCATCACCTTTTCCACTTCTTCCCTTATGCGTCGCATTGTTTCCAACTTTCTTGCCTTTCCTACCAATGGCTTCCTTCTACCATAGAATGAACAACTCCCTTGAGACTGTGTGACTTGCAGTTCAGACACAACAATATGAATTATCACACCTGAGGGTTGGCATGGGCATCTGGAAACAATGAATGGAGGAAACAAAGTTCCATCATCAATATGCTCAGTCACAAGTGTATCTCAGGATTTACGAACAACTGAATCACTGGTCTCGTCGGATTGAAAATCTAGAGCACCAACAACATCATATTTGAATGAACTGTCCTTACTTCGACCTTAGCACACTGAACCATCATTTCCTGCAACTTCTTCTTGTGCACCCTTCTTTGGAGTGTACTGCACTAGTGTCGATGAGCCTGGAGCTTCATCTTGCAAACCAGTCATACACAGAGGTTGACCTCGAACTAAAACTGTAGATTACTTCAACAACTCAATTTTGCTGGTTTTTGTTTTTATACGAATTTTGGCCTCGGATGGAGTCCCGACTCATGCAATTTTGTAAACATATTGATTTTGAATATAAGAAAATTTTCATTTTTCACAGACTCATGTCTATCTTTCAACAATGTTTGAGCCTTTTCTTCATACTTAATTCAGCAATTAATATATTCTTCATTTAGAATCAAATTGAATCTTCACTTTTCCTGGAACATTGGAGTTATTTTATGCGATAATTTATAATTAACATACACTTTCTGTAATACTGATAAATACTGTGACAGACACCATTAATACATAACCTTCACTTAACTTACTTGAATTCTAAGATGCAACATTTTGAATTCAAGGGTCTCATTTGATCTTTTCAAGATTAGTAGTAGGAGCAACAATATCTTACTACTTTGGATGTATCCGGATTGTTTGCTTCTTATATGCACTTCTAAGGAAATTTCCTTACTCATGTTTTCTTGTGCGCACTACTAACTTGATTATGTACTTGATAATTTTCACTATTATTCCTCACAAGGTGATTGCATTTGCACAATAAGTCTTTGTTTGGACAGTTTACTACCCTTCGATAGTACACAACCTTATGTCCAAAACCATCACATGCATAGCATCTCACGGTTTGACAATATTTTGCAACATGACCAAATCGATTGCATCTTGCGCATTTCATCCTATTCATCCTTGTTTCTTTAATATACTGAAAAGAGTTGTAGTCGTTGAAGGAACTAACATACCTAACTAACTTAACATGATTGGAGCAATGTTCTTTGTCATAGACTTTCTTTGATGCCTTTTCATAACCAAGGCTTGTTTTGTCTTCCGGTGATCTCTGATCTTCTAGGATTTTGTTCAAGATTGATGTGTTGTCTTTGACTCTTGTTCTTTACTTCATCATCAATACTAGACTTGTTTCTTTCTTGATGTGCGCAAATCACTGTGGGATCTTGGAATTGTTTCTTTCCCTTCATCTCAACCAGCTTGTATTCTAATCAAGATACTTCTTTGTCCTTTGAAGCTGACTTTTCAACATCTTATTTATCTGCACTAAATATTCCAAAGAAGCTTTCAATGCATATTTCTCTTCCTCAAGTGTTTTGACCTTGTCTTGTGTGCAAATCAGTTGTATCTTGTAGTTGGTTACCTTTTCATGAAATTCTGTGTCAAGAGACTCTTGAACTGGATGGTTTTGTTCTTCATACTTTGACAATTGTTCCTACAAGAATTTATTCTTCTTTCTTGACTTATTTAATTCATCCATGGCACTAATCAATTCACATTCCCAGTCAATGTATGCATCATATTCTTCTTCTTCATATTGATTATCAATCTTTACCTTTGCAACAGGATTTGGAGGTGTAACTGGCTTTGGAGGCGTTTTGAACGATCCACTAAAGAAGTATTTGTCTAGTGATCCTGGTTTGCTTTGCGCAACTAGAGTATTATTTGAACTGTTCTTCTTCTTTTCATCTTTGCTTTCTTCTTCCACAAAGGCCATGAAAAGTACTTCTTTTCGTTCTTCGTCGTAGTCGCTTCCTTCAGATACATTGATGTCTTCATTAGTGTACATACTTTTCTTCTATTTTGGAATCCTCCTTTTATTTTCAGGTTTGTGCTGAGTGCGCACACTTCTACGTTCATGAGAACTAGATTCTTCCTCGCTTTCACTATATTCATTTTTTCTGTAAGGACACTTAGAGGCATAATGACCTACTTCTCCACATTTGAAGGGAAATTTTTTCATGTACTTACCTCATCCTCTTTTTAGATTTTAACAAATTTTAATTCCTCATCATTTGAATCACTGGACCAGTCCTTGTTGTGATCATGCTCGTCCTTCCCAGTGGCTTTAAAACCTGCTTCCTTTCTAATGGGATTCTCTTTCTCAACTCTCATCTCGTATGTAGTCAAAATCCCCTAAAGTTCAAGATTAGCTTTGTCTTCCAATACATACACTTTTGCATAAAACCTTGAGGGAAGAGTTCTTAGTATCTTACGTACCACAGATTCTTCTTCCAAAGTGACCCTAAGACTTTCGATAGCATTAACTATCTCACCAAATCTTAATAAATAAGAGGCAATGTTCCCTTCATATTTCATTTTTCAGAGATTCAAATAACCCAAAGTAGTTCTACAACTTTGCTTTCTTTACCATCTCATCACCTTCATAGGCACCTCTGAGTTTGTACCAAACCTCCTTGGCTGATGCACAGTGCATAACCTTGATGAACTCATTACCTGTTAAACCATAAAGTAGTGATTGCAGATAAAATTCCATCCTAACCTTTTAGAAGATATAGTTGGTTCCATCAAACCTTGGTGCTCTATTAGTTGAAAGACCTTCCTGCTTGTCCATGCTTGCGCAAGGATCTATCTTCCAGATGTTAACATGTTACTAAAGACACCTACTCTGATACCAATTGTTGGAATCGATTTAATACTGAGAGGGGGGGTTAATCAGTATTAGCGCAGTTATCAACATTTTTACCTTCTTTAACAGATTAGTCTTAACTTTAATCTTGATCTTTAATTATGCATCCAACATAAATAAAACATTCATCCACATATGCACCAATACAAAGAATGCATAACACACATGATTTTGACATGGAAACACAATCGGGATAAAACCACGGAATGCTCTTTTGTAATGAAAATAATAAATTCAAGGAAGCACCGAATTCATATGTTTACCATCACCAAATGGAATGAGGCATCGACCTTCTAGTTTTACAGGCCCCGACCTGAAGGAAGCACCAACTCCCTATGTTCTCCAGCACCAACTGGAAGGAGGCTATGACCTCCTGCTCCTTGCCTCGTTCTGTCGCCCATATATCCAAAATAATATTATTCCTTACTGAACTTTCAACTCCCACACATTTATGATCTTCTGATGTTCGTTCTATCGTGCACACCTTCTATATGCATTCGTATAGTTGTCACTTCCCTACATACATCACTTGACTTCTCATACCACTCAATTCTTTGCTTCTGCTAATGACTTACTTCATATGTCGTGTGCTACTTTATCTACTGTAGTCTACGCCACTGATCAGCTGCACTTCACCAAGTAATACTGTGCTTCAATTGATAGCTTGTTGTTATGAAATTACGCACTAATACAGATGGAACTGTGCACTAAATTAGATGTGTCCGATATGTTTATGTGCTACAGTCCTTTAGACAATTTGCGACATGTTGTGCATCATATGATTCATCCTTTCGGTTTAAGGCACTTGCCTCAGATCATCCTCATCATACATGATTCTGTTGTTTTTATGTCATCGCACATAAAAAGGACTTCCTTGCTTCACACACTTCACATTAACCTTCGTGCATCAACCAAATTTATGCACATCTTCTAGCATGTCTCAGTTTTGTCTCTATGCTTTTTACTTTAATACATATGTGACTGTCTGCGTGCTGCTAGCAATACTGTCATTTGGTCCTCACACACTTGCGTATATTGTTAATATTATATGCTACCATAGACTAGATAGCAAATTCATTAGCATTCAATACATTATTCACAATAGCATCATAATCAGAATATCTGAAAGATACACAATCACAAAGCACAAAACAATATACCTTGGGAAACCCACAAGGGGAAGAAAACCCAACAAGAACTTCCTCAATATGGATGATCAAGTACAATGCCGCAAAAATATGTCTCACAAATAAGAGAGACAAAAAGACCAAACTCTAGACTCTAGCCACTCCTTCTTCTCCTTCACAGATATATCTCTCTCTCTCCACTAATGCGAATTGCAAAACTGAGTGAATGAATAAATGAAGGAGTCTCTCCTTCTATTTATACATTACTTTTGACCTAACCTTTAACTCAGCTAGGTCGGCCCCAGTAATCCTAATTGGGCCGACTTTTCTATAGAGACTCAATTACCACTTATATAACATTTACTTGGGTGCTAACGACCCGACTTACAATGGAGGGTTAATGTTAGGAACCTATGTCAACCCTTCTCTTTACTATGTTAGTATATTATTGTTGGACGCATATGCTTTGTAAGTCGTCCCGTAATATTTGTTGATCCGTAGTTTATATTAGCCCATAGTATTAACCCATAGTATTGGACGCATATGCTTTTTAAGTCATCCCGTAGTATTATATGTCCCATGGTTTTGACTCATAGTATTGGGCATAGACTTAGTATATAAGTGTGTGTTGAGGTCATTGAAGGCATCATGAAGTTAATTGTATTGAGCTTGATCAAAGGAGGTTGCCCCCTCGAAGTGGCCTGTGATCAATATAAAAGTGATTATGTTCTATTATTTCTGATATCTCGTGTATTTGCATTAATTAATTATTGCAGGTTCATCACATCTGGTATCAGAGCACTTTCTTGGGCTCACTGGGTGAAATTTCTGCCAAATTTTTTTTTCGCATCTGTTGCAGGTTCGGATTTGGGAATAATCCCTATCTGCTTAACTGTGGGAAGTACTTGGGAATAATCCCTAAAACTCATTGTGAGGAGTACCACAGGAACCCCAAAGTAGCTGGCCCATTGAGAGGACTTGCCAGCGAAAAGGGAAACGACCCCTACCTGATTGACTAGTTCCCACCCGTGAGGTAAACCAAGAGCTGTCGTTTGTGGCAAAGCAGTTATCAGTTTTACCTGAGCCGTGGAGTGAGGGGTACTGCCCCAATACGCAAGACGTCAGACAACATTGGTGGCCGAGTGAAACCCCTGAACTGTTAGGAAGCTGCACATACCTGGGGTCCATATCTATTTTCAGTTGAACTGTTGCCGATCACTTCCGCTCCAGATCCAGTCGTTTCAAATCTATTCTGAAATTCGTTCCAGATCCAGTCGCCGTTTCAGATCCAGCCGTTTTTTATCCCTTTCGCGCCGTTGTAGATCCATCTGTTGCGAATCCCTTCCGCACCACTGTTGCCGATCCATCTGTTGCGGATCCCTCCCTTGTTTTCACTCTGTTTCCCTTGAAATATTTGGGGAACCCCTGTCATTCCATTCTGCATATTTCATTCCTGAGGACCCTATCCCCAATTCCCCTTCCCAAAGCCTAAAATCCCACATTTGTCTATTTTTAGGGTTTGCCATAACTTCCTCAGATTTCACCCAATCACGTTCAAATTTTACCACAAAATTCCTTTCTGAATTCTGCTTCTTTGTCCCTCTCTGCCAAATTTTCTCATTCTATCACCCTGCTTCTGAAATCCCCCTTTTTGCTTTCTTGTCCTTTCGACAGTGTCCAAAATCTAGTCAAACCCCCAATTACCCATCAGATTGTTTCCCCAATCCAAATTTCCCTTTACTAAATCAGCTTCTGTTTGAGTTTTTCTACCCATTCCACAAAAAAAAAAAAAACTGGTTATGGTTGTCACTCGTGCAGGAGCAAACACCATGGAGGAAGCACTTGCAGCCATCCAAACCAAACTCCAAGATCTGGATGAAAAATTTCTCAACCTCCATCTTCAGCATTCAGCCATGAACAATAACGGATAGCCAGAATCTTTTGCAGCCACCGGGTTCTCTTCTTCCAGCAATTTTCATGGGCCGAAGCTTGATTTTCCTCGCTTCAATGGTATTGATCCGACTGGATGGATATACCGAGAAGAACAATATTTCAGTTTGCATAATACTTTTGATGTCCAAAAAGTTCCACTTGCATCTTTTCATTTAGAACAGGAAGCCCTTCAATGGTACCGTTGGTACATCAAAGCTCATCCCGAGCCAAACTGGATAGATTTTTGCCAACTCATTTTGCCACGATTTGGTCCTAGTGCTTTTGATGATTTCATAGGAGCACTCACTAAAATTCACCAAATTGGCACAGTGAGAGAGTATCAGACAAAATTTGAGAAATTGGCCAATCACACAGAAGGATTGTCTGATGAATTCTACAGGAGTTGTTTTATCAATGGCCTCAAGGATGAAATCCGCTCAGAGGTCAAAATGTTTTGTCCCAACACAATGATGGAAATCCTAGGGTTGGCTAAGATGTCCGAGGACAAGATCGCAGCCCAAAAACGCTCCAAACCCACCTTTGTTCCCTTCAGAAATATGGGTTCCCAACGACCTACCATCACGCCTTCTCCTCAACCAACTCCTATCAAGCATTTGTCTGAAATAGAAATGCAGGCACGCCGAGAAAAAGGGCTTTTCTATAATTGTGATGAGAAATTCACTTGGGGACATAGATGTGTTCAACAAAAGCTCTATCTCTTGGATGTGGATTCTCCGCCTGCCTTATAACTTGGTGAAGAAGCTACAGATACAGTAGATGATCAGGTCGACATTCAACACCCGCCTGTTGACACCCCATCTCAGGACGACCCACCCGAGATCTCTCTCCATGCTGTAACCGGCGTCACCACCCCACAAACAATGCGGGGTCAGGGGATACTTCAAGAAGCTCCCTCTTACCATACTCATTGATTCTGGTAGCACTCATAACTTCATTGACCCTCGGATTGCCAAATAGGATGATTGTTTTGTCCATCCTTGCTCCAAATTTGAAGTCATGGTTTCCAATGGGGGCACCTTACCTTGCAAGTGTAAGTGTCACAATGTGCCTATCTCTATGGAAGATTATAACCTACGCTCTGACATGTTTTCCTTGTCCTTAGGCGGATTTGATGTGGTTTTGGGCGTTCAATGGTTACGCACACTTGGCCCCATCTTATGGGATTTTGCTGAACTTTGGATGCAGTTTAAAGTCAACGGGGCACAACACAAATTTATGGTCTTACAACCAGGGTCTCTCTGCAGCATCAGTTCACATAGCCTGGAAAAAATCCTTAAGAAGAATTCACATGGTGTCATCGCTTAGCTCAATTCCATTCAGATGCACCCATCAAAAGTCTCCACTACTTCCTTGGATAGATATGCAGGTAGCTTTGCTGAACCAATGCGCTTGCTGCCTTCAAGAGACCTTTCCGGTAAGAATTTAGCCACATCTACCTCTCAGTAGGAAATGATGGCTATTTTGCATGCAGTACAGAAGTGGTAGCCATACCTATTAGGGCATTATTTCTGCATCAAGACTGATCTCCCGAGTCTAGAAAATTTTCTAGAACAATGGGTCTCCTCCCCAACACACCTGAAATGGGTTATCCCTATGTGATCACTTACAAGAAGGGTAAGGACAATATGGTGGAAGATGCTCCTTCTTGCACAATTAATGACCCATTTTCTCTTACAGCTCTTTCTCTGCTTGTTCCAAATTGGTTGCAATATGTTCAACAGGGCTCTCTCTTCTATGAACTCCATGCTTCTTCATCAACAGGGAACTCTGGGTTCTGCAAAATGTATGACCAGGAACAATGTAACTTCTTTTAGCAGGGACTAAAAATGACAATTCAACAGATGGTGGCTGACGATGATACTTTCCAAGTCAACAAGGGTGAAACGACACTCCTTTCGGGATTTCTCAAACCCTTGCCCATCCCTACACAGCTTTGGCCAACTATTTCTATGGATTTCCTAGCAACGCTCTGGTGGTACAATACCACATCTCAAAGGACACCATATGAAGTAGTCTATGGAAAAACACGCCAGTTATTCTTCCATACACCCTTAGCAACTCCCCAGTTCAGGAAATTGACTCGGTTCTTTGAAACTGCGATCAGATTCTTCTCATTCTACAGGACAATCTTCACATGGCCAGAATTCGCTTGAAACAACAAGCCGATCAGCACCGTTCTGAGCGCATTTTCCACGTAGCTGTCAGGGTTCTTCTTCATCTACATCCTTCCAAGCAATCCTCCTTGACACTCCAAAGGCATCAGTGGCCTGAAATGCAACCCGAGGATGCTACCGGGGAACCACTCCTTCAGATACTGCAGCAATTTCTCCAACCAAAGCTTTGAGGACAAAGCTTTTTCTAAGGGAAAGGGGATGTTAGGAACCTATGTCAACCCTTCTCTTTACTATGTTAGTATATTGTTGTTGGACGCATATGCTTTGTAAGTCGTCCCGTAGTATTTGTTGATCCGTAGTTTATATTAGCCCATAGTATTGGACGCATATGCTTTGTAAGTCATCCCGTAGTATTATATGTTCCATGGTTTTGACTCATAGTATTGGGAATAGACTTAGTATATAAGTGTGTGTTGAGGTCATTGAAGGCACCGTGAAGTTAATTGTATTGAGCTTGCCCCCTCGAAGTGGCCCGTGATCAATATAAAAGTGATTCTGTTCTATTATTTCTGATTTCTCGTGTATTTGCATTAATTAATTATTGCAGGTTCATCATAGTTAACCTCATGACCTTTACATGACCAAATGTAATAATGAAATCCACGACAGAGGTAAAACATCCCTGACAAAGTTAAAATAATAAAGTACAATTAGAATATACTTCAAAGTTACATTAAATTAGCACTCCCCCTTACCAAGAAGGGTATTCTACTGACAACAATATCTGCATGTGTAACTCTACACAACATCATCAGAGAAAGGAGGGCATCATCATCGACATTGATACATCTATAAATCATTGGAACTTATTCAACATCTCATCTTCAACACTAGAGCATCCTCATCTTCAGGACTAGAACATCAACATCTTCGGCACTAGAGCATCCTCATCTTCAGCACTGGAACATCACCTGCAACACTAGAGCATCCTCATCTTCAGTACTGGAACATCATCTGCAAAAATGGAGCATCCTCATCTTTAGTACTGTAACATCATCATCTGCATCACCAGAGCATCCTAGCACCTCATATTCTATAGCACTAGAGCATCCTCATCTACAATACTGGAATATCATCAGGAGCATCACCTGCAGTACACATATGATCCTTCCTTTCGAAACTAGGGATCAAGTCCAACACTAGATCAACATTTAAGACTATCCTTCCTTTCGGAACTTGGGACCTATGTCTAGGTATGATCAATCCTACCACAATCATTTAAGACTATCTTAGTCTAGGGATGATTGGACCCAACACAATCATTAAATACTATCTCATTCTAGGGATGATTAGACCCAACACAATCATTTAAGACTGTCTCAGTCTAGGGATGATTGGACCCGCACAATCATTTAAGACTATCTCTGTCTAGGGATGATTGGACCCAACATAATTATTTAAGACATCTTTGTCTAGGCACAATTGAACCCAACAAAATTATTTAAGACATCTCTGTCTAGGGACAATCGAACCCAACACAATTATTTAAGACATCTTTGTCTAGGGACAATCAAACCCAACACAATTATTTAAGACATATCTATCTAGGGACAATCGATCCCAACACAATTATTTAATGCATATCTGTCTAGGGACAATCGATCCCAACACAATTCAAGATCAAGATTTAAGACTATCTCTGTCTAGGGATGATCAATCCCACTGCACCACAATATCATCAACACTACTCCCCCTTTTGAGGGAAGTCCTTTCGGACTATACCAAGTTTGTCACGGAAGTTCTCAAAACTTCACTCGAGACAGAGGCTTAGTCAACACATTTGCAACTTGCTCATTCGTGCTCACGTATTAGAGCTTTATAGCTCCCCTCTGCACCATATCACAAATGTAGAAATACTGCATTTCTATGTGTTTTGACCTCTCATGGAACACAGGGTTCTCTGTCATTTTTATACAACTCTGGTTATCACATAGAATCACTATGGTATCCAACTCCAGATCAAATAGATCTGATAACAAATTCTGAATCCATATGGCTTCACAACTCGCAGAACAAATTGCAATATACTCTACCTCTGCAGTGTTGAGAGCCACACTGGACTGCTTCCTGCTTAGCCATGAGATCATGGCTAACTCCAGACTGTAACATCCACCTGAAGTGCTCTTCCTGTCCAAGACACTTTCAGCCCAATCAGAATTTGTATAACCATACAGTCTGAACTCATGGTCTCGAGTATAATTGAGACCATAGTCCATTGTACCTTTTAGGTCCCTCATCACATGCTTTGGAACTACAATATGCACATGTTTGGGATCAACTAGATACTGAATCAATATGTTTACAACAAAGCATATATCTGGCCTTGTATTCATCAGACACATCACCCAATAATCTTCTTGTATAGAGTCGCATCCGCTAATTCTGACGAAGTATCAGATAATAACTTTAAGTTGGTATCCATGGGTGTGGCCATGGCTTTGCACTCTAACATATCAAATCTTTTCAATATTTCCACTGCATACTTCCCTTGGTTTAAGGAAGATTCCCTCTAGGCTCTGCCATACCTCAAGACCTAGAAAATAATGTATTAAGCCAAGGTCTTTTATCTCGAATTATGTATCGAGCTTCTCTTTGCACTCTGAGATTCTCTTCTCATTACCTGTCAGGAACACGTCATCCACATATAGCAATAATATGACTGGTTCATCATCCATAACCTTGAATTAAAGGTTAGGATCAAATTTACGCTTAGTAAAGCCCAAGCTCGTCAGAGAACTGTCAATCCTTCCATACCAAGCTCTTGGAGCTTGCTTTAACCCATACATAGCCTTCTTCAATTTGCAGGCATGCGTCTCTTTGTTTTCAAACTCAAAACCTTGTGGTTGTTCTATGTACACTTCCTCCTCAATAACACCATTTAGGAAAGTTGTTTTCACATCCATCTGGTGTAACTTCCACTTCATCATGGATTCTAGTGCCATGATGGTTTTAATTGAAGTGTACCTTGCTACAGGAGTAGTTGTTTCCTCATAAATCAATTCTTTCCTTTTGAGAGAATCCTCAAGCCACAAACCTAGCCTTATATTTCTCAATACTTCCATCTGTAGCATGTTTTATCTTGTATATCCATTTGGAATATACCACACTTTTACCTTCTGGTTTGGGAACTATGTCCCATACATCATTCTTCATTATTGATTGGTATTCTTCTGTCATATCTTCTACCCATTCTTTCTTTTGAATGGCCTTTTCGAAGCAGGTAGGTTCTTTATCTACAATATCACACATCAAATCCACATAACTGGAAAATGGCTTTGGCCTCTTGCTTTCTCTTGTGGAGCCTTCTGGAGCCCCATACTTCTCTGCATCTTGAATAATTTCACGAGCCCAAGTTGGTTTTCTCTTGCGAGAAATATAGTCACGGATGGAGGTTCTTGGGGCTCCAACATATCATGATCTTCCGAAGTCTCATCATTGTGAGAGGGTGCAACCTTTTCAACTCTAGGAGGTACATCTTCTTCATATACTTCGATCACACCATGAGTCTGGCTATCTCGTCATATTCAACTTCCTCTACTTGATTTCACAAGTCTTGTTTATATTTGAACCATTGTCACTTGTTCTACGGAACAAGTCTCATCGTTCTTCATTTGTAGGTGATCGTTTGTACAATACTTCCTACAAGTCAAATTCAATAGCATGGTTAGAAACATTTCATAGTTTCCAAAAACATATGCATAAAGCATAAGTCACACAGTCATAATGCTATCAATAACACAACATTTATTCATACCCCACATTCATATGGTAACTTTATAGATTCCTTCCATCTCTACCAAGACATTATTAAGAGTGTGCACTACTCCCAATATGTCAACAAAGAGGTTTCACTCTAGATAGGTAGCAATGGAATGTTATATAGCACAATGAGCTACTTACCCATCACATGCATATCAATGCAAACATGCATAAAAAACATCCTAAATAAATGTGTACACAACTGGACACTATCATTTAAACAATTTGATATAAATGACAATTCAAATACTTATCTTTGTTTGTTTGGTAGGATCTCTTTTGATCCTAGTTTCCTTGCAGGGATTAATGAAATGTCTGATGGTGAGCTCTACTTCATCATCAAATTTCCTGAACCAATCTTGTACGTTACTTCTCATATTCTCCTAGTGAATCTTTCTGAGGGGACTCCTTTTCTTCAAGATTGGAGAGAGTCCTTTGAAGCACCATTATTACAATACATATTCTTCGATGTCTTCCTTTAGTAACTTCCTGGGAGGTTCTTCTTCTTCGTCTTCTTCTTCTTCATATTTTGAAACTTCTTTGGAGGATGGAACTCCTTATGATTTTCCTTCTTGAAATGAGGTTTTCCTTTTCCTCTTTTTGTATGGGTAGCTAGAGCTTGATCATCATCCCTGAGTAGTGCTTCTCGATTTGCTACTCTAGCTTCCTCCTGGACACATTCTTCCCATACAACTTTGAATAGTAGAATTTTCTTTCTTGCACACATGGTCTGGATAAAGGAGTCCCAAGGTCTAGTAAGGCCATTGAGAGCAGTCATTACCAACTCATATTCGTCAAGGGTGTCTCCAATAGCTTCTAGTTGTTACTTGAATTGGGAAACCCTTGTAAATTATTCTTGAATGGATTCTCCTTTGCTCATCTTTGTGTTCTTGAGTTGAGCTCTCAAATTCATCTTCCGATTTATGTTTTTCCCTTCATACATTCTGGTTAGGGAATCAAACATCTCTTTTGGAGTCTTCTTAGAGGACACATGAGGAATCAAGTGATCTTTAATGGAGTTTGTTATGATCCTCATAGCCCCAATCATATCCTTCTTTTGCTTCTCCTTAGCTTCAACTTCTTCAGGTTCAGGTACAACTTCTTTAACAAACTTGGTAAGGTCATTCTCTTCTAGAATGAGACCAATCCTATACTTCCAAGCACAGAAGTTCTCTATGCCTTCCAACTTGTCATCAAGCTTGGTGCTTGGTGCCATCGCAACCTGGGGGACATAAAATAATAAAAAATCAAAATTTCTCAAAATGAAAAACTGAACTCACCAAAATATGCGCTTGATTGAGGCAAGTATGCTGGTGTACTTGGATTTTGAAAATTCCAAAATTTCACCCTTCAAAATTGACTTGCGAATTTTGGATCTGCAGTTTTCTGGTGTTTTTGGTCCAAAGTCAAACTAGGGTTTGACTTTCCAGGAGTTTTACCCACTCAAAATTTTTGATCTTGGTACCAAAATTATTCTCTTGGAGAGGCGCACTTCCCTATGCCAATAGCACTAAAAAATTCCACTTATGTGAAAAGTCCTAATTTTTCACTTTCGGAGAGAGAGAGAGAGAGAGAGAGAGAGAGTTTTACCTTGTGAAAGTTTCTCTTTTCAGGCTAGCTCTTAAACCATGTTAAGATTATATGCTACCATAGACTAGATTGCAAATTCATTAGCATTCAATACATTATTCACAATAACAACATAATCAGGATCTCTAAAAGATACACAATCACAAAGCACAAAACAATATACCCTGGGAAACCCTCAAGGGGGAAGAAAACCCAACAAGAACTTCCTCAATATAGATGATCAAGTACAGTTCCCTAAAAATATGTCTCACAAATAAGAGAGACAAAAAGACCAAACTTTGGACTCTAGCCACTCTTCTTCTCCTTCGCAGATATCTCTCTCTCTCCACTAATGTGAATTGCACAAGTGAGTGAATGAATAAATGAAGGAGTCTCTCCTTCTATTTATACATGAATTTTGATCTAACCTTTAACTCAGCTAGGTCAGCCCCAGTAATCCTAACTCGGACGACTTCTCTAGATAGACTCAATTACCACTTATATTACATTTACTTGGGTGCTAACGACCCGACTTAAAATGGAGGGTTAACCTCGTGACCTTTACATGACCAAATGTAATAATGACATCCCTGACGGAGTTACAATAATAAAGTACAAGTAGAATATACTTCGAAGTTACATTAAATTAACATATACTTCTATAATTCTACCTTTCAATGTTTGTGCATCCATCACAAATCTACAACATCATTTTGTGCACCATCAGCTGCATCATTCTTCTGCATGTGCGCAATTGGATCCTCGTTAAATCATTTTGTTCTATATATCGAGCCCATGATTCCCCGAATATAAATATGTATCTTCCACTTTAAGCTCTATAGCCATTCCATTAAGCTTACTTCAAATATTCAACTTGCATCTCTATTTATACATGTCCTACATGGATTGTATGTCCACAAGTTGGTTGTGGCATCCCTTCTTCCTTGCTTGACAAATTATTCCTATGCCACATGTCATGTTCCGCACTAATGATGTGTCATCCTTTGTGATTCTTGCACATCCATGGTCCACGACTTAGTGGAACTTACACCCTTTTTGTACCATTACTTGTGAGTCTTGCACACTTGGTGTATCAATGCTTTGCGGAACTTGCACATACCTGATCTTCGACTTGGTGGGACTTTGGCCCTTACAATATTATCAATTGTGGGAGTTGCGCACTTGGTGTATCAATGCTTTGCAAAACTCATGCATACATGATATTTGACTTGGTGGTACTTTGACCCTTGCGGTACCATCACTTGTGGGACTTGTGCACTTGCTGAGTCTTCGGTTGTGGAATTTGCACATATGCTAACATCAACTTCTACACACTTCTTGAAACTTGTGTTCCCTTTATCAACTAAAAGCATCTTTTGATTAGTGATGACCTGCGTGATTTCAGGACTTGCATAACTGCTTAACCATCTCTTGTTTTCATGCTTCTTGCACACATCGCTTTGACTTTTCTTGCGCACACAATATTCTCCTCTGGCTTGAACCTTGAAGAATTATGATTGGATGGACTTGTGACCTGCTCAGGTACATGTGCCTTATGTACTTATTCACACTGGACATTCATGATGTACCCTTGGACACACTTCTTTATATTGGATGCAGCGTCTAGATATACTTCTTCACACTGGCATCCATTACTTCACCATATTTCTTGCGTATATACTTCTTCAATGTGGATTTACTATACTTCTTCAAGCTGGCATGGGAATGTTGAAACCACTTTACATCAGTGACTCAAACAGAACCAATTGACATCCTCTTTAACATTAGTTGACATCAGTGACAACCAAATTTCAACAAAAGGAATATGGCATATGAAATGTTGGGCATACATGAAGACTTGGATGGTGCACTCATTGATAGTAGAGAAGAATACAGGTCATCTACATCTTCATCCGGTCATTCATCTGAATAAAATATAGTTTTCGATGGTATGTCAGAATCCATGTGTTGATTTGAATATTTGCACATGAAACATTTTTTCTTTTTTATTAACATGACATTTGATGCAGGAGCATCGTTGCTGAGTCAGCATGTGAATACGTGGCCACATGTTGTGACTAGCTGAGGAAGAACTATTTTGATGTGGGAAATCTGAGCTGTTTCATGATAATCCGTTTTCTGTTATCCTTTGGATTCACGCATGCTGTAAATTGATGCGTTGTCTACTTTTGGTATGATAGGACTAGCGGCGAGCTGATACTCCCTGTGTGGAGATTAGGCCAGTTTAGGAAGTCGACTAAGTGAAGATATAGACCCGTCGTTGTGGACTTTGTTAGGCTATTAGGTTGTTTGAGTGGCTTGAAATTCTGTTAGAGAGCCGAATGCATAAGTAGGGAAGCATAGAATGAGTTAAGGGTTGGTTGGTCAACTCTGTATTTTGGGGTCATTCTATCATGAATACAATTGATATATGTCTGTAAGTAAAGATAGCAGAATGGTGTGTTATAGATATCTTTCTGTGTAATTGAATCAAGAATGATTTGAGTTTCTGTCAGGTCGATCTGTGTGCGTCGTGGACTTGATTTCTGTGTGAAAAGAATCTCTATGTTGCGTTCATTTGATTTCTATATGCAGGAAAGAACCCCAATGTGTTTGTAGAACTAATCACCCATGAATTGTTAAGTCGGATTCTTGTTTGTGTTGGATTTTCCCAAGCATTCAGACGAGGATCGTAGCGGTGTTGATCGTTCCATGATCAACCGACTGAGGATTCGTGAAGAAACCAAGTAGATTGGTTTAGTAGCGTTGAACGGTTCAGATTGAAGCCGAATAGGAGATCGACAACGGGGAAAGATCTCCCGAAGCGAAGTTGCATGGAAATTATCATTCCTGCAAGCCGAAGTGAAAAATCCCACCTTGATTTCAGATCAATGGTTGAGATTACGCCCGAAAATATCGACGGTGGAGACAGTGCCTGAAAAAGAGAAGCAACATAGTGGTTAACGGTGAAGCATTGCAGAAATGACATTTCGGGAAGGATTTTTTGGGAGGACTTTCCGAGTAAGTCAGTGAACACCCCAAAACCCGAAACCCGCAAGTGGCAGGAAAGATATTGCGGAAAGAAGCGTTCGGGAAGAAGTTGCGGAAATATTTTTTGGAGGATGCAAGAAGTGCGCCCAAAACCCAAAACCTGTAAAGCTGCAAAAAAAGGGTAATCCTGAAAGAAATTTTGGGAATCCATTTTCGAAGGGTGGAAACCCTAGAAGGTTGCGGAAATCCTGTTTTGAAGGTCAGGCCTACGTGGCAGAAGGACTAGGTTGGTTTCTGGCTGAGTCAAGGGCTGATTCGAGTGAATCATCCCAGATCCTGGAAGGTTGAGGGTTGAGTTGGCTGAGGTTGACCCCAGCCCCATCAAATTGGTATCAGAGCCAAAAGCAGAATCCAGTAGCAGAAGAGCATGGATTGTTTGTGTGACAGAGCAAGTAAATGGTTGCACACATGAGAGGCGCAAGAATGCGTGGAAGAGGAATATTGGTGACAAATGTTGAAGTCCTGGAGGAAATGAGAGAAATGCGAGCACGTATGGAAGCTATGGAGATGGGTCAACGTAGAGATCCATAAGCTGGGGATATAAGTGATCTTGAAGAAGAAGAACAAGAGGAAGCATAACCTATGTGAGAAACACCGGAGTTGAGATAATTTCGGTCAATTCTTGGAGCAACTTCGAGGCCGAAACCTGAGTTGCCTACCTATGAAGGAATTCTTACTGCAGAGCATCTCATTGATTGGATTAATGAGCTGGATAAATACTTGAGTATGATGAATTTGAAGAGAACAAGAAAGTCATATTTGCAGTGACCAGATTGAAAGGACATGCATCCTTATGGTGGGATAGTGTGCAAGCTGAAAGAAAAAGAAAGAACAAACCGGTCATAAAGAACTAGGATAGAATGGTAGTTAAGCTGAGAGCAAAGTTCCTTCCCAAGGATTACCAGTTGGCATTGTATAGATAGATGCAGAACCTTAGGCAAAGATTATTAACTGTAAGAGAATATACAAAAGAGTTTTACAAAGTAAACCTAAGGGAAGGCTATGTAGAGGAGTCAGCAGAAAAGACTGCTAGATATGTCAATGGTATTAGAATGGAAATTCAGGATGAGATCAGTATGATATCAACTAGAATGATGGATGAGGCATACCAATGTGCCTTGAGAGCCGAAGAGAAGTTGTTGAGAAAATAGAGCTTCAAGAGAGGCAGAGTTTCAACCCAAGGGAGGGGGAAAACAGCTGGAAGAGGAAGGTTTGCAACCCAAAGAGAAGAACCCAGTAATTCACACCAGCATGAGAACCAAGATAGAGGAAGTAACTCCAGAGACAGAGGACCTTACCATAGAGGTAGAGGTAGAGGAAGAGATAGAGAGAATGTTTATAGATGTTACAAGTGTAACAAGTTGGGACACAGATCTTTTGAATGCCCAGAGAGGGAAGGCATAGGAAAAAGAGGAGCCTATGTAGCTCAAAAAGAGCAGCAACAGGAACATGCAACAATAGATGAGAACATGCCAGAAAAGGGAGAGTCTCTAGTGATCAACAAGACCTTACTGAAACTTGAAAAGGAGGAAGTGGAACCTATCCAAAGGAAGGATTTATTCAGAACCATGTGTAAAGCAAAAGGGAAGTGTTGTAAGATGGTGATTGACAGTGGGAGCACTGATAACCTTGTCTCCACAGAGATGGTAGACAAACTGAGTTTGAAGAGGACCAAGCATCCTGTTCCATACAAAGTATCATGGTTTCATAAAGGACATCAACTTCTGGTAAGCGAACAATGTGAAGTTGAATTTCAAATAGGCACATATAAATATAATATTGTATGTGTTGTTATGCCCATGGATGTTTGCCATATTCTTTTAGGAAGACCCTGGAAATTTGATAAAAAGGTAGTACATTGTAACATCCCGGAAATTCACAAAAAATTTAAATTTTTAAATAGCATTAAATATTGAAAAAGCTAATGCGGAAATAAAATGAATGCTCATTATTTTAACTAAAAATTAATTATGATGACGACAAGTCTACACTCAAATGCTATTTGAAAATCGGTTGTATTTTTATAATACTTATGTCAATATTCTGTCAATTATAAATGTTTACAAGTGATAACTGTTGTTCTTATTTTGATGATGAAAGGGGTCCTGAGGGGTACCCCAAGGAATACTTAGCATTCGTGCTAAAGCATTTGAATCGTTCCTTTCGCAGATTACAGGTAAGAGCTTTAATGTTTATGAAGTATGACAAAAGAGTTCCTAACTAGTTTCGGTAATCTCCATGTCTTAATAGTGTTTAGAGAATAATGTTGAAATGCAATTGGTGAGATCTCTTCCATTAATATATGGTTTTCATATTAATATGTAAGATTGCTATGTACTTCTTGATCTATCCTATGTTATACAAACTCCAAGTAATTATCAAGTTGGTTCTATGTTAAACCACTATATGTAATTATCGTGCAAATACTTTGATATATTGGTTATATGCACCTATTAGGCATTTCTAATGTGCAAGACTATATGACATGTCATATGCATAACCTATAGTATAAGCTATAGGTCACCTTCAATATAATTCCTATATTGTAAACAAATAACAAGTTCTATGTATTTCCTATAGCATGCAACTTCTATTTAATTGTATAATTCCCAATGCATATAAACTATATGCAAGTCCTAACTATAACTTAACATTATATGTAAACTCCTATAGTATATACTATGTGCGAATCTATACAAACAATTCTATACACCAACCATTATAATCAAAAGTATACAATCATCATGATCCTTCCGAACCATATAATTGATACCAAATATATATCTAGGTGTTACCAAAATATACTATACTTAACACATGATATATGTCATGACAGGGTGGCGACCGTAACCAACTTAGCAACGTGTGATATGTTTTGGAATTTAATGAAGGAGTGGAAGAATGTGTTGGCAAGCATACGTATCCATCCTTGGCATTTATTAAGTCCATCTACCAGCTCAGTGGAAGGTCTACGTGTCTGCCATCGTGGTACATAGCACGTGAGGCATAGTGTGCAACACGTTGACATGGTCTAACTGAGCTTGACTTTGTTTGGAGGTTATATGAGTTGGTCTCCACGGTGGCTACAGTGATTAATTCCCGTCATAAATATGGTGATTATTTGGGGATATGAAGTACTTGATTAAGTGAATCTCCACCATTGATCATACGCGGGTCTTGGATTTCGAAACTTAACCCTAAACTCCATTATGTTCAAAGTTATTGTTTCCTTGGCACTCGTTGTTTGTTGAGAGCGTTTTTGGGAAGAGGCCGATAGGCCGAGAAAATCCAGGGTTTCTCTAGTAGGTTTTAGTGAGCTTCTGCATGAATTGAACCCGTGACCTGTTGGCATTCTCTGCTACTAGATGATTGTTTTGAGATCCGAGCTTACTATGAGAGTTTACTGCACCTGAGATGATAAAGGAAGTACTCCGGGGTTGATGGTAATCTTGTGTGTAGGTTGAATCTAGTGGTCGGTCTTCTGTATTTGTTGAGTGGTAGAATTTCTGAGTTATCTTCGACCTCTGCTGCGTTCAGTAGTGAAGTGGTGGCTAGGGTTAACAATGGCTACAACGTCTCTGCTCCAGAATAGCTATTAAGGTAATGTAACATGTTTCGAACCTGTCCCTTCTAAAAGTTGTAGTTTATGTTAATTCGTTTTACTGAGAACTTCTACTATGATACGATTTAACCATACTAAACTGTTTTGGTAGGTTACTTCGGCGTTCGGCTTCCAACTCGAGTTTGGTTAACTGGCAGCTGCAAAAGAATTGGTAAGATTCGGTGGTTACCCTGTTTCTTCGGTTAGGTGACTGTTGGATGTGTTCTTAGCCGATACTTTATGTTTAACCTGTTCTATGGGAAGTGACCATCTTCGAAAATGTTAAGAGCTATTTGGCAGCCTGGGGAGGATGAAATCCTCAACCCATTCGGTGTTAAGCCTGTAGTGTTGTTTTAAGCATAGACGAAGTATAAAAGAATGTAACTTCTGAGAGGGTTTTATCCCTCGGTTCAACTGGAAATGCAAAGAATTTGGTTTCTGTAACTTGATAAAGTTTACTTGTATTGAAAACTGAGAGCTATGCTCCAAGTTTGTGATAATTGATACTTGAACTTTCATGCGTTTATAATGGATACGTGCCAAAGGGTTTGACCTTGTTCCAAGCAGTGGAAACCCTACCCTGTAGGTTTTGATGATAGGTTTTGCTTGTTCTGTGTTTAACTAAATACTATGCTAACGTTTTGGTAAAGGCCGAGAGCCAACGCAATGTTTTTGATCTGAAAACTTTGAAATAAAAATCTAGTGTTCAAGTAATTATATGGTTTGTTTTCATTTAAAAGTTTATGTACGTTTTCAACGATGTTTAAACATGAAATCTTAATCTATTTGGAGACTATAAAAGTTTGTGTTGCTATTTCGAAAATAAGGGTTTGATCGTCGAACCAGTTACTGTCACATTAATGTAAATAATTTGTTTTCCCTATTAAGGGTTTCAATCCTATGTCTAAAGTATTGCAACAGAATGCTAAAAGTAATAAGTGAAAAAGAACTAGGGTTCTGCTTATGATGATAGTGTTTGAATTTAATATTTGTAGTTGCTACTAAATCATAAATGAAATATGGATGCTGAAATGAAATAGTAATATTCAGTGATGCGAATGATAAGTATCTATTTATCAATTAAATGTAACAACTCTGTAAAACGATATTTAAATTTGTAGCTATTAAATTTTTAGAAATAATAATGCCTGAATAAGTGGAATTATAACACCCTACTGTTGAAATAGATTGCATAGTATTAGCTTTCAACAATGGATAGTGATAATTTGAAAACCTAGTTCTGTGCAGAGATGAATTGTCTTTCTTTTGTTACTAAGTACAGGAAATGCTATACTTATGTTTTATGATGCGTTGTTCTATATTATGAGTTTATACATACATAATTGATATTTCATAATTTAAAAGAAACACTATAGTGTTAATCTAATCATTCAATTGGTATTCTACCCATCATTCATCTATATGAATTCTACTTCTCTGTACTAGAGTACAATACATAAACAGTATGGGAAAAATGCAGAAAGGATTTTTAATCAATCATCTCATTTACTTAACCATCATTATACAAAATCATATCTAGGTCAGAAATTGAAACAATTTCTTTTGTATAACTGTAAATACTAAATCTACAAATGCAGAAAATCATTTAACTATAAACAATAAGACAGAACAGTAGAACCTGATTGAATGTAGGAGAAACAAACAACCCAAGGAGCTTGTTCCACCCAACGTACTCCCGAAGACAGCGAAATTACTTGCCTTAGGACCCCCGAGCCTGTTCACTAAACCACAAGGAAGAAGAATTTGTAGAAGCTTTAGGTCATCCACTTGCAACAACAAAGTAGTTCATTCAGTCATGTAGACTTAGTAGTCAAAGAGACCTGCACTAGCACCTTTGGTTTCCTTCTCAGAAATAATATTAGCAGACTCACAATGCACTTTCCACTCAGCCTCCCTATTTGAATCTCTCAGTGATCTCCTGATACACTTGAGGAATTATTTCTGCAGACAAATAATGTAGAGCCCCCTGCTCAATTCGAATTGCCTTATCTAGGCTTCCTAGGCCTTTTTAGTGGTTAACCTGGTCATTAATGAGCTAACAACTCTGTTCCACCCACCTGGGGGATAATGCCACAATTTTAGGGATTGTTGTCCCATAACCAACAGCTAGTGGTGGAGTGCAAATGCTAACATATGTCCCATGCCTTCTAACAACTTCCATTCCTCCTAGTGGGTCAGTGAACACTCATTTAACAATTCCCTTGGGTGTTTGTCTCCTATTTTAATTTATTAAATAATAATAATATGTCATTAGAATCATCCTTGACCAGATTTGATCATAATTACAAAACTTTGTAATTATAATTTAACATAATGCTTTTTAAAATAAAATAAATAGTCTCAAAATTTGGGTAGGTGACATACACCCCCCCTTAAGTCTCAACATCGTCCTCGATGTTGTTCATTCATTTTCTGAGTGTTCCTGAAACAGAGCTGGGTATGCTAACTGCATACTACTCTCCAACTCTCAGGTTTCCTCTTCTGGGCTAAGGTGCTTCCATTGCACCTTTACCTGCCCAATGGTGCGATTCTGTAGTAGAGTTTCCCTTCTTTCAAGGATACAATCCGGTTCCACCTGAAAATCTTTGTCGTGTTCCACCTGTACGTCATTCCAAATTATAACATGAGTAGCATCGTGTACATATTTCTTCAAAACTGATAAATGAAAAACATTATGTATTTTTAGATTTGGTGGCAAAGCTAGTTGATATGCCACGGGTCCAACCCTTGACAAAATTTTGAAAGGACCACAATACCTGGGTTCCAGCTTGGCACAGCTTCCCAATTTTAATGAGCTCTTCTTTGGTCTTACCTTAATGAAAACATGCTCACCAACCTGGAACTCTTTATGAGTCCTTTTAAGATCTGCTTGACTTTTTTGCCTATCTTGGGAAGCTTTAAGATTTCTTTGTACCTGTTGCATAGTTAGTTCTATTTCCTGCAACAATTCAGGTCCTAAAATAACTCTATTAACTGGGTCATTCCAAGAAACTGGTGTATTACATTTCCTACCATAAAGAATTTCAAAAGGGCTAAGCCTGGCTGATGCATGATAATGGTTGTTATATGCAAATTCTGCTAAATGCAGGTAGTCCTCCCATTTACCAGGCTAGTCCTTAACATACATCCTTAGCATGTCTTCCAATATCTGATTTACTCTTTCCGTCTGTCCATCTATTTGTGGATGAAATGCTGTACTGAAGTTCAAGGTTGTATTCAATCCTTTAATAAAGATCTCCAGAAGTTTCCAGTAAACTTAGAATCACGATCTGAAACTATCACCTTTGGTATTCCATGTAATCGAAAAATCTGTTTCATAAAAATTTCTGCAATATTTGGAGCCTTATACGTAGTTTTTACTGGTATAAAATGCGTTGCCTTGTTGAGTTTGTCCACTACCACCATGATGGAATCATTTTATTTCTGATTTTTGGGTAGTCCAGTAATAAAATCTATGCTTATGATCTCCCATTTCCAACTAGGTATAGGTAATGGTTGTAACAGTCCAGCCGAATGTTGATGTTCAACCTTTACTCTTTGACAGTCAATACATTTAGCTATATATTCTGCTACTTCATCCTTCATCCTAGGCCAATAATAATATTTCCGTAACATAGTTATGGTTTTCTGATAACTTGGATGACCAACATAATGACTTTTGTGCATCTCATCTAAAATCAGAATTTTTATCTTTGGTACATTGGGCACATATAATCTGTTTTTGTACAGCAGCAAGCCATTTTCTTTTAACTTGAAATGTGCCATAGAATTTTCAGAATTACTTTATGCTGTCTTTTCATGTAAATTTATGTATTCTTCATCCATTTTAATCCCTTCGAAAATATGATTTTCTAAATCTGTTGTGTATGTACTGATGGCTGAAATAAAATTTAACTTTGCATTACGACTTAAAGCATCAACAACCTTGTTCTCTTTACCCTTTATATGCTGAATTGCAAAGTCATATTCACTTAGAAAGGTTAGCCATCTAGCTTGTCTAGCATTCAAGTTTGTTTGATATAGTAAATACTTCAACCCCATGTTATCTGTCATCAAAGTAAATTTTCTACCAATAAGATGGTGACGCCACATTTTTAAGGCGTGTATTACTGCTAATAATTCCAAATCATATGTAGAGTAATTTTTCTCATGTGTTTTCAGCTTTCGAGACTCATATGCAACAACATGTCCTTCTTGTGTTAGGACTCCACCGAGTCCATCATTACATGCGTCAATGCATACTATACAATCTTTATTAGGATCTGTAATTCTCATAATAGGTGTTGTAGTTAGTAATTCCTTCAACTTCTTAAAACTGTCTGCACACTTTTGATCCCATACAAACTTCTTCCCCTTCTTCTGTAAGAAGGTTATGGGGTTTGCAATCTTTGAAAAACCTTCTATGAATTTTCTATAATATCCTGTAATCCCCATAAATGATCGTACATCCGACACATCCTTAGGAACCGACCATTCACTAATGGATTTTATCTTATCGGCATCGACCGAAATTCCTTCCTTAGAGATTATGTGACCTAAATACTGAATCTTATCCTTGTGAAAGTCACATTTACTAAACTTAGCGTATAACTGATGATCTCTCACAACTTGTAAAATAATACGCAGATGTTCGTCATGTTCTTCCTTACTTTTAGAATATACTAGAATGTCATATATGAACACAATGACGAACTTATCCAAATATTTGTGCAGAATATTGTTCATTAAGCACATAAAAACTGTCGGGGCATTATTCAACCCAAATGGCATGACTACGAACTCATAATGTCCATAGCGAGTTCTAAAGGCTGTTTTAAAAATATCCTCATCCTTCACATGAACTTGATGATATCCTGACCTTAAATCAATATTTGAAAATATCGTTGCTCCACACAGCTGATCAAATAGATTGTCGATGCGGGGAAACGGATATTGATTCTTGATTGTCATCTTATTCAGTTGGCAATAATCTATACAAAGCCTTAAAGTGCCATCCTTCTTCTTAACAAAAATAACAGGTGCTCCCCAAGGAGACACGCTGGGTCTTATATAGTTTTTATCAATCAGTTCCTTCAACTGTGATTTTAACTCATTTAATTCCAATATATTCATCCTATATGGAGCTTTGGAGTTCAGTACCGCACCCGGTATCAGCTCAATGGTAAAATCTAGATCTCTCTTCGGGGGTAATCCTAGAATCTCTTCTAGAAAAACATCCAAGAATTCTTTTAGGACAGGTATATCTTCTAGTTTCAGTTTGTCCTCTTTTGTAATTGACTCCTCATGTACTACATTCACTGCGAACATCTTACATCCTTTTCTAACTGCTCTTTTTACTTGCATAGTTGAAATCTGTCTAAGTGATGTCTTTCTAGGAATACCCTTCACTTCTACTGTTTCTCCTTCATCATTTAGATAGGTAAAATTTTTCTCATAACAATTCAAAATAACATGATGTGATTCTAACCTGTCCATTCCAATTAAGATGTCATAGGATCCTAAAGGTAAAACATTTAGCTTGGTTTGTGTCTTTAACTGATTCATAGATAAAACACAACTTTCAACAAAATCAGACACTTTTCTTTTTGTTCCTGTTGCTAGTCTAACTAACCACGATTTATTAAATTTTATGTTTTCAGATTAATTTTTTTTACAATATCTGGAGATATATAACTCAGGATAGCGCCTGGATCAATCAAAATAGAAACTGGGTGGTTTTGTAGCATACCTTCAATCTCTACCATAGATACTTGATGCTTCGCTTTCCTGTTGTCTAGAGTTGCATTAATTCTGGGCATATCTCTTGCCAAGTCTCCCACAGTAGGTTCAGCTTGTATGGAATGAATATTATTGGTTGTCCGCTTCTTATTGAGACAGGTTGAAGCATGCTGAGGGCCTTGGCACTCAAAACATTTTATAGGTGTCCTCTGGTCATTAGTTCTGGTAACATTGGGTGTATTTCTAGGAGCTGTAAAATTCTGTTGTTGATTATTTATGGGACTGTTTCCTTGGAAATTTCGATTTGGAAAGTTTTTCTTTTGAAAAACTGAATTTCCATTGAACCTGAAATTTTTCTTCTTCAGCTCAAAGTTGCTGGGTTTATGATTTTTCCAGTTAGATATCCCTTCTCTTTTTCGGTTCGTATCATAGCAGAAAGTTGCCTTCCTCATGGCTTCTTCTAAGGTCTTCGGGTTATCATACTCTATTCTGTTTTTTATTTTGAAAGGTAGACAACTCAGGTATCTCTGAATCTTTGGTTTCTCTTCCACAAGGTATGGCACATACCTTAGCAAATTCAGAAATTTGTTGTTCAACTCTTTCATGTTCATGGTTCCCAGTCTTAAATCATAAAATTCCCTCGACTTTTCTTCGTAATATTGTTCAGATAGGAACTTCTTCTTGAAGTACCTTTTAAAAGTGCTCCAATTCACATCCTTGTCCTTGATGCCCTTCACTCTTTTGATGTCCTGCCACCAAATGTCCCACTTCCCTATCAGGTTGTATATGGCCATCTTTGCTTTCAATGATTATGAATAATCATAGATTTGAAAGTATTTCTTCATGCCCGACAGCGATGCTTCAGTTGTCTCTCCTTTCTCGGTTTCACCATTGAAAGTTGGGGGTTTGATCTTCTTGAACTCCTCAGAAATCTGCTTATACTGTTTATGGCTTTTTCTTTTTGGTTTCTAAACCCCTTCGCTGTTATCACTTGAATAATTACGTTTCTTTTTACGTGTCTCAATGGCAGCTCCTGATGATGTTGAACTGTTATTCTCATCATCAGTTTTCATTTTCTTATCCTTGTTTCCATGAGGTAAGTCTTCAATCTTGGAGGTATTTTCAACCCTTCTATCATGTTCATCAGTTGGATATTGATCGAACAGTACTTGGTTTAGTTCTTCTTGTGCCTTCAGAATTCTCTTATTATCCTATTTAGCATATCTTATTTATGCTTTCAACTCCTAAAAGGCACGTAACAATTCTGATGAATTGTCATTCAATTCACCATGGACTTCTTCTTCATAATGTTGTCCAATGCTATTGTTGATACTGTTTGGTTGAAATCTGTCCTCCATGTGTTCAGTTGATCCTTCCATACCTGTAATTTAGAAAACAATTTTCTGTATACAAAATAATTTAATTAGTAAATATTTTTGCTGCCATAAAAATTTTATGTTGCATGTTCTTTGGACCTTTTCAGGCCGAGAATTCGAACATGGGCTCTGATACCACATGTAACATCCCGGAAATTCACAAAAAATTTAAAATTTTAAAATAGCATTAAATATTGAAAAAGCTAATGCGGAAATAAAATGAATGCTAATTCTTTTAACTAAAAATTAATTATGATGACGACAAGTCTACACTCAAATGCTATTTGAAAATCGGTTGTATTTTTATAATACTTATGTTAATGTTCTGTCAATTATAAATGTTTACAAGTGCTAACTGCTATTCTTCTTTTGATGATGAAAGGGGTCCTAAGGGTACCCCGAGGCTTCCTTAGCATTCGTGCTAAAGCTTTTGAATTGTTCCTTTCATAGATTACAGGTAAGAGCTTTAATGTTTATGAAGTATGACAGAAGAGTTCCTAACTAGTTTCGGTAATCTCCACATCTTAATAGTGTTTAGAGAATAATGTCAAAATGCAACTGGTGAGATCTCTTCCGTTAATATCTGGTTTTCATATTAATATGTAAGATTGATATGTACTTCTTGATCTATCCTATGTTATAAAAACTCCAAGTAATTATCAAGTTGGTTCTATGTTAAACCACTGTATGTAATTATCGTGTAGATACTTTGATATATTGGTTATATGCAACTATTATGCATTTCTAATGTGCAAGACTATATGTCATGTCATACGCATAACCTATTGTATAAGCTATAGGTTACCTTCAATATAATTCCTATATTGTAAACAAATAACAAGTTCTATGTATTTCCTATAGCATGCAACTTCTATTTAATTGTATAATTCCCAATGCATATAAACTATCTGCAAGTCCTAACTATAACTTAACATTATATGTAAACTCCTATAGTATATACTATATGCGAATCTATACAAACAATTCTATACACCAACCATTATAATCAAAAGTATACAATCATCGTGATCCTTCCGAACCATATAATTGATACCAAATATATATCTAGGTGTTACCAAAATAGACTATACTTAACACATGATATATGTCATGACAGGGTGGCGACCGTAACCAACTTAGCAACGTGTGATATGTTTTGGAATTTAATGAAGGAGTGGAAGAATGTGCTGGCAAGCATACGCATCCATCCTTGGCATTTATTAAGTCCATCTACCAGCTCAGTGGAAGGTCTACGTGTCTTCCATCGTGGTACATAGCACGTGAGGCATAGTGTGCAACACGTTGATGTGGTCTAACTGAGCCTGACTTTGTTTGGAGGTTATATGAGTTGGTCTCCACGGTGGCTATAGTGATTAATTCCTGTTATAAATATGGTGATTGTTTGGGGATACGAAGTACTTGATTAAGTGAATCTCCACCATTGATCATACATGGGTCTTGGATTTCGAAACTTAACCCTAAACTCCATTATGTTCGAAGTTATTGTTTCCTTGGCACTCGTTGTTTGTTGAGAGTGGTTTTGGGAAGAGGCCGATAGGCGGAGAAACTCCAGGGTTTCTCTAGTAGGTTTTAGTGAGCTTCTGCACGAATTGAACCCGTGACCCGTTGGTATTCTCTGCTACTAGACGATTGTTTTGAGAGCCTAGCTTACTATGAGAGTTGGTTGCACCTGAGATGATAAAGGAAGTACTCCAGGGTTGATGGTAATCTTGTGTGTAGGTTGAATCTAGTGGTCGGTCTTCTGTATATGTTGAGTGGTAGAATTTCTGAGTTATCTTCAACCTCTGCTACGTTTAGTTGTGAAGTGGTGGCTAGGGTTAACAATGGTTGTGACTTCTCTGCTCCAGAATAGCTATTAAGGTAATGTAACATGTTTCGAACCTGTCCCTTCTAAAAGTTGTAGTTTATGTTAATTCATTTTACTAAGAACTTCTACTATGATACGATTTAACCATACTTAACTGTTTTGGCAGGTTACTTCGGCATTCGGCTTCCAACTCAAGTTTGGTTAGCTGGCAGCTGCAAAAGAATTGGTAAGCTTCGGTGGTTACCCTGTTGCTTCGGTTAGGTGACTGTTGGATGTGTTCTTAGCCGATACTTTATGTTTAACCTGTTCTATTGGAAGTGACCATCTTCGAAAATGTTAAGAGCTGTTTGGCAGCCTGGGGAGGATGAAGTCCTCAACCCATTCGGCGTTAAGCCTGTAGTGTTGTTTTCAGCGTAGACGAAGAATAAAAGAATGTAACTTCTGATAGGGTTTTATCCCTCGGTTCAACTGGAAATGCAAAGAATTTGGTTTCTGTAACTTGATAAAGTTTAGTTGTATTGAAAACTGAGAGCTATGCTCCAGGTTTGTGATAATTGATACTTGAAATTTCATGCGTTTATAATGGCTACGTGCCAAAGGGTTCGACCTTGTTCCAAGCAGTCGAAACCCTACCCTGTAGGTTTCGATGATAGGTTTTGCTTGTTTTGTGTTTAACTAAAGACTATGCTATCGTTTTGGTAAAGGCCGAGAGCCAACACAATGTTTTTGATCTGAAAACTTTGAAATAAAAATCTAGTGTTCAAGTAATTATATGGTTTGTTTTTATTTAAAAGTTTATGTACGTTTTCAACGATGTTTGAACATGAAATCTTAATCTATTTGGAGACTGTAAAAGTCCGTGTTGCTATTTCAAAAATAAGGGTTTGACCGTCGAACCAGTTATTGTCACATTAATGTAAATAATTTGTTTTCCCTATTAAGGGTTTCGATCCTATGTCTAAAGTATTGCAACAGGATGCTAAAAGTAATAAGTGAAAAAGAACTAGGGTTCTGCTTATGATGATAGTGTTTGAATTTAATATTTGTAGTTGCTACTAAATCATAAATGAAATATGGATGCTGAAATGAAATAATAATATTCAGTGATGCGAATGATAAGTATCCATTTATCAATTAAATGTAACAACTCTGTAAAACGATATTTAAATTTGCAGTTGTTAAATTTTTAGAAATAATAATGCCTGAATAAGTGGAATTATAACACCCTACTGTTGAAATAGAATGCATAGTATTAGCTTTCAACGATGGATAGTGATAATTTGAAAACCTAATTCTGTGCAGAGATGAAATGTCTTTCTTTTGTTACTAAGTACAGGAAATGCTATACTTTTGTTTTATGATGTGTTGTTCTATATTCTGAGTTTAAACATACATAATTGATATTTCAGAATTTAAAAGAAACACTACAGTGTTAATCTAATCATTCAATTGGAATTCTACCCATCATTCATCTATATTAATTCTACTTCTATGTACTAGAGGACTAAACAGAAACAATATGGGAAAAATGCGGAAAGGATTTGTAATCAATCATCTCATTTACTTAACCATCATTATACAAAATCATATCTAGGTCAGAAATTGAAACAGTGTCTTCTGTATAACTGTAAATACTAAATCTACAAATGCAGAAAATCATTTAACTGTAAACAATAAGACAGAACAATAGAACCTGATTGAATGTAGGAGAAACAAACAACCCAAGGAGCCTGTTCCACCCAACCTACTCCTGAATACAACCAAATTACTTGCCTTAGGACCCCCAAGCTTGTTCACTGAACCATTAGGAAGAAGAATTTGTAGAAGCTTTAGGTCATCCACTTGCAGCAACAAAGTAGTTCATTCCATCATGTAGACTTAATAGTCAAAGAGACCTGCACCAGCACCTCTGGTTTCCTTCTCAGAATAATATCAGCAGACTCACAATGCACTTTCCACTTAGCCTCCTTATTCGAATCTCTAAGTGATCTCCTGATACACTTGAGGAATTATTTATGCAGAAAAATAATGTAGAGCCCCCTGCTCAATTCGAATTGCCTTATCTAGGATGCCTAGGCCTTTTTAGTGGTTAACCTGGTCATTAATGAGCTAACAGCTCTGTTCCACCCACCTGGGGGATAATGCCACAATTTTAGGGGCTGTTGTCCCATAACCAACAGATAGTGGTGGAGTGCAAATGCTGACATCTATCCCATGCCTTCTAATAGCTTCCATTCCTCCTAGTGGGTTAGTGAACACTCATTTAACAGTTCCCTTGGGTGTTTGTTTCGTGTTTTAATTTATTAAATAATAATAATATGTCATTAGAATCATCCTTGACAAGATTTGGTCATAATTACAAAACTTTGTAATTATAATTTAACATAATGTTTTTGCAGATAAAATAAATAGTCTCAAAATTTGGGTAGGTGACATACATGATGGTAGGAGTAACTATCATAGTTTTATCCAAGATGGGGTAAAACATATTCTTCATCCTTTACAAGGAGAGAGTTCAACAGAGCAGCAGGTATCTAAAGTGTTGATGTTGACAGGAAAAGAGTATTTGCAACAGATTCATGAAAAGGAACCAAGTTATGTTGTAGTATGTAAGCCCAAAGTGGTAGTGATGAAGACTAACATTACACATCTACCTGAGGAGATTCAGGAGATGCTAGGAGAGTTTAGCGACATTGTGGTAGATGATTTTCTCAATGAGTTACCACCGAAGAGGGATATAAGTCACCACATTGATTTTATTCCGGTAGCAAGTTTACCAAACAAGGCAGCATACATACTGACACCTCAAGAGAATGAAGAAGTCAGAAGGCAAGTGCAAGGTATTGGTTCAAAAGAGTCTGAGTCCATGTGCAGTACCAGCAGTACTGACACCGAAGAAGGATGGTGAGTGGAGGATGTGTACTGACTCCAGAGCAATTAACAAGATTACTATCAGATACAGATTTCTATTACCAAGGATGGATGACATGATGGATTGCCTTAGTGGGGAAACCTGCTTTTCAAAACTGGACTTGAAGAGTGGATACCATCATATTAGAATTTGAGAAGGAGATTAGTGGAAAACAACCTTCAAGACAAATGAGGGATTGTATGAATGGTTGGTGATGCCGTTTGGGTTGTCCAATGCACCAAGCACATTCACGAGGTTGATGAATGAAGTCTTGAGAGATTTCATAGGTAAGTTTGTGATAGTTTACCTTAATGATATTTTGATTTTCTATCAATCAAAAGAAGAGAAATTGAAGCATCTGAGATATGTCTTGGAAAGACTGCAACAAGAAAAGTTGCCAGTAAATGTGAAAAAGTGTACATTTATGAAGTCAGAGCTAGTGTACTTGGGTTTTGTCATCTCAAGTGATGGATTGAAGATGGATCTAGAGAAAGTGCAGGCAATCATTGATTGGCCTTCACCACAGAGTATTTTTGAGGTCAGAAGTTTCCATGGATTGGCAAGTTTTTATAGGAAGTTTATAAATAATTTGAGTGGTATTTGTGCACCTATCATTGAAACCATCAGGAAAGATCAGCAACCATTCCAATGGACAGCAGAGGCTGAAAGGAGCTTTCAATTCTTGAAGAGGAAGATTATTGAACAACCAGTACTAAAATTACCAGATTTCAAGCACCCTTTCCAAGTGAAGTGTGATGCCAGTAGAGTAGCGATTGGAACTGTCCTCAATCAAGAAGACAGACTTGTAGCATATTTCAGTGAGAAACTGAATGAGGCCAAACATAAGTATTCCTCGTATGATAAGGAATTTTATGCTATTGTTCAAGCATTAAAACATTGGAGACATTATCTGATGCCTAGTGAGTTTGTTTTATTTTCAGATAATCATGCATTGCAGTATATCATGCAGCAACCTAAGTTGAACCATAAACATGTCAAGTGGGTTGATTTCATGCAAAACTTTACCTTTGTGATAATGCACATAAGTGGGAAGTCAAATCAAGTAGATGATGCTTTAAGCAGGATACAATTGATGGTGCAAGAGAATCAGATCCAAGTTGTGGGATTTGAACACTTAAGGGTTTTGTATGAAACTGACATTGATTTTCAGAACGCATATAGAGCTTGTAGAAATCCTGTAGAGACAGACAGAGAGACATGGATTGAGTATATGTTACAAGATGGTTTACTCTTTAAAAATAGTAAGCTGCGTATTCCCAAATGCTCCATGAGAGGGAACTTAATGCAGGAAAAGCACAATGGAGGAATGGCAGGACACTTTGGAAGTGATAAAACTTTTGGTCAGTTAAGTCATTTTTACTTTTGGCCAAAGATGAGATCTGAAGTTGAAAAGTTTGTGAGCAGATGTAGGGTATGTCAACATGCCAAAGGAAGAAGCCAGAACACAGGCTTATACACACCATTGCCTATTCCAACTAGGCCTTGGGATTATATGAGTATGGATTTTGTTTTGGGTTTGTCGAAAACTCAGAAGGGATATGATTCTATTTTTGTGGTGGTGGATAGATTCACTAAGATGGCACATTTTGTTCCATGTTATAAGACTAGTGATGCCATGCACATTGCTAACTTATTTTTTGATGAATTTGTGAAGCTACATGGTTTACCTAAGAGTATTGTGTCAGAAAGGGATGTGAAGTTCACAGGTCATTTATGGAGAACCTTGTGGAAGAAATTGGGTACTAAGTTGAACTTTAGTTCAGCATATCATCCACAGTCCGATGGACAGACTAAAGTAGTAAACAGGAGTCTAGGTAACATGTTGAGAAGTCTGATTGGAGAAAGTACCAAGCAGTGGGATAAGGTATTGAGCCAAGCTGAGTTTGCATACAATGATTCACCCAGCAGGAGTACAGGGATGAGTCCATTCCAAATTCTTTATGGAATGCATCCAAGAGGAGCATGTGAACTTCGAGATTTGGGGCAATTAGAAAAGAGGAGTGCAGATGGAGAAGATTTTGCAGCAAGTATCAGTGAGATACAGGAGTAGGTTAAGGAAAGATTGCAACAAAGTAACAGTGGGTACAAGGCCAGAGCAGATGTCAAAAGAAGGGAGAAAAAATATGAAGTGGGAGACTTGGTTTTAAAACATCTGAGGAAAGAGAGGTTTCCAAAAGGAGAGTACAACAAGCTAAAGATGAAGAAGATTGGACCTTGCATAATACTTAGGAAATTTTCAGCAAATGCCTATGAACTGGAAATGCCAACATGAATTGGCATATCACCTATGTTTAATGTTGCAGATTTGTATGCTTATGTGACATATGATACAGGACAAGTGTCATAGGTGGAAGATATTCAATGGCTGAAACAGATGCCTATGGCCCAACTTTCTGAAGCTGAGCATATCTTGGAGACTAGAGTTGCAAGAAGTACCAGACAGGGGGACTACATGGAGTACCTGATCAAGTGGAAAGGACATCCTGTGGAAGATTCTACATGGATGGATGCTAAAGAATTGGAGACCAAGGGTTTCTCAGTAACAGACTTGCTGAACAGGGGTTCAGTTCTTTTAACCTTGGGAGTCTGATGCAGGAGCATCGTTTCTGAGTCAGCATGTGACTACGTGGCCACATGTTGTGACTAGCTGAGGACGAACTATTCTGATGTGGGCAGTCTGAGTTGTTTCGTGATAAACTGTTTTCTGTTATCCCATGGATTCACGCATGCTGTAAATTGATGCATTGTCTATTTTTGGTATGATAGGACTAGCGGCGAGCTGATACTCCCTGCGTGGAGATCAAGCTAGTTTAGGAAGTCGGCTAAGTGATGATACAGACCCGCCGTTGTGGAGTCGATTAGGCTGTTAGGTTGTTTGAGTGGTTCGAAATTCTATTAGAGAGCCGGATGCATAAGTAGGGAAACATAGAATGAGTTAAGGGTTGGTTAGTGATGCAGGGTTGGTTGGTCAGCTCTGTATTTTTGGGTCGTTCTATCAAGAATATAATTGATATATGTCTGTAAGTAAAGATAGAAGAATGGTGTGTTGTAGATATATTTCTGTGTAATTGAATCAAGAATGCTTTGAGTTTCCGCGAAGTCGAGCTGTGTGCGTCGTGCACTTGATTTCTATGTGAAAAGAATCTCTGTGTTGCGTTCATTTGATTTTTGTATGCAAGAAAGAACCCCAATGTGTTTGTAGAACTAATCACTCGTGAATTGTTAAGTCAGATTCTTGTTTGTGCTGGATTTTCCCAAGCATTCAGACGAGGATCGCAGTGGTGTTGATCGTTCCATGATCAATTGACCGACGATTCGTGAAGAAACCAAGTAGATTGGTTTAGCAGCGTCGAACGACTCAGATTGAAGCCAAACAGGAGATCGACGATGGGGAAAGATCGCCCGAAGAGAAGTTGCGTGGAAATTATCATTCCCACAAGCCGAAGTGAAGGATCCCACCTTGATTTCAGATCAACGGCTGAGATTACGCCCGAAAATATTGATGGTGGAGACAGTGCTCGCAAAAGAGAAGCAACGTAGTGGTTAACGACGAAGCGTTGCAGAAACGACATTTCAGGAGGAATTTTCGAGTAAGTTAGTGAACACCCTAAACCCGCAAGTGGCGGGAAAGATATTGCGGAAAGAAGCATTCGGGAAGAAGTTGCGGAAATATTTTGCGAAGGACGCAAGAAGCGCGCCCGAAACCTGAAACCCGCAAAGCTGCAAAAAAAGGGTAATCCCGAAAGAAATTTCGGGGAAGCCATTTCCAAAGGGTGGAAACCCCATAAGGTTGCGGAAATCCTGTTTTGAAGGTCAGGCCTATGTGGTAGAAGGACTAGGCTGGTTTCTGGCCGAGTCAGGGGCTGATTCGAGTGAATCATCCCAGATCCTGGAAGGTTGAGGGTTGAGTTGGCTGAGGTTGACCCCGACCCCATCAACATTGTTTGTGTAGAAACTCTAAAGGAGTGTTTGAATTTTGATATGAATCACTTCTACGTTTTATGGTTTAATATATGATTTTATTGTGAATATTACCATAAATGCTTTTATTTTATATGGAAAGAGTGGTGAAATAATTTCTTGAATAATTTGTGTTTAACTCTGTGCAAGTTTTATATAGTGTTACTAAGAGATTTAATAAATACAATTTTAAATTATGATAAAATGATATAATAATGCCATTTTTGAAAAAGTGTGCTATCAGTAGCATTAGTTTTCAATTTAGGGCTTGATTTTAAGGTTTTTGTAAACAACAATAAGGATTGTTTTGGTCCATGTCTATATTTTTAACCACAAAAAAGTGGTGCTATCGGGAGCACCACTTTTTTATTCGGGGTTTTTTTTTGGTATTTTTATACAAAAATATGAGTTTTATGGCTAGAGTTCTCATTTTGAGTATAAATTTCTCGTCAAGTTGTATAACTTGTTTTTCATGATCAATCACAGACCTGTAGCAACATGGCCAACCAATGAAAGCAACATTAATATGGGCAGAAAACTTTCACATTTTGAGGTTGAAATACTAATAAGGGACTGACCTATTCTAAGCACAAATTGAGGGCCAACCTTTTTCAAGCAAAAAACTAGGGATGGTCCATCCTTTTATTTTATATTAAGAAACTAAAACTTATATTAATACCCTTATGTACCTTGTTTGTGATGGGTTATTGTACCTAGACTGGGGATGTCATAAATGGTGTTCTACTTTCGTTGTGATAAAGAGAGTTGGGTTTTTTCAATCCCTTCTCTACGTTTTACAAGATCTACTAAAAAATAGAGCCTCTTGAAAAAATTGCAAACTTTTTGGCATATTTTTCCATCCTTCAGCACATTTCAGGAAAAAATCAAATGACAATTGGATAAACTGTTGTGCCGAGTGTTATCAAGTATTATCATAGTATTGATTCCTAAACAGGGGCTTATAGAGATGGTTTAAATTGAGGAGTATTAATCTATAACATCATAATATTTTATCATATCTATTTTTAAAACATTTTATGCAAGTATGGAGGGTGCGTTTCTAAGATATAATTTGGGTTTCTTCATACCTTTCTCCATTAGATGTATTGTAGCAACTTGTAGTCAATATGACTAGTCTCCTCTAGTGATATTCTTAGCCTCTGAGCAATCAATAGTGGGAATATATTACATATTTCATCGAAAAAATAAATAGACAGTAGAGTTGAATATGAATTTGGAGGGTGATCTATGCCTTAGTTTGAGGTGGTATTTGCTTCCTAAAACACCCAACATCATGAGCCCTATCTAGTGTGGTAGCCTAGTATTTTTTTCTTGAATTTATTTGCTAATTGTCATGAGAAGAAGATCTCAAAAGTTCACCCCTAATGTTGGTCTTCACTGAAGATTCTAAGGTTGGTTTTTTAGGACCTTATAACATATTCGTAATACATTATGTAGAGCATCCATGAAACATATAGTACTTGAGGTTCTTAGCATATTAGATTACCATTGAAGCAACATGGAATCCTTCTCTATTGTATTCCATGCCATGATTTGAAGGGGTCCTCCCCTAGAGAAATCCCAATAAGATGAGGATGTATGACAATGTTAGAGGCCACATATGATACCCTCTCATGGACAAGCAAAGTTAAAGAAGAATCGTTTTGGGAGACATAATCCATCATTTTGAGAGTTTCAATATGAAACATTCCATCTTTGAGGTGGTTTCCCTTCTCATGTATTCCATACCCTATATGGAGCATGATATTGTTACAACAGGGAGCCTTTGACCTTTAGGTTGCATCTTATCCCATAACCTGTGTGGGCTAAGAATGAAACCTACAATGGACTATAGGTTTCCATTTTATCCTACATGAGCCTTACCAAACTTACACTTATATTCTAGTTCGTATTTCTACTAAACTTGTTGGAGAAGGGAGACTCTTACTACAATTGTTAGGAAGGAAGTAAAGAGTGCATACATATCTCCATATATTTCACATGGAACAATAGGCACATAGGCTTTGAAAATCTACCAAATTTGTACTAGTGATTACCATTCGTTCCTTTAACAAAATATTTCAAGACATAGTAGAGGGTGAAGTTGGTGTCCTCTAAGGCTAAGGAGTAAAGGACATCTCCATCTATTCATAATGGACCATAGGGAAAATCAAAAGATTAAAAACAAACATATCTAGAAATCATAATGAAGTAAACAAAGAAAAAATAACACCCTAACCAAATTTCGTCAAATACCATGAACATTATATTGATAACATATGGTTAAAGATGTCCTGGGCTGGCAGGAGAGGGTGGAGTCATTCATGACACCATGGGGAATAAGCAGAAGGAGTATGCTTGGGGCATCGACAACAAGACTAACAACGCAGTAGAATGGTTAGCCTTAATCAAAGGGTTAGAGATATCAAGTAACAATGGTATCGAGGAAATGATGGTCTTTGGTGACTCTCTAATGGTCATCAGAGACGCGAGGAACTTGACGAAGAATTGTAAGCTCTCGTCCTCCAAAATGCATTACCTTCTCAAGTGCATTGTCAATGAATTTAAAGCAATCAACTTCTTTCATGTGTTGAGAGCCAATAACGCGTAGGCGGATGTCATGGCGAACTCAGGAGTTGGTTTAAATTGTGGGATCTTAGTTAGTAACCATGATGTTGTTGAAAATAGTTGGATTCCATAATTCATAGTCCCATTTTGTAAGTGACGATGTTCATCGAAGCTCCTAGAAAAACATCTTAGGCCATGCTCAGGTAGGTTTTGGCTTTAAAACCCCTATTCACACAACTCCATTTCCTTTCCTAAGTTAGGGTGAAGTTATGATCAAAATCTATGATCAGCGTTTGGGGATTCCCCCCCACGCTGCATTTATTGATGGGGGATGGGTTTCATGCATGAGACAGGTGGCCTACATGCATGGAAACAGTCTGGAGGGAAACATGACAGGTGCTGCTATTAATACATATGCCTGGAGAGACATGAACAATTACCTTGGCTTCATTTGGCATTCGGAGAGTAGATCCCAGTGCTGGTTTGTAAACAATATGGGTTTTTACAACCCCATTTTGTCTACGATTTTGGATGGTGACTCGGCTCCCCTGTTTCAGTGCTCGCGGTGTGGGAAGTCTATCCCAAATCCTAGTTGGGACACGAATAAGTTCTGCCATGTGAGAGAAGGGGGCATGGAGCACTCTCAAATCCATTATCAAGCTAATTTATGGGATGCACACAAGTTTCTAATCTCTTCTTCGACAAAGGGTGTTTGTGGTGGTTTATGTACACAACAGGTGTACAAAAGGAAACGAATTAGGGAGGAAGGAAGTATGAAAGACCTGGAAGACCAAGTCCGTATAATCAAAAGTGAGAATCTGGAATTTAAAAGGTCCATAACTCACCTCTTCTCCCTAGCTCAAGCCACGCATTTTGAAATTCGAGCGAGCAGTAGTCAGGCGAATGCAAGGGCGACCATTCTAGCAGACAAAGTTGACAAGGTTGGCTCTAGTATTGCAAATCTGGACTCCAAAATTGATGTTGTTGGCAAACAGGTACTCGAGGTGGATGGAAAAATAGATGATATGAGAACAAAGATTGGACACAATTTTTTGGAAATGCATGCAAACAACGACAAGAAGAAATAAGGAACGACGGAGCCTTTGGCTGGAAGCATCTTCAAATAAAAAGACCTCACTCGCCAGTCTTTAATTCTAATATTCTCAGTACCTCTGTTTTTTGGTTTTTTGTAATGGGCTCCCTCTGGCCATGTCTCGAAGTCTTACCTTGTCTTTGTTGAGGAGCAGTTTTGTGCAAGCCTGTCACAAATGTTTACAACTCTTCAGGTTTTCAGCATTGTAGGTTAAATTATCTTTTGCATAATGTTTTTTTTTCCTTTTCCTGCTCGAACAATTTATTTAGAGTTATAGTATTCATATATTAGGTAAGTTTCATAGAAGATACGGAATTGTAAAGGACAAACATGAAATGTTGGATGCGGTCTAATTATGGGAACATTCCTTCCTTAGATCTATGCAATACCGTTTTTTTTTATAATACAAAGCTCCTAAACCGTTTCTGTTAAAAAAAAAACATATAGTTAAAGATGCAAACAAAAGGATAAACAAATGACATAAATTAAAGATTAGAAATACAAATATAATTTTCATAGCACTTGAAAAATTGTGGACACCAAGAAACCTCCCCAAAAAATATGAACAAGAAGGCTAATAGTAATTTTGTTACACACCTCATCACCCTAACCGGCTCAGGAACACTTCATGACATGCTCATAATGAGCTAACTGAAATCTTGCAGTAGTGCTACATGTGAATGGGCAAACATATTTCAATGTAACATGGCAGCTGCAACTAAAATAGTACAAAGATATGTTTCACGTGTGATACCCACTAATCATAAGATGTAATATAATGAAACGATATGGAAAATATATCATGTGAAAAGGATACAAGTAAGATTTTCATGTAAATCAATAATTTTATTATGTTGAATACCTTGCCTAAGATAGCAAGTCATCGAGTTCCAAGATAAATAAGAACATGCATTTATCATCAATAAAACAAATATTATAGGAGTGCCCATTTGCAAAACAATGTTGAAAGTGTGTGTAGTTGCAATTCACTGTTTTTTTCCAAGGGAAAATACATATAGAGGAAAATCCATAATCATAAGCGACTTCTTGGGACTCTGGCAGTGCATTCACATTTCATCTTTGCACTCCATTTGGAGGTTGTAGTGTAAGTGTTTTTTTTATGACCATGTTGATTTAGTCCCTTCTTTTTAGAATCTAGTTCTGGAAGAGTTGTACCCAAACAAATGCTAAAGTTTTTTCGCTAGCCAAAGATGTCAAAATGTCTCTATTGTAGCCTATTCTCATTCTAAAGAAGAAATTATGCTCTTAGATAACATTTTTAATGATTATGTACATTTTTAAATTTTTCTGTATAATATAAACTATGGTTTCTAAGTTCTTGAAAAAAAAATAACATGCAAGCTCTATTCGAAGATAAGATCGGAACATGAAATTTTAGTTTAATAATGCATGTATATAAGGCAAGGTAAGATATAATATAATAAGTGCATCTCTTTTGGAAAGTTTTGTACTATATTCCTTGGTTCAAGTTCACTTTTCTTATTGTCCTAAGATATGAAAATAAATTATCTAGCTATTATTTTGTTTTATTGATTCTCAAATTTTTATTGTAGGTAGTCCTAGTCTAGAAAAAATTGGGATCATAGGTAGCTATATCTATAAGTTTCCAATAGGAATACATAATAGTAAGTTACAACAGAAGCTATAGGACTTCAAGACTAGTTTCCATACTTTGTGATTAGATGTATGTAGATCATAAACACTCAGAAATTGAGTGCCTAGTTTCTTTGTAGAAAGGAAAAGAAATGAGTGTTGATGTCCATTTTGTCACCATTTTTTATCATTTAATCTACTCGAAATGACGTTATTTCTATCATTTTTGCTATAGTAAGTTGTTTTATTTGTCATTCATCCCATCAAACAGTCCAGGTATGCACATATTTACTTACTATGTAAATGTTGTTGATATTTCGTTATATCATGATTTATTTATGTTAAAGTGACATTTTATGGGCATAATTGGTATTTATGTTTTAATTTGCAGTCTGTGTCTCTCAAATGACCCTTCATTCAGACTGTGTGCTTATGTGTTAAGTTAAAATGCGTTTAGCTCATCATTTAGCCCTTTGTTCAACCTGCGAAATCCATGGTTGACACATCTCAGACCTGATGTTGAAGAGTTCTCCACATATCTATCGACGGATCTTTCATGTCCTCAAGCAATTGAACATTCATAAGAAGAAGATCTGCATAGCATGAGGAAGGAAGATGAGTATCAGGATTACATCGAAAGATGGTTCCAAGAGGTAATGAGGCCACAATACCATTCCTTCATTCAACACCTTTTGTTGCAAAAGCAAGTAAGTCGGTTGATTCTCCACATCCAGGTAATCACTGCTTTAAATTTTTCATATGTGGATATAGGTATGTTTTTCATTTTTCTTCGCACATGGTTACATTGGAAAAGTTCTTACAATTGAATAAAATGTTTTTCTTTCTTTTAGATAGCGTAGGATAGTATGTATATAAATAAAACGTTGTATGTGGTTAGTTAGCTTTAGATATTCATACAACTTCACTTTCTATTTTTCCTTTAAAATAAAAGAACTAAGAATAAGATCACGTTAATGACTAAACCAAAGCAATCTTACATCACATGCATATTTCTTGTTCTATCAGTTACTCGAAGACCTACTTTAATTATTATGATCTCCACAAAACTCAATCTTACACCTATGGAATCCTAGTTCATCTTGGACTCATTATCAAAACTTGTCTCTAAAGCACCTTTAAAAGGTATCCTAAAAGTGGGTGATATTTTCTATTTTGTGGGGAACATTACTAACCTTTTATGAAGAAAATAGACTATGAAGTCAAAGAACAGCTTTAAGTTATTATCTTTTGGCATGATCTGTAATTTAGGCCATTATAAATAAAGTTGCTCATAAGGTTCATGCTAAAATATTGAATTATGTGTTTAGTAGGCTTAGCACACTCTAGTACCAACCGGCTTCCTTACAAAATATATATATATATATATATATATATATCATTATACGAAGCAAACCCGTTGGGGTACTGAACAGGCTCGCTGGCAGCGAGTCCATGCTAAGTAAAATCTTAAACAAGGAAGCTCGGTAAGTGCAAGTAAACCCGTCGGGGTACTGAACAAGCCTGCTGGCAGTGGGGCAATATCAAGTAAAATAGGTTTGGTTAACGCCTTGCTATTCATATAGCTCATAAAAAACCTAAGTATACAAACACATGTTTAGGCTGATTATTTATACTGTCATTAGATAATGGCTGTAAGTTGGACTTGGACCTTGTCATCTAATTCAAACAAATACCTAGGATATGATTATCCTAGAAATGGGACCCATAATTATAGTAGATCTCACAAACTTTACGGTGAACCTTATCTATATTCTTTGGATGACAAGATATCTTTACAATGAGTCATGGACGACTAGTTTTTCCTATGGCATTTTTCGCATCTCTTACACTATTATTCTTTATGTGGTATTCATGAGCATAAACTGATGAATTTGCATGTATTGAAGAATCTGACTTAGTATGATATTGTTTTGGTCATATCATGAATTGTTCTTTTTCTCAAAAAGTTCTAGCTTTTAGAATAATGATGTTTTTTAGATTTTTCTGCTAATTGATGCTGATCTAGAATGTTTACATAAGAAGCATACAACTCAGTATTAATGGCCCGAGGATGTGCCATTCCTTTGGTTTGGGGGAGGATTCAAAATCATTTCTATTTTATCTGTTTACTAGGATTCAGAATTGCTTCTATTTTTCTGTTTACTTATCATTAAAGTTCTTATACAATAATTTGTTGTTTCAGGAATAATGCAAGTAACAGAAGAAAAAGAAAAAAGAAAAATTGTTCTAATCCATATTAAACAAAGAAGAGCGACTAAAGATTTCAGAAAAGCAAGTTTACATCATCCTTTTGTGTGTTGGCAGCCTCAGAATTTTTTTGCATAATCAGCAGCAATTAGATCCAGCAAGCACATCTTGTACAGACAAATGGTCTGTATGAAGGGTCGAATGAATCAAATGAATGATGATCCAAATGAAACCATAGCTTATAAAATCATGATTAAGTGTGCTAAGGTAGTTAATTTTTGAAATTTTATTGATGAATCTAATTAACTAACCATATCAGGGATTAATCAAATATCATCTCTACACACGATCTCATTCCTTTAACTCATCTCGACTTCACCCAATGAATCGATTAATCATGCATTATTGCGAATTTCAGAATTATTATCTAGTTATCATATGGTTTTAACTTTTTCATTAATTTATATGTAAAAATCAACATGCGAACTGTCATTTTATTAATTAAAGATCATCATGATTTTTAATGCACTATGTTATAATCCCATGATGAAAATTTTCTTTCAACCTGTCCAAAGTTTACTTTGGACATGGTTGAATATTTCACAAACCATATGAATTCATTAACACACACATCTTTATTATGGTACATGTTTCAAAAATTCTGAATAATGGCGTGATCGTTTAAACATGCCAAATTTCCGTCTCATGATTTTTCAAAAATTCAATTGGACCTTGTTTTAAAAACTAACCCCTGCTTGATCCTCACCATCACTCTACTCGCTCTCATCCTTTCCTAGTCCATCCAACCGCGTCCACTTCTTCCTTATTTCTTTTTCTCTTTGCTCAGTGGGACCTGGCATATCTTCGGTTTGGGGGAGTGTTGATGTCCATTTTGTCACCATTTTTTATCATCTAATCTACTCGAAATGGCGTTATTTCTATCATTTTTGCTATAGTAAGTTGTTTTATTTGCCATTCATCCCATCAAACAGTCCAGGTATGCACATATTTACTTACTATGCAAATCTTATTGATATTTCGTTATATCATGATTTATTTATGTTAAAGTGACATTTTATGGGCATAATTGGTATTTATGTTTTAATTTGCAGGCTGTGTCTCTCAAATGACCCTTCATTCAGACAGCGTGCTTATGTGTTAAGTTAAAACGTGTTTAGCTCATCATTCAGCCCTTTGTTCAGCCTGCTAAATCCATGGTTGACACATCTTAAACCGTTGAATGAAGAGGAGGACACGTGGGTTCTGTTTTCCATGTGGTGCTAATGGTTAATTAACTGTTGCTCTAGAAGATCCGTCCTTATGCTCGCCAAGCTTGACAACACATCTCACGTCCATGTTAACTCCTCAACCTCCAGTTCATCTGCGCACTCAGCCTGGAATCACGCATGTCTACTCAGCTCTTGCACGCCGTCGTTCTGGAAGGAGTCCAACCTGTTCACACTCAGTTGGTCAACATAACTCCCACACCCACGCTCAGTCTTCCAACGTAACTCCTGTGCCCACGTCGATGCTCTAGCATGTGCTTCTTCTCACGTTTTGAGGAAACAATGCTCAGCTGTTCGTATGGCTTGGGATTGACGCCGAGGAGTTAGTTAGATCAACGTTGCAACTACCTTGTGAAGGAACCAACCCCGTCAAAGTATGAAGGACGCTCCTTGTGTTGGCATGTATCAGTTAAACCAACAGTTACAATCATTTAAACACTTCTATTATTAGAGAGGTCAACTCTGTCGACCCTCTCACCATTTGTAACTTATAAATAGACGTCTCCTTTGGAGAAACGCAACAGACATAGAGGATCTATACGGAGATAGACAAAGATAGATATGTTGTTCTTTGTAAACACTGTAATTTTCTTAGATTGATGGAAGTTTCAGTACGTTGATGCTCTGTTGATAGTCGTTAAGCTGATTTAGTTTCACCTTTGATTGTTGGGAAGGGCCCCTCATCAACCAGAGGTTTTTTTATCTTCTTCTGCATTTCTTTTCTGCAATTAACTAGTTTATTTTCCTGTGTATGTAATTAATTTCGTTTTTCCTGTGTAGGTCATCCTCATTCCTCTGTAATTAATATTCTGTTGTTAATATAATCCCTCTTCTTTTGAACTAGGAAATGGTCGACCAACAACTCAATAATTTGTAGTTTGCTTTCAGTCCTTCTTCCATCATTTGTAGTTAGATATTGCTTCCAAATTCTTCCATAGTTAGCATTCCTTTCTTTCTATTCTCTTTTGTTAGTTTCTCTTCCTATCTGTTGTAGGTTAATTCTTCCTTCTTCCATCTTAAACTTCTTCCTACTTCTCATAAAATCATTCTTCCTCTTAGGTAATGATTAGCATGGATAGCTTCTTGTTATTTTAGCTTCTAAATAATCTCTCCATTGCTTCCTGTGCATTGTAGGATCATTTGCATAAATCCAGCTGGTCATTAAATCATCCAAAATTCTTCCTTTTCCTCCCTTTAACTCATTTTCCTCCATTCAGACTGTCATTCGGACCGCCATTCAGACAGACACTCGAATCGTCATTCGGACCTGTTTACTTTCTGCATTCTTTTAGGCCTTCTTCGGAATCTAATTTCTTCCGCCTCTCAATCATAATTCTTCTTACTCCTAATTAATAGTTTTAGATGTAATTTAGCTCTTATTTTATGTTATTTAGAATTCTTAATTAAACTTCATCATTATTTCCTCCTTTATCCTCTTTCTTCTTAAACTTTCTTCTCAACCTTCTTCCATAATTAAGTTCTTCATATCTGATTTGTTAATTAGTTACTATTCTAGAATTTATCAATTCATTTTCTAGATAGTTTGTTTTCAAGTCATAGTTTAATAATTCCATTCTTTAAGTTGTTTTAGTTTGTTAATCATAAGACTGGTTTCCATTCATACAAATAATGAAGATGCTCATGATATAAGATTTGGATCAGAAATCAAATATCTTTATCAAGTTTTCTACTTCCCAAATCAAATACAATTCAGTTAAACATCTTTATTAAGTTTTCCTACTCACCTCATTTGTTAATCAATTTTATGTTTTTCATAGATAGAATAATTATGGAAGTCATGTAAGTAGTTTAAAATCATATAGTTGCATGTTAGCACATTTGCATCTTTAGTCAGCTTAGGTTAGTTCAAGCCTTCAATCCTGCACATATAGTGATTGCATCTCATAAGCTCCCTCCTTGGGTTGACAATTTAAATATTGGAATTATTTAACACATAATAAACACCAACAATGAGGGCCATGTCCAAGTTATTTGACATGAATCTTAGTTTTTTCAGCTAAGTACGCATCCTCTGTCATTCTTCTTATATCAATATAGTGAAGAGATGATAATAAAGAAAGCAAATATACATTGTAGGTTAACCTAAATAGAAGTGTATATCCTCTGTCATTCTTCTTGTACTTGCTACCTATGCACTAGTCTGATTATTATGTGTATCTTACTTCACTAAAAAAATTTCACTATTGTTAACTCATCTTTCTTTAGATGGGAAAAATCATAGGCTTCCCTCAATTCCATTTTATGGCAAACAAACATCGTCAAGATATTTGAAATAGTGTACAAATTACTATTATAAAATACTAATTTCCAACATAGTTCTTATTGAATGGAACCAATGTTGAAGAACACTATTTGAATCTTAGTAGTCTCATCCTATCATATATTTAATTATCTAATTGAATACATTTGCTAACAAAACCTTTAATAACCAGAAAAACATAGTAATTTATTCCATCTCATACCAGTGTAGCAAGGTAATGGTAACCCTTCAACTCCAACCCAGATCCATGGAAAGCACTTCAACTCCAACCTCCAAGCTTAGCAGAAAATAAACAACGGACTTGAAGAAATTAGGGAAATGAAAATATTTAGCATGGAATTTAAATGGCGAGTAAGATAAATATGAACATCGTGAGCATAGTTAAAACCCTGTTGATTTTTGGCTTATGTGGATCCTTGGAATTCTTGATGCTGTCATACGGTGTTGAAAAATATCGATATTTCCATCATTTTGAAAAACAATTGCATCATAAAACTCCAAAATGTTAACTATTGCAAACCATCTTTGTTAGATTAGTGATTAGGTGAGGTTTATTATGAATCTTCTAGAGAAGTGATATTTTAATTTTTTAAAAGAGTTAATTCTATGGGCAAGATTTAACAAGCTTATGTATTCAATGTCATTATTGTACATGCTATTGTTTTTTAGGACCAACTTGTATACACAACAAAATATTGTTATATATACCTCAAAAGATGAGAAGATGGGATTAAGCCTGTGTAAGTTGAAATCTATCTCCATGGCCTATATAAATCTACATTGCCTTCTGTCAATTGGGAAGATGAAATGAAAATGGCCTAATTTATAATCAATCATTTTTCCATATACTTTGAAATTTGATATTCTCAATATTAAATGATAGCAGTACTTGTGTTTTTTTCATTTCGGGAATGTTTTTGATGGAAAGCCCTTAGGCTTGAAAAAGGGAGAACTTGCAATGTGGTGAGCTTTTCTTTACTTACAGTGTAGTTTGGCTGCTTCATAGTGTTGCAAGTCTCATCTCTCTCTATATTTTGTACAATTTCCTTAATATGCCTAGATGCTCCCCAAGTTTCTCATTTTTGGGTAATATTTCTTAGCACCACCATTTGTTTTGTTGTTTGTGCACATATATGTGCTGTGATAATATGCAATAGAGTACTTATCTAAGGCCATCGAGGTAGATTTTATGCTAATTGTGACATAATGTTTTACAATAAAGTTGTGCATAATGGGCTCTAAAAGTTGCAAGACGTCTCTTTCACTCCTTTATTTTTTTCATCATTGCCTTGATTTTGTTATGATGGTGATTATGATTTCTAACATTAATTTCATATAGATCCTTAATTTCATACTAGTTGTCCATAAATTTTCTCATGTGTAGTGTAGGATAGAACCATGCATCTACTTCAAGAATGCTTTCTTTTGGTATCCTTGGTAATATATATTATTCTCATGTATAATGGGGCTTACTCTCTATAGGTGTTGTTGAAATATTTTCAAGTACAGGAATGATTGACATATATATTTAAAAATGACTTGTGACAATGTTCTACTTAAATATAGTGTTGGATGTCTAGTGTTTTATGAATTGATAGAATATATTTCCATTCTAATTTCTCCAATATACACCAAATTATGTTCTAAGACAAAGAGGAGGAAATATTTCTAATATTGAACATGATAAGTAAGCTTGACTATTGTCATCAATAGGAATTTTCTTTTTTCTTTTTTTCTTTTTTCATTGACAATCGTTGCAATTACGACGATTCACTATGTCAGTAATAGGACATTTCCTTGTTGGCCTTGGGACAAATGTTTGTTAATAAAACATTGGAATTATGACGTAAAGAGAGAACACAAAATTGATGTGACCAACAATTTGATTTTCTATATTTCATCATCGGTGGGAGAACAATACGTTGGGGACAATAGGACATTCCCTCATCGGAATTATGACCTAAATAGAGAACATGAAATGGATGTGACCATGACACGTGGCAGTAATGTGTCATCACAAAAGCGATGATGTTTGCAATAAAAAAATATTCCAACTTTTTTCAATGAAAAAATATCGACACCTTGATTTTCTATATTTCGTCGTTGTTGCAACAACAAAACATCGAAAACAAAGTCATAATTTGTACCCTAATGTAGTAGTGCCTTAATTTGACTAGTCATTTCAAGTTGTAGCTATCACTAACAATCAATTCAAAACTCAACACGCGCCATTCACTGTATATGCATGCATATAAGAGATCAAATTGCAAAGGCAATTTGCATGAGTAGTTGGGATTATAAGTGAAATATTGACAATGTAAGACTCAACAAGGTGTGGTCTTGGACCATGTTGGTAAGAAAATTCCACCTAACACTTACTATTTCCAACCAAATTGCTAATAATCTCTAGGATCAAACTAGATAACCTTTATATTAAACACAATATTTTACTTCATCCTTTGGATGTATCGCTCTTTCATAGATTGACAAGTTCACTCCTAAAAACTCAACACACAAACCTACATGATTTTTCTAGGTAATTAGGGTATGTTCTTGTGTGGATGTGAATTTATATCCCGATTCAAAATCTTGACACATATATAAATTCATATGCTAAATTAGTTATCATTGTTGGAAATATAAGCCTCCGGGATTATGATTTCAACCATATTGTAAATATTTTAGTTAGTTAAAATAAATGGAAAATGAGGAGCCATAGAGACTCCAATGGATCTCTTGGAATCAGAATCCCAAGAGACACTTGACCATTGTATAAATAAATAGCTTGATTAATGAATAATCATCAATTCAGGAGTTATACATGACAGTGTTATCAAAGCCTGGTTGGATGCTCATGGATGCTTTCCATAACTCCTGACGTCTTATGCTATGGCATTCTGCATCTGTGCCCTCCTGGCTCATCCATTTTGGTTACCGGTTGCCTCTTAGTCCTGGCATTTTGTCTTCCAGTCTTCTCATTCTGCCTTATGTGTCTCGTTCTGGAAGATAGTGTTCCCTTGTCTATTGCGTGCTCTCTCTATATCCATCTTGAATGCCCCTTCTCATGGATACTCTCTTGGTTACCTTTCTTTATCCACTATGCCATCTTCATGTTTTTTTCTAAGAACTCAACGACCTCTATCCTATCATGAATATTGTTACCTTCTCCATGACCTGGCGTTCTCCACTTCGTGTTGTGAAACCCTAATTCTTAAGCTGATTCTAAAGAGCCACGACATCATATTCTTGTAGCAGATATCATACATTATGAAGCTTGTGCATGGATCGTGGTAACTTTTTGTGGAGAAAGACCAATGGTGACAAGGCATCCTGCTCCTATGACTGCTCAGAAGAAGAGTCACGTGGGATTTGTGACCTTGCGTGTTGTGGCTACCTATGGGAGTTTTCTTGAGCGCGTGTAGCTAAATCCGAGCTACAATCTCATTCTGATGTTGCGAATCCACACTGAATCTTGAAGTGGTGTACACTTGTTGATGCATGGAGCTTTGAATCTCAAAGGTGGAAAGAGCCACGACCTCCAGCCTCATGATGTCTATGTAGAATATGACTTGAGTGGAATTATTGTGACCAGAGCTCATTGGAGCACATTAAAAGTTCATAATTTTGATTGCTCGTGGAGGTAATACCAATTTTTGTTGCAATTTCTTGTGAAGTTTGCAAACCCTAATTTTAACATAATATCTACGTGGGAGCTTGAATAAGAATAAGGTTGTGACCCGCGATTTATGAGACCACGTGGAGTTATTTGAACTGTGTTTGAGGTGGATTTGAGCTGCTTTCTTGTGTTGCAATTTAGTGTGGGGGAGACTCAATCTCCACCATTGTGAAGATTGTGAACTTATGGCCCTCTATTGAGAATACTGCTCTCCATTATGAAGTTGTGACCTCCATCTACAGGAGTTGCGCCCTTTCTTGATGACCTCTTATGCTAGATTTGAGTTCTTGTATTTTCCAATGTAAAATATTTGAGTGGTACTATAATATTGTATTTTTAAAAACTTGTCCATGTATCTCATCTTCAATGAATATTTGAGTTAAAATATAGGGTGAATGTAATTGCTTGTACGCTGCAAAAGCACATAGCGCTACAGAGTTAATAATGTTGCAAAAGTGAATGTAATTTTTATGTAATAGCTCTGTGTTGCAGAATTAAATAGTGCTACAGAACTAGGTTGATAGCGCTGCATAACTTGTAAGAAGAATTTTGTATATTTTCTTCCAAATTTTGTCCTAAGTTGCAGGTTCAAAGATTCTTGCAGAAGATGCACTCACTGGCATCAATAGTTGTCATTGTCCTTACTATTAAAGACAGTTATCCAGAATGGTCAAGGAATATTAAAGCTATGTTCGTCTACAACGATCTGTGGGACGGAATTTGTGAAGGAAAAATCATTCACATGGATTAAAGCACAATCATGATTTTTTATCCAAAACCTCCAACATCAGAGAAAGAACTTGCTATCTAGCAGACCAAAGCTAAGAAAGCTTTAGCTATGATCAATGCTATTGTCAGTGAAGAGGTGAAACAACATATACTACCTACAAAATCTTGTTTTGAAGCTTTAAAGACATTAAAAGACTTGTATGACTCACATTCTGAAATGGAGGTGATTCAAATAATGTTAAAGCTATTCAGTTTGGATGTAAAGGATAATGATCCTATGCTGGTTGCATATGAGATAATCATGCACAAGATTCAAGCCTCTGGTATGAAACTAGACCTTCCACTTACAACATTTGTGAAGTCCCTATATCCTACTCACTCCAACTATCTTGAGTCTCTGCAAGAAAGTGACAAGTTCAAAGACCTCACTTTTGACACCCTAGTGGAGAAAATTGAAGACAGAGAGAAGGCCTTTGGAAGGAAGACAAGTGAGCATCCTATAGAATCTCTTTGTTTTGATAAGAAAGAAAAGAACTATTCCAAATACCATTCCAAGGCATAAAGCAGCAAAAGAGGAAGAGGAAGAAATTTCAGAGGCAAAGGAGGCAAAAACAACTCAAGCAAAAGATCAGATCCGAAATGCAAGCACTGTGGGAAGACTAGACATGAAGCGGATTAATTTTGGGATTCTTGGGACTCCATCAAAGGAATACATAACCAGAACAAAGAAGACAAAAATAAAATCCAAGAGGCTGGTAAAGCCCCTGATTTTTCTCATTGTATTGTTGCACATTGTAATCTTGGAATTAATGAAATTATAACCTCACTTTCATCTTACAAATATTGTTGGCTGCTTGATATTGGTGCAACATCTCACATGAATTTTAGGAAAGTTTGTTTTGAAGAACCGAATGACATTGTAGATGGCATAGTGTACTTTGCAAAAAAATCTATCATAAAACCAAAAGAAATTGGTGTTGGAATATTATCACCATCATTTTTTATATTTGCATGCATGCATCTAGTCATCATGCATGCATCCAGTTATCAGTATGGTGGTCCCCCCAACACTTGGAGCCTATTTTAAGCCCCCTAGACCCTGTCTACAGCCCTCAGTAGCCATCCTACCTACCTGATGCACCTTGTTTTCCTCACATAGATGACATATGTGCCCTACTACACCACTTGGATCATTGACAGTCAGTTAGAGCATTGATTGACCAGTTCTTGCATTTATTGCTCAGTTTAACTTACTGTAGCTCCCAGTTGTCTCTTTTGGGGTGCCACTTGACCTATTGGCAGCCTCATGCGCCCTCCTTGGAGTCTCCATCCCCTGATTTGTGCTCACATGGTTTGATTAGACTCAGTTAGACTCATTTGACTGACTTTTGACTATTTGTGACTACTGCCACTGATTGGATGATGTCTCCAATGCTATCCAAGCTACACTCTGAGGAGAATTCGAATGACCTTTTTCCTATTCGAATTCACTTGACAGTCATATCATTGTATTCAGTTTTCACAGTGCTAGCTTACATCTGATGTATGATTATATTGCATATTTCTCCATTTCTTTGTTTATGAGTGATTATTGATTCATCTATTCTTCTTTCTTCTTTGCAATTCTTGAGTGAGATTAGTGAGATTTGTTCTAGATGTGAGATCTTCCTGTAGATTATCACATGGTATCAGAGCTGGAGCCAGCTATTCGAATTGTAGCAGTAGAAGCTGTAGCCATTGCAGCAGTTGTAGCAATTCATTGAGAAACTATCTTTCATTGAGCACTAGAATCCTATGGATTTCCATAGCAATTCCTGGTGCAATTGTCTTGAATTCACTGGAGCAATCCAGTGAGGTCTAGACATGTATGAAGGATCCATTCACATGTTCTCATTGTCCTAAGGTATTGTTCTCTCGATTTGCAGCAAATCTCCATCAACAATTTCATTTGTTTTGCAGGTTTATTCCATCATTCAAATTCATCATCAATTCGACTTCAACAGCTACCTATGGATATAAAACTGAATTCATTCAATTATTTCGAATGGAAGGCCAAGATGGACATCTTCGTGAAGTCCAAGAGCCTCTCTAGAGTTTTGAATGGCACTGCAGTTGAGCCCACTGGTGCAGTATAGAAATCCAAGTACTTGGATAAACTTGATGAAGCAATAGGACTGTTACTCCTCAGCATTTTTGAAGACCTCCATTTTCATGTCATAGATCTAGCCACTCCAAAAGAAGTTTAGGACAAGCTCGAAACTCTTCTTGGACATAAAGATGACTTGAAAGGTCACAAATTGGAAAATGAGCTAGTCTCACTGAGCCCTTGCAACTTCAACTCCATCAATGAGTTTCTTACCAAGTTTAAAAATCTGATTTCACAATTGAAGAGATATGGAATAGTGAAGGAAGAGAAGTAGCCCATCCTTGCCATACTATCAAAATTGGGCCCTAACTACTCAGTATTTGTCTCCACCTTTCAGACAACGAAGTTATCCATCCCAAAATGGAAGTTTCCAAGCCTTGATGACTTCATCCAGTCTCTCACACAAGAGGAGGAGAAGTTGATTCAAATGGGAATGATAAAACCCAAGATGGATTTAGCACTTGTAGCTGATAAAGTGAAGAGAGAGAATGGCAAGGGAAAGCAAAAAAAATTTGACAAGAAGTCGAATGAGTAGAAGCAAAATAAGGCTCCCTATCAATCAGAAGGGGCTTCGAATTCCAATAAGACCAAGCATTCTCAAAAGGAGAAATCAAAATGTACCTATTGCAGTAGAGGATTTCATCATCCTGAGATTTCTTGTATGAATAAGACTATAGACATGATGGCTCAGTTACTTGAAAAGAATAACCCCCTAGTACCTGCATGTGCTAGGAAGAAAGATGTTGAACCTTCTAGATCTAAGGACAAGGAGAGATGTCATGCTCTCATGGCAGGTGCATCAAGAGAGTCCTCCTTCATCATAGATTTAAAAGCATCAAAACATATGTCTTCCTCCAAAGATCTCTTCACTGGTTTCGAATGCACTGTTGGCCCTTCCATCATGTTGGGGAATGATTCTGAGGTCTCCTCTTGGGGGATTGAAAGGATCAAAATTGATCATGGATACTTCTCTGATGTACTCTATTTTCCTACACTTACTACCAATCTACTTTCGGTCTACCAAATGACCCATACTGGAGAGCCCAAGAGGGTGATCTTCTCTCCAAATGAGGTCGAAATACAAGACATGGTTTCAGGAAAAATCATTGCAAAAGGTGTTGCAAACCACAATTCGAAACTCTATGAGTTCTCTCACTTTCTTCCTCTCTCCAAGTAGTCTTCTCTTCACACTCATGCAAATGAAGAGAGTAGGCTATGGCATGAAGTATTTGGGCATCTCAACTACAAGTACCTGCAAGATATGCATACTCAAGAGATGGTTGAAGGAATTCCCAAAGTCAAGTTTTCCAAGGGAAACGGTAAGGGTTGCTTGATGGGAAAACATCCTGAAAAGAAGTTTGAGAAAGGAAAGGCAAGGAGAGCCTCTCAACCCCTAGATCTGATTCATAGTGATGTTGCAGGGCCATTTCCATATCTATCTTTGAACAAGGCAAGGTATATTCTTACTTTTATTGATGATTATTCAAGATTTACATGGGTATACTTTCTCAAATTAAAATCAAAAGTATTTGGATACTTTATGTTTTTCAAGTCTTTTGGAGAAAATTTTCCAGATAGAAAGATCAAGGCCATTCGCATTGACAATGGGGGTGAGTATGTCAAAGGTGATTTTCAATCTTTTTGTGATGATGAAGGCATTGAGATGCAACATAATGTTCCCTATACACCACAACATAATGGTGTTGCAGAAAGGAAGAACAGAACATTGAAGGAGATGGAAACTTGCATGCTAAAGTCGAAAGGGTTGCACCCTAGTCTTTGGGTAGAAGCCATCAACTGTGTTGCTTACCTTCATAACAGAGTCCCTCATAAAGGACTGAAAAATATGACTCCTTTCGAAGCATGGATGGGATACAAACCTGATGTATTCCATCTTAGAGTGTTTGGATCCTGAGCATGGGCAAGGATTCCAACTGAGAAAAGGAGAGCCCTAGATCCACAAAGCAGAGAGTGTATATTGGTGGGCTATGCATCGAGTGCAAAGGCCTACAAGATTCTTGATCCTTCTACTATGTCAACATTCCTTGAGAGGAGTGTATAGTTTGAGGAATGGCCTCTTCATGATGCTCATCCTGTTGATCAAACGAGTTTTCCTACCACACCACCACTGCTTGATGAGAAAGAGAGCAAAGCATCATCTCATGAGAGTTCAGATTTTGAATCTGAAAGTGAAGATGATGAAGAGCGAATGCTAGATCTAGGTCCACAAGAACCTGAAGATTTAACACCTAACAGTGAAGATGAGCAAATGGGAGATCCAGATCCATAAGAACCTGATGATCTTTCACCTGATGATCCTCCTCTTCCGAGATGGGCATCCATTACTCTTAGATCTGTCGGATATCTTGTTGGTGATCCACTTGATCAAAGGAGAACCAAATCTGATTTTCAGAATGGAAGGTTTCATCCTTCTCACATTATTGATCCATTTCTTGCCGATCTATCTTTCTTTGGTAAAGAAGGTCACTTGCCTCCTTTTGGGGTGAGTGATGCCATGCTACATTAGCATCCTTCAGTCTATTTTGAGGGAGGGCTTTCTTCCCACTTGGTTTTCCCTCTTTCCTCACTTTATTATTTAGATTGTTGTACGGGGTGAACTTTGGTCTTAGTCACCAAGTCCCTACTATTAGTTCCTTCAGTTGATTCCTTATAGTATAGCTTACGGAGGGGTGTTGGAATATTATCACCATCATTTTTTATATTTGCATGCATCCTGTAATCATGCATGCATCCAAGCATCAGTATGGTGGTCTCCCCAACACCTGGAGCCTATTTCCATCCCCCTAGAGCCTGTCTACAACCCTCAGTAGCCCTCCTACCTACCTGATGCGCCTTGTTTTCCTCACCTGGATGACATATGCGCCCTACTACACCACTTGGATCATTGACAATTAGTTAGAGCATTGATTGACCAGTTCTTGCATTTATTTCTCAGTTTAACTGCGTGTAGCTCCTAGATGTCTCTTTCGGAGTGCCACTTGACCTACTGACAGCCTCATGCACCCTCCTTGGAGTCGCCATCCCCTGAATTGTGCTCGCATGGTTCAATTAGACTTAGTTAGACTCATTTGACTGACTTTTTATTATTTGTGACTACTGCCACTGATTGGATGATGTTTCCAATGCTATCCAAGCTACACACTGAGGAGAATTTGAATCACCTTTGTCCTATTCGAATTCACTTGACAGATTTCTCCATTTCTGTGTTTATGAGTGATTATTGATTCATCTATTCTTCCTTCTTCTCTGCAATTATTGAGTGAGATTTGTTCTGTTAAATTTTCAGAATTTACTTCAATCTGATCTAGGATCTTAACTGAGAGAACAACATGTACAGCAAATCTACAGCATATCAATCACTGACACAATAATGCAAGCACACAAGAGACATAGAGTTTACTTGGGGAAAACCATAAAGGTGAAAAAACCCCAATAACTTCCTCAGAGATAGATAGAGCAATGATACAACCAGAATACAAGAGATAGTCTTCTCCTAGCAGCAGAGCCTCCTCCTCCACAAGTACGCCACTCTCCCAAGTGTGAGTGAGAGAATAGAATGTGTAAAATGAGAGAGACACACTCTCTCTTTATACACTAACTTGACTTGACCTTTACTCAATTAGGTCGGCCTCAACTTAACCACTTAACATAATGCTAACTGGGCCGACCCCCACTAGGGTGGTCTAATAACTCTTTGACCCACATGGCCGACCCCCAATAGGTGGTCTAATAACCCTTTGACCCACATGACTTATATAGGACCGATCCCAACAAGGTGGTCTAATAACCCATCAAGTATAAATTACAACACTTACAATATAAATGACAACACTTCCATATAGAGGAATAATAACATCTCTATAAGAATACAATATACATATATGTGAAATACATTCCGAAGTTACATATACATCAACATGTTCTAGCTATGAGATCTTCCTGTAGATTATCACAATTGGCTCAATCAGGATCAAGTTGCCTGGATTCCCTGATTTTGTGTTAAAGAATGTTCTCTGTCTTCTAGAGTTGCAAAGAAGCTTGTTGTCAGTAGTGCAAATTTTATAGCAAGGTCATTCCATCCACATGTTTGATGGAATTGAATAGATAAGGAAGTCCTCTGACAACATGGTCATCATGACCAAATATGAAGATGGATAATTATTGAAGTTGAGGGGCTCTTCTGCAAGAATTCAAAACTTTTCCTATCTCTCTCATCATCAAGAAGGTAATATGTCATCCAGTTTGTTATGGCATCCTAGATTTGGTCATCTGAATTATAAAAACCCTCGTTTGCTAAGAAATAATAGTGTATTTGGTTTTCCCACCATTCCTAAGGAAAATAACAAATGTGATGCATGCATATTAGGCAAACATAGTAAGCATCCATTGCAAGAGTCTAAATTCAAAGCATGTAGAAAGTTAGAATTGGTTCACTCTAACTTATGTGGCCCCATGCAAATTCATTCTACAAATGTTAATAAGTACCTCATGACCTTTATTGATGACTATAGTAGAATGTGTTGGGTGTACTTGTTGAAGACAAAGTCTAAAGAATTTCAAACATTTGAGAATTTTCATGTATTGATAGAAAATCAAGCACAAGCTCATGTTCATACATTTCATTCTGATAATGGTAAAGAATACACCTCTTATGATTTTGCAGACTATCTTTGTAAACAAGGGATTACACACCAAACATCAGTTCCCTACAATCCTAAAAAAAACAGTGTGGCGGAAAGGATGAATAGAACCTTAATGAATATGGGCACGCTCAATGATGTTTTTCGAGAATGTAAAACTGATGCTTTGGGGTGATGCAGTACTATGTGTAGCATATTTGAGAAATAGAAGTCCATATCATGCCCTTGAAGATAAGAATCCACATGAAATGTGGTTTGGCCACCTCCCTTCGGTTAGGCGTCTCAAGGTTTTTGGTTCCACCTGCTATGCCTTGATACCAAAGGAGCAAAGAAACAAGCTTGGTTCTAGAAGTTGAAGATGCATTTTCTTGGGGTACTCAGAAACCTCCAAGGCATATATTTGTATTTATGATGAGGTAAATAAGAATTTTGTTGTCTCTAGAGATGTCATTTTTCTTGAAACTAATAAAAATGACCAGTCTATTGAAAGACAGCTTGATTGTCTGGAGAGATTTTCCCATCTAAAGACGTATTATGAATTTCATAATGAAATTCCACATTTTGAAGGGGGATCCCTATCTTGGATCAATCAATGGAATTTCCTTTGGAAGCACCAACATCCCCTCATGAAGAAGCTCATGAAGAAGAATTTCCTTCCACTTCACTTGAACAAGAGACTCAACTGGATGATGTGATTGAGAAGATTGGAATATTGAACCTTGGAGACCATGAAGCACCACCAGTTGGTCAACCTAGGCCATCAAGGAAGATTCCAAAATGGGCCACAAAGACACTTGAAAGTGTCCATCCATATGAATTTGGAAAGACGGGAACAAGAATCTCAACCAGACAAGAAGATGGAGGAGATGCAGATAACTCAGGTGATGTCATGGATGTCTCGTTTACTCGTGAATTGAATTTATCTACTAACTTTGAACCAGCTTACTTTGAAGAGGGTGCTACTCGTTATTAGTGGAAAGAATCCATGCAGAATGAGTATGATGCACTCATGAAGAATGGAACCTGGAAGCTAGTTGACTCTACAATCGAAACCAAACCAATTGGAAGCAAGTGGGTATACAAGAACAAATACAAATCAAATGGCTCACTTGACAAGCACAAAGCAAGGCTCGTGGCAAAAGGATATGGATAGAAAGAAGGATTTGACTATGAAGAAATGTTCTCCCCCACATAAAAATGGGATACCATCTGCACTTTACTCTCCTTGGCTACACAAAATGGATAGAAAGTTCATCAAATGGATGTAAAAGCAACATTCTTGAATGGAGACTTGAAAGAAAATGTCCTCATGTCTCAACCTGAAGGCTTTGTTGTGAAGGGACAAGAACACAAGGTATGCAAACTTGTCAAGTCCTTGTATGGACTGAAATGAGCACCTCAAACATGGTATGAAAAGATAACCGAGCATCTTCTAAAGTTGAATTTCAAACATTATAATCTAGATGACGCAACATTATTTATAAATAAATTTGGAAGATCTATTGTGTTTCTTGTAGTGTATGTAGATGACCTTTTGATAACAGGGAACAATGAAAGTTATATAGCATCCATAAAGAAATATTTGAAGAAAGGCTTTGAAATGTCTGATCTGGGACATCTTCACTACTACTTAGGAATTGAAGTGACTCAACATCCTAACTACATATTCATATCTCAGAAGAAGTATATTGGAGAATTGTTGAACAGATTTGGCATGACAGAATGCAACCTTCTCTCAAATTCAATGGAAATAAAGTTGAAGCTCACATCAAGTGAATGAAAAGTGTTTGAGGATGCAACCAAATATGGACATCTTGTAGGAATCCTTACCTACCTTACTACCACCAGACTAGATATTTATTATGTTATTGGAATTCTTTCAAGGTTCATGCACAAACCTTGTGAAGGACATTGGTCTACTGGAAAAAGAGTTCTAAGATACTTGAAAGGGACTCAAGACTTTGGGCTCAAGTACTCTATGGTGGAGGACTTAAAACTCATTGGGTACTCTGATTTAGACTTTAATGGCGACAAATAAATAGGAGTGTCCACTTCTTGATACACAATGAGTCTTGGATCAGCAGCTTTCTCCTGGAGATCACGAAAACAGTCAATTCCAGGAGATTCAAAAACAGAGGCAGAATATGTGGTTGTTGCAGAAGCAACAAAAAAGTTTGTGTGGCTCGGGAATATACTTGAATATTTGCAGGATAAATAAGAAAAATCCACTCCACTTTTGATTGACAACATTTATGTAATCAAGTTGGCCAAGAACCCTAGATTCCATGATCGAACCAAGCACATAAACACAAAGTACCATTTGATTTGACATCATGTAGAGGCTAAGATAGTACATTTACAACATTGTTCCATAAATGAGCAAATTGCATACATATTCACCAAAGCACTTGGACGAGAAAAGTTTGAAAAATTTAGAACCATGCTCGGACTTACAAACACCCCTTCGAATTAAGGGGGGGAATGTTGGAAATCTAATCCTCTGGGATTATGATTTAAATCATATTGTAAATATTGTAATTGTTTTAGTTAGTTAAAATAAATGGAAGATGAGGAGCCATAGAGACTCCAACGGATCTCTTGGAATCTGAATCCCAAGAGACACTTGGCCATTGTATAAATAAACAACTTGATTAATGAAGAATCATCAATTCAAGAGTTATACTTGACAGTCATATACAAGCTAGAGGTGGCCATTTCCAACACACTCAACAACATTAATATGATCGTGATGACATGCTTCAAACATACTTTCCCTATTTACACAACTTGTTGGCATTTGTCAAATTAAAATGATAAATGTGGGTAGTTTTTTCTATAGGATTGAGTACCTACAACTCACCATATGAGTGATATAACAATTGTACGATAAAAATTAGATCCCTGACACACACATACAACAACTTATTTATACTATATAATATGTGTAACTTACTTCTTAACCATGTTTCACCTTGTTGAAGGTGTAATAGACCAAAACCACAAGAGTTGAAGAATATAAACCACACAAAGTTTATGAGCATATCCATACATTTTCAAAACAAACTTGAAAAATATGGCATGGGTAGTCAATATTCCTAGGAATATATGTCATCATATTATTGCTAAACATCACAATAATGAACTTAAAATGAGCTTTTTGCTTTACACTAGCATCCCACATATCATTCCAATATCGTAAACCACCACAAGCCACATGATCATATGTAAAACATGAACATCAACCCTTAGAATCATGCATAATCCAACCATTAAATGGTCACACATCAACAACATATCAAACAACCATAAATATTTAGTATTTGGTTTGCCACAACCCCTTATGTTCAACATAGTTATAATAGATCCCTACACGTCTCTATTGGCCACAACCCCTTTCAGGTGTGCTTAGGGTTCCATCCATTGGCCTCCATTGATGTAGCTATACACATTGCATCTACACAGGACGAGTCCTCCCATGCTCACTTCAAGGCAAATAAAGCAACCAAATTCATTGAACGGATGCAACACATACAACAACAGGTTCATGATATCATGCAAAAAGCCAATGCCAAGTACAAACATCAACATGACCAACATCAGGTTCCACACAAGTTTCAAGTTGAATATAAGGTGTGGTTTCATTTGTAGAAGGAGCACCTCACATCCCCCCACATAAACCTCATGCCACTTCGATATGGGCCTTACACCATCACGAAGGCTATGGGTAAGAATTATTATGAATTAAATATTCCCCCTTTCCTTGGCTTGCACCCAATATTTAATGTGGAATTGCTTTAACCATACTTTCCACCTCTCTTGGGCACCTCAGAGGTGGCTGAGTAATTGGCCCCTACAGAACTCTATCTAGACTGGCTTGAAGAAGCTATACTGGATCAGATCATGGACACACATATGAAGGGCACCAGCTGACAGGACATTCAACTCTATCGGGTTTTGAAAGTAGGAAAACTTTTTCAACAAGGGAAGTGGCTCACCGAGAGTCAAATTTGGTAGAAGTTTCCCCATCCGATGAAGGATCTTGACGCAATGGATACCATTGATTCCTAAGGGGGGAGGACTGATCCAGATGGAAATCAGTGGCCACCCACTTAGTCCACTAGCTCAAAAACACAATTTTCCAGCTCGGCAATTTTTTATGGTTTTCAGGTCCTGATCTTCTAGGTTCGTTTTGAGGCCCTAAAAAACATTTTTTTGGCACGACATTGTCTAGGCCGACAACATGAGTCCTTCTTGGCCAAACCTTTTAAATAGAATACTCCTTCCCCAAACTGAGATCATATGCAAAAGTTGCAACCCCAAGAATTTGACGTATCAAATAACCCCATCGAGGCCCACAAACCTTTTGGTGATTCATCTCCCGGGGTTAGGGTTTTTTATGTTTAGGGTTTTCTGATTAATGATTCATGTTAAAAATTCATTTTTGGTCTCATTGTAATTCAATTCTTGTAGATGAGTGTAGTCGACACATCTTGTTTCATATATAAGCTACCACCATTTAGAGCTAGTTTGTATTGCTTTGCATTTTACAGTGTTTTTCCATTCCATTCACTAATAGAATTTGGGTTTTACAGTACTGCTATGTTTTGTGCAAAATATTTGTGTGTATTTTCATTTTATATCACTGCCTTCATTTCGTTCTCCAAATAATCCAAATCACCTTCTCAGGAAAATTTCATGAAAAGTTCTTGAAAATTAAAAGACATTGTTCCCAATGATTGTAACCATTGGACCCCTAAGATAACATCAGCACCACCCATTGCGATAACAATCATTGGACTATTCAATACATATCCCCCCATAGTAAAAGTGATCTTATGGAATTTCCTAGAGCTATTTATGGTTTCTCCATCTGCAATCATTACTTGGAACTCCGGTGATGGATATATAAAGCAATTGAGAACTTTGGCTAATTTACAGTGAATGAAATTGAGTACAACCAGAATCAATCGACAATGTTACCTTTGTCTTTTTGATATATCCTTCGATCCTGAGAGTTTGATGAGTGCTAATTCCAGCCAATGCATGACAAGATATGGTGGGAGTATTCTCATTGATAGTAATCTCTTATATTTCTTCATCTTGAGATGGTTCTTGCTCTTTTGCTTCTTCTTCTTCTTCTTACAATCTATGTGGAATAATTTCTTCTCACCACACTTGTGCCCCTTGCTATACTTGTTATCACAATTAAAGCATTGACATTTTGCTCTCCTTTCATCCATTTTTTGAGGTGTCAACCTTGTTGGTTGAGTTGGGTTAGAAGAAGGAACATTAATCTCTTTATAGGTGTTGAAGGTTGTCCTTCTAGTAGCCATCACCATATTTTTACTTTCAACCTTCCTTGCCACCATGAAATCCTTCTCTAAGGATGTTGATTCGAAGAGACACACCTCATGTTGAATGTTATCCTTCAGGGTTCCAATAAAGAGATCCAACAATTTATCATGTGGTATGCCATTCACTTTGAGACTCAACTTTTGAAATTGTTGAATGTGCTCGATTACTTAACCCTTTTTCCTTAGATTTATCAATTGGGTAAAGAAGGAATCGGCCTTAACATCGTCATCTTATGATATCAATTCTTCTATAAAAATGGAGAAAAGATAATGGAGTTCTTTTTGTGTTCACAAATCCATTGGTACCACACAAACTGTTGAGGATCTGAATATAAAGATGCAATAGTTACCTTTTGTAGATTTGGCACCTAGTGTATTTCAAAGAATTGCTCCATTTGGAATATCCATGTTATGGGGTCCTCGCCTAGGGTCATGGTCATCAAACTTCCTCATGTCGATTTTGGAGAGTTGGATACTAGTTGGGGACCATCCCTGATTACTTCCATTATTAGAATCAAATCCTCTTGGAGTATACTTATTAAGGGATGATTTCTCAACATGGAAACTATCTTTATTTTCCTGAGTACCATGGGTCACATCCTCACCTTTAGGAAGCTTTTCCTATGGATTTTGTATGAGCTTAGAAATAATTTCCATATTTTCCTCTATCTTCTTCTCCATCTGTACCATCCTTTCCTTTATCTTATTCTCCATATTAACTAAATCAACCGTTCATGCAAACCCTTTAATTGGATCTTTCAACTTGGACACCTGAAATGATAGGTCTTCACTTTCATCGTAAGTCAAGGATGAATCATTTGTTGGTTTGAGTGGAGTGGTGTGGACTCTTCTAGCACCTTTTTGTGCCACGTGGAAGGAATAAAAACAAACATCTACGGTCCTTATCACACCATTGAGACCAATCCAAATAGATCCTTCTACTAGAAGTTATTCAAATTTGAAATGGCATACCTTAATTTTAAAACCCCAATTTGGAGACCGTTTTGTTGGTCGACCTTCCTTCTAATTGAACTCTAAAATTTCGGACCCTGTGAGTTTGAAATTTTGGCATGTGGTAGCTTGATATGTCCTCTTTCTAATTACACAGGTTTCGTTGAATTTTGATGTTCCAAGAGGAAATGGCTGCAACTTTCCCACAATGTGTTTATTTTTGCACTTTTCCAGAGAGAAAACTTGTGTGATGTGCCATGTGTCACTGTTTTCTCCTCATATCTTGAAACTTGTACCAGATAAACTACAACCTATATTATATCCAATACAATAGGTGGCACTCAATTTGGATCTCTCTACATTCAGATATACTTGTTTTACCCAAAACACCTGTTTGAGACCAGTTTTTGGGATAGTCGGAAACCCTAAATTCCATTGGTTATAACTCCAATATTGTAATGAGTTAGGATATGAAAATTATACCACATATATATTGGTATGTCCTTTGCATCCCCTCTAATTTTCGCTATCTAAAACTTTGTAGAAAAAGGATTATAGCTAAAATTGCAAGGTGACTAGTTTTGGAAGCGCTCAAGCTCTAATACCTAATGGTATGCACCCAGTTTCCCAAATAGCATAAAAACAGAAAAATAAGAAGATGAATGCCTTGATAAAGAGAGAAAATCAGATAATAAGGACAATAATCCACTCGATGGGGCAACCTTGTTATACATCACATCAATACACAACACAAGATGATTCAAATGAAAATGTCTCCTTAATATATATAGGAGACAAAGAGGTACAATTACCACTAATGGACTCAAGCCAACATCAATAATATAACAATATTAATGTAAATTGCCCAATTTAGGGGGGAATGGTCCAAAATTTAGGGCTTAAAACTCCTAAAAAGTCTCAAGGTTTTATATGGAGCAACATACCACAGGCAGATGGTAAATGAAAATGGAAGGCCATTTTACCCCACCAATTGTGACATGCCATCATCCAATAACCACCTTAGACCAATTGTACTTCAGCATGAACTGGATCTCTTTTATGACACCCCAGTAGTATGCAGTTGTTCAAAAATGTAAAGTGTAAAAGGTGAACCATAGGCATGTCACATTGTCTCGTTATATTAATGATCGACTACCCAAAGTTGACGGTCAAATATCCCTCATTGTGGTCAATGATCCAATAGATGAAATACAAAAGACATCTATGAACACTTGCATATGCTCATTCTTTGAAATGTTGGAAGCCAAATCAACCATGTTTCAACCTAAATTGACCAATCATGGAAGGGGAGGTTCAATTAATAGAAGACCCCACATAAATATAATCATTATGAATTGGATTAACGACAAGAGAAACGTGAATCTAACCATGTCCAGAGGTCACCTCAATCTAGACATCTAGACATTGGGAGGTACATGGCGAGTGGCGAGTGATTCAATCCTCAATCATGCACAAGGTTGATATAAGGTCAAACATACCTAGGTTGTACACTCATTCTTCCTCCATGCTTGAGGGGGATTTCCTGCCTGATATTCCTCTCTCAAAAATTATGGCTTTGGATTGCGCTTGTGTGCCAATCATGGGTAGCAGATCACATCGTATGATGGTAAGGAATGGAGTTGGTCATCTTAAGGATCGAAAAGTGGTCTCAGTGTTGTCATGATTTTGTTTTCAAAAATTCTTGCCTTCTACTCTACATCTCTTTTTTGGTTCCTTGAATCCCTCCATCAAGCACATCATGGACCATCGTCGAGGAAGAGGGGAGGTTGACTGATGTTGGTTTCATGGGCTCCATTACATGGAGGACAACTATCACCATATTGCACATTTGATGAGGTGCATGGAAAGGAATATCCGACAAGAAATTTATGCTTCGAGCGTGCAAAGGGAGCGGAATGATTCTATTTGTGCTTAGGAGGCAACTGACACAAGGCACGAGGGTTCCATTCCGGCCGAGGAAATTGGAAAGGTCCATAATCAGAACTCTAAGTTAACTTTGAAAGTTGCAGTGTTGGGAGCTGAAGTGGCCACTCTTCAATATTGGGTGCAAAACATGGAGCAATTTATTAGTCCACCCAGTCCTTTCATGGAGGTAACACCATTGTTGTATACCCCTAGAAACCACGTCGTGAAGCAGGCTTCACCTTCACCTTGATTATCTTATGCAGTTCAAATGTAGTCTTTTGTTGCTTTAGTAAGTTAAGATATTTATTTTGGCCTAATTTTTTCTAAGACAACTAGGTTAATGTTGGTTAAAATAGTAGAAGTAAGGACTTGTTTGTGGCTTTTTTTAAGCACCATGCTGAGAGGGATTTTGATGTTTAGGCCCCATTTTTGTACTCTTCACTGCTAAGGGTTTTCCAACATATTTTTTGATAAAAATCTCTCTCTCTCTCTCTCTCTCTCTCTCTCTCTCACACACACACACACACACACGCACCAATTCTTTATAACATGTTATGTTGTCAATTAATTATATGAATGATTTACAATATTACAATGGAATTTTCTTTGATGTTAAATGTCATGTCATTAGGTTTACTCGATTAATTACACAACACGATACATTTATGAAATAATTAAATCAAAGTATAGTAATTAACCCATAAAATTTAATATGATTATAATAATGGGTTAATTTTTGGATCAATGTTTATCATTTTGTAAAATACAACAAAAATAAAGAAGTTGCATTTGTGACTTTGGAAAATATTATATAGTGCATTGGAGGGTGTGTTACCAAAACATATCAATCCTCATTCCTACATAACACATAAATACCCTTGTCAAAGATGCATATAATGGTGCTTGTTAGAGATGCATGCATGAGTGCTTGTAACTAAATAACACACCAACAAATTTCAACAAGCAATGCACTAGTGCTCATTGAAATAAACCGGCATAGATCCATCTTAAACCCAGATCTATCAAGCACTGATTGGGATCAAATTTCTTGAGGTGTAAATATGTTTCTATACATGTAAAAAAATTAAGATAAAAGCAGTTTACACATCAAGAAATTGGATCCCTCTCAATGCTTGATAGATCCGGGTTAAAGGTGGATCTATGTTTGTTTTAATTTTTAATTTTTTTTATGAGCTAACATGGTTTTTCTAATTACTTTTCATTTGATTTTAATTTTTTATTTATAATCTAACATGATTTTTTTAATTACCTCTTTTTGGTGAGGTTATGTTACGTTAGCAACCGAATGAAGCAACTATGGATCTGCATGTGCACAACAGTGGCTAGGGTTTCATATTAGCTATAGGTGGCCCTTCCCCCTTTGTGCACTCGACTGCATTTTCCTCTAAAACTAGTGGTGCTACCTCCGCTTCCATGGCACCAAAGATCTAAGCCATGGGTGGCTCTACAGGCCCTCTCTCCAATGGAGTGACCTCTCCTTGCTCAATGCCCTCCAGGCCTGGACCCCCTTCTACTGGGATTTACATTAGCTATTTTCATGATGCTGTGAAGAATGCAATAAACCTACTTTATGTGGGTAGAATCATGGTTCAAAAAGCTCTTGCCATTATCATTCCAATTGATCCCGAAGTTGAAGACCAAGCTTGTTTCTACTGCTCACATGGCTTGGCGTGTCATTTCAATGGTTTGTGGCCACGTTTAGTTGATATTTACAAATGGATTTCTTGTGCTTGGAATCTTCTTGTGAGGGATGAAGCCTTTATCTACCCTTGTGCAAAAGGGTTTTTTATTGTAGAATTTGATCTTGCAAAAGATAGGGATCTGGTTTTTAACTTAGGGCTCTGGTTTTGGGGTAGCTTTGGCTTATGCATGAAATTTTGGACTCCCTCCTTTAACCCTTTAACAGATTCCCTCTCAACTCTTGTATGGGTTAGGCTCCCAAATCTTCCCTTACATTTTCAAAATTGCACCTCCCTTCAAGCCATAGGAGAAACTCTTGGAAAATTCCACATTCTGTAGCTTTAAAACTTTAAATCGCAGCAAAACAACTTACGCTCGGATCTATGTAGAAATGGAATTCAACAAAGTATTCCATATAGAAATAAGTTTAGTGATCCCTAACTTCTCCTAGATGCAAAAGCTTGATGGCAAACATGTAGCCTTTCGGTGCAAAGTCTGCTATGAAACAAGACATAGTAGCTCATCATTCAAGACCCCTTAAGAACAGGGGATCTAAGAAACCCCATCACAATCCTACTTGGTGGGTTGGTACAAAGGAAGAACACAAAGGAATTCTCTACTTACAGAAATCAGAACACATTTTCCAACTAAAACACAAAGTTCATTCGCCTTTTAGAAGACCATACAAACAAAGCCAAGTTATGTTGTGAAGCTTTGCAATATACTCCAAACTAGTCTAATAAAAAAAACTAATGACAAATGAGAATGTCTCCAACCATTGTGCCTGTCTTTCAAAGATTGACTGCATCATCCAAATACTAAATATTGCTAAATTGTTGTGCAACCCCTTTCGCTATTATCTTACTAGAAGAGATCTCTGCAATCTCAACTATGTCAGGTCCAAAAACAACTTTCTTCGGTGAACCTGTGTGTGTCATCTGATAAATAGATAACAAGTTTGTTTTCAAAGAAGGCACATACAGAACATTTTTGAACTTTCCATGCTCCAGTTGTATTGTGCCCTTCCCTTCATTTGAGATTTGAGAATCATCTCCCATGAGAATACTAGGACCATCAGTGCGATCTAGAGAAGAAAGTGATTCTCTGGAGGCAACCATGTGGTTGGAGGCTCCAAAATCTATGAGGAAGGCTTTTGATTGTGAGAATCCAGCCTCCAGTGCATGGCATCTTTCATGATCATTTGTATCACTTCCAGAATCAGTCTCCCTTGCGCCTTCTGGGAGGGAAATGTTGTGTTGTTCAAGAAGTTTGGTCATTTGATCTATCTTCTTCTTCATGCAAGATCTCTCTAGATGGTTTCCTTTCTTGCTATAGGTACACTTGGTCTTCTCAAACCCCTTTTGCTTATCCCTCTTGGAGCTGGAGGCTCCTTCTAATGGATTAGGATTCTTCTCCTTACCCTTATGCTTCCCTTTAGCATTCACACTTTTTGACTCCCCAGCCATAAGAGCTTGGTTTTTGGAGGCCTTCAGGGTGTCCATCTAAATCAGTTTTTCTTGTTCTTAGATGAAAGATTCGGTGAATGCGTCTAATGAAGGAATTTTCTAGTTTGGGATTGACAATATCCTAGAATGGAAGGTATAAACAAATATTGAAAATTCAAGACCAAGCTTGCTTAGAATGGATAGAACCAGTTGCTCATCCTTCTTCTCAATGCCACATTGTTTGCACTGCATAACCAAGGACTTGAATTTATAAAAGAACTATTGTATGGTTTCAAAACTATTGGGTTCAAGAGCAATTAATTCATTCTCTAGAATGCAGCCTCTCAGCTCATATTGTATGCCAAAGAGTGCTTCAAGCTTCCACCAAACCTCTCTTGGTGTCTTCAGTCCATAAAGGTGGAAGAGAATATGTATGGAGATGTGAATACACATGAAACCAAATGCCTCATCTAATTTGTTCAGGTACTTGGCTTTCTCAACAACTGGTTGAGGTTCGACCTCCTTTCCCATTGTGACCATGTAAATAATTTTGTTGCGCAACACCAACTGCATATCATCCCTCCAATCAATATAATTGAAGGGTTCCAGGATCCTTGGAGACAAAGGAACATTCGAATTATCCATGTGAAACTATTGGAGCGAATACAAACTGAAACTGTTGCTACTACTGCACTGAAAAACATTCAAAATCCTATAAAAAACTCTCAAATTGGAGATAAACTCAATTACTGAATATACTCAACACTGATTTAGGACAATAGGCACTTTTATCTGAATACTTCACACCTGGCTAGACCCCAAAGGATTTCTCAAATGAATTCAATGCAATGGAACCAAGATTTGTTGTGGAAATCCAGAGGATTCTAGTACACTACTGAAAGAAGTTGCTCAACCTACGCTCTCCTGAGCTCTGATACCATGTGAAATTCAAAACAGATCATAGATCCTAAGAATACCTCTCAGAGAAATAATTAGCAGAAAAGATGAATTATAGTGAAAATTACAGTGAAAATTGCAGTGAAATGAGCAGTAAAATTCATTATTCACTGGAACTCAAAAGTGCACAGAAATATGTGTCAATATCCATTAATTAGTATAGTCTACAGATATAATACAATGGAGAGAATTATATTATCCAAAGAGAATTCAAATCCCATCCAATCTACCTAGTCTAGCATAGGAAATATCACCACTAGAGTGCTCCGGAGCTACCAAATTCAACTGAGACTCAGTGAACTAAAGATAATGTCAGTTAACTGACCAAAAAGGGCGCATCGATGAGTTTGGCATGGAAAATAGGCTATATAGGGCGCATTAGTTCACAATCAGTTGCAATCGGAGCTCAAACCCCCCACTAGAGTCAGGAACTCAGGTGGAACTCAGGTGGAACTCAGCTAGACTGAACCATATCACTAAGTTAGCTCCCAAAATGTAGGGAAATGACTCTGGTGGTCCTAAAATCATGCATGCAGGGTGCATCAAGTGGGAAATGGGTTCTATATGACATATGCACACCACTAGGGGGATAACAACATCATCAACTACTAGGAAAAGGTAAATAATGCTAAGGTGGACAAGGTTGGAGTATTAATTATCCTAACATAACTCCTTAGTGGATATTTTAAGGGAGACAACTTATGCATGAACATTGGCTCAGGATTTAGGTAAGTCATTTCTATGTCATGAGTTACTGGTTGATAGTAAAGAATTATCTCCATGGAAGTAAAGAAAATGCCTGATAAGATAGTCAATTAGGAAGAAACAAGAGTGGAGATATAGATTGAAAATATTGCTTCATAGCCTTTAAGGCTACACCGAAGAGGAAATCTGAGGCTACACTCGCAAGTAATTATGAGGCTACACAACTCTATTCCAAGGCTACATTGAAACTATTTCAGGGATACACTTAGTTGTTAAGGAAAACATATAGGGACACGAAAACACATTTTGGAAACATCCACATATGCATTACCCTAAGCCATATTTAATTTCATAGATCATATATTAAAAGCTACCGTTGAATCTGTAATTCTCAATCTTCAAGAGAACAATGTTGTATGCATCATTGTTGGGACATGAATAACAACAAAGAAGATACTATCTATGTGACCGATTTTTTATAAACCTCTTCAATAAAGTTCACACACATACCTTGCACCATTCTATAATACTCTTATTTATCCTCTTCAAGCAAAATATCTCATTTGGTCCAAGAAGGTTTGCATTCCTTCCTTGGAATTTTTAGGGTGAGCTGGTGGTGTTGATGTATATGTAACTTCGGAATATATTTCACATATATGTATATTGTATTCCTGTAGAGATGTTATTATTCCTCTATACGGAAGTGTCGTCATTTATATTGTAAGTGTCGTAACTTATACTTGATGGGTTATTAGACCACCTTGTTGGGGTCGGCCCTGTATAAGTCATGTGGGTCAAAGGGTTATTAGACCACCCTATTGGGGGTCAGCCATGTGGGTCAAAGGGTTATTAGACCACCCTAGTGGGGTTCGACCCAGTCAGCATTATGTTAAGTGGTTAAGTTGAGGCCGACCTAGTTGAGTAAAGGTCAAGTCAAGTTAGTGTATAAATAGAGAGTGTATCTCTTTCATTTTACACATTATATTTCTCTCACTCACACTTGGGAGAGTGGCGCACTTGTGGAGGAGGAGGCTCTGCTGCTAGGAGAAGACTATCTCTTGTATTATGGTTGTATCATTGCTCTATCTATCTCTAAGGAAGTTATTGGGGTTTTTCACCTTTATGGTTTTCCCCAAGAAAACTCTGTGTCTCTTGTGTGCTTGCATTATTGTGTCCATGATTGATATGATGTAGATTTGTTATACATGTTGTTCTCTCAGTTAAGATCCTAGATCAGATTGAAGTAAATTCTGAAAATTTAACATGGTATCAGAGCTAGCCTGAAAGAAGGCATGATATGGCATGTATGACACTTGTTGCACTTACGATGTTAGGGCTTGATATAGCAAAAACCAGTCATCATAGAACTTTCGCTATAAATCCATTTTGGAAAAATTTTCAGATCTGAAACTTTTACAGGTCGAATATCAGATCCCCATGTACCTTGTGTCCAAAGAACAACCTCTAATTCGTTGTACTTTGTGATTTATGATCTGTACAATATAGGGTTTCTGCCTCTTCCAGATCTGAGTCAAAATCAGGTGACCTTGGGAAAAAGGTCATAACTTGGGCTAGGAAGCTCCAAATGAAATTTCGTAAAAAGTTACAAGTAGTAAACAGATTGTACTATCTCAGGAAAAAATTTCAGAGGCCGAAGTTGAACCAGTGACATGTGGTATGCTATACAAGTTTGCTCTCCTGTATTATCCCATAAACAGGTCACGTTGCGACACTTAGCATAACTCTCTCTCAGAGAATCCAATTGAGTTCAGAACTATCAGGATGGAAAGATAATAGGTCAGGCTATCTCAGGAAAAAATTTCAAACCTTGTGGATCAAAAAGTTCGGAGTTACACCAGAAACAATCAGGTACATATTTCTGTCAAAACAGAATTTTTTTTAGCACCTTCATTCATGGCTTTCGGAATTTAGGGCTTCGGAGAAAGTTGGAATTTCTCTAATCGAAGATCACAGCTGGATGCTACTCATCAAAATTGAAATTTAGAGACCAAGATCAAATTTTTTGGTTGGGCAGAAGGTCGGGCTTGATCAAACCCCAATTCGGGACTTTGATCGGAAAGATGGAAAATTAGGGCTTCTGCAAAACTTGGGATTTTGGAAATCTGTGACCACGGCTGGAAGCTCCTCAAAAAAATTGAAGCTTAGAGCTTTGAATCAAATCTTTTTGTTGGGTGAAGCTCCGGGAAACTCAAACCCTAATTCAGGGTCCTCCCCAGTGAATCCAGAAATCTAAAAGAAAATTTCGAGGGGTGAAACTTTGCAGTTTTCAAATTCTGAATATACCGACTTGATCAGCTCATCAAGGCGCATATTTCTATCCTTTTGGAAGTTTGAAATTCAAAGTTTGAATTTTTGGGGTTTCCTTGACAAACCCTAATCCAACTCCAGGTCCAGTTCTTGCAAATCAAGTGGATTGGGTTAATCCTAGAAGAAGATGGATTGGTCACCTGCATAAGTGAAGAAGTTCCTGTCTCAGAGGGAGATGAGGCTAAGGCCTTCCATAAGAAGATTACAAGCAATCTTGACAGGTATGGCTTACAGGTATGTTTCATGGTTAATTTTATCATATGTTTGTCTTCATATCATTACAGTACAATCTTGATTAATTACTAGACTTGTCGTATCACCTTAATAGAAGATATTCATTAATTAAGGTTTTTGACACTTATGAATGTACTAATGCATTGTGATGTTGTATGAGGTTTATGTTGTTCGCTAACATAAAAGGTACACCAAGAAAGACAAATCATGTTCTACTTCAAGAACATATGATCATGGTGACATGAAGACAAATATTCATCCATTGTCATGGATCACATAGAGGATCTACTTTCTAGGTATGTATAACTTGGTCCTACAATGGTTAACTTATGAGACATGTAGGTTACTAGCACAAGTCATTGAAGAGAACCAGAAGACATTATGCAGGTATGTTATACATAACTAGCTAGCATGCTAATCCAGGTATGTTTTTCCTATATCAAGCTAGAATCCTACCTTGTGTTAGGATCTTATACTATTGTGTTGTTGATAATGATTATTCATGAAGTCATAGGTTTGAATAGTCATGGTTGTATGCATATTATGTTTCTTGCCATAATTGATGATATGACTAACCAGAAGAATCATGAAGGTATAGGTTTGAGTAATCACGGGTTTATGCATTGATGATTTAACTAATCAGAAGAGTCCTATGATCAAATAAGAATATGCATGAGTAAAAGAAGACTTCCCTGAAACCTTGAATACTAATGTTTATTATCTGTGAATGATCATGACTATACATGTTTAAGATTATTGTGTTTTGATAGTATTAAGATTATACTAATAAATGTGTGATTATGTATGAGACCTCAAAGATAACACAATGATGATACTAATAAGCATGCATAGTGAATAAGGATGGATGTAAGTTCAAGGATAGGTAATCCAGGAAGCAAAGATCAAGAGGGAGCACACTCCAGTTGTTCCTGCAAGAAAGAAAAGGAGCACACTTCAGTAGTTTCTGCAAGGATGCAGATATTCATAGGGAGTTGACCATCTTTCTACATTCCACAACAGAAAGGTGTAGAAGAAGCTACTTCAGCAGCTCCTACAAGGAAGCAAATACTCAGAGGGAGTCCACCCAACAACCAAACAAAGATAAGTATTTTTTATTATCATTTCTTGCATATTTGTTTGTTTAAATAAATTGTTCAATGATGTATATGCTCATGTTCCTAGACTTAGGATATGTATTATGCATATTAGAATGATTGCATTAATGAACAGTATACTACTAATATGCATGTGATGGGTAAGTGGCCTATGGCACTGTACAACATTCCAGTGCTACTTATCTAGAATGAAACCTTTTTGCTGACATGTTGGGAGTAGTGCAAACTCTTAACAATGTTCTGGTAGAGACTGGAAGGCATCTAGAAAGTTGTGGAACATGGATAAATGTTGTATTGAAGCATTGGCTAAGATAATTGCATGACTGTATGACATATTTCTTTATGTGTAAGAATTTGTCTGAAAATTATGAGATGTTTCTAATCATGCAATTTAACTTGTTTTGTAGAAAAGACCGTATACCTTCACCTACAAAAGAAGGATTACAACATTTGTTCAAACAACAAAATTATCTATTGAAGATATTGAAGTTCCCAGGATGCGGGAAGAATGCCATGATCCGTCGATCATGAAGAACGATGTTTGAGATGCGGTCCCAAGAGCTGAAGGGAAGTCTGTTGTGACTTCCAAATGGAACTATCATATCAAGCATGATGCAGATGGCAGCATAGAGAAATATAAAAGTGATGAAATAGAAAACACACCAGATGGATGTCAAGACTGCTTTCTTGAATGGTGTAGTTGAAGAGGAAGTATATGTGGAGCAGCCACTTGGTTTTGAAATACATGACAGGGATTCATATGTGTGCAGATTGAAGAAAGCCTTGTATGGCTTGAAGCAAGCTCCCAAAACTTGGTATGGTAGGATGGACAGTTTCCTATCTAGTTTGGGATTTACCAAGAGTAAAGTGGATTCCAACCTTTACTACAAGGTTGAGGAAGGGAATCCTGTGATTCTACTTCTGTACGTAGATGACTTATTTGTAACAGGAGATGACAGATTGATTGCAGATACTAAGAGGAAGCTTGCTGCCGAGTTCGATATGAAAGATTTGGGAATGATGCATTATTTCCTAGGTATGGAGGTGTGGCAGAGTGTAGATGGGATCTTCCTTGGTCAAGGGAAGTACACAATAGACATCCTAAAGAGATTCAGGATGATGGATTGCAAGGCCATGGATACACCTATGGCATCGAATCTGAAGCTTCTATGTGATGCTTCATCTGAGCCGGTTGATGTCTCTATGTATCATCAGATGATTGGGTCCTTGATGTACCTGACGAACACGAGACCAGATATTTGTTTTGATGTGAACACATTGAGTCAGTTCCTGACAGATTCGAGGAGTGTTCACTTGGTTGCTGTAAAGCATGTTCTGAGGTACCTGAAGGGTACAGTGGATTATGGGCTCAAGTATGAGGCAAATCAAAAGTTTAACCTGCAGGGTTATGTTGATTCAGATTGGGATGGCAGTGCTATAGATAGGAAGAGCACATCTGGGTGCTGCTTCAGTATGGGATTAGGTGTGATCTCTTGGTTTAGCAGGAAGCAGTCCTGTGTAGCACTGAGTACAGCTGAGGCAGAGTATGTTGCATCCTGTTCAGCTAGTTGTGAGGCAGTATGGCTACGGAAGCTACTATCTGAGTTATTTGATCTATCGTTGGATGCTACTGGTATATTTTGTGATAACCAAAGTTGTGTGAAGCTGTCCGAGAACCCAGTGTTTCATGACAGGTCAAAACACATAGAGATCAAATATCACTATATCAGGGATATGGTGCAGAGAGGAGCTGTGAAGCTCTTGTACGTTGCGACGGACGAGCAGATTGCATATGTGCTAACGAAGCCACTAGCCAGGGTGAAGTTCGAGTACTCCAGGGAGAGGCTTGGTGTTCTTCAGATTGATGACACTTCGAGGAAGAAGTGATGGACACATTTGCTAAAGCCATTCCAAGCATGTTGGAAGGAGGATCCTTCACATGGCTGTGGATGTAAGCGCTGGATGATAAGCATCAAGATGATGTTTTGGTTTCTGCTTTGTTTGATCAGTTGGATCATTTATATATGTATGTATGCATCATGTTGGATGCTGGATATTATCAGTTGGATCATTTATATGTATATGTATGTACGCATCATGTTGGATGCTGGATATGATCAGTTGGATCATTTATATGTATATGTATGTACGCATCATGTTGGATGCTGGATATGATTAGTTGGATCATTTATATGTATGTACACATCATGTTGGATGCTGGATATGATCAGTAGGATCATTTGTATGTATTTTGTATATGCATCATGTTGGATGCTTGGACCATGTATCTATATATGTATCAGGTGGATACATTGTATGATCAGGTGGATCATGTATGGTGATATGTATCATGTATTTGTATTTGCATCAGGTGGATACATTGTATGATCAGGTGGATCATGTATGATGATATGTATCAAGTAGATACTTGGTATGCATCATGTAGATGCATTGTATGATGAGGATGATCATGGATGACAAGCTTCAAGATGTTGCTCCAGATGATATGCAGCAGGATGTTGCAATGATGATGATCAGGATTATCATGTGTACATCAGGATGATGTATGGTGAGTATCAGGTTGATACTCTATGGCCGTGGATCAGGTTGTGCAGATGAGCATATAATTTGGCCCTGGGAGATTTGCAGATAGTATTTCAAGGTTTTGCCTATGGCATGTAATCTGGCCCTGGGATATCTGGCAAGTGCTCTTTCGAGGTTTTTCTCTGGGAGGACATATAATTTGGCCCTGGGAGATCTGCAGATAGTCTTTCGAGGTTTTTCCAATGGCATATAATCTGGCCCTGGGATATCTGGCAGATGCTCTTTCGAGGTTTTTTCCTATGGCATATAATATGTCCCTGGGAGATCTGATAGGTTGGGCTGTGTGCCCGTAATAAGTCCTGGGATGCTCTTGCGAGGTTTTTCCATGACCACATATAATCTATCCCTGGGAGATCCTATAGGTAGAGTTATGTGCTCGTAACAGCCTGGAATTCTCTTGCGAGGTTTTGTGGTGACCACATATAATCTGTCCCTGGGAAATCCTATAGGTAGAGCTGTGTGCTCGTAACAACCTGGGATGCTCTTGTGAGGTTTTGTGGTGAGGTCACATATAATATGGCCCTGGGAGATCTTATAGGTAGAGCCGTGTGCTCGTAACAGCCTGGGATGCTCTTTCGAGGTTTTGTGACGCACATAATAAGTCCTGAGGATTCCACAGTATGGCCAATGATGACGAAGACCTGCAGGTGGTGGGCCTACATCCATTATGAAAAAGGACTAGCTCTGTAGAACTTCCTATGACGAGTAGATTTAGAGATTGATTGAGATAGAAACAACAGTGATGATGATGATGACTCGATGACGATTATCCAGTGATGATGATCCAGAGAAGAAGACTTGTGCTAGAAGACTTGTGTCAAGAAATACCTTCCTAGTTAAGAGGGAGTGTTGATATATATGTAACTTCGGAATGTATTTCACATACATGTATTGTATTCCTATAAAGATGTTATTATTCCTCTATACGGAAGTGTCGTCATTTATATTGTAAGTGTCATAATTTATACTTGATGGGTTATTAGACCACCTTGTTGGGGTCGGCCCTGTATAAGTCATGTGGGTCAAAGGGTTATTAGACCACCCTATTGGGGGTCGTCCATGTGGGTCAAAGGGTTATTAGACCACCCTAGTGGGGGTCGACCCAGTCAGCATTATGTTAAGTGGTTTAGTTGAGTCCGACCTAGTTGAGTAAAGGTCAAGTCAAGTTAGTGTATAAATAGAGAGTGTGTCTCTCTCATTTTACACATTCTATTTCTCTCACTCACACTTGGGAGAGTGGCACACTTGTGGAGGAGGAGGCTCTACTGTTAGGAGAAGACTATCTCTTGTATTCTGGTTGTATCATTGCTCTATCTATCTCTGAGGAAGTTATTGGGGTTTTTCACCTTTATGGTTTTCCCCAAGTAAACTATGTGTCTCTTGTGTGCTTGCATTATTGTGTCCATGATTGATATGATGTAGATTTGTTGTACATGTTGTTCTCTCAGTTAAGATCCTAGATCAGATTGAAGTAAATTCTGAAAATTTAACAGGCGGGCATATATAAACATTATTTTGTTCCTCACCTCGAGATATTAGTATTTTTCTTAAGCGTAGGGAAATGTAAGCGTTGGTTGTAGATATCTAAGGCCTTCCTAAGAGAATAGACAATTCCCTGACATACCTTTAAGGTTGCAAGATTATAAAATCAGTGGGATAATTCCAATGCTTCACTGAAACCTCAAAATCCTTTATGTAACCTTCTAGAGTGGTAATGGACCCATCCACCCGCCATCTGAAGTATTGTCTGGGTTCACTTTAAGACCTGCATCCTGAGTTGCATCATGGGTTTTTTTTGTTGTCATGATTTTATAGAGGCTCAAAACTTCAAGGCTACAACTATCTCATTATTCTGTCTTGTGAGGGTCAAAATAAAGCCAGAATATTATCCATGTGCCAGAGCGAAGGGTACTACCTATATGTCCGCTTTAGGGTCTTGGCTTTAAGTCAGGCAAATCAAAGCAAGTCAGACCTGGAAAATAAGATTAAGTCGAGCTAGTATCTATCCATAAAATATCATCCTGGTATATCTATAATGCCAGAGTAGAAATAAGTCTCAATCAACCCCACTCTATCACTAGCAATCATAGTTGCTTTAATTATAATTGGGGATCGGAATGGATGGGAAGGGGCATGATTTTGTTGAGCGAAGCGAGATGTCTCTGAAGGGCCTTTTAGTTCAGCTAGGAACAAGCACGTTTAAGCTTATTCCATTCCAGCTTATCCACTACCAGTTTTGTGAGACTGCTAGTTATGGATGTTTCAAGCCTAAACCTCCAAAGGCTACTTCTTCTTCCCGCACATGTTCCTCTCGGAAGCGTGGTGGATCCCTTTCTCATTCTTCTTCCAAGACAACTTTCAGAAAACCTACCAAAAAAATTTTCTTCAAAAATAAACAAAGAAGGTTTGTCTTCAAGAAAAGACCAACGCCTTTGAAAAAATCATCCTACTATATTTGTGGCAAAACATGCCATTGGGAAAATGCTTGTCCTGAAAAGAAAACAAAGATGTATCATAAACTCTATGAAATATTCGGCACAGAATATGATCCTGCTGAATAGGATCTAGTTCCAGAATTATAATCAAATGATGAAGGTTTTTCAATCCATGAGTTAGAAAATGAATCTGAGTATGATACTGACACAAAAAGAATTGATTTCAGAAAATTATCAATAGAATCCTCAGATAGCTCAGACAATGAATGTACATTCATTAGCAACTGTCTAGTTTTAGAATGTTTCATGTTTTTAGTTTCTTCAGTAAGAAAACAAATAGAATAACTTGAAGAAAGAAAGTCCAACCTTTCTCCAGGATTGGTAATAATTAGAAGAAGATTGCAAGAAAAGATTGATGAACTCTCTCAGCGGTTGCCAGAACCAAAGAATACAGAGTTTGACCCAGAAGATGAAAGTTGGTTTGATGATTTCCCACAAGATCAAGGTGAGTTATTTCTTTTGAAGAAAATAACCCACTTTGAAAACAAAGTAAAAGATGAAAGAGAACAGTTAGCCAATTTGGCTACAAGCATTCAAAGTTCTTTGCATAAGTTGGATGAGTTAAATTCAGAATATATACAGCTTACAATGAGAAAAGCTCACAGCTTTTGTCCAGCACAAGAATATACTCCTTATGAAACAGTCATTGAACAAAAGAGTCTTGGTGACCGGATGGTCATTCCGATTGGAATAAAAACAGAAGGCTATAAGCTCTATGAACTTGATGCACAGATAGACACGGGCGCCATGAGCAGTGGCTGTAAGTATAAAGCTATCCCTACATATTTTTGGCAACCTACATCTATCCATTTTAGATCTGTAAATAAAGAACTCATTAAGATTGATTTTATAGCTCTTGATTTTCCTATCATGTTAGGAAAGGTCAAGACGTTCGCAACATTGTATTGCTTAGATACAGGAGCTGATATTATGTTGGGTCATGATTTTGTTAAGAAACACTATGGAAGTCAGAGAAGACTCAGTTGAATTTACAGTGCAAGGTTTAAAAGTGTTAGTACCAGTCAAAACAGAATTCATAGTTAGAATATTTGCTGATAAACCAAATGTGGTTGAGGAGTCAGTAAAAGATCTGACTAAAATAAAAAAGATTGTCAAGCATGCTAATCTCCATGGCCAAGATATTCTAGCAGACATCACTAGAAGATTGAAAGAATACTGCACTTCGGACTATCCAGATGCATTATGGAACAGAGAGAAATATCATGTCAGCCTTCCCTATAAGCAAAATGCAGTCATTAAGCCACAAAAAGCTTCAGCCAACAACATGAGTCCTATAGAGCAGAAAGCTTGTAAAGAAGAAATTCAACAATTGCTAGACAAGAAATTAATTGAGTCATGTAAAAGTGCATGGGCTTGCCCAGCCTTTTATGTCAACAAGCATTCTGAACATAAAAGAGGTAAAAAGAGATTGGTTGTTAATTATGATGAATTGAATCAAGCTTTAGAACCAATCAAGTATCCATTGCCTCACAAAGAACTGATTTTGTCAAAAATTGCTAAAGCTAATGTATATGGCAAATTTGATTTGAAAAGTGGATTTTGGCAAATTGGTATAACTCCAGAAGATTGTTTTAAAACAACTTTTGTTGTTCCACATGGACAATACCAGTGGACAGTCATGCCATTCGGTTTAAAGAATGCTCCATCAGAATTCCAGAAGCGCATGGAAGACATTTTCAGACCGTTAGAGTTTGTGCTTGTATATATTGATGATTTGCTTTTGTTTAGCAAAGACGTTGTTGAACATAAAATGCATTTAGAAGAATTTTATGCATTTGTATTTAGGCATGGCATTGTTTTGTCTTCTTCACCAGATAAGTTTGTCATTGCACAAACTACTATTGAATTTTTGGGATTGAATATTTCTCAAGGTAAAGTCACTCTCCAGCCACATGTTTTGCAGAAATTGTTGAACTTTCCAAATAAATTCCAAGATATCAAAACCGTTCAGAGATTCCTTGGTTATCTGAATTATATTTGACAATTTTATCAAAATCAAGCCAAAGATACAAAACTGATCCAATAAAGGTTAAAAGCAGGTTCAGAATGGACAGATGCCATGACAATTGCAGTTAAAAGGATCAAGGCTAATATTCAAAAGCTTCCACCATTGTCATTACAAGATCAAGATCTGCCTTATATTTTAGAAACCGATGCATCTGACCAAATTTGGGCGGCAGTCTTACAACAAAAACACTCTAAGCGAGAAGAAATATGTGCATATACTGGCGCATTCTCTGAGGCTGAAATAAAATACCCCTCATCCCATAAGGAAATATTAGCGGTCAAAAAAGGAATATAGAGATTCAGATTGTTCCTCAAAAGTGTTCATTTTACAGTTAGAATAGATCTGAAGCACATGAAAGGTATGCTTGGCAATAAAAGATTACTTGAACAGGGAAATGCCCGAGTATTAAGATGGGCGGTATGGTTACAGGGTTTTGATTTTAACATTGTTTATAAAGCTGGTAAAGAAAACCATCTTGTAGACATGCTCACCAGAGAAGGTACTCCCGTTCATAACATCAACGTATTCACTCGAGGTGAATCCTCTTCTTCTCAGGGTGGTAGGAGATACACATTTTCTGTACAAATTTGTCATGAATTCCATATACATTTTTGCATTGATTGTCTAGGAGATAGAGTAAAGAGTCTTCCGAGAGAACTTCAACGATGGATTCTTCAAGACAGAATGGATTCTTCTCAAGGAAGACGCAGCTATGATATTAACTACAGCATGTTAGTTAATCATGTAAATATAGTTATTGGTCATTTTCGGCTCTTCACAGGAGAAATCCAATTTTATTCATATATCTTTGATGCATCACTCCGGTGGATTGACTTCTATGACATTCATCAGATTGCCAGAGCACATTCGAAGAATATAATTTGCTTCAACTGTGAGGATGTTCAAAACAATTACAGGATCTAGAGTCCATGGATGCAGATCTTGTTTTTTCTTTATGTTCCAAAATTACTGCATTGTAGAAAGCCTCTCCATTTTGGTTTACATCAACATTACAGCATGAGTTAGAAGAAGGGGCACTTGCATTCAGCGTGTTCCAGTTCGAATTAGTATGGAAGGGTGCAATAGTCAAGCCTAATCTTGACACTAGTCAAGTGTTAGATTTTGTTATTGAAAATAATTTCTTTGGTGAAGTTTCAATTCCCGAATGCTTTCGCTAAAGATATTTCAGCCAGTCACCATTTTCTGCCTGTTTCCGAGAGAATCCTCCAACATGGATGCAGAACATCATGCTTTATGGTACAACTTCAAAACAAGTCTTTTCCGACAGTGATGATGTCTATGATGGATTTGATTTTGAGTTCTTTGATTCTAATCACAGTCCACCAGACTGACTTTGTGTCATTTCTTTCGTGGGTTCTCGTGAAGAATCGCCACTTTGTAGCTTTTCGTACCATAACAATGGTCTGGTAGTTTGTCGGCCATTTATTTTATCTCTTTGTGTCATTTCTTTCATGGGTTCTTTCAATAAAGAATACCCATAGTGTGATTTGCAAATATTTTCTGTAAGATCTCAATCTCTTTGGAGATATGTCGTAGATCTGTCATAAGGGACAAAATCTTATCGCAAATATTCCTAAGGAGGCTTCTTCCTCTTATAAAAGGAGGAGGGATTTCTCATTGAGGACATCCGGAATGGAAGCCTAAGAGTCTGTTGTAATACTCTCTTTGTAATCCTGTGTTGGTTTTTTCATAAGTTAATAGAAGATTTGTGTTGGCCCATATATATGTTATGTTGTCTATGCATGCTTTGTGTTTCGGTTATATATTGCTATACTAGTTTGCATATGCTGGAGTACCCAGGAGCCTTGGTAGATTTCATCGTGTTGATCTCGATCCATTAAAAGGTCCCAGTGCTTTGTGCAAAGGTGTATCAATCATATTTGTTTCCACTGTGTACTGTGATAAACATGGAAGGGGTCTCTGAATCCATTTGCAACGTTAAAATTTATGAATTTGTAATAAAATTATTATAATTTTGTAAATTTCAACAATAGACATCTTATATAATTATTAACTTAGATTGTCTAGTCATATTTTGTATCCCATGACTAAATTAGTCATATTTTTTATCGCATGACTAAATTAGTCATTTATTTTATTCATGTTTAGTTGTGATCACTTAAAATTGCTCAAATTTGGTCATATTTCACTTAAAAACACTATGGTGACCAACTTTTTTTGTGGTCTAGTCATTTATTTCACTTGGTGACCAACTTTTTGGTCGCTTGGTCATTTATCACCCATTTTTCTACTAGCGACATATGTACATATAACTCATTAATACACTTACATACATAACACATCGACGAAACAAAACCTCTACAAAAACCTACACCCATCCAGAATTTCTAGTTATAAGCAAGCTCCATAAAAAATCTACTTTCACTAACGAAGGTTTTGTTGAGAATTTTTCCCAATCTTGTAGCACTAAATTAAAACTCTAAAAAACGTTGTTCTCCTAGTAGTGATTGTTGAAGATGAGTGGAGGACCTTGTGATCTTTAATTATTAACATGGTTATATTTGATTGCACATCAACTTCTATATATGCGAGGCATCTTCATCCATATAAGACTAATACTCACCGAAGAAATAAGGTATGTATTGTTGTTAAAAAATGGGAAATCAAGTTAGCTAGAGGTTGTAAATGTGTGCGAGTCATTGGGGCTGTGAATCTTTGTGTGGGCTAGAGAATCATATGATGAAGATATTAAGAGCCATTGAAGGAACTTGTACTCTATTGTAACTTTGTCGTATATTGCAATATTTTAGTTAACCAAGTAAATCTTTTTGCAATCTCTAATATTTTAGTTAACCAAGTAAATATTTTTGCAATCTCTAATATTTTAGTTAACCAAGTAAATCTTTTTGCAATCTCTAGCACAATTGCACTATCTTGTATATTGATCTCTTTTTTGCCACAAAAAAATGTAGCTCTTTCTAATAAATAAAAAATATACAATTGAAAGTTTCCCCTACAGGCATGTAAAGACACAAAGGAAAACCTATTGTCTTCAAGGTTACTTATATAATCAAATTATTTTGTACACTTATCTCTTTACTATTACTATTTATTTACTTAATTGCTTATCATATTAATTTCTAAGTATTTAAATTCTCAAGTTAATTGTTGTTTGTATTGAATTGTTAGTAAGCAAATCAATATAGCTTTGTGTTGACTGGTTGGTGCCATTAGCAAAAGGATTAGCATGCTTATGTTATAATGTTAATCCAAAAAGAGTGACATGTTTTTTATGTCCCTGAAGGGGATTATATATGTTTCGTTGAATACCTATTAATTTGGGTTTTAGCCTATAATTTTTTTCTCTCCCTATAGTTTGGATAAAGGTTAAACTAATATTTTATAAAATTCTAATTTTTAAAATGATTTTTAAATTTTTTTATTGCCTGCAGGACGAATGATGTCATCCTCCTTTTTTGGTGCCCACGAGGGGGCGGCAAGCTGATGTAAGATCCTGCATGCATTAGTCTGTGGCTTGCTTGGAAGGGCGAGCTTGGCTATGGTGTCAAAGTGCATGGATGTGTAATTTTAAAATTGTAATAATTGCATCGGGAAGAGAATTCACTTGCATTTGTCTTCACTTGCCACGACTAGCGCATAAGGAACACTTGCCACAATTACATCCCGTCTCCATAACTTGGCAGCTTCAATTCTATGTTTTCCTCTTGAATGGAATGGATCGACGGTTCATCATGGAAATCTATCTCAATGCTCAAATTCAATTTAGTTTCTATTGGGTATCAAATTGTTCCCCCACATCAACGCAGTACCAGTTGGCAGTAGCATCGGTGGAGTAGCCGTAATCTTTACATTGTTGTAATATATCAGCCATTGTCGTTTCTTTTCCTCGATCGTAGCATACATTCGTCTTGAAAACTTGGTCTACATTTGTAAAAAATAAAGTATACAAAAATTGCATTGGAATGCTAGGCAGGGTCAAGGGTTTCTATTGTCCAATTTGCAAATGTTCTTGGTTATCTTCATTATTGTTATTGTTTTGGTTGTTTGGGGCACTTGTTGGTTGTGGTTCGGTGGTGGCGAACTTGGTTTCTTTTTGTTGGGGGCGTTGGTGCTCTACTCAAGTGTTTTGGTGTTGGTTCTGGCCGCTCGGTGGTGTTCTTTATTGCTTATAGGTATCGGGGCAGTTTTGGATTTCTAGGTTGTTGTGGGTGTCGTTGCATTTGGACAATGTCTTATGGCTTCTGCAGTGTTTTGGCGGAGCAAATTGAGAAGGTGTGTGTTCAATTTCAAGGAAGTTGTGGATATTTGGGTTATTGTGGGTGCGATCACATTTGAATAGTGTGTTGTGGCTTCTACGGTTCTATGGTTAAGCAGATTGCCAAGTTATGCGTCCAATTCGGCAACCCTCAAAAATAGATGTTTTTTTTCATTTCTGCATCCATTCAATTATGTGTTGATTTGAGTGTTTTACTATTTTTCAGTCATCCTTCTCACAAATTCTATTCAATTTTAGGTCCTCTAGCTTCGTTTCCTTGTAGAGCTTTGGAAACTACTGAGGATCTACAATCCATGGACCAGTTGCATAGACAATGCCATAGTTGTGAAATTTTATGTTGATATGGCCAATAGAACTCGAGGAAATCTCAAATCCCTCTATTTATTCGCGTTTGTGGATACAGTGTGAATTAAAGTACAATGTTGTTAAATTATACTTAGTCCTTTTTCTATGGCCATGGGTCTTCCCGCATAAGCTACTTTAAATTTCCAAGTGTTTCGAGTTAACATTAGGCAAGGTAATCTTGGATTCTTTGTAGACCTTCATCGTTTTGTTCAATATTCTCCATCAAAGACACTTTCCGAAGAATGATTTTCCATTTTTGAGCTTTAGTAATGGCTTTATTGGCAGGTTTTTGTTACTCACAGTACATATTCATCTTTGAGATTTTCCATTTGCGATGTATTTGTATTTTGTTCATTCCAAGATTTCTACATTTTCCATTGCAAGCGGATCAAGTAGTTACATATGTGAGGTTTATGTGTGTGTTGTATGATTGTAAACAATTGATTGAATAGTTTATTTTCTATGGTGGTGGTCGTCTCAACAAAGTCATATATATCTTACACACATATATATGTATGTACATACATATAATTTGGCGACTACAATGATATCGGTTCCCTTTTCTCACATGATTTGTGATTTCTTAGCAAGGTAGAAAGACACCCCTTCTATGCAGTTTGTTGTTCATTAAATGAAACAAACTCGGCAATCAAGTAAAAATCTGGACTTTGATAAGCAACAATTCCCTCTATCTCCAACGTGGTAGATCTAGCAACCACAGCGATGAAGCAATTAACTAATCAATATGGTGAGTTGTGCAATCTGGTAGTTTGTTGAAGCAAAGATCTCAACATGGCAATCCAAAAATTTGAGACTTTGAAATCCACAATTTCTTCTTTATGATTTGGCGTACATATAATCTGCTTATTCCACATAAACCTTCTCGATGATTTGATGATGTAGCGGTAATCTCTTTTTGCTATTATTTCGTTTCGTTGGAATATCTGAGCATTTTTGTGGAAGACAAGACCAACCTTTCAATATTCTACTCTTTGTTAGCAAATGGTGGCAATCCGATGTGATAATATGCCTGTTATTTTCTCCATTTTGTTGGCGGATACTAAGAATGTATCCTCTCTTTTGTTCATGTGAAAAGAATGTATCCTCTCTTTTGTTCATGTGATTTGGCAGCGATCAATTCAAATGATGATGCGGTGGACTGACCAACTTCCACATGAGCCGGTTCATGTAAACTTCATAACTAATATGAGGAACATTTTGGTAGATTATAACATTGGTGTGCAACTTTGTCAAGGATACGGTGGCCCGTTGGTGGGGTTAGATGGATTTCATTCCATCCACTTGGATTCAATTCCGTTGAGACATCTTTTGGCTTGGATTACCGGCTCACAGTTTGCTCGACCTACCATCCACTATAATTTCTCATGCGTTGTTGTTAGCTTTTCTTGATTTCCGCTGAAAAAGAAACATTGGTATGCAACAATATAATATCAATTTTTGGAGTGTAATAAAGAAATGAGAAATATCAATGATTTTTATTTTTTTTTATTTTTTAAATCTTGATGTGGTTGACCTATGAGCAAATAGCATGATGGCGTATTCACTTCGAACTTTAGGAATTTGGTCGAGATCAACAAAATTCAAATTCCATAGACCATTTTCCTACCACGCGGATGCGATCTCCCTTGAATTTTATCCCTACACAAAATTAAAAACATTAATTAGAAAACCTGCAAAAATAATCAGTCTTAATCTCCTCGGTGATCACGTTGTCAGCCACATCAATTTGGAATATCTATTTCCAGTAATCCGTAAGAGTGACAAAATGTTTCTTTTAAAACTTGTTCCATTGTAGATGGTATGTATGGATGTTTGATATGAAGATTAATGTTTTTTATTATAATGTTGGGTTACATGCATGTAATAACCACATAAACTCTAAAAGTGCACCCTTAAACCTGTCAATGCTACATCACAAGCAAAAAGATAAAGATTGAAATAACACTATAATGTTGTGAAGCTCGAAGACATAAGTGTCAACTTGTTATAATCGAAATCCATATTAAGTTGGCTCTAAGTTTTAAAACTTTTGTACTGAGAAATAAATAAAGTGGGAAGCAAGGAAAACCCCAATCTATCTTGTCCGGTGAAACGAGATGCCGTGAAGCCCAAGCTAAGTGGAAGCACGGAAAGAAAATATGTAAGGAATGTAGCTCAATCCATTTACTGGCAACAAAGAAAATCTAAGTTTGAATCTGTCATTTAAACCAAATACATTGTAAGCATGCAATTTACAAAGTTTGAATCTGCCATTAAGACAAATACATTATACTCATGCAATTTACAAATTCGTCTTGACTTTGAATTGATCGTCTATTTTGATAAATAGTCTTGGATCACTTTAAGATCAGCATTGCCAGCGTATATGTTAATATACTCTATCAAATTCCAATATGGAGGATGAGTGCAACAGAGCTATTTGTCACGTATAGTAGAGAATCTAATTCAAGGTTTCATAGATATTTCAATATTTATCCTGTAAGTATTAGATGATATTATTATGAGTTCTATGTATGTCACAAAACTATCATGTCCTAGAATAACTATGATTTCTTTGAAGTGAATATTGAAACAAACACACAATAGAATGCTTATTCTAATTGCAACTTAGTGTTGAACAAACTCACTCTCCACCTAACTCCTACAAATCATCCATAAGAAGAACATTTATGAGGCATGAGTAAATTGCATTGTATGGCACATCTCCGGGAGCTTTGTTAGTTATATCCATAAGAAGAACATTTATGAGGCATGAGTAAATTGCATTGTATGGCACATCTCCGGGAGCTTTGTAAGCATAACTAGTGCAAATTATATTGGCTATGTGATATCTGCTTTTGCATTGTAATAAAAAAAAAATTAACATTGCCACACAATGAGATTTTCTTTTTTTCCATTTTCTTTGACATTATGGTCCAAGTATGATCCACACATTATAGGAAAAAAATCAAATAAATAGATTTAGAAATTCATATAACAAGAAGCATAATCATACCCTATGGTAAAATAATTGGTTAAAACCATAATACTTTGTTTAATATATAAAATGGTCCAAGTATGATCCACACATTATAGGAAAAAAATCAAATAAATAGATTTAGAAATTCATATAACAAGAAGCATAATCATACCCTATGGTAAAATAATTGGTTAAAACCATAATACTTTGTTTAATATATAAAAATGAATGAATAAATAAATTTATTAATGTACTTTGTTTAATATATATAAACTAATGAATAAATAAATTTATTAATGGTAATTTGTTGGTTGACTTGATGAGGCTTCCAAGGCACAAGAGATCTCTACCTGGTTGTCTTCATTGGTGACGCAATAGTAGATGGCAATGTCCTATGCATCTCTAGGAGCTTTGTAAGCATGAGTAGTGCAAACTATATTGGCTATTTGATATTTGGTTTTGCACTGTAATAAAAATAATAACATTTCCACACAATACATGAAAATAAATTCAAAATAAATAAATTCAGAAGATCAAATTTTAAATACATTTTCTTTTTTCTTTTTTTTGACATCATGGTCCACACAATACAGGAAAATAAATTCAAATTAAACAGAAGATCAAACTTCAAATATCAACAAGTGTAATCAGATCCTACCATAAAATAATAGTAATATATATATATGTTAATATTATTTTATTACGGTTCCTAAGTATTAAAGTCCAAGCCGATGATTCCTTGGTTATTGTTAACTAGGCACAAAAAAAATTAAAAAAATCAAGCTAAACATTCTTCAAGACAATCACTGGTGTGAGAGAATTACAAAGATGATGTCATGGTTTTATGACCTTTCAATTGATCACATATACTGGGAAATCAATATGACCTGTCAATTGATCACATATACTAGGAAATCAATGATGCAGTTGATGCACTTTCTAAAGTAGCACTCGATGGAGATGCAAGTTTTTTATATTGGGAGGAATGGGTTGAAGATATTATCACTCATTCTGGTTCCATGTTCTTTTTTTAGACTATAGTAGGTTTGGTTGCTATTTTTGTTTGGGTTTTAGACTCAGAAGGATTCTAGAAAAAGTTATTTAGAATTCCTCTTTGGTAGAAAAGTGTTATGCAAACATAGTCTAGATTTTGCAGATAAGTATTTTGGACTGTATAATTGATGATATTGTACTTTTTTATTTCTCTGAAATAACAAAAGTACTGTTTTTTTCTTCTTGAAAACAAAAATTCCAAGTTAAGAAGTTAATATAAAAGATTTAATATAATATTTATTAAATGTTACAAAGATGTCTCATCTTCAATGAAGGAGTAACTTTTTTATTTTTATTTATATTATAATATATGACATGAACAATGGCTTGGAAAGTATATACGTTTAACACAGGTAAGCACTAACATGGTGTTCTTGGTCTTTCTGTCACTATTGTAAGCATAGATATGATTTATAAATGATTAAATAAGAGGAACAATATATAACAACAAGAGAATGAAAAATTAACCTTAATGTAGTTAATGTAGTGATGGTGTAAAGGGAGTTTATGTGAGGGGTAAATTAAGGAATGGTATAAGGGTAAATAAATGGATGGTATAAAAGGATTATATATATATATATATATATATATAATAAGGGTAAATTAATCCATGAATTATATATATATAATCATTTTTATATTATCTATTAATTTACCCATCACACATATATATATATATATTAAAGGAAATTTGTATCTAATTATAACATTATATGTATCATAATTATATATATGAGTTATTAAGAAAGGATGGTCAATTAAATGTATATTTAGTTTAATCAACTTAATATGTAAGTCTATATTAGAATTAATTATTTTAATAATTCGAGAGTTGTAAACTTGTCACCTACCCAAATTTCTGAGAATTATTATTTTATTTGTAAAATACTTTATGTTAAATTTAATTACAAAGTATTGTAATTATGATTAGTTTTGATCATGGATGAATGTAATTACTGAATATTATTATTTAAATAAATTAATTAGGAGACAAACACCCAAGAAGACTGTTGAATGAGTGTTCACTGACCCACTAGGAGGAATGGAAGATGTTGGAAGGTATGGGACACATGGCAGCAGTTGCATCACACCACTAACTGTTGGTTATGGGACAACAACCCCTAAAAATAGGACATTATCCCCCAGGTGGAGGGAGTGAGCAGGCAGCTCATTTAATGACCCAGTAACATCTGAAAAGTCCTAGGTAGCCTATAAAGGCAAAATCGAATTGGGCAGGCAGCTCTTAATCAATATTTCTGCAGAATATTTTCCTCTTGTGAATCAGGTGATTACAAGAGAGATTCGAATAGGGAGGTTAGTGGTGACTGAAATCTTAAGTCTGCATATTGCTGAGAAGAAACAGAGTTGTTGGGGCAAGTCTTTGGAATGCTACCCATTGAAGATTCAGAAGTTAATTGCTACAGCAAGAATAAGTCCTAATTCCTGAGTTTCTTCCTCCTGGTGGTTCAGTGAACAGGCTCGGGGATCCTAAGACAACACTTGACTGTTTTTAGGAGTTGGTTGGGTGGAAGAGTCTTCTTGGGCTGTTTGTTGCCCTATAGATTTTCTCAGGTTCTACATATTTTCTAACTTATCCCAGTAAATGATTATGCTCTGTTTAACTAGTATTTTCTGTTCTTCTGTTTTCGAAAAAGAATCTAATTCTAGAATTGTTTTAAGTCTGAAAATTTAAGTTTAATGTTGAAGTTGAATTGATAAACCAATACCTCTATTTTTCCACATGCTGTTTTGAAGCATCGTACTCTAGTAGAGATATGCAAATTAAAGAGAGATTAAAGGATAGGAAGATTGCCATTATGAAATTCGATAGTTAAGAATAGTAATTCATATGTTTATTGTTTTATGTTTTATAAGTACTAAATGTAAAGAGTTCTGTATAATATTATTATATATATATGAAATGTTTTCTTAAATCATATGAAAAGCAAGCAAAGCATAAATTCTGTATAGTTGCATTACATCTTTCTTATCAACATTATGAACATAGAATTTAGGTAGAACTCATCTCTCTATATAGCATATTATGTTTTGCCATACAATAACAGAAATACAAAACATATGGTTGAAATCATCATATCAAGAATGTTCAAAACAATCATTATACAATTTTCACATCTCATTTTATACACAAGTTTTTCGGATCAAACCATAGTTCCTTGAAAGTTATTTTATAAAGATTTAATTTACTTCTCAGAACAGTAGAACACAACATTAGGGTTGGACCTATTGTTTTCATTAAAATCGATTTTTATTACCTTCGAAGCATCATACAATATACAGTTACTATCTCTGATAGAGTACTTAAACCCTAACCAAAACAATTACAACTTTAACCTACGCCTTTAAGCAGCTAAAACAGACTTCGATTTACATTTCATACCCTTAGTTTTCCGTTTAATATTTTGTTTTCCAATCAACGAGAATCGTTATTATGGCATAGCCATTACCTTTCTATTCTTAGTAAAGATAAGACCTATTCTATCGTTGCCCGATTTTTACAGTTCGAAATCAACAAAACAATGCAACATATATGACTTACTATCTAGAAAATAAACCCTTTAGCACTGTGTAAAAACGATAGTATAACATTGAGAGGCAGAATGCGTCTCCCAAGATAGATGAGCCTCGGCTCTATTACATTCCACATTTACCTCATATAAATAAGAGAAATGTTAAAAAGTTTTCATTATTATAAGTTTCCATACACTTGAACGAGGAATCGATCGTTCCCAACCTCAAAACCCTACATTGTGTTCAAACGAAATTTAAAACAGGGTTTTATTCCCTTCACCATTAAATCCATAAACTTGAGTTTTACATTTTCCTCTTAGACAAAATCTAAAGCTTCGAAACAAGCACAGTGATAGAGACGAAGGTCTCTAGGCGTAGAAGCTCTAGTCTTAAAACAAAACTCTTATCAAAAGACCAGTGACAGGCGACGCCTTGGCAAATACCGACTTCTCTCTGTTGAAGCCAACTACATCATCTGAGAATAAAGGAGTACCTATGAAGGTATCGATAGGCCCGGAGCTTACCAGGGATGGAAGCCCGCGTTCTCTCTTCAAGAACCCTTGTCCACATTTCGGTCCTCAACACCTGCAACTTGACAAAGAACCATAGCTTAGAATTTGTTTACAGCAGATTTCAACAAACGAATCGAAACTTAAAAACAAAGCATTATCACTTACGTTCAAGAGCTTACCCTTTTAAATGAAGACCGAGTTCTTTTCCAAACTCCAGACAAGACGCTGAGATAGTCAGTGGGAAACGAGACGAGGAATTTCCTTTGCATTACAGTTGGGTTGTCTCATTTGAACTCTCACGGAGGGTTTTAAAACCATCAACACTTAAAACAACTCAAACCAGAGATTGACCACTTATTACAATGCTATTACAAAGGTTTAAAACCTGCAACCTCTACCTAGAGGATTCGATTACGAGACCTCCTGCTATTGTTTGCTAACCCTAGAAAAATTTGGCAGCCTGTCAGCCACAGGCCGAAACAATAGGAACAAATGACCAAAATTCAATCTCATAACCCAACTCATACGACAACAGCAAGGGTTTCAAATCTACGGTCCAAACTCCACACCATCAACGATCACCATGTTGCCAGCGAGTTAGCTTTGGAATGTGCAACAATGGCATTTAATATCACTGTATAGTACAAGCTCGGTAATGCCACCTTGGCAATGGTGAATCGATCAAACAACTAGTTCAGAGACGTATCAGAACATTTAAACTATTACACAGTGGCAACTGCAGGAACAACTACGTCGAACTCTCATTACGTGGATCATTGGAAATCCCTGTTAGCTAGGGTATCCACTCAAACCATTAATGAAGGCCCGGTTCACAACAAACAACGACGATATCGTATCAATGGAAAATCATCAACCTGTCCATCACATTAAATGGTCGTCAACATTCGTATTCCAACGACGAGTTTCAAATATCAATATATAACTTTATATCATTATAGAATTTGTTAAGTCGAATCCCATGTTTCGTTGGGTTCTAAGTTATATTGCATACCATATGTTATGGTGCTGTTTAGGCAACTACGATGCATAGATTCTTGTAGTATCAAGTCTAAGTTACATATTAGACTCTTATAGAATAACAAGTTTCAAGTTATTCTTCTTCCAAAGGTAAGTTTTATAATTCTAAAATATTTGATTTATGATTTTTGGATTGGATGATAGGATGACTATAGCCATAAGTGGCATGCTTTTCATTCACACATAATTCATACCTTATGTGGATACTCTTCATAAAAAGTTATCACATCCAACTCATAGAATCCCAATCGTATAGATCATACTAGAGAAGACGTTAATATTATATTTACAATTTGGTCGCATTAATATAAATTCTATTATAATCACTATAGATAGTTTATTTTGGTAAGACATTCAATGAACTCAGTGATATTCTGATCATCTTTTATCTAACTGATTGATAAGTGTATTATCTCTTTTCAAACATTTTATTTATTTTCTACGACACATTGTTATTCCAGCAATGGAAAGACAAAGACAGCGACAAGCCAATTATAACCACGACTAGAATCACAGTAACTAAACCACAGTAGGATGACGTACATAGAGGACTCCGTTTGTAATGTTATGAAATCATAAGACTTACGTCTGAAAGACAAAAATTCTAACTATGGAATTCATACCTGCGTACTTGTTGAGTCGCAACAGATTTTCTAACTTTTTACTTAAATTTCGACGCTGAATTGAATTACACTCGTACTTTTAAAACTTTGTAGCCATGAAAAGTTCTTACCTGTCGTCTGCACAGTAGGACATGTAATTGCTTTAGCATTGCAGCTAACTAAGCTCCAGGGTACCTCGTAGGACCCCCTTATGCATTAAAAGTCAAACTGTCAATATCCTTGCAAAGAAAACAATGTTGCATAAATTTACCGGTCGTTTAATACATTTCTTATCAAAATCATGTGTACTGATTATATGCTAAACTGTCATTATCATTATGATGTTAAATCAGAAAACAAAAGCATGTTTAGTACTAACAGATGTTAAATGAAAGGCTGTAACAATCAACATTTATTATTCCGCAAATCTTAAATTATCATAATTATTGCTGCATTCAAAAATTTTAATTTTTTATGAAAATATGGGATGTTACATGTGGTATCAGAGCACAGATTCGAAATCTAGGCCTGAATGAGGTCCAAAACATGCAACAGAAAATTTTCATACAGCAGAAAATTGTACTAACTTGAAAATTTAATTTTTATGTTATTCAAAAATTATTTCAGTTACAGGTATGGAGAACTCGGCCAAACATTTAAGCGACAAATTTCAGCCAAACAGTCACAGTTCGGGACAACACTATGTAAAGGAAGGTCACGGGGAAATAAATAATAGTTCGACGGAACGGTTACGTGCCTTTCAAGATTTAAAAGTAGAAATCAGATCGGTGAAACTAGATAATGAAAGGATTCTGCAAGCACAAGAACAACTAAATCAAGTTCTATTTGAACACAGCCAAATAGAGGAATAAGAGAGAAACAATGAAGATATTTCCAAAGTTGAGGACATGCCTCACACTGATAAAAATCAGAACATAAAAATCAGCGAAGCAAAAGACAGCTCAACCTCATCAGGAGATTCTTTTGAAGTACGCAAAAGGAAGCGTAACTATACCAGTGACATCAGTGAAGGAGACACCAAACCAAGAAGGAAAAATCAAAATGAATATGAGCATATTTCTGGAGAATTCAAGAAGATAAGACCTCCAACTTTCAATGGAGAAACTGAGAAAGGTGAGACAGCGGATGAAGAAATACTTCCAAATCTACAACTATTCAGAGTTCTTAAAGGCAAATATGGCTATATATAACTTGATCGGAAAAGCGGATATCTGGTGGCAGGACATCAAAAGGGTAAAGGGCATCAAAGATAAAGATGTAAGCTAGAGTGCTTTCAAATGATATTCCGAAAAGAAGTATCTATCTGAGCAGTACTACGAAGAAAAATCTAAAGAGTTCTATGATTTGAAGTTGGGAGGTATGAATATGAAGGAAATGAACAGTAAGTTTCTGAACTTACTGAGATATGTACCATACCTCATAGAAGAGAAACCAAAAATTCAAAGGTACCTGAGTTGTTTACCTTTCAGCATTAAAGACAGAATTGAGTACGACAGTCCTAAAACATTGGAGGAGGCTATGAGAAAGGCAGTTTTCTATTATGATACCAATCGGAAAAGAGAAGGAATGCCAAACTGGAAAAATCATAAGCCCAACAATTTTGAGCAGAAAAAGAAAAATTTCAGATTCAGTGGAAATTCCAGATTTCAAAGGAAAAATTCTCAGAACCGGAATTATCAAGGGAACAATTCCAAAAATGATTCACAGCAGAATCCTACAACACCCAGAAATGCACCTAATACTGCCAAGACCAGTGAGCCAAAGACACATATTAAATGTTTTGAATGTCAAGGCCCCCATTACGCATCAGAATGTCCCTTAAGGAAGTGGAAGGAAAACAACATCAACTCTATACAGACTGAACCTACTGTTGGAGACATAGCAAGGGAGATGCCAAGAATTAACGCAACACTTGACAACATGCAAGCAGATCATCAAATCTCCATGGTAGAGATTGAAGGTATGATACATGACCATCCTGTTACTGTTTTAATTGACCCAGATGCTAGTTTAAGTTATGTATCACCAGATATTGTGGAAAGTCTTAAACTGAAAACTGAAAAGTTTAGTAAATCATGGCTAGTTAGACTAGCAACTGGAACAAAGAGGAAAGTATCATATTTTATAGAAAACTGTGTGTTGTCCATGAATCATTTACAAACACACATCAAGTTGAATATTCTACCTTTAGGTTCTTATGATATTATAGTTGGGATGGACTAGTTAGAAGCCCATCATGTCATCCTGGACTGTTATGGAAAAAGTTTTACATGCTTAAATGATGAAGGGAAAACTATAGAAATAAAAGGCATTCCAACGAAGGTAACCCTTAGACAGATTTCAACCATGCAAGTTAAGAGGGAAGTTAGGAAGGGCTGCCAAATGTTTGCAGTAAACGTGGTAAATGATGAGTTTATGGATAAAGAGGACAAACAGAAATTAGAGGACATACCTGTCCTAAAGGATTTTAAAGATGTATTTCCCGAGGAGATTCCAGGATTACCACCCAAAAGAGATTTAGATTTTACCATAGAGTTGATACCAGGAGCAGTACCAAACTCTAAAGCTCCATACAGAATGAACATACTGGAGTTAAACAAATTAAAATCACAGTTGAAGGAGCTTATTGACAAGAAGTATATTAGACCCAGTGTGTCTCCTTGGGGAGCACCTGTAATATTTGTTAAGAAGAAAGACAGAACCTTGAAACTGTGCATAGATTATCGCCAGCTCAATAAGATGACAATCAAGAATAGGTACCCGTTGCCCCGCATAGATGATCTATTTGATCAGCTACGTGGAGCAACAGTATTTTCGAAAATTGATCTAAGATCAGGATATCATCAAGTAAGGGTTAAGGGCGAATATATTTTCAAGACACCTTTCCGAACTCGGTATGGACATTACGAGTTCATAGTCATGTCGTTTGGCTTGACTAATGCCCCAGTTGTATATGTGTGTGATGAATAATATTTTGCATAAATACTTAGACAAGTTTGTTGTTGTGTTTATAGACGATATTTTAGTGTACTCAAAAAGCAAAGAAGAGCATGAGGAACATTTAAGGATTATCTTACAAGTATTAAGAGATCATCAACTATACGCCAAATTTAGTAAGTGTGACTTTCGCAAAGACAAAATTCAGTATCTAGGACACATAATTTCAGGAGAAGGAATCTCGGTTGACCCTGACAAGATAAGGGCCATTAATGACTGGCCGGTTCCTAAAGATGTGTCGGATGTAAGATCATTTATGGGCATTACTGGGTATTATAGAAAGTTTATAGAGAATTTTTCAAAAATTGCCAACCCCATAACTTCCTTGCAGAAGAAAGGGAAGAAATTTGTCTGGGATCAGAAGTGTGTTGACAGCTTTAAGAAATTAAAAGAACTATTGACGACAGCACCTATCTTGAGGATAGGTGATCCCAACAAGGATTTTGTAGTTTGTACAGACGCATGCAATGACGAACTCGGTGGAATCTTGACACAAGAAGGACATGCGGTGGCATATGAATCTAGAAAGCTGAAAGTACATGAAAAGAACTACTCTACCTATGATTTAGAGTTATTAGCAGTTATTTATGCCTTAAAAATGTGGTGTCATCACCTTATTGGAAGAAAGTTTACATTATTAACAGATAACATGGGTCTGAAATATTTATTGAATCAGACAAACTTGAATGCTAGACAAGCTAGACGGTTGATGTTCTTAAGTGAGTATGATTTCGAAATTCAACATATTAAAGGGAAGGAGAACAAGGTTGCAGATGCCTTGAGTCGAAAGGCAAAACTGAATTTCATTTTAGCAATCAGTACTTATTCAACTGATTTGGAAAATCATATTCTAGAAAAAAGGTGAAACAAATGAAGAATACAGAAAAATGAAGGAAAAGACAGCAAACATCAGTTCTGCAAATTGTATGGCAGATTACATAATAAAGGAAAACGGTTTATTACTGTTTAAAAACAGATTGTATGTACCAGATATACCAGAAATAAATTTTTTGATATTAAATGAGATGCATAAAAGTCACTATTCTGGTCATCCAGGTTATCAAAAGACCATAACTATGCTAAGAAAAGAATACTATTGGCACAGAATGAAGGACGAAGTAGCAGAGTACATTGCAAAATGTTTGGACTGTCAGAAGGTGAAGGTTTAACACCAACATCCTACTGGATTGTTGCAACCGTTACCAATACCAAGTTGGAAATGGGAAGTGATCAGCATAGATTTTATTACTGGATTACCTAAAAGTCAGAAACAACATGATTCTATCATGGTGATGGTGGACAAACTCAGCAAGGTAACACATTTCATACCAGTGAAGACTACTCATAAAGCTCCAGATATTGCAGAGATTTTTATGAAACAGATTTTTAGAATACATGGAATATCGAAGGTAATAATTTCAGATCATGACTCGAAGTTTACAGGAAACTTCTGGAGGTCACTGTTTAAGGGATTGAATACAACTTTAAATTTCAGTACAGGTGGGACAAGACCTGAAAATACATATTGCCACCTAACCTGAAAATACATAATGTTTTTCATATATCGTTTTTAAAGAAATATGTGCACGATACTACTTATGTTGTAAACTGGAATGATGTACAGGTGGGACAAGACGACGATTTTCCAGTCGAACCGAATTGTATCCTCGGAAGGAGGGAAACTATTCTCCAGAATCGCAACATTGAGCAAGTGAAGGTGCAATGGAAGCACCTTAGCCCAGAAGAGGCAACCTGGGAGTTGGAGAGTAGTATGCGGGAAGCATACCCAACTCTATTTCAGGAACACTCAAGGAGTGATTAGCCAACATCGAGGACGATGTTGAGACTTAAGGGGGGGTGTATGTCACCTACCCAAATTTTTTAGAATTATTATTTTATTTGCAAAATACTTTATGTTAAATTTAATTACAAAGTTTTGTAATTATAATCAGTTTTGATCATGGATGAATGTAATTACTGAATATTATTACTTAAATAAATTAATTAGGAGACAAACACCCAAGAGGACTGTTGAACGAGTGTTCACTGACCCACTAGGAGGAATGGAAGCTGTTGGAAGGTATGGGACACATGGCAGCAGTTGCATCACACCACTAACTGTTGGTTATGGGACAAAAACCCCTAAAAATAGGGCATTATCCCCTAGGTGGAGGGAGTGAGCAGGCAGCTCATTTAATGACCCAGTAACATTTGAAAAGTCCTAGGCAGCCTATAAAGGAAAATTTGAATTGGGCAGGCAGCTCTTAATCAATATTTCTGCAGAATATTTTCCTCTTGTAAATCATGTGATTACAAGAGAGATTCGAATAGGGAGGTTAGTGGTGACTGAAATCTTAAGTCTACATATTGCTGAGAACAAACAGAGTTGTTGGGGCAAGTCTTTGGAATGCTACCCATTGAATATTCATAAGTTAATTGCTACGACAAGAAGAAGTCCTAATTCCTGAGTTTCTTCCTCTTGGTGGTTCAGTGAACAGGCTCGGGAGTCCTAAGACAACACTTCACTATTCTCAGGAGTTGGTTGGGTGGAACAGTCTTCTTGGGCTGTTTGTTGCCCTACAGATTTTCTCAGGTTCTACAGATTTTCTAAATTATTCCAGTAAATGATTCTGCTCTGTTTAAATAGTATTTTCTGTTCTTCTGTTTTCGAAAAAGAATCTAATTCTAGAATTGTTTTAAGTCTGAAAATTTAAGTTTAATGTTGAATTTGAATTGATAAACCAATACCTCTATTTTTCCACATGCTGTTTTGAAGCATCGTACTCTAGTAGAGATATGCAAATTAAAGAGAGATTAAAGGATAGGCAGATTGCCATTATGAAATTCGATAGTTAAGAATAGTAATTCATATGTTTATTGTTTTATGTTTTATAAGTACTAAATGTAAAGAGTTATGTATAATATTATTATATATATATGAAATGTTTTCTTAAATCATATGAAAAGCAAGCAAAGCATAAATTCGGTATAGTTGCATTACATCTTTCTTATCAACATTATGAACATAGAATTTAGGTAGAACTCATCTCTCTATATATCATATTATGTTTTTCCATACAATAACAGAACTGCAAGACATATGGTTGAAATCATCATATCATGAATGTTCAAAACAATCATTATACAGTTTTAACATCACATTTTATACACAAGTTTTTTCGGATCAAACCATAGTTCCTTGAAAGTTCTTTTATAAACATTTAATTTACTTCTCAGAACAGTAGAACACAACATTAGGGTTGGACCTATTGTTTTCATGACAATCGATTTTTATTACCTTCGAAGCATCATACAATATACAGTTACTATCTTTGATAGAGTACTTAAACCCTAACAAAAACAGTTACAACTTTAACCTACGCCTTTAAGCAGCTAAAACAGACTTCGATTTACATTTCATACCCTTAGTTTTCCGTTTAATATTTTGTTTTCCAATCAACGAGATTCGTTATTATGGCATAGCCATTACCTTTCTATTCTTAGTAAAGATAAGACCTATTCTATCGTTGCCCCGATTTTTACAGTTCGAAATCAACAAAACAATGCAACAGATATGACTTACTATCTAGAAAATAAACCCTTTAGCACTGCGTAAAAACGATAGTATAACATTGAGAGGCAGAATGCATCTCCCAAAATAGATGAGCCTCGGCTCTGTTACATTCCACATTTACGCATATCAATAAGAGAAATGTTAAAAAGTTTTCATTATTATAAGTTTCCATACACTTGAACGAGGAATCAATCGTTCCCAACCTCAAAACCCTACATTGTGTTCAAACGAAATTTAAAACAGGGTTTTATTCCCTTCACCATTAAATCCACAAACTTGAGTTTTACATTTTCCTCTTAGACAAAATCTAAAGCTTCGAAACAAGCACAGTGATAGAGACGAAGGTCTCTAGGCGTAGAAGCTCTAGTTTTAAAACAAAACTCTTATCAAAAGACCAGTGACAGACGACGCCTTGGCAAATACCAACTTCTCTATGTTGAAGCCAACCACATCATCTGAGAATAAAGGAGTACCTACGAAGGTATCGATAGGCCCGGAACTTACCAGGGATGGAAGCCCACGTTCTCTCTTCAAGAACCCTTGTCCACATTTCGGTCCTCGACACTTGCAACTTGACAAAGAACCACGGCTTAGAATTTGTTTACAGCAGATTTCAACAAACGAATCGAAACTTAAAAACAAAGCATTATCACTAACGTTCAAGAGCTTACCCTTTTAAATGAAGACCGAGTTCTTTGCCAAACTCCAGACAAGACGCCGAGACAGTCACTAGGAAACGAGATGAGAAATTTCCTTTACATTACAGTTGGATTGTCTCATTTGAACTCTCACGGAGGGTTTTAAAACCATCAACACTTAAAACAACTCAAACCAGAGACTGACCACTTACTACAATGCTATTACCAAGGTTTAAAACCTGCAACCTCTACCTATAGGATTCGATTACGAGACCTCCTGCTATTCTTTTCTAACCCTAGAAAAATTCGGCAGCCTGTCGGCCACAGGCCGAAATAATAGGAAAAAATGACCAAAATTCAATCTCATAAACCAACTCATACGACAACAGCGAGGGTTTCAAATCTACGGTCCAAACTCCACACCATCAACGATCACCATGTTTCCACCAAGTTAGCTTTGGAATGTGCAACAATGGCACTTAATATCACTGTACAGTACAGGCTCGATAATGCCACCTTGGCAATGGTGAATCAATAAAACAACTAGTTCAGAGACGTATCAGAAAATTTAAACTATTACACAGTAGCAACTGCAGGAACAACTACGTCGAACTCTCATTACGTGGATCGTTGGAAATCCTTGTCAGCTAGGGTATCGACTCAAACCATTAATGAAGGCCCGATTCACAACAAACAACGACGATATCGTATCAATGGCAAATCATCAACCTGTCCATCACATTAAATGGTTGTCAGCATTCGTATTCCAACGACAAGTTTCAAATATCAATATATAACTTTATATCATTATAGAATTTGTTAAGTCGAATCCCATGTTTCGTTGGGTTCTAAGTTATATTGCATACCATATGTTACGGTGTTGGTTAGACCACTATGATGCATAGATCCTTGTAGTATCAAGTCTAAGTTACATATTAGACTCTTATAGAATAACAAGTTTCAAGATATTGTTTTTCCAAAGGTAAGTTTTATAATTCTAAAATATTTGATTTATGATTTTTGTATTGCATGATAGGATGAATATATCCATAAGTGGAATGGTTTTCATTCACACATAATTCATACCTTATGTGGATACTCTTCATAAAACGTTATCACATCCAACTCATAGAATCCCGATCGTATAGATCATACTAGAGAAGACGTTAATATTATATTTACAATTTGGTCGCATTAATATAAATTATATTATCATCACTATAGATAGTTTATTTTGGTAAGACATTCAATGAACTCAGTGATATTTTGATCATCTTTTAGCTAACTGATTGATAAGTGTATTATCTCTTTTCAAACATTTTATTGATTTTCTACGACACATTGTTATTCCAGCAATGGAAAGACAAAGACAACAACAAGCAAGTTATAACCACGACTAGAGTCACAGTAACTAAACCACAGTAGGATAACGTACATAGAGGACTCCGTTTGTAATGTTATGAAATCATAAGACTTACGTCTGAAAGACAAAAATTCTAACTATGGAATTCATACCTGTGTACTTGTTGAGTCGTAATAGATTTTCTAACTTTTTACTTAAATTTCGACCCTGAATTGAATTACACTCGTACTTTTAAAACTTTGTAGCCATGAAAACTTCTTTCCTGTCGTCTGCACAGTAGGACATGTAATTGCTTTAGCATTGCAGCTAAGTAAGCTCCAGGGTACCTCGTAGGACCCCTTATGCATTAAAAGTCAAACTGTCAGTATCCTTGCAAAGAAAACAGTGTCTCATAAATTTACCGGTCGTTTAATACATTTGTTATCAAAATCATGTGTACTGATTATATGCTAAACTGTCATTATCATTATGATGTTAAATCAGAAAACAAAAGCATGTTTAGTACTAACAGCTGTTAAATGAAAAGCTGTAACAATCAACATTTATTATTTCGCAAATCTTAAATTATCATAATTATTGTTGCATTCAAAAAATTTAATTTTTTATGAAAATATGGGATGTTACATGGGGTATCAGAGCACAGATTTGAACTCTAGGCCTCAATGAGGTCCAAAACACGCAATAGAAAATTTTCATACAGCAGAAAATTGTACTAACTTGAGAATTTAATTATTATGTTATTCAGAAATTATTTCAGTTACAGGTATGAAGAACTCGGCTGAACATTTAAGCGACAGATTTCAGCCAAACAGTCACAGTTCGGGACAACACTATGTAGAGGAAGGTCACGGGGAAATAAATAACAGTTCGACGGAACTGTTACGTGCCTTTCAAGATTTAAAAGCAGAAATCAAATCGGTGAAACTAGATAATGAAAGGATTATGCAAGCATAAGAACAACTAAATCAAGTGTTGTTTGAACACAGCCAAACAGAGGAACAAGAGAGAAACAATGAAGATATTTCCAAAGTTGAGGACATGCCTCACACTGAAAAAAATCAGAACATAAAAATCAGCGAAGGAAAAGACAGCTCAACCTCATCAGGAGATGCTATTGAAGTACGCAAAAGGAAGCGTAACTATACCAGTGACAGGAGTGAAGGAGACACCAAACCAAGAAGGAAAAATCATAAGGAATATGAACAGATTTCTAGAGAATTCAAGAAGATAAGACCTCCAACTTTCAATGGAGAAACTGAGAAAGGTGAGACAGCGGAAGCTTGGCTGTCAGGGATGAAGAAATACTTCCAGAACTACAACTATTCAAAGTTCTTAAAGGCAAAGATGGCTATATATAACTTGACCGGAAAAGCGGATATCTAGTGGCAGGACATCAAAAGGGTAAAGGGCATCAAAGATAAAGATGTAAGATGGAGTGCTTTCAAACGATATTTCGAAAATAAGTATCTATCTGAGCAATACTACGAAGAAAAATCTAAAGATTTTTATGATTTGAAGTTGGGAGGTATGAATATGACGGAAATGAACAGTAAGTTTATGAACTTACTAAGATATGCACCATACCTCATAGAAGAGAAACCAAAAATTCAAAGGTACCAGAGCTGTTTACCTTTCAGCATTAAAGACAGAATTGAGTACGACAGTCCTAAAACATTAGAGGAGGCTATGAGAAAGGCAGTTTTCTGTTATTCTACCAATTGGAAAAGAGAAGGAATGTCAAACTTGAAAAATCATAAGCCCAACAATTTTGAGCAGAAAAAGAAAAATTTCAGATTCAGTGGAAATTCCGGATTTCAAAGGAAAAATTCTGAGAACCGGAATTATCAAGGGAACAATTCCAAAAATAATTCACAGCAGAATTCTACAACACCCAGAAATGCACCTAATACTGCCAAGACCAGTGAGCCAAAGACACATATTAAATGTCTTGAATGTCAAGGCCCCCTTTACGCGTCAGAATGTCCCTTAAGGAAGCGGAAGGCAAACAACATCAACTCTATACAGAATGAACCTACTGTTGAAGACGTAGCAAGGGAGATGCCAAGAATTAACGCAGTACTTGACAACAGGCAAGCAGATCATCAAATCTCCATGGTAGAGATTGAAGGTACGATACATGACCATCCTGTTACTGTTTTAATTGACCCAAGTGCTAGTTTAAGTTATATATCACCAGATATTGTGGAAAGTCTTAAACTGAAAACTGAAAAGTTTAGTAAATCATGGCTAGTTAGACTAGCAACTGGAACAAAGAGGAAAGTATCAGATTTTATAGAAAACTGTGTGTTGTCCATGAATCATTTACAAACACACATCAAGTTGAATATTCTACCTTTAGGTTCTTATGATATTATAGTTGGGATGGACTGGTTAGAATCCCATCATGTCATCTTGGACTGTTATGGAAAAAGTTTTACATGCTTAAATGATGAAGGGAAAACTGTAGAAATAAAAGGCATTCCAAGGAAGGTAACCCTTAGACAGATTTCAGCCATGCAAGTTAATAGGGCAGTTAGGAAGGGATGCCAAATGTTTGTAGTAAACGTGGTAAATGATGAGTTTATGGATAAAGAGGACAAACTGAAATTAGAGGACATACCTGTCCTAAAGGATTTTAAAGATGTATTTCCCGAGGAGATTCCAGGATTACCACCGAAAAGAGATTTAGATTTTACCATAGAGTTGATACCAGGAGCAGTACCAAACTCTAAAGCTCCGTACAGAATGAACATACTGGAGTTAAACGAATTAAAATCACAGTTGAAGGAGCTTATTGACAAGAAGTATATTAGACCCAGTGTGTCTCCTTGGGGAGCACCTGTCATCTTTGTTAAGAAGAAAGACGGAACCTTGAGACTGTGCATAGATGATCGCTAGCTCAATAAGATGACAATCAAGAATAGGTACCCGTTGCCTCGCATAGATGATCTATTTGATCAACTACATGGAGCAACAGTATTTTCGAAAATTGATATAAGATCAGGATATCATCAAGTAAGGGTTAAGGATGAAGATATTTTCAAGACAGCTTTCCGAACTCGGTATGGACATTACGAGTTCGTAGTCATGCCGTTTGGCTTGACTAATGCCCCGACTGTATTTATGTGTTTGATGAATAATATTTTGCATAAATACTTATACAAGTTTGTTTTTGTGTTTATAGACGATATTTTAGTGTACTCAAAAAGCAAAGAAGAGCATGATGAACATTTAAGGATTATCTTACAAGTATTAAGAGATCATCAACTATACGCCAAATTTAGTAAGTGTGACTTCCACAAAGACAAAATTCAGTATCTAGGACACATAATTTAAGCAGAAGGAATCTCGGTTGACCCCGACAAGATAAGGGCCATTAATGAATGTCCGGTTCCTAAAGATGTGTTGGATGTAAGATCATTTATGGGCATTACGTGGTATTACAGAAAGTTTATAGAGAATTTTTCAAAAATTGCCAACCCCATAACTTCCTTGCAGAAGAAAGGGAAGAAATTTGTCTGGGATCAGAAGTGTGTTGACAACTTTAAGAAATTAAAAGAACTATTGACGACAGCACCTATCTTGAGGATAGGTGATCCCAACAAGGATTTTGTAGTTTGTACAGACTCATGCAATGACGGACTCGGTGGAGTCTTGACACAAGAAGGACATGCGGTGGCATATGAATCTAGAAAGATGAAAGTACATGAAAAGAACTACTCTACCTATGATTTACAGTTATTAGTAGTTATTCATGCCTTAAAAATGTGGTGTCATCACCTTATTGGCAGAAAGTTTACATTATTAACAGATAACATGGGTCTGGAATATATATTGGATCAGACAAACCTGAATGCTAGACAAGCTAGATGGTTGACGTTCTTAAGTGAGTATGATTTCGAAATTCAACATATTAAAAGGAAGGAGAACAAGGTTGCAGATGCCTTGAGTCGTAAGGAGAAACTGAATTTAATTTCAGCAATCAGTACTTATTCAACTGATTTGGAAAATCAGATTCTAGAAAAAGGTGAAACAAATGAAGAATACAAAAAAATGAAGGAAAAGACAGCAAACATCAGTTCTGAAAATTGTATGGCAGATTACAGAATAAAGGACAACGGTTTATTACTATTTAAAAACAGATTGTATTCACCAGATATACCAGAAATAAAATTTCTGATATTAAATGAGATGCATAAAAGTCACTATTCTGGTCATCCAGGTTATCAAAAGACCATTACTATGCTGAGAAAAGAATACTATTGGCCCAGAATGAAGGACGAAGTAGCAGAGTACATTGCAAAATGTTTGGACTGTCATAAGGTGAAGGTTGAACACCAACATCCTGCTGGATTGTTGCAACCATTACCAATACCAAGTTGGAAATGGGAAGTGATCAGAATAGATTTTATTACTGGATTACCTAAAAGTCAGAAACAACATGATTCTATCATGGTGGTGGTGGACAAACTCAGCAAGGCAGCACATTTCATACCAGTGAAGACTACTCAAAAAGCTCCAGATATTGCAGAGATCTTTATGAAATATATTTTTAGACTACATGGGATATCGAAGGTAATAATTTCAGATCGTGACTCGAAGTTTATAGGAAACTTCTGGAGGTCATTGTTTAAGGGATTGAATACAACTTTAAATTTCAGTACAGCATTTCATCCACAGACGGATGGACAGACAGAAAGGGTAAATCAAGTGTTAGAATATTTATTAAGAATGTATGTTGAGGATCGTCCTGGTAAGTGGGAAGATTATCTGCACTTAGCAGAATTTGCTTATAATAATCATTATCATGCTTCAGCCAGACTTAGTCCTTTTGAAATTCTTTATGGTAGGAAATGTGATACACCTATTTCATGGAATGATCCAGTAAATAGAGTTGTGTTAGGACCTGAATTATTGCAAGAGTTAGAACTAATTGTGAAATAGGTGCAAGGACATTTAAAAGTTTCCCAAGATAGGCAGAAAAGTCAAACAGATTTGAAAAGAAATCATAAAGAGTTCCAGGTTGGTGAACATGTGTTCCTCAAGGTAAGGCCGAAAAAGAGTTCACTGGAATTGGGGAGCTGTGCCAAGTTGGCACCTAGGTATTGCGGTCCTTTTGAAATATTATCTAAGGTTGGAGCAGTGGCATACCAACTGGCTTTGCCACCTAACCTGAAAAACATCATGTTTTTCATATATCGTTTTTAAAGAAATATGTGCACGATACTACTCATGTTGTAAACTGGAATGATGTACAGGTGGGACAAGACGGATATTTTTCGGTGGAACTGGATTGTATCCTCGGAAAGAGGGAAACTATTCTCTGGAATCGCAGCATTGGGCAAGTGAAGGTGCAATGGAAGCACCTTAGCCCAGAAGAGGCAACCTGGGAGTTGGAGAGTAGTATGCGGGCAACATACCCAACTCTGTTTCAAGAACACTCAAGGAGTGATTAGCCAACATCGAGGACGATGTTGAGACTTAAGGGGGGGTGTATGTCACCTACCTAAACTTCTGAGAATTATTATTTTATTTGCAAAATACTTTATGTTAAATTTAATTACAAAGTTTTGTAATTATGATCAGTTTTGATCATGGATGAATGTAATTACTGAATATTATTATTTAAATTAATTAATTAGGAGACAAACACCCAAGAGGATTGTTGAATGAGTGTTCACTAACCCACTAGGAGGAATGGAAGCTGTTGGAAGGTATGGGACACATGGCAGTAGTTGCATCACACCACTAACTGTTGGTTATGGGACAACAACCCCTAAAAATAGGGCATTATCCCCCAGGTGGAGGGAGTGAGTGTCAAGCACTCTAATTGCAGATAATTAAATATCAACACACAGAGCGTATGAAATTTATTGTCAACCCGAGAAAGTCTTTTTATTTCAAAGGACAAGTGCACAATATATGCTTAAACACAAACCATTAGAAGTGAATACTTTTATCTTCTATCATCTATGTTCATCCCAAGAATCTACGCAACCCCAATTGCCTTCTAACTGCTGTACTACAATCCTTTTCTATTATGCATCAAGCAGAACGAATATCAGATCTAATCAACGATTGCAGGAAGGAAATCTCAATTGCATTCTAAAATAATCAACTGTCTAATGAAATCAAGCTGGGAATCATGAAGCATGACCTGAACATTACTCTAGAATTTAATAAGGGAGATTGAAGCAACTGTTCTAAGATGCTGAATTGAAAAATATAAATCAATCAACACATAACAGGAAAGCTAATTCGTAGGAACTTCTGGGATTACGTTTCAGCTGCAGGATGAGCACAACAGTGTAAACAGAAATTGAATTACATAAAACAAACCTGACTCAGTCGACTGTTATTGATACCATTTACCAATCTCACAAATAAATCATTTACTGAGAAATCCACACAATGAATATTGCTGCTGCGTACAAAAGAAAGATCAAATCATCACACAACAGAAAGATGAAATCCTAAATTAACACAGCAATCTCTGTGGAAGACGGGCCCAGTCTTCACACAGAGACGCTGGTTTAACAACACTCTCTTTAACTCAGAAGCAACTCCTTATATTAGCAGAAGGATGAGTACACAGTTTCGGCTTCACTGCTAATACAAGATGAATTAATTCATTGCTGTCCAAACCCCTCGATCGAGATAATACCACATATTTATACATACAGTTGCAACATCAAAAACCTATAATTGGGAAGCCATGAAGATCTATGATCTTCAGGCGCCCTAAATAATCTAGCTGTTACAATGCGTGGCAGAACTGAAATATCCAAATATGAGAGGAGTTATCAACTGTCCCAAGAGTGGCGGTCCTTCCAGCTCACAGCTGGATTCGAGCAGCGACATTCTTAAGATAGAACTTTATGTTACAGTTGCCCTGCCACGACTATGCCTTGATTGACGATTTGAGCCCCAAGGAACCTTCCTTAAGCAATGGACGTCCCTTCCTCCGTGACTTGTTCAGCTCCGATCTTCCTGCGGTCTATTTATCTTACTACCTTCATAATTTGCATCATGTTAGCACGAATTAAGAGATGCACAGCTTAAATCATCACAATCATAAGTATTAATACAATAAAACAATAATCGGCCATACCTTGGTAATTTGGGAAATATATAAGGACAATAAGTTGAATTGCCAAGGTAATTGGTGTAAGACAAGGTAAGGGACAGTGATAAATGATGGTCAAAAAGGGCCAATTCTGGGCTCAACATCTCCCCCCAACTATCCTGTTGCATGTCCTCATGCAACAACCTGCATCTGAATATTGTACTGAACCTTGTCCAGGCAAGAGGAAAGAATGTAGATAAATCAGGCATCCCCTCTATCCCTTTGAAAAATTTCTGTGATCAACCCAGCAGCTCCCAACTTTACTGTTCCCCTTCTCCCGCTACTTGCTAATATCTGCAGTTCTCTTATGCTATGCCTGGGGAAGTTGAAAAGACACACTCAATCTGAATCCAATTCAATGATACCTGTAGGAGGTGGAAGCACTGGTTCTTGTGGGACAGTGTCTTCCAGCGCATCTAATCTTATCAAGGGAGTTGCTGGTTCTTGTGTAATAGCAACATCCCTTAAACCTTCTTCAGCAGCTGCCTTTATTGCTTTTGGAGACACTGGTTCTTGTGTAACAGTGTCTTCTTTGTCAATTGGCTGCTGAGATTGGATATCCTTTTCAATTTGCAGCTCCTCCTCCAAGATTTCAGTGTCACCTGAGCAGGGTGTCTGTACCTGTTCATCATCGCTCCATTGTGTATCAGGAATGATCTCTACTCCCGGGTTATCCTCCAACTGCAGTTCAGGGGTTCTTGCTGCAGCATCCAAGGATGTTGGTTCTTGTGTGACAACATCCTGGCTTACATCTTCATCTTTATTTTGCTGCAGCTCCTCTTCTACGAGTTCTGTATCATGAGAGCTTTCTGGGGTCACCACCCAGAGTTCATCGTTGAATGCCAGAATATCCTCTGTCCCGGCTTCTTCTTCTGTCTGCTCAGTCGGTTGGACGGTCAAGTTCAGGATTGCTGGTTCTTGTGTTGCAGCATCCTGTTTCAACTTGTCACTGTCCTGCATTTCCATTTCTCCTTCTAAAATTATTGTGTCCTGGAAACGTTCTGGGGTTACAGCACAAACTTCTTCACTATCCTCCAGAGTATCCCTTGGCTCCATGATTTCTGTGTCATGAGAACACTCTGGGGTCTCACTATACTCTTTTATAAGCTCCAGGGCATTCTTCATCTCCCGTTCTTCTCCCAATTGTTCTATGATTTCTATGTCGTGGGAGCATTTTGGAATTGCCATACATTCCTTATAAATTTCCAGGGCATCCTCCACTCCCTGTTCTTCTCCCATCTGTTCTATGACTTCTGCATCATGGGAAGTAGCAGCTGCAGCAAGGATGTTTAAAGGTGCTGGTTCTTGTGTTGCAGCATCCTCTTTCTCCACTGCTTTCCCTTCTGTGGCTGCAGGCTGTTGTGCTGAATAGGTGCTAAGTAAAATTTTATGGCCTGCTTCCTCAAAGATCTCCCCACAGGTGGGGCAGAGTATTCGCTCATCCTTTTCTCCAGCTTCAGCAGAAGCTGTTTCCTCCACTTGGTCTGCAGCCTCTATTAATGTATACATCTTTCTTCCACCCTGCTTTTGGCAGATTTCCTTCCATGTTTCCAGCTCCTTTCTAAGTGCTTGGAGGTCCTCTTTCAGCATTGCATTCTCATACAAGAGTCCCTCAACCCCCGGCTCTTCCTCCACTGGCCTTTGTGGAGCATCCCTCGGTTTCGGCGTAAGGATTGGGGGTTCAACCTGTGTCTCTAAGGTTGCCCATTTTGTTCTGGCTGCCTCTGCTGCTGTGATTGACCGAGTTCGTTTCCTTCTGATTGGTGCCACTAAATCAAACTCATTGGTGGCCCTCTTCCTTTTCTGTGGGGGTTTCTTTTGTGACTTTCCTTTTTGTAGTGTTTCTTCTCGTGGAGCTGGAATATAGGGAGGCAAAGCTGAAGTTAAAGGAATATTTACCTGCCCTCCATGCTGTTCTTCTTCAATCACAGCTGCTCCTCCTTCCCATTCCGGTGAAGACTCGATTGTGACCAGCTCAATGTCGTCCTCCATTGCTCTAGCTCCGTCATCTTCAGGTTCCATTGTCGCAGCTTTTGATGCTGCTCCAATTTCACCTTTTGCTGTCGGAGCTGCCCTGTTGTCTAGGTTTTCCACGAGGGTTTCATCTATATTGTCGCCTGACAGCTCTGTTTGCGCTTCCCCTCGCTCTCCTTCAGATGCAGTGTCATCCCCCACTGGTTCTGCTTGTGCTGGGGATTCATATACTTCAAACGGCTCTGCCTGTGCCTCGGGTTGTTCTTCTTCTGTAGTTTTGTCAACCCCTGATGTTCCTGCCTGTGCCCCCTGTTGCTCTTCTTCAGTTTCATTCCTCCCGGATGGTCCTGCCTGTGCCCTCTGTGGTTCTTCTTCCGTTTCATCCCTCCCCCCAACTTCACTGGAGGAACTCCGGTCCTCCTGTTGTGGCGGAACCGGTAATTGCTGTAATGGAATAACCCTCAAGGGAACAGGTTGCTGTGGCCGGGTGATGAATTGCTCCCATGTTATATTATGTTGGGCCAGGGTTCTTTTAATAATTAACTTAATGAGGCCATGGTGGGTGAGGGAGGATAATGGGTGCTTTGCAGATTGGACGAATGTTGCCATATGGCGCAAATCATGCAATAGGTAAAATGGAATATTTAACAAAATGCCATGACGGAGATGAGAAAGCAAAGGAAGTTCAGAGTTGTACACAGTTTGGTATCTACCTTCGCAAGTTATGTATTTCTTGAGGAAGATAGCGACCTGGTCCCATGGCTGCGGCAGTGACTTCAATGCAATCCCTCTCCTGGATGCTTCAACTTGCTCCCCTGGAAGTAAAAATTGTTCCCGTGCAACCGTTGCAGGGACTCGACGATTAAACCAAGGTTTTCCCACCAATGGGATAGCTGTAACCTCAGATATAATGACCTCCGAAACATCTATACACAGCCCCCACACCGTGGAGTGTGTTTTAGTAAGATTCAATGCGAATTGCAGGGCTGCGTCCCGGTCGAATCCATCCAATCGTTCAAAGAACTCGACCTAGCCAGCGGCTTGAAAAATGGCCAGAACCTGCAAGTTCCGTCTAAGTTCCCGGGTATTGAAAGGTTCATGGCGAACTGGAATGCCCATGGTCCTGGCTGCAAAATAGAACTGCTGTTTCGACAGAGTACAGGATTCAGAATAGAAGTTGCAGCGCGGAGAATGCACGAATCGTTGAGCGGAGACGTTGAGCGAATGAACTAATTTGGAAAGTTAAGCGCAGAGAGGAGTTTAAAGTTTTCATGCCGAATTGGGGAAGGTGGCAGTTATTAGTATGACGTCGTACGAGGGAAAGGTTCAATCAGATATAAATGGTGGTACGAGTGAAGGTACGGCCAATCTCGTTTACATGATATCAATAGTTAGTCACGTGATAAATGAAAGCCATACCTCATAAAACTGTGCGTCGGAAGGCTGCGGAAACTGGTGGAGCATGGAGTTGGTGACGTCATGGAGCCGAACGCGTGCACAATCAGACGTGGAATCATGATGACTCGGATAAGGCACTGATTTCCTTCGCTGGTAAAACACAAGGCGTCGCATCCTCCGGGTTGAAATGATGAGTTCGCCGGCAGGACTGGGCTGAATCAGCGTCATAATTAGCAAGTTGAACAATCCTTCTGTTAACACGGGAGTTACCACTGCAAATTGCCAAAGAAATGATCACACGGCCAAAGAAAAAGCTTGTTGCAGCTGACAAGAAAGAAGTTACAGCCATCGGGAAAGAATTCGTGGCAGCCGGAAAAAGATTCACAATATCCGGGAAAAATTACGGCTGTCACGGGAAAATTTTACAGCGGCGGAAGAAACTTACGGCTGGCGGGAAAAGATTTTTCGAATATGGGAAATATGTCGCAGCCGCTGGAAAGAAATGACAGCTGTGGTGTGGAAGTGACTTGGTCAATGAGGTGGCGGCCGGGAAGTGATGTGGCGACTGCGAGAAAAAGATGTTGCAGCCGCCGAAGTTACAGCCGCCGGGATTGCAGCTGCCGGAGTTGCAGCTATCGAAAAAGATTTTGACGGCGGACGGGAAAAATTTACGGCTACCGGGAAATGGAGAATACGGTTGTGGCTGGTAAATGGAATGGCAGCTGCGGAAAAATGAGATGGCAGCCGTGGAAGATGAGGTGGCCATAGCTGGTGAATGAAATGGCAGTTGCGGAAAAATGAGATGGCAGCCGTGGAAGATGAGGTGGCAGCCGCGGAAACTGGAGTTGCATCTGCCGATGTTGCAGCCGCCGATGTTGCAGCCGCTGATGTTGCAGCTGTCGAAAAAGATTGACGGCTGTCGGAAAGGGCATTACGGCTCCCGGGAAATGGAGAATACGGTTGCCGGAAAAATATGTTGCAGCTGCTGGAAAATATGTTGCAGCTGCCGGAAAATATGTTGCAGCTGCCAAATTTTTTTTTTTTTTTTTTTTTAACACAAGGACGGCACGGAGAGATTTTCATTATGGGCCCCAAACTGATCGTTCTCCTGGCGCTTCCCTGAAAAATTTTTCTTAAAAGACAACAGCAAGCAAAGAGATCAAATGCAAAAAGAAAGAAAACGACAATTATACGCTACAGCAAGGAATTATTTATGTACAGCAAATATGATTTTCATTTTAAGATTTGGTTAAGGTAGAAAAATGTTCCTGCTCTGGTGCCAATTGGTAGTTTGGATCAGCAGCAATCTGTGAAATGAATGCATCTTTCGAAATGGGCTTCCGATACAGTCGCAGCCTGTGGCCATTAACAAGTAATGGCATACGGTTTTCATCAATGGTGACCAGGCGAACAGTGCCGTTGTCAAATACCCTGTCAACCAAATATGGACCCAGCCATCTTGTGCGTAATTTCCCTTTGAAATCTTTCTTGAATCTAGAGTCGTACAGTAGTGCCCAGTCTCCTTCATGGAAGATTTTCTTTTTAATGAATCGGTCATGCCAGTTAGATCTCTGTTGCTGAAGCAGCACAGTCTGGTCCACCGCAGCTAATCGTTTCTCATCCAGTTCATTCAATTGATTCAATCTTCTTTTCTGGGCTTCTGTTACATCCAGGTTCATTTCAATGGCTGTTTTCAGGGTCTTGATCTCAAATTCAATTGGAAAGATGGCACTCTTACCATACACCAGATCATAGGGAGAAAAGCCCGTGGTGTTGCGCCAAGTCGTGCGATATGCCCACAGTGCTTCTGGAAGTCTGTCAGCCCAATCCCTTCGATGGCTTTTAACTGTTTTAGTAAGGATTGCTTCGATAACTTTATTAGTGCTTTCCACCTGACCATTGGCCTGGGGATGATAAGGTGAAGCTATCTTGTGCTGCACATGATACTTCCGGAGCAAAGATTCAAATTGATGTGAAATAAATTGTGGTCCGCCATCGGTAACTACTTCCTTTGGTACTCCAAAACGGGTAAAAACTTCACTGTACAGGAAATCAATCACCGCCTGGTCGTTTGCCTTAGCCAAAGCTACAGCTTCTACCCACTTAGTCATGTAGTCTGTACACACCAAGATGTAAATCTTTTGTTTGGAAGGAGGGTTGATAGGACCAACAAAGTCCAATGCCCATCTATCAAACGGTTCTAGTACCACTTGGGGCTGTAAAGGCATCTGGTCTGTCTTATTAGGTTGGCCCATCCTTTGGCAGCTGTCGCAGGACTGAACATATTTTTTAGCATCTCTGAACAGTGTCGGCCAATAATAGCCCATCCGCAACGCCTTATGTCCTGTTCTTTTATCTGCAAAGTGTCCTCCGCAAGGTTCATCGTGACAGGCCTTCAGTATATGAAAGATCTCATCTTCCCTTACACATCTTCTAATTTCAAGATCAGGTCCTGTGTAAAAGAGATGGCCTTTGAGCCAACAATACCTGGCACTTTGCTGAATAATTTTTCTTTTCTCTCGTTTAGACATATGTGGCGGAAGTTTCCCTGCAGCCAAATAATTAGCAACATCTGCATACCAAGGTGAATGAGCTGAGAGTGCAAATAAATGTTCATCCGGGAAAGCATCCTCAATAGGTGAACTGTCATCACTGTTAGTAAATCGTGATAAAAAATCAGCAACAACATTTTCTTTTCCAGGTTTATCTATAATAGTAATATCAAATTCCTGTAATAATAAAAGCCACCTGGTTACTCTGGCATTAGTGACAGGTTTATTCATTAAATACTTAATGGCAGAGTGATCAGTATGCACAAATGTAGGATACCCAGTAATGTAATGCCGAAACTTATTAATAGAATAAACAATAGCAAGAAATTCTTTTTCAGTAACCGTATAATTTAGTTCAGCAGGGGCTAAGTTTTTACTCACATAATAAATAGCATAAGGTACTTGACCATCCTGCTGTCCTAGTACTGCTCCAATGGCGGTATCAGAAGCATCTGAAGAAATGTGGAAAGGTATGGTCCAATTAGGTCCCCTTAAAATAGGGGCTGTGGACAGTTTCTCTTTAAGCTTATCAAATGCTGTCTGGCATGCTGTACTCCATGCAAACTGCACATCCTTCATTAACAATGAAAACAAAGGAGAAGCAAGTTTGGAGAAGTTTTCTATGAATCTCCTGTAATACCCAGCATGTCCCAGAAAACTTCGCACCTCTTTCTGAGTTGAAGGGGTTGGTATATTCTTTATCACCTTAATTTTTGAAGGATCCACTTGAATACCGTTAGTAGAGATGAAATGTCCTAATACCACCCCCTCACTCATCATCATGTGGCATTTTTCAGTGCTCAGTGAGAGGCGAGCCTGTTCACAGCGAATTAAAACCTTCTTCAAATTTTCCAACGCTTCATCAAAATCCCTGCCATAAGGAGTGAAATCATCCATAAAAACTTCCATGCTATCATTTACCAATTCAGAAAATATGCCAATCACAGCTCTTTGGAACGTTGCAGGTGCATTGCACAACCCAAAGGGAAGCACCCTGTAGGCGAACGTTCCCCAAGGGCAGGTGAAGGTGGTCTTATCCTGATCCTCTGGAGCAATCTGGATTTGATTGTACCCACTGAATCCGTCCAGGAAGGAGAAGAACTTCTTCCCAGATAAGTTATCAAGTACCTGGTCAATAAAGGGCAGAGGAAAGTGATCCTTTTGTGTAGCCTTGTTCAGCTCCCTATAATCGACACAGACTCTCCATTTACCGTTTTTCTTGGGTACAATTACAAGTGGGGAAACCCACTCACTGTCTGAAATAGGATAGATGAATCCTGCTTCCAAGAGTTTATGGATTTCTTCCTTCACTATATCCCTCAGATTGGGGTTCATGCGTCGTTGGGGTTGACATACAGGCCGGGAGTCGTTTTTAATATAAATATGATGAGTGCACAGACTAGAAGGAATACCCTTCATGTCTGTATACTCCCAGGCGAATGCCCCCTTACGTTCCTTCAAGAGATTGGTTAGGCGCTTTTGTTCTTCTGAGGAGAGAGCAGGATTGATGTTCAAAGTTCTTCCAGGCTCTACCTCAATAGGAATACTTCTCGAGCTTTTCAATACTGGGATTATAATTGCGTCATTGGCTAGTGCTTCCTCCGTAAGCTGTTCTTGTTCTTCTTTGCCGAGGGTACTGTTCAGAAGTTGATAAACTTCCTTGTCTACAGAAGCAGGTTCGCTAATGAAATTATTAATGGCATCGTCTTCTGTTTCGTTTTTGAAAGTTAGTGCCTTCCCTATTGTTAGTAATGGCTGAACATCTTCTTCTTCTTCTTGTTCTATCCAAAGGGAGGTTTCAGTTTCTAGACTCGGCCTTGCTGGAGGGTACAGGGTAAGATTTTTGGTTTCCATGCCATCAGATATAGTCATAGATCCTGATCGACAGCTGATGCAAGCATCAGCTGTAGCCAACCAAGGTCTCCCTAAAATCAATGGATGTCCCCCCAGCTGTGATTTTGGCTGTAATACCAGAAAATCGGCAGGGTATTCCCACGAGTCTACTGAAATAACGAGGTCGTCCAAAATCCCTTCAGGTCTGATGGTGGATCTGTCTGCCAGTTCTAGGATAGTAGGGGTCGGTCTAATATTGGTGAATCCGAGTTTTTTTACAGTCTCCATTGTTATAACATTGATCGCAGCTCCTAAATCTACTAGTACGTTGGGTATCTGCGTTTGTCCTATGTGTACAGTGACAGTAGGATTGCCGGGATCCTCATACTTAGTTACAGGGGTTTTTCCAGTCATTAAAGCGGATAAATTCCCTATAACATGAACAGTAGGAGGATCTCTGGGTTTCCTTCCCGGTCTTTTAGTGCACAGGTCCCGAACAGTTCTAGCGTAGATAGGTACATCTTGAAGAGCTTGTAAAAGGGGAATCTTAACATAAAGGTTCTTCAATTCTCCTAAGAGATTGAACTGAGGTTGCCCCCCTCTTTGTGGCAGCATCAATCTCTCAGGGTAAGGTGGTTGCCTTACCAACTGGGTGGGCTGCGTGTTATCCACTTCATCGTTCAATGTTTCAGCCCTCCCATCTGAGGGATGCTCAGCATCTTCAATGATAGGAACCGGATCAACAGGATGCTGGGAACTCTCTCCTTTGTCATACACAGTTGGTGGAATATTTCCTGAAGTTACACGTTCTACTACCTTCCCAGACCGTAAGCGAATGTCATTACAAGGTACAGGGGAGAGAGAGTAGGCTGGCATATTGAGAGTTTCCAGTTGCTGGACTATTTTATTATTTGGGTTAGGGTTAGGTTGGGCAGGCAGCTGAGGCCGTATTGGTATGTTAGGCACAGGATTATTTTGCAGCTGCAGCTGCGACTGCTGAGGTAGGTATTGAGGATATTGCTGAAATTGAGGATATGGAGGATACGGTAACTGTTGAGGTGAAGGTGGTTGAGGAAACTGATTCCCAGGATGGAAGTTCCTCCATCCAGGAGACCATGAAGTAGGTTGATGAGGTGGCTGTGTCCAAGGACTCCATGAATTATAACCTTGCATCGTAGGTTGAGGATAATTCCACTGAGCATAATTTGAAGGGAATTGTGTATTTACGTTTTGCATATTAGTATTCCAATTATTCAAATTATTCAAAAATGGAAATGAATCGGGAGACATACCTTGATTCCGGGGCTGCCAGGGTTTCTTCTGTGCAATGAAGTAGGCTGAATCCACCTCTGGAGTTGATGCCTGCAGAACAGCTTTCACTTGGGGCAGCGTGGGGCATTCTTTCATATCATGATTCAGCTCGCACAATTGACATACTTGAACTTTGTCAAGGGGGCATTCTTTCAGTGGATGAGTCTTTCTACATCGGGGACAAAACACCCCTAGTGTGAGATCCTCCACTGCCTGTCTTTGCTTGGCCTTCAAGACGTCAATCTCTGAAGAGATAGAGCTCATCATTTCTGTTTTAAAATTTTCAAGAAGATTGCCTATCTCTGCACGTGTAGCTCCCCCATTGGATGACTTCTGAGTTCTATCGAAGACATCACGTTCCAGGTTATTTCGTTTATGCTGCTTATTATGCCTAGAAGATCCCCTGGAATATCTCTTACATAATTCCACAATTGTCTCAAAAGATTCTTTAGAGATATCCCCCTTTCCTAATAAATTTAGCATGTCTAAACAATCGTCCCTGATTCCTCGAAGCAGGATTATCTTAAGCACATCTAGTCCCATGTTCGTCTGTCCAGCTCTCTGCACATTGTACAGCAACCTCTCTACAAAATCCTCCAAGCTTTCGTCCTCCTTCTGTACCATTTTGAATAACTCCTCCCTCTTGTCCCTGGTGTTGCAATATTCTTGATATTTTTCCAGGAACACTTGCTTCATCTTGTTCCAATTAGCAACAGTTCCTCCCCCAAGGCTCATGAACCAACGTAATGCATTGTCCTTCAGGGTGGCAGGAAAAAGCTTCAACTTTTGAGCATCTGTGACATAATCATAGCTGCGACAGAGGATATCGAATTCAAACAGGAATTCATCTGGATCTTCTGCCGCCCTGCCATGGAAGCGGGGTAACACCGACGGTGAGATGTTTTTCATAGGAGCTGTCCCCTCGAGCTGCTGTATTGGGAATTGCAATGTAGCCATAGTTTCTGGCGGGGAATTATCTTCATGATGGTATTGTACCACTGCTTCTTCCTCTTCATTCTCATGTCTGTTATTCATCTTTTCTTCTGTATCTTCTCCTTCGTTTGTTCCTTTATCCCTTACCTCAGTTGTAACAGCTGCGTATTGTTCGGATGTAACAGCTGCGTATTCTTCGGTTGTAGCAGCTGCGTATTCTTCAGTTGCAACAGCCGAATCAGCTGTTCCTTCTTTAGCAGGAGTATATGCAGAAATCACCGCTGCTCCTGTATCTTCCACTGTAGATCCTGATGCTAACGCTCCAGGATCAGTAGGGCCTCTTTTGATAGGAGTCCCCTGTTGACGAGATCTGACAGCTGAATCAGTTTTGTCAACAAGGTCGTCAATGAATGTTCTTCTGCCCAGCGGTGGACCTCGACCACGACCCGAACCACCTGTACTGTTAGTAATTTGTGGGGTTTTGGGGGTCGGGAGGTGATCGCGTTTTACCCCCCTCGTATTCATGCGAAGCAGATCATTTCAAAAACAACCAAAAGACTGACTGAAAGCAATTATCAGATACAACTAATGACTAGTGTTTAATTTTTATCCTTCCCCGGCAACGGCGCCAAAATGTCAAGCACTCTAATTGCAGATAATTAAATATCAACACACAGAGCGTATGAAATTTATTGTCAACCCGAGAAAGTCTTTTTATTTCAAAGGACAAGTGCACAATATATGCTTAAACACAAACCATTAGAAGTGAATACTTTTATCTTCTATCATCTATGTTCATCCCAAGAATCTACGCAACCCCAATTGCCTTCTAACTGCTGTACTACAATCCTTTTCTATTATGCATCAAGCAGAACGAATATCAGATCTAATCAACGATTGCAGGAAGGAAATCTCAATTGCATTCTAAAATAATCAACTGTCTAATGAAATCAAGCTGGGAATCATGAAGCATGACCTGAACATTACTCTAGAATTTAATAAGGGAGATTGAAGCAACTGTTCTAAGATGCTGAATTGCAAAATATAAATCAATCAACACATAAAAGGAAAGCTAATTCGTAGGAACTTCTGGGATTACGTTTCAGCTGCAGGATGAGCACAACAGTGTAAACAGAAATTGAATTACATAAAACAAACCTGACTCAGTCGACTGTTATTGATACCATTTACCAATCTCACAAATAAATCATTTACTGAGAAATCCACACAATGAATATTGCTGCTGCGTACAAAAGAAAGATCAAATCATCACACAACAGAAAGATGAAATCCTAAATTAACACAGCAATCTCTGTGGAAGACGGGCCCAGTCTTCACACAGAGACGCTGGTTGAACAACACTCTCTTTAACTCAGAAGCAACTCCTTATATTAACAGAAGGATGAGTACACAGTTTCGGCTTCACTGCTAATACAAGATGAATTAATTCATTGCTGTCCAAACCCCTCGATCGAGATAATACCACATATTTATACATACAGTTGCAACATCAAAAACCTATAATTGGGCAGCCATGAAGATCTATGATCTTCAGGCGCCCTAAATAATCTAGCTGTTACAATGCGTGGCAGAACTGAAATATCCAAATATGAGAGGAGTTATCAACTGTCCCAAGAGTGGCGGTCCTTCCAGCTCACAGCTGGATTCGAGCAGCGACATTCTTAAGATAGAACTTTATGTTACAGCTGCCCTGCCACGACTATGCCTTGATTGACGATTTGAGCCCCAAGGAACCTTCCTTAAGCAATGGACGTCCCTTCCTCCGTGACTTGTTCAGCTCCGATCTTCCTGCGGTCTATTTATCTTACTACCTTCATAATTTGCATCATGTTAGCACGAATTAAGAGATGCACAGCTTAAATCATCACAATCATAAGTATTAATACAATAAAACAATAATCGGCCATACCTTGGTAATTTGGGAAATATATAAGGACAATAAGTTGAATTGCCAAGGTAATTGGTGTAAGACAAGGTAAGGGACAGTGATAAATGATGGTCAAAAAGGGCCAATTCTGGGCTCAACAGTGAGCAGGCAGCTCACTTAATGACCCAGTAACATCTGAAAAGGCCTAGGCAGCCTATAAAGGCAAATTCAAATTGGGCAGGCAGCTCTTAATCAATATTTCTGCAGAATATTTTCCTCTTGTGAATCAGGTGATTACAAGAGAGATTCGAATAGGGAGGTTAGTGGTGACTGAAATCTTAAGTCTGCATATTGTTGAGAAGAAACAGAGTTGTTGGGGAAATTCTTTGGACTACTACTCATTGAAGATTCAGAAGTTAATTGCTACAGCAAGAAGAAGTCCTAATTCCTGAGTTTCTTCCTCCTCATGGTTCAGTGAACAGGCTCGGGGGTCCTAAGATAGCACTTGAATGTTTTCAGGAGTTGGTTGGGTGGAACAGTCTTCTTGGGTTGTTTGTTGCCCTACAGATTTTCTCAAGTTCTATAGATTTTCTAACTTATCCCAGTAAATGATTCTGCTATGTTTAACTAGTATTTTCTGTTCTTCTGTTTTTGAAAAAGAATCTAATTCTAGAATTGTTTTAAGTCTAGAAGTTTAAGTTTAATGTTGAAGTTGAATTGATAAACCAATACCTCTATTTTTCCACATGTTGTTTTGAAGCATCGTACTCTAGTAGAGATATGCAAATTAAAGAGAGATTAAAGGATAGGCAGATTGCTATTATGAAATTCGATAGTTAAGAATAGTAATTCATATGTTTATTGTTTTCTGTTTTATAAGTATTAAATGTATAAGAGTTATGTATAATATTATTATATATATGTGAAATGTTTTCTTAAATCATATGAAAAGCAAGCAAAGCATAAATTCTGTATAGTTGCATTACATCTTTCTTATCAACATTATGAACATAGAATTTAGGTAGAACTCATCTCTCTATATATCATATTATGTTTTGCCATACAATAACAGAACTGCAAAACATATGGTTGAAATCATCATATCAAGAATGTTAAAAACAATCATTATACAGTTTTCACATCGCATTTTATACACAAGTTTTTCGGATCAAACCATAGTTCCTTGAAAGTTCTTTTATAAATATTTAATTTACTTCTCAAAACAGTAGAACACAACATTAGGGTTGGACCTATTGTTTTCATTACAATCGATTTTTATTGCCTTCGAAGCATCATACATTATACAGTTACTATCGATGATAGAGTACTTAAACCCTAACCAAAACAGTTACAACTTTAACCTATGCCTTTAAGCAGCTAAAAGAGACTTCGATTTACATTTCATACCCTTAGTTTTCTGTTTAATATTTTGTTTTCCAATCAACGAGAATTGTTATTATGGAATTGCCATTACCTTTCTATTCTCAGTAAAGATAAGACCTATTCTATCATTGCCCGATTTTTACAGTTCGAAATCAACAAAACAATGCAACATATATGACTTACTATCTAGAAAATAAACCCTTTAGCACCGTGTAAAAACGATAGTATAACATTGAGAGGCAGAATGCATCTCCCAGGATAGATGAGCCTCGGCTCTGTTACATTCCACATTTACACATATCAATAAGAGAAATGTTAAAATGTTTTCATTATTATAAGTTTCCATACACTTGAACGAGGAATCGAACGTTCCCAACCTCAAAACCTTACATTGTGTTCAAATGAAATTTAAAACAGGGTTTTATTCCCTTCACCATTAAATCCATAAACTTGAGTTTTACATTTTCCTCTTAGACAAAATCTAAAGCTTCGAAACAAGCACAGTGATAGAGATGAAGGTCTCTAGGCGTAGAAGCTCTAGTTTTAAAACAAAACTCTTATCAAAAGACCAATGACAGACGACGCCTTGGAAAATACTGACTTCTCTCTGTTGAAGCCAACCACATCATCTGAGAATAAAGGAGTACCTACGAAGGTATCGATAGGCCCAGAGCTTACCATGGATGGAAGCCCGCGTTCTCTCTTCAAGAACCCTTGTCCACATTTCGGTCCTCGACACCTGCAATTTGACAAAGAACCACGGATTAGAATTTGTTTACAGCAGATTTCAACAAACGAATCGAAACTTAAAAACAAAGCATTATCACTTACGTTCAAGAGCTTACCCTTTTGAATGAAGACCGATTTCTTTGCCAAACTCCAGAAAAGATGCCGAGATAGTCACTGGGAAACGAAACGAGGAATTTCCTTTACATTAGAGTTGGGTTGTCTCATTTGAACTCTCACGGAGGGTTTTAAAATCATCAACACTTAAAACAACTCAAACTAAAGACTGACCACTTATTACAATGCTATTACAAAGGTTTAAAACCTGCAACCTCTACCTACAGGATTCGATTACGAGACCTCCTGCTATTCTTTGCTAACCCTAGAAACATTCAGCAGCCTATCGGCCACATGCCGAAACAATAGGAACAAATGACAAAAATTCAATCTCATAACCCAACTCATACGACAACAGCGAGGGTTTCAAATCTACGGTCCAAACTCCACACCATCAACGATCACCATGTTGCCAGCGAGTTAGCTTTGGAATGTGCAACAATGGCATTTAATATCACTGTACAGTACAGGTTCGGTAATGCCACCTTGGCAATGGTGAATCGATCAAACAACTAGTTCAGAGAGGTATCAGAACATTTAAACTATTACACAGTGGCAACTGCAGGAACAACTACGTCGAACTCTCATTACGTGGATCGTTGGAAATTCCAGTCAGCTAGGGTATCGACCCAAACCATTAATGAAGGCCCGATTCACAACAAACAACGACGATATCGTATCAATGGCAAATCATCAACCTGTCCATCACATTAAATGGTTGTCAGCATTCGTATTCCAACGACGAGTTTCAAATATCAATATTTAACTTTATATCATTATAGAATTTGTTAAGTCAAATCCCATGTTTCGTTGGGTTCTAAGTTATATCGCATACCATATGTTATGGTGTTGGTTAGACCACTACGATGCATAGATTCTTGTAGTATCAAGTCTAAGTTACATATTACACTCTTATAGAATAACAAGTTTCAAGTTATTGTTTTTCCAAAGGTAAGTTTTATAATTCTAAAATATTTGATTTATGATTTTTGTATTGGATGATAGGATGACTATAACCATAAGTGGCATGCTTTTCATTCACGCATAATTCATACCTTATGTGGATACTCTTCATAAAAAGTTATCACATCCAACTCACAGAATCCCGATCGTATAGATCATACTAGAGAAGACATTAATATTATATTTACAATTTGGTCGGATTAATATAAATTCTATTATCATCACTATAGATAGTTTATTTTGGTAAGACATTCAATGAACTCAATGATATTCTGATAATCTTTTAGCTAACTGATTGATAAGTGTATTATCTCTTTTCAAACATTTTATTGATTTTCTACGAGACTTTGTTATTCCAGCAATGGAAAGACAAAGACAATGACAAGCCAGTTATAACCACGACTAGAATCATAGTAACTAAACCACAGTAGGATGACGTACATAGAGGACTCCGTTTGTAATGTTATGAAATCATAAGACTTATGTCTGAAAGACAAAAATTCTAACTACGGAATTCATACCTGCGTACTTGTTGAGTCGCAACAGATTTTCTAACCTTTTACCTAAATTTTGACGCTGAATTGAATTACACTCGCAATTTTAAAACTTTGTAGCCATGAAAACTTCTTACCTGTTGTCGGCACAATAGGACATGTAATTGCTTTAGCATTGCAGTTAAGTAAGCTCCAGGGTACCTCGTAGGACTCCCTTATGCATTAAAAGTCAAACTGTTAGTATCCTTGCAAAGAAAACAGTGTCGCATAAATTTACCGATCGTTTAATACATTTGTTATCAAAATCATGTGTACTGATTATATGCTAAACTGTCATTATCATTATGATGTTAAATCAGAAAACAAAAGCATGTTTAGTACTAACAGCTGTTAAATGAAAAGTTGTAACAATCAACATTTAATATTCCGCAAATCTTAAATTATCATAATTATTGTTGCATTCAAAAATTTTAAATTTTTATGAAAATATGGGATGTTACATGTGGTATCAAAGCACAGATTCGAACTCTGGGCCTGAATGAGGTTCAAAACACGCAACATAAAATTTTCCTACAGCAGAAAATTGTACTAACTTGAAAATTTAATTATTATGTTATTAAGAAATTATTTCAGTTACAGGTATGGAGAACTCGGCTGAACATTTAAGTGATAGATTTCAGCCAAACAATCACAATTCAGGACAACAGTGTGTAGAGGAAGGTCACAGGGAAATAAATAACAGTTCGACGGAACTGTTACGTGCCTTTCAAGATTTAAAAGTAGAAATCAAATCGGTGAAACTAGATAATGAAAGGATTCTGCAAGCACAAGAAAAACTAAATCAAGTGTTGTTTGAACACAGCCAAACAGAGGAACAAGAGAGAAACAATGAAGATATTTCCAAAGTTGAGGACATGCCTCACACTGATAAAAATTAGAACATAAAAATCAGCGAAGTAAAAGACAACTCAACCTCATCAGGAGATTCTATTGAAGTACGCAAAAGGAAACGTAACTATACCAGTGACAGCAGTGAAGGAGACACCAAACCAAGAAGGAAAAATCATAAGGAATATGAGCATATTTCTGGAGAATTCAAGAAGATAAGACCTCCAACTTTCAATGGAGAAACTGAGAAAGGTGAGAGAGCGGAAGCTTGGCTGTCAGGGATGAAGAAATACTTCCAGATCTACAACTATCCAGAGTTCTTAAAGGCAAAGATGGCTATATATAACTTGACCGGAAAAGCGGATATCTTGTGGCAGGACATCAAAAGGGTAAAGGGCATCAAAGATAAAGATGTAAGCTGGAGTTCCTTCAAACGATATTTCGAAAAGAAGTATCTATCTAAGCAGTACTACGAAGAAAAATCTAAAGAGTTCTATGATTTGAAGCTGGGAGGTATGAATATGAAGGAAATGAATAGTAAGTTTCTAAACTTACTGAGATATGTACCATACCTCATAGAAGAGAAACCAAAAATTCAAAGGTACCTGAGTTGTTTACCTTTCAGCATTAAAGATAGAATTGAGTACGACAGTCTTAAAATATTGGAGGAGGCTATGAGAAAGGCAGTTTTCTGTTATGATACCAATCGGAAAAGAGAAGGAATGTCAAACTGGAAAAATCATAAGCCCAACAATTTTGAGAAGAAAAAGAAAAATTTCAGATTCAGTGGAAATTCTGGATTTCAAAGGAAAAATTCTCAGAACCGGAATTATCAAGGGAACAATTCCAAAAATAATTCACAATAGAATTCTACAGCACCCAGAAATGCACCTAATACTGCCAAGACCAATGAGCCAAAGAAACATATTAAATGTTTTGAATGTCAAGGCCCCCATTACGCCTCAGAATGTCCCTTAAGGAAGCAGAAGGCAAACAACATCAACTCTATACAGACTGAACCTACTGTTGGAGACGTAGCAAGGGAGATGCCAAGAATTAACGCAACACTTGACAACAGGCAAGCAGATCATCAAATCTCCATGGTAGAGATTGAAGGTATGATACATGACCATCTTGTTACTGTTTGAATTTACCCAAGTGCTAGTTTAAGTTATATATCACCAGATATTGTGGAAAGTCTTAAACTGAAAAACTGAAAAGTTTAGTAAATCATGGCTAGTTAGACTAGCAACTGGAACAAAGAGGAAAGTATCAGATTTTATAGAAAACTGTGTGTTGTCCATGAATCATTTACAAACACACATCAAGTTGAATATTCTACCTTTAGGTTCTTATGATATTATAGTTGGGATGGATTGGTTAGAAGCCCATCATGTCATCCTGGATTGTTATGGAAAAAGTTTTACATGCTTAAATGATGAAGGGAAAACTGTAGAAATAAAAGGCATTCCAAGGAAGGTAACCCTTAGATAGATTTCAGCCATGCAAGTTAAGAGGGCAGTTAGAAAGGGATGACAAATGTTTGCAGTAAACGTGGTAAATGATGAGTTATGGATAAAGAGGACAAACTGAAATTAGAGGACATACCTGTCCTAAAGAATTTTAAAGATGTATTTCCCGAGGAGATTCCGGGATTACCACCTAAAGAGATTTAGATTTTACCATAGAGTTGATACCAAAAGTAGTACCAAACTCTAAAGCTCCGTACAGAATGAACATACTGGAGTTAAACGAATTAAAATCACAGTTGAAGGAGCTTATTGACAAGAAGTATATTAGACCCAGTGTGTCTCCTTGGGGAGCACTTGTCATCTTTGTTAAGAAGAAAGACGGAACCTTGAGACTGTGCATAGATTATCGCCAACTCAAGAAGATGACAATCAAGAATAGGTACCCTTTGCCCCGCATAGATGATCTATTTGATCAGCTACGTGGAGCAACAGTGTTTTCAAAAATTGATCTAAGATCAGGATATCATCAAGTAAGGGTTAAGGACGAAGATATTTTCAAGACAGCTTTCCGAACTCGGTATGGACATTACGAGTTCGTAGTCATGCCGTTTGGCTTGACTAATGCCCCAGCTGTATTTATGTGTTTGATGAATAATATTTTGCATAAATACTTAGACAAGTTTGTTGTTGTGTTTATAGATGATATTTTAGTGTACTCAAAAATCAAAGAAGAGCATGATGAACATTTAAGGATTATCTTACAAGTATTAAGAGATCATCAACTATACGCCAAATTTAGTAAGTGTGACTTCCACAAAGACAAAATTCAGTATCTAGGACACATAATTTCAGCAGAAGGAATCTCGGTTGACCCCGACAAGATAAGGGCCATTAATGACTGGCAAGTTCCTAAAGATGTGTCGGATGTAAGATCATTTATGGGTATTACGGGGTATTACAGAAAGTTTATAGAGAATTTTTCAAAAATTCCCAACCCCATAAATTCCTTGCAGAAGAAAGGGAAGAAATTTGTCTAGGATCAGAAGTGTGCTGACAGCTTTAAGAAATTAAAAGAACTATTGACGACAGCACCTATCTGGAGGATAGCTGATCCTAACAAGGATTTTGTAGTTTGTACAGACTCATGCAATGATGGACTCAGTGGAGTCTTGACACAAGAAGGACATGCGGTCTCATATGAATCTAGAATTTGAAAGTACATCAAAAGAACTACTCTACCTATGATTTAGAGTTATTAGCAGTTATTCATGCCTTAAAAATGTGGTGTCATCACCTTATTGGCAGAAATTTTACATTAGTAACAGATAACATGGGTCTGAAATATTTATTGGATCAGACAAACCTGAACGCTAGACAAGCTAGATGGTTGACGTTCTTAAGTGAGTATGATTTAGAAATTCAACATATTAAAGGGAAGGAGAACAAGGTTGCAGATGCCTTGAGTCGCAAGGCAAAACTAATTTTCATTTCAGCAATCAGTACTTATTCAACTGATTTGGAAAATCATATTCTAGAAAAAGGTGAAACAGATGAATAATACAGAAAAATGAAGGAAAAGACAGCAAACATCAGTTCTGAAAATTGTATGGCAGATTATAGAATAAAGGAAAACGGTTTATTACTGTTTAAAAATAGATTGTATGTACCAGATATACCAGAAATAAAATTTTTGATATTAAATGAGATGCATAAAAGTCACTATTATGGTCATCCAGGTTATCAAAAGACCATTACTATGCTGAGAAAAGAATACTATTGGCCCAGAATGAAGGACGAAGTAGCAGAGTACATTGCAAAATGTTTGAACTGTCAGAAGGTGAAGGTTGAACACCAACATCCTGTTGGATTGTTGCAACTATTACCAATACCAAGTTGGAAATGGGAAGTGATTAACATAGATTTTATTACTAGATTACCTAAAAATCAGAAACAACATGATTCTATCATGGTGGTGGTGGACAAACTCAGCAAGGTAGCACATTTCACACCAGTGAAGACTACTCATAAAGCTCCAGATATTGTAGAGATCTTTATGAAACAGATTTTTAGACTACATGGAATACCGAAGGTAATAATTTCAGATCGTGACTCGAAGTTTACAGGAAACTTCTGGAGGTCACTGTTTAAGGGATTGAATACAACTTTAAATTTCAGTACAACATTTCATCCACGGACAGATGGACAAACAGAAAGGGTAAATCAAGTGTTAGAAGATTTAATAAGAATTTATGTTGAGGATTGGCCTGGTAAGTAGGAAGATTATCTGCACTTAGCAGAATTTGCTTATAATAATCATTGTCATGCTTCAGCCAGACTTAGTCCTTTTGAAATTCTTTATGGTAGGAAATGTGATACACCTATTTCATGGAATGATCCAGTAAATAGAGTTGTTTTAGGACCTGAATTATTGCAAGAGTTAGAACTAATTGTGAAACAGGTGCAAGGACATTTAAAAGCTGCCCAAGATAGGCAGAAAAGTCAAGCAGATTTGAAAAGAACTCATAAAGAGTTCCAGGTTGGTGAACATGTGTTCCTCAAGGTAAGGCCGAAAAAGAGTTCACTGAAATTGGGGAGTTGTGCCAAGTTGGCACCTAGGTATTGCGGTCCTTCTGAAATATTATCTAAGGTTGGAGCAGTGGCATACCAACTGGCTTTTCCACCTAACCTGAAAATACATAATGTTTTTCATATATCGTTTTTAAAGAAATATGTGCATGATACTACTTATGTTGTAAACTGGAATGATGTACAGGTGGGACAAGACGGATATTTTTTGGTGGAACCGGATTGTATCCTCGAAAGGAGGGAAACTATTCTCCAGAATCGCAGCATTGGGCAAGTGAAGGTGCAATGGAAGCACCTTAGCCCAGAAGAGGCAACCTGGGAGTTGGAGAGTAGTATGCAGGAATCATACCCAACTCTGTTTTAGGAATATTCAAGGAGTGATTAGCCAACATCGAGGACGATGTTGAGACTTAAGGGGGGGTGTATGTCACCTACCCAAATTTATGAGAATTATTATTTTATTTGCAAAATACTTTATGTTAAATTTAATTACAATTTTTTGTAATTATGATCAGTTTTGATCATGGATGAATGTAATTACTGAATATTATTATTTAAATAAATTAATTAGGAGACAAACACCCAAGAGGACTGTTGAATGAGTGTTCACTGACCCACTAGGAGGAAAGGAAGTTGTTGGAAGGTATGGGACACATGGCAGCAGTTGCATCACACCACTAACTGTTGGTTATGGGACAGGAACCCCTAAAAATAGGGCATTATCCCCCAGGTGGAGGGAGTGAGTAGGCAGCTCATTTAATGACCCAGTAACATCTGAAAAGGCCTAGGTAGCCTATAAAGGCAAATTCGAATTGGGTAGGCAGCTCTTAATAAATATTTCTGCATAATATTTTCCTCTTGTGAATCAGGTGATTACAAGAGATATTCGAATAGGGAGATTAGTGGTGACTGAAATCTTAAGTCTATATATTGCTGAGAAGAAACAGAGTTGTTGGGGCAAGTCTTTGGACTGCTACCCATTGAAGATTCATAAGTTAATTGCTACAGCAAGAAGAAGTCCTAATTCCTGAGTTTCTTCCTCCTGGTGGTTCAGTGAACAAGCTCGGGGGCACTTGACTATTTTCAGGAATTGGTTGGGTGGAACTGTCTTCTTGGGCTGTTTGTTGCCCTACAGATTTTCTCGGGTTCTACAGATTTTCTAACTTATCCCAGTAAATGATTCTGCTTTGTTTAACTAATATTTTATGTTCTTCTGTTTTCGAAAAAGAATATAATTCTAAAATTGTTTTAAGTCTGAAAGTTTAAGTTTAATGTTGAAGTTGAATTGATAAACCAATACCTCTATTTTTCCACATGTTGTTTTGAAGCATCGTACTCTAGTAGAGATATGCAAATTAAAGAGAGATTAAAGGATAGGCAGATTGCCATTATGAAATTCGATAGTTAAGAAGAGTAATTCATATGTTTATTGTTTTCTGTTTTATAAGTACTAAATGTAAAGGGTTCTGTATAATATTATTATATATATATGAAATGTTTTCTTAAATCATATGAAAAGCAAGCAAAGCATAAATTCTGTATAGTTGCATTACATCTTTCTTATCAACATTATGAACATAGAATTTAGGTAGAACTCATCTCTCTATATGTCATATTATGTTTTGCCATACAATAACAGAACTGCAAAACATATGGTTGAAATCATCATATCAAGAATGTTCAAAACAATCATTATACAGTTTTCACATCGCATTTTATACACAAGTTTTTCGGATCAAACCATATTTCCTTGAAAGTTCTTTTATAAACATTTAATTTACTTCTCAGAACAGTAGAACACAACATTAGGGTTGTACCTATTGTTTTCATTACAATCGATTTTTATTACCTTCGAAGCATCATACATTATACAGTTACTATCTTTGATAGAGTACTTAAACCCTAACCAAAACAGTTACAACTTTAACTTACGCCTTTAAGCAGCTAAAACAGACTTCGATTTACATTTCATACCCTTAGTTTTCCGTTTAATATTTTGTTTTCCAATCAACGAGAATCGTTATTATGGCATAGCCATTACCTTTCTATTCTTAGTAAGATAAGACCTATTCTATCGTTGCCCGATTTTTACAGTTCGAAATCAACAAAACAATGCAACAAATATGACTTACTATCTAGAAAATAAACCCTTTAGCACTGTGTAAAAACGATAATATAACATTGAGAGGCAGAATGCATCTCCCGGGATAGATCAGCCTCGACTCTGTTACATTTCACATTTACGCATATCAATAAGAGAAATGTTAAAACATTTTCATTATTATAAGTTTCCATACACTTGAACGAGGAATCGATCGTTCCCAACCTCAAAACCTTACATTGTGTTCAAACGAAATTTAAAACATGGTTTTATTCCCTTCACCATTAAATTCATAAACTTGAGTTTTACATTTTCCTCTTAGACAAAATCTAAAGCTTTGAAACAAGCACAGTGATAGAGATGAAGGTCTCTAGGCGTAGAAGCTCTAGTTTTAAAACAAAAATCTTATCAAAAGACCAGTGACAGACGACGCCTTGGAAAATATCGAGTTCTCTCTGTTGAAGCCAACCACATCATCTAAGAATAAAGGAGTACCTACGAAGGTATCGATAGGCCCGGAGCTTACCAGGGATGGAAGCCCGCGTTCTCTCTTCAAGAACCCTTGTCCACATTTCGGTCCTCGACACCTGCAACTTGACAAAGAACCACGACTTAGAATTTGTTTACAGCATATTTCAACAAACGAATCGAAACATAAAAATAAAGCATTATCACTTACGTTCAAGAGCTTACCCTTTTAAATGAAGACCGAGTTCTTTTCCAAACTCCAGACAAGACGCCGAGATAGTCACTGGGAAATGAGACAAGGAATTTCCTTTACATTACAGTTGGATTGTCTCATTTGAACTCTCACGGAGGGTTTTAAAACCATCAACACTTAAAACAACTCAAACCAGAGACTGACCACTTATTACAATGCTATTACAAAGGTTTAAAACCTGCAACCTCTACCTACAAGATTCGATTACGAGACCTCCTGCTATTCTTTGCTAACCCTAGAAAAATTCAGCAGCCTATCGACCACGGGCCGAAACAATACGAACAAATGACCAAAATTCAATCTCATAACCCAACTCATACGACAATAGCGAGGGTTTCAAATCTACGGTCCAAACTCCACACCATCAACGATCACCATGTTTCCAGCGAGTTAGCTTTGGAATGTGCAACAATGGCATTTAATATCACTGTACAGTATAGGCTCGGTAATGCCACCTTGGCAATGGTGAATCGATCAAACAACTAGTTCAGAGACGTATCATAACATTTAAACTATTACATAGTGGAAACTGCAAGAACAACTACGTTGAACTCTCATTACATGGAGCGTTGGAAATCCCTGTCAGCTAGGGTATCGACTCAAACCATTAATGAAGGCCCGATTCACAACAAACAACGACGATATCGTATCAATGGAAAATCATCAACCTGTCCATCACATTAAATGGTTGTCAGCATTCGTATTCCAACGACGAGTTTCAAATATCAATATATAACTTTATATCATTATAGAATTTGTTAAGTCGAATCCCATGTTTCGTTGGGTTCTAAGTTATATCGCATACCATATGTTATGGTGTTGGTTAGACCACTACGATGCATAGATTCTTGTAGTATCAAGTCTAAGTTACATATTAGACTCTTATAGAATAACAAGTTTCAAGTTATAGTTTTTCCAAAGGTAAGTTTTATAATTCTAAAATATTTGATTTATGATTTTTGTATTGGATGATAGGATGACTATAGCCATAAGTGGCATGGTTTTCATTCATACATAATTCATACCTTATGTGGATACTCTTCATAAAAATTTATCACATCCAACTCATAGAATCCCAATTGTATAGATCATACTAGAGAAGACATTAATATTATATTTACAATTTGGTCGCATTAATATAAATTCTATTATCATCACTATAGATAGTTTATTTTGATAAGACATTCAATGAACTCAGTGATATTCTGATCATCTTTTAGCTAACTGATTGATAAGTGTATTATCTCTTTTCAAACATTTTATTGATTTTCTACGACACATTGTTATTCCAGCAATGGAAAGACAAAGACAACGACAAGCTAGTTATAACCACGACTAGAATCACAGTAACTAAACCATAGTAGGATGACGTACATAGAGGACTTCGTTTGTAATGTTATGAAATCATAAGACTTACGTCTGAAAGACAAAAATTCTAATTATGGAATTCATACCTGCGTACTTGTTGAGTCACAACAGATTTTCTAACTTTTTACTTAAATTTTGACGCTGAATTGAATTACACCCGTACTTTTAAAACTTTGTAGCCATGAAAATTTCTTACCTGTCGTCTGCTCAGTAGGACATGTAATTGCTTTAGCATTGCAGCTAAGTAAGCTCCAGGGTACCTCGTAGGACCCCCTTATGCATTAAAAGTCAAACTGTCAGTATCCTTGCAAAAAAAGCAGTGTCGCATAAATTTACCGGTCGTTTAATACATTTGTTATCAAAATCAAGTGTACTAATTATATGCTAAACTGTCATTATCATTATGATGTTAAATCAGAAAACAAAAGCATGTTTAGTACTAACAGCTGTTAAATGAAAAGTTGTAACAATCAACATTGATTATTCCGCAAATCTTAAATTATCATAATTATTGCTGCATTCAAAAATTTTAAATTTTTATGAAAATATGGGATGTTACAAAAGTGCAATGCAATGAAATTGAAAAAAGTGTTTTATTACAAATAAAGATTTGAGGAAGACATGAAAAAATTGTTTGGTCAAAGGACTTAGTAATTAATCCCTAAATCTCATTCGATTATATTAATTGTTAGAAATTTCATAGAGATCTCCCTACAAGTATTCTATTTGCTTATGGAAGTTCAAGGAAGACTGCAACTGTACCAGGTCGCACAATCAAATCCATCCAAGGTGCAAACACATCTGTGACATTAGAAAACCACTTGCCTTCTCGACATATTCTTCTATGGGATTCCACTCTTAATACTGCCAAGCCTAAATACGGAGGAGTCCCCACAATTGTTCACTTGCATGGAGGATTCACCGAACCTGAGAGCGATGGGAACTCAGTGGCGTGGTTTACAATGAGATTCAATGAAACAGGATCGACATGGAAGACAAACATAATAAAGTGTCAAATAAGAAGTCAAATTATTTTGATGAATGAATGATCCCTATATAATCCCTCTATGGCATGGCTAATAAAGGCTTCTATGTGATGTAAGATACCCTACAATAAATAAACCCTATCAATTCTTGCAGGTTTGTACTTTGGGCTTTTCCTCTGGTTTGACCATGTAAATTGTAGGTCTCCTTGGCCATTTGTTTTAGCGAATACCAATATATTTGATTATGGATTCCAACCTTTCGTTATTTGCCAAGATTTATCTCATTTGTTTGTTCCAGAAATTCCAGAAGGGATTATTTCATCGTATTCCCCTTCCCATCCCATTTTAAGTCATGTTCAAATCAAAAGTGAGATGAAAAACCATAATTCTATGTTATCAACTTAGCTTTCTCTTGGAACCATACATAGGTATTAGATTTTCTTTTTCATTGGAATCTACTTATTCTATTATATAAACATCAATATACAATTTTGAATTGGCTGCAAATTGAATGACCACGGACCGGAATTACATGTCTTTGAATTTATAGATTTTTCAATGTCTAGATGCACAAACAATAACAACAAGAGATTGCATAATGTAATATGTATAAGTTTCTTCAGAAATACAACATCAAAATCAAATGCCACCCTTAAGCAAAATCACCTTCAACTAGCTTGCCTTCCCTGATCAATATCATGAAGAAAAATATGTATCAAAACATATATATTGAATTGATATGATGATCGAATTTCTGTAAAATGAATGAATCCCCAGAGAACTTGTCAAAATTTGATGGGTGCATGAACTAAAAATAAACAATAATTCATTCAAATTTGATGACCTAACTCATTCATATTTGATGAGCTGTCAGTAAATATTTTAAGAGGTAAGTAGATGAGACGTACAACCAACTACATTGAAGTTATCAGGGATCACCAAGGTAGAAAAATACGCAACATTGGATTTACGCATCCATCTTGCTAAACAATTGTTCACGGCCTTGTGCAAGAAGCTCCTCTATTAGTTAGTAACTTCTTGTCATTCTTCCTAAAGCATCCTTTCTCTCGCAATAGCAGGTGACAATGTCGGAGACATTGCCACCTCGTGGCTCTTGTTTACAAGATACGATCTTGCAAGTTGAAAATTGTAATCGACGGATCTTTGTATGCCTTGCTAGAACTTGCTAGTTTCCTGTTTTAAGTTGTCCGGAGTTTTTGATGAAAAAACAACTTTCTCTATCTTTGTATTTTTTATTGGTGAAAAGTCATAGTGGCTATGCATTTTTGTAAAAGGAATGTTGGAACACTGTGGTCCCATTTTTGTTGGTAATATTTGAAAATATTGTTTTCACATAATTGTTGTTTTTGCTGCAACAATGGTAAATATATTGTATACTTTGATTCCAAAGGAATAAAAAATATAATATTTTTCAATGTGAAAAAAAATTGAAAATTGTAATGTTATTATAACCAATTAAATTTTATTGTGATTATTAGAGCACCCAATGTGTTAGTAGTCCTTTTCTCACCAATGCTTACCCATTTGGTGTTGTTTCCCTTATTCATGCAAATTTCTTGGAAAGGTAGACACAAACTTTTGTGCAAGTCATGAACACAAATACATTCTTAATCATTGAATTCAGGAAAATGGGCTCTTTGTACCTTGAATTGAGACGAGGTTTTATTGGGCTAGGTGTTTGTATTCTCTGTTTCCAAGATACAAAATCAATGTCCCATCTTTTTGTCACTTGTCCATTTATAAACCGTGTATGGAGTACTTGTCAAGAGATTCTAACTTTTAAAGAAATCTAGAACAAGGTGAATTTTCAGGAAAGTATGAATAATTGGTTTCATAGTAAACCCAAATTCAAAGAGCTTCCTTTATTTGTCTTATGGGAATTTTGGAAAAACGGGAACATGTTCATTTTTTAAAGGAAATTGCACTCCTTTACACAGGTGGCGTTTAGAGTTATTGCACTTTTTAAAGAATTCAGCTTCAACAAGGAAAAGGTGAACTGCATAACCCTTCTACATCCAAACTTTGATGTCTCCTGCTCAGTAGGATTTTTTGATGGTGCTCAGAAAAATAGTTTAGGTGGAGCCGATATGGTGTTAAACATAAAATTGGGACATTCTATCAAGTTCAAGATGTGTGTTGCTGGTACAGGTTGTAATACACAAGCAGAATTGCTTGCTTTATGGAGTCTACTTTGGTTTTCCAGAAAGAAGGGAATTCAATATTTACAGGTTATGGGGGACTCTCTGGTGGTTATAAATTGGATTTCCAAGAAAGCAAATCTTAAAGTGCTTCATCTATCACATTGGATGAACAGAATTTTGGATTTGAAGGATGACTTCTCACAACTCTCCTTTACACATATTTATAGGAAATTCAACAAAGAAGCTGACATACTTTCAAAGGATGTTGTGGGTCTCATGGATGGCATTCTACACTTTGAGGAATTCATGGAGGGAAGAACAATTGATGTGGGAGAATTTAAATTGTTTTAGTTTTTTGAATAGTTCTTTTTTTGGGGGAAGTTTGTTTGTTTGTTTTTTTTTTTTTTTTTTTTTTTTTGGATTGTAGTCAATCTGATCTAAGGTTATATGTGTTTGATGGTTTTGTTTTTGTTTCTTGGTAGACCATACCTTACCGACAATAAAGTGCTAATAGTTTGCATTGTAAAAAAAAAGACAGTGGGATAGGCAGATCGGAAGGCTATATTGTTCTTATAATGATGTAACTTTGATTCTCTCTAAATAACAAGTTACTTTTTTTGGCTTGAAAAAAATATATAATGCAAGACATGGCATAATGGATGACGCAAAATTCGATGCCAAACAATAATTTAAAAGTATACATCTTAATTTGTATTTATAAAAATAAAAATAAAAAAGACAATGGAATGGAAAAGAGAAAGGAAAGAGAAAATTGTATTTCATAGATTAATTGTAGAATTGTGAGATTTGTGTCTTGAAATAAGATTTAGTTGGAGGCAATGTGATTAATTAAGCATAGTACTCAAGATAAATAGACATTTAAATCATGTTATGTTGACAATGGAAATTTTAAATGAAAGTTAGTTAATAAAATATTTTTATGAAAGATAAGATGTTTGATTATTAAAATTAAGTTTCGACAAAAACATATATAATGACAATGGAAATTATAAGTGCAATATAATTAATAAATTATGTGTTTTTTTCTTTCCGTAGAAAAAATCATAATTTCATTATCCTTGCATAGTACAAAATTACATTTTGCATATTATATGCATATACATATATTCATATACATAAAAAAAAAATCATAATTTCATTATCTCCTTGCATAGTACAAAATTACATTTTGCAAATTATATACATAAGCATATATTAATATACATAAAGAGCTCATAGATCGGCAGATAGAGCTCAACTCTTTCAGTTTATCATCATAAAAAAATGGGGGCCTGATAACTCCCTTAACACATATTAAGGATTGTACAAAGATCATACATCATTTCCTGTGAATTTAAAATACCAATTTATAAACAAAAAGTAGTACATCTATATATTGCCAAGAATAGTTATGTTCGGAGAAAAAAGAGTGTAAAAATCATATATTAGATCATGCTCCTAATAACCCAGTCCCTTCGAGAAAGGGCCAATGGTAACATTGATATTGTTGTCTGCTACAATGTTCAGTGATATGGAACTGCCTTTTAGCCAACTGAAGGCCTTCTTTAGATAAAGCATCGACATTCATGTTGTGTTCCCTGTAGACGTGCATACAAGAGAAAATATCAAAATTTGATTTTATAAGAAGAATCTCATCCAAGAGAGGGCCCAACCGAGAGTTTGTGCATCTTTGTGAGCCTTTTATAGCATCGAGAGTTTGTGCATCTTTGTGAGCCTTTTATTGCACCGAGAGTTTGTGCATCTTTGTGAGCCTTTGTAATGAGAGGCTCTACATCCCAGCATGGGGGAGATGTTGTAACGCATAACATTGTGTAATGTTATGTAAGATGTTGTTCCCATAAAAAAATGCAAATGATGTCGATTATATAAACTAAATTATATTGATTTCATTTTAAAACTAAATATATTAAGCACTGAGAGGGATCAAATATCTTAAAATGTAAATTTTTTCTTAATGAATAAAAATTTAAGATAAAAAAAAAATTACACCTCAAAAAATTGGATGCCTCTCGATGCTTGATAGATCCAGTTTAAGATGGATCCATGCTAATCCAATTAATAACCAACATTGAATCACCAAAAAATTGAGCTCTGACATCGTTTTTCCAACACAAAGAGACATAGTTGTTTGAACCTTCCCCAAATCCTATCTAATAAATCATGTATTATGATAACAATGGAATTTTTAAGTGAATGATCAGTTGATTCTTAAGGAATGAATTCATCAATTTGTTAAATTTTTTGTAAGAATAATTAATTAAAATTAAGTTTTTACGGAAGATATATTTTATTTTAAATAAACAATAATTAATGATTCAAATTAAGATAGCTAATAAGAGATTTTTATGAATCTCCAGCTTGTTGAATACCTTCAAGGATAATTAGTTAAAATTGAGTACACATACCTTCTAAAAATGATGGGTTAAAATTAAGTTTTGGTTGAGCATTAAGAGATTTCTGGATTTGCAAGGACTAATAAGAGTATATAAAAAGTTAAAAAGTCAAAATATTATATATTTTTCACAAATTTATTGAGCAGCCGTAAACCAGAAAAGTCAATTAAAAGAAAAAGCCTTTATGAAAGTAATTACGTTGTAGGGAAGGAATTAATTTATATGCTTTATGGTGTGTGGGGGTAAAGAGAGAATGGATGACTTTTTCCAATGCGAAAGTGCCTAGGTATATAAGAAAATCAAAATGCATAGGCTCTACACAGTAGAAGTAGAAGAGATAAAGTTGATTTTGCAGTATTTTGATAATTGCAGAGAGTTGACTTTTGAAATATGCCCGAATCTCGATTTGGTTATTCATTGCATCACAGATGCCTGCATTAACATCCAATCAGGTAAGGGAAATCTAACAGTCGACAGCCATTTTTCCTGAGTTTTTGGTGTCACTTTTTTGGCTGGAATTATGAACAGCAACGCGAAAGGATTACTGATAGGAGTGGTGGGCATGGCCATTACCTTCTCGGCATACGACCAGACTGCAATGTCTTCAACTCAATGTTTAGTACTTGGGTTGTTCGTTCTACTGTTTGGTCTCCTTGTGAAAGAAGGTTTTGTACCTCTCTGATATTCTCATTTGTATTTTTGGTTTTTAGCACAGGCTAAATGGCAGAATAGCATTTGCTTGGTAGGGTAATCACAATTTTAGAATAATGCCGGTTGGAGTTTCATAATCTTGCTTCTCGGTACTAAAGACTATAGACATAATGAATCTGTGAAGAGAAGGTGGAGATTACTTTGAAGATGCGCTTCTGTCTTGTATATTTTGTTCATGCTTGGTTATGATTTGCCTGTAGAATTTTGGGGTTTCTCTTTTAATTTATTGCCTTTAGTTCTTGAGGTTTTGGTCTTCATATAAATTAGTTTAGGTGACTGTACAATGACCCGTGTGTTGGGTCAGAGCAAGGCATACAGTTTTTACAGCGATATCCAAGAATTTAATCAAGCATACACCCCAGCCCTCTTAGTTAATCAAGCAATGATCCCTTTTTAAAGAGCAATTACTCTGTTGAATTCTGATGGGAAATTCTTGTAATTGTAAACAAAAATGTGTCTGCCTTAAATTGAAATGATTTTGTTCAGTTCTTATCTTGTGTTTCTTTTGGAGGATGGGTCAACCCCTTTTTGACTGTAGAGGGTAGGAGTTCTTACAGCTCTAAGACACAAAGACCTTAGGTTACAAAGACATGAATGGGTATCTATTCTGTCAAATTTACCCAAGACTTGCACTTGCAAAGACCACATTAATTATCAGTACCTCCACATTAGCACAAACCAGTGCTTATCACATTATCAAACAAAAAGACTTTGTCAATTGCATTATCATGGGATATCCACCTTATCATGGAGAGCATGGCCACTGGATTTGAACCTGGATCATGGCCTAAATATATTGTGCAGTACTACATTATTTTCCCAGACAGTGGGAAGTGATCCTTAGTACAACTTTAGTTTTAACTTTTTTTAATGTTTTAGGTTTCATGCTCCCTCCCATACATTGCTCCATGAGAGTGCAATAGGTGACATCAAGCAGATCACCATTGCCACTAAACCAAATTCTTGTTGAAAGTCCTGAACCTTGTAACACTCCTGTATCTTTAAACTTTAGAATTTTACCAGTGTTTGTTCTCCAATGCTGTGTATTGTCTATATTGTAAAACATCAAGAAACTTTACGAGATTTTATGGGCTTCACAGTTGGACCAAGGATCCCCAGGATACTCTTTTATTCAGATTTGATATCTAATTCTGAAGCACTAGGATCTCTTTCTGACAAGACAATTTGGCTCATAAGCTTTATTATAGTTTCTGATGATATACACCTGGAGGCCGGGGAGACTCGGGGTTCAACGTTCAAACTACACAGAGCGCTTTTCGTCCAAGTAAAAGCCTGACCTGATACTGACGAAGTAGCATCCATACTGCCAAAAGTTCTTAACATAGAGCTCTTGAAGCACCAGTTTGTCCAAATATGGGTAGTTGTAAGCAATCTCCAGTTTGCATTTCTGTTTTACACATTAAAGCTCATCTGTAAATTTCAAGACCCAGAAGTTGTGAGGAATAAAAGATCTTATGACCTAAGCCAGGTCATAAATTACTACTATTAAGCAAACCAAGAAAGAGGAGCCAATAACTGAACATTTTGAACCTTTGGTCATCTATCAGATTTTGAAGCAACTCATAAAAAATATTAATTTAGATTCCAAGTCTTTAGGTTTGTGCTGATTCTGACAATGTTGCTCCAGACTATATTGTGGTGAAAGTGTTAATGCAAGAACAAGCACTGAGAGAAAATAAATTATTGACTGCCATATTTTGTTTCATGCTGCATAGCACCTCCGCAGTTGATGTTAACTGCCAATAGTCACAGACATCCTTCCACTGAAGTAATGGATTGTTGTATCCTATAAGCTGAAAAATCTAATTCAACTGTAAGTTAAGGAATTATAGCTCTCACAAGTTCCTAAATTTTTTACTTAGAACTGGTCATCAAAGACACAATTAGGAGAGAAAATATGAGAAAAGTATGTCCACTGAGAAATAATATTGTCCACTAAAAGAGCCTCAAAATATCATTGAATCATACAGTAGTACTGCTTCCTATTGTTGCTTGGAAAAGTTCTATCTTGCATTAGGAACAATTTCAAGAATGCAATATGCTACATGAATGTATTGTGTCAAATGTTTTTGAGTTTATTAGATGACATATGCACTATATGATGATGTTTAAGAAAACAGGTTATTTACCATTCATCCATCTAAATTTTCGTGAATATTGGAATATACTTTGGTAAAAAATGGCTAATATTTAATATATATTATTAGCTAATAGAAATGTTATAATTGATCCATCTCCCAAAGAGAACAATTTGGCAAACAAACCCCACAAAGCTTTACCTTTTTTACAATGGATTCCCAATGTCATTTATCCAGTGCAAGGACACACAAACATTCCTTGTGCATAATTGTATATACTATATCCATCAGTTCCTCTTTGATAAGTTGTTGACTCTCCACTATTGTCTATCATCTTTCTAAAGCTTTCCTCTGGTTCTCCTTTATTTCCCCATACTTGTAATGTTTGCACTGGGAGTCTATCATCTTTCTAATGCTTTCCTCTGGCTCTCCTTTACTTCCCCATACTTGTAATGTTTGCACTGGCAATGGTACTTCACAATATGTAATTGAGTTTGAAGCACCTTCTTTTACCCTATGCCTAAGCTGTATCATATAAAACATGATCTGAAACACTCACATACAAATTTGGTTTCTTCCCTTGTAATCTTTTGACATCACCCCTACATAAATTGCCTTCATCAGAAAAACTCACCATCTATATATTATGCAATAGTGTCATTCCTCTATGCGTATGCTTATGTGTATGCTTATGGAAATAATACCTATATAAGTCTGAGTATCACCTAACACTGCTAGACTTACTGACCCTCTATTCATAGTTGTCCTAAAAAGGGATTACACTAAGGAAGGATGACTCGTCTCGGTAACTAGAGATATAAGAAATAGAAGACACCGGAAGATCAATTCTTTACATAGCCTGCCTATGAGTTGACTAGATTATTAGCCAAAGACCCTTACTACCCCGGAAAATAAATATCTCTTATAATTACTTTCTTAGCTTCATTAGGGAAAATTATAGAAGCTAACCTTTCCCGATCGAAGCTTTCTGAGCCATGACCAAACTTCTTTATCATCAGGTCCTTGATGCTTAGGTCGTCATTCCCTTTGATGTTTAGGTGAGGTAACCCTCAAGGTAGTTTAGGGAATACATATTATGCAATAGTGTCTGTGAATTGTGAAACATTACACGAAATTAGATTAAGGAAATTTATTTTGCCTTATAATATTGAGATGCAATCAAAGTGATGTCTATAACGAAATATTAACAAGCATAAAAATAGATTTTTGCTTCCACTCTAAGACTTTAACCAGTTACAATTTTAGAACTATTCCTTTCAGATATGTTAAACCTCCCTAAAACCATATTAGCGAACCTCCCTTCTCTTAAAGTTTTTTAATAGACTTTAGTAGTTTAAATGCAGAAATTCAGATCTCATACTAATCTATTTGAGCTTTCAGAAAGAGGACAGTTCTTGTTTTCATCCTAACCTGTGTAAAGAGAAACCAAGCTATATCCTACTTGGTAGATAATGCCCACAAGCACCTCAATTCAGTCCTATGACTTCAAGCGAATATTCAAATGTGTGAACCCAGAGAAGTCTTTATCAAGGACTTATACTTGGGAAGCATCATCCAACATTAAACTCTCTGACCATAAAGACTGCAATTCCTGAAACTGAATGAGGAGAAAGAAAACATGGACGTGTGTAAGAGATATAAAATAAGAAAACAACACGGAGAAGCGTGACTTAAAGGACTCCAACAAACTTACTGGAAAGCATTTAAACAGAGATTTATGCCTCATCCTAGCAATGTTCATGTGGTCATCTAGCCACAATATATGCAGAATACTGAAGCCTTTCTGGCATGCCATTAATGAATAGATAGGATGCACATATCAAAAGGATAAAAGGTTTTGAAGTTATAAACTTCATGTCAGTTCAGTGACAAATGGCAGTTTTAAATGAGGATCTAGAAAGGACAAAAATAACAAAAACTAATTATATGTTATTTATTGCCCCTTAACCGCAAACTCTTATATAATCACACAAACTCTTATATAACCACACAACCAGAGTGAAAGAGAATTCTACATGTAATACATGAGATGATACAAATCAAATATCCAAATCTCATACCAATCGATTCTCACTGCTATTGATCATGTCAGTCCTAGTATCAAGATATAATAACTTGCGACATAGTCTGGTCCTTTTCTTGTGTTTTGTGTCTTATTTTTTAACGGATGAAGGATTCTATCTTGCTCCTTTGCATTGGAATGAGAAAATTATTATGCATGGCCAAACTACTGATTGTGATTTCAATTTATGGACAAAGACTACGAGGCTACTGAAATCTTTTAAGGCTATAGTTAGACTATACAAACCCAACCTAATAATGTCAAACAGATTACAAAAAAATTTACGAGAAAACTATCTGCAATTGCGTCTTGAGATGATAAGAACATAAATTGTCAGGTTCTCTGAAGTTTAAAACTTTTCTAAGTGAATAGCGAATGCAGCATAATTTCACTGTTAATGTTTACAAATTTAAAATCCTGTCCCCGTGGAGAGAAACAAAATTATTCAAATATTTGTCAAACATCTTAAAACCCTTACTTATTCGTAGACTGTGGCTGCCTACTGCTGTCTAGCTTCAAATGGGACACAACCGCAACAGATTCCAGGAACACACCTTGTCATAAGTTAGAACTCCTCAGATGAAACTTGTAAGAGATTGCATGAAGTTGAAAGGAAAATTTCCCAAAGAATGCCAATTAGGATTCATTTCCTGCTTATATGGCGTTTAAAGTCACCACATGGTCCTTTATGCACTAAAATTCCTATTCAAATCCTCCTATATAACCCGTTTAAACCTGGAAGGAAAGCCAAATAAAATCAAGAAATCATGTTTGATTTTGCTTCAGGTTCATGTTTAACATCCTCCGTTAATCTGGTAATAACATCATTTTTCTCTGGTAATAACATCATTTTTCTTAAATTGAGGATTTCATTTTACATTAATATGATTAGTAAAACATAAATGCATCCTTCTTCATCAATTTGGTATTAGCATTATTGCATCGAGAGTAACAAGGTGTTCTATAGCCTAATATGGGAGATGTAACGCGTAACTTTTTCCAGCGAATGTAACGCGTAACGTTGTATAATGTTATGTAACATATTGTTCTCATAATAAAAGAAATAAAAATGTAAATTATGTCGGCTTAAAAAAAATTCGACAATTTTTTCTTAATGTGTAAAATAATTCAGATAAAAAAATTTACACCTCAATCAATTGGATCCCTCTTGGTGCTTGATAGATCTGGGTTTAAGATGGATCTATGCTAGTTAACATCATTTAGAGTTCTTATAAACGTCTTCATCATTTGTATTATTTTCTTTATAATGCCTTCTTAAATGCATGTTTATCAAAACAACTATATCTCTTACTAAGGATTTCATTTTACATTAATACAATTAGTAAAATATGAAAATTTGATGTAAAAATTTCTGAAAAAATACAAGGGTTTTTTTAGTCTTTAGCAACATTACAATATGTTTTTCTCTTTACAAAATATGTGTTAGGTTAATCATGACGGAAATATCATGTAATTAAGATAACTTTTATTCGAGGCATATGGTATTGGGTAATCCATGGTATTTTCCTATGGGATTTGATGTGATGAAAACTATTTAAAGGCTTAAAGAACTCCACTTTTAAATGCCTAAAGTGGCTAGTGTTTGCCACTCTTAAAGAAGACTTCTTCCACACCCAGTTTGGGTTTCCAAGATAATTCTCATGTGTCCATTTATGTGTATGCATGTTGTTGTTGGGTTTTTCTATCTCTTCGGGAATGTTTGGTATGTGCTTTTTATGATCCTTTATTTGTGCTTAGTTCTAACATTTGGTATCAGAGCCTGATAGGCTTGGACACTCTAGTGAGAGTGGCTTGGGTGTTTCTTAGGTAGTCAATCATAGCATGGTAGGCCTAGATTCTCTAATAAGATTGACCTTTTGGTTTTCTAGATGTTGACTCAGAATCAATTTGACCTAGACTTTTAATTAGCAAGAGTGGTCTGTGATGATGAGAGCCAAAGCTTGGAATGAATTGAAGAGGAGAATGCAAATTTGCACAATTATATTGTCCATAGATTTGGTAGTTGCAAGGTGGAGCTCTTAGTGGAAAACATTTTGTTTGCAGTGCCCATGTAAAGCTCAATGGATAGTTTCAGTGGAGCTTAGAGGTATGCCAATTTAATGGTGTTCTACTAGAGACGAGTATAAACCTCCAGTTGTGATCATGAAACAATATGTGGCACTTGTGTGGAGATAGTGTTGGGAAATGCCATAATTTAATGTTATGGTAATAGCAGTTTGGTGGAATCGTGGAGGATTTATGCATATATTGTCTTTTAGATATATTGAGTTGCACACACATTAAAGTGATGGTTCATGGGTTTATCAACCATGGTTAATGGCAATGTGGAAAGGCATTGCAAAGATATCAAGTGAAGCATTGGTGGAAGCACATAGAAGACAACAGATAAAGAAGCACTCAATTAAGGAGTGTTTGATTTGGCTCATTTTATTTGGAGCGAAGATCAATGTGGGTAAACGAGGTAGATGCTTCAAGCATCATTTTCTCAAGCACACAGTGGTAAAATAAGTACTCAATTGAGAAGTACTTGATAATTGTATTTGGAGTAGACCCATTGTGAGTAATGAAGCAGGTAAATGGTTCAAGCATCAAATGCTCAAGCATACAATTGGAAGCATTTATGTTTTGGAGTTGGATTTAATCACATATGTAAATAGCCATACGACTATAAAACCTATTTAGGCATGCATACCCTTGGTTTGGTGGGTCATCAATGTAAAGTCTAGAAATAAACTTAGGTGATAGGAGCATGTAGTATTCCTGAATACTTAGTTAATAACCTTTGAAGGGGGTAGGTGTTTATCCCAAGTCAAGTTTAAAAGGGGGAATATTGGGTTAATCTTGACTCATTCATAGAGTAGTTAAGATAACCATGATTATGTCATTGATGGGTTTGTGTTGGTGGTTTATATGTCCATGGTATTGGGTAACCCATGGTATTTTCCCATAGTCTTTAGCGTGATGAAACCTATTTAAAGGCTTGAAGAACTCTAATGTTAAATGCCACAAGTAGCTGATGTTGGTCTAACTTGGCCTGGTTGGTCGGATTGGGCAAGATTAATGAAGACTTCTTTTGCATGAAGGTTGGTTTTTCAGTTTGGTTTCTAGGGTAAATCTCTTGCATTCATTTATGTTCATGCATGTTGTTGTTAGATGTTTCTCTCTCTCCAAGAATGTATGCTATGTGCTTTTTATGATCACATTGTTGTGCTTGGTTATAACAATATTGTCATTTGAATGGTAAAACCCACAATGGACTAATGCACTTGAAACATCCACTACCTATAAAAGTAACGACGCTAAAATGGTCTTATCACAACCACTATGTTGTTTTTGTGATGTTTGAATCTCCCCATCCCCTTGTGGATTCTGCTAGATCATAAAAGTATTGGAATGTTCTGGAATGGGATAATTCTCAGTGGATTCAAGACCTACACTATGAAAACACCTCCTTTTGATGTAGGCCTTGTCGGTGGAGAGCCCATTTATAGGTTTCTTTTTTAGTAGCCCCAATCTCTCTAGAGAATAAAATTAAAAGCAATAAATCTAAAGGTTGGCGATCATCAAAGAAAAAAACTCCAAAGACAATGGATTTCATCCCAAGGACCCTACCTTGCCTCTGAGGGTGGTGATGGGGATATGGCCTTAGTTCCTTCCCCTTCCATGTAGATTGTTATGATTGGAAACTCCTCTAGTAGGGCGAAGAGGTAGGATGCATTGGATCATTTGTATTCAGAAAAGGAAACAATGTCTTCATCCAATTCAATTGTACCACAATATTTGAGGTTCATTGATCTCCCATAAATTACAGTTTCCTTGGTTCATTGGAGATTCTCAAAAGAAAAGAAAAAAAGTGAAAAATATAAGTCCAATATATTTTAGCTTTATATTGAATTTCTTTAGAAGACTCGCATATATCCTTAGAAGTTGTATATGTAGTCAAGTCAATTATTCACTCAGAGTAATTCAACATGTATTTGAAATCTCCACTCCGGAAAAGGGGTTGCCAAAATGCATGCCAAATCTAATTTTGAGTAATATACAGAAAATTGCAAACATGCCTCAAGTTGATCAAGTCAGTGATTGTAACTTTGAGTGGAAAGGGGTACAAACGATGAATATCAAATCTATGCTCTAAGTTGGTAGTGGTCGAATCTATGTTTCTTAACCAATGGTTGTCAAATGTTTCTCACATGTGTAGGTACCACCTTTTATGAAGGGATATGATATATTGGTTTTTATTTAAAAAAAGCACTCTAAAATGGACTACAAAGATTTTAGCAGTCTACCCATGGACTACACACCACTCTAGAAAAACAACAATAACTAGCCACTCTACTAAGTGGTGCACAGGTGAGTCCATAAAATGTGATGTTAACATGTTATGGTGTATGTTGTGTTCTGAATATATAATTGTAGTTGGGGCATTTAATCGAATGTTAATTTCACCTCTCAATTGATATCAATGGAATCATATTGATCATAATTATATTATATCTCTAAAAATTAAACATGTAAAATTTAAGAAGGCGAAATGTGTATGACTCCAAACGTAAACCACATAATTAATATGGTAATAAACTCACTACCACTATGATATTTTGTGAATAAATGTTATCTCCATTGCTAACCTATATTCATTGTTGCACTAAACTGTCTCGATATCGTATTTAAAATAGATATGTTTGAAAACATTTTTATGCATTTTTTAGGGGGAATACAATTGCTTTCTTATTTGTAGAATAAATCATTTATACGAGCAAGTAGATAAGTGATGTACTATTTTTTTAGGAAGCAAGAGCAATGCTATGAATTTGAGGAAAATGAAACAATGTCATTCTCACCCACACATTGTTACATTCCTTATTAAAATAAAGAAATTGCATTAATTCCTCTACCATTTTTCTACATATACACATCATCTCCTAAACTAAGAAAAAATTATTACATGCACCTTGTAATCAAAATTTAAATACAAACTAAGAAAAAATTATTACATACACCTTACAATCATAATTCAAAGACAATAGAGTAAACAACCATAATGAGCTTTTGATAGAATATATCAACGTCTTCTACAAATAGCCATGGACATAAAAATTCAAAAAAAGACTCCACAAAACTTCTAAATTAAAAATTCATTAAATTAATACTCATTTTATAAAACACTAACTAAACATAAAACCCTTAACATTGTGATGAAACCCTGGTTTTCGAAAACATAAGTGAGCATCAAATGCACGTGATTGATGAAAAAGCTTTGAACCATGGATTCAAAACCTCCATTCCATTACCCATGCAAAACATGTAATGAGCAATCCCATATTAAGATAACTCAATGTACCATGTGCCTAATCAACATCCCTCCACTTTATAAGTCGTCAAGGCTGCAATGACATCATCAACATATTAAATAAAATATCATTATTCAATTGTAGTTTTAAAACCTTTAATGTATGATCTATAGTCTTTTAACTCAAAGAAAACTACTAAAAATGGCCAACCTCAAATATTGAGTGTTACAGAGAGCATTACATTTACTATCAAGTTAGAATTCGGCTCCGCAACTTTTGGCCGCCAAAACTCTGCTAGTCCTTGGTGCGCGCCCAATTCTGACTGCGATCTCGCTGGCCATGGCCCCAGGAGGGGGCCCCGAGTATCCTCCTCCTCCACCACCTGAGATCCTTGCTTTCAGAAAGCTGGTAGCGTCCAATAGCAAACGAAAACCCAGCGAATCAACTCAGAAGTTTGTCAATAAAATGGACAGTATCCCCATAGTCGCATTACCTGAAGAAGAATCTTGTCGTTCTGCTCTGAACTTAGCAGAGAGGGGTTTAATAGGACAGTTCACAGGCTTATGTCCCTCTCCCAAATCCGTAGAGGCATGGGTGCAGCGAAACTGGAGATCTCTAACATCGGAAGGAATCAAAAGTTATCTGGTAGGTAAAGGCTTCTTCATTTTTGTCTTTGACAGTGTAGAAGATAGGCACCTTATTTTTAGGAATGGTCCATATTTTATGGGTCCTCAGGGCTTGCATTTGAACAAATGGACGCCGGACTTCAATCCAACACAGGATGTGCCTCCAGCTGTACCTGTTTGGGTGTGCCACCCCACCTTCCTTTGCATTGTTGGAACCTGAAGTCCTTAGAATCATTAGGTAATGCCTTGGGAAAATACATCGACCGAGCAGAGCGGAAGGATCAGTACTCTTGCGCAAGAATATGCAATGAGGTTGATCTGGAAATCGGCCTCCCAGAAGCCATAAAATTAACGGTCGCCGACTGGACACATATCCAAGAATTGGACTATGAATAACTCCCCTTTAAATGCAGATTCTGCCATGGTTATGGCCACTTTGCCCGGCATTGTAAAAAGAGGACTAGAGAAGAGGCAGAAAAAACAAAAGGTGAGCAATGGAATCAAGTGAAGAAAACAACCATGATAAAACAAAATAACAGGACAAAAGGGAAAGGGATGTCGTTGGGTCCTAGTGTACCCTATGTAGGGCAGCACCATGGTGAAGGAAGCTCAGCCCCAACAATTCCAGAGGCCAATTAAAATCCCTTCGAAATCCTCAGTACTTCAGATTGTGGAGCCCGAACAACAAAATATTTCTCTTGAAGTGGAAAAGGAAAAGAAAGACACACCCCCTTCTCTTCCTGGCTCCCCAGCAGGAGGCTCCTCCTCCCCCTCCTATGCAGAAATGACAAGGAAGAAGCCTCCAGAAAACTCTGGTTCTTCAGAAGACAAGACGTTCGAGAGGCCCTCGAAAAGAGTAGGGAGAAAATCTCACAAGGAAGCAAGAGAGGAAGAAGCGAAGAGGCAAAAAATGCAAGGCAGCCAATCTACCATCGAAATGTCCATTGGAAGAACTACCAGATCTAGTCCCCCCAAGGGTGGTCCTATCCCTTCCATCCCTGGTAAATAATGGGTTTAGTCTCTTGGAATTGTAGAGGCTTGGGAAATCCCTTGAAGGCCGAAGCAGTTAAAGACCTTTTGAAATAGAAGCTCCTGAGATTCTCATGCTCCAAGAGACTAAAATCGAAGGGGAAACCCTTCTTGATCTCAGTAAGCAGAAATGGAAGAAAAATGCAGGGAAGGACGTCAGTGCAAGGGTCACCTCAAGAGGGCTTGCAACCCTTTGTTTGGAAGACAAGTTTCACCTGGAAAGATCCTATGAGACCCAGCATTGGATTTTCACCGAACTTTGCCATTCTTCAAGCAATCTCACCATTGAACTCTTTAATCTATATGTGCCTGTCCTCTATTCCGAGAAGAAAGAATGTTAGCATTCTTTATCTGACTTTATAGAAAGTTATTCACCTATGAACATTATAGTAGATGGAGACTTAAATCTAGTCCTTGAACCAAAGGAAAAAAAAGGTGGCAATAGCGGTAGGGACCCAATGCAGCCCCTTGTAGAGGAGCTAATACAACAATGGGATCTTCTTGATTTTAAGCCAAAGAAAGGTTTCTACACCTGGACAAACAATAGACTTGGGACAGAGCACATCTCAGCCTGCTTGGACAGATTTCTAATGCAGAGCACGCTTCTAATAGAAAAGAAATTAATTTCTTCCAAAATCCTCCCAAAGCTTACCTCGGATCACAAGCCCATCCTCCTTCAGTTGGAAGAGGAAGAAAACTTGGGCCCCATCCCCTTCAGATTCAGCCCTCTTTGGACTGAAAAGAATGGTTTTTTGGAGACAGTTTTGTCAGCCTGGTCTACCCCTATTACAAGGTCACCCAGCTTTGTCTGGGAAGAGAAACTTAAAACCACCAAACATGCTTTGAAGGACTGGATTAAAAAGTCTATTAATACCCCCTCCAGCATTAGAAATGAAACAGTTTAGCAATTATTAGACCTGCAATTGGAAATGGAGAGCAAGGTCATCAACACTTCATATCTTGAGAAAGAACGGTCTGCCCAGCACTCCTTGTTTTGTTCCTTCCGACAGGAAGAAGAGTATTGGAGACTTAAGTCACGAAGCTTGTGGCTGAAAGCAGGGGATCAAAACACTTCCTTTTTTCACCGACAATTCAGAGCTCTCCTATCTCGGAACCACATCTCTGAAATAATCTCAGCAGAAGGGACTGTCTTTAAAGGTCATGAGTAGATTAAAGTGGTAGCAAAACTACATTTTCAGAAACTATTTCAAGAAGAAGGGACTGGCAGTGAGGAAGTCACCTCTGATTTCCTTTCACACATCCCATCTCTCGTCAGCAAATAGGACAATCTAAGTCTCATGAAGCCATACACAGAGTAAGAAATCAACAATGTAATCTGGTCCATGGAGCCAGACAAAGCTCCAGGTCCCGATGGATTCTCAATTCACTTTTATAGAATCTGCTGGAAAATCATCAAGGCAGATCTGCTGAGAATGATTAAAGATTTTCAGCAAAAGGCCAAAGTGGGAGGCAGTACTAATTCCACCTTTCTTGTTTTAATCCCTAAAGAGGTGAATCCGGGTTCCTTTGATCGATTCATGCCTATCTCACTTTGCAATGCATCATACAAAATCCTCTCCAAACTTTTGTCAAACAGGATCAAGCCTCTGTTAGAGAAACTCATCTCTCCCTTTCAGAGTGGTTTTGTCAAAGGGAGGCACATCTTGCACAATGTAATCATAGTTCAAGAAGCTTTGCACTCCAGTCACCAACGGAAGGAGAAAGGGATGCTTATCAAGCTAGACATGGAAAATTCCTTTGATTGGGTAAAACTCTCCTTCCTGTTCAAAGTTCTCCTTGCTTTTGGCTTTAGCAGTGAATTTGTTAATTTGATTGAAGCTTGTATTGAAAAGCCTTGGATAGCTCCGTTAGTCAATGGTAGGCCGACTAATTACTTCCAAGCCACAAGGGGATTAAGGCAAGGTTGCCCCCTTTCTCCTTTTCTGTATATCCTCATGGCATATTCACTAAGTAGAAAGTTGACTGTTGAAAAGCAAGTTGGGACTGCCCCGGGCATCAGGCCAATGAAGGATCTGGATCCCATCAATCATGCCCTTTTCGTGGACGATTCTCTACTGTTGGGAGGAGCCTCCATAAAAATATCAAAGGTTTACAATGAAAATCTGCAATATTTCTGGAGCGTTGGTAAATAAAAGGAAGAGCGCAGTGTTTGGATGGAACATGGACCAACAATCAGTCCTTCGAATTGCCCAATTCTTGGCGTTCACGGGCTATGCTACTTGGGAAAAAATCACTTATATTGGCCTTCCTCTTACTCTAGGAGCCAACAAGGCCTCCCTCTGGCTTGGAATTCTCAGCAAGATAAAGTCCAAAATAGCAGCTTGGGGAGGTCAGTGGCTTACCAACGCTAGGAAACTCACCCTGATAAAATCAGTCCTATCCTCCTATCCAATTTATCAGGCCTCCTTCCTCTTGGCACCTAAGTTGATCACAGTTCATATTTCTAAATTAATTCGGGATTTTTTGTGGAGAGGAGGCAAAGGCAATGAAAGAAAGTTCCACTTAGTTAACTCGGATATTGTCAAGCGTCCTCTGATGGAAGGAGGATTACAAGTAAGAGATCCAGGATTGGCCAACCTTGCATTGGGAGGAAAAATACTCTGGAAAATATATTCAAATCGTAAGCATCCTATTAGTTAAGTATTGAGGAAAAAATACCTTGATGGAGTCTCTTTAAGGAATCTATAGGCAGAAAAAAAATTCCCAAAGGCACGATGATTTGGAATCTTTGTCGACAAGGGCTCGGTTTTTTTCAATCTCTGTTATATCGTGTCCCTAGAAATGGGTTCAAAACTCGGCTTTGAGATGATAGCATCTTGGGCCATCCTCCTCTCGTCTCCTCTGCTGAAATCAATGAGATCTGGTCGTGGTTCACTCAGCGTGGCTTTGTTAAGCTTGCAGATATATTGGTTTGGAATCCTTCTGGGAATTGGAAGGCGTGGGCTCTTCCTCGACTCCCAGAGCACTTGCAGGCACAAAATAGCCTCCTTCTTGAGGCGCTGATGGGCTTGGATCCGGTCCATCTACTGCTACCCGATAAATGGGGTTGGGGCAAGTCAAGTATCTATACTGCTGCTCAAGGATTTGCAACCCTCCAATCTCATCACGCATCGATCCATCCTGCCTCCTTCTAGAAACAAGTGTGGGACTCTTTTGGTCTGCTCAAAATAAATTTTTCACTTGGGTTTTAGTCCACATAAAAGTTTTAACTGACGAAAATTTGTTAAAGAGAGGAATTACAGGCCCTCATTGTTGCTCTCTGTGTTGCATTGTGCTTGAAACCTCGGATCACCTATTCGTGGACTGTCCTTTTGCTCAAGAAGTTTGGTCTCTATCCTTGCTTGGCCTCAACACAATTGTCCCTTCCCAAATCACAGTAATCACCCTCTTTTCCACCTGGAAGGCAAGGTATCCTCTTACGCTCAAAAGCAAATCCTCATGGACCAGAATTTGGCAAGCCTTACCCAAGTATGTTTGCTAGAAAATTTGGTTGGCGAGGAATAAGCAGATCTTCAACAACTCCATGCATTCTCCCCTGATCGTGGCAGCAAAGGCAAAGGCACTTCTGCAGGAAGCAGTGTTTAATCACCCTCCCTTCACCGATAACTCCCTGCTCCTTGAAGAAGAAGAAATGGCTGGGCACTTATTTGTTTAGGGACAGAAAAAAGACTTATGTTCGTCCCTTCAACAATCCAGGGTGGCGAATCTGAGATCCAGATGCAGTTTTTCAAGGATGGTGGAGGAATCAGGGTAAAGCCTCGGTCTTTTTTTACGGTGCCTCAAAAGGAAATCCTGGGAATGTAGGAGCTGGTGGCGTGATCTATTCATCATACGGCCTTAGAAAAGACAGCTTTAGCTGGGGTTTAGGAAAGCAAACAAACAACCACGCTGAAATTCTTGGGCTGTTAAAAGCTTGTCAGAATTCCCAAGAAAATGGCTTCAAAGTAATACAATTTTTTGGAGATTCTGAAATCTTGATAAAGATTATAAACTCGGATGACCATTTCAGCAACCCGATGCTCAACAAGACCTTGCAAAGGTTGCGTTATGTTCTGCAAGACTTCACCTCCTCCTTCTTCTTCCACGTCCTGCGAGGCTCAAACAAAGAAGAAGACGAAAAAGCAAACAAGGGATGTCGTTTATCTCAAGGAACCTACAACAAGAATGATGATACACCCTCCTGGATTCCTATTCCATAGCTATAGTTTTGCTTCAATCATTTGTTTTGAAAGATTCGGACACGATGTAATAGTGCCAAGTGGACTCTCGATTATTTGTAATCTTGGTTGATTGGCCACGGCCCAACCGTTACCCAAATAAATAATTATAACCGTTCCAGTTTAAAAATATATATATTTAGTGTTACACTTAAAGCATTTATCTAACTCAAGTCAAAGTTAATACTAATTTAAACCAAACTCACACATAATTTAAATGAATGTGTATAAACATTATAGTCAAGTATTTATATTTTTTCATATTTTTTTTGTACAACCACCAAAAGAGGTAGAGTACAAGATCTTAGATGCAATTGTTTCAATGGTTTGATGATGATATTATACTTTAGTAAGGATTAGTTTTCTTTTATATAATCTAAATGTAACACAAGCTACTTGCATTGTTTTATGTGTCCATTCTCTTAAATTATTTCAAATTTTTCAATGGCTTGTTTCAAGAGTATACTAGATAAAAAGTATTAAACTAATTACATGGTTAATTATTTGATTAAATATTTTAATCAAGCATCGTTGCGTCCAAGTCTTTTTGAATTGGTCTCAATCTCTTTCGCTTGAATCTTAGTTAATTGAAGTGAATTGTAATATCTTATTAATATGAAATTCTCTCTCTTTCAACACTTTTGTCTTTTTTATTCTCCGCTCTTTCGATTTTTTTTGTCACTAATTCGACTAGTTTTCCTTGTTGACTAATGCCAATATATAGTTCAATTTGTATTATTTATTTTTATTCAATAAGTAAAGCAAAATGCATACAAGTGCACTTAATTAGGTCCACGTATTTCCATTTATGTACAATAACAGATTGGGAGTGTAGAATGTGCTTTATACACGGGAATTATCTTAGTTTTGATTACAATAATTCATCTTGGTCGAGGATGGTACCTAGGATAACTATGATTTTTTAAGGCTTAAGGCTATGCTAATAATCAATTATTAGTTCCTGCTTTGCAGGGATTATAGCGATCGCTTGGTCGTCCGATTGCATTTGACTAGATTTATTTCAATTATATAATTGAATGTCATGTAAAGTTTTTAGTTATTTTGGTATTAAAATGATTTTTTTAATAAATTAAAAATATTTTTAAACTTTTACAAAATTAGATATCTAATTTTGTGATTGGTGCAGTACATTGATTTAACTATTTTCTTCTGGTGTGCAAAATATTTATCAAATTATAAAAACAATAAAAATTTAAAATAGAAAAGAAAAAAAGAAAAACTTGCCACGTTACCCTTATTCATTATGAATCATTAATGAAATTATACATCAAAATGTCATTTGGTTGATATGATTTAATAGATTACGGTGGTGATAAATACTATATTGTAAGTTACATTCAACACAATTTTAACCTTTCAGATCGCTACTGGTGTGATTGCATCCATTAGATGAGTAGACAACAGAGATATGTTGGGAAATTAGAATAGTTGTACAATGGCCAAGCACAACTATCGATCAATGCAAACATTAAATATGTGAAATGACATATAAGTATATTTTTGTGGGAAAATTAAAAGTAAGATTAGAGGACATTGATAAAAACTCCCAAAGTTGCCACGTTACTAGTGCAATCATTATGTTATTGGTACAATCATTACATTAATAAATAAAATATCAGTGATGCAAGATACTCGTTCATTATGTTATTGGTACAATTATTACGTTAATAAATAGAATATTAGTGATACAAGATACTCATTTAGTGATGAAGCTAAGAATAAATGTGATGTAGTATACAAGTTAAAAATATTATCACCAAGAATAAGTGACTTCTTACCAGAAGAAATGATGATGTTAATAATAATAGCTCAACTTAGCTCAGATATGCTCCACTCGCTTGTTGTTAAACTCCTTCCTTTAAATGATGTAACGCCACTCATTTAATATGCAGACTGCACTCATATGGATTCCAAACTTGGTTCGATTTTAGCCCATCCCGATGGTCAATGCAATTCCATGAAAGACTTGAGGGACCAATTTAATTGTTGCAATGCTTTTTAATAATTTGGAAGTGAATGCTTACGGAAGGAAGCAAATACTTATCGATAATGATGAAACTTCTTTATTTTCTTTATCCCCTCGTACGTGTAACATCCTAGTGGTGCAGGAAACGTCGGGCCTCCATGACTGTACACGTGAACGTCTAGCCCACTATGCCCCCAACTGGAATCTCGTCTACCTCCAGCTGCAGACCATTCAAAACATGGTTTGCAAGTTCACAATTTTGTTGTTCTTTTCATCGAAGGAAATCTAGTTTGCATTTGTTGAGATTTGATGTCTCAATCCAAGGGGATTGAACCCGCGATGGGTCTAGAAATAGATTGGAAGGAAGAAGCCTTGCGTGGAGGCTCTCTGCAGTAGGTGGATCCTGAAAATGGAGTCAATGGCTAGTTGTCCCCAGCTGGAAACTTGTTTTAGGCTTCCAATTATTTCACCAAGAGACAGAAAGTCCATGCTGGAGACTGGTTGGTGAAACCACTGGCATGGACTGGCTCAAGGCTAGCTCGAAGATCAACAACGTCTTCGGTCGCCTTGATAACAGGGTGATGCCAAACCAGAATCTGCTTGATGTCTTAGGAATTTGAAACCGCCATTATTGCTCATGAGAGAATCTTTGCCACGCTCTTTATCAGAACAATGATAAATAGCACAAGCTTTTGCAAAAATCACAGGCGCCTTAGCTGAAATCATCCTCACATCTTCATATGTCTTCATAATTTTCTCGATTTTAGCCAATGGCAAGCTATGATTCATGAAAATTTGATAAGAATATTGTGCGTGAGACCGTGGAGGGTAATTCATGCTTGAGACCACCTGTCATGCATGAGAAGAGGTGTGAAAACTTAGAGGGAGATGAGGCCACACGCTGAGAGAATAGTTCGGGTGAGCAGGTTGGGTCATGCCACGCGTAGCTCATGCATGGGCGTGGTCACGTTCTCGTGCAGGTCATTGCCGTGGTAAGTTAAATTCGTTGTCGTGGTAAGTTAAATTTTAAAATTTTAGTGATATCCAAACATTTATGGATAAAGCAAATCGTGTCTAGTATATATCATAGAAATAATAATTAATATAATTAGAAGTTATTTGAATTTAAGCCGCTGGTGTAATGGGAACACTGCAAATCTTTTAGCTCCGGTTTCCGAGCTTCTCAAAGTTGGTATTACAGCAGAAGGCCTTGGCCCGTGAACCCTACTGCGCCTTTCTCGGGCTTTCAAAACCTGGGTAATCGCAAGAAGAAAAAAAGCAGTCGATCAAGTAGATGTAGATCAAATCTCCGCAACAACCTCTTACGAGTGATGAAAAGAAGGGCTTCACGGGTACAAGCATAGGAGAGCCATCATTTGAGCCAAATCGATACCCATAGTAAGGAGGGAAATACGTACTTGCTATTATACTCAACTTTCTTCGTGATTCCATGATGCAGTATTATTGATCCCATGATTTATTCTTCCTAGATGCAGTGTTCTCGATTCCACGATGTAGTATTGACAATGCGAATACCAAGAAATCATGGTGATGCACACTTGTTACTCATGATGCAAGAATCTCTATCCTATAAACATGATGTAATGATTCCTAGATGCAGTGTTCTTGTTTCTATGATGTGATACCATGCCGTAATATTTATATTATATAAGAAATATCATAGCAAGTCAGAGAGAATGAAACCAGGTGAATCATGCCAAATCTACCTTATTTTGCTTGATGATTGATACTAAGAATTAGGCATGGCGATTTCAAAAAAGATTTATAGTCTTATCAAATTTTTGTAGGTTATGGGCAATCACTCCCGTAGAATTATATAGGTGATAAATGAGTAAATTCTAATAGCGTGAGTCCTGATGTTTCTAGCCTCTTAACGAAGACAAAAAGGAGGTGGGATAAATCCTATATGAAGATATTCATTCATATAACTCATAGAGATGAATCTAACAAATATATGTGCTTATGTTCCTAATGGTTCTTTAAAACCAATGAGTAGATTCCATGATGCACTCTTCATTATGTGGCGTCCTTCTTCGTAATATAAATAATAGATGTGCGAGCCTTCTTAGATAAACAATGTATGTGCTAATCCCACCAATTATTCCTTCTTAAAGCTGTTTAACATATCAATAATAGAGGGGAACATCTATCAGATGAACAAAAAATTCAAGAGGCAAAAAAAAACGAAATTCTTGGTCATACACAGCCTAGCGGAGTCCCACTTCACAATGGAGTTGTCGGAGTAGTTTAGAAGGACGATTGTGTTGTCCGACGAAGTTGGCAGGATCGGATCCGTGTTAGTGAAATAATATTGCGGGAGTTTTTGTGGGATGGGTTTTAGTGAAGAACGAGAAGACTTTGCGGAATCCCTAATGGTGATAATCTTTAAGCAAGCAAGGTGTTGAATCTCTTAGGATGAAACAAATTATTCACAACAAACAAGTTAAATCGAACGATGATCTAACATTAGTTAAAAAATTTAGAATTACTCTGTTCCAATTGAGAAAATGAGCTTCAACTATTGTTAACTTTGTTGGCTAACCTATCCTAGGCTGCAATGACATATTTAAATAAAAAGTTATGAGCTTCAACTATTGTTAACTTTGTTGGCTAACCTATCCTAGGCTGCAATGACATATTTAAATAAAAAGTTATTTCGGGATTCTTGAAACAAATCCCAAGGATGGCTTTCTTCAATGAAATTCCTAATTATCATATATATGTTTTTGGCCATTATAAATTCTTTGAGAAGTGGCCAATTTACTTGAGTTTTGTCCTCCTCTACTTGTTGTCATGGTTACTTTAAACTACATCAACATGCTTATTGTGCCATGTTGTGAGAGGCATGCTCTCAAGCCTTCTGATTTTGGACTGAAGGATTTTGGAACAAATCTCTGACATATATTTTGCAACATCAATCCATTCCAATTCTCAAAAGTATTTGTGAATTCTACAACACATTTATCTTTAACCTTTTCCTTTTTTCCCTGTAAAATTGTGGTCTCTATCAATGGAAGCATCCACTTGATTCTCGAGTCGCATCTCAAGCTTCATAAAGCGTCATTATGTTTAAATTCTCGAATTATCAATGGAAGCATCCCTTGATTCTCGAGTGGCATCTCAAGCTTCATAAAGCAACATTATGTTTAAATTCTCGAATCACTAATGCCTAAGTTGATGTAAAAAATTGAAGGACGAGGTAACGGCATAAAGACAAATCTTGTTAATATGGTAGATGTGGTTAAAGTTCTTGCCATACCTTCTCTTTATACAACAAAGTATTTTGGTTGTGAATTTTGGTTTTGCATCTTTATGATGATGACATGTGCTTGCTTCTTTACTCTTTTAATATTCCACATAAACTATATCTCAATCATAAACATAATTTTAAAGTAGGGACTAGCTACTTTGCAGCTATTTCTCTTGTTGACTCATAAAAAGAACAAACATATTAGAAAATAAGATTTTAACCTAAATAAAGGAAGATAACATTTCCTCTCAACCACTCAAACTACACTCAACTGATAAATTTATAACATAAATTATGATAAACAACTAATTATAATAATATAAAAATAATAATATAATTCAAAATAAAAAAAAACATAATTGCAATTGCTTTCTTTTGAATAAAAAATAAAACATTAATACAACTTATAGAACTAATACTTCAAATTTATAACTAATACAAAAAGTAAACTTATGCATTTATCTAAAAGGCCCACCTATTAGTTATCCAAAATTGATCCAAGTTATAATATACCTATCAATAAAATGAAACAAAACCCTAACTCCTTAATCCTATTTTAATCAACATTTTCTTCCAGTAACACTTATATTCACCATACATAAAACTTTACATTTAAGATGCAAAAGCTTTTACTTTTCAACATTTTCTCCCGATAACACTTATATTTACCATACATAAAACTTTACACTAACATTTAGAAGCTTTTAAAGCTAAATAATTCGCATACATTTTGTCAAATAATTCGCATACATGTTAATGGAGCTTTGGGGAAGACATTCCTATATCATTTTCTACTTTTCTATGCTACTCGAGCTTTGGGAAGACATTCCTCTATCAAATTATATTTTTTTAGTGGGACAGAGAGAAGGACCATATGATGAGATTGAATTGAAATGGATTACCATATAATTTCATCTATTTTAGTATTGTTTGAGTGAAAAATTGGAGTCATGGACTTGTGGTGCTCATTTTAGGGATAAATCTTACTTTAGTGATTTGGGAACTTGAAACTTCTAAAGCTTTTTTTAAGAATTGATCATTTTTGGGGCCAAAAATTTTCAAAAAAAGTGTTAGCCTCTAACAATGTTGTATTCATTGAGTTTTTCTGATGGTCCAAAGATCACCTCAATCAGAGTCCACGTGAGGAAGTTATGCCCCCTACAAGTTGACCTATGCTTTAACCACCACATTATCAAGTGGATGCCACGTTAACTCCCATTATTCACAATATGGAGTTACTCATGAGTTGACTTTCAACAAGCTTCAAACCCTAACCCTAATTAGGAGTCGAGGAATGTAAAACCCCTAACCATGATCCTCGACAACTATTAGCGCATGTTAAACACTAAGCCATAAGGAAAGGAGGGGGTTTCATTCTGGTTGCATTGATTTATTGTTCCATAGATGAGTAGAGCAAAGGAGTGGGATATTATGAGTGTTGATGTAATTGTAACTTCAAAATGTATTTCACCTATGTATATTGTATTCCTATAGAGATGTCATTATTCCTCTATACGGAAGTGTTTGTATTCCTATAGAGATGTTATTATTCCTCTATACGGAAGTGTCGTCATTTATATTGTAAGTGTCGTAACTTATACTTGATGGGTTATTAGACCACCTTGATGGGGTCAGCCCTGTATAAGTCATGTGGGTTAAAGGGTTATTAGACCACCCTATTGGGGGTCGGCCCTGTATAAGTCATGTGGGTTAAAGGGTTATTAGACCACCCTATTGGGGGTCGGCCCTGTCAGCATTATGTTATGTGGTTAAGTTGAGGCTGACCTAGTAAACGTTATTAGGCAAGTCAAGTCATGTATAAAATAGAGTGCGGGAAGCACTCTATTTGATCATTCACTTTTTCACTCTTACACTCATTGGAGAGTGGCGCACTAGTGGAGGAGGAGAAGCTGATAGGAGTATATCTCTTATGCTTGGGTTGTATCATTGCTCTATCTATCTCTGAGGAAGTTGTGGGGTTTTTCACCTTTATGGTTTTCCCCGATGAAACTCTGTGTGTCTATTGTCTCTTGTGTGCTTGCATTATTATGTCCATGATTGATATGATGTACATGTTGTTCTCTCAGTTAAGATCCTAGATCAGATTGAAGTAAATTCTGAAAAACTAACATGGTATCAGAGCTAGCCTGAAAGATGGCATGGTATGGCATTTATGACACTTGTTGCATTTGCGAAGCTAGAGCTTGATATAGCAAAAACCAGTCATCGTAGAACTTTCGCTATAAATACATTTCGGTGAGGTTTCAGGATCTAAAAATATTACAGGTCGAAGATAAGATCCCCATGTACCTTGTGTCCAAAGGGAAACCTCTAATTCGTTGTACTTTGTGATTTATGATCTGTATAATATAGGGTTTCTGCCTCTTCCAGATCTGAGTCATAAACAGGTGACCTAGGAAAAAAGGTCATAACTTGGGCTAGGAAGATCCAAATGGAATTTCGTAAAAAGTGGCAGGTAGGACACGGACTGTACTTTCACAGGCCAAAGGTTCAGAGTTCGAAAGTGAACCAGTGACACGTGGCACTCCGTACAAGTTCGCTCTCTTGTTTTATCCCATAAACAGGTCACGTTGCGACACTTGGCATAACTCTCTCTCAGAGAATCCATTTGAGGTGAGACCTATGGGGTTGGAAAGAAAACAAGTCAGACTACCATAGGAAAAAATTTCAGACCCTGTAGATTTGAAATTTCGGAGTTACACCAGAAACAATCAGGTGCATATTTCTGTCAAAACAAAATTGGATTTTGAACACCTTCATTCATGGCTCCGGGAATTTAGGGTTTCGGAGCATGTTTGAATTTTTTGTATCGGATACCACGGCTGGATGCTCCTCATAAAAATTGAAATTTAGAGACTAAGATCAATTTTTTTGGTTGGGTAGAAGGTCGGGCTTGATCAAACCCTAGTTCGGGGTTTTGATTGGAAAGGTGGAAAATTAGGGCTTTTGAAAAAGTTGGAATTTCTAAAGTCTGTGACCATGGCTGGAAGCTCCTCAGAAAAATTGAAGTTTAGAGCTTTGGATCGAACCTTTTGGTTGGGCAGAAGGGTGGGCTTTATCAAACCTTAGTTCGGGATCCTGTCCAAAAGATCCGAAAGTTTCAAAGGCAATTTTGAGGGGTGAAACTTTGCAGTTTTCAAATTCTAAGTATACCAGCTTGATCAGCTCATCAAGGCACATATTTCTATCCTTTCAGAAGTTTGAATTTTTAGGGTTTCTCTGACAAACCCTAATCCAGTTCCAGATCTAGTTTCTGCAAATCAAGTGGATTGGGTTAATCCTAGAAGAGAATGTATTGGTCACCTGCATAAGTGAAGAAGTTCCAGTTTCAGAGGGAGATGAGGCTAAGGCCTTACATAAGAAGATTACAAACAAACTTGACAGGTATGACTTACGGGTATGTTTCGAAATCTATTCATGATTAAGTTTATGATATGTTTGTCTTCATTAAGATTAGTACAATCTTGATTAAATTTAGACTTGTCGTATCACCTTAATAAAAATATGAATGCATGATAGAAGATATTCATTGATTAGGGTTTTGACACTTATGATTGTACTAATGCATTATGGTGTTGTATGAGGTTGATGTTGTCTGCTAACATGAAAGGTACATCAAGAAAGACAAATCATGTTCTAGTTCAAGAACATATGACCATGTTGACATGAAGACAAAGATTCATCCATTGTCATGGATCACATAGAAGATCTACTTACGAGGTATGTATAACTTGGTACTATAATGATTAACCTATGAGATATGCAGGTTACTGGCACAAGTCATTAAAGAGAACAAGAAGACATTGCTAGACATAACTAGCAAATATGATAACCAGGTATGTTTTTTCCTATATCAAGTTAGAATCCTACCTTGTGTTAGGATCTTATACTGTTGTATGGTTGATAATGATTATTCATCAAATTAGAAATGTAAGTAATCAAGGGTTTATGCATATTTTGTCTCTTACCTTGATTGATGATATGACTAACCAGAAAAGTCCTTTGGTCAAATATGAATATGCATGAGTAAGAGAAGTCTTCCCTAAAACATTGAATGCTAATGCTTATTATCTGTGTTTGAAATGATCATGACTATACATGTTTAAGATTATTGTGTTTTGACAGTATTGAGATTATACTAATGAATGTATGATTATGTATGAGATCTCGAGGGTAAGACAATGATGATACTAGTAAGCATGCATAGTAATCGAGGATGGATATAAGTTCAAGGACAGGTAATCCAGGAAGCAAAGATCAAGAGGGAGCACACTCCAGTAGTTTATGCAAGGATGCAGACATTTAGAGGGATTTGACCACTTCTCACAATCCACATCTGAATGGAGTTGCAAAAAGGAAGCAAAGACTGAGAGGGAGTCAACCCGACAACAAACAAACAAAGATAAGTATTTAAGTTTTCATTTCTTGTATATTTGATTAATATTGTTCAATGATGTATACACTTATGTTCCTAGACTTAGGTTGTGTATTATGCATATTAGAATAATTGCATTAATGAACAATATACTACTAATATGCATCTGATCGGTAAGTGGCCTATGGCACTGTACAACATTCCATTGCTACTTATCTAGAATGAAACCTCTTTGCTGACATGTTGGGAGTTGTGCACACTCTTAACAATGTTCTGGTAGAGATTGGAAGGCATCTAGAAAGTTACGGGATATGGATAAATGTTGTATTGAAGCATTGGCTAAGATAATTGCATGATTGTATGACATATGCCCTTATGTATAAAACTTTGTTCTGAAAACTATGAGATGTTTTATAATCATGCAATTTAACATTTGTTCAACAACAAAGTTATCTATTGAAGTTCCTAGGATTCGGGAAGAACACCGTGATCGAGGAGTACCAGTCGATCATGAAGAATGATGTTTGGGATGCAGTCCCAAGACCTGAAGGGAAGTCTATTGTGACTTCCAAATGGATCTACAAGATCAAGCATGCTGCAGATGGTAGCATAGAGAAATACAAAGCGAGATTTGTAGCTCGTGGCTTCTCCCAGAAAGAAGGGATTGATTATGAAGAGACTTTTGCTCTTATGGCCAGACACACTTCCATTAGATCAGTACTTGCTCTGGCTACAGTGATGAAATGGAAGATACACCAGATGGATGTCAAGACAGCTTTCTTGAATGGTGTAGTCGAAGAGGAAGTGTATTTGGAGCAGCCACTCGGTTTTGAGACACATGATAGAGGGACTCATGTGTGCAAACTAAAGAAAGCCCTGTATGGTTTGAAACAGGCACCCAGGACTTGGTATGGTAGGATAGACATCTTTCTATCCAGTTTAGGCTTTACCAAGAGTAAAGCAGACTCCAACCTTTACTACAAGGTTGAGGAAGGCAATCATGTGATACTACTTTTGTATGTGGATGACTTGTTTGTTACAGGATAGATTGATTGCCGACACGAAGAGGAAGTTTGCTACCGATTTCGAGATGAAGGACTTGGGGATGATGCACTATTTCTAGGCATGGAGGTGTGGCAGAGTGCAGATGGAATCTTCCTTGGACAAGGGAAGTATGCAGTAGAGATCCTGAAGAGGTTCGGGATGATGGACTGCAAGGCCAAGGCCACACCTATGGCATCGAACCTAAATCTTCTGTGTGATGCTTCATCTGATCTGGTTGATGTCACTATGTATCGTCAGATGATTGGGTCCTTGATGTAACTGACGAACACTAGACCAGATATTTGCTTTACAGTGAACACATTGAGCCAGTTCCTTATGGATCCCAGAGGTGTTCACCTGATTGTTGTAAAGCATATTCTGAGGTACCTGAAGGGTACAATTGACCATGGGCTCAAGTATGATGTGAATCAAAATTTTAACCTGCAGGGTTATGTTGATTTGGACTGGGCAGGCATTGTTGCAGATAGAAAGAGCACATATGGGTGCTGCTTTAGTATGGGATCAGGTGTGATCTCTTGGTTTAGTAGGAAGCAATCCTACATAGCACTGAGTACATCCTAGGCAGAATATGTTGCAGCATGTTCTGCTAGTTGTGAGGCAGTATGGCTCCGGAAGCTACTGTCTGAGTTATTTGATCTCCTGCTGGAGGCTACTGGTATCTTTTGTGACAACCAGAGTTGTGTGAAGTTGTCTGAGAACCCAGTGTTCCACGACAGGTCGAAACACATTGAGATCAAATATCACTATATCAGGGATATGGTGTAGAGAGAAGCAGTGAAGCTCCTGTATGTTGTGACGGATGAGCAGGTTGCAGATGTGTTGATGAAACCACTAGCCAGAGTGAAGTTTGAGTACTTCAGAGAGAGGCTTGGTGTTCTTCAAATTGACGACACTTCGAGGAAGAAGTGATGGACACATTTGCTGGAAGACATTCCAAGCATGGTGAGAGGAGGATCCTTCCCATGACTGTGGATGTAAGTGCTGGATGATGAGCATCATGACGATGCTCCATTTACTGCTATGTATATGCATCATGTTGGATGCTTGTTATGATCGGTTGGATCATGTATATGTATATGCATCATGTTGGATGCTTGGACCATGTATCTGTATATGTATTAGGTGGATACGTTGTATGATCAGGTAGATCATATATGTTGATATATATCAAGTGGATACATTGTATGATCAGGTGGATCATGTATCTGTGTATGTATCAGGTGGATACATTGTATGATCAGGTGGATCATGTATGATGATATGTATCAGATAGATACTTGGTATGCATTAGGTGGATGCATTGTATGATTAGGATGATCATGGATGACGAGCTTCAGGATGTTGCTCCAGATGACATGCATCAGGACGATGCAGTGATGATGATCGGGATGATCATGTACATCAGGACGATGTATGGTGAGTATCAAGTTGATATTGTATGGCCATGGATAGGTTGTGCAAGGGTAGCATGTAATACGTCCTAGAGATATGGACAGGATGAAAAAGGCCTCAGATGATCTTTAGAGATCTTGATTGGCAAGACACTCTTTTAAGGTTTTGCTAGACCACATGTAATAAGTCCTGGAGATCTGGACAGGATGAAAAAGTTCTCAGATGCTCTTTAGAGATCTTGCTTGGCAAGACACTCTTTTAAGGTTTTGTGGTAGGGTTCACATGTAATAAGTCCTGGAGATCTGGACAGGATGAAAAAGGCCTTAGATGCTCTTTAGAGATCTTGTTTGGCAAGACACTCTTTTAAGGTTTTGTGACAGTCACATGTAAAAGATCTTGGGAGATCCGATAGGTTGAGCTGTGTGCTCGTAAAATTCCTGGGATGCTCTTTCGAGGTTTTGTTGATGCACGTAATCAGTCTTGAGGATTCCACAGTATGGCCAGTGATGATGAAGACCTGCAGGTGGTGGGCCTACATCCAGTATGAAAAAGGACTGGCTCTGTAGAACTTCCTATGACGAGTAGATTCAGAGATTGATTGAGATAGCAGCAGCAGTGACGATGACGATGATTTGAGGACGATGATTCGATGACGATGATCCAGAGAAGAAGACTTGTGCTAGAAGACCTGTGTCGAGAAATACCTTCCTAGTTAAGAGGGAGTGTTGATGTAATTGTAACTTCAGAATGTATTTCACCTATGTATATTGTATTCCTATAGAGATGTTATTATTCCTTTATACATAAGTGTTTGTATTCCTATAGAGATGTTATTATTCCTCTATACGGAAGTGTCGTCATTTATATTGTAAGTGTCGTAACTTATACTTGATGGGCTATTAGACCACCTTGATGGGGTCGACCCTATATAAGTCATGTGGGTTAAAGGTTTATTACACCACCCTATTGGGGGTCGGCCTTGTCAGCATTATTTTATGTGGTTAAGTTGAGGCTGACCTAGTAAAGGTTATTAGGCAAGTCAAGTCATGTATAAAATAGAGTGAGGGAGGCACTCTATTTGATCATTTACTTTCTCACTCTTACACTCATTGGAGAGTGGTGCACTAGTGGAGGAGGAGAATCTGCTAGGAGTATATCTCTTATGCTTGGGTTGTATCATTGCTCTATCTATCTCTAAGGAAGTTGTGGGGTTTTTCACCTTTATGGTTTTCCCCATTGAAACTTTGTGTGTCTATTGTCTCTTGTGTGCTTGCATTATTATGTCCATGATTGATATGCTGTAGATATGTTGTACATGTTTTTCTCTCAGTTAAGATCCTAGATCAGATTGAAGTAAATTTTGAAAACTAACGAGTAGAAAAGATGAAGTAGAAGACCTCGTAGCATCCATTCAGGGCACAAAGTATATTACTACTCCATAATGAATCCATCTTTATTTGTATTTGAATTTATATTTAAGAAGAAAAGAGAAAGGCATAGTCCTCACATTCCCTCTGGGTTTTCAAATATTTGGTTTCCTACAATACATATTTTGTTTTTTATGTGGATAGTGTGGTCATTTTATCGGTGTAGCTTCCTTTTTTGTATTCTGAGTTTATTTCAGTATTTTGAGCATTATGCTTTTAATAATTACATTTTAATCATAAGTAAAGACTACATAGTAAAGGATAACCTTGTAGTATTTTGTAGTATTTTGTAGTAACTTGTAATATCTATTGGTACAAACTTTCTAGTGGAATATCCACAATCATCTATAGATCATATTGGTATTAGGAAATTTTATTTATGGTTCTCATGGGATATTGTAGGATCCAAAAATTGGTGTAAAGAAAAAAGTCTCAAACACTAACTATGATAGGTGAGTACAATAGAAATATAAAGGATGACTTGGACGAAATATTCACAAATCTGGAAGCCCGAGTCTTTGACATATATTGCACTATGGTGGTAGTAATGTCAACTCTAGAGAGCCAGTCGGGACCCTTCGGGAAGCTTGGAATCTCTAACATGGATGTTGGATTTAACAAGAAACTTGAAGATAAAGAAAAACCAAAGGATCCATAGAAAAAAATACCAAGCTCCAACAGCACATCTTCCCATTCTCTATTCAAGGTGGAAGTGAAAGTGGACATTAAACCCTATCAAGGTGAGATTGATGTTGTAAATTTGAATCAATGGTTGCAACAACTAGAAATCTATTTCAATGTGCATTAGATAGGAGAAGAGTAGGACATATTATTTCCCCACCTAAATTTATAGGCCCATGCCCAAACTTGGTGGGAAATCCATACAAAGAGACTTAGAGTGGAGGGCACTAGTAACATAATGGGAGAAGTTTAAAACCTCTTTGAGTCTCAATTATATGCTATTGGGTATGAATAGCATTAGTGGATCTATTGGATTTACTTCCAGTAGAATCAAGAGAAAAGTGTGGAAGAGTACACCACTAAGTTTAGAAAACAACCATTTTGTTAGAATATCTCCCAAGTACTCCTAAAGTATGTGGGTGGTCTCCATAGTCATTTAAGGAGACAAGTGATGTTATTTATACCTATTCTCCTTTGATGAGGCATGTATGCAAGTGGAATATATGGAAATGGATAAAAAGAAAGGACAATTAAATGGTTCCAAGTAGATAGACCAACAATGTAATTACAAGGAGGAAAATAAGAACTTGAAAGGAAAGGGTAAGAAGATAACGAGCACTACACATGAAGTGAAAGGATCCAAGCAACCATTATAACATTGACGGTCATATTGGAGCAAAGTGTTGGGTGCTATGACCAAATATCCAAAGAATCATAAGAAGGAGTCCAAGAAGAAGAACATGTTAGCCATGGATTCAGGGAACCATGTAGAGGGAAATTTAGATGTAGATAAGAGAATTGTTCACCGCACAGTGAAAAAGAAGGTGAACTAGAGTAACCTCCATCCCAAGGAAGAGAAGGATATGATTAAATTATTCCATATCAATATCCAAGTCAAGAAGAAAAAGGTGGATGATCTATTCAACTCCAGTTCACAGGCCAAACTCATAACATAGGATTTATTGAGCACGCTTGGATTGGAAGTTCATGACCATCCTTTCCGATACCCACTAAAATGGGTAAAAGAAGGATGTAGAGCTTAAAGTTACTTAGTAATGTGACTCTATGAGATTTGATTTTTTACAATTGAAACCTACATTGATGAGGTGGGAATAGATGTGATGGCACTTGATGTGAGTGGTGTAGCATTTGGAATCCCCTAAATGTGCATGAGGATGCAATCATCATAAGGAGAGAAAACCAATATCACCCAATCAATGATGGAAAATCATTCATCATCAATGCACACAAAGGTAAATTGAAGATATCTCTAGCAAGTACTTGCCAAGAATTTGATTAGCCAAAGTAGGAAGATTGTATTGCTCTTCTTGAGAAGAAATCAACAACGAAGTAAATTGGTTGAAGTAAAGGCATCTCCAGAGAGATGTACCAAAGAGAAAAATCACCAATTGGACGATATTTTGCAAGCGTGTAGAGAAATTCTTGAAGAGCCTAAATGGTTAGCACCTACATGAGATGTAGAAAACGTGATACCATTGTTCCTTCCTCTTCGTTACTAAACAAAGCATTGTACAAACAACCCATATTGGAAGTAAATGAAGTGAAGAAATAGTTGCATCAATTGTTGGATTAAGGATTAATTCAACCAAGTACCTCACATTTTGGGTCACCTATCATCATAGTTCCCAAGAAGTATGGCACTTGGAGAATGTGCATCAACTATAGAGATCTAAATAAGATCACCCTCAAGAATCAACATCCTCTACCCAAGATCAATGAATTTCTAGAACAGTTGAAACATACTAAGTACTTCACAAAATTGGATCTCAAACCACGATACCACTAGGTATAAGTCAAAGAATAAGATATATGGAAGACTTCTTTCAAGACAAGGCGATGTTTATATCATTAGTTGGTAATGCCTTTTGGTATATGTAATCACTAGCTATATTTATGTTCTTGGTGAACGATGTATTGTGGCCCTTTCTAGATCATTTTGTAATAGTGTACTTGAATGATATATACTTGGGAAGAACATATCTCACGTCTTATGTAGTGTTAGAGGCCATGAGAAAGAATTATCTATTGGCCAACCTCAACAAATGTGAATTTTCCCAATTTTCATGGTTGTACTTGCGGTACACTATTCATGGAGGGGAACTCAAGATTAATCCTATGAAGATGGAGGCCATCATCAAGTGACCAAATCCTACCAATATCATTGCAGTTAGGAGCATTGTGGGAAAAATGCAATACCTTAAAAATTTTATTGCATCATTTTAAGTTGTGGTTGCATCACTCCATGTCATAAGAGATAGTGGAAAAATTTTCTAGAGAGGAAAGAATTATTAGAAGGCTTTTGAATAGTTGAAACAAAGTATTAATCAATTCCTTTATCTTGCATTGCCCAATTTGTAAAATCCCTTCAAAATGGAGATAGATGCAAGTAGATATGCTACGGGAGAAGTCTTGATATAAGGATATAATCCAATATTTTATCATTCTAAATTTTTTCATGGTGCAGCCCTTAAATACCCCACATATGACAAGCATATCTATGCTCCAATGAAAGCTATTAAGAAAATGAAGCACTATCTGGTAAGAAAGGAGACCAGTATCCACAAAATCACTAGCCAATGCAATATTTGTAGCTCCAGAGTAATCTTCAAAAAACATGACACTACAAGCAGATGAGATTTGTGTAGCAATTTCATCTTATCATCAAGTATAAGAAGGATGGTACTAATAAGTTGGATGACATGCTTTTCTTTCTGATTTTCAACTAGGGATTTAAACTCTTTAAATTTGCTAAAAGCATGAAATAAATCCATGACTTCCTAGAAAAATCATCAATGAACAGTACATAATAAGAATTCACTCAGGGAGGGGGATGACATGGGACCACATACATCAAAATCTATTAAATATAAAAACCGTTTAGATCTACTAGTATTGTTGGAAAACCTTTTCTTAACATTGTTCCCAAGTGCACAACCCCGACATACACTATCATGCTCAAAATCAAATACGGGCATACCTTTTACCATCTTTTGAAGTCTTGGTAGTGCTTTGTAGTGTAGGTGTCCAAGCCTTCGGTGCCATAGCTCGCATGTACTGATAGTGTGGCGAATCATAGCTTGAATGTAGTTCACGGGTACCATGTAGATTCCCCCCTCTCGAACTCCATTCACAGCAGCAGATTCTAGGCTTTTGTTCTTCAGCCATAAAAGTGCTTTGTTATCCATGAATATAACTCGGAAGCCTTTGTCTTCAAGAACCAAAACTGAGAGGAGTTTCTTCTTCAAGCCTGGAACATATAGAATGTCCTCTACATGTAGAATATCACCGGTGCTCAACTGGAATTAGGTGGATCCAACTCCTTGGATCGAATATGTTGAGTTGTCCCCCAACTCTACCATGCATGTGAATTATTTCTCCTTTAGATCGGTGACGGTAATCTTGTAACCAATCATATATTTGGATGCACCACTATCAATCAACCATGTGTCTGTATTTGTGATGACAGATCCCGAAAGAGATGAGACAAGATAATACTCCCTTCTTGTCTCATTTTCTTCGGATGCATTCTTTTGAGTGATTTCATCTTCTATGGAGGTAGAAGCATGCAACTTTCCTTCCGCTTTGCATTCTATTGATAAATGGCCTTTCTTGTTGCAATTGAAGCATCTAGATTTTGACTCTTCAAAGCCTTTGTTGAACTCCTTCTTATTTGGATGAGAGAAATTCTTTTGGAAGAATTGTTTCTTTCCTTTCTTCATTCTTGCCGTGAGGGAAAGGTTTTATTCTTTGATGCACACTGAATTGCTCTTGATTCGCCCCTCCTCTTGGAGGCAATCATGCCACAACCTTTCGAAGTTAGGTTGTACCTCTCGTCCATTTACCGCATCCATGAATGTCTCCCATGAGGATGGGAGACCATCAATAGCGGTTTGGATAAGATCATCTTCGTCCACCAATACTCCAATATGAGAAAATTGATCCCTTACCTAAGATATATTGGAGAATAAGGAGGCCAATGTATCATCCGTCTACATATTTAACTTTCAAAGCTTATTCTTCAATGCCCTCTTTTGACTCAGGGCCTTCTTCTCATATATATTAGTCAATGTATTATAACATTCTTTCGTGGTTTTCAGCGATGTGATCACGGCCATCAAGTTATCTTTTACCGAATCATAGATGATTTGTTTGGCCTTAGCTTGATTCTTCTTGAATTTGATGCACCCTGAATTAGATGAAGACTCCTCCACCACAGTGGAAACGTATCCATCTAAGTCATGTTCCTCTAGAATGTTGAGAATCCTAGCCTTCCAAGTGTTGAAGTTTAAGGTTCCCTTAATACAGTCTTCCGGTTGTACAAATACTGATTCCATATTCTTCAAATCTTGTGCTCAACTTCTTAGGATCAACGCAGGCTCTAGTTGGCATGCAAAACTGAGCTCCTTCACGCCCTCAGGTCTGATACCATGTTAAAATTTGGTTGATCTTTGATCTTTAATTCTTTTAGATGCAGAGACTTGAAGCAATGAGATAATTCAATCCATGAAATTCATACAACCATAACACAAGATATACCCTAGGGAAAATCCTCAAAATTATGAGAACAAAAACCCCATCAATTCTTCTCAGTATAATATAATGGATAGCAGATAATGCTTTCTTTTACAACATAGCAGATTGCTTTCAGAAGATAAGAGATCACCAAACACTCTTGATGAAGATACATAAGCAATAGAGAAGTGAGATCAATCGGATGTGTGCCCAGCATCACAATAACAAGCACGAACAATACCGTGCACAAAGAGAAGTGCCTTGCCTTCAATGGAGAAGAGAATTCGCTTCACATTGGATTCATCAATCTTGTATAATATATGTATACATTCTTCTCTTCTATTTTTAACTTCTAACTTCAGGATGAACTCGCCCTCAAACTGGATGTATTAATCTTGCATGCAAAGGTGTGCCCCACTTCTCATGCAGTGCTTTATCTCACTGAGTTGTCACTTAGGATGAATGCGCCTCTTAACTGAAAGCTTTCCCAGTTATTTAGGTGGCTAACTTAAGTGTCAACACGCAAGTGTCACAACTCATGTGTGATATTTTAGTTTAACATAAGTGTCATCATGCAATAACACTTAGTTAACTAAATCTTATTTTCATTCACACGGTTTTCACAGACGTTCATGTTTGAAAAATTGGAGAATCAGTGTGGAAGATTAAACCTCGACGTTTCGGGCTGAGTAGCACAACCCATCTTCAGGAGATACCAAAGAGTCTCAATTTTAATACTAGGTCAAAAGCTGATTTATAAATAGTATTGAAGTGTTATGTGTATTTTGAAAATGTAGGTCGGTTAGTTTTTAGAAAAAGGTTATCATATTAATCTTGGTTTAACTTAATCCAAATAATTAACAACTTTTTATAAATTTGAATTAATTAATAATTTTATATTTTAAATCAGCCATACTTTAGACCAAATTGTAGTCTAAGTGTGGAAAATAATTTATTTTCTATTTTTAACCTATTATATATTTATTTTTAATTACTATAAAATTTAATTTAATTAGTTAATCTTGTTTTAACTTATTTATTTTCTATTTTTAATTAGTTAATTTTGTTGTAACTTCTTTAAGAATTAGGATTAATTAAATAATCTTCATTTTTAGAGGTTTCGAAGGGGAACTTTATAAAGGTATCGGGTTGTGATGAGGAGTCGTAAGAGGGTAAACCCTAAAAAGGAAGAAACTAAGGCGTCAACTAGCTCTCTTTCTTAATAAGGTTGATAACAGGGGTCCATGATTTGCTCAATTTCCACCTGTCATCCTTGTTTAGGTTGTGTGGGTGTTTTTCTATTTCTATAGCTTCACGAATTTTTCTCTTCATGAAGTTATCAATGGTAGCAATAACCTTTGCATCCTCTATAAAAATGTGGTGTTTAGAGGTTTGCAAGTCTTCTGCTAGGGATGAATTCCTTGTCCTACCATGAATAATGTGTGCACTGTGTTCTTTTATTCTTACGTGAATCGAGCGGCCTGCCTCTCCGATGTATAGTTTGTGACAGTCACATGGTACCGAATAAACTCCTTTCATTTTCCTCGGATCTATCTTGTCTTTTGTGTGGTCTAGAATCTTTCCTAAGGAATTTGGCGGAGAGAAAGCGACCCTGATGCCATGCTTGCGTAGGATTCAAGCTAATTTATCCGTGGTCCCTTGGATGTAGGGGAGGCTAATTGTTTTAAGTAGACCTTCTTCCTTAGTTTTTTTATGTTTCTCCTCTTGTGACTTCTTAATGGTCTTACGGATTTGTTTTTCTTCATGGCCATTTCCTTTGAAGACCTCAACTAGATGTTCAAGTTCCTGATGTAAATGTGATGTGTCTGAGATTCTCTTGGCTCTTATTCCTAGAGTGTTTATGATACCTATTTTTTGGGCTGGATGATAATGAGAGTTTTCTTGGATGTATTTATCAGTGTGGGTTTTTTTCCGATAAACTTCATGCAATAGAGTGCCATCATTGTTTTTTGTGAGGAGGACATCCAAGAAAGGGAGTTTCCCATCGTCCTCTTTTTCCATTGTAAATTGTATGTCTCTTGATAGGTTGTTCATATGAAATAAAAATTCATTAAGCTTATCAATCTCGTGTATCCATATGAATTGTGTATCATCCACATATCTTTTCCACTGTTCTAGCTTCATTGGAGACATATTGATGGCTTTGTTTTCAAATTTTTCCATGTAGATGTTGGCTACAATGGGGGAGAGTGGGGATCCAATTGCTACCCCGTTTGTTTGCTCATAAAATTATCCAAGAAAACTGAAGTAGGTAGACCTCAGGCATACTTCCACTAAATGTGCAGTTTAATCATCTGTTAGTTCCCTTATGACCTTAATGGCTTCATCTACTGGTATTTTGGTATATAAGGAAAAAATATCAAAACTAAATAGCTAATCGTTCTCCTTCAGTTTTGTTGTTTTTAGGGTTTCCACAAAATGTGAGGAGTCCTTAATGAAAGACGAAGAGTGACCGACAAGGGGCTTGAGTCTTTCCGCGATAAATTTGGATAGGCCATATGAGGGTGACCCAATGGTGTTAACAATCAGCCTGAGTGGACAATCCTTCTTGCGGATCTTGGGTAAACCATATATGCGTGGGACTACAGGGTTCTTAGAAATGATCTTCTTCTTGATATTCTCATCTAGGGAGGAGTTCTTTAATGCCAAAGTGATATCCCCTATTACTCTATTGCTCGGATCCTTACTGACCTTTCTGTAACTACCACTCGTCATAAGATTCTCCATCATCTTCTTGTTGTATTCGTCCGTGTCCATAATGACTGTAGCATTACCTTTATCTTCCTTTAAGATCATCATGTCTTTATTATATCTGAGATTTTTAAGAGCTTTCGATTCTTCACTGGTTAAGTTTCTCTTGGGCAGTTTAGCCTTCCTCATGATGATTGCACTGTCTTGTCTAACCTCTTATGCGGCCTCTTTAGGGAGAGAGAGTATGGCGTTTTCTATGCAATAGATGATGTCTTCATGCGGGATCTTCTTGGGCGCAAGGGAAAAGTTCAATCCATAGGCCAAGACTCTATGTAAAGTAGCATCTAAATCGAATTTGGATTTGTTTTCACATAGTTAACTCTCTTTAACTGAAGTGTCGTCTTTTAGTTTAACTAAAGTGAAAACACTTTAGTTAACTAGTCTTTCTTATTTAACACTTAGTTAACTAAAATCATGTTGATTGATTTACTTGAAGTGACCACCGTGAATTCTTTAGCTAACTGAGGCATATATTTAACTGATGCTTTAACTAAAGCATTGATACCTAATTGAAGCTTTATAACTGAAGCTTTAACAATTCGAGTTCTCTTTAATTAGCTGAAGTGTTTGCATGGGAAATTTTGAATTCTCTTGATCTCTATGATTTATCTTTTATTTCTTTATCTCTTATTGCATGGTTAATATGTGATAAATTTAATTATCCATCACATTACATTATACTAAGAAGAATTATCGGATGATGTGATCATATTATATTATTCCGGACCAAATGATCATATGCTAAAGTAATTCACTTTAGAGGTGATCAATCTCTAAAGGAGACTTAATAGCAATCTGGTGATCATGTTAATAATACGTCACACAACATTAAATGATTTTAACAAGTAAAGCATGACCTTTATACGGAAGGTCCACCTTTATACAGGAGGTCCATCTCATGGATACCTTTATACGGAAGGTTCACATGATAATCATGACTTGACAAACAAGTCCGGGGTCTTTTCCAACAAGACTTTACAACATCATTACTTTTATCAAGTACCTCTACACGGGAGGAATAACCTTTACACGGAAGGCAATCAAAGTGCTCACCTCTATACGGGAGGATCAATCTTGGCTACACAATATTGGTTTGGATAATGTCTCCTGATGTTGTATATTTAACATATAGCAACCATAATATTTTGTGAACCAAAGTGCAATACAGGTTGTTGATAATCCTATTGCACATAGTGAAATTAAGCATGTGTAGCTTCATGCACATTAATTGAAATTGTTGATACATGACTCTATTGTCAAGCTTGTCTATTGTAGTACAAATGATCAAATTGTTGATATCATTATGAATCCTTTATTGGAAGATAAGTTTGTGAAACTTTGAGCTTTGCTTGGTCTCCAGGAAGTTGCAAATATGCGGGGGGTGTATTGTAATTTCACCTCCTGAATCTTAGGAGCATTATGTCGATGGGAGAGTGTTGGAATACTATACCTTTTTAGTTCATCACATCTGTGGATCTTCTCATGACAAACAATCAACATATGATAGTTAACTAGAAGATTCAATTGAGTATCTAATTGATGGGTCAACTGGGCTCTCAATTAGTCGTATCAACCAACCAATAAAGGATTCTACTAACAGAACGATTGGTAAAACAATTAGAATAGAACCATGGACTATGGCATGAACATGGAAAAATTCAAGAAGTTCATTATGTGTTATGATCCAAGTATCTAGATGCATTCTTCCTCACTTTAAGGGAGTTGGTTACATCTTGGATCTATATAAGGATGATCATATGGATTGATCTATAATAGAATCACATGAATCATGTGTAAAATATGAACATGGTGAACAATAAATTTCAATCCATTATCAATTGTGTTTAAGTATTAATGAAACGATGTCTTTAGACACCACATCTTCTTGAAATTTCTTAACTCACTGATTTCTACTCTTTCTAATGTAAACCACACAATTGGCCTGCAAAACTCATAGAGCATGAATTCATAATTGTAACAGTCCAAGAAATGCTTTAAATGAAGTTTGTATGCAAACGTTGCACCCTTGGAAGCTAACATATCAACTGACCTCCTCAGGACCACATTACTTTTTCGACATCATTTCCTAAGGTTAGTTTTTTGTGTCTTTAGGGTTTTTAAATCCTAGGGAATCATACCTTGTGTTAAAAGGTATTTTTAGTCTCTTGTAATGTCTTCTTTCTAATGATCATAACCAATACATCTTTCTTTAGAGACAAGCTAACACCATTCCAGCTAGTTTGTATTAATTTGCTTTTGTAGTCTTTTCCTATTTCATTTATTAAATGAAATTAAAGAATGTGATTTATACAATATCTAAGTGTGTTTCATTTTTATATTATTTCCTACATTTCAGTCCCTACAAAATCCATTTCAATGGTATTTGAGAAATATGCTCTTTTTTATTTCTTTGTGCATGTCCTTGACGAGACTCGGGTATAGGGAGTTGGTTCTCGAACTAATTGATCTTGGGGAATACCACACTTTCTAGCTCAAGTGGCATCCCACGGTGGAATAAAAAATAGATGAAAAGTGGGATATCCTATCAAGTTGTTTATCGAGGAATCTTTCACACGATAGATTAACTAGGTGATGGATAATATGATTCAGATCCTTCAAAAATTGCTAACGGCGGTACATACATCTTCATTAAGAAGTGATTTTATAGGTGTGACACCCATCAAGGTACATGTTAAATTTGACATTCCTTTATTTGAAGTAGATACATATGAGAAATATTTGGATAAATTGTTAAATCTATTAGATTATTATTATTTTGTTAAAAACAATTATAGTGAAAATTCAACCTTCACACTGCTTAAGTTATTTGACATTTCATTTGGATATGCTTAGCGACATGTTGTCAAAACTCATAAAAAAAAAGTAGAAGAATAAGAGATAATTTGTATCTACAAATATACCGCACCAGAAGCATGCTAAAGGTGACCCCAACTCACAGAAAAAAGGATATAGCAAGGATAATCAATCTCAATATAACCAGTCTAAGTCATAGGAAAAGAAGGGAAACAAGAAGTTGAAGAAGGACACTAGAAAGTGGTGTGATGTCCACAAAATCCCCTAGGACAATATTGATGAATGTCTCTCGAAGTAGTCATTGCTAGCTGAGTTGAAAACCTTAGAGCTGGACTCTGGATGAAACTCTAATTCAAAGCTAGATAAGTGAAAGAATATAATTGATGCAAAATCTAATGTTATCATCGCAACCAAAAATATCCAATTGGAGGACCCAAATGAGCCTAAGGAAGTTGAGTGCCTCCTCCATTCACATATGTGGGTGAAGGGGAATCTACTACATCTCATTTCCTACTAGTTGTAGCCAAATTAACCTGATCCTAGTGGAGGTCATCAAAAGAATAAGATTTCTAACAATGCCACACTCCTAGCCTTACACCGTAGGTTAGCTAAGCCAAGGAAATTAAGACATCCATATCAATCAACAATGTCACTTTCCCTATGGCATCGATCCCTTTACATATGAGGTAATCTGTGATGTTTCCCCACTTTAAAATTGTGATGTTATAAAAGGATAACCCTATATGTGGAAACTTCATTATGTTTACAAGTCTAGGTCTCTATGTGTCATTGTTACTTTGGGAGGTAAACTCTACAAGATACTAGAATTAGTTCCAACTGCCACAACTTGATATCGATGAAGGAATGCAAGAAGGTAATCTCTCGGACTGGTATATTTTTCCTATTCATGATTCAATCGAAAGGTGAACAACATATTATTTCGATTGCCACTACCTCTATACGAGGTCTCTATATAGAGCTAAAGCTCTAACAAGATGTCAATAGGTATATCAAATCATCCAATTCATGTAATGTTCCTTGACCCTTAAACTCAAAACACAACTAGGTATACAAAGATTATAAATGTAGAAAACCATATGCAAGATATAATTGAAGTGAAATAATGTGAAATCTACCCTTGTGTTATGATAATCGAATGAAAGAAAGCAATGTTCACTTGCCTCTTGAGGTGGGGAGACCTTTCACTTGAGTAGGGCTCACAATACAACAATATTCAACAAAAAATTCCTTGGCCTCCTATATCATTAAATACATTCTCAATAGCACATCTCTAACTACTTGTGGTCCCCTCATTAATGGGTACCAACTACCTTGTGGGCCTTATTTAGTAAAAAGGACCCTTTTACATTTGATAACTATCCACTACTATTTAATGGCTCTTTATTCAAGGAAGATGGTTGCATACATTAATTATCTCCTAAGTAGTCTAAAGTAGGGAGGTTAAGGTGGGACCCTCACACGTCACCCCCCACCAAGAGAAACATTATACTCAAGGCCAAAGGTGAGGGAATTGTTGAAGTGTCGCTATTGTTTCCCATGTAGTTGTTGGTCAATTTAATTACCTAAATTCCAAACATTAATTATCAATTTGGGATGTTCGTAAACTTATGAGATGCCAATAAAATATATGCAGGACTAGGCGGGATCTAAGCTAAAAGTATTGGGTTTGACAAAGCATTTCCAGTAATTAGAATTAAGTCCTTAAGTCTTCTAACTAGCTATAATAACAATTAACTCAATAACCTAAATATTTCCTTGTAGCTTAGTCAAATTATTAAACATAATCAAGAAATTACAATGCAAGAATTAAAATCAGAGGATCTTGTATTTTAGGTTCGAGTTCTATGGCCTTTTAGCTTCTTCATATTCTCAGGGTTGAAAAACATTTGAATCTCTTATGCACATCACACTTAGACGGTTACATAAAGGCAAGAATTAAAGATCATAAAGGAAATGGACAATAAAACATAAGTAAAACAATGAACAATTCAAGAAATAAATCAAATTAATAAATGAATTAGCATCACACAACATACCTAGTAAATGCATAAATTAAATAAAGGAAAGAAATGATTTGGGCAACGTATAACAAAGAGAGGGGGCCTTGCCTCTCTTGGAATACATTGCCAAGAAAGACTACAGTACTAGATCACAATGTTCAACAACAAGGGATTATATTATCATCAATGAACCATCAAGTACAAAGAGGAACAATCCTCTATATCAACTTCATTCCTCCTCTTCAACCCATTTTCAATACTCTAGATTCAATCTCTCCTCTCTAACATCTAACCTCTAATATATTAGCTAAATGATATCCTCTCGTATTTATACGTATAGCTCAATTCTCATAGAAGGAAAGAGGTTACATCAAGAAAATATCAGATCCTAAATAAGTGGATTTGCAACCAACAAATCTTAGATCCCAAATATGTGGATCTCTCCATCAACAAATCTTGGATTTAGTCTAAGTTTGTTTGAAGAGGATAACAACATTATACTCAAAGATATCCATGTTCCCAAACTCTTTGATAGGAGTCACAACTTGGTCAAAGCATGTAACTACCAAAACTGTAGGTTTACTACCACAAGTGTAGGAAATGACATAAAACCTAGTTTTGGAAATTGTGCCCAAATATCCCTTTGCTTTGCACTTTTTGAGGATTTTATTCATGTCTAAGCTAAATGACCCTATTCTACACAAAACTTGTGTTTTAGAGTTTTGAGAATAATCTTCATCTTCTCAGAAATGGCGTGGAAAGTTGACCCTGAAAACTACCACCTACAACAAATCTAGTAACTAAATAGGTTCCTGCAATAACTGATTTACTACTGGAATCGCAAGAATCCAGTAGTAACATGCTACAACTTCATAAGTAAGTTGGGGAAAGACAATATCCATTCCAATTAACATCAAAACATGGGAAATTAATCATATTAATGCTCATATGTCTCATGAAGCTTGCGTGGTGTGAAAGTGGATAATGTATGATGATATGTGGTAAATGGAAGTATCAAATGGGCGAAACGAATGAAGAAATGAAGGAATAATAGGCTAAATCATCATTGTAAACATGTTGATTTCGAGACTCGACATCTCCCCCACACTCAAGTCATTGCATATATTCTTGCAACAAGGCTTGTGAATGAATGTTGCATACTTGGGATGTCTAGTCCTTTAGTTTGATTTTTACGTGTTTGAACAATATATGAATAAGGATGTGAGGATCTGCACTCTTGACTAGGTCAGAAGGCCTTGAATTATTCATGTTCTAATCTTATTTATTATAGGTACATGACAAATATTACTGGCCATTTTCTTTTACCACAAAATCCGACATACAATCTCAGGGTGCAAGACTTTGAATGCATAAGTTATGTTTTACCTTATGTTTCTTTAATGTTTAGACAATGCTATTGGGAATGAAAAATGAGGAAATGGACAGAATGGAGAAAGGAATTGGGTGATCTTGATTTGAATCCTTGCAGTGATTCAAATTGTGTGAGGCATGAGTAATCATAAGGATTAGAGAGTTTGTGTTTAAACCGGTGAAGATTACATCGAGTTGTGCAATGAAGGAATGTACATGGTAAGTAATAAGAAAGGGACAATGTATGAAGGGTTGTATGGAATAGCTTCAAGAATTTAGTGATGGAAATCCCAATTTAGATGAATACTTAGTAATAGAAATTGCTTACCCAACTTCACCTCTTCTGATGCATGATGATTTGAGAAACAAATGTTGAACTCTGGTTGCGTGGTATGGAAAGAAGGTTGATCTAGTTGCCTCTTGTTGTTGATGTTAGGTACAAGATTTGGAATTGAATGTATTACTGAACTTGAAGGTATGAAGGATTTGGAGTTGTACTCTCATTTTAGAGGATAAAAGAAGGCTAATGGAAATCGGTGAGAAGAGTCGGTAATGCAAAGCTTGGAAACTTCATGTAGTTGCTAGTCATGCTAAACACACTGTCCAACTGTGGGAAATATGAAAATGTTGAGACCACTTATGTATTTGATAATCTGGTATAGGAGGACTGAATCCACTTGTGGGTGGATGGGGAAAGTATGTTGAAGTTGTTAAAGATGTGCATGATATTTTGGAAAGGTTGATCTTACACTTCCCTAGTTATCCTAAGGAGTAATGTCAACTTCTTTTAAAAAAAGTTGTTCAGAACTTGATATTTATCAAAGAGCATATGGAAAGCCCTTTGCAATCCAAAGAATGGGTTGCTTCTTCACATTTTGTTAACCAAAATGCAATCTGAAGATATCATGACAACTCGGGACAAAAACTATTCATTGGCACTTTCCAATTTGTAAAGAGGCATGGGAAAGAGGAATGCAGATAGTAGGCAACGATTATCATTATCTCTATGCAAATTACAGTCTAACTTGAATACCAATTTTGAAATTACAATCGAATAGTAAATTTGCATGCATTACCAGAATTTTGACATGGGTCCTCCTCATCAAGCGATCCTGCGCATTCCTTCAAAAATGCTTTGCTTGGATTTTATCTCCATAACTCTATCCATAAGAAGTTGACTTATTTTTGTAGTGATTCCCTTCTTATGTTCATGAGTTCTTCGACCACACACCTACAAGTTCACCTAATTACCACGCAGGACAACAAGCAACCAATCTTTCCTATGGATCTGTTTTCTTCTCTAAAAATGGATCAGGTAGCGACCTCCCTCTCCAATGGCGGATTTGACTTATAAGTTTGCTGAGCGTTGGGACAGTTCAAGCACTAAATTTGCATTTTCCATCCTCCAGAACTCTTGTAGTGGCTTCCAGTAGTAACTTGGGAATTTTTCACTTCTGGTAATACATACTCTGCAAATCTGGTAGTAGCACGAACTATGGATCTGGTAGTAGATTGTCTCTTTGGTGAACTGGAACATCCTGCGATAAATTGATACCTTTGAAAATGCATCAGGAGACCGGAACTCTAACCATCCTACAATGAATCGATACTCTTGATAATGCATCGACTACCGGAACTTGAACATCCTACAATAAATTAATACTATTGACAATGCAACAGACTACCGGAACTTGAACATCTTGCAGTAAATTGATACTTTAGACAATGCATCGAACTACTGGATCTTTTGAAGATGTGAACTATGGTAGGAATAAATATATTCTTCCTCTTACTGTACGAAATTAGGTTGTGGATGAAATTCTAGAAATAGTATTCCTCTACAAGGCTTTGAACTGATGCTAACTCTTTGGAAATGCCTCCTTCTTATTGTTGAACAAGGCTATTTAACTAAAGGCCTGGAGCTGCTTTCGAATATGAAATTCTGTTCTAGGAAGATCTGTCACGTGGAAAGGTACTGCAACATAAATATGCAACTACTTATGTGGAATTTATTGAGAATTTTGCCAGCCAATAACCTGGTTTTCAAGCAAAGCTCATGTCTAACTTCACCAAAACCCTGGTTTTCACAGTAACACTTATTTTTCATTTTACTAATTTATTTCTTTATTTACTACAATGTCCTACCATACTTGGAAAAGGAAAACGTCTTCTCAAGTGTAAGAATACTTCTAATGAAGCCATGTTTAACATGATTAAAAATATACTCATATTCAAATTTGAAAAATATGTTTTGATAAATACCATAATATGAGTAACAAGTTGATCTAATTGATATGGTGCCAAGAAATGTTGAACGATGAAGGAATACACTGAAATGATATTTGTATGGAATCATACTTGAATGTAATCACTATTCCCTTGTTCACTTGTTGATCAATATTGGTTTGCATGTCCTCCTCTGTCATACCTTGTAGATCATCCTCAAAGATTTGGCTCTTGCACAAAGGATCTAAGCACAAACTTGCAAGAAATTCTCCAATCTCAGGTTCCAATGGTTGCTCTGCATTGAATTCTATCCATGGTTATTTGATCTCCTCTGCAAATCGACAAGGAAAATCAAGGAAAGCTTTTAGATTTGCTTGTTGTAGATATGGCTCATGGAACTTTTGCTCTTTTGTTTCTTCCTGAGATGCATATCTATCTCCAAGTGCTTCTAAAATTTGAGAAAGTTCTTGGAGTAGCATCCTTCCTTACTCAACAATTCTTTAGCATGCTTAAATTCTGCTTGCTAGCTAATAATACATGTCTTGCACATGGATTAGTGTACGGGGGTTCTTACATACCAAAACAAAAATCCTAAAGAAATAAATGAAATCTCGCAAAAATACACACAAAGTAGAATTCAAAGCAAAAACTCATAAATCTCAAGAGCAATCATGTACTCAAATGCTCTCACACTACTAAGACCCTATTATCACCAAGTCGTCTGTTGACATGAGTCAGCTTCTTTCTTTCCATGAATCAAACCAAAATAAAGCAAATTGTACTAACATTCTTCATATTTAGTGAGATAGCACACTCACAATAGTGAAAAAGTAGGTTCTCACCTCATGTCTTACCATCACTATCTTATTGCATATGGAATGTTAGCGCAACCAAAAATTATATGCAAAAATAAAAAGGCAAAATGAAAGAGTAGAAAATCGAATTACCAATGCCTAATCCGTTAGCATCTACGAGACAACGATGCCAAAATGTTGGTCAATTTAATTTCTTAAATTCCAAACATTAATTATTAATCTGGGATGTTCATAAACTTATGAGATGTCGACAAAATATATGCAAGAACAGGCGAGATCTAAGCTAAAAGTATTGGGTTTGACAAAACATTTCCAAGAATTAGAATTAAGTCTTGTAACCCAATGTAATAACAGTTAACTCAATAACATGTCTATTTCCTGTAGCTTAGTCAAATTATTAAACACAATCAAGAAATTACAATGCACAAATTAAAATCAGAGCATCTTGTGTTGTAGGTTCGAGTTCTATGGCCTTTCAACTTCTTCATATGCTCAGGGTTGACAAACATTCAGATCTTTGATGCACACCACACTTGGTTGATTATATAAAGGCGAGAATTAAAGATCATAAAGGAAATGGACAATAAAATATAAGTAAATCAATAAGCAGTTCAATAAAAAAATCAAATTAATATATGAATTAGCATCACACAACATATCTAGTACATGCAAAAATTGAATGAAGGAAAGGAATGATTTGGGAAGCGTATACTAGAGAGATGGGGCCCTACCTCTCTTAGCGTACACTGTCAAGAAAGACTATGCTACTAGATCAAAATGTGCAACAGCAAGGGATTATATTATTATCAATGAACTAGCAAGTACAAAGAGGAACAATCCTCTATATGCCTCTATATGAGCTTCATTCCTCCTCTTCAACCCATTCTCTACTATAGATTCAATCTCTCCTCTCTAAAATATTATCTAAATGATATTCTCTTGTGTTTATACATTTATCTCAATTCTCATAAAAGGAAAGAGGTTACATCAAGATAAGATCATATCCTAAATGATTGGATCTGCAACCAACAAATCTTAGATCCCAAATATGTGGATCTCTCCATAATCAAATCTTGGATTTAGTCTAAGTTTGTTTGAAGAGGATAACAACGTCATACTCAATGAGATCCATGTGCCCAAACTTGTTGATAGGAGCCGCAACTTGGTCAAATCATGTGACTATCAGAACTGCAGGTTTACTATTGAAGAATGTAACTTCAGACGATATTCTTATTGTATTTTTTGTACATCCTTCGGGAAATATTCATATTGTATTTGATTATGTAAAAACCCTAAAAGAAATCATGTAAAATAGACAAGTCAGCTCAATGGGTAAACTGCCCCAAACAATGGGAAAAACTGCCCCATTCAAGTCAGCCCAGTTAGGGAAAGTCAAGTCGGCCTAGTTAGGTAAAAAGGCCAGTTTGTGACTAGTATAAATAGAGTGGCACCTAGCTCATTTGGTGCATCACTCACTCAAGCAAGTTCGCATGAGTAGAGGCAAAAGGCCAAGTTCGCTTGGGAGAAAGAGTAGCTGCATTGAAGACGTATTTTCTTGGCGTTTCTATCTTATCTTATTCTCGGGTTATTGTACGGGATTGACATTGTACTTGCTGATGAATCTATACTGAATATGTTTTGCTGGGTTTTTCCCGTGAGAGGGTTTTCCTATGGTAAATATTTGTGTCTCTTTTGTATGTTGTGCTTGTCTATCTTTCAGTGATCCTATTACATATGGTTATTGTGATAATATATATAAATTGTTTGAAGATCTAACATAACCATCCTGGAAGTTTCAAAACCCTAACATGGTATTAGAGCTAGCCTGAAAGAAGACCTTGTGCAGAAGAAATTATTGGAAGTGAAAACTAGGGTTTCTCATTCCGAAGGCTTTTCACCATAGTCTAGCCTGAAAATGAGGTCAAATCAACTCACCCTAGGAGGGCACATTTTTCTATGGAGGTAGAATTCATATCGGAGAATTTTCATTTTTGGCCCTCTCACTATTGCTTGCGAAAATTAGGGAATCAAGTTTTTGGCAGTTCTATCCATAGATTTGGAAGAAAAGGACCTTTGTTCAACTCGCCTCAGGGAGGCACGTCTCTATCTCCATTCAGTTTTTCAAGAATCCAAAGTTGAAAAATTAGGGTTTCTCTAACAAACCCTAGGTCAACCAAAAGTCAGATCTCAGAAGACATGAAAGCAAGCATTTGATTGGAGCATCTCATTTGGTAAATCCTACTATCTTTATTTCCATTTTAGATTCTCATTTTATCAAGATGACAAAAAATACCAAGCTTGAGGATAAGCTTGAAGGAACAGATAACTTTCGTGCCTGGAAGTATAGAATGATGCTCATTCTAGAAGAGAATGAGTTGGACAACTATGTGAAAGAAGAAATTGCGGAGCTAGAGGGAGATGAAGACAAATCTAGGCACAAGAAGAACTCGGTTAAGGCCAAGAGGATCATTGTTGATTCCATCAAGGATCACTTGATCCCCCACATCTCTTCTTTGAAAATTGTTAAAGAGATGTTCGATATACTGAAGATTTTATTCGAAGGGAAGAACATTAACAGAAAGATGACCTTGAGAACTCAAATCAAGGGTGTGAAGATGCAGAGATCCAAAATCATTCAATCTTACTTCACCAGGGTCTCCCAAATCAAAGAAAAACTAGAATCTATTGGAGATCATGTTGAAAATGCAGAAATAGTAATGACTAATTTGAATGGTCTCCCAATATCACGGGAATCATTCATTCAAGGAATATGTTCTAGAAAGAAGCTCATCAGATTCAATGCACTTTGGGAGACGTGTACTCAGGAAGAAGCCAGAATTGAATCCAGATAAGAAAAGATGGGTGAATATAATAACCAATCCTTGGCAGCTCATGCAAGGAGGAGCAAGAAAGAACATCATTCTCACAAGTCTAGAAGATTCCATAAGAATCAAAGACCTCCCAGAGACTACTCAAACTTCAAATGTTACAATTGTGGTGAAATGGGACACATTGCAAGAAACTGTCCCAAGAATAAAGGAAACAACGAGAAAGGAAATAAGAAGAGACACCATGCTCATGCTACAGAAGATGATGAACCAGTTAAGAAGAAAGCAATGGAAGATTCCTCAAGTGATGAAGAATATGTCCTAAACTTTTGATGATACAGTAGTAATTGGAGAGCAAGAGGGAGGCTTATACAAGTTGAAAGGACAACCAGATCAAGCATTGTTTCATGACACTATGGAACCAAGTGAACTATGGCACAAAAGGATTGCATATATATACACTACAAGGCTTTACCGATCGCAAGAAAAATGGTGACTGGTCTATCCAAGATCTAGAAAAAACATGATGGTGTATGTAAAGGATGTGAAGAATATGTTTCCAAGCAAAAGGAGATCTTCAATCTAGTCCATGAGTCCAAGGATGAATACTTTAGAAAGTTCCAAACTAGACGAAGAAGAAGATCACGGTGACTTTTGCAAGAAAGCAAAAACTAAGAGGGAGCCTACAAAACACATGAAAGATAAGTATTTACTGACATTTGAATTCCTGATTATTTTTTACGAGTATTTCTCTTAACAGTTACATGTAGATCAGTGATACAGTTTTCTTTTATGCACTTATATATGACTAAGATTAACTAGCAGTAGGATCATGTAGCACATGTTATGGGTAAGTGGCCTATAGTGTTGCACAACATTCCATGAGCCCTAGATGGAGCTAGTATAAGATGAAACCTCTTTGCTAACATATTGAGAGCATTGCACGCTCTTAATAGTATGTTATGGTAGATATGGAAGGCATCTAAATAGTTACTATATGTATACGGGATATGGATGAGTGTTGTGCTGAAACATTGGCTAAAATGCATTGTTACATAATTGTGTGAATATGATTTGATTAGGAAATGTTACTAATCACATGAAATATTTGACTTGTAGGAAATATCATGTGTTATAACCTACAAGAGAAGGATGACGATACTTGTTCCTAAGAACAAGTGATGATTGTTCAACAATGAACCTCAAGAAGATTTACAAATTCAAGCATACTACAGAAGTACAAGGCAAGGTTCATGGTTTATCTCAGAAAGAGGGAGTCAATCATAACGAGACGTTTTTCTCTTGTAGCAAGATACACTTCGATTAGAGCTATAGTTGCGATAGTTGCAGTGATGAAGTGGAGGTACACCAGATGGACATGAATACTTCCTTCTTGAATGGTGTAAGACGAAGTGTATGTGTAGCAGGAACAAGGATTTGAGACACATGTGTGCAAATTGAAGAAGGCCTTTTACGAATTGAAGCAGGCACCCAGGACATGGTACAACAGGATTGATGGATTTCTGACGAGTTTGGGCTTTACCAAGAGTAAATTGGATTCCAACCTTTACTTCAAGGTTGAGGATGGGAAACCAGTGACACTATTGTTGTATGTAGATGATATGTTTCTGACAGATAATGAGAATCTCATAGAAGAAACAAAGAGGAAGCTTCCCATAGAGTTTGAGATGAAAAACTTGGGTATGATGCACTATTTATTAGGTATTGAGGTGTGGCAAAATACAGAAGAACTTTTCCTGAGTTAAGGAAAATATGTGGTAGAGATCCTAAAGAGATTCGGGATGATTGATTGCAAATCCATGGCCACACCAATGGCATCGGATATGAAGTTGTTGTGTGATACTTCTTCAGATACGGTGGATGCCATGGTACACAGGCAAATGATTGGTTCATCCATGTTCTTAATGAAAACGAGATCAGATTTATGGTTTGGGGTGAACACACTGAGTCAGTACATGGTGGAGCCGATACGTGTTCACCTAGTTGTGGTAAAGCATGTGTTGAGGTACCTAAGGGGTACGATTGATTATGGCCTCATATATGTGTTAGATCAAAAGATTAACCTGTAGGTTTATGTTGATGCAGATTGGGCCGATAGTGTCACAAACAACTAGAAGAGCACATCAGGGTGTTGCTTAAGTTTGGGATCAAGTATGATCTCATGGTTCAATAGGAATCATATGAGTGTGGCACTCAGTACAGCTGAAGCAGTGTATATGGCAACTTGTTCGGCAATCTGTGAGGTAGTATGGCTTCAGAAGTTGCTTGCAGGTTTGTTTGATCTCGACTTAGAGGCAACTTGTATTCTCTATGACAACCACAGCTATGTGAAGTTGTATGAGAACCCAATGTTTCATGACAAGTCGAAGCACATCAAGATCAGGTATGACTATATCATGGATATGGTGCAGAGAGGAGCGGTGAGGCTTTGGTATATAGTGACAGAGGAGCAAATAACCAATGAAGTTTGAGTACTTCAGGGACAAGCTTGGAGTGGTCAAGATCAAGAGGGAGTAATGAGTAACATAGCATATGTGAGACGCAGGTGGTCACATAGTAATGTAATTAAGCTCCTGGGCATGTCTCCACTTGAGATGTGAAGTTGTAGCGGTAGTCACGGGTTATGTGATGTAATTGAGTCTCCTAGACTACACTCACGGGGTTGTAGCGGGTAGTCACGGGTTATGTTTCATAATTGAGTCTCCTGGACTACACTCACTGGGTTGTAGCGGGTATTCATGGGTTAGGTGTCGTAGTTGAGTTTCCTGGACTACACCCATGAGGATGTAGTAGGTAGTCACTATGTGTGATGTAATTGAGCCTCTTGAGTGTAGTATTATGTGTGGACAACACACATGTGTGAAGACACAGGGTTCGGACCTGGGTTGTTCTCCACATGAGGTGACGTGGTAGTAGGTAGTCACTGGTTATGTGATGTAATTGAGTCTCCTAAGGTACACTCACAGAGTTGCGTTGTCCCAATGATGAGCTGTGACGTGGTATCATGTAGTCATTGTATGTGACATAATTGAGTCTCCTAGTCTACACGCACGAGATGATCTGGACAAGTGGTGAGGTAACGCAAGTGGTTGCGGCGTGAGATGTAATGTACGCTCCTGGGATGGACCCACTGGATAGCTTGCATGTTCATTATACAGGGTGAGGTAACACAGGTGGCCGTCACAGTGTGCGACGTAATGTACACTCCTAGGTTGGAACCACCGGATGGTTCAAAACTTCTAGTGATGTATAGATTTGAGAGAGATGTTAGAAGTCAATGTTCATAGTACAGAGTTGCAGCAGCAGTGATGACGATGATAACACCGGAAAAATACCTTCCTTGTTAAGAGGGAGTGTTGAAGAATGTAACTTCGGAATATATTCTTATTTTATTGTTTGTACTTCCTTCGGGAAATATTCATATTTTGTTTGATTATGTAAAAACCATAAAACAAATCATGTAAAATAGGCAAGTCAGATCAGTGGGTAAACTGCCCCAAATAATGGGCATTCTTCCCTAAACAATGGGAAAAAATACCCCAGCCAAGTTGGCTCAGTCAGGGAAATTCAAGTCGGCCCAGTTAGGTAAAAGGGCCAGTTTGTTACTAGTATAAATAGAGTGGCGCCTAGCTCATTTGGTGCATCACTCACTTAGGAAAGTTCGCATGAGTAGAGGTAGAAGGAAAAGTTCGCTTGGGAGAAAGAGTAGTTGCATTGAATACATCTTTTTTTGGTGTTTCTATCTTATCTTATTCTTGGGTTATTGTACGAGATTGACATTGTACTTGCTGACAAATCTATACTGAAGAAGTTTTGTTGGGTTTTTCCCGTGAGAGGGTTTTCCCAGGGTAAATATTTGTGTCTCTTTTGTATGTTGTGTTGGTCTATCTTTCAGTGATCCTATTGCATATGTTTATTGTGATAATATATATAAATTGTTTAAATATATAACAAAACCATCCTAGAAGTATCAAAATTCTAACATTTACTACCGAAAGTGAAAGAAATGAAATAAAAACGAGTTTTGGAAATCATGCCCAAACATCCATTTGTTTTGCTCTTTTCTAGGAGTTTTCACATATTGTCACCTAAATGATCCTATTCTGCATAAAATCCATGTTTTATATTTTTTATATTAATCTTCATGTGCTAGGAAATTATTTGGAAAGTTGACCCTGAAAACTACTACCTACAACAACTCTAGTAACTAAATATGTTCATGCAATAACTGATTTACTACCAGAATTGCATGAATCTGATAATAACCTACTCAGAAACTTCACAATTACGTTAGGGAAAGACAATATCCATTCCAAGTAACATAAAAACACGGGAAATTAATCATATTAATGCTCATATGTCTCATGAAGCTTGCATGGTGTGAAAATGGATAATGTATGATGATATGTGGTAAATGAAAGTATCAAATGGGAAAAAGGAATGAATCAATGAAGGAATAATGTGTTAAATCATCATTGTAAACCTATCGATTCCAAGACTTGACGAGATCATCTTCTAGCTACAAATATTTCCATTGGATCGAAACTTCTCAAACCATGCATTGGTGCAATTGACACTTTGGTATCTAATACTACTTTTGGTCAAAGACAAATGGATCCCTCTTCATCAAGTTCTATTAAATTGGTTTTCACTTTGCAATTTGATCCCACGACCTTCTTGAGACAAGATACATGAAAGATTGGATGAATCTTGGAGTGGTCTAGAAGAACTATCTTTTAATCCACATGTCCAATGTGATAGATTTGTTGGGTGTGTTATATTATTTGCATGTAAATCAACAATTGAAGTCAATAGGTTACTGGTAGAAAGTCGACTGGAATTGAATTCAACATCTAGTAGAAGTCTGGTCAACAGTCCCACTAGTATAGTCGATTGGCCGTCGATCTCGATTGATCGACGAGGAATTTAACAAGCACAAAGTAGGGATGGATTTAATGAGCACTTGGACAACAAGAGTCTCAATGGGAAATCAACTAAGGGTAACCCAGTCAATTTGACTATAATCGAATAATTGCATTCAGTTAGGAAGTTATGGATTACCATTAATGAGCAGTTAGTTGTAACTAAATCGGTTACCATGAGCTAGAGCATGTGTTGCATCTATAAATATGATGTAAGGTAGAAGGCTAGGTAAGAGGAATAATTATGAGAATAATTTAATGGTACTTGTATAAGAGTAGTGAATTCATGCTTTGAAGTGTAGTGATCTTATGAATCACTTTTGTAAACACTAGTTAAGAGTATCGTTAATATATTAGCGGTTAATCTCATTGGTTTGTTGGTTTTCCCCAGTAGAGGGCTTTCCTGGGTAATTTCTATATGCTATGTGTGACTGTGTTGTGTGCCATTGTTAATAATGTTATATGATTAACTGTAATAATTATTATGCATGCTCAGTGTAATAGGTATTAGAGCCCAATGGTTGGTATCATAGCTATATTTGGATTCAAGGGGACGCCTTTGTTAGAATTTTGATACTTCCGGGATGGTTATGTTATATCTTCAAACAATGTATATATATTATCACAATAACCATATGCAATAGGATCACTGAAAGGTAGACAAGCACAACATACAAAAGAGACACAAAGATTTACCCTGGGAAAACCCTCTCATGGGAAAAACCCAGCAAATCTTCTTCAGTATAGATTCGTCAAAAGTACAATGCCAATCTAGTACAACAAGAGCTAAAGGCTCTTACACAAAGATCCCAAGAATAAGATAAAATATAAAACCCAAACATACGCTTCCTTCAGCTGTAGCTACTCTCCCATGCGCACTTATTCACTTGCTTGAGTGAATTTGTGATGTCACAAATGAGCAATTCAATCTCCTTATTTATACACATGTATGGATGACTTTTCCACTATAGGGATGACTTAACTAGGGCAGCTCTACCCATTGTTTGGGGAAGAATTCCCATTGTTTGGGGCAGTTTACCCACTGACTTCTATTGATCCAACTTGTCTATTTTGACTTGAATTCTTTTAGGGTTTTTACATGATCAAATATAATATGAATATTTCCCAAAGGAAGTACAATAAGAATACAATGAGAATATCTTCCGAAGTTAAATTCTTCAAAACTCCCTCTTAACAAGGAAGGTATCCTTCTAGCACGGTCATCATTGCCATTATTGTCTTCATCATCATCATCATCATCATTATCACTGTTGTTGCAACTCTGTACTCTGACCATTGACTTGTGACATCTCTCTCGAATATATACAGCGCTAGAAGTTTTGAACGAGCAAGCCATTTGGTGGGTCCATCCCAGGAGTGTACATTACGTCACAACAACGACCACCTGCATTACCTCACCATGTCATATCATGTGGAGAACATCCCAGGTGTGAAACCTATGTCTTTGCACATTAGGGCAACACAACTATGTGAGTGTATCCTAGGAGACTCAATTATGTCACACCTAGTGACTAACTTCTACCACGTCACCTCATGTGGAGAACATCCCAAGTCTAAAACCTGCATCACACGTGTGTTTCCCAAAATAGAACAGTAGTCAGGAGGCTCAATTACATCACCAATGTGACTACCTACCGCATCCTCATGATTGTATCCTAGGATACTCAATTTCGTCACCGAAGTGACTACCCGCTGCCACGTCACCTCAAGTGGAGACCCACCCAAGAGCTCAATTACGTCACTACGTGACTACCTGTGTCTCACACATGTTATGTTTCTCATCCTTCCATCTTTCGAGGAACCTCAATCTGGACCACTCCAAGCTAATCCCTGAAGTACTCAATCTTCACTCTCGATAGAGGCTTGGTCAACACATCAGTTATCTGCTCATCTGTCGCCACATATTGGAGCCTTATTGCTCCTCTCTGCACCATATCCCTGATATAGTGATACTTTATCTCGATGTGCTTCGACTTGTCATGAAAAACCGGGTTCTCAGACAACTTCACACAACTCTGGTTGTCACAGAAGATACAAGTCGCCTCTAACTACAATCTTGCAAGTAACTTCTGAATCCACACTGCCTTGCAGCTTGTCGAACAAGTTGCCATATACTTTGCTTCGACTGTATTAAGTGCCACACTCGTCTGCTTCCTACTGAACCAGGAGATCATACCTTATCCCAAACTGAAGCAACACCCTGATGTGTTCTTTCTGTCTGTGACACTACTGTCCCAATTCACACCAACATAACCCTGCAGGTTAATCTTCTGATCTGACGCATATCTAATTCCATAATCAATTGTGCCACTCAAGTATCTCAACACATGCTTTGTCGCAATCAGGTGAACACGTCTTGGATCTACCATGTACTGACTCAATGTATTCGCCTCAAAGCATATATCTGGCCTTGTGTTCGTTAAGTACATCAACGAACCAATCATTTGTCTGTATATCGTGGCATCCACTATCTCTGAAGAAGTATCACACAACAACTTCAGATTCCATGCCATTGGTGTTTCCATGGCCTTGCAATCCCAAATCTCTTCAGGATCTCTATTGCATATTTTCCTTGTCTAAGAGAAAGTTCTTCTGGATTCTGCCACACCTCAATACCTAAGAAGTAGTGCATCATACCCAGGTCTTTGATCTCAAACTCTGCGGTAAGTTTTCTCTTTGTTTCTGCAATGAGCTTCTCATCACCTATCATGAACATAGCATCTACATACAATAGTAGTATCGCTAGTTTCCCATCCTCAACCTTGAAGTAAAGGTTGGAATATGCTTTACTCTTGGTAAAGCCCAAGCTCGTCAGAAATTCGTCAATCCTGCCATACCACGTCCTGGGTGCTTGCTTCAATCCGTACAAATTATTATTCAACTTGCACACATGTGTACGCATGGAATGTGTCTCAAATCCCTATGGATTCTCCACGTACACTTCTTCTTCTACAACATTATTCAGGAAAGTTGTCTTCACATCCATCTGGTGTACCTTCCACTTCATCACTGCAGTTATCGCAAGTATATCTCTCATCGAAGTGTATCTTGCTACAAGAGCACATATTTAGTCATAATCGACTCCCTCTTTATGAGAGAAACCATGAACCTTTCCTTGTACTTATGTAGTATGCTTGAATTTGTAAATCTTATTCTTACAGGTCACGGCTGAGCAGTCATCTCTTGTTCTTCGGAACAAGTCTTATCATCCTTCTCTTGTAGGTCAAAGCACACGATATTTCCTACAAGTCAAATTTAGTGGTATGATTGGTAACATTTCATAATCATCAAATCATAATGACATTTTAATAACAATTTCATAATTCACACAATTATGTAACAACGCATTTTAGACACTGTCTCGACAAAACCCTCATCGATATCCTGTATACACACGGTAACTATCTAGATGCCTTCCATCTCTACCAGAACATACTATTAAGAGCATGCATTGCTCTTAACATGTTATCAAAGAGGTTTCATCCTATACTAGCTCCATTAAGGGCTCATGGGATGTTGTGCAACACTGTAGGCCTCTTACCCATAACATGCACTACATGAGCCTACTGCTAGTCAATCTTAGTCATATATAAATGCATAAAAGAAAATTGTATCATAGATCTACATGTAAATGTTATGAGCAATATCCTTCAAAATAATCAGGAATTCAAATGACAGTAAATACTTATCTTTCATGTGTTTTGTAGGCTCCCTCTTGGTTTCTGCCTCCTTGCAGAAGTTACTGGAGTTTCTAGAAGCGTACTTTGCTCCATCATTTGAAGACCTTGATCTTCTTCTTTGTCTAGTTTGGAACTTTATGAAGTCTTCATCCTTGGTCCTCATGTACTTGATTCAAGATATCTTTTTTCTTGGAAAAAAACCATCATGTTTTGTTTGGATCTCGGGTAGACTAGTCACCATTTTGCTTATGATCGGTAAAGCCTTGCAGTGTATATATATGCAAGCCTTTTGTGCCATAGTGTCATGAACCAATGCTTGATCTGGGTGGCCTTTAATTTGTACAAGCCTCCCTCTTGCTCTCCAATTACTGTATCATCAAAACTTCAAGACATATTTTTTTTCATCACTTGAGGAATATTCCCTTGCTCTCTTCTTAACTGGCTCATCATCTTCTGCAGCATGAGAATGATGCCTCTTCTTTTTTCCTTTCTTGTTGTTACCTTTGTTTTTGGGGCAATCTCTTGCTTGGAAATGAACCATCATGTTTTGTCTGGATCTCAAGTAGACTAGTCACCATTTTGCTTACGATCGGTAAAGCCTTGTAGTGTATATATATGCAAGGCTTATGTGCCATAGTTCACTTGGTTCCATAGTGTCATGAACCAATGCTTGATCTGGTTGGCCTTTTAATTTGTACAAGCCTCCCTCTTACTCTCCAATTACTGTATCATCAAAAGTTCAAGACATATTTTTTTCCATCAGTTGAGGAATCTTCCCTTGCTCTTTTCTTAACTGGTTCATCATCTTCTGCAGCATGAGAATGATGCCTCTTCTTCTTTCCTTTCTTGTTGTTGCCTTTGTTTTTGGGGAAATCTCTTGCAAGGTATCATTTTTTATCACAAGTGTAACATCTAAAGTTTGATTAGTCCTTATGAGGTCTATGATTCTTTTGGAATATTCTAGGATTCATGTGAGAGTGATCTTCTTTCTTGCTCTTGTTTGCATGAGCTGAGTTGTTAATACTTGATTGTCATCTTCACCCATCTTCTCTTCTCTGGCTTCAATTTTGGCTTCCTCTTGTGTACAATTTCGCCATAGTCTACTAAATTTGGTGAGCTTCCTTCTGGAGCAAATCCCTTGAATGAATGATTCCCATGATATTGGGAGACCATTCAAAGTAGACATCACCACTTATGTTTCTTCAACATGGTATCCAATAGCTTCTAATTGTTCTTTGATTTGGGAGACTCTTGTGAAATAGGATTGGGTACTTTTTGAGTTATGCATCTTCACACCCTTGAGTTGAGTTCTTAAGGTCATCTTCATATTAATGTTATTTCCTTCGTATAGTCCCTTCAATGCATCGAACATCTCCTTGGGAGTCTTCAATAATGAGATATGGGGGAACAAGTGATCCTTGATGGAGTCATCAATGATCCTCTTGGAATTAACTAAATTCTTCTTGTGTTTAGCTTTGTCTTCATCTCCCTCTGGCTCCATAACTTCTTCCTAGACATAATTGTCCAACTCATTCTCTTCTAGAATGAGCATCACTCTATACTTCCAGGCACATAATTTATATGCTCCTTCAAACTTATCCTCAAGCTTGGTATTGTTTGTCATCTTGATAAAATGAGAACCTCAAATGGAAATAAAGATAATAGGACTTACCAATTGAGATGCTACAATCAAGTGCTTGCTTCAATGTCTTCTGAGATATGACTTCTGGTTGACCTAGGGTTTGTCAGAGAAACCCTAATTTTTCAACTTTGGAATCTTGAAAACCTAACTGGAGAGAGAGATGTGCCTCCCTAAGGCGAGTTGAGCAAAGGTCCTTTTCTTCCAAATCTGTGGACTAAACTGCCAAAAAATTGATGACCTAATTTTCCCGAGCAATAATGAGAGGGCCAAAAATGAAAATTCTCCAATATGAATTATGCCTCCACAAAAAAATGTGCCCTCCTAGGGCGAGTTGCTTTGATCTCCTTTTCGGGCCAAACTAGGGTGAAAAGCCTCCAGAATGATAAACCCTAGTTTTCACTTCTGGTAGTTTCTGTTGCACAAGATCTTCTTTCAGGCTAGCTCTAAAACCATGTTAGAATTTTGATACTTCTAGGATGGTTATGTTAGATATTCAAACAATGTATATATATTATCACAATAACCATATGCAATAGGAATACTGAAATATAGACAAGCACAACATACAAAAGAGACACAAAGATTTACCTTGGGAAAACTCTCTCATAGGAAAAACCCAACAAAACTTCTTCAATATAGATTCATCACAAGTACAATGCCAATCTATTGCAACAAGAGGTAAAGGATCTTACACAAAGACCCCGAGAATAAATAAGATAGAAAACCAAAACATAAGCTTCCTCCAACTGCAGCTACTCTCCCATGCACACTTATTCACTTGCTTGAGCGAAAATGTGATGTTACAAATGAGCAATTCGACCTCCTTATTTAAACACATGTCTGGCTGAATTTTCCACTATAGGGCCGACTTCACTGGGGTAGTTATTCCCATTGTTTGGGGCTGACTACCCATTGTTTGGGGCAGTTTACCCACTGATTTTTGTTGAGCTAACTTGTCTATTTTGACTTAATTTCTTTTAGGGTTTTTACATGATCAAATACAATATGAATATTTCTCGAAGGAGGTACAATAAGAATATCTTATGAAGTTACATTCTTCAATAGCCTTAGTTAGCGAGGGTTTGGCTTGGTCCTGGATCCGTGAATATCTAGTTTTAGTGGGGGTTCTAGAATGGTTGGTTCATAGTTGAGAATGGATGGCAGTTCGAGGATAGAAATTGAGAAGTTTAATGGATGGGATTTTGAGATTTAGAAGCTTAAAATAGAGAATCTCCTTGTGGATTGAGAATAGTGGGTTGTTTTCGACCAAAAAACCATTCGAATAGGTATGTCGAAGGAATATTGGCATACAATATACAGGAAAGCAAGGAGTACAATCCGACTTTGTTTAGCATATTTTGTATTGTTGAATGTCTCAGAAGAAGACACTGCAAAGAAACAATGGGAAAAGTTGGGGAACATATACCAGTCGAAATATCTAGTTAACAAGTTGTTTCTTCGGAAGAGACTACATCTTCCGAGGATGAATGAGGGCGACTCGGTTAAGAGCACCTGAAATCATTCAAAATTGTTATTAGTTAGTTTTTGTTCACGGATATTAAAATCATAGAGGAGAAGAAATGTTTCAGTATATTGTGTTCTTTTCTAGACTCATGGGATAGCTTGCTCATGACTATTGGAAGCAATAATACCACATTGAAGATAGATGATGTGGTTTAATCTCCGTTGTCAGAGGAGATGATATGAAAGAACATGGAAGGTTCGGCCCACGATGTCTTGATGGTGAGAGGTCGACTGGTCAACAAAGGAAAAGGTAAATCCTTCGGTAGAAGATCAAAGATGAGTAGTGGATCTAAGACTAGATCTAAATCCCCTGGTTCAACGATGAGAAGATGTTGTCAATGTGAAAAAGTCGGGCATTATAAGCGAGACTGTAAATCGACGAAAGTCAAGAAGAGAAAAGGATCTGAGGAAGCATAGTCGAATGGAAGTAATCCTTCAACTTTGTTTTAGCATTGACCTTAGTCTTTTTTATTTTTATCTTTCAATGAATGAGATTCACATCAATTGTTACATTTTTTACCATTGAACTTCGTCTTTTTTATTTTTATCTTTCAATGATATTAACGAATGAAGGTTCATTGTAAAACTTTCTCCATTTCTCAAATAGTTTATATGACATTTTATTATATTTAATTTGATCAAATATGCTCTTTTTTAAACAGAAACGGCTATATTTGTATTGAAAAAGGCTGAACGGATTCAACAAAGTGTTACAAAAAGATACTGATAGAGTTTAACAGAGTAATATAAACAGTCTTGCGAATAACAACTGACATATACAATTTTCCAAATGAAGCTATAAGCCTCCCAAAATTCTAAAAACCCTAGACAAATGTAGATTTTCACATACTGTCCTAGTAACAAAACACAAAAAAGAGCATATGATGAACAAGCTAACTATTGGAATCACTATTTACTCTCTACTCAAGGAGTTCTTCTTCATCTTCGTCACTGTCCAGACTCTTGTCTTCATTTCCTGTAGTTTCATTATCCATATTGACCTCTACATCGTATGATTCAGCCTCCATATGTTCTGCAGATCCATTCTCTGATTCAGTTTCTGTTTCCTCTTCTGAACCATCATCAGAATTACCCTCGGATTCATAATCCTATTCTGTAGCAAGATTACTCTAATATTCTATATTGAGTTGTTTTCCTTCTTGCCCATAGCTTGATGATGAAAACAAGTTGTATTTTAATCTCCTTGCCAAAGCCAGAGCGCTCTAGTTTTCATTCTCCATTTTTCTTCATGCCAAGCTAGTAGCCTAGACTTTTCTAATTCCAGGGTTTCCAACTGAGCTTTTGACTCTTTGCTAAGGGTTCCACTTTTTAGTGTATCCAAGATTTCTGATATTGTCCTTTCTACCTATGAGATCTTTTTCAGGATTTGAGAAAGTCCTCTTAAACCAGGCCTTAGTTAATATTTTTATTCTTGGCGTGTTTTTTTGAAAAGCATCCATAGCATGAGTATCCCTATCCTTTCTATATATTACCCAATTTCCTCAAACCATAGTCCTGAAGTCCTCATATGTTAGCTAGTGAGGGTTAAACTTGAAAGGTGTTGCAGGATTTTGAACCAAGGTGGAAAGTTCTAGAAGGATGGGAAGGTGATCTAAGTGTCGCACCTTTGATATGGAATATATGCAAGCATTTGTGTCCAGAAGGAGGGCTTCATTCAACATAAAAGGATATAATCTCTTGGAGATATGACTCTCACCTGTACATTTATCAGACCATGTGTGCCCAAAAATAACAAGTTCTATATCAACCAAGTGCAGTGGGTCTATATTACAAGAGAAAAAAAATCCCCAAGTGGGTCCTTCCTAGATTTTTTACCCCAATATTGACTACTAGACAGTGTGAAATTTAAGTCACCTCCTAGGATGAGATGAGGGAAAGCTAAGAGAGCATAATTAAAGAAATCATCCCAAAATACTTGTCTATCATGTGAGGGAGCATATACATTCAAGAGTTCCATGGTGAAATTTAGAGCTTTAGTTAAACAAGATGCACAAACATAGTTTGTAATCCTTACCAATGAATGTAGGGTTACTGTGTCATTCCATATGAGAGCCAATCCACTGGAATTACTAGTAGTTTCGATGATTAGAAAATTCCATCTTGGGAGGCACTGGTTCATAATATTTTTTTGCATTTTCCAAAGAGCACATAGTCTCCTGTATAAAAATAATCGAGGGCCGATGTTTTTTATCAATCATTTTAAGATTATTGTTTCGAGGTCATCCCAATACCCATGATATTGTGTGATAGCACATTCATTTTTAAACCTTGGATGGGGTTGCTATGCTAATGGCCCCTTCTATCGTTGTTTGTCTGCTAGCACAAATCTCCTTCTCAACTTCAGATTTTGCATGTTTTATATAAGATTTCATGCCTCTGGATGAGGGCACCACCGCATGGCTTGTAGCTGTTAGTCCTCTTGATTGGCTCCCCTCTCCTTTAGTTTGATATCAAGTGATGTATCACCTCAATGTAGAGGGATTAGAATAAGAGTTATTTGATGTATTTCCTCTTGTGGTTGGAGGGGAGGAGATCTTGTCCAATTCATCAATGTCAATCAATGGCTCCAGAAATGCCTTCTGGGGTGAATCCTCTGAGGTTTCCACTATAAATTCCCCCCCCTTACCCTCATTTGGGCTCTGCGATGTATCATGTCCATGACGTGTTCCCAAGATAATGGATTCTAGCTCGTTGATCTTTGACTGAAGATGTTTAGCAACTCTTGTAAATTTTTCATTTACCCTGTCCTTTTCTTGATGAATTGCATCCAGTGCAAGGTTCAACTCCTTCACTTTGCATCTCTTGTTTTGAGTAGAGGGCAAGGATTCATCGCCAAAATCAGAGGGGCCCATAACCAGGTGAGTGCCTTTAATATCCTCTGATGTCTTGAGAAGTGGACATGATATCTTCAGGTGTCCGTGGGATTGACAGTGTGTGCAGCATAACAACACATTTTTGTAATCTAGGGTTTGCATATATGAATTCTCTCCAACTTCAATTAAGATGGCATCAGGGAGTCCTTGGGCGATATCCATTTCCCCTTGGGCGATATCCATTTCCAATTAGATCATTGCCATTAACGTCTGCACCTTTTTCTTTGTCTCAGGAGCTATCTTCAAGAAAGTGCCCATGGAGTCTCTGGTTGATTTAAATATCCAAGCGTACTAGTATTCAATAGGTAGGTAGGGCAATTTAATCCATAGGACTAGGGTATATATTCGCTCCCTTATTGGGTCGAATCCGGCATGCCACTTGAAGAGTGTAAGTGACGCGTATCCCCATAACCATGGCCATTCCAGTGCTATCTTTAGCCAATCCTCCACTAAATTGAAAACAAAGGTGTCGTACCCTATGGCCGCAACGTGTGTTTGAGTATAGCTCAGAATATGATTCCATGTGCGGTGTACCCAGTTCTGCAGATCCATCTCCTTGAACCATTTGGCATGGAATATTTAGATTAAGAATATTCAATATAATAGATAACCTTTTTCTTTAAAAATCTAAAGGTTGACGATGACCTTCATCTCTTCTAATCGCATTGCAATACAACGGGGTCTGTGCTTCCTGCAGTGGGATTTCGATTGGTTCTGTTTTTGGTCCTTTGCGGGTATAAGGTTGACATCCGAATGGTTAGGGGATTGCAACTGAAGGGAATATGGTACATCCGTATCAAAAGGAAATGATCCAGGGAATTGGATTGGGGAGACTGATTCATCATTAGGAGGGTTGAAAATGTGGGGAGTGGATATGGGAAGAGGTTGGGAGGAGTTGATAAGGATGAACAGTGATGGGGTAGCATCATCTTTTTTGTTGTAGGGAATGTAGATATCTATTGCAGTACCTTCTTTGATTTTCTCACGGCCATCGTTATCTTGAATTGGGGAAGGAGGTTGAGGGAGATCATGTGATTTTTTTAGGGAAAATCTCGATTTCCTGGTTTGAATCCTGAACTTCGTTTCTTGGAGCTCCATCATTCCTCCCAAACAATATATATATATATATATATATATAGTTTTAGAGAGAGAGAGAGAGAGAGAGGATAACATATTCATTGATATATAAAAGTTCCGGGCTAACTAGACAAAAAAATAGAAAGGAAAAATTGTTAGTTATAATCTAAACAACATGTACACACTAACCATTCTTGCTATTTGTCGATTGCAACCTATAGACCCAATGATTATACATTGTAATAAACTATCCACACAAGAAGAAACATGACAATACATAAATAAAACTTGGTTCAATTAGGTAAAACTATGCTCAATGTGGGATTCTTTCATTTCTTCTTCTTTGGCCTTTTGTATTCTCTTTTCCAACTTTTTGTTCTAATCCTCTTCATGCTCCTCTATTTCTTACTATACCATTATATCCTCCATGCATACCTCATTGACATATCTTATGGAATCTAAAGGCATGTCCACCATACACTGAGAGTTTATGGCAAAACCAAGGATCATGTGATATAATGCATATCAATATTAGAGGCCAATTTGTCCACTCTTATGTTATGGTCTTTAATTTTTGCTTCTGGGTCCTTATATTGAGCATGTTGAGCATCTATAGCATCCTCAATGCTCTAATTCAGGTGAGATATTTATTCTCATAAGGTGTCTAACTAACTTACCAAAGGCATGATAACCCTTCGTAAGTCTAGCACTTCACACGAGCACATTTCCCATGATGGTGATGCTTCACCATAATGCCACCCAAAGAGCCAAGGCTAGACAAAAATTTGCACATAGAGTGAGCCTATGCCAATTTCCACTCTCATCTATAATTCCCATGCAAGCAAACTCTATGCTGACTAAAATAGTCCACAAGCAGAGTGCTAGTTGAACCCAACATACCCATTCTATATAGATCCATACCTCAATCTGAAACAAATACCATCATAGGGTTTTCCTCCCTTCACCTCCTTTACACATAAACTTATATCGAAGCAAGCAAATCCATCCCTGTATACACATCGATTCAAAACCAAAATGGAATCCCACACTGCTAGAGAGACAACTTATTTTTGCCATCGTGGTTAGCAAAAATATCCCACCTTCAATATAAGATGCCATCATATTAACCTTAATTCACCATCTGCATCGACAATTATGCAAATGTGCAATGAGTTCGAGATAAGGGGGATGATTTAAAGCCTTTATCTGGTTTCTCCCAATTTTCCAACCATATAGCAAAGGTTGACGATAAGAATGACCAAGGTTGCACTTCATATTTCATGGAATTAAATGAGGGATGGAGTCACCCTCATTTTGGACCAAAGCATCTTTTGCTAAATAAACTATCGAGTTTGCCATGGTGTTTGCTCGGGCATTACAATCTCGAGGACTATGATAAAATTCAAAGCACAATATGATTCCCCTACTTTTGAAGAGAGACCCAATCCTTCTTTTCTAACTTGAATATTACCATTGAAGTTAATGATAACCCCTCGCACCTAACACCCCTATCTTGAAAGTAAGGAGGAGTTGCGTTGGAAAGTTGAAACTATCGATGTTTCGATCCCTACTCTGGGATCATCATCATGAGACCAATGAAGCCTGAGGGGAGGTGAGTAAGATGCCCGTGAAATATATATATATAGGTTCTCATGTGATGTAAAAGCATTACCATTTAATTTAATATTAAATTATTGCACTGAGAGGAGTGAGGTGCTCTACAACTCAGTATGGGGGAGATGTTGTAATGTAATGTAACGTTACCAAAAATAAAAAGTAATTAAAAATTCATGTCGACCCATAAAATAAAAAATCATGAAAAGTAATTAAAAATATCCATGTCGACCTACAAAATAAAAAATTAAAACTTAAACCTGGATCTATCAAGTAAGAGAAGGATACAATTTCTTAAAGTTTAAAATTTAAAAAAAATTACACCTTAAGAAATTGGATCCCTCTCAGTGCTTGATAGATTCAAGTTTAAGATAGATCTATGCCGATTTATCTTATATATCCATAAAATTCAACTTTTTATATTAATACCCTTATCAAACTATTATCACACCCCATGGATAAATCCTCCTGTTTATAGTAATTCATTCAAATGGGAAAAAACGTTTTTAGGAACAAAGAGGTAAAACCTTACCTTCTTAGCTTAGGTAAGACATGTTAACCGAATAACTATAATTTATGACCAAAACCTTAGTTAACCGAAATAACTCTATACTTTAACAAGAGTAAGACCCTCATGGACCAATCGAGATAACACGAAACCTTCAATGTCAAAAATTAAAATAATCCTAATTGCTTCCACATTCTCTATCGTATTCCAAGTGATGAAAACACATGGGTGCTGCCATTAATTATGGCGCTTTCATGACATTCCATAATTTGTAACGTACCCTATCATATTTAAGTCGCAGGGATATGTGTTTTTTCCCGGGGGATTTTGAAATTTAGCGGTAGAAGCTCTGCTTTTTCTTCTTATTTATCTCCAGGAGCTCATTCTTCCTCGTGTAATCTACTCCCATCGATGCATTTCTCTGTTTTCCTCTTGTCTTCCATCTCCATGTTCAAAAGCATATAGATCTTCAAGGGTTTTCGCAGATTTTGGTGCTGTAACAAGGGATTATTGATTATTCCATTTGGGTTTAAGGGTTTTAATATCAATAATGTCTAATCCTCCCAGAATCAGGAAAAGGGTCGGCGCCGATCCTTCAAAACTAAAGCGAGGTGCTGATGGCAGTGGGTTTATTACATGGTAACTAGACTGAAATCTATGTTTTATATGCTTAATTCCCTTTACCAGTGTATTTGAACTAGGTCTAGAATGTAGTCCAGTCCTCTTTATAAGTTGTTGAAAAAATGTTTCCGTTTGCAGTGAGAAGTGTGGTTTCTCTGTTCCTGCTGGAGCTGCAGATGTGCATGATTGCAAGCTTGATGCCAGGGTGAAATCTTCTTTGGGTATGTTCACATTGCTGTTGTTCTTGGAATCAAGAAGAGTTGAGATCAATGGTGATTTGTGTGTAAATGCAATCTGGGTGTCAATAGTTTTTTGGGTTCCTGTAATTGCAACTTGGGAATTCATGAATATTTCAGTGGGTCCTCTGGGTTTTGGCATTTTATGTTATTACTTCAATGTGGGTGCTGGTTTCTGTTCTAGGAATGAAGGATCTTTGATGTTTTAACGTCAGAATCTAGTCTGTTGCATTTTTTTTTTGATTTGGTAATTAGGTTTTGATAGCTCTGTCTTCCTGAGAATTTCAATCTGATGCTAGTGGGTTTTGAGATTTCTCGTTTGCTGGGTAGCATTTCATGATTTCATAGCAATAGTTTTCTGGATGCGAAGAAGCTATGATGGCTTTGGTACATTATTCATTCCGTGTTGATATTTTTATGGTTTCATTTATCCTGATAACTAATTTGAATCTACATCGGTGAGTCTTTAGGTGGATTGGTAACAGTTTATGTTAGAGTTCAATGTGGGCACTGATGCTTTTTCTATTAATGTTTGCAGAGTGTCACCATGCAATTGAATCTGCTGAGAAGAGTCACTCGCGATTGTATATTCTACCATCCCTTTTATTTATTTATTTGAGCTCTGCTTTGACCTAAAATGGGTGCCCTTATGACCAGGGCCAATAAACACTTTCTGTCTTCAGTACTGTTAACAACTTTGGTGCTTTTATTCTTTTGCAGCCGAAGTAGAAAGCAGCAGAAAACAGAAGATGTGGAGATTGAAAAGGCTCCAAAGTGTGCAAAGAAGCCAAAGGATCCGAATCTGCCCAAAAAGCCACAGACATCATTCTTTGTTTTCATGTAAGATACCTTGCTTGAAGGCTTTACCAACTGTCAAAATACAAACTGAATGCATAAACATAGCTGCTGTGTTGAGTTACCCGATTCTGAACTTAGCAGACTCCTATTGGGCATTATGTTCCTGTAACATGAAGGCATATGTAGTATACACAAATAGAAGCATGGATACCTAGATGCCCCAATGGGTTGTACTGTTTTTGACTTCTATTGGGCATTATGTTCCTGTAACATGAAGGCATATGGTAGTATGCATACATGGAAGCATGAATACCTAGATGCCTCAATGGATTATACTGTTTTTGACTTTTTTTTCAATGGAGGGACAAGGCCATGCCTGCTTGCTTACAAGATCTGTCATGGCAGGGAGGAGTTCAGGAGAAAATACAAAGAGGTTAATGCTGATACCAAAGGGGTATGCTAGATTCAAAACCCACCTCTATTAGTTATTTCATTTATTGTGTGATACGTTATTTATAGACAGAGCAGCTATGGTGAGCCTGGTCTTATTGGCCATTGGGCCTTCAGCTTTATTTTATATGTTTTGCATGTGTGAACTGAAGTATGAGCGGTTTCGTGCAGGTCAACAGACAAGGAACTGATAAATGGAATTCAATGACAGAAGTGGTAAGGGTACCCTTTGGAAAGCATGGTTGCTCTATATTTATTTTCAATGGCTAGATTTTGTTTTGGAGGGTTGTTTTGGATCTCTTTAAAAACTTTTTAAAAATATACTATAAATATTAATTTGCATTATACAAAACCAGCTTATGCAATTAAACACATATTGGCATAATGTTCAAAATTTAAGGCTTATGAGATAAAGGAATGACACAATATAAACATTGACTAAAACATTGCTTTGGAGAACTTTCACGTATAGAGGGTCTATAATTGTGTGGATTTTGGATAATAATTTTTAATTGAATGAAGTTTTAGTTCATTTTGTGGATGTTGTTAGTGTATCACTTCAGGGGTTTAAAGAGATAAGTGTCTTTTGGTAAATGACAGGTTTTATTTTATTTCATAGTGTTGTGTGGTTTGATGACATTCCCTAATACTTCCCATGGTTTTTGATTATAGGAGAGAAAACCTTACTATGAAAAAGCTTATGCACTAAAGATGGACTATAAGTTTGCCATGGTTACATACCTTGAAAAAATTCGACAGGTTTGTTTATATTTCCTTTCACTGTGATGATTCATGCATTCAAGTTGTATGCTCAGAATACAATTCTATGAACAATTACTTTTTATCTTTTGGAACCATGGACAATTAATTTGAATTCTACCTATTTTTCAGGATAATGAAGAGGCCGACTCTGCAGAAGTTGGCAAAATTGACATGGTAGGTTTAACATTTTTTAAAGCTTTTATATTCTACTTCTCTGACCACCATATTCATATTATAACTTATAAGTTGATTGTGATTTGGATGTACTTCAGACTGCAGAATTTTCATACGAGGACTACCTGCATGAACTAGAAGAACCCAGTGACGATGATTCCGCATCCGAGTACTAATTGACAATATTTTTTGTCACAAAATGTTCCATTCATCGAAGCTTTTCAGTAAATTTTTTGAATCCGTAGCTACCAAACATGCTTCTCATTGTAAATGTGGTGCTTAACTATAGTATATGGAACAGGATAAAAGATTAAGTGATATATATATGAGATAGATACAGCAGGTACTGCTCAAAATTTTATCAGACTTGTAGTTACATTTTTTGGGATGCTAGGGCAAGAAATGTCCTAATTGGATGGCAATTTGGTAGTATCGGTGAAGCAGTATCGATATCTATCTGTTTGAGATAGATGCAGCCGGTGCTGCTCAAAATTTTGCTCAGATTGTTGTCACAGTTGTAGTTACATTTTTGGGATGTTAGGACCATGAGATGTTCCCACTGGATGGCAATTTGGTAGTCTCTGTGAAGCAATATCAATGGCGATATTGTTGAGAGTACGTTGTGATTGTTTTCAAATGCTGAGATTATATGAATTTGCAGAATTTACTTTGATATGATCTGGAAAGCACGGATACTGTTTTGCATATATATTCATTTGTGTAAGTGGTATCACAGAAACCCATTTTTCCAAACTGTCTTGCTTGCTAATCACAATTTCCAGTGTATAAAATAATGTTACGTGTGTTTATATATAATGTATATTGTGGTGTGAGTTCTGTGCTGTATAAGATATGTTATTGGTCTCTATATGTAGTGTTTATCGCGAAGTTCATATTGTTATCAGCCATCCATACTGAGGGAAAAAATAGCATATATCTTTCTTTCGGATAGGAAAACAATTGAAACGGCGCGAATGCGATGGATTTGAATTATTCGAAAGACTGAACTCTTATTGGTAGTTGCCGCCGATTTGAGTTTATTTAGTTATTAGTAAACGTATTAATCGTCAGACGTACTCTTTATAATCGGAGTTTAACAGTTTAATTAAATGGTCATTAATATTGATGGCACTCTTCGCACCATAGTGTAGTGTACTGCAACAATACTTTGTTCAATTAATTTAAGACGTGGTCTAAAACCATAACATTTTGCATTTTTTTAATGTATTTTGGCAGAGTTTTTCTATGTATGTGGTGAAAATGAAAATTTCAGGTGGGTAGAGTTCCAAGGGTGTAGTGGCAGAGTTTTTTGGATAGAATTTTGTCTTTTGGAGTTTTACTTCTTTTAAATCGATCCAGATCCAAATGCTTGAAAAATTGATCAAAGTTCTGGATCAATTGAAATTCTGCTTTCTTTGAATTGTCGGATTTCCGCGAGAGATGCAAAGTATTGTGTTTTTAGATAAGTCTTAATTAGCTTTTATCAATGACCAAATTCCATCAATATAATAGGCGTGGGGTAACTGGCACTCAAATCGCCTCGCTTTTCCGGCGATTTGTTCTCTAAATTTGGTTATAAAAATCGACGGAATCATAGTTCCACCCCATTTACTGTGAAACTATGCCATGGAACTGTGATCCTAAGGATTTTGACCCATTTTAAGACGACTCACTTATCACACCCCAATCGATAGAGAAGATGAAACAAATTTACATGAGCTTATTTTTATTTATTTTTTAAAATTGATAATTTGAATTATTTTAAATGATTAAAATTTTGACAATAAAGTTTCCAATAATAAAATTTTATTATATATTTAAAGACAATCTTTTATTGAAAACAAAGAATTATTTGAATGCTTCTTATTCCATTAAAAAAATAAAAAATATGAGATTGCCTTTGCCTTTTGTTTATAACTAAGAGTAGCAATTGTATTTAAAAATGTTTTTTTAACATGGGGGTTTCCATTGTGATGATATCCTTTGTATTGGAAAACAACTTTGATATTTGAATATTGGTTTCAAGTTCAATAAAATTGTTTATTATTATTATTTTATTTTATTTTCTATTAAAAAGTTTAAATAAAGGTTGTAAGTAGTTGGTTTATGTTATTTATAGAATTTAGAAAATGAAAAGAATGTTTTATAATATTAATTATTTATTTATATAAGAATGGGTATGAAAAATGGAGGAAAGATCTTCATCAAAATTATAACAATTCAACTAGTATAGCGACCTTTGGATTGAGATTTAAAACAGAAATTTAATTGATTTTAAAACAAAAAAGGATTGATTATGTTTGAGTTTAACTTAATAATACTCGTAGCTAAAATTTCTAACAAATTGGTGTAGTAACCACCTCTAATTACAACACAAACATTAATAACAAATTCCATGGAAACTGTTCTTCAATTTTGAGCTAAGGTTGATAAGAGGTGGTTTCTTCCATAGTTTCCTGTTCTTTCAATGTCAATTGGAGCCTTCATTGTTTCCTCCAAATTTGTAATCCTTGCCTCAAGCTCAATAAATTAGGCTTGTTGTTGCTCATAACTTGCACCAAGAATGGCTAACTGATATTGCACATCCCCATGCTTAGCAATTCGAATTTGATCTTCCTCATCTTGCCATGCTTCCACATTATAGTCACGACTCTACACCTTGGCGCAAAATCCTCACTTTCCTTCGAAGTCGTTAATGACTTGCAGACAACTTTCTCACCCTTTGACTTACACAACAGTCTTCTTTGTTAAACTAGTTATTGCCATTGTCACGTTCCTCGACTTCCCTAGAGGCCTTCAGAGGCCATGGGAGACCCTTTGGTACATTTTTTTTCCAATTTCTTCCATTTTCATACACAACCGCAATGGCCTTCCATCCGCAATCCGTAATGCCATCCAATCTACAATCTGAAATGCCATCCAATCCGCAATCTGCAGTTGGATTCGAAAATTGGGTTGCCAATTATCCTTTCGTAGAAATCCCTTTTCTAACTTTCGTAATACACAATTCCGCAATCCGCATTGTGGAATTCAGAAAGGCGGAAGCTCAATTCATAGCTCCGAAAATATCTTACTCCTGCAATTCGCAATCTGCATTTTGCATTGTAGATGCGGAAATGCAGAAATCCAAATCTCCCTTCTGGGAAAAGTTACATCTCGTAATCTGCATTCTGCATTCCGCATTCCGCATTGTGGATGCGGAAATGCAGAAATCCAATACGTCAGTCTTATGGAAGTCGGCCTTCTGACATCCGCAATCTGCATTGCGGATGCGGAAAGGCTAGGACCACAGACCCTTGCTCTAGCAATCTTTTATGGAAAACTGCTGAGGGTCATAACTCCCTCATCCTTGGTCCAAATTGGACAAGGCCGGTGCCGTTGGAAAGCTCTTGGAGAACTCTATCTAATGGTGCAATCCCCACTACATCTGAGCACTCCAACCTTGCCCTTTTTCCAACTGAAACTCTGGCCATAATCTTCCCTATGTGCCTTTGCCCTTCTCCCATAAGCTCTGCTCCACTTCTGCTATGTCTTCCCTCCATCTGATCCACAAGGGTGCCTGTTCTTCTCCAAGTCTAGGATGGGATGTTCTGCACATTTACCAGACTTAGCCCAATTCCTCAAAGGACAATTCAAAAGTAATATCAAGGGGTTTGCTAATAGGCATAAGCATGCTCCATGGACACAAGGAGTGAAACATGATTCACACAAATAGAATGGCATACATGTACATCTCCTTCTTAGGTAGAGTGATGAAAGCATGCAGGGCTTAGTCCTATCCCTCAAACATAATCACATATAAGCACCAGCATAAGGATAAGAATGCAAGGTGTAATAACCATGCAATTAACACACAACAGTAGAGGTTAGCCATATTAACACACACATCTAACATGTATCCAACATTCATCATGGCATAACAACAACTTAAACGTAGGCTTCAATACAATGCATAGGTATAAAATCCTATTCATCAATGGACCATTCCCATAAGCACATAGATGCATGCATAACTAAGCACATACTATGAAACCAAAGCTATTTAATGCATCTATCACCTGCAAGGTTAACAACATATTAACTCAAGCAAATGATGAAGCATTTAGACATGAATTCAGCCTCATACTGAGGCTCATACCTAGCTCCCTAATGATCAATTTCCTATAATTCATTCAATCACTAGCTTGAACATAATAAGCATACATAACACATGAAATATCATCATTTAAACACCATAAGGAACACTTATCTTTGGACTAAAGCTACCCCAAGCAACTGGTTAAGTGAGGGCAACTTTCCACCCAACCTTAGGTCTCTATCCAGCCTATACTCCTTCAGCTGTGAGACCATCCCCGAGTTGGGCTGTGTATCCACTAAGGAGGGCTAATGGGCTGTCTCACAGTCAAGGTTCCATCCCAATGCTAAGCCAAGATATGGTTGGGTTTACCAAGCACACAAGGAAACATGGCGGATGTTGCTAAGCGAGTGAGCTCACCCACAGAGCTATAGGCATCTCAACAACTCAACCAACATGGCACCCTCATCACCTACCTCACCCAACACCAGGAAGGCCCTTTTCTTTGCTTCACAATTCCTCAAGGCCCCTTCCCTCCAGTGTTCCTCAGGGTGGCATAGAAGGGTCACAACTGCTGGTTCCATGAGACTTTTTCCCTCACTGAGCTTATCAAGTAGATCCAACCCTAGGTTGACCTTCTTGTTTGTTATCCAAGCTAATTCTTCACAGGGCTGCGACCTAAGTTCTGCTCTGCAAATTCGGTCTTCTGCAGTCGATCTAAGGGTTCTTACGGGTTCTCTAGGTCGTTCAAGCTCTGCAATTCGTCCCATGGACAGATCTATGGCTGTCCCCAACCGGGTTCATTCTTACACATGGTTTTCTTTTCACATTTGACTCTGTACATCCATCCCACACATAAATCATGATTTTCTCTCCACGGCTAGCTCTGCAAATTCGCTTACACAGAGCCCTGATTTTCTCTGTGTTCCTTCTTGGCTCGGCTCAGCAATTCGCACACAGTCGCATTTTTTCCTTTCTTTCCTCCTGGTCGGTTCTGCCCTATGGAATGCGCGTCCCCCTTTTGGTTGTTGGTTGACCATGGTTAGCCATCCGGATGGGTGAGTTCCCAGGAGTGGAGTGGCTTAATGGACAAGGCAAAACACAAGCCATACCCTGCCATACGGATTCGCAGGCTGCCCCATGCTCCATCGAATTCCATGTTAGTATGGGGAATCAAATCGGTTCCTCCTGTACAAGTGGCAGCATGGGTTCCCATCCCATAACCCCCTCACCTCTCCCTAGTGGATACACATAGCCCCTTCCCATTAGTTGCCTCCTTAACCAGCTTCTTGGGTATTTTATTGCAATAATTAACAATTACATCATTTACAATTATCTCATGGCTTAAAAGCACATGGATTATCAAACTGTCCAATATTTGCCTATGCAAATGAATCTGAACATCCACTAGTGGGGCCTTGGCCTTGAGCTCCACACTAGGGCAAACACACACATTGCAATTATACATTATTTACATTGAAGCCAATAAACCCTAAGGGTCAGAATATGGGTATTACAACTATCCATACCAACAATTGACAAGGAAATGGGCTAAGACATGAAATCACTTTCAAACTTGGAATTGCTTGGAGGCTGCCTCTCCCACTCAAAAGAATTTTGGGATCCTTTGCTTTCGTTATGGCGCCAGTCATTCGCAAATTTAAATTTGTTAAGCCTTGTCGCTCATTGATTTCACTCGATGTATTTTCCACGAATAGGGGACTCCACCTCATAATTACTAAAGTCAACTTATTTTGCTGTAGAAGTTTGTCAAGCTTGGCATACGAGATTGCATGCACCAACATGATAACATCTAGATAATTCTTCTTGTGGGAGATACGAAAATCCATGAATGTAGCCTCCATGCAGTCCTTTTGATTTAATGAACTCATCGTAATCACTCTGGCAAGAGAGGAATGGTACAAGAAAGCTAGGGAATTTATTAAGGAGAATTGCTTGTCATGTCTCCTGTGTTGAAACCACTAGTCTGGTTGGAAGAATGAGTGGGGAAGGCACGGGGGTCCCAAATCGACCACCTTTTTTGATGAGATCGAGCCCCTTTTGATTATGGTTCGACGTGACGTTACTCCAAAATAAACCAATATCCCTTATTACATACCTTAAGGTTACTTTGCTAAGGAATTGTTTCATGATCCCTCTTGTCATTTAAGAATTGAATAGATCCTTCAGGTCTAGCTGAAGCTAAATTTGCCAACTTGTCTGCATCAACATTGTTGCTTTTGAGAACATGTAAGAATTGCATTTCCTTCAACGATTCTAAGTCCTTCCATATTCTTTCTTGAATTTTGGCAAGTTTGATGTTTCTGAGCGTTATTTTGGAGATCATGGCGTTAATTATGATTCTCAAGTTGCCTATAATGATGACCTTGATTCCCATCTTACTTAGAAGGTTTGTCCCTTGAAGCAAAGCTAGAGGCTCAACAATATTATTTGTTTCTTGTCCAAGACTCCAAGAGAAGGTTTCCTTCATATTTCCTCCATGATCAAAGAGGACCCCCCGCGCACCTATCGCCCTAATAATATTTATTATTATCCTGTGAACACAATATATAAGTATTTACAGTGGTAATATTTTCAGTTTTTTGATATGTAGTTGTTTTTATATGTAGTTATTGGATGACTGTAAAAAGGATAGTTTGTTTTTTGAATCTTTAAAGTTGTAAGAAATAGAAAAAAACCAAGAGGGAAGCTTGTATATTTGTAATTTGGAAAGTTTTTAGATAATAGGAGTTTTTAGTAACTTATTTTATGGTAGTTAGTGGGATTTTGGACTATCTAGTGTAGGATTGATGAGAGTTTAGTTTTTGACAAGACTTTTTAATAAGTTTTTATGTATATCTCGATTCACTCTTAATAACATGTATACAATTTTTTTCTAGGTAAGATAAAACAAAATAAATTATTCAAAGTACAAATTTTTAAGAATAATTTTCATTTAAAAAAATTTGAACGTAGGTAAAGGTTAATGCCTTTCATATCGAAAACCAATAATAATATAGGAAAAAAATCAATTAGAATGAGATTTTATATCAAATTCTTGTCAACATGATTTTATTTCTCAATCATGAATCATGAACTACCTAAATCAATGAAATGTTTTGTTCCTAAATAAATTAAAAAGATGGTTTAAATATTAAAATTCATATTGGATACTTGAATTCATAATGATAAAAAAAGCTCTAAGTAAAGATACTTGAAACTTCGACTATAGCTTGCTAATTATATCAAGAATTAAAGAGTTATTTGTATAGAGACTTCTTGTTAAACATGGCATGGTTTGTATTATTATATATATACAATTAATTGGAAAATATGGAAGCATAGTGAGAATATTAGTGTTTTATGATAACTTAGAAAGATCACTTTATGTTTGCTTTTACTGCACTTCTAATAAAAATACTAAATTTGTGATGCAAGAACTAGAAATGTTTCATTTGTCATGTGCAATCCAATTTCACCATTCTTAAATTGATTAGCCAATTCTATAGAACATACTATACCTAAATTGCTTGAAAACAAATGGCAACAACATATTAGGAAAAGTAATAGTAATGCCATTATCAAAGAATACAATGTGCAATCCAAGTTCACCATGCTGATGCTTGAATTGACTAGCCAATTCTATAGGACACAAGACACCTGGATTGGTTAAAGAAAAGTCAATAGCATATTAGAAAAGGTAATAGTGATATCAACATCAAAGAATACAACGTGCAATCCAAGTTCACCAATTCAAAACTAGCCAATTCTATAGGACATAAGCCACCTAAATTGATTAATAACAAACGTTTTTAATAGCATATTAGAAAAGGTAATAGTGATGTTAGCATTAAAAAAAACACAAAGCTTGTTTGTAAACAAATGCAAACTCCACATAAAAGTCTAGAACTGTTTGTATATCAATGGTTGATAAATGATTTAATGCCGTGTATATATAAGTTTTGAATGTTTAATATCAATACAACATGATGGCTTCACGTCTATCATTTAAAACCTATTGATAAAAAATTAAGGCCATAATAGTTATGCTTTCAAAACAAATAGTCACTAGTCACTAACATAAGAATATGGCTCTATAATGACTCCATATTGGGTCAAAATTAAAGGCCTTAATGTTTATCTAATAGTTTTTGATCCCATATGTCTGTGTTGGTGTATGAAAGCAAATGGATAACATTATTGGAATATTCTCTAGAATATAGAATCATGTGTTATTTGATTGTGTTATGCAGTTTATCGAAATAGATTTTGGTAATAGCTCAATAAGGGGGAATTTTTCAAATCTAATTATGAACAAATAAAAAGAACAAACTTGTTTATAGGTCTTAGATTAAATTCCTCACACAATCAAATAATATCTCTTCTAACTAACTCCTTGAGACAATTTAACAATAATAAATTATTGAGTTAGTTAGAAACCACGTCCAAAAATAACCAAGAAGGTAAGGCACCTTTCTTAGGTGGTTGAGTGATTGGATAAGCAAGGAAATCCCTTCAACAAGTGTGCCCTTCAAGAGAGCCCACACATGTGGCTTCAAGTAACCAGTAACAACCTTCCGTAAAGTATGTGTGGCTTTAACAAGCTCCTTAGAGCTAGGGTGCTCCATAACAAACTTCAATAACATGTTTTACCAAGTGAACAAACTCCCTAGTGTAAATCAAGGCATAAGGATCCAAAAAACCTTTGAATAACCCTTGAAGCAAGTGTATGAATAAAAATATTGACCAAACAAATAATATAGTCCTTGATTAGTTGAGGCAACCTTGAACAATGTGCATTACTAACCACCTTGACTAAGTCATAAACTAACTTAAGGAGTGCACCCTTGGATAATTTACAAGGTGTTTAGATATTTCAACAAATAATAATATAACCTCCAAGAATAATGCATCTTAGGGAAGAGTGCCAAGGTGGTTAGAAACCATGAGCTGGTTTAATACCAAATGTGAAATCACTCCAAAGAGAAAGGGCACTCTATATTTGACCTCCATGTGGTTAAACAAGCTCAAACACAGGTCAAATAATCCCAAATCATCCTCAATATGTCTACGTGGCCAATGCTCCAGTAAGGAGTGTTAGATGTTTCATGAGAATGTGGTGCATGTGTGGAAAACATCCCCTTCTCTTAGGGCATGTTACCACCTAGTATGCACAAGGTGTTCACTTGATGGAAGACATCATCAGCTAGCTAGGTACCTTGTAGTGGCCCATCCGATCAAGAAGTCTTCTGCTTAGTTGTTGTACTTTGCACCTCCTTTGTCATGGTCAAGCAGAGGTTGTTTGTAAAAAATTGACATCCTTTACATGTGTAAGAGGGGTAGCCTGAATGAGTCACTCATGTCATGGTAACTTTGGAGTGTTTTTTTACCTAGTTGAACTTAGATCCCAGTGATCAAAGTTCGACATGGTTTTTTCACTGACACCTCCAAGGCCAAAGTGTGTTATAACATAGGTACCTCAAGTTTTTATGGTCCGAGTCACCATGGTCCTAGAGTCATGCATAACATATTTGTATCCCGGAGAAGCAAATTTGGTAATTGACTATGTAAAAGGGGTCAAGGGGGCAAATAATTGTAAAAGGAATATTCTTGGCACCCTCCCCCTCAAGGAGGGGTGCATGCATGGATCTCTCTTCATCCAAGGGATAAAAGTGGCGCCCTTAACCACCTCATGAGTAATCTCCAAGTCGAAATTTGGATCACTTTGTCAAAATTGGGATCTCAAGATCAAATCCCTAAGTTTGTGCATGCACATGAGTCTTCTCCTACAAATTAGGGCACCCTTGATTTACCAATGTCAATATCCTACAAAGAGGGGCGCCCTCCCCTAATGGCTAACTCACACACGAGAATAATCTACTCATTGGCATAAGATCCCTCTTAAAGAGGTGGCGCATCGGAGGGCTAGTTAACTAAGTCAAACTCCTAAATTTTCTCAAGTTCTCATGGAGTGGCAGTGGATTTATCCTTTGGTTCATGCATAGAAATGGATTGGGATTGATATCTAAGATATCATACTATAGGTGATGCATTTGAGGCCTAGTTATGCCTATTTCACTCCTAAATTGGCTCAAGTTGGCCTCCAAATGGCCTATCTAGGCTTAATTCACTCCTAGATTGGCTCAAGTTGGCCTACAAATGACCTAATTAGGGTTTTAGAGTGGCTCACATTGGTGTCACTATCTCATAAAATATTACATGAGCTCAAGGAGGGTGATTTCTAGATCCCTTTTTCTATTTAAAGATGCCTATCCTCTTTGTTTAGTTGTTGGTTATTGTTTGTGTATTGTATTGAAGCCTTACTCAATTGAGTTTGGAATAAAAATTGTTTAGACTTTGGAGGTTAGAAGGGCTTGGTGCCTTTATTGTGTGGATGGCATGTTCTACTGCTTATGTGAGGTAACTTTGATTTAACTTTATATACATGTTTGTCTTGTTTACATTGGCCTTGGTAGGGGTATTATTTCCCAATAGGATAGAACCTACTATTATTTCTAGGATCTTTTGTAGGTTGTGTGAGAAGTTGTTAAGGTAGGCATTTTATTAGTTGCATATATGATTTTGTTAACATCTCTTCTGTATGATACACTTGGAAGTAGCAAGGAGAAATAATTTTCTTTCTTTGCGTATCTAAATTGTTTTTGCATGTATATGTCCATCAAGAAGAGGGGGTGTTATCCTAGAGCAACCTCCTCATGCTTGATGCTTTTTCGAAGAACTAGTCCCTCATCATTCTACCACGGATCTCTAGAGTCTTCAAGGATTCCATTATCTCCTTCTCAACTTGAATCTTCCTCTCTAAATATTAAATCTTGTTATGGTTACTTAAATATACTTTGCACATAAAAGTTATATTTGTTCAAGTAGATATTTTTCAATACTAGTTTCCACGTGCAAAATAACTAGCTACCGTTTACTAGCATTTAGTACTAGTTTTTTTCATTGGTTAGACAATGATTAATTTGCAGCATTTGATTATCATTAGATTGCTGTTATAATAGTGATTTTTACATGTTTTTAGCAGTCCCGAAGGGAAAGCCAATTTTCTTGAGAATCAAGGGCTCCCTCCTCTCTTACTTAGCCCTTTTTTCAACCTAAAAGAAGCTTCAATTTATCACATTGTGAGTAAGATCTTGGATTATTAAAGTTAAATGGTACATCAGATATGATCTAACTCATAATTTTTTGTCATTTTCTCATCATTCACATCTGATTATTAGATATAAGACCAAAGGACTATAGTGCATGCATTGAAATCCCTACCCATTTTGCACCTAGTTTAAAGAGAAATGAAATGTAGCACTTGTACACCTTTGCATTTTTATTTGTAAATAATTAATTTTGTGTTTGTACCAGATTTTTGCTCGTCTCCCACAGGTTGGATAATGAGAAAATCTCTTGTTACAGACACTTACTTCCCACTGGATTTGTATTCCTAACTCTTTTTGTTGTTTACTCAGTTTGTAGTCTAACCACCTTTTGTAGGACAAGCTCACTTTTGGAGGAATCAAAGAGATCAAATTTAGATCCATTTTCCCGACGTTCTTTAAAATTTTCTTGCAAGTATTGAACAACAAAAAATCATCTCAAGGGTTATCCCAAACCTGTCATCATCTAACCCCCCAGGGGGCCTCCTAAGCAAAACATTTTTCTCTTTTAATTTTCCTCTTCATCTCCTAATTTTGTAAGCCTAATTGTTGCCTATAAGGACCAACAATAAGCACTTCTAAGGAATATCAAGCCTATTGTAACACATAAGGTAGGGTGGTGGTGTCAAATCCCCCCTATCCCCCTCTTTGTGTCACATTTCATGCATGGTTTTTGCTTTTACTTTTTTAGCTTAGCATAGTTAGTTATTCTAATTTATTTAAGTAGTTCAGTTGGAAGGAATTTGGATCCATGCTAAGTTGTAATGTTTAATTATTCACGCACATTGTAAATCACTCACCTAATTCCAACTAAAATCAATCCTAAAAATTTATAATTAACTCCACACTAATTAAAACCAACCTCCCCTAGACAAAAATCTGATGTCTAACTTCCATAAATTTGTCGCTTGCGGGAAAATTCTATAGTGAATGGGAACCAACTAGGTAATGACTGTGGGGACCCGTTGGGATACACCTTCAATTGGTGTTAGCGTTGGACATACCCATGTGACTTCGATCTAGTCCCTTTCTCGTGTTGAGCCACACATGGAAATATGAACTTGTTTCCACGTACCTTGAGTGTATTGGAAACCCCCTTTCCCTTAACAAATTCAACTTGTAACAAATAGCCGATCCTTGCACCAAGCAGGTTCACAATTTGACGCACCTCCATTTAACAAGAAAAGTCAATCCTCGCCACCGCGAGGTCACAATTTGGCTCTGCTTCTGCTCTCTAGATAGATAACATTTATTTTATGTTGGTAAAGTAATATTTTAGTGTAGCTTGCAATATTTTTGTAACTCCATTGTCGTATCCTTTTTTAAAGCACAAGTCTATAATTTCATTTTATCAGAAAGCTTTGAATTGCTTGTTAAGCTATATTTATTAGATTTGATTTCCTAGTGTAATTTATTAACTTCTAATTCACCTTTTCCAAGGTGACCATCCTTATATTTTCTTAGGGTCTACCTCCCTTGGCGTTTGTTTAGGAGTTGGCCTAAATACAAGGTGTCGAGTGTTGTGGTGACAATGGAAACCTGAATCGTTGACTTTCCCCCAAGGCCGCTCTTAGTGGGTTGATATTTTTCTCACATTCACATTTAGATCTCTATGGGAACACGACACTCACATTACATAGCTCCAACCATATGAAATACATTAATAATTATGTTGGAACTTTGCAAAAGAGTAAGGTATTCCAGCTCCATGGATATTCATCATAGTAGAACCTTAGAAACCAGATCAAAACCCTTTTAATTTACCATCATACCATTACACAATTATTAAGGGATACCCTAAGTTGATGATAAGCAACCGACACATTTTAAAACATGCCAATACTACCAAAGAGGGAGGGCACACCATATCATCAAGAGTTTTAATCAATAGACATATGCTAAGTCATTAATTAGACTACCATTAAAACATCTCATCCCACACTTAGAATCATTAAATTAACTACAAGATAGCATAATTTCCAAGCCAAAACACAAAGGTACCCCTTTTCCATCAAAACATCTAGCAATATGCTCCTATAAGTTCGATCATTGTGACAAAATAAAAAGTGTTGTGATCAAAATCACAAGTGCAACCCTCATGCAACATGAGGTGTAACAATTGGCTCCAACTTGGGGATATGCACTCTCAAGGAATAATGCATGAGAACCTGTGCATCTTTGGTCGTACCTGTGGAGAAGACCTCGAAAAGAAGCAAGAGGTAGCAAGACCATGTGGCAAGATGGCTTAGTTACGAGTTCACATCCCTAAACACCACATAAAATGTTCAAAGAGTTTATTACATGAAGTAGTTCACAATTTGCTTGACAATGATAAATGCATATTAAGCCATCAATGCAGATGATGAAATCAGTGAAAACTAATTCTTATGCTTCTTGTCTAGTCGTCTCAAGAGGTTACTCATCCTATCTATTCTAATATAGGAATAAACAATCATGCTAAGTGAAATCATACAATCAATGAAGCCATCTTAGAAGCTCAACAATTCCATAGCTTCTTCCTTTGTGTTTGATGACTAATAAAAACACGACCACATTCCTCATTATAAAAGTGTATGATGGAATCTCCATGATAATAATGTTGAAATTTGAAAATACCCATGGAGATGGGTATCATCAACAAATTCATGCCAAGGATGGCATGGAACACTACAAGACTTGTCTCTCTAGTTGATGGCTCCATATTTTGGGTAAGAAAAGCCATCCATTTCCTTATTATTTCAACACTCAAAGCCAAAAACGGGGATACTATGGAGTTAGGTTGATGTATGCAGTATGCATTTTAGTTAGTATTATATGTTGATTTCAATTATTTACTTTTTTTTTTCCAAAAGAAAAAAGCATAATTCTATTCATCCAAAGAGATCAGAATTACAATCTGTATTCACTGTATCAGTGAATAATAAAAAATTCCATACATATGGTTCAGTTGATGAGACTCTAGCGTCTACTTTCAAGAGGCAAAATAAGTTGCATTCCTATTTTTCCAAAATATGCTGTTTCTGTCCCAACGGACTATCTTGTTCATACATCTTCAAAATTATTATATAAATATAACCTTCATACCGATTATGAAAATCAGCACTTAAAACATAAACTAAAACTGTGTTTTTCAGATATATACTATCATTAATTACTGTTTATTCGATGAATGGTGTGAGTGAGAACTCGGTTCTTTGGCCCCCCATCTCTTCGACTACTTTCCAGGTGCCGAAGTCCATGTTCTGCCCATCTTTGGAAGCCTGGTCCGCTTTTTGGTTACTCTCCCTGTACACATGCCGGCATAGAAATGTGTCAAAAGATTGTTTTAGCATCTGGATAGTGTGTAGTATATTTGCAAGTTTGAGAACTCTGCAAGCTTGTGTTTTATTGGTCCAATTTATGGCATTCATGGAATCACCATATACCGCCAGCCTAGAAATACCCCTTTCAGCAGCAAAGATGAGTAATAGTTTTAAACTCATGACTTCTGCAAAATTGTTGGTTCCCAATCCAAGACCCATAATGATAGTAAAGAAGTGTGAATTGGATAGATAAAGAACAACACCCCCTCCGCATATCTCATTGCCAGCTGCTCCATCAAAAAACCCCCATGGGTAAGATCTGTCAATCTCCACATCCAGGTTGCGTCTCTGATGAGCTGTCTTGACATGTTCGGGGAAAGATAGATACCGACCCACCGCCATTGTACAAATAATAGCCGGTGTACAAGATTTTTCCTGAAAAATTGCCCCATTTCTTGCCAGCCAAATCCCCCAGATGATCAGCAGTGGTAGGATCTTTTGTTTCTTGATGTTTGTCTGCCTCCACCAGCTCTCCCATGCAACTGCCACAGAGGTTCCTTCCCATCTGCAATCAAAACCTACCAATCGAGTACATTCCTGCCAGACAGCCATCGAGAACGGGCACGTGATGAAGAGATGTGTTACAGTTTCCAAATCCATTTTACATAAGGCACACCAGCCCGGGCCCTGGAAATTTTTTTTTCTGTAGTATATCCCAGGTCGGGACCCGATTCTCCAGAGCACACCACATGAAAAGTCTGTTCTTAGAAGGGCATTTAAGTTTCCACAGAGATCTCCACCACCAGACCTCATCCCGATCAACTGCTCCTGCACTGAGCACCTGATATCCCATCTTAGGTGTATAGTTCCCCGCAGGATCGAGCTCCCAAGTCAGTACATCCTCCTGGTTCGAGAGGTGAATGCAAGCCCGATTCAGACCACTGATATAATTATTCAGGAAAACAGCCTCCCGATCCCCCAAGCCCAAACTATCCGCAGTTTTCCAATGTTGTATCCACGGGTCATCAGGTCGCTGCACAGCCAGTTGATTAAGAGTGTGTATACCCCTATTTTCCAGAGAGTTCACAACATACTCGGGTAACAAATGTGACTGATCACTCCCGATCCATGGATCTCTTCCAACTCTCACCAATTCGCCATTACCCACATTCCATGCCAGATAATTCTCCACCAGTGAAAAGGATTTTACCACTGCCTTCCAAATCACAGATCCTCCAATATGTGATTTCCGGGGGCTCCTAATCCATTCATCCAGGTTAGTGTCAGATAGATATTTCCCAATAATAACCCTGGTCCATAAGCTGTTAGTCTTGAGAAGTCTCCAGCCACCCTTAGCTGCCAGCGCCTGAGCAAACAGAAAAATGTTTTTTAATCCCCAGCCCTCGAGCCCTTTAGGGACAACAATCCGCTTCCAATTGACCCATGGGGTGACCTGTCCTTCCTTCTTACCACTCCACAAGAATCTAAAGCATAACCGCCTGATATGTTCAAGGATTCCTTTGGGTATCCAGGACAGAGACATCCAATAAACAGGAATGGCTTCAAGGACGACCTTAACCAAGACCAGCCTGCCCGCTCTCGACATCCACTTGTGACTCCATACATTCAATCTTTTCTCCACCTTACCGATTAGCCACCGCCAATCCTTCTTAAGATATGTATTAGCTTTTAGAGAGAATCCCAGATACTTCAATCCCTCATCAAGTGTAGATAATTTAAAAGGGAAGTTTGCAACACGTGCCCGTTCCTCTTCCGGTCGAAGCAAATGTGTAGTAAGAGTGGACTTGTCAGCATTTATATCCATCCCCGTCGCCTTAGAAAAAAGTTCCAGGATCTCCTTCAAAGTCCGAGTATCCCTTCGATCACCAGAACAGAATATGATAATGTCGTCCACAAATAATAAGTGAGTGACAAATAACTGCTCCCCAATTCCAATGCCTTTAAACCTCCCCTGTAAATTTGCATCAATGATAGCCCTGCTCAGACCTTCTGCCACCAGCAAAAAGAGTAGCGGGGAAAGTGGGCATCCTTGCCTAAGTCCCCTTTCCGCATGAAAAAAAGGAGTGGCAGCTCCATTCAATAACACAGAGAATGATACAGTAGTTATACAAGACATGATCCATCTAATAAAATTGATACCAAAACCCAAATGTGTTAGAAGAAGTCGGATATAAATCCAACTCACCTTGTCGTATGCTTTGGATAAATCAATTTTTAGAATAGCTCCACTGATGTGTCTAGTCTTCATACTGTGTAGTCCTTCCTGTGCCACCCCTATAGCCTCGTGTATCTGACGACCTTCAAGGAAGCCAAACTGTTCAGCAGAAATATGTTCAGAAAGTGTTACCTTGAGTCGTCGAGCTATGACCTTTGACACAATCTTGTAAATACAGTTGCACAGAGAAATAGGTCTAAATTCAGAGAGGGTAGCAGGATTATCATTCTTAGGTATGAGGGCAATAAAGGTAGAGTTGAAACATGCAGGTGTCCTTCCATTCAAACGGGTATCTTCTACCACCTGTAGAAGATCCAATCCAATAATCTCATAGAGTGTGGTAAAAAATTCCACAGTCCATCCATCCGGCCCGGGGCTCTTGTCTTTCTGGAAGCTACCTAGGACCTCCTTCAGTTCCTCCTCAGTAACTGCCTGCATCAGTCTCCTATTATCCTCCTCCTCAGCAAACCGAGGGAATAATTGAGCGATCCTAATAACTTCTGCAATAGAAGCCTGTACAGGAGCTTTGAATAAATTCTGGAAATGTCCCACCCCGCACCGAGCTTTGCCTTCAAAATCGAAATGTTCATTACCTGCTTCATCTTTCAAGATCCAAATAGTGTTGACCGCCTTCCTCCCCCTGGCAAATGCATGGAAAAATTTAGTGTTCTCATCCCCACATTCCAGCCAAATCGCCCTGCTCTTAAGTCTCCAGGTTTCCTCCTTTTCCAACAACAGGTTATTTCTTTTGCCTTCCAACCTGGCCATTGCGACCTTGGATTCCAAAGTCAGGAGACCCCCCCCATCCCCCTCATAGATCTGTAAAAGTTCATCCTCAATCTGTTTCAAATCAGCATCATCCCTCAATTTCTTATCAAAATCCCAAGTTTTAACAGCTCCCTTTAAACGATGAATGTTCTCAGCAAACTGGAATGCCCCTGTTCGTTCATGATCCTCATCAAAAGGCCTCCAGAGGTCCCGAAAGAGGGTTTTGAAAGAGTCATCACTAAGCCAATTCTTATTAAACTTAAGTGAGCTAGGTGGATTATCAGGTCCTCTTCTGATCTCAAGAAAGATAGGGAAGTGGTCAGAATCCCCTCCACTCCCTACCCATTGCCTGATTTGAAAAAACCTGTCCACCAAAGATTCAGCCACCAGGAAACGGTCCAGTCTTTTTGCCACCCTAGCCTCTCCACTCCTGTTATTCCTCCAAGTGGGTTTCAGCTTGATAGGTTCAATATCCAACAAGTTCTTTTGAGCCAAACTCTGTTGAAAGTGTCCAGCCAAAGGATCCACATGTGCTTGTGGTCCCCAAACTTCAGAATGTCCTAAGGTGAAGTTTAAATCACCCCCCACCACAATCGATTCACCCTCAAATAAAGGATCTTGCAGTAATGAATCCCAGAAAGGCGCTCTATTTACATAGGGCCCGTAGACATTAAGCACAGTGAAGCGTGTACCCAAGTCTACAGAGAGGAAATCAGCTCCCAGCACAGAAACCATCCCCCAAGCATTAATCAGTCGAGTCGTACAATTCTTCCAGCCCACAACCAACCCACCTGAGCGACCCCTAACATCCAGAGTCACAAAGGTCCATCCAGCCAACCACTGTTCCAATTTCTCCTTAATTATAAAACCTAAACCTAAGGTCTCTTGTAGCAGAATCACATCAGGGTGTTCAAGAGTAAGCACCCTCATGAAGGCTGATTTCTTTTTTGGCCCAGCCAGACCCCGACAATTGAAGGACATGATCTTCATATCCGAACCTTCGTTCGAGCATTCACTACTCTAAGTGCCCTCTCGATAGAAACTTGTTTCCCATCCCGTAGGTCCAATCTGGCTCTGTTTTGTGCCTTAGATAAATGAGATCTGCGGCCTCTGCCCCTCCGGGCCTGCATCTTCATCTTTCCCAAGCCCCCCCCAGAATTCTTAGTGCATGAACGAAGATTATAACCTGAAACTGATGATTTTGGGGAAGAGGGCTCAGAAAACACATCCACCTTTCCAGGATCCGGTTCAATAGAAAGCAGATTGTCCTCTAAAAGAAAAGGTGGCAAGACGGGTTTGTGAGCAACAGGTTTACCCACCGCGGAACCAAAACACCCACTAGAGGGCTTAACAACAGTGCGAGAAGGAGTCTCAGAAAGTCCCGACAGAGATAGATTCTTCAATCCCTCAACCCAATCAATACCCCCCACAGAGCACTGATTGAAAAAAAGATGTACATATGGTATAAAAGAAAAAGAAGGAATACCCGGCAAGATAGGTTCCGACGCTACAACCACAGCCAATGAGGCGGATCCAAGGATGTCATCTGAAGCAGCAATAATGTTTTCCTCAGGTACGTCCTGAGACGATACTGAAACCTGACCAACAGTATCCAAATCCGCGGCAATCCGGTCCTCATCCGAGTCCATCCGTTCAGGCGAGGTCACAGTGTTCAAACCATCCATAGGTTCTTCCATAGAAGCCAAAACAGAAGGGTTTTGCCTCCCCCGATTCAGGGTTCGTGCCGATAGCTGACAATCAGATTCCGGGTGTCCATAGACATGACACCGCTGGCATCTGAATGGTACATTCTCATAATCCAGCATCTGTGAAATATGAACAGGCCCCCATTCCAAGTTTATGTGCTTCGGCAGTCCTTCACGGATATTTAAATTTACCAAGATACGAGCAACTTGTTTATAATGTGTCTTCAAATAGGAGAGGTCAGCTTCCAGAAAGTTTCCCAAAATATCCCCAATCTGTCGAAAATGTCGGATATCCCAGAATTGCAGAGGCAGTCCCGGTAATCGTACCCACACCGGAGACTTGTCAATCCTCTCCCGACTAGCATCAAAAAGGGGATGCCATGGCTTCAGCAAACCGGTGAATGTTTCAAGTGCCAATTCCTGTCAAGAATTTTGCGCACATCCTCCTCTGATTGTAGAACCACCGCAAACCACCCACGGAGCAGCATATCCATCTCAGGAGTGTATCCCAAAACCTCACGCCAGTGAGAATCCACCCAAGCCATCACAGTGGGTCGTGCATACATTCTGCCCATAACCCTACCAACCAACGTCAAACCAGACATCTCAATGACTCGTTCCCAGGCGATATCCTCGCCTACAGCATAAGAGCCCACAATGCGGGTTTTTATCCAGCTTCTCTTTCAACGCCTACTGGGGCCTTTGTGTGCTGCCCTTGCCTTCACAGCAACCCCTTCTCGACCCTGCAGAGACCCACCAACCGCAATAGGGCTTTCACAGCCTCGATGTTCATTAATCTCCAATGGCACGCTCACAAACCCTCCATCACCACCGTCATGCGTCCCAGCCTGCTGCGGAGCCAGTCGAGCCCCAACCTCAACCTCATACTGTTCAGAACCGACCACATCTGCAATAACAGCATCTGAACCAGAAACCGGGAAACCCAGATTCCGTGCAAAGAATACCCCAGCCTCCCACCAGCCCGGGCTACCCAACAAATCCACAGATCGTCCAACGTTATCCAGAAATTCCGGCAGCATATCACGAGGGGAGCATGTCGTATATGCCGAAGATGTTGAACCAAATTCCGACCTCGCCAGGCCCACGCCGGTAGATACAGTACCAGCAGGCCCCAGAAAGGGAAATCCCACCTGACCCTCCATCTGTCCTCCACCTGGAAACCCCCAACCTTCCAATGCTTCCATCTGTTCACCAGAAGTTGCTTCCATGTCCACTGCTTCCACCAAAGCCCAGAACCCCCGTGCACAACAGTCCCTACCAAAACCCCAGCACACCGACACAAGTTCCAGAAACCTGACGACACACGAAAAAAACCCTGCGGCGAAATAAAAAAAGAAACCCTTCCCCGAGAAAATACCACCTCCAACGTAGCCCCAATTATTCCAAGGAAATGTGACAGTGAAAGGTGATGACCGCCCACCCACTCCTCATCCGCGACCGTTAGCTTCCGTCAGGCCAAACCTCCACAGTTTCCAGGATAAACGAGGAAAAAAATAGTTAAGGAGTGAAGCAAAAACCTTTTAGGAAGAGTAAACGCCGTCCACCAAGCCCGTGCAGTCATCCTGACTGTGACGGAGAGATGACGCCCCTGCCGCCTGCAGTAGGCTAGCCCGTTCCTCCGTCCATCCGAACCCTAACCAGCTCCCTCCCTTCCATCGCCGACCACCTAGGGCACTATATTGTAAGTTGTCTTACTTTTTATAAGTTATGTTATTTGGGATTCAATTATTTACTTATCTGATGAAGTATTATTTTTATAACTAAAATGCATATGAGATTGATGTATTGATTGCAGTAATAAATATTAAGAACATGTTCATTTGGCACATTTTGAAGAGATCTTGATCAACATAGTGAGATCGTGACCCAAGTGGCTAGTTCGAGTTTAGCGTATTTAACTCCTTAACAGTCTAGTTCAATGCGGCTAACTCCTCGTTTAATGCAACAATCCATCCTTGGAGCAGACAGTTCATGGCTTACAAAGTTTAGAGGAAGATCAAAGTTGAACAGATCATGGCTGATATCCCTCAACATCCACGTGCAATCCTAGCATGGAAACTAGACTCTGTCCACTATGCATTACTGTGTGTTACTATTTATTGTGAGCTATTGTTCAATGTAGCACATGATAAAGTGAAATTTCTTTGATTTAGACTAAATTTTTCGATTGAGTAGGTTAAGGTGTTTTGTTATTTAATCATTTTGGACAAGCCAACTTAGGCTGGTGCCCTTTTGATTATGATGCTATCACATTTAGCTTTGCATTATAGCAAATTTGGGTTCTAAAACGGGCTTCATAAGAATACAAACCACCTTGTAAGAAAACTATCCACCTCATAAGAAAACGAGCCATTGAATTCAAGAACCAATATAATTTCAAGAAAAGAGTCAACCATAATGGTTGACATGACATATTTGGCATTAAAGAAACTACTTTTTTTTTTTTTTTTTTTTTTTTTTTTTTTTTTTTTTTTTTTTTTTTAATTCGTATTTTCAACACAATGCCCTTTCGTTTTACTCAAATTTCGGATGGGAGCACTCGTTGGATGAAAAATTAAATTCTGCATCCAACGAGTACCCACACTGCATACTTTTTAGGTACCCCACCCCGTGAAAAACGAGAAATACATTAAAAAAACGTGTTACTTTGATGAAAATATGAATAAAAAAGGTACTTTTTTTCACTTTTCCTAAAAAATTCATAAATATTATTTTATTATTTTCCTTCAGAGGCCCATTTTATACCTCAAAATTTCTCTAATGTCATTCATAGTTTAAAGACGTTTTCTGCATGTAAATAGTTTTCTACGTTTTAATGGATAAAGTACTCGCTTCCACACATATTTGAGTGATTCCCCGTTCTTGTGGTGACCTTGGATAAGGCCCCATCCAAGGGTAGTACAAGAAACTGTTTTCATTAGAATAGATTCATCTTTTACCGTCTTTAGTTAATTTTGCAAAACTAGAGTAGTTAGTGTAAATTTACTACATTTTGTAGAAGTTACTACATTTATTGTTAGAATGTTGTTTTTAGTTATTTGTGCACATGATTATCATAGATCTTCTTTCTTAATTTCAATTTAAAGTTGAACATGTCATTTCTTTCACATATAAGATTTCATTACTTTGACATGGTCAATACTATCCTCTGCATGTTTGACTAATGTGCATGGAACGGTACCAAGTAAGACAATTGAATCTTAAGCTCTCGCAAACTATAGTTAGAAGTTACTTAATATTTGCTTGTGTGATAAATATAGATTACATTACTTCATTGATTGAATTAGGAGTTTAAGCTAGACACCTTTTATTCCCTTTTGTAGTTGCATATATTTTGCAGAACCCTCATAAGTTTGTACAGATCTTTGGGTTGACAAATTAAAAGTTAAAGGTTGTAGATACAATATTCTTGCTGAGATCTTGTCCTATTGGATATATTATTATTCTTGATATTAGAGCCCACCACTTTTTGGCGCCGTTGGCACGGAGGCGTTTCAAACTACAAAGGGGACATAAAATATTAGTTGTTCATTTTCTCTTTTTATGCTAATAGGTTATGAATTGGGAAATGAGCAACAATTTGATGCATTCACTTCAAGTAGGTGTCTCTGAACCCTTTTTTTTGTATGTATAATTATGCTATTCAATTAAGTATTTCAATTTGCAAGAGTAGATTAGAAAATTATTTCATAAAAAATCTAAAAAAAAACAAAAACAACAAATCCATTTCCAAAATCCTTATAAAAAAAACAAAAAAAAACACACCATTCCTTAGCACGAATGCCTAAATATAGGAATGTGTTCGGTCGATTTCTACCAAAAAATCCCATTCATACCAGCCTAAGCTCAATCCATAAGATAGAAGATGAAGAAAACTATGAATATAACCCTCATATCAACACCCTTTTTTCCAACACGTGAGAAGAACTGGTCTCTTTGGCACTACTCCGGAGGAGGATTCCACTGATTCCTCTACCGATCCATGATTTGAGGGATAAAAACTAATGGAAGACGAGGAGCAAGCCATAGTCAATGACTTCCCAATTAGAGGAGTCAATGTTAAGAGGCAAGAATGAAGAATATCCACCCTACTACCTTACCTAAATTTCATGACTTGACATATGAGGATCCGAGCACCTTATTTGAGTTTGAGGTAGTCTACATAACTTATGATTATACCATGGATGCCCTAAAACTTAAGCCTTTTCACCCCACTTTTAAATAATATGCTTTCATATGCTTCATGAGATTGGAAGCAAACTGTTAACACCCAAAAATTGTTCACTAGCTCATCTCCCTAGTCACATGACTCATTTGTCCACTTTTCTTACCATTTTGGCATCAAAAACTTAAAAAAATCCCCAAATGGTTACCCAAAAGGCAAAAACCAATGTTTTCCTCCTCAAATTAATCCCAATCCTTCAAAAATACCCAAAAAACCCTCAAAAGGGGTCAAATATTCCCCAAATTTAAATAAAAGGGAATAAATTTGAAAATAAATTCAAAAAAGGAAAAAAGGAAGAAAAAAGAGGGTAAAAACCCTAAACCATTTACCTAAGCCATTATTTTCCTAGAACCATGGGTCAACACTCCACCACCCAAAATATCTTTAAATAGGTGATGGAGGCCCCCCATTTCTCATCCACTATTCATCCTATCCTTATGCTGTCAAAATCACTCAAGAACCCTAGCCCAACCATTTTAGCTTGAGTTCTCCATCTAGAGTGAACCTTTGGCCCAAACCTTGGAGCATTTTGGAGAAGAGAGAGAACATTGGAGCACTGGTGCAGTACTTCTGTACTGTTGCAAGGACTCCAAACACCTCTTTATTTGCGGTAAAATATTTGCAAACCCTAGTTTTCCCAATCAATAAAAATTGTAAATCTCATTTACCGTGTTCTCATGGATATTTACTATTTACTGTTATAGCTTAGATTTGTTATTATGCACATGTTAATGTTTAATTTTTACTTGTTTTAAATCTTGTTTTTTACTTATCATTGAATTGCTACTGAGGATTCCTAAATCCTTAGTAGGTGCTCTTTATCACGAGCTAGGGTGAAAACCCTAGTTACAGTTTTGGCGACTCCACTAGTTTGAATCTTTGGTTTTTTTTTTTTAGTTTTTAATTGTTATTTTTCTTGTTTGTTCACAAACCTGGTTCACCCTTGAGCCCCAATCCCTGCTGTTTTTGCAAGCCCGAAAATCCTTGTTTTTTCGGGTTCGACCGACATCCTTCGTTGTCATTTTTCATGCAGCCGAGCGTGGGTTCCAACTCGACAGCCGCGTCCTGCAACGCGCTCTTCTTGTCCCTTACCGCATCCTTGAGCGCGGGTTCTACCTCGACAACCAAGACCGGCAGCGCTCCCTACCCACCCCATCCCGCGTCCTGCAACGCTCCCTATTCGCCCCATCCTACGGCCCGCAACGCGCCCTACCCGCCCATCCCACGTCCCGCAACGCACTCTAACTTCCCCATCCCTTATCCTGCAACGCCCCCTACCTGCCCCATCTCGCGGCCCACGGCCCGCAACGCGTAAACCCTACCCCACCCAACATCTTGTAGTGCGCTCTTAGCGCTTGTAGGCGCGACCCGTAGCGCGCTTTCAACGCTCGTAAGCGTGGCCCGCAGTGCATGTTCATCGCCAATAAACGCGACCCAAAGCACAGTTTCATAGACCAAAGCTGCGGCCCAAAGCGTGGGAAACAACCCCAGAAACATGCTCTGCAACACACTGTCCAACCCAGAAACTACTCCTTTTTTCACCCAATTTTTCCTGTTTTTTCCCTGCCCTAAACAACCACCTGTTTTGCTTGCATCCACTTATTGCTCAGTTGCATTTTTATGCTATCTGCTTGCTGTACCATTTTACAGATTTTCAGCATTTACATTTTCAGAATTTACATTTTCAACATTTAAATTTAAGCATTTACATTTTCATTTAGTTGCCATGGCTTGGCATTTATTGGGTTCATAACATCACTTGTGCTCACACTCTGTCACCTTAATTCAAGTGAGCCTTAAAATCTACTTAACTCAACCAATTTGTAACCCCACTTGGGGAACAAAAAAAGAACTTTGTAGCTAGGTAGGACATTGGGGATAGGCATCCAAATAACACCCCTTTGTCACTTACATTTGAGACATAGCTGTTGTCGTTTAGGGATCCAAAATCCCCTAATATTTGTTGGTACGGTTAAAACCAATTTGTCGGAGGGTCTCTCCCCTAGGAGGGAAAGTAACAAGACTGGTTCCAGAGGTCTGAGTGGAATACCGCACTCCATTAAGTAACCGAAGGCTACCTACTTCTTGTTCTCATCGTGCTACCCCATTGGGAGTACGATGACCAAAGAACTAAATCTGCGGATTTACCTTTCTGGACGTGCCATGAATGGGGTATCTTAGTGGCCATTCTTCTAGGATTATTTTATCCGGAGTACCTCTTGGTAGGGGGATATCCTTAGCCATTTGGTTCTGCTTCTCGTATTGTTTGACTTGGATTTCATCACCTTGCAAAGGATACAATTTGTTCGAGCCTTCATACCTTCTTAGATAGGTGTTTGCGTGCTCCTATACCACCATTGGATTAGCGAGTCTACTTTTATTTTTTTTATTTTTTTAGGAACCCTGCTTGTTGGTATTCTAACCACTTTTCTTGACGCTCCGTTTGTTGTAGCACAATTGTTACGACAAGTGTTTTTAGCTTGTTGTTGGCCCGAGTGCCATATTTTTTGAGCTCTCCTTTTGCACACACACTTGCACTAGGATTTTTGAGAATTTTACTCGCCACAACCCATTAGTATTTTTACACCTGTCACCATTGATTCACCGAGACATTCTCATCGCCTACGGGGCCAATCCCCGCAACACGGTTCACTTGACACCACTCATCACAGGCGTAGAGCCTCGTCACCAGATCCCTACGCCCCTTATTTTACATCTTATTCCGAATCAGAGATACCCATATTTATCGCTCCGTCTAGCCCCATGGATGGCTTGACTTCCAACCCCTTTTACAACGGGATTGTTGGTGGTGGGTCCACTACTATCCCAACTACCACTTCAGCATCTATCCCCGTTATACCCTCTGTAGCACCTACACCCAGTATTCCTGTCACTACATCCATCCCTATGGTTGGTGGATTGGTTACAACTACAATCCCATTGGTGACCAGTAGCACACTTGGGGCGCATGCCCTTCCTACACGATTCCCCCACCATTGATTGGAGGTCCCACGATCCCCATCATGGCTCATCTCATTGCTCCACACATTGGGGGCAGTGGACCCACCATTGCCTCCACGGCTAGCACAAATGCCCCTACACCCATGCCACATCTTTCTGCCAGTTTTCCATTCATGGCTAGACTCAACCTCCCTGATCTGGCTAGATTGACCAACGACCTAATTCGACATGACCCCACTTGGCCTCACATGCCTAACAAACTCCCTTCGTACATCCCTAAGTTCGAAGGGAAGGCAAGTGAAGACCCCCAAAACCACATCATGTCTATCCATTTATGGTGTTCCTCCAACTCCATAGTGGATGACACCATCTGCCTTCACCTTTTACAACGGACTTTCACTGGCACTGCATCTAAGTGGTACATCGAACAACCCCATGGGACACATTCGACCTTTACATCCCTTGCTTCAACTTTCCTCCAGTTCTTCCAATTACCAGTCCGTCATGACACTGGTGTAGAGATCCTACTGTCTTGTAGATAGAACACGGCTACCCACATCACTTACCACATTCATGAGTGGCGTAAATGTCGAAGTTTATGCAAGATTAAGTTAGACGACCGCATCTTCCTATATTGGTTTTTGAAATCTCTTATACCGGTTATTGCCAAATATGTGGCATTTGAACGGACCCAATCCAAAGAGGAATCCATTCTGAAAGCCCAACAATTTGACCTCATCTATGCTCAATCTGGATACTTGTACTCCATTCTTCCTGATTCCCCCCGCGACGAATCCTCCCGGAGAAACGCTCTGGGGGCATCCCACGCTACCGAGAACATTATTGGACATGTCTCGTCTCACAACCAACCTTACACTGCTATGCCCCCTACTCGTGGCCCCGACCTCTCACGCGTCACAACCCATTCTGGAGCAACACCTTCATACGTTCCTAGGACTCAAACCCCTCACGTTCATGGACCTTCGTTTCCACAGCAATGTTATGGTCATGCACCACCCACTTACACGACACCTACTTCCTATTACCATCAACCGACCCCACCACAGGAAACACCTGCACAACCTTAAGCCCTTCCAACTTACTATCCACCGTAGGTAGCACCTGCACAACCTCAAGCCCCTCCGACTTACTATCCACCGCAGGTAACACCTGCACAACCCCAGACTCCTCCCGCTTTCTACCCACCCCAAGCAACATCAACGCCTGCTCAACCACAAAATCCTCCCAACCCCCAAGGGAAAGTCTATGCCCAACAAAACCAGCAACAAAACCAGCCTGCCCAACGAAATCATCAAGGCCAACAAAATCGGGGAAGAGGACGTAACTGCGGGAACAACCAACCCCAAGATCAAGGAGGCCAACCCCCCAATCCCCCAAACAACAACAACACCGCCCCAGCCAATCAAAACCCTGACATACCACGTCGTTAAGGGAAGAAACCTAACCTGCGAACGAACCACCCATGTTCTATATGTGGGGTATACGGCCATTACACACACTTGTCCCCGTTTGGAGTGAGCTCGCCAACTTTGGACTGATGACGCCCATCGCCAAGGACATGCTACTCCGCCGACACCTCCTATCCCCCTGCCACCTCAGACACAACCTATGGTGTTACATAATCCCTTACCCACACAAGGAGTGGTGAACACCTAACCATTGGCTCCCCCTCAAGGATCCGCGACACCCCAACAAACATTAGAGAAATTTTGAGCTCAAAAAATGGCCTCAAAACAAAGAAAATGTACTATAAAATACAACCAATCACATTCTAGTAGATGACATCATCCCCCTTGGTGAGGTGGCATTGCATGAGTTAAGAATGCTTATTTGTCAAATTTTCTATGGTGGATGAAAACACATAGTTAACTAAGGTAGTGGTGTAAGTACTTTTAAGTCATAAAGTAAAGTACTCATAATAATAGTCTTTTCATAAAATAATATTATTGTCATTTTCAAGTAAAGTACTCATAATGAATATATTTTCACACTTTCTCATAAAATAATATTATTGTCATTTTCAAGTGAATTACTCTTAATTCATAAAGAAAGTCATTTCACATTTTTTTATAAAATAATATATTATCATTTTTATGTTTTTAATTTTAAATTATATATTCACTCCATTCTATTTAATAATATAATGTCAAACTAATAGAGAATAATAATAGATTTAATAAATAATAATAATAATAATAATAATGCAATGTGGATTATAATAATATTATTGACATTTTACATGTAAATAAATTCTCAATTAAATTACATTATTAAATTCATGAGAAAAGTACTAAATATAAAAAGTCAACATAAAATTAAAAAATAACTCTTAAAAATGTTTTTTATTATTTAATTTCATTTGCAAGTTCAAGACAAATAAATGCTAAAGGACAATAAATTTTTGTGAATTTACAATGAATCTTAGTCACATCAATGTAGATTTATTTTATTAATTTTATTTCTAGTGAATTTTGAAAAGTAACTCAACCATGGTTATTTATATTGTGTATAGAAAATAGTGTGGGAGGTGACTTGTCATATATACCTACCCCATAAAACCCCTAATTCATAATATTTTAATATATCTTATATTTTGGTAGTACATCTCTTAGGAGGCCATTTTTTGACCTCAAAATCTCTCTAATGAAATCACTTATGCTGCACCTACTAGTCAAACCATGGACTCGGGTACCCATGACCTTCTAATGATGTCATCAACTGACGTCAACCTCCAAACACTCCGAAATCAGTATGGTTCCTCCACCGAAACCATTCCCGCCGACAAGGCTACTAACGCTATTCCCACTGATTATTCGTTACGTATACCCACAACACCGTGCGATGGATCCCCTAAAGCTCCCCGCTTCCCATTACGTCACATTAATAACAACCCCAACGCGCGCGCTGCCCCCAATTATAATATCGTGGATGACTTAGCCTAGTCCACTGCTGCTATGTCAGCCCTCAAGGTTTTGAAAAAATGTCCTGCACAGCGTAAAGTGTTGTTATCCTCTATCGGTGCGATAGACCCTTCAGACTCATGGATGATGGCATTTGATTTGGACCAATCCGAACCATGCATGCCTTCAACATTAGCATTTCAAGTTTCTGTGTCAATCCGAAATCTTGTTATCCATCGATGCATCATCGATGAGGGTGCCTTCACATGCGTGATGTCTACATTTGTGTGGTAGAAGCTCGGATCCCCTACACTACAGCCATCCACGACTGCCCTACAAGCTTAAGATGGTTGATCAACTCAACCCCAAGACCTCCTGGCCAATGTTCCAGTCCAATTAGCTAGTAAAAAGATCCTTATCGACATTGAGGTCATCAACGCACAACTTGATTACAACCTCCTGCTTGGTCGCAGTAATATGTATGCCATGAAGGCTGTTGCTTCATCAGTCTTCCGCATTATGATGTTCCCCCATGAGGGACGAGTTGTGAATATCGATCAACTTCGTATTATGAACCGAATGCCCCCGTTGCACCAGAAAACGTTCTCCCCATGGTTGAACAACCTGTCATTGGTGCACCTACCTCTTTGGTTTCTACCGTTGGACCTGGCATTTACTCGAAGACTCCCATGACCTCTACTTTTCGGTCCATTCCACCCCCTCTGCCAGTAGTGGAGATATCTGATTTGTGCACCATTTTGTCCAAACAGACGGTGCCTAACCCACAACCACCTTTGCTGTCGCTGCCACCATCAATACCTCGTCATGTTGGAGCAACACCTATCCACACTATCCCGTTCCTATTCCCACCTTCAAGAGTAGTAAGTGCCCCAGTCATGGCTACGTTGAATCTCCTCGGTTTAACACTAGGATTACCCGTGTGGTACTTACCCGCTCCTACCCCTCCCCTGACATCGCATGTCATTCTCCAACCATTTCAACCAATTAGCACCACCAATCTCCCACCTCCTGGTGTGGCGTCCACATCTACATCCAACCTTGCCCTCCACCACCCAAAACCACTAGGGGTAGAGGCCCTCAAACCTACACTACCTCACAGGCAACGAAGCCAACAAAAAATCCCCCTCCATTCCACGCCCCCCTTAAGTGCTCTTTATGTGATGACTTGGGACATGCTACCCATAACTGTCCACAACTTCCAAGCCTTCAAGATAACATGCAAACATTGGAGGATGATCCCAATATTCCAGTTGTGGAACTGGATACCACCCCTAAACCCCACAACAAATCACTGCGCACCAACCACTCTTGCGCCATATGCGGATTCTACGGTCATCACTCAAATCATTTCCTGGATCTTCCGGAGTACAGATTGGTTCTCTAAGAGTTGAATCAATCTTCCTTAGAGTCGTCCATCACCACTATTGAGGAGATCCACCCTCCCGAATCCTCCCCCTCGGGAGAGATCAACACGATTTACATGATGTATACACAAAGTGACCCCCTTTCACCCCCATCATCTTTCCTCCCTTCCCCCGATTTGACAACACAATGCTTCTGTAGTGATGAAGAGATCCTTGAGGCACTCACCACACCTGACTACCCTTGGGATGATATGCACCATCGATCCTACTTCATCCCTGAAGAGGCAACCACTACCGCGACCAACCATCTTTCAGTCGAGTCAAAATACTTCCTCCCAGATAAGGTGGACTGGTTTAAAAACCCCATCCCAGCCCCCGATTCCTTCGAGGAAGATAACATGGCCAACATTTCATCGACCATACAGGTTGAAATTTCTACCACATCCAGTCCACGTGAACTCATCACATTAGGTGCTTCTTGTACCGAAGATGAAGTCCATGCCTATAAGAAGCTCTTCCAAGAGTTTCACTATGCTTTTTCTTGGTCCTATACCGAGATTCCTGGTCTTGACCCCGCCATCGTTGAACACCATATTGATAGCTGCCGGATGTCCCACCTGTTCGCCAGAAGCAATGACCCATCCACCCATCCAAGCTCCTCGTAGTCAAAGTTGAGATTGAGAAACTCCATAAATCTGGGTTCATTTAACCCATTGTTTACACCACCTGGGTTTCCAATCCAATATTAGTTAACAAAACGCAAGGCACCATTCGTGTATGTACTGATTTTCGCGATTTAAACATAGTTTGCCCCAAAACCAACTTCCCCATGCCTTTCATTGACCAACTCATAGATGCATGTGCGGGACATGAGATACTATCCTTCATGGATGGTTTCTCTGGGTATAATCAAATCAAAATCCGAAAGGAAGATCAATAGAAGATCGCATTCACCACCCCATGGGGCACCTTTTCCTATTGCGTCATGCCTTCGGTCTTAAAAACGCTGGTGCCACATTCCAGTGGGCCATGACATATTGATTTCATGATTTGGCTCATATCATTCTGGTCTACCTAGACGACCTCACAGCTAAATCCAAGAAACAGTCCGACCATCTAAATGACCTCCGACAAATATTTTTGCGTTATCACAAGTATAGAATTCGCTTGAACCCCCTCAAGTGTGTATTTTGCGTTCTTGCAGGCCGGTTGTTGGGTTTTATTGTTTCCCAAAAAGGAATTACTGTCAACCCCTTAAAGTTTCAAGCCATCCTAGACCTCCCATTCCCACGTACATTACGCCAATTACAGAGCCTTAAAGGGAAAGCCAACTTTCTCCGTCGCTTCGTTCTTGATAATGCTACGAAATTTCATGGTTTCCTTTGCTTGCTTCACACTCACATTCCTATCGTGTGGGACCACCAAGCACAAGCGACTTTTGAAGCTCTCAAACAAGCCTTGACTTCCGCCTCGTTGATTTCACCTCCCGATTTCTCGAAGGATTTTATCCTTTACGTTTCGGCATTCGACTACACTGTTTCGGGGGTGTTGGTTCAAGAAGATAGTGCACGACAAGAACACGTCATTTACTATGTGAGCCAGACCTTATATGGCCCACAACTACGTTACCCCCATGAAGAGGAGTTGGCCCTCGCCATCGTTTTCTTAGTCTAGAAAGTTCGTCATTACATCCTGTTAAGCCAAACCATAGTCGTGGCAGATTCCAACCCCATGGTCTATCATTTCGTCGGACGACCCCTGGTACGGTGACATCCTGGTGTACCTACGCACACAGAAGGTCCGACCTGATGTCAGCCGTGATGAGCGTCATCGCATACACCATCATGCCTCGCGTTATCTCCTCCTTGGTGATGTCCTTATCAGCGAGGTGTCGACAAAATTTTACGTCGATGCCTTACACGCGACGAGGATGAACAAATTCTTAATGATTGTCATAGTGGAGCCTTTGGCGGTCATTTCTCCGGAATGGTCACTTCCCAAAAGGTCATCCGCGCAAGCTATTTTTGGCCCACCCTCTTTACTGATTGCATCACAATAGTTAAACATTGTCGAAATTACCAGCTCTTTACCCCCAAGGCGAGGACCTCTCCTGTCCCCCTCCATCCAGTTATCACCGCTGGTCCCTTTTGTAAATGGGCCATTGATTTTATGGAGTGCAACCGCCCCTCGACAAACGACCATAAGTACATCATTGTGGCTGTCGACTATTTTACTAAATGGGCCGAGGCCATGCATACTTTCAATTGAAAAGATGACACTACAGCTCGTTTCTTTTTCAACCATGTCATCACTCGGTTCGGGGTCCCAAAGCAACTCGTATCTGACCATGGAAAACACTTTGAGGACTTCGTTTGGAAGGAGTTGTCAACCTTTCTCATATTTGAACACCAATACGCCTCCGCCTATTACCCTCAAGGGGACGGCCAAGTTGAGGCCATCAATAAAATTCTGAAGACCATCCTTCAACGCACTGTGGACCACCACAAGTCCAATTGGAATCATATGCTATTTCCTGCACTTTGGGCTTACCGTACATCCACTAAAACTGCCACACATGTTTTACCCCTTTTCACTTGGTTCATGGTGTCGAGTTTGTGCTTCCCATTGAATGCTAGATCCCCGCATTACACATTGCTGTTGAAATCCTCCCGGAGACCTCACCACTTGAGAAACACTTAATCCTTTTGGATCAATCCAACAAAGATCGCCGCACAACCCTCCAAACCATTGAGGCTGCGAAGAACCGCTCCAAAGCCGACTATGATAAACACGTCCACCCACATAATTTTCGCGAAGGAGATCTAGTCCTTGTTTATGACCAAGCACATGAAAAGACTGGGAAAGGTAAGTTTGAGTCCATGTGGCAAGGCCCATACATCGATCATACCTGCCTAGGACATGGGGCATATATCCTCATTGACTCCGAAGGAAACCCCTTGCGCAACTCCGTAATGGGTTAAATCTCAAACGATTTTACTCTTAGCAATTTTTGGACCCACTAGTCCATGTTGTACAATATCATTTATTTTGTTTTTTCTTACCTTTTGCATTTAGGACCTTACACTTTGCTTCCCTGCATGAACACAGATGGATCCTGTTCCACCATACTATATTGGTTTCGCCAACGGTGCAAGTCGCTGGTTCCCAAACCTCGCTTCCGCAGCTTGGGTGTTATATTCTCCCTCACATGAGTTGATCCACCTCGACGGAGTGTGCATAGGCACTGCTACCAATAACCAGGCTGAGTACGATGCCGTGACCGGTCTTTTGACTGCTGCCCTTCAGATGGGTATAAGTCACCTTCATGTGTTCCTTGAATCCCAACTTCTTGTCGCCCAACTTAACAATTTCTACTAGGTACGGGATCCTTGCCTTTTTAGAAAATTCCTATGCACTAAACAAATGATCAGACAGTTTGATTCCATTTCATTCACTCATGTCCCAAGAAGTCAAAACAACGTAGCAGACCAAATGGATAACAATATTCTAGACTGTAATATCAATCACAACATGTTGGAAGTAAACCATAGCCATGCATCTATCCATCATATAAGCATACATAAACATCATAAAAAACAAAAAGAAGCCATCACCATAAAACATCATATGTTGCATCCACGTTCACATACATCAACATAACCATAATCAAAAGTTGCATCCATGTGCATATATAGATATATATATATATACATCATAAATATAAATGTCATTGTGCCCTCAACAACCCATACACATCCATACACAGAGGAGCCCTAACAACGTCCTCATCATATAATACAATCTGAGTATACAAAAATCCCAATGCTCATCACATTGGGGGTAGTTTCGTAAACTACCTAGTTAGAGTCATCTCCCCGACCATCATCATCACTATCCTCCTCCTCCTCCTCCTCCACTGACTCCTCCTCCCCCTGCTCCTCCTCCGGCTCGTCAGAATCTGTCTCGGCATCCTCATCGCCATAAGATGGGGCATCCCCTCAGGCCATGGCTCTCACCGCCTCTGCTGCCATCGCAATGTGCCGCATAATCGACCTCCACTCCAGTGGAGCATAGTAGCGTATGTCGATCAAGGCCTGATCCAAATGCTTCCAGCCCTCATCCACCACCCACTCCATCATTCGGTCAATACCATCTCACAAAGCATCCAAAGTGGCCGAACTACTCCTCCGTCGACCCTGTCCATGCCCAGCTGGATCTACTCCCTCTACTCGGCCCCTCCGTGCTCGGTACCCCCGCGGCGACTGAGGTCCCACATCTACACAAAACAACATCAAATACTCAGTGTCACAAAATCCTCTAGCTATTATCTATGCTATCAAGTAGATACAACATGATACTGCAAATAAAACAAATACATACCATCTGGTCCCCATGCCTGACCAGGGGCTGTAGTAGGTCCGGGTCACCCCTATAATCCATCTGATAGTACGGGTAATCCTCGATCACCAACGGCAGCTGCATCCACTGAGTAAATAAATCCTTAGTGAAGAACCAACCTACAATCCCGCCGCCCTCGCAAGTCATCATCTCGCCCCAGTGTCGCATCAGTGGCTTTGTTGGTCTCGCATCACACACTACTACATGCAGCCGTAGTGTCAGGACTTGCTCGAAGAAGAAAGAGCAAAGAAAAGAGGGGAAATAGAAATCCCCTCCTTGACGACTCATCATGTTTATCTCTTGCTGAACAACTGTCAAATACATCTGGCCCTAGCCATAATAAGTCCCGGCCAAGACCTGCTCTACCAGCACCATATGTCCCCCTGAGACTCGGTGAGGGGCATGCGAACCCAGTACACGCACCACCAGTGCTGCAATCGCCCGAGACATCATGCTCTGAATGTCACATATCAATAGTGCATTGTCATGCAAAAAAGCTGTCGGATAACAATGCCTCTCCAACAAGTCCTCCATGGAATGTCTCCCGGCCTCCTCGACTACTTATCAGCAATCATGCCCAACCTGGGCAGTCCCGTCAGAAAATACACATCGGTGAGCATAATCTCTAACCTCTCACCCCGAATAACAAATACCTCTGCATCTAGATCCCAAAATTAAATCAACTTGTTCAACAACAGTCTAGCTGAACGCATCAAAGGCACCTGCACGAATTTCAGTAATCCGCAATATGCCAAACTCTCTTGTAAATCCTTGTCCTGCTTGATCTCATCCAGTATCGGCCTCGAAACCTCCCGGTCTCTCCATGACACCCTCGACATCCTACCATTCAGACCAACAAACACCCATCAGGTCCATATAAATTCCGATCACCCTCGGATCGGCATACCGACACTTAGCCAACACCCTGCGTTTCTCAACGCACCTTCTGACCCCACTGGTGCACTCTGGAGTGCACTTTTATCCTTGAAAAGCGCACTCCTAGAGTGCGCAATTGGGGCCCAATATCACGCTCTGAAGCGCACTTTCGTCCTAGAAAGATGCGCTTTTGAGCACGACTGTGAGGCCCACAGTTGCGTTCCGGAGCGCACTTTCCTCCTGAAATAGCGTGCTTCAGAGCACGACTGTGGGGCCTACAACCGTGCTTGGAAAGTGCAGAAATCCCACCCAGGGCCGCGCTTCGGAGCACGCTATTTCCCTCAAAACCTGTGCTCCGGCGTTTTGATGACAAGTGGAGCTCGGCACGCCTCCCCAGAGGCCCAAATCCCCCTAAAAACATTAGTACAAAATGAGAGATAAGTTACCAAAAAAGAACAAAATCCACATATAAATGACCACTTTTGAGTTGGTGACCACTGGTAGCAAATTAGCGGTCATATATCACGCGAAAAAAAATGTGGTCATATTTATCTTGGTCATTTATATCTTAGCTTGTGGTCGTATATTTGGTCATTAATTGTCACAATTAATGACCACATTTTTTTTCACGTGATAAATGACCGCTAATTTCCTACCAGCAATCGCCAACTCAAAAATGGTCATTTATATGCATATTTTGGTCACTTATCTCTCATGTTGTACTGGTGGTTATTTATATGCAATTTTTGGTCATTTTTTTAGTCCTTTATCTATTTTTAGTGGTTTGAGAATATAAATAGGACATGGAGGAATCAAACCACCAACCTCTTGCCTATAAGGCAGGTGCTCTACCATTGAGCTAGCACCCTTAAATATAATTCTTTATGGATTGATATGAGACTAAAATTTCCAACAGTTAACACCATCTTGCCAAATTCTGGAAAAGGGTCACATACCTCTATCCGAGTGGTACCAAATCAAGAATCACAATTGTCTTTTTCTGATCTTGGGCATCTGCATTTCCCTCTTGACTGGTTTTCCCCTTTGGGGTTTTTTGAAGGTCATTGGACCAAATATTCCTGTGTAAAATGTGTTTTACAGTCTGCTGTTCATGAGTTATTTCTGCTGTAAATGTGTACTTAGCTACAGTGTTTCAACTTACTGTTCACTGGAAAGTGTGCATGTGATATGCATTTATTTTTTTATGACTGTTGAAGACTGAGATTTGTGAAATGCTAAGTGTTTGACTGAGTTTAAGTCATATTTTGAGAAATATGTAGCTGAGTTTTTTAGTTCAGATTTCTTAACATAGATAACAAGAAGTATTTATCATGCTCATACATATCATCCTATTGTTAGTTGATCCATACACAAAATAGTATAAAACATTAATACGGGGCATGGAAAACAACTACTAAAAATAAAATATCATAGCTGCAATTGAGCTTTTTTTATATGCAAGAGTTTAACTTAAAACTACACAAGAGATTATTTAAACTCTAACTCTAAACATGCCTGCAGAGAGCAAACTTGCATATGTTAAGAACTAATCTAGCTTCAAATTCTGTAAACCTGTTACCTCAAACTCTATAAAAATGTGTATACATAAGAAGCTCAACCAAAAGTGGTCGGATTTTTTTCCACAAAAACAGGTGTATTAGCTTACTTTCTGGGCTTTCACTTTCATTTTCATAAATGTCCTCCATCTCAATATCAATGTCATCTACAGCTTCTTCCTCATTGCTTGAAACATATAACATTTCCTCAAGTACATCATACAAGCATTTTGTTGTAAAACTCGACTTGCATAACATATCTATACAAAGAACTACTGTATGGATTAGTCCATCTCCTGTTTCATCAGATGCCTTCTTCACCTTGCTTTCCTTGTTCCTTGTTTTCTCCTGTGTTGAAACTGAGCTTGAAGTTGATTTTAATAAACACATGAATTATAGCAGTGGACCTCCCAGAACTTTCATGTCACCAAAAACAAGGGCCTTGAGTGGATTTTGAGACTCCCCTTGCATCAGTGACTCAGTAGAAAATGCTTTCAGATGATGCAAATATGTTCTCAATGCAAATGATTCAAGCTTGAAGTGATGGATAGTTTGCTTCCGAGATGCTCCTTGGCTACGATGTTGGGAAGTTGGCTGGTTGGAAGATATGTTATCAGTGTTAATTAGCTTCAATGAAGCCTCTAAGAGGTAAGCAATGTTTGAAGTTGTTAAGAAAGGGGTTCTCTCTTGAGAACTTGGTGGAGCTGCAATTGAACCATGTTTCAAGTTGAGGTTGGAATGAGTTCTGGCTTCTTGAGTTTGTCCCTTGGAATCTGAAGAAGGTTTCATAGAACCTTTTCGAGGCCCTCCTTGCTTTCGAGAACCATACAATTCAAGAAGCTCTCTAAGTTCAGTTTTAGCCTTTGCAGGATTTGCATCAGTTGCATTTTTCATATCTGAGACTGCAATATTCATTAAAACTTCCAAAATTCCCCAAAATACACGAGCCTGTTCAACATTTTTTTCTCCTTCTGGAGTTTCCAGAGAGAAATTGTGGGTCTTATCTAAACTGTATTCTGTGACAAAAACAAATGATTACATGGTCAAAACGCCACACAACTCATAATTAGGAAGAAACCTATGCAAAAATAATCAAACTTATCAGGTATTGAAACATACACCTTCCAATTTGCAACTTCGTAAGCTCTTTCTTAGGTTTATAAAGGCATTTGCAAATGATTCTCCAGCTGGGATTCCACTAACCTGTAAATATTATGGGCATGTTAAAAACTTAAATGCAATCATCTCTTGAAATTCTCACATTAGTTCTTAGTCTACAATATTTCAGTGTGTTGAAATTGGGCAAATAGATTGGCAAAATACCTCGTTCTCTTGAGATAAAGAAAACCCAAAGCATGCTAATGAGTATTCTGATTGTCGACCTGTTTTATTCTGTGGCTGAAGGACAAGAAGTTGATGTACACAAGAAAGTAGATAGTCTAATGTTGGTTGTGGAGCCTGATCTCCAGATTCAGAGATATCATTATTCAGCCGTGTCTGTACCCCAGGTTTGGTTATGATTCCGGTGGACGTAGCCCAAGTTGGGTGAACCACGATATATCTGTGTTTCTCTTGTAATGTGTGTGATTATATTTGCATTTATGTTTATTGTTATTTCTCTGCAATTCTGTTTTTCTAACAATTGGTATCAGAGCTAAAGGTCTATTTGGCAGATAAACTTGTAGGAAGCTAGGGTTTCTGGTTCGAGTGGGAGCAATGGCAGAAGAAGGAAAGTTTAAGGTCGAGAAGTTTAACGGCCAAAACTTCTAGTTATGGAAGATGCAAATGGATGACTATCTGTACAAGAAGGATCTATTCCTACCATTGGGAGGAAGAGCAAAGCAGGTGGCGGCCATGAAGGACGAAGAATGGGAGGTTCTTGACATAAAGGCTTTGGGAACAATATGGTTGAGCCTGGCTTCGTCGGTGGCTTTCAATATCTCAAAAGAAATGACAATGGAGGGTTTGATGAGCGCATTGGGTAAGCTGTATGAAAAACCCTCGACCTCCAACAAGGTATTTCTAATGAAGCGTTTATTTAATATGAAGATGTCTGAAGGTGGATTTGTTACTGATCATTTAAATGAGTTTAATACGGTTACAAATCAACTAGGTTCTGTAAGTGTGAACTTTGATGATGAGGTTAGGGCTCTTCTAATCTTGTGTTCATTGCTAGAAAGCTGGAATAGCTTGGTCATGGTTATAAGTAACTCTGTCTCTGGTTCAAACACCCTGAAATTTGATGATGTTATTGGTATTATTCTTAGCGAGGAAATGCGAAGAAAAAGCACAGGTGAGACATCAGGAAATGCGTTGACGATGGAGACCAGGGGAAGACAAAAGGAGAGAGGAAAGAGCCAAGGTAATCGCAACAACTCTAAAAAGGGCAGATCCAAGTCCAGATTGGGAAAAATAGAGTGTTGGAATTGTGGAAAGAAAGGAGATCTGAAGAAAGACTGCAGATCTCTAAAGAAGAAAGGAGATGCACAAAAGGAAACTACCCAGGAAGCAAATGTAGCAGGTGATGTGTTACAAGATGCTTTGATTCTTGCATTAGATAATACAAGTGATTATTGGGTAGTAGATTCAGGGGCTTCATGTCATGCTACACCCCATAGAAAATATTTTCATGATTATGTTCCAGGCGATTTTGGACATGTTTTATTGGGTGATGATGAGCCATGTAAAATTGTTGGAATGGGTAAGGTATGGATAAAAGTTAAGAATGGAACTGACTGGCTGTTAAAATATGTTAGGCATATTCCTGCTATGAAAAGAAATCTGATCTCAACATGGCAGGTGATAGCAAAAGGAGATAGGGTAGATACGTTGTATTTATGTCCTCATAATACTGACCATTCTATCTCTTTAGCTTCCACATGAACATATACAACATTGTGGCATCATAGGCTTGGCCACATGAGTGAGAAGGGGATGCAGATTCTCCACTCAAGGAAGTTGCTGCCAGATTTGAAGCAGGTAAGTTTGGAATTATGTGAAAACTGTGTTTATGGAAAATAGAAGAGAGTCATATTTCTTAGGGTTGGGAAACAGAAGAAGAATGAAAAGTTAGAGCTAGTGCATACAGATGTATGGGGACCGGATCAGGTAAAATCTCTTGGTGGCTGTCATTATTATGTTACATTTATTGATGATGCAACTAGGAAAACTTGGGTTTATTGCATTAGACAGAAATATGATGTGTTTGCTACTTTTAAGAAGTGGAAAGCTTTGGTTGAGAATGAGACAGGAAAAAGGTTGAAGTGTCTCAGATCTGATAATGGAGGTGAGTACTGTGGCAAGGAGTTTGATAGTTACTGTTCATACCATGGGATTCGTAGAGAAAAGATAGTCCCAGGAACACCACAAGAAAATGGTGTGTCAGAAAGGATGAACATAACGATCATGGAGCGTGCAAGGTGTATGAGACTGCATGGAGGGTTGCGCTTATAGTTTTGGGAGGATGCTATCAATACTGCTGTTTATTTAATAAACAGAGGGCCTTCAAGTGCTTTGGATGGTGGTATTCCAGAGGAGGCATGGATAGATAAAAAGGTAAACTACTCATTTCTGAGAACGTTTGGTTGTGAAGCATTTGTCCATATTGATAAAGAAAATAGAACAAAGCTTGAAGCTAAATCCAAGAAATGTACCTTTATTGGATACGGGGTTGATGATTTTGGTTATCGTTTATAGGATTATGAAAATCACAAAATCATTAGAAGTAGAGATGTCATATTCAATGAAAGGGTCATGTATAAAGATCAGTTGCAAGGAAAGAAACAGGAAAAAGAAAACACAGAGTACACAGTACATGATGAAATTACAGAAAATGAAGTTCCAAAGGTGCCAGAAAATCAAGAACAACAGCAAGTGCCTCAAACTCCTGCAACTGCAAGAAGATCTACCAGGTTAAGTAGAATCCCTGAACGATACTCTCCTTCAATGTATTATTTGTTGATGACTGATGCTGGTGAACCAAAATGTTATGAAGAAGCAATGCAGGTGGAAACTAGAAAGAAGTGGGAGTAAGGCATGAATGAAGAGATGGACTCATTGGTAGCAAACCAGACTTGGGATTTGGTTCAGTTGCCTGCTAGTTAAAGAGCATTGCATAACAAATGGATTTACAGGTTGAAGGAAGAAGAAGGAGGTAAGAAGCGGTACAAGGAGAGACTTGTTGTAAAGGGGTTTGCACAGAAGAAAGGTATAGATTTCGATGAAATATTTTCTCCTGTTGTTAAGATGACTTCAATTACGACTATCTTAAGTCTAGTGGCGGTAGAAGATTTGCATCTTGAACAGTTAATGTAAAAACAACCTTTCTCCATGGGGATTTGGAGGAAGAGAGATATATGCAGCAACCACACGCGTATGATGTCAAAGGTAAGGAGAACTTGGTATACAGGTTGAAAAAGAGTTTGTATGGCTTGAAGCAAGATCCAAGGTAGTGGTATTTAAAATTTGACAGGTTTAAGACAGAACAAGGTTATAGTAGATGTCATTCTGACCCTTGTGTTTATTTCAAGAAGCTAGACAATGAAAGATATATTATCTTGTTATTGTATGTGGATGACATGCTTGTTGCAAGGTCTAACATGCAGGATATAAATGTACTCAAAAGGAAGCTAGCTAATTCATTTGCGATGAAGGATTTGGGTGCTGCAAAGCAAATCCTTGGTATGAGAATAACGAGAGATAGGAAAAATCGCAAATTGACATTGTCTCAGAGTGAGTATATACAAAAGGTGTTGGAGAGGTTTAGAATGCAGAATGAAAAACTAGTAAGTACACCTTTGGCCAGCCATTTCAGTCTAAGTAAGGAAATGTGTCCCAAGACACAGGAAGAGATATATTACATTTCCAAGATTCCCTATCAATTAGCAGTTGGAAGCTTGATGTATGCCATGGTGTGCACAAGACTAGATATTGCACAAGCAGTGGGAGTTGTGAGCAGATATATGAACAATCCAGGTAAAGAACATTGGAAGGCAGTACAATGGATTCTCAGGTATTTGAGAGGTAATACCACTCAGGCATTATGTTTTGGAGGTTCAGAAACTGTTCTACAGGGATATGTTGATGCAGATATGGCAGGTGATAAGGATAGCAGTAGGAGCACCACAGGGTATGTGTTTACTGTAGGTGGAATAACAGTAAGTTGGATTTCAAAATTGCAGAAGGTTGTTGCACTTTCAACAACAGAAGCAGGGTATGTTGCTATTACAGAGTCTAGTAAAGATATGATTTGGTTGCAGAGGTTTATGGAGGAATTGGGTAAGAAGCAAAAGGATAACAGGTTGTATAGTGACAGCCAGAGTGCCATTCATCTTGCAAAGAACTCAACATTCCATTCCAGGACTAAACATATATAGCGCAAGTACCATTTCATACGCTATGTTCTGGAAGATGAACTGTTGAAGCTAGAAAAGATACACACTAGCAAGAATCCTGCAGACATGTTCACAAAGGTACTGACCAGAGAGGAACTGAGTTCCTGCTCGGTTTCAGTTGGCCTTCTAGCATGAAGGTGAAGAGGAGAAAGTTGCCAAGTCCAATTCCAGCAAGTGCAGCAGCGGTGGAGTTGTTGTGATCAGTCTCCAAGTGGGATATTATTGGTTGTGGAGCCTGATCTCCAGATTCAAAGATATTATTATTCAGCCGTGTCCATACCCCAGGTTTGGTTATGATCCCGGCACGACCCTAGGGGGGTCTGTGGGAGTTTTTGCCACCACTTTTCGAGCCCATGGTTTTAGGTAACCCATGGTATTTTTCCATTGTATTTCCCTTATTAAAGAAAGACATTGTAATACGACTAGGGTGAATGATGTATTAGGTTTTATGCATTGTAAAGATCTTTGAGATCAGGAAGAGAGACTGTGAGATAGTGAAGAGGAAGTGCAGCGGTTGTGCTGCAGGTTGTATCCCTTTACTTTGGTGGACGGAATAATAATAAGGACTGGAAACTTCAGTGTGGACGTAGCCCAAGTTGGGTGAACCACGATATATCTGTGTTTCTCTTGTAATGTGTGTGTGATTATATTTGCATTTCTATTTATTGTTATTGCTCTGCGATCCTGTTTTTCTAACATCTAATGGCTCATCCAAACTGACTATACCATTTTGGAATTTAACACAAGCACTGAGTTTCAGCAGGAGTCCACCATCCTACATAACTACAACATGTGAGAACTAGGAGTAGTACACTTCAGTGACTTCTTTGGCTTCCATAAACCCTTCATCAAGTATCTGTTCTTAGCAAGGCCATGGAATATATCGAGCAAGGGCATCTTAGCTACTCCATGATTGCTTTAAGTTATTCAAAAAGCTGTGGCATCATGCCAATTTTATCAAGAAAATAAAAAACAGTAAAAAGTTAACTAGGCACCTCTTGGGGTATGCAAAATCGAAGGAAATGAGGCCATAATAGATCAAAGACTGCCCCTGCAGCTTCAGGATCAACTAGTGCAAGCTTCACAAGCCCTTTGTACATAGCCTCCTTGACTCGTTCCTGTTGAAGGAAGCTATACAAGTAATTAAAATCTATGTTTCATAACCTAGAAATAAATATCATGGATCACGTTGTTTACATACCTGTAGTGAAAGACACCTTCGCAATAACCCTTTGAGCTCTTGAAATAGATTCAAACCTACAGGACCAAGGAGTTTTGTTTGCTGACTACAACTAGCTTGATTGAAGGTGGAAAAGTTTCTAAATTTTTGTTGGGAAACTGCTTTTCTAATATAATGAAATCTATTATGGCTCTAGGTGCAGCCATGCATGCAACTTCTTCCCGTCCAAACATTGCCTTTTTCAAAACCATAACAGTGTAATTCTGTGAATGTGAGAGTTGTCAATGTTGGCTATTTTTATTAGATTTTTTCTTTTGAAATGAGTGTTATTTTAAAATTGGGATAATCACCTGAAGGTCACGGCTCATCTGAAAAGGTGGGAATATAGCTCTGATAAGAGAGGAAGCAGATAAGGAATTTGAAAAGGTGAAATAATCTAAGCACTCCTTCAAGCGAGTAGCGTGCTCCAGTAGCAGATGTGGATATTGATGGACTAGTTGATCAAGTAACTTGCAAAAAAAATTTAGATATTTGTACAGAATAATACAAAACAGTCATGAAGTTGTGCTCATATGAGATCACTTGATGACTGGCGAGCTTTGTTGAGGATTCAGAGAAATTATGCGAAATTTAATCAGCTCAATAATCTGCAAATTACAATAATTGCATAAATCAAAGAATTGCAAATAGACTTTCCCAATCAAGAGACCCAAAACAAAATTTAAATTATAAGACTTTTCCATAGTAAGAAACCAAAAATACAGTTAGCACAAACCTCATTCCATGCCATCTCATGAACTTCGAATGCTGTCTGCAGTACTTGGATACCTAGCTCCTTGCTCCCTACCAATCCTTCAAAACTGACAGAGTCTGCTGCAAAAGACATCTTGACGACTTCCAAAGATTCAAGCAAAGCAAAACCAATCCTGACTACACTTGGTATAATATGGTCTCGTCCAAGGACCAAAAATGCTATATTGAACTTGAGATTCAAAAGCCGAGAAAGGACATCAAATGGAAGTGCAGAAAATAAGAGAACATGAAATTTGGCTATGAAACCAAAAAACTACACTTTACATAATTCATAATATTGCTTGCTATAAAAGTGATCTGCATATTTGCGCAGTACTTCAGCTGTGGGTGCTGCATCTGCTTGTTGACTTTGGACAAGACTTATGGAAACGGTATATAAATTCTTTTTGAAAAGCATGTCCAGTTTACTTTCCATGTCTTTCTCTTCTATGCATAAAACTTCATGGTCACTTGTTAAGAGGATGATATTACCCCACTCACAAAGCACGTATGTAACTTATCCAACCGTTAAGCTGTAGGAAATCAAACGGTTTTTCAGATCATAAATATTGAACACGTTCCTACTTGTCCTTTGATATGCAATAACAAAAAATAGGTATCCTTGAAACCATCCAAGAAAGAGCTTTTCTCCTTCAAATTCCCAGCAAGGGCCTCGCCCATCAACTTCATAAAAATATACAGCCTCAGTCCGCCCAATAACCAATTCCTGATAGACAACACACAATTCCATGCTGTTAAAAGAGATTTCTATCCTAAGGAAACAATGATGTTTAGATATCCAATGCTTGGTTTTACAGTTTACCTTCTATTAAAAGAAACTTGACAATATCAAATCACATATTTCAGGACAAAACTGTGTAAACGAATTACCTGGTTATCCTTCATGCTAACAATATTACTTCCACATCCTATCTGATCCAAGACGTGCCTCCTAGGTGGCTGGTGATGCATATAAAAAAGTCTCACTGAAGTTGTCATTACAACAAAAAGCTGAAGAGCCAGGCCCTCAACTCGGAATCCTAGTCCTGCTATAGGAGATTGACTGCCATTTGAAGATTCATCAACTTGTAGCTTTGTGCATACAATACGTTCATGAGAAACATCTCCTCTTATACAATAAATATAACCGGTCTCTAGTCCTATAGAGATCATTAATATCGGAGGTGCCTCTTCAAACACTAGAAATGATGTAATCTGCAAAAGATGAATATAACACATCAAAGCTATGCCCAAATATTTGCAAACTATAGACAAGCTTCCATCACATTAATTGTATTTGTTTTTCAATGTAACACACATTCCAAATTCACGAAGAGAAGTTGCCACTTGAAAACAAATTTGTTCCATTGAGACTTCAACTAAATGCAAAAACAAATACAAGAAAACAAAATCCAAGTAATTTAAACAGAATATTTGAAATTTAAACTTGACATGAATGATACCTCTGCTTCAGGAAATTGGTTGGTAAAAATTCACAAGATTTGGATGCATGTAGGGCCTGTGGTACTTGATCCCTTTGATTGCATTTTTTCCAGGTCAAAGGCCTTGAGACACATTGCTGAAAGTTGAGGTGATGTTGTTTCATCTTCTCGTATAGTTACCAGTATATTCCGTTGCTGCATAGTCCAAAAAACATATATATGAATAACCTATATGTGGATTTTGATGTGAAAATAGTTAACACTTGTTCTTCAGGACTAATTCCCACTACATCCATTTCCCTTGTTGCAAGATACTCTTCAGCAAGGAGATAATGAAATGTTCTTGGATCTCCCAACTTGTATTTTTCAATCTCCAGAAAGGACCAAGAAAAGAATCACAACTCTGATTGTTAGCAATAGCATACTATTCTTTGAAATCAGTCATAAATAGAAACAAAACTTGATGTGAACATAAAAATATCAATTCGGTTAGTCATAAATAGAAACAAAACTTGATGTGAAAATAAACATGTCCATTCAATTTGAACATTAAATGCATGCATATAGAAACAATGATAATGCTTGCATGCATCTAATGATGGCACATGCATGGATATAGAAATATAAAGTTTAAAGAGAAAGGACATGTCATGAGACTTTCAAAGACATGCCATTGTTATCTTGATGACTGTTCCAACAACAAACTCATCACTCGGGGACAGGGACAGAGGTATTTGAAGTAGGAAAATCAGAAACAAAGCTAAATAGTTGTTCCTCAAAAAAGCAATCACACTTTGATATATGTGGCAGTAGAGCAACAAAGCGGTGATGCATTTTCATATCTATCACAGAAACATTATGACAGGGGTAATCAAAAGGGAGATTCCATTCTCTGCTTGATTGAAAGGGGTAAACTGAAGACACAGACTAACATGGAAACAATGATTTTTAGGTAGACTATTGACATAGCCATAAATATATAGAGAGTATCAAGAACACCCACAAGAAATTTACTATAATATAAATACATGAAGAGCACTCCCTTGATTTGGAAGTAGGTCTAGATGTGAAGGAGACAAAATATACATCAATATGCTAAGTTTGGCTTCCAGCATAAAGGACATATTAAGGTAAAAGGTTACAACAATATAATGGGGTCCATTCTAAGCATTTTCCAGCGTTTGAGGGGGGCACTAAACAAAGTGATTTGGAATCCTTAGGCATGTCTATTTGTGTGTATGAATACACAACAACAGTGGAAAAAGTTGAGGACTAAGTGAGCAAAACAATGAATAGAGGCATATTTGAAGCCGACCTGTGCATATGAGACTTAGGGCCAACCTACACATGTGAAGTTTGGAGTTGACCAACTTCAAAAGGAATCTATTTCAAGCATTAACATGGTGAACACTCTTTTCTCTAGTGCATATGGTGTTGTTTTGGTGAATAACTCCATGTCTCTACGTATTTTGCTACATTTGTCCATTAGGTAGGTGTGTTTTTTTGTGTCTGACCTTTAGTGTGAGATTCCCTCCAATAGAGAGCCACTTGGTGCACTGATTTGTAATTTTTTTTCTCCACTTTTTGTTATAACTATACCCAATCTCTAAATCCATCGTCATTGGTTTTTAAGGTGAATCCCAAGGGACTTCAGTCAACTATTAACAACCACCTGAAAAGGCAAAACCTTGGTGATATCATAAATCTTCTCAAGCCATTAAAAACAACTCTCAAGTAGACCTCTTAAGAACTTAGGAACATTCCACAAATGTTCATAATCTCTAGCTTTTTTCTCATAAAGTCACCAATCCACATAATAAACTTACAATAAGAAATTTCGTTTTTCTTTACACCTGATTGGGATGTGTGCAAATTCACAAGTTCACTGAATTATGCAAACAAGCCCAAATGAGTGTTTGGAATGTCAAATCCGTGATGCACTATGACAAGGGAAGCTCAATTAACCAAATGACTAGCAAGCCAATCAAATGTCAAAACTTAGGGTTCACCGATGTTCAAATCATACTAGAGCATGTTCTGACCAATAATTTTCCTAACAAACTTCACCTTGATTGCCAAATTTCCATAGCTCCACTACTACGCAAGGCATATCCGACCTAAACCTAAAGAAAGTCTCACAAGCCCTCAAATCATTGATTGCAAACCTTTCCCAAAGCAACTTTGGTGAGACAATTCCCTAAAAACAAAAGTTTAATGTTGTTCAGCCTTCATTCCTTGCCAGGAATTGTTTTAGAGTAACTTTTAGTTTTTTTATGACTGCTTACTCTGTCAGAACTGGGATTAGGTCTTTTTATGCTTCCTTTCATGGTGAGAAGTGACCAAAATTGAATACCAAGGCTGTTGGAAGGCAAGGCATGCCCAGAATCAACCATAAGGTTACTCCAACTCTCAAAACTGCTCAAACAATGTCTAATATGCACCCAAGTGTAGCACTACATCACACACACATCATGATCCAAAATGCCACTAGGTGTAGTACTACATCACACACACACATCATTCCAAACAAACTATTCCATAAAATTATCCAATTTGCCACTACTTTCTTGGAAGCATGCATCTTTATAATTCAACTTTCAAGTATTTGCATCTTTCTTGCAAAGAGAGCACAAAATTTGAAATAAAGATTATGGTCCAATTGTAGAGAGAGCAACTATTTTTTATTCGCCCGTGTCCAATGACAAATCTAATTGCAATTCCCTTTTCCTGCTCAAGATGACTGAATCTTGCCCCTAAAAAATCCAAATTTCCAAGGTGTCAAAATTTGAAGATGAATAAATCATAGTGCCCTCTATGAGGTCATTTGTTTATGATCTGCTTAAGCATGATCCAGATTTGGCAGATGCAATTTATGAGAAGTGTAAGAATATTGGGAATTGGTATGGAGTAACTCAACTGCCCGGTAATCACAATTGTGATGCCAGTGCAACAGGTGTAGTAATTTTTGGTTGGTCTATGTGGTTACCATTGTTAGAGATGGGCCCTTAATAATATGCACATATTTTAACATTTAGGAAACAAGAATTTTGGAGTAATTGAGTCATATCAAATTAGACTTTCAATTAATGTCCTACCAATTGAAATTAATTTAATGTTAGACTTGAAAGTACTAAAGTCAACCAGATGGATTTTCATGACTATAGGTAGAGCAGTGAAAACCAGTCTGTACAATCTGATGATTCAATTGCGCAATAATTTCAACCATCCTGGTCTTTTTTCAGTTATAGTTTGGGATACCATGTGTGACTCTATCACATCTACTTGGTTTTGAGGCATTTACCGTCTTCTTCTTAGTTGATGGGTTGATTTGGCTGTTAGAAATTCCAAATTCATCATGCAACATGAAAGCCTTGGTTTCAATGAGTTATCATCTAATTGGAATTGTATTTTATTTCAGATCACTATCCTCCAGTAGAGAAATTGATGGAACACTGTGGTAAATTTCAGCTTCTCGAAAGGCCGTTAAAACATTTAAAAGCTTGGAATCATAAGGTGAGCCAAGGATCTCAACAAATATGGGAAATGCACAATACTTGATGTGATGAAGTTCTATTTGATTGATATTCATTTTGAAATTTTAACTTCATGCAATCATGATTTGCAAGATTTGAGGATGATGGTAGGTTCTGATATTTTCTAAATGGACAAGAGTACTAGACCTACTGGAATACTACTTGAGTGAGAATGGACAATAAATGTGCCGCATTGATGAGACAGTTAAATTGGATGATAAACAAAGACATGTTACTCTCAATACCGTTCTCTACTCCTTGTTGCATGATATTTCGTTTGATTTCTTTCAAGAATTAAATTGCTTGAAGACGCATTTTTTGGAACCAGACTTCTAGTTGTTGCAGAACTAGGCTTAATTTTTGAGACAGTAGAGAGTTTTAATAATTTTTTACCTTACTAGTTTTACAAAGTTAGAGATGAATTTTTTATGAACCTCTGTCTTGGTTGTTTTAATCATTCTACATGCCACTTGATTAAGATCAAAGATTTCAACGATCCAAACAGTAACTTTCACATTTTTTTTCTAAGGGAACGTGCTAGTGGACTTGGGATTAATCTTACTGCTGCAGATACTTGCATCATTTTTTATAGGTACTAGTAAGGAAATTATTATTATGCAATAGTTTGCATCAACATAGGCTTTGTGCCAAAAACTGTTGTATACTTGGAGTTGATTTGGTTTTCATCAGCATGAATTTTCTGTGCGATATCGAACCTATTTTTTATTAGTTATCTTTTGAAATGTCATGGATTTTGTAGTCCCATTGCAAAAGATGTGATGCTTTTCAAAATGTTTGATGTATTGATTTTTGGCATCTTTACAGAATCCACAAATGGATTTGCAAGCTATGGATCAATTCCATAGGATTGGGAAAACCAAGCCTATACATGTTTACAGGCTTTGCACAGCTCACTTGTCTGAGGTAAGATTATATATTGGCCCACCTTGTAGAGATTTGAAACTTTCATACAATTAGTTAAAGGGAATTTGATTAATGGCTACTTATTTGTGGAAATAGTTCCATATGCTCAAAGTATCATTTGACAAGTTGAAGCTGGAGCGTGATGTGATTGAGAAAGGACGTTTTCACCAGGAGCAGACTAAACAAAGTTCCCCAAAGATGTATACTTTTGCTTTTGACTTAGTTGCTGTGTCTTTGAGCTTTGCTAGTTTAGCTTGTCTTCACTAATTTCACTATTTTGTCTTGCAAACCTCTGGTCCTTCCCCTTTTGACTTACCCGAGCCTGATAATTTAAGTAAGATTTATGAGGTGGCAATAACTATTGGAAGGAATTTTGCAATCTGTCCACAAAATGGGTTTTCAAATGAGACATAAAAGAGGAAGATGATAAGGAAATTCAAGCTTCCTTTTAGTTAAATATCCCTAGCCAACAAAGTAGGTTTCCCAGGCAGGTCAAATAAACATAAGACATGAATATTTAGACAATGTCTTTTCTATGGCTTGCTTTCATGCCACTGCTGGGATTCTACTAGTTTATTTCTTCTTCAATTTGAACTTCAAAATCCTAGATAGGCTATGCTAGGGATCAGGTTCCCATACTTCCTATCTATAAGTAGGTATCCTTTCCTCATAACATGACTTAGAACCATCCATTTCACAAGCATTGAACCAAAGACATATTACTCTCACCCTTCAACCCTTCCTACTACAGATTCAATTGTCATTACCATATATTAAAAGTCACATTTTGGCTATTTGTGTGTCTCTCAATTGCTTGCTAGTATTGATCCCGCCCCCCCCTCTTCGGATATGAGGCATACTAAATCAATAAATATATAAGTATAGGAAAACTACTTCATATGTAATATCCATGGAAATAATTCGTTATCGATCTTAGCCTCCTACCCTTAGGACCAATCTAACCTTAAGTCATGCCTAGACCACCTGGAAATACTTAGTTACTAGCTTTTAGGATCAACCTGGGCCCTAAGGAAGATGTCGTTAGAGGCTAAGTGATTTATCGCTCGAGGATTGTATGTTTATGCCCTATATGATTGAGGAGATTAGTTGAGTAGGGTTCCTTATACTTATCAAACATCCAGGTCTATTACGTAAACCGACTGCTTCTTAACAAAGTACTTATTCATCATCTGATCACATATTTGCATGGCCCCTATATATGACAATATAACTTATTATGAAGAATAGAAATAATGTAACTTGTATATGTGTGGCACCATAATCATCAAGCATGAGTGGGATGAGAAATGCATCAGAGGCATCCATAGATCTACCTACCAATAATTGGTTATGATTGATTTATTCATTTCCCTCCTATTTTGTCTTAGTATTAGTCTCAGCATGGGTATCTCAGTCCATCTTCTGCAACATTGGATGTCACTCCTCAGTCTAAGCAAATATCAAGTCTTGTTGTTCAACGTTTTCCCTAAGAGGTTTGTTTACTGTGATTATAAGTTTGATTGCTACTGTGTCTCACATGAACAAGTTACATAACATCCTATTCAAGAATATAGATGCCCTAAATATCTCTTTTGACATATTTCCCTTAAAGATAAAAAATAGGGTAAAATTGTTGGGGTATAAAAAATACCTGAGTTAAGAGGGGATCATAATTCCAAACATGGGTTGATGCCGGTTTCACCATGCATCATCGACTCCTGATGAAATAGAAATGGATTTCATAGAGCGGACTTCACTTCATTATTGGGGTAGGTGTCGAAGCAGACGGCTCCCGAGTCTGCAAAAGAGAAACAAGCTCAAATCCAAATGTCACAGCTACAAGAAAGAGGACAAGAAAGCGAGCGATCAAGTGCTTCAATCAATCAACCTTTACACAACAACAATAAATGTGCAGGAGGAATCTTCCTCATCTAAACCCTATAAAAATGAAATCTTGGCATATCTTAACTCCTTAGTTACTTTGTCTAATAAAACCTACCCAAATACTTTTCCAAACGAAAGAAAAACATACCATACCTTTTGCTTGATGCTATTTTATGATCCATTCATTTAAACATGAATTCTAACATTTCTTTCATGATTCCAATGGTGCTTTATCGAATTGTGTCACAGATATTGCCCGAACGATAAATTGGGGTTATTTTATCATCATCGGCGGTTACAGGAGCTCCAGTAATATTCCACTGCCCTCTTGCTCTTCTCTGAACTTCCCTTAAATTACTATTAAAACCCCAAATAAAATTTTGCAAATTTTGCAATGTTTTGAGCTAAAATGACCTAAAATTTATCCAGTTTATCAAGAGTCATTAGAGAAAGCAAAAAAATGCCGAAATGTTACTATTTACAACAAATTTGTCAATGTGGGCGACTAAATTTGGTAACAGATGGGGAACTGTGAACACAAAGAGGCCGAGGCCAATTTGGCATAAATTGAGGTTGCAGAGATGTTATTGGTTATGTATGGATGATGGTTAATTGTTTGTGTGATCATCTTGGAGGAGTAACCCATTTCCATATTCCTTTTTAAGTGATCTATCTAATTGCAATTGTTAATTTTTTTTTATTTACAATATATAATATAAGTTTTATATAACATGCAAGTTTAACATAGGGTTTATTTATTTATTATTTATTTTTATCTACAATATGTTTATATAATTACATAGTTTTATTTATATATATATGCTTTATATTGTTTTATTTTTGTTTACTTTGCAGCAATATATATATATATATATATATATATATATATAGATTAAATGCATTTCAAATAAGATTAAAAGAATATCATTTTACATACATCCTTTGACATTGTATATTATTATATATAGTTTGCTATGAAAAATGACATATATATTATTTATCATTTAGTTTAGATGGGGAGCGGTAAACAAGGAATTCAAAATTAATATAAAAGTAACTTGTGATAAGATTTTCGTACCCAATCGACAAAAAATGGGTGTGGTTGTTGATGAGAAGACAACGACGATAACAAATCAGAAACAAAGATTGGATGGAGATTTACAACATCCCCTATTGTCAATATTTTTGGGACGTGGGGAGATTGATCATTAACACTAATTTTGTGTCAATTGCCGAGATGTGACACATGAGGGGGTATACAATTTACTAAATTTTAACACTGCAGATGGATTCGGAGACCCCTTTCAGTAAATTAAACAAATTCATTATCAAAATTATAATTTTCCACTGTTGGAATGACACAACTAAAAATGACCACATAAATGACCAATTGTTATGTGGTCATTTTTTGTTTAGTTTGTATCACGTGACCAAATTGGTCATTTATCGTGGTCATTTTTAGTTTAGTTCTTATCCCGTGACCAAATTGGTCATTTATCTTGGTCATTTTTAGTCAGTTCACTTAAAATTTCTCAATTTTGGTCATTTATCCCTTGAAAAAGCTGTGGTGACCAAATTTTTTGGTCGCCTGGTCACTTATCTCTCATTTTGTAATAGTGAAATGCATCAAAAACACCATAAAGACCATAAGGCTTACTTACAACTCGCAGAACTCGATTCCATCGGTCGGTTTGTGCAAGATCTGAATTTTCACTTCTGGGCCCCTCCACACTTCTGCCAAACTGAACAGTGACAATGACACATGTCACATGGGTCCATTTACTACTTATAGACATTTTGCCCAATCTTTGTTTTTACCATGCCGGGGTCATACGATATTTGATTTTTGAACTGTTGACACCACTAGATTTAGTTTTCTGAGCCCATGATGATGTTTGAGACCGTTTCTCGCTTTCACTAAACAAATTTTTGGGCATTTTTTCCATGTCCCTCACCACCTCGATTTGCATGCCACATTGGCCGCCGTCATTTTTTGCCATTTTTTGCATCACGTCCCATCCATGAGCCGTCCGCTCCATGCATACTGCATTCACTATGTTATTTTTACACCATTCATCAACCCGCAAGGAGGCCCCATCAGTGTTCCTCCCCTGCCTTCGTTCTTGGTTCACATAATTGTCTCCTGACTTGAACAATTCCTCCTTGCTTGGCTATATTTGTTCGGTATAATTTTACCCCTTTTTTGGGTCGAGCAATTCATTTACGAAAAAGGAACTTAGGGAGTTTTTGTTAAGCTCTTTTCTGACTCCTAAAAGAATGAAAAGATCGCTGAGCAATCTTGCTTCCTTTCATGCTCGCTAAAAGTATCTGAAATAACGTCTACCTGGTATAAGTTTATCCCTTTTCTGGACCTTGTAGACTAATTACGAAAAATGAATACTCTAGTCACATCGGCTAGAAGAGTTCTTCATTGCATACTTTTATGCTTTTTCGGGTCTTGGAGACTAACACACGAAAAAGAACCCCCTTAGAGTCTTCTTACTGCTTTCAGACTCTCTAAAATTGGAAGCAACTACAAGCACTCACCGTCCCAGGATCGTATAAATCCACACGACGGTACCTCTCCACCATCTCTGAGTCTTCTTATCGCTTTCAGACTCCTTAAAATTGAAAGCACTCATGAGCATGCACTGTCCTGGGCTCATACAAATCCACACGACAATACCATTTTGAGCACACTTCTATCCCTTCTTTGAGCTCCTTAAACCATGAAGAAGGCCCCAACAGTGACTCTCGTCACCACAATGGATCATATATAGTCCCACCAGTATGGAAGCTCCCAGTATGGTCACCTTTGTTCAGAGTATTCTGCGATATGCCACCCTTAGAGTCTCCTGATATCATTCATCAGTTTGTCCCCCTGAGTCTACCCCATTGCAGTCACAGCCCCTGGTCCCTTAAACTATGATCCCCATCCCTGAAGTTAGTTTCATATGCTGCCAGGTCAGCCATGCCATCATACTCTGAACAAAGGAAGTTTGAAGTCCCCCCCGCTCTGCGACCTCAATTGTTCCCCATCCCCACAATATGTCAGTCCCACCTTCAGTACTATCACCTCTTGGTTGTACACCTCATGCTCCTATCAAGGAAACATCATTTCCTTGGTAGTTGCAGACCTCCCTCTGTTGACGCCAACCCATATATTCCAGAGGATAGACCCAGAGGTCCCTATGCCTTGGACTCATCACCGTCAGTGGTGAGTGCCTACGGACCATTTTCAGAGGAGTCCTTAATGCCTCTTCGAATAGTTGTTTCTCACATGCTTGACTCATGGGGGATTCACTAGAAGGCAATATAATATCACGTTAATTCATATTACGGTATTAAATATTCATGAAAAACTAAAAATTATATTGCTTATATATTAAGGGGAAAAGGATTTTTTTTATTTAATGTAACAATACAAAAATACTTTGGGTCTTTTTTATATGGGCGGGCTGACAAATATCCGCCAAATGGAGATGGCGGGATCACGACCAGATGAGAAATCGAGTTGAGGCAAGGCTCAGGCTTACCAGTACGTAGGGAAATCACGTCTTGAGGCATGCTTGAGGCTGGGGGTTTTGTGGTGAAGTGGGTTGCTAGTCGATCATAGTCAAGAGACAGTGGTCATTGACAGCCAATTGTTACCAATAACACTCAGCCAGTTGCTACCAATAGCCTTGGGAGGCTCTAAGCCTCTAGGGCTTGTTATAGGCCCTCGATAGGCCTTGGGGGTTTGAATACCCAACCACTCGTTCTTATTATAGGCCTTGGGAGGTTTAGTTAGCTTCCTAGAGCTTGTTACAGGCCCTGGGGGCTTGGATACCTAGCCCACAACAGGCTTAGTCAGCGATTGGTGAACTGCAACATGCAATCTAAATGTTGTACTATGTGCATTGGCTCTAGTGACATATAAGAAATGATCTCCTATATCTTCATTAGACCATTAGATGTTGCAAATCATAATGATATGTGGTTGAGTAATTGCATTGTGGGTGAAGTAATGTGCATCCACAATATACATCGAAAGAAGCAAGGTGCATTGTAGAATGCATGTGGGGTCATAAGAGGGGTATCATATCAATATACTAGGTAGAAATATAAAGGGGTATAAAAAATGTTAATGAAAAAATTGATACATACAATATCTTGTGAAAATAGGGGTTTTTTAAATTAGGAAGGCATATTGGGATGGGGTTAAAAAAAATGATTTTGGAAGGTATTTTCCAATATTTAGTGAAATTAGGGGTATTATTTCATATGCCACGAACGAACATGCTGTGATAGCGGTTTATTGAATGAATCCCCCGTGGCTCGACTTCAACACCTTGATCGTGCCGTTGAGATTCATGTAGGGTATTGGTCCCTTTAGTTATCGGTCGAAGACCTCGGATGTCCCTTGACTCTAGCACATTGGTGAGTCTCTTTGGAACCCCCTAGTTGTATGTTCCCGCAGATATCCGGGCTACGCTTGGCGACAGTATTCGGAAGCACCCCAGTTATATGCTTCCTTGAGTACCCAGTTAAGATGCAGTTCAACATACCTTTGAGATTCTGACTCTCAGTCATTGAGTCCATCCAGTTGTTGGACACCTTTAGATCCAGTAGTGCATCAGGTCTTATGGTACCACAATCAGTATGGATGCCACTATTTCCATGCATAAGTTCTTTAGATTAGTCATGGTCTGACCATGAGTATGTCCCAGATTTGTGTCCCCTCTGGACCATTATGATGTACAAAACATTTCTCCATGTATTGTTCAGGTCCCCTTTTGGGCCTCATTATTATTTGCATATCTTGATACGAACATGGGTATGCTCTCCTCGTCCATCTATTGATATTATTCCTCATTCATTATTGAGGCCATGTATTTTCAGTTTTTGCGGTTCGTACGAAGCCCATGTTCCAGTATCCAACCAATTTCTGATCTTCTCCGTAACAATGCTCAGACCCCTAGAAAATGACAGAACCTATGATGTCTATCGGCCAATACGATGAGATCCTGCCCTCACACATCAGGGGGCATTCTATTAACACCCAACAATTGTTCACTAGCTCATCTCCCTAGTCACATGACTCATTTGTCCACTTTTCTTACCATTTTGGCCTCCAAAACTTTAAAAAATCTCCAAATGGTTACCCAAAAGGAAAAAACCAATGTTTTCCTCCTCAAATTAATCCCAATCCTTTAAAAATACCAAAACAACCCTCAAAAGGGGTCAAATATTCCCAAAAATTAAATAAAAGGGAATAAATTTGAAAATAAATTCAAAAAAGGAAAAAAAGGAAGGAAAAAGAGGGCAAAAAATGTAAACCATTATTTGCCTAAAACCAGCCTAAAACCATAGGTTAATACTCCACCACCCAAAATATATTTAAATAGGTGATGGAGGCCCCCCATTTCTCATCCACTATTCATCCTATCCTTATGCTGTCAAAATCAATCCAGAACCCTAGCCCAACCATTTGAGCTTGAGTTCTCCATCTAGAGTGAACCTTTGGCCCAAACCTTGGAGCATTTTGGAGAAGAGAGAGAACATTGGAGCACTGATGCACTACTCCTGTACTGTTGCAAGGACTCCAACCACCTCTTCATTTGGGGTAAAATATTTGTAAACCCTAGTTTTCCCAATCAATAAAAATTGTAAATCTCATTTACTGTGTTCTCATGGATATTTACTGTTTACTATTATAGCATAGATTTGTTGTTATGCACATGTTAATGTTTAATTTTTACATGTTTTAAATCTTGTTTTTTACTTATCATTGAAATGCTACTAAGGATTCCTCAATCCTTAGTAGGTACTCTTTAGCACGAGCTAGGGTGAAAACCCTAGTTACACAAACAATATCTCTACATGGGATCATATGAAAGATACCTTCATTGAAAAATATAGAGACTACTGCAAAGCTAGGGAAACTAGGGATGGAATTTTTAGGATGATGTAAGGGGAGAATGAGTCACTGGAAGACTACGAGGAGATATTTTATCTAAGTTACAAGCGATCTCATAGATGTACCTTGGATGATGATTTTCTCAAGCTCGTACTCCTCATAGGAGTTAGGGAATAAATTCTTGAAACCTTAAACCTCTTATCCAATGGTGACATTTACCAATTGGACTATCATGAAATCAAGCGGATCTTTAAAAATAATTCTAGCTCCACAAGTAAAAAAATTAGAGGAAAGAGCCTTCCCTTTCAATCATCCAAGACCTCAAATTCTACCCTCACTAAATTTGGTATAGGAAACCAATTGGATGATATGAAATCAGACATCTGTCACTCCTTAGCACTTCAAATGGACTCAATGCAAGCAAAGATGAAAGACAAAGAATATGAAAAATCTTTAGCTATATTTTGTCCTAGATGCAGTACCAAACAAAAAAGTAATGATTTCCCATTGGGCCTAATGCAGGTTAGTGCCAAATCCGTGTTATTGGACAATCTACTCAAGTGGACGCGAGCTAGATCTCCCTAGTTCAACGCGAATCTAGAACAACAACGATAGAACATAAAGCTACTTTCCTAGATCTAGTTAGAGATCAAGTAATTAGACATCTTACCTTTAGACTATATATCTTTCTCCTCGTTGTTGCTCCAAGCTCAGCGGTCGTCAGATCCGTAGCTGCAAGACCTGTCAAAACATATGGAAACAATACAAGCAGTAAAACATGTCTAAACACTAACTGATCTAAGTAAACAGTTAAGGAAGTAAACTATCAACATTATCAACACAATAATATTTATGGAAGGAGTTTATATTACTGAATAAAAGATAGGAAATACAAAATAGAGAGATTATTACAACCCAAGCCTTAACGCTACAATCCTCCTCCAACAAGCCAAGTCAAAGCCTCCCAAGAGATGGATAGGGATCACCTAAGCTAATTCCACCAACATGTAAGTGCTATAGACTTCCTCCCTTTGGAATGGAGAGGGACCCTATATTTATAGGATCAAGTGGATAGAGTAGGTTGAGGATCATGGGGAGAGGGCTAAGGGATCCTCCCTTGAGGTTAGGGAACCGTAGGACAACTCACCTAGGAGTTAGGGATAGAGATCCACCTCATCCAACTTCTAGAAATCGCTCGAAAGCCACCTTTATCCAAAAAAACCAACCCCGACGCAAGCTGCATGAGGGAAACCTGGGCCTGAGAGGTGAAGCACAGGCTTCACAAAGACATACTACGGCACCGACGCAGTATGGAATAATACACTCTGCGCCAGGCCTAGGTGGGTGCTTCTTGCTCAAAGACAACATGCGCCGACCCAACTAGAAACCATGGAAAAAGGTCATCAAATTGCTCTAACTGGATTCTTTATCATGGATACTTCAGGGATAAAGGAATTGAGTTAACAAGGGACTCATGATGATGAGATTTAGGTGTAACAGAATGCGCCCCAAAGCATGGAGCTGGAAAAAAAAGATAGGTGAAGTTCTTTGAAATATGGATGGAAAGGATTGGCTGGCTAGAGGATGCTGCTGCAGTACAACTGACTCTGAGATACTAGTCTCACATGACTCACAACATGACTTCTGACCAATACATTGCAGATCCATGCAAGTAAAGACCGATTGAACACAATCATGGCTACTAGACACAATCATAGATCCATGATGAGATGATAACACAACCACGACCAATACAAAGTGGATCCATGTAATATGACTCAAACAATCTCCATTGCAGCCTGGGTAGAATATGACTTCCCCAGGGTCTTCAAGCCGAACTCGCAATGATACGAATCTATCCATGTGATTACAATGTTTTGGAGTTGAACATGGTAGAAACCACTTGATTACCGGTCATTGATGTATATCATTAACAAGTGCGAGGGAAATCACCATTGATGTCAATGATTCCCAAGGTATCATAGTACACATCACCGAGCATGAATAAATGAGTTGAGGTCGAATGCTTGATGAAATATTTCAATCAAGAGTCAATGATGTAAACTTGTGTTGAAAGCGAGGTAACCTGCCATTGAGGCATGCAGGCCCAAGGTACTCGATTGGTTTCTAGATCCAGTCCATGGATGATGTGTTGAATTCGACAAGGATGAATCCGTCGAAGGAGGGCCATGATGAATCCCCCATCAACGACATGAAACTCGATAACAAATGTTTGGAGTAGATCAGACGGTAGAGTAATATGCAATATTGACTCAAAGTAGATCGACATGATGGAAGGTGTACTGACTGCAGATGATGAGCAATGAACATCTCTTGAACATGGGTATGGCATGACTTGGTAGTATTGACACGACGAGAATGATACCAAACCCGAATGCGACTGATAGTGGAAGCATTCTTTGGATGACCCAAAGGAGTGATAATATTCGTGAAATCAGTATGACTCGAAGACAAATGGATGACTCAAGTATTGAATGCAAATGCAAATGAGTGCCATGTTCAAGAGAAATGATGTACTTCTGTAAATAAAGTGTAATACAAAATTTTTCCTTTTTCCCCATCATGACTGATGAGTGCCTCATGTGTTTTTTAACGAGTTTGAGGAGGGTAACCAAATGCTCGGTATAGCTCATCTCATAGATGAGTCCAATCCCAAACGTTTTATGAACCCGGGAAAGGAGAGGTTTATCCCATGACGGTCCCTTCAATGTCATATTTTAACGAGTCCATAGAAGGTAAAATTAGCGTCATTTCATATTTAGAGAGTTTGAAAAGAACTAAAGAAGACTCCAAAGGTCCTTTTTCGTAAAGTTAGTCTCTTTGCATAGAAAAGGGTAAAACAACGTGAGAGAGGACTCTTCCAGTCATGATTGGATGGAGTATTCCTTTTTCGTAAGTAGTGCCCCCTGGTCCGAAAAAGGGGTAAATTATCACCAGGAAGACGATCATTCAAATACTTTTACAAGCGTGAACGCATCAAGTTCGCTTGGAGATCTTTTTGTATTTAGAGAGCCCGAAAAGAGCTTAAAGAAAAGACTCCAGGGGGTTCCTTTTTCATAGGAGTTTAACGAGCCCAAAAAAATGATAAACTATAACTCGGTAACTTATTCTCATCGTTTTACGAGCACGAGAAAGAACAAAGAGTTAACTCGGTGTCATTAATAATTGAATTTAATGAGTGAAATAATGACAAAAATATGCTCTACGAGTTGTTCATACCTGAAAATACATGCGAAAAGACCACAACCGTGAAAAGCAGGATCGATGTGGTACTTAACTTCACCTGCAAGCTTCGAAACCAGGTCAAAATGATTAACCGAGTATAAATGATTCCATCTATAGCAAAATAAACCACAATTCGAATAAATTAGAGAAGGAATATTCTCTTTTTCAATATAAAAAGGGGTAAATAGTAAAAAGAATTACTATTTGTTTTTTACCACATTGGAGAGGTGAAAAGTGCCATTTGGAGCCGTTTTTCTTTTGCTGATTCCGAGAGTTGTGATCAACCATTTTGGATGCCGTCAGCGACAGGTAACCCTAAACTTGACCCTTTAACTTTTCAGTGGATTATAATTTGATTTTTTCTTTCAGTTGGGTGAGTTTTGAGCTTGTTAAATGGGGGTTTTTTCGCTCACGGGCTGACGCAAGTCGCCCTTTCGGGATCTGCGCCGACAATGCCCTGTCCAAAAGGATGGTCTGCGTTGGTGCAAAACGCCATAGAAAACTCAAAATCCAACCTAAAAAAAGTTTTTTGATGGTGGGGGAAGGTTCTAATGGTGTTAAAATGGCCTTTTTGACAGGTTTGCAGTGATCACAATGGTTCTTGAGTGGAGAGAACGCGAGCATGAGCTTGATGATGCACAAGCGGAAAATGATCTGCAATGTAGTTCTGCGTTGAGAAACTATGGTTTGCTGAAGTATTTCCGCGTGCTGGAGATGAGGTTCCAAGTATCTTTGTTGACACACCTGGTCCAATGTTAGGACCCAGTACAATAACATTTCCAGATTGGTGAGCACACGCTGACCATAGATGTCGAGGACATCTATTTTTTGACAGGGTTGTCCTGGTGGGGAAAACCTGTGTCCTTGACTAGATCAAGAGGTGGTGATCGTACCGTCGAGGACATGATCAAGCAGTGGTGTACTCCTGGTACACCGATGACTGGTGGGAAGATTCCCATCAAGGAGGTCCAGGATTGGGCCCTTCGTACTGTACTATTTACCATTGTGCAGGTAGCTGGCAGCCAATCTGCTCATCTAGCGAGAAAATCGCAGATGATGTACGCCGATGAGTGCATGGCTCCCACTGTGTTCAATTGGTGTGAGCGGATCCTCACTATTATTCGTGATCAGTTGACCAAATGCCAGTGTGGGGAACTGAAGCAATTTGGCTACGGTTCGGTAGTGGTATCTTTCATGTTGGAGCGGGTGCCACACTTACGCATGTAAGTAGACCTTGAGTATCGGGATGTACGTGATCCTCACATGACTCGATGGTCACAGGTGATGGATCGCCATGGTGGAGGGGGTCCTATCATCAGTTTCGACACAAGTTTCTTCACGTGGCTAAGAAGAGATCCTCATGGTGGAGGACTACCCATACCACGGTACAGAATTCAGAGGGGAACCCGACTTGGTGCTTCCCTAGGGAGTGCAGTGGGACGATATCGGTAAGAACAATTGTTTATGTTTTTTCATTTTGTATTTATGATTTTTTTGGAGTAGTGCTGTTGACTTTTTACATTTTTCTTGCAGATGTGGGTCCGGTGCGACCACTTGGAGTCTCTCCCCTTGCTCGGAGAGGGGCAGTACCAGAGGTGGGCCCCGCATTCCAGGATGCTCTCGAGGAGTTGGAGGAGCTCGAGGAGAACCTCTACAGGATGACATTGGAAATTTCGGAGCTAGGTGTCCATGACTTACCCCATCGCTACCGGAAGCTGACGGTCGGGGTATCATTACGTTTCAGCACGCTACTCTAGAAAGTAGTGAGGGCCGTGGTTTGCTTCCATGCACATCCTAGGGAGTAGGCGCATGTCTTTATGTGTATATTGAAATCTTATGAGCTTCAGATTTTGTAGAGATGACTCTCACTGAAAGCTAGCATGCTTCAGACTTTTGTATCCGCACTACCATTTTTGTATCTTGTACCGATTTATATATATACATACACTATTGACGGTTTTTATACATCTTGTGTTCTATTGGTGATTATTGGGATCTTGTTTACATGTTTTGCTTATACAATGGATAATTTACATGTTATGTCTGTTTTTATATTTTATGAATATATTATGTGTGTGCAATGTACCAATCTAGAATGAAATTTCCCATGGAGTCAGCAACCGTGTTCATATCTCGTGGAATGTGTAGGTATTGAATAGATTCAAAGGACCTTTCCAGAAGAAGGACTCGTCGAAAGAGATAGAGTAAAGTGGGGTCGCGGATAGTGTAGATATGGTTAAGATGAGAAACCACTACTTGTGAATCCAGATGGATGACAACATGGCTCATACCCAAGGAAAGAGCATCAGTTAGGGTTCCAATCACCGCTTGGTATTCTGCGGCATTATTGGTTGTGTATCCTAGACAACTTCCTCCTGAGATGATAAGCTATCCGGTGGGAGAATAAAGTACCTAGGCTGCCGAAGCAAGGTTACGGGTATGCCGGGTGGCGCCGTCTGCGAATCCGTAGCAGGTTTCCATCTGCACATGTAGACAAAACATGGTATAAGTAGCGAAACAAGATCTTGACACATGAAAACAAAGCGTCACACCACACAAAACACACGCCATGTACAGTATATACAAGATACTTATGCATGAAAGACTCGGGATCAGTACCTCTTTAGGTAGATCCCATTGCGAGGCTCTCCCAAAGATATCCCATCATAATCCTTTATTTCATAGGATCCCTTCTCGAGAACACGTTTCACAATGTGTGGTCCATGCCACATGGACTTAACCTTACCTGCCCCCAGCTTATCATGATTTTGGTCATATGTGAGGACCAAATCACCCTCGTTGAAGACACGAGGTTTAACTGACCTATCATACCGTGCTTTGATGCGTTTCTTATGTGCCTCGTTGGCAAGAGAAACATTGCATCGGGTCTCGTCGAGTTTCGCTAGGTAAAGGAAGCGATCTTCCTCGACAGTGGTGTTCGGAAAAGTTCAATTGCAATTTTGAGAGATGGAATCTTGCACTCTATAGTTAGGAATTCCTCCAATCCATAAAATAATTGGAATGGTGTGAATCCAGTGGCAGTATTGACGGAGGTCTGATATGCCCATAGTGCAGAAAAGAGCATGTTATGCTAGTTTGACCTGTGTGTACCCACCATGTGTTGGATCATGGTTTTCAAGACCTTGTTAATGGCCTCTACTTGTCCATTGGACTGTGGGTAGTAAGGGGTTGAGTTTTCGTGACGCAAACCCAGTCTGGTGCTCATTTGTCTACCATATGGTTCTGAAAGTGAGATCCATGATCGGTGACTATGGCTTGTGGAACTCCGAACCATGCAATGACATGGTTGAACATGAAGAGTGCGACGGTTTTTCCGTCTTCGTTGTATGTAGGAACAACCTCGGACCATTTAGTAAAATAATCCACGACTACTATGATGTAGCCATGCCCCCCGGTCGAGGTAGGGTTACAGTGCATGAAATCGATGCCCCATTTTGAAAAGGGGCCCACGGAAATAATCGGGTGTAGAGGGGCTGGGTGGGAGCACTTTTTCATTTGAAAATGTTGGCATGGGGGACATTTCTTAACGGCCTCAATGCAATCTTTAAATATGGATGGCCAGTAATATCCTACGCATAATATCTTCTTGGATGTATCCATCCCAGAGAGATGACCGCCACAAGCCCCAACATGACAGTCATTCAAGACGTGTTCAGCTTCCTCATGTGTCAGACAACGTCGAAGAACAGAATCAACACCACGACGATACAAGGTATCACTAATGATCAAGTAATACTTGGTGTGGTGGAAGATACGACGACGATCGTCACGAGATAGTTGGGGGTTGAACCATTGGGTTTGAAGATATAAGGTAATATATCCATACCATTGGTCTCATGTGTTGGTTAGGAACAACGACTCATCTGGAAGAGAATCGTTGGGCTCCGATCCTAAATCAACACAGGGAAGATCACAAATGAGCTCAACAAACACCAAAGACTTCTTAGACTTGGCCTTCTCGAAGAGGAGATCAAAATCCTAAAGTATCACGATCCAACGTGAATACTTTCCCCCAAGTACTTTACTTGTCAAAACGTGGTACATGGGGTTCGAGTTGGCGATACTGGTGGTGGTGCATAGCAGTATATAATGATAGAACTTTTGGACGGCAATGATTGCCGTGAGAGCGAGCTTCTCGACATGTGAGTAACGCGTTTCAGAGTCAATAAGACCCATACTGAAGTAATAAATCACATGTTCCTGGGCGTTGTTGTCCTCCTGGACCAAGACCATGGCGATCGTGGTGGAAGAAGCGGCAAGCTAAAGGATATAATCCTTGTAGTAATTGGGCGGTTGGAGCACAGGGGCGTGGGTAATGGCATGTTTCAGACTGTCGAAGGATTTTTGCACTTGATCGTCCCATATGAACAGGTCGTCCTTCTTCAGTAATCTCATATATCCCTGTTTATTCTAAGAGAAATCATAGACAAAACGCCGTAGGTAAGTTTCCTTCCCTTGCAAACTTTGTAGTTTTGTAATGTTAGTAGGAGGTGGGAGAGTGACAATGGCTTCCACCTTCAAGGGATCAATGCTGATCTCATATTTTGAAACAATAAAACCTAGGAGGCATCTGAACTCAACGCAGAGAATACACTTGTGAGGGTTCAGACGAATGTTATACCTCCTGCATCTGAGGAATACAACCATTAGATGATCGATGTGGAACTCATGCTGCTATGAATGGGCAGGTAGATCGTCAAGATAGGGTTCCAAAAAGTCCTTCAGATCATGAAAATTGTACGACATGGACCACTGGAATGTAGAACCATCATTTTTAATACCAAAAGGAAGTTTACGATACACAAACATGCCCCAAGGGTAGATTAAAGCAGTCTTATGTTGGTCAGCTGGGTGGATCTCAATTTGGTTGTAATCGCAAAAGCCATCCATGAATGAGAAGATGACACTTCCGGCACACTTGTCTATGATTTGATCGATGAAGGGAGTGGGGTAGTTGTCCTTAGGACAAGCCTTGTTCAGATCCCGATAATCGACACAGAACTAGATGGTTCCCTACTTCTTAGCCACATGGACGACATTTGAGACCCATTCTGTTAACGGAATAGGGTAGATGAAGCCGACCTTCAAGATTTTTTCAATTTCTGCCTTAATCGCCACAGGTTTTCGAGGGTGTACCGATTGTAACTTTTGGTGGATTGGTTTAGCATCGGGATAGGTTGTGATCTCATGCAAAACGATAGCAGGATCTATCTGGGGCATCTTCTCGTAGGTCCAAGCAAACACGTCGCGGAGTTGCTTGAATAAGGCCATTTACATAGTGATCTCTTCGGGAGAACAGTTTTGGCCTAAACGAATATGTTCCACGACATGAGGAGTAACCAAAATGTCAATTGGAATGGTAGGCTTGATGTTTTCAAAGTTACCCTCAGTGACTGTATGACACGTAAGTATCGATGACTGGGGGCAACGATAGACATCCGGTGTGAAAATGGGGGTGATGTTGTTCTCCACAGAATCCAATAGGGGTAGGAAAGATGATTGATGATGGAGTTATTCCCACGGAGGGTCATCCACACTCATGATCTCCATAATGGACTCGTCGAAATGAAAAGTCTAGAGCAGAGGATCTAGTAAAGATGACATCCGTTGTAGAGAACAAGGTGTAGAGGCCACAACCAAGTGGTGCTCGGGTGCTGACTGGATAGCCTCATAAGTGATTTTAGCGGGTGAAAGAGGAATAGTATATCCAATCAAATGCATGGTGGCTTCGTCGGGTACGAGCCATTGATTGGTAGAGTTGGGAAAATATGGAAGTATGGAGGATCTCATGTTCATCGTGGTAACATGGTTAGGGGGATCCGGGGTTGGAAAAACACCCATAAGATATGAATATTTTATGAGGCCGACCCCCACGCTCTCATATGGTTGCGAAGATTGCCGGAGTAACGAGACATTATCACCAGGATGAGTAGGGGTGTCCGTTGTACATAATTCCAGTTGGTCGACAATGACAATTCGGCCTTGGTGGGGGAATTGCACAATGCAGAAGACAGATGACGCGACCGCAGTCATGGCATAAAACCAATTACGACCAAGTAAAAAATTCTAATCCAAAGGGGCTGTGACTACTTCCACATTAATGGTTGCAATATTACCCTCCAAATCTAATGCTAAGGCTTGTAATAGCCCATGGGGTTGAAAGCCACGACCGTTGAATGATTTCAGGGTAGTGAGAGAATGGTTTAACTCGGGAGAACCAATGGCTCTCCAACAAGACAACAACATGACCGAGGCAGAAGCGCCTTCGTCTAGTACGGTACGATGAGTTGTCTTCCCAGAAAATTTCATAGCAACTTGGAATGATAGCTGGTGGAAAATCCTCGGTTTAAAGTACTCAAGTCGAAACATGATAGTATTCGAGGAATCTATATCAATCGCGCCAGTGGCAGCGAGAAGAGTCCTGCGTTGGTTGGGACAGTTCTGCAAGACCTCTAGCGTCGACATGGAACAAGGAGCTTGTGCCAAGTCCTATACAAAGTTGTAGTTCTGAGCTTCCCGAGCATTAGGATTGAAAACGACTTTCCGAATCGTGCTCTTGGGCGGATGCAACACTGACTCTAATGAAGGCTTCTCAATGGTGAGGGAAGTTGGTGGCACGATAATGTTGAGAATAGAAATGGAAGATTTTTCAATATTACTTCCAATGGGTTCCTTCGGAGGGACAGAGTCGTACAAGCATCAACATGTGTTCAGGTTAACTGTCTCACTACGCATCATGAGAACATGCACGGTGGAGGATGTGTCTCCACGAGAAGGAGGTGGTTGAGAAATCATTTGCTTATTTTGAGTGGGGAAGGGATCATTGAGAACTGCGGGTGTGGGGTTTCCCTTAAGAAACTTCTACACTTCGTCTCGGTGGGGACATTCTTTGGAGAAATGGTCACCACCACACAGTAAACAAGGATACTTTAGCTTCATCTTCTGTTTGGTGTCTTCAGGGGTGGTGTTGTGCTCCTGCTGATTGGAATATCTCTTGGGTTTACCTTCGTTTTTCTTCTTGCCACCGGAATTTTGAGCAGAAGTTGATTGAATAGAATTCAGCTCCTTGGTGGAAGCAGGAGTGGGTGACTTGTTGGTGCTGCTGCCAACCTATGGTGGGGATGGGGAAGAACCCTAGGGGTTCGACGATCCACTAGTTTGAGCAGAAGGCTGGGAGTTAAGGGAACTGATAATGCCATCAGCTTGAGGTCCCTTGGGTGGTTTTGCAGGGTCATATGTATGGAGGGGTGCATGAGGAACAATTCCATACAACGTGTCAGACTGAGCGTATACAAGGTCTAAGTAGTGGGAACGAGCAATAGCTTGTTCCTTGGTGACAACCCTCCCATGGTTATGTCTCGAGCTACAATAGGTAAAAGAGACTTCGTGAACCAGTCAGCTAAGAGTTGGTCCGGAATGGGAGCCTTAATGAGACGTCGTCTCCTCCGCCACTCATGGATATGATCAGATATATGAGTTGCGGTGGTTTGATGGAGCGAATTCAGAAGGTCCATACCAGTTTCGAAGCGTATGGGTAGCTGGAAATGAGTCAGAAAAGACATAGCAAGAGAGCGAAAAATCGAGAAATGAGTGCGGTGGTAATTCAATATACCACTTGGCAGCTGGGCTGGCAAGGGTCCTTTGAAACAAACTTAGACAGATGGAGTCGTCCATCAAGGAATTGGATGAGCACCATAGGTGGTAAGTCATCACATGGTTTTTCGGGTCCTCACCGGGTTTGCCATCAAATTTGGGAATATCTAAGGGTAGCTTGAGCATAATGGGTGGCCAATTATAACCATGTAGTATGGGATCATTCGTTAGATGAGACAGGCCGGGTAGGTCCAAAGTATCCAAGAAGGGCAGCTGTTGGTTCGGCTGCGGATACCGATAGTATTGATATGGCATGTATGGACCGGTAGGACCTTGAATCGACTGATTGTAAGGTGTTCCCGCCGAGAATTGGTCATAAGGGGGTGGGCCTCCAGGGTTGGGTGGTGGACCATATGTAGGTATGCCACCATAATAGGGTGGTCCGCTGTCAGAATAAGGTGGACCTTCGTCGAAAGGTGGGGGTCCTCCGGCGCCGGTAGAATAAGGGAGTCCGCCGCCTCCGCCGCTAGAATAGGGTGGGCCACCACCTCCACCCCTAGAATAGGGTGGGCCACTGCCTCTGGAATAATGTGGTCCTCCTCCATAAGGTGGGAGTCTACCGCTACCAGAAGGTGGTGGTCCTTTTCCACAGCCGGAATAAGGTGGGCGACCACCTCCAGAACAAGGTGGGCCTCCTCCATAAGGTGGGGGTCCGCCGCCACCAGAAGGTGGTAGTCCTCCACCTACGTTTGAATAAGGTGGGCCACCACCACCGGAATGGGGTTGGCCTCCACCATCGGAATGGGGTGGGACTCCACCTCTACCAGAAGGTGGACGGAGGTGGAGGCCTGCCCCCTCCGGAAGGAGATAAACCAAACGGTGGTGGGGCATGAGAAAAAGTTGGTGGGGGTCCAATTGGTGCAACATGGAAATGTCCCCATGGAGTGTATGGGTTTCCGGGATACTGTATCCCATGGAGTATGTTTCCGGGATTAAGTTGTCTCGATACATGATTAAGATAACCTGGATATTCTTGACTCCATGGTGGTTCAGTTGGGTTGGATGGTCCCCCACCATGAGGTAATCCCAAGGTGGATCCCACAATAGGTAAAGAGCTGCTAAGGGAATGATCAATTGGCAGTCCTCCACTCGTATTATAGCTAGAAAATGAGGGTTTCCCCCCAGTGACAATGTGTTGACCACTAGTGGATGGTTGATTCATGATGGGTTGATGTTGAGTTACTGGTGGTGGAACAATACTTGTAAATAAATTAGGAGGTAAAACATACTCTCCCCTCGAATTTCGAGGTGGGGGAGGGATAGGTAATGTTCCAGTTGCAGTAGGAGGTGTGTTGGACTGTTTTCCTTCAACATTCTGAGTCATTTGAGGTGCATAACCGATCCCCTGACTGAGAGGTGTACTCGTAGGAAATGAAGGTTGACCAGCTTCGTAAGTGGTCACGTTGTGTGTGGGTGTTTTCGATGAAGTAAGAGATAATGAGCGAATGGGAGTGTACTAAAACATGGGTGTCTCCGGGATGTTTCTTCTCCGTGAGAGACTCTGGAGATGAAGTTCGTCACCACGTTGGCGTAGTTGGTCCATGAGTTCATAGATTGGATCCAAACGCTGGGCATGAGGAGCCAAGAGAGGGGAGGTTTCATTGCTCGGATCGATAGCCAAGTGGGTCCATTGTTTCCTGATAGAGGTGTCCCAAAAGGATGCAGATGGACCAAATGTTGTGGATACAGGGTCTTCCTGGGATGGATTTAACCATTCTAAAGATCCAGGCTCTCCTGGCATCATGCGGTGGAAGGATGTGTTTCGTGAAGTGGAAGGTTTCACCTCTTCAGCCCTTGATGGGTTAGAGGTTGGTGAATCAGGAGGAAACATATTCGCTCCAGACTCCATAGTGGAGTTTTCTGCTTTAGGTGAAACGACCGTAACTTGTGCGTCCATGCTTACCCTCGAAATTACCTCCTGATTAAGGGGATATTCAGGTGGTAAGTTTAAAATTTTGCGGGACCTTCTCAAAGGTTGCTCAGTCAGAATGACCGAACCAGAATTTCTCCTAAGGGTATTCTATACAAAAGAAAAAACAATCCAAAAAAAATCTACTCAAACTAAGGCCGCAAGAAAACTTATGTGATAGGTGTGGGTTCAAAAGTCTGGAACCTCACGGGATTGTCAAGGCTTTGCAACTCGCGATATACACCAGGGTCCAATCGTTATACTCGACCCAATATTTCAGAGCACTAACCAGGGAGGATTAGGACCGTACCCCTGACCATATAACCCGACTACATGATAGTACGTGCGTAGTAGCTCCTCGAGTGCTATTCTCGGTGTATTTCTATGACAAGACAGTCAAATGGTTAGCTCAGTTGGTCTCAGGAATCCTAGGAGTGTCTCTCGATATACGCAAGGTACGTGGGAGCTCAAAGCCGTAGTGGTGTTGTCTAATGCACAACCGTACGACAAGAGCCTTCCGATATACTACCGAGTACGTGAAGTGCCTTTTGATATACTACCGAGTATGTGAAGTGCCTTTCGATATACCCTAAGGTACGTAGAAGAGCCTTCGATATACCGGTTGGTACGTGAAAGAGCCTTCGATATATCGGTTGGTATGTGGAAGAACTACAGTGCCCCCGGGATGCTGTGCAGGCAAATAACGACAATTGCCACGTTTTATGATGCCGGAACACATCTCTAACTTATCACACAAGTTACTAAAAATTTTAACCTATTTCTACTGGTAAATTTTTTTCTGGACGGTTAGGTGAATGCATGAAGTGAGTACATAAATGTAAACATAATGCACCCTAACTTCATGAAAAACACACTCTTTCTTTTAATGAAATCTATGTACGGGAAGGAGAAATATTTTTCCAATGGTCTCACAAAACAGTAAATTTCAACAAATCCCAAATTTACAAAAAATGATAATGAAAGCACTCTTTTTCCGTTTTTCAAGCAAAACATAAAAATCAACAACACATCAAATCCAAATCAAAGCATTTTCTTTTTGTCCTTTTCAATTAGAATGAACCTAAACGATGAAAAAGGAGAATATATACTTAGAGCACACTAACTCTTCAAATTCCACAATGATAACCTAAAAGCATGAAAACCAAAAATGCATATAACTTCTTCGAGCATGGAATCACTTTTGCAAAAAAATTGGCTTCACTTGGATTTTTCAAGAAAATGAATGACTCATAATTCAAGAAAAATACAAACGATTAATTTATGTTTCAAAATTTCCAAAAGATTGATAAATGACAAATTCCAACGCATGAAACAATTTTTACAACAATTCTCAAATGAACTTGAAAATGGTAAAAATGAAGCACTTTTTAATTTTTTCAATGATATACCAAGACAAAACTTGATAACAACAATGCTTTTAAATGTAAATGGTTGAAAATAAAAGACTACTTGCACCACTCTAATCGCTCAGAATTCTCAAAGAAATAACAAGCACTTCAATGACCTAAAGACGCAAAACACTCAGAAACAAACAAATGCAAGCCAATCAATAAATGACTAATGCTCAAAAATGGGTTGGAAACAGATTTAGCATGCTGGATAGACCCAGTGAGGTGATCAGAGAGAAAAATATGGAGCAAATGACCATGGGGGATTGAAATTTCCCACCACTTCAATCAAACTCACTTGATAAAAAAGACCCAAAAACCAACACAAACAAACCAAAACAAACAATGCTGAATAAAAGGCCCTCTGCCCGGAAGATACAGTGTAGAGATATCTGTTGATCAACCCAAAAAATCAAAGGTTGGAGAGAAAGAGCCCAAGATCTAGGCTTGAAAACTTAGCGCAAGCCGTGGTTAGGCACAGAGTGCCCAACGTGGGTTGCATGTCAAGGAAAAGCATTGGTGGCGCAGACTGTCAGATCGGCTAAAGCACTGGTGGCACAGTATGATCAAATATAAATTGCGCTCTGGATAGACAGGCGCATAGTGTACACTACCCAGGTGCGTAGGGTGAATGACTCAATGCAAACAATGAAAAAAATCCAAGCAATGGTTAAGTAAATGGACTGAAAATTGTTCAACAGACCCAGAGAAAGTCAACAAACTCTTAAAGGAAAGAATTTGATGGTGAAAATAGGCTCAAGAGGCAAAGAAATGGCTCATTAAAGAAAATCAAGAAAAACACACTCAAACTTGAAATCAAAACAAATGTATATTCCCTAGTATGGTCGCCAGATTTTTTATTGGACAATCTACTTGAGCGGACGCGAGCTAGAGCTCCCTAGTTCAACGCGAATCTAGAACAAATAAAGACAGAACATAAAGCTACTTTCCTAGATCTAGTTAGAGATCAAGTAATTAGACATCTTACCTTCAGACTGTAGATGTTTCTCCTCGTTGTTGCTCCAAGCTCCGCGGTCGTCAGATCCATAGCTGCAAGACCTGTCAAAACATATTTAAACAATACAAGCAGTAAAACATATCTAAACACTAACTGATCTAAGTAAACAATTAAGGAAGTAAACTATAAACATTATCAACACAATAACATTTATGGAAAGAGTTTATATTACTGTATAAAAGATAGGAAATACAAAGTAGAGAGATGATTACAACCCAAGCCTTAACGCTGCGATCCTCCTCCAACAAGCCAAGCCAAAGCATCCAAAGGAAATGTAAGCCTCCCAAGAGATGGATAGGGATCACCTAGGCTAAATCCACTAGCATGTAAGTGCTATAGACTTCCTCCATTTGGAATGGAGAGGGGCCTTGTATTTATAGGATCAAGTGGATAGATTAGGTTGAGGATCATGGGGAGAGGGCTAAGGGATTCTCCCTTGAGGTTAGGTAACCGTACGACAACTCACCTAGGATTTAGGGATAGATATCCACCTCATCCAACTTCCCAATAAACCAACCTTGATGCAAGATGCATGAGGGAAACCTGCACCTGAGAGGGGAAGCGCAGGCTTCATAAAGACATCCTGTGATGCTGACGTAGTCTGGAAAAATACACTCTACGCTGGGACTAGTTGGGCGCTTCTTGCTCAAAGACAACATGCATTGGCCCAACTAGAAACTGTGAACAAAGGTCATCAACTTGCTCTAACTGGCTTCTTGATCATGGAGACTTCAGGGATCAAGGCATTGATTTAACAAGAGACTCATGATGAAAAGATTTATGTGTAATAATTCGTCAATTGCTATTGTGATAAACATTCCACTAACAACTATCCGTACTTGTCCCCTCTAAAGGCTATTCTTTTTGACCCATACGGAGATATAGAACATGTTTGCTATGTCAACCCTAAAAGACCAGGGCCACCAAGACCTTTCCATCATCCTTATGGTTAGCCACATTATAAAAATTTTCAAGGAAAACAACCTTATGAACCCTATGGATAGACACCTTATCAGCAGTCTTATGGCTATCCAACATTTCAACAGTCCTATGGACAACAATATTTTCTGAAATATTAAGGGGAAAAACCCTATTCTACCCATAAATGGACATCTACTAGACAAGCCCCATCTCCTTTACCTAATCAATGAAAAAATCCTCAAGCAATACCTCTTGCATATGGGAAGAATTTCCCTCCTACACGATGGAGTCCAAACGAATAACATCTTTCCCTTATGCCTCCTCCAATCAATAACTCCAATTAGCATCAACCTTAAAACTCTGCTTAGCCAACACCTAAACCACCACTGCCAACTCAACCAGCTCCAAATCCTAACAATAGACAAGATTGATCAATATATAACGATGGGGTGACAAATTATCCAACATATTATGTGAACATAGTGGAAGCAAATGAATTAAATCTGCGTTCTAGGAAAATTGTAACAATTCCTCTTCCACCTATTGTGTTAGAACAACATAATAGCCCTGATTCACCCATAATAAATCAATCTCCTCAAGAGAAACCTGTAGCATAAGAAGGGAACTTATGTGACTCACCATCTTCTGTTCCCCCATTTCCCTATAAATTAGAACCCAAAGAGATAGAAAAATATGGAAATCCTCTTTTAGAGGAGCTCAATAATCTATGCGTGAAAATACCCCTTTTGTAGGCCATTACAAAAACCCCAATTTACAATCAATTCATTAAGGAAACATGCATAAAAAGACCGGGGAGAAAAATGAAAGATCCTACTACCATCAACATAGTAGGACAACTAGCAGACCTCATGTTAGGAAAAAGTATGAACCCAAAATATGATGATCCAGGTAGCCCCATAGTTGATGTACACATAGGAGGAGTTCTAATCCAGAAAACTCTAGTGGATTTGGGTGCAACAATAAATGTTATGACAAAGGATACCATGCTGAGATTGAACATTCAAAACCTTCTGAGGCATACCACTACTGTTTTACAACTAGCAGACACATATACAATCTGTCCTGAAGGCATTTTGGAAGACATTATGATCTCCATAGACTCATGGAAGTACCTTACTGAATTTATTGTCCTACAAACAAAATCTAAACTAAGTGGATACTCCTGATCCTTGGAAGGCCTTGGATTGAAACAATTGATGCACATATAAGCTGTAGGAAAGGGGAAATGATCATTGAAAATGGTCCAGAGAATAAAACATTGAATCTTTACCCCCCTTCCAAGCCCTATATAGACACTGAAGAGCCTCTCTGGGAAGAAGGGGAAGATGATTTTGACCACCCTATCCATCCATTACTCACCATTGATATTGATTTAGCACTAAAATAAACTTAGGAATATGTGGCCATTTCCAATTTCTTTCATAACCTTTACAACAACCCTATTCTTTTAGTAGAGAAACTCACAATTCAAGAGTTGGAAATTGTAGGAGTAGAAGTGCCAATGGAAGAAAGAGAAGTCTCCACCAAAACAATATAAGTTTCCCTTGGAAAAACATTGAAAATCAACAACCATTTAATCCCTACACAAGAAGAAAAGCTGATTCAACTCATTATTAAATATAAGAATACTTTCGCATGGGACTATACAAACATGAAAGGAGTGTCTCTAACCATTTGCCGACATCACATCTACATCAATGATGATTCAACCCCTATTAGACATGCCCAAAGAAGGATGAACCCAACTCTAAGAGACATTGTCAAAACCGTATAATAAAAACTCTTCAATGCTAGATTCATATACCCTATCTGGGATAATGAATGGGTGTCAATGATTGGTGATTGTACCAAGGAAAGGGGGGAAATGGAGAGTCTGCATAGACTATAGGGAACTCAACAAAGCCACCGAGAAGGATCATTTTCCATTTCCCTCCATTGATCAAGTATTAGACACCTTAGTAGGAAAGAAGTATTTCTTTTTCCTGGATGGCTTTAGCAGGTACAATTAGATATAGATCCATCCACGGGACCAAGAAAATAACACATTCACTTGTCCTTGGGGTACCTTTTCCTACAAATTTCTCCCTTTTGGGTTATGTATCACCCCAACCACATTCTAGAGGGAAGCCTTGAGCATTTTTGCTGATTTTATCCATGACAACATGGAAATCTATATTGATGACTTTACCCCTTATGGAAATGAATTTGAAGAAGCTCTAGAAAACCCAGAAAATGTGCTTAAAAAGTGTATTGAAATGAGCCTTTGTTTGAGCAATTAAAAGTGTGAAATGATAATGGATGGAGGGTTGGTGTTAGGACATTATATTTCTGCAAAAGGAATTATAGTTGATCCCACAAAAGTCCAACTCATAGTCAAACTACCTCCACGAAAAAATCAGAAAGATGTCAGAAGTTTCATAGGCCAATCTAGATACTTTCAAAGATTCATTAAGGATTATAGCAAGATAGTCGCTCCTATGTTTTTGTTACTAACAGAAATGCAGAATTTCAGTGGAAGAGTAGATATCAAGAGGCATTTGAGTGCATCAAAGGAAAGATAATGTAGGCCCTTGTCTTGCAAGGACCTGATTGGGAATTTCCTTTCCACATCCAATCAGATGCATCAGACAAGGAAATTGGTGCAGTAATAGGACAACATGAAGATACAAATCCCTACGCAATATACTGCATCAACAAAAACCTTGTAGTAGTAGATCTGAATTATACCGTTACAAAGAAGGAGTTCCTAGCAGTGGTCTATTCAATCAACAAGTTCGGGCATTATATCACATGATATCATGTATTTTTCCACATTGAGCACTCAAAACTTAAGTATTTAATGAATAAATCAGATGTAAGTTGTAGGGTGATCAGATGGATATTATTATTGCAAGAATTTGATATAACAATCCTAGATAGGTTCAAAAAACACAATGTAGACTGTAGTAGCATATTTCTTGCTCTAATGCCTCCTTCCTTCTCCTAATAGTGTCACTTTTGTAAATCCTTCAATCCTATCCCAAGTTGTTCTTAAGGGGGGATGTTAGGATATTTAGACACTTAGGAGTTAGTTAAGATCAACTTGTGTAATATATCCATTAGGGATAATGTGTTTCTTGGGAGACTTGGACTTTTCTTTCTGTTGGGACAATAAGGCTTTTCCAGATGTATCTGTTGATTATTCCAAGATGAATGAGTTTATCTTGTTCTCTAATCAAGGAATCACAAAAGGATTCAAGACTAGGATCTTGATAGCTAACTGCATTCAAGGATGCTTTCATGGAGTAAAATGTAGATACAAAAACAGAATATGCAGGTCTAAGTTTGGAAATAATATGATAAATGCATTGTTTGTCTTCCCTCTCAATCTTACATTCTGCACATAAGAGTTTAAGAGTTTTGTACTTAGATAAATAATCTTGAATGCATGAAAAGTCACTTGGATTTAAAGAAATCAACTCATTTTCGAGTTGGTGACCTCGAATTTCATTGTGTTTACCAAACACAGATTCCAACTTGTCCCAAGCAGCATTATGTTCATCAATTCCAGATATGTGGAATCGCAAATCAGTAGAGATTGACATCCCAATCAATCCACGAGCTTCATCACATCTATTTTCCCATTTTATTTTCTTATCATCATCAGTGGGTTCTTTTTCTTTCCCTGTTGTAATTCTGAAAAGTCCCCTACTTCGTAGAACATCCTCCATACGAGATTTCCATGAGAAATAGTTGGAACTGTTAAGTAGAATATCACAAGGGGCGGACATATTTGTAAATTAATGGCTGTAAAAGCAGAAACCAATAGTCTGGATGTGAAGAGCTCGAAAAAATAGGCAGTTTCAAAAAAAGCGGCACTGAAAACTGACTCTGTATGATGAAGCTATGCTTGAACAAAGAAATTGTTGAAGATGTCCTCAATAGTGACGTGGCAGCTAGAGAATGTCCAACAAAAAAAAGAACCCCCCTCTTCCCAAGATGAACCTTTTGACAATCACTTTACAAGAAAGTTGCTTTAAGTGAACCACTTTTGTAAAATAAGTGATTTCACTTTTACAATGATATTACTTTTAAATAGTGCAACAATAAAAAAAAACTTAAGTGACTCACTTGTATTTTTATTTTTTATTATTTAAGTGAGATGCACTTTTACAATAAAATAACTTGAAAATAGAAATTGCATGTACTTTTTCTTTTAAAAGTAACTTCCTAAGACTTGAACTCAACACCTATTAAGGAATAAAACAACTTTGAACCAAGTGAGCTAGATTAAAAGGTATGTAAAATATGGGAATGAGGAAGGGGGCTCTTTTTTTTTTTACTCTTCTTGCTCGGTTTGCGTGCTTGCCCTTTTTCCTGCAAAACACACCACAAATCGAAACAAAAAAACTTTTCCACACTTGTGGAGTTAGATCTTGTTAGCTTTCCCGGAAAGTCTACGTTTTCTCTCTGTTTCTGATTTGCCGAGATCGCGCAAGGTGCATGGCAAAGAGCATACGCAGCCGAGAAAAACCCTTTCTGTTTCTGATTTGCCGAGATCGCTCAAGGTGCGCGACAAAGAGCATACGCAGACAGGAAAACAACAATCCGAACCCAAAAAAAATCTAACAGTAAAAAATGATGCAATATGAGATTTTTTCCTTTTAAAACAAGAAAATAAAAAAATGCGTCACTATAACATTATACCTTCAGATCTGATGAAATACGCGTTTCTGGAGCAACTGGGAACCATTTTCGATCAAACGAAAACTATTTCCCAATGGAAACGATGCTCTGGATGCAATGGAACACCTCCCACAACCCAGAAATCTACAGAAATACCAGAACTAGAAACCCTTTCGAGTTTCGACAACAACAGTTCAAGATCTAGATCATAACCGGAAGCGGCACTTCATAAAAGCTCTGATACCATGTTCGGGTACACAGGGTACTACCAAAGGACCGAACACCAAGAGCAACCACTTCACACAAACAGATTACAGATCAACACACCGATGTTTTGACGTGGTTTAAACCCTCTTGAGGGAAACACTCCACGGCCCCGGCCAAATAGCTTCTACGGGACAATTTATTATGCAAAGAAAGAAATTTACAAATGAGTTTCTCATAATCGATCAACTAAACAATGACCCTCCATGCTCTTTAAATAGAGATCATGGACCAATCGGGTGTTAAGCCACAGATCAAGGTTAGGTTTGATCTAAGAGAAGTTGAGCCGTCGGATCACTCTATGTCGGGAACATATCGTGACCGTCGGATTAAGTATTTACAAATGCATACTAAAGAAACACACTATCCCTAACGGATATATTACACAAGTTGATCTTAACTAACTCCTAAGTGTCTAAATATCCTAACACTAGATAGGTTCAAAAAACACAATGTAGACTGTAGTAGCATATTTCTTGCCAATACTGACCCATGTTGCAATACAGAACTTGTGGATGATACATTCCTATATGAGAACCTCTTAGCTATTTCCACACATACTCCATGGTTTTCTGATATAACAAACTACCTAACTACTTGTAAGTTTCCTCATCATTTCACTTACAAAGAATGTTGCAACATAGTAAGGAAAAGTGTCACATTTTCATGGATCCAAGGGTACTTGTTTAAGCAAGGGCCATACCACATCTTGAGAAGATGAAGTACATGAAATTATTCATGCATGCCATGATGAACCTTGTAGTGGACACTATGTATCCAAGAGAACAACATATAACATTTTATAGATGGGATACTACTGGCTAGCACTACACAAAGATGAAAAAAAATATGTTTCAAGGTGTGATGACAATCCGAGAACATGCAAACCAACAAAGAGGGATGAAATGTTTCTTCACCCTCAAGTGACAATAGAGGCCTTTGAAAAATGTGAATTGGACTTCGTTGGACCTATTGACCCTCGATCAAATATGAAACACCATATAGTACAGTATGTAATGAATACTTGAAAAAATGGGTGGAGTTCAAGGCATGGAGATTGGAAAATGAAGAATTAGTAGAAAAATTCTTGACTGAAGAAATTGTCACCAGATTTGGAGTTTTAAGAGAACTTGTCACTGATAGAGGAGATCAATTCACCTCAAAATTGATAGAATATATTCTAAAACAACAAAATAAGGTAAAGCATAGACAATCAACCTCTTATCACCCAAATGCAAATGGCCAAGTGGAAGTAACCAATAGAGAGATAGATAAAATATTGACAAAGACAATCCAAATTCATAGAAGGGATTCGTCCAACAGAATTCATGAAGAATCATGGGAATACAACACCACATGGAGTACCACCACATGCCTCACTCCCTATGAATTGGTCTACAGAAAAAGTATCATGCTACCTATTGAGTTTGAACTAAAAACTTTAAGAACAACAGTAAATATTAACATGGATCTATCAACAGCTTATAATGAAAGACTATTACAACTCAACCAATTGGATGAGCTCAGAAAGCAATCCCTACATCACACAGAGCTAATCCAATATCAAATAAAATCATGGCATGACAAGTACATACAAATAAGAGTTTTCAAAGAAGGAGATTGGGCTCTGCTCTATGATTCAAGGTTTAAATATTTTGAAGGAAAGCTGAGGACTATCTGGTTGGGATGATGTCAAATTGACAGCATCTATGATAACAGATCAATCGGAATAAGAAAAATACATGAAGAGAAATTCTTGATGCTGGTCAATGGGCACACACTGAAGCTTTACAAGAATCCCCTAACGAAGGCATAGTTCACTAAAACGTTGCAATAAGCAAAACTCAATCTAATATAGGGAAGCAATGCACCATATTTGTCTTAAATCACTTTGGAATAAAAAAAATTAAAATTCTTAGATGAAAAATTCTATTGATGTGTTTGAGATAGTTTGGTAGGTTGAAAACCTCAAATGAGGCAGCTTGCCACTCCATAGAAAAAGAGAAAGAATAATAAAAATTCTCAGATGAAAAATTTTGTGGAGGCGTCTGAGACAGGTTGGAATATTGAAAACGTCAAATGAGGTAGTCTAATAGCCTGTAGAATAAAACAAAGAGAAAAAAATACATGAAAATTGATTAAATACTCCTATTCCTCTAATATTTTTTTGAGTGTAGATCATCCTTGTAGGCATTTCACAACAAAAATAATACCTTGCACAAACAAACAATGGAGTTAATCCTCACCATCAGAAGTAGAAACTCAAAGTAAGCAACAAACTATCAGCCATTGAAGAAGCATACTACTCACCCATAGAAAGACAACTACACGATTTCTACAAATTGTAGGATTTCTACAACCTAAATACCACTTTCTACATCTAGACCGCGTTCTACAAACTCGTTAATCAAAATTCACTCCTGATCAACTAAAGATATACCACACAAGATCCACAACATCATCTCCCACTGAATCAGTAAGTTTTCTAAAGTTAAGGCTCCTCATTTAAGTATTTAATTTTCAATCTAATGTTTTCCAAAACCAAAATGCATATAATGTTACATCAACCCGAATGAGGCCATCAAAGATTAAGTTGGGGGGGGGGGATAGAATTCGAATTTAAAAATTTAATTTTTTCCACATATAAAAAATTGTTTCCAAACACATCGGCATGCATGCACACAAAGGATTGAATCTAAAAGTTTGAAATCACATGCAAAATACAAAGGATCTAGCAATGGTTTGTAATACCCCTAGTTTTGACTTGGAATGTATTTAACCAAATGTATGTAAATGATGTAAATATGCTAGTGCAGATTCCTAGTGCGGAGCTCAAGGCCAATGCCCGATTAGTGAATAGATAGACATGTATGATGCATATATTTTTATTTGGAGTGTGTAGTTGCCTTGTCATGCTGATTTAGAATATATGTAAATATTAAGTGTATAAATAATAAAATAGTCCAAGAATGGTTGTGTAAAGAGCACCAAAGGGGCTATGATTCTACCACAGGGGAAGAGGAAATAGGGTCGATGGGAGACTAAATCCTTGCTTCCAAGTGTCAACCTTAGAACTCACCCAAATTCTGTCATGTGCTTTGAATAAGCTAATTATCTCCTTTTTTAACTATTCTCCAATCATTGAACACATGTGTGAGGTTGGTGGGAAAAGTCACCACATGCAGTTATTGAAGCATGGGGTTGACTGCACTTTTGTGACAGTTTTGTCATGACATAAGTCAGTTTACATCAACTAGGAGTCCTTTCTTCTACTTTCAGAAGCTATGTCGGTTGTCTTTTCACCATTTTTCTCATATCCCTTGGAGTCAATCCTCATTCTCTCATTTCTTTCATGTAGATATACACTAGGCAGAGCTCTCCATTTCTATCCATGAACTTAACAAACTATTTTTAACCCAGAAATTCGAATTTGGAGAGAGTGCTGCAGATTTGGAAGGGAAAAATGATGGTTGTAGGTGAGTAGAGAGGTTGGGAAAGCTAGGAACCCTTGCTCATTGAATTCTGCTGCTAATAGGTGCTTGAGAAGCCACAAATTGAAGCTACAAGTGGTTCTACAGTGACACATATTAGATTGGAATTCTTCTATGCACACATTGGAATCACCTGGTAAGATGGATCACCCAAGAGAGTCATGGATTGGTGAAGGGGATTCCTGAGCCCAAAAGGGTGTTGTGTGGGGAAGTTATTGTGGGAGCCAAGGCCATTGTGGCTTAGTGAGATCATTGTAGAGATATGTAGGATCATTTGGCTAAGCACAGAGAGCAAAACTAGTTGTGGGTTGAGAGATAGAATCCTGTAGGTGTTTCCTTTGCCTCGGTGGCCTCATATCTAGCTTGGGGGTGGCTTCTCAGTAGAAAGAGTACATGCTGGACATAGTGCGTATGTTTGGGTGGAAAATCACTCTTACACAACTACAACCAGTTTCTTGGATTTGCATTGGATAAAGATAAGTATTATCATGCATTTGAATTTGAAATGGTTTTATTTAATGCCTATTATGATTATGCTTGTATATGGAAGTTGTGTGCATGTGTGTGGATCAATTTTATTTCTGCCGTGTGTTTTTATTTTTCATATGCACATGTAGTTTTACCTATTAGAAATTCGTAATATGGTTATGGGGTGAAATTGGAAGCCCAAATTTGGTTAATGTCCCCTCCCGATGGTCGGATTGGGTGAAGGGTACGTTACATGATCACTCAAATTTAAGTCAGCAAATCAATCATGAGAAAAGATGGGGAAATCTAATGGGACAGTTAGCATGAGTGACGATAGTTTGCATGAACATGAATGATGGAGGGATCGAGATATATCATGAGATGAAGAGGCAAGGGATATATCATGAAAAAATATCGAAGCACTCATCCTTAACCATCTAAAGAATGATCAAGCACATCTCTGAATATGCTCCTCATGTTGGTGGTGAGAAGGAAACCAAACCACAGGAAAGACCACAACGAAAAAGGGAAATAAGGTAGTGATCATACATGTATCCCACAAGATATTTTATCAATTTTTTTCTCTAGAATTTTGATTCCTTATTTCCTTTCTCTGCTTTACCAGAGTGTATATTAGAACTATCAATGGGAATCCCTATAGTGGGAAACATAGAGAAAAATTGCAGAAAATATGATGAGGGATTTTGTAAGAAGAGATCCCATGAACCACTCGAAATTGTTTCGAAACCCAAAGGCATCTGAGTATTTCCAAGATGCAGGGTGGAATCAATATTTTCAAAGGATGGATGTATACCATGATCGAATGATAGAGGAATTTTACAGAAATTTAAGAAAGGTGGATGAGAACACATGCCAAACCCTGGTGAATGGGGTTTCAATTGGGCTCAATTAGGACGTGCTCAGCAGGGTTACTGGCTTACCCAAGGGTATGAGATGGGATAAGGATGACTGGGAGCTCGCATAGAAGGATACAAAATAATTTTTTAGGTTTACATAAAGGTATGAAGAAGTACAAGGAGTGAGGAGAGATTCAGTCCTTGAACCATGGGGAGAGGTCACTTTGATTATAATGAAGTACATTAATTGTGATGGGAGGCATGCAAACATGCATTCCCACCATTTCTGATTTCGAAACCTCCTCAAAAAAATCTAATGGCAGAAACCATGTCGAAACATTAGTTTTCCATGGTTTATACTAGGGTCCCTTTCTTCCATGAGCACCAAATTCCAGTTATGAAGATCTGATTCCTTATCTTATCACTATCTGGTCAAACTTCTTGTTTGTGATGCTTTGGAAATACATTATGCTCCTCTGTCACGGGAAAAATTTCTCAAAATTCATGACAACGAAATACAATCATATAAGAAAGAATCACAATCGCCACCTAGAGGAGTATAGTCACCATAAACAATCCTCTCATCCCCTCTTGAAGTATAATCACCTCCAAAGGAAGTACAATCCATTCCTTCTATAAGAAAAAAAGAGAAAGGCCAGTCAAGTCGACATCTTTGTCTCACAAAGGACAAGGGATTCCATCAAGAGGAAAGTTGAACATAGAGAGTAGGAAATCCATAAAGAAAATGGAAAAGATAAATAAATTACAGATGCATTGTTCCAACTCATTACACCAGGGGAAACTCCCCCCAAAGGTAGTTTACCAATGCCTTTTAGCTAGAAGAGCAAAAACACAACTCAGAAAGAGAGAAAAAAATGCAATATTCTCAAGCAAGGAACTACAACATTCCATCTCATACACAAAAAATTATGAAGATCATCAGGATGTAGAAGACATAGAGGTTCGTGAAAACCTCCTTGATACCACCATTGGAAACACTTCCACAGGTATGAACAATACTATGCTATTACAAGAAAAATAACATAAAATATTTCAATTACATAGACAATTAAAAGAGCAAGAGCAAGAGACTCTAAAATGGAAGCAAATAGCTCACGCAATTGAAGCATTGAAAGTTGATAGCACCAAGGGATCTCAAAGCCACCAAGAATATGAAATCCATCCATTAGAAGAGAAAATCGACTTAATAAAGATACAATATCTTGAATACAAGAAGCAGTTAATGGAGGAAAATTACATCTTAAACCAATATTTGCAAGCCTGCAAATCTGAGTTAGAATACAAAATAAGAGAGAAAACATAAATAGAGGAAATGACAAAGAAATGTTTCAAAATCATGCAAGAATTAATGCGATGCATGCCACATTCCAGACTCTATTCTTTGTTCTTGAAGGAACGATGGTTATGGTACCAACTAAAAAGGATTCAAGATAAGAGATATGAACAATTGGACACCCCTAAATACTTCATAGATGCTTGCCAAAGAATGGGTGAACTACGAAAGGACCACTTGAGTGAATTATACATACACAACTACATACTACCTCATCCCTATAGGTGGTCACCAAAACCCTATGTAGGGGATTTTTATCTCAAGTATTTATGCTCTTTGTTTACAAATGAAAGTAGGAGGGATATAAATATGGACCTGTATTATGAAACCAAGAATAACTCACAATTGTGGACCAGGGTAGAGGCTCCCAATCCCAAAACTATCATCACCTCTCACCAACTATTAGGACAAGATCCCGAGTTGACACTGGTATCAAAAGAGAAGAAATAAAATTCCATATCACATTTCATAGAGGAATCATTAGGAGAAGGAAAAGACAGAATAACCAAGCATAATGCAATAAGGTGGAAATATATTCCCTCCAGACTGCAACATCTTGAAATCCATTCACCTTCCAACCTAGAGAGAGCACTATTCAGGTACTCTTTTTATATCTCTACTTTGGAAATGATGGGATTTGAATGGATTGGATTAAAGTTTAGGCCTCCACTCCTCCTAGATGATGCCAATCAGGAATGGAGTGAAGAGGAAGAGAAACCAAAATGGGAGTAGATAGAAGAAGACAAAGGATACCATCTAGCAGGGGCAAAGAAAAAATGTTTGGCTTGGGATCTCAGAGAAACAAAAGATGATACATCCACAGAAAACCAGGTCTCATTTCCTGATTGCAATGGGATGTGCAATTGATTAAGTTGGGGGAAGATTATGGATCCCTATTTTGGGTAATAAAAGCCATCCATTTCCTTGTTATTTCAACAATTAGAGCTAGAAAAGGGGATACTATGGATTCAGGTTGATGTATGTAGTGGGGATCATATGTTGATTTCAATTATTTACTTACATGATGAAGTCTTCCTTTTATAACTAAAATGCATATGAGATTGATGTATTGATTGCAACAGTAACTCTTAAGAACATGTTCATTTGGCATGTTTTGAAGAGATCCTGATCAACATAGTGAGATCATGACTCAAGCAACTAATTCGATTTTAGTGCAATTAACTCCTTGTTCAATGTAGTAGTCTAGTTCACCGTAGTTAACTCCTCATTTAACGCAACATTCCACCCTTGGCACAGACAGATCGTTGCTTACGAATTTTTGAGGAAGATAAAAGTTGAAGAGATTGTGGCCGATATCCCTCAACATCCATGTGTCATCCTAGCATGGAAACTAGACTTTGTCCACTACGAATTACTGCGCGTTACTATTTACTGTGTACTATTGTTCAACATATCACATGATAAAGTGACAGAGTCAGACTAAATTTTTCTATTGAATAGGCTGAGGAGTTTTGTTATTTAATCATTTTGGACAAGCCAGCTTAGGCTGGCGCCCAAGGTGGCTTCCTTTTGATTATGATGCTATGGCATTCAACTTTGACATTCACAATTTAAATATGTTTTTTTGCATGTTAACAATTTTCTATGTTTTAATGGATAAAGTACTTGATTTTGCACATATTTGAGTAGTTCCTCACTCTCGTGGTGACCTTGGATAAGGGCCCATCCAAGGGATGTAGAGGAACTTGTTTTCATTAGAATAGATTCATCCTTTACAACATTTTTAGTTAGTTTTGTAAAACTAGAGTAGTTGCTGTAGATTTACTGCATTTTGTAGAAGTTACTACATTTACTGTTAGAATGTTGTTGTTTTTAATTATTTGTCCACATGATTATCATAGATATGCTTTCTTAATTGAAATTTAAAATTGAACATGTCATTTCTTTCAGATATATGATTTCATTACTTTGACTTGGTCAATACTAGCCTCTATATATCTGACTAATGTGCATGGAACTAGGTACCAAGTAAGACAATTGAATCTTATGTTCTCACAACCCATAGTTAGAAGTTACATAGCATCTGCTTGCGTGATAAATATAGATTACATTACTACATCGATTGAATTAGGATTTTATGCTTCTAGACACCTTTCATTCCTTTTTGTAGTTGCATATATTTTGAAGAACCCTCATAAGTTTGTGAAGATCTTTGGGTTGACAAATTAAAAGTTAAAGGTTGTAGAGACAATATTCTTGCTGAGATCTTGTCCTACTAGATACACTATTATTGCTGATATTAGATCCCACCACTAGTGTTGGATAGGGTTGATATAGGCTTCTTGAGCATATGGTAGCTCATAAAAAGCTGGAAAGTCATCTTTGTCATCCTCAAAAAACAAAGTTTTAGGTTCCTCCATTGCAAATTTGTTAACCAAGAAGCATGCAGATGAAGTGTAATGCAAATTTTTAGGTTTGGAAAAATAATTATGTGTACATTATAGGGCTTGCTAGTCCATTTAAGAAGGCTGGATTTTCTTGCAATTTAGATCAAATTGCATACCTTGTTGCTCTATACAGTTTCCAAGAAATAAAATATAATTTCTAGCTAAATATTTACATGAAAATACACCCAATTTTGAGATGTCATTGGCGGGAAATTTTCTTCACTTTCATGTCCCTTATTTTGCAATTTTTTTTGAATAATGCAAATGGAAACATGGCTGGAAATTATTTGCAAAAAATTATGCATTTGAACTAATTAGATATGGTTGTTCTAAGGGAAAAAATTCAGCATTCTTATCCAAACTGTTAGGTTGTCCATATATCAACAAATCACCATTAGCTTCACTAGAAACACCCCTATCGGTTTCATAGATAGGATTCCCATACAAATTCCAACAATCCATTTCTAAACCATGACCACAAATCTGAAAAGATAAATGTTTTTTTCTACACTCATTCTTATCAAATCTATTTGCCAATTTATTATTGTATCCCAAGGGCCATTCAAATAAATCTATTTCCATGTCATCACCATGCATACATTGAAATTCAATATTTTGGAGATTACCATAGCTCACCATATCCTTGTCTTCATTGAGGAATGAGGGGGATGCTTGAGAGATCCCATGATCATTTTTTTTTTCATTAATGGTTGCAAAAGAACTTCAACTTCAACTTCTTCAACATCTAAAATGTCATACTCAATAGGCCTCATGATATAAAGAGGAGCTTAGGTCCTCCAAAGACTCCTCATTTTGTAAGGGATGGGAGTTGGGTGGATCTTCAAGAGGTTTCTCCTCAACTTCCCATCACTCACAAAAAATATTCAAAAAATATACAAATGAAGATATGGTTCCTTTTCCAAATAATCCAAACCAATGTCTAACATCTCCAATCAAACTATGATAAAGCAATTTCATAATAAAATCTTCATGGTTAAAATTGATTTCTGAAGCATAATCCATGAAAGTTGAAATATGATATAGTCTTCGATGATTTTATCCATAAAACGTTGGACAATTTGAAATCCATCTTGAAGGAACTTTATTTGGACCCAACAATGCTCGAAAAATCAAAATCAAGGCACAAACTTGCCTTCCATGATGCCATGTCTTGAAGTTGGTAAATAAAATGTAAAAGTGGTATTCATTAACTCATACCAAAAAAATAGAGTCACCAAGGTGAGGCTTCAAGATGCCTTCGAACTTGTTGGATTTGATGACCTCTACACTTAACAAGGTCTTCAAAATATGCAAGGAAATAGGACTTTTGTCCCTTCATGGAGTCACAATATGAATAATGGATCTTCAAAAATATGAACACATTAAATGTCATATGTATCCAACTAAAAATTTGGCAGATGGACTTTATCCTTGGCAATGATGCCAATATATAGAACAAAATAGTATGTTAGATTAAAGTCAAAAAGAACAATTTAGCCCATCTGTAACTAAGAGGGAGACCACTATCATTTCACTAACCCTATTTTACACTTTATACTGGATCTCCTCCAACACAAGGGGGTTTCCCTATTTAGGATTGCTAAATCTTGGGAATTAAGTTCAATGTGAAATGGAAGAGTGGCTTTATCAAAACATGTGGTAGTTGTATAGGTTAACGCATGAATGATGGGTCGACCAATCCTAGTGCCAAATCCATTGGGAATATGGAGTCAATGATAACAATGAGATGGTTTTCCATTGTGATTATGCATCCCTAATCAATGAGAAACATTATCTTATATTTCTATCCTAAAACTAGAAAATAATTTTGTGAATGGCCCTATTTATGGAGAAATTTGAAATGCATGCGAAGGTGTTTAATCAAAGGAAATATTACATGATAGCTTAATATTGATTAGGTTATGAGATACACATTAAACATTCTAATGATAAATACAAATGCACAAATAAGGGCAAGGGAGCACAAACTATGTCTTCTTAACATTGATATAGTTATCTTGATGAGGAATCATGCTACCTATTGTATCAACGTTCAAAAAACACTTACAAAAGAAAACAACCCTTAGTATGAATAAGATAAAACTTTAACCACATTATACCTCACACAAAGTACTCCTTAGCTTGCATTGCCTTTAATATATTCAACAACTCAATATGAAGAGTTTCCCAAATCCAACCATGAACAAATGATACAGGCAAAACCTTATATATGTTTTAGCTCAACGTATTTGTATAGTAAAATAATATTTCTCTTCTAAGTAACTCCTTTAGACAATTCAACAATAATTAAATATCGAGTTAATTAGAAAACACCTACAAAAATAGACAAAAAGGTAGGGCACCTTTCTTAGGTGGTGTTAACCCCTAGATTTCCCCATATGCAAATTGGAGGGTTAAGAGCTAGCTTATTTCATTAGGTTGGTATTCGGACTTGGTCTAAGGAGACAAATTTCATAAGTGAGAGGTTGTCCCACATGGCTCAGAGACATATTGATTCAGTGATATGGTGATATGGTCTAGGTTTTCCTATTTTTTAGGAGACAAAGTTTGGAGGTCCACACAACATATATGATCATATTTTTGGCATCCTTGTGAGCTTGCGATTCCAGTAAAATTTTTCCAAATGACATGCGAGATACTTCTACTTTTAGGAGTTAGGGTTTGAGTTGCATGGCACATGCATGGCACATGCAAACTATTTCCTATTTTTTAGTTGTGATCCATGCATGCATGACATGTAGAATTAATGCATGCGTGACACGTGGCATTAGTGCATGTGATTCATGTGGCAGTATCCCATTGTGACAAGTGGAAAAATTAGAGAGCATGCATGATATTGGGATGAACTAAACTTGAACATGAAGCATGCATGAGACTTGCTCCACGTACTCACAGATCTTGCATCAAGGTGAAGGATAAAAGGTTAGGGTGAAGCGCATGAGGATAAGTTTAGTTCAAATGGGCACTTAATCTCTTGCATGAGACTCAAATGTATTCCAAGAGAAGAGGGGCACACTTCCTCATGCAACAAGTTAACTCCAGAAGAAGGGGGTACATTTTCTCCTCTTCAATCTCATCTGGAGAGGTTCTCCCTCGTTGCATGTGAGATTAGTCAATGGGAGGCGCATGAGGGATTTTAGTCCAAGTTATTTAGTGAGGTCGTAGGGAAGGGAGAGGGTTATAGTTCCTTATTGGTAGTAGTGGCATATTTCTCCTCGATTCTTCATCATTTCTCTCTTGGATTCTTTATTTCTTTGCAGGGTTCATCACTACATGAACATTTTTACTGTCTCTATGGTGTATTTAACCATGTATTAATGCAAATTAGAGTTTGACTATGCTAATCTTCTAGCTCTTTGATTCATTTGTGCATTGATATATTTGTGTATGGAATTTTAGAAGTAATAGGTCTTTATTTTCATAATTACTTGTCATTTAGAGTGCCTTTTTCCCATTCATTTACATTTAAAATAGTTTCATGCAATAATTTCCACCATAGAAACTCAAAAAACAATTGTTATATCTCTTTTACAACTTAATTGTAAGCCAAAGATCATTATTTTATGATGTTATATTGATTTTTATTACATATTTATAGTTTGGAAAACAATATACAAAGATTAGGGACACCCCCTTGATATTGGCATGCACCATCCGAAGCAAATAAGAGGTTCATCGATGACAAAGTGGCTGAATTTTCCAATAAGTTGTACTAATTTTCTTCGCTTATTTGTGGTGTGCCTGACCCCAAAACCAATGCCAGAGACATCACGTAACCTAGGGGGAAAGGATGAGTCAGGGTAATGCACACCAGATTAATGGTATCTAAGGTTAGGCCAGCATGCCAAAATCCAATAGATTAAAACATTCAACCTTTCAAAAGGTAATGCAAACATATGCAAACATATCCTTTCCTAAATCACATGCTATGTAAGATAAATATGTTGTACTTGTAAGCAATGAATATTTATTAATAAGAGTACGATAATTGATCCTTCTAGTATTCTTGTAATGGTTGAGTACAAAGGTTTAGCTCATGTGCTTGATAGTAGTTGTTGGGTTGCAATGCTATTGAAAACATGAAAGTAAGTATTCAATTGTATATGTTTGTGAGTGCTCAATTATTATTGTTATCATCCCATTTGCTTTTCACTTATATTTTATATCAGGATGTCTTACTAATTCGATTATGTGTGTGCTGATTTGTGTGGTTAGATAGCGAGTATTAACAACATTAACAACACAAGCAAATAAACCATAAGAGACACAAAGACACAGGATTCCATCGGCAGCCATCAAAACATATCCCAGGGCTATTCCCTACATCCATCACTCACTAGTAAAAATCAGATTCATGGATACCCCCCCTTCAACCATCAATCACTAATATAAATCATATTTTATGGCCATAATTTACATCCATCTAAACACATTACAAATCAGATATTGTTCCTTCCATTTACAACCATCTAAACACATTGCATCAGAAATGATGAATGCCATTTACAACCATCTAAACGCATTACAAATATGAAATGATGGCTTCCCTCTACAACCATATAACCACGAGAGAAATCAGAAATTATGGCTGCTATCTACAACCATCTAGCCATGAGATAATAGAGAAGCTATATAATATAGAGAAGATAGAGAAGTCCCATCACAAGTCGAGTTTTACAACGCACGAAGGCCACCCATCATGCATTCAATTATTAAAATAATAATCCATATAACATAGATATGCATGAGGAACATCCATCCTACATTCAAATGCTAACATAACGTCTAGAAACATTAACATAGATCAAGTTAGCCTCTACGACACATATGCATAATAAAATACAATGAATAAGCATATAACCAAATACTTATCTCTTAACAGAATACTTATCTCAAGATGTGCAACTAGCTTCAACCCAACCATAGACATGCCTTGCGCATCTCTCAGCATGACAGTCACCCTTGGGCCGAGGACATGGTTCCACAAGTAGAGGTACTCTCAACCAGAGTAGCCACAACTCATTCGCTCACCATCTAATTTCCTTCCTTCTACACTACTCGGTGAGTTGTGACTACTTGCGCTCACCACGGCCCTTCGGATATCACCACCCTCACCCAATGGATTTACGCGATAGACTAGGGACAAGTAATGGTCCACGAGGAAACATAGGTAAATGACTAGAAACTCTCTATTAACATCACTCTCCAACACATAACACAAAAGTCACAATGAGCTCCGCCCCACCAACTAGCTAACTAACTAGCACGACAAGGAGATAGCACATGTATATAAGGCTGAAGGAGGGAAATCCAAACCTAAGGAGACAACCTGAATTAGTTTGAGGTGTGGTTAGGATTCATCATGGAGACTTAACTCGAATTGGTGTAGTGGTGGATTAGTTTAGGAGATTGCCTTTCCTGGATTAGGACCATGAGGAGGAGTTACCAAAAACCAAGGAGTGGAGGCAAAATAGAACAAGGAGGGTCCATGAGTTGAAAGAGTGGATCCAATAGGGTCATGAATATCCCGAAAGCACAAAAATATGGATGAATAGAGGAGTGGGGTGCACTTGTGGAGCTGGAGGCAAGAATCAAGGAGGTGGTAGCTAAAAACTAGCTTACAACTCCTAGAAAGAAGGAAGAGAGAACTCTAGTGCAAGTGGGGCCTACAAAATGGAATCTTTCAATCAAGGAAGGAACATTCACCAAGAGGGACCCACAAAATCTCCAAGAGGGGTGCATTTATCAAGTGGTTTCCATCTAACAATGAATAATGTGCAATAGTTACTCCAAGGTCCAAAATAATCAAGAATAGGATCCAAAGTACAAATTGTGGGTGACCAACGACTCCTAGTCCCCATTCCCCCTCACATGTGGAAACCATGTCCCCCCATTCTTGTTTGTTTTCCATGTTGTTCCAATTAATTTATTAATAATAATAATGTCTCAAACCATTGTCCTATCATGATCCAGGTGGATATCGGTGGCGGCCCACCTCTTCCAACTGGCTCAAAACAGTCTTCTGGCAATTTTGGTAAATTACTATTTTTAGCAGTTTTTCGGGTCCTGAACTTCCGGAGCCATTTTGAGGCCCTAAACGACATTTTTTGGCGATTTGGGGGACCAAATTGTTGCCTCGGATAGACCTTCCAAACGGGCTATCGAGCGCCCCAAACGGAGATCGTATGCAAAAGTTATGACCCCGGGAAGTTGACTGTTCAACTAACCACCTTGGGGCCGCAAACTTTATGACGGTTCATCTTCTAGGGTTAGGTTTTTGGATGTTTGGGATTCTTTCCCTCATGCTTATGATAAATAGGCCCTTTCGGCCTCTCTTTGTATTCATCTTGGCACGAATGAGCATAGCGGCCACATCTCTTCTCAGAGATAGCTACCACCATTCTAGCTATTGTATTTTACAGTCTGTTCTATTTCCGCTATTTAATAGAATATGTGTTTACTGTATCACTGTGTTATTTGCAATATATCTCTGTATATGATTCTGTATATGCTATCTTTTGTTTCGTTCCCACATAAATCCGGATCATATCACCTTGTGCCAAAATAACAAAACAGAATAATAATTACATATGTCCAGGGCTACAAAACATTGGGGTATTACATTCCCCTCCCCCTTACAACAATTCATCGTCCTCGATGCATACTTGTTACGTACATGCCGCAACACAAAATTTTATAAAAATATGAGGGTATGACTCCCTCATAGCAGCTTCCATCTCCCAAGTAGCATCTTTAGGACTATAATGGGTCCATTGGACCTTTACGTGCATGATATCTCAATTCCAGAGCAGCTTGAATTTTATTCCCAATATGGAAACTTGTTGCACCAGAAAATCCCCTTCCGGTTCCACTTGACTCTCACATTCCAATCAATCACATGATTAGCATTAGGTATATACTTTTTCAACAAAGATACTTGAAACACATTATACACTTTTATGTAAGCAGGCAATGCAAGCTCATATGCAACAGGTCCTATCCTAGCAAGGATCTGAAAGGGTCCATAGTATCTAGCAGCTATCTTGGAACAATTTTCCAAGTTCAAGGAACTTTTATTGGGTCTAAATTTCAAAATGACATGATCTCCAACTTTAAACTATTTGTGAATTCTACTTTGATATACATAACTTTTCTGTCTATCTTGAGCTACTTTTAGATTCTGCTTAATTCTAACCATATGATCTTCCATGTTCTTCAAAAGTTCATGTCCAATGATGATTATGTCTTTTGGATTATCCCAATTGATAGCAGTATTGCACTTTCTCCCATACAATGCCTCAAAAGGATTCATCTTCAGAGATGTATGATCTCCATTATTATAGGCAAACTCTACCAAGTGTAAATAATCCTCCCACTTAGATGGCTGATCCATCACATATGCTCTCAACATATCTTCTATCACATGATTGAATCTTTTTGTCTGACCATCCATCCAAGGATGGTATGATGTACTCTTGTTCTAACAATCCTTTCCAAAATTTAGAAGTAAACTTTGCATCTCTATATGACACTATAGATTTTGGAATTCCATGTAGTGGAGAAACTTGTTTCATAAAGATGTCTACAATGTTAGCTACCTTATGAGTTGTTTTCATTGGAATAAAGTGTGCAAATTTAGTAAACTTATAAACCACTACAATGATGGAATCATTCTATAGTCTTGTCTTTGGAAACTTTGTGATGAAATCTATCGTCACTACATCCCACTTCCATTCAGGTATTAGTAGTGGCTGCAACAAACTAGCTGGATACCAATGCTCCGCTTTAACCTTTCGGCATTCCATGCATCTATATATGTACTCCACAACATCATTCTTCATTCATGTCCAATAGTATTGCTTCCTCACAGCTGCTACTGTCTTCTGATATCCCGAATTCCCACCATAAGGTACATTATGCATCTCCTTCAGAACCATCTTCCATAAGTCTCCATATTTTGGCACATAAATTCTATCCTTGTGCATGAGGATTTCATTCTCTTTCAGCCCGTATTTATCAAACTTCCGAGTTACTTTCTGTTAGTGCAATCCATCCCTTACCTGCTGGTAATTCTCATCTGTAGCATTGGATTCAATGATCTTATCCTTCAAATTAGATGTACCGGTACTGATAATTGCTGCATGCATCACATGTATCTTCCTACTAAGTGCATCAACTACCTTATTTTACTTGTCTTTGATGTGCTTGATATCAAAGTCATATTCACATAACAATTCCATCCACCTTTTCTGTCTTGCATTCAGAGTAGGCAACTCAAACAAATACTTCAAAACATCATGATCAGTCCTTAATTTAAACTTCTTACCCATCAAGTAGTGCCTCCATATCTTCAAGGCATGAATGACAGCTGCAAGCTCTAGATCACGAGGGGCATAATTCTGTTCATGTTCTTTCAGCTTCCTGGATTCATAACTAATTACATAGCCATTCCGAGTCAACACTCCACCAATGCCTTGCTTACATGCATCTCATCATACTACAAAGATTTCTTAGGGGTTACAATATTCAGAACTGGTGCACTGGTAAGCATTTCCTTGAGTCTTTGAAAACTGTCTTCACACTTGGAATTCCATTCAAAATTCACACCCTTCTTCTGCAAAGATGTGATGGGATGAGATAACTTTGAGAAACCTTCAATGAATCTCAGGTAGTATCCCTTTAACCCCATAAAATATCTTACTTCTGATACATTTCTTGGTGTCTGCCATTCCATTATAGCTCTTATCTTTTCAGGATCCATTGAGATGCCTTCTTCTGATATGATGTGACCCAAGTAGTGGATTCTACTATGGTAGAATGACCACTTACTTAGCTTGGCATACAACTGATGCTCTTTCATTACTTGTATCACCGACCTTAGATGTTCTTCATGTTCTTCTTTAGACATGGAATAGATAAGGATGCCATCCAAGAATACAATTACAAGCTTATCCAAATACTTTTTCAAAACTCCATTCATAAGACACATGAATGTTGCCGGTGCATTTGTCAATACAAAAGATACGAATATGAACTCATAGTGACCGTACCTTGTCCTGAATGCTATCTTATTGATGTATTCATATTTGATTCCGACTTGGTGATATCCCAATCTGAGATATATCTTTGAATATACTTTGGCTCCTCTCAGCTGTTGAAACAAGTCATTGATCCTTGGCAAAGGATATTTGTTTTTTATTGTAGCTTTGTTCAATTGTTTGTAATCTATACAGATTCTAAGAGTTCCATCTTTCTTCTTTACAAACAATATAGCATCTCCCTAAGGTGATACACTGGGCCTTATGTACCCTTTCTTTAGTAACTCTTCTAACTGCATCTGCAACTCTTTCAATTCTGGAGTGCTCATTTTGTAAGTTTGCTTAGATGAGGGAACATCACCTAGCACCTAATCAATATAGAAATCAATGTCTCTCTTAGGTGGACTTCCGGGCAATTCTTGGAATATATCTACAAATTCTTGTAGCAATGGGTAGTCTTGAAGATTTGGCTCTTTTCCTTCTCTTGGCTCTTCCACTTGAGCTGTATACAACTAAAAACCTTTCCTAAAACAATTCAACTGCAGAGCTGTGATTTGTCTAAGAGATATGGGTCTACGTATACCTCTCACTGTCACTCGATTTCCTTCTTCATCTAGACAAGTATAAGTCTTGTTGTGACATTCAATCATGACATGATGTGCATCCAACCAATCCATGCTAATCAATACATCATATGATCCCAAAGGTATGATGTTAAAGTTTGCAAAGATATTTAGACCATTCATTTACAAAGGACACTTCCTTACTACTTCTACGATCTTCCTCTTGGTTCCCTTAGCCAATTGCATTAGACTTGCTGTCTCAAGCTTGCATTATTTTCATTTCATTTTTTTTTCCTTGGGAAAAAAAGTGTAATTTTATTTCATCCGATGAGAAAAAAATTACATTCTGTAGATACAATTTTGGAGAAGTGCATTGCTGATATTCAAGTCATTTAGTAAGACCTATTGTCTTCTTTTGAACTTCTAAATCTTTAAGCTTTTTACATATCAATTTCTGAAATTGAAAGATAATAACAAGTGTCTGTTGGATTACATTACATAGAGAAAATTAACAAAAAATTCCTCGGTAAAGGAACCACTGTTCTGAGAATAGAGCCTCAAAACGACTGGGAACTAAGGACAAAAATGCAACAAAAAAGAGAGACATCCTGAACCCTCATAACCTTGTGATTTTAACACCTAGCCTAATTTCACTTGTTCTTAATATGAAAACCAAGTTTTTTCTCACTTTGACAGGTTAATTTCTTGCACATGTAACCATCCTAAGGCAAACTGAAAGCATGGCTGGATAACCACTTCAACAATGAACATATCGATGTCACCTTTTAAATTTTTTGATACACACATCATCTGGCAGGCATTTGAAACTAGATTTTTAAAATACTAATTCAACACTTAGACAAAAAATTGTCAAACCCTAGGGTAACATAAGATTTTTATTTTCATCAAATTGGAAGTGTGAGACACTCAATGGATAGAAGCCAACAAGTTAATTCCATCCAGACCAATTTCATCCTTTGAAACTTCTTTCTCTCTCCTCGACGAGAATTTTTGTGGAGCAGTGCAAATCAAGCTAGGAGGCACTTTTGGCAGATCAATATCTTCACCTACAAAGACTCTTTGGATAAACCAATGATATGGTTGGATGCACCAATCAATAGTCTAGAGACCCATACCCTCAAAATATTTTAAGACATCAACCACAAGAAACGACGGGTATTTTACTCAGGTCACTTAGGCATTTTACCAGTAATTTTATACGTAGAGATTTTTTGCATTTTCCTAGACTGGAGCAATCTGCCTGAAACACTGTTTTGGAAGACCCATAACTTCCTTTTCAGACACTCTCAAGACAAGATGAGACCATGTTCAGGTATAACGATTAACAAGCTACAGCCTGACACTACGGGGAAGGCATTTACCTTAACCTATGAATTATGGCGGGCATTTTCCAGAGTTCGCTTGGGCAGTTTTAATACCACTGGTGCAAAAACACACTGAAACCCTATTTTGGAAGGCCTTTAACTTTGTTATCAAACACCCTCTTTGAGAACCGAGACCATGGAAATATAGCCTCTTCAACTAGATATAACATGATATTTTTAAATAATTTTTATCATTCTCCTATGAGGTATGATGAGCAATTTACCAAGGCCACTTGGACCAATTTTCCAACACAGCCATTTTTTCAGAATTTAGACTTCTTTTGTTCTTAATATGCAAAACAATATTTTTCCTACCTTGGTAGGTTTATTTCTTGCACATGTGACTATTAGGAAGTAAACTGAAACCATGACTGGATAGCTACTTCAATAAGGAACAAGTTCATGTCAATTGATGAATTTATCCCCACAAGGACAGTTCCTGGTGGGCATTTCCAAATAACCCCTTAACCTTGTGATTTTAACACTTAGCCAAATTTCACTTGTTCTTAATATGCAAAAATGGCTAAGTATTGAAAAGTGATAGCTTATGTTTATGCGCTTTTTTATGTCAAAGTAAAACCACTTTATAAAATTCCAAAGTACAACCCATTCATAAAAAATGAAAGCTTATGATTGTGCACTTTTTTATGTCAAAGTACAACCAATTTATAAAATTGCCTCCAATGACAAGGCCTGGAAAATATTAAAAGTTGGATGTCAGCATAGGGAAAAGTGCATGCCCAAGTCATGAATTATGAAGTGGAAATACACTCAAGCAAAGCGTTTTGTTGCTGATATATTCTTTGTGGGCATAATTTGTGAGCATGAAATACACTCTGTGTGCATCACCTCACCTCCGCTTCGAACCTAGACAACCATGGCCGAGCTTGAAACAGGGATGTCCTCTACCATGGGTGTAGTTGAAACACAAGCATCCTCCTCTACAACCACATTTGAAACACAGGCTTCCACATACGATAGGATAACAATAAAAAAATTCCAGGAGTATTCTGATGCATGGAGAGATACAAAGATTTGGCCACCAGGTATTGAAACTATCCCAAAGAAAGCAGAAGTTTTCGACTTTTTGTTTGGAATGTTCAATTATGTTAATGAGGAGATAGATGATGCAATTTCGAAATATGATGTTGAGAATATGGAACTCAGAATTTTTGGGAAGCGGCTAAACCTCGAACCTGATTTGGGTTCCCGAGCTACAAATATTCCACGCAAAGGGGGAGATATTTTTAGCTCTTGGAAAAACCTTAGAGAGGAGAAGAACCAGATGGCTAATAAAATTTGTGGGTGAAAAATATGTGTTCATCCTATAAGTTTGATAGTAGATATGTGTTCATCCTATAAGTTTGATAGTAGATACGTGTTCATCCTATATGATAAAATGAAGAATTTCAAGGAACAAGCTTCCTATATATTCAATTGGGTAGAGGATGGCTTGAGAAAATGTAATAATATTATAGAATGCCTCAAACAGATAACAGTGTTGCAAAAGATAGTTGTGGATAATCAATTCAAATCGAACAAAATTATAAAAGGGAAAGAAGAAATGGTTGAACTATTATCCAAAGAAGTAGACAAAATCACTGATGATGCTGAAAATGAAATTGAGTCAGTGAGGGTTGTGTATAAAGAGGATTTGGAAAAAGCTAATGCTAGAGTGAGTGAACTCGAAGAGTTGAAGAAAAGACTAGCTATTTTCAATGTACCACCAATAAGGACAAAAATGTGTCCTTTACAGGTATTGGAGAAGAAAATTAAAGAAAATGAACAGTTAATACAAGAATATCAGTTGAAGATGAAAGAGTGGGAGGGAAGCCATGGACAAAAAGTTGGAGAATTAGAATCAATAATTTCCGGTTTGAGAAAAACCATTTCTAAGCAAGTTGATAAGGTGAGAGGCAAAAGGTTCGAAAGGATCTCTAAATCTCTGCAACTTAAAAACCAAAGGAGAGGAAAACGAAATTATAGTGAGGAAGGTGGTGAGGGTGAAGGTAAGAGTACCAAAGGAGACGAGGGTAAGGGTCGAAGGAAAAAAAATAGATAGGTACAATGTCCTTAGAAGAGAGAGGGAAGTCCATAGCAAATCGAGAGAAGATGCTACAAGAATTCTTGTCAAGCAACATTGCAATAGGTGATGTGGATTGCAATAGGTGATGTGTTTGGCACATAACCATTATATAAAGAAATGAAAGAGACGATGGCTGGAAAAGATGTAAAAATAAAAGAGTTGGAATCAAGACTCATCGATGACCAAAAAATTCAGCATTTGGGATGTGATATGGAAATTCAAAAACTCAAATCCACAATTGCTGATTTGCAGAAGGAATTACAAGGTCTAGCTGCTGCGATGATGGGAATTCCTGTCATTCCCAACGAGACAGGGTTGAGGGAAAAAGAGCACGAGAAAGAAATATAGAATCTGAAATGTGAATTGACTGAAGTTAAAGATTAGTTGAAAAATACTAGACAACAATTGGAGGTGAAGGAAAAATAAGAATCAACAAAGTATAAGAAAAATGTGGAAATGTTGAACAAACTGATGGAGGAAAAAAATGTTTTGATTGGAAATTTGAAAAAAGTTACATAGAGAGTTAAAGAGCTTGAATTTTTTTTGAAAAACGTGCCTTGTACAACTCTAGACCAATTACAAACGTCTATGAAAGGAAAGAGAGACCATTCATATTTGTCTTCTGCTCAAGAGGAGGGATTTCAACCATCTCAGAAACATGCTAGACATGTATAAATAAATGTATATATGTATTTATCTGTATAAATGGAAAACCCATTTTTTATGATGGTGTTTTGTATTTATCGACAAACAATGCAAAATGCATTTTTGTGTGATGGAGTCTTGTATTTATCGACAGATATTGAAAAATGAATTTTTGTATGATGGAGTTTTGTATTTATCGGAATATAATGAAAAATGCTTTTTAGTTGTCTTACTTTTTCTCAAATTTGGGCACATTCTGGGTTTTAAAATATAATGAAAAATTCTTTTTGTATTTGTCCATAGAATGACAATAAGCAACATTTTCTCAATCTGGGCACATTCTGGGTTTTAAAATCAATTCTCAGACCTGTTCCTAACCTCCTAATAGCATTGAGAGGCATTTCTGGGTTAATTATGGGAAATCTTTGCACGATTCAGACCTCAAAGAAGCAGTGAACCTCATCGTTTATAAATATGGGCATGTTCTCAGCATAACAACTTGTTATTCTGGAATTTTCTCTTTGATTTTGGATTCTACTAAGCACCCAACAGTCATGGCAGCCCCAATATCCTTCAACCTGTGCATGTTTTAGCCTTCTAACAACCCAATAATAGAATTAATTCAGAACTATATCCAACAATAATAGGTCTCTTAATACATTAAGAACATATGAATGCCATTTCATTACGAATGTTATGTTCTTCACCACTTTGCATACAATGTTGCTTTATGATTATTTTGGACTTTTCACCAAAACAAGTCTCTTAATAGATTAAGGCCATAAATATCTCCAAAATATCAACAAAATAGGTCTCTTGATACATTAAGACCATATGAATGCCATTTCATTACGAATGTTATGTTCTTCACCACTTTGCATATAATGTTGTTTTATGATCATTTTGGACTTTTCAACAAAACAGGTCTCTTAGTACATTAAGGCCACAAATATCACCAAAATATCAACAAAATAGGTCTCTTAATACATTAAGACCATATGAATGTCATTTCATTACGAATGTTATGTTCTTCACCACTTTGCATATAATGTTGCTTTATGACTATTTTGGACTTTTCAACAAAACAAGCCTCTAATTACATTAAGGCCATAAATATCACCAAAATATCAACAAAATAGGTCTCTTAATACATTAAGAACATATGAATTCCATTTCATTACGAATGTTATGTTCTTCACCACTTTGCATACAATGTTGCTTTATGATCATTTTGGACTTTTCACCAAAACATGTCTCTTAATACATAAAGGCCATAAATATCACCAAAATATCAACAAAATAGGTCTCTTAATATATTAAGACCATATGAATTCCATTTCATTACAAATGTTATGTTCTTCACCAATTTGCATACAACGTTGCTTTATGATCATTTTGGACTTTTCTCTTTTTTGGTTGTCTCATACTTGGTTTATCAAGACCAATTTTAATATGATTTTTAGCTTCCAATACTTGGATGCCAACATGATGCCAAGAGCCGTCCCTTGAATTTCTTGTTCATCAGCACTCCGCTCTGCCCCATTTATTGAGGATGAAAGACACCTTCTATTGTGAATCATAGATTCCATCAATGGCATATCAACAATAGTTGCTCCATTCAATTATTGTATTTGATTGGTCTCCAATGCCTCTTTTGTCGATGATGAAAGACCCAAAGTTTTATTGTTACTGTCATCAGCCATCATTAGGGTATTAGAACCAAGTTCCCCTTGAATTTGTTGTGTTTGATCACACCGAACTAGCTCATTTCCTGCGATCATCGAGGTGGACAAAGTCAGAGTTCGAGCAAAAGTTGTATCTTAAACCACAAATCAACTAGATTGATATAGACATGCTGATATGTAATGAATTGAACTAATTCCAATACTCACTATTGGAGGGAAATACAGGTTGTTTCTTTTTGTGTTTTAACACCATTTTTTGCCTTCTACTTTCCAAAGCGATGCGATTCACGATAAGCCTCTTCTCCATATTGGCTGATTGGTTTTGATATCGGAAGATAGTTATTGAACTGGGAGGACATATTAATAATTAAACACACACATTATGACTCCTCACAGTATAAAGTGAAAATCGAACGAGATAACATATAAAACTAGGAAAAACTTAATGTTGGTGTTGCAATCAATGATTTCTTAGACTGTTTTTCCCATGATTTAAATAGTTGTTCCACTGGTTGACAAGTGATATCAGGGAAACATGATTCCAATTGTGTTGCAGTTTCCTTATACGATTGATTCCTTGACTTATCATATTCAACACGAAGTTAACTTCTAATATTTGAAGGCAAGAATCTTCTTTGTCTAAAATTTTGGAAAGTTCCTTCTGATCTCATAACAAGATTGAAAAATTGTGCTCTCATATCATTTACAAGACACATTCTATCATGTTCAAATGTGCCTCTATTGTCCTTATGGACTCCTCTTCCTCCTCCTTGGTTGCTATTCCAAATTTTCATTTCTCTATTCCTACGCTCCATTACTTCATTCCTTAAACGTCCCAACGTATAAGGATGAATAGAATGTGTCATATCAAGAGCATGGGCCCCTTGGACATGCATATAGGGAACCATCTCATATCCTAAACAACAAGGACACAACCACAACAACTCACTTACAAGGAATCCAATCCCGCAATGACAGTGGATAAAATTGTTTGTCATGAATGAAATGATACCACCATTCAAACTAGATAATATGATGAAACCGACGTACCTTTTCTCATATGCATATACATCATCCCCCCTACACCCTTTCAGTTGCAACATGTGGAATTATGTATAACACTTCCACATCCTCACCAACTTTTTATTCTTCTCTTCATCTGGTAGGCCTTCAATAACCTAGAAACAATACATAAGTTTCAATGCATATGAATAAATACTAAGTTTTATTTGTTGAATGTGGTTGTCATTGATGTCAAAGGAGTTAAGTAATGACAAATAAATAAAGACAAAGGATATGATGATATGAAATATATGGTGATATCATTATTACAATTTGACCTAATTATATAGAGATTTGTTAGTTTGGAAAAATTATGAAAAGGAAGTGATGACATGGCATGTATGATGATGTGGCATGTGTAATGAGGCTGGAAAGACACATGATGGTGTTCTGGTGATATCATGAAGTCAGTGTTGCAATTTGACATCATTCTGGGAAAGTTGGCAATTTTGTGAAACTTTGGAAATTGACCAAGTATGGAAAAATTAGTCCAAACTTCTCTAAGAAAATGCCCTCCATAATTCATAGGTTAAAGTAAATTCCCTCCCCATCCTGTCAGGATATATTTTGTTGAAGTGGCTATCTGAACATAGTCACATTTCTCCAAAAGAGTGCTTCATGAAAAAGTTACAGGTCTTCCAAAACAAGGGTTCAGGCGGTTTTAAGAAATTATGGAAATTGACTAAGTATTGGAAAATTGGTCCAAGTGGCCCCATGAAAATGGCCGTCGTACATCATAAGAGAATGATAAAAAGTATCTGAAAATATCAGGCTATACCTTGTTGAATATGCTATCTGAACATGGTCTCATTTATCCAAAAGAGTGTTCTGTGACAAAGTTATAAGTCTTCCAAAACAAGGTTTTAGGCAGTTTGCATTAGTCTAGTAAAATGCCCGCCTAGGTCAGAGAAAGATGAGTTTGAAGGTGAAATTAGTATGGTTGTGCTCAGTAAGATGTATTACATCATCTGTTATCATTGGTTCAGGATTTTGGTGAAATACAAAAATCCACCCTGGAGATTGCACAAATAGTCTAAGTATAAAAATACTGGTAAAAATTCCTAAGTGACCCAGTAAAATGTCCGCCATTTCTTGTGGTTGATGTATTAAATTATTTTGAGGTATGGGTCTCTAGATTGTTTATTTGTGCATCGAACCATATCATTGGTTTGTCCAAAAAGTCTCTGTAGGTGAAGATATTGATTTTCCAAAAGTGCCTCCTAGCTTTATTTGCACTTCTCCGGAAAAATGCCCACCGAGGAGAGAGAAAGAGGTTTCAAAGGATGAAATTGGTATGGATGAAAAAGTTTATCTTGTTGTCTAAATGAAGGTTGACAGGAATTTGGAAATGCCCGCCATAAATTGTCCTTGTGCTGATAAATAAGGACAACGTATTTTTCAACATAAATAATTGTCCCAACATTATTTTCAAAGTAAATAACACTGAAATCCATTCAACAATAGTCAAAACATAATAACAACATCATTTATTGTTAGTTGAGGCCCAAATAAAAAATATTTGATATGTTAACATAATTATTAAACCTTTAAAATTCCCTCATGTCGAATGAGGATCTTGTCTGATGTTGATCCAACTGATTGCCCATAGTTAAGATCACTGTATTGTTAGATTTTATGATGGTATGGTTCTCCTGGCTTACATGGAACACCAATTTTCTCCATCTCCTCCCAAATTTGAACAAATTTTGTTTTCCCCATGCCTATAGTTGGATGTACCTTGTCATAATCTTGTGCAATTCTTTGAATTTCAAGAAACATCTTCAAAATTGTTCTAATCCCAGCATGGCGAGAACAATATACAAACTTGGCCATTGAGCCAAGTGTCAACTGTAATTGGCACCAACATTTTTTGAGGTTAGGAATTATTGAAATACTAAGAAGCTTAATTTCTAGTCAAGATCCAATCATGAAAGTGTGTACCTTTTCATCATTTCTTCTATCCATGGGATAGTTCTTCACAATAGTAATCTTTCTACCAGATAAGGTTGGTTGAATGCTTGTAATATGCTCATCTAACTTTTCTTCCCATCCTTTGCTTGGTTCCAAAGCGGGATTCAACTCCTATAGTAAAGTTCAAGAACATAGTTAGATTAGGAATGTTTTGGCAAGATATAAACATTAATTTCAAAAACTTGTAATAAATTTGCATAGCTTACAAGGAGCAATTCTGTTGACATTGCATAAAATTCAGAAACACTACAGATAATATCTCCTTCTCGAATGTTGATTTCATCTGTAACCATGTGTATCGCTTTTTTATGTCATGTGCACCAAGGACAAAAATTATTTCCCATTGGAGAAACACTATTATTGCATACTAAACTACATATGGCCACTAGATCATGACACTCAAACAAATTAATTTTCACAACCCTTCCATCTACCATAGTGATTCCATCTTTTGAAAGCTTATTTATCTGTTTCATTAAGTTCTCCTCATTTTTCAGGATCAACAACATGTGCTAAAACTTGTCTATATTCCTCTTTTCCATCCCATTTTCCAAGGCTTACACAAGACATCAAGCCATTGTCTTCTAGTAACTCGAATAATATCTCACACACCTGCCCACCTCGATCATAATGAACATGCGAATCAATACCAATTTTGAAAGAAACTTCATTGACTATAGTTCCAGACTTCTTTTCAAACGATTCAACCATAAAGGAGGCATATGACTTTACTTGCTTGACCCTAACTCCATATGTAAAACCATCAGTTCTCTCCCAACCCATATCAATATCGTCAACTTGTTTGCTCCACTTTTTCATTTCGCTACAAACTGATGTTGTATTAACCCCCTTTAGTACACCATGAGCATCAATTCTCTTAAGACATTGCAAAGCCTTATGAGTCATGCTTGATTCGATAAATACTGAAGCCATGTTCCTCAGCATAAAATACTTTCGAATCTATGCCATAACAATTGATTGAAGTTTATCAAGGAATCCATCTAGATGTTCAAGAACATCCTCAATTTTAGATTCTTCATTATAGTTTTTGCTCATGAAGTAGCCGATTCCAGCAATAATGTCATTCTCATCTACATCTTCAAGTGATTTTCCAGAAAACCATCTCCCAATTTCTTTAAATTTTGTCTTCCACTCATTTAGTCTGTGGTTATACCATCCCAACCGTTTCTTAAGATGCAATAAGGATGTCCTTGAGTTGTTTCCAAGTGACCTTCTCCTAGCATTCCTAGTTTCATTTGCTGCAAACCTTTCTAGCATTTCTGCTACAGATTGAGCAATTGTAGAATTTTGATTTTCTATAGTTGCACTTATGTCCATTTGTTCATGAAATGCAATTATTTTAGTTGTTTCATGTCTTCCACTTGCATCCAAGTTCATGTTCATTTTCCAATTTCTTCCCATTGGGCTCTACACTTTCCCTTCTTCATTCTGCAAAACTGGGTTCATTCTTTGGTACAAATTTTTATTTTGAAACTCAACGTTCAATGAAATGGCAGCATGTAATGGGACCCTCACATTCTCTGGAACAGAGTTCATTCTTTCATAAATATTTCCACTTTGTGCATTAACATTCCCTTCAATTGCAATTGGAGACAAAGGTTGTGTATGTTGTCTAGCAACATTGTTGTTTGTCAATGGAATGGCATCATGTAATGGGACCCTCACATTCTCTGGAACAAAGTTCATTCTTTCATAAATATTTTCACTTTGTGCATTAAAATTCCCTTCAACTGCAATTGGAGACAAAGGTTGCCTCTGTTGTCCAGCAACATTGTTGTTTGTCAATGAAATGGCAGCGTGTAATGGGACCCTCACATTATTTGGAACAAAGTTCATTCTTTCATAAATATTTCCACTTTGTGCATTAACATTCCCTTCAAATGCAATTGAAGACAAATGTTGCCTCTGTTGTCCAGCAACATTGTTGTTTGTCAATGAAATGGCAGCATGTAATGGGACCCTCACATTCTCTGGAACATAGTTAATTCTTTCATAAATATTTCCACTTTGTGCATTAACATTCCATTCAACTGCAATTGGAGACAAAGTTTTCCTTTGTTGTCCAACAACATTGTTTTTGTCAATGAAATGGCAGCATGTAATGGGACCCTCACATTCTATGGAACAGAGTTGATTCTTTCATAAATATTTCCACTTTGTGCATTAACATTCCCTTCAACTGCAATTGGAGACAAAGGTTGCCTCTGTTGTCCAACAACATTGTTGTTTGTCATTGGTTGCTTACATTGAGGACATTGAGTTTGAAGAATGGCTGGATGATTGCTTGTTGTTTGAGGGAAACTTGTGGACTCGTTCTGTGGTATGGAGTTCTGATCTTGACATCCTGGACATTGTCCATGAGCAACAAATTGCGTTGTATTTTTACCTCTACTAGGAGTGAATTGAAGGACAATGTCATGTGGTTCCAAAGTTGGAAGTTTTGAGTAATCTAGACCCTTACGTCGACCTCTTTTTTTAGGAATATTTTGTTGAGATGGGTCATTTGGATGATCCATTGATGAGATACTCTGCAAAATAAATAAAAACAATCAATATTGGCATTAGATTTCAGACATAATTTTTCTAATTAAAAAAAACTGAAATATATCATAAATTTAATTTTACACTAAGAGGCGGACATGGCTTTGGGAATATGGAAGATAAAGGAGAGTATCAATGGCGAAGTTCAGAACTTTTACCACAGACCGTTCATAGAATGACCAGATCCGACAGAGGCTCTTCAACAACTTCAGGATCTTTCCTTTTTTGCCCTTTTTGTTATTTCACGGAAATTTTCCTCACCCAGTTTTTGGCTCTTTTTTCAGAACTCAAAGTCCTTCTCAGAGGACAATTTTGTCATAATATGTTATTATGTCTGTTAAACAAGCAAATAGTGTTTTTAAGGATCAATATCATAAATGTAAAAAGCTAAATGCATTAGAAGCATAAAAGAAGACTATAGGTCTATCCAAAAGGCAAGAAATATCAGAAATACACTCCTTACAAAGTTTAGCTACAGAATGTAATTTTGTTCTCATCAGATGAAAAAAAAATAGTTTTTTTTTCCTAGGGAAAAAAGTTAATTTTACACTCAAATTTAACTTGTAATTTTACACTCAAAATTTACTCGTACCAGCAGTAGTAAAACTGCCCAAGTGGCCTCAAGAAAATTCCCGCCATAATTCTTAGGTTAAGGTAAGGGCGTAGTGTTAGGATGTATCTTGTTGATTTGTCTACCTGAACATGGTCTCATCTTGTCTTGAGAGTTTCTGAAAAGAAAGTTATGGGTCTTCCAAAACAATGTTTTAGGCAGATTGCTCCAGTCTAGGAAAATGCAAAAATTGTCCAAGTATAAAATTAGTGGTAAAAATGCCCGAGTGACCTCAGTAAAATGCCTGCCATTTCATGTGGTTGATGTCTTAAAATATTTTGAGGGTATGGGTTTCTAGAATGTTTATTGGTGCATCCAACCATATCATTGTTTTGTCCAAAGAGTGTCTGTAGGTGAAGATATTGATTTTCCAAAAGTGCCTCCTAGCTTGATTTGCACTGCTCCATAAAAATGCTCACTGAGGAGAGAGAAAGAAGTTTCAAAGGATGAAATTGGTCTGGATGGAATCACCTTGTTGGCCTCTATCCATTGGGTGTATCACACTTCCAATTTGATGAAAATAAAAATCTCATGTTTTCCTAGGGTTTGGCAATTTTTTGTCTAAGTGTTGAATTAGTAGTTTAAAAAGCTAGTTTCAAGTGCCCGCCAGATGATGTGTGTGTATCAAAAATTTTAAAAGGTGGCATGGATTTGTTCCTTGTTGAAGTGGTTATCCATCCATGCTTTCAATTTTTTTTATGATGGTTACATGTGCAAGAAATTAACCTTCCCAAGTGAGAAAAAACTTGTTTTGCATATTAAGAACAAGTGAAATTTGGCTAAGTGTTAAAATCACAAGGTTAAGTGGCTATTTGGAAATGCCCGCTAGGAACTGTCCCTGTGGGTATAAATTCATCGGTTGACATGAACTTGTTCCTTGTTTAAGTATCTATCCAGTAATGGTTTCAGTTTCTTTCCTGATAGCCACATGTTCAAGAAATCAACTTGCCAAAGTAGGAAATTTTTTGTTTTGCATATTAAGAACAAAAGAAACAAAAGAGGTCCAAATTCTGAAAAATGGCTAAGTGTTGGAAAATTGGTCCAAGTGGCCTTGGGAAATTTCCTGTTGTAACTCATAGGAGAATGATAAAAATGATCTAAAACTATCATGCTATAGCTTGTTGAAGAGGCTATCTTACCATGGTCTCATTTATCAAAGAGGGTGTTTGATGACAAAGTTAAAGGCCTGCCAAAACAGGGTTTCAGGCTGTTTTTGCACCAGTGGTAGTAAAAATGCCCAAGTGGCCTCAGGAAAATGCCCGCCATAATTCATAGGTTAAGGTAAATGCCCGCCCCATAGTGTCAAGCTGTAGCTTGTTGACTTTTCTACCTAAACATGGTTTGTCTCAGCTTGTCTTGAGAGCGTATGTAAATGAATTTATGGGTCTTCCAAAACAATGTTTCAGGTAGATTGCTCCAGTCTAAGAAAATGCAAAAAATGTCTAAGTATAAAATTATTGGTAAAAATTCCTGAGTGACCTCAGTAAAATTCCCGCCATTTCCTATGGTTGATGTCTTAAAATATTTTGAGGGTATGGGTCTCTAGATTGTTGATTGGTGCATCCAACCATATCATTTTTTTGTCCAAAGAGTCTCTATAGGTAAAGATATTGATCTTCCAAAGGTGCCTCCTAGATTGATTTGCACTGCTCCATAAAAATGCCCACCGAGGAGAGAGAAAGAAGTTTCAAAGGATGAAATTGGTCTGGATGGAATCACCTTATTGGCCTCTATCCATTGGGTGTCTCACTATTCCAATTTGATGAAAATAAAAATCTCATGTTTTCCTAGGGTTTGGCAATTTTTTGTCTAAGTGTTGAATTAGTAGTTTAAAAAGCTAGTTTCAAGTGCCCGCCAGATGATGTGTGTGTATCAACAATTTTAAAAGGTGACATGGATTTGTTCCTTGTTGAAGTGGTTATCCATCGATGCTTTCAATTTTTTTTATGACGATCACATGTGCAAGAAATTAACTTGCCAAAGTGAGAAAAAACGTGTTTTGCATATTAAGAACAAGTGAAATTTGGCTAGGTGTTAAAATCACAAGGTTAAGGGGCTATTTTGAAATTCCTGCCAAGAATTGTCCTTGTGGGTATAAATTAATCAGTTGAAATGAAATTGTTCCTTGTTGAAGTAGTTATCTAGTCATGGTTTCAGTTTACTTCCTGATAGTCACATGTGCAAGAAATCAACCTACAGAAGTAGGAAAAATATTGTTTTGCATATTAAGAACAAAAGAAACAAAAGAGGTCCAAATTCTGAAAAATGGCTTAGTGTTGGAAATTGGTCCAAGTGGCCATGGGAAATTTCCCACTGTACATCATAGGAGAATGATAAAAATTATCTAAAACTATCATGCTATAGCTTGTTGAAGAAGATATATTTCCATGGTCTCAGTCCTCAAAGAGGGTATTTTATAACAAAGTTAAAGGCCTGCCAAAACATGGTTCAAGTCGGTTTTTGTACCAGTGGTAGTAAAACTGCCCAAGTGGCCTCAGGAAAATGTTCGCCATAATTCATAGGTTAAGGTAAATTCCCGCCCCATAGTGTCAGGCTATAGCTTGTTAATTTGTATACCTAACCATGGTCTCATATTGTATTGAGAGTGTCTGAAAAGGAAGTTATGGGTTTTCCAAAACAGTGTTTCAGGCAGATTGCTCCAGTCTAGGAAAATGCAAAATTTGTCTAAGTATAAAATTACTGGTAAAAATTCCCGAGTGACCTCAGTAAAATGCCCGCCATTTCCTATGGTTGATGTCTTAAAATATTTTGAGGGTATGGGTCTCTAGATTGTTGATTGGTGCATCCAACCATATCATTTTTTTGTCCAAAGAGTCTCTGTAGGTGAAGATATTGATTTGCCAAAAGTGTCTCCTAGCTTGATTTTCACTGCTCTAGAAAAATGCCCACGGAGGAGAGAGAAAGAAGTTTCAAAGGATGAAATTGGTCTGGATGGAATCACCTTGTTGGCCTCTATCCAATGGGTGTCTCACTATTCCAATTTGATGAAAATAAAAATCTCATGCTACCCTAGGGTTTGACAATTTTTTGTAGTGTTGAATTAGTAGTTTAGAAATCTAGTTTCAAGTGCCCGCTAGATGATGTGTGTGTATCAAAATTTTTAAAGGGTGACATGGATATGTTCCTTGTTGAAGTGGTTATCCATCCATGCTTTCAGTTTTCCTTATGATGGTCACATGTGCAAGAAATTAACCTGCCAAAGTGAGAAAAAACTTGTTTTGCAAATTAAGAACAAGTGAAATTAGGCTAGGTGTTAAAATCACAAGGTTAAGGGGCTATTTGGAAATTCCCACCAGGAACAGAAAAAGAGTCTTTGGTAATGGAGATATTTTCCTCCCAAAACAGAAATTTGGCTTGTTTTACACCTTCTAGGAAAAATGCTCGCAAGTGTTGAAAAACCATTGTCATTGCATTTCATAAAACATCATTTCCAGAAATTTGGAGAGTAAACAAATCATTTTATATAATCACCATTAAATTCAGAATTCAAATGAATTTTAGATATCTTGGATGACATACCTTCAACCCAATGAAATTTTCAAAAGAAGTTTTCGCTTCGATGAATTTTCTGGAATTGCCTTTGCTGTGAGTTGTCTTGATGGCCAATGGTAAGGACAGATACAATGGCATGTTTTCGTTCTTTCATCACCATGCCAAATATCACTGCAAAAAAAAAATATTTTTGAAAAACATTCCCAATATTATTTCTTCCATGAATTTAAAAAAAAAATCATTTTCGGTTTAATTTCTTCCTTGGATTATTTTTCGATTCCCCGCCAAATGGAAGATCAGGTGTGAATGGTCAACCAATTTAAATTTAGGATAAGTTTCTTAGTTTATTACCAGTCATATCATGCTTAGGAATGGATGCTCCACAACTCCTATCACATAATTGCGCCACCGTTTTCTTAAATACGTAGAAATTAAAAACTATTTTACTTCAAGGTTTCACTCTTGGATTACGCTGGTTATTGAATGCGATTTAGAGTTTCAAGACTCTTACACCCACCTTCGCAGCTTCCTAAATCATGTTGAACCTGCATTAACTCTTCTATTTGCCGTAAAGTATCTCGATTTTCCAGGAAATGGTGCCCATTAAAATTTTTATGGCCACACACTTTTGCGATTAGTTGACTCACTCACCGTCTTCACAATAAAAAATATTATTTAATCAACCATGTGGAGAATTTTAACCAATAAAAAAATGGTATTTTTACAAAGAAAGCATCTTTTTGCATTGTTACTAATGAAATAGGATACGTGCTAGTTATGGGTAGAATGTTATGTCACCAAAATATTGCTCAAACCCATGATATTGCATAAATGGAGACGATGAAACAAAAATTGAATGCTACTACGAGACACATACATAATTTGTATCTCCAATTAACCAAATAAATATTTGTTATGCACCTTGAGGCTGCCAATCTTTGGTGCATTTATCGACTTAACCCAAACGATCATCATTTCAAAAATTGGAACTCAGACATATGCAATGTCAAGCTTCATAATAGCTGGGTTTACTCATAGTTTCAACTAAACCAATACTAGTTAATTGTCTGTATTTGTAATACTCTCTATTGATGATATCTAAACCTAGGTACATTGTACAAACCAACTGCAGGTGGGCTTGATCCATTCAAACTACTTGATTAACAATGCATTGAACCTAGATGATGCATTGAGCACATTTAATAGGAATGCTTCCACAAGCCATCTAAAGGTAGGAATAATATACAAATTGAGATTGCCAATGTTTGTTGCATTTCTTGGATACCCAAATTCTCAACCCAACTACATTCTAGAACCTAGGTACACTTGAATTTGATCCAGTCAAACTTTGTGTGTATGTGCAATGGTGTAATTAATGTAGATTGTGCACTAGGAATAATAAATAGGGAGAGTGCTACAATCCCTTCTAAACTTAGGATTGATGTGCACCTTCAGGTTGCCAACCTCTAGTGCATTTCTCAAGTACCTAAATGATCAACACCAGAAGAAAATAGAACACTACCACAAGATACATACAGAAGTTGCATATAAGCATTTTGACAAGAATCCAGACAAAATTCCACAATCTATCGCCGATAAGTAGCTCTAAATCTCTCACAAACAAAGCATTCACATTCCCATAGTTACAGACACAAAAAATTATCCATAAATCTTGAAAATTTTTAATTGTATTTGAAGAATTGCACTAAAGTTATTTTTACGATTTTTTCTGAAAAAAAGAAAAAAAGGGTTTTATTTTATGAAAATAAGCCCATTAAAAAGATATTAACGGTTCAATAAACTGAGCACAAGCCCCACATGAAATATTTGGGCGATGTTACCTAGCGAAAAATAAGAGACATAGAACAACATCCTCTCACCACTTGGAGTTTAAATCATTTAAAATCACATTTATTTACTAGCCTATGGGAAGGGAAAACTGTTAGAATTAGTTATACATTGTTATATTTGTTGATTGTACTTTACTTCCAAGTAAACTAGAGACACTTTATGGTGATAGGAATCTGCGGTAAGAATTTTTGAAATTCGACAAGTTTCGAACCTTTTAAGCAGGTTTATCATCAGGAGAACGAGATTCTCACCCTTTTTAGCACAAGAATGTGAGGGATAAATAATGATATTCAGATTAGGTCATCTATCCTTTTTTTTTAAGGTGAAGTCAGCTTATGTTTAGGGTTATGGTTTAAGTATTTGTGGATTTAATAATGTTTATTTACTAATGTTTATTTTGTAGTGTGGACTTTAGGTTTAAGTTATTAATATCTTGATAATAATGTATTATGACTTAATATTACATATTGTTTTAATAATGTAATGTTTAATTTAATAATGTAGTTAATGTTATAAATTACTTTATAGTGTGATTAATATAATGTATTAATGTAATTGCTTATTGAAATAATTCAAGTATCAAATAATTTAAGTATTATTATATTTAATTATTAGATTAGGTATTATTTATTTAGTAGGGTAATAATTTATTGTTTCTTTTTTATATTTTTGAGTTTTTGAATGACATGTTTTTAGGTTTTTTATTTTTATTTTTTAGGCCATCTTCACGATTGAAGTTTTTTCCGTTTTTTTCAATTTATATGGCTTCCCGAATTTTCCTTTTGTAGTAGTTAGGGACTATTGCTAAGACTTCTAAGTCTTCCAAGTAAATGTGATGTTTTGTGGTATGAGCGTGTTCCGTCATGGCATAGTTTTTAATCCTTTCATGTTGTAGATATGCACTGTGCTCTTTTAACCTAGTTGTGATTGATCTTCCAGTCTCACCTATGTAGACATCACCACACGAGCATGGTGTTTTGTGGACACCTTTTTGGTGTTTTGGATCAATGGGGTCTTTGGCTTTGTCAAGCATGGTCCTCAAAGAGTTTGGAGGAGCAAAAGCCACCCTTATGTTTTTCTTTCTTAGAATATTAGCAATTTTATCTGTAGTACCATGGATATATGGAAGGGTAATTTTGTGACAAGTTGTATCTTTTTCTTTGGCTTTGGTTTTGTTTCTTCTTATTTTCCGGATAACCTTATCAATTTCTCTTCCATTATATCCATTGTTCATGAGGGACATCTTAAGGTGCTTCAACTCTTCTCCCATGTGATCCATATCTGACATCCTCCATACGCGAGTTACTAATATGTTGATTATTCCAATTTTCTGGGCTGGATGATGGTGTGAGTCAGCGTGAAGGTATCTATCCGTATGTGTTTTCTTTCTATATACTTGGTGAGAGAGAGAGCCGTTAGGTTTCTTTGTGATAAGTACATCCAAGAAGGGAAGGGACTTTTCATCCTCCTTTTCTAAGGTGAATTTTATACTTTCACATTAATTATTAAGGTGCTTAAAAACTCATCCAACTTCTCATCTCCATGTGGCCAATTGCTAAAAACGTCATCCACAAATATGAGCCACCATCTTGGTTTATGTGGGAACGAGTTGATTGCGTTTTCCTCAAAATTTTCCATAAAAAGATTTGCCACAATCAGTGAAAGTGGTGAGCCCATTGCAACCCCTTCTATTTGTTCATATTTTTCCCCTCGAAAGTAGAAATAAGTTGACATGAGGCATATCTCAACCAATCGAGCAGTTTCAGGGTTTGATACTTTCTTGATGACCTCCACAGCACCATCAATTGGAATTTTTGTGTAAAGTGAGACGACATCAAAACTGTTTAATAGATCATTCTCATCCATCTTCCAATCCTTTATTCTGCTTACAAGTTGAGAAGAATATTTGATGAATGAGAAAGAGTTCCCAATCAAAGGTTTAAGAGTCTTTGCTAAGTATTTGGCAAGATCATACGTAGGGGATCCTATTGTATTGCCAATGGGTCTTAGTGGGATGCCTGCTTTGTGTATCTTTGGTAAGCCATATATGCGTGGCATGATCGTGCTTTTGGGAATGAGTTTCTTCTTGGAGACCTCATCTAAGGAAGATTTTTTGATCGCCATGGTTACCTCTCTTACAACCTTTTTCATTGGATCTTTAGTGACTTTTCTATAGCAACCACCCTCCAAGTGTTCGATCATCTTCTTTTGATAATCCCCAATTTTCATGATCACAGTCGCATTCCCTTTGTCTGCTTCTCCAAGTGTTCGATCATCTTCTTTTGATAATCCCCAATTTTCACGATCACAGTCGCATTCCCTTTGTCTGCTTTGAGAATCATAATGTCTTTCATGTCCTTGAGCTTTCTCAACGCAATGTATTCATTTCTGGTTATATTGTTCTTAGGAGGTTTAGCATTTTTTAAAACTATTGCACATTCCTGTCGTATGTCCGCCTTATTATTAGGTAGTCCCTTAATGGTATCCTCAATAGCGCAAATGATATTTTCGTGAGGAACTCTACGTGGGGCAAGGGCGAAATTTAAACCTTTTTGGAGGATTTCATTCATGCTTGTATCCAGCACAGTATCAGACAGGTTAATCACAAAGTTCTTCAGTTTAGAGGACGCGGGCTGTTGTTTATTCTTGAGTTTATCAAATTTTAGAGACTATTTTTCGCTGGATTTAGCCCTCTCTCTCTGCTTTGAGTGCGGTTCCAGCGTCAATATTAATCTAGAAGTCAATGCGCAGGTCCCTTGTCAAGGTTGTGTGCAGGTTGTACGATTTCTGGGACAGCGAGTCGAGTTCCCTTATACTGCACCTGATCTCTCCTCTAATGGTCGACAAACATAATTCTGTGAATGCGTGCTTGTGATTGTTTTTCAGGTGATGGTTAATCTTGGGGAAGCAGGGAATGATTTCGTGGTCATGACATCTCTTTAAGAAGCTTAAATCTGTTGTGCAATGGGAGATTTTTATTGTTGTGCTTTCAAAATGGCGGATCTGTCGTAGCATATCCCTTCCATGGAGGGTTGCGATTTGGTTATTCATAGTTAAGCCCACAGTATAGTATTATGGTGATAGGAATCTACGGTAAGAATTTTTGAAATTCGACAAGTTTCGAACCTCTTTTAAGCAGGTTCATCATCAGGAGAACGAGATTCTCATCCTTTTTAGCACAGGAATGTGAGGGATAAATAATGATATTCAGATTAGGTCACCTATCCCTTTTTCTTTTTGGGTTCCCCGCCAAATGGAAGATTGGGTGTGAATGGTCAACCAATTTAAATTTAGGATAAGTTTCTCATTTTATTATTACCAGTTTCTAAGCTTACCTACCCTGGTTGATAATTTAATTGAAGGTAAATTAATTAGTTATATATTTTACCTTACAATTAGCACTCATAAATATATGTTCTTGTATAATTGCTCAGATGTAGGTATCTATGATCAAATCTCGCTCCTTTTTCCATATCAAATGGATAAGTTGGATTTTGGTTTTAAATATCTTGGATATTTTTTGCAACCAAATTCTTACATGAAAGAGGACAGAAATTGGCTCCTTCAAAAGGTGGATAAGAGGATTAGTAATAGTAATTTTAGGAATTCCTTCAAAAGGTGGATAAGAGGATTAGTAATTGTAATTTTAGGTGGTTGTCTATCAGAGGTAGACTCATTTTAGCTAAATATGTACTTGAAAATATTCCGGTTTATTGGTTCTCCCTTGCTGTGGTTCCTGCTTCTATTATTAATAGTATCAGAAAGAGGATTTTCCACTTTATGTGGGTTGGTAATTTGGATGTCTCAAAAATTCATTTAACTTCTTGGGATAGTATTTCCTTGACAAAACATTTGGGTGGATGGGCCCTTAAGCATCTAGATTAGTTTAGTCAGGATTTGAGTGTTAAAAGTTTGTGGAGAGGGATGTTTGGAGATGGTTTGTGGAGCAAAGTTATTAAAAATAAATACTTAAAATATTTCTCTGTAATTCAGTGGATTCAGAATCCTCAAAAGCCTATTGCTAGTGCTTCTATAATTTGGAGGGGCATAATTCGAACTTTTCCAACTTTGGGAGGATGGGGGAGTTGGAAAATCGGTAGAGGCACTCGGGTTTTCATTAGTATTGATCCCTTTATTGGATCTGTAGGAAATTATAAGTTATCTGCTCCTTTGTTTACTCAACTTCATAAGATTAATATTCAGGTTCCGGCATAGGTAAGGCGTATAGATGGATTTGAAGTTTTCTCATCCTATTGGTACTTGGCCAATGACTTAGGATTATTGGAGGAGGTTGCTAATGAATGGAATGATTACATCATGATTTTGAGTAGAACTGGAATAAAATTATCAAATCAAGAGGACTTACTAGTCTGGGATTGGGTTGGTGCAAATGGAGTTCTCACATCTAAAAAGACATATGAGGCTATCACTATTAATGAGGGTATTTATAATCCGAAGTGGTGGGCGGAGGCGATCTGGAAATGGAAAATCTCTCTAAAAGTTAGATGTTTTATGCGGCTTTGTCTTGAGAATAAAATTCTCACTTGGGACAACCTCCTTAAGCAAGGATTCAATGGTCCTGGGATATGTCTCTTATGTAGGATGGAAGCAGAACCAGTCTCTCATATTTTTAATCAGTGCCATTTATTTAGATTATTTTGGCTTGACTTAATTGGTATCCTTCATCATCACGATGACTGGGTTTTATCAAATTTTCAAGACTATTTTTTCAAGTGGTTTCATTCAAAATTCAAGTTCAAAGACTTCCCCTATTTACTATTTGGGAGGTTTAGAAAGCGAGAAATATTTATATTTTTGAAGATATTAAGCCTTCAAGTTTCAATGTTTGTTTTAAAGTTATAAGTTCTTCCATGAGTACTTTAAATAAAGGTCCAAACATAAAAGTAGATATCCTAAGATGCCCTATGTGGAGGAAGCCATGTCTACTGGTTTTCTCGATGGTGTTCAGAAGGAGGCCCTATGTGGGGCCAGAATGGTTCTAAAGATTAAAAGAGATCATCAAGTTTATATGTGGATGGGTGTTGGTAATGGCACCAACACAAAGGCAAAAGTTCTTTCCCTTTGGGTATATTATGGTTCTCCCAGAAAATGGATATATTCAATATCAAGATTATGGGAGACTCGCGGGTAGTGATTGAATGGGTAGCTAGACTTTCTTGTCTATAGGTCATCCAACTTAATCAATGGGGTGCTAGAACTTGTGATTTGGCCAAATGTTTCCCCAATATTACATTTTCTCATATATACCAAGAATTAAATAGCCTGGTTGGCAATCTTTCGAAAAAGGCTATTAGGACTATGGATGGTTTTATTCACTATAAAGAACTTATTGAAAAGCATGTAGTGGATTCTGGATCTATATATGTCTTCTAGATTGCAAAAACATTTAGTCTTTTGTTGTAATATTTAGCTTTATTCTTGATGAAATTAGTCTTAACCATTGTCTACTGAGAAAAGTTTTCTTAGGACAGCTTTTTTGTAGGAATGTTTGAAAACTTTTCAACTCATTTGTTTTGACGGTGCATGAATTTATGCTAAGAACACTATGTAACTTTGAATCTTTCATGGATACAGTTTTTCATTTTGAAAATAAAAGGCTCAAGATCCCATAACTAGACGCTAGAATCTCGAGGGCGAGCAAATGACTGAAAATCTCCTCTACCGTTACATGACGTACTATTTTTTTTTTTTTTTTTTTTTTTATGTTTTGAGGTTTAACATTCCCCTTCACTGAACTTTTTGCCTAAATATATACCTGTCAATAATAACATTTTAGTGTTGAAATTTGGAAGTATGTATCAAGAACAATAACCAATGAAGCATTGGTGTAAGCGAGAAATAGATTTTTTTCCTCATACATCTCAATTTTTTGATCTAGAAATAGATCTATGTTTTATGTTCAAAAATCTTTTCTAATCCTTACCAGATTTGTTTGTCTCCTCCACGATCCCACTAGTTACCAAGCACATACATGATTTCAGTTTCCTAAATCAATGCGTGATTGATCCAGTGTTGCATTATTCTGACAATTAAAATAGCTAACTGTTATATGCCTTATGCCTTTTTCATTATTAATAATGGCGTTTAAAATGGCTAGCTTTTGTGTCGTTTGCATGCTTAGTAATAATGCTGTTTAAAATGGCTAGCTTTTGTGCCTTTTTTATCCTTATTAATAATGATAACACCATTTCGGGAGGCAATTGATATGTCTATTGAACTTTCCACTCACTAAACACATTATCTGTATGTATATTGGCTAAGATCTGTTCGAAATGGAAATAATTGCTCTGTCTTCATGAATTTCCACCTTTGGATGCCAAATGAATGCTTGATTGGGTACACACGGAAGATGATGAGCCCACGAAGTATTTAAATCCACCCCGTAGTACACGAAGTATTTAAATGACGATCATGAAGTTCAGAAATATCACCCAATGCTTCACTACGTTTTCCTCCCAATCCTCTCACAAACTAATAATTTTCCTTATTAGAAGCCTGAGTTTGAACGGGAAAACCGTAATTCCGTTCAAATTCTTCATCAATCTTCATGGCAAAACCGTAATCAGCTTGACACGAAGTGAATCCATGTGAATACTTTTGCAAATGTAAATAATCGGACTGGGTCCACTGGTATTTGTGAGTCTATTTTCTTGAATACTCTTCTAATCTAAATTATAATCCCAGATTCTAAGCATTCGATTATTTATAATTTTGCGGCCGAGTGATTAGACGCGGACGAATTCCGTTACTGCATTTCGGCTCGATTGTTTTTTAACACGGAATTTGATCTTTACAGTGACTGTAGTAATTGTATTTTGGTTGGATTGTTTTTTAACATGGAATCTGATTTACTGATTTTAATTACATTTATAGGTGTTTAGATATTATCTGAAATTTTGAACTATTTTGACTAAATCAACAAGATTAACCTAAGTGTAACAAGTGTACGATGGAGATTCATTTAATGGTCGTCCTATCTTGTTATGCTCAAATATATTTTGATTAAAATTTAAATAACTTTAAGTTAAGCAATCCATAAGAAGAGAAGTATGTTTATTAAATAGCATTTGTTTTTATGTTTATATTAATTGGTTTGATGTTTATGTTAGTTTAATATTTATATTAATTAGTTTAATGTTTATCTTTGTTTAACAATTAGTCATTTACAAAATTAAGTAGTTAACTACACTTATCATTATTCATTTGTGGCTGTACTAATTGTAATATTTATAGTTATACTAGTTATAATATTTGATCAGAGTGGAAAGTGTGGGATTTGGTCAACATCTATCCACTTTCAAACTCCATATAAGGCCTACCTCTTGACTCCTCTTGACTCTTAATATAATGACGTTTTGAACAAAAAAAATCTTCAACGTTATTTTTATAAAAATATTTACCCGTGTATCAAAACGTTTTTTAATATTTTTTCCAGTATTTGACAATCAAAATGCGGGGAGGGTAAATGCCTGTCAAATTCCAACTCTGGATAGGGCAGCCCTGGCCCAAAGTTCGAGTTGAACTGGAAAGGAACCATGGAAGAGCCCCTCGCTTGGAAATTGATGTATCTGTAGAGAGCCAATCAACAATAAAAAATTAGTTAAAAAAAAACAAAAAAACTAACCAACCTTAATTTTAGCCCAGGAGAATCAATCTGCCTTACTTGGAACTAATAAGTCCAGAATGGGTGAGTAGGTGGTAGGATAAAAGACAACCAAAACATCTTGTTTTTTTGGTTATTTTGGGATAAAAATTGGTTAAATTTCTTGTTAGAAATTGTTATTTTCACAATTTTGTAATTTTTGCAATCTAGATTATCTATTCTAGATTAATTACCCAATTTTAAAACTACTAAATTATCTAAATTAGACACTCCAAATAACGATTTGGACCAAAATTGATTCCGGCCAGTGGGAAGCATTTTGGTATCCTTATACAGCTCCAGAATGGGCAGAAGATGTCACCGACATCCATATTAAAGCAATAATGGGTCAAATTGTGGCTTACGAAAGGCACTACATGTGGGGTTGGGAGTGATACGTACCCTTTATCTTGAAAGGACATTTTATAGCTGTTAATGCATAGCGTCCCTACCAAATGTCACATGTGGTGATTATGAGCTATTCTAGTCGATGTTACATTACGTTCTTGTTTCAGCAAAAAGTCCTTATAGCATAACACTAGCGTATCAAAGCAAAGCTAAGAAATAACATGGCAGGAATTCAAGGTCTTATAAGTTCAGGCAGCATCTGCATCCGTTTGCTTCTTTCACTGTATCTCCTCCTGATCCTGATCATTGGAGCAGGCTCTGGTTCTTGTTCTTGTTCTTCAAGGATAGATCGAACCATGTTTCCAAAAGATTTCAAGTTCGGTGCCGCCACATCTGCTTACCAAGTTGTTCCTTCCCTGAACCAATCCTCGCACCTTCAATATAATATCCACTATATTCTGCAGCAGATTTCTTGTTATTCACTTTGACAAATTAATTCTGTTTGATTTACAGGTGGAAGGAGCTGCCCGCGAGGGTGGGAGAGGCCCCAGCATTTGGGATACCTTCTCCCACACCCCAGGTTTATGTTCAATCCATCCATACATGAACGTTAATCCCTACGCCTTTTTATTTCGTTATTCTCATTGACGTAATGGGGATGTTAAATTTGTTAATTATTGTTATGCAGGTAAAATTGCAGACGGAAAGAATGGTGATGTTGCAGTAGATCAATACCACCGTTACAAGGTAGAAATATTAAAATTATCATCAGTATTTTCTTTAAGTTGGACATTAATTTTTTTCAAGAATTAACATATCTCGGGTAAATTTTTTGGCACTCTTGAGCAATGATCGCTGAGATATCTCTCGGCTATTTTTTTGCACTCTTTGGCACTTTCTCATGAGTATGGCAAGAAGTAACGAGTCAGACCTCCTGTATAAAATTCAAAACACTGTAACTAGTTCACCGAGCTTATAGTGAAACATTATATATTAATTTTTAATAGAATTTAAATTATTTGAAATGATTTGCAGGAAGATGTTCAACACCTGAAATATCTGGGAATGGACGTTTATCGTTTTTCTATTTCCTGGTCGCGTATTTTTCCCAGTAAGTAGTAGAAATACAATTTTTCTATTTTCGATGTTCATCTCCTTCCATAATTCTCTAAATTTTTTTATTAATTCTTTTTTACAGAGGGCTCTCCCAGACATGGAGGAGTGAATCAAGAAGGAATCGCTTATTACAATAATCTCATAAATGAGCTTCTCAGAAATGGTATCACTTCCGAGCCCTCAATTGTATATAAGACTTGTTAGTTATCCTGGATTCGAAACAAATTTAGTGAGAAATGAATGAATGAACTTAACAAAGAAATATTTAAAATCAAGATAAGAAGTTTAAAGTTGGGACAGTATGTATAATCAGGAAGTGTTTTTCATCTATAAATGAGCTTCCGTTTCTAACTGTTATGTTATTTCTTTCAAAATCTATATATAGAGAGTGTTCAGTTAATTGATTAAACCATCAGGTTTCGTCATGCCGTTCACAGAAAAAATATTTAAATCAAAAGGAACTATTAGTTTGGCAAAAATTTGTTGGAAAACAAACAAACATATATATATAAACAAACTTGTATATGGCCTTTGCATTGCAGATATAGAGCCTTTCATTACACTGTTTCATTGGGACTTACCACAGGCTTTGGAGAACGAGTATATGGGATTCCTCAGCCAAAAAGTCGTGTAAGATTCACTGATCATGTGATATTTCGCTTAGCTCTTTCGAAACATGGAAATACATGTTTAAACATTTTCTTTTCCTTTCAGGGAGGATTTCGGCTTATTTGCAGAAGAATGCTTTCGAGCTTTTGGGGACCGTGTGAAGTATTGGGTAACTGTAAATGAACAGCTTTTCTTCTCATATTTTGGCTACGATATTGGGATTGAAGCTCCCGGTCGATGTTCCCCTGGATTTGGAAACTGCACAACCGGCAATTCTGCAACAGAGCCTTATGTTGTAGCCCACAATATGCTTCTTGCACATAGCGCCGCTGTGAAAATATATAAGACTAAGTACCAGGTATTCAGAATAGGGGCTCTGTACCAGGTTATGCTTTCAACAAGAAGATATTGTAAAGTTAAAAATAAAATGCATTTGATATGGTCATGTGTTGAACAACAATAATGAAAATAAAATGCAGGGAAAGCAAAAAGGTTCGATAGGTATCGTACTTACAGCGAGCTGGATGGTGCCATTCTTTAAGTCATCGCTGGATCAAATGGCTACTCAGAGAGCAATTGATTTCAGGATTGGATGGTATTGATTTCAGGATTGAGTTCAGTCGAATTTTAATTTTAATTTTAATTTTTTTATGATTCTAGTTCATATCATTTTGGGGATAGAAATCAATTTTCTTAACCCTATTGCGTATTAAAGGTCAAAGCAAAGAAGCTAATGCTTATCTTATCCTTTATTTTCTTTTAATTCATATTAATGAAATTGTTCTAAATTGCAACAAGGTTTCTGGATCCATTGACTTCGGGAAAGTACCCTGTTTCCATGAGAAAGTTAGTTGGAGCACGTTTGCCTCGGTTTACTAGTCGGCAGGCACAAGAGCTGAAAGGCTCATTTGACTTTCTTGGTTATAATTACTACACAACATTCTTCACAGTCAACAATCCTCATCCACCAAATCCTCGCCATACGGATTTCGTTCTGGATGCCCAGGCTAATATAACGTGTACTATTGCAGGCCATCCATTTTAATACCATTTTAATGAAACAACTTATGCTTACCACTTACATTCATTCTGGTTAGAATATATTGATATTAATGCAGTTTATTGTCTGTGTTTCAGATGAAGTTAACGGAGTTTACATTGGAACTGAGGTAAGCCCATCTCAACGTGTATTTTCTTTTTCGAAAGTTAATGGATTACTTTAACGACATAAATTTGACAGAAATTAAGTTCAATTGATTAGCTTAATTTGTTAGTAGGTATTCGGGATTCCAATCCCTTGGAAAATAATTATACTATATTGGCCTGTTTGCAGGAAGGAGTCTCCACTTACAGGTCTTATCCAGCGGGAGTAAAGGACATAATAAACTATACAAAGCACCGTTATAACAACCCTCCTATATACATCACCGAAACTGGTACTTCAGCCTAAACACTTACTTAACAAGAATAGAGATTTATATTTTCTTTCAAAGATCTGAATTTGGAGGGAATGGATGATTAAGGGAATGAACATGTATATAATTTCAAACAGGATATGTTGATTTTGACAATGGAACAACTCCTCTGGAGCAAGCATTAAACGATTCCCAGCGAGTGATCTACCATTCAGAGCACTTATCAGAACTACTTCAAGCTATAAGGTAGGCCGATATTTATAATTTAATTATTAATATGTATATATTGAGGAGTTTCTTATACTGATGTACTGTTTGACTGGTAAAAAAACATAATAGCGAGGGAGCTGATATTCGAGGCTATTTGGTTTGGGCGCTCTTGGACAACTTTGAATGGGCGTCTGGATATAATTATCGATTCGGTTTATATTATGTGGATTACATGGACAATTTGAAAAGATATCCGAGGGCATCTGCGCATTGGTTCAAGGGCATCCTCAAACCGGAGAAGAATTTGTGTTGTCAAAGCCAGCAGCCACACCAGCCACTATAAGTTCAGTTGGTTGGTTTATGGATTGAGTATGGTGGTATAAATAATGATTCATTTTATAATGTTGTATGTAACATTTATCATATAATTTGAATTTTCAAATTAGACTACACACTCTTGGTGGTTATGCTTGATTTGTGTGTATTGAAATAAGATGTCTTATCTAAATTAAGGACATTTGTATCCAATATTTATGTTGGTTTCTTGTAATCATTCTAAGCAATATTATCTTCTTGATCAATTTACTTGTGTGTAAATTTTAGGATGTATGTTGTCAAACTCTAACTTTGTTATTAACTTTTAGGATATATATTATCAAATTCCAATAAAGGTGGGAAATGTGAAAATAGAGTTTGGAACAGGGAAGTATATGCTTTAAAACTTAAAGTAGAGTTGGAGCTCGAAGGGAAGTAAGGGTTGTTGGGAGCAAGGGTTTAGTCACAAATCCAGAGTCATGTAGGAGGTGGCCACTTATATAGCTCGGTATAGAAGATATACTCTGGCCTGAATTCAAAAGGAAATAAATAATATAAAGGAATGGGTTAAACAAGAGAAGGATGTTGTTGGTGAGGAGGTGATTCAGTGGGAAATGGCTCATCGGCTTCCTAATGTAAGGACTTTTAGAACCAAAGATATGAGATACTTCAAGGTGGTCTCACTATACTAGAAAATGAAATGAAATCTTTGTTAGGGAAGGGTTTCATGGACAATGTTCATGAGGAGTGTAAGGAAATCCTCCTTCAGCTTGACGAGATCTAAGAATGAATGCTAAGATCAATTTGATAGAAAAGACAACCACATGATTTGAGTTTGTAGGGAAAGTTGCAGTCACCAAGGCCAAGGATCAACCATTAGCTTCAGCTTAAGAGGTGTTGCTAATATCAATTTCTAATGATGGTTATAAATCCTCTTAGTCTTCCCAGGGAAAATGTTTGTTTTTCAATCTATTGTTATGTTGTCAATCCTAGGTTTAGGAGAATTTTGGATAGGTTCCTTAAAAACATTTCCAACAAAAACTTAAGGGTCCTAAATGATAATCTCTTGTCTTGTGAATGGTTGGGTTTCCTAAGTGGTCAACCAATGATTTAAAAGTTTCTACTTTTCTTTGTTTAATACAATCAGTTTAGCTTAAAAAAAAAATCCAAAGTATATATGTATATATTCAAACTTTGCATAGGGAGCAAAAAGTTTCTATACATACACATCGATGTTTATGAGAATATTTCTTTGAAAATTAAGCAAAGGAAGAATATATAAGGAAGTAGCCTAAAATTTTGCATCTTCTTTTCAAGTTAACTAATAATTATACACTTTTGATTTATCCAACTTAAATTCAAGTTTTTTATATCAGGGATACAAATTGTTGATCATGTATCTACAAAGTTTTCTCATGAAGTTTTCTATATCAGGGATACAAATTGTTGATCATGTATCTACAGAGTTTTCACAAGGCCCACGTGGATTTGAGCACAAATATAATCATTTTCACTTCTAGTTCATTTGGCACCTCATCACACTGATCCTCCCAATCATTTATTATCAAATCCTCAAACACACCACATCCATCTTCCTTGTGTGGTGCCTAACAAGCTTTGCAACAAGGAACAACAACAACAAAATTATTAATCTTAAAATGGTTTGGAACACTTTGATCCTCACATCATTATTTGGTAAGAAAGGCCTTCATTGTTGTTGTTCCCAAAGATGGAAAGGAAAAATGGTTGCTCGGTGATTCCTTGTTGAATCCTCTCCATCGTAATCACTTTGTTACTCAAGGTTTGCATAAAACCTAAAAACTTGTCAAAGTCTTTGATCATGTGCTCAAGTTTACGTTTTGGAGGTTCAATGAGTGTGGAATCTATCACAACTTTTCCCTTCTAATTTTGTGATCTTCTAGACTCATGAACTTCTCTTTTCCTAGCTGCATTGAGATTCCTGTAAATCTTGTGCACCCACCCAATCTATATCTTTACCCTGGAGTAAAAAACCAAAATCTGAAGTGAAAGTATTAATAAAATACTAGAGCAATGACATCACCTAGGTGTATTGTCTAGGGAATCTGGTTCAAGGTCCTAGAAAATTGGGAATTCAATTCTTGCACCGTGACATTCTCTTTATTTTGTATACTGGTCATCTCATCCAACAAGAAGCGATTATCATCCTTTTCACCCCCACATGTCCATACATTCCTTTTTAAAGTTTATCCAACTAGCAATGGGCAGGGATTTGTGCCCGGATTCTCCGCCAGGCATTGAATAGAGTCATTTCAAAAAATAGAATACAACACAATCCATGGGAGGGAGAAATTTGGGAAACTCTTCTCTTCTGGATAACGAAGAAGAAAACAAAAATAAAGAAATAGTGATTGCTCCGATCGATCCAGATTGTGTCTCCCTACATACGCTTATAACAAAGTTGTAAAGCAGAACGCTCGCATCCCACCTCTCGGATAAGTTATTTTTTTATAAAAACGATTTATCATTTAGAATTATTCTAAATTATTAATTATGAAATGGTTAACAGAAAAGTAAGCTTAGTCTTTACTTATTATGAATTTATAAAGTATATTTTATAAAATAAAAAGATTTAGTGTAGGCATTTAATGTAGTGAATTATAATGACATAGAGTTGTCAACAACCACATAATCGAAAATGACCACTATCAAACCACCTTATATTAAATTGTGTATTCTCTCCCATTCGAATGCGAGACTAAAAAATGGAGGAATAAAATATCTATAAATGTGAGATATCTTTGAGTTATTTTTTCAAAGAAAATATAATTTATTATTAATAGAGGAAATAGTAAATAGAAGCATACAATCTATCGGCAAGTAACAACCGAGCATATGTCACATAGGGCATAACCCACTATAGCAAATAATAACAAGACAATATCAATGAAGATCAAATGGGGCAGCAATCAAACAACAACTGCCCCCAATAGACAAGTAACAACAGAGAATAATATCAGATTGTCACCGAAAACCATAAACCAAAAAATAGCAGGCATGTGGCCAAGTCCATAGTAACTATCGGGACATACCCCAAAATAGTAAATATTGATCCAATAATATACTAAACAAAAAGAGTGGATATCACCACAAGAGCCAAAAATCCAACAGGTTGTTGGAGTCCAAGATCTAAATACCTGCACATAACATATAGATCGCATAATATAAATAGGAATTTGCCAGCATAGAGAAAATAAACCAAAAATTAAGACTGTGATCAGTGCAGATCCATAGAACCATGAGTGAAGAACATGTCGTCATGCCACTCATCCCATAAAATGAGCCATTCCGGAGAAGATAATGCCAACTTTGAGAGTAAATCAACATCTAGGTTGCATTCCCTCTAAATATGGACGAAATGGATGTGTTCAAAGACATTAATAGTCGACCGAATTTCCTCCTTCCAGTATGATAGAAGCAAAACATCGAGGGGAGCAATATCCAAAGCCCATGAAATGATGGATAAAGAGTCCCCCAACACCAGCAGGGACGAAACCAATTGGCGCCTAGCAAAAAATAACAACAGGCAAAGAGCACCGAGCTCACTGCATGTGTTTGTGCTAGTGCCCGTATTCAACCAGATACAGAAGTAACAAGTGTTGGATACATACAAAACCACAACAACACCACAAGAACCTGATCCCAAATCCGCAGCACCATTGAAAAATCCACAAGGATAGACCAAGACCAGCGGGTTCAAGCGACGACATGCACGAGACAGTAGTCGATTCGGTTTGTCAAACAATAGCTTGTACTCAGAAAAGGCCGCAAAAGTCTTGCCACATGACAACTCTAGATTTGGAATGGAATTTTCAAATATACAGTGATTCCGAGCCTTCCAAACCTCCCAGACCATAAAACATGGGAACTCGCCCATAGTAGACGAACCAATAAGCCACGAGCCCAGGTAATCCAATAAGGTAGTGGAATGCCAAGCAGTAGACCTACCAACAGAGGAACAAATTAATCGCCAAAGATCTTGCACAAATCTACAGTGAGAGAAGATATGATCCACTGATTCTTCCTGGGAACAACACAGTGTGCACCGACTTGGACCAGTGATACCACGATGACAGAGGTTATCCCAAGTTAGAATCCAATTGTTCAAGGCCAACCAAATGAAACATTTGACTTTCAGTGGGATGCCAAGTTTCCAGATGGCCTTTTTCCACCACAGCCCAGGATTAATAAAATCTGCAAATAACGATTCATAGGAAAGTTTAGCAGATACAGTGCCATGAGCAACGTCCCACGACCAAAATTTTTTATCAGTAATATCAGACAGATGAATATTGCCCCAACTCAGATTCCTGGTGTATTCAGACCATTCCAAACCCAGACTTCCCCGAAGACCCAATTGTTGTGCAGAAATCAAAGTGGAGCAACGACCCCCAACCAACTGCAGGATAGATGCATGCGAGAGAGTGAACAAACCATTTGCATGTAGAAAATATATAAGGATCGGAGATAGAAGATAAGTAGTAGAACCCCCAAAGATAGGATCGACCCCCAATCGAATCCCCCAGCCATTACCAGGAAGCCATGAGAGCCAGCCAACAATTAAAGAGAAAGAACCAAGTAACCCATTCCAGATATTAGAAACACCGACCGTACCTAGTTGTCCCCGACGGAACCAATCAACCACATAAATTGATTTTAAATATTTTGCTCTAATGATCAGGCACCAGATCGAATCAACAAAGAGGGCTCGCCATAAACTTTTAGCATGAAGAGCAGCCACAAATAGTTCCAAGTTTTTAATATCCCATCCCCCCAGCTCCCAGGGGGTAGCCAGAGAGCACCAACCAATCAGATGAAATTTTTCCTTTTCAGCTCCCCCCGACCACAGGAAGCTGAAAAACTTCCTCTGCAACCGACGAATAATAGACTTGGGAATTTTACATAAAGAGAAAAAGTAAACCCCCAAATTCTGGAGCACCGACTTAGCCACCGTAAGTTTGCCACCCAAGGATAAATACCGCAAGCTCCAATGTCCAATCCTTTGGTCGAATCTCCGTAGCAACCATGACCAATACATAATATGGTAGTTGGACGGCTTAATAAAGAACCCCAAATATTTGGTACCACTAGACACCATCTTAACTTCAAATGGAAGAATCATACCAATCTCAAGTTTCACATTGTTATCCATATCATGATTCAGGAAACATGACTTTAAATAGCTGATCAACATCCCAGATACATTACAGAATTGGTCTAGGATTTTCTTATACTGCAACCATTCCCCCAAAAGACCCAAACCAAAGAGAATAACATCATCCACAAAGAGAGTATGGGTGACCAAGATACCTGCAACCACCTTTATACCAGTGATGGAGCCATCCCGCCTGGCTTTGTGCATGGAGAGACTTAGTCCTTCAATAACAAGTAGGAACAACAAAGGCGAGAGAGGACAGCCCTACCGAAGGCCTCTAGAAACCTTAAAGAAATCAGTAGGCTTACCGTTTATAAGCACAACAAAGTTCACTGAAGTTACACATGCCATGATCCATTTCATTACCTGCCAAGGTAAGCCAAATTGAATAAGAATCAACCTGACAAAAGTCCAGTCCACACGATCATAAGCCTTCACCAAATCAAGCTGGAGAATCAGAGCATTGAGATGTCTTTGATTAATACTATGAAAAACTTCTTGAGCCACCCCCATCACATCCAAAATCTACCGACCCTCTAGAAAACCAGATTGTTCAGCCGAAATAAATTTCGAAAGAGTAGGTTTGATCCGCCGCGCAATGATCTTGGAAATAATTTTATAGACCAAATTACATAGAGCGATAGGTCTGAATTCATTGAAATTCTCCAGATGTGAGGATTTGGGAATAAGTGCCAGATATGTGGAGTTGAGTGCCCCATAAACCAGTCCCAACCTCCGCGACTCATCAACCACAGCCTGCAGATCCGCCCCCATAATGTCAAAGAAGGTGATAAAAAGTTCCACCGTCCATCCATCCGGACCAAGACTTTTGTCCTTGTCAAAACCCCTCAGAGTAATATCAATATCCTGAAGAGATATTTCCTCAAAAATTTTGACCCCATCCTCATCAGAGAACATTCGAGGGTATTCCTTAATAATCTTAAATTGCTCGATCAGGGAGGTAGTTTTGGGGTCACAGTAGATATCCTGAAAATGGTGAACATCTTCCACCTGTAAATTCGACTCACATACAATACGCTGACCATCATGATCATTTAAATCCCATATAGTATTATGGATTCTACGACAGTCAGCGAATTTGTGGAAGAACTTTGTATTCAGGTCACCAGATTTAATCTAGGAAGTACGACTCTTTTGTCGCCACGTTTCCTCCTGGATGAGAATAATTTTAAGTTTCCTTTCCTCCAGGAGGGAAAGTCTGGATCGGTCCAAAGGTAGAAGACCATTTATAAGAGAAAGTTTTAATAATTCCCCAATCTCTTTTTCCACTAAGATCAGCTCCGCAGCCAACTCAGCCTTTTTCATCCTCTCCCAGGCGATCGTGAGACCCTTCAAAGATTTAAGTTTCTCACCCAACTTATCCGTAGTAGATCGTTCCATTGATACATCAACATGGGCCCAATGATTTGTAACCAGTAACCTGTATGCTAGATCCAACAACCAAACTGAATTAAATTTAAAGGGATATGATTGCGTGGGGGCCAAGTATTCAAATTGAAAGAGGATAGGTAGATGATCACTGATATGTATATGGTCAACCCATGAACGATAGCTCTGAAAACAGTCCAGAAGGGATTCCAAAACCAAATAGTGACCAATATGTTTAGAAATCTAGGCCCCATTCTTTCTTCAATTTGACTAGGTAGGAGCCAACGGATGGGGGACCGGATCGATCACTAAATGATATGTGGAGAATAGATTCCTACAATAGTCCCCCAGCAGATCCATTTTTGCAGTAGGGCCCCAAATTTCCTCAGCACCCCAGGAGAAATTTAAATCACCGGCAAGTATCAAGTTTTCCAAGGCTAGTAATTGACCCAAACAGGCTAGATCCCAGAAAGCTTCGCGATCACAATAGGGGCCAGAGCAATTCACAATATTGATAGACTTGTCATAACCTTTGAAGTTACCAGATAGTTAGATTCCCAACGAAATGTTAAAAGGACTTAATCGTAGAACCCTTGGATTCCAGGCGGCCAGTAAACCACCAGAGAGACCAGCCACATCAACAGTACACATCAGCCAGTCAGGTCTAATTTTATAGAAAAAGGAGCGTGCCTTCTCCCCACAAACCATAGTTTCTTGTGGGAAGACCAAATCCGGATTGATAATATGAAGAGCTCTTTTGAGGGCCAATTGTTTGGGTAGACCCCCCACCCCACGAATATTCAGAGAGAAAAAAATAATTTAACGACCCTTGGCTAGGGCTTTGATTCCTCTAAGAGCCCTGGTTTCAAGAGATGCGGGACAAACATTCGTGACAGGAGAGACAACCCCATCCAATGGAGTAACTTTCTTATTCTTACGAGCACTACGTGTCTTAAGTGGAGAGAAATCAACAACCAAACCACCCGACCGAGCACCCTTGTCAATTTGATGAGCACCCAAAGATGTAGAGGGGATAGAATCAGGCGGAAGGACCTGTGTCGAGTCAGTCTTCAAAACCGAAGGCCCCAACTCCAGCACATCTAAGTTAGTCCCCAAGTTGGACTTGTCAAGTGCATGGTTCTTGTAGTAGACAGGAATCAAGGCTTTTTTTACCATTTCACAATAGGAAGGCATCTGGAGGACATCAGAAAGGGACGAGGGTACAGAAGAGTATTTGGAGGACAGGGCCGCATCAGGACATGACTCAACCCTCCTACCACTCTCAACAAAATCCAGGATAACCACTGGTATATCAGAGTCAGATGAAAGAAGGATGGCCGAGGCCGGAGAATGGGACGTGAAGGGAAGGCCGACTCATCCGGGGAGACACCCAGTTCATCCGAAAGTCCAAGGGAAACATTATCGGTATCCGAAGTATTGGAGGGAAAAGGAGAGACATGATGATGACCAACATAATTTCCATTATTCAGCTCTAATGAGTTATTGAAATACATTTCCAAGTCATTTAATGAATGAAAAAAGGAGGGGCCATTGACTTGTAACTTATGCATCATATCCGATGCCTGACCACCAGGAGGGGGCAATTTGTTGGAGAATCCATCCATGCCACCATTCTCATCAAGGTCCCGTTCAATGCCCTCATCAAAAGACCACATCGGCTCCACACCAACAGGTCGTCTGTAAGACGAGCCCTTCTTACACTGATGCCATAAATGGCCGACCTCCTTGAATTTCGAGCACCAGAATGGTATGCCCCAGTAATCAATAACCTGGGCTAGTTTACGGCCTCTCCAGTCAATGTGCAACACATTAATCAACCCCAAAGAAATGTCTACCTCAACCAGTAGACGACCCATATGACGGTTGAAACCTTGAAGATGGTCATCCTCAACATGTAGAAAATGACCCAAACTATTCCCGATAGCTTCGAATGCCCCACGGTTCCATAAAGCCAAGGGTAGACCGGGAAGTAGTACCCAAAGATGCTGAAAGTGAACAGTAGCCCATTCCGGGTCAAAATCCGTCTGCCATCGTTGCAGCATCAAGCTTCCCGCCTCGTACAACCACAATTTATCCAGGATGTGGGAAGAATGGGACTCCTTCTCAAATTTGAACCCATACCAGCCGCGTGCCAATGCAAAAAACCTTTGGAGTGTAGCCCACAATCAGACCCCATTGTTGTGTAACCCATCCCACAATGTCCTTACGCTTCATAGCATAGCAGGAGAATTTTCCCACCAGCATTGTCATGTTAGAATTGACCAACTCATCCAGTCCAATATCCCGGCCCATTGTGAGCCAAACCTCTCTCGACCGACAACACCACTTCTCCAGCAATCTCCGGGAGGACCTCAATGAGCCCAGAAGAGGAGCACCCTGCACCGATCGCGGCATAACCTGCTCGATGTCCACCGAAGGAAGAGAGACCAACGGATTTGTCGAGGTTTCAGTAAATGGCAGGTGTCCCTTTCTTGAAACATGTCTGCCATGCGGCAGTGAGTGTCGTTCCCCCAACACAAGGGCCCGTTTCCCTTTGAGGAGATCCCAGTAAAATGAGTATGGTTTCATAACCCCTGCTCCTTCCATCCAAAAATCCGTTGTCGTCGGGGATTAAGCGACTGGAATGGAGGGAACTGGCATGGGTTCACCCATGAGAAAGTCACAAAATACTCGATCAGAAAACCACTTTCAGTTCTGGCCAGAAAACCACAAAATATGGACCTGAGAAAGTGGGAGCCCTGACAATGATTCGCACCCACAACCCACAACCGACAGGGATGGAAGCTGATAGTTCACGGGACCGGTGAGGGAACTGTCCCCTAAAGAAGAATCCGTCCAAGGCACATCACGAAACCACACGCCCCAAAATAAACCACTAATATTAAAACGGGACCGTCACCTATCTGTTTGTTGGTTCATGACACCGACCGCAACCAAGCTCCCCCGATATCCAGTCGCCCGTGACCTCAAAACCCTAGTTTCCCATCCAAACCCTAGCATCAAGTCAATAGATATCTTTGAGTTATACATACTAAACTAAAACTACCTAATTATTGTTGAAATTAGCAAACGATTGGTCATCGCTCGATGTCAAAATAGTTTTTAAACTTTATTTCATAACTGGGTAAGAAAAAGCGACTGTTTTTGAAGAAGAAAATTAGGAATGTACTTTGTTATTATAAAAATAAAAAAGTACTGCTCCATAAAGAGTAATCAAAATAAAATAGAAACAATATTTATGTTCAACATCCACCATCAGATACATATTCAAGAACAAAATTTCAGGAGCCCATCTTAGATATCATTCCATCTAGAAAATACTTTAAAAAAACTACAACATCCGAGAACCAAAGAAATATTTAATCATGAAAGAAAGGAGAAGATCCAAAAGATTCCAGCTGCTTATCAATCCACTCTTCCCAAATTAGATGTCCATTCTTCTCAATGAGTGCTTCCTTGGACAAAGCATCAATTGCATCATTCAATTCCCTATAAATGTGATCGATGGTCCAATAGAAAGTGGATAGAAGAGACTCAATTCTCTGACACCAATGTTGAAAAGATAGAGATTTAAGCCTATGGGTTATTTTTACCCAATTCAAAACCATCAAAGAGTCTCCATATATTTTTAGCGTGTCCACACCAAAAGAAGTAGCAATTCTGAGTAGACACCAAAAGTCCAGTAATTCTGCCACAGAGTTAGTACCAACACCAATATTTAGCTTGAACTTGAAAAAGTGGTTGCTTGTTGATGATCAAATGTATTCCAGCAACACATTTTCCATTTAATGCCGTGTTGGGTATGTGTTATATTCTTTGCATGTATGTGGAGGGGAGAGTGCGCCTGTTAGCGGCATGCCTGACGATCCCTCCAACACCTTCATGGAAATAGTCGTTAGGTCGTTTCCGTTTCGGTTATTTTGGGGGAATTTTCTAAAAATACCTGCAGAATGTTGCGAAATACCTATATTGTATTGTGAGTGATTCATAATGATTGATGAGAAAAATAGGAGTGGTGGCTTCAAGGTTTGTTGGTTTTACTGGTTAAGGGTTTCCAGGGTAAATCTCTATGTACTATGTGTGAATGTTGTGGTGTAATCTATGTTTTGCTTAAAAGAATCAGTATGCTTTGCTTCTCTGCACAAGTTTAAAAATTACACGTGGTGTCAGAGCTTGATTATTTGGTTTCAGGGGGATTCCTATGTTGCTAAGGGTTTGACGCAGTTGATAGATCTTGGGTCTGTGATAAACCTAGGTTCAATGGGAGCTTTGCAGCTTTGATTTGTGCATTGAAAGAGAATGGCGAGCAGTTCAAGAATTGAGATCGATAAATTTAACAGCCATAACTTTGAGCTATGGAAGCTCAAAATGGAGGATCTTCTTGTAGATCGAGAACAGTGGATTGTTGTGGATTTGGGTACACCACCCACAAGAACGTCGAAAGAATATTGGGAGAAATTAGATAGAAGAGTGAGGCCTACAATCCGACTGTGCTTATCAAACTCTGTGTTGTTGAATTTATCTGTAGAAGAGACCGCGGTAAATATTTGGGAGAAACTAGGGAGTTTGTATCAATCAAAATCCCTTGTAAACAAGTTGTTTCTGCAAAAGAAATTGTTTCACCTCGAAATGGATGATAATGACATAGTGACAGAGCATCTGAATGTCTACAATACTCTAGTAAGTCAAATAACCTCTGTTGGCATTAAAATGGCTGAAGAAGATAAATGTATTACATTATTGTGTTATTTGCCAGATTCCTGGGACAACCTAATTGTAGCAATTGGGAGTGCTAATCAAGCGACTTTAAAATTTGATGAAATAGTATCATCCCTACTATTAGGAGAGATCAGGAGGAAAACCATGGATACTCATAGCATGGATGCCTTGTCTGTGAGAGGTCGTCCCTAGGAGAGAAACAAAAATAAGGGATCTAGGGGGACATATAAATATAAGGGTAGATCTAAATCCCTAGGAAAATTGATAAGGAAGTGTTGGAAATGCAGTAAAGCTGGACACTATAAAAAGGATTGTAGATCTAAGAATGTTGAGAAAGGAAAGGGATCAGAGGATACCTCTACCGCAGAGGCAAAGACTTCCTTAGAAGAAGGATGGGATGTGTACCTAGCTTCCACTGGTAATCATTCAGAACGTGATATATGGTTGATTGACTTAGGTGCATCATGGCATATGGCCCTTCATAGGGAGTGGTTCTGTGAATATGAAAAGTACAATGGAGGTGATGTGTTCTTGGGAGATGATTCACCAGCCAATATCATTGGGCGTGGTAGAATCAAGTTGAAACTCAAGGATGGAAGGATTATAACTCTCCCTGGAGTACTACACATTCCAAATCTAGTGAGAAACTTGATATCTGTTAGAAAGATGGATATTGCAGGTGTAAATACTGTGTGTGGAGATGGTGGTAGCAAAATGGTTCGAGGATCAATGGTATTGATGAGGGTAGTTCGGTATGGAAATCTGTACAAACTATTGGGAAGAACCATCATTGGTGAATGTAATAGTTCAGTTGTTCCTGAGGGGGGAGATACAGAGGACAGAACCCTAACTGCATTAGGAGGAAAGAAAATGCTATGGCATCAAATATTGGGGCATATCAGAGAAAAGGGTCTTAAAGCATTACAAGGTAAAAGTATGGTTGAAGGTATGCCTGTTTGCACTCTATATTTTGCTTTCTGTGAACATTGCGTATATGGAAAACAAAATCGAGTAAGATTTGCATCTAGTGCTACAAGAGCAAAGGGAATTTTTGAGTTAATACACAGTGATGTGTTTGGACCTGTGCCTATTCCATCACTAGGTAGATCTATGTATTATGTTTCATTTATAGATGATTTCTCAAGGAAAACATGGATTTATTTCCTTCGAAATAAATCTATAGTATTTACAAAGTTTAAAGAATTTAAGGCTCTTGTAGAGAATCAAACATAAAAGAAAATAAAGGTGTTGAGGACAGATAATGGTGGAGAGTTCTGTGGGAATGAATTCGAGGAATTCTGTAAGAAGTGCGTTATAGCAAGGTAGAAGACTACTCCATACACACCTCAACAGAATGGAGTTGATGAAAAGATGAATATGACATTGATGGAAAAGGAAAAATCATGCTAATCAGTGCCAAGATAGGACAAGAATTTTGGGTAGAGGCAGTGGAGACAACACGTTACTTGGTAAATCGATCACCCACATCAGCATTGGTTGACAAAACTCCACAAGAGATATGGACTGGTAAGAAACCCTCTATTAAACATCTGAAATTTTTTGGTTGTGATTCTTATGTACATGTTCCAAAGGAGAAAAAGAGTAAGCTGGAAAATAAAGCTGAAAAATGTATATTTATTGGTTATAAAGATTGTATGAAAGGTTATAAGCTTTGGAATCCTGTAACTAAGAAGACTATCTACAGTCGAGATGTTGTGTTTAGAGAGGTCAAAGAAATTCCCAGAAAGGAAGTGACTCCAATGGAAAAGGAACCAGAGAAGATAGAGTTTGACTTAGAAGATGAAGAATCTGACTCAATGGAAGAAGTTGAATCAGAAGAAGAAGAACCTCATACCCCAGTTTTGATGAGATCATATCGAGAAAGAAGGAAACCAGAAAGGTATTCCCCTCCTGATTTTCGGTCTAGTTTTTCTTTATCTATTACTGATGATTATCCTAGAAATGTGAAGGAAGTTGTTGATTCAGAGGATAGAGATCTATGGAAGAAGGCCATGCTTGAAGAAATGGAAGCCTTGGAAAAAAATGAAGCGTGGGATCTAGTTCAGTTACTTGCTGGAAGAAAAATTGTTGGCAGCCAATGGCTATTTAAAAGGAATTTAAATGTAGAAGGTAAAGTGGAGAAGTACAAATCCCGCTTGGTAGCAAAGGGATATTCTCGGGTAGAGGGAATTGATTTTGGTGAAATATTTTCTCCAGTTGAAAAATTAACTTCCATTAGATTTCTTCTTTCTATTGTTGTTTCTTTTGATCATGAAGTAGAGCAGATGGATGTGAAGACATCGTTCTTACATGGGGATCTAGAAGAAGAAATCTACATGAAACAACCAGAAGGGTTCACAATAAAGGGAAAGAAAGAGCCAGTATATAAACTAAATAAGTCCCTTTATGGTTTAAAGCAATCTCCAAGGATGTGGTACCAAAAGTTTGACACATACATACTGTTGGCTTGGTTTTGCAACCAAGCTTAGTGCTATGGGCACCTGCTAACTAGTAGCAGCAGTTTCAATATTAAGCAAAAACAATAAACTAAATCTAAATCTAAACTAAACTAGCATGTGCATTTTTGAATTAAAAAACAAGAACAAGAAATATAAAAAATAATTTTGTATTGAAAATGGGGGCAAGCAAGTGCTTGCAATAATAATACCTCCAAGTGATGAAGATAGTTGAGAAGCTCCAAGGGTGAGCAGCTCCAAACTCCAAAGGGTCCTTTCTCCAAAGGTTGCTACAATGGAAAAAAGCTCAAGGGAGATTTTGGCAGCATGAGGATAGGAATATGGATGGATAGTGAGGAGCCCCTACCACCTTTTTATAGTTTTTGGTGGTGGGGAATACCATTTGTGGTTTTGAGGAAACCAATGGTATTGACCAACATGGTTTAGGTACCTTTTCCCTCCTTTTTCCTTTTTTGAATATTTTGAATATTTTTATTCCCTTTTTAATATTTTTGGGAATTCTGGACCCTTTTTAGGGTTTTTTATGCTTTTTGAAGAAAAATATTCATTTTGAGTGGAAAAATGGGTGTATTAAAGTCTTTTGGTGACCTTTTGGTGGCTTTAGAGGCTCAAATGGTGGAAAAGTGGACAAATGGGTCATGTGAATAAGGAAATGAGCTAGTGAGCACTTTTTGGGTGTTAACAGATTGCCCCCTGATGTGTGAGGGCAGGAGCTCATCGTATGGCCGATAGACATCATAGTTATTTTGTCGTTTTTCTGGGGTTTGGGGAAGAGAAGAGACCGATTGGAGACTGGATCCACGACCCTTGGAAGCTGCAAAAAAAAAAAATATTACATGGCCTCAATATGAATGAGGAATAATCTCTGATAATGGACGAGGCGAGCATACCCATGCTTGTATCAAGACATATACATAACAATTAGTCCCAAGAATGGGGGACCTGAAAAATACATAAAAAATATACTGGTATAAAGCAACAACCGTTCTGAATAAGGTCTCAGAAGGGTTGATGAACTGCTGAAACTGAAGGTGTCCAACATCTATAGGGACTCAATGACTATGAGCCATCTCTGGGAAGTATATGTAACTGTATACTCGGGGGAGTATAAAACTGGGGTACATATGAATACTGTCGCCATGCGCAACCCGGATATCTATAGAAAAAATTTAGCTGGTTGTTTCCATAAGTAGACTCTCAAATGTGGAAGAGTCAGGTGGTATCCGGGGTCTTGAACAAATAACTGAACGGACCAATACCCTGTGCGAGTCTCAACGATGCGATCAAGGTGTTGAAGTCGAGCATGTGAGAAACAACCATTTGGAGAGCCACTGAGGACTCTTCTCGAAATGATTCGTAGGCACTCATCATAAATGGTGATGAGTCCAATACACAGGGACCTCTAGGTCTATCCTCTGGAATAAATTTGTTTGTCGTCGACAGAGGGAGACCAACAACTAACAAGGCAATGATGTTTCCTTGATAGGAGCTCGAGGTGTAGAACTGAAGTGTGGTAGTACTGATGGTAGGAATGACATACTTGTGGGGATGGGAAGTAACTGGGGTCATATAGTGGGTAGACTCAAACTTCCTTTGTTCGGAGTATGATAACATGGTTGACCTGGAAGCGTAGGGAACTGACTTGTAGGTGTGGGGATCATAACTTTTAAAGACTGAAGGGTATGTATTGACTCTGGGGGGGGGGGGGGACGAGCTGATGGGTGCTGTCGAGGGATTCTCAGGGTGACATACTGCAGAATACTCTGAACAAAGGTGACCAAAATGGGGAAGTTGCCATATGAGTAGACGTGATCTGTTGTGGCGCCAAGAAGCACCATTGGGTCCTTCTTCGTAGTTTTAATGAGCTCCAAGAAGGTATAAAAGTGTGCTCTGAAATGGTATTGTCCTGTGGATTTTACGAGCCCAGGATGGTGATTGCTCCTGGTCGCTTTCATGTTTAGAGAGTCTGAAAGTGGTAAGTGGACTCTATTGGTGTTCTTTTTCGTAAGTTAGTCTCCAAGGCCCGAAAAAGCATAAAATGATGCAAATGGAGAACTCTTCTAGCCGATGTGACTAGAGTATTCCTTTTTCATAATTAGTCTACAAGGTCCAGAAAATGGGTAAACTTATACCAGGTAGACGCCCTTTCAGATACGTTTAGCGAGCATGAAAGGAAGCAAGGTTGCTCGGCGATCTTTTCATTGTTTTAGGAGTCAGAAAAGAGCTTAACAGAAACTCCCTAAGTGCCTTTTTCGTAAAAGGGATTGCTCGGCCCGAAAAAGGGATTGATGAGAGCGAGAAAAGGTCTCAAGCATCATCATGAGTGTGGTAAACTGAATCCAGTGACATAAAGATTGTCAAAAAGGGGCAACGACCAATGTGGCATGCAAATCGAGGTGATGGGTGGGCATTTTGAAAAAGTGCCCAAAAAATATGGGCGTGAGAGCGAGAAATGATCTCAAGCATCATCACAAGCGCGGAAAACTGAATCCAGCGATACAAGATTCGTCAAAAATGGACGACGACCGATGTGGCACGCAAACCGAGGCGACGAGGGGGCATGGGAAAAATGATTCAAAAAATATGAGCATGAGAGCGAGAAATGATCTCAAGCATCATCATGAGCACGAAAAAATGAATCCGGCGATATAAGGTTCTTCAAAAACGGATGACGGTCGATGTGGCACGTGAACCGAGGCGACGAGGGGGCATGGGAAAAAATGCCCGAAGAATCTGGGCGTGAGAGCGAGAAATGATCTCAAGCATCGTCACGAGCGTGAAAAACTGAATCCGGCCATATAAGACTCGTAAGAAACGAACGACGATCGATGTGGCACGCAAACCGAGGCGACGAGGTGGCATGGGAAAAAATGCCCAAAAAATCTGGGCGTGAGAGCGAGAAATGATCTCAATCATCAGAACAAGTTTGGAAAACTGAATCCGATGGTATAAAAATCGCCAATAAACTGACAACAGCCGATGTGGCATGCAAATCGAGGTGGCGTGGGGAATGGAAAGAATGCTCGAAATTTTTTGGTGAGAGCGAGAAATGATCTCAAGCATCATCACTAGCACGGAAATATGAATCTGGCGGTGCAAATGGTGTGAAAAACAGAGGTCATAAGGACTCCGGAATGGTCAAAGCAAATAACTAGGTTAAAAAATGGCTACAAATAAAGGTGAGCCCACCAAGCCAAGGATGCAGTGGTGGGGAGGAATGATGACCCATTGGGGGAGAATACTAGGTGTATCAAATCAAATCGAATATACAAGTGGTATGTGACCTCAAAAAATGGTTGAGATCACGTATGTGAAGAAGTCAGCAGGGTTAATGACCTACCCCCATGCCATGTGCATGGGGTTTGTGATTGTGGATCACATATGTGTTGGTTTGAACGATGGGCTCATTGAGGTTTTGAGATAGAGATGATGGGGAAGGTTCAAAATAATTGATCATGCCCCCTATCCCGGGGTCGAGGTAATCTATTATGCCCCGTAACTCAGAGGTGTCAAAGTGGTGCAGATGTTGTCTCAGAGAGAGATCAATAGGGCATTGAGCAACTACTGGCGGGGTGTTATACCATGAGGCTGTGGGCTGTGGTGGCATACTGAAGTGATGATATGATGATGGGGGATCCCCTTTGTGGGGTGGATGCCCCCAGTATCTCCGACGAGAATCACGATGATGATGAGTAGGCAAGGTTTTGGGCCTGCCCCCATGTTGTGGACATGTGGTTTCCTCGTCGATTTGAAAGGGTTGAACATGTGTGTCAAAGGGATCAATGGAAGGGGCCGATCGGACTGAGGGGTATCCAGTGGAAATCGTGTAAATGGTGTTAATTTCTTTCGAGGAGGAAGATGGTGGGGGGTGAATTTCCTCAATTGTGGGGGGCGCTGTCTCAAGGTCCAAATTATTCATCTCGTAGAGAGTTGCTCTGTAATCTGGGATATCAGGACAGTGATGTGAGTAATGGCCGTAAATACCGCATATCGCACAAGGGTGGTTGGTATGCAGTGATTTATCACGAGGCTTGGTGTTTGGGTCGATTTTGACAACCAGGATGTTGGGGTCGTCGTCAAGCATTTGCATGTGTTCCTGTAATGCGGGTAATTGTGGACATTGATGAGTTGGATGGCCTAACTCATCACACAACGAGCATTTAGGAGGAGCACGAAACACGGGGGGAGGTTTAACTGCTTTGGGAGGAGGTACCGCAGTGTATGGTTGTGGGCCTCTGCCCCCAGTGGGCTTGATAAGAGGAGGGGGATTCATAGAAGATGAAGGGGTAGTGACACCGGGAGGTGGTTGATTCTGGATGTTTGCTACACCAGGGGGTGGACGGTTAGAAGTATTGATGGGTTGCACCGGTTGTAAAATGACATTCGGTGTCGGAGGAGAGGTTGGGGCAGGTAGGTACCACACAGGTAGTCCTAATGTTAATCCTGGGAGATTAAGTTTAGCCATGACTAGTGTGCTGATGGTGCCTGAAGGGGGAAATAAAAATGGGATAGTATGAATTGGTGTGGCTCCTACGTGAGTTGGCACTGAGGGTGGTTGCGGGAGTAAAGGGGGTTGTTGGTTTGGTACCTGTGTGTTATGCGAGAGGGTGCACAAATTAGATATCTCGGTTATCTTCAAAGGGGGTTGGATGGACTGGAATGTGGAAGTCATAGGTGATTCCGAGTATAATCCGGGTCTGACTGTGGAGACGAACGATGTAGGTGCATTCTGAACTGGTTGTTCAATCATAGTGAGAACATTTGTAGGTGCAATGGGAGCGTATGGGTTTCGACGCATTTGGATATTCATGTCGGACGATGACATCATAAGGAGATGATGAGTATTTGAATCCATTGGTTGGTTTGTGTGTGCAGCATATGTGATTTGCTGTTGTGGTGCTGTGGTTCCTTGAGGAGGATCCAATAGATGAGTGTTCACCACTCCATGTGTGGGCAAAGGATTCTGCAGCACCATGGGTTGTGGTTGAGGAGGTGGCGCTGGTTGTGCTGCGTGCCCTTGGCATTGGGTGTCATCAAACCACAGTTGGCGTGCTCGCCCCAAATGTGGGCAAGTGTGTGTATAATGGCCGTATACCCCGCATATGGAACATGGGGGGTTTGTTTGTAAATTGGGGTTCTCACCCTGTGTTGGTGGTCGATCAGGGTTTTGGTTGGCGGGGGTAGCGTTGTTGTTGTTTGGAGGATAAGTCTGAGCGATTGGAGGTTGTGGTGCAGCAAGGACTACCTGTGGTGGGAAATAAGCCGTTGGGGCTTGTGAGTGAACAGGAGCATGTGTGGCCTGTTGATGGTAATACGTAGGGGGTGCAACCAGAGGTGGATAGGCTGAAAGTGCATGACCATAACACTGTGGTGGACATGGGGGTCCATGAATGTGGTGGGGGTGGGCCATGGGAGCATACGAAATTGTAGCTCCAGAGTGAGATGTGGTCCGCAAAAGATCGGGGTCGTTATTATTGCGCATAATGGAAAATGGTTGGTTGTGGGACGCAACTTGTCCAATGATGCCATCGGCGGCGTGGGATGCCCCCGGCGCGTCAGTCTGGGAGGAATCACCGCGGGGAGCGTCAGGTAAAATGGTATACAGGTAGCCACACTGGGCGTAGATCAGATCAAACTGCTGGGCTTTTAGAATGGCTTCTTTTTCCGACTGGGGTCGTTTAGAAGTTACATCCTTAGCTATGAGGGGTAGGAGTGATTTGAGAAACCAATCCAAAAATATACGGTCGTTTAGTTTTATCTTGCAGAGGCTATGACGCTTACGCCATTCATGGATATGGTCGGTGATGTGGGTAGCTGTGTTTTGTCTACAAGATAACAGTATTTCAACTCCTGCATCATAGCGTACAGGTAGCTGAAAAAACTGAAGGAAAGTGGAGGCGAGAGACGTAAAAGTATGGTGGGTCCCATGTGGTTGTTCGATGTACCACTTGGCTGCAGAGCCAATGAACGTTCGTTGCAACAGTCTTAGACAGATGGAGTCATCCACTACGGAGTTAGATGAACACCATAGGTGAAAAGACATTATGTGGTTTTGAGGGTCCTCCCCAGGTTTTCCTTCAAACTTCGGGATGTCCGAGGGAAGCTTTGTGGGCATGGGGGGCCAAGTGGGGTCATGTCTAATAGGATCATTAGTTAGTCTTGCCAAGTCTGGCAAATTCAAACTTGCCAGAAATGGTAGACTGGCCGAGGGGTGTGATGTAGTGGCTGGGACATAACTATTCATGGTGGCATGATGTAGTGGTCCAGTAGCCCCTAAGGGTATGCTAGGTATTGAAGGTATGTGTCCTCCAATTGCTGTGGTTTGGTATGGGCCAGCGTTTCCAAGTGCAACATGGGTTACACCGGGGTTAGGAATAGTAGTAGGGATTCCTGGGATCTGGGTTGTGGTAATGAGAGGGGGTGTGACCCCTATGTTTGGCATACCCATAATAGGAGGTAGTCCTGTGTTGGGCATTCCTAAAGGTGGAGTGTCCCCCATATTAGGCATACCTAGGGGGGGTGGTTGTTGCCATGGATGGCACCGCAGTAGAAGGGTTTGTGGATGTATCTCCTATGGTACTGGTAAAAAGTGGGTCGAATTGTGTTCCAGCCATAAGGTTGGTTGGGAATAACGCAGTAGGGTTTTCGGATTCTGCCTCAAAATCTAATGTGAAGTGAGGCGTGTCAGAATCGGATGACTGTTTGTTCGATCGACGATGTGTCGAGTCAAGGGATAAGGCTCGACGTCGGTGACGTGGAGAGCCAAGTAGACTGAACTCTGGGAGTTCGCCCTGAAGATGACGAGAGCGTCTAAAATTCTCAATGGTGAGAAAAAATTTTTTTGTGAAAAAATCTTCTGTGTAGAATGGTAATGTATAAAAAACTCAAAACCCTAATGCAACCAAGGGTGCAAGAAGGGGAGTGAAAATGAAGGCTCTCAGGCCAAAAAATCAACCTCAAAAATGCACTTATTATAGCAGCTGTACTATAATAAGTGGAGGGATGCAAAAAATGGTCAAAGTACCAACATGCAAACAACTTCTAGAAAAAAGAGGTGCTACTAGACCAAAGGTGGATTGTATCATGCAAACACCTAACTAAAAGTATTGTGAATCAACAAACGATATTCTCTGCAAGGTGATGAAATCCAAGTCAGACAATATTGAGTGTTGAATCAACGGCTAGATATCCCCCTACCGGGAGGGACACCGGGTAATCAATCCTAAAGAATGGCAACTAGGATACTCCGTTCATGACACGTCCAAAAAAGGTAAATCTGTCGTTTGGTCCTTTTACCGCAATACCCCCATACAGGGATATCTCGAGAACTGCGAATGGTAGCCTTCGGTTACTGAATGGATTTCGGTATTCCACTCAGACTTCTGGAACCATCCTTGCGACTTCAACCCTCCTAAGGGAGAGGCCTTCCGATAAACTGGTTATGACCGTGCCAACAAATACTAGGAGATTTTGGTTCCCTAATGGACAGCAGCTATGTCTCAAATGTAATAACTAAGGGGTGTTATTGGAACACCTATCCCCTCAATACTACCTAGCTACAAAGTTCTTTTAATGTTCCCCAAGTGGGGTTAAAAGTGGGTTGAAGTTAGGGTAAGTTTTAAGGCTCCGTTTAAATTATGTGTTTGAGTGGGTGCGCGTGTGGTATTTTAAACTGAAATTGAAAAAGTAAATGCTTTGCAGAAAATATTCAAAAAACAAAGGATCTTTTGAAATAGTAAAACAAATAATATGACTTTTTCAATAAATGGAAATTAAATGCTTTGCAAAGACTATTCAAAAAACAAAGGATCTTTTGAAATAGGAAAGCAAATAATATGACTTCTTCAATAAATGGAAATTAAATGCTTTGCAAAGACTATTCAAAAAACAAAGGATCTTTTGAAATAGGAAAGCAAATAATATGACTTCGTTAAGAAATAAATGGATTTCTTTTTCAAAAAATTGCTATGGGAAAAATATCAAAGAAGTAAACAGCAAAATTTTAATCTAGATAAAATGCAAATAAATCCTTCTTTCAATTTCTGAAATTTTTTAAAAAGACTTTTTCAAAGGTGCATTCTAAATAGTAAAATTTTCTTATGGCTGTAAACAATGCTGGAATTTTAGTACTGTAAAATGTGCAATGTGGGCAGAGAATACAGTAAAAAATTAATTTTTTAAATGGATTGGCCGAATGGAAAAAATTAGCATCGCGGGTTTTGACAGAATAGCCGCAATGGACCGCGCGGGTTTTTGTCGCACAGTCGCGATGGGCAGCGCGGGTTTCAGCCGCGAAGCCGCAATGGACCGCACGGGATTTCGTCACACAGTCGCGATGTGTAGCGCGGAAAATGTCCGCGAAGCCGCGATGTGCAGCGCGCTAATTGGCTGCGAAGCCGCGATGAACCGCGCGGAAAAGGGCCACGCAGTCGCGATGAGCCGCGCGACTGTTGGGCAAAAAGCCGCAAGGCGAAAGCCGTATGCGGACGCCGAAAAACGAACCCGAAAATTGAGAATTTCGGGCTGTTAATGGCAATAAAATGGGCCAAGATCTAGAACAGCAATGGATCTGCTGTCTAAGGTGGCAGATCTATGAAATAAACTAACTAATACTATCAAAAACTAAGATCTAAAGCAAAAATAAAATTTTGAGATCTAAAGATTCAAAAACAGCGGAGTCGCCAAAAACTGTTGGCTTGGTTTTGCAACCAAGCTTAGTGCTATGGGCACCTGCTAACTAGTAGAAGCAGTTTCAATATTAAGCAAAAACAATAAACTAAATCTAAATCTAAACTAAACTAGCATGTGCATTTTTGAATTAAAAAACAAGAACAAGAAATATAAAAAATAATTTTGTATTGAAAATGGGGGCAAGCAAGTGCTTGTAATAATAATACCTCCAAGTGATGAAGATAGTTGAGAAGCTCCAAGGGTGAGCAGCTCTAAACTCCAAAGGGTCCTTTCTCCAAAGGTTGCTACAATGGCTAAAAAGCTCAAGGGAGATTTTGGTAGCATGAGGATAGGAATATGGATGGATAGTGAGGAGCCCCTACCACCTTTTTATAGTTTTTAGTGGTGGGGAATACCATTTGTGGTTTTGAGGAAACCAATGGTATTGACCAACATGGTTTAGGTACCTTTTCCCTCCTTTTTCCTTTTTTGAATATTTTGAATATTTTTATTCTCTTTTTAATATTTTTGGGAATTCTGGACCATTTTTTAGGGTTTTTTTTATGCTTTTTGAGGAAAAATATTCATTTTGAGTGGAAAAAGGGGTGTATTAAGGTCTTTTGGTGACCTTTTGGTGGCTTTAGAGGCTCAAATGGTGGAAAAGTGGACAAATGGGTCATGTGAATAAGGAAATGAACTAGTGAGCACTTTTTGGGTGTTAACACATACTTGAATTAGGGTTTGTGAGAAGCAAGGTTGATCACTGTGTATGCTCCAAACAAGTTGGTGATCACTTCATTCACATAGTATTGTATGTTGATGACATGTTGCTAATTGGAAACAACAAAGATGTCATAAAGGAGGTGAAGTCTCAGCTATCCTCCAAATTTGACATGAAGGATCTCAATGCTGCAAACTTCATACTAGGAATGGAGATTAAATGAGATCGTGCAAACAGGAAGATCTGGTTAAATCAAAGAAAATATGTTGAGATAGTACTGCAGAGATTTAAAATGCAGGAAAGTAAGCCGGTCAATGTCCCTATACCTGTAGGTGTAAAGTTATATGTATATCAGTTTTCCAAGACACGGGAAGAGGAAGAAGATATGGCACAAATTCCATATGCTAGTGCAGTTGGAAGTTTGATCTATGCAATGGTCTATACTAGACCGTACATTGCTCATGCAGTGGGAGTATTGAGCAGATATATGTCAAAACCAGGGAAGGAACTTTGGAAAGCTGTAAAGAGGTTCTTCAGATATTTGTGTGGCACTACAGATTATGAAATATGCTACCAAGGAAGACCTGGACCAGACAAATTAATAAATGTACATGGATTTGTTGATGCAGACTGGGCTGGAGATCTTGTTCGTAGAAGATCTACAAGTGGGTATGTGTTTAACCTATTTGGAGGAGTTATTAGTTGGATGCGAAAGATACAGGTTGTAGTTGCACTCTAAACTACTGAAGTTGAATATATGGAGGTCACTCATGCAATTAAAGAAGTTGTATGGCTACAGAGATTATGTTTAGGTGTTGGGTTTGTACAGAAAGCTGTAAGGTTAGATTGTGACATCAAAAGTGCAATATTCCTCGAAAAGAACCCTGCTTATCATGCTAATACAAATCATATTGATGTGCAATATCACTTTGTGAGAGATATGGTTGAAGACCAGAAGGTGTTGCTGGAGAAGGTTGACACCTTGAAGAATGTTGCATACTTATTAACAAAGTCTGTCAGTATAGAGAAGTTCTCCTGGTGTAGAGAATCTATGGGCATCGATGCCCTGTACCTGTGAATTTATGAGTACATGAATCATTGTTATGCAGATAAAATAACAAGTGGGAGAATGTTGGGTATGTGTTATATTATTTACATGTATGTGGAGGGGAGAGTGCGTCTTTCGACGGTGTGCCTGATTGTTCTTTAAATTTTTTGGGTTATTTTTGTGGAATTTTCTAAAAATATGTAATTTAATCCCGGTTAAGGGATTGGGGTCTATTTACTAATCCGGGTTAACGGATTTGGGTATTGGATTCTGTGGAATACCTATATTGTATTGTGAGTGATTCATAATGATTGATGAGAAAATAGGAGTGGTGGCTCTAAGGTTTGTTGGTTTTTCCCGGTTAAGGGTTTCTAAGGTAAATCTCTGTGTACTATGTGTGAATGTTGTGGTGTAATCTATGTTTTTCTTAAAAGAATCTGTATGCTTTGCTTCTCTACATGGGTTTAAAACTTACATGCTACACCATCGCAGTAACACGTAGCAATGTTGGATTCAGTGATACCTAGAAAATTGTGTACAGGTATGTGGCAGATAACTAAATTTGAATAAGATCTGTACATACCTGTGATTTTGAAAACCAACTGATTTAGAGTAATCTTTTTGTATTCAAATATGATATCATCCCTTGATTTCCAGATCAACCACGATATGAAGGTTGGCAGAGTTTTATGATCTTTATAGGCTCTAATCCATGAAAATAATGAAGTTTCCAAATCGGTTGATCCCCACAAATTATTGATAGAAAGAGCATAACAAACCATATTCCACACTGATTTAGTAAAATTTAACTGTATAAATAAATGTAAAATTGTCTCATTATCCATATGGAATAACGGACACATACCAGGACCATTCCATCCCCTCTGGATCAAATTACTCCAGGTTAGAACCCGGTCTTCCAAGATTAACCAAAGAAAGCATTTAATTTTTTGTGGTATATGCCACTTCCATAATTTGACAATTCACTATTGCTGAGATACATGCCTCAACTGATTTACATTTGCATTATATGCAGCCTTTGCAATGACAACACCAAATTCAGAATTGAAAGACTAAACTAGTTTGTCCACGTTATCTGATAGCCTGATAGTAGCTCTATGAAGTCTAGATATATACATGTTCCATTCAGTAGCCTAGTGGTCTCTAAGGCCCATGTCCATAGCAGTATACCAATAGTTATCAGAATTATGTGCCCAAAGAGAACGATGAATGTGATTCAAAGTCACAAAACCACAGCTAAGAAGATATTCTCTGATGGGATTTGATAAAATAAAGTCATCCTTGTTTCCAACAAAGGGATCTAGAACCCAATCATCACATTTCTCCTATCGCCGGTATTCCATGATAGATACTTATTGAGCCAAGGATAAATATTATTGAAACCATTCCATATGATGGATGAATTCCTTGAGAATTTGTAAGGATTCCAAATCCAATCAATCAAGGAGGTTTTTATATATTTTCCATGTATAATGTTGGTCCATAAGCCTGAACCAAAAATTGTTGAAATTTGGTTGAGCTTTGATCTTTAATTATTTTAGATGCAGAGACTTAAATCAATGAGACAATTCAATCCATGAAATTCATACAACCATAACACAATATATACCCTGGGAAAAATCCTCAAAATTATGAGAACAAAATCCCCAACAAGTCTTCTCGGTATAATATAATGGATAGCAGGTAATGCTTTATTTTACAACATAGCAGATTGCTTTCAGAAGATAAGAGATCATCAAAAAACTCTTGATGAAGATACATAATAAATAGAGAAGAGAGATCAATAATATGTGTTCCCAGCACAACAATAACAAGCACGAACAATACCCCGCACAAAGAAAAGCGCCTTGCCTTCAATGGAGAAGAGAATTCACTTCACATTGGAGTCATCAATACCGTATAGCATATTTATACATTCTCCTGTTTTATTTTTATATTCTAACTTTAGGATGAACTCACCCGCAAACTGGATGTATTAATATTGCATGCAGAGGTGCGCCCCACTTCTCATGTAGTGCTTTATCTCATTGAGCTGTCACTTAGGATGAACTGGCCTCTTAACTGAAATATTTCCCACTTAGTTAGGTGGCTAACTTAAGTGTCATCACTTATTTAACTAGATCTTCTTTGTTGTCACTTAGTTAACTCTTTTTAACTGATTCTCCTTGATTTACTGAAGTGTCGTCTTTTAGTTTAACTAAAGTGAAAACACTTTAGTTAACTAGTCCTTTTTATTTAACACTTGGTTAATTGGAATCATGCTGATTGATTTACTTGAAGTGACCACTATGATTTATTAGTTAACCAAGGCATATCTTTAACTGCTGCTTTAACTGAAGCATTTATACTTAACTGAAGATTTATAACTGAAGCTTTAACAATTCGAGTTATCTTTAATTAGTTGAAGTGTTTGCATGGGCAATTTCGAATTTTCTTGATCTCTATGCTTTATCTTTTATTTCTTTAACTCTTACTGCATGGTCAATATGTGCTAACTTTAATTATCCATCACATTACGTTATACCAAGAATAATTATTGGATGTTGTGATCATATTATATTGTTTCAGACCAAATGATCGTATGCTAAAGTAATTCACTTTAGAGGTGAGCAATCTCTAAAGGAGACTTAATAGCAAATGGTGATCATGGTTAATAATACATCAGACAAAATTAAATGCTTTTAACAAGTAAAGGATGAACTTTATACAGAAGGTCCACCTCTATATGGGAGGTCCATCTCATAGATACCTTTATAAGGAAGGTTCCCCTGATAATCATCACTTGAGACACAAGTCTAGAGTATTCTCCAACAAGACTTTACAACATCATTACTTTGATCAAGTACCTCTATATGGGAGGAATATCCTTTACACGGAAGGAAATCAAAGTGCTCACCTCTATACAGTTGGATAAATATTGACTACACAAGATTGGTTTGGATCAGAATGTCTCCTAATGTTGTATATTTAACACTCCCTCTTAGTGAGGGAGGCATTCTTTGCCATACCAAGCTTGTCTTTGAAGTACCTGAAATTTTTCACAGACAGAGGATTTGTTAACACATTTAAAATTTTCTCATCAATAGAAATGTACTGATGTTTCGATGTACCTTTCTGGACCATGTCTTGGATGAAGTGTTACTTCATTTCAATGTGTTTCGACTTGTCATGAAACACTGGGTTTTCAGAAAGCTTGATGCAACTCTGATTGTCACACCTAACAACTGTAGGCTAAATCTTTTCACTAAACAACCTTGCAAGTAGCTTTTTGAGCCACATTGCTTATCCACGGGAAACACTAGCAACTATGTATTCTGCTTCGGTAGTGCTCTGGGCTATGGATCCCTGCTTCCTGCTGGACCAAGATATCATAGCTTATCTTAGGATATAACAATAGTCTGATGTACTCTTATGGTCCACAATGCTTCCTCCCTAGTTTGATTTTGTATAACCAAGTAACATGACTCCTCCACTAGAGGCATAACTGATTCCATGTGAAATTGTACCTCGAAGGTACCTAAGCACATGCTTACCATCCATCTAGTGTATGTGTCTCGGATCAGACATAAATTGACTCAGAATTCTCACGTCATAAGATATATCGGGCCTTGAATGTATCAAGTACATTAGCGATCCTATAAGCTTTCTATACAAAGTGGGACCTACTAGATATGATCCAGATCCTGACTCATGAAGTTTCCTCCAATTCGAAACCATCGATGTATTCATAGATTTGCAATCTATCATGTCAAGCCTGTGCAATATATCCACAATGTACTTCCCTTGAGATAGAAAAATTTCATCTTTTATTTTTTAGATCTCAAGGCCAAGGAAGTAGTGCATCATACCTAAGTCTTTCATCTTGAACTTTGAGGTGAGATCCCTCTTGCACCAAGCAATCAGATGTTCCTCTCCAATGAGAAACAAATCATCAACATACATAACCAATATCAACGGTTGGTTCTTCACTAATTTGAAGTACAAATTTGGATCAACTTCACTCTTATAGAAACCCAGTTTTTGAAGGTAGCTATCAATTCTGGAGTACCAAGCTCTGGGGGCTTGCTTAAGCCCATATAGAGCTTTATTTAGCTTTCAAACATGGGAATCCTTCTCATGATCCACAAATCCTTCAGGATGATGAATATAAACCTCTTCCTCAACCTCACCATTGGGGAAGGTTATCTTCACATCCATATAGTGAAGTTTCCATCCTAGAACAAATGCAAGTGCAATCATTATTTGGATTGTGGTGTACCTTTCCAAAAGGGAAAAGGTATCATCATAATCGATGCCTTCTTTCTGAGAGAAACCTCTAGCAACGAATTCGGATTTATATTTCTCAATGCTACCATCTGCAATATACTTTATCTTGTAAATCCATCTCGAAGTCACAATGGACTTCACATTAGGTTTGGGAACAACCTCCCAAACGTCATTCTTCATTATAGAGTTGTATTGTTTGTTATAGTTCAAATCTGCACTTCTCCGTCTGTGATCACCTTTAGCTGTCGATAACACAAAAGGACAACTGGGATTGAAGAGCATGATTGCCTTAGATGATGAATTGACTAGAATTACCCCTTTACAGCTGACAAAACACTCATTCTACCTACTTTTTGAGAAAAACGCTACCCTATAAACATGATAGTAGCATTCACTTACTGAAATACTCTACTCTACTTCAATAGACTAGCGTTTTCCTACTGAAATACTCTACTTTGCTTTGGTAGACTAGCGTACAGCTCAAAAACTCTTGCAAATGCTGGTTGTAAAGCAGGAAAGTTGCATATTGAATGCTACTCCACTTAAGAAAACTAGCGTACACCTTAAAAAGTAATCAAAAATATATTAATTTGACGAATTGGGATTAGTTGAAGTTGGTTTTGCAACTTCCTCAACTTCCCAACAAAGTACCTCTCGATCCAAACTGCTTACCTTGTCCCATAAATACAAGGGGGGTAGATGAGAGAATGAGGAGAAACTATGCATCGAGGGTTGTTATGCTGGAGGAGTTCCAAGTTGGTGTGAAGAGCAGGAGCCCAGGATCTGGTTGCACAAGCACTCTGAATGATCAGGTATAAATTGTACTAATTATTTGCTTTTGACAATAAAGGTTGAAATACCCTTCCCGTCCCAATCAAATGTCTAATGGATTGCATGTTTGTTTGGATTAAATGCTTGATTGTATTTGATGTATAAAATATATTTCAATTTAATCATTGTTATATCAGTCAAGATACGCTGAGGAAGGTATCTTTGTATTGCAGGTTCGCCAAACGGAAGATCAAGTGGAGGATCGATCGAAGAGGCAAGCGAAAGCTAGGATCGAACTTCGTTAATAAGGTATGCCTTCAAGAACCTTGATCTATTTCCTTTTGTAGAAGCCTATGTGATATGATCAATGTATTTACCTGTCACCCCAGAAGTTGGTAGTGTCCTTCTCCTCGCTATAGGGTAGAATTCCCGAACAACAGACTGACGACTCCGCTGGGGACCGGTTGTTTTCTACTTTAGGAGACATAGTTAGTTTTCCTTCCAGTACTTTGTGATCTTTTTGATCCTCTGAGAGGCTTTGTAGGTTACTGTAGCCTGTTTCCATTGCTTAACTCATCCTAGTTTGAAGTTTTAGAGCTTTTTTCAAGCCTTCTCTGGCATGAACGATGGTATCCCTTGCACACAGTAGCGTACACCTGCTGAAAAATGCTACTTTACCTATTGCACAGTAGAGTACATATTCTGAAAAACGTTGCTTTCGCTACTGCACAGCAGGGTACACCTCCCAGTGTACGCATGTTTGTATACTGCACAGTAGAGTTTTTTCCTGTAAGTCTCTGTTTTCTTTTGGGATTGGATTTCCACTTGTTTGGTTTGATTTCCAACCTCTCGTATTGTCTTCTTAACTGATCCTTGAAGTCTTTATGCCCTTGTTGAGTCTTGTTTGCCTCTCCTAAGTCCCTTAGGTCATCTTTTGCTTGCTTGAATACTTTTTGAGGTGTCTTGCTTGCTTGTGACTCTTTTTGGAAACTATGCCTTATTCCTAGTTGAACATAGCTGCATGTTCGTACCCTAGATGCTTGTTGCAGGTATACAAACCTTTGTTTTGTAACATTTGTTGTTTGTGGCAACACTAAGCATACTTTGATGGTGTCTTGGCCTTTGATTTGGGGTTTGACCCCAAGTCGGAGTCCTTAGGGTGTTTTCAAAAGCTTTTTGAGTCTAGACACTTCCCGATTGCTTTGTCAGTTTCAGTTTCAAGTAAGTCGAAGTCTTTTAGTTTGCTTCTATTCAAGTCTTTGTGATTGTAAGGTCATCTTTGGTTTGCTTGCCTACCATTTGCTTGGCTTAGTGATTTTTAGGGTTCTTGATGCTTTGGAGTAGCCTTTGAAAGTTTTCCTTTCCATTTTAAAGCGTCTCTTATCCTACTTTTCTTTCCACTTTGTCTTTCAAGCCCAAGGTTTTTTCCCTTTAAAAAAACTTTGTAGGACAAGTCTTTGTCAAGTAATCAAGTTGATTGTTGTGAGCCTTAGAGTTTCTTTACTTACTTACATTGCTTTTTTAGGTCTTACTTGCTTCCATTTTCGAGTTCTTTTTCTTTTACATATACTAGAAAAAGAAACAATGAGTTTGGTAGTTTAAAGTAGTAAGGCTTATGATCATTTCAAAGTAGCATAGTTTACTTTGTTTTGAATTTGAAAAGAAAAGAAAAAAGAGATTTGTTTTAGGTTTGCTTAGTTTTCATTTTGGAAAGAGCATAAACGAAAAAAGAAAAAGAGTCTTTTGTTGCTTTGAAAGTTATTTCTTTTGCACTTTAGTTTCTCAAACCATTTCCACACAATGCACTACCCCGTTGAGTAAAAAGTTGCCTTAAAAAGAATTTTTAATAAAATTAATTAGAAACATTTTCTTTTTAGGTATACACGACATCAACTAGCTTAGGCTAGAGTTAGGAGCCTAAATCACCTTAAACTGCTCACAACTGGCTTCATTATGCAACAATCGTAGTACAACTTTCATTTGGGTAAACCCATATATATCAAATACCCCTGGGATTCTCTACTCAAACCAGAGTTAAGCATGAGGCCATGGGAAACTTGAATTGTTGAGGATATCCCCTCGCTTTCCTTTTGACCATAAACCAGATTCAATTCGCGTACGGGCGTCCTTTCGAACTTCATGCTTTGCTACCCTGCCCATGGGTTTTGACTAGGCTGACGACTGTCCCCTCAGGATATTTCGTATTTATGGTAGCATTAGTATCAGACCTTTAGGATCCTACGTAGGTAGAGTGAGCGGTTATTCTCACTTCACCTCGGACAGGCGTGGAAGGTAACCCTCTGGTAGTAATCCCGGGAAAGCGGTTTGGTGATTCAAGCGCTTGCACCCAGTGGACCTCTGGTGTATGCCACGAAATAGACCATCAGTACTCTGTTAGTCTGTTCTGGGCCCTAATCATCCCATACTTACTTCCGAGAGTATTTTCTATCCGTTTGATTGGTTTGATTACTTAGGATTTTTATAGTGGTATTTTGTTTGATCCTTTAGTCTTAGTGGCCACTAGGTTTTTACTTAGTTTTATTTTTATATAATTGTGAAAGACCAACAGCTTCGTAGGTCTCGGAGATTGCAAAACCTTCCCCCACTCAGTGTGGAGCCACTATCGCCACCACGACGACGGAGGACAGACTCCAGTGGTCTTTTTGCACTTACTGGTGAAATAGAGGTTTTTGGTGAACCACAACCTAGAACTCTAGATAAACAAGTTCTTAATACTGTTGAGGTTGAGGATATTACTTCTGGTGAGTTTAACACTCCTTTTAACCCTCCTCTTACCAGACTTAATGATCCGCTTTTAGTACGTGTTGGTTTCCAGCAGCCCGAGTATAGTGCATATTTTTTCACACTTGGGCATATTATGACTAACCTAGGAGACGAACAGGGAGTTCCACAGACTTCCACAATGGGTATGAATACAAGGATTGTAAATCCTTCTTCCACCGCTACACCGAGTTCGTCGCAGACAGCTTTGACGTTTGCCTCAGTTACCATTCCTACTTTTGGACCCAAGAATGCAGTGAATGTTACTCCATCTCCTGCGGCTCAACAGTCATACCGTATACCTAGTACTTGGATTTCCACACCCAATGTAGGGCCCAATCTATCTGCAACCATGCCTGTCATGAGTACCATGATGACGCCGTCCACCTCGACTACCCCTGGTTTTAATACCTTTGCAGGTTACAATGTGAATTAGAGTAATATACCTGCAGGAAATATCCCTTTTTCTTTGTTTTCTAGAGGAGGGGGTAATATTTTTAACCAACAATATGGCGGGGCCAACACCCAGCCATAGTGGACGAATGCAAAGGGTACCAATCCACTTTCATTTGGGTGGGGGAATTTCAACAACACTTTCACACAACAAAAAATGGTGAGGGGAAACCCCTACCAGCAGATGGCTGGGGGAAACCCCTACCAGCCGATGGTTGGGGGCAACCCTAACCAGCAGTTTATGGGTCAAACTATGGGAGGTTCCCACTTTATGACCCCAGCTTATCAAATGCCATGTTATAGACCTCATTTACCATTTCTGGCAACTCTGAATTTGCTGGATCTTTTCAAGTTAACGAACGATCCGGTGTGCCATAACGTTACGTGGCCACCAGTTCCCACTAAGCTACCTTCGGACATTCCAAAATTTGAAGGTAAAACTGGTGAGGATCCTGGTGATCATGTTACCACTTTTTATCTCCGGTGTTCTTCGAACTCATTGAATGAAGATTCCATTAGGTTGAGATTTTTTCAAAGAACCTTGACCGGTGCTACAGCCAAATGGTACATTGAGTTACCTGCAGCCACCTTTTTTAACTTTCGGGATCTTTCCATAGTATTTTTGAACCACTTCCAGCTTCCTGTTCGGTACGATGCCGGGACAGATCTTTTGTCCACCTTTAGACAAAATAAAGCCACCCATTTATCTGATCATATTCAGGAGTGGCGAAGATGGAAGAGGCTCATTAAGGCCAATATCCCCCCATAATCCTTATTAGAATGGTATTTGAAATCATTCCTTCCTTATGTTTCTAAGGAAGTGGCTACTTCTGGAGTGTCATCGGAAGAAGAAGCTATTCTAAGGACCCAACAACTAGACTTGGTTTACGCTCAGTTTGGGATCCTTTACGAGATCATACCTGATGCACCGCGATCAAACATTGATCTAGGTAGACCAAAACATGGACCACATGCTGATGGCATAGTAGGTTCAGTTGATTATGTAGCCTTCGAAGCATTGAATAAACAGGTTCATGCCTTATTGGTCAAACAATCGACTACAGAAGTGACTCCCGTAACAACCTCTCCTTCTACTACTGAATCTGTACAGTAGGTTCAGACTAATCAAAAGGGCCCTCGGAAGCCCAACAAAAAAAAGAAGGGAAAGAAAGGAGAGGGGAACTAACAAAATCCCAAAAACAAAGAAAATGCCGAGGAGGGTAACAGAGAAAAGAAGAAGGTTAAGTTCCCTTGCAAGCTTTGCAAGCAGGACCACCTAACTCACCAATGCCCTCTAATCAAGGAAACCTAGAAGCTGCTTCAAGAAAAGAAACCTGCCATCCTTAAAGATCCATTTCCTAAAGGGCAGGGATCAGCTTCTGGCACCTCCAATGTTGGGGGCACCACCCATGCTTCAGTTGATCAAACTTTTATTAATATGGTTAACTCGGACGCTCTTTTACAAACGCGAGCAAGAAATTATACCCCGGATTCACAGAATAAGGATAAAGAGGTTCCTTAATCTTCCACTCCTCTCCACATACCTATGGATCCACTGCCCAAGATCCAGAAAGGTGTCTTGAAACGGGATTCACACAATCCCAACGCATGGTCTGCTGCCAACTACAATGTGGTTGAAGATCTAGCCCATACCCCTTGTGCTATGTCCACCTTAGAAGTTTTGCAAAGTTGTCCATTACAACGAAATGCACTTCTGGTAGCGATTGGAAGTATGGAATCATCCAACATGACTGCGCATTTTGATATGTCTGATATCAAATACCGGTTGCCATACCACATTGCTCTTCAGATAGAGGTAGTTCATGATCCTATGACCATTGGACGAGCTGTCGTATATGAAGGCGTGTCTACGTGCGTAATGTCAATTTCTTGTTGGAAAGCCTTGGGTTCTCCCGAGCTAGCCCCCTCTAACACACTGCTTACTGCATTTGATGGCAGAACCTTCCATCCACACGGAGTCTTGCCATCATTTGACGTCACACTGGCCGGTAAGACAGTTGCTGTAGAGATTGAAGTTCTGGACGCTCCGCTTGATTACAACATGTTGTTAGGTAGGAGCTGGACATATGCCATGCGAGCTATTCCATCGACAGTTTTTTGAGTTGTAATGTTCCCGCACGAAGGTAAGATCGTCACAGTCGATCAGCTTTCGTTCTCTCGGAGAAACAACCAGACTTCATCGGAATCCACAGTTCCTTTAGTTGATCAATTTACCCCAGCAAGTGAGAGTTTAGGAGCAGAGCTTTACGAGTCATTGATGGGCAGTTTTGACCTACCCTCTCATGTTCTTTTCATGCGTTATGATGAAGGTACATCTACTGAAACTTTCACGGTCGGTTTAAGGATTGTTCCGTGGATCCTTCCTACTGTATCATAACCATCAGTGCCCTTATCCGTTGCAGAAGTAGCATACATGGAAGCACAGCATGCTACAATGGAACATATCATGAATCCGCTAGTCTTTACCGAGTCGGATATGGACCCTGCTCCTGCATGGTCAACGGAATCTACCCTCTCTCCTAATAGTTTAGACACGGTATTTCCTTCCGATGAAACATTTTTTGAAGCTCTAATAGGCCTGAGATGCCCTTGGGAATATTTACACCCCAGGACCTATTTACTTCCTATTCTAAACCTAATAGAGAGAGGTGAGTTCCCTTCAAGACCTAGTGAGAATGTTGATTGGTCCTCTGTCCTTTCCACTTCACAAGCTATTTTTTCCAAAGGGAATAGGACGAGTACAGTGAGAACCATCCCAATCAATCCTGGGGTCACAGAACATATCTTTATTGGAGCAGACTATTATCTTGATGAGATCATTCCATACACCAATCTATTTAATGATTTCCGTGACATATTTTCCCGATCTCATGAGGAGATTCTAGGCATGGACCCTACTTGAAGGAGTAACCGAGAAATATTCCACCTTTCCTTCGAGCTCGTTAAAAAATTAAGGAGGCTACGAGCATTCTTACATCTCTCCTTTGAGATCGTTAAAAACAGTAAGGAGGTCACGAGTTGTTGGCGGGAAAAACTACCCTATAGTAAGGAAACAGATACTATCAACTGAAAGGGGATGACATGTAAGTGTATTAACTGCGTTACAGAGATGTTCATGAAAGGAAATAGGTTATAGGCCTTGAGAACATACCTTTCGAATGACGTTCGATCCTAGCTCTTATTCGATCTTGTGCTCGATCCTCAAGTCCACCTCTCGTTCACTAAACTTGCAATACAAGTACCTTTCTCAGCGTATCTTGGATAATATATAATGATGGAAAAAGACAAAGCAATTCAAACATCCAATATTAACCAAAACAGATCCAAACAAGTATATCACTTCAATGAACACTTAATTTGGGACAAGAAAGACGCTTAAACCTTTTATTGTCAAATGCAAATTGATGTTACAAAATATACCTGACTTTGTGACATGCTCCTGCAACTTGATCCTGGGGTCCTGCTTTCTCTGGCTTGGATATCTTCCAGCATAAACTCCTCCAATGCAAGCTTCTCTTTAAAGGTCTCTTAATAACATTCATGTCTCTAACCCCTCTCTTTATTCTTTCCTGTATTTATAGGACAAGAGAAGCAGTTTAGGTCGAGAGATGGTTATGGAGGAAGTTGGGGAAGTTGGGAAACCAACTGAAACTAATCCTCTTCATGAAATTAATTATTTTTTAATCATCTTTTGAGATGTACGCTACTATTGTTCAGTGAAGTAGCGTTCAGGGCGCTACTATAGTGCTTGTAAACTAGCGCTCCTCACTTTTTGAATGTTGAGCGCTACTCTGCTGAAGAGGAGTAGCGCTCATGAGGCTTGAGCGCTACTATTACACACTGGAGTAGGGTACAGGCGCTAGTCTATTGAAGTAGAGTAGCGCTCATATCTCAGAATGATATTTTTAGGGTTTTTCAGTCTTGTCAGGAGGTGGAGTAAGTCAAAGTCTCATCTAGGGTCAACATGCTCCTCCATCCAAGTTGTCCTTTTGTGTGATCAATAGCTCAAGGTGATCACGGACGGAGAGGTGCAGGTTTGACCTATAACACGAGTTTACTTTTTCGGGCTTGTTAAAACTTTACGAAAAAGATCTTTATAGAGTTCTTTCATGCTCTTGTTAGAATCTTTAAATATGACAAGATTGCCGAGTATAGTTGTCATTTCAGACTCGTTAAAGGATTTGAAGCAGCATCTACTTAAGTATAAGTTTAACCCTTTTCCGGACTTTTGCGGATTAGTTACGAAAAAGGAATACTCTAGTCATCTGTGGCTAGAAGAGTTCTTCTTCCATTGTTTTACACTTTTTCGGGGGAGGAGACTAACTTTACGAAAAAGGACCTTTTGGATCCTTTTTAGGGTTTTTAGGGTCTCGAAATATGAAAACACCAAGCGAGCACTCACCTACTCGGGCTCGATGTGAAATCCACGAGAGGGTAAATAGAGGATTGTTTAAGTTTTTCAGACTCTATAAACAGGAAAACACCAACGAGCATTAACCTACTTAGGCTCAATATTAAAATCCACGAGTAGGTGAATGGAGTTATTGTTTAAGTTTTTCAGACTCCTTAAAATTGAAAACACCGGCGAGCAAGAACAAATCTCGGCTCGGTATTAAAATCCAGAGATCAGTACAATAGAGTATTCTTCAATCTCTGTAAACAATGAAGAAGGTCCTGAGTCTTCCTCCCATGGGCTCGTTAAACTATTTACATGGTTGGATCTATTGAGTTTTCAATCTTTCTTGGACTCATTAAAACAACAAGAAAGGTATTCTTTTATCTAAAAAGAATAAGGGATAAGAAGGGTATATCACATCTTTTAATTTCAAAGGCAGTTCAGTCAGCCCTATCCTTGAACACAACACCTATTTGAGTCCATCATTTTAGTTGGGTTTAGTTTTTTGACCTTAGGGTGAACCTTATCTCCTAGTTGTTTACTCCCCCGGTTGGTTATTCTTCCAACCATATGGAGGATCTGTTAATGTCTCCTACATTGCAGGCTTATATCATTTCCCCGTCATGTTGAAAACTGCCTAAGTCACTTTGTGTCGTGCTCACTGTTCAAGGTTACAGCCTGTGTTGGCCATTCTGTAGTTTACTTTGACTTCATGTGTCGACCATCCTGGTGTCAGTTTGTTTCATCTTGTTACATGTCCTATCCCACATCAGCTCATACCATTTGAGTATTCCTCTTGTTGGATGATGGAGGATGCATTAAGGCCTCCCTTCCAACGGACTTCTTCCCATCGACATCAACTCATTTTTCTATGGGAACGAAGTTTAAAGTTTCGGTTAGTACCTTGGGGATTGCAATCACCAGTGGCAATTTCCCTCGCTGTTGAATTATGAGAATACATCAATGTCTCTTATTTGACAGGTTCTTCAAATGTTCGACATCAAGTCCATTTATTCACACTTGTCGGATCGTACTAGGTACCTTGGGCCCCATTATCATTATCAGTGGAAGCCCTCGTGTTTGTTAACGGTATACATCAATGACCAGTAATCAAACGATACCCTCCATGTTCGAATTTCAGCTCATTTATTCACATGGTTAGGGTTTGTACCTTGGGTTGTTTGGATGAAGACCTTGGGATTTTGATAGCATTACCTCATTATGTTACCACCCAAGCTGCGCAAGACTGAGCCTCACTCATTTTGTGGCTTTTCATGAGACATAGATCCAGTTTGTTGTTATGGCTATGATCTTTCATTTCGACATGGATCCACACTTGTATTTCAGTGGCAATGCTATATATACATCTCCTAGTTATATATCGGAGATCATGTTGTATCATGCTACACATCTATATGATGTCAAGATTGTAATTGCTCGCTGACCTTGATCATTATTTCAGGTACTTTTGTGACTTGGTTCCGTGGTTTCTTGCTCCTCCTCTGACTTGGAATTATAATGTATTTTGGCCATCGCTTCCCTCTGACCTCACACATTAGGGGGATTTTGTTATAGGTCAAATCTGCACTTCTCCATCCGTGATCACCTTTAGCTATCGATCACACAAAAGGACAACTGGGATTGAAAAGCATGATTGCCTTAGATGATGAATGGACTAGACTTACCCCTTTACAGCTGACAAAACACTCATTCTACCTACTTTTTGAGAAAAATGATACCCTATAAGCATGATAGTAGCATTCACTTACTGAAATACTCTACTCTACTTCAATAGACTAGCGTTTTCCTGCTAAATTACTCTACTTTTCTTCAATAGACTAGCGTACAGCTCAAAAACTCTTGCAAACGCTGGTTGTAAAGCAGGAAAATTGCATATTGAACGCTACTCCACTTAAGAAAACTAGCGTACACCTTAAAAAGTAATCAAAAATATATTAATTTGACGAATTGGGATTAGTTGAAGTTGGTTTTGCAACTTCCCCAACTTCCCAATCAAAGTACCTCTCGATCCAAACTGCCTACCTTGTCCCATAAATACAAGGGGGATAGATGAGAGAGATGAGGAGAAACTATGCATTGAGGGTATGGTGGAGGAATTCCAAGTTGGTGTGAAGAGTGGGAGCCCAGGATCCGGTTGCACAAGCACTCTGAATGATCAGGTATAAATTGTACTGATTATTTGCTTTTGACAATAAAGGTTGAAATACCCTTCCCGTCCCAATCAAATGTCTAATGGATTGCATGTTTGTTTGGATTAAATGCTTGATTGTATTTGATGTCTAAAATGTATTTCAATTTCATCATTGTTATATCAGTCAAGATACGATGAGGAAGGTATCTTTGTATTGCAGGTTCGTCAAACAGAAGATCAAGTGAAGGATTGATCGAAGGAGCAAGCGAAAGCTAGGATCGAACTTCGTTAATAAGGTATGCCTTCAAGAACCTTGATCTCTTTACTTTTGTAGAAGCCTATGTGATATGATCAATGTATTTACCTGTCACCCCATAAGTTGGTAGTGTCCCTCTCCTCGCTATAGGGTAGAATTCCCGAACAACACTCTTCTGTCATTACATATTTCCAAACTTGATTCTTTGCAGCTTCTTCATATGAGGATGGTTCTGAATCATTGATGTGACTCCTCAATGCAACATACCCTAAATATCTGCCAGGTTGCTTGCGCTCTCTAGATGATCATGTTGGTGCTCTATGTTTCTCTACATTTTGTAAGATGTCTCGGCACCAAGCATATCTTCTTTTAGCGAGAGTTCCATTAGGTGACCTCTCAATCACTTCTATTGGTTCTTCAGTAGCTAGAAAATCTAAGGCATCTTCTGGTTTCTCCCTCTCAAACTCCGAAGGGGGAGAATCAAACTCGGGATCCTCCATATCTAAATCACATTGAATCTTTTTCGATATTTTGAAAGCAACTTTCTCATGGAAGGTAACATCTCTGCTGACTTCAATGTGTCTCTCACCAGGCACATGTATTTAGTATGCTTTGGATGACTCGCTATAACGCACAAAGGTGCCCTTCTTTCCAGAAGGCTCCATCTTTGTTATCTTTTCTTTCGGTACATGAATGTATATTGTGATCCCGAAGATCCTCAAGTGTGAGATGTCTGGTTTCTCACCAGTAAACACTTCTTCTGGTGTCTTCTTATCTAGAATGGCATGCGGGCTTCTATTATGGATGTACACAGTTGTACCGGTGGCTTCTTCCCATAATGAGGTAGACATATATTGATCATGCATCATGGATTTTGTAGCCTCACATATAGTTCTATTATTCCTTTCGACAACCCCATTTTGCTGAGGGTTGTATGGTATTGTTAACTGTCTACATATTCTTGCATCACTACATAGCTAATTAAATGCATGTGAATCAAATTCACCTCCATTATCAGACCTTAATGCACATATGTGCTTTTCTTTCTGATTTTCAACTAGGGATTTAAACTCTTTAAATTTGCTAAGAGTTTCACTTTTATCCTTCATGAAATAAATCCATGACTTCCTAGAAAAATCGTCTATGAACAATACATAATATAAGAATCCACTCAATGAGGGGGATGACATGGGACCACATACATTAGAATGTATTAAATCTAAAATCCCTTTAGATCTAGTAGTACCGCTAGAAATTTTTTTCTTAACATTCTTCCCAAGTGCACAACCCCGACATACACTATCATACTCAAAATCAAATACAGGTCCATACCTTTTACCATATTTTGAAGTCCTGGTAGTGCTTTGTAGTGTAATTTTCCAAGCCTTCGGTGCCATATCTCGCATGTACTGGTAGTGTGGTGAATCATAGCTTGAATGTACTTCTCGGGTACCTTATAGAGTCCTCTCGCTCGAACTCCAATCACAGCAGTAGATTCCAGGATTTTGTTCTTTGGCCATAAAAGTGCTTTGTTATCCATGAAGATAACTAGGAAGCCTTTGTAGTCAAGAAATAAAACCGAGAAGAGGTTATTCTTCAATCCTGGAACATATAAAATGTCCTCCACATGTAGGATATCACCGGTGCATAGCTGGAATGAGTTGGATCCAACTCCTTGGATTTGTAACCACTCAAATGTTTGGATGCACCACTGTCAATCAACCATGTGTTTGCATTTGTGATGACGGATCCTGAAAGGGATGAGACAAGATAATACTCCCTTCTTGTATCCTTTTCTTCAGATGCATTATTTTGAGTGATTTCATCTTCTATGGCGGTAGAAGCATAAAAATTTCCTTTCCTCTTTGCTTTGCACTCTATTTAGAAATGGCCTTTCTTGTTGCAATTGAAGCATCTAGATTTTGACTTGTCAAAGTCTTTGTTGAACTCCTTCTTCTTTGGATGAGAGAACTTCTTTTGAAAGAATGGTTTCTTTCTTTTCTTCATTATTGTCGTGAGGGAAATATTTTCTTCATTGATGCACACTGACTTGCTCTGGATTCGCCCCTCCTCTTGGAGGCATTCATGCCACAACCTTTTGAATTTAGGTTGTACCTCTCGTCCATTTACCGCAACCAAGAATGTCTCCCGTGAGGATGGGAGACCATCAATAGAGGTTTGGAGAAGATCATCTTCATCCACTACTACTCCAATACTAGCAAGATGATCTCTTACCTGAGAGATCTTGGAGAAGAAGGAGGCCACTATCTCATCCATCTCCATATTTAAGTTTCGAAGCTTATTATTCAATGCCCTCTTTTGACTCAGGGCCTTCTTCTCATAGAGATTAGTCAATGTATCATAACATTCTTTCATGGTCTTCGACGATGTGATCATGGGAATCAAGTTATCTTTTACCGAATCATAGATGATATGTTTGGCCTTATCTTGATTCTTCTTGAAGTTGATGTGCCTTGCAATAGATGTAGGCTCCTCCACCACCGTGGATATGTAGCCATCCAATTCATGTTCCTTTAGGATGTTGAGAATCCTATCCTTCCAAGTGTTTAATTTTGAGGTGCCCTCAAGAAGGTCTTCTAGTCGTATAGAGACTAAGGCCATAGTATTCAAATCTTGTGCTCAACTTCTCAAGATCAACGTAGGCTATAGCTAGCATGCAAAAACTGAGCTCCTTGATGCCCTGAGCTCTGATACCATGTTGAAATTTGGTTGAGCTTTGATCTTTAATTCTTTTAGATGTAGAGACTTGAAGCAACGAGACAATTCAATCCATGAAATTCATACAACCATAACACAAGATATACCCTGGGAAAATCCTCAAAATTATGAGAATAAAAACCCCAGCAAGTCTTCTCAGTATAATATAATGGATAGCAGAGAATGCTTTCTTTTACAACATAGAATATTGCTTTCAGAAGATAAGAGTTCACCAAAACACTCTTGATGAAGATGCGTAAGCAATAGAGAAGAGAGATCAATTAGATGTGTGCCCAGCACAAACAATACCCTGCACAAAGAGAAGCGCCTTTCCTTCAATGGAGAAGAGAATTTGCTTCGCATTGGATTCATTAATCCCATCTATCATATTTATACATTCTTATCTTCTAAATTCAGGATGAACTTGCCCTCAAACTAGATGTATTAATCTTGCTTGCAGAGGTGCGCCCCACTTCTCATGTAGTGATTTATCTCTTTGAGATGTCACTTAGGATGAACTGGCATCTTAACTGAAAGATTTCCCACTTAGTTAGGTGGCTAACTTAAGTGTTGTCACTCAGTTAACTAGGTCTTCGTTGTTGTCACTTAGTTAACTCTCTTTAACTAATTCTCCTTGATTTACTGAAGTGTCATCTTTTAGTTTAACTAAAGTGAAAACACTTTAGTTAACTAGTCCTTTTTATTTAACACTTGGTTAACTGAAATCATGCTTATTGATTTACTTGAATTGACCACTATGAGTTCTTTAGTTAATTGAGGCATATCTTTAATTGATGCTTTAATTGAAGCATTGATACTTAACTGAAGCTTTAACAATTTGAGTTCTCTTTAATTAGTTGAAGTGTTTGCATGGGCAATTTCAAATTCTCTTGATCTCTATGCTTTATCTTTTATTTCTTTATCTTTTACTGCATGGTCAATATGTTCTAACTTTAATTATCCATCACATTACATTATACTAAGAAGAATGATCGAATGCTGTGATCATATTATATTATTTCGGACCAAATGATCATATGCTAAAGTAATTCACTTTAGAGGTGATCAATATCTAAAGGAGACTTAATATCAATTGGTGATCTTAATAATACATCACAAAACATTAAATTCTTTTAACAAGTAAAGCATGACCTTTATACAGAAGGTCCACCTCTCTACGGGAGGTCCATCTCATGGATACCTTATACAGAAGGTTCACATGATAATCATGACTTGACACACAAGTCCAGAGTCTTTTCCAACAATACTTTACGACATCATTACTTTGATTAAGTACCTCTATACGGGAGGAATAACCTTTACACAGAAGGAAATCAAAGTGCTCACCTCTATACAGGAGGATCAACCTTGACTACACAAGATTGGTTTGGAGAATGTCTCATGATGTTGTATATTTAACAAAAGATCCACGCCAAAGACTTTTAAGACACAGAGTTGTATTAAACCAAAAGATATTTTTGATATTCCAACCGCCATGTTGTTTAGGAGCATAAATCAATTCCCAATTTTCCAGATGTATCTTTCCACCCTCTGAATTTCCCGTCCATTAAAATTAAACATAATCTTCTAAATCATTTGAATGATATATTTAGGTACAATGATGAACGCAAACCAAGAAACTGACATTCCGGTAAGTACTGCCTTAAGCAATGTTAGTCTGCCTCCCAGAGAGAGATACCTAAAGCACCAATGACCAATCATTTTTTCATATCCCTTAACTAACCGGAGCGAGTCACCCACCCTGTAGAAGTTAGGTTTAATGAAATACCCAAGGTATTTGATACCAACATCTAATTAAAGCATTTTAAGAGGAAATATATCTAATATACTCTCCATAATGTTTTCTTTGAGTAGCCCCTTTCTTCTTGCCTCAGTAATCATACGACTCAAACCTTCAATGACCAGCATGAAGAGATATGGGGACAATGGAAAACCTTGTCTTAATCCACAAGAACATCCAAAAAATGAAGTAGGTGGCCCATTGATAAGTACATAGAAAGACAGGGTGGTCACACAGGCCATAATCCAATTAGTCACCTGAAGAGGAATACCAATATGTAATAAAAGCAATCTGAGATAAGGCCAATTCACTCGGCCATAGGCCTTAACCAAATCCATCTTGAAAATCATAGCATTAAGGTTTTTTTATTTAATGGAGTGAAGAATCTTCCGAGAAACCCCAACAACGTCCAATATTTGTCAATTAGACAAAAATCCAAATTGTTCTTTAGTGACGAATTCAGCCAGCTTTGGTTTCAAACGATTAACGATGATTTTGGTAATCATTTTATAGACCAAATTGCATAACGCAATAGGTTTGAAATCATTGAAGAAAGAAGGTTTTGGTTAGGATTAAATATATGATGCAAAATTAGATGTCATGAAGGTCTTATCTCAACAAACTCTCACATCTAAGTGAAAAAGTATTAAGATAAATATAAAATGGTGTAGTCTAAATATTCTACGTTTTAGAATAGGTCTATTTATGGTTTTCATATTAGGCCTAATCCTTTTAATATTAATTAATTAAAATAGATTAAAACAAAATTAACAATCCTACACTAGTTAGCTTAAACCCTAATTTAGATCATATATCTTAGTAGGCTAGTTCAAACCCCTTTTAGTTTAATTCTAAAAAAAACTTTAATAAACCTTTATATCTTTTGAAAAATATATAACCCTTATATTATATAAAATTTAGTACAATTCATTTAACTAACTTTAGTATATATATATATATATATATATAAAGTTTTAAAAATCTTTTAAACATTAATTATTAAAAATTTTAAATAATTTTAAAACTAATCTATTATTTCTTTTTTGAGGACATAACCAAATTAAAAGTCGGCTAAAGAATTTAGTCTCCAAAATACCTAACCCTATTACCTAACCTTATTAATTAATGGCTATTATCTAAAAACCTTTACTCAAGGAATCTAAGTAACTAGATCTTCAACATCAATTTCTTGGTCGTACTAGTGTTCTTCCTCTTGCTAAACCCCGAACTATTGGATTCTTCTTCTCTACTATTTTATATACAACTTCAATTCATCTTCCAATTTCTTAAATTTCATATTTTACACAAACTCTTCATCCTCTTACCACCATAAATGTAACTTCTACCATACATATTCTCATAATTACATGGACTTCCACATTTATGTATTACATTTCCAACTTACAACTTATTCATTGAGAATCAAATACACTTTAATACCATATTATACACTTAAAATAAGTGTTATAACCAAATGAAGGCTTGACACATTGATCTAAATAACACTAGTTATGCACAACAAAGGGAATCTAAAAAAAATCTAAGATAAATCTACATTAAAACGTAAATATACAACAATTAAATTGCAAAGAGCATACTATACCATATATCATGTCCATAACCAAACTTCTCTCTTCTCTCTTAGGATCTACCCATAACCAAACTTCATCAAAGATAATCTCTTAGGACCCACAAATACTCACAAACAAAGTATAGATCAATCTTCTCCACTTCTTTATATTCCCAATCTTCCACATGGTCACTATCCTACTTCCAAATTTTAACATAAATCCATTTATATCCACTCTTTCATATATACCCACATACACCACTAACGTTTTATCTTCTTGTTCACATGGCTTACATTAACCACTCCATTCCATTATTATTCTTATACATTATGTTCCATTCATTCATTTTACTCATAATGGCTTTTATTTTCACATTAACGCACTAAAATGAAATATTTTCATTCCTGTAGAATGACCCAAGTGATAGGTACACTTGACCATGAAGGGACACTTTATACCTTTAAAGGCATAGCGTCCCATTTGGTGATGTGAGTAAAATGAAATATTTTCATTCCTGTAGAATTATGACCCAAGTAATAGGTACCCTTTACCCTGAAAGGACACTGTATACCTCTAAAGGCTATACCTGTAAAGGCATAGCGTCTCTAGTGTGGTGGTTATGCTCTGATCATTGTGATTCGTAATGGTGATTATGCTCTCATTGTGATTCGTAATCGACGTTACATTAATTTCTTTTTTTCAGCAAATATTCCATATAGCATAACACTGGCGTATCAAAGCAAATATCCAAAGATAAGAAATAACATGGCAGGAATTCAAGGTCCAAGTTCAGGCAGCATCTGCATCCATTTGCTTCTTTCACTGTATCTCCTCCTGGTCCTGATCACTGGAGCAGGTTCTGGTTCTTGTTCTTCAAGGATAGATCGAAGCATGTTTCCAAAAGATTTCAAGTTCGGTGCCGCAACATCTGCTTACCAAGTTGTTCCTTCCCTGCATCAATCCTCGCACCTTCAATATAATATCCAGTACTATATCCTGTAGCAGATTTCTAGTTATTCACTTGGACAAATTTCTGTTTGATTTACAGGTGGAAGGAGCTGCCCGCGAGGGTGGGAGAGGCCCTAGCATTTGGGATACATTCTCCCACATCCCAGGTTAATGTTCAATCCATTCATACATGAACGTTAATCCCTATTTATTTCGTTATGGGATGTTGAATTTGTTAATTAATTTGTTAATTGTTGTTATGCAGGTAAAATTGCAGATGGAAAGAATGGGGATGTTGCAGTAGATCAATACCACCGTTACAAGGTAGAAAATATAAATTATCAAGTTGGTCATTCATTTTTTTCAAGAATTAACATCTCTCAGGTAAATTTTTGTTGGCACTCTTGGGCACTGATCGCTGAGATATCTCTCGGCTAAATTTTTTGCACTTTTTCATGAGTATGGCAATCAAGAAGTAACGAGTCGGACCTCCTGTATAAAATTCAAAACACTGTAACTAGTTCAGCGAGCTTCTAGTCAATCATTATATATTAATTTTTAATGGAATTTAAATTATTTGCAATGATTTGCAGGAAGATGTTCAACACCTAAAATATATGGGAATGGACGTTTATCGTTTTTCTATTTCCTGGTCACGCATTTTCCCTAGTATGTAGAAGAAATACAGTTTTTCTATTTTCGATGTTCAACTCCTTGCATGACTCTCTAATTGTTTTTATTATTATTTTTTTGTACAGAGGGCTCTCCAAGACATGGACGAGTGAATCAAGAAGGAATCGCTTATTACAATAATCTCATAAATGAGCTTCTCAGAAATGGTATCACTTACCAGTCATGAATTGTATATACTAGGGCTTGTTAGTCATCCTGGATTGGAAACAAATTTTGTGAGGAATGAATTAATGATTTTAACAAAGAAGTATTTAAATTCAAGATAGAAGTTTAAAGTTGGGACAGTACATAATCAGGAAGTGTTTTTCATCCAATATAACTGAGTTTCTGCTTCTAATTGTTATGTTATTTCTTTCCAACTTTCTGTTTCTAATTGTTATGTTAGTTCTTCCCAACTTTCTGTTTCTAATATAGAGAGTGTGTTTATATATAGAGAATGTTCAGTTATTGGAACAACAAAAACACACACATATATATATATAACAAACGTGTATATGGGCTTTGCATTGCAGATATAGAGCCTTTCATTACACTGTTTCATTGGGACTTACCACAGGCTCTGGAGAACGAGTATATGGGATTCCTCAGCCAAAAAATCGTGTACGATTCAATAGTCATGTGATATTTTGTTTAGCTCTTTCAAAACATTGTAATACATGTTTACACATTTTCTCTTTCTTTCAGCGAGGATTTCGGCTTATTTGCAGAAGAATGTTTTCGAGCTTTTGGGGACCGTGTAAAGTATTGGGTAACTGTCAATGAACAGTGTTACTTTTCATTTCTGGGCTACGATATTGGGGTTGATGCTCCCGGTCGATGTTCCCCTGGATTTGGAAACTGCACAATGGGCAATTCTGCAACAGAGCCTTATATTGTAGCCCACAATATGCTTCTTGCACATAGCGCTGCTGTAAAAATATATAAAACCAAGTACCAGGTATTCAGAATAGGAGCTCTGTACCAGGTTATGCCTTCAACAAGAAGATATTGTAAAGTTGAAAATAAAAGGCATTTGCTATGGTTATGTCTTGAACAACAATAATGAAAATAAAATGCAGGGAAAGCAAAAAGGTTCGATAGGTATCGTACTTACAGCGAACTGGATGGTGCCATTCTTTGAGTCTTCGCTGGATCAAATGACTACTCAGAGAGCAATTGATTTCTGGATTGGATGGTATCTTCTCAGTCTTATTTTTATTTAATTTTTAATAATTCTAATTCATATTATTTGGGGATAGAAATACATTTATAGGGGAACATTATCCAGTCGGTTGGAGGTCATGTAATGTAGTGGCAGCAAGCTGGTTCAATGTTGTTGAGATTCAACAGCTAGATCCAATGACATTAAATGACTTGCAGCAGGTTGGAAATGTTGGCCAATTTTCTACACCCAATTGCATGTTAAAGGTGCTTAAACAAGCTAATGCTTATCTCTAATTTTATATTTTTTTAATTCATATTATTGAAATTGTATTTTTTAATTCATATTAATGGAATTGTATTAAATTGCAATAGGTTTTTGGATCCGTTGACTTCAGGAAAGTACCCTGAAGTCATGAGAAAGTTCGTTGGAGCACGTTTGCCTCAGTTTACCAGTCAACAGGCAAAAGAGCTGAAAGGCTCATTTGACTTTCTTGGTTTCAACTACTACACAACACACTTCACAATCAACAACCCTCATCCACCAAATCCTCGCAATACGGATTTCGTTCTGGATTCCCGTGTTAATATATCGTGTAATATTGCAGGCCATCCATTTTAATATCATTTCATGTTTTTAATCCCTATTTCATTGACCTATTTAACATAATTCTTACATTCATTCTTGATAGAATATTTTGATGTTGATGCACTTTGCCTGTGTTTCAGTTGAAGTTAACGGGGTTTACATTGGAACAGAGGTAAGCCCATCTCAAAGTGTTGTTTGTTTGTTTTTGTGTTTTTTTAAGTTATTGGATTTTACTTTAACGATATAAATTTGATAGAAGTTCAGTTCAATTTGTTATTGGGTATTCGGGATTGCAATCCCTTCAAAAGCAAAATTCTATATTCATCTGTTTGCAGGAAGGAGTCTCCACTTACAGGTCTTATCCAGCGGGAGTAAAGGACATAATAAACTATACAAAGCACCGTTATAACAACCCTCCTATATACATCACCGAAACTGGTACTTCAGCCTGAACACTTACATTACATAACAAGAATAAATATTTCTATGTTCTTTCAAAGATCTGAATTTGGACAGAAGGGATGATTAATGAAATGAACATGTATATGAATTCGAACAGGATATGCTGATTTTGACAACTGCACAACTCCTCTGGAACAAGCATTAAACGATTCCCAGCGGGTGATCTACCATTCAGAGCATTTATCAGAACTACTTCAAGCCATAAGGTAGGCCGATATTTCTAATTTAATTATTTGTATATATGGAGAAGTTTCGTATACTGATCTAATGTTTGCCTGATTAAAAAAATGTAATAGCGAAGGAGCTGATATTCGAGGCTATTTGGTTTGGGCGCTCTTGGATAACTTTGAATGGTCGTTTGGATACAATTATCGATTCGGTTTATATTATGTGGATTACATGGACAATTTGAAAAGATATCCGAGGGCATCTGCGCATTGGTTTAAGGAAATCCTCAAACCGGAGAATCTGTGTTCTCAAAGGCAGCAGCGACACCAGCCACTATAAGTTCAGTTTGTTGGTGTATGGATTGAGTTAACCAATTTAGTACATTTTAGAATTGCTGTAAAACAGCTGATTCATTCAGTTTGTTGGTGATTATGGATAGAGTTAAGTTATTTACTATTGTTATTGCTGTATGTCTGCTGGTTCATTATTTAAGATAGAATGATTATTTTCTTGGATTTGTAATTACCCGGCTAGAATTTCCAGAGCCATATGATTGCTTTACATGCACGTAGGATAAGAGAAAACCAAAACACTCAGCTTTTTTTTTGGGTGATTTTGGGTTCAAAACTATTGAAATTCATGTTCGAAATTGTTATTTTCACATTTTTGTAATTTCAGTAACGAGGATTGCTGATTCTAGATTATTTGCCCAATTTTAAAACTACCTAAATCGCGGAAATTGCGATCTGAACACTCCAAATTGAGATTTTGCAAAATTGCTCTGACGCACCCTTATACAGTTCCCTTTACATGAATATGATAACTAGTACAACTAAACTTGTGGCATGTTTATTTAGAATTTGAAATAACTACAATAAAATAAATCTTCACTAATCACCTATATATATATATATATATATATATATATATTCAAAGACCTCAAAATTTAACTAGATTCCAATTATGTTTTGAATAATCATCATTGAAGATCAATGTATATTTGAGATGGAAACATAGAATTTGGAGAACTGTGCTAAAATAAATCTTAATAGTACACTTGTCTTATGTTCATTCATATAATCTAGAAAGAGGACCCTTTCTCATCCACCCTAAATTATAAAATATTATAAGATATGCAAACTTATGAATATAATTATTAATATCTAACATAATAATTTATTTATTTATTTTTTATATTTAAAATTAAATAAATAAATAAAAATATTCATTTTTCTAAATTTTTTATTTAATATATTTTAATTTTTTATAAACTTTAGAATTAAACAATACGAAAACCTCTACCCTCAATTCCAAAATACCTTTCTATTCTATATAAAAAAAACCTTTTAACATGATAAATTTCCCATTCCATAATCTTCCAAATACAAACCATTAAAATTATGCAAAATAGTGATGTTTGTATGTTTTATATATTTTACTTGTTTTACCATTGATAAAAAAGGATGTTGTTTTAAAGTAAAGACACGGATAACGTAAATGTGGATCGAATCTTAAATTGAAGACATTTATATGGAAAACAATGATCGTTCTTATTAGAAATAATGAAAAAATGTCCATGTGTGAGTTGTTCATGTGAGTTGTCCTAGGATTCACTGTGTTGAGTTAGTGTCTAGTTGTCCTTGGTTGTCAGAAGGATCTAAATGGCGGTGGTCATCTGCCTAATAATGTTAAATATATGTAATGGTGTTTGGATGAATAAGATAAGTGATTGGTGAGATATCTATTGATCTCACCTGTGTGGTGTTTTCTTTGATTTTGTTTTTTTGGTTAATTTGGTATCATAGTTGAACTATGCTGCCGTGAGGTGGAGGTGAGGTCATAGACCGTGGTGTGGAAGCTATGAAGCTGTGAAGAAAAGGTTGTGAAGGTTAGGTCAACCCTGTGTTGAGAGTCGAGACCTTGAGGCTGTTGTGTTGCTAATTGTTGATCCGAACCTATTGTGGAAGATTGTTTATTTTCCATTGTCATAGTCTGTGATCCTGAGTTGCATAAGGGAAACGTGCATCATTGAATTTGTGAAGGTAAAATGTGAGTTTTCACAATGTCAAATCCATTTGGTGAAAATTATTTAAATGAAGCCTCAAGACTTTTAAGGGAGACAATTATGTTGATTGGAAATTTAAGCTGTTAATGGTGTTAGAAGGAATGAATTTTTGGTCTATAATCAGTGGGGATGAGGCCAAACCTAGTACCGTTGTTGCAATCCTAGATTGGGAGAAGTGAGAATTGAAAGAAAAAGTGTTATTGCACATGTCCGTAAAAGACAATATAATCCCGCACATTAGAGACTGCAAGACATCCAAAGAAACGTGGGATGTGCTCAAGGATCTGTATGAGACAACGAATGCCAATTGCATTCTCTACCTAAAGAGCAAGTTGTTGTTCATCAAAATGGAGGTGCATGAGAAAATCACCACCTACATAGCTAGAATCAAAGATCTAAGTGATCAGCTTGGCGCAATTGGTGAGAATGTATCCAACACTGATCTTGTAACAATTGCATTAAAAGGATTAATTAAAGATTATCAAGTGTTCATTTCAAGTCTTGCAGCTAGAGAAAAGCCTCCCACCTTTACTGATTTGATAGGGATCCTCTTACAAGAGGAAGAAAGAATGAAGACATTCGACTTATATGCGAGGTCTTCAGATTTGACACTTGTTGCAAAAGGCAAGCAACCATACAGAGGCAAGCCATGGGACAGAAATAAAGGAGGTAATTTTCAAGCAAAGCAAAAAGGTATAGCCTCATCCAAGTATGAATCTAATGTTAAGAAGAATGATGAATGCTTTTATTGTGGAAAACATGGTCATCATGCCAAAAATTGTTATACAAGGAAAGCAAATGAAGAATCCAAATATAGCTATAGGAAGCATAAGGGAAACTTTGTGAACAATAACACCTCATTGAATGAAGGATTTAAAAATCTTAAGTTGTTCATCTCGCAAGCTGTCATGTCTGTAGAGACTGATGATAAGAATGCCTGGTATGTTGATTCTGGTGCCTCTACTCATATGTCTTGTAACAAGGAATGGTTTGATGAGTATTCTAAAAATATAGATGGTGCTTATGTCTATTTGGGAGATGATAGATCATTGAAGGTACAAGGATATGGAATGGTATGTGTAAACATGCCTAATGGTCAAATGAGAGAAATCCATAATGTTATGTATGTCCCTGAAATAAAAAAGAACTTGATATCTATTTCTTCCATTACTGATCAAAATCTTAAGGTGGAGTTTCTGAAAACAGGATGTGTTGTGAAAGATATCTCTGATTACTACAAAGTTATTGCTAGTGGAACCAGAGATGGAGGACTCTACAAGTTGAATGTGTCGTCACCCTTGTGCAAGTGTCACAAGTGTCGCAAGTGTTGCAAGTGTCGTCGTCATGACCGTTGCAAGTACCGTTATTATGACCAAGTGTCGTCATCATGACCGTTGTGATAATGTCGTCATCTTGACCATTGTGTAAACTCTTTGCTATGTTACCTAAACCCATTTTAGAGTAAAAACATATACCTGAAGTTTCCCATGAATGGAGGGCTTAACTGACCTACTTTTCAAGGTCGTCGCAGTCTTCCCTTGTGCAACATGCGACGTCGCAGGTTGTCCTAATGCAACCTATGACGATGTTAGTTATTTGGATAAAAGAGTATCTTCGAGCCCATTCTCGAAGATAAGTGATGTGGAGGCCTATCCCTAGGCTCTAGTTGAGGTGGCATTTCGGTTCCTAACCTTATGGGAAGATCCCTTAACCATCTCCCCCTAATCCTCAACCTACCCTATCTCTTTAGCCCTATATAAACACCCACTCTCTCCATGGGAGAGGGAAGAAGGTCTATGGTACCCTTATGTTGTTAGAACCCATATTGGTGATTGGGAAGCTTGTACCATCTTGGAGGCTTGGCTTGGACATGTTGGATGGAGGATGCAACATTGAGGCTTTGGTTGTAGCTTCATCCTTTCTATGTAATTTCCACTTTTATACAGTTAATATAATCTCTTTCCATAAATTGTTGTCTCACTGATGATGTTTAGAGTTTTCTTCCTTAACTGTTAACTTAGATCAATCATATGAAATGTATGCTTTCACTGTTTTTTAGTGTCTATATGTTCAACAGGGTCTTGCAGCTTGAGATCTGACGACGCTGGAACATTGGATCAACAAAGAGCAAAGGGATCTGCAAATCTGAGGTAAGATATCTATCTACTAGTTTGCACTTCTATTGATCTAGGAAATTAGATCTATATTCTGTTTGATTTGTTCTAGACTTACATTAAGCTAGGGAGATCACGCCTTATATTCGTCTTTGGTAGATTGTCCGTTAACAAGAGACTGATGATAAGAATGCCTGGTATGTTGATTCTGGTGCCTCTACTCATATGTCTTGTAACAAGGAATGGTTTGATGAGTATTCTGAAAATATAGATGGTGCTTATGTCTATTTGGGAGATGATAGATCATTGAAGGTACAAGGATATGGAATGGTATGTGTAAACATGCCTAATGGTCAAATGAGAGAAATCCATAATGTTATGTATGTCCCTGAAATAAAAAAGAACTTGATATCTATTTCTTCCATTACTGATCAAAATCTTAAGGTGGCGTTTCTGAAAACAGGATGTGTTGTGAAAGATATCTTTGATTACTACAAAGTTATTGCTTGTGGAACCAGAGATGGAGGACTCTACAAGTTGAATGTGACCAAGACATCACATCATGCATTTGCAGCTGCAACAATGTCAACATAAAATCTTTGGCATCAGAGGTATGGACACCTTAATCAAAATGACTTAAGTGCTTCTTCAGAACAAATCAATGGTTGAAGACCTTCCTGTTTTGAAATATGGACATTTAGAATGTGAAGCATGTGCTCTTGGTAAGCAACACAGAGATGAATTTCATGTTTGCAAGGATAAACGGAAAAGGGATATACTTGAGTTGATTCACACTGATGTGTGTGGACCCATGCAAACTAGATCTCTTGCGAGTGCATCATATTTTCTCATATTTGTTGATGCAGATAGATCCAGGTATACTTGGGCATATTTTATAAGGAAAAAGAATGATGTATTTGAGTACTTCAAAGAATTCAAAACTATGGTGGAAAAGCAAATAGGTAAAAGCAACCAAATCCTTAGATCTGATCAAGGGGGGGAATAGTCCTCTAGAGCATTCAAAAATTACTGCAAAAGTCATGCAATTGTGCAATAGTTCACTGTACCACACACACCTCAACAAAATGGTGTTGCTGAGAGAAAGAACAGGACATTGGTGGAATGTGCTCGCTGTTCGGATATCCACATCATCTTTTTCGGGATCTTGCATGCAATTAGGGTTTGCATGCAGAATCTAGGGTTTGCATGCACCTGCATGCACTTGCATGCATCCCAGTCACCAGTTTGGTGCCTCCAGCACCTTTGCCACCTCATTCTAGCACCCGGGAGCCACTTACTACAGATTTTTAGCCCTCCTAGGCTGAAAGGCGCCCACTTCTCACCTACTGCCAGAGAAGGGCGCACTTGTTCACCTACCATTGCAGTTCCACTTCAGTTACATTCAGTTAGCTCCGATTCTCCCTGATTTGAGGCTAGTTTCACTCCCGACTGACTGTTTCACTTCCGTTGGACCTCCAGATTGACTAGATGACTTGTTCTGACTTCAGTTAGCCTCCCATGTGCCCCCACTGAGCCTCCTGATCCTTAATCAGTGCTACACACTTCAGTTACACTTATTACACTCAGTTAGACTCAGATTGACACCTGGATGACTGGTTCTTGTGCATTGATGAGCACCACCGATTGATGATGAGGACTCCTAGTTGGAGTCAAGCTACTCCATTCAGTGATTCGAATGACCTCCTTAGGCAATTCGAATTGCTCAGTCATTGTGACAGTTTGTATTGTAATTCATTCACCCTTTCTGGGATATTGAGCACTGCTGCATGTTTTGCACAGTTTTGCACCATATTTTCTATATTCATCTGTTGTGATTGATTTACTTGTTCATTAGATCTGCTGTGACTAATTTTACATGGTATCAGAGCCATTGCAAGGACAAGATCTCCTTTCTACAGGTGTTTTCACAAGAAGATTTGACTGAATTGCTAAAAATTGCAAAAAGTTTGGCATGAGATATCTCAAGGGCATTCGCTCTTGTGCATGCAAAGCTTGAAAATTATTCCAATACCACTCCAGAAGCTTGAGTTACCACATAATTCCTGGATCTGATACATTGGACCCATTCAAAATTGTTTGAAATCCAATCCCAGGTGTGATGCAACTCTCAAAGGGTGGATTGTTCGACCTTACGGTTCTTGGTTTTATGTGATTTGCAGGTTTATTGTCTCCATCAATTGCACTCGCTCCATTTTGCATGCAAGCTTCCCTACAGCAATTGCATTCGCTATAGTGTGCATGCAAGCTTCTTCTACATCATTTGACTCGCTCCTAGAAATGGAATACTCTTCTTCAAAGCCTATCCTCACCCCATTCAATTATTTTGATTGGAAAGATGATATGGAGATCATATTACGTTCAAAAGGTTACTACCGAGTCACTATTGGTCTTGAATTGGAACCAAGCAATCTATCAGATAGAACCAAACACTACAACAAGCTTGATGAAGCTTATGGTCTTCTTTGTCTCTCCATCTCCAAAGATCTTCACTTCCATCTCAGCGGATTGAAGACCCCAAAAGCTATATGGGAGCAACTTGAAACACTATTTGGCAAGCAGGATGAGCTTAGGGCTTTTCAATTAGAGAATGAATTGATTGCCCTTAGTCCTGAGAATTTCAAGACCATCAATGAATTCTTCACAAAATTCAAGAACTTGAACTTGCAATTGAAGAACAGTGGAGTTATCAAAGAGGATAAACAATTGATCCTCTCCATTCTAAGCAAGCTTGGGAAAGATTATTCGGTATTTGTCTCTACTTTCAATTCCGGTCGGCTAACTACCCCCGAATTGGAAGATGCCTACCTTTAATGCCTTCATTGAGTCCGTTACAAAAGAGCATGACAAGTTGATTCAAATGGGGTCCATAAGCTCCAAAGATTCAGCCCTATTTGTTCAAGGACCCAAGATCTCGAATGGTAAAGGAAAGCAAAAGAAGGAGAAGCCCAAATTCGAGCCTCACAAGCAAAAAGACAAAGGCAAGCAAACGGATGCACCATCCAGTTCGAAATCCAAGCAAAAGGGCAAAGAAGGTAACCAAAAATCTAAATGTACTTATTGTAACCGTGGCTTTCATCCCGAAAGTTCATGTATGAAGAAGACTATAGATCAAATGGCCCTCCTTTTGGAAAAGAACAACATAACCCTTCCTGACGGTGCAAGGAAGAAGGATAGGAATGATGATCATGAAAGAGGACAAGCACTCATGGCAACGGTTTCGAAGCCCACTACTCTCTTGATAGATTCGGGAGCATCAAATCATATGGCTGCAAATATTGATTCTTTTTCCCCATTCAATCCAAATAGCTCCATCCCCATCCATTTGGGAGATGACTCAAAAATTTCTTCAAAGGGCAAAGGTACGATTCATGTAGAACATGGAAGCTTTCAGAATGTTCTCTATGTGCCTTCCTTGGCTTCAAATCTCCTTTCTGTGTATAAAATGACACATACTGGTGAACCAAAGCAAGTTACATTCAGCCCTAATACAGTTGAAATTTCTGATATCAAAAGTGGAAGACTAGTTGCGGTTGGAAAGGCAAACCACACTGCAAAATGCTATGAGTTTTCGCACTTTATTCCGCTTGCAAAGCCCACTGCTCTTCGCACACATGGTAATGAGGTTAGTAGGCTTTGGCATGAAAGATTTGGACATCTTAATTATAAGTATTTTCTGCTGCTATCAAATAAATCCATGGTAGATGGGCTTCCACAACTCCGTTCCTCGAAGGGAATATGCACTGGTTGCATTATTGGGAAGCACCCCGAGCACAGATTCGACCGCGGCAAAGCTAGCAGAGCTTCTACTATTTTGGGATTGATCCATTCTGATATCAGTGGTCCACTGCCCCATATGTCATTAAATGGTTCAAGGTATGTTTTGACATTTATTGACGATTTTTCCCTCTTTACATGGGTATTCTTTCTCAAAAACAAGTCAGAAGTGCTTGGAAAATTCAAGGATTTTAAGGCTTCTGTTGAGACCACCACTGAGAGCAAGATCAAAGCTCTTAGATATGATAACGGTGGGGAATATATCAAGTCCGAGTTGCTGCAACTTTGTGCCTAAAGCGGAATTAAGATCCAACATACAGTTCCCTACACACCCCAGCAGAACGGTGTAGCGGAAAGGAAAAATCGGTTACTGAAAGAGATGGCTACATGAATGATTGAATCGAAAGGTTTGGCTGCAAATCTTTGGGCTGAAGCAATCAATGTTGCTGCATATATACAGAACCGTGTTCCACATTCATCCGTGAAAGGTATGACTCCTTTCGAAGCATTCTTTGGTCACAAACCGGATGTGTCAAATTTGAGAGTTTTTGGCTCTACTGCATGGGCTAGAATTCCTTCTGAGAAGAGACGAGCTTTGGATCCACAAAGTATCGAGTGCATATTGATAGGATATGGGGAAGAATCAAAAGCATATAAACTCATGGATATCAGATCTAAAAAGATATTCATAGAGCACAGTGTGCAATTTGAAGAACCGCTTCAAGAATTGCAACTAGTCGAGGAGAAGACTGTCGATTCACCGCCTTCACCAGAAGAAGATCTGAACAGCGATAATGAAGGTATGAGTTCTGATATTTCTGATATTATAGCAGCATATGATGATCATGACATATCAGGTTCGGAATCCGATCATTATGATCCTCCTCAGTTACCAAAGTGGGCCCAAAATACTCTACATTCTGCTGGTTCGAATCTTGGAAATCCTGCTGATCCGAGACGAACAAGAGGAGACTTTCAAAGAGCAAGTATGGATCTTTCTATTGCTGATCCATTTCTTCCTGAGATTTGTTATTTGATGGCTGGTTCAGATCCTACATCATACTATTCAGCCCATCGAGATTCGAGATGGAAAAGTGCCATGGACGAAGAGTACAGTTCTCTTCAAAAGAACAACACATGGGAGCTAGTTTCTCTTCCACCTGGAAGAAAATTAGTGAAGTGTAAATGGGTCTACCGTACTAAAGTTGCTGCTGATGGCACTATCAGCAAATATAAAGTAAGGTTGGTGGCAAAAGGTTTCTCCCAAGTCCAAGGAGTAGACTACACTGAGACCTTTGCACCGGTTGCAAAGATGGATTCCATCCGCCTTGTTTTAGCTATTGCCGCATCCAAGCACTGGGAAGTGCACCACATGGATGTGAAGAGTGCATTTTTACATGGAGACCTTTCTGAAGAGGTCTATATGCAGCAGCCAGAGGGTTATACATCAGATCCATCATTGGTTTGTAGATTGAAGAAATCTTTGTACGGGTTTAAAACAGGCCCCAAGAGCTTGGTACGCAAAGATGGACTCCTTCCTTCTTTCTCAGAATTTCCAAAGGTGCAAATCTGATCCGAATGTGTATCTTCAGCGAGTTAAAGGTAATTTGTTGGTTATTGTACTTTATGTTGATGATCTGCTTATTACTGGTAGCACACTTACTTCAATAAACAAGCTAAAATCTGCCTTAAATCTAGCTTTTGACATGAGCGATTTGGGCTTGCTGAGTCATTTTTTGGGCTTGGAGATAGCTCAAAATTTTGATGGGATCACTATATCTCAGCAAAAATATGCTTCCGACCTGTTATTGAAGTTTAATATGGCTGAATGTAAGGCAGCCCCGTTCCCATTCCTCTCAGGAATCAGTCTTGAGGAGGGAGATTCCACACTGCTTGCAGATTGCAGTATGTATCGACAGTTGATTGGTTCACTACTTTATTTGACACACTCACGGCCTGATATCTCATATGCCATGAGTTCCGTGTCAAGATATATGCAGCAGCCACATGAGCTTCATTGGCGATCAGCCAAGTGGATCTTGCAGTATGTGCAAGGTACGAGACAGTTTGGCATACATTATGCTGCAGATTCTGAGCTAGATTTCATTGGTTTTACTGATTCAGATTGGGAAGGTGATAGCATTGATTGGAAGTCCACTTCCGGTTATGTTTTCATGATTGGTCATGGTGCTATTTGCTGGTCCAGCAAAAAGCAAGCAGCCATTGCACTTTCTTCAGCAGAGGCAGAGTATCGAGGGGCAGTCAATGCCTGCATTCAGGCAGTTTGGTTGCAGGGTATTCTTTCCGAGTTTGGTTTTGGTGGCACTACTTCGACTGTCCTATTTTGTGACAATCAAAGTGCTATCAAGATCTCCACAGATCCAGTTCAGCGGCAGAGGACCAAACACATTGAGATTCATATGCATTATATTCGACAGTTGGTGCATGACCGCACCATCATTCTGCAATATTGCCCTACTGATGAGCAAATTGCAGACATCTTCACCAAGAGCTTCACTGAGAAGAAGTTCTCTTACCTCCGTTCACTGTTGGGGGTGAGTTCCATCATGGTGGAGACAGATTGATTCATTATTATGCTTTAGCTTGAGGGGGGGCTTTCTTCCCACTGGGTTTTCCCTCTTTCCTCACTTAGTTTATTTTCAGCATTTTTTGGATTATTGTATTGGGGTGACCTTTGGTCTTAGTTACCAGGGCCCCACATTATTCTTGTTGGCACATCATAGTCTAGCTTGAGGGGGGGTGTTCGGATATCCACATCATCTTTTTCGGGATCTTGCATGCAATTAGGGTTTGCATGCAGAATCTAGGGTTTGCATGCACCTGCATGCACTTGCATGCATCCCAGTCACCAGTTTGGTGCCTCCAGCACCTTTGCCACCTCATTCTAGCACCCGGGAGCCACTTACTACAGATTTTTAGCCCTCCTAGGCTGAAAGGCGCCCACTTCTCACCTACTGCCAGAGAAGGGCGCACTTGTTCACCTACCATTGCAGTTCCACTTCAGTTACATTCAGTTAGCTCCGATTCTCCCTGATTTGAGGCTAGTTTCACTCCCGACTGACTGTTTCACTTCCGTTGGACCTCCAGATTGACTAGATGACTTGTTCTGACTTCAGTTAGCCTCCCATGTGCCCCCACTGAGCCTCCTGATCCTTAATCAGTGCTACACACTTCAGTTACACTTATTACACTCAGTTAGACTCAGATTGACACCTGGATGACTGGTTCTTGTGCATTGATGAGCACCACCGATTGATGATGAGGACTCCTAGTTGGAGTCAAGCTACTCCATTCAGTGATTCGAATGACCTCCTTAGGCAATTCGAATTGCTCAGTCATTGTGACAGTTTGTATTGTAATTCATTCACCCTTTCTGGGATATTGAGCACTGCTGCATGTTTTGCACCATATTTTCTATATTCATCTGTTGTGATTGATTTACTTGTTCATTAGATCTGCTGTGACTAATTTTACACTCGCAGCATGTTGAAAGGTAAAAATGTTTCAAATGATTTTTGGGCAGAAGCTATTAATACTGCAATTTATTTGAAGAATAGAAGCCCTACTAGATGTCTAGATCATAAGACACCATTTGAAGTTTTCCATGGATACAAACCTGAAGTTAGTCATCTTAGAGTGTTTGGATGTAAAGCATTTGCTCACATTCCCAAAGATGAAAGAAGGAATCTTGATGCAAAATCAAGTAAATGCATTTTTATTGGATATTGTGATGATCATAAGGCATATAAATTGTATGATCTCAAATTACATAAGTTGATTGCAAGCAAGGATGTTGTGTTTCATGAGAACACAGATGAAGATAATGGTTTGTGGAATACTTCTTTTAACAATGATGATTATGTTAAAATTGGTATAAGTGATGAACAGGAAAAGGATCAAGTTGAGGAACAGGTACAAGAACTAGAAGTGGAAGCATCAAGCAATCAAGGAGAATAAGATGAAAGAAGTAAAACTCCAAGGAGATCATCTCGACAAATTCAACCACCTATAAGGTACAAAGACTATGCATTAGTGGCTCATGTAATGAATGTTGTTGAACCTGTAACTTATGAAGAAGCAAAAGAACATAAAGAATGGAGAGATGCTATGAATGAAGAATATGAGTCTATAATGAGCAATGATAGATGGGAACTTACTAAATTTCCTGAAAACAAAGTTCCTATAGGATGTAAATGGTTGTATAAATCAAAGATTAAGGCTTATGGTACTATTGATAAATATAAGGCTAGACTAGTTGCTAAAGGCTATTCTAAAAAAGAAGGTCTAGATTATGAAGATACCTTTGCACCAATAGCAAAAATGAATACAATCAGATTAATGATAGCATTAGCTACAAAATATGATTGGGTACTACATCAGTTAGATGTGAAATCTGCCTTCCTAAATGGTGATTTGAAAGAGGAAATCTATCTTGAACAACCAGAAGGGTTTGTGAAATCAGGTCAAGAACATCTTGTGTGCAAATTAAAGAAAGCATTATACGGTCTAAAACAAGCTCCGAGATCATGGTACACCAAAATTGATAGCTTCTTTATTAAAAAGGGATTTCAAAGCAGTAATAGTGATCCAAATCTGTATGTGAAGAAAGATTTAGATGGGAATATAGCCTTAATTTCATTATATGTGGATGATCTCATACTTACAGGAAATGCAAATGGAGTTATTACATCCATAAAAGAGCATTTGTCTCAAGTTTTTTATATGAAAGATTTGGGGCAACTACATTATTGTTTGGGTCTTGAAGTATGGAGGGACAAAGGAAAGACTCTTGTCATCCAAAGCAAATATGCATTGGATATTCTCAAAAGATTCAATATGAATGAGTGCAAGGCAGTATCTACTCCATTGATGAAGAATGAAAAAGTTAGCAGCAGTGATGAATGAAGAGAAGTGAATGGCACTCTGTATCGTCAATTGGTGGGAAGTCTCAATTATCTCACCAATACCAGACTAGATATTGCATATTCTGTCAGCATACTCAGTCAGTATATGGACAAACCTCATGAGAGTCATTGGCTAGATGCAAAAAGAGTTCTTCGTTATTTGAAAGGCACTTATCATTATGGAATTGAATTTACTAATAATTGTGATGTTAAGTTGATGGGATATATAGATTCAGATTGGGCAGGAGATGTTGATGATAGGAGATCAACAACAGGTTATGTGTTCCAGCTTGGATCAGGTGCCATCTCATGGAGCAGTAAAAATAAATCTACTGTGTCCCTATCATCCACTGAGGCATAATATAAAGCATTATGTACCTCTACCTGTGAAGCCATATGGTTAAGAAGAGTTCTTGAATATGTTGGAGAGAAGCAGAAAGGACCAACTATCATCAAATGTGACAACCAGAGTTCAATCAATTTGGATAACAATCCAGTCTATCATGCAAGATGAAAACATATTGAGACTCAACACCATTTTTTCAAAGAAAAGCTTCAATCCAAAGAGATTGATTTGACCTATTGCAAAACTGATGAGAATGTTGCTGATATATTTACTAAGCCAATTGGAAAGGTCAAGTTTGAAATGTTTATATCCATGTTAGGATTTGTTGAAAATACATTTCTCCATTAAGGGGAGGTATTGGAAATAATCAAGAAATGTCCATGTGTGAGTTGTTCATGTGAGTTGTCCTAGGAGTCAGTGTGTTGAGTTAGTGTCTAGTTGTCCTTGGTTTTCAGAAGGATCTAGATGACGGTGGTCATCTGCCTAATAATGCTATATATATATATATATATATATATATATATATATATATATATATATATAATGGTGTTTGGCTAAATAAGATAACTGATTGGTGAGATATCTATTGATATCACTTGTGTGGTGTTTTCTTTGATTTTGGTTTTTTGGTTAATTGTTCTATTTCAAATCGGTCCAGATTGATACTTCAAGATCTAGAGCAGAGCAGAATGATGAAGAGACGTGGCGTCTCAAAAACAAGGCTTTATGGATAGCAATGGGGGCCCCAAAAAACAATTTTTTCCATAAATACGTGGACTGTAGAAGAGTAAATAATTCTATTTGGTCATTAAATAATGGGGAAGGTGAGTGGATAGGAGATTATGGTGATCTACAGAAGGAAGTAGTCAAATATTTTCAAAATTATTATCATGATCCAGGTGATCAAGTTGTCAGGGAACAGATCGAGATTATTAAAGAATATCCACATTTCTTTTCGGATCAAGAAGGGGATGAGGTCTATACACCTTTTTCATTGGATGAAATTCTAAAAGTTTTAAAAGGATTTTCAAAAGCAAAAGGCCCTAGTCCGGATGGATGGATCGCAGAGCTTTTCCTTGAATTCTTTGACATCATGGGAAATGATATCCTTGCAATGGTCGAAGACACCGGAATTTTAGGTAAGGTATCAGTTGCTTTGAACTCAACTTTTATTGCTTTAATATAAAGCTTCAAAACCAGAGTCATTTGATGAGTATAGACCAATATATTTGTGTAACTTAATTTACAAAATTATAGCTGCGATAATTGCAAAAAGAATCAAGCCAGTCTTGTTAAAGTGCATGTCAAGGGAGCAATTTGGATTTTAGAAAATAGGCAGATACTAGACGCCGTTGGAGTGGCTCAAGAAGCCTTCCATAGCATAAAAGCTCGGAATTTAAAATGATTAATCCTCCAGTTGGATATGTCTAGAGTGTATGATAAGGTGAACTAGGAGTTCCTAAGATTGGATTTAATGCAAATTGGAATCACGTGGAAGGCTATAAGGAGGATTATGGAATTTGTCACATCAGTAATTTATGTTATCCTGATAAATGGAATCCCTACAGACTTCATATCAAGCTCCAAGGGCCTTAGACAAGTTGTTCCCCTCTCACCACTATTGTTCATGATTGTTATAGAAGGACTAAGCAGGCTCATTCTCAAAGCTAAGGAAATTGCAGATATTAAAGGTATAAAGATCACATCCAAGATAGCTATTACTCACCAATTATTCATTGACTATGTGATGATATTTGGGGTGGCTCAAAAGAATGAATGGGGAAATACCAAAAATATCTTAAATATGTTCTGCAAGTCAACAGGGATGGAAATAAATGCTACAAAATCTATTTTACTAAAGCACAATACAGAAGATGAGCAACTGGTGGGAATTTTACAACTCTTTCCTTATAAAGTTATTGAACTCGGATGAGGGTTCAAAATACCTCGGATATTTTATTAAACCAAATGGATACAAGATTGTTGATTGGCATTGGCTTCTGAAACGGTTTGATAAGATGATGCATCATGTTGGAATATTTGAAAAACCCACCTATGTCAATCTAGACTTAGGATAAATTAATTAATAATTTATGATTAATTTCCTGAGTTTTGACTAGGTAAAATAGACAAGTTTTGTCTTTTGGTGGACCACATGCCATCCTAACTCACCAAAATGAATTTGGATGGATTTTGTATAAGATTTTCGTGGATTCTGTCTGATTTTAGTCTATTCCTGAATTAGAAAGACACTTTCCTGATTTAGACATCTTTATCATGTTTTTTCTACCTTCTAGTGGAAAAGGAAAAGCTAGTAGACTTGGAAACTCTTGCCACTTGACCAATTCTACCTCCACATCATATGTTCTCTCCTAAAGCCATCAATACATTCTATTTACCTCACTCATGAGCTTCCATACCATACTTACAAAATTCGTGAGCCTCTAGGACAGTTTTGGAAACTGCTTTTGCCTTATCTAAGCCTTTTCTTTTTGTCCTTTCCAAATTGCCTCCAAGGAATTTGATTTTCTCCATGGAAGATCTATTATATATTCTTATCATATTGATGAATAATATACAGAGTGATTTCCACAATTTATCTTCTCTATTCTTCTTCTCTCATTGTCTGAAATATTCCATGTGAAATTGTCTTATGAATCTAGTTCCTAGCAATCAAAAATCTCACATGGTATCAGAGATAGCTTGATTCAGATAAATTTCCAAGAGTTTTTTTTGCAGGTATTTCCATCACCAGGAGCGCATCAGTATGGATAAAAAACAAGCCAAAGATGTGACTCTCACTCCCTTCAATTTATTTCACTAGAAGGCACATATGATCATCCAGCTTCGGAGCAAAGGATTGTATAGAGTCACTATGGAGCTTGAAACTGAGCCAGGAGTTGTTGCATTAAAATCCAAATGGTTCAATAGGCTTGATGAAGCTTATGTGTTACTTTGTCTCTCTTTATGTCCAGATATTCTATTCCATATTGATTCTCTATCCACTCCAAATAAAGTGTGGACAAAGCTAGAGTCTCTATTTGGAAAACATAACGAGGTCAGAGATCAATTGTTGGAGATTGAGCCAATCTCTCTTAGTCCAATTAATTTTGATTCTATGGAGGAGTTCATCTCAAAATTCAAGAACCTAGTGCTTCAAGTCAAGCAATGTGGCATAGAAAAGTAGGATGATAAATTAATCCTTACCATTCTGTCAAAACTAAGCTCAGAATATTCAGTATTTGTGTTTATCTTTCATACCACAAGACTAGCAATTCCTAATTGCAAGATGCCAAGCTTGCATGCATTCATTGATTCGCTCACTAAGGAGAAGGACACGCTGGTCCAAACGGGGGATCTAACACCCTCCAAATACTTTGCACTTGTTTCTCATAGAGAAAAGAGTTTCAAGAATGACAAATCCAAACAAAAGATATTGTCAGATGAAGAGGATTCTGATGGAGATTCCAAATCCAAGAAGATGAAGAAGGAGAAGCCCAAGTGTTCTTATTGCTGCAAAGGAACTCATCCTGATAAATCTTGCTTCAAGAAGAAATTGGACATCATGTTTGTAACGTCCCTTCCCGTGGACCCAATTCAAGGAAGGGAACAAGATACCAATCTGTGGGGCTTTTACATAAACTCAGCCCATTCATTAGATTCACAGCAATAAAATAAATGTGTGCAGATGCAAATCAAGCAAACATGCACAACGGAAATAAAACCCATCCACACAAATTTCATATGCATTCAGCATATCAAAACAGTCATCAATTTAAAACATTGCAGAGACAAAACACATAGATAGAAAAGCACTTATCTTTATTGTGAGATGGTCCCAAGCAGCTAGCCATGTTGTTGCAATGTTCCACCCAACCATAGGTCTCTTCCCAACCTGTATTATTTCAGCACTCAGAGACCACCCACGAGTTGGGCATGATTTCAACAAGAAAAATGGGACATTCAAGCTCATACACAGCCAAATAATCATTTCATTTAAGCCAAGCCAGTCCACAGCTTGGTTTTTTAGGCTAAATCTGAACCCTCTTCATTTATGGATGCTTGCACTCAAGATCAAGCCAAAGCAATGGATACCCATAACCCATACCCCAACATACACTACTTACACACAACAAAACTTTATTATTGGGCATGGATACAAATTTTGAAATTGGGATTTACAACAATATGGCCATGGGTTTCCCCCAAATCGTGGGCACACCAAAAACAAACTGTGGAAAGAGAAATTCAACCACAAGGAGAAAAACCGATTTCTCCCACAAGATATGAGCATTCCAATGGTTTAAAACGGCCTTAATGAAACCCCAAATCAATATGTTCTCTTCCCCACTAGTAACCAAAAAAAAAACACCCTTCCTAGCTAGAAAGATGAAGAAAAACACAGAAAAACCATGGAGGAAAATACCCAGGAAGCTCCAAAATCGTGAGAGAGAAAAACTGATGGGTGAAGAATGGCTTGGGGAGCAATTTCGTGGCTCTTTTCTTTCCAAGGAATCCAAACACAATTTTCAATGAAGGGTGGCTTGCCCATACCGAAATTTGGACAGCCATACCTCCGATTCCCTAAGGCATTAACTATTTCAACCAACTCTTGGGAGAAATGAATGATTGGGGACAAAAGTCAACATGGGTAGTTGAGGGTTTTATGGGTTCTCTCATTGACACTTCGCTTGACTTGATTGGTTCAAGGGTTTGAATGCCCCCCCCAATTCCTTGTAAAATCATGCCCCCATCTCTTGTTGCACTGCATAGCTAGTTGTGGGTATTTGATTAAAATGCATATTTACACAAGATTTGAAATTCCAATGTGCCTAGATAGCACGTAAACCATATGCATCAATAAATCAATGGCAGGGCCTTGGCCTTGAGCTCCTCACCACGATTTTATAACAATATTACATCATTTACATTTTAATGCAATGGGGTCAAAATCGGGACATTACATTCCCCTCCCCCTTGGAATAACACCGTCCTCAGTGTTCCAATACTTAGGAGTAAATGCCCACTTTACACATGTCCCTAAATTCACAAAATGGTGGTAGGTCTGTCCCGCGTTTCATCTCTTTTTTACATTGAACCTTCAGGAACAAGTGCTTTGGCTTCCACAAGCTGCTCCTGTTGGCTTTGATCTTCAATCTCTGCAGGCAGCCATCGCTCCACAACAATCCCTTCCCTTTATTTACCTTCCAGCTGATCTACGAGTCTGGAGTTTCATGGATTCCATCTTCCTTATTGTCCTGAAAACTATTTGAGGAATATTTTTAGCCAAAACAATTAGCTTTTGGTTTGCTCCATGGCCAATGTGCACAACTAGCTCTCTCTTTGCTCACTAGCAACACTTGGCTAGTAATAGCTGCTAACAATGGTTTTCAATTTCTCACCTGTGAGATTCATTATGGCAATTCCTGTTAAGACAAGCATAACACAATATTAAAATTAGTCAATTATTTTCCCAATTGACATGGAGAGTCCATTTTTCACTAATGAGACTTCCACATTTTTCATGCTTTCCCAACATACACATGAACTCATTCATGTTCATCCTTTCACAGGGAAATAACTATTTCAGTATTCACAATTCATTTCAAGCAATTTAAGCACAATCCATGACATGCACTCAACAATATTTTGTTTCTAAGATGCACCAGTCAAAAGGAAAGAGAAAAGTAAGAGTTTCCCCCTCTTAGTCTTGTTCCAATCTGGAGCCACACCACCACTGTGGTTTTATGATCCTTAGCCTCTTTCACTTCAATGTGAATACTTGACTTGCCCTTTCTTGGCTATGACACTTAGTGTTTAAGGTCTGTCTAAGGATTTTCAAATAGGGAACCCTTCCCCATTGTTGCTTACAGAACCTTTGGCTACCAGGACCCACACATGTCCACTAGCACCATCTTTCATTACTGTTCATACTGAGCTCTCTTTAGGACAGTCACGTGTCCACATGCATCCTCCAAATGCTTTCATAGTCCTTGCTTCCAGCAATACCTACGCTCAAACATTGAATCAATTCACATGTTTAGTTTATTTTCATAGGGTTTATCACTAAAAAAGAGTTTAGGAAATCATAACCAAATCATATACATGTGTATATTCATAAGAAAGAAGCTGCAAGATAACCAAATACTTATCTGTATTGGATGTCTTCACTTTATTCCACGGGATCCTTCTTTGCTTTACAAGCCTTGGATTGCTCGTGGGTACAATAATGAATGTTGGACCAGCATGCAGGCTACTCCACAACCATTTGAATAGGTAATGCCCAACCAGCTACTCTTTGTATTTACCAAGAATGTTATAGCGCCCAACCAGTTACTCTCTGGATTTACCAAGAATGTTATAGTGCCCAACCAGTTACTCTCTGGATTTACCAAGAATTTTATAGCGCCCAACCAGTTACTCTCTGGATTTACCAAGAATTTTATAGCACCCAACCAGTTACTCTCTGGATTTATCAAGAATGTTATAGTTCTTTCAGGGTCCTTGCTTCCTGCAATGACTAGGGTTTCTAACAAAGGAACAATAGTGTATCAGCTTAGCTGTTAGAAGACTTATACCTGAAATCTTAATTATTCCAAGCAACAAATAAATGAAAATGAATACGTATTTCTATTGTGCATTTCCCCTCTAGTCCACAGGGTCCTTCTTTTCTTTGCAAGCCTTGGGATCGCCTATGGACTTGGATGTTTGGCCAGCACGGATGCTTCTCCACAACATCAAGTAGTTAATTCCCAACCAGTACATCTTCACACCGACTGGATTTACCAAGCATTTGGTGGTGCCCAACTAGTCCTATACCTAGTTGTCCCTCTCCATTGCCAAGCCAGCACATCCGTCTGGGTCATCAGCCAATGGAAGGAAACTGCGCCACCGACCATTATAGGTCAAGGCTTTACTATGGAGCCATAGGAATCTCAGGGTTTTCACTTAGTCTCAACACCCCATCTTACTGCTGACCCAATAGAGATTTTATGCCTTCATCAACATCACCATACCTTCACACACCACAAGTCTTCATACACACATCAACTCTTCATCCACACAAGGATGGAACCGGTTCCCTCTAGGAACTCCATAGGTGACTTTCGTTACTGCAGGCTAACATGGCCCCACAATACCCACTCACACTACACAAGGATTATACCCCTTTTCTACTACACAGCTCCTCGGGCCTATCCATCCCTTCTAGTGTCCTTTAGTGTGAGCGTATAATGGTTACCACTTCCCATACAGTCCTCTTGAGTACTTTCTCTTCACATTGCCCCTTAACATGCAAAACCAAATTGCATCTGTATAAGCTGACAACACAAGAAGGATAAGCAGGTTCATCAGTATTGTTGCTCTAAAATTGTAACCATATTTCATAACATTCATTATCAAGTATTGAAACACCAGGAATGCGTCCATTCCCTTAGGTTGTAGTCAATATTGAAAACCCTAACATAACTCATCACCCGAAAGGTATGCATCCCTTTCCGATGTGAGCCATGTAGGCCTTAGTCACACTCAAGTAGTATGGAATAATAATGAAATAATAAAACATGCTTTGCATATTAAATCTAATAACCAGACAGGTATATTCTTAGTTAGGGTTACAGAATACTTATTCGTTTTACAGATGTATCTTTTCTTCATTTGTGAAGAATGGGGGCTCCCTTCTCTGAGTCAACAATCCTTTGGTTTGCCACCCCAATCTTTTCACGTTCCATAACCCACACATGCTTTCTTGGCATAATTTCACCATTTCCCTCACATGGTTTTCCCACATGCAGTGCAATTGAGATATTATCAAAATTTACTATGGCGTTTCACCCGAAACCCATTTCCAAAGCATGGGGTCCTTCCCACGGAGTTTGGATTCTGCAGCCCATCACACATGGTCTTCCTGCAGTGTGTCTTCCTGGCACATTTATCAAATAGACAAACAGTCAGCAACATTCAACAATAAACTTCAAATCTGACTGTTTCATAACCAACCAATGACATTAATAATTAAATTCAAACATGAATTTACAATTCTGTCTCCTACAGAAATTAGTTTGTTCAACCATGAGGCTATCCTCATATTGTTTGGCTCTTGTAAGTGGTATCACTCTGTCCATTATGGTTTTACACTTTCTACCATACATGAACACCCACCTATGACATGTCCTCCTGACACAACTTATATAAGCCAAACAGTCATTAGCCATTATTAGCAAAGTTTCAAATCTGAAATTTATAAATTTGTTTTCCTACAGAAAATATATTTGCAACCATGAGATTATTCTCATAACCTTAAACCAGAAAATTTTCAGATTTGTTTCATGCATAAGTAACCATGAGAACCTTTGGCTTCTGCACATGGTAGATCCCGGTCTTTACTATGGACTTATCCTCATTTCCATATGCAAGACTTTTCTACCTGAAATCTGAACTTCAATCAGCCAACACATTGTGAGTATCTATGCATATAATCCTTTCATTGCTACCACAGTCACTGAAGTGATCTCAGAATTATAACGCTTAATAATTCAAACACTTTCAGCTGTTAGTATTTGAAATGCAGTGAAATATATATATATGCACCATTATCATAATAGGATTGCAAGACACAGTCACATTATCCCTGCAATTTAAATAAAAACTCCAAGATTCCTTACGTCACAACCATATTCCTTTTATGCAACTCTATCCTTCCAACAGAGCACTCTGGTATCCCATCAACAGGTCTACCTTCTTCATGCAATCTTTCTCTTGCATTCATAGTAGCTCATGAAAGGGTCTCAGGATTAACAATAGTTCACCATTTCATCTATTATCTAATTGCATTGAAACACACACACACACACACACACACACACACATATATATATATATCACAACCATGCATTCACACAATGCATCTCAACATGTGAACCCGCACATATGCATTCACATTCACAACATTTACATAATATTTTGATGTGCATTCACTCAATGCACAACCCCTCAATACAACCTTGTATTAATCCATGAATACTATGCATTCCAGCATATTATGGCCTAACCATGGCCGTCTCATATGGCATGCACTACCACAACAGGACCATAAGTCATCACTTGCTTTGGTTGTTAAACTCACAACCAACATACACAAATGGCATGATATAATTTCATATGAATGCATTGAGGTTTCTAAGCAACTATAGGGTGTAAGGCTCCCTGCCTTCACTCACCCCCAACTAACCATACTCGGTAGGATGACATTGACATTCAGACATTCAGTACCACATGTTAACACCCAAAAAGTGCTCACTAGCTCATTCCCTTATTCACATGACCCATTTGTCCACTTTTCCACCATCTGAGCCTCTGAAGCCAACAAAAGGTCACCAAAAGACCTTAGTACACCCCTTTTTCCCACTCAAAAAGATTATTTTTCCTAAAAAAGCATAAAAAACCCTCAAAAAGGGTCCAAATTCCCAAAAATATTAAAAAGGGAATAAAAATATTAATTTTATTCAAAAAAGGAAAAAGGAGGGAAAAGTACCTAAACCATGTTGGTCAATACCATTGGTTTCCACAAAACCATAAATGGTATTCCCCACCACCAAAACCTATAAAAAGGTGGTAGGGGCTCCTCATTTCACATCCATCGATATTCCTATCCTCATGCTGCCAAAATCTCCCTTGAGTATTTGGCCATTGTAGCAACCTTGGAGAAAGGACCCATTGGAGATTGGAGCTGCTCATCATTGGAGCTATTCAACAACCTTCATCACTTGGAGGTATTGTTATTGCAAGCACTTGCTTGCCCCCATTTTTCAATACAAAATTATTTCTTATGTTTCTTGTTCTTGTTTTTTAATTCGAAAATGCACATGCTAGTTTAGTTTAGTTTAGATTTAGTTTATTGTTTTTTGCTTTATATTGAAACTGCTGATACTAGTTAGCAGGTGCCCATAGCACTAAGCTTGGTTGCAAAACCAAGCCAACAGTTTTTGGTGACTCCGCTGCTTTTCGAATCTTTAGATCTCACTTTTGCTTTAGATCTTAGTTTTTTATTGTATTAGTTAGTTTAATTCATAGATCTGCCACCCTAGACAGCAGATCCATTGCTGTTCTAGATCTTGGCCCATTTTTTAGCCATCAACAGCCCGAAATTCTTAATTTTCGGGTTCATTTTTCGGCATCCGCGTACGGCTTTCACCTCGCGGCTTTTTACCCAACAGTTGCGTGGCTCATCGCGACTGCGCGGCCTTTTTCCGCGCGGTTCACGGTGGCTTCGTGGCCATTTAGCGCGCTGCACATCGCGGCTTCGCGGACCTTTTCCGCGCTGCACATCGCGACTGTGTGACGAAATCCCGCGCTGCACATCGCGGCTTCGCGGTCAAAACCTGCGCTGCACATCACGGCTTCGTGGTCAAAACCCGCGCTGCCCATCGCGACTATGCGACAGAAACCCGCGATGTCCATCGCGGCTGTTCTGTCAAAACCCGCGATGCTAATTTTTTCATTCGGCCGAATCGTTTAAAAAATTAATTTCTTACTGTATTTTCTGCCCACATAGCACATTTTCCAGTATTAGAAATCCTGCATATGTTACAGCCATAAAATTTTTTTTTACTATCTAGAATGCACATGTGAAAAAGTCTTTTTAAAAATTTTCAGAAATTGAAAGAAGGATCTATTTGCATTTTATCTAGATTAAAAAAATTTTGCTGTTTGCTTCTTTAATATTTTGCCCATAGCAATTGTTGAAAACGAAATCCATTTATTTCGTAAAGAAGTTATATTATTTGCTTTCCTATTTGAAAGATCCTTCGTTTTTTGAATAGTTTTTACAAAAGCATTTAATTTCCATTTATTGAAAAAGTCATATTATTTGCTTTTATATTTCAAAAGATCCTTTGTTTTTTGAATACTTAGCTTTTACTTTTTCAATTTCAGTTTAAAATATCACACGTGCACTCACTCAAACACTAATTTTAAACTGAGCCTTAAAACGTACCCTAATTTCAACCCACTTTTAACCCCACTTGGGGAACACTAAAAGAACTTTGTAGCTAGGTAGTATTGAGGGGATAGGTGTTCCAATAACACCCCTTAGTTATTACATCTGAGACATAGTTGTTGTCCATTAGGGAGCTAAAATCTCTTAGTATTTATTGGCACGGTCACAACCAGTTTATGGGAAGGCCTCACCCCTAGGAGGGTTAAAGTCGCGAGGATGGTTCTGGAAGCCTGAGTGGAATACCGAAATCCATTCAGTAACCGAAGGGCTACCATTCGCAGTTCTAGGGATATCCCTGTATGGGGGTATTGCGATAAAGGACCAAACGACAGATTTACCTTTTCTCGACGTGTCATGAACGGAGTATCCTAATGGCCATTCTTTAGGATTGATTACCCGGTGTCCCTCTTGGTAGGGGGATATCTAGCCGTTGACTCAACACTCATATTATCTGACTTGGATTTCATCACCTTGCAGAGAATATCGTTTGTTGATTCACAATACTTTTAGTTAGGTGTTTGCATGATTCAACCCACCTTTGGTCTAGTTACACCTATTTTTTTTTTCTAGAAGCTGTTTGCATGTTGGTACTCTGACCATTTTTTGCATCCCTCCACTTATTATAGCACAGCTGCTATAATTTGAGGTTGATTTTTTTTTTTTTTTTGCCTGAGAGCCTTCATTTTCACTCCCCTTCTTGCACCCTTGGTTGCATTAGGGTTTTGAGTTTTTTATACATTACCATTTTACACATACAGATTTTTCCACAAAAAACTTATTTCTAACCATTGAGAATTTTAGACGCTCTCGTCGTCTTCAGGGCGAACTCCCAGAGTTCAGTCTACTTGGCTCGCCACGTCACCGACGCTGAGCCTTATCCCTTGACTCGACACATCGTCGGTCAACCATACGGTCATCCGATTCTGACACGCCTCACTTCACTTCTGATTCTGAGGCAGAATCCGAAAACCCCACTGCGTTATTCCCAACCAACATTATGGTTGGAACACCATTTGACCCACTCTTTACTAGCACCATAGGTGAGACATCCACAGACCCTTCTACTGCGGTGCCATCCATGGCAGCAACCACCCCCCTGGGTATGCCTAATATGGGCAACACTCCACCCTTAGGAATGCCCAACACAGGACCACCTCCTGTTATAGGAATCCCCAACACAGGGCCACCACCTGTTATGGGTATTCCCAACATAGGGGTCACACCCCCTCTGGTTTCCACAAACCCTATCCCAGGAATCACCACTACTATTCCTAACCCAAGTGTAACCCATGTTGCACTTGGAAGCGCTGGCCCATACCAGACCACACCTATTGGAGGACACATACCTTCAATACCTAGCATACCTTTAGGCGCTACTGGACCCCTACATCATACCACCATGACTAGGCATGTCCCAGTCCCAGTCACTACATCTGCTAGCTTACCGTACATGGCAAGTCTGAACTTGCCAGACTTAGCCAGGCCCACCAATGATCATATCAGACATGATCCTGTGTGGCCTCACATGCCCACCAAACTCCCCTCCGACATCCCTAAGTTTGAGGGCAAGGCAGGTGAGGACCCCCAGAACCATATCATGTCCTTCCATCTATGGTGTTCTTCCAACTCCATAGTAGATAACTCTGTCCGCCTCCGTCTGTTACAGCGCACCTTCACTGGCTCTGCAGCTAAGTGGTATATCGAGCAGCCCCATGGGACGCATGCCACCTTTACCTCCCTTGCCTCGACCTTCCTGCAGTTCTTCCAGTTACCTGTCCGCTATGATGCGGGAGTTGAGATCCTACTGTCTTGCCGACAGAACACGGCCACCCACATCACTGACCACATTCATGAGTGGCATTGACATCGAAGCCTCTACAAAATCAAGTTAGACGACCGTATCTTCCTAGATTGGTTTCTAAAATCCCTCCTCCCTCCTCCCTCTCATTGCGAAGGATGTGGCATCCGAAAGACCCCAGTCTGAAGAAGAGGCCATCCTCAAAGCCCAACAGTTTGATCTCATTTATGCCCAGTCGGGTTATCTGTATACCATTATTCCAGATGCCCCTTGGGGCGAGTCATCCCAACATGATGCGTCGGGGGCATCCCATGCCGCTGATGGCATCATTGGTCGTATGGCCTCGCATCCCCAACCCTTTTCTATTGCACATCCTAGCTATGGTCCCGACCTTTCACGGGATACATCTCAATCTGGAGCAACCAGTTCATATGCTCCCATGGCACATCACCACCATACCCATGGACCTTCATGTCCACCTCAGTGTTTTGGTCATGCACCACCTGCATACGCCCCCCCAGCTGCACCTCAACCAGTGTACTATCCATAGCAAGCTGTGACAGCTAGCCCAACACCTCCAATAGCTCAGGGTTACCAACAACCCCAACAGGTAACTGGACCACCTCCACCCCCGCCTGCTTATTATGCACCACAACCTGCTCCCACACCTGCGGCGGACCAAAATCCTCCCACTGCTCAAGGGCAAGTGTACACACAGCACAACCAGCCCCAGAACCAAAACAACCAGCGCAACCAAGGTGCGCAACAGAACCGTGGTAGAGTTCATAACCACGGTAATAACCAACAACATCAGCAAGGTCCTCCACCTCCCAATCCTCCGCAAAATAACAATGCTGCTCCTCCTAACCACAATCCGGATCAGAATCCCAAGCAGCCTAGAAATAATAACCTCAGAACAAACCACCCTTGTTCTATTTGCGGGGTCTACGGTCATTACACACATTCTTGCCCACATTTGGAGCGAGCTCGGCAACTCTGGACTGACGATGCCCATCGTCAAGGGAAAGCAACTCCTCAGCCGCCACCCAACCCTCCACCACCTCAACATCAACCTTTGGTGCTGCAAAACCCCTTTCCAAACCAGGGTGTAGTGAACACTCAGCCGTTAGCTCCCCCTCAGGGCAACGTGCCACCACAGTAGATCACTTATGTAGCCCCTGATCAACCCATGTTCGATTTAGGTACTCACCACTTGTTGATGATGTCAACCGCCGACGCCAACCTCCAAACCCGTCGGAACCAATATGGCTCCACTTCGGAAGCCCCTCCCGCCGACAAGAACACTAACGTTAATCCCACAGATCAAACGTTACGTATACCTCCGGCTCCACTTGATGGCGCTTCCAAAGCACCTCGCTTCCCACTTCGTCGCATCAACAGTAATCCCAATTCTCGGGCTGCGTCGAATTACAACATCGTAGACGACTTAGCCCAGTCTCCTGCAGCCATGTCTGCTTTAGAAGTCTTGAAAAACTGTCCTTCACAGCGCAAGACTTTGCTCTCTGCCATTGGTGCCATTGACCCCAATGATTCACAGCTGATCGCATTCGATTCAGACCAGTCTGAACCACACCTGCTTTCCTCTTTAGCATTCCAAGTTTTCGTTTCTGTTCGGAATCTTGTCATCCATCGGTGCATTATCGATGAAGGGGCCTGTACATGCGTCATGTCCACATTCGTTTGGCAGAAGTTGGGATCCCCTACTCTCCAGCAGTCCACCACTGCGTTACGAGCCTACGACGGCCGTTCGGCACAACCCCAGGGTCTCTTACCTAATGTCCCTGTCCAACTGGCGGGTAAAACCATACTCATTGACATTGAGGTCATTAATGCCCAACTTGACTATAACCTTTTACTTGGCCGCAGCTACATGTATGCCATGCGGGCTGTTGCCTCATCCGTTTTTTGTACCATGCAGTTCCCCCATGAGGGACGCGTGGTCAAGGTCGACCAACTCACCTATTACGACCCCAAGGCCCCCGCCACACCTGAAAATGTTCTTCCCATGGTTGAACAACCTGTTTGTGGTGCAACTACCTCATTCGTCTCCTCAGTAGGACCCAGACTTTACTTTGACACGCCGATGACTTCTACATTCCAGGCCATTCCACCACCGTCACCGGAGACTCACATCGCCAACCTCTGTACTCTCTCACAGAATACACAAACACCCGGTAATCAACCACCCTTGTTCCCTAAACCACCATTGGTCCCTAGTCACATCGGTGTTACACCCATCCACACAATCGCCTTCCTATTTCCTCCCTCAGGTGTAGTAAGCACTCCGGTTATGGCTACCCTTAGTCTCCCTGGGTTAACATTGGGATTTCCCGTATGATATATTTCGCCTCCCGTTCCTTCGCCGACACCAAATGTCATCCTGCAACCGGTGCAACCCATTGTTACTTCTACTCAACCACCTCCCGGTATCGCTACTCCTTCATCATCGACAAATCCCCCTCCACTCATCAGGCCCACTGGGGGCAGAGACCCACAACCATACACTGTTGTACCTCCTCCCAAGGCAGTTAAACCTCCTCCCGTGTTTCGTGCTCCTCCCAAATGCTCGTTGTGTGATGCGTTAGGCCATCCAACTCATCAGTGTCCACAATTACCTGCATTACAGGAACACATGCAAATGCTGGACGACGACCCCAACATCCCGGTTGTCAAAATTGACCCAAACACCATGCCTCGTGATAAATCACTGCGTACCAACCACCCATGTGCGATATGCGGTATTTACGGCCACTACTCACATCACTGTCCTGACATCCCAGATTACAGAGTAGCTCTCTATGAGATGAACAATTTGGACCTTGAGACGGCACCCACCACCATTGAGGAGATCTTCCCTCCCACACCATCCTCATCCGGAGAGATTAACACCATCTATATGACCTCTTCGACTACCACTTTCAAACCAGAACCCCTTGATTTGTGGTTTGACTACTTCAATACTGACGAGCAAATTTTGGAAACACTCACTGCACTCGACTACCCTTGGGACGATATGCATCATCGCTCCTATTTCCTCCCAGAGGCGTCTACATCCACGGCATCTGATCAACGATCCGTTGAAGCGAAAGATTTCATACCCACTAAGGTCGATTGGTTAAAGGACCCCATCCCAGCACCGAATGCCTTCGAAGAAGGGAACATGTCCAACATTTCCCCCACAATACAAATTGACATTTCCACCACACCTGGGAAACCTGAGCTCATCTCACTGGGTGCATCTTGCACTCAAGCAGAGACTCAGGCATACAAAAAACTTTTTCAAGAATTTCGTGATATCTTTGCTTGGTCCTATACCGAAATGCCTGATCTTGGCCCCGCCATTATAGAGCACCACATTGACACATGGCCTGATGTCCCCCATGTTCGTCAGAAACAGCGACCCATTCATCCTTCCAAGCTCCCCGCTGTTAAAGCCGAGGTTGAGAAACTTCGCGAAGCAGGATTCATTTATCCTATTCCTTATACCACATGGGTTTCAAACCCCGTTCCCGTCAACAAAAAACAAGGCACCCTTAGAGTATGCACTAACTTCCGTGATTTAAACCGCGCTTGTCCCAAAGACAATTTCCCCACGCCATTCATTGACCAACTCATTGACGCGTGTGCGGGACACGAGGTCCTATCTTTCATGGACGGCTTTTCCGGATACAACCAGATTTAGATCCATAAGGAGGATCAGTACAAAACTGCCTTTACTACCCCATGGGGCACCTTCGCCTATCGTGTCATGCCTTTCGGCCTAAAAAATGCTAGCGCCACCTTCCAGCGGGCCATGATCTATTGTTTTCACGACTTGGTCCATATCCTGCTGGTCTATCTTGATGACCTTACAGCTCGATCCCGGAAACGATCAGACCACCTTAACGACCTCCGCCAAGTTTTCCTGCATTGTCGCAAATATAAAATCCGCTTGAACCCACACAGGTGTGTCTTGCGTTCCTGCAGGCCGTTTATTGGGTTTTATTGTTTCCCAGGATGGAATTACTGTTGATCCCCTGAAATTCAAAGCCATCTTAGACCTTCCCTCTCCACGCACGCTTCGGCAACTCCAGAGTTTGCGGGGCGGTCCAATTTCCTTTGTCGCTTCGTGCCTGATTATGCCACCAAAGTTCACGGATTCTTACGCCTACTTCACACCCACATACCCTTTGTTTGGGATGAGCAAGCAGATACGGCATTCGAAGCCCTCAAGAAAGCTCTCACACAAGCCCCCTTGATTTCCCCTCCAGATTTCTCTCAGGACTTCACCCTTTACGTCTCAGCATCTGAACATGCCGTGTCCGGAGTCTTGGTCCAAGAAGATGCCTCTCACCAAGAACATGTCATTTATTACGTCAGCCAGACCTTGTCTGGCCCACCCCTACGTTACCCATACGAGGAAAGACTAGCCCTAGCTGTAGTCTTTTCCGTCCAAAAATTACGACACTACATTCTGCTCGGTCATACCACAGTCGTCGCCGACTCCAACCCTATGGTCTATCTCCTAAACCGGCGGCTCCTACAAGGCTGTGTTGCTAAATGGGTCATTATCCTCTAGGAATATGACCTCACTTTCAAAACTCCCAAGAGCACCAAAGCCCTCGCGCTTGCCCATCTAATCACTGACCTCCCATCCTCTTCGCCATCACCTGCTATCCAAACGGATCTGATTGACGATCACATCTTCATTATTTCGCCTGATGACCCATGGTACGGTGACATCCTAGTTTACCTCCGTACGCAGAAATTTCGACCCCATATCGATTGTGACGGACGTCGTCGTATACGTCACCACGCCCCCCGATACCTCTTGTTAGGGGATGTGCTTTACCGACACGGCATCGATACCATCCTACGACGTTGCCTATCCCATAGTGAGGCAGAACAAGTCCTCAATGATTGTCATAGCGGCGCCTGTGGAGGCCATTTCTCCGGCATGGCCACCGCCTAAAAAATCATTCGTGCAGGTTACTTTTGGCCGTCATTATTCACTGATTGCATCACTGCAGTCAAACATTGCCAAAATTGTCAGCTTTTTGCCCCCAAAGCAAGAACCCCACCCACCCCACTTCATCCAGTCGTTACTGCCGGACCATTCTGCAAATGGGCCATTGACTTCCTTGACTGCAATCCCACGTCAGCCAGCGGTCACAAACATATTATTGTGGCCGTAGATTATTTTACCAAGTGGGCGGAGGCAATGCCAACTTACAATTGCACAGTCGAAACCACTACACGATTCTTTCTCAGCCATGTTATCGCACGTTTTGGAGTGCCAAAGCAACTTGTATCAGACCATGGCTCTCACTTCGAAGACGCCGTCTGGAAAGAACTATCCACCTTACTGAAATTTGAACACCATTTCTCCTCTGCCTACTACCCCCAAGGAAATGGCCAAGTCAAAGCGATAAACAAAATTTTGAAAACCATCCTCCAGCGCACTGTAGACAAACACAAGTCAAATTGGCACCACATGCTCTTCCCGGCACTATGGGCATACCGCACATCGACTAAAACCGCCACCGGTTTTACTCCTTTCCACTTAGTTCACGGTGTTGAATCTGTCCTCCCCATTGAGTGCCAGATTCCAACCCTACATATGGCCATTGAACTCCTACCGGACACTGCCCCAATTGAACAACGCTTACTACTCCTGGAGCAGGCTGATGAAGATCGGCGCACAACCCTTCAAAACATGGAAGCATCCAAGAACCGATCCAAATTGAATTATGATAAACATGTCCACCCAAGAACTTTTTCTGAAGGGGCTCTTGTCCTCGCCTACGATCAAGCAAATGACAAAACCGGGAAAGGAAAGTTTGTGTCCATGTGGCAAGGCCCATATATTATACACACCTGCCTCGGACAGGGGGCATACATTCTGACCGATTCAGAAGGCAACCCCCTCCGCAACCCACGCAACGGGTTGTACCTCAAACGATTTTACCCATAGTAAACCGGATGGACACCATCGTCCATTGTAGAACTTCACAATAGTTATTTCCTTTTCCTTTCTTCATCAGGTCCATTTTTTGACCATTTTTTTGGGCGCCCTCGTCGCCTCGATTTGCGTGCCACATCGACCGTCATCCATTTTGGGCAAGCCTTATATCGCCGGATTCAGTTTTTCGCGCTCGTGATGATGCTTGAGATCATTTCTCGCTCTCACACCTAGATTTTTAGGGCATTTTTTCATGCCCCTCGTCGCCTCGGTTTGCGTGCCACATCGATCGTCGTCCGTTTTCAGCGAGTCTTATATCACCGGATTCAGTTTTCCGCGCTCATGATGTTGCTTGAGATCATTTCTCGCTCTCACCTCCAGATTTTTTGGGCATTTTTTCCATGCCCCCTCGTCACCTCGGTTTGCGTGCCACATCCGCCGTTCTCCGTGGTTGACCATCTTTATATCGCCGGATTCAGTTTCCCGCGCTCGTGATGACGCTTGAGATCATTTCTCGCTCTCACCTCCATATTTTTTGGGGATTTTTTTCCATGCCCCCTCGTCACCTCGGTTTGCGTGCCACATCCGCCGTTCTCCGTTTTTGACATTCTTTATATCGCCGGATTCAGTTTCCCACGCTTGTGATGATGCTTGAGATCATTTCTCGCTCTCACGCCCATACTTTTCGGCCATTTTTTCAAAATGCCCTCTCATTGCCTCGATTTGTGTACCACAACGACTGCAGCCCCCTTTTGACAATCTTTATGTCGCAGGATCCAGTATTCCGCACTCATGATGATGCTTGAGACCTTTTATCGCTCTCGTCAATCCCCTTTTTGTTCGGTATAATTTTATCCCTTTTTCGGGCCGAGCAATCCCTTTTTGAGAAAAGGGCACTTAGGGAGTTTCTGTTAAGCTCTTTTCTGACTCCTAAAACAATGAAAAGATCGCCGAGCAACCTTGCTTCCTTTCATGCTCGCTAAACGTATCTGAAAGGGCATCTACCTCGTATAAGTTTACCCCTTTTCCGGACCTTGTAGACTAATTACGAAAAAGGAATACTCTAGTCACATCGGCTAGAAGAGTTCTCCATTTGCATCATTTTATGCTTTTTCGGGCCTTGGAGACTAACTTTCGAAAAAGAACACCAATAGAGTCCACTTACCGCTTTCAGACTTTCTAAACATGAAAGCGACCACGAGCAATCACCATCCTGGGCTTGTAAAACCAACAAGACAGTAGTTACAACCACTGCAGAGTCTTCTTATCGCTTTCAGACTCCTTAAAAATGAAAGCACCAATGAGCATGAACAGTCCTGGGCTCATAAATCCACAGGACAGTACCATTTTAGAGCACACTTTTATACCTTCTTGGAGCTCATTAAAACTACGAAGAAGGACCCAACGGTGCTTCTCGGTGCCACAACAGATCACGTCTACTCATAGGGCAGCTTCCCCGTTTTGGTTGCCTTTGTTCAGAGTATTCTGCAGAATGTCACCCTAAGAATCCCTCGACAGCACCCATCAGCTTGATTCCCCCCCAAAGTCAATACATACCCTTCAGTCCTTAAAAGTAATGATACCCACACCTACAAGTCAGTTCCCCATGCTGCCAGGTCAACCATGTCATCATGCTCTGAACAAAGGAAGTTTGAGTCTACCCACTATATGACCCCAGTTACTTCCCATCCCCACAAGTATGTCAGTCCTACCATCAGTACTACCACACTTCAGTTCTACACCTCGCACTCCTATCAAGGAAACATCATTGCCTTGTTAGTTGCTGGTCTCCCTCTGTCGACGACAACCAAATTGATTCCAGAGGATAGACCTAGAGGTCCCTGTGTCTTGGACTCATCACCATTTATGATGAGTGCCTACGAATCATTTCGAGAAGAGTCCTCAGAACTTCTCCAAATGGTAGTTTCTCACATGCTCAACTTCAACACCTTGATCACATCGTTGAGACTCGCACAGGGTATTGGTCCGCTCAGTCATTACTCCAAGACCCCGGATACCACCTGACTCTTCCACATTTGAGAGTCTACCTATGGATTCAACCAGTTACACTTTTTCTATAGATATCCGGGTTGCGCATGGCGACCGTATTCAGATGTACACCAGTTTTATACTCCCTCGAGTATACAGTCACATATACTTCCCAGAGATGGCTCATAGTCATTGCGTCCCTACAGATGTTGGACACCTTCAGTTCCAGCAGTTCATCAGTTATTCCAGTGTATCAGTTATTGAGATCAGTCATGTCATGATCATGAGTACATCCTGAAATAATGTACCCTCTGGACCATTATGATGTACCAGTAGATTTTTTATGTATTAGATCCCCCTTCTTGGGACTAATTGTTATGCATATGTCTTGATACGAGCATGGGTATGCCCGCCTCGTCCATTATCAGAGATTATTCCTCATTCATATTCAGGCCATGTAATATTTGTTTATTTTTTGTAGCTTCCATGGGCCGTGGATCCAGTCTCCAATCGGTCTCTTCTCCTCCCTACAACCCCAGAAAAAAGACAAAAGAACTATGATGTCTATCGGCCATACGATGAGCTCCTGCCCTCACACATCAGGGGGCAATCTGTTAATACCCAAAAAGTGCTCACTAGCTCATTCCCTTATTCACATGACCCATTTGTCCACTTTTCCACCATCTGAGCCTCTGAAGCCAACAAAAGGTCACCAAAAGACCTTAGTACACCCATTTTTCCCACTCAAAAAGATTATTTTTCCTAAAAAAACATAAAAAAACCCTCAAAAAGGGTCCAAATTCCCAAAAATATTAAAAAGGGAATAAAAATATTAATTTTATTCAAAAAAGGAAAAAGGAGGGAAAAGTACCTAAACCATGTTGGTCAATACCATTGGTTTCCACAAAACCATAAATGGTATTCCCCACCACCAAAACCTATAAAAATGTGGTAGGGGATCCTCATTTCACATCCATCCATATTCCTATCCTCATGCTGCCAAAATCTCCCTTGAGTATTTGGCCATTGTAGCAACCTTGGAGAAAGGACCCATTGGAGATTGGAGCTGCTCACCATTGGAGCTATTCAACAACCTTCATCACTTGGAGGTATTGTTATTGCAAGCACTTGCTTGCCCCCATTTTTCAATACAAAATTATTTCTTATGTTTCTTGTTCTTGTTTTTTAATTCGAAAATGCACATGCTAGTTTAGTTTAGTTTAGATTTAGTTTATTGTTTTTTGCTTTATATTGAAACTGCTGCTACTAGTTAGCAGGTGCCCATAGCACTAAGCTTGGTTGCAAAACCAAGCCAACACCACATGCAAACCAATCAACATAGTTTAAACATAGCTGAAGGGATCTTACCAAATCCTCTTTCAACATTCATGCAATTAAGCACCAATAACTATTACCTGCATGGTTGTCATTAACATCACTTGATGTTACCTGATCAGTTGGCCTCTTACCAAGGATTTCACCATTCCACCACCAACCTCTTGAACATAGATTTGTTGCTCCAACCTTTCTTCATAAGGTTGTTGGTCATATGCAACAATCATCATCTGCATCCTTAGCCATGCTTCGGTTGTCTTTGGTCCTATGACCAATGCAAACACAACTAATTATTAGCAACCACCATAATCATCTTAAGTGGCTCATTGCATATGTAAAACCTCGCTATTTTATGAATATGCAATATCATATACATGCACTGTGCAATGTTTATTAATATGCTATCTAGTGCATATTCATTTCATCTATCTAATCTCTTGCATTTTCAGTCATGCTTCTATGGTCTGATTCATACAACCATTATCAACAACATTAATTGTCATCAACCATAGGAAATACCATTAATGGGCTATCGCATGTGTAACTTCACTACCTTTACCCATATGTAACATCATGTTGGTGCATAAGCAATTCACATGCACTATGCAATGACTCTTTAATCATGCCCACTAATTCATATTTAATCTGCTACTCTCTTGCATTTCCAGCAACCCTATGCCATAATTTGAGTATATGATAAAACTCAGGAAATATAAATACAATAGCAAGAGAGGAGTCAAGGAATTCTCCCTTTCCAATTTCCTCATTGTAGCATGGAATTTCCTCTTCCACATCATAGCTGATCCAATTTAATGGGCTCTCTACCATGCACACAAGAAATCATTAGCTATGATCTTCTCACAAATTAGCAATTCAATATATACATACGTGTATAACATTCATTCTTGCTATTTTCCAAACATGCAATTCTTATGCTATAAACAAAAATAGTTTAAGGTGAGGAATTTCCCTCTTATCAACGTTGCCTTACTGCTCCCATTGCTCTTCCACAATGCATATTACAACCAATTACTCTTAATAAGGCTTCCAAAAACCTTCCATGCAATTCCTGCTTCTCATTCCAAGCATAGAGAATGCATTTCACACTTTCAACGACTGTCTCCGGGGGACGACCGGGGTCAAGGGGGCTTTCCCCTTTGTAGTTGGCGGTCGGCGTTTTAAAGCTTTCATCGTCGACCAATTTTACGCGGACTTGCAACTGCCAACCACCAACTATGAACTCAGCTAAACTCGTCGACCGTGTCGCAGCAGATAAGGCCAAACTCGCCACCCATGTCGTAGCAAATAAGGCTAAAATTGCCAACCGCGTCATAGCAAATAAGGCTAAAAATCATCGACCGCGTCGCAGCAAATAAGGCTAAAATCGTCGACTGCACCGCAACAAATAAGGCTAAAATCGTCGACCGCGTCACAACAAATAAGGATAAAATCGCCGACCGTATCGCAGCAAATAAGGCTAAAATCGCTGACCGTCGCTCTCTGACTGGTGACCCAACGTTTTCACTGTGACCGTGTCGCTACGATCTCAACAAAACTCGCCGACTGTTTCAGGGTTCCTAGCTGATCTTTGCCGACACAGTCTTGGCAGAAATCTCATAAAACACTTACAAAAATTTTGAAAATTGAAATTTTTCTTAATGTTTATTGCTGAGCAGGAAGCATACTTACCTCTACAACTGTGATAGGTATCCCATGAAATCCCAAATGTTGCAACCTTCACTCTGATACCAAACTGTAACGTCCCCTCCCATGGACCCAATTCAAGGAAGGGAACAAGATACCAATCTGTGGGCTTTTACATAAACTCAGCCCATTCATTAGATTCACAGCAATACAACAAATGTGTGCAGATGCAAATCAAGCAAACATGCACAACGGAAATAAACCCCATCCACACACATTTCATATGCATTCAACATATCAAAACAGTCATCAATTTAAAACATTGCAGAGCCAAAACACATAGATAGAAAAGCACTTATCTTTATTGTGAGATGGTCCCAAGCAACTAGCTATGTCGCTACAACGTTCCACCCAACCATTGGTCTCTGCCCAACCTGTATTATTTCAGCACTCAGAGACCACCCCCGAGCTAGGCATGATTTCTACAAGGAAAATGGGACATTCAAGCTCATACACAACCAAATAATCATTTCATCTAAGCCAAGTCAGTCCACGGTTGGGTTTTTCAAGCTAAATCTGAACCCTCTTCATTTCTGGATGCTTGCACTCAAGCTCAAGCTAAAGCAATGGATACCCATAACCCATACCCCAACATACACTACTTACACACAACAAAACTCTATCATTGGGCATGGATACACATTTTAACAATGGGATTTACAACAATATGGCCATGGGTTTCCCCCAAATTGTGGGCACACCAAAAACGAACTGTGGAAAGAGAAATTCGACCATAGGGAGAAAAACCGATTTCTCCCACAGGATATGAGCATTCCAATGGCCAAAATGGCCTCAATGAAACCCCAAATCAATCTGTTCTCTTCCACACTGCTAACCAAAACAAAAACACCCTTCCCAGCTAGAAAGATGAAGAAAAACATAGAAAAACCATAGATGAAAACGCCTAGGAAGCTCCAAACTTGTGAGAGAGAAAAACTGATGGGTGAAGAATGGCTTGGGGAGCAATTTCGTGGCTCTTTTCTTTCCAAGAAAGCAAAACATGATTTTCCATGCAGGGTGACTTAACCATACCCGAATTTGGATAGCCATACCTCCCATTCCCTAAGGGATTAACTATTTCAACCAACTCTTAGGAGAAATGAATGATTGGGTACAAAAGTCAACATGGGTAGTTGAGGGTTTTATGGGTTCTCTCATTGACACTTCGCTTGACTTGATTGGTTCAAGGGTTTGAATGTCCCCCCCCAATTCCTTGTAAAATCATGCTCCAATCTCTTGTTGCATTGCATAGCTAGTTGTGGGTGTTTTATTAAAATGCATATTTACATGAGATTTGAAATTCCAATGTGCCTAGCTAGCACGTAAACCATATGCATCAATAAATTGATGGCAGGGCCTTGGCCTTGAGCTCCTCACCACGATTTTATAACAATATTACATCATTTACATTTTAATGCAATGGGGTCAAAATTGAGACATTACAATGTCGAAAATGCTTGAAGAACATAACATAGATGTTCCTGACTTTGCAAAGAAAGAACAAGGCAAGCTTGTTGTAGAACAAGAACACTGTTTCCAAGCCTCTCCCAAAGGTAATCATGCTTATGATTTGAGTACTAGAGTGAAATATAATTCTGATGTATTTGATTTTGATGCACATTCTGATATATTAGAATCAGAAACCTCCACTTCTTCTTTGGAACAGTCTTCAGTCAGTTTATCCGAGTCTACTCTCAAAACTAGTCATTTTTTACTAGCTTCTGACTTGTCTTCTAAAAGGTCTTTCCACCTCCATTCAAATATTTTAGATTATGATTTAGAAGATGATTTACAGTCTGATATGTAGGACATTACATCTCCCACACCATTTTCCCAACCATTGGATGCACAAAAGATCCCACAACCCCCAAGTTCTCCAGTTAAGAAACTACACAATTCCATGTTTTCCTACATTGTGTCACTTGCCTCTGTTGCACTTTTGTCTTTTATATATTTCATTGGTTGGAAATATTTCATGTCCCAAATTGACATTGGGTCACAATGGCCTAATCACATTGGACATATTGATTAGAGTTTGTCAAATTGATGCTAAGGGTCAAATAATTGCCAAGGAGGAAAATTACTAGTTTCCTAGGTTTGGGGTGGAAGCTTTGGGATTTGGAATAAGGGGAATAATAAATGATGTTTGAACATTAGAATGGCATAAATATTTAATAAAGGAGCTAAATAAATATATACAAGTAAAAATCAAAGTGGCATTTGATCATGAAGACACATGGAGGAAGGGGGACCGACATATGGCTAGATTTCCCCACTATACTTGGCATCATTCTCTCACCAATTCGAATTCAAGGTGAATGGTAACATACTTGGGGGAGTTCAAAATATATTATTCATTGCATGACTCATCCAAGGTCGAATTGTAGAGGAAGAGTAACTCCCATGGGAGAGGAAGAGGCAATTTGGAGCTAGTGAAACACTTGGGCTAGATTCCCTAGCTCTATGACAACAATGAGGAAAATGCCATGACACCTATGACACAAATTAGATCTGAAGGATGACATATGACATATATGACATGTAAGGGCTAAAAATAGCCTTCAAGAGGGCGCTTAAGGGAGTTAGGGTGGCTAAGATTCTTCCACATGTGATTTGGTGGAAGTGAGAGACTAGGAATTGTTGTACAAGTGGCGTTCTTTGGAATCTCTTCCCAACTTGAGTAGGCATGAGTCTCTTGGAAGGAATTCGACCCATGGAGGAAATTATAAGTTTATAAATTTCAATAACAAAAATGAAACCAACTTTTGATCATTTGAGAAATTTTCAATTGCATTTGTGAAGAGGGAGAGCTAGTGGATGACTAGTTTCTTGCCTTAGCCAATTTCGAGGGTGAAAGATTCCCATCCAAGTTGGTAATTGTAAAGGCCATTCAGATCTTTAATTTGGAGCTTTAATGGAGTCTTTATTTTCAGGTGTAAGCTACAGGGAAGCTCATGCTTTCTTCTAGTGTAGCTCACGCTCTCAACCATTTCCAGTTTTGATGGCATATTCTTGCTCCTTGAGGGAGGGCATTTTTGGTGAGCTATTGTACTCTTTGGGGGAGCTTATAATGCCCCATTTATTTTATAATATGAATTAAATAATCTTTTCTTCATCTCCAAAAAGTTTCAGGTCGAAACACCAAGCGGTTATATGTAAAATTGATTATTAATGAGCAAACAGTGACCAATCCCCCACTAGATTGATGTATGCCAATGTATTGATGATGATTTCGAATGGAAGAATTTTTATCTGATATATTTATGATTTATGGAATGCCATTGATGATTTTTACAAGTTTCATGTTCAACACTAAAGCATTTGAAGCCATCTTGCTCAGTTTATTTGCATTTGGAAGAGATTTGGTGCCATTTCCCCAAGGGTCGAATTAGTGATTTTTGTTGTTGTTTGGGAGAAGGTTAAAACATAATTAATAATTGATTAATGGTTTGCATGAGACCTAAATGATGTCCCTCAGACATCTCCTACCTCTGTTCATAATTTCGAGTGATTTTGGAGGCATTTGAAGAGTCATTTTCAGTACTTACCCTGGGGGGATTTGAACCCCAAATTGCTAGTTAAATTCCATACTTTGTCTAGAATCTTAAACAAGTTTGAAGAAGTATTTTGATGGTCATAAATCATCCATGAAAATCATAATCAATTAAAAATATCATTCACACCTTCACTGAATATTTAGAGGCATTTGGAGCCAATTGGAGACCTAGAGACCAATACTAGTCAAAGGGAAATTACTAGTAAAGTTCCATACATTGGCCAGAATTGAAAGAGGATTTGCAGAAGTATTTTAAAGGTACAAAAGCATCCATGAAACACATATTTATTTTCTAACATCATCCATATACCTTCTCAGAATATTTGGGAGAATTTGGGGCAAATTGGAGACCTAGGCATCAAAACTAGTCAAAGGTCGAATTTGGGGAAAAAGTGAAAAATTGGTCATTTTAATAAAATTCTTAAAATGGGACATTACAAAAGCCATTTTTTTGGCCATATTTGGACTGATATTTCACACATATGGACCTAACCCCATCACTCATGGTTTAAAATTCAAGTCCTCACACTCTCCAGGCTCGCTCAGTTGTCAGGGTGACCTAGTTTCTCACACTTTTCCTACTGAAACTTTGCTCGATCATGGAGAATACACATATTTACTAGTTTCTGCTCCATATGACTCACATTCTAATATTTCAGAGATGCATGATCTCATTTTAAATATCAGAAAGGTTCTACATCAATTTGAGAAGAAGGTACAAGAACTAGTGCACCACGTTGCAGCTACAAAAGAAATTGATCCTGTGGAGTTCATTATTTCTCCTTGGGAAGGAGTATGCATAGATCTTCTTTCCATCATTGATTATGTTTTAAGATATGATTATTTATGTTACACTAGTAAGAAAAAATCATTTGATGCTCCTCCATCATCAGAATATGATCTTCCTAAAGCTTAAACACATGGTTATTGCCTACACAACATTGATGCACTAATGCATGATCACGACATCTACAATCTCTTCATCAAGTCTGTTATTAAGAAGCAGCTCATTCAACTCATTCAAATGAGAAACATGACAGTATGAAGACATCAAGCATGTCCATTTTTGAGGGAGAGTTTTGTTCCCATGAGGTTTTCCCTGTTTCCTCAGTTTACATGGACTAGTTATTTTTGTATTGGGGTGACCATAAGCCTTGTTGCTTGGGCCCGATATTTCTGATATTTTTCTGATTCCCATCACATAAATTCAGGCTTAAGGGGGGGTGTTGGAATAACAAAACCCAACTATGTCATTCTATACTTAGGATAAATTAATTAATCATTTATGATTAATTTCCTGAGTTTTGACTAGGTAAAATATGCTAGTTTTGTCTTTTAGTGGACCACATGCCATCCTAACTCACCAAAACGAATTTGGATGGATTCTGGATAAGATATCCTTGGATTCTGTCTAATTTTATTCTATTCCTGAATTAGAAAGACACTTTCCTGATTTAGCCAGCTTTATTCTGTTTTTTCTACCTTCCAGTGGAAAATGAAAAGCTAGTTGACTTGGAAACTCTTGCCACTTGACCAATTCGACCTCCACATCATATATTCTCTCTTAAATCCATCAATACTTTCTATTTACCTCACTCATGAGCTTCCATACCATACTTACTAAATTCGTGAGCCTCTAGGACAGTTTTGGAAACTGCTTTTGCCACCTAGGGGGTTTTGCCTTATTTAAGCCTTTTCTTTTTGCCCTTTCCAAATTGCCTCCAAGGAATTCGATTTTATCCATGGAAGATGTATTATATATTTTTATCATATTGATGAATAGTATACAAAGTGATTTCCACAATTTATCTTCTCTATTCTTCTTCTCTCATTGTCTGAAATATTCCATGTGAAATTGTCTTATGAATCTAGTTCCTAGCAATTAAAAATCTCACACATCATTGGTGCTGGAAATGGTTATCCAATGGAGGAAGATTAACTTTGGCTAAATCTGTATTACAAAATTTATCAGCGTATTGGTTATCAATGTGCAAAATTCCAAAATCAATACTAAGTGGAATTAGAAGGAAAACATTCAATTTCATCTGGTCTAGTAGGGATAACCATAAGTTTCATTGTGTTGAGTGGAAAAGATTGGCAAGACCATTTGTAAAAGGTGGTTTGTCTTTAAAAAACATATATAATTTTTCATGAGCTCTTTTGTCAAAGATGTTATGGTGAGAATTAACGGTGGATAGCTTATGGAGTAGCATCATCAACGACAATCCATTAAGAATCTATATATTCCGCAATGGATTCGATCAAAGAATAAGATTAAGGAATTAATATCAAACATATGGGTAGGTATTTTATCCTCCTTCATTGTTTTGGCCGAATGGTTGGCTTGGTATCCATGGAATGGAAGATCAATTCGGGTTGGAGAAGATTCTATCATCGACGGGCCTCTAAATCACAAACTCTCTCTAGAGCTTATATTCAATTTGCATTCACATGGCATATTTTCTCTTAACCATGCACTGATCTCTAACTCGCCAAACAATGTTGTGAACAAATGGATAGGTGCCTCTCGGTTGGGATTATAGGGATTCCTTACAAAGGAATGGACAAAATATATTTTTGAACTCTATCGAGGTAACATTCAGATCTCGAATGGTGAAGACCAAATTAAATGGTCATGGAATACTCAAGATGGATCCTTGACAGAAAAAATTAGGCTATGAAGCTATTATGTCAGATTATCCAGCAGAGAATAAATGGTGGTATAACTTATGTTGGAAATGGAAATTGCCAATGAATGTAAGAATTTTTATTTGGCTAGCATTGGAAAACAAGATACTTTCATGGGAAAACTTGCAAAAAATAGGTTTTATTGGACCAAATATTTGTCCACTATGTAAAAAAGATGTTGAATCAGTCCACCATATGTTTGTTAGTTGCTCTGTCTTTGCTCAAATTTGGATAGTTGTCAGTCACACTCTCACAAATATTTCGGCCTGAAGTGGAGATACATTACAGGAATGTCTCAAAATTTGGTTTTCAGAGAACCACAAATTTGGTGAAGTGGCATGTTTCATACTTTGGAAAACATGGAAATCAAGAAATTACTGTATCTTTGAAAACAAATTTATAAATCCTTAGTGGTGTGCAGGTAAAGCTATTCCAGGTTTCTTGGAATTATTAGGATCCTCCTTGGATCCTTCTATTGGTTTGGACAAGATCAAAAGACCACTACAGTTTCTCATGGTTGGTAGCAGGGCTAAATTCGATGGTGCTTCACAAGATAGTGCTAGTAAATGCAGGGTAGGTGTTATTATTGATTTGGACCATAATCGTCAATTTAAATTATGGATGAATTGTGGGTCAAGGACAAATACAAAAGGTGAACTTATGGCTCTTTAGCTAGTCCTTTATTTTGATAAGCTTCAACATATTACTTTACAGTAAATTGTGAGGGACTCTTTTCCTATTGTAAACTGGGCAAGTGGATTATGCACTATAAAGTCTTTGTCACTTACACCTTGGATGGAACAAGTGAAAACGTTCCTTAAAGTCTCATCGCAGGTCTCCATCATTCATATATACCATGAGTACAATACACTTGCAGATGCTTTATCGAGACGGGGCATGGGGGATACGAAGGGTTGATTCACTATGAAGCTTGGGTGGAGGGCCATCTACAATCAGATGGCAGCTTGGAAATTTTTTCTCCTTAAATTTTCCTTTTTTGGTAGTGATTCCGGTATTAGATATTTTTTATCAAGAGTATCTATCTCCTTCGATACTATGTAAATTTTTGTGGCATCTTTTTTCCTTTGTGCCTTCTATATTTTTGGCATATCTCCTCTTATGGTAGTTGTACATATCTTTTTTGGGGTTTCCATTTCTCAGCAAAGGGTTGTATAGTTGTATCCGGTGGCTGTTGTATCTTGGGACAGGTTGGTGAGATTTTGTTTGACATCCCTTTGGATTCTTGAATGTTTAGTAATTTTTCTGTGTGAAAGAAAGTGTGAATGAGAAAAGTATAATGTAGAATAATCGCTTGTCTTTTCATAATCTTCCCAATACAAACAATTAAAATTATGCAAAATCGTGATGTTTGTATATTTTATATTTTGAAGGAATATATTTCTATCTCGACTAAAGGATGTTGTTTTAAAGTGAAGACAAGGATAATGTACAATGTATTTTCAGTACATTGATTCCACTAAAAGATCATCACTACGTATAACTTTAAGTAGAAGAGATATAAATCTAGGGAGTTTTATTTAGCCTTAGTCTCTAAAAGTGTATTTAAAGAACAACGAAGAGTAACATGTAAAAATAATTTGAGTAATGATGATACCTTAGTCGTTCAATAGTTCTAAAATACGAACTAATGATGATGCCTTAGTCGTTGAATAATTCTAAAGTACTAACTATGATCTCAAAATTTGTAACATGTGAAAGCAATTTGAGTAATCATAAAGGTTTGACCTTTCAATAGCTTTAAAATACTAACTATAATCTCAAATTTTATGGAAAGCTTTTCTTTAGCCCATATAAAACAAAGACTAATGCAGCTCCCCTTGTTTTTATCAAAAGTCACAAATTACTTTTCAATGTTATTCTACAAACTTTAAGCATAACTATGTAATTTTTATTATTTCGGAGCAATGCAAACATCATATAGAACTCTTTTCGGTATACAATATAGATAAGCATTCATTATTATAAATATGATTTTGTAATTCATATTTTTTTATATGAAAAAAAAATCACAATGTCTTTTTATAATATAATCAGTTTATTTCAAAGAAAAACATAAATCCAAAATTTGCAAAAACATTGATTACAATTAATGAAAGATCTAGTCAATAATTTTATTATTATCAACTAAAGGCTTAGAGTTTAACATACATTGATTGCAATTAATGAAAGATTTAATCAATAATTTTATTATTATCAACTAAAGACTTATAGTTTAACATACATTGATTGCAATTAATGATTGGAACAGTTGTATCATTATAGTCATTTCCTTTGCTAGGGAAATATGATTGCCTTTCCTACCAAACGGAGCACTCCAGAATGGTCCTCCCAACTGTAGCACATTAAATAATGAACTGAACATTTCGTTCATGTTGGAGAATCTAGTATAGGAAAGTATTTCCAGTGATAATTTTTCAAGGGATGAAAATGAAAAGGAGAAGGAAATCAGGATACCATAAGTGATGCATCACCTACAATATTTGTCATAATATCGATCCAGGAAACTATTTCATGGGATGCATTCACCAGCCCTTGCTCAATGTCATCGATGACATTAGAATCACGTAGTGTGCTGCTTGCGCTAGAATCTCTTCGCAATTCCCTTTCACTTCTATTCGCCTCTCAATTGCTTCCTAGCTTCCTCAATTGTATTCTCTATTTGCCTCTTAGCCTCCTTTAATAGACTTTAAACCAAATGGAAAACCTAATTGATATCAATTGGAAATTCTTCTAGTTAAAATGGTTCAAATACCAGTTATCCATGCCTAGCTACATGTTATCACCCACATTCTTTCTGTAATGAATTGCCATCCTCTACCAATGACTTTTTATATATATATTTTTTTGTTCCACTACCATTTATTCATGCCTAGCTACATATTATCACCCAAATTCTTCCAATTATCTGCAATGAACTCTTCGATTTATCCATGCATCTATGCATCAACTGCCAGTTATTTTTTATATTTATTTTTTTATAATTGTTCAACTGCAAGTTATCCATGCATCCATGCATCAACTACCAGTTATTTTATATTTCTTTTTTTCTTTATAATTGTTCAGCGACGAGTTATACATGCCTAGCTACATATCACCCGCCCTCTTCGCGTTATTTGCCACTAAGTGCCCACTATCCATTCATCAACTACAAGTTATTCATGCATCAGCTACCAGTCATCCATTCATCCCCAAATTCTAAGATATAAACATCTGTCGACGTAATCACGTGATTTTTTTTTATAAGATTTTGGATTGTGACATCCATATCAATAAAATGTTAATAAAGATATTATTAATTGTTGCACATTTTTCACATATAAGCATTTCACACATATAAGCATTTCAAACCAATGATTTTTAATGATTTAAAGTATATGCTTAATGAAGTAACATTCAAATATGAACATGGAGTCGCTTAATGCAGCAACATTCAAATATGAAAATTCAAATATTCTATTCTTGGATGACATCCTTATCTACTCCAAGTCATGAGAAGAGCATGAAGAGCATCTAAGATTTGTGATACAAGTACTCAAGGAGCATTAGTTGTATGCCAATCTAAGCAAGTGTTCATTTTATCAAAGTAGAATCCACTACCTGGGCCACATCATATTAGAAGAAGGCATCTCGATAGATCCTATGAATATAAGAGCTATTATGCAATGGCCGAAGCCAAGGAATGTATCAGAAGAAAGATATTTTATGGGATTAGAAGAATATTATCGAAGGTTCATTGAGGGCTTCTCAAAGTTAGCTCATCTCATCACATCCTTGTAGAAAAAGGGTGTGAAGTTCGAATCGACTCCTAAGTGTGAAGGTAGTTTTCAAAGACTCAAGGAAAGGCTTGATAGTGCACCAGTTCTTAAGATTATAGATCATAGTGAGAGCTTTGTAATATGCACAGATGCATGTAAGCAAGGCAATGGTGGAGTGTTGACTCGGAATGTTCATGTAATCAGTTATGAATGCAGAAAGCAAAAAGAACATGAACAAAATTATGCCACTCATGGTCAAGAACTTGCACTTATCATTCATCCCTTGAAGTTGTGGAGGCACTACTTGATGAGTAAGAAATTTGAATTAAGAACTGATCATGATGGTTTGAAGTACTTGTTTGAGCATCCTACTCTGAATGCAAGATAGAGAAGGTGGATGGAATGTCTATGTGAATACGACTTTGATATCAAGTACATCAAAGGCAAGGAAAATAAGGTAGCTGATGCATTTAGTAGAAAGATACATGTAATGCATACGGAAACTATCACTACTGGTACATCAGTTCTGAAAGTTAAGATCATTGAATCCAATACTATAGATGAACATTACTAGAAAGTGAAGGATGGAGTACAGCAGCATAAAGTACCACCGAAGTGCGGTAAGTATAGGTTTGAAGAGAATGGAATCCCCGTATATAAGGACAGAGTTTGTGTGCCAAACTATGGAGACTTAAGAAAGATGGTTATAAATGAGATGCATAAAGTCCCCTAGGTTGGGCATTTGGGATATCAAAAGACCGTAGCAGCTGTGAGGAAGCAGTACTATTGGCCAGGGATGAAGAATGATGTTGCAGAGTACATAACTAGGTGTATGGAATGCCAGAAGGTTAAAGTGGAACATCGACATCCACTTGGTTTGTTGCAACCATTACCAATACCCGAATGGAAGTGGGATGTAGTGACGATAAATTTCATCACAAAGTCACCATAAACAAGACTACAAAATGATGCCATCATGGTAGTGGTAGATAAGCTGACTAGATACGAACACTTTATACTAGCAAAGACAACTCATAAGGTGGATAACATTGTAGACATATTTATGAAAGATGTTTCCATACTGCGTGGAATTCGAAAAGTTATAGTATCAAATAGCGATACAAAGTTTACTTATAATGTTGTAGATGTATCCTTAATTTTTATATTATTCACTATCTAAAATCAACACTCGCATAACCAAACTAATAATCTCATATCGAAACACAATCATATGATAACAAGAAAAATTGTGCACTTACGATCATCTACAATTGTCTATAATTATGTTTTTCACTAGCACAACAATCCGGCATTTACGACTACCTACATGAGCTAAATATTTATACTTGGTCATTATATGATTATCTATCATGCTTTTACTTATAGGCAATCAATGCTTGTAAGTGAAATACGTTACCTTATGTAGCATATGCTTTAGTAAAGGATATTTTTTTACATTTTGAGAAAGGGTTGAATGTTAATTTATTGAATTTGGCATGTTATCCTAGTCTTAGTAACCTTATTCCATTTGAATTAGCCTTTCCCCCTGGTTCCCGCGGTGTCTCTGGCCTTGTTTTCAAGACTGGGCACACCATAGAGTGGTATCAGTGTTAGGTTAACCTTGACTTGGTGAATGAGTCATTGAGCTAATCTTGGTTTGGGTCAAAGAAAATGGTATTTGGTGGCCAATAGTATTTGGTGTCCCATGGTATTTGGTGGCCCATGGTATTGCATGTAATGAATCCTATAAAGGGCTTGGTGTACTACATTGTAATGTGGCATGGAGGTGAGTGGGTAATCTCACTTGGCCTAGTTGGTCGGTTTTGGCCAAGGTAATGAAGATCTTCATTGGTTGGTTTTTCTCCTCATGGGGTTTTCCAGGGTAAATGGTTGTGTTCAATGTTTTTGTTGCTATGGTTATGAATATGGTTGTTCTCTCATTATACATGTATGCTCATTTAAATATTAAGAACTGGCATTAGAGCATGTGGTTGGTGATCCTTGATGTCGGATTTTTTGTACCTGAGTTTTAATTAATATGTTACGAGGTGCATGATTGTTGGTACCTGACACCCTAGCATTTTTTGGTTCTTGGTTAGAATGTGATTTCCTCGAGTGCTTAGAAGCATGAGAAAAAAAATGATTGTATCCCTCTTATGTGCAAAAAAGGGATGTGGTGTCAAGTTGTTGAATGAACCACTGGGATAAGTATGAAGGTGGTAGGTGTACTTGTAACCTAGCTTGATGTGGAATTAGAGAGGTTGAGTCTTTGATTGATGGAGGAATGTGAGATGGTTTAATCTCGGTTTAGGGACCAAGATTGATGAACCATGTAGATGAAGAGAATTCCTAAAGGAATGGCGGTTACAACGGCTAAGGAACCATATAATCCGGTAGATGGATTATTTTTATATGGACATCAATGACAAGTTTGTATGAAGGTACACAAGGAGGCATGGGAGATGACGAGCATGGAAAAGTGAGAGGATGTAGGAACACATGGTGATGCTAAAGTCACCATGAGACACTTGAACAAAAAAAAAATATTATTATAATGGAGTTGAAAATTGTATTACATGTAAATGAGCATAAGGTTGTAAGACCTGGTGTGGACCTGGTTAGGCATGCGTACCCCTAGTAACTCGCTGATAAATTCATGTAGACCTAGGTTATAAGGGGGGGGGGGGCTTGCATAGATTCCTTGGTTAAAAACCTTTGAGGGGAGTTGGTGATTTACTCCAAGTCAAGTTTAAAGGGGGATTGTTAAGTTAACCTTGACTCAGTGAATGAGTCATTGAGCTAATCTTGGTTTGGGTCAATGAAAATGTTATTTGGTGTCCAATAGTATTTGGTGTCCCATGGTATTTGGTGGCCAAGGGTATTTGGTGTCCCTTTGTATTGGCACAAGGTATTGCATGAAATGAAACCTATAAAGGTCTTGGTGTACTACATTATAATGTGGCATGGAGGTGAGCGGGTAAGCTCACTTGGCCCAGTTGGTTAGTTTTTTCCAAGGTAATGAAGATCTTCATTGGTTGGTTTTTCCCCTCATGGGTTTTTCCATGTTAAATGGTTGTGTTCAATGGTGTTTCTACTATGGTTATGATTATGGTTGTTCTCTAATTATATGTGTATGCTCATTTAAATCCTAAGAATCAGAGCTTAGGTTCCAACTCTGAGACTGTTGGACCTTCCATAGATTTGTAACTTATTATATTTTGGAATATATGATGTAAATAGAAGAGTAGTATACATATAATGGTGTATAGACTACTAATGGTGATTAACATTGAACACATTGCATCCTCTAGTATTTTCATTTTGTTAATGAGCAAGCGACGAGGGTTATTGAATTGTAATTTGAAGTCTAATCAAAGCAGTGAAGGGTAAGAAGTTAGTAAGTGTGGAGATGGATTTGGAAGAAGGAAACATGACATACACCCCCAAAGAAGAGTTTAATGAGATTATTGGGAAAGGTCATAGAAAAGGATAAGCAAGGACAAATGGACACAAAGGAAGCATTGAACCATTGAGTTTGGAAGACTCGGTAAAACGTTTGAAGATAGAAGTAGAAACTTGTAGAAAGGATAATGAAAGGATCATCCACACTTAAGAAAGAATAATTCATAGTCTGAATAAATTGTAAGGAGATTGGAGAACCTCAACAAGAAGCAATGTGCCAAGGAGAGATTATGAGAGGTCTAAATCATATTCAATAAAAATTCATCACAAGCCCTCGGTAAGTGAAGAATAAAGGGTACTCATCAAGGAGCTCAAAAAGAAACCCTGAAAGATCCCCAGTAAGATATAATAAAAGGATGCTTGCATGTAACAAACTGGCGGGAGAACTAAGGAGAATCAAGCCTCAAACCTTTGATGGAGAAGCAAGACAAGGGGGGGGATGTTGAAGTTTGGTTGTTGGGACTTAGAATTTTTTTCCAGTTGCATAAGTACACATCAAACATGGAAGCAAGGGTATTCATCTACCATTTGCAAGGCAAATCATTCATTTGGTGGGATCAACTAGTAAAGTTGAAGGATATCAATGAACATAGAATCTCTTGGAGGAAGTTTAAGAATTACTTACAGAAAGAATATATCTCAGAACACTACTATGATCAGAAGATGGAAGATTTCTTTGAACTCAATTTTGGCAGCATGGTTATGAAAGCTTATGAGAAAAATTTCCTAGAAATCATGAAGTATGCTAGATTCATAAAGGATGAGAAAGTGGAGCTTCAGAGGTTCTTAAGTGGTCTACCAACATTCTATAAAGACAAGATCCAATATGACAGACCAAAGACTCTTAAGGATGTCATTTGGAAGGAAAAACATATGTATGATCTAAATAAGAACAAAGCTCCATATCAAAAGGAATGGAGAGATAAGAAAATGGACAAGCAAGAGTAGAGAAATAAATGATTTCAACCTCCATCATTTATAAATAGTAATAAATCTTATCAACAAAGACAACCAAACCAAAACAAATTCAAGTGGGGAGAGCATTCAGACAAAGAGCCATGACCGCCTGTTGAATGTTGGGTATGTAAGGGGAATAACTACAACAAGCAGTGTCCACAAAAGGGAAGTGGTATTCATAAAATTCAAGAAGATTCAATTGTTGGTGATGTCAGAAGAAGTATTCCAAGAATATATGCAACCTTGGATGGTAGACAAGTTGACCACCCGTCCCGGATGATTGAGGTAGAAGGTAATATTTCTAATAAATCCATAGCTATTTTAATTGATTATGGAGCTAGCCATAGTTATATTGCACCTAACATAGTTGAAATATGTTATTTGAATTAAAGTAATCTTGGAACATCAAGTCTAGTGCAGTTGGCTACATTAACCAAGAGCAATATCACAAAATCAGTAAGGAAGTGTCCTTTGGAAATGAATGGTATAAAAACTTTTGTAGACTTGAACATCATACCATTGGGTTCATATGATGTATTGATTGGCATGAATTGGTTGGATTCGTTGGATGCACATCATGTCATGCTTTATTATCACAACAAGACTTATACTTGTCTGGATGAAGAGGGAAATTGAGTCACAGTGAGAGGAATACCTAGACCCATATATTTGTGGTAAATCATAGATTTGCAGTTGAAGAAGTGTCTTGGGAAAGGTTGTTAGTTGTATGCAACTCATGTGGAGGATACAAGAGAATGAAAAGAGCTAGAACTACAAGACTACCCAGTGCTACAAGAGTTTGCATATGTATTTCCATAATTGCCAAGAATGTCACCTAAGAGAGACATTGATTTCTCTGTTGATTTGGTGCCAGGTGCAATTCCCTCATCTAAAGCACCTTACAGAATGAGCACTCTATAATTGGAAGAATTGCAAATGCAATTATAAGAGTTAATGAATAATGGGTACATAATGCGTAGTGTGTCACCTTGGGGGCCTCCAGTGTTGTTTGTAAATAAGAAAGATGGAACTCTAAGTCTTTGTATAGATTACAAACAATTGAACAAAGCTACAATAAGAAATAAGTATTCTTTGTCAAGGATTGTTGACTTGTTTGATCATCTGAGAGGAGCCAAAATATTTTCAAAGATAGATCTAAGGTCAGGTTATCACCAAGTCAGAATCAAAGATAAATACATAAGTAAGACAACATTCAGGGCAAGGTATGGAAATTATGAGTTTACAATGGTGCCATTTTGATCGACAAATGCATCAACTGTTAATTTTTTATATCTTTAATTCGGAAATGCAATAGTACTTGAAATCAAGTAACAATGATACACATAAGAAATCGCATTCGACACATAAATTTACCCTGGGGAAACCCTCTATGACTTGAGGGAGAAAACCCCAGAAAAACCTTCCTTAGTATATTGATAGATAGCAAAGAATGTTTTTTACATCAAGCACCCCCGGTGCAATTATAGAGAAAGAGAAAGATACAGAAGAGAGACTCTGAATAATATCCTGCACAAAGAGAAGTGCCTTTCCTTCAAGGGAGAAGAGAATTCGCTTCACATTACATTCATCAATCCTATATAACATATTTATATATTCTTCACATGCATCGGATTCTATTTTTATCTTTTGAATTCATGATGAATTCGCCCTCCATCTGGATGCACCAATATTGCATGAATAAATGTTCCCCACTTCTCATGTAGTGCATTAACTCACTGAACTGACTCTTAGGATGAACTCGCCCCTTAACTGAAATCTTTCCCACTTAGTTAGGTGGCTAACTTAAGTGTCATCATGCAAGTGTCGCAACTCAAGTGTCATCGTTTAGTTTAACATAAGTGTCATCTTTTAGTTTAACATAAGTGTTGTCATGCAATAACATTTAGTTAACTAGATCTTCTTTGTTATCACTTAGTTAACTCCCTTAACTGATTCTTTCTTTGTTAGCATCATTGTAGTGATCAATTCGAGTTCTCATTTGATTTAATGAAGTCTTCATTGAAGTTTAACAATTCAAATTATCTCTTAATTAATTATTTTATGTGCAATTTGAATTCTCTCATATCTTATCATATCTTATCTTTATCTATTGTCGTATCTGCATGGTCCACATGTGCCATCTTAATTATCATATCAAATATACTAAGGATATTTTCCCAATTATGTGATCATATTGTTCTACTATTGTTCCAAGTGGTTATATGATAAAGTAATTCACTCTAGAGGTGGCTAGTCTCTAAAGGAGACTTAATAGCTCAACCATGGTTAATAGTACAAAACACATCATACATGCTTCGACCAGCAAAGCATCACCTCAACAAATGAGGATATGTCTTGACACACAAGACCTTAGCCTTGACTAGCAAGACTGTACAACATCATCACTTTGACATACAAAGCACTTGCCTCAACACATGAAGCTTAACCATTCTTGAGTCCAACTCAAGATTCCTCTCGAAGTTTCATGAGTCCAAATCAGGATCCTATGAGGCACTACCTCAACACACGAGGCTCAATATTGACACACAAGATTGACCTGGAGAATGACTCGTGATGTTGTAATCTTAATACCAGCAACATTCATGTGCCTAATGAATGGATTTTTTAGGAAGTATTTGGATAAGTTTGTAATTGTATTCTTGTATGACATCCTTATCTACTCCAAGTCAGAAGAAGAGAATGAAGAACATCTAAGACTGGTGATGCAAGTAATCAAAGAGAATTAGTTGTATGCCAAGCTAAGAAACTGTTCATTCTATCAAATTATAATCCACTACTTGGGCCACATCAAATCAAAAGAAGGCATCTCAGTAGATCCTAAGAAGATAAGATCTATTATGCAATGGTTGAAACCAAGGAATGACTTAGAAGAAAGATATTTTATGGGGTTATCACGATACTACCGAAGGTTCATTGAGGGCCTCTCAAAGTTAGCTCATCCCATCACATCCTTGCAAAAAAAGGGTGTGAAGTTCGAATGGAATCCTAAGTATGAAGACAGTTTTTCAAAGACTCAAGGAAAGGCTTACTAGTGCACCAGTTCTGAAGATTGCAGATCCTAATGATATCTTTGTAGTATTCACATATGCATGTAAGCATTGCATTGGTGGAGTGTTGACTCAAAATGGTCATGTAATCAGTTATGAATCTAGAAAGCAGAAAGAACATGAATATAATTATTCCACTCATGATCTAGAACTTGCAGTTATCATTCATGCCTTGAATATGTGGAGGAACTACTTGATGGGTAAGAAATTTGAATTAAGAATTGATCATTATGGTTTGAAGTACTTGTTTGAGTAGCCTACTCTAAATGAAAGACAAAGAAGGTGGATGGAATTGCTATGTGAATACGAATTTGATATCAAGCACATCAAAAGAAAGGAAAATAAGGTAGCTGATGAACTTAGTAGGAAGATACATGTAATGCACGCAACAACCATCAGTACTGGCACATCAAATCTAAAATATAATATCATTAATGAAGCCAATGCTACAGATGAATATTACTAGCAAGTGAAGGATGGATCGCAGCAATATAAAGTACCATCGAATTTTGATAAGTATATGTTGGAAGAGGATGGAATCCTCATTCATAAGGACAGAGTTTATGTGCCAAACTCTGGAGACTTAAGGAAGATGAATCTAAAGGAGATGCATAATTTCCCCTATGTTGGACATTTGCGATATCAAAATACCATAGTAGCTATGAGGAAGCAGTACTAATGGCCAAGGATGAATATTTATGTTGCAGAGTACATAGCTATATGTATGGAATGCCACAAGGTTAAAATGGAGCATCAGCATCCAGCTGGTTTGTTCCAGCCATTACCAATACCCAAATGGAAGTGGGATGTAGTGATGATAGATTTCATCACAAAGTTACCATAAAAAATACTACATAATGATTACATCGTGGTAGTGGTAGATAAGATGACTAAAGATGCACACATTATACTAGTAAAGACAACTCATAAGGTGTCTAACATTGTTGCCAGACTACGTGGAATTTGAAGAGCAATAGTGTCAGATAGGGTTACAAAGTTTACTTCTAACTTTTGGAAATGATTGTTCAAAGTATTTGGTATAAGTTTGAACATGAGTACATTGTACCATCCTCGGATAGATGGTCATACATAAATATTCAATCAGGTGATAGAAGATATGTTGAGATCATATGTGATGGATCAGCCATCCAAATGGGAAGAATCTTTATACTTGGTAGAGTTTTCCTATAATAATGGATATCATGCCTCTCTGAAGATGAGTCCATTTGACACATTGTATGGGAGAAAGTGAAATAATCCTATCAGTTGGGATAATCCAACAGACAGAGTCATCATTGGACCTGAACTTCTAAAGGACATGGAAGATCAAATGGTTATAATCAAGCAGAATTTAAAAGCATCTCAAGAAAGATAGAAAATTTATGCAGATCAAAGCATAACTGACAGACAATTTAAAGTTGGAGATCATGTCTTTTTGAAAGTCATACCCAAGAAGAGTTCCTTGAACTTGTGGAATTGTTCCAAGCTAGCTGCTAGATATTGTGGACCTCTTGAAATCCTATCTAGGATAGGGTCGGTTGCATATGAGCTTGCATTACCTGCTTGCATAAAAGTACATAATGTATTTCATGTCTCTTTGTTGAAAAAGTATATACCTAAAGCTAATCATGTGATTGATTGGAATGTGATTAAGGTAGAACCAGAAGGGGATTTTCCAATACAACCAATTTCCATATTGGACAGAAAGTTCAAGCTGCTCCAAAATATAGAGATCATGCAAGTAAACGTCCAATGGACCCACCACAGTCCTGAAGATGCTACTTGGGAGTTAGAGGATGCTATGATGGAGGCATACCCACATATGTTTTGAAATTTTGTAAAGGCATGTATGTAATAATTATACATTGAGGATGATGCATTATTTTAAGGGGGAGGGGAATGAAATACCCTAATGTTTAAGCCCCAAACATATGTAATTTTTTGTTTGTTTGTTTGTTATGGTGGCACAAGGTTTTAGGACTATGTACTTGGACATTATTGTTATTATTATTGCTTAATAAAATTGACTATCTCAACATGGACTACAACGAGAATGGGGGGACATGGTTTCCACATGTGAGGGGGTTGGGGACTAGGTCTCCCTAACATTAGTTGTTGGACCCTACTCTTGATTATTTTGACCTATGGAGTTACTGTTGGATCTTATTCATGGTTAGTGGAACCCTCTTGCTCTAGTGTTCCCTCATGAAGGTTTGGTGGGCCCTACTTGTTGAATGCGCCCTCCTTGGATGAGAGATACTCTTTTTTGGATCCCATTTGCACTAAGGAACCTTTTCGATAGATTCTAGGAGCTATAAGCTAGATTTTAGCTTCCACAAGCTAGAATTTAGCCTCCACCACCATAAGTGCGCCCCACTCCTCTATTCATAGATATGCTCCCTATTTTTGTGCTTACATTCTATTTATGATCCTATTGGACCCACTTTCTCACCTCCCATGACTAGTGCGCCCTCCTTGAGATATTCTTGGTCTCCACTCCTTGGTTTTTGGTAACTCCTCCTCATACTGCTAATTTTGGGAAGGGAAACTACTAAGCTAAGTCACCACTCAATCAGTTCAAGTTAAGTCTCCATGATTAAACCTAACCACACTTTAACCAACTTGATTTGGTCTCCTTGGGTTCAAATTTCCCTCCTTGGGCCTTATTTATACATGAGCTATCTCCTTGTTGTGCTAGTTAATAGTGGGTTGGTTGGTGCTCATTGTGACTTATGTTATGTGTGAGAGAGTGATGTTACCATAGAGTTTATGGTTTTTTACCTTTGTCCCCTCAAGGACCATTACTTGTCCCTAGTCTAGCACATAAAGCCAATTAGTGAGGGTGGTGATATCCGAAGGGCCATGGTGAGCACATGTAGTCACAATTTATCGGGTAGTGTAGATGGAAAGGAAAGTAAGTGGTGAGGGTGTGAATTGTGGATACTCTAGTTGAGAGTACCTCTTCTTGTGGAACCATGTCCTCATCTCAGGGGTGACTGTCATGCTGAGAGATACATGAGCATGGCATATCTATGCCTGGGAGGAACATGTTCATGTTGAATCCAATTGCATTCTTGAGATAAGTATTTTCTTATGTGTTATGTATTCTATTTTATTATGCATATGTACCATGGAAGCTAACTTAATTTATGTTTTTGTTTATGGATTTTATGTTAGCAGTTGAATGTAGGATGGATGGTCTATCTCTGTTATAAATATTGTTATGTTAATAGTTGAGTGTAGGTGGATGGCCTTCGTGCGATATTGAACCGAAATGTGAAGAACCTTCCCTCTCTTCTCTAGCCTCTCTAATTTTTCTTCTCTCTCTCATGGTATTCTATGGTTGTAGGTGGCATCCATCTCTTCTATTTTTCTCATATTTTATATGGTTGTAGATGGAAACCTTCTCTTCTGTTTCTTTTATGGTTTTAATGACTATAAATGAAAGCTTGAGATCCGAAGTATTATGAGCTTAAATGGTTGTAGATGACAACCATAAAAATCCGATTGTATTAGTGTTAGATGGTTGTGGATGATAGCCATAAAAATATGATTTGTACTAATGATTGATGGCTAGAGGGGGGTGCATCCATGAAATCTAATTTTTAGTGAATGGTGACTATAGGGGACAGCCACGGGATTTGGTTTGTGTGGTTGTAAAAGGAAGCCTATATCTCCGATTTTCTTATGGTCTTTGTGGTTGTAGATGTATCCTTAATGTTGGTATTATTAACTATCTAAAATCAGCACTCACATAACCAAACTAATATTCTCATACCAAAACACAATTGGATGATAACAAGAACAGTTGTGCACTTACGATCATCTACAATTGTCTATAATTATGTTTTTCACTAGCACTACAATCCAACATTTACAACCACGTACATGAGCTAAAAATTTGCACTTGGTCATTATAAGATCATCTATCATGATTTTACTCATAGACAATCAATGCCTATAAGTGAAATACATTACCTTGCATAGCATATACTTTAGTAAAGGATATGTTTTTACTTTTTGAGAAAGGGTTGAAGGCTAATTTATTGGCTTTGGTGTGTTGGCCTAGTCTTAGTAACCTTATTCCACTTGACTCAACTTTTCTTCCCTGGTTCCCGTGGTGTCTCTAGACTTGTTTTCGGGACTAGGCACACCACACCTAATGCTTTGAGAATCAAATAAGAGATGAATATTAAGCCTCTTTAAGGGGGGAACCTCCTTTTACAATATATAGAATTCACAATATAGGATTATATGATCTATAAACTAGGTCTCCTTGGCATATATAGGAGACAAAGGTTACAATTACAATTAAGGACCTAACATACAATTACAATCAAGGTACTAGCCAACCAATAAAGACAATACTAATATAATATAGAAATGTGATGTCATAAATTTCCAGGCATGATGGTAGCCATGTCTTTGCTAATTAAGGGGACGATGGATTTCAAAAACCAATCCAAGAAGAGTTTTTTTTTTGGTCTTTCAAAAGCTACACTATTGGTTCATGGATGTGATTTATAGTGAGAGTGAAGGTGTTCTAGTGATTTGGTACGAATCTATAATCCCATTTCATGATGAAATAGTAATTGTAAGAAGGTTAGGAAATATTTAGTTATCAAATCGAAGGTGGAGTGCGTCCCAACTACTTCACTAATGTACCTTTTTATGGAAGCCCTCTTGAGTGTGTGTTGGAATAACCTAAGGTGTACAAAATCACTTGTGATCTTGTTAGAGGAATACCATAGAAAAAATGTCATGATGTAGTTGGTTGGATCCTCATTCAACCATCCCTCAAATTTTGGAATATTAGAGGGTAGCATGGTTAGCATGGGTATCCAACTTGGATCATGTGAGATGGGATAATTAGTGGGATTTCTCAAATCTAGGATATTCAAATAGCCATGTATGGTAGGTTAGGTAGTGGGTAGGGGGTTACTCTCCATTTTGGATGTCTAGATTGTTGTTGACTATAGAATATATTTTTTGTTGAAGGTGAGGATGAGCTTAGCAAAGATGACCATAGTAAGGATGAGCATAACAAGGATGTACTCATATTAGGGTGTGAAAGAGATCTAACATGCCTCATTGGAGAAATGGAAACAATGAGAATCTCACCAAGTAAAAGTGGGAGTCCAAAAATCCCAAGAGAACACCTTGGTGCTTCAGAATTCACTATATTTCTTAACCATGTAAATTTATTTGAGTTACAAGGTGATAGGCCTAGATAATAGTGCTATATGAAAAGAAAAGATCTACTCAAAAGAAATGTTTTTGATCTAAAACTAGTGCATAGTTATTGCAACAATATTTTATGAGGTATTTTAGTAATAAGTCATGTAAATATTTGATAGAGTGCGTTCACATAATATTTTGAAAATAAAAAGCACATTCCTACGAATTTAGAGATCTTCCACTCAAATTTTAACTAGGACTAATCTCTTAATGGATGATGATGAATTCCACTAAAAAATGGTTAGTGAAAGTGAGATAGGGTCAATTATAGTGAAAGACATTGGGGTTGATTCCTAGCTATATCGATAATTTTCTACCTCATGTGTTATTACAACCCATAAAAGCCACTTGGTAAATATCCTAAGGTTTGGCACTAAAATACTTTCACAAATGTGAACAAGGGATTCAAAATTTGATATTCACGGGTTTTATATTAAAAGATATGGGTAGCACCATTAAATTTTTAACAATCATTAACCTCAACATTTATGCACTACAGTGCATCCCATCATCTTAGTTTTTTCACATTGATATAAATGATTCCAGGTTCCTTGGAAAATAACTATGTTTTAGATGAGAAACAAATGTGAGAGGTTAATTGGAATCCTATCCCCACAATCCTAACTTAGATTACAAATTAAGTTAGTTAGAAAATTATATTGTTTATTTTTTTGGCAGGGGTAAACTAGTATCATGAGCTATTAGATTTGATTAAGGTGTGATGAAGGAGGTATTTTAGATTTCCAAAAAAAATTGATTTACCAAGGTCACTGTATGGGCACGAGATGAAGAACATACTTTGGAGAAGAAAAAAACTTTAGGTTTTTCATATGTGTTCTCAAGTGATGTGAATAACTTGAATTAATTAGGCTTGAAAATAAATTTGCACAACTTTAAGGACTCCATAGGTTCATTCTCTAGCTAATTAGTTTTCTAAATTACATGAACACCTTTATATGGCAAGCCATGACTTGATTTCAAAATGTGATAAAGGAGGTATTTCACTCTTCTAACATTTTCTAATTTTCTAAGCTCACTTATGAGCACATAACAAAGAACATACTTGGGATGATAGATCTTCTAGGTCATGTGTTTGTGTGATAGCATAAACCATAATATTTTGAAGTAAATGCTACACCAAGAATGCCAAAATGAAAATAATTTTCCCTACAAGAAAATGACTACAAGTGGTAAGTGATTAAACACAAGAACTTATTCATTTATGTATCTATTTCTTTTAGATGAGTTAATAAATTTAACTAAAGAAACCAACAAATGATGTATGGAAATCAATGAAGTACAAAGCTATAAATCTCTGTGTGATGTAAATTTTGATACCATTCATGTGGAACTTACTAGGAAGTATGACTCCACCCCCCAACTAGGTGTGTTAATTACTAAGCATTGTAATGAGATAAAATAGTAGAAGTAAAGTAACTGAAAATTCCTAAAATTTTCAAAATTGCTAGCTAGAATTCATAAAAGATATACCTACTACTAACAAAATAAACTTGGATAGACGCACATAATCTATCACAGAGATAGCCATGCTGTCCATGCACATAAAATGCAATTTCGAGTGCACTAAATGCTATAGGAGAATCACATCAAAAGTGATAAGAACATGATTCAAAATTCCAAGAAATGGGGAGAATCAACAATACTTGAAGATTAATGTCCAAAGGAAAAGAAAAAAACATATGTATCACCTTGATAAGAGTGAATGGTAATGGGTGGGTTCCAAATCTCTCCAAAGGATGGGTCCTTTTCATCCTTGAATGATCTCTCTAACTTTGATGGCTGCAAAGTAAAATAACATAAGAAATAATGAGATAAATGAATAGTAGACATGAAAGTGAGATATGTATGATCTCCAAGTTCATTAATCCAACATAATTTTGCAATGTGTCCCTCTTTTGAAATGTCACCCCATGGCTCTCTTTTATATGTCACCCCATGACTCTCTTTTATAGGGAAAAATGGAGTCCCAATGGTGAACAAGCTTCAATGTGAATGCTTTAATTCACATGTAAATCCCATGTGTTTGATTACAACCCTTAGGATGCCAAAGGACCAAGTATTCATGTAATGGGATATTGAACCAGTTGTGTATGCCACCTAGTGTCACTCGATCGGGTCCTTTTCCATTAATATATTGTGGAGTAGCTAAATTTTGCATTTATAATAGTTGCATGGGTATTGAAGGACATTTTGTGTGAATTGCACTACATGATAATGAAAGAACAATTGCATTATTAAATAAGTGGTAAATTAAAGGTTTGACCTTGCCGGTTGGGTAGAAAATAGCCATTGAGTAATATGATGTACAACATTATCTCATTTTTTGTGAACTAGTGAATCCTTCTAGTACGATAACTTGAATGTTGTGGTTGAATTAAACTAATGTTATAACACTCTCTTATAAATTTCCTATATAAATTAGCAATTCCATGGAAACTATTTACCGCATGTAGAATGTATGACACATTTCCATCCATATATGCTTCATCTTCTTAGTATACACCTTCTCTAGATCTATGATTAGTTCTTTCAAAGAGATGACAAAATCTCAATCTTATACGTGTCAATGGGGAAATCTACCTTATAGTGATTAGTAGCAATTACTGCCTATCCTTTCTGAACCAAAATAATTTATAAGTATGCGGATTATTTTACTATCCCAGTCCTATTTTTCCAACCATCTCGGCTGCCACCATATTTTTTGCACTCACAAAGTCAATACTGACTTTACAGTAGGGAGTTCATAATCACGTTTATTTTTTAAAATGTTTCACCTCAACCACCTCTCTTCTTTGGCTATATATTGTTTTGCTTTTACACCATTCACTCTACACAACATCTAATGTTCACATATTTATGTTGCTATTGTAGTTGTGGTCCTCTTTGTGTTTCTCCTTGCACTAACATAATTCTATAGCTTCGTTCATCTTGAAACTTCCTCATGTGAGAATTCAAATGATCTCTGAAATTCGTCTCCAAAAGACAACTTCCCAAAATTCCAACCTCTTCTTAGGATTCCTCATTTCATTTAGTGGCTTCCCTAAAGCACTATCCTCTTCTTCTTGTACTATGTCATCCTTTTACACATACATATCCTTCACATTATTGATCTCCTTCTACTATCACATCCACTTCTTACTCTACTATCATCTTCATATTAACTTTATGCATGGACTTTTCTTCTTCTCTCAATCCCAATTAATAAGCTTCTTCCATGCTTCATGTCTTGTGTAATCTTATCTCATCTTGAATTGTAACCTTAATTCCATTTGCATCCCTTAAAACCCTCTACTTTTTATCTTCCACATGACTTGTATGGATGTAAATTTGATAGAATTCCTCTATGCACTCTTGTATGTAGATGTCTCTCAGTCTCAACTTCTCCATTTATCTTTTCCTTATTCAAAGATCCCTTTCATGTTATAAAAAATTCCACCAAATGGTTACATATCCCTTCAACTTTGCAATGGTGAACTTTATCTTATTTAAGTCTTCAATCTTCTCATATTTGAGATAGCTTTCCATATCTGTATCAAACAAATCAAGCAAATAAGTTTTTCATCTTTCAGATAATAGGAAACTTCCACTTTGACCACTTTGACCCCTCTTTTACTTTTAAGGAATCTAAGTAAATAGATCTTCAACATCAATTTCTTGGTCATACTTTGACCCCTCTTTTACTCTTAAGGAATCTAAGTAAGTAGATCTTCAACATCAATTTCTTGGTCATACTCTTGCTCTCTCTTGCTAAACCCCAGACTATTAGAGTCTTGTTCTCTACTATCTTGTTTACAACTTTAATTGATCTTCCAATTTCTTGAACTTCATATTTTACATAAGCTCTTCATCAGTGCTTCTTTCACTGTATCTCCTCTCCTGATCATTGGAGCTGGTTCAGGTTCTTGTTTTTCAAGGATAGATCGAACCATGTTTCCAAAAGATTTCAAGTTCGGTGCCGCCACATCTGCTTACCAAGTTGTTCCTTCCACAACATACCTCCACCTTCAATATGATATCCATTACATTCTGACGCCGATTTCTAGTTATTTTCTTCACAAATTTCTGTTTGATTCACAGGTGGAAGGAGCTGCCCACGATGGTGGGAGAGGCCCCCAGCATTTGGGATACATCCCAGGTTAATGTTCAATATTCCATCCATACATGAACGTTAATCCCTACGCCTTTTTATTTCGTTATTCTCATTGACGTAATGGGGATGTTGAACTTGTTAATTATTGTTATGCAGGTAATATTGTTGATGGAAATAATGGGGATGTTGCATTAGATCAATACCACCGTTATAAGGTAGAAAAATATAAATTATAACAGTATTTCTTTAAGTTGGTCATTAATTTTTTCGAGAATTAATATCTCTCGGGTAAATGTTTTGGCAATCTTGGGCACTGATCGCTGAAATATGGCAATCAAGAAGTAACGAGTCGGACCTCCTGTATAAAATTCAAAACACTGTAACTCGTTCACCACCGAGCTTCTAGTCAATCATTATATATTAATTTTAATGGAATTTAAATTATTTGCAATGCTTTACAGGAAGATGTTCAACACCTGAAATACCTGAAATATATGGGAATGGACTTTATCGTTTTTTCTATTTCCTGGTCGCCCATTTTTCATAGTAAATAGAAGAAATACAATTTTTCTATTTTCGATGTTGCATTTTATTATTATTATTTTTATTCTTATTATTTTGTACATAGGGCTCTCCAAGACATGGAAGAGTGAGTCGAAAGGAATCGCTTATCACAATATAATCTTATAAATGAGCTTCTCAAAAATGGTATCACTTACTAGCAATTGTATATACTATGGCTTGTTAGTCATCCTGGATTGGAAACAAATTTAGTGAAGAATAAATTAATGAATTTAACAAAGAATTATTTAAATTAAAGATAGAAGTTTAAAGTTGGGACAATACATAATTACGAAGTGTTTTTTAACCCATATTTAATTGAGTTTTTGTTTTTGTTATGTTATTTTTTTCAAACTTCATATATAGAGATATAGAGAGTGTTCAGTTAATTACATCTTGTAATGTCTCTATTTTGATCCTTAGGATTTATTGGTTTTAATGTAAATATTGTATACATGCAATGTGTGTTGCCCTAGTGTGGAGCTCAAGGCCAAGGCCCCACTAGTGGATGCTTAGTTTTATTTGCATAGGCAAGTATTTGATATTTTGATAATCCATGTGTTGTTAAGCCGTGAGATATTGTAAATGATGTAATTATTAAATATTGCAATGAAATACCAAGAAAACTCGTTAAGGAGGCAACCAATGAGAAGGGGCCATGTGTATCCACTAGGGAGAGGTGAGGGGGTTGTAGGATTAGAACCTATGCTGCCACATGTCCATTTGTGAATCCATTTGACTCCCATGCTGACATTTAATTATGTTGTAAGAGGGTGGTTGAGAAAACCTACTCATGAAGTCGATGGAGTATGGAGTAGCCCTGAGATCCGTATGGTAGGGTATGGCTCTGTTTTGCTTGTTCCTTAAGACACTCTACCACCTAGGAATTCGCTCACCCTAATCCCTATCCCGTAGTGGACCAACAACCTCATTCAACACACATTAGGGAGCCGAGCCAGAAGCTGAAGGAGAAAATTCACAATTTCGGTGTAATATGAAATACAGAGTCAAATGCCCATAGAAACCCTGTGTGTAACCCTCATCTGTTGGGAAATCCAAGGAAGCAAACCCTGAGCCAAATTACAGAGCATGAGAAGCTCAGTGGAGCCGTAAGAATACCTGGATTTGATTTGCAGAGAGTAGAGTTGCGAGACAGAGCTTAGTCCACAACCTTGAGAAGAACCCAGCTCGATTAACAGAGGTAGAAGGTCAAATTAGGGTTGGATTGCTTGATAAAACCCAGTGAAGGTTGTAATGATCCACATCGTAGTTGGAATTATTGTCAGATGCTAGCTTCGACACATCTTCGACAAGTCATCAATGTCGACACAACTTCGACAAGTTCCGACTTCAACATGGCTTCGACAACTCCGCGACTTCGAAAAGTTCCGCGACCTCACAGTTTCACGACATCAAAATGCAACGTCGATCTACGATTTGCGACTGTCGAACTTCGACAGACTGTCTCTATGTCTTCCTGTCGACTGTAATGGTTGAACTGCCGAACCGTTCTAACTTTTTTTGTAACTGAACGTAACAGGAAAGCACCCAAGCGTCTCAGCACACTCTATATAAGCATGTATAATATTGTAACATACATCAATCGATGATCTCATATCCAGTAATAGAAGATCAGTTCGTATTCCTGCATATTGTGTGTGTATATTTGTGTTGTGTGTGTAGTGTATTCCTGCTTTGCGCATTATGTTTCTTAAGCTTCCGCCATAACAAAGCCGACTCATTCAGTCGAACTGTAATCCCCTTCATGCTTCCTAGCCATGTGCGGATCATTGGTATCAGAGCACTCAACTTTGTTCATGCTTAAGTTTGTGTAGACACTTCCAGCGAAGTTACTGACTTATGCATGTTCAAACACGCTTGCAATCTCAACAATCCAAGCAGACGCTACCTCCAGAAATGGCAGAAGAAATAGACGATAGATATGCAGCTGACGAGACAACACAACTTATTAAGCAAGTGCTAACTTGACAACGGATTGAAATGTTCACCCAGTTCAATGAATATCTCACGCGATTTGCTTCGACATCCGGAGGATTTTCGACGAGAACTCACTTTGACAAAATTAGCCCCTTCAAAGTGAAAATGAATTTGGATATACCGAATCTTGAAGGCAAGATTGACGTGGAATCCATCGACAATTGGGTGCAACAATTGGAATCCTATTACTCTGTGAATCAACTTTCGGAAGCTGACAATATCACCATTGCAGCCTTAAAGATGTCAACATATGTGCACTGCTGGTGGGAGAACCTCTCAACAAAGATGGAGAAAAGCGGAGACCCCATCGACACATGGGATAAATTCGTCGAACACATCTGGAAGGAATTTTACCCGCCCAAATACATCGAGCGGCAGTATAAGAAGTGGCAGCAGCTAAGGAAATGGAAATACCAATCAGTATAGAGTTACACCGATGAGTTCTATCGACTCATGGATAGACTTGGCGTCCAAGAAGAAGAAAAATTGCTTGTTCTAAAGTACGTCAGCGGATTGTCCTAGTACATTCAACAAGAGATGGAGTTTCTGACTGTCAATATGCTCGCGGATGCATTCCACTATGCCAGCAAACTTGAAACCAAGTAGAAATGGAAAGCACGTTTCGCGACAAGGTCGACACTAGGACGACCACCCGAAAAGAAGACATCATCTGACTTCGACAAGTCAAAATATTCTCAGCCAACCCCACCAAATCTAGATCATGGCAAAAATCCTTTTTAGAAAAGGGAACGTAGCAAACAACCGCCCAACGGGAAATGGTGTGATTACCACCACTCATCTTGGCATGATACATCTGAATGGAAAGCCCGGAAGACATTTTTGGAAAAAGTGTCGACATCCGACGCGTTCGACAAGACGATGGAAGAATCTGATCCAGATGCAATGACCCTTCTAACATTGACATCGACCACTCCAGCAGCCTCGACTATCGTTTACGAGGAGGAACGAGAGCGCATGTTCCATACAGGGATATGGGTTCAGCACAATCCATTACATCTAATTGTGGATAACGGTAGCCAGAAGAACTTCATTTATGAAGATCTTGTGAAGAAACTAGGTCTTGTCACCACTCCACATCCTTAGCCTTACAACATCGATTGGATGAAGGATGGACAGGAACTACGGATCACCCGACAATGCAAGCTCGCCTACTTCATAAATCCTTTTGAAGATGAAGTACTCTGCGACGTAGCACCACTCTTCGTAGCTGACTTCCTGTTTGGGAAACCTTACCTATGGGATCACCATGGAAGTTATCAGTCACGACCGCAGAAGGTGATTGTCAAAACCCAGAATCGATGGTACAACTTTCTAGAGCGATGACCTACATCAACGGTTTTAATGATATATGCTAAACAGACAAAGAAGCTCGTCAATCATGCTCAGAAATTCGCGTTAATCATGATTAAACTGCAACATTCTAGGAATACTACAGCGAAGAGTCGACTCACCGACCAGTGCAGCTCCCGACAGAAGTAGTTGATCGACAACGTTCTCGACGAGCATCAGATTTTATTCCAAGAGTTGGACAGAGTACCTCGACATTGCCAAGTAAAACACTCCATTGAACTTGCTCTGGGTTCTTCTTTTCCTAACGCATCTGTTTATAGAAGATCCATTCTCGAAAATGAAGAGATTCGCAGACAAATCCAAGATTTGCTTGACAAAGGTCATATCCGACCAAGCTCCTCTCCTTGTGGAATTCCAGTCGTCCTCATTCCAAAGAAAGATGGGACTTGGTGCATGTGCATCGAATATAGGGCACTCAACAAAATTTTGGTAAATAATCGCTACCCTTTGCCATGGATAGACGAGCTCATCAGTTGTCTGAAAGGTGATAAATTCTTTACTAAGCTGACCTCAAGTCGAGATATCATCAGATTCCAATCTAGCCCTCAGATGTGTGGAAAAATGCTTTCAAGACCAATGAAGGATTGTTTGAATGGTTATTCATGCCTTTCGGCTTAACCAATGCACCTGCGACCTTCATGCGATATGTGATGCACCTGCAACAATTAATTAATAAAAATATGCGAAATAGCAGAAATGACAGAACTCAGAATCACTTTTATATTGATCACAGGCCACTTCGAGGGGGAAACCTCCTATGAGCAAGCTCATTACAAATAACTTCACAGTTCCTTCATAGGTCTCAACACACACTTATATACTAAGTCTAGGCACCAATACTATGGGTCAAAACCATGGGCCACTACAAACTATGGATCAACAATACTACGGGCGACTTACAAAGCATATGCGCCAACAACAATAACATAAACTATTGATCAACAAATACTACGGGATGACTTACAAAGCATATGCGTCCAACAACAATATACTAACAAAGTAAAGACATGGGTTCCTAACATCCCCTCCCCCTTAAAAAAAGCTTTGTCCTCAAAGCTTTAGATGTGGAAATTGTTGTTGAATCTGAAGGAGTGGTTCCCATGTAGCAGCCTTTGGTTGCATGCCGTGCCACTGAATTAAGACCTCTGTGATAGAGCGAGAGCGAAGCTGACGAGTGCGCCGATTGAGGATGGACTCTGGCTCCAAAAGGATGGATCCTTCATTATCCAGTTCGGGTAAAATCGTTTGTCCACTGATGTTGGTGCCAAGAACTTTCTTCAGATAAGAGACATGAAAGACTGGATGAATGCGGGAAGAAGGAGGAAGTTCCAATTTATAAGCAACGGACCCAATCTTTTGAAGAATCTAATATGCCCATAGAACTTTGGAGCAAGCTTATGACGCCCTTTGAGTTTCAGGGAGGACTGCTTGTACGGCTGGAGACAAAGAAAAACCATATCGCCGACTTGAAAAGTGCGCTCAGAACGGTGCTGATCAGCTTGTTGCTTCATGCGATTTCTTGCCATGTGAAGATTGTCCTGCAAAATGCGAAGAATCTGATCACGGTTTCGAAGGACCATGTCAACTTCCTGAACTGGTGAATTGGTGGGGGTGTATGGAAGAAGAACTGGATGTGCCTGACCATAGACTGCTTCATATGGAGTCATTTTAGAGGCAGTGTGGTAAGAAGTATTGTACCACCATTCAACGAGAGGGAGCCACTTTGCCCACTGATGTTGTTGTTCAGAGGTGAAGCAACGAAGATAAGTTTCAAAGCATTTGTTGATAATTTCAGTATGACCATCTGTTTTTGGGTGATACCCTGAACTCATCTTCAGTTTGGTGCCAGTGTGGCGAAATAGTTCAGTCCAAAAATGACTGGTGAAAGTCGCATCACGATCTGAGACAATGGAAGAAGGGATGCCATGAAGACGAAAGATCTGGTCCAGGAAAATTTGAGCGACTGAAGAGGCTGTATAGGGATGGCTGAGAGCACAAAAATGACTATATTTGGAGAGGTGATCAACCACAATGAGGATCACTGTCTTCCCGCCAGATTTAGGGAGCCCTTCAATGAAATCCATAGAAATATCTATCCAAATCCGTGTAGGTATGGGCAAGGGTTTGAGCAATCCTGGAAGGAGTGTTGTTTCACCCTTATTGCGCTGGCAGGTATCACATTCGGCCACCATCTGTTGAATTGTCCTTTTCATGCCCTGCCAAAATAAGTTACGTCGTGCCCGTTCATACGTTTTGAGGAACCCAGAGTGCCCTACCGATGGAGAAGCATGGAGTTCATAGAAGACAGCCTCTTGAAGATCTGTGCTCTGGGGAAGCACCAGACGACCCTTGTATCTCAGAGAAGCACCATCCCAAGAGTAATGTGGTACAGCAGAAGGGTTGTTGGTCAAGCGTTGGATGATTTGAGATAAGGAAGAGTCATTGACATAACCCTGTTGAACAGATTGCAACCAATTTGGAACAAGCAGAGTGCCCTTTGCCATGGATAGACGAGCTCATCAGTTGTACATAGGGCTCTTCAAGACCTGGAAGAGTGAGTCGAAAGGAATCGCTTATCACAATATAATCTTATAAATGAGCTTCTAAAAAATGGTATCACTTACCAGCAATTGTATATACTATGGCTTGTTAGTCATCCTGGATTGGAAACAAATTTAGTGAGGAATAAATTAATGAATTTAACAAAGAAATATTTAAATTAAAGATAGAAGTTTAAAGTTGGGACAATACATAATTATGAAGTGTTTTTTAACTCATATTTAATTGAGTTTTTGTTTTTGTTATGTTATTTTTTTCAAACTCCATATATAGAGATATAGAGAGTGTTCAGTTAATTATATAGTGTAATGTCCCCATTTTGATTCTTAGGATTTATTGGTTTTAATGTAAATATTGTATACATGCAATGTGTGTTGCCTTAGTGTGGAGCTCAAGGCCAACGCCCCACTAGTGGATGCTTAGTTTTATTTGTATAGGCAAGTATTTGATATTCTGATAATTCAAGTGCTGTTAAGCCGTGAGATATTGTAAATGATGTAATTATTAAATATTGCAATGAAATACTAAGAAAACTGGCTAAGGAGGCAACCAATGAGAAGGGGCCATGTGTATCCACTAGAGAGAGGTGAGGGGGTTGTAGGATTAGAACTTATGCTGCCACATGTCCATTTGTGAACCCATTTGACTCCCGTGCTGACATTTAATTATGTTGTAAGAGGGTGGTTGAGAAAACCTGCTCATGAAGTCGATGGAGTATGGAGCAACCCTGAGATCCGTATGGCAGGGTATGGCTCTGTTTTGCTTGTTCCTTAAGACACTCTACCACCTGGGAATTCGCTCACCCTACTCACTATCCCGTAGTGGACCAACAACCTCATTCAACACGCATTAGGGAGCCGAGCCAGAAGCTGAAGGAGAAAATTCACAATTTCAGTGTAATATGAAATACAGAGTCGAATGCCCATAGAAACCTTGTGTGTAACCTTCATCTGTTGGGAAATCCATGGAAGCAAACCCTTAGCCGAATTACAGAGTATGAGAAGCTCAATGGAGCCGTGAGAATACCTGGATTTGATTTGCAGAGAGTAGAGTTGCGAGACAGAGCTTAGTCCACAACCTTGAGAAGAACCCAGCTCGATTAACAGAGGTAGAAGGTCAAATTAGGGTTGGATTGCTTGATAAAACCCAGTGAAGGTTGTAATGATCCACATCGTAGTTGGAATTATTGTCAGATGCTAACTTCGACACATCTTCGACAAGTCATCGATGTCGACACAACTTCGACAAGTTCCAACTTCGACATGGCTTCGACAACTCCGCGACTTCGAAAAGTTCTGTGACCTCACAGTTTCGCAACATCAAAATGCAGCATCGATCTGCGATTTGCGACTGTCGAACTTCGACTGACTGTCTCTATGTCTTCCTGTCGACTGTAACGGTTGAACTACCGAACCGTTCTAACTTCTTTTGTAACTGAACGTAACGGGAAAGCACCCAAGCGTCTCAGCACACTCTATATAAGCATGTATAATATTGTAACATACATCAATCGATGATCTCATATCCAGTAATAGAAGATCAGTTCGTATTCCTGCATATTGTCTGTGTATATTTGTGTTTTGTGTGTGTAGTGTATTCATGCTTTGCGCATTCTGTTTCGTAAGCTTCCGCCATAACAAAGCCGACTCATTAAGTTGAACTGTAATCCCCTTCATGCTTCCTAGCCACGTGCGGATCATTGGTATCAGAGCACTCAACTTTTTTCATGCTTAAGTTTGTGTAGACACTTCCAGTGAAGTTACTGACTTATGCCTGTTCAAACACACTTGCAATCTCAACAATCCAAGCAGACGCTACCTCTTGAAATGGCAGAAGAAACAGACGATAGATATGCAGTTGAGGAGACAACACAACTTATTAAGCAAGCGCTGACTCGACAACGGACTGAAATGTTCACCCAGTTCAATGAATATCTCACGCGATTTGCTTCGACATCCGGAGGATTTTCGACGAGAACTCACACTGACAAAATTAGCCCCTTCAAAGTGAAAATGAATTTGGACATACCGAATCTTAAAGGAAAGATTGATGTGGAATTCATCGACAATTGGGTGCAATAATTGGAATCCTATTACTCTGTGAATCAACTTTCGGAAGCTAAAAAGATCACCATTGCAGCCTTAAAGATGTCAACATATGTGCACTGTTGGTGGGAGAACCTCTCAATAAAGATGGAGAAAAGTGGAGACCCCATCGACACATGGGATAAATTCGTCGAACACATCCGGAAGGAATTTTACCTGCCCAAATACCTCGAGTGGCAGTATAAGAAGTGGCAGCAGCTAAGACAATGGAAAGACCAATCAGTACAGAGTTACACCGATGAGTTCTATCGACTCATGGATAGACTTGGCATCCAAGAAGAAGAGAAATTGCTTGTTCTAAAGTACATCAGTGGATTGTCCTAGTACATTCAGCTAGAGATGGAGTTTCTGATTGTCAATACGCTCACGGATGCATTCCACTATGCCAGCAAACTTGAAACCAAGCAGAAATGGAAAGCACGTTTCGCGACAAAGTCGACATCAGGACGACCACCCGGAAAGAAGACATTAGCCGACTTCGACAAGTCAAAATATTCTCAGCCAACCCCACCAAATCTAGATCATGGAAAAAATCCTTTTTAGAAAAGGGAACGTAGCAAACAACCGCCCAACGGGAAATGGTGTGATTACCACCACTCATCTTGGCATCATACGTCTGAATGCAAAGACCGGAAGACATTTTTGGAAAAATTGTCGACACCTGACGCGTTCGACAAGACGATGGAAGAATTTGATCCAGATGCAACGACCCTTCTAACATCGACATCGACCACTCCAGCAGCCTCGACTATCGTTTACGAGGAGGAACGAGAGCACCTGTTCCATACAGGGATATGGGTTCAGCACAATCCATTACATCTAATTGTGGATAACGGTAGCCAGAAGAACTTTATTTATGAAGATCTCGTGAAGAAACTAGGTCTTGTCACCACTCCACATCCTTAGCCTTACAACATCGATTGGATGAAGGATGGACAGGAACTACGGATCACCCGGCAATGCAAGCTCGCCTACTTCATAAAGCCTTTTGAAGATGAAGTACTCTGCGACGTAGCACCACTCTCCGTAGCTAACTTCCTGTTTGGGAAACCTTACCTATGGGATCACCATGGAAGTTATCAGTCACGACCGCAGAAGGTGATTGTCAAAACCCAGAATCGATGGTACAACTTTCTAGAGTGATGACCTACACAAACGGTTTTAATGATATATGCTAAACAGACAAAGAAGCTCGTCAATCATGCTCAGAAATTCGCGTTAATCATGATCAAACTGCAACATTCTAGGAATACTACAGCGACAAGTCGACTCACCGACCAGTGCAGCTCCCGACAGAAGCAGTTGATCGACAACGTTCTCGACGAGTATCAGAGTTTATTCCAAGAGTTGGACGGAGTACCTCGACATTTCCAAGTAAAACACTCCATTGAACTTGCTCTGGGTTCTTCTTTGCCTAACGCATCTGTTTACAGAAGATCCATTCTCGAAAATGAAGAGATTCACAAACAAATCCAAGATTTGATTGACAAAGGTCATATCCGACCAAGCTCCTCTCCTTGTGGAATTCCAGTCATCCTCATTCCAAAGAAAGACGGGACTTGGCGCATGTGCATCGAATACAGGGCACTCAACAAAATTTTTGTAAATAATCTCTACCCTCTGTCGTGGATAGACGAGCTCATCAGTTGTATGAAAGGTGATAAATTCTTTACTAAGCTGACCTCAAGTCAGGATATCATCAGATTCCAATCGAGCCCTTAGATGTGTGGAAAAATGATTTCAAGACCAATGAAGGATTGTTTGAATGGTTATTCATGCCTTTCGGCTTAACCAATGCACCTACAACCTTCATGCGATACATGGATAACATTCTTCGAACTTTGATTGGCAAATGGGTCATTGTCTACCTAGACGACATATTGATTTTCAATCGATCATGGGAAGAACATGTGGGATAGCTTCGACAAGTCCTCGACACTCTCCAACAACATCGACTTTATTGGAACATGGACAAGTGCACCTTTGCGATGAACAACATCAAATATTTGGGGTATGTAATTGGCTCTACAGGCATTCACGTCAATCCATACAAAGTACATATCCTCAAATATTGGTCCATTCCTCAAAGCATTCAATAACTAAGAAGTTTTCTTGGTTTGGCAAATTTCTATCGATGATTCATACTCGGCTTCAGCCACATAGCCTATCCCTTGAATCAATTGATGAAGGGAAATGGAAAAACTGTCTTTACATGGACCGACACAATAAGAAGCTTTTGAATAGCTCAAACACAAGCTCTTCACTGCACCAGTGCTTGTGTTACTAGATTTGCATCAGCCCTTTGAGATTGAGACGGACGCATCGGACTATGCCTTGGGCGCAGTGATCACTCAGTCTGGTCACCCAATCGATTTTCATTCTGAAATGTTTAACGACATGGTTAGAAGATATTCGACATACGAAAAACAACTGTACGCCATTGTGCAAGCTCTCAAGCAATGGAGGCATTACATCCTTGGAAAAGAAACGGTCATTCTCATTGACCATAAGCCTCTACAGTTCACTCCGACCCAGTAAAAACTGTAAACAACCAGACAAATCAAGTGGATTAATTACCTACAACAATTCCAGTTGGTGATTAAGTATCGGAAAGGTAAAGCTAACGCCGCTGCCGATTGTCTAAGTCGACCACCTATTACTCTCCTTTTCACAGTGATGAGTATGCAGGGTTACGACACGACCACTTGGCATCAATTATATCAGGACGACATTGACTTTTCACCAGTCTACTGACAACTTCAGAGTGACAAGTTGTCGACCTCAGACTACTTCCTCAAAGACACCTTCTATACAAGTTTGGACAACTTTGTGTACCGACCGGTGAGCATCGAGAGCAGCTCATTTGAGACGCTCACTACAATAAGACAAGGGGACACTTTGGAGTAGCAAAGACACTTGCTATTCTCCAGAAGTATTTCTTTTGGCCTACACTAAAAATCAACGTCAACAAGTACATTCGATCATGCGTGGTTTGTGCCATTGCTAGACCACTTAATCGACACCAGGGATTGTTCACACATTTTCCAGTTCCTAGTCGACCATGGGAATCTATTTCTATGGACTGCTTGATGGGATATCCTACTACCAAACATCAACACAACGTGATCTTAGTAGTAGTCGACAAATTTTCCAAGATGGTCATTCTCATACCATGCAAGAAGTCCACGACAGTGTAGCAGACTGCTAATCTCTTCTTCACACATGTTTGGAAACACTTTGGTTTACCCAGAACCATTACTTCCGATCGAGATTCCAGATTCGTCAGCATATTTTGGAAGACCCTCTGGCAGCAGATGGACACACGACTCTCATTGTCGACAGCTTTCCATCCTCAGACCGAAGGACAAACGGAAGTTGTGAATCGCTTAGTCGTACAACTGCTTGTGAAAATCCTCACAGCAGATCTAAGAGATGATGTATACCTCACAAGAGTAATTATGATTAAGCAGGAAAATAGAAGAAGAGTGAACAATACATTATAATGAGCAACAGAATAATATGGTACAGTAGAACCCAGATAGAATCAATAATACTTCACACACACTAATTAATTAATCACAGTATGGACAAATAAATAGTACAATGGTAGAGAGGATTAGAATGCCTAAGGTGGCAATTCGAATTAGCCTCTCAGAGTGATCATAAGATCAATAGAGTGTCATCGGAGCACAACTAGGTGTCCTCATGATCATCGGAGCGCAACTGGAAGTCTTCATCATCATCAGTGGAGTCATCAATGCTCAAGTAACTGTCAACCATCAGTCAAACTAACTCTGGTAGGTGTAACTCAGTGTAACTCAATGTAACTAAGTGTAATTGAGTGTAACTGACTGTAACTGACTGACAATTGGACTGGTAGGTGAAGAAGGGCGAGTTGCTCCCTAAAATCAAGGAAGAAGGGCGCATTAAGCAACTAGAGGGCTAAAAATGAATAGTGAGAAGCTCCTGGGGGCTGGCTAACTGAGGGCTAGGTGCTGGACTGATGATTGGGATGCATGCAAAATGCATGCAAACCCTAGAATACATGCAAACCCTAAAGGTGCATGCATGACCGAAAATGTAAATGATCAAAATACTGGTGGGACTAGGATGGAGTATAGGAATATCTTAACACCCCCCCTTAATCCATCCTGGGCCCTGGTAACTAAGACCAAAGGTCACCCAATACAATGAATAATAACAATCAATAAACCAAGGAAGTGGGAAAATTTCATGGGAAACATACCCCCTCATCAAAAAATAGACTGTAAGGCACACATAAAAATAAATGCTCCAAACTCAAGCATGTGTGATGCTTGGTCATATGTCTATAGGTATCTTCTTCTTGGGAAGAAGTGGATCATGCTCAAAAAGCATGTGCTTGTACTTGCTCTTCAGATCGAATGTGATGAGAACAAATCCAACAGTATGAGAATGATCCTTGAACCTGTGATTCGAATCAGCTGAGGTAGGATCAAATCTGTGAAAGTGCATATAGTCTTTTGTCTTCTCCTTCGAACCACCATGGGTGATATTATGCCAAAAATAACTATTACATGTTTGCTTGAAATCAAAATCAAATTTAAGACTTAAAAAATAGTTTCTTGAGATGTCCTTTGAACCAGCAGGGGTGAGATCAAAACTATCATATGCATGAGAAATTATCCCAAGCAGTAATTGCTTAGAATCCAAATTAGATCCAAGACTTGAATCATGGTTTCTTGGGATCTCCTTTGAACCATGAGAGGTGAGATCAAAACCAGTAGATGCATGAGAAATTATCCCAAGCGAATGGCAATGGCCATATTCTTCAATGACCTTCTGAAAGCATGAATTTATGATCATATAGTAGTATAAAAGAGGAGATAGCTAGAGAGGAGCGAATGCATTACCTTCAGTAGTTGTTTTGACCTCTGAAATAATCATGTGATCATGATGCAAACCAACAGACTCTGGTGCAAGAGAGGATTTAGGACCTTTTGCAATATCTAGAGTGTGAACTGGCATGGAAAGAGAAGAAAGTTTGAGCATGAGTGGAGAATCTGCAAGTTCTTTGTCAACAACTTCAATATGAGATGATACTGGTTCATGATCTGAGAGACCATCAAGGGGAGCGAATGCATCACTTTGCTTGCTTTCGAATGGGTTAGGACCAAGTCCTTCATTCTTTCTGCCAAATTTTTCATCCAGGTGAGCCCATAACTCTTTTGGAGTCCATAACTCTCTTGGAGTTTCAACACCATCACGGTATTTGAATTTGAATCTTTGGTATGCACACAAGGCAAGCATCATTGTTCCAAAGGCCATGTCACCTTTATTCAACCAATCAGTATTCTCTTCAGAGGATTCGAACTCTCTTTCAAAATAACAATCAAAGAGATCATGGCTCTTCAAATATGCTATCATTTTTTGTTTCCATTCATCATAGTTGAATGGAGAAAGAAGAGGGATTCCTTCTAAATATGAATCCATTGAAGCTGTAGAGGACCTGCAAAAACAATAGAGAATAACTGCAACTGTTACTGGGGCAAAAATGCAGAAACTGCTGCAACTGCTGCACTCGAAATCTTGGTAATAACTTGCAAAAAACTCTCAAGAATGGAGATAAACAATACTCTCAACATGCTCTGATACCATGTGAAAATCCTCACAGCAGATCTAAGAGATGATGTATACCTCACAAGAGTAATTATGATTAAGCAGGAAAATAGAAGAAGAGTGAACAATACATTATAATGAGCAACAGAATAATATGGTACAGTAGAACCCAGATAGAAGCAATAATACTTCACACACACTAATTAATTAATCACAGTATGGACAAATAAATAGTACAATGGTAGAGAGGATTTGAATGCCTAAGGTGGCAATTCGAATTAGCCTCTCAGAGTGATCATAAGATCAATAGAGTGTCATCGGAGCACAACTAGGTGTCCTCATGATCATCGGAGCGCAACTGGAAGTCTTCATCATCATCAGTGGAGTCATCAATGCTCAAGTAACTGTCAACCATCAGTCAAACTAACTCTGGTAGGTGTAACTGAGGTAACTCAATGTAACTAAGTGTAATTGAGTGTAACTGAGTGTAACTGACTGTAACTGAGTGTAACTGAGTGACAACTGGACTGGTAGGTGAAGAAGGGCGAGTTGCTCCCTAAAATCAAGGAATAAGGGCGCATTAAGAAACTGGAGGGATAAAACTGAATAGTGAGAAGCTCCTGGGGGCTGGATAACTGAGGGCTAGGTGCTGGATTGATGACTGGGATGCAGGCAAAATGCATGCAAACCCTAGAATGCATGCAAACCCTAAAGGTGCATGCATGACTGAAAATGTAAATGATCAAAATACTGGTGGGACTAGGATGGAGTATAGGAATATCCTAACACCCCCCCTTAATCCATCCTGGGCCCTGGTAACTAAGACCAAAGGTCACCCAATACAATGAATAATAACAATCAATAAACCAAGGAAGTGGGAAAATTTCATGGGAAACATACCCCCTCATAAAAAAATAGACTGTAAGGCACACATACAAATAAATGCTCCAAACTCAAGCATGTGTGATGCTTGGTCATATGTATGGAGGTATCTTCTTCTTGGGAAGAAGTGGATCATGCTAAAAAAGCATGTGCTTGTACTTGCTCTTCAGATCGAATGTGATGAGAACAAATCCAACAGTATGAGAATGATCCTTGAACCTGTGATTCGAATCAGCTGAGGTAGGATCAAATCTGTGAAAGTGCATATAGTCTTTTGTCTTCTCCTTCGAACCACCATGGGTGATATTATGCCAAAAATAACTATTACATGTTTGCTTGAAATCAAAATCAGATTTAAGACTTAAAAAACAGTTTCTTGATATCTCCTTTGAACCAGCAGGGGTGAGATCAAAACTATCATATGCATGAGAAATTATCCCAAGCAGTAATTGCTTAGAATCCAAATTAGATCCAAGACTTGAATCATGGTTTCTTGGGATCTCCTTTGAACCATGAGAGGTGAGATCAAAACCAGTAGATGCATGAGAAATTATCCCAAGCGAATGGCAATGGCCATATTCTTCAATGACCTTCTGAGAGCATGAATTTATGATCATATAGTAGTATAAAAGAGGAGATAGCTGGAGAGGAGCGAATGCATTACCTTCAGTAGCTGTTTTGACCTCTAAAATAATCATGTGATCATGATGCAAACCAACAATCTCTGGTGCAAGAGAGGATTTAGGACCTTCTGCAATATCTAGAGTGTGAACTGGAACAGAAAGAGAAGAAAGTTTGAGCATGAGTGGAGAATCTACAAGTTCTTTGTCAACAACTTCAATATGAGATGATACTAGTTCATGATCTGAGAGACCATCAAGGGGAGTGAATGCATCACTTTGCTTGCTTTCGAATGGGTTAGGACCAAGTCCTTCATTCTTTCTGCCAAATTTTTCATCCAGGTGAGCCCATAACTCTTTTGGAGTCCATAACTCTCTTGGAGTTTCAACACCATCACGATATTTGAATTTGAATCTTTGGTATGCACACAAGGCAAACATCATTGTTCCAAAGGCCATGTCACCTTTATTCAACCAGTCAATATTCTCTTTAGAGGATTCGAACTCTCTTTCAAAATAACAATCAAAGAGATCACTGCTCTTCAAATATGCTATCATTTTTGGTTTCCATTCATCATAGTTGAATGGAGAAAGAAGAGGGATTCCTTCTAAATATGAATCCATTGAAGCTGTAGAGGACCTGCAAAAACAATAGAGAATAACTGCAATTGCTACTGCTGCAACTGCTGCACTCAAAATCTTGGTAATAACCTACAAAAAACTCTCAAGAATGGAGATAAACAATACTCTCAACATGATCTGATACCATGTGAAAATCCTCACAGCAGATCTAAGAGATGATGTATACCTCACAAGAGTAATTATGATTAAGCAGGAAAATAGAAGAAGAGTGAACAATACATTATAATGAGCAACCGAATAATATGGTACAGTAGAACTCAGATAGAAGCAATAATACTTCACACACACTAATTAATTAATCACAGTATGGACAAATAAATAGTACAATGGTGGAGAGGATTCGAATGCCTAAGGTGACAATTCGAATTAGACTCTCAGAGTGATCATAAGATCAATAGAGTGTCATCGGAGCACAACTAGGTGTCCTCATGATCATCGGAGCGCAACTAGAAGTCTTCATCATCATCAGTGGAGTCATCAATGCTCAAGTAACTGTCAACCATCAGTCAAACTAACTCTGGTAGGTGTAACTGAGTGTAACTCAATGTAACTAAGTGTAATTGAGTGTAACTGAGTGTAACTTACTGTAACTTACTGTAACTGAGTGTAACTAAGTGTAACTGAGTGTAACTGACTGTAACTGAGTGTAGCTGAGTGACAACTGGACTGGTAGGTGAAGAAGGGTGAGTTGCTCCCTAAAATCAAGGAAGAAGGGCGCATTAAGCAACTGGAGGGATAAAACTGAATAGTGAGAAGCTCCTGGGGGCTGGCTAACTGAGGGCTAGGTGCTGGACTGATGACTGGGATGCATGCAAAATGCATGCAAACCCTAAAGGTGCATGCATGACTGAAAATGTAAATGATCAAAATACTGGTGGGACTAGGATGGAGTATAGGAATATCCTAACACTGCTTTGCATGTACAACCACAAGCATCGACGCACATGGGATGAAAGTCTTCCATACATGCAGCATAGTTACAATCGTTCTCAGCACAACTCTACATGAAAGAGTCCATTTGAGATCTGTGACGGATTTCAACCCTCAGCGCATATCGACTTGATCATCTCCTCGACATAGCCGAACTCCGACACCGACTACAGCCAGCGAGAAGTTGATAAATCCATAAAGTTTCAAGATCAGATTTGCGACATATAGAAGCAAGCACGGGAAATGTTGCAATGAGAAAATGAGAAAACTAAGGCCTAACACGACAATCATCTTATTCCTCATTCATTCCAAATTGGGTATAAGGTCTGGTTACATCTCAAGAAGGAGCGCTTCACTGGTCCATTCAAGAAGCTCAAGCCTTTGCGATATGGTATGTACAGTATTCTTTGACAGATTGGAGAAAACGCTTTCCAACTCAACATTCCTGCATGCCTAGGTCTGCATCCCGTATTCAATGTGGATATACTTTGACCATACCATGCACCACTGTTGGAACATAATGACTTACAGACAGCAGAACCCGAAGACATCCATCCAGATGTTCAGGAGCCACTTCCTTGCAACACCATTGTGGGACAATGAGTATGCCATACAAGGATGAACACAATTCCCTTGTTTCAGGTTGCTAAAGTCGGACAGATCCCAGCATAAGGAAAGTGGTACTCTGCTACTGAACTGACCGCAAGTTTCCTCACCTTCACGAGCAAACAATGGGGACCATTGTTTCTTAAGGAAGGAGGTCTGATCCACATCGTAGTTGGAATTATTGTCGAATGCTAACTTCGACACATATTCAACAAGTCATCGATGTCGACACAACTTCGACAAGTTCCGACTTCGACATTGCTTCGACAACTTCGTGACTTCGACAAGTTCCGCAACATCGACATGTAGCATCGATCTGCGACTTGTGACTGTCAAACTTCGACAGATTGTCTCTTTGTCTTCCAGTCGACTGTAACGATTGAACTATCGAACCATTCTAAATTATTTTGTAACTGAAAGTAATGGGAAAGCACCCAAGCATCTCAGCACATTCTATATAAGCATGTATAATATTGTAACATACATCAATCGATGATCTCATATCCAATAATAGATTATCAGTTCGTATTCCTGCATATTGTCTGTGTATATTTGTGTTCTATCTGTGTAGTGTATTCCTGCTTTGCGCATTATGTTTCTTAAGCTTCTGCCATAACAGAGCTGACTCATTCAGTCAAACTGTTGTCCCCCTCGTGCTTCCTGGCCACGTGCAAATCATGTAATCTCATAGAACTAGCAGTTGGACCTTTCTATGCCCACCCTGAATAGAACTGGAAGGGAAGGAGCCCCGAGGGACTGTGCAACAAAGAAGGGGGTCTTCCTTGTGTTGGGTGAGGTAGGTATTGTGGGTGCCCTATCTGCTGAGTGTTGAGATGCCTACAACTTTGTGGTTGAGCTCACTAGCTTAGCACCATCCTCCCTATTTCCCTTATATTCTTGATAAACCCAACTACAGGTTGGATTAGCATGGGTAGGTGCCCGAGTATGCTTGATAAACCCAACTGTATGTTGGCTTAGCATAGGGATGAGACCTTGACTGGGAGAGATTCTGTTAGCCCTCCTTAGTGGATACAGATTCCAACTCGGGGGTTCTCTCTCAGCTGAAAGATTATAGGCTGGACAAAGACCTAAGGTTGGGTGGAACATTGCTCTCACTTAGCCAGTTTCTTGGGAAGCTTCAAGATTCAAAGATAAGTTTTTATGTGGTGTAAATGATGATATTCATGTGTTATGCCTATTTTTTTATGTTCAAGTTATTGAATGAATGTTTATATGAATTTGATCAATAGGTAGGTTATGAACAAGCATGATTTCATGTTGGATGCTTCATTTAGTGGCATGAGTTGAATGCATTGTTAATTTTACATGTGTTAGATGTATGGATTAGCCTTTAGTTTCATTCACCATATGTGTTTGTTATGCATTGCTTATCCTTGTGGATGGACTGTATGGTTTCACCTGTACATGGGGAAGGATTTGGAAAGCCCCTATGGTGCTTCATGACCAATCTGTGGGTCATGGGAAGAGTGAAGTCATGACAAAAGGCAGGAGGAGTTCTTGAAAAAGGTTAAAGGCACCTAGAGGAGGTTATGGGTAATGTCTTCAGTTAAGGATAGAATCCTCATATGGAGTGGGGAATTATACCAGTGGATAGAGCTCTCCAAGATATTTCCAACGGTATGAAACTTGCCCAATTTGGCTTAAGGATGAGGAAGTTATCGGCTTGGGAAGTTTGTAGGTGCAGAGGAGGTGGTTCCACATTCCCGCATCCGCAATGTGGATTGCGGATTGCAAATGTTGGGAACCCATTTCAGATTCACGTGGGTGGACTTTCGCCTTCCCGCACCCGCATTGAAGATTTCAGATGGCAGAAGTCAGAAAGCAAATTTCTTTGGGACTATAACTTTGGGCTTCCGCATTACTGCATTGCGCAATGTGGATTGCGAAAGTCGGAAGGGAAAATTCTCTGGACGATGAATTCAGACTTCCGTAGTTCTGAATCGCGTAATAAGTGAAGGGTATTTTTCCTGTCGTGGATGTGGAATTCCGCATTCCTGAGTTCCGCAATGCAGATTGTAGATTGCGGAAGGGGAAATATTTTGGCATGGCGATGTCGTGGTTCCAAACTTCCGAATCCTGCAAAGCGGATTGTGGATTGCGGAAGTCAGAAAGATGATTTTGATGGAGTTGAGAATTTGCAGTTCTGCATTCCTGAATCCCGAAATGTGGATTGCGGACTGCGGAATTCGGATCGATAGCCATTGCAGCTGTGTGTGAAAATGGAGGGTTTTGGAGAAAAAAAATTTATCATGTGGTCTCCCATCGCCCCAAAGGGTACTAAGGGGATTGGGGACGTGACACATACATCTATGGATGTTTATATTTTAGAATTTGGGGTGGAATAGAAGTATATTTCTCTTAGATTCCCGTAGTATTAGACAAGTGATAATAGTAGCTGAAGCATTGATTACAACTAATTATAACTTGAGGATGAGACAAGTGATAACAGGTAGCTGAAGCATAAACAACTGTTACAACTTATTATAATTTGTGCATGGAGCTTAACTTGTGGCTTATAAGTATTAATTGTTTACAGAAAAATTATAAATCTAAAGAAACTATTGGTTTAACATAAATTTATTAGAAAACAAACACACACATATATATATATATATATATACTTGTATATGGACTTTGCGTTGCAGATATAGAGCCTTTCATTATACTGTTTCATTTCCTTTGCATTGTAGATATAAAGCCTTTCATTACATTGTTTCATATAGAGATTTTCGTTACACTGTTTCAATGGGAGAACGAGTATATGGGATTCCTAAGCCAAAAAGTCGTGTAAGATTTAGTCATCATGTGATATTTTGTTTAGCTCTTTCAAAACATGAAAATACATGTTTACGCATTTTCTCTTTCTTTCGGCGAGGATTTCGACTTATTTGCAGAAGAATGTTTTCAAGCTTTTGGGATCAGTGTGAAGTATTGGGTAACTTTAAATGAACAACTTTACTTCTCATATCTTGGCTACAATATTTGGGTTGAATCTCCCGGTCGATGTTCCCCTATATTTGGAAACTACACAACGAGCGATTCTGCAACAAAGCCTTATATTGTAGCCCACAATATTGTTGATGTATATGTAACTTCGGAATGTATTTCATCTATGTATTTCATATATATTTATTGTACCCTTATTAGAGATGTGTTATTCCTCTATAAGGAAGTGTCGTCATGTGGATTGACAAGTGTCACAAGTGTGTGTACTTGACGATGGGTTATTAGACCGCCATGTGTGGGGTTGGCCCTGAATTATATATTATATTGTGGATGTACCTAGCTAGACAAGTCGGCCCCATAAAGTCACTGGGCAAACATGTTAGTATAAATAGAGATCAGGAGATCTCTATTTAGATCATTCGGAAAGTTATCTCTCTCTCTCACTCAGAAAGTGGCGCACTAGTGAGGAGGAGGATCATCTGCTTCTAGGAGACTATCTCAAGTGTATTTTGGTTGTACTTTGGTTGAGCCATTTCTCTCTCTATATCTGAGGAAGTTGTGGGGTTTTTCACCTTAGGGTTTTCCCCACGGAAACTCTGTGTCTCTTGTCTCTCATGCTTTTGATTCTTGTGATGCTTGTCATGCTTATTGTGATTGTTATGCATTGATATACTGTATATGTTATTCTCTCAGTGAAGATCCTAGAGTATTGTGAATTAATGCTCAAAATTTAACATGGTATTAGAGCTTACCTGAGAAGAAGACATTTTGAAGTGACAAAAACTTGAGTTTCTTGTTTATTGGGTTTCTCTCCACAGATTTTGGAAAAGCGGTATAGTAGATTGACTCTACTCATCAAGGAGGATCTATCTGTCCAATCAGAATTCAATTCTGAGCATTTTCAGATTTGGCCCTAAAAATTAGGGTTTCCACACAAATAGGAATTTCTGAAATCTGAAGACATAGCTGGAAGAGCCTTGCAAAAATCGAAGTTTAGAGCTTTGGATCGAGATTTTTGGCTGGGTAGATCTCCGGGAAACTCAAACCCTAATTCAGGGCTCTCCCTAGTGAACCCAGGAGGACAAAAAGGCAAATCTGAAGGGTAAAGCTTTGCTGATCTCAAATTCTGAATACACCAGGCTGATCAGCTCATCAAGGCACATCTTTCTATCCTTTCAGAAAATTGAAATTCACATTTTGAATTTTTAGGGTTTTTCCGACAAACCCTAATCCGGGACCAGATCCAGTTTTCAGCATTTCAAGTGGTAAGACCTAAATATTTTCTATTTCCATTTGAAGTACTCTTTAAGATGTCTCACCACACCAAGCTTGAGGATAAGCTTGAAGGAGATGATAACTTCCAAGCTTGGAAGTATAGGATTGGGTTAATCCTGGAAGAGAATGAGTTGGACTCATATGTAAAAGAAGACATCCCTATCCTAGAGGATGAAGAGGCTAAGGTATTGCATAAGAAAAACTTGGTCAAGGCAAAGCGAATCATTGCTGATTCTATCAAAGACCATCTCATACCCCATGTGTCTTCTCTAAAGACACCCAAGGATATGTTTGACTCTTTGACCAAGCTATTTGAAGGGAAGAACATAAATCAGAATATGACCCTGCAGAACCAATTGAAAGGAGTAAAGTTTCAGAATGGAGAAACCATTCAATCTTATTTTTCAAGGGTCTCCCAGATCAAGGAACAACTAGAAGCAGTGGATGAAATGGTGGAGAATGGTGAAGTGGTGATGACCACTCTAAATGGCCTACCCAGGTCATGGGATTCCTTTATTCAAGGAATTTGTGCAAGGAAGAAGTTGATCTCCTTCAACAGATTGTGGGAAGAATGCTCTCAAGAAGAAGCTAGGCTTGTGGCCCGAGAAGAAAAGATGGTAAATGAAGATCAAGCTCTCACAGCACATGCCAGGAAAGGAAAGTCCAAGAAGGAATCATCTCATAACAGAAGATTCTCACACCACCATTATCATAAAGATAAGAAAGATCTCAGATGCTTCAATTACAATGAGAAGGGACACTTTGCTTCAGATTGTCCCAAGAAGAAGAAAGAAAAAAACAATAACTTCAATAAGAAGAAGAAGAATAACAAAAGAAGATATCATGCTCATGCTGCCGAAGATGATGAACCCCCAAAGAAGAAGGCTAGGGCAGAAAGTGATAGTGATGATGACTCATCAAGTAAAGAAGAATATGTTCTAATTTCTGCTCTCACAGGTACTATATCCCATGGTTGTAATGATTGGTTGACTGATAGTGGGGCTTCCAAACACATGAATGGGTTTAAGGAATCTTTTGTGAATCTATCTGAACATGAATCACCCCATAAGGTGAAACTTGGGGATGATTAGGAAGTGGTGAAGCCTCCTACAACCTAGATTCTGGAAAATCTTTGAAGATGAAAGAAGTCCTTTATGTACCTGGGCTCAAGAAGAACTTACTCTCCATCTCTGCATTGGATGCAAAAGGTATGAGGGTTGCATTTGTGGATGGCCAAGTCCTAATGTGGCCAAAGGGAAAGAACATAGATGATGCAGTAGTGATTGGAGAGCAAGAGGGAGGTTTGTATAAATTGAAGGGACAACCTGAACATGCCATGGTACATGAATCCATGGAACCAAGTGAATTTTGGCATAGAAGACTTGCTCATATGCACTATAGGGCACTTCCAATTGCAAGCAAGGCTGAAGAGGGTCTTCCTGAAATCAAGACCAAAAATGAAGGTGTTTGCAAAGGATGTGCAAAAGGTAAGAACATTAAGAAGGCTTTCCCAAGCAGTGAAAGCAAGGAAAAAGACATCCTGGAAATCATCCACTCAGATGTATGTGGTCCTATGTCATCCAGTTCTCTGAGTGGGTATGTTTACTATTTCTCATTTATTGATGACTTCTCCAGGAAGACTTGGGTATACTTCTTGAAGAGCAAAGATGAGGTGTTTGATAAATTCAAGGAATTCAAAACCTTGATGGAGAATCAAACTGACAAGAAGATCAAAACATTCAGATCCGACAATGGTGGAGAATTCACCTCAGGTGACTTCAAGAAGCTCTGTAGTGATTCAGGGATTAAGAGGGAGTTGACTACTCCTTATAATCCACAACAGAATGGAGTTGCAGAAAGGAAGAATAGAACAATCATGGAAGCAGCAAGGGCAATGTTGCATGACCAGGATCTACCTATGCATATATGGGCAGAAGTAGCTAGAACAGCTGTATATGTGCAGAACAGAACACCCCACAAGATATTGAACAACAAGACACCAGAAGAGGTCTTTTCTGGTAAGAAACCTGAAGTCAGCCATCTCAGAATATTTGGTTGTCCAGTATACACTCATGTCCCAAAGGAAAAGAGGACTAAACTAGATCCTTCAGGAAAGAAGGGTATCTTTGTGGGTTACAGTGAAAGCTAGAAGGCTTACAGAATATACTTTCCAGGGTTCAAGAAGATTGATGTTAGCAAGGATGAATATAAGTTCAAGGACAGGTAATCCAGGAAGCAAAGATCAAGAGGGAGCACAATCCAGCAGCTCCTGCAAGGATGCAGATTTTCAGAGGGAGTTGACCATCTTCCTACATTCCACAATAGAAAGGTGTATAAGAAGCTACTTCAGCAGCTCCTACCAGGAAGCAAAGACTCAGAGGGAGTCCACCCAACAAACAAACAAAGATAAGTATTTCAATTATCATTTCTTGCCTATTTTGTTTGTTTAAATAATATTATGCTTATGTTCCTAGACTTAGGAGATGTATTGTGCATATTAGAATGATTGCATTAATGAACAGTATACTACTAATATGCATGTGATGGGTAAGTGGCCTTTGGCACTGTACAACATTCCAGTGCTACTTATCTAGAATGAAACCTCTTTGCTGACATGTTGGGAGTAGTGCAAACTCTTAACAATGTTCTGGTAGAGACTGGAAGGCATCTAGAAAGTTGTGGAACATGGATAAATGTTGTATTGAAGCATTGGCTAAGATAACTGCATGCCATATTTCTTTGTGTGTAAAGAATTTGTTCTGAAAATTATGAGATGTTTCTAATCATGCAATTTAACTTGTTTTGTAGGAAAGACCTTATATCTTCACCTACAAAAGGACTACAACATTTGTTCCAACAACAAAGATATCTATTGAAGATATTGAAGATATTGAAGTTCCCGGGATCTGGGATGAAGAAATGGAATACCATGATCCGTCGATCATGAAGAAGATGTTTGGGATACAGTCCCAAGACCTGACAGGGAGTCACATGTGTGCATATTGAAGAAAGCCTTGTATGGCTTGTAGAAAGCTCCCAGAACTTGGTGTGATACTAAGAGAAAGCTTGCTGCCGAGTTCGAAATGAAAGATTTGGGAATGATGCATTATTTCCTAGGTATGGAGGTGTGGTAGAGTACAGGCGGGATCTTCCTTGGTCAAGGGAAGTACACAGTAGATATCCTGAAGAGATTTGGGATGATGGATTGCAAGGCCATGGCCACACTTATGGCATCGAATCTGAAGCTTCTATGTGATGCTTCATTTGAGCCGGTTGATGTCCCTATGTATCGTCAGATGATTGGGTCCTTGATGTACCTGACGAACACGAGACCAGATATTTGCTTTGCGGTGAACACATTGAGTCAGTTCCTGACATATCCGAGGAGTGTTCATCTGGTTGCTGTAAAGCATGTTCTGAGGTACCTGAAGGGTACAGTGGATTATGGGCTCACATATGAGGCAAATCAAAAGTTTAACCTACAGGGTTATGTTGATTCAGATTGGGCTGGCAGTGCTGCAGATAGGAAGAGCACATTTGGGTGCTACTTCAGTATGGGATCAGGTGTGATCTCTTGGTTTAGTAGGAAGCAGTCATGTGTAGCACTGAGTACAGTTGAGGAAGAGTATGTTGTATCCTGTTCAGCTGGTTGTGAGGCAGTATGGCTACGGAAGCTGCTGTTTGAATTATTTGATCTCCCGTTGGATGCTACTAGTATCTTTTGTGATAACCAGAGTTGTGTGAAGCTATCCAAGAACCCAGTGTTTCATGATAGGTCAAAACACATAGAGATCAAATATCACTATATCAGGGATATGGTGCAGAGAGGAGCTGTGAAGCTCCTATATGTTGCGACGGACGAGCAGATTGCAGATGTGCTGACGAAGCCACTAGCCAGGGTGAAGTTCAAGTACTTCAGAGAGAGGTTTGGTGTTCTTCGGATTGATGACGCTTCGAGGAAGAAGTGATGGACATATTTGCTGAAGCCATTCCAAGCATGTTGGAAGGAGGATCCTTCACATGGCTGTGGATGTAAGCATTGGATGATGAGCATCATGATGATGTTTTGGTTTCTGCTTTGTACGATCAGTTGGATCATTTTTATATGTCTGTATGTACGCATCATGTTGGATGCTGGATATGATCAGTTGGATCATTTATATGTATGTACTCATCATGTTGGATGCTGGATATGATCGGTTGGATCATGTGTATGTATTTTGTATAAGCATCATGTTGGATGCTTGGACCATGTATCTATATATGTATCAGGTGGATACATTGTATGACCAGGTAGATCATGTATGTTGATATGTATCATGTATTTGTATTTGTATCAGGTGGATACACTGTATGATCAGGTGGATCATGCATGATGATATGTATCAGGTAGATACTTGGTATGCATCGGGTAGATGCATTGTATGATCAGGATGATCATGGATGACGAGCTTCAGGATGTTGCTCCAGATGACATGCAGTAGGATGTTGCAGTGATGATGATCAGGATGATCATGTGTACATCAGGATGATGTATGGTGAGTGTCAGGTTGATACTCCGTGGCCGTGGAACAGGTTGTGCAAATAAGCATGTAATTTGTGCCCTGGGAGATTTGCAGATAGTCTTTCGAGGTTTTGCCTACGGCATATAATTTGTACCCTGGGATATCTGGAAAATGCTCTTTCGAGGTTTTGCTTGGGAGGACATATAATTTGTGCCCTGGGAGATCTGCAGATAGTCTTTCGAGGTTTTGCCTATGGCATGTAATTTGTGCCCTGGGATATCTGGCAGATGCTCTTTCGAGGTTTTGTCCTATGGCATGTAATTTGTGCCTTGGGAGATCCGATAGGTTGAGTCGTGTGCTCGTAATCAGTCCTGGGATGCTCTTTCGAGGTTTTTCCATGACCACATGTAATTTGTGCCCTGGGAGATCCGATAGGTTGAGCCTTGTGCTCATAATCAGTCCTGGGATGCTCTTTCGAGGTTTTGTGGTGACCACATGTAATTTGTTCCCTAGGAGATCTGATAGGTTGAGCCTTGTGCTCGTAATCAGTCCTGGGATTCTCTTTCGAGGTTTTGTGGTGGGGTCACATGTAATAAGTCCTGGAGATCTGGATAGGATGAAAAAGGCCTCAGATGCTCTTTAGGGTTCTTGCTAGTCAAGAGACTCTTTTAAGGTTTTGTGACGCATATAATAAGTCTTGAGATTTCCACAGTATGCCCAGTGATGACGAAGACCTGCAGGTGGTGGACCTACATCCAGTATGAAAAAGGACTGGCTCTGTAGAACTTCCTATGACGAGTAGAGTCAGAGATTGGTTGAGATAGCAATAGCAGTGACGATGATGATGACGATGATCCTGAGAAGAAGACTTGTCTAGCAGATCTGTGTCGAAAAATACCTTCCTAGTTAAGAGGGAGTGTTGATGTATATGTAACTTCAGAATGTATTTCATATATATTTATTGTACCCTTATTAGAGATGTGTTATTCCTCTATAAGGAAGTGTCGTCATGTGGATTGACAAGTGTCGCAAGTGTGTGTACTTGCCGATGGGTTATTAGACCACCATGTGTGGGGTCGGCCTTGAATTATATATTATATTGTGGATGTACCTAGCTAGACAAGTCGGCCCCATAAAGTCACTGGGAAAATAGGTTAGTATAAATAGATATCAGGAGATCTCTATTTAGATCATTCGGAAAGTTATCTCTCTCTCACTCAGAAAGTGGCGCACTAGTGAGGACGAGGATCATCTGCTTTTAGGAGACTATCTCAAGTGTATTTTGGTTGTACTTTGGTTGAGCCATTTCTCTCTCTATCTCTGAGGAAGTTGTGGGGTTTTTCACCTTACGGTTTTCCCCACGGAAACTCTGTGTCTCTTGCCTCTCATGCTTTTGATTCTTGTGATGCTTGTCATGCTTATTGTGATTGTTATGCATTGATATACTGTATATGTTATTCTCTCAGTGAAGATCCTAGAGTATTGTGAATTAATGCTCAAAATTTAACAAATATGCTTCTTGCACATAGTGCAGCTGTAAAAATATATAAAACCAAGTACCAGGTGTTCATAATAAGAGCTATGTACCAAGTTATGCCTTCAACAAGAAGATATTGTAAAGTTGAAAATAAAATGCAGGGACAGCAAAAAGGTACGATAGGTATCATACTTACAACGAACTGGATGGTGTCATTCTTTGAGTCATCACTAGATCAAATGGATACTCGAAGAACAATCGATTTCAGGATTGGATGGTATCTTCTCAGTTGTGTTTTTGTTTTTTTTCACAATTCTAGTTCATATTATTTTGGGGATAGAAGTAAATTTTCTTCACCCTATTGCATGTTAAAGGTTCTCTCTAATTCACATCAATGGTATTGTTTGGAAAAAATGGTTTTTGGATCCGTTGACTTCTGGAGACTACCCTGAAGTCATGAGAAAGTTAATTGGAGCATGTTTGCCTCGGATTACTAGTCAACAGGCAAAAGAGTTGAAAGAGTCATTTGACTTTCTTGGTTGTAATTACTACACAACACACTTCACAATAAAAAACCCGCATCCACCAAATCCTCTCCACACGGATTTCATTCTGGATGCCCAGGCTAATATATCGTTATAATATTGCAGGCCATCCATTTCATATCTTTTTATCCATATTTCATTGACCTATTTAACATTCTTACAATCATTCTTGATAGAAAATTTTGATATTGATGCACTTTTCCTATTGTCTATGTTCCAGTTGAAGTTAACGGTGTTTACATTGGAATAGAAGTAAGCCCATCTCAAAGTGCTTTTTTAAAAGTTATTGGATTACTTTAACGACATGAATTTGATAGAAATTCAGCTCAATTGGTTAGCTTAATTTGCTATTGGGTATTCGGGATTCCAATCCCTTCGAAAAAAAATACTAACTATAATCTCAAAATTTGTAACATGTGAAAGAAATTTGAGTAATCATAAAGACTTGACTTCTAAATAACTTTAAAATATTAAATATAATCTCAAATTTTATGTAAGGATTTTCTTTAGCCAATATAAAACAAAGATTAATGAAGCTCCCCTTCATCTCCTTCCTGTACTTTTGGCTCTCGAGCGAGATAGATCGAAGGATTTTTCTTTGCTTCCTCCTTTTTATTCAGGGGAGGGACGCCAATACCTATGCGGGGTCCCCTCTTCCATGTCGGAGGACACCTGGCAGTGACCAGGCATTGTACGACAAGGGTGGAGTAGGTGGCGCCACGTGTCAGGTAGGTAGCAGCATTCAAGGCTAGGGTTTCGATGGTGGTTTCAAGGTTCATCAAAGCATTTTTCTGGGGCTACTCCACCACCCCGTTCATTCTTGTTTGGGGCCAGTGTGTGGCCATTCTGCTACCTTGGTACTAGCCGTTTGGGGTTCCATTGAGTCTGCAGGCTGGTTTTTATGGTGGTACCTGGTGGGAGGTTACACAGGGACCTACAGAACACAAGATTGCGTGCCCTGCTCTGCATTTTGGGCTGCCATACTTGTCTTTCAGTTGCGTGGGATACAAGTTGTGGCGTGGCCATTCTTTTGGATTTTCTTGGCAGCGGATTTTGAAGGTGCGTTCTGCTTCCTGTTGGAGGTCCTGATTGGATCAGTCCCTGCAACCTTCGGTGCCAGCTACGGGTTCAAGGTGGTTGAAAACGGCGGGTTCATGCGTTACTCAATGAGCAAATTACAGTGGTGGTTCGACGGGCCTCGTCTTCGGCCATCCTGCAGCTGGCATTGACCCAACGAATCGTTTGGTAGGGTTTCATCCTTACTAGATTTTTGACAATGTTTATCAACACTTTACACCTCCTTGTGGATGATTTTGTTATACATTTGGAACAGTTTTTATGTGGTTTCTTGTGTGTCTCTAGGAGCAGGCTTGTTTGGGTATCTCCTCAGTGGGTTTGTCTGGTTGTATTGTAATTGTAATTGCAAGCCTTGCTTTGTTTTGGGGATGACCTTTCTTTGTTTTGTGACAGTGACGTTGTGATAATTGTGATGTCTGTGATAATTGCAAACCAATCTATAGCTACTCTTGCAATACCTTAACTTATTTTCGTTTTTAGGGTTTCTCTGGTTGTGAGGAGGTTTTTAGGGTATGTTTGCACAAAATTATGGTGGAAAATGGTTGCATGTCAATGGATTTCTCGGCGTTCGTTCTGTCTAGGCGTCATGGTGGATTATGGGTGAGTTTTGAATGTTTTTCGGACCCTGTCTAGTTACTGATGTAATGTCCCCATCTTGACCCTATTGCATTAATATTGTAAATGATGTAAATATTGTTATTTAGTCATGGTGAGGAGCTCAAGGCCAAGGCCCCACCATTGATTTATCGTTCTATGTATCGGAAATTAGAATAGATGCATATGGTTCTTGTGCTAGCCGTGCACAATGTAAATTCGGACATCATGTAAATATGCAATTTTAATGAAAAACTCACAACCAGCTCTGCAATGCAACAAAGAGATGGGGCATGATCTTACAAGGAATAGGGAGGAAAAATAACCAAACCCTTGAGCCATGGAGTCAATCCATGTGTCAATGAGAAAACCCATGAGATCCCAACTACCCATTTTGGCTTATGCCCCAATCATTAAATTCTTCCAAGAGTTGGTTGAGGCAGTTAATGCCTTGGGAATGATGAGGTATGGCAGCCAATTTTGGGTATGGGCAAGCCATCAATCTGGGAATTCAATTTTTTGCTTGCAAGGCAAGAAATCACCCACGTTTTGCCTTCCCAAGCCATTCTGAACCACGGTCTTTCCTCTCTCACGCAGCCTGGGGCGAACTGGGGTTTTTCCTTCACGTTTTCACCATTTCTCTGCATTCTTCCATGCCTGGGAACTCATTTTTGGTTAGCACAGTGGCTGGGAGAAGAGAACCACGATTTTCTGGAGTTATAGAGGCCGTTTCTGCCCATGAAATGCCCATGGACGTTTTTTCTGAAAACGATTATGCTCCTGGGGTTGTTTTCCCATTTTCCAATTTTCGTTTTGGGCTTTCCCACGTTTTTTCTGAACTGGTTGAAATCCCATCGTTGGGCATCCTACTGCAAAAATGCCCAGCACTTGCATTTCTGGCTGTTATGTCCCTCCCTGTTTAGTTTGAACCTGTGAGCAGGAGATTCAGGAGTGGAAGAGGATAGATTTGGATTGATGAGCCCAATGAAGTATCCATAGCTCAATGGTTGAGCCACTAGCCTAGTAATTCACCTCTGTCCATCTCTTAGCAGCCTGAGAAACCCCACTGCTGATTGGTTTGGTTGATTCTGGTGTATCTTTGGCTATGTGAGAGCCTGCTTTCCCCTTTTCCTTGTGGAGATCATGCCCAGCTCGGGGGTGGCAGTGGTGCTGAGAGATTGAGGAGCACACTGGCCTACGGTTGGGTGGAATGTTGCAGAAGCGTAGCTGGTTTCTCAGGGAGTACTTGGTTTAAGATAAGTATTCTCATTTGCTAATTTGATATTGCTTAATTGATGAATGACATGAAAATCTGGAATGTATGATGGATGTGTAATGGAATTAAATTCTGCTGTGTTTTCAAGATTTTATGCATTTGCATATCTCCATCTACAATTTATATGAATGCTTATTTGATTAAGTATGGGACTAGATGTCCAGTATTATTGTTAGTGTCCTCTCCATAACCTTGTAGGATAGGAGGGACATTACAACTGAAGACCATTTTTTTGGGTAATTATGCACCAATTCAACTTGTTGAAATATGTTGGGTGTCTCTGGTTCTAAGGGCAATGTGTATGCTTGACACTGTTGGTTTAAACATTTGGAGAAACAAGGGTTTTTGCAGACCATGGATGGATATGGGCGTCTCTTGAATGTATTTCAAACCCTGTGTGGTTATTGCATACTGTTATGGGTATGGTTGATATGCATGATGGTAATTTGGGCCTTTGGCTAATTTGGTGATGCTTCCACCTGTTTTTTTTTTAAGGAAACATTAAAACAATGAATTAATTGATTAGTTATATAGAAATTATACAGTAGTTAAAATATTTTTTGTTTAGGTTTGGCGGTGGAGGGTTTCGTAGAAGATTATGTGTTTTTACTACATATTAGATTTGGATTTTAGCTTATGTTCATGAATATTTTTTAGGCATATGCAATCAATAGATTGTAAATGTATTGGTTGGAAATTTTTGGAATTTGGCATGGTATGTATTATTGTGTGGATGAATGATGGTTGCTTTCAGTGTTGGCAGAAATATTGTTATGCATTATGGATATGATTATTGTAGCATGGATTATTGGGAGCAATATTGTTATACATTTTGGTTATGATTACTGCAGTTTATATTCATATTGCTGCAAAATTTGCAGCAGTAGGTGTTTGAACTTTATATTCATCTTCGTATTCATATTGTAGTAGATATAAAGCCCTGTGATTTGCAGTAGGTTTCAAAACTTTGAACTTGGTTTTAGATCATGTCAATCCCTCGTCGTTCTTGATTGAAGCTGCAGAAAAGGAAAATGTTGTGGATACATTATCATGGTGTTTGATGGCAATTCTGAAATTTGCCATGGCCCCTCATTTAGTGTGAATGTTTGTCTTTCTTTTCCTGATGGCTTTGCAATCTTATGTAGTGAATTGAGGCAGAAAATTTGACACAGTTTAAGAATTATTGGTATACTGAATGTCTTTTCTTGTTGGTATACTGAATGCCTTTTCTTGTTCATATGGTATCTTTTCTTGTTCATAGCATCAGTAAAAAAGTAAGTAAGCTAGTAAGAAGATTTATTGTAAGTGAATAAGTTAATGGTCAAAAATTTAAGATCAAAGTTGCAAAGGGAAAAAACCTATTGTTATCCATAGAGTTAGAGGGATGATGGATTTTCTATTAATGCAAGAATCAACTTAACTGCAACTTTGACATAGGTTCAAATTTGTTCGTATTCCTTTTACCTTATAATCCTCCTTGAATGAGCTAGTGAAAGGAGTGTTGCTAGGAGTTTGAAAAAAAAATTAATAGATGGATTATGTAGTTGTTGTGTTTTGTAGGCACAAAGGAAAACTAAAATTCTAATGAACTTCCTGTGATATCTTTCTATACCATGGAAGATCCTTATCTCAAATGTAGACTTTGGTGTCAAACATTCAATAGTTGCTTGGACCTTTTCCTATATTATTATTACAGCCTAGATTCCTTTGGCCATTATGATCAACATTCATAGAATGGAAATAAACAATCATAAATAAAACCTGCTCATTTATAATAAAACAAATGCACTTTATATTAATAGTACTGAAATACAAATACAATGCCTCTATTTGTAGTAGATGTCAATGCCTGGGATTTGTAGTCTGTATGAAAACTATCACCTAGGTTTTAGGTTATGTCAAACCCTCATCATGCTTGATTGAAGCTGCAAAAAAAGAAAATTCCTTGAGAAAAAAATAACATTTGGTTAGCCTATACACCAGATATCCTATTCTTCACGAGGTTCGTCACCTTCCCCATAATTTATTGTCGGGTTTCCAGTTTGAGCCAAGTAGGGTGACCTTATTGAGCATGTTTGATTAGGATGGGTGGGGTCGTTGGAAACAGATTGAGGCGAATTTACTCCTTGCAACCAAGGAGGAATTGAATAGCCATAGGCCTGACTTGTGCTTGAGACCCCTGGAATAATTGCAGGTGTTGAATAAGATAACATAGAATGGGCCCCTGCACTAGTAGAAATAGAGGGGGGGTGTAAACATTCCTGATGATAGCGGGGTATATGAATGTTAATAAGATCCTGGTAGAATCGTGCACTGTTTTCAAATGTTTCTAATGATCCTGCCATCATGTTCCTTTCCTCGGTTGTTCTTGTAGTATCAACCATGACATTCCTTTCCTCCATTTCTCTTGCATAATTTTGGTTCATCTGTTGCACCTTCCTTGCATCCTTTGCTTTCCTTTCCAACTGCTTATGGTGCTCTTTTTCTTTTTTATTAGCCTCTCTTGCAATCCTTTCATGTGCCCGATGTTCAATTGCAATCATCCTTGCTTCCTTCTTTTCCTTTGCAAGATCTTTCTTCCTTTGTTTTAATTCCTGCAAAACATGTTTATTTTGTTCAGCTTCAACCAAAAGGATTATGTACTCTTCTGAAGTGAGTAGTTGTGAACTCCGACCCAATCAGAGAATGTCTGTATTTCCTTTCCTTCCTTGCGTTGACACTCTCTCCACTGGCAACTTTAGGAATTGGCCAAGCCTTGGTGTGCTCCCTGGCAGTGGTTCTTCTGTTGTGAGAGGTTCTTTTGTTGCAATATATTCTTCGGCTACATCCTCGTTGTCTATGTTAGGTTCTTATATCAACTCATCATCAACATAAAAATGGACAATCTCATCTTGTATGGTTGTTGGTTGCGAAGGCATGTTCATGATTTCATCGTTGGTGGAACCGCCAATGTGTTTGTTCAAGTTCAGCATGGCCTCTGCCATCCATGATGGTTAGGATACTTGGGTTGGCAATGTCAATGTGTCATTGTTGTTGCATGGACTACGAAAACCATCAGCCACATTAGTATGTGCCACAGAATCCACGTGTGTGCCGGCTGGACCACCTAGCCCCATGTTATCTTTCGTTGCTTTGTCATCAAATTGTGTAGCACTGACCTGTTCATCATTATCAACAGCACCAACTCCTTGGCAGTTTCCTTGAGAAAGGGACATGATATTGTCCATAGCATCTGCCTCTTGTTTCCCATCCAAATTCTCTTCAAAGTCCTCAAGATCTCCGCCAGCCACATCTTCTTGGCCATCCACAACAAATTCTCGGCTACAGCCGGTGTCATGCATAAGAGCATCATAATTCAATGGCCAGATACATGTTCTCCTAAATCCATCCTTGATATTAGAGGATGTGAGATCCCTTTTGAAATCCTTTCTTGCAAGCTCAGCTAACTCAAACCTCTTTACCTCTGCCCCTGGGTTCTTCGCCATCCATGAAACACGTTTCGACCTGAAAAAAGCCTTGAAAGTACCAAACACAATCACATACAGGGGATGCAACCTATGAGTGGTGTGAGCAGGAAGTGTTAACAAGTCAATGCCCAACCTGTTTGCCTCCTCGATGGTTTGCACAACAATGTGGCTGCCATGACCATCTAAAACCAGCAGGTGTTTGTTTTCATGGGAGACACTGCCTAGTACGGATGGTGAAAAGTGACAAAGACAATTCAGGAAAAGTTCTTTAGTCATCCATGCATGGGGATGTGCAGCCATGCACACCCCAGGTTCACAGTTTTGGATATAGTTTTGCAGTCAAGTTTTTCCCTTGAACAAATTAAATTTTGGGATTTCCATACCAATTGCATTCACACAACATAGAATGGTTATCCACTCCCTGCTCTTGGGAAGAATCTTTGGCACATTTCGGCTCCATCTCTTTGCAATTACCCGCATGCCACAATTCCTTCCTGCATGTAACCCTATCTCGTCACAGTTCCAAATATGGTATGGAGCGTAAGAGTGTTTCTCATATGTTGAATAAATAGTGTCGTAGAACTTGGAAACAACTGTGGGGCGTAGATTCAATGCCCTGTCTCTATCAAGGCCCTTTGTAGTTCGTAGCACTAGCTCTGGATGCCTTTTTTTGAAACCATCCCACCATGACTTACTTGGAAACCCATCTTTGAATTGGGTTGGCCTCCCCTGACATATTTGAGCAATAGTTGATTTCAGTTGTGTCAACTCTATCCCATGTCCCAATTGGGCCATCTCGTTACACCACACCACCACCACCTCCTCCTCCTGCTCAGTCATGACTATAAGAGGACCTCTCCTCTTGGTATGGGTCAAGCCATTTATCCAGTAATGGATTGACGTGGGTTCAATCCCATATTTTTTTCGTTGCTCTAACTGAAAACCCCTTGAATTCGACATCATCAATTGCATCCAGCATGTCTTCTTTTTTCCATCCTCTAATAGCATTGATTTTCTTCGTTGAAATGGAACCTTGCACTGTGGAAGATGGTGGCAATATGGGAGATGCTGGCACTGTGGGTGATGATGGCATTGTCATTGATGGTGGAAACACACCATCTACCTCTTCTACAAGACCATTCTCATAATTTATTGTAGCAATGTTGTCATTTGAAACATGGGCCTTGTCCTCATCCGATGATGTGCATCGTAGCTGGGCACCCCGGGTACCCCGCTTCCTTGCGCCCGTTGTACGAGGTGCAATATTGACTCTTTCCATGGCTACGAGAATCTGCACAATCCATACATGTAACATTTAATAGGGTATCCTTCTGCAATGGTTAACCTGTGAGTATTATACGCTAAACCAATTCTGTACTGTCGAGTTGAAACAATACTTAGTACAACGGTATCATGCTATAACACTACTTAGATAGTTAATTATAGGCAACAGTGTTAGGAAGCTAGAACCCCGTCGATGCATTTGAGGTTAGAAGTACGTCCATGTAAAGTTTGAATTTGAATTGGTTATGAAGTAATCAGCACTAAAGGAAGAATGGGGAGAAAGCATTAGAATCATTACAGAGTATGCCCAAGGATGGAATAAATTGAGTATTGGTTGTTGGCTATGAAAGTGCACCTCATGGGTCTATGTCTCTGTGGCTTGCCTCTATACAACATACAATGTTTGTTTAGTGATCACAAAAATCCTAGATAATTCTTTGCAATGCACACTAAATATTATACGTGAAAACTTAGATAGTTAATTGAATGGATACATGAAATAAGTGAATGTTAATACCTGAACCACTATGCACACACTGATGGGTTGTTGATGAATGGTTTGCAGATTATTGATAGTGTTGATGCACTGGTTGAGTCATGTTGATATATGAATAGTTTTCAGGAAGTTGAAAGAGTAGACGCACTACTTGAATCCAAGGAATGCAAATGGATTCAATTGTATGCAAAGAGGTTGGTTTATAGTTTTTTATGTTGAAAATGGTTGCTGGCTGGAATTGACATGGATTGCAAGGTTAATTATGGGAATGGGAGGCTGGGATTGATTTGGCACCGATCCAATGGCTGGAAATTTTTATTTGCATGATCCATGTGCTCTTAGTTTGTTTAATTGATGGTTTGATTTAGTGGGAAGATCTGGGAATCCGTATTAGCTGATCCATGTGCTTTCATTGAGTTTAATGGATGATTTGTTTTGGGCATCACTGGTAATTCGATCAATGGATGTTTTGATTTTAGTGGGAAGATATGGAAATTCGTATTTGTTGATCCTTTTTATTTCATAGATTTTAATGAATGATTTGATCATTTTTCAGTGGGTGGGTGTCATTTATTGAGGTTGTATGTGTAAGTTGTTGATGAATCATGGACCAAATGTTGACCCTAATTTTACTTGCAGTGTACAGGTGGTAATGGGTGATGGAACACTGTGTCTTTTTGTTTGAATGTTGCTTCTCCAAATGGGGTTCATGAGGGATGATTTGATGCCTAGGGTGTACTTAGTAGATTAAGCATGATAGGTTGTTTTGATGTTAGATTTCATATTTATGGCAGGACAAAGTTTATTCTCAATTGGACCTGATGGTTTGTAAAGTTGGCATTAAAGGGACTGTCCAGTGTCAGTTGTTGTTCTAATCATCTATTGAATGCTCTTTGGACTTAATATAATATATATTTATGCATAAATATAAAGTTTAATGGTTTTCTTTTGAATTAGGAATGTTCATTCAATGGGTGGTTGATGTGACGGGAACCATGACCACTACTGGTCCCCGCACAACAATAGGAGTCTCTCCCCTAATAGCTAGCAATAATGGCGAAAATGGAAAAAAGCATAACTATGTAACTTTTTATTGGGAAGTGGGAACTCTTGCTTAGATACTTCTCCTCCCCTTGTTTTATCAAAAATCACAAATTACTTTTCAATGTTATTTTACAAACTTTAAGTAGAACTATGTAATTTTTTATTGGGAAGTGGGAACTCTTGCTTAGATACTTCTCTTTTATAGCCTTATTGATCTCCCAACGTTCCAAACATATTCAATAATTAACAACATATCATACTAATATGCTCCATCAAAGGTGAATGAGCGTTTGTAATGCAATGCTCCATTTTGGAATATCCCATATTTTTATTTCAAGGGTATTCCCTGATCTTTGGAAAATTGTTGGTCGTCGTTTATATGAAAATGATCCAATCAAATTAGGTTTATCATGATGGTAATTGATTTTTTCACCCCGTTAATGAGTTAGGATGTGTATGCCCATGTATTTTATATTTGAAAAGTTGAGCGCCAATAATTTAACAACTAGCAACAACCATATTAATAATAATAATATGTTTGAATACGTCAATAGGCGTATATTTGACACATTCTATAGGGAAAGACATTATCAATGTGCCAAACATGTATTCGAACATATTAATATTATTAATATGGTTGTTGCTAGTAACCGATGAGTGCATAGGCATATCTCCAAAATATTAATAATATACAAAGTAAAAAATATACATATTAATTATAATGTTATACTATATTAGAATATAGCTAAGGTTTGCTAAGGTTAACCACGTTTGAGCATCACTAATAATAGTTGATGATTGGTGCCAAATGATGGTTGTAATGTTTTACCATGGTTAACCATGTTTAACTATGCTTGACCCTATTTTGAAAATGGTTCACAATGGTTAATAGTAGTAGAGTGTGGTAGGTAATGGTTGAACATGTTTGAATGTTATTGACCATGTTTGATTATGGTGGAGTATTGTTGACTAAATTTGACCATGGTTTAGAAATTTAGACCATGGTTAACAATAGTTGACAATGATTTGACCATAGGTGACGAAGGTTGACTATGTTTACCATGGTGGTTGACTTTAGTGAGTTCCATGTTTGACTTTTGTTGACTTTGGTTAACCATGGTTGATTTAATTAAAGATAGTCGAATTTACCATGGTTGAGATTGTTGACTTTTTTGAACCATGGTTGACTTTAGTTACCAGTTGTTGACTTTACCATGGTTGAATAAGTTAGTATACCTTGTTAAATATTGTTTGACCATGGTTGACTTTAATGGACCATTGTTGAATTTGGTTAACTAAGGTTGACTATAGTTAGTCATTGTTGTCTCTTGTGAACCATGCTTAAATATGGTTGCCTATGGCTAGGTAAGGTTGATCATGGTGATGAAGGTTGACTATGTTTACCATGGTTGACTTTAGTGAACCATGTTTGACTTTTGTTGACTTTGGTTTACCATGGTTGATTTAGTTCAACATAGTTGACCTTAACATGGTTGAATATGGTTGACATTGGCTGGCATTGGATGACATTGTTGAATTTTATGAACCATGGTTGTCTTTAGTTACCAGATGTTGACTTTACCATGGTTGAATAAGTTTGACAATAATTACCACGGTTTAATATTGTGTGACCATGGTTGACTTTAATGGTCAACGACTAACTTTGGTTAGATATGGTTGACTTTAGTTAGTTTACCTTGTTAAGTATCAATTGACCATGGATGTCTTTAATGGACCATGGTTGAATTTGGTTAAATATGGTTGACTTTAGTTAGTCATTGTTGACTTTTGTGAACCATGCTTAAATATGGTTGACTTTGTACATAGTTACCATGGGTGATGAAGGTTGACTATGTTTACCATGGTTGACTTTAGTGAACCACAATTGACTTTTGTTATTTTTGGTTAACCATGGTTGACTTAGTTAAACATCTAGTTGACTTTACCATGGTTGAATATGGTTGATGTTGGTTGACATTGTTGACTTTTCTTAACCATCGTCAACTTTTGTTATCAGTTATTTACTTTACCATGGTTGAATAAGTTTGACCATAGTTACCACAGTTGAATACTGTGTGACCATGGTTGATTTTAATGAACCATGGTTGACTTTGATTAACTATGGTTGACTTTAGTTAGTTTACCTTGTTAAATATTGTTTGACCATGGGTAGCTTTAATGGACCATGGTTGAATTTGGATAAATATGGTTGACTTTAGTTAGTCATTGTTGACTTGTGTTAACCATCCTTGAATATGGTAAATTTGATTAGGTAAGGTTGACCATGGTCAATCATCATTAACCAGGTTTGACCATGGTTAACCATGTTTGACTATGGTTGACCCTAGTTTGAAAATGGTTGGCCATATTTAACCATCTTTTACCATTGTTGATGATGGGTGAGAAATGATGGTTGAATAAGTTTGACCATAGTTTACCATGGTTGATTTTTATGGACCATGGCTAACTTTAGTTAACTATGGTTGACTTTAGTTAGTTTACTTGGTTAAATCCATTTAACCAGGATTGAATTTAATGGGCTATGGTTTACTTTGGTTAACTATGGTTGACTTTAATTATCATTTATTGACTTTTGTAAACCATGCTTGAATATGGTTGACTTTGGTTAGGTAAGGAAGTCCATGGTCAATCATCATCAACCATGTTTGACCATGGTTAACTTTGTTTGAATATGGTTTACCGTAGTTTGAAAATGGTTTAATATGGTTGACGATATTTAACCATCATTGACCATTGTTAATGATGGATAAGAAATGATGGTTGAATAAGTTTGACCATACTTTACCATGGTTGAATAAGTTTGAATGGTTTACCATGGTTGAATATTGTTTGATCGTGGTTGAATTTAATGGACCATGCCTAATTTTGGTTAACTATGGTTGAATTTAGTTAGTTTACTCAGTTAAATATTGTTTAACCATGGTTGATTGAACAATGGTTACTATGGGTGACTTTAATTAGCCATTGTTGACATTTGTGAACCATGGTTGAATATGGTTGACTTTGGTTAAGTAAGATTGACCATAGTCAATTTTAGCTAATCATAATCAACCATTATGCAATAAAATTCAACCATGATTAACTAAATTCAACCATAAACAAGCATGGTTCACAAAAGTATCTATTTGTGTTAGTTATAAATACATTTCAATATTTAAATAAATTGTGATTGATAAATAATTACATAATAAAATTTTATGTAAAATAATAATAATTAGATCCAATTTAATAAATAAGTGAGTGACTCAACATAAAGATAAAAAGTACTTAATCATTGTTTGAAGAATATTACATTGTTTAATTTAATTTCATTTTGTGAGTAACAGTAGAAACTTTATACTATAATTAAAAAAACATTGTACATAATGTTACAAAAATTGGTCTTTGAGGACCTCTTATTGGCCTATTCTTCCCCTTTCTTGGATATTGTTTATATTCAATGCATCATAAGGCCGCAAAATAGAACTCCTACTGCCCTTGATCCCCAACTCTATTACATAGGAATTCAAAAGATAATTTCCCCAAGGTTTACAAAAACAATTATCGGCCATGCCTATCCCACAGAACCCAGGCTTGGTTCGCCCTTCTAACAAAAGTTTCCCTTCCCAAGCACTCGACCAGACCAAACTACAACCCAGAAATGGTTCTACGATCATTACAAAACATATTCAAACTTGGCATATAGCCAACGCATAGTAATCCCTTCCCTCGACCCACAGTCATCACCAAATCATATCAAAACAGGACTAGACATCAAAACTTCTTTTTGTTCGCTCCCCTTTGACGTCCCTTCCTCCGGTGGGTTCACTTGTTTTGCTAGGGAATCCTGCTCTGGGGATGTAGGAGCTGATGGAGTTGCATCAGCTGTAGGAGGAGAGTCCATTTTCTCTTTTCCCTCGCCGAATGGTCCTCTCTCCAAGTCCAAGAATCCTTCCAGGTCTACGATCCCACTCATCATATCATCTTTGTGGTTTGACATGACCTGGATGACCAGGTCTCCAAAAATTTCCCGCTCCATCAACGTCCTTGCTAGAATTTTCCTCAGGACCCAATACGGGCTCAAATGAGCTTCCATGCAATGTTCTTCCATCTTTCTCTAAATTACTTCTTCTTCCATTGTCGAAATTAGTTCATCAATGCAGGGAGGAACCCCTTGCATGAATTCCTCCTTGAATTATGCCTCCTCAATCTTCTTCTCCCTATCATGGCGAACTCTCTTCCCCCCCATGATGACTGCGCATTTGCTGTCGAGGGGCCATTCTCAAATTGCAGAACTCTAAGGCATCCAATTTATGCCTTACCCATAGAGACTATTCTTGCTTTTCCACCGCTCTTCGCAAATCCTCCTCCATTTTATACATGACGGGCAGCGTGTTGGCATCGAGATCATTTACTTCCATCATCATTTGTTTAGATTCTACATTCAAGACGATATTTGTTCCCCTGCGCAGCTCATCTTATCATTGGTTCTTCCTTGCTGTCTTCCAGTCTATACCTGTACCTTTCCTCTGTCACCTTGGCTTCCCACAACCACCAAGTGTTTGCATCGAGGCTATCAGTCCTCCCTCCATCCCTTATCATAAATATTCTAGACCTCTGCCACATTTCTTCTTATTACCTATCCTCCTCGCAAGCTTATGCATTAAACTCCTATGTCCTAGAGCCAACTGCCCGCTAGCTTATGACACCTCCTCATGTCCACTTCCCGCCATGTCTCCCCCCTCATGTGGCCTCATGTCCACATTCACACCCGCATCCGGGACTATTTAATTAAATTATTGCTAAATAATAAAATATTTTTTTTTTTTTTTATTATTAAATTTTAAAATATTTAAATAAATTCACTATTTAAATTAAATAAAATTAATATTTTTTTAATTTTAAATGTTAAATGTTACATTCTATAAAATCTAAAAATATTTAAAAAACTAAAACTTTATTTTATAAATTAATATCTCTAGCTTTATAAAGTACCCTAATTCCTCTCCATTAATGTCATATGAAGAACTCTATGGAGATATCGGATTTTGATGTGCAAACTCAAAGGAAATATTGCATTTCTCATGTCATTCAAGGCCGATCTTTTGTCATATAAGACAACATGCTTGCTCCATCTTTGTAAACAATCAGTCTCAGTTCCATTAATTGATACATCTATATTAGAAAGAAGGTGAAATTACAAAATAAAATCTTTTACATTGCTCATGAGCATGAACTACACATTGTTTTACTATTGATTTACTATTGAGCATGAACTATACATTTTTCTAGTTTCAGTTTTATTAGTTTCTATCGGTCTACCAAGCAGCTGGGACTATAGAAATCACTTTGTGCGATTGTATTAGTCCTAATACGTTTTTCAATGTTTTTTATCCAAAGTTTTTTATATTATATTCCCTTCTGACCAATCAATCAAGTGCGAGCCTTATTTAGCCTTTTATCAAGGCGTACCTACTTTCCGGTACTGCTATTTATTTAATTGCAATATAACCTCAAAGTTTATTCAACTCGCTCCTGCCAAAGATATCTCCGGTGACACTTTGCATCCACAAGCTGACCATCATTAATTTATTATTCTTTAGCTCTCCAGCTGTCGCTTAAGGGAATTGCCTCATCTCTTCCTGCATGGATGGCATTTGTCAAGCCATTGTAATTTGTTCATCGACTATGGGATATGGATCTTAATATCTCTTTACCGCTTGACCTCCATACCGCCACGACTTCTTCTTTCCTATCTTGAGGAGCCATGTGCACACGAGGTTCATTTTGCTCTACCGATTCAACGCTTTGTTTTCTCTAGCCTTGAGGTCGTATACTCTCCCTTAATTTTATGCACATCTCTAACTGTTCTTTGTGTGCAGGATTTGAAATAATAAACACTCTCAAAAGTTCATCCTAGAGCAGAAACTGGCCAAACTTGGGATTTGAATGAAGCTATTACATCTCTTTGATGAGGATGCACATATTTATAAAGAAATGGATAAAATCTAATAATATGAAACGATGAAGTCACACTGTTGTAGCATTGTTTTTTTGGCAACAATTGGTTGTATATGTATACCTCATCTTCGTTTCTGCATTCTTTATTTTTTAGCTCACACCATCCCTTTTCAAAATACGTTATAATGACTGCATTTGTCTGATTTAAACACTTGGTATTGACTCTTGGAGCATGCATCCAAAGAAACCATGAATGCCTTGGATACAAAAACTGTAGGAAGATGCCATATACTATTTGACAATTGGGAGGCGAGGCACATATTATTCATGCAACAAAGTTCCATGTGTCTCAAGCACGTGCTCACTAAAAAAATATGTGATGCGTGGAGGATTTACTAACAAGTGTTGTTATGACAGAGAAAAGTGATTTCGTAGAGTCAATTCTATTCTACACCTTTTACAATGACTTCATGTGTTTATTTTCTATATCGATGCGCATTACTGCTTTCCTTTGCTAAAAAAAGTCGGTCATCCATTTACGACACAAATTTTTCAGTTTTTATTTTCGTTGTTTGATTATAGCTCTTCTAGCCTTTATTCTTATGAGCGATTACACATACCATTATTAGCAAGTGAAACTCGTTTATCCTTGTGACTCATTGGTATTGTAGGCCATGCATTTTTTAAAAACACTAATATTTACAAAACCATTTCAGTGTGATGTTATGCAACCTTTTACAATGTCTTCAGAATTCCTGGGAGACATGAATCGAACCAACAAAAGTACTAAAAATCGTATTAGGTTACACGCCCTTCTAATTTTTTATATTAGCTGCTAAAAAGAATAATGTTTAGCCATATTCATACGGGATCGTAGTGTTCGTGATCCTTCCTTGAACACCATCTTATTTGGCCTATAGGGTGTTCTTGTGAGTAGAGGATCATGTATAACTTTGAAACATACACATGTACTTCTAAATTGTACAATAAAAAAACAAGAGAAGAAAATATTATGAATTCAATGTTGCCCAAGTCAATTGTATAAATATAGATGAATGGGCACTCATAGGAGGGTTATGGGTTATGGCATTCAACATGGCCTATCAAAACTAATTGATTCACTAAAACTACTTAAAGATCACTTACAAAGGGCGTAATAAATCACTACCATTGCGCTTCACAAAAATTAGCCAAGTTCTTGAGCAACAAAAAGACAACAAAGAAATTACAATATGTTTTTCACGATTCTCATTTTTTAAATGGTCAAAATCCAAGTTGCTACTACTAGCAACAACAACTAACTTTTAGGCAGGGACATGTTGCTATGCAACCGCCCTTGTTTTCTTAGTGTTTGTTTTTATCTTCCACCGTAAAAAATAAGAACCATTAATCAAGTAATTTCTACAACAAAAACTCATTACCCTCATTAAACCAAGTTTTAGGAATTTTTTTACATTAACTTTTTTAAAATAGATATTAAGCTATTTGAAGAAAAAATATATTGAAGATGATATGTAATACGTTAATTAAAAAACAACTCAAGTACAATGGAATTTAAAAAATATTATCAATACATAACTTTATAAATAAATATTAAAATATTTCTTTAAATAAAAATTAAAATATTTCTTTAAATAAAAATTAAAATAATTAAATATATATATATTTATTAAAAAGAATAAAAAACATAATTACTTTATAAAATACAATAAAATATAACTTAAAATATTTTTTTTTTAAAAATACTTCCAAAAAATATATATATCATCAAATAATATATTGAAGATCATGTATAAAGAGTTCAATAAACATTTATTTTCATATACGATAGAAGAGTCGGCATAAGCATATGACTTAAGCACCTTAAGAACACAAGTCATGGGGTCGATCTAAGGTGGGGACGGCCACAACCAACCACCCCAGCCACCCACCTACAAAAGTTCAATAAACATTAAAGTAACTATACAATATAAACCAAACCTCAAACACACTAATACCACTAAACCACATTAAAAATAAATCTCTATGAAATGGATAGTTAAAATATTCCACTAACAGTAAGCTAATATTTGTATTTTTAAAAATAATTTATAAAAGATAAAGATTGTTTATTGAAATGTAAATTAAAAACACCCTAGGAGTGTAGACCAATTGACAACTGTAAGTTGTAAAAACTACAAAGATTATAATAAGTTCATATGTATACTCTTTTTAAAATTTATCGTTATTTTTTAAAATTGTATTTAAAGCAATTTCTAACTCCAAACCAGAATACACGTGTATTATTTTTAACATTCTACTTTGTCATTTCGGAGCAATGCAAACATCTTACAGAACTCTTTTCTCTACAAAATATAAATAAGCATTCATTATTATAAATATGATTTTGTATTTCATGTTATATATATATATATATATATAACTTTTCATGATATAATAAGTTTATTTTAATGGAAAACATAAACCTAAAATTTGCAAAAATATTAAGTACAATTAATGAAAGATCTAGTTAATAATTTTATTATTATCAACTAAAGAGTTAGAGTTTTTCCACGAAGAAAAAAAATATTTTCTTGCTATTATATTAATCAAAGAAAATGAAGTATAATTGAACATACATTGATTGCAATTAATGATTGGAACAGTTGTATCATTTTAGTTATTAGTTGTATCATTGTAGTAATTCCTTTGCCAGGGAAATGCGACTATCTTTCCTACCAAACAGAACGCTCCAGAATGGTCCTCCCAACTGTAGCACGTTAAATATTGAATGAACCTTTCGTTCATGCCGAAGAACCCATGCATCAACCACCAGTTATATATATATATATATATATATATATATATATATATATATATATATATATATATATAATTGTTCAGCTATGATTTATCCATGCCTAGCTACATCTTATCACCCGCCCTCTTCACGTTATTTGCCACTTGCCACTAACTACCCGTTATTTATTCATCAACTACAATTTATCCATGCAACAACTACTAGTTATCCATTCATTAGCTACTAGTTATTTTTTATATTCTTTTTTTATAATTGTTTATTTCGAATTTTGAACGATGTCCATAGAATCAACTAGATAGTACACTTTGTCCCATCCTCCTGCAATCTAGGAAAAGCATCGATGGTAGTCCATCTCCAAATTCTAAGATATAAACGTCTATATACATAATTACATGAATTTGTTTATAAGATTTTGGATTATGGCATCCATATCAATAAAATATCAATAATTGTTGCACATTTTTCACATATAAGCGTTTCATACCAATGTTTTTTAATGATTTAAAGTATATGCTTAATGCAACAACATTCAAATATGAACATGGAGACACTATGTTATGAATATACATTTAAATGTAATTAGATATGAAAAAATATATATAATTAAAAATACTTAATAGAAACATAGCCATAATGCTTGGTTCTTAGCTAGGAAGGACACCTCCGGAGGACACAAAAGAGATAAGAAAGAGTTAAACAAATAGTAGATAAGGAGTTAATAATATGGTGATATAAGAAGATAATGTAGTGTCCCTATTTAATAAATTTGGTAAAATTGGAAAAATTGCAAATTTTGGCCAATTCGACCCTTAGACTAGTATTGACCCAAATGCCTCCAAATGGATCCAAATGCTTCCAAATTGATTATGAATGTGTTTGGAAGATATTAACACATAGAATTGTGACTGATGTATGCTTGTGCACTCTCAAAATACTTCTATAACATTCAATTATAATCAGGGAAAGATAGGGAAATTTACTAGTCAAATCGAGGTTCAAATCCCCCAAGGGTAGTGGTCAAAGATGGATCTCCAAATGTTGTACGACCTTCCCAAATTTCAGAACAGAGACATGTTACTGTTAAAGGACTTCAATGGTCTTCCAAATACATCATCAATCAGTTCCTAAAGGCTTCTTCAACTTCCATAAATCAGATGTTTGTATACTAGCTTCAACATAGGGGGGAATAATAGTAAATCTTCACAAATGGTTATGAAACTTGAGAATATTGCTCCAAATTCTTGTCTAATGAATATGAAACTTATTCAACATATTAAAGGTGCTCATACAACAATAATATATCATATTTTTACTAAACCATTCGAATTTGATACCACTTCAAGTGCTTATAACAAGGCATTGGGGAAATGGCACCACTTAATCATAGTTTAGCATTTGTACATAAAATATATTGGAATTCTATATGAAAGTATTATGAGAAGTAAATACAGAGTATATATATCATATTACAAAAGTGTGGGACCTCAAGAGCTATCCCAAAGAGATCATCACCTCACCAAGTGCGCCCCTCCTCAAGGAGCAAGAATATGACAAGAAATCGAAGAATAGTTGTAGAAGCAAGTTGAAGGAGATGTGATCACGAGATTCCATGTAGATTCAACCTGCAACAAATGACTCCATTGCATCTCCAAATTAAATTTCTGAATTTCCTCTCAAATTTCCAATTAGGATGGGAATCTTTCACCCTCAAAATTGGTACAAGGAAAGTAGAGTAAACATTCCACATGCATGGACAAGCTATGCTCTCCAATATGCAAAATGATAAATGATCAAAAGCCACTATCATTCATTTTTCTCGACTTTTATAAACTTCCAAAGACCTCCTTATCTCGAATTCCATACATGAGCTTCATGCCAACTCGAATTGGGAAGAGATTCCAATGTGTGCCACTTGTCCCTCCATTCTCAGCCTCCTACTTCACTCAATTCGAATGGATGAATATTTGTCTGCCCTAAATCCCTTGTGAGACCTCTTGGATGCTATTTTTATCCCTGACATGTCATATATGTTATATTTCAACAATCATATCTGATTTGTGTCATAGGTGTCATATCATCTTCATCATTGTTGTCATAGAAGCTAGGGAATCTAGCCCAAGTGTCTCAATTTCTCTCAAATGCCTCTTCCTCTTCCATGGGAGTTACTCTTCCACTCAAATTCGACCTTAATTGATTCATTCCAAGTATATTTTCATTCCAACTCCCCAAGAACATTAGACTCCACCTTGGATTCGAATGGGTGAGAATAGGATGCCATGTGGCACAAGGAATCTAGCTTTGTATGGGTCCCACACCACCAATGTGTCTCCATGACCAAGTGCCACCTTATTTTTCTATCATAAATATTTATTTAACCCCTTTTAATATATTTATGTCAAGCTAATGTCCATTTGGGGTTTATTAGCTCCCTTATTCAAAATCCCAATGTGTCCACCCCAACCTAGGAAACTAGTAGATTGGTGGAATTTTCTCTTTTGAGATTTATTTGAATGGGGACATTACAGTGCTCCCCACCCAAGATTGCTTGTCCTCAAGCAATTTCAATCATGGATTTTGAACAACTTGCTTTCTTTCCAAAACTTCTTTCCCCCCAAAAAAAATTGAAACGAATGAGACTAACAATTATTCCAGGGTCCCATTGCTTGTATTGCACTCCAACAATTAAGAGTCCTCTCCAACCCATACCATCAGGAAAGAGAATTCCTGGATCCCATTTCCTTGTATTCCTTATTCCAAAAATCATAAGTACAAAATATAGATCATCAAAGTACATAACAACATAATAAAAATGTACATCAAGGAGGTGCCTCATCAAAGAATCATGAAAGTGCTTGTACCTCCAAGTAAGTATACCACCATTTTCCAAGTGCATACAAGCATCAAGTGACCAATCAAATATGCTCCAATGACATAGGTGAGTATCCCATGTCCTATAATGCTGCTCCAAAAATATGTAATATGCATCAAAACAATCAGAGATGTATTCTTTCATTCAAGAAGTGAATGAAGAATCTCCACTAAAATCTGAACCAAGTAGGGAGCAAATAAAACAATGAGCCTTCAAGGGCCTCACAGAAGTACCATTTGTGCATCCATGAATATGTGTATCATCAATAAATAAAAAAGGATGTTGTTGCCAATAAAAATGTGCTCCAATCATATATCTCTTCACCCAATTATTGGATGAAGTTCCCCCAACATCAATTGAACTAAGAAAGGAGCAAGTAAAATCATGGGTCTTCAAGTGACTCAAGTGAACATCATAGGTGCATCCATGAAGATATGTATCAGCATAAGGTAAAAAGGGATGCTGCTGTAAATGTAAATAATAAGGTTCTCTAGTCATGTCATCATCAAAAGGAGAGATAGGAGTTTCATACTCCTCATGTGCACCATTAGAAAAATGATTTTCACCCATACTTCATTAGGATGAATGTTGCAAAATATGGAAGTGTAGGATGTAGGAGAATGAACCAACTCACCCAAATGACCCGAATATGAAAAAGTGTCATCATGTGTAGGGTCCATAAGGGTAGGATCATGAACCTCCCTCAAGAGTGCAAAATTTTCTCATCAGTTGGTTCCAAGGTAGTGGAATCATACACTTCTTCAAAAATTGTGTAACCATTTCCGAGAGGCAACCCAAGTTCCTCTTCATGTACTGCTTCTTCTACTTCACTTATTTCAGAACTAGGTGGCTCATGGGTCTCCTCCTTTTTCTCCTTCAAGCAAGCTAATGCATTTTTCCCCTTGGTTTCCTTAGAATCAATATCTTTGGAATCTCTTTTTGAAGAAAACCCAAAAGCACTCTTCAAGTAGGAAATACATGCATTCCCTGAAGCTTCAGGTATTTCACTGCTCTTTTCACTCACACGCATATGATTTTTTTCCAAGGTCTTTTGCAATAAAGGCATAGACCTTTCTTCCTTCATTTTTGGGCCTATTTTCAAACACCCAATTAGCAAAGTCTTCAAAAGGAATGGCCTTTTGTGTATCTCCCTTGTACACATCAAGAAATGCCTGATATTGTTTGGGCAAGGTTTTACATGTTGCTCTCAATATTTGTAATTCATTCATAGAATTATCCTTTGGTAGTGTGACACACTCACCTTCATCAGATTCAAGGTCATAATAATAACCCTCATTCTTTATGAAATTGTAAGAAGTGTTGCATGATGTAACCTCTTCCTCATACCATTCACATTCTTCTTCATATTGCTCATAAGCATTGTACTCATAGGATTCATCATAATAGTAAGACATGGATGCCAATTATTATTCAAGGTATGATATTAATTCACAGGTGCAAGGACCATTCTCTGATACCACTTGTAGTGTCTCTTTTTAATAAATTTGGTAAAATTGGAAAAATTGCAAATTTTGGCCAATTTGACCCTTAGACTAGTATTGACCCAAATGCCTCCAAATGCTTCCAGATTGGTTCTGAATGTGTTTGGAAGGTATTAATACATAAAATTGTGACTAATGTATTCTTGGAAACTCTCAAAATACTTCTGCAACATTCAATTATAATCAGGGAAAGATATGGCAATTTACTAGTCAAATCGAGGTTCAAATCCCCCAAGGGTAGTGGTCAAAGATGGATCTACAAATGTTGTACGACCTTCCCAAATTTAAGAACAGAGACATGGTACTGTTAAAGGAATTCAATGGGATTCCAAATACATCATCAATCAGTTCCTAAAGGCTTCTGGAACTTCCATAAATCAGATGTTTGTATACTAGCTTCAACATAGGGGGAAATGATAGTAAATCTTCAAAAATGGTTATGAAACTTGAGAATATTGCTCCAAATATGTTTGTATAATGAAAATGAAACTTCTTCATCATATTAAAAGCGCTCCATACAATAATAATATATCATATTTTGACATAAACAATTGAATTTGATACCACTTCAAGTGCTTATAACAAGGTATTGGGGAAATAGAACCATTTAATCATAGTTTAGCATTTGTACATAAAATATCTTGGATTTTCGATCTGAAAGTATTCTGAGAAGTAAATACAGAGTATATATATCATATTACAAAAATATGGGGCCTCAAGAGCTATCCCAAAGAGATCATCACCTCACCAAGTGCACCCCTCCTCAAGGAGCAAGAATATGACAAGAAATGGAAGAATAGTTGTAGAAGCAAGTTGAAGGAGATGTGATCACGAGATTCCTTGTAGCTTCAACCTGCAAAAAATGACTCCATTGCAGCTCCAAATGAAAGGTCTGAATGGCCTCTCCAATTTCCAATTAGGATGGGAATCTTTCACCCTCGAAATTGGTACTAAGGCAAGTAGAGTAAACACTCCACAAGCATGGACAATATATGTTCTCCAATATTAAAAATGATAAATGGTCAAAATCCACTCTCCTTATTTTTTCTTGAATTTTATAAACTTCCAAATACATCCTTATCTCTAATTCCATACATGAGCTTCATGCCAACTCGAATTGGGAAGAGATTCCAATGTGTGCTACTTGTACCTCCATTCCTAGCCTCCTCCTTCACTCAATTCGAATGGATGACTCTTTGTATGCCCTAACTCCCTTGTGCACCCTCTTGGAGGATATTTTTATCCCTAACATGTCATATATGTCATATTTCAGCAATCAGATCTTATTTGTGTCATAAGTGTCATAGCATCTTCATCATTGTTGTCATAGAAGCTAGGGAATCTAGCCCAAGTGTCTCAATTTCTCTCAAATGCCTCTTCCTCTTTCATGGGAGTTACTCTTCCACTCCAATTCGAACTTAATTGAGTCGTTCCAAGTATATTGACCTTCCAACTCCCTAAGAACATTAGAATCCACCTTGGATTCGAATGGGTGAAAATAGGATGTCGTGTGGCATGAGGAATCTAACTTTGTGTGGGTCCCGCACCACCAATGTGTCTCCATGGCCAAGTGCCACCTTATTTTCCTATCATAAATCATTATTTAACCCATTTTAATATATTTATGTCAAGCTAATGTCCATTTGGGGTTTATTAGCTCCCTTATTCAAAATCCCAATGTGTCCACCCCAACCTAGGAAACTAGTAGATTGGTGGAATTTTCTCTTTTGAGGTTTATTTGAATGGGGACATTACAAATAAGAAGAAAATGAGAGAAGGGTGGCCCCATTTTTTATAATAGTGAAAATAATGGCGAGGGAGATAACATAAAATTCGGCTCTCTATCCTTATATCTATCCTTATGAGAGATTTAGAACTGCCACTCTCTATCCATAATCTTGATTACGGTAGCATTAGAAATGATGTTCTTCCAGTCATCTGATTACATATATAATTATCATTCGGTAATTATCATCCGGTTATATATGTAAATAGGCTCAAAAATAATTGATCAATTTATTTTCCAGTATTTATCTTCGAATTCGAAGCAATAGTAAATATAGGGGATGACATATGTTATGTTCATTAGAAATGCATCCTATATAAAGTGGATGCACTGTGGTGACTGTAACACACTTTTGTATCTGTTGTAACAATGCTCTTTATTTCTTGTAATAGATTGATTTCTCACAAAATTAGGAGTGAATTGTATTTCTAGCCATGGAATTCTGAATGTTCTAAATTTCTAAATTTTTTAAGAAAAACATGCAAAGCTTGCTCAAAATTTTAATCATAGAAGTTTTTGGATGACAAGCCTCTCTTGTGTTGCTGGAACGCTGCAATCCAACACTTCCTAGCCTGCGCCATCGCCATCCAGCACTTCCTGTCATGCACCATCACCTCCCAGGACCACATGCATGTCAAGTCCATGAGATAATAAGAGAGAAAGAAAAGGAATTTATCAACAGGAACGGAGTTTGTAAACCTGTTATTGCTGCCCAAAATCATGGCAGTGTAGTCTCGTGACACAAACAACAAAGGCCACGAAAAAATGACTCTACATGTCAGTGTCTATGTAGTCCATGAGAAAAGGAAAGTTGTTGACAAAATGGACCAAAGAAAAAGAAAAAACATGTAATGTTATGAAGTAATTCTAATTTGAGCATTAAATGTTGGAAACTAATACTAACATTACTCTCATATTGTTTTAATTTTGATGAAAAAATAGCAAGTGTCCTAAGTTTCGAATGGAAAAAATCACCCTAGCCTCAATATGAGGCCAAATAAGACCTCTAAATTTGTGATTGGTCCAAAAAAGTATAAGAGAATATGATTGATGGAGGAAAAAATTCTCCTTAAAAACATAGGCTATAAACCATTGATTAACATAGTCTATAAACCATTGATTTGTGTGTAGATTAATAGTAAAGATCACAACCTGATTAGAAGAGTCTGTGCTAGCTTGAAGCATAGACCAAGGTAATTTTTAGAGGCGAAATTTCGCCAAATAGCTATTTTGGGGTTTTTTTTTCAAAAAATAAATTCGCTATTTGGTCATTTTTAGTCTCTGATATCGCCTACATTTACATAAAATATGTTTTTTTTATCATAATATTAGCCAAATTTTATACATTTCAATAGTAAAATTGTATGTTTCATATTTAATATTCGCCTACCTCTCTATATACATTTTTTTTCAATCCAAAATAATCACCTAAAATACTGTACTTAAGCATAATATTAAAATCCTTAAAAACTACCCTGATAGAGACTAATAAAGATGTTTTAAAATGAAGATAAGATGGGGTCCTGATATATAAGAATATGTCATCTTTAATTTGAAAGTGTTGTATTTTTATTTGGATTGGATGGATGAAATATAGTTTTTATGCGGTTTATATGTATTTTTAATTGTACTAAAGAAATACAATGTAAAAACTAAGATTGGATGTGTATGTTATTTATATTTAGTGGTTTTAAAGTTTTTATCTAAAAAAATATTATAATTTTAAAATATTAACATAAATTTATTTTAAATTATTATTTATTAAATAATAAAAATAATTAAATCTAAATTCGCACAACATATGTAGATGTAGATATGTAAAATATAATCTTAATCATTATTAAGATATTTATATTTGTCTCATAATAATATTTTTATTGCACGAGTATAGGGGAGATGTGATATAAATTACATAATAAAAATTTGTCAAATTACATGTAGGATCATATAAATTTCTTATATGTCAATTCCGTATAAATTAATTACACTTTCTAGAGTTCGATATCTGGGATGTTGTCATGTAATGTACATAATAAAAAATATTAAATTACATGTTGGCTCCATATAAATTAATTAAACTTTGGATATACATCTAGATTTATATCAATAGATTTATTCAGGAGGAGCAAACTATCTACACTATCTAACAACAAACTAAGGAGGATGAATGAACTGCTTGTTCTCGATAAGAAGAAAGGAATGGAGGAGGAAGAGATAACAAAATATTTGAGCACTCTCTAATGAGAAAATAAATGAGGAGGAGCAAACTATCTTCACTCTTTGAGGAGTGACGAATATGGACAAGAAAATTGTCTATAATTACATTTCATTTTATTGTTTGTGTACAATTGTTGTATTGTTGGCAATCAATCTAGCAATTGATATATCCAAGTAATTTAAGATCCAAAGTGAAACCAGATTGGAAGTAGATGTATCTATTCTAGCCTAGAATTATAGCGCTAATCAAATGTCAATAAAAATGTGTTCGTAGCATTCCTATCATTAGGGAAAATTTGAGGTCTAAAATGGGCCTCCTAGGGAAAAAAAAAAAAATAGTTATAAAATTTGAAGGAAAAGAGACAAAAACTATTTTTTCGTATTTTCAACTTATCTCCATGTGGTTTTACTCAAATTTCAAGCAGAAGCACTCGTTTGATGCAGAATTCAATTCCACGTCCAACGAGTACCCACACTGCATACTTTTGATGGACCTCACCCCCATGAAAAATGAGAAATATATAAATAAATAAAACGTGTTACTTTTATGTATTTCTCATTTTTTTGTGGGGTGGGGTCAATCAAAAGTATGCAGTGTGGGCACAAATTAAAAAAATTAAAAACCAAAGGGAAATAAGTTGAATATACAAATTAAAAAAAAAAAAAAAATTATGACAAATATGTCAAGTCAACCATTATGGTTGACTCATTTTCATGAAATTCTATTGGTTCTTGAATTCCAATGCATCAATGGCTTGTTTTCTTATAAGGCCCATTTTACAACCCAAATTTGCTCTAATGTAAAATAACCATCAATTCTATCTCATCCCATTACAATTATGACTACTATCTCTATTAGAAAATGGTGATAACTACTAAATTTTCTAAGATGAGATTCATCTAATCTCGGTTTAAAATAGACACCCTTTTCCTTATTCCCTTTATTTATATATGTATGTATTACAATGGACCGAACTTGCCAAATGGAAAAATACCTTTGCAAAATATAAGTCTCCAAGCACTAGTAGATGTCTTATAGTGGACAAGATTGGATAAATGGAAAAACCTCTTCATAGAACATAGGTCATCAAGTAGTGATGATCAAGTATCATCTATGAGGAGCATATTTACCTATGAAATTTTGTATGCCTTATCTAGCCAACTATGTTGAACAAGATTTTTAATACATTTACAAGGCTTATCCAACCAACTTTTTTATGTTGAGGTGCCAATAAAATTGTATTTGTAGCATTCCTATTAGAATAATCATCAGATCTTGCTCATCACATTAGGTTACAATAAATAATTCAATTGTGAGTTAAATAATTTAATTAGTATAGAATTTAATCACGGTTCTTGCTCAACCCATTATGTTACAATAAATCATTTACTTGCAAGTTAAATAATTTAGTTAATGTAGAATTTTGGAACATTCTAAATGGGGAATGACAATATTCAAGTTCAATTCCTCCCCATTAAATTCTATACACCTTAGTTAGCTAGCTATGTTTGACCAGCCTTTTAATATGTTTTGTAAAGGCTTTACGGTAATATGATTTGAAGGATGTTACTGGACATTAGAAGTAAATCTTCAAAGACTGATTTTCATTTCATTGTTCGTGCATTGGTTTTACTCTCTTTTCATTGATTTCAATATAATTCCTCTATTTTAGTGTTTCTTGCAATGATTATATTATGCTATCTACAATTACCTGCATGGGTCGGTTTCATTTTCTTCTTGCATCAATTTCAATATACTATCTAAAATACAGTTTATGTTGCATTGTTAGGATCCTATCCTAACCCCCTTACTTTAGGCATTAGTAAAGTAATGTATGTGACCATCTATTTTCAATAAGGACAAGTAGTTAGTGGTGAATAAACAATTAATGTAAAATGGGCATTTTTATTAATTAAGGCTCGTTGGGTAGTTGGTACTCATTAATTATTGGAATAAGTTGAGTAGTTAGGGATTTCAGATATTGAAAGCTTATTTAAAGATCTAGAAGGTTATGGATTGTACTATCAAGAATTATTGTATTGGAGCTCTACTCAAGTGAAAGGTTTCCTAACCTTAAGAAGTGAGTGAACATTGCTTCTTGAATTTTCTATCATAATACAAGGGGTGTTTGCACTATAATTTAGTGTCTAGTTATTATGCACTATAATTTTTGGTTTATTGCATCATAAATCTTTGTATATCTTGTTTTGTTTTAAGTGGCAAGGTTAAGAACACCACAAGTGGTATCAAAGTGTTTTCTTGAGCCAGTATGCCTCCAAAAATTTTGTATTTTTTTAAAATCTAGAGACTTGTTCTGGCATCTTTGAATAACATAAATATCTACCGTTCAATGGGTAAACTTGTGGTTGGGAAAGCATACATGCAAAGATAACAAGTGGTAGTAAGTCCCATTTGTTGAAAACACTTGTAACCTTTGTTAGTACCCATTTGAGTAGTACCACATTAGACAACACCCATATACATAATCTCACTTCTACGTACCCTCGGGTATTTCGAAATTCCCCTAGGAAACATGAAACTAGGCGTAGATCATCCGATCGACCATATTGTTTCTATAGTGGCATCGGGCACAACACTTAGGAAAATTACCCTTTAGTACCCTGGTAGTTGGGTAGTATGGATAATGGCATGGTTGATCCTCCTTAGTTAGTGCCCTAAGAGATTGGGCCGAGCACTATTGTTGGTTTTGGAATCCTAATCCATAGAGATTATGAACCTTCTTTTGTAAAATAATGTAAATATCTAGTCTATATTTAGATACTAAGCTAAATAGACATGTGCCTTTGGAAACCAAAGGCCAAAGGCCAAAGGTCACATCTCCTTTGTATAAATAAGACAGTCACGCTCAATAAATGATCAATCCAGTTTGGAGTTTTTCCAAGGCCTATGATGGTATTAGAGCCTTGGTCTAATTTTAAAAATCCTTGGTCTTCCCTTTTCCTCTCTTCTCTGGCATATTCCCTTTTCCTAGTCTTCTCCTTGCATTTCCTCCTTGGACTAACTATTTCTATCATAGTATGCTCAAGTATACTCCTCCGCCACACCTGCAAACCCTGATTCACTATTCCTCAAGATATTCCTATACACCACCTAGTTTCCCAACTCTACATTCATGTTTTCACCTTAAATATCATACTTGTGCATCTCCATCTCTACATGTGTATTTTTTCTGAGCATGGTAACCCTAATCCTCACGCATTCTACAGTGGAAGTAGATGTATCTATTATAGCCCAGAATTATAGCACTAATAAGAAGTCAATAAAAATGTGTTCGTAGCATTTTATTAATTCGAGCAAATTTGAGGTCTAAAATGAACCTCCCAAGGAAAATAATAAAATAATAGTTATCAATTTTGAAGGAAAAGAGACAAAAACTACTTTTTCATATTTTCAACTTATCTCCCTGTGGTTTTACTCAAATTTCAAGTAGGAGAACTCATTTGATGCAGAATTTAATTCCACATCCAACGAGTACCCACATTGCATACTTTTGATGGACCCCACCCCATGAAAAATGGAAAATACATAAATAAATAAAATGTGTTACTTTCAAGTAACACATTTATTTATGTATTTCTCATTTTTTGTGGGGTGGGGTCCATCAAAAGTATGCAATGTGGGTACAAATTAAAAAAGTAAAAACCATAGGGAGATAAATTGAATATACAAATTAAAAAAATAGTTTTTTTATGAAAAAATGCCAAGTCAACAATTATGGTTGACTCATTTTCTTGAAACTCTATTGGTTCTCGAATTCCAATGTATCAATGGCTTGTTTCCTTATAAGGCCCATTTTACACCCAAATTTGCTCTAATATAAATTAACCATCAATTCTCTCTCATCCCATTACAATTATGACTACTATCTCTATTTGAAAATGGTGATAACTACTTAATTTTCTAAGATGAGATTCACCTAATCTCGGTTTAAAATAGACACTCGTTTCCTTATTCCCTTTATTTATATGTGTGTGTATTACAATGGACAGAACTTACCAAATGGAAAAATACATTTGCAAAACATAAGTCTTCAAGCAATAGTAGATGTCTTATAGTGGAAAATATTGGATAAATGGAAAAACCTCTTTGTAGAACATAGGTCATCCAGTAGTGATGGATCAAGTATCATCTATGAGGACCATATTTCCCTATGAAATTTTGTATGCCTTAACTAGTCGACTATGTTTAACAAGCCTTTTAATACATTTGTAAGGCTTAGCCAACCAACTTTTTTGTCTTGAGATACCAATAAAACTGTATTTGTAGCATTCCTATAAGAATAATCATCAGTTATTCTTCATCCCATTAGGTTACAATAAATAATTTAATTGTGAGTTAAATAATTTAATTAGTATAGAATTTAATCACGATTCTTGCTCAACCCATTAGGTTACAATAAATATTTTACTTGCAAGTTAAATAATTTAATTAATGTAGAATTTTGGAACAGTCTAAAAGAAGAATGACAATATTCAAGTTCAATTCCTCCCCATTACATTCTATACGCCTTAGTTAGTTGGCTATGTTTGACAAGCCTTTTAATATGTTTTGTAAAGGATTTACCATATTATGATTTGAAGGATGTTACTAGACATTAGAAGTAAATCTTTAAAGACTAATTTTGATTTCATTGTATGTGCATTGGTTTTAGTCTCTTTTGCATTGAGTTCAATATAATTCCTCTATTTTAGTGTTTCTTGCAATGAGTATATTATGCTATCTACAATTACTTGCATGGCATTGGTTTCATTTCTTCTTGCATCAATTTCAATATACTATCTAAAATATAGTTTATGTTGCATTGTTAGGATCCTACCCTAACCCCATGCTTACTTTAGGCATTAGTAAAGTAATGTATGTGACCATCTATTTTCAATAAGGCCAAGTAGTTAGTGGTGAATAATTAATTAATGTAAAAGGGGGATCTTTATTAATTAAGGCCTACTAAGCAACTAGTGCTCATTAATTATTGGAATAAGTTGAGTAGTTAGGGATTTCAGATATTGAAAGCCTATTTAAAGAGATAGAAGGCTATGGATTGTACTATCAAGAATTATTGTATTGGAGCTCTACTCAAGTCAAAGGTTTCCTAATCTTCAAAAGTGAGTGAACATTGCTTCTTGAATTGTCTATCATAATACAAGGGGTATTTGCACTATAATTATAGTGTGTTTGGTTATTATGCACTATAATTTTTGGTTTATTGCATCATAAATCTTTGTATATATTGTTTTGTTTTAAGTTTCAAGGTTAAGAATGCCACAAGTGGTATCAGAGTGCTTTCTTGAGCCAGTACGCCTCCAGAAATTTTGTAATTTTTTAAGGATAGTGACATGTTCTAACATCTTTAAATAACATAAATATCGATCGTTCAATGTGTAAACTTGTGGTTGGGAAAGCATACATACAAATATCACAAGTGGTAGTAAGTCACATTTGTTGAAAACACTTGTAACCTTTATTGGTACCCCCTTCAACTAGTACCACATTAGACAACGCCCGTATACATAATCTCAATTCTATGTACCCTCAGCTATTTCGAAAGTCCCCTAGGAAACATGAAACTAGGCATAGATCATCTGATCAACCATCTTGTTTCTATAATGGCATCGAGCACAACACTTAGGAAAATTACCCTCTAGTACCCTGGTAGTTGGGTAGAATGGATAAGGGCATGGTTGAGCCTCCTTAGTTAGTGCCCTAAGATATTGGGTTGAGTACTATTGTTGGTTTTGGAATCCTAATCCATAGGGATTATGAACCTTCCTTTTGTAAAATAATGTAAATATCTATTATATATTTAGATACTAAGCTAAATAGACATGTGCCTTTGGAAGCCAAAGGCCAAAGTTCACATCTCCTTTGTATAAATGAGACATTTAGGCTCAATAAATGATCAATCTAGTTTGGAGTTTTTCCAAGGCCTATCATGGTATTAGAGCCTTGGTCTAATTTTAAAACTCCCTGGTCCGTCCTTTGCCTCTCTTCTCTGGCATATTCCTTTTTCCTAGTCTGCTCCTTAGCGTTTCCTCCTCATACTAACTATTTCTATCATAGTATGCTCAAGTATACTTCTTTGCCACACCTGCAAACCCAAATTCATTATTCCTCAGGTTATTCATATCCACCAGCTAGTTTCCCAACTCTACATTCATGTTCACGCCTTATAAATCATATTTTTGCATCTCCATCTATACATGTGGTATTTTTTCTGAGAATGGTAACCCTAATCCTCACGCATTGTTCTCTTTGTCATCATTAATATTTGTGTGTGATAGTTTTTTCTGAGCATTTAATCCTATTCTTCGTGCATCATTCTCTCTCTACCATCATGGTCTCTTTGCAATCATTAATATCTATGTGTAGATGATCTTTGGTGTTTCTTAAGTGATGAAGTATATTATATATGTGTGAATTTCTTCTTACAGTATCCCTTATCATGACCTATGAATTCCTCATGATATGCTACCTTCCTCATGACATGTGACTTAGTGTTTAGATTTATCTATGCGTGGTCTAAACTATGTGTGGCATAAAATCTATGTGGTCAATATCTGTAAAACATGTATGCGAATGGAAATTGTAAAATATGTTTTTCATTTTCTTGGGTAAAGGGAGGAGCTATACCCTACCCTTCCCAAAACCTTGACAACAACATAGCCTGAATTATTTTCATGGTTTTGTAGTAGGTGTATCCTCAACATTAAAACATGACCTAGTGTGTAATCGACCTATGTACTCGGCATGAAGACTAAAGACTGGTATCATCTTCTTATTAGCATCTAAGATGAATATTTTTTCATGGTGAATTGACTTGCCATGAAATGTTTCAAATGCTATCCTATTGAGCACATAGGTTTTGTGTTCCTTGCTTACTCATTGGGTCATTTTCCGCACCACTATTCTCAAGCATCAAATCCCTTCACTGGAATATTGGGTGGGAAATTTTATCATTTTTTTCATAAGTAGGCCTTTTTCATAAGTAGGCCCATATTTTGTAGAATGCTATATTCTTTGCTAGAGCGTATAAATGTTCTCATCATGTTGTACGTCCCTTGTGCAATGAATTAATTAAAACCAAATGAAAGAGGTTGTAGAGCTTGAATCTCAAAACACGTATGCCTAAAGTCATATGGGAGCAGTTGGGTGGAAGTTTTAAATGCATGGAATCCTCCTAGGATTGCAAGTAATTCCCATCCTTCTATTTCCTTTTTCTTTTCAAGAGGAGTACTTACCCTCAAATCAAGAATAGGATACAACATTAATAGATATTAAAATTTCAATCTTATCCTTTGTAAACCCAATTCTCTAACAAAGTTACATATAACTTGTTGTGAAACAATGAAGCATGTAAATGGGTAAGGAATGTAGTTTGATTGCTTGAGCTCATGATCATTATGTTAATTTCATCTAGGTTGAAAACATGCAATAACATTGTCAGATGAATTATTGTAGAAATATTTAAAATCTTAAACTACTATAGTTAACTCTCGAAACATAACTTCTCTGATATGAGGATTTTATATGTTCATTGAGTATATTTGTCACAAATGTTGGATCAGCTCTAATCCACAAAGGTGCATGCAACTCCTCTCCCTGATAAAACTCTAATTCATTGGCTCATTTTATTTCATTCTATAATGTAGACTAAAAACCTCTCAAATCCACACCCCCAATAAAATGATTTGGGGTCCAATTGTTATTATCAGGAACTAGTTAAATGTGTAGATGCAATTCACATAGAAAATTCCTTCTTTCTGGAGGGACAGAAAAATAAATACCATAGAATGTCTTCCCTATACTTTGTTGATGTATTTGTAACTTCGGAATGTATTTCCTATATGTATATTGTATTCCTATAGAGATGTTATTATTCCTCTATATGGAAGTGTTTGTATTCCTATAGAGATGTTATTATTCCTCTATACGGAAGTGTCGTCATTTATATTGTAAGTGTCGTAACTTATACTTGATGGGTTATTAGACCACCTTGGTGGGGTCGGCCCTGTATAAGTCATGTGGGTCAAAGGGTTATTAGACCACCCTATTGGGGGTCAGCCCAGTCATCATTATGTTATGTGGCTAAGTTAAGGCCGACCTAGTAAAGGTTATTAGGCAAGTCAAGTCATGTATAAATAGAGTGCGAGAGGCATTCTATTTAATCATTCACTTTCTCACACATACTCTCATTGGAGAGTGGAGAACTTGTGGAGGAGGAGAAGCTGCTGCTAGGAGAAGACTATCTCTTATGCTTGGGTTGTATCATTGCTCTATCTATCTCTAAGGAAGTTGTGGGGTTTTTCACCTTTATGGTTTTCCCCAGTGAAATTATGTGTGTCTATTGTCTCTTGTGTGCTTGCATTATTATGTCCATGATTGATATGATGTAGATATGTTGTACATGTTGTTCTCTCAGTTAAGATCCTAGATCATATTGAAGTAAATTCTGAAAAACTAACATGGTATCAGAGCTAGCTTGAAAGAAGGCATGGTATGGCATTTATGACACTTGTTGCACTTGCGAAGCTAGGGCTTGATATAGCAAAAACCAGTCATCGTAGCACTTTCGCTATAAATCCATTTTGGCATAGTTTCAGGATATGAAAATTTTACAGGTCGAAGATAAGATCCCAATGTACCTTGTGTCCGAAGCACAACTTCTAATTCGTTGTACTTTGTGTTTTATTATCTATACAATATAGGGTTTCTGCCTCTTCCAGATCTCAGTCATAAACAGGTGACCTATGAAAAAAGGTCACAACTTGGGCTAGGAAGCTCCAAATGAAATTTAGTAAAAATGGAAAGGTAGGGAACGGAATGTACTTTCATAGGCCGAAGGTTCAGAGGCCGAAAGTGAACCAATGACACGTGGCACTCCGTACAAGTTCGCTCTCCTATTTTATCCCATAAACAGGTCACGTTGCGACACTTGGCATAACTCTCTCTCAGAGAATCCAATTGAGGTCAGACCTGTGGGGTTGGAAAGATGACAGCGCAAGCTACCACAGGTCGCGGTTTCAGACCCTGTGGATTCGTAATTTCAGAGTTACATCCAAATCAATCAGGAGCATATTTCTGTCAAAATAGAATTGGATTTTGAGCACCTTCATTCATGCTTCCGGGAATTTAGGGTTTCGGAGAATGTTGGAATTTTTGTATCGGAGACCACGGCTGAATTCGCCTCATCAGAATCAAAATTTAGAGACCAAGATCGAATTTTTTGGTTGGGCAGAAGGTCGATCTTGATCAAACCCTAGTTCGGGACTTTGATCGGAAAAGTGGAAAATTAGGGCTTCTGCAAAAATGAGAATTTTTGAAATATGTGACCATAGATGGAAGCTCCTTGTAAAAATCGAAGTTTAGAGCTTTGGATCAAACTATTTGGTTTGGTGAAGCTCCGGGAAACTCAAACCCTAATTCAGGGTCCTCCCAAGTGAATACGGAAATCTAAATGGCAATTTTGAGGGGTGAAACTTTGCAGTTTTCAAATTCCGAGTATACCAGCTTGACCAGCTTAGAAAGGCGCATCTTTCTATCCTTTCGGAAGTTTGAAATTCAAAGTTTGAATTTTTAGGGATTCTCTCACAAACCCTAATCCAGCTCCAGATCCAGTTTCTGCAAATCAAAGTGGATTGGGTTAATCCTAGAAGAGAATGGATTAGTCACCTGCATAAGTGAAGAAGTTCCTGTTTCAGAGGGAGTTGAGGCTGAGGCCTTACATAACAAGATTACAAGCAATCTCGAAAGGTATGACTTATCCAGGTATGTTTTGAGATCTGTTCATGATTAAGTTTATGGTATGTTTTTCTTCATTAAGGTTAGTACAATCTTGATTAACTTTAGACCTGTTGTATCACCTTAATAAAATTATGAATGTAGATATTCATTGATTAGGGTTTTGACACTTATGATTGTACTAATGCATTGTGGTGTTGTATGAGGTTGATGTTGTCAGCTAACATGAAAGGTACATCAAGAAAGACAAATCATGTTCTAGTTCAAGAACATATGACCACGATGACATGAAGACAAAGATTCATCCATTGTCATGGATCGCATAGAAGATCTACTTACAAGGTATGTATAACTTGGTTCTATAATGGTTAACCTATGAGATATGCAGGTTACTAGCACAAGTCATTGAAGAGAACAAGAAGACATTATGTGGGTATGTTAGATATAACTAGCTAGCATGCTAATCCAGGTATGTTTTTCGTATATCAAGTTAGAATCCTACCTTGTGTTAGGATCTCTTATATAAGTATACATGGCATGATTGATAATGATTATTTATGAAGTTAGAAATTTAAGTAATCTAGGGTTTATGCATATTATGTCTCTTACCTTGATTGATGATATGACTAACCAGAAGAGTTCTATGGTCAAATATGATAATGCATGAGTAAGAGAAGTCTTCCCTGAAACTTTGAATTCTAATGCTTATTATCTTTGTTTGAAATGATCATGACTATACATGTTTGAGATTATTGTGTTTTGATAGTATTGAGATTATACTAACGAATGTATAATTATGTATGAGATCTCGAGGGTAACACAATGATGATACTAGTAAGCATGCATAGTGATCGATGATGGATATAAGTTCAAAGACAGGTAATCCAGGAAGCAAATATCAAGAGGGAGCACACTCCAGTAGTTTCTGCAAGGAAGCAAATATTGAGAGGGAGTCCACCCTACAACCAAACAAAGATAAGCATTTGAATTGTCATTTCTTGCATACTTGTTTGTTTAAATAATATTGCTCAATCATGTATATGCTTATGTTCCTAAACTTAGGATGTGTATTATGCATATTAGAATAATTACATTAATGAACAGTATACTACTAATATGCATGTGATGGGTAAGTGGCCTATGGCACTATACAACATTCCATTGCTACTTATCTAGAATGAAACCTCTTTGCTAACATGTTGGGAGTTGTGCACACTCTTAACAATGTTCTGGTAGATATTGGAAGGCATCTAGAAAGTTACGGGATATGGATAAATGTTGTATTGAAGCATTGGCTAAAATAATTGCATGAATGTATGACATATTTCTTTATGTGTAAGAATTTGTTCTGAAAATTATGAGATGTTTTCTAATCATGCAATTTAACTTGTTTTGTAGGAAAGATCATATACCATCACCTACAAAAGAAGAACTACAACATTTGTTCCAGCAATGAAGTTCAAACTATCTATTGAAGATATTGAAGAATCTAAAGTTCCCAGGATACGGGATACAGTAAAAGGATGCCATGGTCGAGAAGTACCAATTGATCATGTTTGGGATGTGGTCCAAAGACCTGAAGGGAAGTTTATTGTGACTTCCAAGTGGATCTATAAGATCAAGCATGATGCAGATGGTAGCATGGATAAATACAAAGCAAGGTTGTAGCTCGTGGATCCTCCCAGAAAGAGGAATTGACCAGGAAGAGACTTTTGCACCTGTAGCCAGATACACTTCGATTAGATTAGTACATGCTCTGGCTGCAGTGATGAAATGGAAGGTACACCAGATGGATGTCAATACAGCTTTCTTGAATGGTCTAGTTGAAGAGGAAGTGTATGTGGAGCAGCCACTCGGGTTTGAGACACATGACCGAGAGTCACATGTGTGCAAACTAAAGAAAGCCTGTATGGTTTGAAACAGGCACCCAGGACCTGGTATGGCAGGATAGATGGATTCCTATCTAGTTTGGGCTTTACCAAGAGTAAAGTGGATTCCAACCTTTACTACAAGGTTGAGGAAGTCAATCCCGTGATACTACTCTTGTATGTGGATGACTTGTTTGTAACAGGTGAGGATAGATTGATTGCCGACACGAAGAGGAAGCTTGCTGCCGAGTTCGAGATGAAGGACTTGGGGATGATGCACTATTTTCTAGGCATGGAAGTGTGGCAGAGTGCAGATGGAATCTTCCTTGGACAAGGGAAGTATGTAGTAGAGATCCTGAAGAGGTTCGGGATGATGGACTGCAAGGACATGGCCACACCTATGGCATCGAACCTGAAGCTTCTGTGTGATGCTTCATCTGATACGGTTGATGTCATTGTGTATCATCAGATGATTGGGTCCTTGATGTACTTGACGAACACGAGACCAGATATTTGCTTTGTGGTGAACACATTGACCCAGTTCCTGACGGATCCCAGAGGTGTTCACCTGGTTGTTGTAAAGCATATTCTGAGGTACCTGAAGGGTACAATTGATTATGGGCTCAAGTATGATGCAAATAAAAATTTTAACCTATAGATTTATGTTGATTTAGACTGGTCAGGTAGTGCTGTAGATAGGAAGAGCACTTCAGGGTGCTGCTTCAGTATGGGATCAGGTGTGATCTCTTGGTTTAGCAGGAAGCAGTCCTGCGTAGCACTGAGTATAGCCGAAGCAAAGTATGTTGCAGCATGTTTGACTAGTTATGAGGCAGTATGGCTGAGGAAGCTACTGTCTGAGTTATTTGATCTCCCATTGGATGCTACTGGTATCTTTTGTGACAACCAGAGTTGTGTGAAGCTGTCTGAGAACCCGGTGTTCCACGATAGGTCAAAGCACATAGATATCAAATACCACTATATCATGGATATGGTGCAGAGAGGAGCAGTGAAGCTCCTGTATGTTGCGATGGATGAGTAGGTTGCAGATGTGCTGACGAAGCCACTAGCCAGAGTGAAGTTCGAGTACTTCAGAGAGAGGCTTGGTGTTCTTCATATTGATGACACTTCGAGGAAGAAGTGATGGACACATTTGCAGGATCCATTCCGAGCATGGTGAGAGGAGGATCCTTCCATGGCTGTGGATGTAAACGATGGATTATGAGCATCAGGACGATGCCCTAGTTACTGCTCTGTATATGCATCATGTTGGATGCTTGTTATGATCAGTTGGATCATGTATTTGTATATGCATCATGTTGGATGCTTTTCATGATCAGTTTGATCATGTATATGTATATGCATCATGTTGGATGCTTGTCATGATCAGTTGGATCATGTATATGTATATGCATCATGTTGGATGCTTGTCATGATCAGTTGGATCATGTATATGTATATGCATCATGTTGGATGCTTGTCATGATCAGTTGGATCATGTATATGTATATGCATCATGTTGTATGCTTGTCATGATCAGCTGGATCATGTATATGTATATGCATCATGTTGGATGCTTGTCATGATCAGTTGGATCATGTATATGTATATGCATCATCTTGGATGCTTGTGATGATCAGTTGGATCATGAATTTGTATGTGTATCAGGTGGATACATGATATGATCAGGCAGATCATGGATGATGATATGTATAAAGTATGCATCAGGTGGATGCATTGTATGATCAGGATGATCATGGTTGATGAGCTTCAGGATGTTGCTTCAGATGATATGTATCAGATATACATCAGGTGGATGCATTGTATGATTAGGATTATCATGGATGATGAGCTTCAGGATGTTGCTCCAGATGATATGCATCAAGATGATGGTATGACGATGATCAGGATGATCATGCGATGATGACATGCATCTGGACGATGCAGTGATGATGATCAGGATGATCATGTACATCAGGATGATGTATGGTGAGTATCAGGTTGATACTCTATGGCTGTGGACAAGTTGTGCAGACAAGCATATAATATGGCCCTGGGAGGTTGCAGATACTCTTTCAAGGTTTTTCCTATGGCATATAATGTGGACCTGGGATATCTAGCAAATGCTCTTTCGAGGTTTTGCTTGGGAGGACATATAATTTGGCCCTGGGAGGTTTGAAGATACTCTTTCGAGGTTTTTCCTATGGCATGTAATATGCCCCTGGGATATCTAGCAAATGCTCTTTCGAGGTTTTTTCCTATGGCATATAATATGCCCCTGGGAGATCCGATAGGTTAGGCTGTGTGCAAGTAATAAGTCCTGGGATGCTCTTGCGAGGTTTTGCCATGACCACATGTAATTTGGCCCTGGGAGATCCTATAGGTAGAGCTGTGTGCTCGTAACATCCTGGGATGCCCTTGCGAGTTTTTGTGGTGACCACATGTAATATGTCCCTGGGAGATCCTATAGGTAGAGTTGTGTGCTCGTAACAGCCTGGGATGCTCTTGCGAGGTTTTGTGGTGAGGTCACATATAATATGTCCTTGGGAGATCCTATAGGTAGAGCTGTGTGTTCGTAATAGCCTGGGATGCTCTTGCGAGGTTTTGTGACGCACGTAATAAGTCCTGAGGATTCCATAGTATGGCCAGTGATGAAGACCTGCAGGTGGTGGACCTACATCCAGTATGAAAAAGGACTGGCTCTGTAGAACTTCCTATGACGAGTAGTTCAGATATTGATTGAGATAGCAGCAACAGTGACGATGACGATGATTCGATGTCGATGATCCAGTGACAATGATCCAGAGAAGAAGACTTGTTCTAGAAGATATGTGTCGAGAAATACCTTCCTAGTTAAGAGGGAGTGTTGATGTATTTGTAACTTAGGAATGTATTTCCTATATGTATATTGTATTCCTATAGAGATGTTATTATTCCTCTATACGGAAGTGTTTGTATTCCTATAGAGATGTTATTATTCCTCTATACAGAAGTGTCGTCATTTATATTGTAAGTGTCGTAACTTATACTTGATGGGTTATTAGACCACCTTGGTGGGGTCGGCCCTGTATAAGTCATGTGGTTCAAAGGGTTATTAGACCACCCTATTGGGGGTCGGCCCAGTCAGCATTATGTTATGTGGTTAAGGCTGACCTAGTAAAGGTTATTAGGCAAGTCAAGTCAAGTATAAATAGAGTGCGGGAGGCACTCTATTTAATCATTCACTTTCTCACTCATACTCTCATTGGAGAGTGGCGCACTTGTGGAGGAGGAGAAGCTGCTGCTAGGAGAAGACTATCTCTTATGCTTGGGTTATATCATTGCTCTATCTATCTCTAAGGAAGTTGTGGGGTTTTTCACCTTTATGGTTTTCCCCAGTGAAATTCTATGTGTCTACTGTCTCCTGTGTGCTTGCATTATTATGTCCATGATTGATATGCTGTAGATTTTCTGTACATGTTGTTCTCTCAGTTAAGATCCTAGATCAGATTGAAGTAAATTCTGAAAAACTAACATACTCTTTGTATCAAAAGGTAAATCATGCACCGTCCTTTCAATTTGAATCCTAAACCATTGTTTTTAGATACATGGAATAAATGAGAGATGGTGATTTACACATGATTAATTATGCTAGTAATTCCCCAACTTAACTATCTTTTGTTTTAAATCCTTAATTTCCTCACGCTTTTCATGTTGACTTTCTTGAATTTTTTTCATTGTTTCTTTCAGCTATTTTTTCTTCTCTCTCAAAGCCCAAATTGTTTCATGCTAGTTACTACGGTATTCAAATATTTTGTCTTCTTCCCTATTCGACGCTTTTTGGTTATTTTCTAGAGGAATACACCCTTTACGATGGGAAGAAGCAACCTCTTTCCACACATCCCTCTAAATTGTCAACTTATTTAATTGACCATTTAAATTACTTATTTATTAAATCAAACCACGAGAAGGTTTTGTTTCAAATACTACCTGACATGTTACTTCTATAATGTTGATTAGTGATGGTGCTTGATGCATCAGCTAGAGAGTTTCTACATCTTCTACCATCTCGACATCATATCTTCCTATAGAGGATCTATTAGGTTCATTACTTTGTTGAGACACAAGGATTGGTTGTGTACTAAACATATCCTTGTAATCTTTTTCTTCTCCATGTACTTACATGCATATCATAGACTCCAATTTCACTCGGATCCTCATTATTGAGAGGAGTTTGTGCATGCCTATGAAACATCTCTGCATTCTCTTTACTTGTTGTTGATTGGATCACTAACTTACCAATGAACTCTTCCTAATTTCCCTATGGTTTTTGTTGAGTAAATGCATTCTTGATTATCAAATATTTTAAACCATGTTGTGCAAATTGATTTTTTTGTCCCTTCTGGTAATGATCTAGAATTATTTGAAGTGTGCATTGTAGAAAGAATGGTAGATTTATCTTTCAATTCCTTCGTAGGAGCACTAAAAATTAAAAAACAATATGTCATGCAGAGGAAAGCATGCCCTTTGTAGGTGAAATGCATGGTACTATGCTGCAAAAATATCCCCATGGTTGAGGTAGAGACAACTGCTTTATCCCTTGAACAATATCTTCTACTTCATCATCTGCAAAGAAAATGCCCCTTTCTTTTGAAGACTCTATTCACTCCTTATACCAATGCCTTCCTTCTGCTGCCAATCTAATGACTCTAGAAATTACATTTTTAGTTGTTGGGAGGTCCAAACCATGCACTCTTGTAGCACCATTCTTTGAATTTAGAGAAAATTCCTCTACTAACATTATATTTTTATCTTGTATCTTCTCAAAAAACTACAACCATCCTTCTTGTCTAAAAATATCCATGACCTATGCATTGCCAAGGAATGCTTATACTATTATAGGTTCCTTCCTATGCAAATTGTCACCCATATTCACATTTTTGTAGCATTCCCATGAATGCATTGCTACTTGGTGAGGAAGATAAGAGAAGCATGTGCTCATTAAATGAAAACTCAAGATCAATCTTACCCCACTCTCTATCACCATTTCAAAATCTTACCATCTATGTTGCTTACACAAACTGTTGGAGTGGTGATTTAGTACCTCATCATTATCATAATTTCCCCTTCCAAATCACCCATCAATCATAGCTTTAATTTTATAGTACTAGTGGCACAAGCCACTTATCTCTCCATGCAAAATAAACTGCGGCACAAGCCACTTATCTCTCCATGCAAAATAAACTTACTTTTATTTAACTAATTATCTAATATTCACTCACCCATACATCAATCCATATATAAGTAATTCTTTCAGCTATTTCAAATCAAAATGAGGATGCTTCATTACCTCCAACTTCTCCTTCTATATTTGTTCTTAAATCTCCTCTTGATCTTTTCCCTCTTTCTTAATTTAGTAGATGCACGTGTTTTTTTTTGTTTTTTAATTAAAATACCTTTCTTTAATTTAACTCACCCATTCTTAAAATATATTCTTATATTTTATCATAGATGTTTCCCACATTACTTATTCTCCTCCTTGTGATGTGGGTGACCTTTGAGTGAGTCATTTCCATTATCTATTTTAATTTCATGCGTAACTTCTAATGCATTTATTTTTCTAATAAATTGCATAAACTATTTTCATTGATATGGATTATACTTTTTCTCTACAATAATAATTTACCAAACTAGTTGACAATGAGTAGTATAACTTTACTTATAAAGCTTTCCAAATTCCAACAAGTAATTTGGGTGCAAATTTGTCTTTCATTCCTTACCTAGGCTTTCCTTTTTCATTTTATAGCCCTTGTGTCCCAAGCCACTTGTCTTTCTATAAAAAATAGGTGTTTATTTAATTAGTTAATTATCTAATATTTACCCATCCTTATGTAAATCCATGCACAATTAATTTCTTTATTTTAAATTAAAAAATAGAGACAATTAATTTCTTTATTTTAAATTACAAAATAGAGGATTATTCATCACATGCAACTAGTCTTCCTATATTTTCTCTCGAATGTCTCCTTGGTCTTTTCCATTATCTAGTTTAGTGTATATTTTCTCTTGAATGTCTCCTTGATCTTTTCCATTATCTAATTTAGTGGGTGCACATCTATTTACCATTTTCCTATTTTTAATTTAAATTATCTTTCTTTAATTTAACTCACAGTCCCAAAATATCTTTATATATTTCTCATTCTGGGTGTACATTGAGTTATTCCTATTCAATTTAAATTATTTTATATTAATTCACAACTTCTAATGTAATTTTTTCTCATGTACTCCATAAACTATTTCTTAATCATGAAATATTGAAGTAAACTTCAATAATATTTTATATTTTGTTCATGCCGGTTACAATAATGCGCATTGAGATGCATTTATACATACAATGGAAGTGGGTGTGACTATTTCAAAGACACGTCAATCCAATTAATTAACCCTAATTAAAAACTATGGTTAAAGGTACATTACAAGATATCCCCTTTTGAAATGCTTTGTCCTTGGGGTAAAAATGAACCTTTAAGTAAATTCATTTTCCAAAGTGGATTCTTTTTTAAGTAAATCCTTCCATTTAATAAGATATTTGTTGACAGATCTTAAATGAAGGACCTTAGTTTGACGTTAACGATTCCTTTGAGATTGAGAATTAATCTTCCTCCTCATCCAATAGACACAATTATGTATATATGGAAGTTAACAGATACAATTTATTTTTCAGACATGAAACGTGAAAAAATCATGTATTTTCCCTTTGTTCGGAATATCAATCAGACATGAAACGTGAAAAAATCATGTATTTTCCCTTTGTTTGGAATATCAAGAGCATATTTAACTTTTCCCACCCTCTTCTAGATTCGAAAAGGACCATAAAACTTAGGTGAAATTTTATGATTTTTTAATTGTTGGTGAATTTTTTGAGTAAGGTTGAAGTTGATCAAACACCTAATGTCCTAATTCAAAATCACGATCATTCAAAATCACGATCAGTTCTTCTCAAATCATCTTGTTGTTTAATATGATTCATTTCCTTCTCTAGATGATGTTTTAGTATGTTGATGTAATTGTAACTTCGAAATGTATTTCATCTATGTATATTGTATTCATATAGAGATGTTATTATTCCTCTATACGGAAGTGTTTGTATTCCTATAGAGATGTTATTATTCCTCTATACGGAAGTGTCGTCATTTATATTGTAATTGTCGTAACTTATACTTGATGGAATATTAGACCACCTTGTTGGGGTCGGCCCTGTATAAGTCATGTGGGTTAAAGGGTTATTAGACCACCCTATTGAGAGTCGGCCCTGTCAGCATTATGTTATGTGGTTAAGTTAAGGCCGACCTAGTAAAGGTTATTAGGCAAGTCAAGTCAAGTATAAATAGAGTGCAAGAGGCACTCTATTTCATCATTCACTTTCTTAATCACACACTCATTGGAGAGTGGCGCACTAGTGGAGGAGGAGAAGCTGCTACTAGGAGGAATATCTCTTGTACTTTGGTTGTATCATTGCTCTATCTATCTCTGAGGAAGTTGCGGGTTTTTCACCTTCTTAGTTTTCCCCGGTGAAACTCTGTGTCTCTTGTGTGCTTGCATTATTGTGTCCATGATTGATATGCTATAGATATGTTGTAGATATGATGTACATGTTATTCTCTCAGTTAAGATCCTAGATCGAATTGAAATTTCTGAAAAACTAACATGGTATCAGAGCTAGCCTGAAAGAATGTATGGTATGGCATTTATGACACTTGTTGCACTTGTGAAGCTAGGGCTTGATATAGCAAAAACCAGTCATCGTAGCAATTTCACTATAAATCCATTTTGGAAAAGTTTCAGGATCTGAAACTTTTGTAGGTTGAAGATAAGATCCCAATGTACCTTGTGTTTGAAGCACAACTTCTAATTCATTGTACTTTGTGTTTTATGATCTGTACAATCTAGGGTTTCTGCCTCTTCTAGATCTCAGTCATAAACAGATGACCTAGGAAAAAAGGTCACAACTTGGGCTAGGAAGCTCCAAATGAAATTTCGTAAAAAGTGATAGGTATGGTACGGACTTTAGTTTCTCAGATAAGGTTTTTAGAGGCCGAAATTGAACCAGTGACATGTGGCACTCCGTACAAGTTCGCTCTCCTATTTTATCACATAAACAGGTCACATTGCGACACTTAACTCTCTCTCAGAGAATCCATTTGAGATCAGACCTATGGGGTTGGAAAGTTAACAAGTCAGGCTACCAAAGGTAGAATTTTCAGACCCTATAGATCTGAAATTTCGGAGTTACACCAGAAACAATCAAGTGCATATTTTTGTCAAAACAAAATTGGATTTTGAGCACCTTCATTCATGGCTTCGAGAATTTAGGGTTTTGAAGAATGTTGAAATTTTTTGTATCGGAGACCAAGGCTGGATACTCCTCATCAAAATCAAAATTTAGAGACCAAGATCAAATTTTTTGGTTGGGTAGAAGGCCAGGCTTGATCAAACCCTAGTTTGAGACTTTGATCGGAAAAGTGAAAAATTAGGGCTTTTGCAAAAATGGGAATTTTTGAAATCTGTGACAATAGCTGGAAGCTCCTTGGAAAAATCAAATTTTAGAGCTTTGGATCAAACTATTTGGTTGGGTGAAGCTCCGGGAAACTCAAATCCTAATTCAGGGTCCTCCCAAGTGAATCCGAAAATCTAAAAGGCAATTTTTAGGGGTGAAACTTTGCAGTTTTCAAATTCTAAGTATACCAACTTGACCAGCTCAGAAAGGCGCATCTTTCTATCCTTTCAGAAGTTTGAAATTCAAAGTTTGAATTTTTAGGGTTTCTCTAATCCAGCTCCAGATCCAGTTTCTGCAAATCAAAGTGGATTGGGTTAATCCTAGAAGATAATGGATTAGTCACCTGCATAAGTGAAGAAGTTCCAGTTTCAAAGGGAGATGAGGCTAAGGCCTTACATAAGAAGATTACAAGCAAACTCGGCAGGTATGACTTACGGGTATGTTTCAAAATCTGTTCATAATTAAGTTTATGTTTGTCTTCATTAAGATTAGTACAATCTTGATTAATTTTAGACTTGTTGTATCACTTTAATAAAAATATGAATGCATGATAGAAGATATTCATTGATTAGGTTTTTGACACTTATGATTGTACTAATGCATTGTGGTGTTGTTTGAGGTTGATGTTGTCCGCTAACATGAAAGGTACATCAAGAAAGACAAATCATGTTCTAGTTCAAGAACATATGACCATGGTGACATGAAGACAAAGATTCATCCATTGTCATGGATCACATAGAAGATCTACTTACGAGGTATGTATAACTTGGTTCCACAATGGTTAACTTATGAGATATGCAGGTCACTAGCACAAGTCATTTAAGAGAACAAGAAGACATCATGTGGGTGTGTTAGACATAACCAGCTAACATATTAATCCATGTATTTTTTTCCTATATCAAGTTAGAATCCTACCTTGTGATAGGATATCTTATATAAGTATACTTGGTATGATTGATAATGATTATTCATGAAGCTATAGGTTTGAGTAATCATGGGTTTAGGTATATTATGTTTCTTACTTTAATCGGTGATATGACTAACCAGAAGAGTCCTATGGTCAAATAAGAATTTGCATGAGTAAAGGAAGTACTCCCTGAAACCTTGAATACTAGTGCTTGTGATAAATTATCTGTGTATGAAATGATCTTGACCATACATGTTTAAGATTACTTAGAATCATAATGTTTTATAGTATTGAGATTATACTAATGAATGTATGAGTGTGTACAAGACCTCGAGGACAACACAATGATGATACTAGTAAGTATGCATAAGTGATCGAGGATGGATATAAGTTCAAGGACAGGTAATCCAAGAAGCAAAGATCAACAGGGAGCACACTCCAGTAGTTCCTGCAAGGAAGCAAATATTGAGAGGGAGTCCACCCTACAACAAAACAAAGATAAGTATTTGAATTGTCATTTCTTGCATACTTATTTGTTTAAATAATATTGCTCAATGATGTATATACTTATGTTCCTAAACATAGGGTGTGTATTATGCATATTAGAATAATTACATTAATGAACAGTATACTACTAATATGCATGTGATGGGTAAGTGGCCTATGGCACTATAAAACATTCCATTGCTACTTATCTAGAATGAAACCTCTTTGCTGACATGTTGGGAGTTGTGCACACTCTTAACAATGTTCTGGTAGAGATTGGAAGGCATCTAGAAAGTTACGAGATATGGATAAATGTTGTATTGAAGCATTGGCTAAAATAAATGCATGACCGTATGACATATTTCTTTATGTGTAAGAATTTGTTCTGAAAACTATGAGATGTTTCTAATCATTGTTATAGCTTGAAATGACACCTCTCCGTCTGTGACGACACTTGCATCTCTTGGTCGCATGACGACATTTCTTGAGATCAAATTTCAGTCACACAATAGGACACTTGTGAATGGAGGAGTCATTTGGGACACTAAAAATAGTTGAAATTACCTCATTCTTGACCCATTTGATGATTACAACCCTTAGGAACATTTTTCCAGACCAAACCATCTCCTGAAAATGAGCAGAAAAGCCTGTTTTTGGCCATTTTTTCACATGAGTGCTACTCTACCTTAACAAACTAGCATGTGTACCCTACTCTAGTGTACAATAGTAGCGCTCAACCCTCTTGAGCGCTACTCCACTGTAAAATAGTAGCGTACATCCCTGTTTTGGTCAAAATCTTGAAATTTGAGTAAGTTAAGTTGGTTGGGAAACCTCCTGAGCGGTTATAACTTCTTTTCCTCTTCCTCACTAACTATATAAGGAGGGTAGAAGGGCCATGTGAGGGGACCAAGCCTATAACAAAGTTATGCTGGAGGAATGGAGACCCTCATCCCCCTCTCTTGTGCCTCAGTTTTGATAAACCCTAGCACAGTCAATTAGAGGTTGGGATCCTTGGAGAACGGAAGCAGGAGACCTTGAATCTAGGTTTCGTGAAATGCCAAGCTTGAAAGAAGGTATAACTTTATGTACTTGCTTTCATTCATTAATAAAGATCAGACGTTCTTCTCTTTCCAAATATGACCTATTTCATGTGTGTCTCTGATTTGATTACAATTTGTTTATAATTTGATGTCTTCTTCTATTATGAATATCAATCTTATGTATGTAGTCAAATGTGTTTGAGAAAGGTATCAAGCTGCTTTGCAAGTCTATACATTGCGGCACTGGATAAGCATTGAAGAGCAAGGGAGGCAAAGCTAGGATCAAACTTCTGAATAAGGTGCATACATCTCTAAACCTTAATATCTTCACTTGTTGTTGTACTTGCATAATGCTTGTAATTCTATCTTTATCACCGTAAGTTGGTAGTTTCTCCCCTGAACTATAGGTGCATTTTCCCCACAACAGAATGGCGACTCCGCTGGGGAAAGCCTAACTGCTTAGGGGTATCCAAGGTCATTTCTTCAGTCTTTTTTATGGTCTTTGTTCATTTTCTTGATTAGGATCAGTTAGTAGGCTCTGTTTGATCTTCCTTGGCTCTTACAGACCCTTCCCAGCCCTTGCAAACCCTTGTGAACCCAGGTGTGGGGGTTTTAACCCCATTTTTCCAACTTTTTCCACCTGTACGCTACTGTTTGTACAACACAGTAGCACCCATACTCTACTTTTCCTCTGCACAGTAGTGCTCATCCTGCTATGGGTGCTGTTATGCCTCATACACAGTAGCGCCCACAATCTGGGTTTGATTTTTTTGAGTTTTTGGGTTGTGGACCCAAATCTGGGGGCTGTGGCTGCATTTTTTAGGGTCCCTGATGACCCTAGGTCTGAGTTAAACCACTGTAAATGGTCTCCTATCCTTGTACTAATCCTACATTCATGATTTGAACCTCTTTTGATCAATTTGGGTTTGTTTGAAAAGTTTTGGGGCTTGTTGACCCAAGTTGGGGGGTTGTGGACCCGTTTGGTGTTTTGTACCCTAATTTGAGTCTGACTGAACCTGCTTGCCCCATTTCCACTGGATTTGAAACCTCTTGAGTCTTCTTGACCCTGTTTGTATCTATTTGAGTGAAATTTCTCTTTTAGATTGGTTTTTTATCCTCCCTTATGCTTTTAAGTTTTCTTTTGTAGTGAAAGCTCAAGTGTTTTGGCTGTTGTTCAAGACCTTGTTTGCATTGTTTATGTGCAGACCTGACTTTACCAAACCATACTTCTTTGTAGTTCATTTACTTCGTTTGGGTCTAAAAGTAGTTTTCGTACTCTTTTCCCAATGTTTGGCATGCTTACATCAATAAGAATTTGAAAGTCATATTTGGTAGCTTTTATTGTTTCAATAAAGAAAACCTGAAAGTTTCTTTGCTTAGCTTTGATAGTAGGTTAGTTTCAGTTTTGTTTCTTACCTTTGGAAAGCATAAAAAAAATTTGATTTATTTTCTGAATAGAGTACCTTGCAAGTGGCTTAAAAGATTTTAGAGTGCTTTGCATCAAAAAGAACAAGTTTTCTTTTGCATACCTATTTGTTTGAGTAGCTGCATTCTTAGGTTTTGAGTTTAATTTTGTACATTTAGACTTTATTTTTACCTTTTTTGCATTCAAAAGATTAAAAATTGCATTTGAATATGCATTCTAGATCATAATTTTAAGACTTACATTAAAAAGAAAAGATTTGTTTGGTGGTAAATATTTCATTTTCAGTACTCTATCTCTATTATAACCACTCTCACACACCCACTACCTTTTTGAGTAAGCAAGTAACCTTTAAAATGAACCCTAATAAAATGTACTAGTAACATTTTCTTTTCTAGGTTACACTACACCAACTAGTCTTGGTTAGGATCTTGGGTTTAAAACACCTTAAACTACCCAAGATCACATATTACGCAAAAATCATAGTTCGACTATCACAAGTAAACCCACTTCATTCAAAGCTTTCCTGGGATCTATGCAGTAGGTCTTGTGAGATCAGATTGTTGGGAATACTCCTCCTACTTTCTGTTTCGAGCATATACCAGGATTGGATTGTGTTTGGGGACTCTTTTGAGGTTCGGGCTCAGTTACCCTGCCCACGCCTTCTGATTCGACTAGAGACTATTCCCCCTGGATTTTTTCGGTGTGGTGGTCTCCTTAGTATCTGACCATAGGTTCATACACAGGTGACAGTGGAGGGTATATCTGTTGTACCTAGGACAGACGTGGGAGGAAATCCCTTGCAGGTCTTTGGGAGGGCATTTGGGTGATTCCAACACTTGCACCCTTAGTCATTGTATTGTGGACCCCGAGTAACTATTCTTCATCCTTTGTTGATCTGTTCTAGACCCTCATCATCCCATACTCTTCTCCGGAAGGCATCTGTTTGCTTGGTTTGATTTACCTAGGACCTTTTTTAGTGGTGTGTTCTTTGTGCTACTTTTTTTAGTTTGCCTTAGAGAACTTCTTATTCATTTGAGCAGGAAACTATGTCTAGCATTCCGGAGAGTGCCAATCAAGGTACCCCTATTCCAAGGGATCCTTGTGTTGTTCCATTCATTGGAAACATTGGTGCTCCCTTAATGGCTACTCTGAATCTTCCTGGATTCACTATTGGGCTGTCGGTTTGGTTGTTTTCCACTCTGAATGCCTTGCATGCTCTTGATGCTTCTTTTGTAAGCACCTCAAATCAAGAGCATCAGAACCCTGTGCCTCCCTTTCCAGTAACATCTTCTCCTCCTCCTTCTACCACATTGTGGCGAAAGTAGAAATACTAGTAACCAACAGTCTAAAAGGAATAGACGGAGGATGAATGGGAAGAAGATGCCAAAACAAGGGGGCAGCAACCCAGCCACTGCAAGTCATGCTGGGGGAAAGCACCATGCCTCTGCAAATCATGCAGGAGACACCTACTCAGCCTCTGGAGGTCATGCTGGGAGAAAACTTCTAGTCACTGAAAATCATATTGAAAGTTTGTCTTCAACCACTGTTAGTCATGTTGAAGACATGTCATTGATCACTGCTAGTCATATTAATGACAAGTCACCAGTTCCTGTGAGTCATACTGGAGACACTAGATCAGCCACTGCAAGTCATGCTGAGGGAGTTGACATTGTTGACAAACCCAACAAACAGAAGCTTAAGTTCCCTTGTAAGTTTTGCGAGGGAGATCACCTTACTTACTTGTGCCCTATACTTCCAGAAGTGCAAAAGGTGTGGTCCTTAGTTCAAAAGTCTTCTGCTTCTGAGCAACCAGCCACTGCAAGTCATGCTGGGGGTAATCTTTTAGCCAATGTTAGCCATGCTGAGAGTACTGACGTTGTAAAGGAGTCTCGACCTATAGGACGGAAACCAAAGTTCCCTTGTAAACTTTGTAAGGGAGATCACCTTACTCATCGATGCCCTTCCATTCCAGAGGCACGAAGAGTGTGGTCCATGTCTGAAGGAACCTCTGTTCCTGAGTTGTCTATAGATTTCCTACAGTCAGATCAACCTTTGGTTGATAAAGTGGTTGAACCAATTCAATCTTTGGTCGACCCCACTCTTCCTTCGGAGAGTGAAGTGATCGAATCGATGCAATCTTCGACCGATCCCATCAATCCTGCAAAGATTGATGCACCTACTGCGGAAGTCTTCTACATTACCAGTTTGGATGTTCCTGAAAAAGGGGGTACTTCATCTATTCCATGTGAACCCCTACCAAGCCCTAGGATTGTTTCCTTTGATTGGAATAGTCTAGTCGAGCCTTGTCTTCCTTCTTCGACACCTTTCCAGATAAAGGTTGATATCAGGAACCATACGGTTGATCGATGCATTGTTGATGAAGGTGCTTCTGTTAGTATCTTATCCGCTTATGCTTGGAGAGATTTGGGTTTCCCTAATGTTATTCCAGCCGTTAATTGGCCGTTGACCTTCGATAGAAGACCTAGTGAACCGATCGAATTCCTCTGTCAGGCACTTGTTACCTTGAGGGGAAAAATAGTCTTAGTTGATTTTATGGTTTTAAAGGACCCTATGGACTTTGATATGATCCCCGGGCGTGATTATGTTTATGCTATGCATGATGTGGTGTCTACGCTCTTTCGTGTGATGCATTTTCCTCATAACGAAAGCATCATCACTATCGACCAGCTTGCATTCGTTGATCCTCCTTATTACCCAACTGTAGACCAGTCTGATCCCTTGTCATTAGGCACCACTATGTCACATGGGACTTATGTGGCATATTGTTCCTTGAGTTCAACTGCTATTGAGAAGAATTCTATGAGTTCATGCTTACCTTGTCGGGACTTAGTCCCAGCTTTTGACCAAGTAACACCTCCATCTGAATGTTTAGATATGTATTCTATTTGGGATGATATGCTTCCTTCCGATGAAGTTTTCCTAGAGTCTATAGTACAGTCTGCCATTCATTTGGATGTTGATCCAGTTGCAGTTGGGTCCAGCCCCAGTTTGACCTTAAAGTTCGATCTTCCTACTGTTGAGTCTTTGGACTCTCGTATAGATCTGCAAATCGGTGTTCCTGTTGAGTTTGATTATACTTCTAGAATTTTCAACTCCCATGATGATGAATTTGTTTCTGCAGATTCCATCATGTCCTTCATCTTTGATCTTCATCCTGAAGTCGATCTTGTTGATTGTAAGTCCTCGGGCTCAGGTACCATAGAGTCTTCATTTGAAAACTCTACCTTGTTTATGCCTGCTGTTGATGATAGTGAAGTTGAAAGTATTTCTACCACAGTGACTTGTATTGGGTCTTTCTTTACATATGTTTTAGATATGATCTTGGTACTAATTTTTCTTGGTGACAGGATTCTTAGCTGGATTTATACTTGCTTACTGGTCCTTTTCGACATCTTGTGCGACCATGTCAGGTATATTCGGAACCTTGCATATAGGTTTAGGCTTCCCCGCTGTTATGTTGCATTTGAACCTTCTTCCATCTGAATTCTACATAGGGTTGAACCTGTTGGATATTGGTTTGTTAGCCATCTCTTTATGCATTGTGCACTAGTCCGACAGCAGAGCCTACCTAACATGGGTCACCCTAGTCAGCACCCTTATGCCATTTTGGTGCCCATGCTGAGTTTTTCTCATAGGCTCGGGAGCCTTTTTAGATTTACCATGACTTTGAGAAGAAGCCTCATATCTTTCTTCCTCATCTATTTCTGGCCATCCCTGATAAGGCTCCCATCTTTATGTTCAAGTTGCATATGCATCTGTTATGATCCCACTTGCGCTAATGAGCCTGATGTCGGCTTCCACGCTTTTAGCTCGTTATATAAGCCTCCATCTCTGATCTCATTTCCCCTAAAACCTGTATCATTGTGCCTTCGCAATTTGACACCTTTTACCTGGAGGAGACACACCCTGAGTGTCCTTATCTTTCTCATGTTCTTTGCATTAGGCATAGCTTTGTTCCATGTGCTTGGAGCTAGTTTCGCATGTCCCTGACACTCGTCTCCTCCCATTATGAGCATTCTTCTGCCTTTACTTCGAGCTCGTTAAAAACAGTAAGTAGTTTACGAGCATTCTTCTACCTTTACTTCGAGCTTGTTAAAAACAGTAAGTAGGTTTCGAGCATTCTTCTTTTACTTCGAGCTTGTTAAAAACAGTAAGTAGGTTTCAAGCATTCTTCCTTTACTTCGAGCTCGTTAAAAATAGTAAGTAGGTTTTGAGCATTCTTTTGCCTTCACTTCGAGCTCGTTAAAAACAGTAAGTAGGTTACGAGCATTTCTTCCACCTTTCCTTCGAGATCATTAAAAACAGTAAGGAGGCTATGAGCATTTCTTTCATCTTCACTTCGAGCTCATTAAAAACAGTAAGGAAGTTGTGAGCATTTTCTGTATCTCCTTTGAGCTCGTTAAAAATAGTAAGGAGGTCATGAGTTTACTTTTCCATACTTGTTAAACCTTTACAGAAAAGATCCCTATGGAGTTCTTTTAAGCCCTTTTCAGACTCCTTAAATAGGAAAAGTTTGCCGAGCATAGTTGTCTTTCCGGGCTCGTTAAAATAACTGAACCGACATCCACTTAGGTATAGAATTACCCCTTTTCCGAGCCTTGGTGGATAATTTACGGAAAAGGTATACTCTAGGTATACTCTGGTATGTGCAAGAAGAGTTCTTCTTCCATTATTTTACACTTTTTCGGGGAAGGAGACTAACTTTACGAAAAAGGACCTTTGGAGTCGTCTTTAGGGCTTTCAGACTCTCGAAATGTGAAAACACCAAGCGAGCATTCACCTACTCGGGCTCGATGTGAAGTCCACGAGATGGTGTATAGAGGACTGTTTAAGTTTTTCAACTCTATAAGCAAGAAAACACCGTCGAGTACAAACCAATCCGGGCTCGATATAAAATCCACGGATAGGTGTATGGATTTTTCTTCTAGGTTTTTCAAACTCCTTAAATATGAAAATATCGTCGAGCATGCTTTAGTTCTTTGTCAAGCTCGTTAAAAAATGAAAAAGGAAAGGGAAGGGAAGAATGTTAAAATATCTTTCAATATGATGGCAGCAAATCAACTATCTCCTTGAACAAAGCACATGTTTTGAGTCTATCAAACAAGTTGGGTTCTAGTGTTGGCATTAGGATAAACCTGATCTCAGAGTTCTTACTCCTCCGTTTGGTTAGTCTTACAATCATATGGAGAATCTGTTAATGTCTCCTACATTCCAGATTTGCATCATGGTCTCTTTGTGTTCAAAGTTGCCTAAGTCACTCTTGTGTTGTGCTCACTGTTCAAGGATATAACCTGTGTCGGCCATTCTGCAGTTTCCTTGACCTCATGTGTCAGCCATTCCTTGGTGTCAGTATGTTTCATCATGTGTTTAATCCTACTCCAAATCAACTCATACCTGTTGAGAGCGGAATGTTTTGGATCTTCCTGGAGGTCGTTTAGGCCATTGGAAGGGATCCTAACCCGTGGAGAGAAATCGGTTTTGCTCCCTGGGGTTGAAATCGAAATTCCACAATTCATTGGGTGAACCACGAGCTAGGAGAACCAATGTGGACCCTGTTTCGTGAACACCTCTGTTGTAAATGTGTAACCCTGTCAATAGTCGTTTTGTTGTGAGAAGAAAGAGTATGTTGGGGTATGGGTGATGGGTAATCCATTATTCTGGCTTGGCTGAGATAAAAGGGTTATTGGGCAGTGGTTGAGCTGGAATGTTCCCTTTTCCTTGTGAGAATCATGCCCAGCTCGGGGGTGGCCTTCGGACGGACTCAGTATAAGCTGTCGAAGAGCCTACGGTTGGGTGGAACGTTGCAGCGACATAGCTAGTTGCTTGGGACTACTCTGTTAAAGATAAGTATTCTCGGGTGCCATCTTTCAATTATTTAATTGATGAATATCTTGAATGTATGGCGAATGTGTAAATGAAATTACTTCTACTGTGTGATGTAAATATTTATGCCTCTTCATATGTATGGAATGCTTACTTAATTGGTACATGGGGCTGGATGCCCGGTTTTAGCCTCACGATCCCCTCCATTGCACTGGTATGATGGGTGGGGACGTGACAGAATGGTATCAGAGCTGCTGGTTGCAACATTGGGCCTCTATGGGCCAAATCCAATTGCAATGGTTTAAGTGTGTTTGAAAATTTTGCTTAGAGTTTGTTTGAAATTTTTTTTGTTAAAGACTGTTTCGGAAAGAATTCCCGAATGTCTTCCGCAACTGCGGAAGCATTCGGCGAATCTTTCCGAAATTTCGGAAGCATTCTGCGAGTTTTTCCGAAATTGCGGAAGGATTCCGCGAGTTGTTCCGCAACGTGGAAAAATTCGGCGAATTCCTCCGAAAAAGATGGAAAAATTTTCTAAGTGTTTTCAAAATTTTTGTTTAAGGTTTGTTTCGGAAAGAATTCGGGAAAGTCTTCCGAAACTGCGGAAGGATTCCGCGAACGGCTCCGAAATTGCGGAATGATACAGTGAGTTGTTCTGCAACGCGGAAAAATTCGGTGAAATGCTCCGAAAAGCAGAAAATTTTCTAAGTGCCCGGCGTCGAAGGGAAATTTCGGAAGGAATTCTCTTCCGAAATTTCGGAAGGAAATCTCTTCCGAAATCGCGGAAGACTTGGGCGAATCATTCCGCAACTGCGGAAGACTTCGCCGAATCGTTCCGCAAGTGCGGAAGATTTCGGCGAATCGTTCCGTAATTGCGGAAGACTTCACCGAGTCGTTCCGCAACTGCGGAAACATTCAGCCAACCGGCCCGCAATTGCGGAGGGATATAGCCAACCGCCCCGCAACTGCGGGAGCATTCAGTGAACCGCACCGCAGAGGTGAGCGAAAAAAAAAAAAAAAAAAGAGTAAAGTGACAAAAACTCATTTTTTGGATAGGGGAAGCATCGGGGCTCGGAATGGGATGATTCCTGTGGGGCTCGGAGGCCATTGACGGAGGCCATGAAAGAACCAGTGAAGACCCCGGGCCCGTTACACTCCGATTTGACAGAAAATGGATAATAGTGACTTTTGAAGGACGGAGTCCCGAGGCTTGACGGAAGGTTGGTTTGAGCTGAAATTGATCAAGCGCAGTCATGAAGCAGGGACGATGTTAAGTTCAGAATCTTGGAGCCAAACTCCAAAGGATGTGGAGTCGGGGTGATCAAGAAGGCCAAAAAGCACTGTTCCGGGCCACTTTTTCGGGATTTTGAAAAGCTTGTGGGTAGTAAAAGTGACCCCTGATGTGGGAATCAGAAATTTTACTGAACTAGACATTTTATATTCTCATTAAGATGGACAGTTTCCGTTAGACGAAGATTTTCCAGAAATGCACTGTTTGGGAGATAGCCATTTTTGGCCCAAAATCGGGAATTTTGGAAAAATGTGAAAAGTAAGAAGTAGCAAAACCCAGAAATTCATAGAAAATGAACGGTGCATCGGAATTGAGATCCGTGAATTGCTGAGTGTTCCTTGTTATATGGACTAACTCCACCCGATAGAAAAGTTTTTGTGATTCCTCATAGATTTTCTTCCACAGGTGGCTAAAGTTGGCATTCTGGACCAAAATGCAACTATGTAAAATGTGCAAAATTGTAGTGAAAGTTGTCATTTTTGAAGGGATGCAGTTTCCACACCTGATGTCGGAATGAAGCATGAAAACAGGCATTGGAAAGCTTGTCCAGCAGGGAACGATGATACATGACCAGAGTTTGAATGAGGTCTACAGATATCATAATTATTTAGTGCAGAAGAGTGCCAACGGCTGTTTTTTCTTGACAAAGAAAATTTTGTTGTCAATGTGGGCAATTTCTACAATTGCAGGATATGGAAGAGAAATTCCATGATACGAGGAGGGATCGAAAAGGGAAGAATTCCTTAAACCCCTGTTTGTTATCATATTTATAATTATGAAATTGTCATATGGCATTAAAATGTTAAAATGTAAGGGATTACATAGATGTATATGCACTAAATGGCACCTTGACAAACATTGCATAGTGCATATGGAAATGCTTGCGTATAAATGGGATATTGCATATTGGTAGAATAATGAAGTCTGCAAATGCAATGAACCACTGACGGAGAATATTGTGGCTGATAATCATTATTGATGTTGATATTGGTTGTAGGACCAAAGATAACAAAGAGCATGGCTAAATGTGCTGAGGATGTTGTTGCATGAAGCCAACGACCTTATGCAGAAAGGATGGTGCAACAAATCTATGATCAAAAGTTGGTAAAAGGACCGAGCAGCTTTGGTAAGAGGCCAACTGATCGGGTAACATCATGCGATGTTAATGGTAACCATGAAGGTAATGATTATCAATGCCAAATTGCATGAATGTTGAAGAGGATTCGATAAGATCTCTTCAACTATGTTTGAGCTATGTTGAGATAGTTTGCATGTGATATTGAACACCGATTGGGACTGTTAACCTACCAAGCTTGGTGAGGTGTGGGTAAGTGAAGGAAATGATCCTTACACCCTATGACTGTTTAGAAGTCTCAATGCATTCATATGAATTTATATCATGTCGTGTGTATGTTGATTATGTACTTAATAACCAAAGCAAGTGAGGACTGGTGGCCCTGATTATGATAATGCAAGTTATATGAGGTAGTCATGTTTCGATAATAATATGCTTGAATGCATAGTACTCATGAAACAATGAAAGGTAGCATTGAGTAGATGTGCATTAAGAGATTCTATAAATCTTGTGATGCATTGTATAAATGCATAGGGATGATACACATGTCATTGCAAAATAAATAATGAACGAAATGATGAATTGATGATAATTCTAGGACCATTTCATGGGCTGTTATGAATGCAGAATAGTGAGTGCATGAAGAGCCAAATCATGATCGATGGGCTGCTTGAATGCTCTGTGGAAGGACAGAGTTGTATGAATGATATGATTGTGAAATAATGAGTATTGACGATTTATTTAAGTTGCATGAATAGTGTGACTATGTCATGAAATTCTATTGTGATAATGATGCATATATAGAAACGTATATACATTTCATTGCATTTCAAATGTTCAACAGCTGAAGGTGTTTGAATTATTGAGTATTCCAAGATCACTTCAGTGACTGTTATGGAAATGAATGATCATGTGCGTAGATACTCACAACGTGTTTGGCTGATTGAAGTTTCAGTTTCAGGTAGAAAAGTCTTGCGTATGGCAATGAGGGTAAGCCCATAGTAAAGACCGGGATCTACCATGTACAAAAGCCAAAGGTTATGAGAAGGAGGACATGCTGTAAGTGGATGCTTCCGTATGGCAGCGGGCATAAGACCATAACGGGCAGAATGGTGTCACTTACAGGAGCCAAACAATATGAGGATAACCTCATGGATAAGAAAACCAATTTCTATAATAGACAGAATTGTAAATTCATATTGAATTTAATTATTAATGTTATTGATTGGTTATAGAACAATCATATTTGAAGCTTATTGCTAAATGTTGCTGACTGTTTGGCTATGCGATAAAGTGTGACAAGATGACACATTGCAAGAAGATCATATGTGATGGCCTGCAGAAGCCAAACTAGATGGGAAGGATCCCATGCTTTGGAAATGGGTTTCGGGTGAAACGCCATTGTAAATATTGATAATGTCTCAGACAAACTGCATGTTGGTAAAGCATGTGAGTGAGACAGTAAATTATGCCAAGAAGGCATGTGTGGGTTATGGCACGTGAAAGGATTGGGGTGGCAAACCGAAGGACTGTTGACTCAGAGAAGGGAGCCCCATTCTTCACAAATGCAGAAAATATACATCTGTGAAGCGAATGAGTATTCCGTAACCCTAACTAAGAATATACGTGTCTGGTTATTAGATTTAATATGCAGAGCATGCTCCATCTTATTTATATCATTGCAGACTGCTTGATTATGATTAGGGCCTACATGGCGCACATCGGAGAGGGGGTGCACACCTTTTCTGGTGCTGGGTCATGATAGGGTTTTCAATATTGACTACATCCTAAGGGAATGGACGCATTCCTGGTGTTTCAATACTTCATAGTGAATGATATGAAATATGATTACAGTTTTTGGGCAACAATACTGATGAGCCTGCTTATCCTTCTTGTGCTAACAGCTTACACAAATGCAACTTGGTGTTGCACGAAAGAGGCAAAGTGAAGAAGGGTGCTCAAGAGGACTGTATGGGCAGTGGTAACCTTTCTACGCTCACACTAAAGGACACTAGAAGGGATGGATAGGCCCAGGGAGCTGTGTTGCAGAAAAGGGGTATCATCCTTGTGTAGTGTGAGTGGGTATTGTGGGGCCATGCTAGCCTGCAGTCAAGTGAGTCACCTATGGAGTCCTGGAGGGAACCACTGGTTGCACAAGAGAAGGAGCCACGTAATCATATTATGCTGTTCATATTGCCTGATAAACCCAGTCGATGTACTGGCTTGGCAATGGTAGTTGTATGCCTGATAAACCCAGTCGGTGTATTGGCTTGGCATGTTGTTAAATTAATGCCTGACAAACCCAGTCAGTGTACTGGCTTGGCATTGGTTACTTGCATGTTGTGGAGGTATTGGTGAAAAGATGTTATTTCCTGACAAACGCAGTTGGAGAACTGGATTGGAAATGGTTATTGTATGCTTGATAAACCCAGTCGGTGTACTGGCTTAGCATACTGGTTTTGAAATGCTTGATAAACCCAGTCGGCGTACTGGCTTAGCATACTGGTTTTGAAATGCTTGATAAACCCAGTCGGCGTACTGGCTTAGCATACTGGTTTTGAAATGCTTGATAAACCCAGTCGGCGTACTGGCTTAGCATACTGGTTTTGAAATGCTTGATAAACCCAGTCGGCGTACTGGCTTAGCATACTGGTTTTGAAATGCTTGACAAACCCAGTCAGCGTACTAGCTTAGCATACTGATTTTTGGAATGCCTGATAAACCCAGTCGGCGCACTGGCTTGGCATTGCCTATTCGGATGATGTTGTGGAGAAGCATGTGTGCTGGCCAAGCATCCACCCCACAGGTGATCCAAGGCTTGTAAAGCAGAGAAGGAAACCTGTGGAGTAGCGAGGAAACGCAAAATACAGATAAGTATTCATTTTCATTTAATTCTTGTTGGAATAATGAAGATTTCAGGAACGAATCTTATTGCAACCAAACTAATACATTGATGTTTCTTTGTTGGAAACCTTGGCCATTACAGGAAACAAGGACCCTGAAAGAGCTATAAATGCTTAGTAAAGCCAGAGAGTAACTGGTTGGAGCCATAAATTCTTGGTAAATCCAGAGAGTAACTGGTTGGACGCTATGAAATTATTGGCAAATTCAGAGAATAGTTGGTGGGAACATTAACCACTCGATGTTGTGGAGCATCCGGCGTGCTGGCCAAACATTCCCTTAAACAATTGATAGAACCAGTCAGCATACTGGCCTGGCATTGCCTGTTCGAATGGTCGTGAAGTAGCCTGCGTGCTGGCCCAACATTCATTGTGGTATCCACGGGAAATCCAGTGCTTGGAAAGCGAAAAAGGATCCTGTGGGATAAAGTGAAGACATCCAATAAAGGTATTGCTGGAAGCAAAGACTATGAAAGCACCCGGAGGATGCATGTGGACATATGAATGTCCTAAAAGAGCTCAATGTGAGCAGTAATGAAAGATGGTGCTAGTGGAACTGTGTGGGTCCTAGCAGCCAAAGGTTCTGTAAGCAACCATGGGGAAGGGTTCCCTAGTTGACATCTACTCGACAGACCTTAGACACTAAAGTGTCATAGCCGAGAAAGGGCAAGTCAAGCATTCACATTGAAGTGAAAGAGGCCAAGGAGCATAGAACCACCAATGATGGTGTGGCTCCGGATTGGAACAAGACTAAGAGGGGGAAAACTCTTACTCTTCTCTTTCTTTGACTGATGCATCTTAGAAACAAAGGATTGTTGAGTGCATGTCATAAATGAAACCAAATTGTGTTTCGTTGCTTGAAATGAATTGAGAATGCTGAAATAGTTATTTTCTTGTGAAAGGATGAACGTGAGTGAGTTCATGTGTGTGTGGGAAAGCATGAAATGTGTGGAAGTCTCATGGGTAAATCATGGACGTTCTAAGTCAATTAGGAAAATAATTGACTAATTTTATTATTGTGTTATGCTTGTCCTAACAGGAATTGCCATGATAAGCCTCACAGATAGTTGCTGGGACAACAAGAAAGATGGCATCCATGAAAATTCCAGACTTGTAGATCAGCTGGAAGATAAACAAATGGAAGGGATTGCTCTGGAGCAATGCCCACTTGTGGAGCTGGAATACCAAAGCTAGCAGGAGCAACTGGTGGAAGCCAAAGGACTTGATCGTGAAAGGTCAAGGAGAGGGGACGAATTGCAGGACAGACCTGCCACCATCTGTGAACTATGAATCATGTATAAAGTGGGTATTTAGTCCGAAGTGTTGAAACACCGAGGACGGTGTTATTCCAAGGGGAGGGGAATGTAACGTCCCCAGTTTGGCCCCATGGCATTAACATTATAAACGATGTAATATTGTTAGGAAATCATGGTGAGGAGCTCAAGGCCAAGGCCCCGCCATCGATTTCGTGATGCATATGGGTTGCGTGCTAGCAATGCACAGTGGAAATTCAAATAGCATGTAATATGCATTTTAATAAAAAAATACCCACAACTAGCTATGCAATGCAACAAAGAGATGGGGGCATGATTTCACAAGGAATTGGGAGGGAAAACATTCAAAACCTTAGCTACCCATGTTGACTTTTGTACCCAACCATTGAATTCTCCCAAGAGTTGGTTGGGGAAATTAATGCCTTGGGAATGGGGAGGTATGGCTGTCCAAAATCGGGTATGGGCAAGCCACCCTCCATGGAAAAACGTGTTGGCCTCTTGGGGAAAGAATAGAGCCACGAAATGGCTGCCTAAGCCATTATTCAGCATGGCCTTGCTCTCTCACGCAGCTCTAGCTTCCTGGGCATTTTCCTCCCTCGTTTTTCTGTGTTTCCCTTCATCCTTTAGCTGGGAAGGGGCGTTTTTGTGCTGGTTACCAGTGGGGAAAGAGAGCAGAATGTTTTGGATCTTCCTGGAGGTCGTTTAGGCCATTGGAAGGGATCCTAACCCGTGGAGAGAAATCGGTTTTGCTCCCTGGGGTTGAAATCGAAATTCCACAGTTCATTGGGTGAACCACGAGCTAGGAGAACCAATGTGGACCCTGTTTCGTGAACACCTCTGTTGTAAATGTGTAACCCTGTCAATAGTCGTTTTGTTGTGAGAAGAAAGAGTATGTTGGGGTATGGGTGATGGGTAATCCATTATTCTGGCTTGGCTGAGATAAAAGGGTTATTGGGCAGTGGTTGAGCTGGAATGTTCCCTTTTCCTTGTGAGAATCATGCCCAGCTCGGGGGTGGCCTTCGGACGGACTCAGTATAAGCTGTCGAAGAGCCTACGGTTGGGTGGAACGTTGCAGCGACATAGCTAGTTGCTTGGGACTACTCTGTTAAAGATAAGTATTCTCGGGTGCCATCTTTCAATTATTTAATTGATGAATATCTTGAATGTATGGCGAATGTGTAAATGAAATTACTTCTGCTGTGTGATGTAAATATTTATGCCTCTTCATATGTATGGAATGCTTACTTAATTGGTACATGGGGCTGGATGCCCGGTTTTAGCCTCACGATCCCCTCCATTGCACTGGTATGATGGGTGGGGACGTGACAGGGACCAAGCCTATAACAAAGTTATGCTGGAGGAATGGAGACCCTCATTCCCTCTCTTGTGCCTCAGTTTTGATAAACCCTAGCATAGTCGATTAGAGGCTGGGATCCTTGGAGAACGGAAGTAGGAGACCTTGAATCTAGGTTTCGTGAAGTGCCAAGCTTGAAAGAAGGTATAACTTTATGTACTTGCTTTCATTCATTAATAAAGATTAGACGTTCTTCTCTTTCCAAATATGACCTATTTCATGTGTGTCTCTGATTTGATTACAATTTGTTTATAATCTGATGTCTTCTTCTATTATGAATATCAATCTTATATATGTAGTCAAATGTGTTTGAGAAATGTATCAAGTTGCTTTGCAGGTCTAGACATTGTGGCACTGGATAAGCATTGAAGAGGATCAACCTTTTGAATAAGGTGCATACATCTCTAAACCCTAATCTCTTCACTTGTTGTTGTACTTGCAGAATGCTTGTAAGTCTATCTTTATCATTGTAAGTTGGTAGTTTCTCCCCTGAACTATAGGTGCATTTTCCCCACAACAATCATGCAATTTAACTTGCTTTGTAGGAAAGATCGTATACCATCACCTACAAAAGAAGGACTACAACATTTGTTCCAGCAACAAACATATCTATTGAAGATATTGAAGTTCCCAAGATCCTGGATGAAGCAATGGAAGAATACCATGATCCGTCGATCATGAAGAAAGATGTTTGGGATGTGGTCCCAAGACCAGATGGGAAGTTTGTTGTGACTTCCAAAGATCAAGCATGATGCAGATGGAAGCATAGAGAAATACAAAGCTAGATTTGTAGCTCGTGGCTTCTCCCAGAAAAAGGGAATAGACTATGAAGATACGTTTGTTCCTGTAGCCAGATACACTTCCATCAGAACAGTACTTGCTCTGGCTGCTATGATGAAATGGAAGATACACCAGATGGATGTCAAGATAGCTTTCTTGAATGGTGTAGTCGAAGAAGAAGTGTATGTGGAGAAGCCACTTGGTTTTGAAACACATGACAGGGATTCATATGTGTGCAGGTTGAAGAAATCCTTGTATGGATTGAAGCAATCTCCTAGGACTTGGTATGGTAGGATGGACAGTTTTCTATCCAGTTTAGGCTTTACCAAGTGTAAAGCAGATTCCAACCATTACTACAAGGTTGAGGAAGGAAATCCTGTGATACTACTATATGTGGATGACCTGTTTGTTATAGGAGAGGATGGGTTGATTGTTGACACCAAGAGGAATTTTGCAGCCGAGTTCGAGATGAAGGACTTGGGGATGGTGCACTATTTTTTAGGCATGGAGGTGTGGCAGAGTGCAGATGGGATCTTCCTTGGACAAGGGAAGTATGCAGTAGAGATCCTGAAGAGGTTCAGGATGATGGACTGCAAGGCCGTGGCCACACCTATGGCATCGAACCTGAAGCTTCTATGTGATGCTTCATCTGAGCCATTTGATGTCACTATGTATCGTTAGATGATTGGGTACTTGATGTACCAGACGAATACAAGACCAGATATTTGCTTTGCGGTGAACACATTGAGCAAGTTCCTGACGGATCCAAGAGGTGTTCACCTGGTTGCTGTAAAGCATATTCTGAGGTACCTGAAGGGTAGAGTTGATTATGGGCTCAAGTATGATGCGAATCAAAAGTTTAACCTAGAGGGTTATGTTGATTCAGATTGGGCAGGCAGTGCTACAGATAGGAAGAGCACTTCTAGGTGTTGCTTCAGTATGGGATCAGGTGTGATCTCTTGGTTTAGCAGGAAGCAATCCTGTGTAGCACTAAGTATAGCTGAAGCAGAGTATGTTGCAGCTTGTTCGACTAGTTGTGAGGCAGTATGGCTTAGGAATCTACTGTCTGAGTTATTTGATCTCCCATTGGAGTCTACTGGTATCTTTTGTGACAACCAGAGCTGTGTGAAGCTGTCTGAGAACTCGGTGTTCCACGACAGGTCGAAGCACATAGAGATCAAATATCACTATATCAGGGATATGGTGCAGAGAGGATCAGTGAAGCTCCTGTATGTTGTGACAGATGAGCAAATTGCAGATGTGTTGATGAAACCACTAGCCAGAGTGAAGTTTGAGTACTTCAGAGGTAGGCTTGGTGTTCTTTAGATTTAAGATACTTCGAGGAAGAAGTGATGGGACACATTTGCAAGAGCCATTCCAAGCATGGTGAGAGGAGGATCCTTCCCATCGTTGTGGATGTAAGCACTTTGTGATGAGCATCAGGACGATGCTCTAGTTACTACTTGGTATGATCAGTTGGATCATGTATATGTATATGCATCATGTTGGATGCTTGTTATGATCAGATGGATCATGTATTTGTATATGTATCAAGTAGATACTTGGTATGCATGAGGTGGATGCATTATATGATCAGGATAATCATGGATGATGAGCTTCATAATGTTGCTCCAGATGACATGCATTAGGACGATGCAATGACGATGATCAGGATGATCATGTGTGATGAGTGTCAGGATGATACTCTGGATGATATGCATCAGGACGATGCTATGATGATGATCAGGATGATCATAAGAGATTATATGTATCAGGTGGATACATTACATAATCAGTTGGATTATGTGTGATGAGTTCTGAAGACACAAATGCACATGAGCTTTTCGGACATGGTTGTATATGTGTTCTCCCATGGTCGCGATGTAATTGATTGGCTTTTTCGACATGGTGGTAGATGTGTTCTCCCATTGTCATGATGTAATTGCCAGAGCCATTCTCACATGGTTGTAGATGTGTTCTCCCATGGTGCAGATATAAGGGCTGGGGCCATTCGAGCATGGTTGTAGATGTGTTCTCCCATGGCTGCGATATAAGTGATGGGCCATTCGAGCAGGGTTGTAGATGTGTTCTCCCATGGTTGCGATATAAGTGTTGGGGCCATTCGAGCATGGTTATAGATGTGTTCTCCCATGGCTGCGATATAAGTGTTGTGCCATTCTCGCATGGTTTTAGATGTGTTCTCCCATGGCGTAGATATAAGTGTTGAGCCTTTCACGAATGGTTGAAGTGTGTCTTCCCATGCCGGTGAGTGTAAGTGTTGTGTATGTGCATCTGGGTTGTACTTTGTGAACGATGTTATGATCAGTATGATCATGAGTATCAGGATGATACTCTATGGCCATGGACAAGTTGTGCAGTGGCATGTAAAAAGGTCCTGGGAGATCCGATAGGTTGAGTTGTGTTCTCGTAATCAGTCCTGGGATGCTCTTTTGAGGTTTTGTTGACTCACGTAATAAGTCCTGAGGATTCCACAGTATGGCCAGTGATGATGAAGAACTGCAGGTAGTGGGCCTACATCCAGTATGAAAAAGGACTGGCTATGTAGAACTTCCTATGACGAGTAGATCAGAGATTGATTGAGATAGCAGCAATAGTGACGATGACGATGATCCAGTGATGATGATCCAGAGAACAATACTTGTGCTAGAATACCTGTGTTGAGAAATACCTTCCTAGTTAAGAGGGAGTGTTGATGTAATTGTAACTTTAGAATGTATTTCACCTATGTATATTGTATTCCTATAGAGATGTTATTATTCCTCTATACGGAAGTGTTTGTATTCCTATAGAGATGTTATTATTCCTCTATACGGAAGTGTCATCATTTATATTGTAAGTGTCGTAACTTATACTTGATGGGTTATTAGACCACCTTGTTGGGGTCGGCCCTGTATAATTCATGTGGGTTAAAGGGTTATTAGACCACCCTATTGGGGGTCAGCCCTGTCAGCATTATGTTATGTGGTTAAGTTAAGGCCGACCTAGTAAAGGTTATTAGGCAAGTCAAGTCAAGTATAAATAGAGTGCGGGAGGCACTCTATTTCATCATTCACTTTCTTACTCACACACTCATTGGAGAGTGGCGCACTAGTGGAGGAGGAGAAGCTGCTGCTAGGAGGACTATCTCTTGTACTTTGGTTGTATCATTGCTCTATCTATCTCTGAGAAAGTTGCGGGGTTTTTCACCTTCTTGGTTTTCCCCGGTGAAACTTTGTGTCTCTTGTGTGCTTACATTATTGTGTCCATGATTGATATGTTGTAGATATGTCGTAGATATGCTGTACAGGTTATTCTCTCAGTTAAGATCCTAGATCAAATTGAAATTTCTGAAAAACTAACATAGTACATGAAGAATTCCATTCGAAGTGGTTAGGTAGTCTTTAACATTAGGTGCTTTAAATTTGGAGACAACATATTATTTACTTGTCGGTGGAGAGTACCCAAATAAAGCTTCAAAAGGAGTCATTTTTACTAACATAAGATAAATGGTGTTGTATCACCATTCAGCCAGATGTAATGTAATGCCTTGGTGGTAAGCCCTGAACATGTGTCTTGATGTTATTAGTTATTATGGTGGCACTAGCTGCTTGGAGATTAATATTTGGACATTATTATTAGGTTATTATTATTTGCTTTAATTAAATAAATAGCTCAACATGGACAAATAACTTGGATGGGTGGTCATTGACTCCACATGTGAGGGGCTTGGGGTTGGGAGTTGTTTATCTCCCTAATAGTACTCTATGTTTCATTTTTTTTTTATGTTATTGGACTATGGAGGTCCTAGTACACCTAATTAATGCTTTGCATGCAGTAATGTGCCTCACTTGAGAGAATATTCCTATCTTGGTGTTAGTGGGAACCACTCTCTCATCACTCATGTCTTATGCGCCCTACTTGACTATTTTTGTCAACCGTGCACTTGATTTTGTAATTCCAACTCTAATTGGAGTGATTTTCCCAGTTAATTCAATTTATTCCCTAGTAATGCCAGTGAACTAGAGTGACTGTCAGTTAGTTAGAGTCGATTTGGTGAATTCGGGTACCACTCTTGGAATTCGAGTTGTCTCTAGTAACTCCAGTTCTTCAGAGTAAATTTTGATGAATTTGAGTCGGTCTAGGTGGATTCGAGTTGCTCTCTTGAGAATTCAATGGTTATCCAGTGATTTGGGAAAAACCCTCAGTGAATTAGAGTTGCTTGCCAATGAACCTAAGCTAGCCTCTGCCGATGAATTCGAATTGCTATGAAGGGATTTGAACTGGATTTCATTCATTCATTCTTGGTTTTGGAGAGTGGCTCTCTAATGAATTCAAATGCCTATGGATGGATTTGAATTGTTCTTTTTGCACATAGTTGTCATACTTTTTTGTTTGTAGGAAAACTTAAAGAACGATGAGGGTGATTAAACAAGGATCTATTCTAGTGAGAAGACTGGTGAGATTTGCTATTGAACACAGAAATAACTCAAGAAAATTATTTGTCTTTATCTTGATCCTGCACATAAATCCTGATGGTGAATGGTGACATTCTGGGGGACCTGGGTGGCGAAGGGATTTTCGTTGCACCAGGTAGTAAGGTGGAGGAGAAAGTAAGTGGTGAGGGATTGTGTTAGTTTCCTCAAGTTGTGGCCTAGATATTGCTGTTAGGATCTTATTTTTAGAGTTCCCTAGTGTGTGTATCCATGGCCTCAACTCAGGGGTGACCTGTTCAAGTATTTGACTTGAATATGTCTAAGGATGGGTGGAACGTTGTCTTGTTGAAGCTGGTTGCACCTTTCAGAGATAAGTATTTATTTGGAAAATATTTATTGTATTTTTATGTTGCATATGTTCCCATGGTGGTTGGGTTTATCTATGATATTTTATGTTGCATATTTTATTATATTATTATGTTATATGGCTGAATTAATAGTGTTAAATTGGCAATTCATAGAGCAGATTTTGTTAAATTGGCAATTCGTAGAGCAGATGTTTTTATGTGGCAGCTAGTAGATGTTATTTGGTTTATGTTTTGTGGAAGCCAATCGATCTGGTGGTTATGTTAATATATGGTTGTATATGATGGCTTTCGTATATGATATATTATGGGTTTAATGGTTGTCGATTAATGTTGTAAATATGGTTGTGGATTAATGTTGTTTTCTTATTGTCATAAGGTTGAATTTTATTAACATATGTAGATATGAATTTATAAATGGTTAAAAATGGTGATAGGAGGCTGCCCATATATGTGATGATGATATTAAATTTACATGTGAAAGGGTTATTTAGACCTAGTTGCATTCATGTTACAATTACCTTGCATCTCATGTACATTAGGGGAAAAGTTTGCATCAGAGGCATCATCTTCCTTTGATGGCTGATTGTTTTAATTTATTTAGCATCTTGGCATCTTCGCCTAGCATTAATTAAACCTCATTCTATTTTGCATTCACTCGAATCATCCATTTCTCGTTAGAATCTCGGTGTATCTGACCTCGGTGGTGCGACTTGGGGTGTCGATACATTATAAAGTGGTATCAGAGCCTAGGTTTCAACTCTACGGTTGTTGGGTCTTCTACGTAATTGTAACTATGTGTTTATGCATTTAGATCTTATATATATTGGACAGTTTCATATAAGTTTTCCTTTCCTATTGCATTAAAGTGCATAAAGTGTTTCATGTGATCTTTGTTAAGAAATTATTTTTGTGATCTCTGCTAGAAAAGTATCTTTGTGATCTTTGCTAGAAAAGTATCTTGTGATCAGAGTATCTTTGTGATATTTTTTAGAAAAGTATCCTTGTGATATTTATCTTTTTGATATTCGTTAGAAAAGTATCTTTGTGATATGAATGCCTTTATGATATTGTTGAAAGTATCTCTTTTGAAAAAGTATCTTTGTTGGAAGAGTATCCTTGTGGTATTTTCTTATATCTTTGTTGGAAAGCATCTTGGTGATAGTTCATGCATATTTGTTGGAAGATATCTTATCTGTAAAAGTATCTAATGCATTTCATGTACCCTTCATGCATTTCATGTATCTTAGAGTATGTGTATAATGTATGATTGAATTGATTAGAATGTGTTTCAGGTAGATGCATTTCAAGTGTTTTGATCCATGTACCTTTGATGTATCTCATGTGATTAATTAGAATTTATTTCATGTATCTTGTGTTTTGGAGATGCATTTTATGTATCTTGTTGAATAGTATATATGTGTGTGTGTGCTACTAACCATGTGTTTGTTGCAATGTGAAGAAATTATCTTTGTTGAAGAATATCTTTATATCATGTATCATATATTTTTACACCTGATGTTAATCATATGAGTGATTGAAATATGATTTTAAGATGGATGTATCTTTGTTGAAGGTTTGAAGGCCTTGTAAAGAGGGTTGAAGACCCTATGATGGGGATTGAAGATTGACCCTTGCTTCCTTGAGTCCACTCTACTAGTCTCAGTTCTCGCACAAGAATCCAGGAAATCGGATGGTGATAGGAGTCGCATCCCATAGGAAGTGGAGACAGACAGAAAAGTAGGTGGTAGTGGGAAGTATTGTGGTTTCTCGTAAGAGGAGTTCCGAGAAGGAATATTGGAGAACTGAAAGATGTTATTCTTTTGAGAAATTTTGTACAGCCATGTAAGTAAGTGTGCATCAAGGACGATGCATTGTTTTAAGGGGGTTGAAGGGGATGTAATGCCCTGATGGTAATCCCCAGACATGTGTGTTGATTTTGTTAGTTATTATGGTGGCACTAGGTGCCTAGAAATTATTATTATTTTATTATTATTTACTTTAATTAAATAAATATCTCAACATGGACAACTAACGTGGTTGGGGGTCATGGATTCCACATGTGAGGGGGTTGGTGTTGGGAGTTGTTTCTCTCCCTAATAGTACTCTATGTTTCCTATTTTTAATTTTATCGGACTATGGAGGTCCTAGTACACCTAATCAATGCTTTGCATGCAGTAATGTTCCTTCACTTGAGAGAATATTCCTATCTTGGTGTTAGTGGGACCCACTCTCTCATCACTCGTGTCTTATATGCCCTACTTGACATCAATCTTCATCTACATTCAAGGAAAAGTTTGCATCATAAGCACTATATCCCTTTAATGGCCAATTGTTTTATTTTATTTGGCATGTTGTCCTAGCATTAATTAAACCTTATTTCGTTGTGCATTTACTTGAATCATCCCTTTCCCGATAGAATCACGATGTATCTGACACCGATAGTGTGACTTGGGGTGTTGGTACATTACATGTAACCAATTGTACCATTGAGTCTAATGATCATTCGAAAAAATTCTCAAGTAACCTTCAGGGAATTTATTCACCATTTATGTATGTCCATCCATCTAGGGATGGGAAGAAGTGCTCATTTTTAAGGTTGTCCCAACCTGCAAAAACAATTCTTTCCAGAAATTACTTGTAAAAATTTGGGATCCTATCGTAGACAATGACATTGGGAAAGCCATGAAGTCTAAATATATTCTTCACATAACTATCAATGATTTGAATAGCTTTAGCTTTTGAATATATTCTAGTAAAATGGGCATATTTGGTTAACCTATCTACAATTACAAATATATTATCCTTTCACTCTGAAGTAGGAATACCTATGATAAAGTCCATAGACACTTCAGACCATTTGTATCTAGAATATGAAGAGGTTGAAGGAGACTAGGAGGAGAAACTGATTCAAACTTTTGTCACTGACAAGTGTCACATTCTGCTACATATTTTTGGATATCAACTCTCATCCCTTTCCAAAAGAAATACTGACATATGTTGTAGTATGTTTTGAAAAAACTCACCTGACCTGTAATTGGGGAATCATGATTCTCTTTTAAAATTTGGATTTTGAATTTAGAAACATTGGGAAAATATATTCTTCCTTTGTACCATAGTATGTCATTCACCCAAGAGAATTTTGAGTTTCCTGCCTTGTTGCTTTCTACTTGTTACACAGAAATCATCCACCCTGTGAGCATCAGCATTCTTTGGCCTGTAGGATCCATTTCAGTGACTCAGATCCATTTTTATCCTTCAGTGATACCAGTCTGCCCTATCTTTATTCCTACCCACCTGTTGCATCATTATAGCAGGCGTACCCATGAGTTGCATCCCTATAGCCTGCGGGTAGCATGTAATATGGTAAAAACCACTATTTTATCACTTTTTACTCCCAAAAAGCGGTCATTGGGTGACCTTTGGCTCTCCATCTACCCAGTAACGTCTCAATGTGTCCTTTCACCTACCTTTGAGAGGACTATATATTGAGCACATATGGCTTATGGATGGGAGGAAGAGGAGAATCGTAAGAGAACTCTAGTGGATTTTTGCCCTATCTTGAGTCTGCACTCATTGATCCTTGTAGTAGTGAACCCCTTATGTTCACCTTCCAAACTCCTTCTAGTTTGAGTTTGCCATTCATGGAGGATTGAAGTGGTGGAGGCACAAGTGATTGATCTAGATCTTGGTTCAGATTGGTTGTTGGCAAGAGGTCATATCACTTTGAACTTCTTCTTGTTCATTAATAGAAATACTCATATTCTCGTCCATTCATGGTGTGAATGTCATTTATTATACATTGGGTTACATTTGCTTGTGATATTATGGACCATGGTTATTGATAGTGTTAATGTCAATTATATATTATATGTACTTGTTGGATATTGGCTGTCAAGACTAATTTGCATATTACAAGTGCGTGGATTGAAAGCTCCAACGGGGATCTACATCAAACGTTGGATCGAGGTTGGTTACATTTCTCCATTATCTTAATATTGTCATTTATAATAGCATTGATTTGAGAATTGAGTAGATTTCTGGTAGTCATCTGTCTGTTGTGGTATTCCCAGCCATAGTGAGTTTTCTCCAATACAGAAATGGCGACTCCGCTAGGGAAAACATCCATGTTTGGGAAATTTTTTGAGCATTAGTCCATAATTAGAGTTGTTGTTTATCAAAGCTCTGTGTCACTGATTGGCCATTCATATACACCATAGAAAACTTGCTTTTTCTGAGCCTCTGGACTCTTTATTTTCCCATTTGCCTTTCCTCACCCGCGGGCTAACGTAGTTCTGCCCGTGTATACCCGCCTCTGTTTACTCTACTGTTCACGGGTACCCACAAGATTTCCTTCGACAGTGGCATGTAACTCCGGATTTTGTTGGTTTATGGCTATTGGTTGTTGCTGGGTGAGTTTGGTTGGTTCCTGAGTCTTTGTTGGCCTCTTTCTTGACTATTTCATGCCTTGGTTGTGACCAGATCTCTTCGTTTCTCTTGGTTGAGCCTTCTTGGTTTTTTACCAATCTTTGGTTTTAGCCTCTTGGTTTCTTCCTTTTGAGCTCATTCCTTTGGCTGAGTCTTGTTGTTTAGGATCTGCTGGGTTGTCTTAGTGATCTTCTCGGCACTTCAGTGACTGAATAGTAGGATTTTGCTTGCATTTTTTCATTCCATTTATATTGAAAAATAACAAAAATATACATTTAGTTTTTTGCATTTTCCTTCTTGTTTATAAGTGAAAATACAAAAATATTTTATTTCCATGTACTACATCTTGCATTGAGTGCCTGTTGCTTCCATTTTAGGTTCTGCTTGTGCATCGAAAAGATAAAATACTGCATCTTTATTTTAGAATTGTTGGTTGATTTTGCATATTAGTGACATTGTTTTATTGGATAGATGAGTTTAGGATTAGACGATGTTGCATACTATTGAGTCTACACATCACCAGTTTCACGGTCATATCCCTTGAGTAATCACAGCCACTAAAATTAACGCTTAATCATAAAATTGATTAGACTGATTTTATTTATAGGGTACACCAACTAGCATAGGTTTAGAGTCTTGGAATAGATCATTGTGAGTTAACAATCCAAGACTACTAGACGAAACATTAGGTGTCTGACCAGGGAGTGGAGGAATCCATGGTATAGATCGTTGTTTTCAGGAAGCTCTACTCAATCCAGAGTTAAGCACGAGGTCACGGGAGCTTGGTTGAGGAGATATCCCTCTGATACCTGCTGAACGTGGGAGATATATCCAGGATTTGTTCGTATCTGTGGGTACTGGAGGTTCGTCCTCTTGTGCTTCGGGCTTAGATATCCTTCCCATACGATGGGTCCCACCTATGACTGTCCCCCTGAGCATTAGTTATATTGCGGTGAACATAGTTGCCTTACCTAGGTACCGCACAGGGTACTTGCAGTGGTTATGTTGTTGTGTCCTGAGTCAGATAGGGATTGGATAGCACAGTTGTGTTCGTGCAGTGGACTTGACCCTGTCGACACAGTGAATCCTCTATAACTGATTCTATTACCTTAGGCTATAGTTTAGGAGTATCAAGCCTCTCCTAGGCAAGACATACCGTCTCTAGTGTCGGGAGCTCATTTAGCCACTCTGTTTGTCTGCTCTTCGATGTAGTTTCTCTAGGTGTGTGCTTTTGATTTACTGTTTTTGATCAATAGTTGGCCTTTAGGGGATGTTGTGTCTCTCTCCGGAGATATCGTGGCGCGAAGCCCTACTCTCCGTCGGTCCTGTCATTTGGATGGTTTAAAGCCACTCAAAGTTACACACCGTATTGCTAGAGGACGTCGGAGGGCTCCCTCTGAGTCTTTAGATTCTTATGTGAATTACGTCGAAGACTACATGGCTGCACATCCCAATATTGGGAAAGATCCTTCTACTCCTTCGGGTAGAGTTGAACATACTTCCGATCCCCATACTCCTCGTGAGGATTGGGGAGGTGATCCACCTGACACTCAACCTGGTTCTATTTGGCCTAATCCACTTTACCAGGATCTGTTTGATCCTTCAAATCCGGATAATTATCTTTACGGGATGCCCGACTTACCCAAGGAGGAAGAACAGGACTAGCCTTTCGTTCCTTCGTTTCCACGTGATTATAGATACGGGAAGCCTGAGACTCATGATGACACTAGCCCTATGATCAACCCCACCGCACTCTCTTTTGGTATGCCTAGTCATAGTACTGTCAAACCTTCCACTACGGTGGGTACTCGCGCTGGCACTAGTCAAAGTGTTAGCCATACTATACCCACCGGGGGCACTACCCTCGCTGGGGGCACTACATTGTCCACCCACACACATAGTATGGGGACTGGTCAGATTCCTAACCATGCTAATGTTGGAACACGACCACCTCTTAGGAATACCCAACCTAATCGGAATGTTGTTCAGAATACGACTCACCATCCACCACCTAATACACATGCCGCTACTCGTTAACCCAGGACTACTTTTACGAATGATATCGTTCCTCCCAACCACGGGGTTGGACATATACCGCATACTTTTGCGTCCACTGCCACTGCTAGTAATGCTAATGTAGGGGGTGGGAATATTTCCTATCCACATGGACATCATACCACCAACTTTGCTACTAATCACATTAATGTTGGGGTTGGGCATACTTCTCATGCTTTTGGTCACCACACGACTGCTCAAGCTAATCCTAATACTAGGGGTGGGAACATACCATACCATTACGGTCACTACAACACGGTTCCCACTATGAATAGTACATACATGCCCCATACTCATGGTGGCAACCCTTACTACAACACAGTCGGTGCTGGCCACCAGTATCACCCACCACCCTAATATGGTGCTCAAAACACGCATATACCTGCCTACTCTCAAATGGGTCAAGTAGGAGGAGGTTATCAATCTTATGGCCATGGGAAAGCTTATGGTCTGTCAGGTCCTTCTTATTAGCAATTTAATCCTCATGGTCAAGCTTTTGGTCCATCTTATAATACAATTCCGTTTAACCAACCTTTTATGGGAGCTTATAATCCACCTTTCCAGCCGTAGCTCCCGTTCTTTGCACGCTTGAATCTCTCAGATCTTTCGAAGCTCACGAATGATCTAGTGTGTCACAACCCTACTTGGCCCCTGCTCCCTACCAAGCTCCCTTTGGACATTTCGAAGTTTGAGGGGAAAGGTGGTGAGGACCCAGGAGATCATGTCACGACGTTTCACCTTTGGTGCTCCTCCAACTCTTTGAATCATGATTCCATTCGTTTACGACTATTTCAATGCACCCTCATGGGGGCAACCACGAAGTGGTATGTGGAGTTGCCTGGAAACACCTATAGGGGATTCAACGAGATTGGTTTGGTTTTCTTAGACCATTTCCAGTTGTCGGTTCGTTATGATACTGGTATTGAGATATTGTCCACCTTCCATTAGAATAAGGCCACACATATTTCTGACCATGTTCAAGAGTGGCATCGGTGGAAGAGATTAGTGAAAGCCAACATTCCTCTAAAGTTCCTGTTGGAATGGTTCCTTAAGTCTTTACTCCCATACATTGCTAAGGATGTTTCGATGTCCGGCATTGTGACTGAGGAACAAGCTATCTTGAAAGTCCAGCAGTTAGATCTACTTTATTCTCATTCTGGCATTTTGTATGGCATTATTCCTGATGCACCGAGAACAAGACATGAGCCTACGTCAGTTCCTGGACCACATGCCGATGGAATTGTGGGGTCCGCATGCACTCACCTTGTAGACTTGGTATCTAATCAAATGCAAAATTTGTCACTATACCAATATGCTCCCGGACAGGTTCACACCTTGTCCACTTCCACTCCGTCGTCTGATGTACACAATGTGCAATCAACGAAACCGTCGGGTAACCAACAACCTGGTGGTAAGAAAAAGGGGAGAAATAATCGTAGGGGTGGAAACAATGGAAGTAATAACAATAGCAATCGTAATACTCCTCGTAAAGAGAATGCCAACCCTCCTCGGGAAGGCAATAATGCTGGCGAGGATCGTAAACCTAGGCGTAAGGTGAAATTCCCTTGCAAGCTTTGTGGGGAGGATCATCTTACTCACTTATGTCCTCGAATTGAAGAAGCATCGAAGCATTTGGAACAGAGCCCAACCGTGTTGAAGGATCCCCTTCCTCATCATCAAAACATGGCTTCGCATGCTCCCACCACTGGTTATGGTACTAATGAAACAGAAATGTCTTCTTCCAATACTAGTGGTTATGGATGTGTGAATATGGTTCAGTCGGAGGTTTGTGTTGCTACTCGTCAACGCGATTATGGTGCACCACAACCCAATTTGGGGAGTGAGCCTCCCCCTCCTCCTGACAATTCCTTTCATATCGAGAAGCCTTCCATTATGCCGCGGATACTGAAAGGTGTTCTCAAGCACTCCATGCATAATCCTAATGCTCGAGCCGCCCAGAACTACTCCATCATAGAAGATTTGGGCCAAATTCCGTGTGCCATGTCAGCTCTTGAGGTTTTACAAGCCTGTCCTTCTCAGAAGCATGTCCTTTTGAGTGCATTAGGAGTTCAGGATGGGGGAAGTCCTAGTGTTATCAAGTTCAATACTACTGATGTCCAGCCTCGCTTACCTTACCACGTGGCTTTTCAAATCCAGGTGGTTTTCCTTAAGAACTTTGTCAAACGTACTATGGTTGATGAAGGTGCCTCTGTGTCAGTAATGTCATTAGCTTGTTGGAAATCTCTTGGCTCTCCTCCTCTACTTGCGTCTAGAACTACACTCACTACATTCGATGGTAGATATTTTACGCCGCATGGAATTATTCCTTTCCTTGTTGTCTCCTTGGGAGGTAAGTATGTGCCTATTGAATTCGAAGTGGTTGATGCGCCCATTGACTACAACCTTTTACTGGGTCGGAACTGGATGTACGATATGAAGGTTGTCGCGTCTACTGTATTTAGAGTTATCTGCTTTCCCCATGAAGGCAAGATTGTGACAATCGATCAACTGGATTATGTTGGCACTCCTTCCACAGCATCCACGAGATCTGTAATCTCGCAAGTTTCTAATTCTCAGCTGGCAACTGGGAACATAGGTGTTAGAATGTACCCTTCATTGATGGGAACTTTTAACCATTTTGTGCCTGTGAATTTTATTGGAACCATTACCGACAATACGTCTCCTCCTTCGAATAATATGTTATTCCGGACCTCCCATTTAGGTGATCCGTGGACTTTACCATCCACGAATTCCACGTCTGGAGACATTGCGCATGTCGGGATGTCTATGCCTTTATCTGTAGTGGAGCTCGCTTATGATCATATCCAAAAAACCACTGCAGATCCGGATCTCTCTTCTTCCCAGATAGTTGAAGAAGATCTCGTTACGCTGCCAGTTTTGGCAGCCAACCTATCTTGTTCACATGATTGCCTCGATGGTATCCTACCTTCAGATTAAGTTTTTATTGAGGCCATGAATGGTAATGACAAGCCTTAGGAGGATTCTCATCATCAATTTTATTTCCTTCCCACCCTTGATCTTATTGAACGAGATGAGCCTCGAGTACAACCTGCAATGCATTTGAATTTGGATCCATTCACAGTCTCATCCAGCCCTGATTTGACGTTTGATTCTAATGAGTCTTTGAGCTCTCCTATAGATCCGCAAATCAGTGATCCTGATGAGTTTGATTCTACTTATAGAATTTCCAACTCCCGTGATGATGAATTTGCCACTACAGATTCCTCCACATCCTTCGGATTTGCTCTTCATTCCGAAGTTTATCATTTTGGTCCCTCGGGTGTTGGTACTATGGCACCTTCAGTGGTTAGTTCTCCCTGCATTATGTCTGAGGGTGATAATAGTGAAGTTGAAAATTTTTCTACCATAGTGACCTGTATTAGATTTTTCTTTACGTACATTTTAGAGATGATCTTGGTACTTATGTTTCTTGGAGACAGGATTCTTAGCTGGACTTATACTTGTTTACTGGTCCTTTTCGACATTTACTTCGACCATGGCAGGAATATTTGGAACCTTGCATATAGGTTTAGGCATCCCCATTGTTATGATGCATTTGAACCTCGTGCCATCTGAATTCGTAGACACCTTGAGTGTCCTTATCTTGCTCATGTTCCTTGCATTATGCATATCTTTGTCCCATGCGCTTGGAACTAGTCTCGCATGTCCTTGACACTCGTCTGCTCTCATTACGAGCATTCTTCGATATCTCCTTTGAGCCAGTTAAAAACAATGAGGTCACGCGTTTAATTTTTCGGGCTCGTTAAACCTTTACGGAAAGATTTTTATAAAGTCTTTTTTAAGCCCTTGTTAGACTTTTTCAAAATCAAACAAGATTGCCGAGTATACTTGTCATTTTAGACTCGTTAAAGGATTTGAAGCAACATCCACTTAGGTATAAGTTTACCCCTTTTTCGGACCTTTGTGGTTTAATTAAGAAAAAGGTATACCCTAGTCATACATGACTAGAAGAGTTATTCTCTTATTGTTTTACACTTTTTCGGGTGAGGAGACTAACTTTACGAAAAAGGACTTCCCTTTTATATCATGTTTTGATTGCATTGCATCATCCTTCTTGTTGCTTGAGCCTTGTGCCGGCTCCCGCTTGCTCAGTTGTTAGCCTGGTGCTTGAGCACTTTTCCCTGTCGAGCCCTACAGAGCTTATATATTTGCCCTTCACAATTTGATGACCCTTTTGACCCTAAGGGAACATACCCCCAAGTGTCCACATCCTGCACGCACTTCCTTGCATTGAGCATAGGTATGTTCCACTGCTTGGGACTAGTCTGCTAGCTATTTGACACTCGTTCCCTCACTTGTTGTACTATAAGCAATTTTATTATTTTTCAAGCTTTTCCCAAATATGAAAAAGAAAAAAAAAAATCAAATATTCCAAAAAGCCGGACGGGATTATGGTCACTATTTCTTGTTGGCAGCTGTTGTGTCTCCTTTGAACAGAGCATTCATTACACTCCATACACTATGAGTCGGGACTATAGTTGGGCCTTAGGAGTTGTACTTGTTTCTCATTTTTCTCCACCGATTGGTTAAGCTTCCAGTCATTATGGAGCCCTCTGTGATGCCTCCTTCATTGCACAGTTTATGTCGAGTCTATGCTGCCTGAGTCTATCCATCTGCTCATGCTCTTGTTCAAAGGAAGTCCTGAAACCAGTGTCGGCCACTCCTCAGTTCTCTTGACTATTGCATGTCGGCCATCCTTATTGAGTCAGTCTGTTTCACCTGAGATCTTCCAAATCTTTAAGCATTGCTTATACCTCGTGTTGGTTGATGGGGGATGTCTTAATGCCCTCCTTCTAGCGAGTCTCATTCCGTCGACTTCAACTCATTTATTCCGAGACTTGAGTCTTAGAGTTCAGTTAAGTACCTTGAGGCTTGTAGTCATTAGTGGCAGGTTCTCTTTCCATTGACAATTTTTGGAATACATCAATGTCCCCTGATCGATGGATTCATCTTAGTGTTCAACTTCAACCCATTTATTCACACTTTGATGATTGTGCTCTGTGCGTTGATGCCCATTTTCATTATCGGTGGGTCATCTCGCGTCTGTTAACGGTATACATCATTGACCGGTAATCAGACGATGTCTCATCAGGTTCGACCCCAACTCCTTTATTCACTTGATGGGACTTGCACCATCAAAGACTTGTGTAGAAGACCCCAGGCGATTGTGGCATTCAGTATGCTACTTTACATCTGAGATATCCCGTCTCAAATTTCAGCAGTTTGTACCTCCAGTTTGCACCAATTGTCTTCTTTTCAGCAGAAGACCATATCTTACTGTAGAGGGATCATGGCTATGAACACTTATGATATGTATCCATTATGTACTGCCTATTCATGGCCATTGTATCAGATTGTTGTACCATACCGACATGTATTCAGAGATACTATTGTATTATGACGAGTGAGTTGTTCTTTCCACTTGTGTCTCCATCACTCCACTTCTGAGTTTTATAATGTATTTCGGCCATCGTAGCACATTTCAGTCTCTGACCTCACACATTAGGGGGCATCTGTTACACAGAAATATTCCACCCTGTGAGCATCAGCATTCTTTGGCCTGTAGGATCCATTTCAGTGACTTAGATCCATTTTTATCCTTCAGTGATACCAGTTTTCCCTATCTTTATTCCTACCCACCTGTTGCATCATTATAGCAGGCGTACCCACGAGTTGCATCCCTGTAGCCCGCGGGTAGCATGTAAAATGGTAAAAACCACTATTTTATCACTTTTTACTCCCAAAAAGCGGTCATTGGGTGACCTTTGGCTCTCCATCTGCCCGAGTAATGTCTCGATGTGCCCTTTCACCTACCTTTGAGAGGACTATTTATTGAGCACATATGGCTTATGGACTGGAGGAAGAGGAGAATCGTAAGAGAACTCTAGTGGATTTTTTCCCTATCTTGGGTCTGCACTCATTGATCCTTGTAGTTGTGAACCCCTTATGTTCACCTTCCAAACTCCTTCTAGTTTGAGTTTGCCATTAATGGAGGATTAAAGTGGTGGAGGCACAAGTGGATTGATCTAGATCTTGGTTCAAATTGGTTTCCGGCAAGAGGTTGTATCACTTTGAACTTCTTCTTGTTCATTAATAGAAATACTCATATTCTCATCCATTCATGGTGTGAATGTCATTTATTATACATTGGGTTACATTTGCTTGTGATATTATGGACCATGGTTATTGATAATGTTAATGTCAATTATATATTATATGTACTTGTTGGATATTGGCTGTCAAGACTAATTTGCAGATTACAAGTGTGTGGATTGAAAGCTCCAATGGGGATCTACATCAAACGTTGGATCGAGGTTGGTTACATTTCTCCATTATCTTAACATTGTCATTTATAATAGCATTGCTTTGAGAATTGAGTAGATTTCTGGTAGTCATCTGTCTATTGTGGTATTCCCAAGCCATAGTGAGTTTTCTCCAATACACTACTTCCATGATTAGCTTTTGTATCTCTATATTTTTTGCATATTCAATTTGAAACTCTGAGATCCAATTAGGAACAACGATGGAGATAGCACATAGTGTAACATCACCTGTATATTTTCTTAGCAGTCCATCAAAAATCAATTTGTGTTTTCCTTTCTTATATGAAATCTCAAAATCGAAAACCTAGATTTTACTTGCCCATTTTTGTTGTTTTGTCGAGAGGTTCTTTTGGTTTACGAAGTACTGTTAGGATATTTTAATACTCCATCCTTGTCCTACCTAGCATTATTTCATTTTCCTAGTATTTGATTATGCTATTTCCCCCTAGTGGTGTGTAGATGTCATCCAAGATCCATCTACCACCTTTTGAGCCCTGTATGCGTCATTTTAGGACCACTTAAGTCATTTCCCTATTTTTTAGGAACCTACTCAGTGTTCCAGTTCAGTCCACCTGAGTTAGATGAATCTTGTGGGGGGTTAAAGCTCCGAATTCCATTGATTGTGGCCTCATGCGCCCTTTTATGACTGTTTTGCATGGAAAACTCATCGGTGTGCCCTCCTTGGTCAGTTAATTGATTGCGTCATTAGTTAATTGAGTTTAGGATTAGTTTAGTTGAGTTTGAGTCTTTCGGAGCACTCCAGTGGTGACAATTCCTATGATATACCAACTGAGACTCGAATTCTCCTGTGTGATTTGAGTTCTCTCCATTGTAACATCATTGTTGATTATATTGATTATTGGATCATGTGACATTATTATGTTCCTATCTAAGTTCTCGTGCATGATTAATTGTCTTCTCATTTTTACTACAGTTTTCACTCTAATTCATCTTTTATGCTCGTTCTTTCTCGGTGAGGTATACTCAACTCTTAGATCTGTTGTGATTTAGAATTTCACATGGTATCAGATCCATTTGAGCATAGGTTGAGCAACTTCTTTCAATAGTGCACCAAAATCCTCTGGATTTCCACAGCAAATCCCAGTGCCATTGCATTGAATTCGTTGGAGAAATCCTTTGAGGTATAGCCAGGTGTGAAGGATCTAGAAAAATGTGCCTATTGTCCTAAAGCAGTGCTCAGTATTATTCGATCTCCTAAATTGAGAGTTTTTTGCAGGTTATTGAAGGGTTTTTTAGTGCAATAGTAACAACAGTTGCACCTTGTATTCACTCTAGCAGTTCTCATGGAGAATTCGAACTCTCCTCTCTCTCCCAGGATCCTAACACCCTTCAATTACCTTGATTGGAGGGATGTTATGCAGATCGTATTGCACAACAAGTCACTGTACAGGGTAACAATGGGAAAGGGGGTTGACCTCAAGCAGTTGTTGAGAAGGCCGTGGCTATTGATAAGGCCAAGTATCTAAATAGATTGGATGAAGCATTCGGTTTCATGTGTATTCATATTTCCAAAGATCTACTCTTCCACCTCAGGATTAAAGACTCCAAGAGAGGTATGGTTGAAGTTGGAGACCCTCTTCGGCAATCAAGATGAGCTAAGGGACCATATTCTTGAGAATGAGTTAATTGCTCTTCAACCGAGCAGTTTCGAGACCATCAAGCAAGTCTTTTCCAAATTCAAATATTTGGTCATGCAATGCAAGCAGTGTGGCATTGAGAAGAAGGATGAGCAGTTGGTGCTATCCATTCTGAGTAACCTAGGTCTTGAGTTATCCATATTTGTTTCTACCTTTCATTCAGGGAGATTGTCAATCCCTGGTTGGAAAATTCCATCTCTAGATGCATTCACCAAATCTCTCATCCAAGAACAAGACAAACTGATTCAGATGGGCGCTTTGCAAGCCTCCAAAAATCAGGTTGTTATGGTTGGAGAGTCAAAAAGTGCGAATGGAAAGGGGAAGCACAAGGGAAAGGAGAAGAGTCAAACTGAACCCAATCAGAATGCCAAGTCTAGTCTATTGGAAGGAGCCTCCAGCTCCAAGAAGGACAAACAAAAGGGATTTGAGAAATCCAAGTGTTCCTATTGCAAGAAAGGAAACCACCCAGAGAGATCTTGCATGCAGAAGAAGATAGATCAGATGACCAAGCTTCTTGAACAACACAACATTTCCCTCCCAGAAGTTGCAAGAGAGACTGATTCTGGAAGTGAGTCTGATGGTCATCAGAGATGCCATGCACTGAAGGCTAGATTTTCAAAATCACAATCCCTCCTCATAGATTCAGGAGCCTCCAACCTCATGGTTTCCTCCATATAACCATTTTCTTCTCTAGATATCAAAGATGGTATGATTATTCACATGGGATATAACTCCCAGATCTCTGCTGAAGGGAAGGGAACAGTACATATGGATCATGGGAAGTTCAAAAAGGTTCTGTTTGTGCCTTCTTTGTCAGCAAATTTGTTGTCTGTATATCAGATGACTCACACAGGTTCATCGAAGAAAGTGTTCTTTGGTCCTGACATAGTTGAGATTGCAGGGATCTCTACTGGGAATATTAGAGTGAAAGGGTTTGCAAACCATGCCTCCAAGGCATATGAATTCTCCCATTTTTTCCATACTCTCTGCCTACCCCATTGGCATCTGATGAAGATCAGAGTGACATCTCTTCTAATGAAGATGAGGATCAAGATCTTGATGTTGAGAATAAAGTTCAAGGATATTCTGATCCAAATCCAACACATGCTCCCAATCCATGGACAAGGCCAATATGGGCTCACAAAGTCCTTGTAGCTGTCGGGAACACAGTTGGGGATCCATCTGACCATAGAACCACAGGATCTTAGTATCATGCAAACCTTTTGCTATGTCATGCAGATCCACTTCTCTCAGAGAGGTGCTACATCATGGTGGGGTTTGATCCACAATCCCTTGAAGAGACTTGCCATGGGGTATCTGCAACCAAGTACAAATCTCATTTGTCTAACAAAGGGTACTCAAAGGTTCATGATTTGGACCACAATGAGCCATTTGCTCCAATAGAAAGAAGGGTTCCTGAAATACTTGTTTTGGAAAATACAACTTCTACACAATGGGAGGTACATCAGAGGAGCAGATCCAGATCCATATCCAGATCTAGCACCTGCATTGTTATCCTACATAGAAGCAGATTGCCAATATTTTTGCAAAGGCTTTCACTCAGGAAAGTTTTTTCCTTCTCTACTTAGTATGAAGTTTCTTTGAGTTCCCTACTGTTGTTCTTTTTTAGGGGGGGTATTTTTCCCATGAGGTTTTTCCCCATTTCCTTGGTTCATGGAAAGCTCTTTTATTTTTTATCACTTATTTGATTGTATGGGTGACCTTTGGTCTTAGTAAACAGGGCCCAGGATGGAAAAGTATGGATTAAGGGGGGGTGTTAGGATATTTTAATACTCCATCCTTCTCCTACCTAGCATTATTTCATTTTCCTAGCATTTGATGATGTCATTTCCCCCCTAGTGGTGTGCAAATGTCATACGGGATCCATCTCCCACCTTCTAAGCCTCGCATGCATCATTTTAGGACCACTTAAGTCAGTTCCCTATTTTTTAGGAACTTACTTAGTGTTCCAGTTCAGTCCACCTGAGTTAGCTGACTCTTATGGGGGGTTAGAGATCTGAATGCCACTGATTGTGGCCTCATGTGCCCTTTTTTGACTGTTTTGCATGGAAAAATCATTGATGCGCCCTCCTTGTTCAGTTAATTGATTGTGTCTTTAGTTAAATGATTTTAGGATCACTTTAGTTGAGTTTGAGTCTTCTTGAGCACTCTAGTGGTGACAATTCCTATGTTAGACCAACTGAGACTCGAATTCTCCTGTGTGATTTGAGTTCTCTCCATTGTAACATCATTGTTGATTATATTGATTATTGGATCATGTGACATTATTTTGTTCCTATCTGAGTTCTCATGCATGATTAATTGTCTACTCATTTTTACTGCAGTTTTCACTCTAATTCATCTTTTATGCTCATTCTTTCTCTGTGAGGTATACTCAGCTCTTAGATCTGTTATGATTTATAATTTCACAAGTAATACAAACTATTATGATCGGTTTTAACCAAAAATTTGGCTCTCAACAAGTATTGTTTCCACTTAACCAAGGCATACATGATAGCTAACATTTCCTTATCGTATGTAGATTTTGTCAACTCCTTAGGTTTTAATATTTGACTCTCAAATGCAATGGGATGATTGTATTACATAAGCACAACTCCTATACCCATTCTTGAAGCATCACATTCAAGAAAAAATGGTTTTTAAAATTTGGGGTAGCCAAAACAGGGGTGGATGTCATTAGGATTTTCATCCTTTCAAAACAGGCTTTAGTTTTATCATTCCATGTAAAAGCGTCTTTTTTCAACAAGCCTAGTAGTTAATGGAGCCACATTATTTGCATAGTTTTTAACAAATATTCTATAATAACATGTAAGACTAAGGAATCCTTTTAATGACGTGATTGTTTTAGGACAAGGCCACTTAGTAATTTCCACAAAATTTCTATGGATCAACTATATTCCTTCCATTGATACAACATGACCAAGAAATTCTATTTTTTTGTCCAAAACTGCATTTGGATTTGTTTGCATGGAACTTATTGTTAACCAATAGCTTCAATATTGTTTCCACATGCTTGAGGTGAAGGCCCCAATTTTTGTTGCAGGCCAGTATATCATCAAAGAAAACAAGCACACACTTTCGTAAGTGAGGGCGAAATAAATCATTCATCACTGCTTGGAAAGTGGCAAGAGCATTGTACAGTCCAAATGGCACAACACGAAATTCGTACAATCCCTCATGAGTGAAAAAGGTGGTTTTGGGGATATACTCCTCTCAAATTCTTATCTAATAGTAACCTAATTTTCGTTCCATCTTAGAGAAATACTTAGCACCATGAAGCTCATCCAATAGTTCATCCACAAATGAAATGGAAAATTTATCTTTTATAGTGACTTGGTTCAATGCCCGGTAATCAATACAAAGTCTGTAGGAACCATGCTTTTTCTTGACGAGTATGGTTGGTGCTAAAAAATTGCTCTTACTTCAGGTTATAACACCACAGTCCAATAATTGTTGAACCAAGCATTCGATTTCCGTTTTGTGATTGTGCGATTTCCTGTAAGATTTTTTTCTAACTGGAGTTGAACCAAGAATAATTCTATTATATGATCTATGGATCATATTAAAGGAAGCTCACGAGGCAAGTCTTGGAAAATGGCAATATATTTTCTAATGTTTTGGGGTAAGTTAGTTGGCTAGGGTCTACATCCATTGAATAACAATGGAAGAGATAGGCTTGGCCTCCTTTATTTAACAATTTTTCCATTTTATTGGAAGAGATTGTTTGAGTGGGTTAAGTGTTGATTCCATGGAATTTGTATTTTTACCATTATCATAAAATTCTAAAAAAAAAATTTGAATATTTAAGCCTACTATACCCACAATGGCCAACCATTGAGCACCTAAGACAATGTCTACTCCCCCAATAACCATGGCATACATTGGAGACTTTAATTGATAGTGGTTGATAGATAATTGTACTTTGTAACATTTTCCATCACAAGAAGTGGTTCTATCTTCAGGGGTCGTAACTTGGAAGTATGAGGTAGGGTAGACAAACATATTCAATTGTTTTGTTAATCTTGTACCTATTAATTTTTTTGAACTACCACTATCTGTGAGCACAGTTACTTTGGTTTTCTTAACATAACCCGCTATTTTAAGGGTACAAGGTTGAGGAATACAGGTCATTGCAACAACCAAGAGCATTGGAATTGTATTTTGATCAGGCTAGCCTCCTCGGGATTTTTAGATTCTTCATTGTTTATTTATGAATTTGATGCAACTACATCCCTGACCTATTCTTCCCTGTCACTATCACTTCTATTTATTTCATATCGAAAGAACTTCTTCTCGGGAAGACTCAAAGAATCCATAGTATCCATGTTAAGTAATCGACGTTTCAAATCCATAACAAGATTCGTCCTCGAGACGAATTGTCAATTTGTGAAGAGCATAAAATCTAGGATTTTAATAGTTAATTGATGAGATGCAGAGATAAGCAAGGGTCTGGCAGGGCAGTTGGGAAGAAATTAGGGTTTTGGTGAAGTTAAAACTTAAATGATAATTTATTAATTTATTAATTAAATACTAATGTTTCTTTAATAGTCTTAAATCTAATCCTAAAGTCATAATTTTATAGCCCTAATTTAATATTAAGTCATAATTTTCTAGCCCTAATTTAATACTATACTAACATTAGTTTTTTTTTTCAAAATAAAACATAAAAATAATACTACTATATTATTATTAATTCCTTAACCTTATTTAAAACCTATGCTTACATCAATTTATTGACCACTATAACATAGTAATATAATATTTAATATTATATTCATATTTAGTATTACTCTAAATATTAATGTTTTATATTAATCTCAAAGAAAACCTAAAGTTGATAGTTAATTAGTCATGCAATTAATATTAAGGCTATTAAATAATTAACCAATTTAATAGTTTAATATTAAATAAAATTTAATATTATATTACTATTTAGTATTAAAGGTACCTAAAAGAACATGAAAAGTATAAAAGGGGGGAATTTATAGGTTATCCTCTTAATCTATGGTTTAGGATAGAGGGAAGCCAAATAGTGCTTACTTCAAGGCCCCCATCCCTATTCAAGTTGTCTAGATGTTTTATTATTTATAAGGCTTCTCTACATTTTATTTTAAAGTAGTGGTCTTCTTTTGCTATAATTTTGGTGTCTCCTAAGCAAACTTGGTGTTTAATTTTGAAACATTATTCTGTAAGAGCCGAGGTTTGGATACGTGCATTCCTTATGTCATCCCCATGTTCTTTTAATCTAGTGTGGAAAGAACGTCCAATATCACCTATGTAACATATCTCACATGAACATGGAACCTTGTAGACACCCCTAAATTGTTTTTGATCAATGGGATCTTTTACAGGTCTCATTTTTTGTCTAATGGTCTCTAAGGGCTTGAACGAAGTTGTAATCTCTTTCTTTTTAAGGATTCTGGAAATCTTATATGTGACCCCTTGAATGTAAGGTAGGTAATATCTTAGATTAGATGTTTGGGTATTATGGGTATTGGTCCTATCATTGGAAGTTTTAGTATTATCATGGTTCCTATTGTTGGCTTATCTAGAGTTTTGTTATATCCCTAGACTTGTAACTTATGTTCATGAAGACCTCTTTGAGGTGGTATTTTTCTTCCTCGAGATGTTCAACATATGAGATTCTCGATGCCCTAACTACTAAGGTGTTAAGGAGTCCTATCTTCTAAGAACCTCTTGTATTTTCATTTATGGCCCAACCTCTAGTTGGGTGCATTACAATTAAAACATCGATCTTTATCCATCCTAGTCTTGTTGATGTATATGTAACTTCGGAATGTATTTCATCTGTGTATTATATATATATTTATTGTACCCTTATAAGAGATGTGTTATTCCTCTATAAGGAAGTGTCGTCATGTGGATTGACAAGTGTCGCAAGTGTGTGTACTTGTCGATGGGTTATTAGACCACCATGTGGGGTCAGCCCTGATTTATATATAATATAATGTGGATGTATCTAAGTAGACAAGTCGGCCCCATTAGGTCACTGGGCAAAAAGGTGAGTATAAATAGAGATAGGAGATCTCTATTTTACTCACTCGGAAAAGTAACTCACTCTCACTCTAAAAAGTGGCGCACTAGTGAGGAGGAGGAGGATCATCTGCTAGGAGACTATCTCAGTGTTATTTGGTTGTATTTTGGTTGAGCCATTGCTCTCTCTATCTCTGAGGAAGTTGTAGGGTTTTTCACCTTAGGGTTTTCCCCACGAAAACTATGTGTCTCTTGTCGCTATGCTTTTGATTCTTGTGATGCTTGTCATATTATGATTATCATGCATTGATATACTGTAGATGTTATTCTCTCAGCAAAGATCCTAGAGTATAATGAATTAATGCTCAAAATTTAACATGGTATCAGAGCTAACCTGAGAAGAAGACATTTTGCAGTGACGGAAGCTTGAGATCCTTGTTTATTGGGTTTCTCTCCACAGATTTTTGAAATTCAGTATAGTAGATTGACTCTACTCATAAAGGCGCATCTATCTGTCCAATCAGAATTCAGTTCCGAGCATTTTCAGATTTGGCCCTAAAAATTAGGGTTTCCACAAAAATAGGAATTTCTGGAAACTGAAGGCACAGCTGGAAGCTCCTTGCAAAAATCGAAGTTTAGAGCTTTGGATCGAAATTTTTGGCTGAGTAGATCTCCAGAAAATGCAAACCCTAATTCAGGGCTCTCCCTAGTGAACCCGAGAGGACAAAAAGGCAATTTTGAAGGGCAATACTTTGTTGATCTCAAAATTTGAATGCACCAGGATGATCAGCGCATCAAAGCGCATCTTTCTATCCTTTTAGAATTTGGAAATTCACATTTTGAATTTTTAGGGTTTCTCTGACAAACCCTAATCCGGGACCAGATCCAGTTTTCAGCACTTCAAGTGGTAAGTCCTAAATCTTTTCTATTTCCATTTGAAGTACTCTTAAAGATGTCTCTCCACACCAAGCTTGAGGATAAGCTTGAAGGGGCTGATAACTTCCGAGCCTGGAAGTATACGATTGGGCTAATCCTGGAAGAGAATGAGTTGGACTCATATGTGAAAGAAGACATCCCTATCCCAGAGGATGAAGAGGCCAAGGTATTGCATAAGAAGAACTTAGTCAAGGAAAAGAGAATCATTGTTGATTCTATCAAAGACCATCTCATACCCCATGTGTCTTCTCTCAAGACACCCAAGGAGATGTTTGAATCCTTGACCAAGCTATTTGAAGGAAAGAAGATAAATCGGAAGATGACCCTGCGGAACCAATTGAAAGCAGTAAAGTTTCTGAATGGAGAAACCATTCAATCTTATTTTTCGAGGGTCTCCCAGATCAAGGAACAATTAGAAGCAGTAGATGAAATGGTGGAGAATGGTGAAGTGGTGATGACCACTCTAAATGGCCTACCCAGGTCATGGGATTCCTTTATCCAAGGAATTTGTGCAAGAAAGAAGTTGATCTCCTTCAACAGATTGCGGGAAGAACGCTCTCAAGAAGAAGCTAGACTTATAGCTCATGAGGAAAAGATGGGAGGTGAAGATCAAGCTCTTGCAGCTCACACCAAAAGAAGCAAAACCAAGAAGGATCACTCTTGCCACAATAGATCCTATCAAAGGAGTAAGAAGGACCTAAGATGCTTCACATGCAATGAGAAGGTTCACTTTGCTTCAGATTGTCCTAAGAACAAAAGGGATAATAACAACAACTCCAGTAAGAAGAAGAAGGGCAGCAAAAGAAGGTTTCATGCTCATGCTGTCGAAGATGATGAACCCCCAAAGAAGAAGGCTAGGGCAGAAAGTGATAGTGATGATGACTCATCAAGTGAAGAAGAGTATGTTCTGATCTCTGCTCTCACAGGTACTATTTCCCATGGTTGTAATGATTGGTTGATTGATAGTGGGGCTTCCAAACACATGACTGGGTTTAAGGAATCTTTTGTGAACCTATCTGAACATGAATCACCCCATAAGGTGAAACTTGGGGATGATTATCAATACCCAATCAAAGGAAGTGGTGAAGCCTTCTACAACCTAGATTCTGGAAAATCTTTGAAGATGAAAGAAGTCCTTTATGTACCTGGACTCAAGAAGAACTTACTCTCCATCTCTGCATTGGATGCAAAAGGCATGAGGGTTGCATTTGTGGATGGCCAAGTCCTAATGTGGCCCAAGGGAAAGAACATAGATGATGCGGTAGTGATTGGAGAGCAAGAGGGAGGCTTGTATAAATTGAAGGGACAACCTGAACATGCCATGGTACATGAATCCATGGAGCCAAGTGAACTTTGGCATAGAAGACTTGCTCATATGCACTATAGAGCACTTCCAATTGCAAGTAAGGCAGTAGAAGGTCTTCCTGAAATCAAGACCAAACATGAAGGTGTTTGCAAAGGATGTGCAAAAGGTAAGAACATTAAGAAGGCTTTCCCAAGCAGTGAAAGCAAGGCAAAAGACATCCTGGAAATCATCCACTCAGATGTATGTGGCCCTATGTCATCCAGTTCCCTAAGTGGGTATGTTTACTATGTATCATTTATTGATGACTTCTCCAGGAAGACTTGGGTATACTTCTTGAAGGGCAAAGATGAGGTGCTTGATAAATTCAAGGAATTCAAAACCTTGATGGAGAATCAAACTGACAAGAAGATAAAAACATTCAGATCTGACAATGGTGGAGAATTCACCTCAAGTGAATTCAAGAAGCTTTGCAGTGATTCAGGGATTAAGAGGGATTTGACTGCTCCATATAATCCTCAACAGAATGGAGTTGCAGAAAGGAAGAACAGAACTATCATGGAAGCAGCAAGGGCAATGCTGCATGACTAGGATCTACCTATGCATCTATGGGCAGAAGCAGCTAGAACAGCTGTATATGTGCAGAACAGAACACCCCACAAGATATTGGACAACAAGACACTAGAAGAGGTCTTTTCTGGTAAGAAACTTGAAGTCAACCATCTCAGAATATTTGGTTGTCCAGTATACACTCATGTCCCAAAGGAAAAGAGGACTAAACTAGATCCTTCAGGAAAGAAGGGTATCTTTGTGGGTTACAGTGAAAGCTCGAAGGCTTACAGAATATACTTTCCAGGGTTCAAGAAGATTGATGTCAGCAGGGATGTAACATTTGATGAAAACTCAGCATTCATCAAATCAAGGAAGGAACCTATCGAAGTTTGTGAAGAACCTAAGGAAACTAGATTTCAAGACACTACCATGACAGAAGCAGTTCCAGAAGTTGTTCGTGAGTTTGAAAATCCACAAGAACCTGTAGATCCACCCCGTGAGGATAATTCTCACAAGAGGAAACCAGCATGGGCTAGAGAGCTCATTCAAGATGCAGAAAGATTTGGTATTCCAGAAGAAGAACACAGAGCAAAGAAGAGAACCAGATCACATACCAGTTATGTTGCTTTACTCTGTGACATCATGAACAAAGAGCCTTCCAGTTATGAAGAGGCAGCAGAAAAGAAAGAATGGAAGGATGATATGGTTGAGGAATACCAATCAATAATGAAGAATGATGTTTGGGATGTTGTCCCAAGACCTAAAGAGAAGTCTGTTGTGACTTCCAAGTGGATCTACAAAATCAAGCATGCTGCAGATGGCAGTGTAGAAAAATACAAAGCAAGATTCGTAGCTCGTGGTTTCTCTCATAAAGAGGGAATAGATTATGAAGAAACCTTTGCACCTGTAGCCAGGTATACTTCCATCAGAACTGTACTTGCCCTAGCTACAGCTATGAAATGGAAAATACACCAGATGGATGTCAAGACTGCCTTCTTGAATGGTGTAGTTGAAGAGGAAGTATATGTGGAACAGCCACTCGGCTTTGAAATACATGACAGGGAGTCATATGTCTGCAGATTGAAGAAAGCCTTGTATGGCTTGAAACAAGCTCCCAGAACTTGGTATGGTAGGATGGACAGTTTCCTATCTAGTTTGGGCTTTACCAAGAGTAAAGCGGATTCCAACCTTTACTACAAGGTTGAGGAAGGGAATCCTGTGATTCTACTCCTGTATGTGGATGACTTATTTGTGACAGGAGATGACAGACTGATTGCAGATACTAAGAGGAATCTTGTTGCTGAATTCGATATGAAAGATTTGGGAATGATGCACTATTTCCTAGGTATGGAGGTGTGGAAAAATGCAGGTGGGATCTTCCTTGGTCAAGGGAAGTACACAGTAGATATCCTGAAGAGATTTGGGATGATGGATTGCAAGGCCATGGCCACACCTATGGCATCGAATCTGAAGCTTCTATGTGATGCTTCATCTGAACCAGTTGATGTCTCTATGTATCGTCAGATGATTGGGTCCTTGATGTACCTAACGAACACAAGACCAGACATTTGCTTTGCTGTGAACACATTGAGCCAGTTCCTGACGGATCTGAGGAGTGTTCACCTAGTTGATGTAAATCATGTTCTGAGGTACCTGAAGGGTACAGTGGATTATGGGCTCAAGTATGAAGCGAATCAAAAGTTTAACCTGTAGGGTTATGTTGATTCAAATTGGGCTGGCAGTGGTGCAGACAGGAAGAGCACATCTGGGTGTTGCTTCAGTATGGGATCAGGTGTGATCTCTTGGTTCAGCAGGAAGCAGTCCTGCGTGGCACTGAGTACAGCTGAGGCAGAGTATGTTGCAGCCTGTTCAGCTAGTTGTGAGGCAGTATGGCTACGGAAGCTACTGTCTGAGTTATTTGATATCCCGTTGGAGGCTACTGGTATCTTCTGTGATAACCAGAGTTGTGTGAAGCTGTCCGAGAACCCAGTGTTTCATGACAGGTCGAAACACATAGAGATCAAATATCACTATATCAGGGATATCGTGCAGAGAGGAGCTGTGAAGCTCCTGTATGTTGCGACGGACGAGCAGATTGCAGATGTGCTGATGAAGCCACTAGCCAGGGTTAAGTTCGAGTACTTCAGAGAGAGGCTTGGCGTTCTTCAGATCGAGGACACTTCGAGGAAGAAGTGATGGACACATTTGCTGAAGCCATTCCAAGCATGTTGGAAGGAGGATCCTTCACATGGCTGTGGATGTAAGCGCTGGATGATGAGCATCAGGATGATGTTCTGGTTTTTGCTTGGATATGATCAGATTGGATCATTTTTATGTATGTATGTACGCATCATGTTGGATGCTGGATATGATCAGTTGGATCATTTTTTTATGTATATATGTACGCATCATGTTGGATGCTGGATATGATAAGTTGGATCATGTGTATGTATTTTTGTATATGCATCATGTTGGATGCTTGGACCATGTATCTGTATATGTATCAAGTGGATACATTGTATGATCAGGTGGATCATGTGTGGTGATATGTATCATGTATTTGTATTTGTATCAGGTGGATACATTGTATGATCAGGTGGATCATGTATGATGATATGTATCAGGTAGATACGTGGTGTGCATTAGATGGATGCATTGTTTGATCAGGATGATCATGGATGACGAGCTTCAGGATGTTGCTCCAGATGACATGCAGCAGTACGTTACAGTGATGATGATCAGGATGATCATGGATACATCAGGATGATGTATGGTGAGTATCAGGTTGATACTCTATGGCCATGGATCAGGTTGTGCAGATGAGCATGTAATCCGATGCCCTGGGAGATTTGCAGATGGTCTTTCGAGGTTTTGCCTATGGCATGTAATTCGGTGCCCTGGGATATCTGGCAAATGCTCTTTCGAGGTTTGGCTCTGGGAGGACATGTAATTCGGTGCCCTGGGAGATCTGCAGATAGTCTTTCGAGGTTTTTCCTATGGCATGTAATTCGGTTCCCTGGGATATCTGGCAGATGCTCTTTCGAGGTTTTTTCCTATGGCATGTAATTCGGTTCCCTGGGAGATCCGATAGGTTGGGCTGTGTGCCCATAATCAGTCCTGGGATGCTCTTGCGAGGTTTTTCCATGACCACATGTAATTCGTTTCCCTGGGAGATCCTATAGGTAGAGCTGTGTGCTCGTAATAGCCTGGGATGCTCTTGTGAGGTTTTGTGGTGAGGTCACATGTAATTCAGTGCCCTGAGAGATCCTATAGGTAGAGTTGTGTGCTCGTAACAGCCTGGGATGCTCTTTCGAGGTTTTGTGACGCACGTAATAAGTCCTGAGGATTCCACAATATGGCCAGTGATGATGAAGACCTGCAGGTGGTGGGCCTACATCCAGTATGAAAAAGGATTGGCTCTGTAGAACTTCCTATGACGAGTAGAGTCATAGATTGGTTGAGATAGTAGCAGCAGTGATGATGATGATGACGATGCATCGATGACGATGATTCAGAGAAGAAGACTTGTCTAGCAGATCTGTGTCGAGAAATACCTTCCTAGTTAAGAGGGAGTGTTGATGTATATGTAACTTCGGACTGTATTTCATCTGTGTATTATATATATATTTATTGTACCCTTGTAAGAGATGTGTTATTCCTCTATAAGGAAGTGTCGTCATGTGGATTGACAAGTGTCGCAAGTGTGTGTACTTGCCAATGGGTTATTAGACCACCATGTGGGGTCGGCCCTGATTTATATATAATATAATGTGGATGTATCTAAGTAGACAAGTCGGCCCCATTAGGTCACTGGGCAAAAAGGTGAGTATAAATAGAGATAGGAGATCTCTATTTTACTCACTCGGAAAAGTAACTCACTCTCACTCTGAAAAGTGGCGCACTAGTGAGGAGGAGGAGGATCATATGCTAGGAGACTATCTCAGTGTTATTTGGTTGTATTTTGGTTGAGCCATTGCTCTCTCTATCTCTGAGGAAGTTGTGGGGTTTTTCACCTTAGGGTTTTCCCCACGGAAACTATGTGTCTCTTGTCTCTATGCTTTTGATTCTTGTGATGCTTGTCATATTATGATTATCATGCATTGATATACTGTAGATGTTACTCTCTCAGCAAAGATCCTAGAGTATAATGAATTAATGCTCAAAATTTAACATGTCTCTGGTGGTGGAATCCTCTTGTTAACAGGAATATATTTTAAGCTAGAACCTTCTCTAGGGTGCCAAGAATTTTGTTGATAGGATTTAATTTTTGCTTAAGCAATTTTGGCTTTTTGATGGGCCTAATATAAATCCTTAATATCTAGTAATTTGATCACATTTAAAATATTCTCTTTCAACCTTGATATGGTTATTTGAACTAGGTGGTATTCAGATAAATTAGGAACATGAGTGGAAAGCACATGTAACTCCGAAAATATTCATCCACTGTGCTCAAGTGTTGTATTCAGACGAGTTTGGAAAAGACTCCCTTTTCTTCCATATCAAGAAATCGTAAGGAAAAATTCTTTTTGAATACATCTTAGTCTCTTGCTAGTGATTTAGATTTCTCCCTCCACCACAAGAACCAATCATATGCATGTTCTTTCAAGTGTATTGATGTTATGTTAATTTGTCTTCGTCGTCGAAAATCTAGTAATGCCTGAAATATTGGTCGATCTTATTTAAATAAATTGTATAGAGTTTCAATCCAAACTCCTTGCATCAAAACCATTTCTCCTCAAGCCATATTGCAGGTGCCATTTTCAAATACAATATGAACACCTGCATCACTCATATTACTCATAGATATTAGGTTTCTGGCTAGATCTAAAATGTCCAAAACCCTATGAAGAGTTCTAATCCTTCTATGTTTGAGAAGTAGATTGACCCTTCCACGTCTTATGATTTGGGTTTTCAAGTCATCTCGTAGGAAAACATCACCTCCATTGTACTTTTCATATTAAAAAACCCACTCCTCATGAGGATCATACGAAATGAAGCGCTTGAGTCAATCAACCATACATCATGATCTTCATGTGTACCTGTAGATACTAAGTAAACATCACCTCCTTCCTATTCGAAGGTTTTGTTTTTATGGAAGCAACATCATCAAATCCCTTACCTTTATCAACATTCTTAGATATGCATTTTTTGTATAATACCTTGCTTTACCGCATTTCCAGTATTTCTTTTCAAATTGTCCTCAATATTTAGATCTACCCCCATAAGATTTTTTTTCCTCTCTTGGGAATGACCTCTCATAGATAAAAAAAAAAAAACATCCTTAGTCACATTCTCTTTGGATTTTCTCCTCATTTCCTATGATAACAAGCATGAAACTACATAAACGAATTTTAATATGGATTGAGTGGCACTAACAATTATTACAACCAGATTATCACAAGAGTATGGAAAATAACATAGCAAGGTAATACACTTATCTTCTTCCTCCATCTTAATATCAACAAAGACCAGTTGACTTACCATAATATTAAACACATTTAGATGACATTCCAAGGAGTCACCCTCCTCCATCCCAAGATGATGCAACTTCTTTTGAAGAAATAATTTACCAAGGACTTTGAGTGATACAAATTCCCTAACTTATCCCATTTATTATTTTCATTTTATTCTCTAGAGACATTCAATCACAATGAATCTAAGAGACAGAGTTGAATCGCGCCTCTCGCTTTTTTTCCAACTTTTCCCAATCTTCTTTAGACATACTAGTGGGTCCTATAAGAATATATTCCATCTTCATCTTCCATAACTCAAATATTTTTCCATTACACTTATCTATTTCTATTCTTGAAATTCATCTCATCTTCCTTGCACAAGATTCACTTGGAAAATCTCACTCCAACACAGGTTTATCATATACCTAAGATACCCTTGCTCCTCACATGATGAGTTGAATCCTAGCACCAAAGGCATCCCATTTATGCCAACAACCTTGCTTAGATATCAAATGAAGAGTTTTAATAAACCTATGTAAAAAAATCAATACCAAACAAAATCTAAAACAAAACAAAACAAAAAAACAATGGCTCACACGCACATTACACAGAGATTTACCCTGGAAACCCAAAACCGAGAAAACTAACATTCTTGATAGTTTCTCAACTCTTTATATCATCATATTCTCTTTTATCTTTATAATACAGTATTAGCATCAAAAATACCAATAGATTAACTTTGATTAGACTACATCCTTAATTCCTTAACCCGGATTTGTTTACAATGGACCACAAAACCATTGGTCGAAAACAACTCAAAACAAGAAAAAAATTAACCTAAAAATATATTTTGGGTATCGACAATACTTTGTTCTTCTCAACCATGTCTCTAAAAAAATGGTATGGTACATCAATATTGTTTTCCTTAGAATGATAAGTAGGGTTATTTTCCAAAACAATTGCACTTGAGTTGTCACAGCCAACTCTCATTGCTTTCCAAACATCACCAATACCTTAACACAATATTTGCAACCATATAGCTACCTTACTTCCATGAGTGGTTTCCATGCATTCAGATTCTATTGTAGACAATGCAGCTACACCCTACCTCTTACTCATCCAACGGGTTGCTCCACAAAATAAGTTTAAAACATAACTACTTATAGATTTTATTAGTCAATATCTACAACCATGTTTATATCAACAAATCCTTGTAGGAGAATAAATAACCTAAAGTGCCACACAAATATCTAAAGAACCTCTTTACTATTGTCCAATGTTCCTTCCTTGGTTTTGACATATACTTGCTGAAAATTCCCATTGCATGGGCAATGTTAGTCTAGTATAGACTCTAGCATACACCATACTTCCAACAACACTAGCATAGGGAACATGTGATGTCTTCTAACTCTTCTTGAGTCTTGGGTCGTTGATCTGTATTTAAATTTTCACCTACAAGAATATGGACCTTTACCGGTGTATGCTCCAACATATTAAGCCTATGCAATAATGTCTTAACGTATTCCCTCTTACTCAACCAAAGTCTCATATTGGCTCGGTCTCTTTTAGTTTACATGCCCAAAATAAAATTTGCAGCACCAAGATCTCTCATATCAAAATTAGAAGACAACTGACGTTTGACATCTTTGATGATTTCAGCCTTGTTGTTTCCAATAAGCAACATAGCATTAACATACAAGACCACATAAATAAAATGATCACCAACTTGTTTGGAATACACATAGTGATCAGCTTTACTCCTTGAGAAACCAAGTCCCAATATATAAGTATCAAACTCTTGTACCACATTCTTGGTGATTGTTTTAAACCATACAGAGACTTCTTTAGCATGCAAAGCAACTCCTTTCCCTTCAGTGCAAAATATTCAGTATGTTTCATGTAGATTTCTTCTTCAAGATCACCATGAAAAATCGTGTCTTCACATTCATCTACACTACTTCAAGATCAAAAATAGCAACAATAGACAAAAGAAATATAATAGATGTTATTTTAGTAATAGGAGAAAAAATCTTACCAAAATCAATTCTCTCCACCTTGGAATATCCATTAACTACTAGGCAATATTTTTACTTCTCCACCTTACCTTTTGCATTGAAATTCTTCGTAAACACCTATTTTATACCAATAGGTTTTCTTCCAACTGGAAACTCAACTACATCCCATGTCTCATTTTTATCCAAGGTATCCATTTCTTCAATCATTTCCTTCTTCCAAATTTTACTATCCTCTTAATCCAATGCTCCCTAACAGTTCTAGGATCATCATCAATAAGAAATAGATATTGTAAAATTAGAGCGAAAAATCAAGTGCAATATACTTTTTTGGTTTCCTTCTTTCACGAACTGATCTCCTCAAGGCTGGAACTTGAGGTTCTTCCTCTTCTGGTTCATATTCTTCTATTAGTTCAAATTATTCACCCCCCAACTCAAACTCTATTCTCTCTAGCTCTTCTTCCTTTGGTCGCACTTTCTATTTGGGAGGAATTTTAAGCTCTCTAAATACAACATCCTAACTATCAACAACCTTCTTAGTTAGTAGGTTCCAAAGTTTAAAACCTTTTATACCATCTTTATAACCAATAAAGATACATTTTTTAGCTTTATTATCCAATTTACTCCTATTTTCCTTTGAAGCATGCACATAAGAATCACAACCAAAAACTATAAGATATTTAAGAGAGGGGTTTTTACCATTCCGTGCCTCATGTGTAGTTTTGTCAACTAGTGTTGTTGTAGGTGAATGATCTACTGAGTAACATGTAGTATCCACCACCTCTACCTATAATTCTCATGATAACACTACACCATTGAGCATACTCCTTTCCTTCCCATCAACATCCCATTCATCCTTTTTGCAACTCCAATCAGTTGAGATGTGTACATAGACCCATTTTCCTTTCTATTCCACACTTCTTATATAATTCCTCAAACTCATTTCCGCGGAACTCTCAACCATTATCTATCCTCAACACCTTTATTATCTTCTTTGTCTGGTTTTCTACAAGATCTTTAAACTGTTTAAATTTATCAAATTCATTATGGAGTAAATAGACCCATGTGTTCCTAAAGAGATAATCAATGAATGAAACATAATACAAAGATTTACCTAGTTATGGAACAATAACAGGTCTAAACACATCATTACTCCAAGATTCCTTTTGATCTTGTAGCACTAGATGGTAATCTCGCCTTATTCGGTTTACCATATATACAATGTTCATAGAAATCAAAATCTAATAAGCAATCAAACATAACTTCAACCATACCTATACCATGTAATTCTTGAAATCCCTTTTCTCCAATATGTCCCAGTGTTTGATTGCATAACTGATTGTCTTCACTATAGAAACAATAGGAGTCATGTCTTCTACATTGCAATCATTGAAAATTTGTCATTAAGGGGGGATAGGCTCTAATCAGGGTAATTTTTAAGGGCGAAATTTCACCAATTGGCTATTTTTTGGACGTTTTTTCAAAAAATAAATTCGCTATTTGGTCATTTTTAGTCTCTAATATCACCTATATTTACATAAAATACGTTTTTTTATCATAATATTCGCCAAAATTTACACGTTTCAGTAGTAAATTGTATGGTTCATATTTAATATTCGCCTACCTATCTATATACATGTTTTTTTCAATCCAAAATTATCGCCTAGGATACTATACTTAAGTATAGTATTAGAATCCTTAAAAAATACCTTGGATGTAATGCCTCCTTCCTTCTCCTATTGTGTCAGATTTGTAAATCCTTCAATCATATCCCAAGTTGTTCTTAAGGGGGGGTGTTAGAATATTTAGACACTTAGGAGTTAGATAAGATCAACTTAGTCTAAAGTGTCTATAGGTAAAGTGTGTTTATTTAGTATTCATTAGTATGCATGTGTACTTATGTAATATGATGGTCACAATATGCTCTAGACATAAAGTGATCCAACTGTTCATCTTCACCTTGATCTTAACGGTTATTGATATGTGGATTAACACCCAATTGATCCACTATCTCTATTCAAAGAGCATGGAGGGTCATAATTTTGCTCGATGATCAATTATGAGAGACTAATGTAAAATATTTTTCCTTTTGCATTAATATATTTCCTCAAATATCTATTTGGTAGAGGTTGTGGCATGCTCCCCTCTATGGGGGTTTTAACCATGTAAAACATCGATATGTTGATATGTTATTTGTTTGTGCCAGTGGTTGCTTAAGGTGTTCCACCTTGTGGAAATACCATTTTTTAGTTGAACAAAAACATCTCAAAACAAACCATAAACATACCCAGAAAAATATTTTGTGGGTGTCGCCTCTGGACCCCCTTTGCTATAGGAACATACAAAGAGCACAACACATGTCCAACATTAATTAGATTTTATTTTTGCTAACGTTATTAAAATATTCATAGTTATCTAAGGAAAATTTGAATTAGGTATCAGAGTAATTGTCAAGATGGGTACATGACAACAATGGTTGCAAAATGCAACAAGATAACTCATGCATAGTTCAAGTAGAATGGGGACATCCTTGGAAAATTTTAAATACAACTATCATGGGAGTGTAACGTCCCCATTATTGACCCCATTACATTCAAATGTAATTGATGTAATATTGTTATGAAATCATGGTGAGGAGCTCAAGGCCAAGGCCCCGCCATCGATTTAGTGATGCATATGGTTTGCATGCTAGTAATGCACAATGGAAATTCAAATGTCATGTAATATGCATTTTAATAAAAATACCCACAACTAGCTATGCAATGCAACAAAGAGATGGGGGCATGATTTCACAAGGAATTGGGAGGGAAAACATTCAAACCCTTGAGCCAATCAGGTCAAGCCAAGTGTCAATGGGAGAACTCATCAAACCCTCAACTACCCATGTTGACTTTTGTACCCAACCATTGATTTCTCCCAAGAGTTGGTTGAGGTAGTAAATGCCTTGGGAATGGAGAGGTATGGCTGTCCAAATTCGGGTATGGGAAAGCCACCCTTCATTGAAAATCGTGTTTGTCCCCTTGGGAAAGAAGAGAGCCACGAAATTTCTCTCTAAGGGATTATGCATCCATCATTCTTTCTCCCTCACGAGTTTAGAGCCACCTGGGCGTTTTTCAGGCATGTCTGCTGCGTTTTTCTTCATTCTCCCTGTAGAGAAGTGCATTTTCGTGTTGTATACCAGTGGGGAAGAAGGGGAAACCGAATGGGGGATTCAATAGAGACCGTTTGGGATGTTGAAGGCTGAGACATTGGGGAAGAAATTGTTTTTCCTCCCTGTGGTTGTTTGCCCCATTCCACAATCCGTTTTTGGTTAGGAACATTTTTGAGAAAACCCATGGCCATATTATTTGTAAAATCCCATTGTTTGAATTGTGTATCCCTGCCCCATGTATGTGCATGTTGTGTGAGAGAAGAGTATGTTGGGTATGGGTTATGGGTACCCATAGCTTTGGCTTGAGCTTGAGAATAAGCATCCATTGTTCAAGTGTATCCTGATAAACCCAGTTGGACTGGCTTGGCTGTGATGAAATGGTTAATGGGATGTGTGTGAGCTGGAATGTTCCCTTTCCTTGTGAGAATCATGCCCAGCTCGGGGGTGGCCTTCGGACGAACTCAGTATAAGCTGTCGAAGAGCCTATGGCTGGGTGGAACGTTGCAGTGACATAGCTAGTTGCTTGGGCAGTTGTAAAAATGAAGATAAGTGTTTTTATGCCTTTATATTTACTTCTGCACTATAGTAATTCAATAACTGTTGATATGTTGTATGCATGAGTAATGTGTGTGGATGTCTTAATTTCGTTGTGCATCATAATTGATTTGTTTTACATCTGCACATTCATAATTTTATTTATATGAATCTAACTAGTGGGCTGAGATCATGGGAAAGCTCTGAATTTGGCATCATGTACCCTGCCATGCATTGGTTGAATGGGTGGGTACATGACAGAATGGTATCAGAGCTGCTGGTTGCAGCATTGGGCCTCTATGGGCCAAATCCAATTACAGTCATCTCTGAAAGAAAGAAAGTTTTCAAATTTTTCCTAAGTCTGTTTGAAAAATTCGTTTAAGTCTGTTTCGGAGAAAATTCTCGAATGTCTTCCGAAACTACGGAAACATTTGACGAATTGCTCCGAAACTGCGGAAGCATTCCGCGAGTTTTTCCGCAACGCGGAGGAGTTTGGAAAGTTGCCCCGAAATTTGCGGAAGAAATTCTCTTCCGAAATTTGCGGAAGGATTCCGCGAGTTGTCCAGCAACGCGGAAAAATTCGGCGAAATGCTCCAAAAAAACAGAAAATTTTTCTAAGTTTTTGGCGTCGAAAGGAATTTTCGGAAGAAATTCTCTTCCGAAATTGCGGAAGGAATTTTCTTCCGAACTGCGGAAAGATTCCGCAAGTCATTCCGCAACTGCGGAAGACTTCTCCGAGTCGTTCCGCAACTGCGGAAGACTTCACCGAGTCGTTTCGCAACTGCGGAAGGCTTCGGCGAATCGTTCCGCAATTACAGAAGGCTTCCGCGAACCTCCCCGAAACTGCGGAAGACTTCACCAAATCGTCCCGAAATTTCGGAAGCATTCGGCAAACCATTCCGAAACTGCGGAAGCATTCCGCGAATGGCTCCGCAACTGCGGGAGCATTCACCGAATCTCTCCGCAACGGAAGCGTTCCGCAAATGGCTCCGCAATTGCAGGAGCAATCGGCGAACCAGCCCAAAAAAAAAAAAAAAAAAAAAAAGGTGACCAAAACTTGATTTTTGGATAATAGGAGCATCCGGACTCAGAATGGAATGATTCTTGTGGGGCTCGAAGGCCATGAAAGAACCAGTGAAGACCCCGAGCCCATTACACTCCGATTTGACAGAAAATGGATAATAGTGACTTTTGAAGGACGGAGTCCCGAGGCTTGATGGAAGGTCGGTTTTGGATAACAGGAGCATTCGGACTCAGAATGGAATGATTCATGTGGGGCTCGAAGGCCATGAAAGAACCAGTGAAGACCCCGAGCCCATTACACTCCGATTTGACATAAAATGGATAATAGTGACTTTTGAAGGACGGAGTCCCGAGGCTTGATGGAAGGTCGGTTTGAGCCAAAATTGATCAGGCACGGCCATAAAGCAGGCACGATGTTAAGTTCAGAATCTTGGAGCCAAACGCCAAGGGATGTGAAGTCGGGGTGAGCAAGAAGGCCAAAAAGCACTGTTCCGGGCCACTTTTTCGGGATTTTGAAAAGTTTGTGGGTAGTAAAAGTGACCCTAGATGTGGGAATCAAAAATTTTACTGAACTAGACATTTCATATTCTCATTAAGACGGATAGTTTCCGTTAGACGAAGATTTTCCAGAAATGCACTGTTTGGGAGATAGCCATTTTTGGCCCAAATTTTGGAATTTTGGAAAAATGTGAAAAGTGAGAAGTAGTGAAACCCAGAAATTCATAGAAGATGAATGGTGCATCGAAATTGAAATCCATGAATTTCTGAATGTTCCTTGTTATAGGGACTAACTTCGCCCGATAGATACGTTTTTTTTATTCCTCATAGATTTTCTTCCATAGGTGGCTAAAGTTGGCATTCTGAACCAAAATACAACTGTGTAAAATGTGCAGAATTGGAGTGAAAGTTGTCATTTTTGAAGAGATGCAGTTTCCGCACCTGATGTCGGAATGGAGCATGAAGACAGGAATTGGAAAGCTTGTCCAGCAGGGAACAATGATGCATGACCATAGTTTGAATGAGGCCTGCATATATCATAGATATTTAGTGCAGAAGAGTGCCAACGGCTGTTTTGACCAACAAATTTTGTTGTCAATATGGGCAATTTTTACAATTGCATGATATGGAAGAGGAATTCCATGTTACGATGAGGGATCAAAAAGGGAAGAATTCCTTAAACCCCTATTTGTTATCATACTTATAATTATGAAATTGTCATATGGCATAAAAATGTTAAAAATGTAAGGGATTACATAGATGCATATGCACTAGATGGCATCTTAACAAACATTGCATAGTACATATGGAAATGCTTGTGCCTAAATGGGATATTGCATATTTTTAGAATAATGAAGTCTGCATATGCAATGAACCACTAATGGAGAATATTGTGGTTAATAATCACTATTGATGTTGGTATTGGTTGTAGGACCAAAGATAACAAAGAGCATGGCTAAATGTGCTGAGGATGTTGTTGCATGAATCCAACAACCTTATGCAGAAAGGATGGTGCAACAAATCTATAAGTTGGCAAAAGGACTGAGCAGCCTTGGTAAGAGGCCAATTGATCAGGTAACATCAGGTGATGTTAATGGTAACCATGCAGGTAATGATTATTGGTGCCAAAGTGCATGAATGTTGAAAGAGGATTTGGTAAGATCTCTTCAACTATGTTCGAGCTATGTTGAGTTAGTTTGCATGTGATATTGAATACCGATTGGGACTGTTAACCTACCAAGCTTGTTGATGTGTGGATAAGTGAAGGAAATGATCCTTACACCCTATGACTGTTTAGAAATCTCAATGCATTCATATGAATTTATATCCTGCCATGTGTATGTTGGTTATGTGCTTAATAACCAAAGCAAGTGAGAACTGGTGGTCCTGATTATGGTAATGCAAGTTATATGAGATAGTCATGTTTCGATCATAATATGCTTGAAGGCATAGTACTCATGAAACAATGCAAGGTAGCATTGAGTAGATGTGCATTAAGAGATTTTATAAATCTTGTGATGCATTGTATGAATGCATAGGGATGATGCATGTGTTATTGCAAAATAAATAATGAATGAAATGATGATTTGATGATAATTCTAGGACCATTTCATGGGTTGTATGAATGCAAAATAGTAAGTGCATGAAGAGCCCAATCAGGATCGATGGGCTGCTAGAATGCTCTGTGGAAGGACAGAGTTGTATGAATGATATGACTGTGAGATAATGAGTATTTACGATTTATTTAAGTTGCATGGATAGTGTGACTATGTCTTGAAATTCTATTGTGATAATGATGCATATATAGAAATGTATATATATTTCATTGCATTTCAAATGTTAAACAGCTGAAGGTGTTTGAATTATTGAGCATTATAATTCAGAGATCACTTCAGTGATTGTTATGGCAATGAGTGATTATGTGCGTAGATACTCACAACGTGTTAGGCTGATTGAAGCTTCAGTTTTCAGGTAGAAAAGTCTTGCGTATGGCAATGAGGATAAGTCCATAGTAAAGACCGGGATCTACAGTGTGCAGAAGCCAAAGGTTATGAGAAGGTTCTCATAGTTGTAAATTTACGCATGAAATGAATCTGAAAATTGTCTGGTTTAAGTTTATGAGAATAGTCTCATAGTTGCAAATCTAATTTCTGTAGGAAAACAGAGTTACAAATTTCAGATTTGAGAAATTGCTTATAATTGCTAATGATTGTTTGGCTTATATAGAATTGTGTTAGGAGGACATGCTGTAGGTGGATGTTCAGGTATGGTAGCAAGGGTGAAACCATAATGGGCAGAGTGATACCACTTACAAAGCCAAACAATATGAGGAGGGCCTCATTGCTAAGCAAATCAATTTCTGTAGGAGACAGAATTGTAAATTCATATTGAATTTAATTATTAATGCTATTGATTGGTTATGGAACAATCATACTTGAAGCTTATTGCTAAATGTTGCTGACTGTTTGGCTATTTGATCAAGTGTGCCAAGATGACACATTGCAGGAAGACCATGTGTGATGGCCTGCAGAAGCCAAACTAGATGGGAAGGATCCCATGCTTTGGAAATGGGTTTCGGGTGAAACGCCATTGATAATGTCTCAGCCAAACCGCATGTCGGTAAACCATGAAAGTGAAATGGTAAAGCTATGCCCAGGAGGCATGTGAGACACATATGCAAAATGAATGAGTATTCTGTGACCCTAGACAAGAACATGCATGTCTAAATTATTAGGGTTAATATGCAGAGCATGCTCTATCTTATGTATATCATTGAAAACTGCTTGAGTATGATTAGGGCCTACATGGCGCCCATCAGAAAGGGGGTGCACACCTTTTCTGGTGCTGGGTCATGATAGGGTTTTCAATATTGACTACACCCTAAGGGAATGGACGCATTCTTGGTGTTTCAATACTTGATAGTGAATGTTATGAAATGTAGTCAAGAATTTGAACAGCAATACTGATGAGCTTGCTTATCCTTCTTGTGTTGTCAGCCTACACAGATGCAGATTGATACTGCACATTAAAGGGCAAAGTGAAGAAGGGTACGCAAGGAGATTGTATGGGAATTGGCAACCTTTCTATGCTCACATGAAATATTACCAGAAGGGATGGAAAGGCCCGAAGAGCTGTGTAATAAGAGAAGGTATCATCCTTGTGTGAGTAGGGGTTATGTTAACTGGCAGTCAAGAAAGTCACCTATAAATTTCCTAGAAGGAACCACCGATTTGCACAAGAGAAGGAGTGGCGTCCTTGTATAAACCAAGATTTGGTGTGTGTGAAGGGTTACAGTGCAAGAAGGTGTGGTGGCATTGGTAAAGGCATGAAATACCTATTGGGTTAGCAGTGGGAGGGCAGGCGCCGAGGACTGACTGAAAATCCTGAGATACCTATTGGGTCAGCAGTGGGAGGGTGGGCGCCGAGGACTAACTGAAAACCCTGAGATACCTATTGGGTCAGCAGTGGGAGGGCGGGCGCCGAGGACTGACTGAAAACCCTGAGATACCTATGGCTCCATAGTAGAGCCTTGACCTGTAATGGTCGGTGGCGCAGTTTCCTTCCATTGGTCGATGACCCAGACGAATGTGTTGGCTCGACGCTGGAGAGGGCCAACCAGGTATGGGACTGGTTGGGCACCACCAAATGCTTGGTAAATCCATCCGATGGGGAGGCGTACTGGTTAAGCATTAACTATATCCAAGTCCATAGGCGATCCCAAGGCTTGCAAAGCGAAGCAGGATCCTGTGGACCAGAGGGGAAACGCACAATACAGATAAGTATTCGTTTTCATTTATGTCTTGTTTGGAATAATGAAGATTACAGGTATAAGTCTTTAACAGCTAAGCTGATACACTATTGTTTCGTTGTGGAAACCTTGGTCGTTGCAGGAAGGCAAGACCCTGAAAGACTATAAATTGCTGGTAAATCCAGAGAGTAAATGAGTGGGCGATATAAATTGCTGGTAAATCCAGAGAGTAAATGAGTGGGCGATATAAATTATTAAGAAATCCAGGGAGTAGCTGGTTGAACGCTATAAAGTTCTTGATAAGTCCAGAGAGTGACTAGTTAGGCATTAACCACTTGATATGGTAAAGCAACGTGTACGCTGGCCCAACACCCCTTAAACAAATTGATAAAACTAGTCAGCGTACTGGCCTAGCATTGCCTGATCGAATGGTTGCGGAGTAGCCTGCATGCTGGCCCAACATTCATTATTGTGTTCACGGGAAATCCAAGGCTTGTAAAGCAAAGAAGGATCTCGTGGAATAAAGTGAAGACATCCAATACAGATAAGTATTCAGTTACCTTGCAACTCTTGCTTATGAATATACATGTGTATATGATTTAATTATGATTTCTTAAATTCTTGTTTGGAGATAAAACCTATGAAAATACACTAAACATATGAATTGACTCAATGTTTGAGTGTAGGTATTGCTGGAAGCAAGGACTATGAAAGCATCTGGAGGATGCATGTGGACATATGACTGTACTAAAGAGCTCAACATGAGCAGTAATGAAAGATGGTGCTAGTGGAACCGTGTGGGTCCTAGCAGCCAAAGGTTCTGTAAGCGACAATGGGAAAGGGTTCCCTAGTTGAAAGCCATTAGACAGACCTTAGACACTAAAGTGTCATAGCCAAGAAAGGGCAAGTCAAGCATTCACATTGAAGTGAAAGAGGCCAAGGAGCATAGAACCACTAGTGATGGTGTGGTTCCGGATTGGAACAAGACTAAGAGGGGGAAAACTCTTACTCTTCTCTTTCCTTTTGACTGATGCATCTTAGAAACAAAGGATTGTTGAATGCATGTCATAAATGAAAACCAATTGTGTTTCATTGCTTGAAATGAATTGTGAATGCTGAAATAGTTATTTTCTTGTGAAAGGATGAACATGAATGAGTTCATGTGTGTGTGGAAAAGCATGAAATGTGTGTGGAAGTCTCATGAGTAAAGCATGGGCGTTCCAAGTCAATTAGAAAAATAATTGACTAATTTTATTATTGTGTTATGTTTGTCCTAACAAGAATTGCCATGATAAGTCTCACAGATAGTTGTCGGGACAGCAAGGAAGATGAAATCCATGAAATTCCAGACTTGTAGATCAGCTGGAAGATAAACAAACGAAAAGGGGTTGCTGTGGAGCGATGCCCACCTGCAGAACTGGAAGATCAAGCCAGCAAGAGCAGCTTGTGGAAACCAAAGGACTTGATCATGAAAGGTCAAAGTAAAGAGACAAATTGCAGGACAGACCTGCCACCAGTTGTGAATTTTTGGACATATCTAAGGTGGGTATATAATCTAAAGTATTGGAACACCGAAGACGATGTTATTCCAAGGGCAGGGGAATGTAACGTCCCCATTATTGACCCCATTACATTCAAATGTAATTGATGTAATATTGTTATTAAATCATGGTGAGGATCTCAAGGCCAAGGCCCCGCCATCGATTTAGTGATGCATATGGTTTGTGTGCTAGCAATGCACATTGGAAATTCAAATATCATGTAATATGCATTTTAATAAAAATACCCACAACTAGCTATGCAATGCACCAAAGAGATGGGGGCATGATTTCACAAGGAATTGGGAGGGAAAACATTCAAACCCTTGAGCCAATCAGGTCAAGCCAAGTGTAAATGGGAGAACCCATCAAACCCTCAACTAACCATGTTGAATTTTGTACCCAACCATTGATTTCTCCCAAGAGTTGGTTGAGGTAGTAAATGCCTTGGGAATGGAGAGGTATGGCTGTCCAAATTCGGGTATGGGCAAGCCACCCTTCATTGAAAATCGTGTTTGTCCCCTTGGGCATAAAGAGAGCCACGAAATTGCTCTCTAAGGGATTATGCATCCATCATTCTTTCTCCCTCATGAGTTTAGAGCCACCTGGGCGTTTTTCAGGCATGTTTGCTACATTTTTCTTCATTCTCCCTGTAGAGAAGTGTGTTTTCGTGTTGTATACCAGTGGGGAAGAAGGGGAAACCGAATGGGGGATTCAATAGAGACCGTTTGGGCTGTTGAAGGCTGAGACATTGGGGAAGAAATTGTTTTTCCTCCCCATGGTTGTTTGCCCCATTCCACAATCCGTTTTTGGTTAGGAACGTTTTTGAGAAAACCCATGGCCATATTATTTGTAAAATCCCATTGTTTGAATTGTGTATCCATGCCCCATGTATGTGCATGCTGTGTGAGAGAAGAGTATGTTGGGTATGGGTTATGGGTACGCATAGCTTTGGCTTGAGCTTGAGAATAAGCATCCATTGTTCAAGTGTAGCCTGATAAACCTAGTTGGACTAGCTTGGCTGTGATGAAATGGTTAATGGGTTGTGTGTGAGCTGGAATGTTCCCTTTCCTTGTGAGAATCATGCCCATCTCGGGGGTGGCCTTCGGACGGACTCAGTATAAGCTGTCGAAGAGCCTATGGCTGGGTGGAACGTTGCAGCGACATAGCTAGTTGCTTGGGCAGTTGTAAAAATGAAGATAAGTGTTTTTATGCCTCTATATTTACTTCTGCACTATAGTAATTCAATAACTGTTGATATGTTGTATGCATGAGTAATGTGTGTGGATGTCTTAATTTCGCTGTGCATCATAATTGATTTGTTTTACATCTGCACATTCATAATTTTATTTATATGAATCTAACTAGTGGGCTGAGATCATGGGAAAGCCCTGAATTTGGCATCATGTACCCTGCCATGCATTGGTTGAATGGGTGGGTACGTGACAGGGAGCTTGATGTGGGGTACTAAAACCACCCCATTTCTAGAGACCTTCATTGGAATTCTACAAACCAAAAAATACGTAGATTGCAATTTCCATTACTTAAATTGTCACTTCAATGATCTTGATTGATTCATATTGCTCACAACCCCTTTAAATCACAGTCTAAAGATGACAAGATTGCAAATTTGCATTGTTCACATTGTGGCATTCATATTCAAAGAAAAAAAACTACAAGAAAAAATCATCTAAAAGAGGGTGTTTTGAGCATCCATTATCCCACATCCAACTATGAGAAAATCTAAAACCACTTAGCTTCGAGTACACAAAATCCAAAGGAATATATAAAAAATAAGAAACTTGGAGTGTCTCCCAACAAAGCCACATCTAAGAGACTTGGAGTGTCTTCCAATCAAATGTGATAACAAATATATATGAAGTCTAGTCCAACGAAGGATTAAATCAAAAGAATTATAAATATGAGGGTATGCGCACTTAAACAACATGGAATAAGCCTTTGGGCTTGCACCTATTCGCTCATATTAATATTTCATTGCGCATTGCTTCAAGTTGTTGCTAGTCGATAGTTTCTTATAGTTGCTACATTAGATCAATGCTTTATTTTTTCATTTCAATTGTTCTCATCATTGTCATTTTCATAGTTTGGTCTAGGCATTTGGTCCCATCGATGCAATTTATTATTCACAATAGTCATATAGATGTTTCTTTCCTTTTAATGAACAAGTCAAGCAATGGTGGGATAGTGTTTCACTCAATTGTTTTCATGCACTTGTGGGGAAATAAGGGGTTATTCTTAGATCTCTATCTCTATTGTATTGTTGCTTTCTTATAATTAACCCTTATGTTAGATCCATTAAAAAATTTCCATTTGATTGTCTAAAGTTAATTACATAGTTAGTTACTTTTAGTTCAATGCTTAGAGAATTATGTTTAATAATTATTGTTAACATTTGCAACTTCCACCTCAACCTTGTTATGAAGTTAATGTTCCATAGTTAGTTTTGTTTCATAGCTCTGATCTATTTGGTGACAATAGCTAGTGTCAAATAATTTTCATTTCTAAACTAAGTAAGTTTTTAATATAAATTGTTTTTCAATAAATAGAAGTTAGATAACAATACCCTTACTTATCAAAGAATAATCATATCACGGTATCCTTTCTTTGAGTAAAGACAATTCACATAATCATGTCACGGTATCCTTTCTTTGAGTAAAGATAATTCACATTGTGAAGAATAAAAAAACCATTTAAAAAAATCCAAAATTTTAAAATAAACTTTCTAATTATTGAGTTATCTCTTAATTTGATTTGTTGATATGAAGGTATTGCCCTCAATCTTGGCACCATTAATGGGACAAGTTATTAAGCAAGCAATATTTATCTTATTCTTCAATCATCTTTGGCTTTAACATTGAAACTTAGATAATAACTCATTTCCATATTCAAAACTTATCTTAGGATTCTCCATCTAACCTAATCCCAAAACAATGGATTTTTCTAATTTATATATTTATCCATCCAACCTAATCCCAATACAATGGATTTTTTCAATTTATATAATTTGGATTTTTCCAATTTATATATGTACCCATCTAACCTAATCCCAATACAATGGATTTTTCCAATTTATAAAGATTGTGAGCACTCGCAACACAACTAGTGTTGATCTCCCCAAATAATCGACCTAACAACCAATAGACTTTGTTTTCCATGTGATGTTGAGAGTATCAATCTCATAAGCTAAGTCGTCCCCTAGTCAAGAATAATTGTATTAAAAAAAGGAAAGAGCGTACACCCTTCCTTCTTAATGGCTATCTATCATAATCCATTATAGAAAATCACTGGAAAAGTTGGTAGTGTAGTTAAGTTTTAAAATTGAAACCTTGGGGCTTAAAAGTCCCTTGAAAAAGTGATCATGATAACTAACTCCTTGGCCATGTGGCTTTTTTTAATTGGTCAGGGTTGTACGTCTATGTGATTGTTAACTCCAACCAAGGTAGCCTAACTCCTAGTGACCTTGAGTTAGGACCTTGGGTGATCGATTAGTTTGGGTTGATTTTCTTTTTCCAAATAGCAGCCCTAGAAGTCCTTGATTACTCTTGAATCTTGATCAAGGATTGGGTTTTATAAGAAAAATAAAATTGGCGGTCAACCATGTGAAGCCCAAGTGTGATGAGGGTGCGTTGACTTTCTTGTTCCAAAACATGAGCCCTAGAACTCCCCATCTTGATTACGCTTATAATCTTGATAAGACCAAAAATCACGATCACGCCATGATGCCCATGATGCCCAAGTGCGATCAAAATGGGACCCTCAATTGGTTTAGGGTCCATTGTGGGGCTAGTGATAAGGAATTTCCTCTTGAAATATGACAGCCTCTACCCCGATGTCGATCGCCTTTAAGACCATATATATATTTATATATAGCGACCATGCACATTGGACTATATATATTTATATATTATAAAAAATTATATATATATATATACACGATAATTCATTATTGTATGTGTCTAGTGGGTTATTAGTTTCTACCAAGTTAAGGAATATAACAATTAATTGGTTATACATAAACTTTGATTTTATATTAATCTTAAATCATAATGTTTTTCAATGTTTTGTAATATTTATGTATTCAATTTAATATTTTGAAAATATAAATTATTTTGTTGAATATTTAAAATTTGTTATTTATCTCCGGATGCGGGTGTAAGAATGGACATGAGGCCACCTGCGGATGGCGACATGGCGTGTGGAGGTCGAGATGAGATGTCAAGGGTTGGGACAACACCTAGCGGCGGGCGGGTTGGAAGTTTAAATGTCGAGCATGCGAAGGAGGTGGATTTATATAGGGAAGGATGATTGAGGGTTGTGAAACTTAAATGGAGGTGACAGCATGAGGATTGATAGCATCGACTTGAAGGCTTGGTCTTTGCGGAGTGCCCTGGTGACGAATGAGAGGTACAAGGTAAGCATGGGAGCCAGCGGTGAGGAGGCAGAAGAGGGACGAGAGGATTATGGAGTTATTAAACCCGGTTTTAATTGTGCTTCAAAGGCAATGATGATGGCATTGAATGACGGTACTACGGGGGAGCTTCCCGGTAAGGATTTAAGGGGGGAGGCAGTGAAGGAAGAAGTGTTGAATCGAATTGAGGTTCTGTGGGTGCAGAGAAAGCTTGATGTTGTAGTGGCTGGGAATTTGAAGATGGCCACTCACCAACGTTTGAGAAGTTGTCGTGGGGGGGAAGGGTGTAGTGAGCAGAGGGTGGAAGAATATGACCAGGGAGAGGAGTTCATGGAGGGAATCCCCCCTCCCCCTGATATTGATGATACCATTTTGATTATGAAGGAGGAAGAGATGCAACGGAAGATGTATGGGCAGGGCTCGTATGTGAGGCTGAGCCCATACTGGGTTATGAGGAAGTTACTGGCAAAAACAATGATGGAGAGGGAGAGCTTCGGGGACTTGGTTACTCAGGTCATGACGAACCTCAAGGAAGACCTGCTCAGGAGCTTGGTGGACATGGAGGGGGTCTTGGACCTAGAAAAAGATCTGTTTGGTCGTGGCTCGATGAATGCGGAGTCTCCTCCAAATATCCCTACATAGTCTTCGCTGGTTCGAGTGGAGAATCCTCCGATGGGAGGGACATCTTCTGCGGCAGGTGAGGGGTAAGATTAATGCTGTGTCATTTTTTGGTCTCGTTTTGGTCAGGGTCGGTCTAGTGGGTAGTGTCGGGTCGCAAAGTTATTGTAATGGCCTTGAGTCGGGGGTCTGAAATTGTTTTGAAATGGTCAAGTGCCAAGTCTGGAGGAAAGAAGGGATGGATGAAATGTAGTATGTCAGTAGGAGTCTTGTGGGGTTCTTTTTGGCTTATAGTGGTTGGATCGCCTTGTAATGGAAAAGGAAATTCGGTGGCGATGGGGGGTCTGGTTTGTTGGCTTTTAGCAGTTCGCTTGTGATGTAATGGGAAGGGATAATCAGGGAAGATGAAAGGAAAGGTTTGCAAGAGGTCTAGGAAGACCGTTTTTGTAATTTTATTTTCAACTCTTTTTTATTTTTAATGGAAAGTTCTTAAATCTCATTCACCCAAAAAAAAATGTTATTTCTATTTTATGATTGGTTAAAGGCCTTGAAGTGACAAAATACCCTTTGTTGGATGTGAAATTTTTAAACAAAATAATAATTTAAATTTAAAAAATTCTAGCTTGACATGTGGTCTTTGTACTAAAGGTTTCATTAATGCTAATGAATATTATCATTTTTGTACATTTGTGAAATAGTTTAAACAAAATAATAATTTAAAAATTTTAAATTTCTTTCTAGCTTGACATGTGATCTTTGTACTAAAGGTTTCATTAATGTTAATAAATACTATCATTTTTGTACACTGTCATTAATTATAAGTACACAATTTTATTAATGATATCAATTTATCCAATCTACCATATTCACATTAAATTTAATTTCTAATTCTAAAAACTAAATCGATGATATATATATATATATATTCAAAACACTTTTTTATTTATGAACTAATAGTAACCAGTTTTTTCCTTTTAACCTAACACTAATATACACAAGTTTTTATAATACAAGGACAATGTATAAACATATATTAAGATATATATTCTAATTAATAAGAATATATGAATATAAGTTTCTTTAATATACATTTTTTTTGACTTAGCACTAATATATATAAACTTTTGTGGTTACACAAACTATATGTGTGTGTTGTCTTTTTATTTTTTATATATTTTTAATTAATACAATATATTTATCTTACTTCTTATAACATATAAGATATAATTGCACACTATTATTTATACTTATTTTTATTTTTACAAAATATTTTTTTTAATATTATACACCTTGAAATTTATAATAATACGCATTTAGTTTACTGGTTCTACAAAATATATATTTTTTGACATAATATATACTTTTTCCCCACCGTGGGTGCTGCTGAATGGGGGCCATCCAACGGATGTGACTACTAGCCAGGGGACCAGACACATGCCCGCCCAAGACAACCACAAGGTTGGGCACGTGCCTTCCCATACCATCCACGAGTCCCAGAAGGAATTATAATTTGGACATGCCCGCCATATGCTCGTCTTCTCCAGCGTGCGCCCCGTCCAGTCTTCGGGCTCTCATCCGGCTCAGTGTAATGTCCATTACTCCCATGGAAAAGGATGAGTGGGGAGGTACATCATCTCTCACGGCAAACGTTGGCAGCAGAAGGAAAAGGGTTCATGGTTTCCAGGGCAACACGATTCGACACAATAGTTTCAAAGGCACATGGCTCATAGCCTGACGATGCACTCTCTGCAACACGAAGCTCATTCTCTGGTTTGGAAGTTCGCTCTCTGGTTTGATTGCAACGGCTGCGGATATTTCTCCCACCAAGAGAGCCTATACCCGACCCACAGTCAAACAGACAAGCCCTTCCCTCGGTCTATCGATGTGTTTCATGCGCGGCGTCGTGGGGAAGGCACGCAGGTATAAAGATGAAATCCCGAAGAAGGCACAGAAAAAAATTCAAGAGCCAGAAGAGGATGCCCTGATTTTCAGAGGTTGTCTCACCGACACTAAAATAAGAAGTGAATTCGAGGCCCTGATTCCAAACCCAGGGAATACCAAGGGTCGCACCACCTTGTACCAGAAGACCCTCGACTATCACTGGTTGCAAAAATCAGTTCTTGGAAAGACCCTTGCAGACAGAGGTGAATCCCAAGATGAAATCCTACTCCATCAGGATGAAATGGTCGGGTATCTTAAACAGATTCTCCACAACCAGAAGCAAATAGCCCAACGTCTCGGCATTGCTCTTGCTAAGGAGCCTGCTTCTCAGGATGGACCGACTGGTTTGAACCATTAGCTAGGTTTTGGTTAGCTCTTGCCTTTTGGTCTAGTATTATCTTTACTGTCTCTATTGTTTTTTTCTATTTACAGTTTCATGGAAACCTTGCTTGTTAGTCTGAAAGTAAAGCTCAAACTCAGAACAGTCTTGTTTCCTCATGAGGAAGACTTCCTTTAATTTTGTTTTCGGGTATGTTTTCTCAGTTATGAGAGGGCCCTGTAATACTCCATTTATTTTGTTGAAGGCAATATAAAGATTCACTCTAACTTACAAAAAAGAGACATAATATATACTTTAAAATGGTGAATACAGACACGGGCATTTATCATACTTTAGTTTAGTTATATATATATATATATATAGAGAGAGAGAGAGAGAGAGAGAGAGAGAATATTTAGAATCACACACACGCGTTCACATATATATATATATATATATATATAGAGAGAGAGAGAGAGAGAGAGAGTATTTAGAATTTTAACACCACTTTAACTGCAATAAAAGTTGATAATTATTTTAAAAATAAATACATGAAATAGCTTTTATTAATAGTATTTTTAATAATAAATAAGTAAAACACACGCACACATAGATATATATAGAGAGAGAGAGAGAATTTCAACGCCCCTTTAATTGCAATAAAAGTTGTTAATTCTTTTAAAAATAAAGATATGAATTAGCTTTTATTAATAGTATTTTTAATAATAAATAAGTAACAAAAATAATATCATATATACTAAAAAAATATAAACATATAAATCATATCTTAACTATAAACATAATCTTAAGGCGGGACTAGCTGCTTTGCAACTATTTCTCTTGTTTTGTTTGAATTTATTGTTTTAAAGTAGAGTTTTTCACGAGGTTTTAGTTCTATGTTTTAATCCAGTTTGGGTTAAGTTTCATTGAGTTTTACTAGGTAATTAGTGGATATTGTGATTAGTAATTGAGTTGTTTTCCATTTAGATATTGTAAGGAACATGGCATATTCCACAAGGTTTTATCTACATACTATAAGTGACAAGGCATACTCCAGAAGTTTTTTCTCAAAATATAAATATATAGAGATTGAGTGTTCCAAGGGTTAAAAGCTCTTGTTCAAAAGTTAATGGAGATATCAGGATCAAATCTCATTAAGTCTCGTGGAGTTACCTGTGAAAGGTGTGGGGTTGGGTTAGATACGCTAGCTCTCATGGACATCTAGAAAGGCTCCAATGTGAATTAACCAGAGGCTCGTGCATGTCTAGATTAATATTTGGGGTTATCCCTACTTTCCTCATAGGGGAAGATAGGCTAGAAAGCTATTATAGCCTTTGAGTATATGATGCAACCTCTTTTAGACCCAATCTCTACCATTGACAACGCCTTTAACAAGAAAATTTCAGGGGGTTAGCTCAACCATTTGTTGCTAATGTTGTTTGGTACTTGGATAAATTTGTGTCACAAGGGGTTTGGTTAGAATCCCCCTTGGTGAGTGTTCACATTAATAAGTTTACTAGGAATGTCATCCATGACTGTAGGGAAGCATCCATTGAATTTCTCCACAAAGTTTATATATGTATATACTCCAACTTGTGATTGAGATCAATGTAGTCAATAATGATTAAGGTGTGAAAATAAATTTTCTTTTTATAAAAGAAAGAAACCCCTAACAAACCAACCAAATATCACCATAGTAAGGGTATCACAAACAAGAGTAATAAAAAAATACGCAAGGCCTTGACCATGCAACAACCCAATCATGTGATTTTATTTTTACAAAACCAAAAACAATAAGGAAGGAACATGCACGATTAATATTAAGAATGGTTAGGTAAAGGAGCTTCAGAAATGAATTAGTAAGCATGGGATAAAGGAATTGATCAAACATGATGGGCCAATGTTGGTTTTCTTTTGAGGAGAGCCAGGGTTTCTGAGTGCCTGCAACTAGGGTTTCTGTGTTTTCTATCTTGATGGATCCTCCTCCTCCATCGGACCTTGACCCGAAGGAGTGGTGCAATATTTTGGAGGATATATTTCAAAGGATAGTGGTGAATCAATCCACCTCAAGTAAGAACCCCTCTATGAACAACTCCAATTCTGTCAAGAAAGCTGTTGTACTGGAAGTGAATCTCTCATCCACAAATTCTAAATGAAAATCAATTGCATTGTCAGAGAAAGGATTAGTTGTCCATTTCACTAGTTTATGGACGTCTCCTTGGGCTATTGAGATATGGTTAAACAAGAACTGGAGACCCTTAATACAAGGGGAAGTGCAACAAATCTTCTGTGGAAAAGAATTTTTTGTATTCATGTTTGAGAAAAAGGAAGACCGTGACTTTATTTTTAGAAATGGACCATACTTCATGGGTCCTAGAGGCATGTACATCAACAAATGGGACCTCTCTTTCGATCCAGAAAAAGACATCCCTTTAGCCGTTCCAGTTTGGGTCAAGCCTCCACATCTTCCTCTGCATTGTTGGAATGATGAGGATTTGAGAGCAATTGGGAATACACTAGGGAAATACATAGACAAGTCAGAGCTTAATCCTCTTATGTTCTCATGTGCAATAATCTGTGTTGAAGTAGACCTAGAGAAGGGCCTTCCAGAAGCTATTAATATCTCTATACACGAGTGGACTCAGCTGCAAACAGTGGAATATGATAAAATCGCTTTTAAATGCAAATGTTTCCATGCATTTGGCCACTTTGCAAGGTTGTGCCCAAAAAGGAAGCAGCAGAAATCTGAAGAAAGTCAGGGAGAAGAATGGAATGAAGTGTCCAAGAAAAAAAGGGAACAAACCAAACCCTAACGCCCCTCAATATCCAAGTAAGAGGAAGCTAGTCTCAAATAGATTTCAATTCCTCTCCAATGAAGCTAACAAGGAATAGCAAGGGCCATCCAAGGAAAAACCCAAAGAAGGAAACAAAGTAATAGAAGCGTCACCTGTTCTGATAGAAATAGGTCAAGAAGAGAATCAAGTTCCCACCTTACCATCGCAGCCCTATGATGAAATCCAGTCTGAGGCCTCTCTCAGCTCAGGGGGGTCAGTGACAAGGTCCAAAGCTAGAGAAAATATGGAAGAGACTTAGGAAAGCAAAGAAGAGGAATCAGAGCCACATGCAAAAAAAGGAACAAAACACTAAGAGATCAGGAAGCAGCTCAAGAAAAAGCGGCGGGTAAGAAAACCAGTCTATACCAGCACATCAGAATAATCTCAACAGGGAAACAGATCCAAGGAGTATCAGAGGAAAAGAAGGACAAGGCCCCTCTTTAATCACAAAAGAAATAATGAAAGTGGTATCCTGGAACTGTAGAGGGTTAGGGGGCAAGCATAAAATGGAAGCAGTAAGAAGAATAAAGAAAATGGAAAGCGCCTCAATCCTCATGATCCAGGAGACTAAAATGCAAGAGGTGGATAGTATTAAATTCATGAACAGGTTATGAGTAAATGGAGGAGGTAAAGCAGTTAGTGCTCATGGAGCCTCTAGAGGTCTTATTACCTAATGGGATAAAGGTCATTTTCAGCTCCGCTCCACCATTGTCAACAAGCATTGGCTTCTTGTGGAACTTGAAGATCTAATCAATCAAGAGATTTTTTGGTTATGAAATGTGTATGGCCCTACCGTCTCGGGTCATAAAGAATATTTTTGGAATTCCTTAGACTCTCAACAGGAAGGGAAGATGAATACCCCTCGCATTACTGCAGGGGATTTTAATTTAACAATCTCAGCTAATGAAAGAAGAGGCAGCTCCAAAGTGAGGGATCCCTTTGGAGAAAGGTTAGAAGATCTTCAAACAACATGGAATCTAACAAATATCAAACCAAAAAAAGGGAATTTCACTTGGAATAACAAGTGTACAAGGCCAGGTCATATTGCAGAGAGGTTAGACAGGTTCCTAGTGAGTTCTTCCTTTCTCAATAAATCCTCCATTCTGGATTCTAAAATTTTGGTCATGGCTATCTCTGATCATAGGCCCATAGATATTGTTTTCACGGCTCTGGGAAATCTTGGTCCCATCTCCCTTCAGATTCAAACTGATATGGTTGAAATCATAAGGTTGCTTGGATGTGATGAAAGAGGCTTGGAATCATTTTGTTATCGGATCCCCGGGATTTATATGGGAATCAAAGCTAAGAAGCATCAAGACGGCCTTAAAGAAGTGGGTAGCTGAAAACTATAAATATCCAGGGTTGGAAAAAAAAGAAGTCCAATTTGAATTGGAGCAATTGCAAGAAAATATGGAGGAGACTCCAATTAGTGAAGAAATCCTGACAAAAGAAAAAGAGCTTGATAGGAGAATCCAAGGTCTAGCTAGAAAAGAAGAAGAGGAGTGGTGCATGCAATCTAGAATCCTTTGGTTAAAGAGTGGAGACAGGAACACAAAAAAATTTCATAATCAGTGCAAAGAGAGGCAGAGGAAAAGCACTATTCTAGAGCTGAACAAAGACAATGGAGAAAAAATAATTGACCAGCAAGAGATAAAAAAAGAGATTAGGGACTTCTTTGAAAATATCTATAATGAAGAAGAAGAGGTGTCTAAGGATGAAATGGAGCAAATGTATGAGGATATCCCCCTCCTCATTTCAGAAGAAGATAATGTGGCTTTGTGCAGTCCTATATTTGAGGAGGAAGCTCGAAAAGTTGTTTGGTCCCTTCATCCGGATAAGGATCCCGGTCTAGATGGCTTCCCAATCCACTTCTACATGAAATTTTGGCCCTTTATCAAGAAATACCTTATTAGAATGCTTAATTGGACAAGAAGAAGAGATCGAATAGGAGGAGCTACCAACTTATCCTTCATTGCTCTTGTTCCCAAAGAAAAGAATCCCTCCTCAATAAGAATATTTCGTCCCATCTCTCTTTGAAACTCCTCATATAATATTTTGACTAAAATTATGTCAAACAGGATTAAAAGGAACCTCCCGAAGTTAATATCAGCAAATCAAGGTGGTTTCATCTCAGGTAGGCAAATCTATGATACTACATCTTGCTAGTTCAAGAGGCAATCCATTCCATCCAAAAGAGAAAAGAGGTTGGGATGGAAATTAAACTCGACTTAGCTAATTCCTTTGATAAAGTTAGATATGAATTCATTTACTTGATACTTGAAAATTTTGGGTTTTCTGGAAATTTTATAAGATGGGTCAAATATTGCATCGACACCCCTTGGATCGCTCCTCTTGTGAATGGGCGGCCTAATGACTTTTTTAGTATCTCCAGGGGAATCCGTCAAGGATGTCCTATGTCTCCTTTTCTCTACATTCTAGTGGCAGACTCCCTTAGCAGAAGACTCAACAAATTAATGACGAAAGGAAATATTCATGGATTAACTATAGTAAGACGAGTTCAATCGATAAATCATGCCCAGTTTGCTGAAGAAACGATCCTTCCGGGATGTGATTCAATGCAAATAGCTAGAAGATGCAAAAGCACCTTAGATATCTATCTTCAAGCCCAGGAGGTCAAGCTAATGCTGGAAAAAGTAGCTTATATGGTTGGAATTGTAAACCAAATATTCTAAGAGATTTAGCAGTTGCTCTTGAGTTTAAGTTAAATATCGATTGGGCCTCCTTCAAATACTTGGGATTTCCTATCACTAGGAACAAAGCCAACTCCTCCTCATGGACATCTGTTATTCAAAAAAAAAAAAAAAGATGGACAGTCTTGGGGAATGCGGTGGTTAAATATGGAAGGTAAGGTCACTTTGATTAAATCTGTTCTCTCCTCCTATCATGTTTTTATAAGTGCAATGCTCCTTGCTCCAAAGAATGTTATGAATAATATCAGTATTGAGATACGAAAATTCATTTGGCAAGGAGGGAGAACTCAGAGCAAAAAATTCCACTTAGTAAATTGGAATACAGTTAAGGATGTTAAAGGTAAAGGAGGGCTTGGTATTAGAGAACCCAGTTAGATGAATAAAGCTATGGGAGCCAAACTAATCTAGAGGATGATATATGGAAAGAAGGAATGGTGGAAATAAGTGCTCAGGAATAAATATGTGAGAAGACCGCGTTTAAGAAGTATGGACCACCTGTTGGTAGGAAAAGGCACCAATATATGGGAATTATGCAAAGCATGTGCTGGCCTAATTAGAGACAACCTCTATTGGATTCCTGTAAATGCCGGAAAAGAATAAAAATTTGGACTGCTAAAATCCTTAGCTCCCCTCCTCTAGAGTCATTTCCAAATTTAGCAGGCATACGTAATTGGATGCAAAATTCAAGTCTTCATAGTCTGAAGGATAGCTCTGTCTGGAAGAGCTCTGGAGCCTGGAAGGGATGGCTTCCTTTGGATCCTCCCGATCGGCTACACCAGGAGCACTCCTCCCTCCAATCACTTCTACATGGGAAATCCCCCATCCATCTTTGTGTTAAAGAAAACAGAGGATGGGGTCATGCTAGATACTATTCGGTCAAGGAAGGATACAACACTTTGGAAAAAAATAATAATAGAAGCACCTTCTCTAAGCTCTAGTGAAAGGTATGGAACTCTGATTGCATTTTGAAGATCAATTTTTTATTTTGGTTGTTAGCTCATAATAATCTCCTTACAGCTGATAATCTTCTTAAGTGAGGGATAGAAGGACCCTTGCGCTATGTTTTATGCAAAGGCTCCTCGGAAAATGCTCAACATCTATTTTTAGAATGTGACTTTTCTTCCCATGTTTGGGGGAAAGTTGTGGGGATTCTTTGTGAAAACTTCATAATCCCAGGGAAGGTTTTTGAGATGATTGATAAATGGAAAAGATTCTATCCGGGATCCCTCCAAAAGAAACCAACTCTTTTAAGAATCTAGAAAATGATCCCTATGAATATCTGTTGGAAGGTGTGGTTAGAGAGAAACAAAAGCATCTTTGAGGACAAAAAGGCTGACCATAATAGAGCTGCTTACAGAGCTATAAACTTGATAGCTGAAATCCTAAACTCCAAAGGAATTTATCTTCCCAGCTCAGAATCTCTATCCAGGAAGGAATCCATGTGGTGTCAAGAGTTTGTGCAGACGAGCTCACTTCAGTCCAAAAACAAGAAGGTCATCTCAGAATGGGAAATAAGAAAGAACATCAAAGAATTCAAGTAGTGGTGGGAGTCACAGCATTGCCACTCCTTATTTTTTGATGGGGCTTCCAAATGAATCCAAGGGAGGCAGGTGCGGGTGGGATCATTTTCGATCCTGGAGGGAAAATAGTTAACTCTTTGCGGCTTGGGGATTGGGGAAAAAATCAAACAATGAAGCAAAATGGTTAGCTCTTCTTCACGACATGGAAATCGCTTTGAATTTAAACATCGTCAATCTAATGGTTTTTGGAGATTCTAGAAAAGTCATCCAAAAGATGAGAAATGGATATGAAAAAGGGGCTTCTTGATGCAAAAGGATACATAGCAGAATTGTCCTTCTAAACAATCCTTTTGAGGTAACCTTTCTCCATGTCCTAAGGGAGAACAATAAGCATGATGATGCTCTAGTAAATCAAGGAGTTAATCTAGCCCTTGGAGTGGTGCAATATGGAGATGGTGACCAAAGGTTCAAGTTTGTTCCCTAAGCCCCTTGGGTTCAATGGCCCTATTAAATTTTCCATGGTTCATTGGTGTCATTTGAACAGGGAGTGGTCTTCAGTCTTTCTTCGTGGGGGGACGTGTGGGCGTTCACATGCCCTATCCCCCACTTGTCCTTTCACTGGAAGAAGCTATGAAGTCGCCATTAATGCGAGCCTTGTGGGAGACGTTTGCTACTTCGGAAGGTTAAGTCCGACCAAGATGTCAAGCACTTCAAGCACTTTTCCCATTTCTGTGAGCGCAGAAGACAGGGTTTCTACGGAAGGTTTGTCATAGCGGCTCTAGGAGCAATTGGAAGGAATTTCTCTTTCCACTTCAGCAAGCGAGGAAGGCATGGTTTCAAAGGAAATCCAATCATAGAAATATTGGGAGCATTTGGAATCCCTTTCACTTTCATCCTGGATTTTTGGTGATTCTGTTTGTTTTCAACACCCCTTTCTAGGCGTAATGACGGGTCTCACAAAAGGAATGGCCTTCCTTAAGTCCAGAGTAGAGGATTTCAAACAACATCTGCACAAGGTTTATGAAGTAGTCTATGTAGGTATCAAGGATAACAGAGAGACCGCTGAGGACATGAGGTACATTTCACAGCAGCTTACTTGCCAAGACTCGCACATTGATGATTTGGAAAGGAACCCAAAAGAACTGATGGGCACTATGGACATTATTAAAGAGGAAATTTTGAAGATGGCAAAGATGACTCAATGCAACCATTGTCAAGAATCTCCAGCTGACAATGTGCGTCCAATGGAAGAAGCTTTAGTTCAGCAACCAATGTATGGTCTTCAAGGCAATTAGGAATAGCAGGGTTGGTCCTTTTCTATATGTTCGAATTTTTTTTGCATATTGCTCAATTTCCAGTTTGTAAGGGTTTATCCCTCCTCTATTATGGTGAAGTCTAAGAAGCGGATTAGAAACTTTTATAGATCCAGGCTAGTGCAATTTTTGGTAACATCTTTTCAGACTGCATCCGAACTCGGACTTCTACCCATGTTTTGTAATGAATGGATGTGCACGGCCTTTTAATAATATCAACTCCTTTTAAGTTTTTGTTAAAAAAAATGAAATTAATCAAACATGTTGTGGAATTAAATGTTGAAAATGTGTGATTAATAAATAAGTTAGATTGTTTTTTCAATAATTTTTTATCAAAAATTGGGCAAAAAAATTAGAATAAACATTTTCGACTATACAAATTCAAATTTAATTTACCTAAAGAAAGATAGGATGAAGAAATTCATTTATAATATCGAAATTTAAAAAAAAAAAAATTTACTCAATAAACTCGCAATTTTTAATCAAACATAAAAAAACAATTTATTAAGATTGCATATTACGGGCGCCCTTGATATTTTTTACAATTCTAAATCTATTTGTGCTATAGTTGATTTCTAAATCTTGCATGTGTTTGAGCTAGATTTGGCTTGCCAACCTTTTTGTTATGCCTTGTCAAAAAAAAAGGTTGTAATCATTAGATAGTTATCCAATATCCACCATGAATATATATGTGATCCTTAATTTTTCCAAATTTGGCGTGGTCTTTGGTTTATAGAAAACGTGTTTTGACGATCTCAAACATCTTGATTTAGCCTTAAAACTAAAGGAAAATATTATTGTCTAGGTTAAATTACTTAAGTCTTAAAAAAAAGTGTTACTTTGTGAATTTAATGTGTTGTGGCCATTAGCTATTTATCGGTGGATTAAATCCATGTAAATGATTAATTTTATGTTTGTTTCTTTTTTATGTTTTTTCTATCTTTATTTCAAAAGTTTTTAATTGTATATTTTATAAATCTTAATAAATATAAGCTAGTCTTAAAGAGGGGTCATGGTTTAAAGGCTAAGAGGGTCTTTTCATTAAACTCTAATTCCTAAAGTTCAATTTAGCTATCATGTCTATCACTATCACTCCTATGTAGGTTTTGTTGCCAGATTTTCTCACCTTTTGTGGATTAGCATTGACGCAATTTATGAAGCTTGACATCAATGAAGTCCAAAATGATGTCAAGCCCAAAAGGCATCATTATTTGTGTTCACATTTGTGTCAAACTTGACTTGATTTATGGTCTCTGAAATGACTTTTTGGGGTGGAATGATTTACATTGGTTCAAGGACTTAATTATTAAAATATGGCTTTTAAAGGTTGATTGTCAAATAACTCAATGTAGAATGTTTGTCTTAACGCTCCCATCTCATAAAGAATAAAGAGAAAAACAAGTAAGTCTCAAGGCTAGAATCTCTCTCCTGTGACTCTTGGAGCAATGTACAAAAGCAAGCAATGTGCCATGTGCCTAGGGCCTCAACAAAGGTTCTTGCCCCATATTCATGTGTAGGAAATGACCAAATGGATATGGTTATACAAACAGAGCCAAGCTGTCAATTGCAATTAATTTTGAAGGATGATCCCTTTGAGGATTGAAGTAGTAAAGTGACTTAGATATCTCGGATCGAGAAAGGGAAATATTCCCAATGATTGATTGCAATGTAGTTTGATATACAGTTTCATTAGAGCCTCCACCAAGGCCACGCCATTCAACTGAGTGGAGGATGTCCAAAAGAAGCAACTGAAAAAAGGTACACCTATGAACGTGTCAAACCCTCAACAAAGAGATGCAACATTTGCTAGCATATCTATAATAGTGGTCTAGCAATTAAGTCAATTACAAGGCTCATTGAGCATACGCTAGCTACTTCATGTTGATGTATTTGTAACTTTGGAAGATATTTCACTTGTATATTTTATATTGTATTCATATGTCATTGTACTTCCGACGGAGAGGTTTCATTCCTCCGATCGGAAAAGCTACTATTGTATTTGAGTGGGTTATTAGACTCCCCTAGTGGGGTCGGCCTAGAGTTAAGTTGTAATGGGTTATTAGACTCTCCTAGGAGAAGTCAACCCAGTTAGGGTAAAAGGCAAGTGAAAGTAAAGTATAAATAGTTAGGAGCACCTCTCTATTTATCCATTCACTCACTCACTCATTCGCATAAGTGAGAGAGATAGAAGTTTGCACAAGTGGAGGAGGAGGAAGTTGGTGGAGACCATCTCTTTGTTTTGGAGTTTTGTACTTTTTCTCATTCTATCTCTGAGGAAGTTGCGGGGTTTTCTCCTTTATGGTTTCCCCGGTGAAATGCTTTGTGTCTCTTGTCTCTTGTGTTTAATTTGTTGTGCATGTTATTCTCTCAGATAAGATCCTAGATCATATTGAATTAAATTGTGATAAACTAACATGGTATCAGAGCTAACCTGAGAAGAAGACACTATGCAGCTGCAGAAGCTAGGGCTTCTTAATTTTTGGGTCTCTTTCCACAGATCATCAAGGGTGGGAGGCTAGGCTAACTCTCTTAAGGAAGGCGCATCTTTCTGTCGAAACATAATTTGATTCCGAGCATTTTCAGTTTTTGGCCTGTCACTGCTATGGGAAATTAGGGCTTTTGATAGAAGTGGAATTTTGGAGTAATCTCAGCTTAGGATTGTTCTCCTCAGCAAAATCGAAATTTAGGGACCAAGATAGAACTTTTTGGTTGGGTAGAACCCCGGGATTTTTCAAACCCTAGTTTGACTTTTGGACCAGAAAAACCAGAAAACCAAAAATTGACAGTAACTACAGATTCGAAATTCGCAGGTCACTTTTGAGGGGTCAATTTTTAAAGTTTTCAAAATCTAAGCACACTAGCTTGCTCTCCTCAATCAATTACATCTTCCTATCCAGACAGAAGTTTCAAATTCCAAGTTTGAATTTTTAGGTTTCTCTGTCAAACCCTAACCAGCTCCAGATCCAGTTTCAGCAATCAAGTGGTAAGACCTAAATCTTTTATTTCCATTTGAGTTTCTCATTAAAGATGTCTCACCACACCAATCTTGAGGATAAGCTTGAAGGGGTTGATAACTTCCGAGCATGGAAGTATAGGATTGGGTTAATCCTAGAAGAGAATGAATTGGACACCTACATAAGTGAAGAGGTTCCAGTTCCAGAGGGAGATGAGGCTAAGGCCTTACATAAGAAGAACTTGGTCAAGGCCAAGAGGATCATTGCAGATTCTATCAAGGACCATCTCATACCACATGTGTCATATCTAAAGACACCCAAGGAGATGTTTGATTCCTTGACCAAGCTATTTGAAGGAAAGAATAGAAATCGGAAGATGACATTACGGAACCAATTGAAAAATGTGAAGATACAAAATACAGAGACCATGCAGTCTTACTTTACAAGGGTCTCTTAGATAAAAGAACAACTTGAAGTTGTGGGATAAGACATAGAAAATGGAGAAATAGTGATGACCACCTTGAATGGTCTTCCCAGGTCATGGGATTCCTTCATTCAAGGAATTTGTGCTAGGAAGAAGCTCAGCACATTTAGTAGGTTGTGGGAGGAGTGCTCACAGGAAGAAGCTCGAATTGTAGCTTGAGAAGAGAAAATGGGAAATGAATACCAAGCTCTCACAGCACACTCCAGGAGGAATGATAACAAGAGGGTGCACCACCACAGTAAGAAAGAAACACACCACCACCAGAATTAGAGGGATAACTTTAGATCCCGAAGAGATATATCCTCCATTCGATGCTACACATGTGATGAGAAGGGACACATCTCTAGGGATTGTCCTAGAAATAAAAGTGGCTCTGACAAGAAAAAGAACAACAAAAGAAGACATCATTCTCACACTGCAGAGGATGATGAACCTCCCAGGAAGAGAGCAAGAGAAGAAAGTGAAGATTCTTCAAGCGATGAAGAGTATGTTTTGATTTCTTCCCTCACAAGAACTGTTACACATGGTAGAAATGATTGGCTCATAGATAGTGGGGCTTCCAAACATATGACAAGATTCAAGGAATCCTTTATGAACCTATCTGAACATGAGTCACCCCACAAAGTGAAACTTGGGGATGACTTCCAGTATCCTATAAAAGGACGTGGTGAAGCCTCTTATAAGCTAGACTGTGGAAAGTCTATGAAGATGAAAGATGTCCTATTTGTACCAGGACTAAAGAAGAACCTTCTCTCCATATCTGCATTGGATGCAAAAGGTATGAGGGTTGCATTTGTAGATGGCCAAGTTCTTATGTGGCCTAAAGGAAATACTATAGATGATGCAGTGGTAATTGGAGAGCAAGAGGGAGGATTATACAAACTGAAGGGCCAACCAGAACAAGCCTTGGTCCATGAATCCATGGATCCAAGTGAACTATGGCATAGAAGGCTTGCACATGTGCACGATAGAGCACTACCTCTTGCAAGCGAAGTTGTTGAAGGTCTTCCGAAAATCCAAGAAAAGCATGAAGGCATTTGCAAATGTTGTAATACAAAGAAGACATTTCCAAGTAGCAAGAGCAAGGAAAAAGGAATCTTGGAAATCATCCACTCCGATGTATGTGGTCTAATGTCATCTAGTTCACTGAGTGGGTATGTATATTATGTTTCTTTCATTGATGATTTTTTCTAGGAAGACACGGATATATTTCTTGAAGAGCAAAGATGAATTATTCAATAAGTTCAAGGAATTCAAAGCCTTGATCGAAAACCACACAGAAAAGAAAATCAATACTTTTTGGTTTGACAATGGCGGAGAATTCACATCAGAAGACTTCAAGAAATTATGCATAGATTCGGGGATTAAGAGGGAGTTGACCACTCCATATAATCCACAGCGGAATGGAGTTGCAGAAAGGAATAATAGAACAATTATGGAAGCAGCAAGGGCGATGCTTCATGACCAGGATCTTCCTATGCATCTATGGGCAGAAGCTGCAAGGACAGCCGTGTATGTATAGAATCATACTCCACATAGAGTACTTGACAACAAGACACCAGAAGAAGCCTTCTCCGGCGAGAAACTAGAAGTCAGCCATATCAGAATATTTGGTTTCCTAGTGTACATACACATTCTGAAAGAGAAGAGGATGAAGTTAGATCCTTCAGGAAAGAAGGGTATATTTGTGGGATATATTGAAAACTCGAAGGCTTACAGAATATATTTCCCAGGATTCAAGAAGATCGACATTAGTAGGGATGTAACATTCGACGAAGAATTAGCATACAACAAATCCAGAAAACTACCTGTTGAAGACATTGAAGAACCAGAAGCACCCAGCATCTGAGATACAACAATGAATGAAGTAAATCCAAAAGAAGACCGTGAGATAGAATATCCACAGGAACCTGTAGATCCACCCCGTGAGAAGAATTCTCACAAGAGGAGACCAGCATGGCTACGAGAGGTAATTCAAGATGCAGAAAGAAGTGCCGCTTAAGAAGGAATGCACAGAGAAAGCAACAGACCAAGGTCATACACCAGTTATGTAGCCCTGTTGTGCGACATCATTAACAAGGAACCTGCCAACTATGAGGAAGCGACAGAAAGGAAGGAATGGAAGGATGCCATGATCGAGGAGTACCAATCGATCATGAAGAATGATGTCTGGGATGTGGTCCTGAGACTAGAAGGGAAGTCTGTGGTGACTTCCAAGTGGATCTACAAGATCAAGCATGCTGCAGATGGCAGCATAGAGAAATACAAGGCAAGATTTGAGGCACATGGCTTCTCCCAGAAAGAATGGATAGACTATGAGGAGACATTTGCACCTATATCCAAATACACTTCCATCAGAAGAGTACTTGCTCTGGCTGCAGTGATGAAATGGAAGATACATAAAATGGATGTCAAGACAACGTTCTTAAATGGTGTAGTGGAAGAGGAAGTGTATGTGGAATAGCCACTCGGGTTTGAGACACATGACAGGGAGACTCATGTGTGCAAACTAAATAAATCCTTGTACAGTTTGAAACAGGAACCTAGGACATGGTACAGAAGGATAGACAGCTTCCTGACCAGTTTAGGCTTTACCAAGAGTAAAGCAGATTCCAACCTTTACTACAAGGTTGAGGAAGGGAACCCAGTGATACTCCTACTGTATGTAGATGAGCTGTTTGTGACAGGTGAGGATGGGTTGATTGTTGACACGAAGAGGAAGCTTGCTGCCAAGTTCGAGATGAAGGACTTGGGTAGGATGGAATCTTCCTTGGACAAGGGAAGTATGCAGTAGAGATCCTGAAGAGGTTCGGGATGATGGACTGCAAGGCCATTGCAACACCTATGGAATTGAACCTGGAGCTATTGAGTGATGCTTCATCGGAGTCAGTTGATTCCACGATGTATCGTCAGATGATTGGGTCCTTGATGTACCTGACGAATACGAGACCGGATATTTGCTTTGCTGTGAACACATTGAGCGAGTTCCTGACGGATCTGAGACATGTTCACTTGATTGCTGCAAAGCATATTCTGAGGTACCTAGAGGGTACAATTGACTATGGGCTCATCTATGATGTGAATCAGAAGATTAACCCGGAGGGTTATGTTGATTCGGATTGGGAAGGAATTTCCATTGATAGGAAGAGCACTTCGGGGTGTTGCTTCAGTGTGGGATCAGGTGTGATCTCTTGGTTTAGTAGGAAGCAGTCCTGCGTGGCACTAAGTACAGTCGAAGCAGAGTATGGCGTAGCTTGTTTGGCTAGTTGTGAGGAAGTATGGCTGAGGAAGCTACTGTCTGATTTGTTTTATCTCCAGTTGGACGCAACTTGTATATATTGCGACAACCAAAGTTGTGTGAATTTGTTTGAGAACCCAGTGTTCCATGACAAGTCGAAGCACATTGAGATCAAGTACCTCTATATCAGGGATATGGTGCAGAGAGGAGCTGTTGGAGCCTAGGCCGTAGCTGCGGTAAAGCTGTGAATTTTGGGGAAAAAGCACAAGTATGAAAGGAAAGTGCTAATTTTGGGACAAGCACTAAGTTTTGGGCAAGAAGGAGACGGTGTGCAGTACGGTGCCAGATGGACAAGCTCAGCGAGGATCACGGACCGAAAATCACGGAGCTCGCGCGCACGTCATAGAAGAATGAAGGTGGCTCAGCTACCATAATAAATAAGGCAATGGAGTACAGGGCTCAACTACCCTCATTTAAAGGCTAAGTACAGAAGTTATGGTTGCTCGGATCAAGGAGGAGCAACGGACCAGAGCATTGAAGGCGAAGGACAAGCGCCCATACCCACAATCTGCGCCGGAATTCAAGGAGCCTGCAGGAAGCGGCGACATGACTACAAGCGGCGCCTACAGTACACCTAGCCATGTGCGTGGTTAGGGTTTTTGGGAATCACTGTTGGGAAAGGCCCACAGTTTTGTAAAGGTGTGACCGTCATGGCCACCTATATATATGTATACATGATAAGAAGAAGAGTTAGATATTTTTGGGATAGTTAGATGGTTAGACTGTTAGATAGTCAGTCTCGAGGATAGATCATGCGTTGATTATCCTTTGTTATGTTTTCTACCGAGTGTGTAGAACTAGGGTGGAAATCGGATAGCCGAGGAGCTAATCCCTGAGTTGCCAGACAGTCTGAGTTGACGTCTGTGCCTTTGTAATCTCTGTAGAGAAGAGACTAGATTGAGAGAAGGGCTCCCAGCTGTGTGCGTGGAGTTTCCTGGAAAGATCTAAGGCTGCAGCTGTGTGCGCAGCATATTGTATAACTCTATCGTTTTCTGGTTAATCTAACACTCCCATGGACGTGGTTTCCCTCGAGGAGGTGAACTTCACATATTTCTTCTTGTTATAATGTTTGCGTGAATGATTAACTGTTTAAGTTCATTACCTGTGTATACAAGACTCTTGCATTATCTTTGCGACCGTTTAAGTGAGTTTGGGAAGGTCCCTTGATAGCTATAAGTGTTAAAGTATTGAAGAAGTGGTGGAGCGCTGTCGCGGCAGCGATCGAGGAAGGCGTTACTGCGCTGGGCGCGCAGGGCGAGGAGATACTTAACGCGTTGACGCAAGGAATAGTTGCCTTCTGCGCCAGAGCGGAGAAACTGCGCAGCAGGCCTGCTGAGGGAGGAAGCCGCGCAGTTGAGCCGAGGGGCCTGCGGGAAAGTCAGACCACCGACATCTGAGGAACCGAAAAAGGAAGAACAATCTCCGTGTCACCAAGGTTAAGGAAATCTGATTCCTTAACCCCCCCATAGCCACTTCGGGTGAGACCTCGAGCTGCTGCGCAGCTCGTTGCCGAGAGGGCCAGTGCGCCTAGGGGTTTGTTGCTGCGCTTCATTAAAACCCGGGTCTGCCCAAGAAAGCAGCCAACAAATGGTTCCGTTGCCTTGCGACTTGCTGTTGTGAGACTTGTTATTTCGGCGACGCGCGAGATCGAGGAGAACAAATGGTTCCCTTGTCTTGCGACTTGCTGCTGTGAGACTTACTATTTCCGCGACGTTTGAGATTGTTGCTGAAGCCAGCACAAGGTTCTGTTACACTGAGACTTGCTCAGTTAACAAATGTGTTACTGGAATCCTACAGCTAAAGAAATTGGAGACTGGTTTGATTTAAAGGCTAAAGAGTTCGCTGAACAAGAAAATAGAAGCTCTACGCTCCAAACAGAAGACTGGTTGCAGAAGTATATTTATACTGACCTTCACGAAATTTTCTTTGTTACATTCGCACTGGAGTTGCACGCTTGGATAGCCAAGTTAGCAGATTCTAGACCTACTGTGCATATTGATCGACCCGTCGCTTGGACGCCTGAGTTAGTTAGTATTGTGAAGCGGATAGACAATCCTGTGTCCCGCGCAGTAGACTTTTGGTTGAATAGTCTACTGAAAGGTTTCATCACCGAGTTTGCAGTAGATACAAGAAAGAGTTTCAGTGAAGCTGAGAGGAATTTCTTCCAAGTACACAGAGGTAAGTTCTTAAATTCTCTGAACTTATGGATTAAAATGCTTCTGTATGAAAAAGGAAAGCTATGTATTGCTTCTGATGAATAGCATAGACAAGTAATGTCCGTAGATTCTGATAGTGATCCTGAACTTATTGGTTGCACCCGTAGTGGAAAACGATATAAAGTAGGCCTTGACCAATATTCTTTTGAGTCTAGCCCAGACGATAGCCAAGTCCCTAGAGCAAGCCATATAGAAAGACAAGGGAGTGCTCATATCCCTTATCACCCCTTTACACCGCAAAAACCAGACGGAGCTCAGTATAACCCCGCAGTAACACCTTCTAGTAGCCCACACGGTACTTCTAGTACCTCAGAACCACCTTTATTTAACCAGCCCAGAAGCACTGCTACAGCACCCTCACCTCAACCTAGCACAAGAAGGATGGGTGATGACATGAAGCTACCAACTTTTAGAGGAACAGGGATAGAAGACCCTGAGCAGCACTGGTTCTTATGTGAAGCCATTTGGACAATTAAGCAAATTAATGATGATGCTGTTAAACTGGTTCAGTTAGCAACCACACTAAGAGAAAGAGCCTTAACTTGGTTCATGAAATACTCAGCAGGACAGAATAGGACGCTTGTTGATGTAAGAAATGCTATGATTCGGGAATTTAAGAAACCTAAATCAGAATCACAGTGTATAACAGAGCTCAAAGACATCAAACAGCTACCGACAGAATCAGTATGGGACTTTGACCAGAAGTTCAAAGCCTTGATAGATCAAGTAAGCTTCGAGTTTGCACCACAGCAGCATAAGGAATGGTTCATTGCTGCGCTGCTCCCACACATTAGACTTCCTCTTATGCAACAGAATCTCAATACTCAGGAACAAGCTCTAGAGATGGCTATGAAACTAGAAGCTTCGCCCATTGCGGGAACAAGCAACGATGTTGCGCAGTTGCAGAACCAATTAGCAAACTTAACCTTGCAAGTGCATGATATTAAGAAAGGCAAGGAGATTAAGGAAGAAATTTGGTGTACAAAATGTAAAGCCCAAGGTCATTCAAAGGACCATTGCCCCGTTTTCATAGACTATATTGCAACTGGAGCACCTAACCCTTTACCACAGGCACAGGGGCCTTGGTGTGAAATCTGTAGAACTAGAGGTCATAGACCACAAGAATGTCACTTACTTCAGAAATATGTACAAACTCCAAAGAATCTATATTGTAATTTCTGTAAATCAGTAGGTCATGATGAGAACAATTGTAGAGCATATGATCTTATGATAGAAAGAAAGCATGATGTTTATAGGGTACAAGCAGAGACACAAGGACCCACAGCAGGTCCACCGTATGACCAAACTCGCGACGCCCGAGCAGGAAATTACAGGGGACGCGGACGCACAACAAATTTTGGTCGCGGATGAGGACAGATCACTTGTTATAATTGCGGAGCACAAGGTCATTTTGCCAGGGATTGCCAAAATCCTACAACCCTCTGCAGGTATTGTAAATCTTCTGACCATATCATTGAAGAATGCCCTCAGTTACAGGCTAAGATGCAAGCAAAGACCCCACAGGTCAATCAGAATATTCAGTTGACTGGAGCAGAAAAAAGAGAACCAGACCCTACAGTTAATATAGTGACACGCAGTGGAGCAACCACTGGTGCGCAAGAGATGGGAATGGGAAAGCAAGCGACGCAATGGGTGCGCCGCGCTAATATTAAACCAGCCCCACTTGACCTGCAGAAGCAAAAATAAGCATTCAAGCAAGCTCAAGAGTATTTCTCAGATCCGAGAGCTTCAAGTTCTGCCGCAATTCCGCAGAACAATATTAGATCGCAAGTGCTAAGACAGGACAACCTGGTACAAGAACAGGCCACTACAGCTGGAAGGCCTGACGAGGAGCATGCACTAGGCAGTGTTCATGCGTTCCTGCGACAATGTTTAAAATTGTTGCACAATGAAAAGGCAACTCTAGAACTCCAACACCTGTTGGATCAGTGCCAACAGTCTGCTTCGACGAACACACCGCAGTGTGCTGTTCACCAGATTAGGAGTCACATTAGAACTGGAAAAGAGATGAGGCTCACAGCGCAGATTGGAGCATATGAAATGGACGAAGTCATGTTAGATCTGGGCTCCGAAGCCAATGTTCTCACTATGCAGACATGGGAACAGATGGGAAGCCCTCACCTTACAAGATCCCCTATCCAGCTAAGACTCGCGAATCAGCAACGAGTCTCTCCATTGGGCAGATTACCCAATGTACCTATTGATATTGAAGGAGTAAGAAGTTCTGCAGATTTTGAAGTAATCAAAATCCTGGATGATAGTAGACCATACCCAGCACTTTTAGGAATAGACTGGGCATTTGATAATTTGGCTGTCATTAATTTGAAGAAAAGACAGATGACCTTTGAGGATGACCAGATTAGGGTCATCGCACCACTTGATCCTATTCAAGGACCAAGGTATATAGAACCCATTCGCGCAGAAGAGGAAGCGTGCCACATGGAAAGTTTGTACCAAATGACTACTAACCACAGTGACTATGTCAACCCCACAGTAGATGGCCATATCAGCTGGCGATGCGATAGCTCGTGCACATCAGACTCAGATGCAGGATTGGAAAACTGGCAGAATCGTTTACATGAGGTCTCTGCAAGGCGTTGCGCTATGATGACTAAATCCATTCGATGGATTGGCACAGAATTAACTGACACTCCAATTTTTGATGGTTTAACTGAAGTAACTAAATTCATACATGAATATGAACAAAAGCTTCCAGAACAGCAGCGCATACAGGCACTGGATGTAGCATTGCGCGCTACACCCGCAAGATGGTGGGTTGCGCATAAGGAGAATATTCATACATGGCAAGACTGTCGCAGATTGATACTGCGCAGATTTCAGGACACCACAGCCGAAGTCCTATGCAAGTATGAGGGACAGAGTGACCCCAGGTCACACATTGAAGCATGTATTCAGCAATGGTCAGATATTCCGGAAGATGAATGGGTTCACCTATTCATCCACACATTGGATACAGTTCCAAGGAACTGGTATACTGAAACAGAATTGCGCAAAGGCACTATCAGTTGGCCTCTTACGATAGAAAGCTTTCAACTTACCTTCATCTTTGAGTCAGAACATCCAAGCATCGATCATGCTTTGAAGTGTATTAAAAAGAAGATATTTGAACAATGCCCGTTATCAGAATATTCCCAACCAGATTGGGCTGTCCAGATAGAACATGCCCTGGAATGTTATAACTTCACCGCTGAAGATGAGGAGGACGATCCTCGCAACATCAATATCCCAGAATCAGAAGGGACGCGCAATATTGAAGGTCCTGAGCTTGATATTCCTGCCATCACAGAACACATCAAGCTCAAGAAGATTAACATTGGTACAGAAGCTGAACCAAAGTTTGCTTCTATAGGAGATTATTGGGATGATGAAACTGTTGGACATGTTTCAGAATTATTATGTGACTACCAGGATATCTTTCCTACCAAGTTCACAGAAATGAAAGGCATCCTAGGAGACTTAGGAGTGATGCGCATACCTCTGAAAGCAGACGCCAAGCCAGTAAAACAGCGCCTGTACAGATTGAACCCCTGGTATAAAGACAAAGTTAGAGAAGAAATTGATAAAATGCTCGCAGCAGGTATTATTGAGCCAGTAGAGGAAAGCGATTGGATTAGTCCTATGGTGGTCCAAGAAAAGAAAACGAAAGGTGAAATAAGAATCTGTGTCGACTTGCGCAAACTCAATGATGCATCAGCGCACGATCCATTTCCCACTCCTTTCACAGATGAAGTACTTGATAATGTTGGAGGACAAGAGGCTTACTCTTTCACTGATGGTTTTTCGGGATATCATCAGATCAGAATCCATCCAGACGACCGCCACAAGACTACTTTTGCAACTGAATGGGGCTCATTCCAGTATACGGTAATGCCCTTTGGTCTTAAAAACGCACCTGCTATCTTCTCTAGAGTTGTTGTTGCTGTTTTTAAAGAATTCATTCACAAGTTTTTAGAAGTCTATTTTGATGACTGGACTGTATTTGGCCTATTAAAGAACCATATTGCAAATCTGCGCATGATGTTAGAAAAATGTAGACAGCATCAGATTTCCCTTAACTTGAAAAAATGTATATTTTGTGCGCCCTTTGGTATTTTGTTGGGACACATTGTATGCAGACAAGGACTCCTGATGGATCCTGCGAAGGTTGCCATCATTGCTAATTTACCTGCGCCCAACTCAGTTAAGCAATTGCGCACTACATTGGGACATACTGGATACTACAGAAAATTTATCAAAGGTTATGCAAAGATCACAGCACCTATGGAAAGATTGCTGAAAAAAGATTCGAAGTTCCAATGGACAGAAGAATGCCAACAGAGCTTGGACACACTTAAAGAAAAGATGATCACAGCGCCTATTCTAGTTTTCCCGGACTGGAGAAAACCTTTTCATGTTCATGTTGATGCTTCTTCCATAGCATTGGGGGTTGTGCTTACACAGTCTGGAGAAGGAAGTATTGACCACCCAATTGCTTACTCCAGCAGAAAGCTATCTACAGCTGAGAAGAACTACACCACTACAGAAAGGGAAGGACTAGCTATGGTGTATGCCCTACAGAAATTCAGACACTACCTGTTAGGCGCTCATTTTAAAATGTATACTGACCATTCTGCTTTGAAATATTTGGTCAATAAACCAGTGTTAGGAGGAAGAATTTGCAGATGGCTACTGCTCTTTCAAGAATATGATTTCGAGGTTATTGTAAAGCCAGGCAGATTGAATGCAGGGCCTGACCATCTATCCAGGATAGAGTCAGGAGAGGAACCTACAAGTCTGGAGGACAATCTGCCTGACGCACAGTTGTTTTCTATTCAAGCAGCAGACGAATATTATTCTGATATTCTTGAGTTTCTCACTACCGGGCAAGCGTCGGCTGAGTTTACAATCCAGCAGAAGAAGCAACTTGTTGTCAAAGCCGCAGACTTCACTTTGATAGCAGGCTAGCTTTATAAGTTGGGCCCTGACGAAGTTTTGCGCAGATGTATCTTACCACATGAAAAGAGCTCTATCATCGCAGAAGCGCATTCAGGTACCGCAGGAGGCCATTTCACAGGAAAGCCGACTGCGCAAAAGATATTAGCCGCAGGTCTTTGGTGGCCGACATTGCACAAGGATACTAAGGCGTTCTGTAAATGTTGCGATGTGTGCCAGCGAACAGGAAAACCCTCAAGGAGAGATGAAATGCCGCTAAGACCCCAGATCACACTACGTGCTTTTGATAAATGGGCCATTGACTTTGTAGGACCTATTAACCCACCAGGAAAAAGAACTGGCGCAAGATACATCATTACAGCTACTGAATACCTCACCAGATGGGCTGAGGCTAAGCCAGTTAAGAACTGCGACGCTGCTATGGCCGCACAGTTCATTTTTGAGAATATTATCACTAGATTTGGATGTCCACTAATTCTAATGAGTGATCAGGGTACACATTTCCTCAATGAGACTATAGAAGCCCTTACTGAAGAATTCCAAGTTAGACACCATAAGAGTACACCCTACCACCCTCAAGCTAATGGTACGGTGGAGGCATTCAATAAAATTCTTGAGAATGCCCTGACGAAGATCTGTAATCAACAAAGAGATGATTGGGACCTTAGAGTCACAGCTGTATTATGGGCTTATAGAACCACTTGCAAGAAACTAACAGGTCACACACCTTTCAGTTTGGTGTATGGACAAGAAGCAGTTATGCCTATGGAATACATTATTCCCAGTCTAAGAATTGCGCAAATCACAGAAATGACAGATCCTGATACTATGAATGAAAGACTCTCGCAGCTGCTTGCCTTAGAAGAAGACCGACTTTTAGCCGGATTCCATCAACAGGTACAGAAGGCAAGACAGAAAGCTTGGCATGACAGGCACATTAAGCATAAGCACTTTGAAGAAGGAGACTTGGTACTCCTTTATGATAGTAGATTCATCAAGTTTCCGGGCAAGTTTCGTGTACATTGGTTAGGCCCTTTTCGGGTGACAAAGATAACAGGAGGAGGCGCAGTTCAGCTTGCAAAGCTTGATGGAGAATTACTACCTACAATGATCAACGGGAGTCGGCTCAAGCTTTATCGCGACGGCCACTCCGCTCTGTCGACCTAACATATTGCTAAAAAGGTGCAAATGTCCGGTGTAGTTTAAAGAGACATCGCATTCACAGTCTACACGGAAGCTGCGGGACACCTTCAGTTTCCAGCTTCCCGCGCAGTTCCTTGAAATATCCGCGCATCCTGAATAAAATTTGTTTGAAACGAGCTTATCTTTGCGCTCTAGCGAAGTTTTGTTTTTTGGACCGTTGAACCATCGCTCTTGCGGAGTTCCCTATGTCAAAGCTGCCGCTTGAGGAGTTATCAGCATGGACCCCTTTATGCACAGTTACCTAAGCTGAAATGATCCGCCGCCAAACATTGAATTACCGCAGTTATGTAGCCGCGTCTGAATAAATGAAGGATAAGTCCGCTATTTAAGTCTAGCCGCTCTGACGGATTCGGCTTGATCTCCGAAAGATTTGCATTTAACTCAGGCGCCGAAAGCATTAGCTTCTCCCGGAAGGCTGTCAGAGCCCGTCAATCACAATAAATGCACCATTGCGGCGAGGAGGATAGCGTGTTGTCAACTCATGTATAGCCGCCTACAGCTACGTAACCCCACTTGGTCGCATTTACTATCACCTCTGGCTATAAATACCTCACACTTGTATAATTTTTGGGTTACTTTCCTCGAGTTGCTATCTTGTTTAAGAATCCAAGTTATTGTTTTCAGAGCCGAGTTGTGCAGATTATTTTCCCTTGTTTTCAGCGTCCATATCCTACGCAGGTCCGCCATTTGCTGTCCAAAGTTTTTGTTCCCTACATCGGTTCACGACGGAGAACCTGTCGACTGAAGAAGTTGTTCGTCAATTCCTGCGCCGAGGCTTAGATTTCGGCATGACTACTCCAGTCACGGCTTCGACTTATGTACACCCTGGATGGACTGATCCTAGACAGTCGCCCGGCACGAGAGCATCTCAGCAACAGCCAGAAGAACCTGTTCCAGAGCCGTTGGCCACCATGGCGAACTATATTCCGCCGCGTCCAGATGATGCGCCAGAAGTACAGATCCTGAAGAATGCAAAGTATCCCATTCCGTTACCGCCACTACCGACTAGCGTGCGGGTAGAAGGGCAACTGTTGGGACACCTTCCACTGGTCAAATTCTCTGATTTCAATCTGGGAGACTATAAAACGTATCCCCAGTTTGCGCCAGATCGATATCTGACGATAGTTCACAATCCCATCCGAAAGGTCGATGAATTTACCCCAAGGGGATTTGCATCAAACTTGGAGAAGCCAGGTTTGTTGAATTTGTTGAAGCTACCGCACTTTGGGCGTAGCAACGAAGTCAATGCAGTTGTTAAGACGCTGCTTTCATGTGTTCATGGAGGTTACCTTTGGCTCGGGAGGCCAATTGATCTAAATGTTGATTTGATTCACCGCATCACCGGTCTATCCAAGGCTGGTAAGGATCCCAATATTCATTTTGTGGGAAAGGACAAGGACAGAAAATTGGCTGCACAGCTGGTGCAGAAGTATAACTTGACAAGAGGAGGTCGGGCTTATGACCTCACTACAGTAGAAGATGAGGCACTTCGATTTACAGGAAGTCTGCTTGCAGGCAGACTTCTCACAAAGTGCCGACCGAAGGAAGTTACTGGAGCTGTCGTGGAGCTCGCCATCGCAGCTGCGGAGGGAGAGCAGTACAACTGGTCTCTCTTCCTACTGAATTCTTTCTTGGCTGATTGCCTAAATGTGCAGGACAATGCAGCCCAATCATTCCATTTTTCTTGGCTTCTAATTTTATGCGCTCTCGTTGGGTGGAAGGAGCCCCCGAATACTCAGTTCCTTCCGCGCCGCACAGGAGAGGTTGCCGACATGCGCTACATCAACCTCTGGGATTCTCCCAATCCCGCGAAGCGCAAGATGAATCGCGCTGTATTTTGTGAATACTACTATCTCCTCAGAGATACCATTCAAGAAATGCCAAGGCTGAGCGAGGAGACAGCCACATTATATGAAGGAAAGTTGGCTTTTACTGCCGACATACATCAACTTTACCTCCGCCCTTGCGGCATTCCAGATGAATGGGCGCTAGGCCTTTACAGGATGACTACCGAGGATGTTGAAGAAACCATCAAGTCTTGGTCGAATGAGTGGAGGGTGGCCGTCGATCTCGCATCCGCGCTGCCAACCGCCGCTGCGAAAGAGAAGGATAAGGGCAAGGAAGCCCCGGAGCAAAGAAGTGATGAAGGTTCCACAGAACCGGCCACCAAGAAGCAAAAAGTGTCGCATCCCGCTGAGGCTATTCCCTCGGGGATCGACCAGTACCTACATGAGCAATTTCGCGAGCTGCGCACTGCGCACGCTTACATCAGAAGTGCTTTAGATTTGCAGTTCGTAGAATTGAAAGGTCTCGCAGGAAGAGTTGCGCAGACCCATGCGCCAGCATCTACTTCGCAGGCGCCACAAGAAATTCCAAGTGCCGAGCGAGTTGAAGAACTCATAGAAAGGCATACTGTCGTGCATATTCCGCCTACCAGCATGACACTTCCAGATCCGCTAGCTGCACTACAGGTAAGCGCCGTTGGGCCCGTTGAAATCGATTTGTCTCTAATTCCTATAGAGACTCTACAGCTAGTGCATGAGAAAGTTTCTCTTGAGTTGAGAGCTAGAGAGCTCTCTACATTTCAGGAAAATCAACGACTGCAATCGCAGGCGATAGAATTGAAGGCAAGCCATAAGAATATATCTGAGAAACTTGCACTTTATGAGACGCAAGACATTGGCATTAGAAACGCGGTAGATGAGCTTGCTCAGGAATTGCCGGCTTGCGAGATTCAACCAGACCTCCCTCTGGTTGCAAAAGTTCAAATTATCGGAGGAAGGGTGAAAACCCTGGAGCACGAAATAGTTGCTATGGCTGAGGGCCATAGAACCCAGATCGCTGAGCTAGAAGCTCGCGTTGCTGCACAGCTTACGGATGATGCGCAAGTACAATTTGAAGCGCTGAGCAGAGCTTCCACACAGATGAAAGACAAAATACAGGAAGCCGAGAACCTGATGAGCCAAGCTATGGAAGCTTGGGCGGAGCTTGAGAAGCTCCCTTTTAAAGTTGGTCTGTCGGAACAGGTGCAAGCCGCAGAACAGTCTCTCACTGTTCTGACTGAAGAAGCTAAGGCCTTAGCAGGCTTAGCAAAAATGAAGAAAATGAGTGAAGTGCGCAGAATGCAGCAGCAACTGCACAAACTCAGAACTGAAGATGAGAAGCTCACCAACAGCATTCAGCCATTCATGGATGAGTATGTTGAAATCGTCGGTCAGGTTGAGGCAAAAATCAAAGAGATTGCTGAATCTCAAGAGGTGATTGATACCATCACTAAAGAAGAAGCCACCGCAGAAACGGTGCAGACAGCTGTGGAGTGTGTCGATGAATTGGACTCCGCTATTGCGCAGTGGAAGAAAACATTCACGGAGACCCAAGAACAAGCAGATGCGCAAATCAAGCGACCACACGCTAGTGCGAGTGGCTCGAGGGTGAGCCACAAGTGAGTGTTAGGGGCCTGTTGGAGCCTAGGCCGTAGCTGCGGTAAAGCTGCGAATTTTGGGGAAAAAGCACAAGTATGAAAGGAAAGTGCTAATTTTGGGACAAGCACTAAGTTTTGGGCAAGAAGGAGACGGTGTGCAGTACGGTGCCAGATGGACAAGCTCAGCGAGGATCACGGACCGGAAATCATGGAGCTCGCACGCACGTCATAGAAGAATGAAGGTGGTTCAGCTACCATAATAAATAAGGCAATGGAGTAGAGGGCTCAGCTACCTTCATTTAAAGGCTAAGTACAGAAGTTATGGTTGCTCGGATCAAGGAGGAGCAACGGACCAGAGCATTGAAGGCGAAGGACAAGCGCCCATACCCACAATCTGCGCCGGAAGTCAAGGAGCCTGCAGGAAGAGGCGACATGACTACAAGCGGTGCCTACAGTACACCTAGCCATGTGCGTGGTTAGGGTTTTTGGGAATCACTGTTGGGAAAGGCCCACAGTTTTGTAAAGGTGTGACCGTCATGGCCACCTATATATATGTATACATGATAAGAAGAAGAGTTAGATATTTTTGGGATAGTTAGATGGTTAGACTGTTAGATAGTCAGTCTCGAGGATAGATCATGTGTTGATTATCCTTTGTTATGTTTTCTACCGAGTGTGTAGAACTAGGGTGGAAATCGGATAGCCGAGGAGCTAATCCCTGAGTTGCCAGACAGTCTGAGTTGACGTCTGTGCCTTTGTAATCTCTGTAGAGAAGAGACTAGATTGAGAGAAGGGCTCCCAGCTGTGTGCGTGGAGTTTCCTGGAAAGATCTAAGGCTGCAGCTGTGTGCGCAGCATATTGTATAACTCTATCGTTTTCTGGTTAATCTAACACTCCCGTGGACGTGGTTTCCCTCGAGGAGGTGAACTTCACATATTTCTTCTTGTTATAATGTTTGCGTGAATGATTAACTGTTTAAGTTCATTACCTATGTATACAAGACTCTTGCATTATCTTTGCGACCGTTTAAGTGAGTTTGGGAAGGTCCCTTGATAGCTATAAGTGTTAAAGTATTGAAGAAGTGGTGGAGCGCTGTCGCGGCAGCGATTGAGGAAGGCGTTACTGCGCTGGGCGCGCAGGGCGAGGAGATACTTAACGCGTTGACGCAAGGAATAGTTGCCTTCTGCGCCAGAGTGGAGAAACTGCGCAGCGGGCCTGCTGAGGGAGGAAGCCGCGCAATTGAGCCGAGGGGCCTGCGGGAAAGTCAGACCACCGACATCTGAGGAACCGGAAAAGGAAGAACAATCTCCGCGTCACCAAGGTTAAGGAAATCTGATTCCTTAACCCCCCCATAGCCACTTCGGGTGAGACCTCGAGCTGCTGCGCAGCTCGTTGCCGAGAGGGCCAGTGCGCCTAGGGGTTTGTTGCTGCGCTTCATTAAAACACGGGTCTGCCCAAGAAAGCAGCCAACAGGAGCAGTGAAGCTCCAGTATGTTGCGACGGACGAGCAGATAGCCGATGTATTGACCAAGCCGCTGGATAGAGTGAAGTTTGAATACTTCAGAGAGAAGCTTGGTGTACTTCAGATCGAGGTTCCTTCCAAGGGGAAGTGATGATTCCGGAAGACGCAGATGCACATAGGCTTTTCCGACATGGTTGTAGGTTGGTCCTCCCATGGTCGTTGATGTAATTGCTGGGGATTTTCTAACATGGTTGTAGGTTGGTCCTCCCATGGTCATTGATGTAATTGCTGGGGCTTTTCTGACATGGTTGTAGGTTGGTCCTCCCATGGTCGTTGATGTAATTGCTGGGGATTTTTCGACATGGTTGTAGGTTGGTCCTCCCATGGTCTTTGATGTAATTGCTAGGGCTTTTCCGACATGGTTGTAGGTTGGTCCTCCCATGGTCGTTGATGTAATTATCGAGCTTTTCCGACATGGTGGTAGGTTGGTCCCCCCCATGGTCGTTGATGTAATTGTTGAGCTTTTCCGACATGGTGGTAGGTTGGTACTCCCATGGTCGTTGATGTAATTGTTGATCCTTTCCCGGATGGTGGTAGGTTGGTCCTCCCATGCCGGTTGATGTAAGTGATGTGTTATGTGCATCTGGGGTGTGCTTCGTTGACAATGAGATGATCTGAAGATGATGAGGTGACAGTAGGGTACACGGGTTTTGCGAAGGCATATAATCAATCCTGGGATGCTCCTTCAGGTTAGGCAGTGGCATATAATCAGTCCTGGGATATCTTGCAGGTTTTGTAGAGGCATATAATAAGTCCTGAGATGTACCTACTTGATGGCTTGCTCGCAAAGATGATGAAGACCTACATGGAGGCTAGGCCTGCATCCAGCATGAAAAAGGGTTGGCTCTGTAGAACTTCCTATGATGAGTAGATTGGAGACTGATGGTCGAGATAGCAGCAGCAGTGATGAAGACTTGTGCTCATGAACTGTGTCAAGAGAATACCTTCCTAGTTAAGAGGGAGTGTAGATGTATTTGTAACTTCGGAAGATATTTCACATGTATATTTTATATTGTATTCATATGTCATTGTACTTCCGATGGAGAGGTTTCATTCCTTCGATCGGAAAAGCTATTATTGTATTTGAGTGGGTTATTAGACTCCCCTAGTGAGGTCGGCCCAAAGTTAAGTTGTAATGGGTTATTAGACTCTCCTAGGAGAAGTCGGCCCAGTTAGGGTAAAAGGTAAGTGAAAGTAAAGTATAAATAGAGAGAAGCACCTCTCTATTTATCCATTCACTCACTCACTCATTCGCATAAGTGAGAGAGAGAGAAGTTCACACAAGTGGAGGAGGAGGAAGCTACTGGAGACCATCTCTTTGTTTTGGGGTTTTGTACTTTTGCTCATTCTATCTCTGAGGAAGTTGCGGGGTTTTCTCCTTTATGGTTTCCTCGATAAAATGCTTTGTGTCTCTTTTCTCTTGTGTTTAATTTGTTTTGCATGCTATTCTCTCAGATAAGATCCTAGATCATATTGAATTAAATTGTGAAAAACTAACACTTCAATAAATTAAAAGGATTAAACATTGAATATCAAATCCCAAATTTGCATCATTAACAATCACCAACACAATCATGATTATTTTATTATTCATTTTCACTATCATAATTATATAATTTTGTGTTTTTTTTATAGAAAAGAACTTGGAAGTACATAGATATATCAATCACCAAAATTCAAGATATTTTGAATTTACGGACCCCAAACACTTCTTCGAATATTTGTAGATTCATAGACCTTTTGTTGGCTATTTAAACGAATTACATTGAGAGAGATTTAGCTAAACCTATTGATTTTCCACTGATGAGAGAGCTTTCTTGCAATGAAGTGAAATAGTTTTATGAATTTCAAATGAAGCTTGATATTCTATAGCCCATTTAGAAGGGTTGTCAACTGCAGTTGTGCAAGTAGGCTTAATAGAAGGTGGAGTTGCAAAAAACACTAAAGGTAAGATTAAATATTTTAGTGAACATATAAAATTAAAAAGTCAACTATAGAGTTCATTTCAAGTCGCCTACCTTGAGATGGATGACATCTTATCATAAACAAAGAAGTCAAATCATAAGCTTCATTCAACAAGTGTGGCCAACATATTGTATGGCATAAGCTTCATTCAACCAGTTTGGCCAAAACCATGTATGGCATATGTTAAAGAGGACACCATCAGTGTTTTATCGAAGACAATAGATGACTTGATTTCAACATAGATTTTAGCAAAACTAACAACACTTTGAGCTTGTTAAAAGTTGGTATCTCAAATATGAAAATCTAAATCATACACAGATGCAAAAAGTTGTGGGGAATTGGTTCACTAGTCTAGTAGCATAAAGGGGAAACAAATAATTTAAGCTAGAGGAGACAAGTTCTATGGGAATGCATAAATTCCTAGATTTGTCAATAGCTATCAATGAACATGGAATATTCATATCTATTTTCAATCATTTTTGTATCACAACTTGTATGGTCTTTAGATTTATGTAAGGTTTGTACACAATTTCTCTTATAGGCTCAAACTCCATCTTGAATTCAAAAAATTTATTATCTAGAGATCCTGAATAGATGAAAGATAAACCATTAAACTTCAGAATGAAAATTTCACCCACACAATAATCAACAATAAGTTTGTAATAAAATCCTTAAGTTAGGGTAACACCATCAAATACTTTTTATGGAAGGAATCATTCCACAAGCCATGTTTGTCACAATATAATATCCAATATCCTTAATACAATGATATGCATATGTATATATACACTCATGAGTATTCCTAGGGCCTATGTCAACTACCCCTTATTATTACATTTTTTTCATACGAAAAAAACATCCTTTTATTAAAGAAAAAGATGTGTCGTAACATAGCCAATTACATTTATTGCCTACCAACTACCTAGTGGGTCTAATTCGATGAGAATGTACACATCACATTAACTAAGGTCCAGCATAGATCCATCTTAAACTCAAATCTATTAAGCACTGAGAGGGATTCAATTTCTTGAGGTGCAAATTTTTTTATCTTAAATTTTTTACACATCAAGAAAAAAATTACACTCAAGAAATGAGATCTCTCTTGGTGCTTAATAGATCTGTGTTTAAAATAGATTTAAGCTAGTTTTATTTTTTTATATTTTATGAGGGGACATGAATTTTTTCAATTTACTTTTTATTTTTGATAAGTTATGAGCTGGCGTGAATTTGTTTAATTACTTTTTATTTTTGGGAACACTATGTTATGTAATGTGACAAACATGATAACATCTCCCCCATATTGGGTTGTAAGCACCTCACTACTCTTGGTGCAACGAGTCTACATGAACTACTAAGTGTGTCTTATTCCATGAGTATGGACACATTACATTAATTATTCTTCCTAATACCTCCCTTATAATGCATATCCTCCCTATGTACCTTCCTAGGTACATTACATTTCATCCCCTTTCACATCTTTTGTCCTTGAAAAATGTATGGAAGCCATATAATAGGATTTATTAAGCAATGTAGGCAACTAATACCAAGCACAAGCATCTTGCCATCCTAATGATAGGTAGACATGGGCACTAGGTTCATCCTTGCCACATCCATATCGACTATGGTGGCTCCTTTGGTTCCATGTTGTCATTATGTTATATTGATATCCCCATTCCTTGTTTTATTCCACCACATACCTCTATCCTAGTATTTTTGGTTCCATACATATTCATTGCACCGAGAGGAGCGAGGTGCTCTACAGCCTAGTATGGGGGAGATGTTGTAACGTTCGTTCCTAACAAAATAATTTAAAAAAATCATGTCGGCTCATAAAATAAAAATTATGGAAAGTATTTAAAAAAAATCCATGTTGGCTCATAAAATAAAATATTATGAATATTAATTAAAAAATCAATGTTCGTCTATAAAATAAAAACTTAAAACTTAAACCCGAATCTATCAATCAAGAGAGATCAAATTTCTTGAGTTTAAATTATAAACAAAAAATACACCTCAAGAAATTGGATCCCTCTCGGTGCTTGATAGATCCGGGTTTAAGATGGATCTATGTTGGTAGTAGGTACATTGATGCTCATGAACTTGCCTTGATGATTGTTGTTTCTCATGGTGGTGTGGGTATTGATATGCAATGATCATAGCCATTGGCTCTTCTTTCTTTCAATATTCAATGTGTGATCCTTTGAGGAATGATGCTCCATAAATTTTTCTTCATTTTTATGGCATACCTAGGCTTTCCTTCCTGGGTGCTTCTCTAGGCACTTTTTTTTATTCTCCCTCTGACTCTCCATTTGATGTGTTTGAAATTATTCCAATTAGTCCCATGCAATTAATTATTCATATGTCACCTTGGGTCCTTGTTTGTTAAGAAAAACATCCTACAATATGATTTTCTTTTTCTTGTACCAAAGCTTCATAATAAAAAAATCACATAAATATTAATTTTACCTACTAAGACCATCCAATGATATCCAAGAAAAGTATACACTTCATCCATATGTATAGCATGAAAACTTGAATGCAAAACACATTTATCTATAATGACCTTCAGAAATTTAAAAATTTGCACATTTTCACCATCAACATGTGCGCTCCAGATATGTAATACCATGTTTTTTACCCCAAGATGTAAATATGTTGTAATTATGTAAAAACTATAAGCTGGATATGAATGGTCTAGGATGAACAAATATATCGTAAATATGAACAATTCATTTTTAATATAAAAATCCTCGACACTTGCAAGTGAAGAAGGACGAAAAATAGATGGGGGCTAAGCTTCCACAAGTGGGGGAAATGAGAGGAGCTAAGGGGTGATGACCCTAGTGAAATTTAACTATGCCTTAGCCTTCCTTAACATTTTTAACATCCCAAAGTCCCTTAACCATGGTTATGAGGGTCACTTTCATTAATTAAAGATTAATTATCTTAATTGAGTATTAAGAGGGGAAAAGTGGCCTCTTCTAGGGAAGCCATGTGTCAGGACAAAATCAAGCATATATAAAGTTAGAAACTCATTATTCGTTCATTCCAGCATCCAAAGAGGGGGAGCATCAATGCTATGGTAGTTCTAGTTGGTAAACCAAGGGAAGATCAATTTTCCATAATCTAACACTCGAACCCACCTTGATAAATGACAGCCTATCTACCCTGATAAACTAGTACCTGGGATTAAGCAACCTTGTCCTGCAGTGTGACATTCATGGAGCCTTGTCATGGAGACTTCTTGGTCATCCTATACTAGAGCACCAGAAGGGGGAGGGGACAACTTAAGGGACTATAGTGCAAAGAAGGGGGTACCTTCCCTGGTGATGTGCAGACAAATGGGGAATGAGTGAGGGGTTGGAGTTAGTTGTGGATGGGGTTACCCACACCACTTGGGTAGAGGATAGGTGCCCTTGGGGTGAGGAGCTTTCGATGATGAGTGTGTTATAAATTGAAGAGGAAGAAGTTGAACTTCGCCCCTTGTGGACTGATATCCCTAGCTCAAGGGTGGAATCTGTTAAGGAAAGAGGTGACTTAACAAAGTGCCTATGGCTAGGAGGAACATCCTTCACTTGTAGTTGGTTGGTGGACATTTGAAAAAAGTGTCAAATGTGTTTGTAATGTCATGGAGTTTATTTATGCTATGTGTTTGTTCCAATTATTGTTTTAGAATAGTTCTATGTATGATTCTTGAGCATGGTTTGAATGCATTTGTAGTAGTAATAATTCAATAAAGGAATGAATATTTTAGTTAAATTACAGCTATGTAAATGTATTATATTTCGTTGTTAAAAATTAAAAATATAACCAAACAATAGAAACCAAAATTCGAATTTCAAATTTGGCGTCAAGGACAGAATTGGTTGTGGGATTGAGTACCCATGATCTCAACAATGTGTGGAGGTTATTGGGTTCATGACAGGATATGCTTTGCAAGGATCTAAAATATTTTTGCCAAATCAACATTGATAATATTATGCTTGTTGCTAGGGTTTATAAAAATAATGACCTTCTCATATTGGAAACAATCATGAACCTGTAATAAGAAGAATCACATGAAAATAGACCCTTACAACTATTATTATCCTTCTTCATGATATGAGACCATCCATCTAAAAATATGTTTTCATATTCTTCATCTAGAAGGCTCAGCATCTGCCTAGGATCAAGTTACTTCCACCATATGTGAGGATTGTCCCTTAAACTAAGGTATATGATGTTTTTTTCCAATTTCTTAAAGAGAGTGATTTTTGGGGAAAATTTTAGGGGCAAAATTTAGCCCATGGGCTACTTTGGGGCCTTTTTCCTAAAAAAAACATTTACCAATTTGCCTTTCTTTCAAAGATGAATCGCCCAATTTCGATGGGATCATTTTTTTTTACTCGTAAAATCATCAAAATTGTCCAAAAACTATATAAAGTCCTTGGAAATTTGAATATTTTTACAAAAAAAATTGCCAAAATTTTTACAGTTGCAAATTTAAGAATTAGTAAGATTTGCCAAGGTTTCTACACTTCAATAAAATTATGGATCCTTTCCCTGGTCATTTTGCATCATTTATGTAGAGTTCAATACTAGGACCATTAGATTGCCTTGTAAATTATATTTTCCCTAATAAATCCTTGAAAATAGAACTAGGATTTTGAAGAAATAACTTACTTGTCAATTGAGCTCTTTTGTGCAGCTAGATTTTAGAGGCTATGACTTTTAAATGACCATAACTTCCTCAATATTGATAACAATTTCCATTATAAACCCAATCTGAAAATGGAACTCTCTATGTATTCTCTTAAATATGTCATGCTTTCATGTTTTACATATGCATAGTATTACTAGGGTAGTTTATAAGCCAATATAGTTGTAGAAATTTTATGAACATTTTGTATGCAATATGGTCTTATAAGGTTGAAGGAAATTTAAAAGAATATGTCAAACTCTGGGAAGAATTTTTGTTTTTTTGAAAATATTGTAAATCATGGGTTGTTAAGGATTTCCTCGGCCTTTTAGTACAAATCACTATCACTCGTTTAACTCTCTTCTTGTGATCACACTCATATAGTTGCAAAATGGTGTATAAACAAAGAAAAAAGTGTGCCAAAAGAATATCTCACTATAAGTTTGATGCCCCAAATTGAAACTAGTGTATCTTTTGTTATACTTCTAAGAATCATTAGTATAAGCCCAATTCATGTCCATGTTGCATCTATTGGAATTGGCATTGATGCAATTTGATTCATAAATTGAGAGATAATCGCATCACATGAATTTCTTATGAGGGCTTTGAGTCACAACTTATAATTGTTGTAACTTCCACTATACATCTCAGAATCTAGATTATGCCCCCAATTTTGAAATGCTACTACCACTCTACTTCTAATGGCACAGATCCTACTACAATATGATTAGTAAATAGAGAGATAATTGCACTATAGAAATTTCCAATAAGGTTTTGAGTAACGACTTAAAATAGTTGTAACTTTTGCGATGCTTCTTATAATCTCTATTATGACCCCAATTTTGAAATGTGGCAGCCACTCTACTTCTAATTGTGTTGGTATAGTTGCAATTTGGGGAATAGGTCCAGAGAATATATAATTTAAAAGATATTCTAGATCTTTTTTCAGAAGCTTTGAGCATGATACTTAATAGCAAGAAATCATCAGTCTCTATTTTAAATTTATCCCAAAACTCTATTTATTCGATTCTAACGTTTTTTTTTTTATTTCAATGAAGTGGAGTTAAAAGAAGTATAAACTACTTGGGATTCATCTTGAAGCCTAATGACTATTCGAGAAGAGATTGGGATTGGCTCATTGGAAAATTTGAGAGAAGACTCCACTTATGGTGCAAGAAGTGGTTGTCTAGAGGCGACAGATTGATTCTTCTAAAATCTGTCCTTGAAGGCCTTCCCGTTTTCTAGACCTCGTTAGCTTACATTCCGATTGGTACCATGGAACAGATCCGGAAAATGTCATCAGTTCTTATGGAAAGGGTCTTTGGAGGATAGGTCTTATGCTTGGGTGTCTTGGGAAAAAATTGCTCTACCTAAGGAATTCAGTGGGTGGGGACTAAAACATCCCAGATGTTTCACCATTGCACTTGTTGCCAAAGGTATTTGGAGGATTATCAAAGGAGAATCCCTGTGGGAAAAAGTGGTTTCCATGAAATATATTTATCCATTAACAATTGAAGAATGGATTTGGAGTCTAGATAAACCGACAAGGTATACATATTCAATATGGAGGGATCTTATTAATGTTTTTGAAGTGATTGGATCGGGTCAATTTTGGAAGGTGGGGAATGGCCGAATAGTCCGTCTCGACCAAGACCAATGGATTGGTTGTTATGTGGCCCATAAGCTTCCATACCAATTGCTTAATATTCTCTGTAACCAGGATCTCATATTCTTGAGTCAAATAGGTGCAAGCATGAACCACAACTACGACACCAGAATTGGTTAAAGGCTAAGGATTTGGATCTGGATATGGAGAATTGTCTCATATGGAACTGTTTCGTACAAGATCTATATGACTCTCATATATATCTATCAAATCTAGAAGATGAATTGGTCTAGTATAAAAATGATCATGGGGGATCTTATACCCCTAGTATGGGTTGTAAATACAACAGAGCTGAACAAGACCATCCTCAACCATCATGGTGGAATTATGTGATCTAGCGTCTTAAGTGTCCTCTAAAAATGAAATTGTTTATATGGTTGGTATTGCACAAATTTGTACCTATTTGGGATATCATAATCAAGAGGTTTTGGACTGGCTAGAGCAGATTCCCTCTATGTCCAAACAATGAAGAATCGCTAAAGCATTTTTTTATTCAATGTCCTTATAAAGTCAAGCTCTGGGAGCACGTATTCCAAGTTAAAGGGATCAACTTCATTTGGAATGGATTGTATATTTGGGATGCCTTGCAACATTGGACCAATAATAAGGACTATTATGATTTCTTTGCTCTTCATGTTATCATCATTTGGTTTGTTTGGATTGCCAAGAACATGGCAATCTTTGACGAGATTTTTTCAGCCCCAAAATTTTATGGTAACAAAAGCTTATCCACTCTCAGTCTCTTCCCCCAGCCAAAATCTCCCACTAGTTGCAGATTTGTGAAGGAAGAAGTCATTGACAGATTAAGATGTTGGGCTTCCTTTGACAGAGCATCTCAAGACATTCCTCTCGAAGGGGGGGCTCAGGTGTTGTTTATATTTCTTATAGTCACTATTACACATTTGCAGCAAGATTGGGATCATGTACAAACAACATTGTTGAATTGATGGCTTTGCATCTGACCTTATCGACTGCTCTTAATCATGATATCCTGAATCTTCATGTGTTTGGTGACTCCCAGTTGGTCGTGGAATGGATGAGACAGAGAAAGCCTCCAAAAAGTATACATCTTCTTGTTATCTTTGAAGAGTTTCTTAGACTTGTCGACAGGTTTCAAATTATTAGCTTCCATCACATATACAAAGAAATAAATGTTTTAGCAGACTAACTCTCTAAACTGGGACTGCGGGTGCTAGAAGGGATGTGGCATCAATGGGAGCAGGTTAATGATAACATGACGATCCTTATCAGGTTTAAAGTTGGTCATCACCAGTGGCATGAGTTTTTAAAGAGATCCTTTTATGACAAAATGCTTATATTAGTTTTTGAGAACTTTTTGTTACTGATGTCTCTATAGTTTAACTATGGATGACCAAAACTCCCTTTTGGAGATAGTTTTACATTTGTTCTTTTGATGTCTAGTTGTCTTCCTCTCTTTCAGCCATCTTTTTTATGCGTTTTATTTCAATTAATAAAACGTGAGTTTTTTTTAAGGAAAAAAGGTCAAGAGAAAATCCTGTAAAAAAATCTTTAAAAAATTAATAATAATAAAGCAAACAAATAAATATAATATAATAAGAATAATAAATTCTTCCCCGCCCAAGAAAATGTTTTGATATTACTTGTAAATAACCTTAATGGATAAAATATAAACTTCAAAATACCCAGTAAATCAACAAAAGAATAAACCTAAAAATTATAAAGAAAACATTTAGGGTGGTGTAACACCATCAATTACTCTTTAAAGAAGGAACCACTCCACAAACCATACTTGTTACAATACTACCTATCATACTCAATACATGTCATATGCAAGGGTATATATACTATCATGAATATTCCTAGAGCCCTATAGTAACTACCCCTCATTATTACACGTATTACCCACCAACTGCCTAGTGGGCCTAATTCAACGAGTGTGACCACATTACATTGATTGATGAGTTCACACCAACTACTTAATGAGTCTTACTTGGTATGTATGGCCACATTACATTACTTATTTCCCCCACAGTGTGTCCCTCAATGCAATGCATATCCTTCTTAGGTACATTATATATTATAACAATTAAAATAGCCTTGAATTTATTTCCTTGTCCAGATAGTATTTTTTAACAAAATGGTTCCTTTAATTATGAAAATTAAAAATGAATGTATATTTTACATTAATTTTTATTTAAAAGCCACAAACATAACCACCATTAACACTAACAAAAGACAAAATTAAGGAGATTTAAAAACAAAATAACTCACAATAACATAACTAGCAATTGCCCCAAAAAGGTGCAAAGATACGCCGATAGGTTGATGTCGAAGGGTCAAATGACTAAAAAAGAAAATTAAAATCTAATTGGTCTTTTGGGGGAAAATCCAAAAAAGTAACCCTTGAGCTAAATTTTGGCAAAAGAAAACCTCTATCAAATGTAATGTTTTAGTCTCGAATACTAATCAAGATCAAGATACCAACAACCGAAGCAATCAGTCATCTTTTATACAAGTGGTAGGAAGAAAAAATATTACAAGGAACCAAGATATTTATTATTAGAATTATCCAATTAAATGTTTACAATTGAGCAAAGGACCTTAGAAATATTTCTTGCATACTCCAAGAGTTCAATCCAATATCCTAAAATTTCAGCACCATTTTCCTTATTTGTCCATATTTATGAAACAAGCAAAGAAGTAAAATATCATAAAAGAACCTTTATGGAGTAAAATCTATAGAGTTAATTACATGTTTTACCATTATTTTCATTTTACATGTGGTCCATTATTTGCATATTGCAAATGTGATAAGAAAGAAATAAGAGTACCGAGCTTCCATAATGTATTGTGATCAAAACACTACACTAAATTTCCACCAACAAAGAACAAATTAAGTTCATACCTCTGTAAATATTTGCTAAGATTAACCCATTTTTCATGTGTAATTCCAAATCCAATGGTAATATTTATTCCTTCTTCCTCTACTTCAAATATATGTTCTATGTGTAACAAAACCACTTGGATAAGTCACCTATTGCATTGATTCCCAATACAATTCATCTCCTTACACGTATTTGCATATAATATTTGTACAATCTCTCTTAAGTCTAGGATTGAATTATTACCAAGACACCTTATAGCCATTTTGCAAACTCATAAACTTAGACCTTTAAATTGGTAAGTGACTATCTCCAAACATACAAATGCAAAAACATGAACCTTTACTAAACTTTAAAACATCTATAAGATACAAGGCAAACATGCAAAAGGATGATAAAATATCCAAAATATTTTTATGTATTTAAAAATAAAAAAGATTACAAACTTTAAATTAATTTAATTAAAATATATCTTAAAACCTTCAAAGGATTCATAGTGAAAGGGTTAACCACTTCAAGAAAGAAATACTTTTTAAAATTGTTCAAGAGAAAGAAGTCAAAAGAGGTTTTACCACATAGCTTAATATTGGGTATATGAAATGCTAAATAACTATTCAAAAGATAAAGAAACAAAATATTTATTACATAAAACTAATAGAAATAATAAATAATAGACATTTTTTTCCACAAAATTTCTATTTGACCAAAAGTTACAATACAAATGTAACAAAATGGAAAGGAAACAAAATATTTATTACATAAAACTCATATACTTAATAATGAATATATGACATGCTAAATAACTATTAAAAAAGAAAGGAAACAAAATATTTATTACATAAAACTGATATAAATAAAAAATAATTGGCATATTTTCCCACAAACTTTTTTATTTGACCAAAAGTTACAATACAAATGTAGCAAACAAACATTTCTATTTAAAGTTACAGCACAAATGTAACAATCAAATACTTCTTGAACATTAATATATTTAAACAAGGAAAAATAAACTTTGTAATTGGCTTATGTTGAAAAGAACTTTATAATGTATCCAAACAAGATAAGAAAAGCATTACAATTCTACTTTGAGTAGAGTACTCAAAGTACACACTAACCTACCAAATATCATTTGTATAAATTATAAGTTTCATTTAGTAAGCTAAATAGTTGAATATTTTAATTACATAAATTTCCATTTGTTACCACGGGATAAAGTAACAAACTTTATGGAGATTGAGTCAACCAATTTCCATATAAAAGAAAGTATATAAATAACAAATGTATAATTCATGTAAAAATAAAACACACTTAATGGAAGGTTGGGACATATATGTTGTTGGCCCATAAACAATATTAACGAACCATTATATTTAAGCATGTTAGCATTTTTTATTTTTATGAAGATTGTCATTTTATGAATTCATAACACTTTGCCAAGTTTGCGAGTTAGTCTTTTACAGCCGTAGAAATCGAAGTGCCCATGATCTAAATTAAGATATCTTAATATAAAAACAATGATTACTTTACTATATATATATATATATATAACAATCATAGATATAGTTAACATCATTATTCTCTCAATTTATTTAAAAGATTAACTAAGAAAGACTTGAAAATAGCAATAGATTGAATTCTTTGGAAAAGTTGCACCTATTTTGAATCCATCAATTGAAGATGGATGGAAATCTCAATAATACAAATCTAAAATAATTTGTTTTACCACTCAAAGTTCAAAGTCCAATCGCCTGCCCACTTGCATGTTTCTAAAGTTTTTTAAACCTTCCCACTTGCATGTTCCTAAAGTTTTTTAAACCTTGACAAAATAAGTTACAAAATGTAGGACTTCACACATATTTTATGGTGAGAACACATTGCACATCTAAGTGGTCAAAATGAATATACCTATAATGCTTCCCAAACTAGTGCTTTGCTCACATGAAGAACACTGAGCTGAAAATAATCCATATACACAAGCGTTGGTGTTACAGACATCAGCTTAATGAGCTATTGCTATCATAGAAAGTAGCACAAGATGAAGCAGTTGGTCTACATCATGAAAGGTAAAATCAATTACTTTTTTCAATGTATATATTTCCTTTGCTTCACATTTGGAATCCGTGAAAGCAACAAAATAACTATTTACTTTTGCAAAAGCCTCTATAGATGAATTAACAAACTGGTTACAGTCTCTATTTAGTGTACAGCTAATATAAAAATGACTGGTTATAGAAGGCATTCATACTAAAAAGTCATCGTTATAGAAAACTGAAACAACCAACAACCAAACAAAGAAACTAAAAGGGAAAATTGGGGTTGATGGGCACAATGTTGCTTACGTGAAATCAATGTCTGCCTCCACCGTGACACAGGCTCCAGCGCTTCTGCAAATGACAACACTGATGGGTGCTGCACAGACAAAAACACCTGTAGATATGGAGACAGACCAAGGCAGGGGTGAATTGCCATCGCTTGACGTGCTTCCACATTGCCCAAATAATCCCTTGGTGCTGAGAATATTGTTACAATGAGACCTGATAGTAATTCCTAGTCCTCAATGGGGGCAGTGCGTGGTTTGTCTTTATCCATAAGAGAAGGAAGCACAATGCAAAACACATATGATTATGATTTATAAATATATCGATATTGAGCAGCTCTAAGCAAATATTTGACTTGATGCAGGGATAAGATCAGATTTGAAACTATAGCTTAAAACCAAAAGATGCAGAACAGACGTCCTTCATTTTCATTTTTGTTTTGCTACGAAAACAACAGACGTCCTTCATTTTCATTTTTGTTTTGCTACGAAAACAACTAGCTCAAGTGTAGGTTGAGCAGAAAAGAAGAACGACATCCGTGCTTTGTGAGCAAAGCTTATCAACCCATACAGTGGCATGACTTGCATTAGCCGACAGATTTTAGAACCACGTTAAGTCATTTTCTGTTGAGACGCTGGTCTTGGATGGTGTTGAATCGATTGACGGAAATGTTGTCTAGTGCGTTCACACTTGACTGTGCTTCTTAGACAAGTGCAAGTTACACGGGGCAGATGGTGTGAACTAAGACGGAAACTTCTTCAATATGCAGAGTTACACGCCAGAGGGAACGGATGCAGATGGGCGACTTACACGCGGGAGGGAATGGATGCAGATGCAGTGAACGCCTGAGCACGCAACCCCTGCAAATGGAAATTTCTGAGCAAAACATTAGACGCGTGGCGGTTTCCGATTCGCCCGAGGGACAACGAAAATTGTATAGTGTTTTACAAACTCGACTTCGAAAAATAACGCCTTCGACGTAATAATTGCGCCTTTGGCGAGAGGAAAATGTTGAGCAGAATTTAGTAGAGCTCAAATTGCACTAGAGCTTGATTTGTTCAATACATAAAAGTAAGAACAAATTATAGATCTATAACAACTAAGGAATTTTGAGTATAGGGTAAAAAGGGCAATAATATAAAGCAAGCAAGATCAATTAGGCCAAATAATGTAACCAGGCTTTTAAGTTTTATTTCTAATATTTGAACATAAAACATAACTCCAAAAAATCTCCCACCGAGGGTTTAAACAAAGGATGCAAAGCAAAGAAGTAAAACTTTTCAAAATCACTTTTGAAGGAATTTAATAAACCATGAAAAAGACCGTAACCTTTTTAGTCAACTTGTGAAAGAAATTTTCTCATAGGTTTTTAAATTTAGATGAACTATTTAAAGTTATAAAACCCCTATATTTAGATCAGTTATTCAATGCAATTCAAGATTTGGCAAAGGTAAATATCATAAGATTTTAGTTAACATGTGAAAGAAATTTTCTCATAGGTTTTTAAATTTAAATGAACTATTCAAAGTTATAAAACCCCTATATTTAGATCAGCTATTCAACACAATTCAAAATTTAGCAAAGTTAAATACCATAAGATTAGATGGTCTGGATAGTGAATTTTATAAAAAGCTTTGGCCAAATCTAAGAAATGATTTCTTATAAATATGTTTTAGGAATCTTGACAATAATGAAACAAGTGATGATGGGTTGATATAGCTAAGCTAATCCCTAATCGATTGAAAACATGTCAATTAGGAGGATGGGAGCCAATAAACCTAACTCAATGTTTTACAAGGCACTAGAAAAAGTGTTCACAAACAAAATCAATTCAATGTCTGCAAGGCCCTAGAAAAAGTGTCCACAAACAATTCCCTAGATATCTCTCATAAGGGACTAGCAAAAGTGTTTGCAAACGAGATCAGGCTTCATAGATGTGTCCCATAACGCACTAACAAAAGTGTTTGGCAAACAAGATCAGGCTCATAGATTTCGTAACTGTCAAAAATAAAGCAAGAAAAAGTATGGGATAATTTCACTATAACCTGGTAAAGAACAAAAAGAGCAACATAGTTGAGTAGAAAAGGCACTTTTAAAAATTGGTCATGACTATGCTTACCACACACTCCTGAAGATTGTTTTGTAACTTTTATTACAATTACAGTGGAAGAAAATAAGATTTTATTCTAGACATGTTTAACTTATAGCCAGGATTATAACACAAATACATAGACAAAAAGTGAGAGAAAACACGTATTGCCCTCTGGAGTAAGCACAAATCCAGGGACAAAAAATGATAGGGAACTCTACAATCTAGAAGATCACAAGACATCTAGCAAGGTAAAAAAGGTAATCATTATCACTAAAAGAATTGCTGAACTCAATAACACCCCATTAAAATGTTTTCCACCCAACCAAATCATCAACACATACGTAAACATTTTTTTTCATAACCCAGGAATTCTCGCCAGAATCTACTGTCTAGACAAACCCTTCGCAATGATATAAACCTGGAGCCAGGCCCAGCTTTAGTTTGGAAGTGAGAACGATAAGAACATATGTAATCATTATCTCTCAAAGAATGGCCCGACTAAATCACACCATGGACGATTTTCCAACCAAATCAGATCATCAAATATTTGGGTATTCCCTTCAACATTAATACCCTACCACTTAACATCGGAGGTGGGTGCTACATAGACGTAGAACAAGACTTCAAAAATGAAGTCGAAGGGATTTGACTCTAGTAGAAAAGTTTATGATCCTAGATAGAAATCTTGCAGCGAGAGGTATTTTACTTATCTTGCCTCTTCTGTTGAGCTGGTGCTCAGAACCGCAAAAAACTCAATGAGGCAAAGGAGTAAGACTTCAACTTAGACTCGAGAGAAAACTAACACAAAGTTCGAGTTGTAGGGCCAGCAAGTATTTTGATAAGCCCACAAGTGAAACTCCTTGACCTGTGAAAATGTCGGGTGCTTGCCACCAACCCCAACCCACACATACTCGTGAATCAACACAAATCAAACTCACTCCTCCATTGACTCGGCCCATTACGATGGGCAAGTCAAGTTTGACTCCCAAGTTAAGGGCAACCTGGGCAGGTCTGGGAAGTTAAAATTCATCTCTACTTTCTGTGGGAGAAGGGAGTAAGCCTTTGCATGGAATATATGCACCCTGGTTATTAAGATAAAGGAACCCTGAAAAGGATTCCAGGTGTGAGGTGGTCTTTGGAATCAAAACACTCCAGCTCGTTTGGATTAGAGGCCAAATGCATTCATCACTTCACAATTGCATATAAATATGCTGTCCTATAGCTATGCAAAACCATTCCAGCGTCAAAGCTATGTAAATCATAAATGGAGGTTCTTAACCATCTTGAAAGACGGGAGATGAAGTTAGAATAATCTATCTTTTCTATATGATACATATAAAGAAACTGATGAAATAAATAGAACGTGCAGAAGCATCTAAGGGGGCTTATTAGAAAATAGGGATCTATCACAGGATAAAAGGATCAAAAGATGCCAACCTCAGTGGAAAATGAAAGGGTCTTTCAAGTCTGTTGTGCTAGGAAGGATGACAAGGGATCAAAATTTGACAACTAAATCAAAGTTGTGCATAGGTCGAGTTTTGATTAATGGGTTGTAACTTGTGAATCATTTACCACAAAATGAAACTACGAAGCATGCACTCTGGAGTTGCAAAGTAGCTCGAGCTTTCTGGTATTGAATTGTTGTTAGAACTTAAAATTCATTTTTTGGTTCTGATGAGATATAATGGTACAATTCTTGGATACTATTGAAAAACAGACATCATGGTGGAGAAATTTGAAACAAAATCAAATTGAAAGGTAATTCCTTCCTATAGGAAAGTGGACACAATGTAGAGTTTGGTGCTAACACAGACATGCTGGCCCTCCTCACGTATTTAAAGCAGGGGTTAATGTCAAACCTTAACAGGCTGTTGTACATCTTAATGCAATCTTGTGTTTGCTATTGTAATTTAATGCAGATTTATAATAATAAAAACGTGTTGTTTCAGACATTATTAAGCCTTTGTCTAAAACATCTCACAAATGCCACTGTACCTTTTTGAAGCATTGACCAAACCTTGGTTGGAGTCACTTCAGTCTTTTCTTGCGAATTCTCCAGAGAGGCATTAAAAAGAGCAAAGTAATTTAGGTATAGTTAAGGCCACAGTGAATGATTTTATAGAACCTGTAATGTTATAAAAACAGACTCCCAATACCATACAGGATATGAAACAATGCTTTGTGATCAAATAATGAAACAGATTAATCCCCAAAAAAAATTTAAGACCCAAATTTATTTTATTTTGAAATTGTTTAATGGCTTCTGGATTGAAAGCAGCCATCTGATAGGAACAAAAATGCTGTTGCACATGAACTCTTCTTAAGTGATATAGATCTGCTACCATATATGTGAAACCTCAAATAGTCCATGAAGTTTGATTGGGGCTTTTCTTTCAGAAGTCCACCAATAGTAAAGGTTATAATAGTAATGTGCTTCAGTAGCACTGCCTCAAACACACAGGTTATATTCACATAATGTAATGGCAACAAAGAAGATTATTTGCATGATGAAATGGCAGCAAATGACAGTCATAAACTTATAAAGTTTCATTTAGTGTCATTGACCATTTCCAATGCTCCCTATGATCAGGCCAAACAAAACACATTCCAGTTGATATGCAGATAATCTAATTTTCATTTCGTCTGTGTGCAGCTGCTACTGTGCGCACATTTGCAACACTTGCTGCAGCAAGACCCTGAGTTCTTGTGATGTCAACAAAATGGCCTAGCACATCGTGAAACTGCTCCAAAGCAGATACAGGGACAATAATAGCTGAACGGTCAGGACCCATTACCTGCAGAAAAGATTGATATAGTTAAAAATAAAGAGCAATGATTTAAGAAATAAGCACCTACTCCAAAAGATCTAAAATTATGGTATGAACCAGATTAGGTACGCATCACATTACACATGCTTTGGAATAACATCCAAAATCTGTTATCATGTTATATTCACAATATTTGACAGACTTGCATATATTAGGTTTCAATTTAAATTAGGACTTTATTGCATGCTATTTAAGAGGTGCCAGCATAACAACAGACAGATACAGTCTACAAATAAATGGACATATTAAATCCAGCTTCAAAAGACCTTTCATTGCACGCTAGTTTCAAGAGGTCTCAGCATAACAAAACTTTAACAATGGTACATAATTCCAGTATAGCCTACAAATGAATCAGGATAGCCAACCAATTTTACACTTGCACTACATCAGATTGTGCAAAGACAACAGAACTAATGTTCAATACTAAATTTAGGTTCAAGGACAATTGTTGCCTCATTTTGTTACTGATAGTTCTATCAATGATGTTTCTGATGTGTTTACTTCTTAGGTGCTAATATGCTCTACTTACAAAATTGAAAAAATCTTAATGATATAAACTAGAATGGAAGTTTATGTTTCTGTTTTTAGGGGATCAAAAGTTAAAACAAAACTAGAGCAGACAATTTTTAGAGAACAAAATTGACAATTATGCACATCAAAGTTGAAACAAACAAGAGAAAACAGTTTTTAAGAGGAAAAAATTGGCAATACATGGGATCATGAACAAAAAACCATTGATACCATGTTGTCATGCACACTGTAAACTCTACAAATCTGTCTCTAATATATATCATCATTCTGTAATCTCTTTTCCCTCAATTGAGAACTCAAGCCACTCGACAGGTTTTGATCAGACCTCAGAAATCCTAAGAAATTGGCCCCGGTTGTTACACCCAAGATCAAAGAAGAACCGTTTTTGATCAGCTCGAATCACTTTTGAAACCACTGTTTCACCTGTGCCTTCAGCTGGAGTTAAACCCATGGCTCTGTCACCTGCTGTGTCAGCCTCAAATGCCGCTTCTCTACTTCCACCTGATAGGAAACCAGCCCCAACTTCATCTGAAAGCCCTCCCAAATGTTTGGATGGGCCAGAACCTTGCTGTTTCAGCAGAAATAGAACTCACTTACAGATATTCTAGGTAAAACAATGAAAGAAAAAAGAACAGAAATCCAGCCATATCTGAGAAAACAGACTAGAGTATTACTTGGGAAGCTTCATTTATCTCTGCTAAAATATCTCTAAATGCTGCCCAACCATCTTTTCTTGTGTTGCCTACAGGTACAATGATTGTGCTGCGACTGTAGGTTGTGGATGCTTCAGAAATCTGCAGAGAATTTTCTACAAGACATTAATAGTAATAAATACTGCATTCAAAATGTGTTTATGGAAATTATGTCCATCTTCCAGTAAGCTTGCTTTGAATTATATTAACTTCTAACAATTTTGCATGTGGATATTATATTTTTAACTATTCAACCTTATTTAAGGTAATTTATTTTGCAGATACAGACCTGTATGAGATGGCCCTATGTTACCAGGAAGGGAAGGAGGGTTGAACCAAGAAACAAGGTGTCTAAGGCTTTGGGGATTGAAAAAGGCATTTTAGGGTTTTGGCCCTACGCTATAGGGTTTCAGGCTACCCGAGGAACAAAGATATGATACATATGCAAGAATAATTAAATTTTAACCATCATACAAGAAAATATTACAAATCATTCGAACTTTTACAAAAATCTGTCGTATTCATAACGGAAAGTTGAAATAATTGAAGTTTGTGACAACATTGCAAGAACAATTCATCTATTATGCAAAATATTTTCAGCTTTGCACAATTTTCTCAAGGATCAACCACCGACAGGTCCGAAATGGCAGACACATTTTGGGCCTTCGGAAACTGCACAGCCCCGAAAAACGGCCATTTCCATTTTGGTCCCATTTCTGGGCCATTTCTCCCATTATCTGGACAGGACCATTATTGAACTGGTAACATAGAAATGGCCTTTATATATAAAAATTTGAATACAGCAAATGGAAAGTTGGTTCACTGGTGAGGTTGACCGAGTGTTAAGCCATCCACCAGGGTTCCAGTCTTTCTGTGACCTGCCCAACCCTCAAAAAGATGAGGCCAAGTGCAAGCCCCGGGTCCTTTTGACAAAATAGCTATTGCTCAGACCTGGCATTCAGGCCGAAGAAAATCCTCTCTTTGTAGTGCAGCCCCTTGGGGTATGTCTCTAGAAACACTTCCAAGAGAAAATAAAATATATCTCAATGTGAACACTGCAGCAGACATGTCGATTTCAGGCTGGGCAAACTTGTGTAATCAGCGAAATGTCACATGATATGCATGGAGCTGCCACCAACCTAAAAGCTATATGCAAGCCATGAACTACAACTACAAGGGCACTATTTCCATTCTCCGGAATTTACCGAAGACATCAGCTCAACAGAAAAATTCATCAGAATGAAGAACAGTAGCGTCCTATTGCCTGTGCTAATAAGGTCAATCAAGTCAACCCTTATAAAGCGAAGGATTGGTACTGAAAGGCCAATAGTTCCAAAGGTCTTGAAAGGCCTTGTATTTATTATTATGCAAAATATGGCTGTCACAGGCTCCATGGGCAAGATTAATAAGGTCTCCATCGTTTTAACTTTAAATATTTACGCCTGCAAACAAGAACCAACTAAAAGAAACTGCCATACCTTCAAGAACCGACCCCTCTTATTCACCCCAACGTCGAAGTAAAATGCCTGCAATCACAGCACCCTCAAACTTAAAGCCCTCCCAAAGCCTTTCATTTTAAAAGCGTTTATCCAAAAATTAAAATATCAAAACTAAAAAAAGCCTTGGCTCTGGTAAAGCCTCATAATGTATAAACCCCAAAACCTTTGACTCCAATAGGATTTTGCTAAAATCAAAACCTCAAAGCCCTTTGAAAGGGATTCGAACCTTGGCATCCAGCTGCAATTCCTTGCTCAAAACCTGCTCGTCATCTCCATCAACATAATAATTGAAGAGGTCGAGGAACCATGCAACTCCACCAATAGGCACAATTATTGTAGACCGTGAGCCGGATGTCTTCTCGGAGATTTTGAGGTATTGCCCACGTGGGTTTTCCTTGAGATCGAAATAAAACAATTTCTGCTCCACTTGAAGGGTTTTGCTCAGGAGCTCTGCATCGTTATTTGCAGCGAAACCTTCCATTGCTTATTATGAATCCCACTCCAATTCAATTCACTTGCATGTCCTCATTGTAATCGATTCATACATTCAAGAAGAACGAAAAATGAAAGCCCACCTCGCTCGAGTTCAGTGATTTAATGGTCCGTTGAATTTTATGCTTGAATGGTATTCCATTGCCATTGAGCGGTGTATTTTTTTAGCGACTTTGTTTTCCCGTCCACTGCTTTGCTTTTCATCTTTTACAGAAAGGAATTCATCTTTTACAGAAAGGTATATTACCTGAAAATATGTCATTTTCGAACTTTTCAACCCTAATTTTAGATAACCGATTTTATATATATATATATATTACTAACTAACTAATTTTTATTTTTTTTATAAAATTCAAGGATTTTCATTGGAATCCGGCTTGCAAAATCTGAATTTAACTGTGTTGTAATGGCGATTTTGATGGTAAAAATGGATTCAACACCATAAAAAACCCCTAGGGCACCCAAAATTTTAGAGTTTGAGAGTTGTAACCAAGATTTTTAAAAATTTATGTGGGATTTTTTCAAAATAGTGCTAGAAAAATCTAAAATTTTGAATATACAATAATCAAATATTTCTAAGTTATTGGTAAAGAAATTAAACTTTAAAAATAATTTATTTCAACACTTAGTGTTTTCTTTGCTCAAAGATGGGCACAACATATTGCTCGGTATTTGGCCTTCTTAGTGTTTTGGAGTCTCGCATTTAGAGTTATCCTCCCTGTACCTATATCCTACCTCCTTGTAACCCATGTGTATCTACCAGCTCACTATGTGTTTTGCTTGTTGCCTCAAACTGCTATATCATTAAACCTACTTAGCCAATCTTTCTCTTCAATAGACCCCAAATTAGCAACTTCCTTGAAACCCACGACATCCTTATCTTCACTCCTAGAAAGCCTCATAGTTATCATTTGAATAGGAACCTTTTCCCCTATATCCAAAAACCTCAATCACTTCACCCTTCAAACCCTCATCCTTGCCATTGACAACATGAACAATTTTACCCACAAAAACCCCTTTCCTCTACCTCTTGACGAGCTTTTCCCCTACTCCAACCATGTGCCTTACTCACCCATCGAGCCTCGACTATGCCACCAAGTCTCTCCTCCACTCCTCCTTGGTCTCCCAAAGCTCCAAAACCCTACTCTTCAAGGGTTTCTTGTTCATGAGTGGAGGAGCAAATATGGCACCCAAGCCTTCAAAACCACCCTTCTAAAAATACTCAACTGGCTTCATAGCCTCATTCCCACAGCCTATCCCCTTCCCTTCAATCCACCCCATTCCTCTTAACAAGAGGCCCTAAATTCCTCTACTATCAAGATATCATAAGAATCTAGAGAAGACTCTTCAGTCCTCCATAACCTCTCTCACAATTTGTTGCTTGTACATTTCCATAAATGCTTTTTTCATTGCTTTTACCATTCTATTGAATTTCCATGGAATTTGAAATATAATGGGATCTTTTGATATTGAGATTGTACTCTGCATGAGGTTTGATCCCCGCAACCTCCACCTTGAACTCAAATTACTGCTCAAATTCAATCATCTAAATGTTCTTCATATTGTTCTCCAATCGCCATAAATCCCCCACTTGGGATGGCATTTAGTGCTTTGGCAGCAGGTTGGTTGTTGGGATCGAACTCATTTAGGAATTTCGAATTTACTTCACTTCGTCTTCTATAGTCTGCTTGTGCTTGTCATTTGATGGCTTGGGCTTCGACCTCCCATAGGAGGTAGCCTTTGAAGGCGATAAGAAGGAGAATTTTGAGGCTCTAGCAAGTGTTGTTGAAGAAATATTCTTATATTTGGGCTATACCACCACCATTTCCATATCCTTTGCAAGGCCCATTGAATGATTGCAAGATCAAAACTTGGATGATGAAATTAATCATATGGGTTGTGGGCTCATATATGCTTGGTGTTGTATTAAGGTAGATTATATTTTATAGTTGCTCTAAAAACATTTATAGGCTCATAGATACTTAATTTACATGACAATGTCTCGATTTGTAAATTGAATCTACATGATTGTTTTGGTGTATCTATGGACACTATTTTGCCTCCTTTTCCTATGAATAACCTTGTTATATCGTCTATATTAGCCCAATTCCCTATGTTTTGCATATGAAGTGCTATGATGATTTAAAGGTATCAAATTCCTGCCTAAACTCATGTTTCTTTTTATTTATTTTGAATTTAATGGGAATTAAGTTGTCTAAGTTGATGAAGTTATTGAAATCATGATCCTGCAGCAAACCTACTAGGTGAATCTGGTAACAATTGCCAATCTACAGCACTAGAGATCTTGTAGGAGTTACATAGTTGGAGGTACTCTCGATCATCACACAGCAAAAGGGGAAAATGGGTTTGATAGAGAATAGCATCCAAATCGTGTTGTGTCCGCCACCTTAGCTCTAGCCAACTCCAAAGCAGATCATTAGCTTGGATCTTGTTATATCCCGAAAATCCTGTAACGCGAGCGTTAAACGCGAATCCCATGCCTTCGGTCATGGAATTCGTTGAACGAAGATCCGCCTTCACTTTACTCTGTTCTGCTATGAACATTCAACAATGTAATCTTTTGTCCTAAGTTGGGAACTGAAATAGTTTTCATGTTGCGATGGTAGTGGTATCTCATGTAACTTCCTTGTACGCATGCCACAGCTCTGTCCTATGGCTTTTCTATTATGAGCTATGAGCGATGTATAAATATTGATCATATATTTGATGAGGTATTAGCTGAGGAGTTTGGGAAGTAGTGATATTATATATACAAGAACTCTATATGTAATACTTTTTATCATTAATGGAAAGGACTGGTTCGATGCTTATTTAAATCTTCATTTCTACGTGGTTAATTAGGTGATTTGAGGGTGCAGTTCTAGGTGGAGGAAGGGCCCCCTTCAACTCTAGAACCACACCCTGTGTGTGTTTCTTTTATCAACGAGTGTGGTGTGATGTTGTAAGTTATGTGTGGAAGTATTAATTGCATTATTTTCCTATATGTAATGTCCCCATTCCCCAATTCGGCTAGCAGGAGGGGACATTAACTGAATCGGGGCCTCTAAATTTCTCCCCATAGCCATAATTGACAAATTCATACAACTAAATGCATGTGCAGACATAAAATAAAAACACACCGCGGAAATAAAATGGTCCACACACACATAAAATGCAATTCCAGGCATAATTGTCACAGGCATATAAATAAAATCATTGCACATCAAATACATCAGAATACTTATCTTTAAATAGAGAAGATCCAAGCAACGGGTTGTGTAAGAGCAATTTTCCACCCAGCCATAGGCACTTTATCCAGCATATACTCTTTCTGTTGAGAGGCCACCCCCAAGCTGGGCTATGAGGCCACCAAGGCGAAATGAAACACCTACAGGCTTCTATCTCTCATCCCACAACCCATTATGCTCATTGTGCTTAGTCAAAAGGGTTAACCAGATCTCTACAGGGGTCTCACTAATCCATCACAGCCATGGCACTCCTTCCAACTGCCCCACACAACACAAGGAAGGCATTTCCCTTCACTAATCCACAGTTCCCTTAGGAGATCCAACCCTTACAGTGCTTACCAGTGTGTGCAGTAAGAGTACAACCTGTTCTATGCTAATGGAGAACCTCCTGTAGCATTAATCCATGGCTTCTCAAGCATACAATAATAGCATTTCTCAATGGGAAAGGGTTCCTATCTTGCCCAACCTCCATGCTCACCTACAACCATCTATTTTCCCTTCCAAAAATGCAGCACTGTCACCAATTCAAATTTTTGGGTTAAACATAGCCTGTTAATGGTCATGAACATCAATGAAACTCTATGTAGTGTAGCAGCATGCATGAGATAATGAGAGTATGAGAATGATCCAAAGAGTATTGACTTCAAGGATATGAGGTAAGGGTGAAAAGACAACTGACATAGCTTCTGACCATAGTGTTAAAGAAATGTAATTGTGGAAGATATTCTAAATGTATTTGTCTATTGTATTATTGTATTCCTCTTTCGGGAGATGTCATTGATGTATTTGGTAATGTAAGAGTCATTAAAATAGTCAATGTAAAACCCTAACTGATTAGGTCAGCCTCGAAAGATCTAGAAAGAATATTTTATTATAAAGAGTACAGGTCGGCCCAATTAGGTGAGTTAGAGTCGACCTAATTAGTAAAAGGTCAAGTCAATTGTAAAGTATAAATAGGGGATTGAGTTGCTCATTTGCAACACTCACCTCACTCACTCAAGGTCGGAGAGAGAGAAGTTCGCACAAGTGAAGGAGAGAAGTTGTTTTGTCTTGGGGTTTTATCTTGTACTTGGTGAATTCTATATTGAGGAAGTTTTGTTGGGGTTTTCTCCCTTGTGGTTTCCCCGGGAGAAATTTTGTGTTCTTTGTGTTTGTTGTGCTTGTCTTTCTTCCAGTGATTATATTGTTTAATGTTATTATGATAAACAAAGTGAAAAACTAACATGGTTTCAGAGTAGGCCTAAAAGAAAACATTGTGCAGTTGTTTCCTAGGGTTTCCATTTCTAGAAACTAGTCATCTTGGAATTTTCTCTATAAATCACTTTTGGAGAAGGTTCATGATCGGAAACTTGGGTAGGTCGAAGATGAAATATTCATGTACCTTGTGTGCGAGTTTCAGCCTCATATTCGTTGTACTTTAGGAGATATGATCCATTCAAATTAGGGTTCCATCCTCCTCCAAAATTCAGTTTTAAAAAGGTGACCCAGGGAAAAATGATATATCTCGAGATACGAAGATCCAAATCGAATATCGTAAGATGTTCCAAAAAGTGCATGGACTTTAGTTTCTCTGGTGTGAGTTTCAGAACCAGAAGATGAAACAGTGACACGTGGTAGTCCGTACAAGTTCGCTATATTGAAACAGTCCATAAACAGGTCATCTTGGGAAACTTAGCATAAGTTCTACTTGGTGAATCCAATCCTGCTCTAACATATGGGGTTGGATAGAGGATAGATACGAATATCACTGGACGAAGTTTCATACCTTGAGGAGCAGAAATTTCAGAGATACATCAAAATTAAGACTCGACAAATCTGCAGTAGAAATTGAAGAAAATAGGGCTTCTTATTCCAAGAGCTCTCTCCATAGATCAGCTGAAAAAGAGGGTGCATCTAACGGGCTTCACCAGGGCACATCTTTCTATCGAAGCATATTTCAATTCCGAGAATTTTCATTTTTGGGTCCACCACTACAACCCGGAGAACTAGGGCAACACGTTTTTGGAAGATCTGCTCACAAAATCATAAAAAGGAGTACTTTGCTCAATTCACCTTGAGGAGGCGCATCTTTTCATCCAAGTAGTTTTCCAAATTTCCGAAGTTGGAAAATTAGGGTTTCTCTATCAAACCCTATATCAAGGTAGAAGCAGTTTTCAGAAGGACAACTTTGCTGGTAAGTCCTACATCTACTCTATTTCCATTTCAGGTTCTCATTTTATCAAAATGACAAACAATACCAAGCTTGATGAGAAGCTTGAAGGAGCTTAGAACTTCAGGGCATGGAAATATAGAGTCATGCTTATTCTTGAAGAACATGACCTAGAAGGATTTATAAAAGAGGGACTTACAGAACCAAAAGGAGATGAGGCCAAAGCAATACACAAGAAGAATATGGTCAAAGCTAAGAGGATCATAGATGATTCTATTAAAGATTATTTGATTCCTCAAGTATCCTCAAAGAAGACTCCAAAAGAAATGTTCGATGCCTTGACCAACCTGTTTGAAGGAAAGAATATTAACAGGAATATGACCTTGAGAAATCAACTCAAGGGTTTGAAGATCCAGAAGTTTGAGACTATGCACTCATACTTCTCCAGAGTGTCCCAGATCAAAGAACAATTAGAAGCTATTGGAGATATGGTGGAAGATGTTGAAGTTGTAATGACCACACTGAATGGTCTTCCTGGATATTGGGAACCTTTTTTTCGTGGCATATGTGCTAGGAAGAAACTAATCCAGTTCAGACAACTATGGGAAGAGTGTGTGCAAGAAGAAGAAAGGGTAGCAGTAAGAGAAGAGAAGTTAAATGATGATGAATATCAAGCTTTGGCAACCCATGCCAAATAAAGGAACAAAAGGAAGAATCATGAACATTCTCATGACCACTCTCCTAGAAGATCTAAAAGATTTCAAAGGAACAAAAGGATCAAGAAAAACTTCTCCTCCTTTGAATGTTTTACTTGTCACAATATGGGACACATTGCAAGAAATTGTCCTCTCATAGCTGAACAATTCAAAAAGCAGAATAAAAGATTTCATGCCCATGTAGTTGAAGAAGATGAACATGATGATGAAAGGAAAGACAAAGAATATTCCTCCAATGATGAGGAATATGTACTTTAATCCAAACCAGGAATATAGAAGAACCTCTTATCTATCTCAGCATTGGATAAGAAGGGATGCAATTGTGATTAAAATTGAAGAAGGGGGACTCCACAAAATTGAAGGGACATGTAGACTCACCCTAATAGTTAGGACCATGAGTCCTTATGATTTGTGGCATAGAAGACTTGTTCAGCATTGTCATTCATAAGAAAGAACGGAACAAGTCCTCAAAATCAGATGATGGAGTGGAGCACACTGTTAGAGATTCTTGCAAGGAGACTTGGATCAAGAGAGATCCTACCAAACAAACAAAGATAAGTATTTAATTGTTATTTTATGTACTGTCCAGTTGTGTACATATTTATGTTCCTAGATTTAGTGGATGTGTATTATGCATGTTAGAGAGTTTGCATTGATGAACAAAATACTAATAATATGCATGTGATGGGTAAGTGGCCTATGGTGTTGTACAACATTCCATTGCTACTTATCTAGAATGAAACATTTTTGCTGACATATTGGGAGTAGTGCACGCTCTTAATAATGATCTGGTAGAGATGGAAGGCATCTAGAAAGTTATCGTATGAATACGGGATATGGATGAATGTTGTGTTGAAGCATTGGCTAAGATAGTTGCATGACTGTGTGAATTTTGTCATTATTAATATGTTTTAGAAACTATGAAATGTTTCTAATCATGCAATTGAACTTGACTTGTAGGAAATATCGTGTACGATCACCTACAAACGAAGAATGATGATATTTCCGTAGAACAAGAGTTATGAAATCAAGAAGTACAAAGCAAGGGTTCTCTCATAAAGAGGGAGTCGACTATGATGAGATATTGCTCTAGTGGGCAGACACAGTGGTGGATATTACACTAGATAGATGGTGTAATTGAAGTAGAAGAAGATATTGAGCAACCTCCAAGACTCAGGACTCTCTACAGAGAACCACATGAGTGCAGATTGAAGAAGACTTTGTACAGGCCTAGAAGGAACCTATGGGATAGGATGATCACCTGGAGTGATGATGATGATTGGAGCTCCTTCGAAAGAAGGAGTGGGATCCGAAAGGACCTCCCTCGAAAGAGGAAGTAGATGCCAGTCCTTGATGACTGAAGATCAGTACTTGCTGACTGATAGAGTCCTTAGGTGACTGATGTCGGTCCATAGGTGGCTAATGCCGGTCCAAGGGTGACTGAAGATCAATACTTATCGACTGATAGAGTTCCATTCCTTAGGTGACTGATGCCAATCCTGAGGTGACTGAAGATAAGTACTTGCTGACTGATAGAGATGCCAGTCCTTGGTGACTGAAGATCGATACTTGCTGACTGATAGAGATTCCATTCCCTGGTGACTGAAGATCAGTACTTGCTAACTTATAGTGTTGTTCCAGTATTTATTTACTGATGATTGTTGTTGTTGTTCCAATATTTACTTATTGATGATTGTTGTTCCAGTACTTTTCGACTGATGATTGATGTTGTTCTAGTGTTCAAACAATGATGATGATGCTCCAGTAGATGATGTTGTCGTTGATGATGTTCCAACAGATGATGTTGTTGATGATGATGTTCCATCATATGATGTTGATGATGATGTTCCAGCAGATGATGTTGTTGATGATGATTTTCCAATAGATGATGTTGTTGTTGATGATGTTCCAGCAGATGATGTTGTTGATGATGATGCTCCAGCAAATGATGTTGCTGATGATGATGTTCCAACATATGATGTTGTTGATGATGATGTTCCAGTAGATGATGTTGTTGATGATGATGCTCCAGCAGATGATGTTGTTGATGATGATGTTCCAACAGATGATGTTGTTCCAATAGATGATGTTGTTGATGATGATTCTCTAGCAAATGATGTTGTTGATGATGATGCTCCAACAGATGATGTTGTTGATGAGGATGTTCCAGTAGATGATGTTGCTGATGATGATGTTCCAATAGAGGATGTTGTTGTTCCATCAAGAGGATGTTGTTGCTGCTGCTGCTGATGATATTCCAGCAGATGACAATGATGATGTTGCAAATGATACCCCCCAAACATATGATGATCCAAAAATTCCTACGACATATAGAGATTCACAAGTCAGTTGGAGAGTTGTTGATGTTGTTGATGTTTCCTGTCGAATACCTTCCTAGTTAAGAGGGAGTGTTAAAGAAATGTAACTATGGAAGATATTCTAAATGTATTTGTCTATTGTATTATTTTATTCCTCATTTGAGAGATGTCATTGATGTATTTGGTAATGTAAGAGTCATTAAAAGAGTCAATGCAAAACCATAACTGATTAGGTCGGCCTGGAAAGATCTAGAAATAATATTTTATTGTAAAGAGTACAGGTCGTCCCAGTTAGGTGAGTTAGAGCTGACCTAATTAGTAAAAGGTCAAGTCAATTGTAAAGTATAAATAGAGGATTGAGTTGCTCATTTGCAACACTCACCTCACTCACTCAAGGTCGCATAGGAGAGATAGAAGTTCGCACAAGTGAAGGAGAGAAGTTGTTTTGTCTTGGGGTTTTATCTTGTACTTGGTGAATTCTATATTGAGGAATTTTTTCTGGGGTTTTCTCCCTTGTGGTTTCCCCAAGAGAAATTTTGTGTTCTTTGTGTTTGATGTGCTTGTCTTTCTTTCAATGATTATATTTTTTAATGTTATTATGCTAAACAAAGTGAAAACTAACACATAGAAGAAATAGGACTGCTGACAGCTTACATAACTGTCACAATCCCCATGATTCAATAACTACACGAAATGTCTTTCCCCACCAACCTCACATATGCATTCAATGATTGGATTTAATAGTCAAGAGAATGTAATTGGATCAATTAAAGCACATGGAAGATTTTGGATGAGCTCTAAGGTTGACATATGGCAACATAGGATTTGGTTTCTCCATAGGCCCCCTTCCTCTTGCCCTTTGGTGGAATCATAGCCCATCTAGTGCTCTTTACACAACCATCTTGGACCATTTTATTAATTTCCAACATAATATTTACATACATTTTGAATTGACATGATAAGCCAATCATATGGTCCAAATAAAAATATATACATCATACATGCCCAGCCATTCACTAGTTGGACCTTGGCCTTGAGCTCCACACTAGGAATCCATACTAGCATTTTTACATCATTTACATAATTTTGATTAAATACATTCCAAGTCAAAATTGGGGGTATTACAATCCCATCCCCCTTGGAATAATACCGTCCTTGGTGTTTGCTCAAAATCAGAACAAAAATGGGTATGCATCTTTCATGGCATCCTCCAACTCCCATGTAGCCTCATCGGGACCGAAGTGATTCCATTGCACCTTTATCTGTCCGATGGCTCGGTTCCGGAGCAATGTTACCTTCCTGTCTAGGATGCATAGTGGATCAGTTTGGAACTCTCCATTGGGTTCCACCCAAATCACATCCCAATCAATCACATGGTTAGGATCATGTACATATTTCTTAAGCAAAGAAACATGAAAAACATTATGAGCTCTAGTGTTAGCAGGTAGTGCAATTCTATATGCATTTGGCCCTATTCTTTCAAGCACTTCAAATGGACCACAATATCTTGGAGATAGCTTGGCACAACTTCCAAGTTTCAAGGAACTCTTCCTTGGCTTCACTCTAAGGTAAACATGATCCCCAACACTGAATTCTCTATGCATTCTATTCTTATCTGCATAGATTTTCTGTCTATCTTGGTCTGCCTTTAAATTTTGCCTAATTTTTGCAATCTCTTGTTCCATTTCCTTAAGTAATTCTATCCCAATTACAATTATGTTCACTGGATTATCCCATGTCACTGGATTATCCCATGTCATTGGTGTCTTGCAGTTTCTGCCATATAAGACTTCAAATGGACTCATGCACAATGAAGCTTGTTGCCCATTGTTATTATAAGCAAACTCTACCAAGTGTAGATAGTCTTCCCACTTGGATGGTTTGTCCATCGCATACATGCGAAGCATGTCTTCAAGAATCTGATTCACTCTTTCAGTTTGTCCATTTGTTTATGGATGGTAGGCAGTGCTAAAATTTAGTTGTGTTCCCAAGTCTGCAAAAAGACTTTTCCAAAAAATTTAAGTGAACTTAGTATCCCTATCTGAAATGATTGCATTAGGAAATCCATGCAATCTGAAAATTTCCTTCATAAAAATATTTGCAATGGCATTTGCTTTATATGTGGATTTAAATGGAATAAAGTGTGCTGATTTTGACAATTTATCCACCACAACCATGATAGAATCAGGTTGTTTCATAGTCATTGGCAAACCTATAATAAAATCCATGGAAATTACTTCCCATTTCTATTATGGAATTGGAAAAGGATGAAACAAACCTACTAGGTGTTGATACTCAACTTTCACTTGTTGGCACTTCATGCATTTAGATATATACTCAGCAATATCCTTTTTCATCCCTGGCCAATAATATTGCTTCCTAGCTGTGGCAATTGTTTTCTGATATCCTGGGTGAGTATAATATGGCATTTTATGGATTTCATCCATAACAATTCTCCTCAAGTCTGTTACATTTGGAATATAAATTCTATTTTTATAAATAAGAAGTTCATCTTCTTCCAAATGATACTCTTCATACCTATTTTCAAAATTCTGCTGCTGCAATTTTTCTTTTATTTGCGCATAAAAGTCATCTTTAGCAAGAGAATTAGCAATTTGTTGTCTTAAATATTACTGGCAAGTTGTGATGGTTTCCACATACATTTCATGCACCTTTCTGTTGAGTGCATCGACCACTTTATTTTCTTTACCTTTTATGTGTTTTATTTCAAAATCAAACTCACAAAATTATTTCATCCATCTAGCTTGCCTTGCATTTAATGTTGGCTGCTCAAATAAATATTTCAGACCACAATGGTCTGTCCTCAATTCAAATATTCTTCCCATTAAATAATGTCTCCTCATTTTTAAAGCATGAACTATGGTTGCAAGTTCTGGATCATGTGTGGCATAATTATTTTCATTCTCCTTCAATTTTCTAGACTCATAACACACCACATGATTTTCTTGCATAAGAACTCCTCCAAGTCCTTATTTACATGCATTTGTGCACACCACAAATTATTTTTATGGGTCTGCAATTTTCAGAATTGGTGAACTTGTGAGAAGCTTCTTCAACAACTGGAAGCTTTCCTCACATTTATGTGTCCATTCAAATTGCATTCCCTTATTTTGCAAAGAAGTGATTGGGTGTGCAACCTTTGAGAATCCTTCAATGAATCTTCTATAGTAACTAGCAAGACCCATAAAAGATCTCACATCTGTCACATTCTTTGGAGTTGGCCAATTCATAATGGCTTCAATCTTTTCCGGATCCACTGATATTCCTTCCTCTAAAATAATGTGGCCCAAATAATGAATTCTATTTTTGTAAAATTCATATTTGCTCAACTTTGCATACAACTTATGCTCCCTTAATAATTGCAAATCCATTCTCAAATGTTCTTCATGATCCTCTTCATTCTTAGAGTAAATAAGAATGTCATCTAGAAAAATAAGAACAAACTTGTCCAAATATTTGTGGAAAATGTTATTCATGAGACACATGAAGGTAACTGGTGCATTGGTGAGACCAAATGGCACCACTACAAATTCATAGTGTGCATACCTTGTTCTAAAGGTTTTCTTATGAATACCTTCTTCTTTGATCCTTACTTGATGGTAACCAGACCTCAAGACTATCTTTGAAAATACCTTTGCTCCTATCATTTGATAAAAATGATCATCAATTTGAGGCAATGGGTACTTGTTCTTCACTGTCACTTTATTCAGCTTCCTGTAATCAATGCATATCATGAGTGTACCATCTTTATTTTTCACAAATAATACAGGTTCTCCCCATGGAGACACACTTGGCCTTATGTATTTCTTTTCCAATAATTCTTGCAATTGCATTTTCAACTCTAATAATTATGGTGTGCTCATTCTGTAAGGTGTCTTAGACACTAGTGCAGCACTTAGCACAAGATCAATTGTGAAATTAATGTCCCTCTCGGGAGGTAGTCTTGACACTTCTTCAGGAAACACATCCTTGAACTCTTGTAGCACATGATAGTCCTCCAATTTTGGAATTTATTTTTCTGATTTGTCCAATATATGGGCTGCATACAATTGACAACCCTTCCTACAAAAATTCTTCAGTTGCATGGCTGAAATATGCCTAACTGAAATTTTCTTTAGAATTCCTTTCACAACCCTTAGGTTTCCTTCATCATCAATGCACTCAAAACTCTTGTTGTAGCAATCAATTTTAGCTCTATGTGATTCCAACCAATCCATTCCAATGAGAATGTCATATGAACCAAGTGGTAAAATAGTCAGATTTGAACAAGTGGATAGTCCACCCATTTCTAAGGGACATTTATCCACCATTTCACTAACTTTCCTCTTGGGTCGTGTGGCTAGTTGAACCAACCATGACTTACTATGATTTGTTCTCTTAAAAGCACAAATCTCAACAATTTTAGGACTGATATAACTGTGAGTAGATCCAGGGTCAATCAAAATAGAAATAGATTGCTTAGCAATCTTACCTTCAACCTCAACCACTGTTGATTGATGATCTGCTTGGTGGTCCTCTAGTGCTGCATAGATCTTAGGGATAGTCCTTGCCACTTGAACCACTATTTCAGCCTCTTGAATGTCGTGAACTTGCTTTGCACTCCCATTCTGATGAGGACAATTTCTAAGCAAATGGTCCTCTCCACATCCCCAACATTGAAGTGGTTCTCTTGGCTTATCTTCCATCATCTTAGTTGGATTTGCCACAACTTGTGGTGGCTGCCTTGGCTAATTTATGAAATTAGGATGCTTGAACCCCTTCTTCCTTTGCTCAAACTTTTCATTCTTCTTGTCCTTCCACGCCTTATGGAAATCTGGCTTGATTTTGGCTTGATCATAACAATACTTATCCTTTCTTGTGGTCTCATCTAGAGTTTGAGGCTCATCAAAATCAATTCTATCTTTGTAGGATTGAGAAAGCCCACTTATAAATAAAATCATTGCACATCAAATACATCATAACACTTATCTTTAAACAGAGAAGATCCAAACAAATAGCTATGTAAGAGAAATTTTCCACCCAACCATAGGCACTCTGTCCAGCATATATTATTTATGCTGAGAGGCCACCCCCAATTTGGGATATGAGGCCACCAGGGCGAAAGGAAACACCTAGAGGCTTCTATTTCTCAGCCCACAACCCATTCTGCTCACTGTGCTTAGCAAAAAGGCTCAACCAGAGCTCTATAGGGGTCTCACTAAGCCATCACAACCATGGCACTCCTTCCAACTGCCCCACACAACAAAAGGAAGGCATTTGCCTTCACTGATCCACAGTTCCCTCAGGAAATCCAACCCTTACAATGCTTACCAGTGTGTGCAGTAAGAGTCCAACCTGTTGTATGCTAACAAAGAACCTCCTGCACCATTAATCCATGGCTTCTCAAGCATCCAACAATAGCATTTCTCAATGGGTAAGGGTTCCTAGCTTGCCCAACCTCCATGCTCACATACAACCATTTATTTTCCCTTCCAAAAATGCAACACTGTCACCAAATTCGAATTTCTAGGTTAAACACGGTCTGGTAATGGTCATGAACATCAATGAAACTCTACGTAGTGTAGCAACATGCATGAGAGAATGAGAGTATGAGAATGATCCAAAGAGTGTTGACTTCAAGGATATGAGGTAAGGGTGAAAAGACAACTGGCATAGCTTCTGACCATAGAAAAAATAGGATTGATGATAGCTAACATAATTGTCACAACCCCCATGCTTCAATAACTACATGAAATGACTTTCCCCACCAACCTCACATATGAATTCAATGATTGTATTTAATAGTCAATAGAATGTAATTGGCTCAATTAAAGCACATGGAAGATTTTGGATGAGCTCTAAGGTTGACACATGGAAGCATAGGATTTGGTTTCTCTATAAGCCCCCTTCCTCTTCCCATCTGGTGGAATCATAGCCCCTCTAGTGCTCTTTACATAGCCATCTTGGACCATTTTATTAATTTCCAACATAATATTTACATACATTTCGAATTGGCATGATAAGCCAATCATATGGTCCAAATAAAAATATATACATAGTACATGCCTAGTCATTCACTAGTTGGGCCTTGGCCTTGAGCTCCACACTAGGAATCCATACTAGCATTTTTACATCATTTACATAATTTTGATTAAATACATTCCAAGTAAAAATTGGGGGTATTACTCTATAGATGTTCATTAATCTTGGACTCTCTTTTCTTGCAATTAATCCTGTAGATGTTAATTACTCTTTTTTCTTGTAGCATTGCATTGAATCTTGTAGTTTTTTATTTCCTTTAATTTAGCATTGCAATTGGGTTTCATTTTCAGAAGATCAATGCTTGGACTGGATTATATATCATGAACACTTGATCAACATCAGTTAAGACAGAGAGTTGGAGGTCCAAGAAACTCTGCAAGTTATACTGTTTGAAGGTGTACGTTAAACCCAGATTGGGATTACTCTGAGCTTCTTGGTTGTATACGAGGCGGATTTTAGATGTTCACCAGTGATTCTAGAGTTGCAGTCACCGGCATGGGCTCGAGATGGGATAGCAAAAGGGCATTCTACACTGCAGTTCTGCACTATTGGAATTGGCCGTTGGAGTGTACGCTGGATTGACTGGTTTGCTGCTCGAACAAAGGATCGGCTACCCTTGTGGACGCTGGGTATTCGCGGTGGAGCTTTGCGTGGGTGCGGTGAGGCTTCAGGTTGCTGCGTTGGATCCTTTTGTTTGCTTGAAGGCCATGGATTCAGGGGCTCCAGTCATTGTAGTCCGGCTGGATTGGGTGCTGGTGTCTTTTAAGCCTTTTCGACTCTTGGAAGTAATTCTTCTGGTGCATCGATGGCTGCTCCGGGGAAAGGAGTCGTTCCTGGTGCAGAATCTCTGCCCCGATCAGGGATGCATGCAAAAGATGGCCCTTCAAGACACCATGTTAAATCGGTCAAGGAAAGAAAGAGACAAGATCTGTTAGTATTGGGGGTGGATGTGACTATGGCTGAGGCAGAGGATTTCTCTTATACAGCTGCGGTGGGTCATGTGAGGGGACGTAGATTTGGCCGTGGCTTCCTTCAACGTTGTGTGTCTGAACAGTGGATGGACATCGTATCTTCTGCTCCTGAGGTCCGCGTATTGATGAAAGGCTGGTTTTCCTTTATCTTCAAGAGCCAAGGGGAGGTCAAGGCTGTCTTGAATCGTAATTGGTCGATTCTGGGAATCCCTCTCGTCCTGAAAAGATGGTCACCTTTCTTTGACTCTAAGTCGGAGAAGATTACGAAAGAACCTCTGTGGGTTAAGCTTCCTGGCCTGCCCATGCATATGTGGAATGAAACAAGGTTTACGGAGATTGGGAATTACCTTGGGGAATATGTGTGTTATGACTCCTCCCATATTAAGACTGGCATCTACACGGTTGCAAAAATATTGGTTAATATCGATATTCGGTTGGGACTCTCGGCGGAAATTAAAATTCACTCCAAAGATGGGGATTATACTCAATTGCTGGATTATGTGGGTGTGCCGTTTCGGTGCCATCGTTGCCACTCTCAGAGTCATCTTGTAGCATGCTGCCCATTACCGTTTCGGAACTGTAAGCCTAGGTCAGGTATCACAGCAGACGTAGTGGCTGATCCTGTGACTAAGGTGGACTCTCCGGCGGTGGTGAATGCTGGGGGTGGGCCTGCTATGGATGGGGGTGTGAATCATGGTGCTGAGGTACATTCCATTCACTGTGGGAGGCTTGGAGCAGAGGAATTGCTGCCACCTTTGGTACACATCGGTTTGGAGAATTACGGGCAGGCGCCTCCTGTTGTTGAGGGGGATACTTTCTCAATTAAACCGTCTTCTGTGATTATGGAGCTGCCTATTTTACGTCGTGATTCATCTGCCATACATTCAGGTATGTCTTCTTTTATTTCCCCTGCTGGTACTTCATTGGATGACTCTATGGTAGTGGGGGGAGGCTGCCATGGGTCTCCTCCACGTTCGGCTGATCCTTGTAATCGGCCTGCTGTGGAATGTTCTGCCACTCAGACTATGGTTACTCCCTCTCACTCGTCCAGCTCTGAGGGCAGTATCCGTTATGCCCTTCGTAGTAGGGAGATTTCTGATTGTGGTATGGGGGGCAAGGGTCTTCCTGAATTGGCCTCCAGTGTTGGGGGGAAAGGTCGTGGACGTAGATCCCATTTGTCAAAGGCTAAAGAACGGGCTAAGGTGGATGTAGTGATGGGTACACAAGCTTCAATCGAGTGGGCACTTAGAGCAGTGAATGCCCAAGATGGGGGTTCATTATGATAATTATGTCCTTCAACTGTCATGGGTTGGCGAGTCCCATTAAAAAATCGTCACTAAGGAGGCTGGTAGAATTAAACCAACCGGATGTATTATTGCTGCAAGAAACCTTGGGAGGCAGCGAGGACGTAGTTCGTATTTTAGAATCTTTGCTTACTGGCTGGCAGTTTGTAGGAGTGGATGCTCGGGGGCGTTCGGGAGGTCTGGCCTCGGGGTGGAAGGTCAAGAGCTGCAGATGTGATTGTTCTTGGGGCATATCCTCTGGTCTCGGTTTGGAGGTATGGGATGCAGATCTTGGTCGGACGCTCACGGTCCTCAACATTTACGGGCCCTACAATAACAGAGTGGGTTACTGGGACTCCTTGTTAGGCTTGGACATTTTTGATGGCAGGGACGTGATTTTGGGTGGGGATTTCAACCTTACTCTGGGGTCTTCTGAAATTTGGGGGCCTAGGGCTGCTCCGGATCATTTAGCAAACTATTTCTTGAATGCCTTTGTCAGGAAGGATCTACTCGACATTATACCAGCACAGCTATCTCCTACTTGGAGGAATAAGAGAACTGGAGTACATAGAGTGGCCAAACGACTGGATAGGTTTCTGGTGGCCGAAGGGCTGGCACTGGGTGTTGATGTTGTCAGACAGTGGGTTGGATCTGGTGGGATTTCAGACCACTGCCCCATCTTCCTGGAGTTACGTGGTAGCAGAAATAAACCACCCAGCCCCTTCAAATTCAATCCGTGCTGGCTGAAGGATAAGAATTTCATTAATCTGGTTCAGGAGCATTGGATACATCGACCACATGAATCACAGATGCAGGCGGGTGCTCACTTTTATCACAATCTTAAGAGAATTAAAGAGGCCACGAGAACTTGGGCTCATGACAAAAGGGTGTTGGATGACCGGAACCTGCTAGAGGCTGAAATAAACATTGACAGGTTACTTAACAGTATGGGCATGGGATTCCTGGATGAACTGCAGAAAGATGAGTTGTTGGAGTGGGAGAGACGCAGGAATGGGCTTCTGTGTGAGCGTGAAGAGATGTGGAGGATGAAAAGCAGGGCGGTTTGGCTTCAGTGCGGGGATGAGAATACAAAATTTTTTCAAGCTTATGCGAAGGGGCGCAAATTCACAAACTCTATCTGGGAATTAACTGCTGAGGATGGAGGACAGATTTCTAGCTTTGATGGATTAGCGGCATTGGGGGTTAGTCATTTTGGAAATTTATTCACGGCTCAAACCGGTGTCTCCATCGCTGAGGTACTTAGGGTGACGCAGCTATTTCCCAGTTTTGTAGGTGAGGACGAGAACAGAATGCTGATGGAGGAGGTAACGCTGAAGGAGCTCGAGTTGGTTATGAAATCCTTTAAAAAAGATAGCAGCCCGGGGCCAGATGGCTGGCCTATAGAATTCTTCATAGGATTCTATGATTTCTTCGGGGAGGAGATTTTGAATGTGGTGGAAGAATCACGCAAGGCTGGGTTCGTACATGGACCCTTCAACTCCACTTTTTTAGCTCTTATTCCGAAGACGGACAAGCCTGTCAGCTTCGATGAATTCAGACCCATTTCTCTCTGCAATTGCATATACAAGATCATTTCTAAGGTTATGGCGCGCAGACTCAAGAATATTTTGTCTAAGCATATCTCTTGCGAGCAATTTGGATTCTTGGAAGGACGCCAAATTCATGAGGCCGTTGGTGTGGCACAGGAAGGATTACTCACTCTCAAGGTGCAGAAGCAGAAGGGCGCAGTAATTAAAATCGATCTCTCCAAAGCATTCGACAGGGTTAGCTGGCTTTATATCCGGCTGCTTCTTACCCATCTGGGATTCTGCTACGAATTTGTCAGATGGATAATGGCCTGCCTCACTTCGGTGAACTTTGCTGTTCTGATTAATGGGTTTGCTAGCCCTTTCTTCCAGGCTGGGAGGGGACTACGACAGGGATGTCCCCTGTCTCCGTTGTTGTTTCTCCTTGTTGCAGAAGGACTCAGCCGATTCTTACTGAAAGCAAAAGCAGAGGGTTCCTTTAGAGGCATTTCTATTTCACAGGTCATGTTCATTACACATCTCCTTTTTGTTGATGACATTCTGGTTTTCTGTGATGGCACGAGCAAGGATATTGACAAGGTGGCAGAAGGACTCCAATTAGTGCAAATTGCAGCGGGAATGTTAGTGAATATCGACAAATCTACAATCACATGCTCGCTTTTATCAGAGCAGGAGATTAATTGTATGGTCCACAAACTTCCATATCGGATTTTGGAGATCGATGATGGATTAAAGTACCTTGGATTCCAATTAAAACCGAATGCTTACCTGAAGGCTGATTGGAGCTGGTTAATTGCAAAAATAGAACAGCGCCTTCACGGCTGGAGCCATAAATGGCTCTCTCGGGCAGGGAGGCTGGTTCTGATTAAATCAGTCCTGGAAGCAGTTCCGGTATTTTGGATGTCACTCGCTTGGATTCCCATTGGAGTTCTGGAGCAGATAAGGCGACTATGCTTTGCATTCCTTTGGAAGGGTTCGAGTGATCTACATGCATTGGTGTGGGTCAGATGGGAGAAAATTGCAGTTCCTAAAGCACTGGGAGGGTGGGGACTAAAGAATATTTTTATGTTTGCCAAAGCATTGGGGGACAAGGTGTCGTGGCGCCTAATCCATACACAGAGTCTCTGGACAAGAGTGGTATATCATAAATATATTGCCCCTTTAACTACTCTCGAATGGATCAGGCTGAGTAATAAGACACGGGCAAACTGCTCTGTGGTCTGGAAAGCAGTGGTGCAGCACTTCACTTTAGTCGGATCTGGATTAGTGTGGCGGATTGGTGATGGGCATCTCCTTCGGATTGGGATGGACCCTTGGGTTGGATGCAGGGGTGGTCATGTCCTTTCTGTAGAACTGAGGACACTTTTGGCTAATAGAGGATGTCACTATCTGGCTGATTTAGCGGATCCGGGTGCCACTACTATTTGGCAACAGGGGTGGATTTCTGCACGACATCTTGAGCTCTCGGCTGAACTACAGGGGGCTTGGGGGGATTATATCCGGAGGTTAAGACATTCCCATATTCGATTGACCGATAGGACTGATGTACTCATCTGGGATCACCATCCCTCCGGTGTATATACACCCAAATATGGATATATCCAGCTCAATTTGGACATTCATAACAGGGCATTGGTGTGGTGGTGGAAATACTTATGGAAGCTCAGATGCCCGGGTAAAGCTAAATTACTCTTCTGGGCGATCCTGGAAAATAAGGCCCCCACTTGGGACATTCTGCAGAAACGTTTTCTCCAGGGACCGGGGATTTGTCCACTTTGTAGGGCAGCCGAAGAGAACTTGGCTCACCTTTTTATTCATTGTCGATTTTCACAGGCTGTATGGAATGATATCAGCAAGATAATGGATATTAAGGTGAAGTGGAGAGGATCGAATGTGCTGGAAGCTTTCCAATTGTGGTGGGCTGTTCATTATTCCTCCACTTTCCGGGCTTTCCCGTGTATTTACACTTGGGGCATTTGGATCGCACGCAATAAGGCGTTATTCCAGGACTGCAGGGTCACTCTGGAATCTGTAGTGGCTCAAATGGTGGCGGTCTTCCTTCATTATGTGGCACCAGTTCAGGTATGCAGAACTCGACCCGTGCGGGAAGAAACGATTGACCACTCCATGCCGTGGGCCTTTTTTGACGGCGCCTCCTTAAACCATCAATCAGTTTGTGGAGGAGGGGGAGTCCTTTACAAAACAGAGGAGCATTATTTCCATCTGGTGGCTGGATTGGGAAGAGGCACAAATAACTATGCTGAACTCATGGCTCTGAAATTGCTGATGTTATTTGCGCTTGAACAAGGCTGCTTATCGCTTCAGATTTTTGGTGACTCCCTGTTAGTCATAAACTGGGCTAAGGAGATCTCATTGTGTCATGTGATGGTTCTTTTACCTATCCTGGAGGAGGTGAACCGGTTAAAATTGTTATTTAACCACATCACTTTTACACATGTGTATAGGGAGAGGAATAAGTTAGCTGACCAGCTATCCAAGGAGGCAACGGACTTAGCATTTGGAAACTGGAGGATAACAATACATTCTACGGATGGCTCCTTCAGCTATAATCACAGTCCATTTTATGAGGACAATGAGGCGGCTCTGATCCACCACGCATCTGATGTCTGAGGAGTAGTGGGCTGGCTGTTCGCCGAATCCGGGAGGCTTCCCACTGGAAATTGTGGACAGGCTGGAAGATGAATCGTTGCTCTCATGCGCGGGATGACTACATACTATATGGGACAACATTAAACTTGTATGTCGAGGCAGCTGGAGGACAGCAATGCACCAAGTTAGTATGGGATTACTTGAGGGCGTGGCACGACCTTCACTTGAGACAGTAGACGCAGTAGCATTGCAGAATGGATTAGACCATCTGATAAATAAGAACTTGTGTCGAGGCAGGCTGGAGGACAGCAAAAAATGAATTAGTAATTCACTGGAGACAGTAGACAGCATTGCTGATTGGATTTCTGATGTAATATGAGCAGGAATATGTGACAATGAAGGAATCTTAGTGATTCTATCATATGCAGAATGTAATTTTGTTACTATTTTGAAATAAAATTACGAATTTTTCTGAGGAAAAAAAAACATCAGTTAAGACAGAGGCTTGCAAAGTCTTTTTAACACCAAGGTGTTAACCCGGAGGTCCACTAACTCATCCCATAACTGGAATAGTGTTGATCTAGGGTATTCATGGTTTTTGTTGTGTGACTTAGGTTAGATTGGTGTCTTTCAAAGTTTGTTTCAAACCCGTCAAGTGAAACTCAATGGAGTATTGTCAATAATAGCCTAAATTAATTACATATCACTACCATATGGTTCTACCATAGGAGGTCACTTAGGTCCTTGACAATCGTTAAATGCATCTTATTCCTTAGTTGATTGATTTTGAAGTTACTTTCATTTTTGTGTGTGTGGATGTCAACTAGTTATAGGTTTTGAAGCACTTTAAGAAAGATCTCTACATATACTTTGCACAGTACCCCACAAGTCTACTGATCCAGATTGATAGTTTATGTTGTAATAATTATTACCTAATAATTTTCACCAAGATTTTGTTGTCGTTTTAGGGGAGGTGCTAAAGGGATAGTTCTGAAAGTGAAAAATTTGTGGTTATGGTTAGCGTATTTTGGAATGATATCAACAAGGAAGGGCTTACAAGGAACCTAGCGTTCCAATTCATAGCTATGTTGGCTAGTATTAGTTCCAAAAGATCATAGATTTCATTTGAAAAGTTATTTTTAAGAATTTTCTTTTGTTTGGACACTTTTAAGTATTGGTATTAGCAAGGAAAGGCTTACAGGGAACCTAGCGTTCCGCTCCATAGCTATGTTGGATAGTAATAATTCTAAAAGGTTATAGTCTTTGCAAGTTCTTTTTATGATTGATTGCATATTGGCCAACATTTTAGACTCAGAGGAAGGGGAGCGATAAGATGAAAAGATGGCCTCACCATGAGCTTCCATGGTGTAACAACCCGACGCATCCATTGTAGTGGGTTTCTCCAAGCCCTTTTCATGTTAATATGTTTTCCTTACTAGATTAGTTTGATCTTTATTTTGGTTTGAGGGCACCCATATTAGGATTAGAAAGATAGGAATTCTTCAATACTATTTTTTGATTTTTTTTAATAGTATGATAGTAATTGCATGATTGGAAACATACTAAGCATTACATGGTTTGACATATTTGCACCAGACATGATAGATATTGCATCTTAAAAAGCATGATAAGCATTGCATGGTTTGTTATCACTGTATGAATAGGGAGAGAGATAGCAAGGGCATATTTCTTAAAAACAAGAGCAAAGACATTCCAAAATCTGCTTTTGGAAGGACTGTGAACACACCCACTCCCACATCTACTAACTTGGTAGGGAAACACACAAGAGATATTTATGTAGGGGCATCTATAAGGAAAACTCACGTGGTAGAATTTAAAAGGACATCCACTTCTAAAGAAGTAACTATACATGGGAGGACCATAGCTGAAATTGTGGAGCCTCCAAACCACCCAACATAACCTATAGAAGTATCAATCATTTTTGGGGAAACCAAAAGGTAATGAGAAGAGGGATTTAAAGTTTTTGTTGAACCAAACTTCTCACTTCCTGAAACAATGTTTAGTTTGTTTGAAGAATGAAAAACCGTGGAAGTAGAAGGAAACAACTCTAATCAAGAAGAAACCTTCACTTTTGAATTCCATGTCAGAGATCCTGGTGGTATAGCACATATGAAAAACATTCCTCCGTCTGCTCTACCAAACTTCCATGGGCTAGAAATTGAAGATCCAGATGCATTTTTATTTAAGTTTGATGTGCTTTGTAGGAGCTATGACTATTTTTCTAATGGTTAAAAATTGAAATTATTCCCTGCCACTTTGAAGGGTGTAACACTCTGATGGTTCATGGGCCTCAGAGGAAACATTATTCAGGCATGAGAAGAGATGAAAAATGTGCTTTTGCAAAAATTCCAAGGCTACTGCAAAGCTTAATATCTCAGAGAAAAAATCTTATAGATGACACATAAGGAACATGAAAGTATGGAAGACTATGTGGAACGTTTTCAATACAACCTCCATCGATCAAAGCAAGGACAGTTGGGTAAAGAGACATTAAGAACAATCCTACTTAGAGGACTTCGAGATGGATCCTTGGAAGTCTTAAATTTGATGGGAGTAGGGGATGGCTATCAATTAAAGTATGATAAAATATGTAATTTATGTAGGAGATATTCGAGAGTAAATGAAAATCTCTAGAGATGCTACTTCTAGATTTACAAAATATGTTGTAGGAACAGGAGTAACATGGGTTGAAATTGGTAATCATTTTGAAAATTTTAAAACTGACATTATCACTTCATTCAGTTCTCATCTTGATGTCTTGCAGGTCAAAAAGAGAGATGAAGCGGAGTAGGCCTTGGCAGTATTTTTTCCAAAATGTAGAAAAAACGCATCCTTTAAGGGATTATTAGACAACATTGAAATTTGTGGCATCTATGATCAAGACCATCCTACAAATCATTTCCCTTCCATACCAAGTCTGAAAGCAGTTTACCAGAGTTAGAAAGAGACCACAAGTTCATTGTATGCAATGACTCCAACATCAATGGAAACCTTGATCTTTAGGTACATTACAAAATTATGCTCATCAATTTTCTAATTCATATAATCAGTCATGGAATGCACCAACACCATGGCAGGCTTGTCCACCTCCACCAGCTCCACGACAACCTTGGCAATAGGGTTGGTGTGGGCCTTCTTACGATCCCATGTCTAATTTTCCTCATCCTGTAGTGCATCAGTTTCATGTAACGCATCCTACAACGCATTAGTTTCTTGCAATGTTTCATCTAGTGCACACATATCCTACAATGTTTGCGTTTCCTGCACCGCCATCATACTCCCCACAAATTCCTCAACCACAAATCAATCATCCCATGCAATTACAATTTCACGCCCCTCCAAACCCCCAAAGACCAATGCAAATACCTGCCCAACCCATTCCCAATCCGAATAATAATAGAATAGTTCAACCTACATACAATGCTGAAATCCAAACTTTCCCCATATACACCATTATGCCTGTGTCAATACAGGAAATTAATCTTAGATCAAGGAAGGTTCTTATAAAAATCCTTCAGTAGTTGTTCAAGAGAATGATGAGGAGGAGAATCCCACTCCTTCTGAATCAAATGTTAATAAACAGTCACACGTTCAAGTCCAATATCAGGTAGATCGAAATTAGTCATTAGCCTTACCAATAAAAACTCAAGAAATACAAATGCCACAGTCTACTTAGCCTCCATTTCCAAAATGGTTACATGTAGAAAAGACAATCATCCCTATCGAATTCGATTTTGCAGCTGAGCTCAAAAATATTTGTGTCAAAATCCCCCTACTCTAATCTCTAAAATTTTTACCTATTTATGCTAAAACAATGAGGGGACTATGTATCAAAAAACCAGGGAGACAAAAGAGGGAACCACCAACAATCCAGGTCTTTGGAAAATTAGCTAGTCTTATGTCTACTCAGGTTACTACTAAAAAATATGTGGACCTAGGAAATCTTGTTGTCGTTATTCTTATCAACAACCTTCTTATTGAAAAAACCATGATCGATTTGGTAGAAACCATCAATGTAATGACTCTAGAAACTCTCACTCAAGACATTACAACCTTTCCCCTAACCCCCGTAGTGCATGAACTAGCTGATAGATCAAAAATAAAACCTGAGGGAGTATTGGAAGATGCAAATGTCTCATTGGATTCATGGGAATATCCGACAGACTTCTATGTCCTACAACCAAAATAAAGCTTAGGTGGACATCCCCTAATGTTAGGTAGACCATGGCTGGCCACAGTTGATGCCTTTATCAATTGTAGATTAGGAATTATGACAATCTCACATGGCATAGAGACTAAACAAATCACACTTTACCCCCTACCAAAACTGCATCTGAATTAGAATGTACCCAATGGCTTGTCGAAGATGATCATGAAGAGAAAACCATTTAGCCTATTTTAACAATAGCCTAAGCCATGAGTCTAAAAGAAAATACTGAAGAAAATATGATTAACCATTACATTTCTAATCCAAATTTCCCGTAGTATTTTGGGGGGAATTCATCTTCCTAGTCTCAAGATTTTTTAGACCACCTCTTAGATCAGGATTTCCAAGAAACTTGCACCACAGAAGAGATAGATTATGCTTTATTATCATCATCTTCTACTTGTTCAATCTAGGAATATGGCAGTTCAAAACTGTAGAAATTCTTCTGGGCAAAAATCTAAATATCAATTCCGCATTAAATAGTTCACAAGAAGAAGAATTGATTCAAGTTTTGAGAGAATATTCTAAAGTATTTATGTGGGAGTACACTGGCATGAAAGGAATTCATCCGAATATCTGTACTCATCACATTTACATCCAAGAAAACGACAGGCGAATCAGGCAGCCACAAAGAAGGATCAATCCAACATTGAGGGAAGTGGTAAAAGAACTTTAGAAATGACTCAATGTAGGATTCATTCATCCTATTTCTGATAGTTAGTGGGTATCTCCTTTGGTCATTATCCCTAAAAATAATTGGAAATGGCAAGTGTGCATTGATTATAGAGAACTAAACAAAGCAACCTTGAAAGATTACTTTCTCCTACCTTTCATAGACCAAGTCCCGGACACACTAGTAGGAAAGAAATATTTTTCTTTCTTGAATGGATTTAGTGGATACAATCGGATCCTGATTGCTTCGGAGGACTATGATAAGACTCTTTCACTTGTCCATGCACACTAGTACAAAATGAGAGATAAATGACCAAAAAAAACGACCAAAATCTGCATATAAATGACCACTTTTGAGTTGGTGACCACTGGTAGCAAATTAGCAGTCATTTATCACGCGACAAAAAATGTGGTCATATTTAGCTTGGTCATTTATAGCTTATCTTGTGGTCATATATTTGGTCGTATATTTGGTCATTAATTTGGTCATTAATTATCACAATTAATGACCACATTTTTTGTCACGTGATAAATGACCACTAATTTGCTACCAGCGATCACCAACTCAAAAGTGGTCATTTATATGCATATTTTGGTCATTTTTTTGGTCACTTATCTCTCATGTTGTACTGGTGGTCGTTTATATGCAAATTTTGGTTTTTTTTTAGTCATTTATCTCTTTTTAGTGGTTTCAGAATATATATAGGGCACGGAGGAATCGAACCACCAACCTCCTGCCTATAAGGCAAGTGCTCTACCATTGAGCTAGCACCCTTAAATAAAATTCCTTATGGATTGATATGAGAATACAATTTCCAACATTTGACACCATCTTGCCAAATTCTGGAAAAGGGTCACATACCTAGGTAAGAAACAAAGATTACCCAATAGTCACAAAAAAGGGTCATGTTAATGATAACCTTCTTTTGCCAAAATCCCTCAAAAATCAAGAATGCAGTTGTATAGTAAGTTCAGTTCAAATATGTACCTTTGAATTATTATTTTGCCAGTTAAAACTATCAAATAAGATAAATTTCTCTTGTACATCATAGGAATAATCATTGTTGGGGCATGCAATGTCTCCATCTTGTTGATGTTCAACAACAGAGTCTTGCACTGGATACTTCTACAATCGAACCCTCTTCATGGCAGTGCCCTCAAAGGGAAGTTCCTGCTGGTATGTCTACCTTCTTTGGCGTAATTGAATTCCAGTAACCTCTGATGAGAAAAGCAATGTTTCACCTATTTCAAGTTTATTGAATCATTATCTACTAACTGACTTATGAATGTAATTTTCACTATATATGTACAAATGTATGTGGATTTAAATGATGCAATCCTGTGAACCATCCCTGTATCTCATCCCCTATCCACAAACCTTGGTGGAACTTAAATTAATGAAGGCATCAAGAAGCATAAAGAACTAATATTCAAATAGAGCATTGAACTAACAACTCGTGCAAGTCGGATATAAGGTATACAAAATATGATGTTTGACAAACCTCACATACAAAAAATGACAGCCTCAAATGGATTTGTAGTCCAATTTAGCTGCAAATGGATTAAAGCAATAGATAAGTATTTTAACCTTCTAAGTTATGGAAAACCGCTTATTTAATTGTTTTAGTAAATCAATTAATATTTCATAGAATCCTTGATAGCAAGGACAACTCTAATACAACAAATTTATATACACAGAATCCTTCTAATCTGATATTTTCAGAATTATATATTTCCATAGGCTCAGTCACCTTCAATACGAAAAGAAACACAATTCCCATTAGCTAAATTCTATTGAAAGAAATCAGTCGGTAATTCAAGCACAAGCAATTAGCAACTTTTTGATATACAAATATCTAACCAATATCTGTAAATCAAGAATCCCATACAGCTTCTCTCTAGTTCAAACAAAATGATATCATTGTTCCAAACCTCCAACAAAACATGTATCGGGTAAATAAGCACACTTATCTTCAAACTTCACACCATAACTAATTCAAAAGGACATCTAGCTCAAAGCTAAGCTTCTCAACAGTTTCTAGTCTACTTTCTTTTATTTCAATTTAGCATTGTGAATGATCCAGATTCTTGCCCCTAATGCAGATAAATTCTATCTATGTGGATTGAACCCAATATCCTTAGTAAAAAAGTATTAGTAAACTACACTGAACTTGCCCAAGAAAACTCACAAACAATCAATCAAGATGAGAAAAACAAATATGTAAAATCCTTTAAATTCAAATACATGGAAACATACAGAATTAGATGGTGTCTCCAAGCCTTTCTTGATAGGAATGCATCTTGTCATGTTGTGGTTTTGGGTTTAGATTGGGTTTTCTTGTAGACTTCAGTGACAAAGCTTTTTGAATGATCTATCTGCTGAAGGTCAAGAGGTTGAATCCCGTGGACAATATCGTTTTTATTGTGCAGTTGAATGCCATAGCAACATAAAATGGTCTCTTTACATTCTACTTTCTATGGGTCGTTAGAGGCCAGTTGAACCATATGAGAGTCACTGATGGCGTCCATAAATCAAATGGGTAGGAAAAATTATCTCATGGATTTTTTAGGTTTGGCATTGTGAGGCCCATCTCTTTTTAAGTATTGGGCTTCCCCCTGTTTTTAGAAGTAGTGGGCTTTATCTTATCTTTTGTAATTTGGGCACAAATCATAATGTTTTAGCTATTTTTCAGAACAATGTGTGGTTTTTTTATTACAAGGCTACATTCTATTGTGCTGTCTTTTTAACTTACAGAAAATAAATAAATGTTTATTATGTAATGTTAAAAATCACATTCGCTGTGGCTATACTAGGGTGGTCATTTTATCATAAGAGTCTTCATAATTTCTCCTTTCAAATTTCGCTCCACATTTTGTCTAAAAATCGGGCTCAGGAAGGGACATCCATATTCTATTTTCCGGATTGAAGGACCATACAGTCTGAAAAAACTACTTATCCTTTCCTTTCATTTTTTATTTCAATCGAGCCTTTATCAGTAGTTTCAGACTACTTTGAGAAGAAAGATGGAGCCTTCGGCGGTCCTGCTTGTCTTTTAGCAGCCTTGACCAAGGAAACTGGGTCACTTTCCTGATCCGATTTGACCATCTTCTGTGTCATCTGATGCTCTTCTGAGGGATATCATCAAGGTAGATTGGTGGATGCAGGGGAGGCAACTCCTTTACCAATGCTGGGTCAATGGAATCACTGTTCCTCAGGGGGTGTAATAGAGACATTTCAAACGTGCTAAGGATCCTCATGATCCTTTATAGGTTCCACACAGTGTGATCAGACACATAACCCCTCTAATAGGTGCGCTTGCAAGTCCTCGTTGGATAAGAAGCTGTCAAGTGTCCATGCTCAAAACAGATTCCTCTTTGGACAAGAAGTTGTTAAGTGCGCATGCTCACAAAACGTGCAACGAGAAACAATATGTTTGTAATCTGATTGTGACACTTGTGTTCTACAATAGTTCTCACATTCTAGCACGATAATTTTAAGAATCTTGTTCAAATAAGCATATATGCAGATTCTAGAGATTTTACAGCCTCTACCACTGTGCTATCTTTTCTTCCAAATATTGAGGGAACTACATCTTTCTCAATTGCCACGAGTTTTATCCTTGATTCAGCTACCACCCCTAAATTTTATGAAGTATACATCATCAGATGGAGAATGGTTTCACATTTATCAGATGGACACATGTTAAGGAAAGCTAGTTAATTGCAACAATGTTTTTCTCGCCTTTCTAGTATGATGGAAACATACAGAATTAGATGGCATCCACAAGACTCTCTTGATAAGAATGCATATTGTTAAGTTGTGGTTTTGGGTTTAGATTGGGTTTTCTTGTAGATTTCTGTGATAGAGCTTTATGAATGATCTATTTGCTGAAGGTCAAGAGGTCGAATCCAATGGACAATATAGTTTTTATTGTGCAGTTGAATGCCACACAACATAAAAATGGTGTCTCTTTACGTTCTACTTTCTATGGGTCGTTAGAGGCCAATCGAAGAGAGAGAAATATGCAATTGCTAAGGAATAAGGCCGTCTAAGTTGTTTCCTATGATTTTTTCAAGCACAAAAATTGAAATAAAGATGTTGTTCTCCGGGTTTGAAAAGATAAAGGATAGTTCAATATGCTCGGAAAAGGGAAAAAATAATTTAAGACTATTATTAAAAATTACCCTTTTGCAACAACAAATGCAAGCTAAAACTGAGTTTGATGGCAGTAATTTACTAGCAGAGCTTGTACGTGCACAACAAGGAAAACAAAAGATGCAAAGGGAGCTTTCGACATCAAAGCTCACTAACTTCAATAACCTTCACATTATGTTCTCTACGTTGGGAAAAGGATTAAGAAGTCATGGCAGCAGAACAGCGACAGGAATATGCTATTGCAAGTAGGAAAATGACAACCTAATATAAAACCCCTTTCGTTGTACATAGCGAGACTGAAAAAGTTGAAGGTGTTGCATAAATCTTTCAAAGGTAGAATCTGATAGAGGTATCATAGAAAAAACCACAAACTACTTCATTTCTCCTTGTAAGCAACAATGGACTTTAAAGTGCAACACCTGATAATGTCTTCTAGGGACTCAGGAGTTCCTTGGGATGATCAAAGGGCCTAGATGGGTGCTTGGAGGATCACAGGGGCAATTAGTCGTAGGCCTCCTAACAAAGAATTCAAACATATTGACAAACCATAATGACATCTTCGCTAGAGTTAGATTACATGCATGCATGCATAAATTGTAACAAGACACCATGGTACTAGAAAAATCAGATGGTTTGGGGCTTCATACAGAAACATTATATAATTTTGCATTGGGCCATTTCAACATGGTCTTTTTTCTTCCCCTTATATTTCGCTTCTCTTTTGTGGATCTTTTGGTATCATTGTAAGCAACATGAAGCACTAATTACCAACTGACAAAAGGAATCATGGTTTCATTTAAAATTTGAAGAATAAAAAGTGTTGAACTCAACTACTGCAACAGATTGAGGACTACTGTTTTTGGCCATTCTTCCATTTCATTTTTGGTAGTGCGATCATAGCTTCGGTGGATATAGCTTCAGTCTGCCTCACCCTCACTTGGAAAAACAAGCAAAAATGATTCAAATATATTGGTAATTGAGTGGACAGGTTTCTACTTAAGAAATACCTATTGACAAGCCTTTAAGCTTCAAATTTGGAATCCAAAGGCCACAGGTTCATACCATGCTACAATCATCCTTGATCTAATTAAAGCTTCCACTGCCCACCGACCCCCTCCCTCACCTTGGTTTAAATTCAAACTGCTTCCTAACCTATCTTAACTACCTTAAGTTAGTTCAAGACTCTTGGGTGCCACACTCTAAGGACATGCGATATCCTTTACTCCATCTGTCATGTCCCAAAATTTTGCATTGGGTCACAATGGCCTAAGCCCCTTGGCCATACTCATGATAGTTTGTCAAATTGATGCTAAGGGTCAAATAATTGCTAAGAATGATGTCCAAGTTAGTAATAATGTGAAATTAGATCCAAATGGACAAGGTGGGTCACATTAAGAGAAATTCCCAATTCAAGTTTGTAATATACCCATCCAAATGAACTGTCATGGAGGAAAATTACTAGTTCCCTAGGTTGGGGGTAGAAACTTTGGGATTTGAATTAAGGGGGCTAATAAATGATGTTTGGAAATTAGAATGGAATAAATATTTAATAAAGGAGCTAAATAAATAAATACAAGGGAAAATCAAAGTGGCAATTGATCATGAAGACACATGGAGGATGTGGGACCCACACAAGCTAGATTTTCTATGCCACATGGCATCCTCCTCTTGTCATTTGGAATCCATAAGAAGCCCAACGTTCTTGGGATGAGTTGGAAGGTCAATATACTTGGAATGACTCAATTAATGTAGAATTGGAGTGGAAGAGTAACTCCCATGGAAGAGGAAGAGGCATTTTGGAACTAGTGGGACACTTGGACTAGATTCCCTAGCTCTATGACAACAATGATGAAGATGCTATGACACCTATGACACAAATCAGACCTGAATGCTAAAATATGACATATATTACATGTCAAGACTAAAAAAAGCCTCCAAGAGGGCGCTCAAGGGAGTTAGTGCAGCCAAAGAGACACAAATTTGAATTTGGAGAAGGAGGGGGATAGAATTGGAAGGACAAGTGGCATACTTGGGAATCTCTTCCCAACTTGAGTTGGCATGAAGCTCTTGGAAGTAATTTGACCCATGGAGGACCTTATAAGTTTATAAAAGACAATAAAAAGGAAGGATGGTAGCTTTTGATCATTTTATAATTTTCATTATGCATTTGGAGAGGAGAGCTAGTGGAGTGCTACTCTACTTGCCTTAGCACCAATTTCGAGGGTGAAAGATTCCCTTCCTAGTTGGTAATTGGAAAGGCCATTCAGAACTTTCATTTGGAGATACAATGGAGTCTTTTGTTATAGGATGAATCTACATGGTAGCTCATGGTCACATCTCTTTCAGCTTGCTTCTACAACCATTCTTCTATTTCTTGGCATATTCTTGCTCCTTGAGGAGAGGCGCACTTGTTGAGGTGATGAACTCTTTGGGATAGCTCTTGAGGCCCCATATGTTTTTAATATGATATATGTACTCTGTTTTTACTTCTCAAAAGACTTTCAGGTCGAAACTCAAAGAGATTTGATGTAAAAATGCTAAACTATGAACAAATGGTGTCATTTCCCCAATACCTTGTTATTTGCACTTGAAGTGGTATCAAATTCGAATGGGTCAGTCAATGTATGATGTATTAATGTTTTATGAAGTTCCATTGATATTATGAATAAGTTTCATATTCATTATACAAGCATTTGGAGCAATATTCTTAAGTTTCATAACCATTTGTGAAGATTTACTATCATTTCCCCCAAGGTCGAAACTAGTCTTTTTGTATCTGATTTGAGAGGGTTGTAGCAGACTTAATAAACTGAATGATGATGCATATGAGACTATATTTATGTCCCCTAGATATAACCTTCCTATGTTCATAATTTCGAGAGGGTCCAATAGCATTTGGAGAGCCATTTCCAACATCTACCCCATGGGGAATTGAACCCCTAATTGCTAGTCAAATTCCCTACATTGGCCAGAATTCAAAGGAGAGTTGTAAAATACTTTTGAATAATATAAGGCATCCATGAAACTCATAATAATTTCGTAATACCATCCATATACCTTCTATAACAATTTGGGAGCATTTGGAGTTATTTGGAGATAAAGAAACCAATACTAATTAAGAGAAATTGCTAGTCAAATCCCCTACCTTGGCCAAAATCCTAAGGAGAGTTGCAGAACCCTTTTGAAGAATCTAAATCATCCATGAACCTCATAATAATGTTATAATACCATCCATATACCTTTTGTGACAAGTTGGGAGCATTTGGAGATCAAGAAACCAATACTAGTCAAGGGTCGAACTAGTGGAAAAATTGAAAATTTCACCATTTTAATAAATTTAAAAAAAGGGACATTACAGTGGTATCAGAGCATGGTCCTTGCAATTGTGAATTAATATTAGACATTGAAGAATAATTTGCAGCCATTTCTTACTATTATGATGACTCCTATGAGTACAATGCTTATGAGCAATATGCAGATGATTGTGAGCAATATGAAGCAGAATGTGAATTGTATGAGGAAGAGGTGCCATCATGCAACACTTCTTACAATTTCATAAGGAAAGAAGGTTATTCTTATCATTTTGAATCTGATGAAGATGAGTGTGTCACACTACCAAAGTATAATCCCATGAATGAACTACAAAGACTGAGAGCAACATGTAAAACCTTGCCCCAACAATATCAGACATATCTTGATTGGTATAAGGGAAATACAAAAAAGGCCCCTCCTTTTGAAGACTTTGCTGATTGGGTGTTTTCAAATAGGCCCAAAAATGAAGACGTGGAGATAGTGAAGAAAGGATTATGCCATTCTTGTAAAAGACCTTGCAGAGAAAATCATATGTGTGTGGGTGAAAAGAGCAATGAAATATATGAAGCTTCAGAGAATGCATGTATGTCCTACTTGAGGATAATTCTTGGGATTTATTCAAAAAGAGATTTCAAATATATTGATCTTAAGGAAACCAAGGGGAAAAATGCATCAGCTTGCTTGAAGGAGCAAAAGTATGAGACCCATGAACCACCTAGTTCTGAAATATGTGAAGTAGAAGAAGCAATACATGAAGAGGATCGAAAGTCACTCCCAAGTGGCTCTGAAAAAGATGAAGATACATCACATGAGCATGAAGAATATTCTATTGAAAATATTGAAGATCATTTCGAGACACATTCTACCTTGGAAATGAAACAAAGAGCATTTACTGATGGATGCTTGAATTATGAAGGAGTACCTAATGATGGGTGCTCACACCTCTATGTTGGTGACATAGAGATCACTTTTGAAAGTGTTGCTGCAAGCCAAACTTCCATTAAGCATGAAAATGAAGACCTTGAAGCAGTTGAAGAAGAAACAAGATCAACTTCCCCATCACCACTTGAGCTTCATGAAGTTGGTCCAAGTAAGAAGGTGCTGGAATATTCTCTCCATCATTTTTGTATTTTGCATGCTGCATGCAATTGCATGCATCTAGTCATCATCATGGTGGTCTCCCCAGCACCTAGAGCTTGCTTCTAGCTCTTCTTTACCTGCATGCAAAATTGCATGCTGCATGCATTTGCATGCCACTGCATGCATCCAGTCATCATCATAGTGGACCTCCCAGCTCCTAGAGCTTGGTTCTAGCTCTCCACAGCCTGTCTACAGCCCCCAGGGGGCCTCCCAACTACCAAAGGCGCCCTTCTCCAGTCTTTTGCATGGCTAGTGCGCCTTTCTCACCTACCACAACCAGCTAGGCGCCTTTCTCACCTACCAATCAGTTATCACTCGGTTCTTCCTTGATTTGAGGCTAGATTGACTCCCCCACTGACTGTTTCACTCCAATGGACCTCCAGTGAGACTAGTCTACCCATTCTGACTCTAGTTAGCTCCTCATGAGCCCTCCATTGAGCCTCCTTCATTTAGTTAGTGCCTACATGTTCCAGTTACACCTACCACACTCAGTTAGACTTAGTTAGCCACACTTGACTGATTGTTACCATTGATGACTGATACATTGATTGGATGATGACTCCACTATTATCCAATCTAGACTTTGAGTTAGGAATTCGAATGCCCTACTTGGCCTATTCAAATCCTATATTATGCACCTTACTGTTCTATTGTACTCATTCACTTACATTCTTATTCATTGTATAATACTTAGATTATGTTCTATTCTACCGTGTTTATGAGTGATCATTGAGTGTCTCCTTCTCTTCTTCTTTGCAACATATTTGTGAGTTTGATTGTGAGTTGCTACAGCTGTCAGATCCTTGCATATTATTACAAAAGGAAGAAGATGAGGAGATTCATTTACAAGAGCCTCATTTTCTTGAAGGGTCCTTGAAGATGAATGAAAAGAAGATCCAAGAGACCCTTAGCATACTCTATGACACTCAAGCATTGGTGTCAAATTCTTGTTGGAGAGTTTCTTCATTGAAGGATCCATCCTTCCTTGGAGACATGGAGAAGATTCAAAGAGAAATGTGCAACATCAAAGGTAATTTCATGTCTTTGATTTTTTATAGAAATAATTTGGTTGAGTTTAATGAATTATTACATGATGCATACTTGAAGAATAATGAGGATATTCATAAACTCAAAATTCAAAATGAGCAACTTCTTGAAAGGTTGCAATATACTTGTTCTTCCTCTGTTTCAAATTGTCATATGGTAGATTGCATGGAGGATTCTCATGACATGGTAGATCACGAGAAACATGGAAATTTTCATGTGCTTGATTTGTTTGAAGATGAGCTTGATGAGATCCAAGAACTTGATGTGGTGTAAGAGGAACTTGAGTTTCCTCTTGGAAATGGTGACACAATTTTTGAAGAAGTGTATTATCCCACTACCTTGGAACCAACCTATGAGGAAAGTTTTTCACTTTTGAGGGAGGTGCACGATCCTATCATTATGAAGCATTCACACGAGCACACTTCTGTACTTTCTGATTATTTGGGTGAGTTGGTTCATTCTCCTACATCCTGTACTTCCATATTTTGCAGCATTCATCCTAATGAAGTATGGGTGAAAGGTTTATTTTTTATGGTGCCACATGAGAAGCATGAAACTCCTTTATATGATGACATTATTAGAGCCATGTCTTATTTACATTTGCAGTATCATCCCTTATTACCTTATGATGAGACACATCCACATGGATGGACTTATGATGTTCACTTGAGTCACTTGAAGACTCGTGATTTTCCTTGCTCCTTGCTTAGTTCAATTGATATTGGAGGAAATTCATCCACTAATTGGGTGAAGAGATACATGATTGGAGCAAATTATTATTGGCAGCAACATCCTTTGTTATTTCTTAATGATACACATGTTCATGGGTGCACAAATTCTACTTATGTGAGCCCCTTGAAGGCTTATTGTTTTCTTTGCTCCCTACTTGGTTCAGATTTTAGTGGAGGTTTTTCATTCACTTCTTGGATGAAAGAACACATGGCTGATTATTTTGATGCATCTTACATCCCTTTGGAGAATCATTATAGGACATGGGATCCTCACCTATGTCATTGGATCAGATTTGATTGGTCACTTGAAGCTTGTATGCACTTGGCAAATAGTGGTCTACTTACTTGGAGGTATAAGAACTTTCATGATTCTTGGATGAGGCACCCCCTTGATGTACATTTTTATTATGTTTTTATGTACTTTGATGATATATATTTTGTACTCATCATGTTTGGAAGAATGCATACAAGAAAATGGGATCCAGGAATTCTCTTTCCTAATGGTATGGGTTGGAGAGCACTCTTAATTGTTGGAGTGCAATACAAGCAATGGGACCCTGGGATAATTTTTAGTCCCATTGATTTCAATTTTTTTGGGAAACAAGTAGTATGGGAGATGGATTCCCCACCTAAAAAAGTGATTTTAATCAGAGTAGTGCAGCAACAAGCATGGTGGTTCCTCTCTAAAATCTTCATGGAATCTCGAAGACTCAAAGTTGGGAAACTCAGTGGCAACTTCAAAGAATTATGCAGTGGTATCAGAAAGGGTTTCCAAAATATGAAAGAGGTAAAGAGTAATTGTGCCAAATTGGTTTTGATGGATTTAATTAATATTTTGGTGTTTAGTGGTGATGTTACAGGGGATATCAAAATAAAAAATAAAATCCACATCTCCTTGCTTTCGAGAACACACAATTGTAGTGCATGGGTGGCTCTACTCAAGGTTTCAGAAGAGAAGTTTTGGGAAGCAAAATTTTGGAAAGAAAGCAGGTTCTTCCACATACATGTGTTGAAATTGCTTGAGGACAAGCAATATTGGGAAGGGAGGATTTGTCATGTCCCAAAATTTTGCATTGGGTCACAATGGCCCAAGCCCCTTGGCCATAATCATGATAGTTTGTCAAATTGATGCTAAGGGTTAAATAATTGCTAAGAATGATGTCCAAGTTAGTAATAATGCAAAATTAGATCCAAATGGACAAGGTGGGTCACATTAAGAGAAATTCCCAATTCAATTTTGTAATATACCCATCCAAATGAACTGTCATGGAGGAAAATTACTAGTTCCCTAGGTTGGGGGTGGACGCTTTGGGATTTGAATCAAGGGGGATAACAAATGATGTTTGGACATTAGAATGGCATGAATATTTAATAAATGAGCTAAATAAATAAATACAAGGGAAAATCAAAGTGGCAATTGATCATGAAGACACATGGAGGATGTGGGACCCACACAAGCTAGATTTTATATGCCACATGGCATCCTCCTCTTGTCATTTTGATTCCATAAGAAGCCCAACGTTCTTGGGATGAGTTGTAAGGTCAATGTACTTGGCATGACTGAATTAAGGTCGAATTGGAGTGGAATAGTAACTCCCATGGAAGAGGAAGAGACATTTTGGAACTAGTGGGACACTTGGAGTAGATTCCCTAGCTCTATGACAACAATGATGAAGATGCTATGACACCTATGACACAAATCAGACCTGAATGCTAACATATGACATATATGACATGTCAGGGATAAAAATAGCCTCCAAGATGGTGTTGATGTATATGTAACTTCGGAATGTATTTCACATATATGTATATTGTATTCCTATAGAGATGTTATTATTCCTCTATACGGAAGTGTCGTCATCTATATTGTAAGTGTCGTAACTTATACTTGATGGGTTATTAGACCACCTTGTTGGGGTCGACCCTGTATAAGTCATGTGGGTCAAAGGGTTATTAGACCACCCTATTGGGGGTTGGCCATGTGGGTCAAAGGGTTATTAGACCACCCTAGTGGAGGTCATCCCAGTCAGCATTATGTTAAGTGGTTAAGTTGAGGCCGACCTAGTTGAGTAAAGGTCAAGTCAAGTTAGTGTATAAATAGAGAGTGTGTCTCTCTCATTTTACACATTCTATTCTCTCATTCACACTTGGGAGAGTGGCGCACTTGAGGAGGAGGAGGATCAGCTGCTAGGAGAAGACTATCTCTTGTATTCTGGTTGTATCATTGCTCTATCTATCTCTGAGGAAGTTATTGGGGTTTTTCACTTTTATGGTTTTCCCTAAGTAAACTCTGTGTCTCTTGTGTGCTTGCATTATTGTGTCCATGATTGATATGCTGTAGATTTGATGTACATGTTGTTCTCTTAGTTAATATCCTAGATCAGATTGAAGTAAATTCTGAAAATTTAACATGGTATTATAGCTAGCCTGAAAGAAGGCATGATATGGCATGTATGACACTTGTTGCACTTATGATGCTAGGGCTTGATATAGCAAAAACCAGTCATCGTAGCAATTTCGCTATAAATCCGTTTTGGCGAAGTTTTCGGATCTGAAACTTTTACAGGTCGAATATCAGATCCGCATGTACCTTGTGTCCAAAGGAAAACCTCTAATTCGTTGTACTTTGTGATTTAAGATCTGTACAATATAGGGTTTCTGCCTCTTCCAGATCTGAGTCAAAATCAGGTGACCTTGGGAAAAAGGTCATAACTTGGGCTAGGAAGCTCCAAATGAAATTTCGTAAAAAGTGACAGGTAGTACATAGACTGCACTATCTCCAAAAACTTTTGTAGAGGCCGAAGTTGAACCAGTGATACGTGGCATGCCTTACAAGTTCGCTCTCCTGTATTATTCCTTAAACCGGTCACGTTGCGACACTTGGCATAACTCTCTCTCAGAGAATCCAATTGAGGTCAGACCTGTCGAAATGGAAAGATAACAGGTTGGGATATCTCAAGAAAATTTTTCATAGGCCGAAGGTGAAACAGTGATACGTGGCACGCTGTACAAGTTAGCTCTCTTGTATTATCCTATAAACAGGTCACGTTGCGACACTTGGCATAACTCTCTCTCAGAGAATCCAATTGAGGTCAAACCTGTCAGGATGGAAAGATAATAGGTCGGGATATATTAGGAAAAATTTTCAGACCCTGTGCATCAAAAAGTTCAGAGTTACACTAGAAACAATTAGGTACATATTTCTGTCAAAACAAAATTATTTTTTAGTACCTTCATTCATGGCTTCCGAAATTTAGGGCTTCGGAGAAAGTTGGAATTTCTGTAATAGGAGACCACGTCTGGATGCTACTCATCAAAATCAAAATTTAGAGACCAAGATCAGATTTTTTGGTTGGGCAGAAGGCTGGGCTTGATCAAACCCCAGTTCGGGACTTTGATCGGAAAGATGGAAAATTAGGGATTCTACAAAAATTGGAATTTTGGAAATCTGTGACCACGGCTGGAAGCTCCTCAGAAAAATTGAAGCTTAGAGTTTTGAATCAAATATTTTGGTTGGGTGAAGCTCCGGGAAACTCAAACCCTAATTCAGGGTCCTCCCAGTGAATCCGAAAATCTAAAAGGCAATTTCGAGGGGTGAAACTTTGCAGTTTTCAAATTTTGAATATACCAACTTGATCAGCTCATCAAGGCGCATATTTCAATCCTTTCGGAAGTTTGAAATTCAAAGTTTGAATTTTTGGTGTTTCTTTGACAAACCCTAATCCAGCTCCAGGTCCAGTTCCTGCAAATCAAGTGGATTGGGTTAATCCTAGAAGAGGATGGATTGGTCACCTACATAAGTGAAGAAGTTCCTGTTTTAGAGGGAGATGAGGCTAAGGCCTTTCATAAGAAGATTACAAGCAATCTTGATAGGTATGGCTTACAGGTATGTTTCATGGTTAAGTTTATCATATGTTTGTTTTCATATCATTATAGTACAATCTTGATTAATTACTGGACTTGTCGTATCACCTTAATAGAAGATATTCATTGATTAAGGTTTTGACACTTATGATTGTACTAATGCATTGTGATGTTGTATGAGGTTTATGTTGTTTGCTAACACAAAAGGTACACCAAGAAAGTCAAATCATGTTCTACTTCAAGAACATATGCTCATGGTGACATGAAGACAAATATTCATCCATTGTCATGGATCACATAGAAGATCTACTTTAGAGGTATGTATAACTTGGTTCTACAATGGTTAACTTATGAGACATGCAGGTTACTAGCACAAGTCACTGAAGAGAACCAGAAGACATTATGTGGGTATGTTAGACATAACTAGCTAGCATGCTAATCCAGGTATGTTTTTCCTATATCAAGCTAGAATCCTACCTTGTGTTAGGATCTTATACTATTGTGTTGTTGATAATGATTATTCATGAAGTCATAGGTTTGAATGATCATGGTTGTATGCATATTATGTTTCTTACCATAATTGATGATATGACTAACCAGAAGAATAATGAAGGTATAGGTTTGAATAATCACGGGTTTTATGCATATTATATCTCTTATCTTGATTGATGATTCAACTAACCAGAAGAGTCCTATGATCAAATAAGAATATGTATGAGTGAAAGAAGACTTCCCTGAAACCTTGAATACTAATGTTTATTATCTGTGAATGATCATGAATATACATGTTTAAGATTATTGTGTTTTGATAGTATTAAGATTATACTAATAAATGTGTGATTATGTATGAGACCTCAAGGATAACACAATGATGATATTAATAAGCATGCATAGTGATTAAGGATGGATGTAATTTCAAGGACAGGTAATCCAGGAAGCAAAGATCAAGAGGGAGCACACTCTAGTTGTTCCTGTAAGAAAGCAAAGGAGCACACTTCAGTAGTTTCTGCAAGGATGCATATATTCAGAGAGAGCTGACCACTTCTCACAATCCACATAAGAATGGAGTTGCAGAAAAGAAGCAAAGACTGAGAGGGAGTCAACCCAACAAACAAACAAAGATAAGTATTTGAATTGTCATTACTTGCATATTTTATTGTTTAAATAATACTATTCAATAGTGTATATACTGATGTTCCTAGAATTAGGTTGTGTATTATGCATATTAGAATCACATTAGAATAGTTGCATTGATGAACAGTATACTACTAATATGCATGGGTAAGTGGCCTATGGCACTGTACAACATTCCATTGCTACTTATATAGAATGAAACCTCTTTGTTGACATGTTGGAAATTGTGCACACTCTTAACAATGTTCTGGTAGAGATTGGAAGGCATCTAGAAAGTTACGGGATATGGATAAATGTTGTATTGAAGCATTGGATAAGATAATTGCATGACAGTATGAAATATTTCTTAATGTGTAAGAATTTGTTCTGAAAACTATGAGATGTTTTCTAATCATGCAATTTAACTTGTTGTGTAGGAAAGATCGTATGCCATCACCTACAAAATAAGAACTACAACATTTGTTCAACAACAAAATTATCTATTGAAGATATTGAAGTTCCTAGGAAATGGGAAGAATGTCATGATTTGTCGATCATGAAGAATGATGTTTGGGATGTAGTCCCAAGACCTGAAGGGAAGTTTGTTATGACTTCCATATGGATCTATCAAGATCAAGCATGCTGCAGATGGCAGCATAGAGAAATATAAAAGTGATGAAATAGAAGATACACCAGATGGATTTCAAGATAGCTTTCTTGAATGGTGTAGTTGAAGAAGAAGTGTATGTGGAGCAGCCACTTGGTTTTGAGACACATGACAGGGAGTCATATATGTGCAGAACTTGGGTATGATGCACCACTTTCTAGGTATGGAGGTGTGGCAGAGTGCAGATGGAATCTTCCTTGGACAAGGGAAGTATGCAGTAGAGATCTTGAAGAGGTTCGAGATGATGGACTGCGAGGCTATGGCATCGAACCTGAAGCTTCTGTGTGATGCTTCATCTGAACCAGTTGATGTCACTATGTATCGTCAGATGATTGGGTCCTTGATGTACCTGACGAACATGAGACCAGATATTTGTTTTGCGGTGAACACATTGAGCCAGTTCTTGACAGATCCGAGGAGTGTTCACCTGGTTGCTGTAAAGCATATTCTGAGGTACCTGAAAGGTACAGTGGATTATGGGCTCAAGTATGAAGCGAATCAAAAGTTTAACCTGTAGGGTTATGTTGATTCAGATTGTGCAGGCAGTGCTGTAGATAGGAAGAGCACATCTGGGTGCTGCTTCAGTATGGGATCAGGTGTGATCTCTTGGTTTAGCAGGAAGCAGTCCTACATAGCACTGAGTACAGCTGAGGTAGAGTATGTTGCAGCCTGTTCAGCTAGTTGTGAGGCAGTATGGCTACGGAAGCTATTGTCTGAGTTATTTGATCTCCCGTTGGATGCTACTGGTATCTTTTGTGATAACCAGAGTTGTGTGAAGCTGTCCGAGAACCCAGTGTTTCATGACAGGTCGAAACACATAGAGATCAAATATCATTATATCAGGGATATGGTGCAGAGAGGAGTTGTGAATCTCTTGTACATTGCGACGGACGAGCAGATTGCAAATGTGTTGACGAAGCCACTAGCCAGGGTGAAGTTCGAGTACTTCAGGGAGAGGCTTGGTGTTCTTCAAATTGATGACACTTTGAGGAAGAAGTGATGGACACATTTGCAGAAGCCATTCCAAGTATGTTGGAAGGAGGATCCTTCACATGGCTGTGGATGTAAGCGCTGGATGATGAGCATCAGGATGATGCTCCAGTTACTGCTATGTGTATGCATCATGTTGGATGCTGGATATGATAAGTTGGATCATTTATATGTATATGTATGTACGCATCATGTTGGATGTTGGATATGATCAGTTGGATCATTTATATATGTACGCATCATGTTGGATGCTGGATATGATCAGTTGGATCACTTGTATGTATTTTTGTATATGCATCATGTTGGATGCTTGGACCATGTATCTGTATATGTATCAGGTGGATACATTGTATGATCAGGTGGATCATGTACGGTGATATGTATCATGTATTTGTATTTGTATCAGGTGGATACACTGTATGATCAGGTGGATCATGTATGATATGTATCAGGTAGATACTTGGTATGCATCAGGTAGATGCATTGTATGATCAGGATGATCATGGATGACGAGCTTCAGGATGTTGCTCCAGATGACATGTAGAAGGATGTTGCAGTGATGATGATCAGGATGATCATGTGTACATCAGGTTGATGTATGGTGAGTATCAGGTTTATACTCTATGGCCGTGGAATAGGTTGTGCAGATAAGCATGTAATTTGTGCCCTGGGAGATTTGCAGATAGTCTTTCGAGGTTTTGCCTATGGCATGTAATTTGTACCCTGGGCTATATGGCAAATGCTCTTTCGAGGTTTTGCTTGGGAGGACATATAATTTGTGCCCTGGGAGATCTGCAGATAGTCTTTCGAGGTTTTGCCTATGGCATGTAATTTGTGCCCTGGGATATCTGGCAGATGCTCTTTCAAGGTTTTGTCCTATGGAATGTAATTTGTGCCCTGGGAGATCCGATAGGTTGAGCCGTGTGCTCATAATCAGTCCTGGGATGCTCTTTCAAGGTTTTTCCATGACCACATGTAATTTGTACCGTGGGAGATCCGATAGGTTGAGCCTTGTGCTCGTAATCAGTCCTGGGATGCTCTTTCAAGGTTTTGTGGTGACCACATGTAATTTGTGCCCTGGGAGATCCGATAGGTTGAGCCTTGTGCTCGTAATCAGTCCTGGGATTCTCTTTCGAGGTTTTGTGGTGGGGTCACATGTAATAAGTCCTGGAGATCTGGACAGGATGAAAAAGGCCTCAGATTCTCTTTAGGGTTCTTGCTAGTCAAGAGACTCTTTTAAGGTTTTGTGATGCACATAATAAGTCCTGAGATTTCCACAGTATGGCCAGTGATGACGAAGACCTGTAGGTGGTGGGCCTACATCCAGTATGAAAAAGGACTGGCTCTGTAGAACTTCCTATGACGAGTAGATTCATAGATTGATTGAGATAGCAGCAGCAGTGACGATGATGATGACTCGATGACGATTATCCAGTGACGATGATCGAGAGAGGAAGACTTGTGCTAGAAGACCTGTGTCGAGAAATACCTTCCTAGTTAAGAGGGAGTGTTGATGTATATGTAACCTCGGAATGTATTTCACATATATGTATATTGTATTCCTATAGAGATGTTATTATTCCTCTATACGAAAGTGTCGTCATTTATATTGTAAGTGTCGTAACTTATACTTGATGGGTTATTAGAGCACCTTGTTGGGGTCGGCCCTGTATAAGTCATGTGGGTCAAAGGGTTATTAGAACACCCTATTGGGGGTCGACCATGTGGGTCAAAGGGTTATTAGACCACCCTAGTGGAGGTCGGCCCAGTCAACATTATGTTAAGTGGTTAAGTTGAGGCCGACCTAGTTGAGTAAAGGTCAAGTCAAGTTAGTGTATAAATAGAGAGTGTGTCTCTCTCATTTTACACATTCTATTCTCTCACTCACACTTGGGAGAGTGGCGCACTTGAGGAGGAGGAGGATCTGCTGCTAGGAGAAGACTATCTCTTGTATTCTGGTTGTATCATTGCTCTATCTATCTCTGAGGAAGTTATTGGGGTTTTTCACTTTTATGGTTTTCCCCAAGTAAACTCTGTGTCTCTTGTGTGCTTGCATTATTGTGTCCATGATTGATATGCTGTAGATTTGTTGTACATGTTGTTCTCTCAGTTAAGATCCTAGATCAAATTGAAGTAAATTCTGAAAATTTAACAGAGGGTGCTCAAGGGAGTTAGGGCAGTCAAAGAGACACCAATTCGAATTTGGAGAAGGAGGGGGTTGGAATTGGAAGGATAAGTGGCATACTTGGGAATCTCTTCCCAACTTGAGTTGGCCTGAAGCTCTTGGAAGGAATTCGACCCATGGAGAACATTATAGGTTTATAAAATAGAATAACAAAGAAGGATGGTAGATTTTGATCATTTTAGAAATTTCATTTTGCATTTGGAGAGGAGAGCTAGTGGAGTGCTACTCTACTTGCCTTAGCACCCATTTCGAGGGTGAAAGATTCCCATCCTAGTTGGTAATTGGGAAGTAAATTCAGACCTTTCATTTGGAGATACAATGGAGTCTTTTGGTACAGGTTGAATCTACAGGGCATCTCATGGTCACATGTATTTCAGATTGCTTCTACAACCATTCTTCTATTTCTTGGCATATTCTTGCTCCTTGAGGAGAGGCGCACTTGTTGAGGTGATGAACTCTTTAGGATAGCTCTTGAGACCCAATATATTTGTAATCTGATATATATACTCTGTTTTTACTTCTCAGAAGACTTTCAGGTTGAAACTCAAATATATTTGATGTAAAAATGCTAAACTATGAACAAATGTTGTCATTTCCCCAATACCTTGTTATTTGCACTTGAAGTGGTATAAAATTCGATGGTTCAATCAATGTATGATGTATTAATGTTGTATGGAGTTCCATTAATATTGTGAATAAGTTTCATATTCATTATACAAGCATTTGGAGCAATATTCTTAAGTTTCATAACCATTTGTGAAGATTTACTATCATTTCCCCCAAGGTCGAAACTAGTATTTTTGTCTCTGATTTGAGAGGGTTGTAGAAGAATTAATAAAATGAATTATGATGCATATGAGACTATACTGATGTCCCCTAGATATATCCTACATTTTTTCATAATTTAGAGAGGGTCCAATAGCATTTGGAGATCCATTTCCAACATCTACCCCATAGGGAATTGAACCCCTAATTGCTAGTCAAATTCCCTACATTGGACAGAATTCAAAGGAGAGTTGTAGAAGAATTTTCAAGACTCTAAGTTATACATTAAACTCATAATAATGTCCTAATACCATCCATATACCTTTTGTAACAATTTGGGAGCATCTGGAGCTATTTGGAGATCAAGAAACCAATACTAGTTAAGAGAAATTGCTAGTCAACTCCCCTAGCTTGGCCAGAATCCTAAGGAGAGTTGCAGAAGCCTTTTGAAGATTCTAAATCATCCATGAAACTCATAATAATTTCATAATACCATCCATATACCTTCTGTGACAAGTTGGGAGCATTTGGAGCCATTTGGAGATCAAGAAACCAGTACTAGTTAAGGGTCGAACTAGTGGAAAAATTGAAAATTTCACCATTTTAATAAATTTTAAAAAAGGGACATTACACCATCTCTAAAAAAACCTTTCTTGTATAAAAAATCTCACCAAGGAGTGATGCAAATTTAATTTGGTTCAATATGAAAAGAGTCTTAAAGAAATAGAATCCAAGATTTCAGTCCTTCATGACCAATTGTCCTTCCGAGATCCTTGCCCCTATCTCACTAAACTTAAAATTATGGAGAAATAGAGCCACTTCCATTCTCTCTACTCTCAGAACTCAGGGGAGAATATAAGAAATATTCTACAAGTAGTATCAATATTCACCTCTTTGATCATTGAAGAGGACAATATTGCATTGCAACCACCTATCACTGGAGAAGAATTGAAGGCATTAATATATAAGATGCAAGCTAACAAATATGTAGGGCCTGATGGCCTACCTATTGAATTTGTCAAAGTATTATGGGACCTGATACATTTGGATCTATTGAAAACAATAGATATGAGAGTATTATTTCAGTGATATTTTTTAGACTATTCAATCCAGCCCGCTGAGTCTCCAACCAACAAAAACAAAAGAATGACACCTTTGCTCAACTACTCCAATTATGATTGCTGCAATTTCTATGGCTATCAATTATAGGGAGTAATCGAGGGTCCAATACAATATGTACACTAAACTGCCATATGTACTCACTCACCAAGTTTGCAATGCTGCAAGAATATGTGGTCATATTTCACATACTTGGTCCAATATTGTTTGTATTTTTCAATCCCAATTTCAAGCCACGGTTTCATGTTGCCATTGTAATGTATCATTGTTTCCTTTTCAATATCCATCCGAATAACACTAGGATTATAACCAAGTCCTAGAAGATGCCAAGGTTTATCTAGTGCATAAGTAAGGTTGTAAAAGGTTATTAGCCCAAGTGGTAGGCTTCCCAGCTTCCACAACTGTCTGTTCTAGTTTTAAGATAAAAAGCATCAAGATGCCAAGGTTTATCTAGTGCATAAGTAAGGTTGTAAAAGGTTATTAGCCCAAGTGGTAGGCTGCCCAGCTTCCACAACTGTTTGTTCTAGTTTTAAGATAAAAAGCATCACACATAACAAAGTCATTTTAAAACAAAACCAAATGCTAATATCACTTCATTTTAGAAACCACAAATAAAGGACTAGGATAATAAAAGAAAAATGTCAGTGTAGACTCACCTGATTCTGCCATTTATGGTAGATCCATGTCATGTTCTACTTTTTCCATTCTTGCAAGTCAAATATATTCATGCCATATGCCCATGCACAAGAATTTGGGTCAGAGTCCCTCACAATAAGAGGATTTGAGAAATTCAGATATTTATCAAGTCGATAGAAGGTTTCCCCACATGTTTCCACTGCACCACTTACCTAACCATGCAAGTAAATACCCCAAAGAGCAGTCAAATCCATTTTCACTACAACACCATCGTCTAAAAAAATGACCTTATTGAGCTTTGGAAAGACCTCTGATTGGTAGAAGCAAAGGTGGTTAAGCATGTTAAAATAATTTGGATTTCGATACTTACAACTAGTAGATCGTCCATCTATTCTCATATGGTGTGAATTGAAATAATACTCTTTCCTAGATGCAGATTGCATAGCTACCATAAAAAAGATTGGAGAAAATTTTCAGACATATACCATGGCAATCACTATTTTCCTTCTTAACTTACAGATCAAATATTGGGAGGCAACTTTAAACAAAATAAATAAAACAAAACAATTGGGCTTTCGGTTTTAGTAGTAAGGATCAAAAGCATTTTTCTGGTACCATAGAAGAAGAATCCAGTGCATGTGAAAAGAATTATAGAAGGGAAATCTTGAGCTTGAATCAAGTAACATGAATAAATAATAAAGAATTCTTACCGCCCACGATGCCATATCCCTTAACCATTATGGTGTCTTTTCATATCTAGCTTTGCTAACCGGTATAAATATGTAATCTCCAGCCGTTCCCTCTCTACTTGTCTCCACTTCTTATAAATCCTTTGCTACCAAGTCCATATCATAGTCTTAGACAATTCTCATGCCAAATGGAATCCCTGTTACTATGGAATAATTGAATATTAGGTTCAAAGTGAGCTTCTGTAAAAGGAATTTCAGCAAGCACCTAAAAGGATACCCAAAATTCAAATAACCTGAAGATTTTTGGCAGGTATTACTTTAAGGATGTGATTTGGACGGGAAATATGGGAAATTCAGGTGATCAAAAGGCAACTACTTATCTTGACATTTGCTCTTTTGACTATATGCATAGAAAAGTAGGGATAAAAAATAATGTAGTGCTTCATTTTGTCTATTATGAGTACAAAGAATGTTCGTACAACATTTATATGCATTTAATTGAGCATTGCACAAGATAAACTGTATAGAAGGATACTTAGAACTATAATTTCCTTTTCTAGTTGTAGAGCACATTTTTAATGAATGAGGTTGGTGCTCAAAATTGAGAAAATCAAAGCTCAATAAGGTCAGAGACAGGGAAAATGATAAATCATTCATGGACCTTCACCAACCAAAGTGGAAAGGCATGCATCTAAAATACCAAGGTCCTGTAAGATTATAGAATCCTCAAACCTAAGGATGTTAAGAATTTAAATAATGTCTAAATTTAATAGAAAACCGTTTGCATCTACATTGGATTGCATTTTTTTGGGTCAAAAATTCTTTCAAGTCTTCAATCAACAAAGCTACTTTTACAAATACTTGATACATATCATTTCAGAACTGAAAAGGTGTAGTCAAAATAGTAAACTTCAAAGTTGACAAAAGGAATAATTAAATGAAACTTGTCTTAAACATTCAAGGATATATAGATATAGATACATATATTGGTCCTGGGCATGCTTGACATAATTTTCAATGAAAGATAAATTTTGTTAATATAAGAACTAAATACTAAATACCATAGTTGCAAGATTTGGCTATATTGGCCTTTGTTGTACAAGTCTTCGGTAGGAATACAAAATTCAGTGACTTTTCCATACAATATGCCAATATGGATACAATATGGTCAACTACTTTTGATTGTCTTTGATAATATACCTCAAATAATGTATTTGATGGTCGATACCCATTGACTCATCAACCCAATAAACAAACAACCCACAAACCTAAAAAATATTTTAAAAAAAGAAGATTTAAAACATCCATAAATATAGAGTAATGTAATTTTTTAAAAATGAATTATTCTTTCCATATAAGATTGTAATTAAATTTGTATTCAAATGTTGCTACTATGCTAAATAGTAAATACTATCTAGTAATGAACTAATGCTTGGGGTTCAACAAAACTTCTTACTTCCAGTACCAAATGAAAAGTAGCTTGTCATATTGCAGTTCCAACAAGATGTCATTGATATTATTTAATGCCACAAGGGCATTTGATCATGAAGAGGTTACGAATATTTTTCCCTTGGAAATAACATTTTGGTTAAGATTTTACTCCTAATAAGATGGGTATAATTCAAATAAGTTCTGGACTCCTTAGTTGTTTGATTACCTCTAGCTACTATATGAAGAGAACCGATGCTCTTGATCTTGTAACAAACAAGAAACATTCTAAACAATAGCTTTAAAACAAATGAAAAATAATATTTGTTTTTTTGCAACATATTCGATTTAGACAACTATATCTTCAGGAAATATTATTAGAACTAGGACCAAAACTAGTAAGAAACCTGGAAGTTAAATTCCATAATGCATTGAATTAAAAATGAATACTGTAGATCTAATAAAAAAGGATACATGAAATCATCTTGATTAACATTATGCTGCAATCCCTCATAGATACTGGTGCAGAAGACAAAAGACACAGCTCATGCTCCTATCCTGTAATTTAATTCTTGAAACATGGTTTGAATAGCAAGGGAATGATTCAAAGACGACTCTAGCTCTGAAACACTATATGTTCTTGGACTTCTTAAGTCAGAAGGTGAAGGTTCATCACCACTATAAATTTCCCCTAATGGCAGGTGTTACCCAATTACATATGCAGTGTTGGATTTCATAATGTGTTGTAAATGAATGAAATATTGTAAATCCAGAACCATGAAAATCCTGATAAAATTCAGGTTTTAACTTTTAACTTACCCATTCATATAAGTAGAATTGGCCTTCAAAATATAGTATATAATGCATACAATAGCAAGGGCACAGAACCATAAAGTCCTATGAAACTGAGGGTTTTAGCTAATCTAGTTGTATAAACATTCATGTATACAATGTTTTAAAGGATGCAGAGAATATTCTAAATTCATAATGATAAAATGAGATAAGAATTTCCAATACCCATTGATTCACAAGTCATCCACCAAGATTCCATTCTCGCTCTAATATGCCCCACCCACACTACAGAAGTTTCAAAAAGATAAGCCAGGTGCAAGTCCCAAGTGATTTTTTATGAAACAGATCTCCCATCAACCTTGCACCTAATACAAAGGAAGCCTTCCATTTCTGATCCATCCCCTTCGGGGATGTTTCTGAAAGCACTTCCAGAAACATGAGGATAAAAGAATTATTGCGTTTCAACATACCCAATTAGTAAATCACTAATTACATATGCAATTTGGCCAATGGAACACTGGGATTGTGCCACATTGGCATGGCACGAGTTTTAAAGGGATTAGACAATGAGGCCAGACAATTTTTGTGGGATAGATACCTCTTTGATATGAGACGTAAGTTGAAGGTCTGATCTTTGCACTGCAAGCTATCGAGGCATGTAAAAAGATTAATAAAACAAAAAGAAATGGGTTTGAGCCTGAAAATTAATAAAATTCATACATGATTAAATATTTTACGGCATTTTGTAAAATGTAGAGAACATTGTGAAGGCTGTGCACATAAAACAATAATAGAATTCTCATTTTAGCTTACCCATTTTCATGTGTTTTGACAAGTAAATGTGTGAGATTATCATAAACCCTACAACATTTAGCTTACCTGGTTCATAGCCATATTCTTTGAGCCGATCCTCAAGAATGAAAAGGGAAACCTTGTTTTGTTTGTAGATCTGATTGCAATGGCCAAGAAGCTCTTGGAAGGAGATCGTATCAATTGCCATCGATTATAGGGATTCTACTTGCTATTTTTTTTTTTTTTTTATGTTAAATGGCAGTTTAAGCCCTCAAGGGATGAATTTAACAAGGAACCTGAAACAATATAAGAATGAGTGAATGAATTCAATGGAGATGATAAATAGTGAATGAGAATAATTATATTACCAATTGGAATGGGGTGCTGCGGCATGGAAGCCTTGAGATTGTTTCACATTGACTGGAGATGATCGCAAAAGCTGTGAAGCTGGTTACAGAATATGGACGATGGGTTTTGCATTGCAACGCCTCGCTATTCATTGATTTGCTGCTATTGTGATTGACCTGTAATGTCTATTGTTGCAAATTCTTTTCTTTAAGAAAAATGAATGTGATTAAGCCAAGGTTCTTTTCATGTCATTTGAATCTATTGATAGGACATTAAGCTGAGGTTCTTTTCATGCCATTTGAATCTATTGATAGGAGGGAACAATTCAAAAGTTCATTGATTCAAAGGAATTACAATTACTCATTAAATTATTATTATAACCAATGGAATTATCCTAAAAAATCCTTACATGAACCCTAAACAGAGCCTCCTAGGTAAGCAAAATTTTTCCCCAAATCTCCAGCATTGTTCCCATTGTTCCAAAAATGTAAAGTTATTCTTTGACTCATTTTTACTAGAGCATGTACAAGGCATGCCATAACATAAGAAAATACTCTCTCCAAAGTATCAATAACAATTTTAACCTCTTTTATGTGGTTCCCTCCAAATGATTAATAACCATTGTAACCTCTTTTATGAGGTTTTTTTACCCTTTATTTTATCTCAATCATTTGGCTGTATTTTTTTTCCTTAAAAGAAAATAATTTTATAAGTGAAATCAATTACAATATAACCTATTTTACAAAGGAAAATCTTATAGGCGTTCTTTCATGTAAGAGCATCTTACAATTGAACACAGGAACATGTACAAAGTGGAGGGATGGCTAATGTTTCTCCCTCCCCCTAGGATCCACTAAAAGTACCCAAGGCAAACGTCATTAATTTACTAAATTTTAACATTGCATATGGATTCAGAGACCCCCAAATAGATGGATTTAGAGACCCCCTTTAAATCTATCTGCAATGTTAAAATTTACTAAGGGGTATCTGAATCCATCTACAGTGTTAAAACTTAGTAAATTGTACAAATTTATTGTAAAAATTGTAATTTTCCATTGCCGGGGTGACACAACTAAAAATGACTAACATAAATGACTAATTCATATTCTTAGTCGTTGTCAGTCAGTCATATTTGCATTTATGTGACTAAATTAGTCGTTTATGTTAGTCATTTTTATTTTAGTCACTTTTTATCTAGTCGTATATTTTATCCTGTGACTAAATTAGTCGTTTTTATTTGGCTCACTTAGAATTACTCAAATTTGGTCGTGTATCCCTTGGAAAAATTGTGGTGACTAACAATTTTTACTCACCTAATCAAGGGGGTCTCCAAATCCATCTGTAGTGTTAAAATTTAGTAAATTGTACAAATTCATTATCAAAATTATAATTTTCCATTGCCGGAATGACACAACTAAAAATGACCAATTGTTATGTGGTCATTTTTAGTTTAGTTCTTATCTCCGGACCAAATTGGTCATTTATCTTGGTCATTCTTAGTTTAGTTCTTATCCCATGACCAAATTGGTCATTTATCTTGGTCATTTTTAGTTAGTTCACTTAAAATTTCTCAATTTTGGTCATTTATCCCTTGAAAAAGCTGTGGTGACCAAATATTTTGGTCTCCTGGTCAATTATCTCTCATTTTGTACTAGTGATGGGGGACCTATACTTACAAGGTATTACCTTTTGTCTTATGCAATGCACCAACTACTTTCCAGCGGGTGATACTTGTTGTTTTCTTTGACTTATTACACGATTGTATGGAGGTATACATAGATGACTTTACTACATTCGATGATTCTTTTGTGGAAATTTTAACTAATCTTAGAAAATTTTCTGTAGAGATTCAAATTTAGCACTTAGAAATGAAAAATGTTTTATGACACTGACTGAGGGTATTGTGTTGGGACACCTTGTGTATGTTGCAGGAATCCAGATTGATCCTACTAAAATAAAAGTGATTATTACCATGCCACCCCATACAATCCAAAAAGGGGTTTGAAGTTTCTTAGTTCATGCAAGCTACTATCAACGCTTCATTGAAAATTTTACAAAAATAGCCCTGCCATTGTTCAAACCGTTAGCAAAAGAAGTTGATTTTCAATGAAGTAAAGAATGCCAACTTGCCTTTGATGTATTCAAAGAAAAACGTTCCTCGGATCTAGTGTTGAGAATTCCAAATCAGAGCCTTCCATTTCATATCACTACCGATTCATCAAACTGGGCCTTAGGGGCATGTAATATCCCAGCCAAGAATTGGCCAGAATACTAACTCCAACTTTCGAATTGATCAGGATTTTTACTAGTAAATTTTAGACAATTTCTTTATGGTGAGCAGGGTGTAAGTGAGGAGTACTGGTACACTGATCAAGGATGGTAGGGATGAATTTTGATTTTGGATTTTATATGGAAAACGTGCAGCAGAAATATAAGTCAGGTCTGAACAGTAATTCCTATTGACAAGGTACTAGAGCCTTTCACTTTCAACAACAGATAAGTCTGTTGCCTACTTCGAGGCTTCCTGGGATTCCAACATATGCATACTAGACTAGGGAGTTTCTCAGGGATGGTGGCAGAGGTATAATAGTCAGAAAACCTTGTAGAATGCACTGGAATAGAGTTCCTATGAGTTTGGGAGGATTCAGATGGGTTTGGAGGCCAAATGCACAAGTGCGCTATTGGGGATTGTTGAGCTAGTAAATTTACAAATTATTCCAAACATGGTTAAAGGCATCCAAAAACTCAGGGAAAGTGTTGGGATGGATTGTATACTATATTAATTATCTCATACAACTTACAGAAAGGAAAAATGATGCTCATATAAAGAATAGCAGTAAATATGGAAAAACTAGTTATTAAAAATGGCTCATTGAGCTAGTCTTGCATTCTTTAATCCCAAACTACCTCAAGGGATTACTAAACTCTATTCTGAGACATTAAATGGTTCTGATATATCTTTATTCACAGAAATAGGTATAAATAATAACTCCAGAATACATATTTTCTATTTCATTACATTCATAATTACAAGAGCCTCACAGGCTAAGAAAATCTTACACACTGAGAGAGAATGAATGGAAGAAATGGAGAAGTGACTGTAACTATGATATGAAGCTGATATTTGACTGTCAACAGGTCTGATAACTGATATGAATGCTATAATGATCTTCCTGGAGTGCCTTGGGTGCATTCACTGAGCTATCTTCTTTCTATTGGGTGATCTCCTCCAATTCTAGCTCCAATGGTACTTAATGAGTATAAGAAGTAGAGAAGTGAATGGATATATGGTATGAAACTAATATCTGAATGTAAACAGGTCTGATGACTGATATGAATGCTGCACTGATCTTCCTGGAGTGTCCTGGGCGCATTCACTGAACTATCTTCCTCCTACTGGGTGATCTCCTCCAAAACTAGCTCCAATGGCACTAGAACTATAGCCTTCTCTCTGGATGACTATGGATCTTCAACTGTGGAATAATATGGATTTCAATAACAACAATATGAAGCTCTGGATATGAATACTAATTGGCTGAAACATCAAATACCTTGGGGCTCATCTCCCAAGAAAAGAGTTGAGGCACATCTCTCAACAATGGAGTAGCAAGAGCTGTCACTAGCAAACAATAATTAACCAAAAGATGTGAATGGGAGTTGGAAGCATTATTTTATATGTTGAGGTAACTTCATCTCCAAGTCACACACATGTGTGAGAGAGGGAGGGTGCATTCCTTGATCCAATTAGCAATTGCTTGCTTTAGGAGTGTTGAATATTGTAACTTCTAAGAATATTATATTTGTACATTATTTATTCCGAAGATGTTCCATCCCTCCGAGGTGATTCTATTATGTATTCGGAGATGTTTATTCCTCCGAGGAGTTGTGGCAACTAGGGTTATTAGACCCACCATGTGGGGGTTGGCCCAGTCAGTTATAATAGGGTATTTAACCTAATGGTTAAATACGAGCCTACATGTACTTGTGTAAAATATATGTCAGAGTAGTGTATAAATAGAGGAGGTGTGTTCCTCATTTGACACACTCACACACTTGAAAAGAGGAGCACTTGTCTGGGAGATTTTCTAAGGAGGATTAGAAGGAGGGAGCACATCTTGTATTTTGTTTTATCATCTTATTGAGGAAAGCTTTGCTGGGTTTTCTACCCCATGAGGGTTTCCCAGGATAAATCTGTGTCTCTTGTGTTTATGCTATGCTTGTTGTTTCTTCAGTGATCCTGTATATGCTATTATTGTGAAATGGAATGTAATGCTGCTATTTTCTGTCTTAGAATATTGAATTTTAACATGGTATCAGAGATAACCTGAAGGAAGACAAGGTATGGCACTTACGACACTTGCTTTACTTACGACAATTTGAAGGTTAGGGTTTTACATAGCAAAAACCAGTCATCGTGGAACTTTCGCTATAAATCCATTTATGCGAAGGGTCAGGGTCTGAAAAGTTTACAGGTCGAAGATAACATCCCCAGGTACCTTGTGTCCAAAGGGCACCCTCAGATTCGTTGTACTTTATGAGTTATGATCAGTACAAGTTAGGGTTTCTGCCTCTTCCAGATCTCAGTCAAAATCAGGTGACCTTGGCAAAAAGGTCATAACTTGGGATAGGAAGCTCCAAATGAAATTTAGTAAAAAGTGACAGGTAGTACACAGACTTTAATATCTCAGAAAAAATTTTCAGAGGCCGAAGGTGAACCAGTGACACGTGGCACGCCGTACAAGTTCGCTCTCCTATTTTATCCCATAAACAGGTCACGTTGCGACACTTGGAATAACTATCTCTCAGAGAGTCCAATTGAGGTCAGACCTGTCAATATGGAAAGATAACAGGAAGAGCTATCTCAAGAAAAGTTTTCAAAGGCCGAAGTTCAAACAGTGACACATGGCACGCCGTACAAGTTCGCTCTCCTATTTTATCCCATAAACAGGTCACGTTGCGACACTTGGCATAACTCTCTCTCAGAAAATCCAATTGAGTTCAGACCTGTCAGGATGGAAATATGACAGGTCAGGCTACTGCAAAAAAAAAGTCTTCAGACCCTGTGGAGCAAAAATTTCAGAGTTATAGCAGAAACAATCAGGTGCATATTTTTGTCAAAACAGAATTATTTTTGGAACACCCTTATTCATGGCTTCCGGAATTTAGGGTTTCGGAGAAAGTTGGAACTTTTGAAGTCTGTAACCACGGCTGGAAGCTCCTCAGAAAAATAAGATTTTAGAGCCTTGGATCAAACCTTTTGATTGGACATAAGGGTGGGCTTCATCAAACCCTAGTTCGGGTTCCTGTCCAGAAGATCCAGAAGTTTCGAAGGCAATTTTGAGGGGTCATTTTTTGGAGATTTCAAAATTGAAGAATGCTAGGTTGATCAGCTCAGCAAGACACATTCTTCCATCCATTCAGAAGTGTGAAAGTCAAAGATTGAATTTTTAGGGTTTCTCTAGCAAACCCTAATCAAGCTCCAGATCAAGTTTCAGGGGGAGTTGAGGCTAAGGCCTTACATAAGAAGACTACAAAAGTCTCGACAGGTATGACTCAAGGAGGTTCAGGTATGCCTTGAAATCTGATTCTTGATTAAGTTCATAATGTGTTTGTCTTCATGTTATTTATTAGTACAATCTTGATTAATGTTATTAATTGTCTTATCACCCTAGTAGCAATATGAATGCATGTGAATGATCGAAGACATTCATTGATTAGGGATATATGATTGTACTTATGCATTATGGTGTTGTGTGAGGTTGATGTTGTCTGCTAACAAGACACAGGTACATTACAAAAGACAAATCAAGTTCCATGACCATGACAACATGAAGACAAAGACTCACGAGGTATGTATGACTTTGTTATATTATGTTTAACCTACGAGACATGCAGGTTCTAGCTCAGGATCTCTAAATCATTGAAGAGATTGTTTAGGTATGTTGTACATAACTAAGCAGGTATACTAATCCAGGTATGTTTTCCTATGTCATGTTAGAATCTTACCTTGTGTAAGTATACTTGGTATGATTGGTTAGTAATCAAGGGTTTATGCATATTATGTCTCTTATCTTGGTTGATGATTTAACTAACTAGATCAAACAAGAATATGCATGAGTAAAAGAAGACTTCCTTGAAACCCTGAATACTAATGATCATGACTGTACATATTCAAGATTATTTAGAATTAGAATGTTTTGATAATATTGATAATATACTAATGAATGTATGTTTGTGTATGAGATCATGAGGATGACACTAGTGTACACTTGAGCATGCACAGTGGTACATACAGAAGATCAAGTGGGAGGCAACCACACAAACATGAAAGATAAGTATTTGAGTTGTTATTAGAAATAGTAAATGATATTGCTTGTATGCATATTTGTATTCCTAGAATATATATCATGCTGAGTGTAAACATTCATAAAGCATTATACTACTAATATGCATATGATTGGTAAGTTGGACAAACATTCCATTGTTGCTTGTCTAGAATGAAACCTCTTTGCTGACATGCTGAGAGTTGTGCACACTCTCGATAGTATGTTCTGGTAAAGATGGAAGGCATCTAGATAGCTACTGTATGCATACAGGACATGGGAAAGTGTTGTGCCAAAGTATTGGTCAAAATAGTTGCATAACTATGTAAATGATATTTGTATGCATAATAGGTTATCATGTCAATAAGATTTGATGATTATGAAGTATTACTAATCATGTAATTAATTTTGATTTGTAGGAAGAGAATCATGATGAGATGTTTTGCTCCAAGTGACTAGATAAGACCATTCTCTTAATGATGTAATTAAAGAAGAAGTGTGAATCAGGTTCTGTATGGGTACCCAGGATCGGTAGTCATTTAATGAGATTAATGATCATCATGGGTGATGTGGATCTCAACCTTTGCTACAAGGTTGAATATGGCCTCTATACACATATGACATGGATGCAAGAAGGAACTCACCACAGAGTTCGAATGATTTTTGAGGCTCATATTAGTAGACCCATCTGACAAGAGATGGCACAGATAGATATGCAGAAGATCACTCAATGTTGAGTGTGAATAATGGACAATTGACAGCTTCATGACAAAGCTTGGGCTTTACCAGAAGTAAAGCTGCTCCTAAACTTTACCTTAAGGTTGTGGATGATGAACCTATCATACCATTATTGTATGGCGATGATCTCTTTCTGACAAGGAATGAGAAACAGGTCATGAAAATGGCTGCAGAAATGAAAATGAAAGATCTCAGATTAATGCACTACTTCTTAGGTCTAGAAGTATGGCAAGATCCAAAAGGAATCTTTTAATTCAAGGTAAGTATGTTGTGAAGTTTCTAAAAAGATTTGATATGTTGGAGTATAAAACCATGGCCACTCCCATGGACTCCAACTTGAAGTTGTTAGTTAATGACTCATCGTATTTAGTGGACCTAACCCTATATAGACAAATCATTGGGTCATTGATGTATTTAACAAATACTAGGCCAGATATATGCTAAGTCAGTATCTAGTAGAACCTAGAAAGGTTCACTTAATAACTACAAAGCATGTAGTGAGGTACCTAAAAGGTACATTAGATTTTGGTCTATATTATCTTGGAGGTCATGAACTCTATTTACATGGTTACTCAGATTCTGATTGGGCAGGAAGTGCCTCAGACAGAAAGAGTACATCAGGTGGATGTTATAGTCTTGAATCTGCCATGATCTCATGGTTCAGCAAGGAACAATCTAGTGTGGCTCTCAGTACTGCTGAAGCAGTATATATATATAGTTGTCTGCTCTGCCAGCTGTGAAGCAGTGTGGCTTCAGAAGCTATTATATGGAGTGTTTGACTTAGAAATGAATTCCACTATGATTATGTGTGACATTCAAAACTGCATCAAGATAGAAAATCTTGTATTCCACGATAAGTCAAAAACACATAGAGATTCGATACTTCTATATACGAGATATGGTGCAAAGAGGAGCTATCAAGCTCGAGTATATAAGCACTGAGGATCAGATTGCTAATATCTTGACTAAACCTCTGTCTCGAGTAAAGTTTGAATACTTCCGAGACAAGCTTGGTATAGTCCAGAAGGACCCTCCTCGAAAGGGGGAGTAGCATAGTATCTGATAACAAGTCTGCCTCATCAATGATGAGGTTACCTATTCACTACACTTAGTTACCTAGAATTATTTAGATTTAGGACTCTTATATTTTTACTTTTGATGATAGATGTATTAGTGAGAATACATGCTTTTGATGATAGATGTATTAGTGAGAATACATGCTTTTGATGATAGATGTATTAGTGATATACATGTTTTGATGATGATATACATGTTTTGATATACATGTTTTGATAATGATATACATGTTTTGATGATGAGGTTACATGATGCCTTGATGTATTGATACGTGTTTGTACTTGTATGGATGAAGATACTTGTACCCATAGTGATGTGGGGATTGGATCATCCCTGGACTTCAGTCCTAAAGAGAGTCGTAGACGTATGTCTTCGAGAATGAAGTCCTTGGTGGACTTGAGGGGATTGGATCATCCCTGGACTTCAGTCCTAAAGAGAGCCATAGACGTATGTCTTCGAGAATGAAGTCCTTGGTGGACTTGAGGGGATTGGATCATCCCTGGACTTCAGTCATAAAGAGAGCTGTAGACGTATGTCTTCGAGAATGAAGTCCTTGGTGGACTTGAGGGGATTGGATCATCCCTGGACTTCAGTCCTAAAGAGATCCGTAGACGTATGTCTTCGAGAATGAAGTCCTTGGTGGACTTGAGGGGATTGGATCATCCATGGACTTCAGTCCTAAAGAGAGCCGTAGACGTATGTCTTCGAGAATGAAGTCCTTGGTGGACTTGAGGGGATTGGATCATCCCTGGACTTCAGTCCTAAAGAGAGCCGTAGACGTATGTCTCCGAGAACAAAATCCTGAATGAACAGGTAAGGGGATTGGATCATCCTTGGACTATGGTCCTTTGAATTGAGCCGTAGACATGAGGTCTCCGAGAATTGAATGATAGGATTGGATCGTCCTTGAACTTCAGTTCAAAAGGTACATGATAGGATTGGATCATCCTTGAACTTCGGTTCAAAAGGTACATGATAGGACTGGATCGTCCCTGAACTTCGGTTCAAAAGGTACATGATAGGACTGGATCGTCCCTGGACCTCGGTTCAAAATGCACGTGAAAAATCCTAGAATTGTTCTAGGTTACATCCAGCATGAAACAGGGCTGGCTCTGTAGATGTGATACATCCAGCATGAAACAGGGCTGGCTCTGTAGATATGATACATCCAGCATGAAACAGGGTTGGCTCTGTAGATATGATACATCCAGCATGAAACAGGGTTGGCTCTGTAGATATGATACATCCAGCATGAAACAGGGCTGGCTCTGTAGATGTGATACATCCAGCATGAAACAGGGCTGGCTCTGTAGATGTGATACATCTAGCATGAAACAGGGCTGGCTCTGTAGATATGATACATCCAGCATGAAACAGGGTTGGCTCTGTAGATATGATACATCCAGCATGAAACAGGGCTGGCTCTGTAGATGTGATACATCCAGCATGAAACAGGGCTGGCTCTGTAGATATGATACATCCAGCATGAAACAGGGATGGCTCTGTAGATGTGATACATCCAGCATGAAACAGGGCTGGCTCTGTAGATGTGACACATCCAGTATGAAAAAGGACTGGCTCTGTGGCGGTAAATCCTAGATCTGATCTAGGTCACATCCAGTATGAAAAAGGACTAGCACTGTGGTTGGGATTGGATCGTCCCTAGACATGAGACTTGTCTTAAAGAGATAAGGATTGATCATCCTGGAACTTGATCTGGATTGCATCATCCATGGACCTATGTCCTAAAGAGAGCAGGATTGATCATCCTGTAATATGATCGTGTGATGACGATGCTGTTGATCGTATGATGATGATGCTGATCGTGTGATGACGATGCTGCCGATCGTGTGATGACGATGTTGATCGTATGATGACAATTTTGATGATCGTGTGATGACGATGCTGATGATCGTGTGATGACGAGGCTGATGATCGTGTGATCATGTGATGACGATGCTGCCGATCGTGTGATGACGATGTTGATCGTATGATGATGATGCTGCTGATCGTGTGATGACGATGCTGATCGTATGATGATGATGTTGATCGTATGATGACGATGCTGCTGATCGTGTGATGATGATGCTGATGATCTTGTGATGACGATGCTGATGATCGTGTGATGACGATGCTGCCGATCGTGTGATGACGATGCTGATCGTATGATGACGATGCTGATCGTGTGATGACGATGCTGCCGATCGTGTGATGACGATGTTGATCGTATGATGACGATGCTGATGATCGTGTGATGACGATGTTGATGATTGAGTAATATCAACTCTGATGATGTTGATGTTCCAGTAACTAGTTGAGTTACTGATGATGATGAATTGAAGAAAGCTTCCGATGATATATAGATGATGTAGTCAATGACTCCTTGCTCCTGCAGATGTTGTTATAATATCCTTCTCGTTAAGGGGGAGTGTTGAATATTGTAACTTCTAAGAATATTATATTTGTACATTATTTATTCCGAAGATGTTCCATCCCTCCGAGGTGATTCTATTATGTATTCGGAGATGTTTATTCCTCCGAGGAGTTGTGGCAACTAGGGTTATTAGACCCACCATGTGGGGGTTGGCCCAGTGAGTTATAATAGGGTATTTAACCTAATGGTTAAATACGAGCCTACATGTACTTGTGTAAAATATATGTCAGAGTAGTGTATAAATAGAGGAGGTGTGTTCCTCATTTGACACACTCACACACTTGAAAAGAGGAGCACTTGTCTGGGAGATTTGCTAAAGAGGATTAGAAGGAGGGAGCACATCTTGTATTTTGGTTTATCATCTTATTGAGGAAAGCTTTGCTGGGTTTTCTACCCCATGAGGGTTTCCCAAGATAAATCTGTGTCTCTTGTGTTTATGCTATGCTTGTTGTTTCTTCAGTGATCCTGTATATGCTATTATTGTGAAATGGAATGTAATGCTGCTATTTTCTGTCTTAGCATATTGAATTTTAACAAGGAGGCCTTCCATGTGGCATATCTTCAAACACTTTTTTGTGTTTGTGGAGCAATATTTGGATGTATTCCGGATGATGTGAAACATCAAAGGAATTCCCTTTAGTGGTGACAAAACATTCAACATCCCACTCTATGTCACCATGCCTCAAAACTAATCTCATACTATGTGCAAAAATTACCTGTTTTGGGTAGGTGTTGACACCTCTCAAAATGACTTGTTTTCCTTTGGTATCTTTGAAGCACATTTGGGGGATTTGGTAATTTAACACATGATCACCAATGGAGAAAAACCATTTTACTCCCAATACCACATTTGTATCAGCCACATCAACAACATAAAAACTATCAGTCACAGTATGGTCTCCAATAGTCACTTGCAGTTTTGGAATCCACCGGTCACATTGCATAGTGTTGTTTCCAGGAATAATGATTCTGAAACCTCCAAATTTTTATGTTTGTAGTTTCCTTCTCTCTACCATGGCTGCATCAATAAACTTATGGGTGGCACCCCCATCGACCAAAACTGACACCTTTTTCCCTTGCACAACCCCTTTGAATCTCATGGTGTGGTAGCAGGGAACTCCACTTAAGACTGCAATTTTGCATTCTGGTTGCGGGGGTTGTTCTTCTCTTGCTGTCTCATACCCATCTTATACTTGTACTTATGATCCCATTTATTACTCATCACTTTCAGAAAAAACTTCAATATAATGGGCCTTCCCCTTGGCACATTTGTGCCCCGGAACCCAAGGTTCTTGGCAGGAAAAACATTGTTTTTTCCTTCTTAACTCATCTCGATCTTTGAATGAGTATTCCTTCCTATTCGGGGCATCCACATTTCTAAATGGTGGCCTTTGGTTCTAAAATTTAGCATGTCACTCATCTGGGTACGCTTGCAAACCACCGAGAGGCCTTTCCAAGACTGACAGGTAGGTGCTTTTGCCTCCCTTTTGTTTTTAGTAGAAAGGAAACTCTGTCTGAGGCTCATTTTTTCCCCTTTTAAATCTTTTTAGCACTTGGATTGACTGCTATTTTCACGTGATATAAGAGAACTCTTTTTCCTAATGGGAAAACCCCCCTTAGAGCCGATAAAAGCACAAAATTCTCGGTATTCTCCTGTCGAACTACGACCCAGGAAAGCCACCTTATGCGCATATACATTTCATCCTGTCGACCGTTGTTTTCTCAATATTATAGGAAAGGTTTCCTCCCATTGTTTTCTTATTAGTAAAAGCCGAGCTTAGAAAATTTCCTTAGCACAGTTTGCTTTAAAACTAGAGATAATGCTACTAGTTTTGTGGCACACATTCTCCTCTGTAGTGCACGTAGGAAGTTTGCCGTTGTTGAAGAATACCATATTGCACCCATCGTTGTGGGTAATAAGTCATGCTCCCGATGATAGAGTCCCTGCGTTAAAGCCATAAAGCCACAAAGGTTTTGGGAATTCTCCTTGTCCCATACTATTAGCACTTTGCATAATTGTGTATTTTCTTTCAAAAAGCTTATGACAACGAAATAATTGTTTTATCATAAAATATTCAAACACTAGCTAAGCAGCTTTCGGTTTTGTGAAAATCGCATTTTAATTCATTATATGGATGTGTTGTTAAATGATCTACCTTGTCGCCATTTTTGTTGAAAGATTATTTTAAATAGAAGCCAACACTTACATGCTCATTTTCTGCTTAAATATTATAAGTCTTGAGATGTGATTTGTTCGCTAGCTTTGGTTGCTCATGAATTTGTCAAACTCCTTATTTGTGCTACCCTCACCATCGTAGGTTTGACATGCATAGGAAGTCTGCTAGGTGGAAATCTAAGCTTGTGAAATCGGATTCGGATGTGGGGATTTGTTAGACACGTCGCTTGAAACCATGTTTAGCAATACACAAGTTGTCACCGGAGTGGCCCTAGAAAGTTCTGCCCCAGAATTTCAATGGGGTGACTTATACAGGTTTATCAAAGATCAGAAGTACCTAGATGCATCCCTAGAAGAAACTATGGTCTATTCAAACATCAAGAAGTCCAGCCTTCACAAGGAAGCGACTCATCCCGAGCTATTCCTGTGCTCCGAAGTCAGCGGTTGGATAATTCCTCATGTTAAGACTGATACAAGGTTCATTAATGACAAGGCTGGGATGAATCTGGCATCTTTCGCACCTGAACACATCATGGCTACTTACAAGTTTCCCCAGGAAAGAACTTGGTTGGATGATGAGTGGATAGTAAAGCAAACTATGGACCCTTTGGAGTCTGCCAGAAAGATGATGATAAGTGACAGGAAAATCATACAAAGGAACAACAATGAATATGAAAGTGCCCTTCTAAAGATTCCTTATAGACTCATCGCCTTAATGCTGAGTTGGATTTTCGGTATGCTGAATGGAAACATTTCAAGTTTGGTTGGGTGCCAGTAATGGTCCATGTGGCCATGTCCGGTACGATTTTCAATTCGGCTAGCATAATTTCAGACAGTACGGTCTCACAGTTAACCGCTGCCTAAGGAGGCCTGACTCAAAAGAAAGCGAATTTCTTCATGTCTTCTTATTTGATGGACTGCCTGTTAAGTAAACACCCTTTCCCAGATTTAGGTTGCACATGGAGCAAGAATATATTCCCATCTTTGTGGCCGACCATCCCACATGGGCAAGCAAATACGCGAATTACTACAAGCAGATTTGTGAGAAACTCATCATGCCCCTGTATCAGCTCATTTTTATAGAAGATCCAAACTGCATGTCCGAAAATGCCATGCCCATCATAGAAGAGTTCGAAGATTATTACTTCTCCACTGAGGGCACCTATATTCGAATGAGTGTAGGATCTCAAGCTCCCTTTTTGCTTCCCCGATATGTCACAGATTTTGTAGTGCACAAGGAAGTTTTAAGGCAACTCTTTGGCATTGGTGGAATTAGCAAGATGCTCACGGAGAGGAAGAAAGGTATATATCCACCAATGCCCTTCACCATCGGTGCATACAGTCTCTTGAGGGCAAAAATGGTAAAAAATTTGCTAAGGGATTAGAAGTTTTTCATTTTGGCACAAGGCCTTTTAGGAGACATGATCCTGGTGGCAAGGTTTCTAAGCATTGTCTTTATGTCAAAACTTCTTATGAATACACACATCTTTGGGACCAAGATGAAGAATTTTTCTGGAGTGCCAGGAACTTAACTGAATTAGGAAAACGTTATCACCATAAAAGCAGAAAAATTTCCAATCCTAATCCTATCGGGTTGATCCAGAAGGATCAAGAGGCAACAGTATCTTAATCAGAAGATTCGAAGAGGAAGTAAAAGGAAGAAGAAGAAAGGCTCCAAAAGGAGCAAGAGGTCAAGCAGTAGTAGGATGTGGAAGTTGCTAGAGTCCAGAAGGAGTAAGAGGCAAAATCCTTGAGAGAAGAAGAAGAGAGAATCATGCAAGAACAAGCTACCAAACTGCAGTAGGAAGAGGCTAAGAAAACCAAACAAGAAGAGGCAGAAAGGTTACAAGCAGAGCTGGCAGAGAGGCAAGCAAAAGAAGAAGTTGAGAAAGCCATGGAACAAGACATGTCCAGCCTGCAGACCATGGACTTGGATCTGGAAACAATAGATCAACCAGGGATATCTAATGAAGGGGTTGTCACCACTGAAGAGTTAGCACTTACCCCATACAACCCCATAAAGCAGCACCAAGTGGCCAACCCGGATTCCGTTTATTTTCAGCAATGGAAGAAGGTCATTGTTGACAGATCAGTAAAGAAAATGGAGATTGGACAAGACCAGTATGAACTCAGAGTATCAGAATCCACACTTGTCCAAGGGACTGACATCGACCCTGTGTTCACAATGGCATGCTTTGTGGCTTCAGCCCAAGCAAGCAAAGACAATGTTGATCGTCTGGTTGAAGATGTTAAGAAATATAGGGAGCTATGTTTCAAGATAAAAGCTAATAGGAAGAAAGAGGTGTTAGAGGGAAATGAATTAAAGTCAAAGTGCAAAGAGCTTGAGGAAGAGAAAAGGGAAACAACTTTGAGAATCCGACAGCTTGAAAATGAAAAGAATACACTAGAAATGCAACTAGCAATCTCAAAAGATGAGCAAAAGAACTTGAAGGTTCGCATAATAGAATTAGAAAATCATGAGGCCAGCAGTGTTCAACAAATTGATTTCTTCAAGCCTCATTTTGAAAGGCTAACGTGAGAAAAGGCAGGATTGTTAGAACAACTCGAGGAAGTAAATGAAAAGAAAGAGGATCTAGCCACATTCTACAAGTGAGCTTGCGATGTGCAAGAGAAAACTCATCAATTGCTAGTGTTGATTACTGAAGAAGTTTGCAGCATGAAAGAAATGATAACAAGGATGAAATCCATTGAGGTTGAGATGCTTAAAATAAAGGACAAGTATGTGCAACATGTGGTAGAAATTAAGGAGCAATTTGAATGGAGGAAAGGAAAATATAGTTTTCCCTCAAACCTGCGTGCAACAACTGCTGAGGAATTTGACATGGATACAGGAGTCCTTGAGTTTTGTAGGGATTGTGGTAATAAATTAAGTCTTGAGATCTGGAAGACCATCAAAAAATGCCACATTGTCTACTCCAAAATCTGGGAAACCCACGAGAAGTGTCACATGGCTTTACCTCAGACCATTTATGATTTTCCTGAGAGAGAACAACGCCTGGCAGAATTGCAGGGTAACTTGAACGCAGAATTAGACTATTTAAAGAAGATAGAGGCTATAACCTCGGAGGATCTCCATCAATTCATTGACAAGACTGTTGTTCACACTTATTTCCTGGAAGATATTGCGCAGGAGGCTATAGCAGGGGCAACAGATGTCAAATCAGATTTGTGCAAACACAAGATAGCGCGGAAAGTGACAATATCAGCGCGGGGAAAGACCATCCTGAGAGAAATTATCCAGTGGGCCAGTTACATTCAAGAGATGGACAAATTAGCAAAAACAGGTGAGCATGCTGAAGAAAACAAGTCAGCAGAGGGAGAGAAACCAAATGAAGTAGCAGAGCCATCTGTAGCTTAATTTGTTTTATTATAATTTTGAGAAAAGACAGCTGGAAATTTGTTTATTGTATAAATATGTTAAAGGACAGCTGGAAATGCTTTTTTGTCTTTTTAGGCACTAGAGGACAAACGTTTTTTTTCCCCTAGGGTTAGGTTTTTGAGAAGGACAAATTTGTAAAATCTGTAAATATAAAGATAGATGAGATAGAAAGGACTTTTGGCAGGTGAAAGGACAGACTTATGCTGTACGTGAACTATTTTACTGCATCAATAAAGAAAGTTCGTTTTTGCCTAATGGAAGCCTGCATGGAGTTTTGTGATGGGAATGTTTGAATGACTGACTGAATTACTTCTGCATTATTCACACATTTGCTATGAGATCATTCCTAACCATATGAATTACTTCTTTGCTTTGAATGCTTTCACCCTCTCATGCAAAATTTCTGTGTAAAATGGGTAATAGAATGTCTTTCTCTATCAAGGCTATCTTTGGTAATCTTTTATTCTCTGCTGTAAATGCATCTATTCAATTTAGCAGCTATCTGTGAAGTTCTTAGTTGCATTTCCAGTTTATTACTCATCCTTTAAATTTGCTCCTTACGGGGATAGATTAAATTTGCTTAAAACAGTTTTAGATTACATTTGTTTACAGTTTGCATTTAGATTACAGCACTTGCATCTCATCTTTAAAATTAAAATACATAAACAGTGGATCGGGCTGCAACCGGTGCAAAGGAAATAAATCTCTAAATCTTACACGGTAGCCGGGCCATTAAACGGACGGATTCCCCACACCAAACGCTGAGCAATCTAATTGGGCTTGCTTACCGGGGAGAATCCCTTGCTGATTGATGCTGCGATTTTTGGGGCATCAACAACACCTTGCATAGACTCAGTTAGATAGGGTCCATAATACCCACCCCACATAACACCAATATTAAACCCTTTCACTGCTCAATTGTACCTTAAGCGTCGCCTTCCTCTAGGTGCTATTCCAATGTGTACGTAAAAATACCACCCAAATCCCGCTATTTTGCCAGGAGGCCACATCCTTTAGTAGTCTCCTTATCCAGTTACGCACTCTACACCACTTTGGTAATCAATACCAAAAATTGACCTCGCACAGACTTGGTTAGTTTTGGGTCGACAATACCCACCCCACACAACATCACATAGGTGTTATTCCAGTGTGTGCGTAGAAATACCAACCAAACCCCACTATTCTGGCAGGAGGTTGTGCAACCACTATTGGATTTCAATTCACTTCATTCTCAACACTTTATTCACTTCCCAAGGATTACAATAATTCAAGCAGGACAAATAGTCAGATCTTATTTACCTACATACTATAGACACCTTGCACAGAATCGACTAGCTAGGGTTCCACAATGCCCACCCTTCACAACATCTAGAAGGTACCCCTTCATCGCTCAATGGTCCCTCAGGTGTCACCTTCCTCCAAGTGCTATACCAGTGTGTGTGTAGAAAGACCACCCAAACCTCATATCATCTGCCTAAAGGTTCTTCCTTCTGAGTCTTACCAATCTAGGCTATGCACAACCAATTGGATAAAGGAATAGTCCAGATGCTGTCTAGTAGACCACATGGATTACAACAAGATTCACATGCGACTATACTCAGGTTGAATCAACAGTGAGGAATCGGGGATTTCAAGAGCACGACTAAGGATTCACAACACTTAACCACTTTATTAGCTTGACTTAGACCAACTTGGAACAGACATGTAACATTGTTTAGGGCACACCGAAATAGGTTATAAACTAGGCAACTTGATACCACTTTGCTACTCAGAACAACAAGTGAATGCACAATAGCTACACTCTCAGGTTCCTCTTCATCTCTTAGCTAAGCACTTTGTCACCATTCAAAATTTGATTTTTCTCATATAAGGGTAGACTCTTTCTGCACATAGGAGAATGATATATTGGTTGATGGATGGATGATTGAATTCCTCACAAGATAGGGTGATATATATACACCCATGAGGCGCTGAGTTACTTGACCATGTAACTAATTAACTAAATAACAAACTCACCGAAAATTTTATTGTGCCATCCCCAAACTGACAAGTAATTTAAGGATGAATTCAATTCGGCTGGTTGCTTACCTAATAAGCAACTTACATTCCTAGTTCTACAAGGAAATTGACACTATTCTGTCACAAGGAACTTAGACCCAGGCCTTCCTTTCCCCAAGACAATAATTTTCTCAACTACCTTCCTCTTGGAACCATTAAATGATTGGGGCGCATAAGTCAACTTGGAAGTTGATGGGTCATGAGTCCTCTCTTGGACACTTGGCTCTCATCTACTGGATTCATGGATTCACTACATCCCTTCCTAAACTTAGGATAATCACATCCCTTTCTCATGTTTCCTTGTACAGTCCTGTGGATTTATTTATTAATATCATGCACATTTACATCACATTTACAATATTATTGCGCTTGACCAATGCATGATTCTCTAACCACATTATTTGCTTATATATATATATATATATTTGAGATGTCCATAGTAGGGCCTTTGTATTGAGCTCCTCACTATGTTCCATCAATAACATCAACAATATTACATCATTTACATAGTTTATGTAAAGGGCCAAAACTAGGGACATTACAGAAACTGCCACCCCACTTTTCACTGAAGGAAAGGAAGTGGGTTGTGAGAATGGGTGCTCCTTATTCTTGGATTAAATAAAATCTCTTTCACACAGGTCCTGACTTGATTATTTGCAAGTGTGTGAGAGAAGATTAAATGCATGACATCTCGAAGGATTACCACAATGAATCTTGTGGTGGGCATTTTGCAGATAAAAGAACAACATATAAAGTCCTCCACTTGGATTATTATTGGCCCATGCTTTTCCATGATGAAAAAGAATATGTCCGAGCATGTTATAACTGTTAACATATGGGTCGACCTACTCCATCAGATGAGATGCCACTCCAAACTCAAGTACTTATAGGGCCCTTTGAAAAATGGGCCCTAGACTTCATAGGATTGATCAACCCTTCTTCCAAAGGTGAAAAGTATATTTTGGTTTACATAGACTATGTGACTAAGTGGGTGGAGGAAAAAGTCATACCTAGAGCTATGGAGAAGGTAGTTGTAGATTTCTTGTTTGGTGAAATTTTTGTTCATTTTGGAGTACCTAGGGAGATTGTTACTGACCAATGTACTCATTTTACTTCTAATTTGATGCAGGAAATCACTCAAAGGCATCAAATTACCCACAGGAAATCCACTCCATATCATCCACAAGCCAATGTGCAAGTGGAATCAACCAACAAGGTTCTAGAGGCAATCCTGACCAAAACAATATAGTTGCACAAGAAGGATTGCTCAGATAGGATTCTAGAAGCCTTATGGTCATACATGACAACATGGATAAGTACTACTGGCTTCTCTCCGTATGAGTCGGTCTATGGAAAACATGTCCCTCTTCCTATTGAATTTCAAATCAAGACATTCAAAATGGCTGCAAATTTAGGCATGAATTTTACTAAGGCTAAATAACATAGAGTTGCATAATTAACGAGATGTGACATGAAGATTTTCAACACATTGATATTATCTAGAAATAGAGGGCGAGATGGCATGACATATTGATTAAAAAGAATCAATTCAAGGTAGGGGAATAGGCTCTCCATTTCAATTCAAAGTTTAAAAATTTCAAGGGAAAATTCAACACATATTGGCTCGCCCCCTATGAAGTTGAAGCTTCTTATGAAAATGGATCTATCAAAGTCAGAACAATTGATGATGAGAAGCTATCCTTCCTAGTCAATGGGAATAGACTTAAGTTATACCATAAGCCTATGTCCAAGGAGGATTTTATCAAAATTTTGATGGAACAAGTTGAATTGAAGGTAGTAAGCAAGGGGTATCTTCCCTGTGCTTCTTCTTCCTCATCCTAATTATTTTTTATTACTGAAAAAAATCATAATTTTTTTTTTAAAGTAAAGAAAAAATAAGGCACTATTTTGAAAACCAGAATTTTTTGGTGTGCAGCAGAGCCAAGACCTCACTTGAAAACCAGTCTCTGGTTGGTGGCGTCTTCAATAAAGTTGTGGTTATTTTTATTTTCCTTTCAAAAAAGTTTCTGATGCTTGTGTTGGATTGATTGGAGATTCCGTAAGGCCTTCCTTCCAACAATCTAGTCCCATTGAATTTATGTCATCATCTGGGTCCAAGATCAAAGACTTATAGATGTCTTGAAGCTTGTATACCTCAATGACAAGTTTTCTTGCTAACAACAGAGGGGATACATTAATTCTTCTTGACTGTTAGATATTACAAAGGGTTCGAAAGCAACACATTTATTCACACCTAATAGGATGCATCAAGGTAACTTGGTTCTCATCATCATCATTGGTGAGATACCTCGCATCGGTTAGCGACACTCTTCAAAGGCCGATAATCTGATGAATAATTTCACATTCAAAGTCAAGAAAATTGATTCATGTGCACATGATTGTACATAGGGGGTCAAAGATGAAGACATTTTCATTATCCTACAACAACATTCAGGATTATCAATAAAAGGAAGATTTATATTTTTCTCAGATTTTGGTCCAGTTTAGTTCAGTGGGTCATTTCTAGAATAATGCAGTTTAGTTTAACGGGTCATTTCTAGAATAACGCATAAAAGGGTCATATTTCTTGGCAATCCTTCTGCACCACAAGCCAAGTGTTTAAGCTCAACTTCATGTTTTTGTTTATGTTCCTGATCTTGGTCATGCTCTAGATCTGGTTCCTGATCTAGTTCCTGCAACAACCTCTGCTTCATGAGTATATGCATATGACAGGTCTCTTTTCTTTGGCCAAGGCAAGTGCTAGTAATAATTTCTCATGGTTACAAGTATGTTAAATGTTGGGCAGGGTTCAGGTAAACTGAAACTGAAAGCAATCTATTTTCTGTTTTATTCAATGATGAAAAGATTATGATGTGAAGGCAGATCATTTGATCTGGAACTTGAACCTAATGCCATGACTTGTAATGTTTCGCCACTCCCACCCTTAAATCATTACTATGTGAGCCAACTTCCACGTATTGGGTTTGTCATAATGTTCAGTTTGAATCATCATTTTGACAAGCATACCCTTTACATGAACTTTATGTTGGAGGCCACTCATAGTTATATATCCAATTATCTAGATATAATTAGATCGGATCATGACGTGAAAGCGTCATGATCACAATCATACCATTACTTTTCATTTATCATACCCGGACCTTCAATCATCATATCATCATCCTCCTATATCGTCCATATTGAGCCATTTTTTTCGTCCTGATTATACACTTAAGTGGTAATCAAATATCTTACCTGCCATAGTAGAGGTTTGTATCAAGGAATGATGGTCTATGGTTTAGATGACGTCGATATTGTGAGGTGAAAATCATAACACACGTAGATCAAACGTACCCCCTGGAAATTCGACGAGCTAAATTTAAAATTTTCAAAGGATAAAATCATTATGTTTTAACATGGATCATGACCATTCCATCGCCAACCAGCTAATCAAATCCATCATTCATGGAAGCCTCGTCATAGTAACACCATTTTACATACGAATTGGATCATGATGATTATATCGTCATGACCATGATTCCATTAGTAAATTTATTCCTCCCTAATGGTCTGCTATAGTCACTCGATAAAACCATTGCATATTTTCATTAAGGACATTCTGTTAGAAGAAGCTAGCACAAACAGAGAGAATTCACAAATTGAAAGATGAGGGCCGCATTTAGAACCAAACCTATGGGGACCAACTTCTTAAACGAATTTCCCAAGTGCACAAAGAAGATTGGTAAGGCAGGATGGCTTCCGTTCTTTTCAAATTTTTGGGGTTATAGTGATGGAGTTACCCTATCCTTCGCAAAAGGGTTTAATGGAGACAAGGTTCAAATTAGGGATGTCGAATTTTGAGTTAGAGAGTAGTCAATAGCGGAAGCGACTATGCTTCCAAGAAATGGGGAATGCTGGTTCAAAAACCAATCCTTAGAAAAAGAGGCATAGATTCCCTTTCTGTCAAATTCCTGTACTAATTCCGACTGGTCTAAAGGGCTAGCACAATCATATATAACAAAAAAATACAAGGACCATTTAATGATCCCACAAAATTTTATCACATGCAAAGGTCGGTATGGGATGACTTTTGTATATCATGTTTAGATCCTGGGGCGATTTACAAGGAGACGGTTTAACTTGCCCTGATTCCTCCTGAATTACTTGATTAAAATGGCCAATGCAACCAAGAGAAGGTCTCAAAACACAGAGAATTAAAACTTCTACCATCATGGTCTTATCAAGTGACTTGTTCTTGCAGAGTTGAGGAAGAGAAATTATCAGTGGGAAAAGTTAGAGCGGAATCAATTCATAGAAGATGTAAACATAGAGGGGAAGGAACCATAAGATAAGGATGAGGCATCTGAAAAACATGAATTCAAAGATCAAGATAGACAAGACCAATAGAATAATAATGAAGAGAATCAGAATGACGGTGAAGAAGGAGAGCATGAAACTCTAGAATAGGTACATAAAAATGATACCAGGGAAGAAGAAAAACATGAAGAATATCCTTTAACTCCTCCAGGAGATCCTGAACAAGTTGAATAAATCGATGATGAGGTTCATATTCTTTCAACCCTCGTGAAGAAGACACCAAGAAATCAGCCTACCTGAAAGAGCAAGAAAAGTCCACAATCTCCTCCAAGGAAGAGGGTAATGAGAAGCAGGGCAACTAAGTTGATTGAAGAAGCCCAACCAGCTCCCACGAACAAAGAAGATGAGGAAGAGGCTGAGTAACTTCCTCTAGAAGGAGTGGTCTAGATTTCAACAATCCTCCAAGGAAAAAGAGAACTAAAGCAACATATGAGATCATTAACCCTTAGGAGGAGACAAAGGAAATTGACCCAATGCATATTGATCCCAATTCTTGGGAATCTTGTAAAGAGTCACAATTCGTTGAACCTCCTCATCAAGTCGAAAGTTTGGAGGATGCACCAGTAGAAGAAAAGCCACAGGTTGATACTATGATGCAGCCTAAAGAACATAGGGAAGTTAAGAGATTGAAGAGGAATATTAAGGAGATGACCATGCTTGAAAGGCATATTATGTCAGAAAATGCTCTGTTGAAGGATTCAAGTGCTCGGTTTCAAGAAGAGGTTAAAAGGTGAGAACCAAAAATTAGTCAAGGCGACCATAAAATGGTACAAGAGAGCCAAAAATATATATTTGAAAAACATGAAGCTTCAAGTGAAATGCATAGATTATCAACCTTCTTTTAGGATGGATTTGTTGGTGAATGTAGCCACTCACGCTTGAATTGATTTATACCAGTCCAGTTGAAGGAGTCTCACAATTTTGAGGACATTATATGCAGAGAGATTATTCTCTTTCTTTTGCATGAGGACATGCAAATCCTCAGACTTGGGGGAGATGTAGGTTCTCTGAATTGACCACTTTTGGCATATCTATGGACACTATTTTTCCTTGTTTCCCTATGAATAACCTTTTTATATCGCCTATACTACCCTAATTCCCTATGCTTTGCATATGAAGTGCTATGATGATCTAAAGGTATCAAATTCCTGCTTAAACTCATGTTTATTTTCATTTATTTTGAATTTAATGGGAATTAAATTGTCTAATTTGATGAAGTTATAGGAATCTTGATCATGTAGAAAACCTACTAGGTGAATCTGGTAACAACTGCCAATATTGCAACCACTATGCTTCTTGCAATGCTAGATATTTGGTAGCAATTACGTAGTTGGAGGTACTCCCTATTATCACGCAGCAAAAGGGGAACATTGATTTAATAAATAATTGCATCCAGATCATGTTGTGTTTTCCACTTGATCTCTAGCCACCTCCAAAGTGGATCATTAGCTTGGAGATTGTTCTATCTTGACAATCTTGTAATGTGAGTGTAAAACTCGAATCCTATACCTTCGGTCATGGGATTCGCTGAACGAAGATCTAACTTCTCTTTACTTTGTTTTGCTACGAACATTCAACAATGTAATATTTTGTACTAAGTTGGGAATTGAAGTAGTTTCATGCTGCGTTGGCAGGGATATCTCATGTAACTTCCGTGTATAGATGCTACAACTATGCCCTATAATTTTGCTATTCTGAGCTATGAGTGATGTATAAACACTTATCAAATATTTAATGAGGGATTAGTTGAAGAGTTTGGGAAGCAGTGATATTGTATAAACAAGTACTCTATTTGTAATATTTTTTATCATTAATGGAAAGGACTTGTTCGATGCTTATTTAAATCTTCAACTCTGCGTGGTTAATTAGGTGATTTGAGCGTGCGGTTCTGAGTGGAGGTAGGCCCCCCTTCAACTCTAGAACCATGATTTGTGTGTGTTTCTTTTATTAGCAAGTGTGGTGTGATGTTGTAAGTTATGTGTGGAAGTATTAATTTCATTATTTTACTGTAGATGTTCATTAATCCTGGACTATGTTTTCCTGCAATTAATCCTGTAGCTGTTAATTACTCTATTTTCTGTAGCATTGCATTGAATCTTGTAGTTTTTTATTTACTGTAATTTAGCATTGCAATTTGGGTTTCATTTTCAGAATAGTAATGCTTGGATTGGATTATATATCATGAAAAATTGATCAACATTTGTTAAGACAAAGGCTTGCAGAGTCTTGTTAACACCAAGGTGTTAAACCAAAAGTCCACTAACTTAGCCCATAGCTGGAATAGTGTTGATATGGGGTATTCATGGTTTCTATTGTATGATGTAGGTTAGATTGGTGTCTTTCAAAGTATTGTTTCAAACCTGTCAAGTGAAACTCAACGGAATATTGTTAGTCATAGCCCAAATGAATTACATATGTTTTCCCTATGGTTATACCTTAGGAGGTCACTCGGGTTCCTTTCAATCTTTAAATGCATCTTATTCTTTCAGTTGATTGATTTTGATATTACTTTGGTTTTATTTTTCTGGATTGGTGAAGTCATTACAGGTTTTGAATCACTTTAAGAAGGTTTTGAAGCAATTTAAGAAAGATCTCTGCATATGCTTTGCACAGTACATCATAAGTCGACCGATATGGATTGATAATTTATGTTGTAAGAATTATTACCTAATAATTTTCTCCAACAATGACACATGCCTTGATTTTCAAATTACAAGTGTACTAGGCTTTAAGCTCAAACTTGTATGACACATGCCTTAATTTGACCATGGTCTTTTGAACACCTCTAGTGAATAGAGGTGACTTAGGAATCCTTAGGAAAGGGTAAGATGTTTATCCATTGAAACACACAAAACTTTAGATTTTGTAGCATGAAGAGATAGAGCTAAATCTAAAGAAGGTGTGGGCATCTTTTCAAAGTATGGTACATAACATTAGTGATGGATGTTTCAACATTTGGTTGTTAAGTTTATATTTACAATATTAATTGATTTGCTTATATATATATATTTCACACGGATTTACACTTTCTAAATTATATACATTTTAAATTGACTCCTTAACCATCAAAATTTAACTTAAAGGATCTTGATCTGGATAGGAAGGGATTCACACTCCTTTTGTTTTCACTTTTATTTTTAAAAGGAATCCATACTTTTATCCCTTTGATTCTAGAATTTTCCTTTTGTTTTCGTAAATCTTGATCTCATTCATAAGTTTTCATGGTTAGTATCAAAATAAATACATATCCTAATTAGAAATCCTAAGGAACCTTATCAGATACCTCTAAGTGTAATGGAAATTCATAATGTTACTCAACTGGGATTGCTGAACTATGAAGATGACATTGATAGTATTAAAGAAAACATTGTTCTTGCACTTCTTGTAAATTTTAATGTTTTGAGGATGAGAAGAAACAAGTTGTTCTAAATTCTTGATTAGACTTCAATTTAGATATTTATGTTGGTATTGTTCATGCAATATATTCTCTCTTTGATTTTCACGTGTCTCCCACACAGATCCCCATTCTTAATGACATACATGAACTAAGTTATAGTGAGCTTGTATTTTTTATTTCTTCTAACCTATAGATCGACGATCAAGATATATACCACAAAGAGACATCAAATATCTAATATATAGATGCAGGGACAAATTTCTTTGTAGCTCTTCCCTATATTTATGTAAGTCTCTCAGGTACCAACGTTTGTCTCTTAATTGTATGAGAGACGTATTCGAGAAAGACACACACACACACATATGAAATGGTATATATATATCCGAAATGGATCAACATATGGTTTGTTATCTATATATATATCCAAAATGGATCAACATATGGTATATATATATATCCAAAACCCTAACCCTAATAGGGATTTGAGGCATGCAAAAACCCTAAACTAACCCTAAATGACTATCAAGACATTATTAAATACTGGGCCACTAGCAAAATAAACTCGAGTTCCATTCCTATGGTGTTATTGTATTGTCCCATAGCTGAGAAAGAGCAAGGGAGTGGATATTAGAGCATAATAAAGGAATTAGGAGATCATGTAGTAGCCATACAAGAGTAACACTTTCTATGTATTTTGATTGCATATTGGAGAAGTAAATAGCAAGGCATAGTTCTCACTTTTGGATGGGTTTTTCCACATAGTGGGTTTTCCAAGGGTATATCTTGTGTTATTTATGTGGATGTGTTATTTTTCTCTAGGTATTTCCCTTTTTGTTTGGGTTTATTTTAGCAATTTGTGGAATTAAATTAACACAATGAATCTTAAATCTTTAGTAAACATTGCATAACAAAGAGTTTGCATAAAGTTATAAGATTTGCTGTGATGAACTATTCCAATGGAATATCCATGGAAGCTTACAGATCATATTGGTATCTAGGCAATTTCGTTTGGGGTTTTGTGGGAAATTGCAAGATCCAGGAGTTGGAAAAAAAAGTCTTCAAACCCTAGCCATGGCGGATGAGTACAATGGACAACTGAGGGATGAATTGGAAGAGAAATTTACGAATATGGAAATACAAGTCATTGAGTTCTCTCACAATATATCAATCCTCATGGTGGCTCTGGAGATCAATTTTGGACCTTTCAAGGAGTTTGGAAAATCTCACTCAGAGGCGGGCTCAGGTGGGAAATCAAGGCACACCAAAGATCCGAAAAAGGAGCTAAAAAAGGTGCCAAAGAAAGAGAAACCAAGTTCCAACAAAAAAAATCTTCCCAATATATGTTTAAAGTGGAATAAAAAGTGGACATCGAGCCCTATCAAGATGATATCGATGCTATTAAGTCGAATTAGTGGTTGCAATAGTTAGAAGTTTATTTTAGTGTCCATAATATAGTAGAGGAGCAAAATATATCATTTGCTTGACTGAAGTTGGAGGGACATGCTCTAACCTGGTGGGAAATCCATATGGAGACACTTAGGATGGAGTGTGACCACCCAGTAACTGAATGGGAGGAATTTGAAATCCCCATTAAGTCCTAGTTTTACCCTATTGGGTATGAAGACGACTAATGGACTCATTGGAATTACTTCCAACAAATCCAAAGGGAAATGTGTACAAGAGTACACCATTGAGTATAGAAAAATAAGCATTATGTTAGGTATATATCCCAAGAACCTTGATGTACTTCTCAAGTATCAAGGTGATATTTAGAGTCATTTAAGGAGGCAAGTGATTCTCTTAAAGCCTAAAATTTTTGATGAGGCATGTGTGCGAGCAAAGTATCTAGAGAATATGTACATGAATAAAGGGTATCCATGTTGTTCCAAGTAGAAAGAACACCTAGATACTTCCAAGGATGGGAAGAACAAGGGGAAATGAAAATATAAGAACACTACAACCATGACACATCAGTGTAATGACAAAAAAACACTACAATCATCACAACATTGATGGTCACATGGAATACAAGTGTTGGGATCTACATCTAGAGATAAACCCAATGAGTTGCAAGAAGGACGCTAAGAAGAATATCACAATATACATGGATTTAGGAAACCAGGTAGAGAGTAGCTCAAATGTAGACGAGAATATTGTTTTATCTACAATGCAGAAGGAGGTCAACTTGAGTATCTTCCATCCCAAGGAAGAGAAGGAGATGACAAAACTCTTCCACATCAAGATTCAGGTCAAAAAGACCAAGGTGGATGCTCTAATTGATTCAGGTTCACAAGCCAATCTCATAGCAGAATACCTAGTAAGTAAGATTGGTTTGGAAGTTCATGATCATCCTATCCTCTACCCATTGGGATGGGTAAATAAGGATGTAGAACTTAGGGTTAAAAACAGTGCAAGATTAAATTTTCTATAAGTGCATATTATATCAATGAAGTTACCACTAGATGTTTATGGTGTAGTGTTTAGAAGCCCCTACATGTGTATGAGGGATGCAATCTTCATGATGAGAGAAAACCAATACCGCTTGATCAAGGATGGGAAATATTTCATGATCAATGCACACAAAGGTAAATAAAATATCTCTAGTAGGTACCAACCAAGGAAAGAAATGGACCAGTTCAAGTAGAAAGTTTGCATTACTTTACTTAAGATGTAATCAACAAGAAGGTGAATCGATACAAGTAAATGCATATCTAGAGGGATGTACTAGAGAGTAGAAGCACCAGTTGGAGAAGCTTTTGTGTGCATACAAAGAAGTGTTCCAAGAGCCTAAAGGGTTACCTCCTAAGAGGGAATTGGAGAATGAGATACAACTATTGCATGATTCTCATGATTCTCCATTTCCAAACATTATACTATAAATTCAGTCTATTATGGAAGTAGAAGAAGTGAAGAAGCAGTTGTAGAAACTACTGAAGTAGGGAGTAACCCGACCAAGCAACTCACCTTGTGGGTCACCTATTATCATATTACCCAAGAAAAATGGGACTTGAAGGATGTGTATTGACTACAAATATCTAAATAAGACCACCCTCAAGGATCAATACTCTCTTCCTAAGAATGATGATTTTATAGATCAATTGCAACATGCCAGTACTTCACCAAGTTGGATCTCAAATCAGGATACCATTAGGTATGAGTGAAGGAAAAAGACACTTGGAATAATTCCTTCAAGATTAAGAAAGGTCTATATGAATGGTTGGTAATGTCTTTTAGTTTGTGTAATACACTGGTTGCATTTATGTGTTTGATGAATGATGTATTGTGTCATTTTATAGATTCATTTGTGATAGTGCATTTAGATGATATACTAGTTTTTCTAGTGCTCTACATGGGAAGAGCATATTTCACATCTCAAGTAGGGGTTAGAGACCCTAAACAAACATAAATTATTGGAAAACCTTAAGAAATGTGAATTTTCTCAACAATATTTGGTATATTTTGGGTATGTGATTGGTGAAGGAGAAATTAAGATTGATCCTGCAAAGATGGAGGCCATCACCAAATCGCCAAATCCTACAAATGTCACTGAATTTAGGATCTTTATGGGGGAAACAAAATACCTTCAAAAGTTTATAGATTCCTTTTTAGTTGTGTTTGCACCTCTCTATGCCATAACAACAAGAAAAAAGGGTTTCCAATGGGGAAAGAATCAAACATAAAGCCTTTGAATAGCTCAAACGAAAGATAAGTTAGGCACTAGTTCTCTCATTGCCAAAATTGTAGAAGCCTTTTGAATTGGATATATATGCAAGTGGATATGCCGTGGGAGCAGTTTTGATGCAAGAAGGCCCAAGATAGTATGCTATCATTCTGAAATGTTCCATGGAAAAGTCTTGAGATACCCTACACATGACAAGTAACTATACATTGCCTTGGTTCAAGTTGTTGGGAAGTGGAAGCACTATTTGATGGGAAAAAAGACCCTCATTCACACTGATCACTAGTCACTACAATATTTGCAGGCCCATAGTAAGCTACAACAAACCCAACACTATAAGTGAATTCGATTCAACAATTCCATCTAATCATCAAATAGAATAAGGGCACTACAAACAAGCTAATAGGCATGCTCTCAAGGCCGCCTACATCCACGATCACAACTTTATCTACTCTTAGCATATGGAGCCTTTCACCCAGGATGCATACAGGGAGGAATACACAGAAGATGAAGGCTTCAAGGAGGTTATTCAATAGCTACACGACCAATTCCATATAGAAGAAGGTGAGGGAAATGTTGACTATCATCTCCAGGATGGGTTACTCTACAAGATGGACAATCTCTATGTTTTTAAAGGTGAGAGATTGCAACTTAGTAGAGAGTCTCACACCTCTAAAGTTGTGAGGAATTTTGGTGTTGGGAAGATAGTTTCCAAATTACAAAGGTATGTTTGTTGGCCAAGAATGCAATAAGATGTAGCTTGGTTTATTAGAGTATGCATACTCTACTATACAAGTAAGCCTAGAAATAGGAACCAAGGTCTATTCCATCCCTTACCTGTACCTACAAAATCATTAGAGAGCATCTCCATGGATTTTGTGGGTGGTCTTCCAAGAACAAGGAAGGGGTATCACTATCTATTTGTGGTAGTTTATAGGTTTATTAAGATGTGCATCCTCATGGCTTGTACAAAGGTAATCAAAGGACAAGAAGTATCAAACTTGTTCTTTGACTACTAGGTTTGGTGCACTTTGGGATACCAAGAAGCATCATCTCAGATAGAGATACCATATTTATTAGTTCCTTTTGGACTACACTTTGGGAGAAGATGGGCATTAAGTTGAAGAGGTCTACAACTTTCCATCCACATAGAGATGGACAAACAAAAGTGGTGAATGTGACATTAGTTCAAATTTTGAGGGGTTATAATTAGAAGCATCCAAATACTTAGGATGAGAATTAAATATATATCCAACACTCTTATAATATAGAATTCCACACTTCCATTGGTGAGTCCCCTTTTGAAACTTGTTTTGGATATATTCCACCTTAACCTCTAGATGTTGTATATGGATATCAAGGGGGAGTGAGGTAAGACACCACAGGTGAAGAATTGAGAGCTAAAAAAATCATTGATAAGATCATGGAAATCAATTTTCAAGTACACGAGACATTGAATAAGTCACATGAAAAGTACAAGACCAGACATGACCAACATAGTGTTGAGAAAACATTCAAGGTAGGAGGTAGAGTTTGGTTGCACTTGAATAACAAAAGACTACACGGTCCTGCTAAGATATCAAGGAATTGGAGTATTCTCCTTTTGAAGTAGTGGATAAGGTAGGAGATAATGCCTATAGACTCATTCTACCCCCATATATGTGCATTTACTTAGTAGTGAATGTCAAAAATTTGAAACTCTTTGAACCTTCCATGTTGTACCGGGAAATTGAGCAGGTCTTACCTTCTATAGAGGACTTATCACCAGATTCTTAGATAGAGTTAGCAAGAGATACAATTTTCTAGAATAAATCTAGACAAACTAGACAAGGATAGTATGAAATTTAGCTATTTGAGTTAAAAAGGCAATTTCTTGGCAAGGCTAAATGGTACTATAGGGAGAAGGTATAGGAAATATTTCCTCATCTCATTTAGTAAAAGCTTTCCACCCAAAAAAGCACCAAAATCCTCCAAAAATGGGAAGATATTCGAAATAGATCAATATATGATTTGTCATCTATTTTGGTGCTTTTTGGGTGGAAGGATTGGATGAATTGGCTTGTAGGGCCCATTTTAGGGGCAAGTATTACTTTGCAGATTCAAGGTCCAGAACCTTTTGAGGCCAGTTTGAGGGTTTAATATATGTTTTTTGGGGTCAAAATTTTATGAACAAGGTTCCTACCCTCTCGACATTGTTCTACACTGTAATGTCCTAGTTTTAACCCTTGGAACGTATTAAATCAAATCATGTAAATGATATAAATATGCCATTAAAGATTCCTAGTGCGAAGCTCAAGGCCAAGGCCTTACTAGCAAATGACCAGGCACACATAAAGTAAATATTGCTATATGGGCCATGTGGTTTCCTTGTCAATGATGACTCAAAAACTGTGTAAATATTATTATTTAAAAATAATAACATGGTCCAACATGGATGTGGAAAGAGAACTAGAGGGGCTACGATTCCACTAGAGAGGGAGAGGAAAGGGGGCCTATGGGAGATTAAATCCTCTTTTTCCAATTGTCTGCCTTAGAAATCATCCATTTTTTTCCATGTTCCTTAAATAAACCATTTACCTCATTTTGGCTTATTAAATTCAGTCATTGAATGCATGTGTGAGGTTGGCAGGAATGATTTCTCATGAATTTATGGAAGCATGGGATGAATATACTTTTAGGACAATTGTAAGGGTCCTTTCTTCTATAGCCAGATGTAATTTCAACTATCTTTTCACCAATCCTCTCATGTCTATTGGAATCTATCACTCATTTCTCTTTGTATAATTCTAACACCAAGTTGGGGTATGTTGTTCTATCCAATAACCAGAACGGGAAGTCAATAATAAATTAGCATTGTGAGGAGGAGACATTAGAGTGAAGATGATGGTTGTACATGATAAAGGTTGGGCTAGATATGAAAATTTACCCACTGTTTATTTGTGGCTCCATGATGCTTAAGAATCCATGAATTGATGTTATGGGAGGTTCTTTAAAAGCATACACCAAGTTGGACACTTGTTGCACACATTGAAGAGCACTTTAAGGGTTGTGTACTCTAAGGGATTGTTGAGCAGAGAGATAATATGCCTTATTTGTCTTCTGTGGGTTAGTGGAAGAGAGTTCCATGGTTGGGATGGTTGAGTTAGATTCTTGTAATTGCTTAATGGTGAGCAGAATGGCTAAGCATGAGAGCAAATGGGTTTGGGGTGAGAGCGAGAGAGACATCTAGGTGTTTCCTTTGCCTTGGTGGCCTCACATACAAACTTGGGGGTCATATTGAAAGCCGATACATATGGTTGGGTGGAAAATCATTGTTGCATATCCAATTTCTTGGATATTCCTCATTTAAAAGATAAGTATTCATTAGTGTCTATGAATATGAAATTTATATTTCCTTCCTATAATGAAAATGATCGTTTATACATGCTATGTGTGTGAAATATATTTTTAATTCTGATGTATTTTATACTCATGAACATACTGTTGACACAGTCCTGTCGACAAGGGGTTTAATTCGCATTGCTGTCAACAAACCTCGACCAGACACCCTTAAGAACCGACCTAGAAAGGTTTAGCCCTTTCCAGCAACGCCTGCAGAGTGAGTGAGGTCTCACCCGAGATGTCTAAGGGGGGATGCAGGAACCAAGTTTTCGCAATAGGGATAAGACATGCACTACTCTACTCTCAATCAACACAAACCAAATATTTAGATTCACATCGTACTAACAATTCAACCATGTAATCGTCATTCGCATCAACTAACATTACTGATCAATCGACAAAGCAATAATATCGCATTATCATCATTCTCGCAAGATATCGTTTATCATTCATAACATAACGACAGATAGAAAGCACATAAAATAACTCATAGCAACAAGTCAAAAACACAGAGTAGATACATAGTCGAACATCCTCATTCATTAACTCATCAAAACGACCGCGGGATGAACTTCGCAGAAACAATTCCAAGTGACTTAGCGCAAATTCATATATTTAGAGCAAAAACTACCGAAGGAAGACAAAATACATCAGACTTGATCGACCAATCTTCCTCCTTATCCTCTCTATCCTTAGGCTTACAATTGTGGTTCTATTTATAGACAACTATGGCGGTTACAAAATGGTCCAAATGACCCAATCTAACTAATTTAGACCATAACTTCCGCTTCTGTCGGTTCATTATCCTTCACGAATGGTCCTTTTTCTTCGCTGATGAACCCTTTTTTGTTGTCGGCTTCCGCACTTCATGTGCTCTAATTCCATGCCAAGAGGCCCCCAACACAAACTTGTGGCTCACCATCGAGCCACCTCAACAAGACACTTCTAGTGCATTTACCTGGGATTTGAAATCATCATATGCAGCTTTAATCTAGTCGACAACTTCCTTTGCCAACTCTTTGAGTGTTGCTCAATATTCGACTTGTTGTTCTGTTGGGTGTTCACTACTCATATGTTGATATTTTTCTAGTTCTTGCTTTACATGTGTCATCCCTGCCATTGATTTTATGGCCAACTGCTCCACCTTCATTTGTAACTCATCTAGGTGTGTTGTTCTCCTATGTTGCCTTGTGTGTGACTTATTCACTCGATTCTACAGTTCTTTTAGCTCCGTGTCCTTTGTCATTTGCGTGAGTAGGGGCATCACCTTAAGCAATCCCCTTAGTGATTCAGGTTGTGTCTCTGCCTTGCTGAGTTGCGTGCTCATTTGATGCAACTGATCATCTTGCACTGAACTTCCCTAGAACTTAGTGACGTCTTCTGCTATTTTCTGGGCTGTCTTTTCCATCTCTGCGATCTCCATCGTAGCCTCTTCTATCACATTCTATCTATTTTGGATTTTTTCTGGTAGCGTGCTGGGAATTGCCCTTGTATGTAGCTCTGCGTTCTCCTTCCGCAAGTCTGCGATAACTACTCCTAATAGTATGGATTTCACTTCTGGTAACATATCCTGGTATACTTCAGGGGCTTCTTCGCATGCCTTGGATATTGCATGCTCCAACCTCTTTCTATCTTTTATTGCCTTTGCTTTTTTGTCCAAGGTTTTATCTTTCTCTTCCTGGAGACGGTGTGCCTCCGCCTCACTGCTCCACGCCTGTTGCTTGTATATTACCATCTGGTCATGTATTGTGGCTTCGCAATCGCTGATTTCTTCACTTGCTTCCATGTGAATTCGATGCAGTGACAATATCGACAGTATGTTGAAATATACCGTGATTTGATTGTGCTTTCTTAATTCCGCGTCCAACTCTTCATCGCCTATTGTCATGGCATTCGAAAATATTTTTACTAACCTTGCATTTGTGCCTATCTCCACCTCAATCCTTCTTGTCAACATACTTGGTGTGACTTCCCCCTACGGCAGCCTTGTCTCTATGACCGTAATTGTTGTTTAGGATTTATACCTTATAGGGAGGAGCGGACACTACCAACTTAGGGGATGGCAGGTAAATACATTTATCATATTACATGGGCTTCTACAAAAGGAAAGAGATCAAGACCTTAGAAGGCATACCTTATTAACGACGTTCGATCGTAGCTTTTGCTCGATCCTGCGCTTGATCTTCCGTTTGGTGAACCTGCAATACAAAATATACCTTCCTCAGCATATCTTGACTGATATAAAAATGATGAAATTGAAATACAATCTAGACATCAAATACAATCAAGCATTTAATCCAAACAAATATACAATCCATTAGACATTTGATTGGGACAGGAAGGGTATTTCAACCTTTATTGTCAAAAGCAAATAACCAGTACAATTATAACTGATCATTCAGAGTGCTTGTGCAACCGGATTCTGGGCTCCTGCTCTTCACAGTAACTTTGGGATTCCTCCAGCATAACAACCCTTAATGCATAGTTTCGCCTCCTAGTTCTCTAATTGAGTTTAACTAGTTTCTCTCTCATGCATCCCCCTTGTATTTATGGGACAAGGTAGGCAGTTTGGATCGAGAGGTAGTTTGATTGGGAGGTTGGGGAAGTTGCAAGCCAACTTCAACTAATCCCAATTCGTTAAACTAATATATTTTTTGATTTCATCTTAAGATGTGCGTGAGTTTTCCACAGTAGAGTAGCGCACAATATGCAACTTCATTGCTTTACAACCAGTGTTTGCAAGATTTCTTGAGGTGTGCGCTACTATGCAAGAGGTAAAGTAGGGAATACTAGCTGGTGTGCACTAGTTTCCTTCAATAGAGTAGGGCACACTTCCCGATGTGCGTTAGTTTCATGCCTGAGGAGTAGCGCACATGTCAAAATGTAAGGTAAATCAAGGTTTTGTCAGCTACTGAGGGGTAAACCAAGTCCATGCATCACCTAGGTCAATCTAGCTCTTCAATCCAAGTTGTCTTTTTGTGTGATCGATAGCTAAATGTGATCACAGACGGAGAAGTGCAGATTTGACCTATAATAGATGCCCCCTAATGTGTGAGGTCAAAGGAAAACGATGACCAAAATACATTATAATTACAAGAAAGAGGAGGAGCAAGAAACCACAGAGCCAAGTCACAAAAGTACCTGAAATAATGATCAAGGTCAGCGAGCAATTACAATCTTGACATCATATAAATGTGTATCATGATACAACATGATCTCCGATACATAACTAGGAGATGTATATATAGCATGGCAACTGAAATACAAGTGTGGATCCATGTCAAAATGAGAGATCATAGCCATAACCACAAACTGGATCTATGTCTCATGAAGAGCCAAAATGAGTGAGGCTCAGTCTTGCGCAACTTGGGTGATAACAAAATGAGGTAATGCTATCAACATCCCAAGGTGTTCATCCAAAATAACGCAAGGTACAAACCCTAACCATGTGAATAAATGAGTTGAAGTCGAACACGGGGGGTATCGTTTGATTACCAGTCATTGATGTATACCGTTAACAAATGCGAGGGATTCCACCGATAATGATAATGGGGCCCAAGGTACCTAGTATGATCCAACAAGTGTGAATAAGAGGACTTGAAGTCGAACACCTGAGGAACCCGTCGAATAAAAGACATTGATGTATTCTCATTATTCAACGACGAGGGAAATTGCCACTGATGACTACAATCCCGAAGGTACTAACCGAAACTCTAAAATTCATTCCCAGAGCAAAATGAGTTGATGTCGATGGGAAGAAGTCCGTTGGAAGGGAGGCCTTAAGGCATCCTCCATCATCCAACATGAGGAACACTCAAATGGTATGAGCTAATGCGGAGTAGTACAAGTAACAAGACTGACACTCGGATGGCCGACACATGAGGTCAAGATAAACGATAGAATGGTCAACACAAGCTATATCCTTGAACAGTGAGCACAACATAAAGTGACTTAGGTAGTTTTAAACATGATGGGGAAGTGATATAAGCTTGCAATGTAGGAGACATTAGCAGACCCTCCATATGGTTGGAAGAATAACCAACTGGGGGAGTAAACAACTCGGAGATCAGGTTCACCCTAAGGTCAAAAACTAAAACCCAACTGAAATGATGGACTCAAATAGGTGTCGTGTTCAAGGATAGGACTGACTTAATTGCCTTTGAAACTGAAAGATGTAATATACCCTTCTTATCCCTTATTCTTTTTAGATAAAAGAATACCTTTCTTGTTGTTTTAATGAGTCCAAGAAAGAATGAAAACTCAATAGATCCAACCATGTAAAGAGTTTAAAGAGCCCATGGGAGGAAGACTTAAGACCTTCTTCATTAATTACAGAGTTTAAAATAAGGGATAGAAGAATACTCTATAATACTGATCTCTGGATTTTAATATCGAGCCGAGATCTGTTCTTGCTCGCCTGTGTTTTCAATTTTAAGGACTTTGAAAAACTTAAACAATAACTCCATACACCTACTCGTGGATTTTACATCGATCCCGAGTAGGTGAGTGCTCGCTAGTGTTTTCATGTTTCGAGAGCCTGAAAATCCTAAAAAAGGCTCCAAAAGATCCTTTTTTCGTAAAGTTAGTCTCCTCCCCCGAAAAATTGTAAAACAATGGAAGAAGAACTCTTCTAGCCACAGATGACTAGAGTATTCATTTTTCGTAAGTAAACCGCAAAAGTCCAGAAAAGGGTTAAACTTATACTTAAGCAGATGGGCCTTCAATTCCTTTAACGAGCTTGAAGAGGACAAGTCTGCTCGGCAATCTTGTCATATTTAAAGAGTCTAACAAGAGCTTAGAGAGAACTCCATAAAAATCTTTTTCATAAAATTTTAACGAGCCCAAAAAAGTAAACTCGTGACCTCCTTACTGTTTTTAACAAGCTCAAAGGAGAGATGGAAGAATGCTCATAGCTTCTTTAAGATGGAAGAATGCTCATAGCTTCTTTATTGTTTTTAACAAGCTTGAAGAAAAGGTGAAAGAATGCTCGTAACTTCCTTACTGTTTTTAATGAGCTCGAAGAAAAGGTGAAAGAATGCTCGTAACTTCCTTACTGTTTTTAACAAGCTTGAAGAAAAGGTGGAAGAATGCTCATTACTTCCCTACTATTTTTAATGAGCTCGAAGAAAAGGTGGAAGAATGCTCGTAACTTCCTTACTGTTTTTAACGAGCTCTAAGAAAAGGTGGAAGAATGCTCGACGGTGGATCAATGTCCAAATGAATGGCAGACTGCATTATAGACTCTAGAAAAAATTCATCAGAGGGAAGTATATTATCCCAGATGGAACGCATATCTAAACATTCAAATGGAGTCATCACCTGGTCAATTATCGGGACCTATTCCCGAGAAGGTAAGCATGAATTCAAAGGCTTATTCTCAGTAGCAATTGGACTCAAGGAACAATATGCCACGTAATTTGATTGTGACATAGTAGTGCCTACTAACGGGGGACATACCTGGGCTATAGTTGGGTAATAAGAGGGATCGAAAAATGTAAGTTGATTGATGGTGACAATGCTTTCGTTGTGAGGAAAATGCATCACACGAAAGAGCGTAGACACCACAGCCTGTATAGCATATACGTAATCACGCGCGAGGATCATATCAAAATCTATCGAGTCCTTTAAAACCATAAAATCAACTAAGACTATTTTTCCACCCAAAGTAACAAATACTTGAGGGAGGAATCCCAACGGTTCACTAGGTCTTTTATCGAAAGTCAACGACCAATTAATAGCTGGAACAAGGTTAGGAAAACCAAAATCTCTCCAAGCATAAGGGGATAAGATAGTAACAGAGGCTCCTTCATCTATAATACATCGATGAACTGCATGGTTTCCGATATCAACCTTTATTTGGAAAGGTGTAGCAGAAGGAAGGCGAGGCCTAGTTAGACTATTCCAATCAAAGGAAATGATCCCAGAGCTTGGTAGGGGTTCACTCGGCACAGATGAAGTGCCCCCCATTTTAGAAACATCCAAACTGGTAATGCAGAAGACTTCAGGGATAGGTGCATCAGTCTCTGAAGGACTGATGGTATTGGTCGAAGATTGCATCGATTCGATCACTTCACTCTCCGAAGGAAGAGTGGGGTTGACCAAATATTGCATTGGTTCAACCACTGTTAGGAACCCATGTCTTTACTTTGTTAGTATATTGTTGTTGGACGCATATGCTTTGTAAGTCATCCCGTAGTATTTGTTGATCAATAGTTTGTGTTATTGTTGTTGGAGCATATGCTTTGTAAGTCGCCCGTAGTATTGTTGATCCATAGTTTGTAGTGGCCCATGGTTTTGACCCATAGTATTGGCGCCTAGACTTAGTATATAAGTGTGTGTTGAGACCTATGAAGGCACCGTGAAGTTATTTGTATTGAGCTTGCTCATAGGAGGTTGCCCCCTCGAAGTGGCCCGTGATCAATATAAAAGTGATTTTGAGTTTTGTCATTTCTGTTATTTCGCATATTCTTATTAATTAATTGTTGCAGGTGCATCTCATCTGGTATCAGAGCACTTTCTTGGGCTCGCTGGGTGAACTTTCTGCCAAATTTTTTTTCACATCTGTTGCAGGTTCAGATTTGGGAATAATCCCTATCCACTTAACTGTGGGAAGTACTTGGGCATAAGCCCTAAAACTCATTGTGAGGAGTACCACAGGAACCCCGAAGTAGCTGGCCCATTGAGAGGACCTGCCAGCGAAAAGGGCAACGACCCCTACCTAATTGACTAGTTCCCACCATGAGGTAAACCAAGAGCTGTCGTTTGTGGCAAAGCGGTTATCATTTTTACCTGAGCCGTGGAGTGAGGGGTACTGCCCCAATATGCAAGCCGTCAGACAGCATTGGTGGCCGAGTGAAACCCCTGAACTGTTAGGAAGCCGCACATACCTGGGGTCCATATCTATTTTCAGCTGAATTGTTGTCGATCACTGCTGCGCCGTTTCAGATCCAGCCATTCAAATCCATTTTGCAAGCCGTTCCAGATCCATCCGTTTTCAATCCATTCGGCGCTGTTCCAGATCCCTTCCGAGTCGAGCCGTAGCTGCTCCAATCTGGAAAAAAAAAAAGCCCTATGTTTCCCTTGGTTTCACTCTGTTTCCCTTGAAATTTTCGGGGAACCCCTATCATCCCATTCTGTATATTTTATTCCTGAGGACCCTATCCCCAATTCCCCTTCCCAAAGCCCGAAATTCCACATTGATCTATTTTTAGGGTTTGCCATAAATTCCTTAGATTTCACCCAATCACCTTCGAATTTTATCACAGAGTTCCTTTCTGAATTCTGCTTCTTTGTCTCCCTCTGCCAAAATTTCCCATTCTTTCACCCCGCTTCTGAAATCCTCATTTTTGCTTCCTTGTCTATTCGACAGTGTCCAAAACCTAGTCAAACCCCAATTACCCTTCAGATTTTTTCCCAAGTCCAGATTTTCCTTTACTGAAGCAGTTTCCGTTTTTGTTTTCCTACCCAGTCAACCAAAAAAAAAAAAAACAAAAAAAAACTCCTGGTTATGGTTGTCACCCGTGTAGGAGCAAAAACCATGGAAGACGCACTTGCAGCCATCCAAGCCAAACTCCAGGATCTGGATGAAAAATTTCTCGGCCTCCATCTTGAACATTCAGCTATGAACAACAAACGACAGTCCGAGTCTTCATTAGACAATGGGTCCTCTTCTTCCAGCAATTTCCGTGGTCCGAAGCTTGATTTTCCTTGCTTCAATGGTACTGATCCAACTGGATGGATCTATCGTGCATAATAGTATTTCAGTCTGCATAATACTTTTGATGTCAACAAAGTTCTGCTGGCATCCTTTCATTTGGAACAGGAAGCTCTTCAATGGTACCGTTGGTACATCAAGGCTCATGAAGAGCCAAAATGGCCAAACTTTTGCCAGCTCCTTTTGCAACGATTTGGTCCTAGTGCTTTTGATGACTTCACAGGATCCCTCACTAAACTTTTCCAAATTGGCACTGTGAGAGAGTATCAAACCGAATTTGAGAAACTAGCCAACCACACCGAAGGATTGTCTGATGACTTTTACCGGAGTTGTTTTATCAGTGGTCTAAAGGATTCCATCCGCTCTGAGGTCAAAATGTTCTGTCCCAACACAATGATGGAAGCCTTGGGGTTGGCTAAGTTGGCAGAAGACAAGATTGCAGCCCAACAATGCTCCAATCCCACTTTTGTTCCCTTCCGAAATATGGGTTCTCAATGACCACCTATACCGCAGGCTCCTCGACCAACTCCTATCAAGCGTTTGTCTGAAACAGAGATGCAAGCACGCAGAGAAAAGGGGCTTTGCTATAATTGTGATGATAAATTCACTCGGGGACATAGATGTGTTTAGCAAAAGCTCTATCTCTTGGATGTGGATTCTCCGCCTGCCTATGAAATTGGTGATGAAGATCCAGAAACACTGGATGCTCCGGTCGACATTCAGGAACCGCCTATTGTCCCTCCGTCTCAGGATGACCAGCCAGAGATATCTCTCCATGCTTTAGCTGGAATCACCACCTCCCAAACAATGCGGGTCAGGGGTTACTTCAAGAAGCTTCCTCTTACAATACTCATTGATTATGGTAGCACTCATAATTTCATTGACCCTCGGATCGCCAAACAAGCTGATTGTTTTATCCATCCCTTCTCCAACTTTGAAGTCATGGTTGCCAATGGGGGCACCTTACCTTGCAAAGGGAAGTGTCGAAATGTGTGTATCTCTATGGGAGATTATACCTTGCGCTATGACATGTTTTCCTTGACCTTAGGGGGATGTGATGTGGTTTTGGGCGCTCAATGGCTATGCACACTTGGCCCTATCTTATGGGATTTTGCTGAACTTTGGATGCAGTTTTCCGTCAATGGAAAAAAAACACACATTGACAGGATTACAACTAGGTTCTCTCAGCATCATCAGTTCACATCGCATGGAAAAAATCCTCAAGAAGAATTCACATGGTATCATCACTCAGATCCATTCCATTCAGATGCAACCATTAGCGGTCTCCACTACTCCTTTGGATCTACAACAAATTTTGGATCGATATACAGGTGTCTTTGCTGAACCAGTGGGATTGCCACCTTCTAGTCCAGAAGACCATCGTATTCAGCTCCTTCCTGGTAGTGTTCCTCCCAACATTAGGCCCTATCGCTACCCATTTCACCAAAAAACGGAGATTGAAATGCTCGTTCGGGACTTATTGAAGCAAGGTATTATTCGCCCAAGCACTAGTTCCTTTTCTTCTCCCGTTATTCTAGTCCGCAAAAAAGATGGGTCATGGCGCCTCTGCATTGAATTCAGAGCACTTAATCACCTCACCATCAAGGATAAGTTTCCAATTCCTGTTGGTGATGAGCTTCTTGATGAGCTTCATGGGGCTCACTTTTTCTCCAAGTTGGATCTTCGTTCTGGGTATCATCAAATTCGGGTTCATGAGGATGATATCCCTAAAACAGCTTTTCACACACATGATGGCCATTATGAGTTTTTGGTCATGCCCTTTGGCCTCACTAATGCTCCTTCCACATTCCAGGCCTTAATGAATAAAATATTTCGACCCTACTTGCGGAAATTCATTCTGGTATTCTTTGATGATATCCTCATCTACAGTAAAACATGGGATGAACATCTCCAACATCTGGATCTTGTCATGCAACTTTTCTCTGACCATCATCTCCATGCCAAGCAGTCCAAATGTGTTTTTGGACAGAAGGAGGTTGAGTATCTCGGGTACATTATCTCAGCACAAGGGGTTCACGTGGATCTTGCCAAAATCAATGCCATGAACAATTGGCCGCATCCTCAGACACTCAAGAGCCTTCGTCGTTTTTTGGGGTTGATTGGCTACTATCGCAAGTTTGTCAAGGATTATGGGAAGATTGCAGCTCCATTAACTGCTCTACTGAAAAATGATGCTTTTACATGAACACATGCTGCTCAGTGTGCATTTGACAAACTAAAACAAGCTATGTGTACTACACCTGTTCTAGCTATGCCCGATTTTTCCAAGCCCTTCACTATTGAGAGTGATGCTTGCGGCAATGGACTTGGTGCTGTTCTCCTTCAAGATTAACACCCCATTGCGTTCACCAGCAAAGCCCTTTCAGGTAAGAATTTAGCTGCCTCTACCTATGAGAAGGAAATGATGGCTATTTTGCATGCAGTACATAAGTGGCGCCCATACCTATTAGGGAATCATTTCTGCATCAAGACTGATCACCAGAGTCTGAAATATTTCTTGGAACAACGTGTCTCCTCCCCGGCACAACAAAAATGGGTTAGAAAACTCATGGGTTATGACTATGAGATCACTTACAAGAAGGGTAAAGACAATATTTTGGCAGATGCTCTTTCTCGCACATTTGATGCCTAAGGTTCTCTTTCAGCTATTTCTATGCCTGTTCCAAATTGGTTGCAATATGTTCAACAGGGTTATGTCAATGACTCTTCCTTATCTCAAATCATCCAGCGCTTGACCAACAACCCTTCTGCTGTACCACATTACTCTTGGGATGGTGCTTCTCTGAGATACAAGGGTTGTCTGGTGCTTCCCCAGAGCACAGATCTTCAACACGCTGTCTTCTATGAACTCCATGCTTCTCCATCGGCAAGGCACTCTGGGTTCGTCAAAACATATGAACGGGCACGGCGTAACTTCTTTTGGCAGGGCATGAAAAGGACAATTCAACAGATGGTGGCCGAATGTGATACCTGCCAGCGCAATAAGGGTGAAACAACACTCCTTCCAGGATTGATTGAACCCTTGCCCATACCTACATGGATTTGGACAGATATTTCTATGGATTTCATTGAAGGGCCCCCTAAATCTGGCGGGAAGACAGCGATTCTCGTTGTGGTTGATCGCCTCTCCAAATATAGTCATTTTTGTGCTCTCAACCATCCCTATGCAGCCTCCTTAGTCGCTCAAATTTTCCTGGACCAGATCTTTCGTCTTCATGGCATCCCTTCTTCCATTGTCTCGGATCGTGATGCGACTTTCACTAGTCATTTTTGGACAGAACTATTTCGCCACACTGGCACCAAACTGAAGATGAGTTTAGGGTATCACCCACAAACAGATGGTCAGACTGAAATTATCAATAAATGCTTGGAAACTTATCTTCGTTGCTTCACCTCGAAACAACAACATCAGTGGGCAAAGTGGCTCCCTCTCGCTGAATGGTGGTACAATACCTCTTACCACACTGCCTCTAAAATGAACCTATATGAAGCATTCTATGGTCAGGCACCTCCAGTTCTTCTTCCATACACCCCCACCAGTTCACCAGTTCAGGAAGTTGACACGGTCCTTCGAAACCGCGATCAGATTCTTCGCATTTTGCGGGACAATATTCACATGGCAAGAAATTGCATGAAGCAACAAGCTGATCATCACCGTTCTGAGCGCACTTTTCAAGTCGGCAATATGGTTTTTCTTCGTCTCCAGCCATACAAGCAATCCTCCTTGAAACTCAGAGGGCGTCATAAGCTCGCTCCAAAGTTCTATGGGCCATATCAGATTCTTCAGAAGATTGGGTCCGTTGCTTATAAATTGGAACTTCCTCCTTCTTCCCGCATTCATCCATTCTTTCATGTCTCTTGTCTGAAGAAAGTTATTGGCACCAACATCAGTGGACAGACGATTTTACCCAAACTGGATAATGAAGGATCCATACTTTTGGAGCTGGAGGCCATCCTCAATCGACGCACTCATCAGCTTCGCTCTCGCTCTATCACAGAGGTCTTAATTCAGTGGCACGACATGCAACCAGAGGATGCTACATGGGAACCACTCCTTCAGATTCAACAACAATTTCCACATCTAAAGCTTTGAGGATAAAGCTTTTTTTAAGGGGGAGGGGATGTTAGGAACCCATGTCTTTACTTTGTTAGTATATTGTTGTTGGATGCATATGCTTTGTAAGTCGTCCCGCAGTATTTTTTGATCAATAGTTTGTGTTATTGTTGTTGGCGCATATGCTTTGTAAGTCGCCCGTAGTATTGTTGATCCATAGTTTGTAGTGGCCCATGGTTTTGACCCATAGTATTGGCGCCTAGACTTAGTATATAAGTGTGTGTTGAGACCTATGAAGGCATCGTGAAGTTATTTGTATTGAGCTTGCTTATAGGAGGTTGCCCCCTCGAAGTGGCATGTGATCAATATAAAAGTGATTCTGAGTTCTGTCATTTCTGCTATTTCACATATTCTTATTAATTAATTGTTGCAGGTGCATCTCAACCACTTCATCAACCAAATGTTGATCAGGTTGTTGGGAATCTATAGACACATCAGGAGTAGAGGATCCTTCAGACATTGACCACACTCTCCACACCTCTGGAATAGCAGGGCACCGGTGAGTAAGGTGCTCTCCCTTACAAAGTTTACAAGGGAACTTTGGCTTGCGTCCTATAAGCTTAGAATCCGTAACAACAGTACTCTAAGCATGAATAGCATTGGCTGACAACTTGGCCCCAGGATGACTTGCATTGGCTGACAACTTGCCCCCATGATGACTTGCATTGGCTGGTTTCTCAGAAGCAGAAGACTTTTGAACTATGGACCACACTCTTTGCACCTTTGGAATAGCAGGGCACCGATGAGTAAGGTGGTCTCCCTCGCAAAACTTACAAGGGAACTTAAACTTCTGTTTATTAGGTTTGTCGACAATGTCAACTTTCTCAGCATGACTTGCAGTGGCTAATTCAGTGTCTCTAGTATGACTCATAGGAATTGGTGACTTGTCATTAATATGACCAGCAGTGATCAATGATGTATCCTCAACATGAGCAACAGTGGTTGAAGACATGCTTTCAGTATGACTCGCAGTGACTGAAAGTTTGCTCCCAGCATGAACTCCAGAGGCTGGGTAGGTGCCCCCAGGATGACCTTCAGAGGCTGGGTGGTGAGGTTCAGTATGATTTCCAGTGACTGAACGAGTTCTCCCAACATGACCACTAGAGTTTGGTTATGTGCCCCCAGCATGACAAACAGATGCTAGGTGACTGCCCCCTTGCTTTTGCATCTTCTTCCTATTCTTCCTCTGTCTATTCCTTTTAGACTGCTAGTTACAAGTATTACTACTTTCACCACATGAGGTAGAAGGAGGAGGAGAAGATGCTACTGGCGAAGGGAGCTTAGGGTTTTGATGCTCTTGATGTGAATTGCTTACTTGAGAAGCATCAAGAGCATGCAAGGCGTTCGGAGTGGAAAACAACCAAACCAGTAGCCCTATAGCGAATCTTGGAAGATTCAAAGTAGCCATTAAGGGAGTACCAATGTTCCCAATGAATGGAAAAGCACAAGGATCTCCTTGAACAGGGGTCCCTTGATTGGTGCTCACTGGGATGCTATCCATAGTTCTGACTGAATGGGACAAAAATATCTAAGGCCAACTAAGGGCAAGAGGCTCAAAGAGCACACCACTACAAAATTCTAAGTATCCAAAACTTGGCAAACAAGGATGGTGAATACTCTCAATAGAAATTCTGGGATGATCAGGGCCCAGAACAAGCTAGTAGAGCATCGAAGAACAATTATACGACGTCTAGTTCAGGTCCTCTGGGTGCAAGCATTTGAATCACCAAACTTCCCTCCCAGGATTACTAAAAAGGGTTATCTTCCGTATCTTTCCTAGGTACAATGAAAATACCCTGTTATTGCCACCGGTGTGAGAAGCCCTAAAATCAAGATACTAAGGCTACCCTTAACAAGAAAGAAGCTCTGGGGGAAAGTCATAGTTTCGACTAGAATGCATGGGTAGGATAACTAAGCCCGAAATCCAAAAGGATCCCCGTACACGAACCAGCCTTGGTGTATGCTCCGAATGAAAAGTGAAGGGGTATCCTCACTATTTCACCTTCGCAAGACCTTGTGCTTAACTCCAGTTTTAGTGGATCTTCCAGAGAAAATTTGATGTCAATGGGTTTTTCATGTCCCAAATTTGGCATTGGGTCGCAATGGCCTAATCACATTGGCCATATTCATTAGTGTTTGTCAAATGGATGCTAAAGGTCAAATAATTGCCAAGGAGGGAAATTACTAGTTTCCTAGGTTTGGGGTGGAAGCTTTGGGATTGTGAATAATGGGGATAATAAATGATGTTGGAACATTAGGATGGAATAAATATTTAATAAAGGAGATAAATAAATATATACAAGTGAAAATCAAAGTGGAATTTGATCATGAAGACACATGGAGGAAGTGGGACCCACACAAGCTAGAATGTATGTGCCACATGGCATCCTCTTCTTGCAATTTAGTATCTATGGGAAGCCTAATGTTCTTGGGATGAGTTATAAGTTCAATAATACTTGTCATGAGTCAATGAGGTCGAAATATAGAGGAAGAGTAACTCCCATGGAAGAGGAAGAGGCAATTTGGAGCTAGTGAGACACTTGGGCTAGATTCCCTAGCTCTATGACAACAATGATGAATATGCTATGACACCTATGACACAAATCAGACCTGAAGGCCGACATATGACATATATGATATGTCAGGGCTAAAAATAGACTCCAAGAGGGTGCTCAAGGGTGTTAGGGTAGCTAATATGCTTCCACATGTGATTTGGTGGAAGTGGGAGACTAAGAATTGTTGTACACGTGGCATTCTTTGGACTCTCTTCCCAACTTGAGTTGGCATGAGTCTCTTGGAAGGAATTCGACCCATGGAGGACATTATAACTTTATAAATGTCAATAAAAAATAATAAAACCAGCTTTTGATCAGTTGTATAATTTGCAATTGCATTTGTGAAGAGGGAGTGCTAATGGATGACTAGTTGCTTGCCTTAGCCAATTTCGAGGGTGAAAGATTCCCATCCAAGTTGGTAATTGGAAAGGCCATTCAAGCCTTTAATTTGGAGATCTAATGGAGTCCTTATTTGTAGGTGTAAGCTACAGGGCAGCTCATGGTTTCTTCTATTGCAGATCACTCCTTCAACCATTTCCAGTTTTGATGGCATATTCTTGATCCTTGAGGGAGAGTGTTTTTGGTGAGATATTGTACTCTTTGGGGGAGCTTATAATGACCCATTTATTTTTTAATATGAATTAAATACTATTTTCTCCATATCCAGAAAGTTTCAGGTCGAAATTCCAAGTAGAAATGTGTAAATCTCATTTTTAATGAAAGAACAGTGCCATTTCCCCACTACCTTGTTGTGAACCAATGTAATGCTGATGATTTTGAATGAATGGATGATTAAATGATAAATTTGTGATTAATAGAATACCATGCATGTATTTTACAAGTTTCATGTACTGTACTTGAGCATTTGAAGTATTTTTACTCAGTTTAATTGCATTGGAAGAAGAAATAGTGTCATTTCCCCAAGGGTCGAATGGGTGATTTTTGTAGCTGAATGGGAGAGGGTTGGAACATATATAATAATCAATTAATGGTTCACATGAGACCTTAATAACATCCTTAATACATTCCATACCTCTGTTCAGAAATTTGAGTGGGTTTGGAGGCATTTGCTAAGCCATTTTCAGTACTTACCCCAGGGGGATTTGAACCCCAAATTACTAGTAAAATTACATACTTGGTCCAGAATCTTAGGAGAGTTTGAAGAGGTATTTTGGTGGCCATATATCATCCCTGAACATCATATTAAAGTACTAATATCATTCATACACCTTCCTTGAATATTTGAAGACATTGAGAGTCAATTTGAGACCTAGAGACCAATACTAGTCAAAGGGAAATTACTAGTAAAGTTCCCTACATTGGCCAGAATTGAAAGAGGATTTGCAAAAGTATTTTAAAGGTCCAAAAGCATCCTTGAAACACATATTTATGTTCTAACATAATCCATATACCTTATCAGAATATTTGGGAGCAATTGGAGCAATTTGGGGACCTAGAGATCAAAACTAGTCAAAGGTCTAACTAGGGAAAAAAGTGAAAAATTGTCATTTTAATAAAATTCCTAACACGAAACATTACAGTGGTATCAGAGCATGGTCCTTGCACCTGTGAGTTAATATCATACATTTAAGAATAAGTTGCAGCCATGTCTTACTATTATGATGAATCCTATGAGTACAATTCTTATGAGGAATATGCAGATGCTTATGAACAATATGAAAGAGAATGTGAATGGTATGAGGAAGAGGTGCCATCATGGAACACTTCTTACAATTTCAAGAGGAATGAAGATTATGATTATGAACATATGTATGATAAATATGAGGATGTCACACCACCAAAGGATAATGCTATGGATGATTTACAAAGATGGAGAGCAAAATATAAAACCTTGCCCCAACAATATCAATCATATCAAGAATGTATCGCTTTGAGAAAAAATACACAAAATTCCATGTCTTTTGAGTACTATGCTGAACATATTTTTGCAAATAGGCCCAAACTTTAAGATGTGGAGTTAGTAAAGAAAGGTTTAGGCCCTTCTTGTAAAGAACCTTGGAGAGAGTATCATATATGTGTGCTTGAAATGAGGGTGAGTGAAAAGCTCAATGAAATATCTAAAGCTTCTGCGAAGGCATGTATGTCCTACTTGAGGAGAGTTTTTGGGGATTCTTCAAAAATAGATTCCAAAGATATTGATCCTAAGGAAAAAAAGGGGAAAAATGCATCAGTTTGCTTGAAGGAGCAAAAGGAAGAGACATCACAAGATCATGAAGAAGATTCTATTGAAAATATGGAAGATCATTTCGAGACACCTTCTAGCTTAGACATGAACCAAAGAGCATCTACTGATGGATGCTTAAACTATGAAGGAGTACCTACTGATGGGTGCTCACACCTTTATGTTGGTGACATAGAGATTACTTTTGAAAGTGTTGTTGCAAGCCCAAGTTCCATTAAGCATGAAAATGAATACCTTGTAGCAGTTGAAGAAGAACCAAGATTAACTTCCCTATCACCACTTGAGCTTCATGAAGTTGGTCCAAGCAAAATTGAAGAAGATGAGGAGGTTCATTTGCAAGAGCCTCATTTTCTTGAAGGGTCCTTAAAGATGAATGAAAAGAAGATCCAAGAGTCCCTTAGCATTCTCCACGACACTAAAGAATTGGTGTCAAATTCTTGTTGGAGAGCTACTTCATTGGAGGAAACATCCTTCCTTGAAGACATGGAGAAGATTCAAAGAGCAATGTGCCACATCAAAGGTAATTTCATGTTTTTTCTTTTTGATAGAAACTATTTGTTTGAGCTTAATGATTTGTTACATGATGCATACTTGAAGAATAATGAGGATATTCATAAGCTCACAATTCAAAATGAGCAACTTCTTGAAAAGTTGCAAGATACTTGTTTTTCCTCTTATGTTTCAGATTGTCAAATGGTAGATTGTTTGGAGGATTCTCATGACATGGCGGATCATGAGAAATGTAGGAATTTGAATTTGCTTAATGTGTTTGAAGATGAAATTAAAGAGATCCAAACACTTGATGTGGTGGAAGAGGAACTTGAATTGTCTCTTGATGAAGGTTATGCAATTTTTAAAGAAGAGCATGATTCTTCTACATTGGAACCAATCTATGACAAAGGTTTCACACTTTTGAAGGAGCTGCATGATACTATCCATATGGATCCTTCCCATGATGAAACTTCTTCATTTTTTGATCAATTGGGTGAGTTAGTTCATTCTCCCACATCCTACAATTCCATGTTTTGCAGCATTAGTCTCAAGGAAGTATGGGTGAAAGGATTGTTTTTGATGGTGCCACATGAGGAGTATGGAACTCCTAGATTTACTTTTTATGGTGACATGGTTGGAGCACATTCTTATTCACATTTGCAGTAGCATCCTTTGTTACTTTATGATGATGCACATCTACATGGATGCACCTATGATATGCATTTGAATCACTTGAAGACTCATGGTTTTTCTTGCTCAACACTTGATTCATTTGATGTTGGAGGAATTTCATCCAACACTTGGGTGAATGGATTTATGATTGGAGAACATTTTTGTTGGCAGCCACATAATTTGTTATATCTTTATGATTCTCACATTCATGGATGTATGGGTGAGACTCCTTTGAGTCACTTGAAGTTTCTTTGTTTTTTCTGCTCATTATTTGATTCAGATTTTAGTGGAGATTCTTCATTCACTTCTTGGATGAAAGAATAGATGGCTAAATATTTTGATGCATATCACATCCTTTTGGAGCAGCGTTATAGGACATGGGATCCTCACCTATGTCATTGGAGAAGATTTGATTGGTCACTTGAAGCTTGTATGCACTTGGGAAATGGTGGTCTACTTGCTTGGAGGTATAAACACTTTCATGATTCTTTAATAAAGCACCTCCTTGATGCACATTTTAATTATGTTGTTATGTACTTTGATGATATATATTTTGCACTCATGATGTTTGGAAGAATGCATACAAGAAAATGGGATCCAGGAATCCTCTTATCTGATGGTATGGGTTGGAGAGCATTCTTAATTGTTGGGGTGCAATACAAGCAATGGGACCCTAGAATAATTTTTATGTCATTGGTTTCAAATTTTTTGGGAAAAAACGAAGTATGGGAGATGGATTTACCACTTAATAAAGTGATTTTTATCAGAGTAGTGCAGCAGCAAGCATGGTGGTTCCTCTCTAAAATCTTCATGGAAACTCAAAGACTCAAGGTTGGGAAATTCAATGGCAACTTCAAAAAATTATACAGAAAGCAGGTTCTTCAACACCCATGTTTGAAATTGCTTGAGGACAAGCAATATTGGGAAGGGAGGATTTGTCATGTACCAAATTTGGCATTGGGTCACAATGGCCTAATCACATTGGCCATATTCATTAGTGTTTGTCAAACTGATGCTAAAGGTCAAATAATTGCCAAGGAGGGAAATTACTAGTTTCCTAGGTTTGGGGTGGAAGCTTTGGGATTGTGAATAATGGGGATAATAAATGATGTTGGAACATTAGGATGGAATAAATATTTAATAAAGGAGATAAATAAATATATACAAGTGAAAATCAAAGTGGCATTTGATCATGAAGACACATGGAGGAAGTGGGACCCACACAAGCTAGAATGTATGTGCCACATGGCATCCTCTTCTTGCAATTTCGAATCTATGGGAAGCCTAATGTTCTTGGGATGAGTTATAAGTTCAATAATACTTGTCATGAGTCAATAAGGTCGAAATATAGAGGAAGAGTAACTCCCATGGAAGACGAAGAGGCAATTTGGAGCTAGTGAGACACTTGGGCTAGATTCTCTAGCTCTATGACAACAATGATGAAGATGCTATGAAACCTAAGACACAAATCAGACCTGAAGGATGACATATGACATATATGACATGTCAGGGCTAAAAATAGACTCCAAGAGGGCGCTCAAGGGTGTTAGGGCAGCTAATATGCTTCCACATGTGATTTGGTGGAAGTGGAAGACTAGGAATTGTTGTACAAGTGGCGTTCTTTGGAATCTCTTCCCAACTTGAGTTGGCATGAGTCTCTTGGAAGCAATTTGACCCATGGAGGAAATTATAACTTTATAAATGTCAATAACAAAGAATGAAACCATCTTTTGATCATTTGTAGAATTTGCAATTGCATTTGTGAAGAGGGAGAGCTAGTGGATGACTAGTTGCTTTCCTTAGCCAATTTCGAGGGTGAAAGATTCCCATCCAAGTTGGTAATTGGAAAGGCCATTCAGACCTTTCATTTGGATTTCTAATGGATTATTTAATTTCAGGTGTAAGCTATAGGGCAGCTCATGGTTTCTTCTATTACAGCTCACTCCTTCAACCATTTCCGGTTTTGATGGCATATTCTTGATCCTTGAGGGAGGGCGTTTTTGGTGAGATATTGTACTCTTTTGGGGAGCTTCTAATGCCCCATTTATTTTGTAATATGAATTAAATACTCTTTTATTCATCTCCAGAAAGTTTCAGGTCGAAATTCGAAGTAGAAATGTGTAAATCTCATTTTTAATGAAAGAACAGTGCCATTTCCCCACTACCTTATTGTGAACCAATGTAATGCTAATGATTTCGAATGAATGGATGATTCTATGATAAATTTTTTATTAATAGATTGCCATGGATGTATTTTACAAGTTTCATGTACTGTACTTGAGCATTTGAATTATTTTTACTCAGTTTAATTGCATTGGGAGAAGAAATAGTGTCATTTCCCCAAGGGTCGAATGGATGATTTTTGTAGTTGAATGGGAGAGGGTTGGAACATATATAATAATAAATTAATGGTGCAAATGAGACCTTAATAACATCCTTAATACATTCCATACCTCTTTTCAGAAATTTGAGTAGGTTTGGAGGCATTTGGGAAGCCATTTTCAGTACTTACCCCAGGGGGATTTGAACCCCAAATTACTAGTAAAATTGCATACTTGGTCCAGAATCTTAAGAGAGTTTGAAGAGGTATTTTGGTGGCCATATATCATCCTTTAACATCATATTAAAGTCCTAATATCATTCATACACCTTCCTTGAATATTTGAAGGCATTCAGAGTCAATTTGAGACCTAGAGACCAATACTAGTTAAAGAGAAATTACTAGTAAAGTTCCCTACATTGGCCATAATTGAAAGAGGATTTGCAGAAGTGTTTTAAAGGTCCAAAAGCATCCCTGAAACACATATTTATGTTCTAACATAATCCATATATCTTCTTAGAATATTTGGGAGCAATTGGAGCAATTTGGGGACCTAGAGCTCAAAACTAGTTAAAGGTCTAACTAGGGAAAAAAGTGAAAAATTGCCATTTTAATAAAATTCCTAACAAGGGACATTACATGGTTTACCTAAAAACAGTCTCACTATGATTATTGAGTAATGAAAATGGTTTCCGATAGTAAAAGTGTGTTCTAATTTGAAACCCTAGCCTAAGCTAGTTGGTGTAGTGACATCCCTAGAAAGAAAAGTTGCTAATAAATTTGATTAATTATTATTTTTAAGAGATGTTCTTTACTCAAAGGTTGCAGTGCATTGTGTGGCGTGGTTGTGACATAAAGTAAAGTGCGTAAATGAAACAACTTTCAAAACAACAAAAAAATGTTTTTCTTTTTCCGTTTATGCTCTTTCCAAAATGAAAACTAAGCAAACCTAAAATAGGTTTCTTTTTTATTTTCTTTTAAAATTCAAAACAAAGTAAACTACGCTACTTCGAAATGATTATAAGTCTCACTACTTTAAACTACCAAACTCATTTTTTGCCTTTTCTGATATATGTAAAAGAAAAATAACTCGAAAATGGAAGCAAGTAAGACCTAAAAGAGAAATGTGAGTAAGGAAAAGAAACTCTAAGGCTCACAACAATCAAATCGATGTCTTGAAAAAGACTTGTCCTACAAAGTTTTTCAGAGGAAAAAGCTTTGGGCTTGGAAACAAAGCGAAAAGAAAACAGGGATAAGAGGTGCTTGTAGCGGAAAGGCAAACCTCATAGGTTGCTCCAAAGCACAAAAAACCCTAAGAAAACACTAAGCTAAGCAAAAGGTAGGAAAGTGAACCAAAGATGACCTTACAATCACAAAGACTCGAAAGAAAGCAAACTAAAGGACTTCAACTTACTTGGACCGAAATTGACAAAGCAATCAAAAAGTGTCTAGACTCATAAAGCTTTTGAAAACACCCCAAGGACTCCAACTTGGGGTCAAACCCTAAATCAAAGGACAAGACACCATCAATCGTGTCAGTGTTGCCACAAACAACAAATGTTATCAAACAAAGGTTTGTATGACTGCAACAAGCATCTAGGGTACGAGCATTCAGCTATGTCCAACAAGGAACAATGCACCGTCTTCAAAAAGAGTCACTACAAGCAAGACACCTCAAAAAGTACTCAAGCAAGCAAAGATGAGTTAAGGGACTTAGGAGAGGCTAACAAGACTCAACAAAGGCTTACAAACCTCAAGGATCAGTTAAGAAGGCAAAGCAAGAGGTTGAAAATCAAACCAAACAAGTGGAAATCAAATCCCCACAGCAAACAGAGAGTTACAGGAATATGTCCTACTCTGTAGTGCATAAACCAATGCACACTGGGAGATGTGCTCTACTGTGCAGTAGTGAAAGCAGCGCTCATCCTCAAGTATGCGCTACTGTGTGTAGGGAAGACTAGCGCACAAGTAAGAGAAGGTCTGGAACAGGCTTTGAAAAGGAAAAATGAGATGGGTCAAGCAAGAGAAAGCAGGTAAAAATGACCTACAGGGCCTCTCAGAGGATCAAAAAGACCAAAAAGTACTGGAAGGAAAACTAACTAGGTCTCCTAGAGCAGAAAACAACCGGTTCCTAGCAGAGTCGCCAGTCTGTTGTTCAGGATTTCTACCTTATAGTGAGGAGCGGACACTACAACCTTAGGGGGTGACAGGTAAATACATTTATCATATTACATGGGCTTCTAAAAAAGGAAAGAGATCAAGATCTTAGAAGGCATACCTTATTAACGACATTCGATCCTAGTTTTTGATCAATCCTGCGCTTGATCTTCCGTTTGGTGAACCTGCAATACAAAAGATACCTTCCTTATCGTATCTTGACTGATATAACAATGATGAAATTGAAATGCAATTTAGACATCAAATACAATCAAGAATTTAATCCAAACAAATATACAATCCACTAGACATTTGATTGGGACATGAAGGGTATTTCAACCTTTATTGTCAAAAGAAAATAACCAGTACAATTATACTTGATCATTCAGAGTGCTTGTGCAACCGGATTCTAGGCTCCTGCTCTTCACAGTAACTTTGGAATTCCTCCAGCATAACAACCCTTAATGCATAGTTTCTCCTCCTAGTTCTCTAATTGAGTCTAACTAGTTTTCTCTCTCATGCATCCCCCTTATATTTATGGGACAAGGTAGGAAGTTTGGATTGAGAGGTAGTTTGATTGGGAGGTTGGGGAAGTTGCAAACCAACTTCAACTAATCCCAATTCATCAAACTGATATAATTTTTGATTTCATCTTAAGATGTGCGCAAGTTTTCCACAGTAGAGTAGCACACAATATGCAACTTCACTCCTTTACAACCAACGTTTGCAAGATTTATTGAGGTGTGCGCTACTATGCAAGAGGTAAAGTAGGGCATACTAGCTGGTGTGCGCTAGTTTCCTTCAATAGAGTAGGGCACACTTCCCGATGTGCGCTAGTTTCATGCCTGAGGAGTAGCGCACATGTCAAAATGTAAGGTAAATCAAGGTTTTGTCAGCTGCTGAGGGGTAAACCAAGTCCATGCATCGTCAATCTAGCTCTTCAATCCAGGTTGTCATTTTGTGTGATCGACAGCTAAATGTGATCACGGACGGAGAAGTGTAGATTTGACCTATAAAAGATGCCCCCTAATGTGTGAGGTAAGAGGGAAACGATGGCCGAAATACATTATAATTCCAAGTCAGAGGAGGAGCAAGAAACCACAGAGCCAAGTCACAAAAGTACCTGAAATAACGATCAAGGTCAGTGAGCAATTACAATCTTGACATCATATAGATGTGTATCATGATACAACATGATCTTCGATACATAACTAGGAGATGTATATATAGCATGGCCACTGAAATACAAGTATGGATCCATGTCAAAATGAGAGATCATAGCCATAACCACAAACTGGATCTATGTCTCATGAAGAGCCAAAATGAGTGAGGCTCAGTATTGCGCAACATGGGTAATAACATAATGAGGTAATGCTATCAACATCAAAAGGTCTTCATCCAAAACAACCCAAGGTACAATCCCTAACCATGTGAATAAATGAGCTGAAGTCGAACACGGAGGGTATCGTTTGATTATCGGTTCATTGATGTATACCGTTAACAAACGTGAGGGCTTCCACCGATAATGATAGTGGGGTCCAAGGTACCTAGTACTATCCAACAAGTGTGAATAAGAGGACTTGAAGTCGAACACCTGAGGAACCCGTCGAATAAAAGACATTGATGTATTCTCATTATTCAACGATGAGGGAAACTTCCACTAATGAATGCAATCCCCAAGGTACTAACCGAAACTCTAAACTTCATTCCCAGAGAAAAATGAGTTGATGTCAATGGGAAGAAATCCATTGGAAGGGAAGCCTTAAGGCATCCTCCATCATCCAACACGAGGAACACTCAAATGGTATGAGCTAATGTGGAGTAGTACAAGTAACAAGACTGACACTCAGATGGCCAACACATGAGGTCAAGATAAACGACAGAATGGACGACACAGGCTATATCCTTGAATAGTGAGCACGATATAAAGTGACTTAGGAAGTTTTCAACATGATGGGGAAGTGATATAAGCCTGCAATGTAGGAGACATTAGCAGACCCTCCATATGGTTGGAAGAATAACCAACCGAGGGAGTAAACAAATCGGAGATCAGGTTCACCCTAAGGTCAAAAACTAAAACCCAACTAAAATGATGGACTCAAATAGGTGCTATGTTCAAGGATAGGACTAACTTAACTGCTTTTGAAATTGAAAGATGTGATATACCCTTACTATCCCTTATTCTTTTTAGATAAAAGAATACCTTTCTTGTTGTGTTAATGAGTCCAAGAAAGAATGAAACTCAATAGATCCAACCATGTAAAGAGTTTAACGAGCCCATGGGAGGAATATTCAAGACCTTCTTCATTGTTTACAGAGATCGAAGAAGAGATAGAAGAATACTCTATAATACTGATCTCTGGATTTTAAAATCGAGCCGAAATCTGTTCTTGCTCATTGGTGTTTTGAATTTTAAGGAGACTGAAAATTTTTAAACAATAAATCCATACACCTACTCATGGATTTTACATTGATCCCGAGGAGGTGAGTGCTCGCTGGTGTTTTCATGTTTCGAGAGCCTGAAAACCCTTAAGAAGGCTCCAAAAGGTCCTTTTTCGTAAAGTTAGTCTCCTCCCCCGAAAAAGTGTAAAACAATGGAAGAAGAACTCTTCTAGCCACAGATGACTAGAGTATTCATTTTTCGTAAGTAATCCACAAAAGTCCGGAAAAGGGTTAAACTTATGCTTAAGAAGATGGGCATTCAATTCCTTTAATGAGCTTGGCGAGGACAAGTCTGCTCGGCAATCTTGTCATATTTAAAGAGTTTAACAAGAGCTTAGAGAGAACTCCATAAAAATATTTTTCATAAAATTTTAACGAGCCCGAAAAAGTAAACTCTTGACCTCCTTATTGTTTTTAACGAGCTCAAAGGAGAGATGGAATAATGCTCATAGCTTTTGTATTGTTTCTAATGAGCTCGAAGAAAAGGTGAAAGAATGCTCATAACTTCCTTATTGTTTTTAACGAGCTCGAAGAAAAGGTGGAAGAATGCTCGTAACTTCCTTACTGTTTTTAACGAGCTCGAAGAAAAGGTGGAAGAATGCTTGTTACTTCCTTATTGTTTTTAAAGAGCTCGAAGAAAAGGTGGAAGAATGGTCGTAACTCCCTTATTGTTTTTAACGAGCTTGAAGAAAATGTGGAAGAATGCTCGACGGTTATCAATGTCCAAATGAATGGAAGACTGCATTATAGACTCTAGGTAAACTTCATTAGAGGGAAGTATATTATCCCAGATGGAATGCATATCTAAACATTCAAATGGAGTCATCACCTGGTCAATTGCCGGGACCCAGTCCCAAGAAGGTAAGCATGAATTCAGAGGCTTATTCTCAGTAGAAATTGGACTCAAGGAACAATATGCCACATAATTTTATTGTGACATAGTAGTGCCTACTGACGCGGGACATACCTGGTCTATAGTTGGGTAATAAGAGGGATTGACAAATGTAAGCTGATCGATGGTGACAATGCTTTCGTTGTGAGGAAAATGAATCACACGAAAGAGTGTAGACACCATAGCCTGCATAGCATATACGTAATCATGCCCAAGGATCATATGAAAATCCATCGAGTCCTTTAAAACCATAAAATCAACTAAGACTGTTTTTCCACCCAAAGTAAGAGGTACTTGAGGGAGGAATCCCAATGGTTCACTAGGTCTTTTATCGAAATTAAACGACCAATTAATAGCTGGAGCAAGGTTAGGAAAACCTAAATCTCTCCAAGCATAAGGGGATAATATACTAACAAAGGCTCCTTCATCTACAATACATCGATGAACCGCATGGTTTCCGATATCAACCTTTACCTGGAAAGGTGTAGCAGAAGGAAGGCGAGGCCCCAGTTAGACTATTCCAATCGAAGGAAATGATCCCAGAGCTTGGTAGGGGTTCAATCGGCACAGATGAAGTGTGCCCCATTTTAGAAACATCTCAACTGGTAATGCATAAGACTTCAGGGACAGGTGGATCAGTCTCTGAAGGAATAATGGGATTGGTCAAAGATTGCATCGATTCGATCACTTCACTCTCCAAAGGAAGAGTGGGGTTAACCAAATATTGCATTGGTTCAACCACTTCATCAACCAAAGGTTGATCAGGCTGTTGGGAATCTATAGACAGTTCAGGAGCAGAGGATCCTTCAGACATGGACCACACTCTCCGCACCTCTGGAATAGCAGGGCACCGGTGAGTAAGGTGATCTCCCTTACAAAGTTTACAAGGGAACTTTGGCTTGCATCCTATAAGCTTAGACTCCGTAACAAAAAAAATACTCTCAGCATGACTAGCATTGGCTGACAGCTTGCCCTCAGTATGACTTGCATTGGCTGGTTGCTCAGAAGCAGAAGACTTTTGAACTATGGACCACACTTTTGCACCTCTGGAATAGCAGGGCACCGATGAGTAAGGTGGTCTCCCTCGCAAAACTTACAAGGGAACTTAAACTTCTGTTTATTAGTTTTGTCGACAATGTCAACTTTCTCAGCATGACTTGCAGTGGTTGATTCAGTGTCTCCAGTATGACTCACAAGAACTGGTGACTTGTCATTAATATGACCAGCAGTGATCAATGATGTGTCCTCAACATGAGCAACAGCGGTTGAAGACATGCTTTCAGTATGAATTGCAATGACTGAAATTTTGTTCCCAGCATGAACTCTAGAGACTGGGTAGGTGCCCCCAGGATGACCTTGAGAGGCTGGGTGGTGAGGTTCAGTATGATTTCCATTGACTGAACAAGTTCTCCCAACATGACCACCATAGGTTGGGTAGGTGCCCCCAGCATGACATCCAGAGGCTGGGTGACTGCCCCCTTGCTTTTGCATCTTCTTCCTATTCTTCCTCCGTCTATTCCTTTTAGACTGTTGGTTACTAGTATTACTACTTTCACCACATGAGGTAGAAGGAGGAGGAGAAGATGCTACTGGCGAAGCGGGCTTAGGGTTCTGATGCTCTTGATGTGAAGTGCTTACTTGAGAAGCATCAGGAGCATGCAAGGTGTTCGGAGTGGAAAACAACCAAACTAGTAGCCCTATACTGAATCCTGGAAGATTCAAAGTAGCCATTAAGGGAGTACCAATGTTCCCAATGAATGGAAAAGCACAAGGATCTCCTTGAATAGGGGTCCCTTGATTGGTGCTCACCGGGATGCTATCCATAGTTCTGACTCAATGGGCTAGAAATATCTAAGGCCAACTAAGCGTGAGAGGCACAAAGAGCACACCACTACAAAATCCTAAGTATCCAAAACCAGGCAAACAAGGATGGTGAATACTCTCAATAGAAAGTTTGGGATGATCAGGGCCCAAAACAAGCTAGTAGAGTATCAAAGAACAGTTATACGGTGTCCAGTTCTGGTCCTCTGGGTGCAAGCATTTGAATCACCAAACCACCCTCCCAGGATTACTGAAAAGGGTTACCTTCCGTATCTGTCCTAGGTACAATGCAAATAGACTTTTACTGCCACCGGTGTACGAATCCCTAAAGTCAAGATACTAAGGCTACCATTAACACGAAAGAAGCTCTGGGGGATAGTCATAGGTCCGACTAAACGCATGGGTAGGGTAGTTAAGCCCGAAATCCAAAAGGATTCTCGTACGTGAACCAGGCTTGGTGTATGCTCCGAATGAAAAGTGAAGGGGTATCCTCACCTTTTCACCTTCGCAAGACCTCGTGCTTAACTCCGGTTTCAGTGGAGCTTCCATAAAAACTTTGATGTCAATGGGTTTACCTAAAAACAGTCTCACGACGATTATTGAGTAATGAAAATGGTTTCGTATAGTTAAAGTGTGTTCTAATCCGAAACCCTAGCCTAAGCTAGTTGGTGTACTGACATCCCTAGAAAGAAAAGTTGCTAATAAATTTTATTAATTATTCTTTTTAAGAATTGTTCTTTACTCAAAGGTTGTAGTGCATTGTGTGGCGTGGTTGTGAAAGAAAGTAAAGTGCGTAAATGAAACAACTTTCAAAAGAACACAAGACTATTATTCTTTTTCCGTTTATGCTCTTTCCAAAACGAAAACTAAGCAAACCTAAAATAGGTTTCTTTTTTATTTTCTTTTCAAATTCAAAACAAAGTAAACTACGCTAGTTTGAAATGATTATAAGTCTCACTACTTTAAACTACCAAACTCAATTTTTGCCTTTTCTGATATATGTAAAAGAAAAAGAACTCGAAAATGGAAGCAAGTAAGACCTAAAAGAGAAATGTGAGTAAGGAAAAGCAACTCTAAGGATCAGAACAATCAAATTGATGACTTGGCAAAGACTTGTCCTACAAATTGTTTCAAAGGAAAAAGCATTGGGCTTGGAAACAAAGCGAAAAGAAAATAGGGATAAGAGATGCTTGTAACGGAAAGGCAAACCTCATAGGTTGCTCCAAAGCACAAAAAACCCTGAGAAAACACTAAGCCAAGCAAAAGGTAGGCAAGTGAACCAAAGATGACCTTACAATCACAAAGACTTGAAAGAAATCAAACTAAAGGACTTCAACTTACTTGGACCAAAACTGACAAAGCAATCAAAAAGTGCCTAGATTCAAAAAGCTTTTGAAAACACCCTAAGGACTCCAAGTTGGTGTCAAACCCTAAATCAAAGGACAAGACACCGTCAATCGTGCTAGTGTTGCCACAAACAACAAATGTTATCAAACAAAGGTTTGTATGATTGCAACAAGCATCTAGGGTATGAGCATGCAGCTATGTCCAACAAGGAACAATGCACGGTCTTCAAAAAGAGTCACAAACAAGCAAGACACCTCAAAAAGTACTCAAGCAAGCAAATATGAGTTAAGGGACTTAGGAGAGGCTAACAAGACTCGAAAAAGGCTTACAAACCTCAAGGATCAGTTAAGAAGGAAAAGCAAGAGGCTGAAAATCAAACCAAAGAAGTGGAAATGAAATCCCCACAACAAATAGAGAGTTACAGGAATATGCCCTATTGTGCAGTGCATAAACCAACGCACACTGGGAGATGTGCTCTACTGTGCAGTAGTGAAAGCATCGCTCATCATCAGGTATGTGCTACTGTGTGTAGGGAAGACTAGCGCACATGTTAGAGAAGGTCTGAAACAGGATTTGAAAAGCAAAACTGAGATGAGTCAAGCAAGAGAAAGCAGGTAACAATGACCTACAGGGCCTCTCAGATGATAAAAAAGACCAAAAAGTACTGGAAGGAAAACTAACTAGGTCTCCTAGTGCAGAAAACAACCGGTCCCCAGTCTCTTGTTCAGGATTTCTACCTTATAGCGAGGAGTGGACACTACCAACTTAGGGGGTGACAGGTAAATACATTTATCATATTACATGGGATTTTACAAACGGGAAAAGATCAAGATCTTAGAAGGCATACCTTATTAACAACGTTCGATCCTAACTTTTGCTCGATCCTACGCTTGATCTTCCATTTGGTGAACCTGCAATACAAAAGATACCTTCCTTATCGTATCTTGACTGAAATAACAATGATGAAATTGAAATGCAATTTAGACATCAAATACAATCAAACATTTAATCCAAACAAATATACAATCTGTTTGTGTCAGAAATGGTTACTAAGGCTAGGGTAACAAGCCAACACAATCTCAAGAGTAAAACTCAATTCAAACTAGGGTTTAGGGTTTTGTTTTATATGTTTTTGGTCATAAACTTCAAGAGCATAAAGGGAATACATTCAGCAGATAAGCAAAAACTAAATCATACACATATATCGATGAAGATGCATATATATCACAGGAATCCAACAAAAGACTGTAATGAAGTTCACACATAAAGGACAAGCACCGCTAGAAATTACATATCAACCAGCAATGAATTTGTCATTCATGAAACTAAATAAGTTCAAAATGAAGCCAACACAGATCAAATGTAGGGTAAAGAGTCATATATTCATAGTTTCATCAATAAATGCATATAAGAGTTTATAGTACCTATTACTGAACAAGTCTGAAAGTACAAGCAGCTAGCAGACCTCCTGATGCTCTCCAAAATCAGAACCCTTACAATGTTTTTCTTCTCCTTCTAAATAGTTTTTCTTCCAAGAAACAGTTAGGTCTTTCCTCCTAACTATCCATCGAATATCACTAGGTTAGATAAAGTAAAGTTTACATTTTTACAAAATTTACAAGTCTGCTAAAAATAGCAAATTCTTTAACAAAATGTTTATTTAAAATAACCCCTAACTAATAACTGCCTCATATCTCCTTCGCTGCCTCCACAAGAAGAGATATACCATCTGGACTTGAGGATTTTCTCTTTATTCTTTTATGCTTCTTCTCCAGCTCAGCTATCTTCTTTTGAAGGTGTTCATTTTCCTGTTGTAGAGTTTCAACTGTTTTTTCCAGCTCTGAACAGTGCCTGTCAGAGGCCCTTTTTCTTCTTAGTACTTCCTTTGCATCAACCACTAATTCCTGAAAATTTTCATGAACATCTTGAAGATCCTCTCTTAATCTTCTATTTGCCATCATCAAGCCATCATTAACTTCCTGCATGTAATTCATTTGGTGCTTATATTGTTTGACAGTCTTCTGTAAATCTTCCCTGTCAGAATTAACCATTTTCTCCATTGCAGAATCTTGCTCTTTATTAGGCTTCCAAGGGATATCAAATTTCTTAAAAATTTCTGCTTCTTCTGTCAACATTTTCTCAGAAGTGTTTTCAATGATGAGCTTTGGGTTTTCATCTTCTGCCACTTTCACTGAATTAATCTCCTCTTTTTTACATGGCTGCATTTTATTTATCTTTGGTTGGTCATCCTCCATGGCTTCTTCATCTATGATGGTCACTTTATCTGAGTTCAATTTAGGGTTTAATAACTTTTTCATGTTTAACCTCAACTTATTTTTCGACCTAGTTTTAGGTCTCCAGAATGTAGCTGCCTCTCCCATCATCTTCAGTTTTCTGCCTTGGTACCGAACAGAAGCTAATTCCACCACTTCTAGCTTATTTATTTTCTTGTTAGGTTTCATGGTTGTGCCATCTAAAATTTGAGCTTCTTCAAATTCAGTTTTGACCTTAATCTCAGAAACAGGCTGTTCTTCTTCTAACATGTATCCTTCATCATCCGAAAGGATTGTAATGGGGCTTCTTGGCCGAATAGGAATTTCTTCTTTAGCTACAGGAACTATTTTAATATCAACTTTCTTTTCATCCTGAGGATCTGCTACAGGTGATGATTTCTTTTCAAGCAATTCCTTTTTGTCTTCAAATAGTGTGAACTTGTTTTTAGTGTGATCTGGAATTTCTTGGGGCTGACTGTCATCCTGTCCTTTTTCTGCTGCCTGTTTTGTCACCTTCTTAGCTTTAATATCATGTTTGCTTGTAGGTTTGACTGAGTAGCCTAACTTTTGCATCATTACCTTCCCCTTGTCAGTCTGTCTTTTTGGTTGTTGATCTTCTCTTTTAGGATGAACACCTGACCAGAACAAAAAGAAGTCCCAAGTCCTTCCCTCATGCTACAACACTGTAGTGATGATTAGTTTAATGAGACCATGGTGAAAAAGTGACTGAGAAGTGTGATCATCATGCTGTTTTATCTTGCTTGACATTTTCTGCAGGCTTTTAAAGAAAAAGAAGGGCAGATTCATCTTAGAGATTCCTGCCATATGTTGAAGGAACCTGAGATGATATTTAAATACCAATGAATATCTTCCTTCACAGGTCACATAACTTTGAAGTATTCTTATGGGCTCAATCCACTCCTTTCTGAAATTTTGAATGAAGATACCCTTATTCCAGTTAGGAGTCACATTGGGCAACAAATACCTTTGGGGTTCAAACTCAAAAGGTGATTTTTTGAACCAGTGCTCACCCTCATTGCTAATCTCAGTAGCTTCTGCTATTAATTCCACGGATAACTTGAATTTCAGAGCATCCATCATAATCATATCATTTTTAAGTGCTTTAGCAAACTTGCAGGTGACCTGTGTATCGAAGCCATCAATCTTTTTGAAAAACTTTAACCAACCTGCCTGCTGAAAAAGTTCTGCACAGTCAGGAAGCTTCTGAATCCAGGTTAAGTCTGTGGGTTCAGCCCTGTTGACCTTACCACTTTTGCCACTTTTCCCCATATTCTTCTTTTCAGTAAACAGGCACAATCTGTCTTAGGTTTCAAGAAGTGTTTTGTAAACTGATTTCTTATGCTTTGGGCTCCTTTGAAATTTTCTACAAACCCTTGAACAAACCTTCAAGTTCAATGTTCTCTTCTCTCAACCATGCAACTAAGTGGATATGTTCTCCGAGCAAGTGACTTCATGAAATTCTGATAACTTTCAACAATGTCTAAACCATTTTCATAAACCAACAACACACCTACTGTGTAAGAATGAGCATAACAGATAAATCTGCGAGTCCTCTCAATGTTCTTTCCAGAATTTTGAATATATAGGAGAGCAAATAATAAAAATTTTCATTCAAACTATCATTTGCATTTCCTAGACTGAAAACTTTAAATTTGAGACTATTCCGCTGCTATGTTCATGCATATTGTTCATACTAGCTTCAGATAGTTATTTCTGTGGTGAAATGCTCATTTTATGATCTATTTTATCATTTCCAGCCACCAATTTTTCCAGATAATTGTGCAGCGAAAAAGACCCAAATCTGTCGTGGCTTACAACTTCGTTTTGGGGTATCAATGGTCTCCTCTTATGAGAATAGGGTTCCTCCTATCGTTTCTTTAACTGCTGGTGAATGAATTCGGAAGCCCTAATTCTCGCTGGCGATAAAACACACCTGTCTTCTCTCCACAGCAACACAATCCACCGTTTTAGCAGTGAGCTCTCCTTCACGAACATTCCTCTTCTATAATGATGCGTGTAACAAGAGAAATTTGACAGCTAGACCGGGATTTGCTGGTTTTTGTGCAACTGATTCCGCATACCATGCAATGATGAACTTGTTCTGCTTCGTGACTAATCACCATCTAAAATCATGCTTAAACTGCAGCCACCACGTGTTAAACTACTCACACAAGGCGATTAGACACTCCCATACTGCATCATGATTAAAATTAGTTCAAAAATTGAAAGAAACCACAGGCCGCGATATTCCTGTAGCGCGTCCTTTGTTAAAATTTTGCCTAGCGCTACAAGAATAGCTACCATGGCAAAATTTAGCAGTTTTTAAACTTTTTGCTAATTTGTCGGAGGTTCTAACAGTTATTTGGTTTAAGAAATGAGTTTAACCGTTCTCTAAACACATTAATGATTCTACTTTTGAAAATATGACTCTCATTAACCCCCTTTACAATATAAAAAATCACCAAAATCAAATCAAATCTGGAAAGCATGAGCTAAAAACTTATTCAATCACCCATAAAGTTTCTAAGATGACTAAAACTGAAACTTAAAATAAAAAATTTAACTGAGGTAGATTCAAAAACAAACCAAAACTGGAGAAAATAAATAAAAAATGGAGAAAAATTTACTGACTTAACACAATCCATTAGACATTTGATTCGGACAAAAAGGGTATTTCAACCTTTATTGTCAAAAGCAAATAACCAGTACAATTATACTTGATCATTCAGACTGCTTGTGCAACCGGATTCTGGACTCCTTCTCTTCACACTAACATTGAAATTCCTCCAACATAACAACCCTTAATGCATAGTTTCTCCTCCTAGTTCTCTAATTTAGTCTAACTAGTTTTCTCTCTCATGCATCCCCCTTGTATTTATGGGACAAGGTAGGAAGTTTGGATCGAGAGGTAGTTTGATTGGGAGGTTGGGGAAGTTGCAAACCAACTTCAACTAATCCCAATTCATCAAACTAATATAATTTTTGATTTCATCTTAAGATGTGCGCGATTTTTCCACAATAGAGTAGCGCACAATATGCAACTTCACTGCTTTACAACCAATGTTTGCAAGATTTCTTGAGGTGTGCGCTACTATGCAAGAGGTAAAGTAGGGCATACTTGCTGGTGTGCGCTAGTTTCCTTCAATAGAGTAGGGCACACTTCCCGATGTGCACTAGTTTCATGCCTGAGGAGTAGCGCACATGTCAAAATGTAAGGTAAATCAAGGTTTTATCAGCTGTTGAGGGGTAAACCAAGTCCATGCATCACCTAGGTCAATCTAGCTCTTCAATCCAAGTTGTCATTTTGTGTGATCGACAGCTAAATGTGATCACGGACGGAGAAGTGCATATTTGACCTATAACAGATGCCCCCTAATGTGTGAGGTAAGAGGGAAACGATGACCGAAATACATTATAATTCCAAGTCAGAGGAGGAGCAAGAAACCACAGAGCCAAGTCACAAAAGTACCTGAAATAACGATCAAGGTCAGCAAGCAATTACAATCTTGACATCATATAGATGTGTAGTATGATACAACATGATCTTCGATAAATAACTAGGAGATGTATATATAGCATGGCCACTGAAATACAAGTGTGGATCCATGTCAAAATGAGAGATCATAGCCATAACCACAAACTGGATCTATGTCTCATGAAGAGCCAAAATGAGTGAGGCTCAATGTTGCGCAACTTGGGTGATAACATAATTAGGTAATGCTATCAACATCCCAAGGTCTTCATCCAAAACAACCCAAGGTACAAACCCTAACCATGTGAATAAATGAGCTGAAGTCGAACACGGGGGGTATCGTTTGATTACCGGTCATTGATGTATACCGTTAACAAATGTGAGGGATTCCACCGATAATGATAATAGGGCCCAAGGTACTTAGTACGATCCAACAAGTGTGAATAATGGGACTTGAAGTCGAACACCTGAGTAACCCATCGACTAAAAGACATTGATGTATTCTCATTATTCAACGATGAGGGAAATTGCCACTAATGACTGCAATCCCCAGGGTACTAACCGAAACTCTAAACTTCATTCCCAGAGCAAAATGAGTTGATGTCGATGGGAAGAAATCCATTTGAAGGGAGGCCTTAAGGCATCCTCCATCATCCAACATGAGGGACACTCAAATGGTATGATCTAATGTGGAGTAGTACAAGTAACAAGACTGACACTCGGATGGCCGACATATGAGGTCAAGATAAACGGCAGAATGGCCGACACAGGCTATATCCTTGAACAGTGAGCACGACATAAAGTGACTTAGGAAGTTTTCAACATGATGGGGAAGTGATATAAGCCTGCAATGTAGGAGACATTAGCAGACCCTCCATATGGTTGGAAGAATAACCAACCGGGGGAGTAAACAACTCGGAGATCAGGTTCACCCTATGGTCAAAAACTAAAACCCAACTGAAGTGATGGACTCAAATAGGTGCTGTGTTCAAGGATAGGACTGACTTAACTACCTTTGAAACTGAAAGATGTGATATACCCTTCTTATCCCTTATTCTTTTTAGATGAAAGAATACCTTTCTTGTTGTTTTAATGAGTCCAAAAAAGAATGAAAACTCAATAGATCCAACCATGTAAAGAGTTTAACGAGCCCATGGGAGGAAGACTCAAGACCTTCTTCATTGTTTACAGAGTTCGAAGAAGAGATAGAAGAATACTGATCTCTGGATTTTAATATCGAGCCGAGATCTGTTCTTGCTCATCAGTGTTTTCAATTTTAAGGAGTCTGAAAAAATTAAACAATAACTCCATACACCTATTTGTGGATTTTACATCGAGCCCGAGTAGGTGAGTGCTCCCTGGTGTTTTCATGTTTCGACAGCCTGAAAACCCTAAAGAAGGCTCCAAGAGCTCCTTTTTAGTAAAGTTAGTCTCCTCCCCTGAAAAAGTGTAAAACAATGGAAGAAGAAGAGAACTCCATAAAAATATTTTTCGTAAAATTTTAATGAGCCTGAAAAAGTAAACTCGTGACCTTCTTATTGTTTTTAATGAGCTCAAAGGAGAGATGGAAGAATGCTCATAGCTTCTTTATTGTTTTTAACGAGCTTGAAGAAAAGGTGAAAGAATGCTCGTAACTTCCTTACTATTTTTAACGAGTTCGAAGAAAAGGTGAAAGAATGCTCGTAACTTCGTTACTGTTTTTAATGAGCTCGAAGAAAAGGTGGAAGAATGCTCGTTACTTCCTTACTGTTTTTAACGAGATCGAAGAAAAGGTGGAAGGATGCTCGTAACTTCCTTACTGTTTTTAATGAGCTCGAAGAAAAGGTGGAAGAATGCTCGACGGTGGATCAATGTCAAAATGAATGGCAGACTGCATTATAGACTCTAGGAAAACTTCATCAGAGGGAAGTATATTATCCCAGATGGAATGCATATCGAAACATTCAAATGGAATCATCACCTGGTCAATTGCCGGGACCCAGTCTCGAGAAGGTAAGCATAAATTCAGAGGCTTATTGTCAGTAGCAATTGGACTCAAGGAACAATATGCCACATAATTTTATTGTGACATAGTAGTGCCTATTGACGGGGGACATACCTGGTCTATATTTGGGTAATAAGAGGGATAAAAAATGTAAGCTGATCGATGGTGACAATGTTTTCGTTGTGAGGAAAATGCATCACACGAAAGAGCGTAGACACCACAGCCTGCATAGCATATACATAATCACGCCTGAGGATCATATCAAAATCCATCGAGTCCTTTAAAACCATAAAATCAACTAAGATTGTTTTTCCACCCAAAGTAAGAGGTACTTGAGGGAGGAATCCCAACGGTTCACTAGGTCTTTTATCGAAAGTCAATGACCAATTAACAACTGGAACAAGGTTAGGAAAACCTAAATCTCTCCAAGCATAAGGGGATAAGATACTAACAGAGGTTCCTTCATCTACAATACATCGATGAACCGCATGGTTGCTGATATCAAGCTTTATCTGGAAAGGTGTAGCAGAAGGAAGGCAAGGCCCAGTTAGACTACTCCAATCAAAGGAAATGATCCCAGAGCTTGGTAGGGGTTCAATCGGCATAGATGAAGTGCCCCCCATTTCAGAAACATCCGAACTGGTAATGCATAAGACTTAAGGGACAGGTACATCAGTCTCTGAAGGACTGATGGGATCGGTCGAAGATTACATCGATTCGATCACTTCACTCTTTGAAAGAAGAGTGGGGTTGACCAAAGATTGCATTGGTTCAACCACTTCATCAACCAAATGTTGATCAGGCTGTTGGGAATCTATAGATAGTTCAGGATTAGAGTATCCTTCAGACATGGACCACACTCTCTGCACCTTTGGAATAGCAGGGCACCGATGAGTAAGGTGATCTCCCTTACAAAGTTTACAAGGGAACTTTGGCTTGCATCCTATAAGTTTAGAATCTGTAACAACAACAGTACTCTCAGCATGACTCACATTGGCTGATAGCTTGCCCCCAACATGACTTGCATTGGTTGGTTGCTCAGAAGCAGAAGACTTTTGAACTATGGAGCACACTCTTTGCAGATATGGAATAGCAGTGCACCGATGAGTAAGGTGGTCTCCCTCGCAAAAACTTACAAGGGAACTTAAACTTATGTTTATTAGGTTTGTCGAAAATGTCAACTTTCTCAGCATGACTTGCAGTAGCTGATTCAGTGTCTCCAGTATGAATCAGAGGAACTGGTGACTTGTCATTAATATGACCAGCAATGATCAATGACGTTTCCTCAACATGAGCAACAGTGGATGAAGACATGCTTTCAATATGAATCGTAGTGACTAAAATTTTGCTCCCAGCATGAACTCCAGAGGCTGGGTAGGTGCCCCCAGCATGACCTTCAGAGGTTGGGTGGTGAGGTTCAGTATGATTTCCAGTGACTAAATGAGTTCTCCCAACATGACCACCAGAGATTGGGTAGGTTCCCCCAGCATGACCTCCATAGGCTGGGTGATTGCCCCCTTACTTTTGCATCTTCTTCCTATTCTTCCTCCGTCTATTCCTTTTAGACTGCTGGTTACTAGTATTACTACTTTCACCACATGAGGTAGAAGGAGGAGGAGAAGACGCTACTGGCGATACGGGCTTAGGGTTATGATGCTCTTGATGTGAAGTGCTTACTTGAGAAGCATCAAAAGCATGCAAGGTGTTCGGAGTGGAAAACAACCAAACCGGTATCCTTATAGTGAATCCTGGAAGATTCAAAGTAGCCATTAAGGGAGTACCAATGTTCCCAATGAATGGAAAAGCACAAGGATCTCCTTGAACAGGGGTCCCTTGATTGGTGCTCACTAGGATGCTATCCATAGTTCCAACTCAATGGGCTAGAAATATCTAAGGCCAACTAAGGGCGAGAGGCACAAAGAGCACACCACTACAAAATCCTAAGTATCCAAAACTAGGCAAACAAGGATGGTGAATACTCTCAATAGAAAGTCTGGGATGATGAGGGCCCAAAACAAGCTAGTAGAGCATCGAAGAATAGTTATACGACATCCAGTTCAGGTCCTCTAGGTGCAAGCATTTGAATCGACAAATCGCCCTCCCGGGATTACTGAAAAGGGTTACCTTCCATATCTGTCCTAGGTACAATGAAAATAGCCTTTTATTGCCACCGGTGTAAGAATCCCTAAAGTCAAGATACTAAGGCTACCATTAACACAAAAGAAGCTCTAGGGGATAGTCGTAGGTACGACTAGAATGCATGGGCAGGGTAGCTAAGCCACATATCCAAAAGGATCCCTGTGTGAGAACCAACCTTGGTGTATGCTCCGAATGAAAAGTGAAGGGGCATACTCACTATTTTACCTTCGCAAGACCTCGTGCTTAACTCCGGTTTCAGTGGAGATTCCATAACAACTTTGATGTCAATGGGTTTACCTAAAAACAATCTCACTACGATTATTGAGCAATGAAAATGGTTTTGGATAGTTAAAGTGTGTTCTAATCTGAAACCCTAGCCTAAGCTAGTTGGTGTAGTGACATCCCTGGAAAGAAAAGTTGCTAATAAATTTTATTAATTATTCTTTTTAAGAGTTGTTCTTTACTCAAAGGTTGCAGTGCATTGTGTGGCATGGTTGTGACAAAAAGTAAAGTGCGTAAATGAAACAACTTTCAAAACAACAAAAGACTCTTTTTATTTTTCCGTTTATGCTCTTTCCAAAATGAAAACTAAGCAAACCTAAAACAGGTTTCTTTTTTATTTTCTTTTCAAATTCAAAACAAAGTAAACTACACTACTTCGAAATGATTATAAGTCTCACTACTTTAAACTACCAAACTCATTTTTTTCCTTTTCTGATATATGTAAAAGAAAAAGAACTCAAAAATGGAAGCAAGTAAGAACTAAAAGAGAAATGTGAGTAAGGAAAAGAAAATCTAAGGCTCACAACAATCAAATCGATGACTTGACAAAGACTTGTCCTACAAATTTTTTCAAAGGAAAAAGCTTTGGGCTTGGAAACAAAGTGAAAAGAAAACAGGGATAAGAGATGCTTGTAACGGAAAGGAAAACCTCATAGGTTGCTCCAAAGCACAAAAAACCCTAAGAAAACACTAAGCCGAGCAAAAGGTAGGAAAGTGAACCAAAGATGACCTTACAATCACAAAGACTCAAAAGAAAGCAAACTAAAGGACTTCAACTTACTTGGACTGAAACCGACAAAGCAATCAAAAAGTGTCTAGACTCGAAAAGCTTTTGAAAACACCCTAAGGACTCCAACTTGGGGTCAAACCCTAAATCAAAGGACAAGACACCGTCAATCGTGCTAGTGTTGCCACAAACAAAAAATGTTATCAAACAAAGGTTTGTATGACTGCAACAAGCATCTAGGGTATGAGCATGCAGCTATGTCCAATAAGGAACAGTGCACGGTCTTCAAAAAGAGTCACAAACAAGCAAGACACCTCAAAAAGTACTCAAGCAAGCAAATATGAGTTAATGGACTTAGGAGAGGCTAACAAGACTCAACAAAGGCTTACAAACCTCAAGGATCAGTTAAGAAGGAAAAGCAAGAGGCTGGAAATCAAACAAGTGGAAATCAAATCCCCACAGCAAATAGAGAGTTACAGGAATATGCCCTACTATGCAGTGCATAAACCAGCGCACAGTGGGAGATGTGCTCTACTGTGCTAGTGAAAGCATCGCTCATCATCAAGTATGCGCTACTGTGTGTAGGGAAGACTAGCGCACAAGTAAGAGAAGGTCTGAAACAGGCTTTGAAAAGGAAAAATGAGACAAGTCAAGCAAGAGAAAGTAGGTAACAATGACCTATAGGGCCTCTCAGAGGATCAAAATGACCAAAAAGTACTGGAAGGAAAACTAACTAGGTCTCCTAGAGCAGAAAACAACCGGTGCCTAGTGGAGTCGCCAGTCTATTGTTCAGGATTTCTACCTTATAGCGAGGAGCGGAAACTACAACCTTAGGGGGTGACAAGTAAATACATTTATCATATTACATGGGATTCTATAAAAGGAAAGAGATCAAGATCTTAGAAGGCATACCTTATTAACGACGTTCGATCCTAGCTTTTGCTCGATCCTGCGCTTGATCTTCCGTTTGGTGAACCTGCAATACAAAAGATACCTTCCTTAGCGTATCTTGACTGATATAACAATGATGAAATTGAAATGCAATTTAGACATCAAATACAATCAAGCATTTAATCCAAACAAATATGCAATCCATTAGACATTTGATTGGGACAGGAAGGGTATTTCAACCTTTATTGTCAAAAGAAAATAACCAGTACAATTATACCTGATCATTTAGAGTGCTTGTGCAACTGGATTTTGGGCTCTTGCTCTTCACACTAACTTTGGAATTCCTCCAGCATAACAACTCTTGATGCATAGTTTCCCCTCCTAGTTCTCTAATTGAGTCTAACTAGTTTTCTCTCTCATGCATCCCCCTTGTATTTATGGGACAAGGTAGGTAGTTTGGATTGAGAGGTAGTTTGATTGGGAGGTTGGGGAAGTTCCAAACCAACTTCAACTAATCCCAATTCGTCAAACTAATATATTTTTTGATTTCATCTTAAGGTGTGCACGAGTTTTCCACAGTAGAGTAACGCGTAATATGCAACTTCACTGCTTTCAACCAGCGTTTGCAAGATTTCTTGAGGTGTGCGCTACTATGAAAGAGGTAAAGTAGGGCATACTAGCTGGTGTGCACTAGTTTCCTTCAATAGAGTAGGGCACACTTCCCGATGTGCGCTAGTTTCATGCCTGAGGAGTAGCACACATGTCAAAATGTAAGGTAAATCAAATTTTTTTCAGCTACTGAGGGGTAAACCAAGTCCATGCATCACCTAGGTCAATCTAGCTCTTGAATCCAACTTGTCCTTTTGTGTGATCGACAGCTAAATGTGATCACAGACGGAGAAGTGTAGATTTGACCTATAACAGTAGTGCTTAATGTTGATAGTAGCTGTGTTACCTGGTGAAAATACTCTATCGCATGTTGTGTTACCTTTGCACGGTTGTCTTTTTCTACCGTTGTTATCTTCTCCATGATCTTGTTAATTTTCTCATCAGGAAGACCACCACTTGTGCTTCGTTCATCACGATCCATCCTATGCTTCTTTCTTGTCTCTTCCTGATGTGCTTCTAGTTCTAAATCCATGGGAGTTTCTGATTAGGCCCCATCGTGACTTAGTGTGTGCGACTCTTCTTATGCAGGGTCGCCTTGTCCTGCATCCTCTTGTCCACTGTCTGAGTCCTTAACTTCCTCTGGTGGCTTTGGTCCGGTTGCTGACTACCCATTCTCCGGATCTAATAGGTCCTCCTCCGTTGCTGGAATTTTCCATTTTGCTGGCCATCCTTCAATAATGACATCCAGTTCCTCTTTATTGAGTTTGTATTGTGTTGGCAGCCACTACCTCTGCTTATCTGTCATGCCTAAATATATATTGTTTGAGATTCGACAGATAATACTGCAATCTATTGATACTTCTTCGCTTCCTGTTCGGTTATCCGTGGTATCGCTTGCGCATCTATTTGCATCGTATCTAGGAAAATATAGACTTGAATAATGTTAAAATTTTAGCATTCCTTGTCATTTGTCGCCCACAAGTTTTGATATCCCACTCCTTCACGTATCTTGGCATCTGTTGTTTCCATGCCTTGGTATTTTGACGGTTCCCTCCATCCTACTAGTGCGATGAGCATCAAGAGCCACAAATATGTAAATTATTTCCCTTTTTCTCGTGCCGCAACATCGTCCTCCATCAATTGATTTAACAGGAAGAGCGACCAATTCATTTGCACTCCTGCGACACATTGTTCCGCGGATGCAATGATGCCAGATGTGCATTTTTTCGATCTGTTCTTCCGCACTAACTTGACTGCTAATATATTCGCTGCCACTCTAACAACTTGGTCCTTGATAGTGTCGATTAAGTATCCTTTGGACTTTTTCTCCACTCCATACTTCATCTTCAGTCTCACAGCAAGTTTTTTGTCGTTGTCCTTACCCTGAAAGAATTGGGAAGGGTCTACCCCAGCCTTGGGTAGTCCAGTGATTCTTGAAATCAAATCAATTGTAACCGGGATATTTTCATGCAACCATAAATACCCGCCATGAAAATAGGTTAGTAATTGCTTGACACATGTGTTCGCCTGTGCCGATATCCCAAAGTGTGGCATGTGGGTGATGCCCAGTAGTCCTGATCGCTCCAATCCCAATGCTCACTATTCTGGTTCTTTCGTGATTGGGCCTCCTTCTCCATGCGAGACATTGACGTAGGTGTCTTCTGTGCATTCTGGGTATGTCATGAGGTCATGGTCACTATACTATAGCTTTTGCAGGTTCTCCACAATATTCCTGGCGTGAGGAACTCCTTTTGGTATTGATGGAATCTTGATTACATATCTTGCATTCTTGCCCACCGGAATTGCTGGTGTCCCTTCCTTACTTGGTTGCACATACCCTGGTATGTTTGCCATAGTTGGGACAGCGTGTCCTCCCCGCGACATTGTTTCCCTTATAGCAGTGCCCGATGTTCCTGCTTCTCCTACTGTAGGTCGTGCGGAACTCCGGGTTTCCCTCTTCGTCTTTCGGCCAATGTCTGCGGGCCGACTGGCACTCCTTTTATTCCCGAAAGACCGTTCTGATGCGATCTCTGGTTGCTCAGGCATGATCAATGTCGGCTATGGTTTCTCTTCGGTGCTTGTGCTAGAGATGAAATCTGCCATGCGCTCTCTATTCGGATTTGTGACTTCTTGGATACCTTACTTAATACATAGTTAGTCGAACTATTCTGCTTCCTTGCAATTATAGTTTCGATTTCCCGCGTCCTATCCATCTTGCCGATTCTGGAATTATTACCGAATCCAATGTCGATTTACCAAATCCTTCGCGTGTGTTGGGAATTAAATTTACCATTACCCACTTGCGCTGTCATTTGCTACGGCTTAACGGCTGCATTTATTACTGGATTTGACCCATTCGTGTCATGGAAGCCATCAACAGGCACCAAACCTCGTCGTGTCTTTTGTACTCTGCGATTGTTTTGTCGACAGAATCAATGTTGTCGACCGATTTCTGACCCCTAAAGATTTTTTTGTTTTGTTTTTTTGCATGGTTCTTTGCCACGCTATCCCGATAGGGCTTTAGTCGACAGTTTCCTTCAGTCGATGTAAATCCTGATCTCTCCTGTTTTCTTATTTTCAACAACCATCCGGTTGATCCATTCGGATTCCTCCATAGGATCTATGATTCATGCATCCAACATTCGCTCTATTTCGGATTTCTCTCGCTCCTTATACCTGGGGTTCATTCTGTAGGTTCGCTTCTCTACCGGCTTCACATCAGGCTAGTGGAATCTTCTTTTCTCCCAGTTCCCCAGAAATGCCTTTCATTTCCAAAAATTTCATTGGGAACAAATCTTGAAACTCGTGTAGTAAATCAGTGACTTTTGCGATTGTCGCATCATCCCAATAGTCTCCAATGCTTGCGAACTTGGGGTTTTTCTATGACCCAATGTTAACTTTCTTGATTCGTAGTGGTTGTTGGAATTTGTCAAAGGGAATGTCTGGTGCTTCAACACCTCAACTTCCTTTCGACTTTGGTACATACACAGCTTGTGGATCATCTTCCTCATCAAGTCCTCCCGTCAAGTTGTAACACTCCAACAACATTTCTGGTGTCGCAGTCCACTGTAATCCCATTGGCTTTTCCGTCGGGACTGATTCGAGTACCTTCTCCCAAATATCCTATAGCGTGCTATGAATGAAGGGGTTTTCATCCAAGATGCTGAAATTCCATCTACATTTAGTAGCTAGCTCTTCCCACGTAGTTGTCCCATGTCAAATTTTTGTTGCGACGTACCATCTTCATGGTACCTCATCCAATGTATGGATGAACGCATGGACCCATTCTTGTTGTGGTCTGAATCCCCATGCACTTTGACACTCCTCCAAGTGATCCATTGGGTCACTCCTTCCACTGTATTTCTTTCCACAGTACCCTTTAGTTTCGCGAATCTAAATTCCATTAGTTGTAGACATAGTGGCCATTTTGTTATGGTTGACATATGCGCCGCCCACCATCGCACTGGTGTAGTCTTCAGTGCTTCCTCCAATGCCAGTAGTCTCTGCAGTTCTGCTACTCTTTCTTCGAAATCAACGATAAATTTAGTCAGATTAGGAAAACCTTCGTATGTTGGTAGTTCACATACTTTTGTTGACACCCATATCAATGACGGGGTAATTCGTGCGCACCTCCTGAATGATACTTCGTGTAAGCGATTCTGCCAATTCACAAGCGCTTCATCAAAGTCAGACGATGCAGAGCTAACGCTTCACCACCCCAATTCTCCATCGGCAGTGGGATTGATGTAGTCCTCCGAGATGTTGTAAACATTGTCCCATCCTTCCATGAATTCGTCCCACATTGGCTCGACATACCGCTGTCCTTCAGATGGATAAAGGGGGCCGACTACCCTCATGTTGCGATTCTCAAACGATATTGTTCTTTTCTTAAAGTTGATCACAACTTGGTTCTCCATTTCCCAGTCTATCCCTAACAACAATGGATAGGGGTTTGTGTTATCAACAATTTCTATCACGTCGAAGTCTTTGTATGTATTTAATCGTTCTATTTCGACTGGGAAGTAGCATAATCGACCAATGGGGGTGACCTTGATTTGATTTGCTAGTCGAAGTTGTACAGGGACCATGCCAACTGTGCTTTCCCCATTGTCTTCCATGTCTGTTTCGTCAAAATATTTACATATGATCCCAAGTATAGAATGATATTGCCGACGTAGAATGCACCAATCTGTGCTATCATCGGCATCTCTCTCCCTGTCTTCTTCCTGTGCAATCGATTTATTGTTCGAATTTGTTGTCCGTCCTCCTGTCGGTGTAGTAGACTAGTTATTTCTACTAGTGCATCCTGATCTTTCGCCAGTTCCAAACAACTTTCTAGGAAATCCCTCAAAGTATTGATCCTTCCCAGTGGCCTTTCTGAATTCGTCGTATCGAATGTTAGCGACATCTCATAGGTGGGTTCTTTCTGGCCAATAGGTGAAAGCTTATTCCATCTCATTTTCTCTTGTGCCTCTAAAAAGGTCTCCCTTTTCACTTCCACATCAAATTGAACTTGTTTCCTTACTGTAGGCCAGATGCTAGGCTGTGGCCTGTATTCCCATGTCAACTCCTTATCTCCGCTGAGATCTTCTGTACATTCGGAGGTGGATTTTGATTCGGATTCGGTTGCGGTTGAGGTTTGTTGAGGTGTGTGAACTGCCTTTAAAGACAAAACCTAATATTTAATTATCGACCAGGGTTGGTAATCTTAGAGTTGAGGCACAATATATGCTAAGGTAGAATGGCACCTAAGTTTCGGCTTGTCGGACCTTAGAAATGTTTATTAAAGAAAAGATCGAAAGATCTTACAAAATGAAAAACCGAGTCAAACTTCAGAAAAGAAAACAAATAAACTAACTAAACCAAATTGAACCAACATATCAGAATAGTATCAAATCATACTACTCCACTCTATGATTAAACAATGGAAAAAGAACAATTACTGATTAAATAGCAAACTATTTTTATAAGAATGAAAACTACTTAATCAATTCTTCAGATTCTAATCTAGGAATTAGAAACAACTGTAAATGAAATTAAAGACCTTTTTATGAAATGACTTAATTTGATGATAAATTACATAAACAGAAAACGATGTTAATTCAAAGAAAAACTACAGACTATTAATGAATTCAATAACTACTTATGCATTCAGTTAATACTTCAAAACTACACTAAAGCATCTAATTCTAATTCCATTCTCCTTGATGTTGTACGTCAAAAGTAATAGGAATTGGAGTGAATGAGTCGTAATGACTTTCAAATGTAATAGCAAAACAAAATGGAAGTAAATCTAACCTAATTTCGATAAAGAGATGTAAACTACAAAGAGTCCAATTACAGTTAACCTTAAACATTATGATCTATCTTCTATCCACAAGCAAAATGATATAAAACTAATGAAATCTAGAAGCAAGTAGAAAACTTGATAAAGATATTCACTTATGAATTCAATTTGGAAGCAAGTAGAAAACTTGATAAAGATATTTATATAGAAGCAAGTAGAAAACTTGATCAAGATATTTATTTCTGATCCAAATTCTATTTCATGAACATCTTCATTATCTAGACGAATGGGAAACTGATCCTATGCTTAACAAAGAAACTATCGAAATTCAGATAACTTGGAGAATGAAATTATTAACTCTAATTTGAAATAAACCTTAAAAACATGTAGTAAACTATGCTACGAATAAGATTGATAAATATGAAAGCAACAACATATTAGTAAATCAGATATGAAAGACATAACTCGGAAAATAGTTGAAACAAAGTGAGGGAAAATGAGATGGAGATTAAGAATAATGACAAACTTTAATTAAAACTCTTATAGAATACAAAGCAAAGCCCTAATTATGGTTAAAGATGCTAATTAAAAGCAAGAAAGATTACAATTCAAAAACTTAAGAAAATTGAATTCAAAATAAGCATAAAAACAATGCAGAAAGAATGAAATTCTGAATGACGATCCAGATGACTGTACGAATGACAGTCTGGATGGAAGAAAACGAATTAAACTAAGGAAAGAAGTAGTTTTGATGATCTTAACGTCAACTGGCGAATGCAGATGAACCTACAGTGAAAAGAAGTCAGTGAGAAGACTATTGAGAAGCTACGATAATAGGAAGCAACCTATTCTAATCATTATTTAAGAGATGAACTACTTCTATAACATAATCAAACAAAACTAAGCTACGAATAAAACATAACCTACATCTACAGAAAGAGAAGCTAATAGACTAATTCTAATTATAACTAAGCTTGAAACGTAAACTAACTAAACTCAATCTAATTTGCAGAAGATTGAAAACAAATTAAAAATACTATGCTTGGTTGACCATTATCAATTCTGGAAACATAAATTAAGTCAGCAGTGAAATACAGATTACAGGAACATAAGAAAATAACATATACAGGAAAACAAAATTAATTATATAAACTGGAAAATGAACTAGCTATTTGGAGAAAGGAAAATGCAGAAAAACATAAATAAAACCTCCGGTTGATGAGGGGCCCTTCCCAGCAATCAGAGATGGAAACTAAATCAACTTAGTCACCAACAGAAGAGAATTAACAATAAAACTCAGGATATTCCATTAACTGAGAAAGTTACTCAATGTTTGCAGTTTAACAATTGCCTAAACTCTAGAGACTCGAGGACTAACTCATCTCTATCACAAAGAGGTCTATATATACAATTTTACAATGGGTAGAACAAGTCGACCCTTTAGTGGTTGACTGCTCTAATAATAGGCAGTCTTTAAGACTGTAAAATGGTTACCTAGTGGCTCATGACAATGCAGAGGTCTCCTTCTTGCTTTCACGGCTTCAATCCTACCCGATGCAAACAACTGCGTGTTCGTTTCCTTTAATCGTGGTCAGAATGTATGCTGGCAAGATGGATGGACAGAGGAGAGGATTGCTAGAGCGTTGACGTGGGCAGAGTGTGTGCTGGCGGACGAGGCTCCTAATATAGAACATTGGCGTGAGAAGACGAGCGTGATATCAGGTTGGACGAGCAGGGAAGTCAGAATTCTAGAGTGTTGACGTGGGGAGATCATGTGCTGTCGAGCTCGGGAGGAAAGGACGCGAATCTTCTAGAACCAGGGCCCACCAACCGTAACCACCATGTTTCTAACAGAACCCACATGTCCATCTCTGTCTTTAATGGACAGGAATATGCCAACCAACGATCTCGCGGGATGGACGACGGGATGAATGCGGCTGAACATTGGAAATGTAAACACGCATCTGCATGGAGGTCCGTTTGAAGACTGCAGCCTGTAGAGCAAAAACTAAATGCCACGCATGTCTAGAAATGTCACTTAACACATTAATAAATCATAATATAGCGATATTTGACCAAAATTCATATGATAAATGAATATATGCATACCTGGTCTATTTGATGGTCTAAATGGTAGAAAGAATAACTTATCATATCAAAAATAATGAAAATGACGCCACTTAGAGTAGATTTGATGATAAAAAATGGTGACAAAATGGACACCAACATTCCCCCAAACCGGAGATATGACAGGTCCCACTGAGCAAAACAGAGAAGTTCAGGAAGAAGGCTGAGTTGTGGTAGCAGCTGCCTTTGACTTAGAAGAGGACGTGGTTTTAGCTTTAAGCTTCTGGAGCTTCCTAAACTGGTCCTTCAAGGTGTCATACTTCATCCGGAGAGTAGTATGGGATGCTGTTCTGGCATTGACCAAGCATTCAATACTTCTTATTGTGTGTGTAGTGCCTTGTTTTCTTTCTGAAGTTCAGAGATTATTTCCACATAATTTTGATTTTGGTCTATCAACCGTGCTATATCACTTGGGTTAATCTATCCACTTCCTGCTGATTCAAAATGGGTTGTTCTATGCAATGTTCCAGGTCCTTTTGAGGACTCAACTTTCTTGAAGATGTTTCAAGATCAAACGTATGTTCTTCAAGAACTCTGTTTTTGTTGTGTGTAGGGGAACTTTTAGCAGTAGGGGCTTCACACAATTGAGAAGATACATTGGATAATGTGAGGAGAGGTGTTTCAAAGGTATGGTCATTTGACTGGTTGTCTGAACGTGATGGCTGAACGACATTTTGGATGACAGATTGGTCGACGAACTGGTCATGATTTGTTCTTGTGGATTTAGTGGGTACTGAAAAGAGTGGAGGTTCTGAAGTAGGATCACCAAGGGTAAGCTCAGGAGAAGGTGATGGATGGACAAGGTGTTCATCTCTCGAGGGATTCTCATCAAACTGAATGTGCTTGGTGTCTTGTTTTGTTTGCGTAGAGGCTTGGGTAGGCTCATTAATACTGGCTTGGAAATGATGGTGTTTTAGAGAATTAGAGGGTTTGGAAATAGGATTCTTGATCAAATGAGGGTTTAGTATTAAAAAAAAAAAATGATCCTAGGTTTTCCCTCTCTTTTCTAGTTGGTGAATGATCAAGGTTTTAATAATACAATGATGGTACAGGGTTCCAGAGGGATTAACAATATTCTTCCTTACCCGACTTGACATTTTATCTAAACTTTTCAGGAAATAGAATGGAAAGTTGAGGGTCTAATTGTTAACAAAATGTGTTAGCAATCTAAAATGGCAGACCTTAAAAACATTAAACTTACCCTCGTAAGTGATCAGATGGATGATGACAGTCAAGGGATCTAGGTATTCTGACTTGACCCACTCCCAGTGGAATCCTTTTGTTCCAGTGACATGTTGATATTCGGTCTTCAAAGCAAATTCATGAGCCTTCCATGGAAGGAGGAGATGTTTATGCCAACGGGTTCCTTCCCTAGGGAGCTTGGTGGTTAATGTGATAAATTATTCCATCACAGAAAAAGTGAGATGTCCAACTTTGGCCGTCTTGCCGTTGAATCCTTTAGTGAACAATAGTGATATTTTGTGGTTGTAGCCTTGGAAATGGTGAAGAAACACCCCCCATCCGGCTCGAAGGAATACCTCACGACATTATTTGAACTCGGGGATGTGAAGTAAATCCTGGTGACTTCCAGGTTCATTACGGATTGACATTGTTGATAGAGGATGGGGGATGCAGATAGATATAAAGGGTGCAAGAAATTGCAGAGGACGCGGCTCAACATAAAAGATTGGACAACGAACAAAATGGAGCAAAATTAACGCAGCCATCAGTTTAAACTGAAGTCCGTTTGAGTGGTTGATTGATCGTAGGGATGCTTGAGAGATCACACTTGTCATTCAAAGATCTTGAATCGAGCACCAACATAGAAATGCATGAGTCAGAGAATACATGTGGCTATAATATTTTCAACTATGTCCAAAACCGAGCTTTGGATAGGTTGAATATAATTCTCGAAATGAAATTATAAACGTATATTATACATGGGAGATCATGATAACTCGATTAATATGATGACATGTCATACGATAGGATAATTAAAACCATATGGCGGTCATGTAATGATTTGAAATGATGCATAATCCATTCATTTAATAGAGGCGAGATAGATAAGGGAATGAGACCACGTGCAAAATTGGCATTTGATTGATTCCTGACATAATTAGCCAATTAGCTTTATCAATAATAGTCAAATTTGGATACCTTGGCATGTTTAATAAAGCTATTATAAGCTATGGTTTCATTCGGAATTTCATTTAGATCGTTATACATTTGCTTCGTTCGTCACCTCATTCGGATCGGCATTCGACCCGTCATTCAACCCTTCATACATACTTTTGTTTGTACAAGATTTGCTTCCTAATGATGACTGAAGTTGATTTTGCAGGGAATTTCTAAGACTGTTAGTGCACAAAAGATGCTGTAAACTTCGCTTTTCTGGATCTTTTAGTTGCGTTCCTCTTTATTTGTCATTGATTAGGACAATCCTTCTTCTGTTATTTCGCATTATTCCTGAAAATACCTATCATTTTATCAGAGATAATAAACTTGTTTCTTTATAAATATTCAGAAAGTAAAAAATAGTTATGATCCTCCCCTAAACCAAAAATATGGCATGTCCTCAAGCCGTCAAAGAAAAATTGATTAATATTCAAATATTTTTAATACAGGGTTCAGGAAATAATTTCTAAAAAAATAAAATAAAAAATGCTGTGATAATTTTCGCAAGAAAATGAAATATTAACTAATATAGGTAGATGATTTAGATATGTACATTCGTAAAAAAGAATACAACAGTGCTTAAGAAGACCATATGAAGAATGATGGTATAATTGATGTGAAAAATGCCATAGGAAAACAAGTCATCCATGATTCATTGTAAAGATCTCTTGTCATCCAAAGAATATAGATAAGGTTCACCGTAGAGTTTGTGAGATTAACTATAGTTATGGGTCCCATTTTAGGATAATCATATCCTAGGTATTGTTTGAATTAGATGACAGGGTCCAAGTCCAACTTACAACCATTCTCTAATGACAGTATAAATAATTGGCCTAAATATGTGTTTGTATACTTAGGTTTTTATGAGGCATGTGAATAGCAAAGCGTTAACCAAACCTCTTTTACCTAATATTGATCCACTACCAGCAGGCCTGTTTAGTACCCTGGCGGGTTTATCTTGGTACCATGCAAGCATAGCCCCGTTGCCAGTGAGCTTGTTCAGTACCCCGACGGGTTTACTTACATTTACCGAGCTTCCTTGTTTAAGATTTTACTTAGCATGGACCCGCTGCCAGCGAGCCTGTTCAGTACCCCGACGGGTTTGCTTCGTATAATGGTATTTTTAGTAAGGAAGCTGGTTGGCACTAGAGTGTGCTAAGCCTGTTAAACACATAATTCAAAATTTAGCACGAACCTTATGAGTAACTTTATTTATAATGGCCCAAATCATAGATCATGTCAAAAGATAATAACCTAAAGCTGTTCTTTGACCTCTCAGTCTATCTTCTTCATAAAAGCATTAATGTTCCCCACAAAATAGAAAATATCACTCACTTTTTGGGCTACCTTTTAAAAGTGCTTAAGGGACAAGTTTTGATAATGAGTCTAGGATGAGCTAGTAGTCCATAGGTGTAAGATAGAGATTTTTGAAGATCATAGTAATTAAAGTGGATCTTAAGCAACTGTTCTAATGATAAATCATAAATGTACATGTCTGAATCAAATACTATATACAGAATCATAAAAGAAAGTGGTTAAAAATGATATCAAGAATGCTTTAGTTTTCATTATAAATTTTCAATTTTCAACAATAATCGAAAGAGAAGGGGAACTATAAGTATTTCTTTTGAGATCACTTCCCTTTTTGGACAATATTGCATGATCTGATTATAAAGTTCTTGAAATCAAACTGCAAAACCACTTGTTAGATGATTCAATTTTATTCAAAACAAAAACATATGTACAAAGAAAAAGTCATGAAATTTAGGAAAAAGGGAAAAAGAGTCTTCCTGTTTTAATTTACAAAATTTCATAAGCTGATCATAAAAAATGAATTGCTTGTAAAGAATGCAATCAGTTGTTAGAAATGACTCTTATTATTGAAAAACAAAAACATATTTACATATATACAAAGGAAGATAACCCAGAATTATTCAAGAACTAGGAGAAGTAGGAATGACTTCCCCTTCTACCAGCTCCATTTCCTCTTGTCGTAAGGCATTCTGCACAAAATCTTGTTTAGATATTGGTCGATGATAAAGTCTAAGTCTATGACCATTTACAACAAAAGAAATTTGAGAGTCATCAATTGTCTTAATTTTAATGAATCCATTATCAAAAGCTATAACAATTTCATATGGTCCCATCCAACGAGTAGTTAATTTACCTTTGAAATTTTTGTACCTTGCATCAAAAAGTAATGCCTAGTCTCCAGTTTTGAATTGTTTTTTTTTAATGTATCTATCATGCCACTTTTTGCGTTGGTTTTATATTAAAATTGTGCGTTGAATAACATCTTGCTTAATCTCATCTAATTCATTTATTTGCAAGATTCGTTGTCTCCGTGCTTCTTCTAGATTCATCCCTAATTGTGCATCCATACGAAAGGTTTTGACTTGAAATTCAATAGGTAGAAGAACTTGTTTACCATAAATGAGTTCATAAGGTGTGTGGCCAATAGTGTTCCTCCAAGTTATTCTGTAAGCCCACAAGGCTTATGGGAGACTATATGCCCAGTCTTTGTGGTGTAACTGAATAGTCTTAGTCAGGATTGCTTCTAATACTTTGTTAGTGGATTCTACCTGACTATTGGCTTGCGGGTGATATGGTGAAGATTTACAATGTCTAATACCATATTTGTCAGTAATCTCTTTCATTAATTTGGAGGTAAAATGAGATCCTTGATCGGTTACAATTTCCATAGGTACACCGAATCGAATAAATATTTCTTCATATATGAATTTTACCACATATTTCTCTGTGGCTTGGAATAAAGCTTTGGCTTCTACCCACTTGGTGACATAATCTGTACAAAATAGAATGTACTTCTTCTTGCGAGACATAGGGGAAATTGGCCCAACAAAGTCTAGAGCCCATTTTTCAAAAGGTTCAATCATAACTTGGGGTTGTAAGGGCATCTCATCGGATGGCGTAGGTCTACCCATTTTTTGGCAACTGTCACACCCCTTGACATACTTGGAAGCATCTTTGAAAATGATTGGCCAATAATACCCAGAGTGCAACACTTTGTATGCTGTTCTCTTATCAGAAAAATGCCCACCACAAGGTCCACCATGACATGCATGTAGGATCTCTGCCATCTCATCCTACCGTACACATCGTCTAATAATAAGGTCAGGACCGGTACGAAAGAGATCATTATCCACCCAAGAATAATTGGAACTTTGAACTATGATCCTACATTTTTTGGGTGGGGAGAGATGGTTTGGTAGCTTTCCAGTTGCTAAATAATTGGCTATGTTTGCAAACCATGGGGTTCGAACAGAAACAACAAACAAATGTTCATCTAGGAAGCTATCATCAACAGGACTAGCATTATCATCAGTTTGAATTCGAGAGAGAAAATCAGCTACCACATTCTCTTGACCAGGACGATCAACAATGGTGATGTTAAAGGGTGAAAACATGAAGTTGGGAAACAATTTTGGCTTGTTTTTGACAAAAACAACTGCTAAATTTTATGTTTTTCAACTTCGACCTCTTCAAACCCATATCTCCGTTAGGAATTTCAACTTGAGGTAAACAAAAAGGATTTAGAGAATTGAATTTGCTTTCTACTCATATTTTTTTAAATTTTTTTATGGACATATCATGGGACAAATTTGTTGTCAACATACGGCATATACTTGAAAATTTTAGGTATGGATAATGAGTGACCTGTGTTGACGATGGTTTTTTGATAGAATGTACTTTTTTTCCCTGTTCATCCGTGCACCCTCTTTCCCAGCTTCACGTTTTTGTCACGGAATTGTTTCCCAGCTTCGCGTTTTCACCCTAAATTCTTGTAACAAAAGAAGCCATCGAGTCACTCTACCATTGGTGATAGGTTTATTCATTAAAAACCTGATGGCAGAGTGGTCAGTGTATATAAAAATCTCATATCCTGTGATATAATGACGAAACTTGTTGATGTCATAAACCACTGCTAGAAATTCTTTTTCAGTAACAGTATATTTTGATTCTGCAGGAGTCATATTTTTACTAGCAAAGTAAATGGCATGTAATGTATGTCCCTCTTTTTGACCTAAGACTGCCCCCTATAGCTATATCAGAAGCATTAGTGGATATATGGAAAGGAAGGGACCAACTTGGGCCCCTAAGTATTGGTGCCACTGATATCTTTGCCTTCAGAGTATCAAAGGAATCTTGACATGGTTTAGTCCTTTGGAATTCTGTGCCTTTCATGAGTAGCTTGAACATAGGTGCGGCTATCTTAGTGAAATTTTCAATAAAACGTCTATAATAGCATGCATGGCCAAGAAAACTTCTTACTTCCTTCAGAGTTTTTGGAGGAGGAAGATTAACAATTATATCTATCTTGGCAGGATCCACCTTGATACCTTGAAGGGAGACATGATGTCCCGGAACTATGCCTTCAATTAGTAACATTTTACATTTTTCATGACTAAGAGCTAAGTTCGTTTCTTGGCACCGAATATGAACTGTTTTGAGGTTATCAAGGGCTTCCTGGAAGGTATTACCATAAACTGTAAAATCATCCATATAAAATTCTACACAGTCGTGTATAAGGTCAACAAAGATTTCTAGAACTTCCCGCTGGAAAGTAGAAGGTGCATTACATAGGCCAAATGGTAACACTCGATAGGCATATGTCCCCCAAGAACAAGTAAAGGTTGTCTTGTCTTGATCCTCAGGTGCTATTAGTATTTGATTGTATCCACTATACCCATCAAGGAATGAAAAATATTGTTTCCCTAATAAGGTTTCTAACACATGATTGATGAAAGGAAATGGGAAGTAGTCCTTAAGAGTTTCCTTGTTCAGTTCTCGAAAGTCAACACAGATACGCCATTTCCCTATGACTTTCTTTGGAACTACCACCAGAGGAGACACCCATTTACTGTTGGAAATTGGGTAAATGAAACCGGTGTTAAGGAGTTTTTGTAATTCATCTTTTACTATATCCTTTAGGAATGGATTCCTTCTTCTCTGGGGCTGCCTAACAGGAGGTATGTTTGAGTCTATGTAAATGTGGTGGATGCAGGTACCTGGGTGTATACCTTTCATATCGGTATATTCCCATGCAAATGCTCTAGTTTGATTCTTGAGAACTTTTAGTAATTGTTTTTGTTGACTCTCATCTAAACCTGCATTTATATGTATAAATTTGTCGGAGCTAACCTCGCAAGGTATGGTATAGGATCCTAGGTGTTCTTCGATTGCGAAGAAACAGGGTGTACTTGTAAATGTTGAGAGGCTCATGTTTTTTTGGAATTCAACTCCAAATATTTGGTCAAGTTGGGAGAAAGGCTAAGGAAAGTCTACACATTTTGTGGAAGAGATAAATTGATTCAACACATTCTCGGTATTTTGCTATTGAAGTGCTCGGGAGAAATCACTAATAAGGGAAAGTTATCATCCCCAAAAGGACAATCTAACCAAAACATGTATTCAGTTACTGGCTGAGCTGGTGGGTATAAAGCTAATTTTCCTGTAGATAACCCATCAGAGATAATCATCTCTCCGTCCCTACATCCTATAAATGCATTGGTAGTAGCCAACCAAGGTCTTCCTAAAATAACGGGGTGACCTTTGGAAGGGTCTTTTGACTCTATGACCATGAAGTCCACGGGATATTCCCATGAAGCTACTGATATAGTGATGTCATCTAAGATCCTGGTAGGTTGAACCATAGTGCGATCTGCTAATTCTAGCATCATTGGGGTAGGGTGGAGGAAGTGTCCTAAATTGAGAGTTTCTAAATTTGTGGTAGTCATCAGGTTGATAGCAGCTCCTAGATCAATAAGTGTGTTTCCTATGGCGGTGTTATTGATGATAACAGTCACCACAGGGTTCCCTGGGTTTGAATACTTTGGGATTCTAGGTTGGTTTTCTATGCAATCTAAAATTTATCCTATTACATGAATCATCAAAGGGTCTTTTTGTTTTCTCCCTGGTCTTTTAATACAAAGTTCCTTTATTACTTTACTATAGATTGGGATATCCTTAATGGCTTGTAACAAAGGGATCTTAATACAAATATTTTTCAATTCATTAATGATATCATACTATGGATAAGTTACAGGTTTTTCTAGTACTATACGCTCCAGATATATGGAGGTGATTTTTCCCCCGAAATTACTTCTTTATATGGATGGTTGTGTGTTGAAGATTTAGGAATAACCACATCTTCAAGAATGGCATCATTCAAAACTTTGGTAGGTATGTTTTCTTCTTCGTTTTCTTCTTGGATAACAACCGATGACTTGGGATGATCTTGCAAAACTCTTCCAGACGGTAGTTGAATCTCGTGTATTGGTGCAGTCGAAATGGCATATGATGAAAGAGGTAACAACCCAATGCTGTTAAGAGCTTGGGTTGGCTTGTTGTTAGGATTCAGTATCGGTTGTGTAGGTAATATTGTGGGTATTGGAGGATTCATGTTCTGGAAATGGTGAGGTTGATTTTGGATAGGGGGTAGTGAAGGAGGTGTAAATCCAGGAAAAATTTGCTAAATATTAGGTGGGTAAGGATAATTAGACATAGGAGGAAGTGGTTGAGCATAAGCTTGTCCTCTCCACCCATGTGTCCATTGTTGTTATTGGGTATTCTGAGGAGGGTACTGCGGAGGCCAATTCTGCCAACCTGAAGTATTCCATTGTTGAGGGGGTTGATAAGGATAGTAATAGGGTGGAATTTGTGATGGGTCCTGATATGATGGTTGATCTCTAGGTTGCCAAGGCCTTCTAGATGATTCACCAAAGTTTCCACTCTTATACACAGCTTGCAACCCAGAAAATGATGGACAATTATCAGTCGGATGTTCTTCTATACAGAGTTGACAAATTGAAACATTATTCAATGGACATTCTCGTTGAGGATGTTTAGTTCTACACCTAGGACATAAAACAATCATTGTTGCATTCTCTTCATCTTGCCTCTTTTTAGATTGTAGTGCATCTAGTTGAGAACCCATGGCTCTTAAGATATCTGTTTTGAAATTTTCCAATAGGTTTCCCAACTCTACCCTTGTAACTCCACCAGGATTGGATGTGCTCCTTTAGGGTTCCTAGCATAAGATTCTCAAAAATGTCTTCCACTTTTCCCTCTGTTCCTAGAGTAATTCCTACATAGTTCACAAATCTGTGAAAAAGGTTGATGAGAGATATCTCCTGCTGCCATGAGATTAAGGTTCTCTAAGAGTTCTTTTGAGATTCCCTTGAGGAAGAGTGTTCTTACAGTATCTTCCCAAAGATCACTATATTTAGATTTATGTAACACATAGTTAAATCTCTCGAGATAGTATTCTAGGATCTCGTCTTCAAGAAGTTGAATTTTAAAAATATCATTGCGAGAATCCTTAGGTCTACAGTATTCCTGATATTTCCGTAGAAATGCATTCTTCATGTCTTCCCAAGTTCTAATACTAGATTCTCCTAATCCCATAAACCATCGAAGAGCAGAATCTTTTAATGTGGCAGGAAAGAGTTTTAGTTTTTGGCCATCTTGTAGGTAATTATAACTCCTACAAAAAATGTCAAACTCGAATAAGAATGTATCCGGATTCTCACTACTCTTCCCATAGAAGGTTGGTAGTGAGGAGGGAGGGATATTTTTCATAGTTACATCTTGTGCAGTGTCTAAGATAGGGAATCCAAAAGTACCTTCGGTTCTAACCTCTGCTTCCCCTTCATCTTGTCGGACACGATCTTCATTTTAGTCCTCCATGAAGATTCGATTGCTAAAAAGGAATACCTAGGTGGATCCTTTCTTGGTGAATATGGGATATCCCAACGTTCTGTTTCAGGAAGAGTATTCTTCTCTTTAGGAGAAGAATTACCAGCTACGTGGGTATCCAGTTTTGAAGGTCCTACTATTGTTGTCTCAATATGTGAGATAACTATGTTCACGGAATTCTCAAAAAGAGCGTCTACTTGTGCAGGATCGACAAAATCTACTAAGTTTGGACCACCTACTATTGAAAAAGTAGTGTCTTTGGGTTTTTGGACTAATGGAGGGTTGGAAGGTTCTGAATTTTTATCCTTTGGAGTTTCCTCTTGTCTACATTCAATGTCAATATGATCTTGAGGTTCTTGTGGAATTTCTTTATGAACAGACTTTTCCGATGTCCCTATGGTTTCCCCTAATTGATTTCCATAAAGAATTTCCTTTGCTTTCCAAGTGGGACTGTCCCCTTTAGGTGTCTTCCGATACCTTTCTGCTGAGTTAGTAGTTGGGGTGGCACGCCCCCCATATAGGTTAGTAGGAATTCTAGTGGAAATTTTAGTTTTAATAAATCTACCTTGCGAGTCTAGACCTATTCATGAAAAACAAACTATAACTAAAATAAATTCTAACTACATCACTACTACTGCTGGGTTTTGGGGATGCCTATTATAACAGATGTGTAGGTTCTTACCTCTCATCTTACCACTCACCCTCCACCAACCTATTTCTAAATTTCAAAAGAAGAGAATTCAAATCTATCCCTAAGTTTTTAAGAGAAGGTCCTATTTATCTACGACTGAATTCTAGCTATCTATCTACAACTGAATTCTACCTATCTATCTACAACTCCCCGACAAAGACGCTAAAATGTTGAGGTGTGTGACATGTCTATAAAGAAAACACCTAATATTTAATTATCGACCTGGGTTTTTTAATCTTAGAGTTGAGGCACAATATATGCTAAGGTAGAATGGAACCTAAGTTTCAGCTTGTCAGACCTTAGAAATGTTTAATAAAGAAAAGATCGAAAGATCTTTCAAAATGAAAAACCGAGTCAAACTTCAGAAAATATGACAAATGAACTAACTAAACCAAATTAAACCAACATATAAGAATAGTGTCAAATCATACTACTCTACTCTATGATTAAAGAATGGAAAAAGAACAATTACTGATTAAAGAGCAAACTATTTTTATAAGAACGAAAACTACTTAATCAATTCTTCAGATTCTAATCTAGGAATTAGAAACAATTGTAAATGAAATTAAAGACCTATTTATGAAATGACTTAATTTGACGATAAATTACATAAACAGAAAACGGTGTTAATTCAAAGAAAAAATATAGACTATTAATTAATTCAATAACTACTTATGCATTCAGTTAATACTTCAAAACTACACTAAAGCATCTAATTATAATTCCATTCTCCTTGATGTTGTATGTCAAAAGTAATAGGAACTAGAGTGAATGATTCGTAATGACTTTCAAATGTAATAACAAAACAAAATGGAAGTAAATCTAACCTAATTTCGATAAAGAGATGTAAACTACAAAGAGTCCAATTAAAGTTAACCTTAAACATTATGATCTATCTTCTATCCACAAGCAAAATGATATAAAACTAATGAAATCTAGAAGCAAGTAGAAAACTTGATCAAGATATTCACTTATGAATTCAATTTGGAAGCAAGTAGAAAACTTGATAAAGATATTTATATAGAAGCAAGTAGAAAACTTGATAAAGATATTTATATAGAAGCAAGTAGAAATCTTGATAAAGATATTTATATAGAAGCAAGTAGAAAACTTGATAAAGATATTTATATAGAAGCAAGTAGAAAACTTGATAAAGATATTTATTTCTGATCCAAATTCTATTTCATGAACATCTTCATTATCTGGACGAATGGGAAACTGATCCTATGCTTAACAAAGAAACTATCGAAATTCAGATAACTTGGAGAATGAAATTATTAACTCTAATTTGGAATAAACCTTAAAAACATGTCGTAAACTATGCTACGAATAAGACTGATAAATTTGAAAGCAACAACATATTAGTAAATCAGATATGAAAGACATAACTCGGAAAATAGTTGAAACGAAGTGAGGGAAAATGAGATGGAGATTAAGAATAATGACAAACTTTAATTAAAACTCTTATAGAATATAAAGCAAAGCCTTAATTATGGTTAAAGATGCTAATTAAAAGCAAGAAAGATTACAATTCAAAAACTTAAGAAAACTGAATTCAAAATAAGCATAAAAACATTGCAGAAAGAATGAAAGTCCGAATGACGATCCGGATGAATGTCCGAATGACAGTCAGGATGGAAGAAAATGAATTAAACTAAGGAAAGAAGCAGTTTTCATGATCTTAACGTCAACTGGCAAATGCAGATGAACCTACAGTGCAAAGAAGTCAGTGAGAAGACTATTGAGAAGCTACGATAATAGGAAGCAACCTATTCTAATAATTATTTAAGAGATGAACTACTTCTATAACATAATCAAACAAAACTAAGCTACGAATAAAACTTAACCTACAACTACAGAAAGAGAAGCTAATAGACTAATTCTAATTATAACTAAGCTTTAAACAAAAACTAACTAAACAACAACTAACTAAACTCTATCTAATTTGTAGAAGACTGAAAACAAATTAAAAATACTATGCTTGGTCGACCATTACCAATTCTGGAAACATAAATTAAGTCAGCAGTGAAATACAGATTACAGGAACATAAGAAAATAGCATATACAGGAAAACAAAATTAATTATATAAACTGGAAAATGAACTAGCTATTTGCAGAAAAGAAAAGTTAGGAAAACATAAATAAAACCATCGGTTGATGAGGGGCCCTTCCCAGCAATCAGAGATGGAAACTAAATCAACTTAGTCACCAACAATAGAGCATTAGCAATAAAACACAGGAGCTTCCATTAACTGAGAAAGTTACACAGTGTTTTCAGTTTAACAATTGCCTAAACTCTAGAGACTCGGAGACTCGGGGACTAACTCATCTCTGTCACAAAGAGGTCTATATATACAATTTTACAATGGGGAGATCAAGTCGACCCTTTAGTGGTCGACTGCTCTAATAATAGGCAGCCTTTAAGACTGTAAAACATCTGCCTGGTGTCTCATGGCAACGTAGAGGTCGCCTTCCTGCTTTCACGGCGTCAATCCTACCCGACGCGAACACCTGCATGTTCATTTCCTTCAGTCGTGGGATGAATGTATGCTGGCAAGCTATATGTACGGAGGAGAGGATTGTTGGAGCATCGATGTGGACAGAGCGTGTGTTGGAGGACTGAGCGTGGGCGGACGAGGCTCCTCTAGAACATTGGCGTGAGCAGACGGGCATGATATCAGGTTGGACAAACAGGGAAGTCAGAATTCTGGAGTGTTGACGTGGGGAGATCATGTGCTGTCGAGCTCGAGTGGCAAGGATGCAAATATTCTAGAACCAGGGCTCACCAACCGTAACCACCACATTGCTAACAAAACCCACGTGTCAGTCTCTGTCTTTAATGGCCAGGAATATGCCAACCAACGATCTCACGGGCTGGACGACAGGCTAAATGCGGATGAACATTGGAAATGTAAACACGCGTCTGCATGGAGGGCCGTTTGAAGATCGCATCCTGTAGAGCGAAAACTAAATGCCATGCATGTCTAGAAATGTCACTTAAAACATTAATAAATCATAATATAGCGAGATTTGACCAAAATTCATATGATAAATGAATATATGCATACTTGGTCTGTTTGATGGTCTGAATGGCGGAAAGAATAACTTATCATAGCAAAAATAATGAAAATGACGCCACTCAGAGTAGATTTGATGATAGAAATGGTGACAAAATGGACACCAACAAGGCTGATTTTTAGTTTGCCACTTCGTAATCAATTGGGGGTAGTCCTCAACACTGTGGTATGCTGCATTGTAGTAACACATTTATAACATATGACTGGCCCTCGACCCCATCCAAAATATCCTCCACGACCAACGTGTTGGTAGTACGGCTGTCGTTCCACCAAAACCCGCAGGTGATTGGTAAACTCATCACCATCAGATTTCAAGGATCCATGAGAGGCGATTAGTCCCTTGTCACGATACATCGGGGAGCGTTGACTACTTGCAATTTCATGCAACAATCTCCCCCTCATCATGAGCCGAGTGTGTATCGAACTAGTGACCTCTAGATCTGATACCAATTTGTTGGTAGTACAGCTGTCATTCCACCAAAATCTGCAGGTGATTGGTAAACTCACCGCCGCCAGATTTCAAGGATCCATGAGAGGCAATTAGTCCCTTGTCACGATACACCGGGGAGCGCTAACTACTTGAAATTTCATGCAACACAACGCCTCCACCTCTACCTCCGCGGAATCCTCCTCTGAAATCTCCTCGCGGTTGGACATATGGCTGTTGGTTATATTTCCCAGGTTGATACTGCGGTTGGATGTACTGCAATGCTTGGTTATACAATGATTGTGGTGGAATATAGTGGAGTTGTGGCTGGTTATACTGCGGTAGTGGTTTATTGTAGTGCGGAAACTGTTGATTGTACTATTATTGCTATTGTACCAGGGGTTTCTCCTCCCCCTTCATAAAAAACATATCTACGGTCCTTTATTGGAGTAAGTCATACGCTCTACTGTCCTTTTATTCATGTCCAACCGATCGACAGAACTTGTAGAATAGGTTGACTAGCCTCAACACCATTTTCTGTAAATATACACATTCTTCTTGTTGATGGCCCCTCGTCTGACAAATATGACACCATGGAATTACTCCCTGACTAAGTGGATTAGGTGCATCGACTTGTAAATATTCATAGAATTCCAGGCACTGGTCCTGATGATGTCCTTCTGATTTACATCGACTGCACCATATTTCCTCGTGAACTGCTTTTGCTTTCTTGATTCCTTGTAGTTGGATCATCACATTTGCTAACTGCACTTGGATGTGATTCATACCTAATCCTGTCTCGCCAACTGGTGAAGCCTCCAGCTTCATCACGATTTCCAGTGCTTTTTCTTGGGATGTTATTTTCTGTTGCATTAGCGGCCCATGAATGTGTGGTACTAACCCCGCGATGAACCATTCCTTGTGTTGTATGTCGCTCATTCCAAAGCTTACTTTCTCCATCAAAGTTTTGTATCTTTGGTCGAACTCCCACACTGATTCATTTGGAAATTGCTTGATCTTCTTCAGTTCTGTGATGTATTGCGACTCATATTTTAGCTTCCTAAACTCATCAATCAGTCCTGCCCTGATCTGTGACAGTTTTTTCTCAGGACTCCCTGTAGGTACTTGTATGAATTTCATAAACTAGTCTAGTGCACGGCCCCTGAAGGTCGTCGCTAATTGTCCCTTTTTGATATCTTCATCTTGGACCTGCTTCACTGTCCATACTGCTTCGCATAAAAACCAATACAGCTCAGGATCCTCAGTCCCATTACCTTGGAAAATAGTCATTTTCACGTCGTCACCTACCATCCTTGATCTCCTACTATTATTTACAGACCCACTACTCTTACCGCTGTTCTGACACATCGGACAACCCTACGAAGAAATTATGTTTCTTCCTCCAAAATTTGGCGTAGTGCACGGGGTTGTGGGTATGTTGTAGCTTTGGGTCTGTCCCTCTTCGGCTTCAAGGGTAGCCTGGTTGATTTCTTTGTCACAGTAAGGTCACTTAGTCCCTTGTGGTCTTGTTTCACAGTTCTCCATTCTGGTCGCCTTAGGAGACTCTCTCTCAATCTCAGTCCTCCTCTTCTCTTCTGGCCACTGGAACCTCACTCCACTTCGCAGGGTACCACAACCTTCCTCAGCCTCCCTTAGAATTTCGTCGTCGCTCATGTCCATCTACCTTGTATCATTCTATCGGACCCGCATTCACGCGATACTACCGCCTCCGCACACCGATCTATTTGTTGGAATTCATCTTCAGTATACCTTTTTTTCAAATAAGCATTTTAATCGATAGTTTCAACGACAGTAAAAACCTTCCCTTGGGTCCCTTGAAAAACTTCATTTCCGCGTCGCTATATGACTTGATTGTGTCGACTGCGAATTCAGTGATGTATCCCTCCAGGATACTATCTACCCAAACCTTGATAGATCTAGAGGCTCTGTTATCTACTCGCTTCAATTGCTGGATCAATTCTGTTGTCCATTGTTTAGGCTCACCACCCTGAAAGTTCTTCTTTTGGAACGTCAATTGTGCCAACCACTCATGTAGCAATATCGAGAATTCGTAGAAGAATATCTCATGAATTTCGGAATAGATATAATTCTGTAGCCATTCTGTCGTTGACCATCTAGGGTTCTGATTTTCCTCCTCAGTAAATTCTTGTGCCTTCTTATCGAACCATTCCTAGATCTCCAGTTTTATCGGATGCCACAACATGTCCTCTCTTCTTTCGCACTATGGTCCCATCAACAGAACCATTTGTTGACACATTCCTGTCGATAGGAGTTCACTTCACACTACTGTCAACAAACCTCAACCAAACACTCTTAAGACCCGATCTGGAAAGTTTTAACCCTTTCCAACAACACCCGCAAAGCGAGTGAGGTCTTACCCGAGATTTATAAGGGGGGATGCAGGAACCAAGTTTCCGTAGTAGGGAGAAGACATGCACTACTCTACTCTCAATCGACACAAACTAGAGATTTAGATTCGCATCATACTAACAATTCAACCATGTAATCGTCGTTCACATCAACTAACATTGCTGATCAATTGACAAAGCAATAATATCACATTATCATCATTCTCGCAAGATATCATTTATCATTCATAACATAATGACAGATATAAAGCATAGAAAATAACTCATAGCAATAAGTCAAAAACAAAGAGTAGAGACATAGCCGAACATCCTCATTCATTAACTCATCAAAACGACTGCGGGATGAACTTTGCAGAAATAGTTCCAAACGACTTAGCGCAAATTCATATATTCAGACCAAAAACTGCTGAAGGAAGACATAATACATCAGACTTGATCGACCAATATTCCTCCTTATCCTCTCTATCCTTAGGCTTACAATTGTGATTCTATTTATAGACAACTATGGTGGTTACAAAATGGTCCAAATGACCCAATATAACTAATTTATACCATAACTTCCGCTTCCATCGGCTCCTTATCCTTCACGAATGGTCCTTTTCCTTCGTTGATGATGCCTTTGTTGCTGTCGGCTTCCACACTTCATGCACTCTAACCCTGTGCCAACACATACACATGCATTATTTAAAATGTTTCCTATGGGTGTGGGTTGAAATTAGTTGAATTCAAATAATGGCCTCCATGAGGTGAAATTTTGTGTGAGGAAATTCATAATTTCCCCCTCCTATAGTCATAATGATCAATGGGAACGTGACAAAGTGGTATCAAAGCTTGAGGTTACAACACTGGGACTGCATGGGAAAAAAATTATATGCACAAAAAGAATTTATAGGGTTCAGCCTCAAAGTATTTGACAAAATGATTCAATGAGAGAATCGGGGAAAACTATAGTTGTAGATAATTGTTTGATTACATGTTTATGTATAAAACAATTGGGTAAAGGAATTCATGGTTTTAAATTGATAGATGGTGGTTCTAATCTAGAGCCGCAGGTTGTAGCATTGGGGCTGTATGGGCTGTAGTTAAATTATACAAGTAGAATGGAGGTTGCACACGAAATGTTTAACAAAATGCATAAGAGACATTTTTCGGGGAAAACCATGTTGAATCCTCCATCCTCCATATGTTTAATTCGGGGATCTAATTAAAATATTGAATGGTTAGGATAAAATCTGAAATGGCAGTTGAAGTAATTCTTCACAGTATTTGGCCTTGTGGAAATTGGAGTAAAATTGTTTGCAATTTATGTGTTTGTTAAAATTTCCATATGAGTGAAGAAATGTATCCAACTATAGTTGAGAAAAATAATAGCGTGAAATACCCCAGATGGTCTTTTTAGATCCAGGATATGAGATGTCATGGAAGTTGGTTATAATTTTATGAATTAAAAAATTTGGATTTGAGAAATATGGGGTAAACTTCAAAATTTGGGGAAGATGTTCAGTTTTGTCAGTTGACAGAAAAATTTCTAGTATAGAGAAATGTCAAGTGTAATTTCATATTATCCACATGTTACATAATTTAAAATATATGTATTTATGAAAAAATTAAAAATTTGGAAAAATTTCAAGTGGGCCCACAAATCCCATGTGTATAGGGAGTATGGCGTGGAGGAGTCACATAGATGGGGTGTATAGGTGGCAATACCAGGAGGGGTCAATTGCATGGGTGGAATCCATGTAGCACATAAATAAATCCAATTTATACTATGGATGACCCATATTCAATAGTGCAAGTTGGATAGGGTGATCTTGACTGTTCGCACAAAATCTATATGATCGAGAGTTAATATAGGGATGTTGCCATGAATGATTGAGACTCATCATGCAAGTTGGATCACATGATCCCGACCATTCATGTAAAATCTATATTATCAAGAGTTAACATGAGGATGTTGCTATGAATGACTGAGATCATATTGTGCATGCCATATCAATGGATCTTGATTGTTCACGAGATTCCTTTTGCGGGGGTTAAATATTGAGATGCGGGAATCTTAGGGCCAAAAGGAATATGTCATGGAAGAATCGGAGGATGATTCATATGGTCGAGGTGGGGTACAGTGCCACATCACCACTTGCCACGTGACATGCCACATCAGTGTACATGAAAATATATACATTTAAAAAATATATAGAGCCAAAAACTTGTTTTGGAAATAATAGGAGCATATAAAGTCAAAATTCAATGAAATTTCAACATTTGTTTTCAATGAGGACTACAAAAATTCCTGAGAGAGGTATGGTCTTGTTCAACTTCAATTTTCCTGAAAGGAGGAATAAGTGAATTTTGAAGACTTATACCCAATTGATTAATAGGGGCTCTATTGGGGATGATATTTTTTTAGTGTGGTTGTTGACCAAACACATAAACAACCCAGGAATATTTTATTCAAATCCCACAGGGTGTGAAGTAAAGAGACATAGAAAAACCAAAATCCATTATTTGGGATATGATTTTGGTGAGGAGGATGTAAAAGTGACCCAAGATGTTGAAAATAGAAAGTTTTATCTACTTAACATTTTACCTTCTCAATGAGACGAACAAGTTTTCTTACATGAAGTTTTTCCATTTTTGCTCTGTTTGTGCGATAATTCTTTTCACTAAAAATTCCAAGTCTAGAAGAAGTGCAAAAATTAAGAATTGACAATTCTAGAATTTTGTAGAAAATGCTTAGAGCATTATATCGGGGATCTAGTAGTGGATGAGTACTCACAATCATACAGGGTATCAATGCTCGATACAATTTTTTTCTTGAATCTTCCCATATTTTTTCCTATAGGTCTATGATGTTTGTCTCTGAGAATTAGAGTAGCTATAGGGGTAGTGTAAAAATCGATGAAAGTGCTAAATTTGAGGAACTGTAACTTTTAGATCATAATCCACAATAAATACCATTAATAGTCATTAGAAAGGTAACACACGAGAGATAAAACAAAAGGTTCTGATTTTTAAAATAGGTTTCTAGCTTTTTCAGAAAGCATGTAGAACAAGGCCTCTGGGTTTGATTGGGCAAGACAATCTCAATGTGGGTAACTTCCAAAGTATCCTAAACTTTGGGAAAAAGTTGTAGGATGATATAGGAGCATTCCATGTGTGAAATTGAGTATGTATTAGTACATCTAATTCATAATCAAGATTGTACAATGGTGTAGAGGCGCATTCGACTATGCAAAGGCATACTAGAGTTGCTTGTCAACTGGTAATGTGAAGAACTAAACCAAGGATAGTTGAATGCTTTATAGCATGACAATATTTTTGATGAGCATGGACATTGAAGTGAGAATATTATGGTCATGTTTTTTAACAGGAAGATAAACATCTTGAACGGATAGGCCTATATTCTTGTGGCTCGTGTTTTATAAACAACCATGAAGAAAGAAGGAACTAAGTGTGATTGATGGTTCCTTAACCATAATACATGTAATGCATTTATTATATTTAGAATTCTAAATATGGAAGATACTAGTAGGTGGAGAAGAGAAGTGGGAGTCATGGTAGTGAAAGATGCCCTATCGAGAGGAAAGAGTTTCATGAAAAATTGTCTTAGATATGGTAGTGAAAGGAAGCCATAAGGAAGACAAGGACTATTGCCTATGCAAATGAAAGTGAAAAGAGTAGTATGGGGGTAAAATAAACCAACTAATAATGAATTTTAAAATATGAATGTGATGAATAATGTGATGGTGTAACCACGAGTATTGACACATTTGTTTAATTGCATAGATAGTGTCATTTCAATATGCAATTTTTATTGTGCTAAGTGATGCATATATAGTGATTGTATTTCATTACATTTGATATATTGACAGTTGATAGTGATTGAATTATTTATGTGTTATAATTTTGAGGTCACTTTATGGGCCGTTGTAAATGTTTCAGTAAAGGTTTATATGCATGGATACTCATTGTTCGTTTCGTTCACTAAAAAGTTTAAATTATAGGTAGAGTTGCCTTGGATATGGCAATGAGTGTAAGTCCATAAGGAAAACTAGGTGCTACCATATGCAAAGGCCAAACATTATGAAAATGATATTATACTTTGAAATATGGTTTCTGTATGAAACAAATTTGAAAAATTCCCATTAAAGTTATTATGATGATATCTCATGGTTTGTATGTGTATAATATAGGTGAGATGATGGATCTATCTAGTGAGGACAGATGATGGCTACTAAAATATTGCAAGCAATGGGGAGAATGCTACTATAATGACACTAGAATCCTATTATATGCCTTGATATCCATGAGATATGTGATATTAGAAGTTTCTAGTCGGATTCCTTGGCAATAAGGCTCTCTAAGTCTATGTGCTTCTTGTGCACGAAAGCGTTGGAAAATGATGGATTGCTCAAGAGAGTGTTTAACAGAGAAGGGGATGCCTAAACTTGGATGGTGAGTGATTGCAAATAAGGGGAAAATTGAATGAATCTATTGTGAGAGATTCATGTTATATAATAGTTGGGATCAAGAAGGCAATATATGTATATATACTTCGGGAATGTCAAAGAATATAGTGAGTTGATATCACATGTGGCAACCATGTGGAGTAGATATATGATCATATAGATAAGTATTGAGTTTATTTGCATACTTTATCTTGTGATACAAATATATATGCTTCGATTATGAAACTTGAATCGTTATGAATGGATCAAATGTTTCTTAAAATAGCTATAATGAGCATGTTTTTCTTTTGACGACTATAATAGGCATGTGTTGAAATGCTAAATGTAAGGCCCTACCTTACCAACTTAACAAAACATAAAGAAGCAAAGACCCCATTGGACATTTAAGACTCAAAATAGAAAATTTTAAGTATGATTAAAATCATCTAACATATGTAATTATAATCATAGAAGTGTTAAGATAAATATATTACCACGAAGCCTAGTTTGTCAAAAGACTTACGTAATCGATCGAATCCACAACAAGAAATTAACATAAGAAATAAGGGAGAAACATGAGGAATAATTCCCTTCTTGCTTGGAATGAATTACTCTTAACTCTTTGTATATTGTATGCAACCAAGCATATGAGCAACAAGCATGGTAACAATCTCTGCAATAATATAATACTATTGTTTATACTACTGCTTAGACAAATACCTAGATTTTTAAATCAAAAGCAAGGGGGAAAATGTGAAAGCTTCATTCGTTAATACCTTTAATAAAACATTTTACATGCAGGAGAGCTACAACCATTGAGGAATTTAATCAAACACTTTGCATGCGTACAAGCTATAGCATGGTCTACTATCATAATTTATTTAGGCGTTTGGTAATGATTTGCAAAATTGCACAGTCAGATCCCAAGACAATTCCCACATGGTACCGAGGGAATTTGGAAAATCATCCTAATCGGGAAATATGATTCAAAAAATGCAATTTTAAAACTAAAATTAGGGGTTCTAGGTTCATATGGTACAAATACCCGGTGAAGTTACTCTGAAACACAACATAATGGTCTCAAAACACGATTTTCTAAAACCCAACATAATTAAATGTATCCATCATTCCGACCAACAAAGGGGGACATGAAAGGATTATTGGCTTCTAAATTTCACCCATTGGCCATATTAAAAATTTATAAACATTTAAAATGTGTGTCCAAATGCATAAATGAAAGCACAATGAAAATGAATCTATACACACACACACACATCATGCATATACAAACATAACTACCACATGCATAGTAATAAACTCATTGCACCTTCAGATACAACGATAATACTTATCTTTAAACAAAGAAGATCCAAGTAGCTAGCTTTGTAAGAACAATTTTCCACCCAAACATATCCACTATGTCCAACATATACTATTTCTGCTGAGAGGCCACCCCAAATATGGGTTATGAGGCCACCAGTGCGAAGGACACACCTAGAGGCTTCTCTCTCTCGGCTCACGGCCTGCTATGATCTCTATGCTTAGCCAAATGCACATATAAATCTCTACATTAATCTCACTCAACCATCATAGCCTTTTCCCCAAAAATACCTACCCCATACCACACCCTTCTTGGCTCAAGCATCCCCTTCACCAATCCATGGTTCCCTTGGGAAATCCATATTTCCAGGTGCTTACCAATGCATGCATAGAAGGAGTCCATCCTCCTGTATGTTGTTGGAGAAAATCTAGTAGTCTTAATTCATGGCTTCTCAAGCATTCCAAAGTAGAAAAACCATATGGGTAAAGGTTCCTAGCATGCCCAACCTCCATGCTCACCTACAACCATCTATTTTCCCTTCAAATCTATTGCTATGGTTCCAAATTCGAATTTATGGGTAAGACACGGTCTAGTAATTGGTAATGGGTATAATGAACAACATGGAGGAGAGCTCTACTTAGTGTAAATATTCATGATAATAGGAAAATGAGTGAATGACTCCAAAATATAGGAGGGAATGGTGACAAGACAACTGACATAACTTCTGACCATAGAAGAAAAGGACCCTTACAAATGTCCTAGAAGGATATTCATCCCATGCTTCCATAACTACATGAGAGGACTTTCCCCACCAACCTCACACGTGCATTCAATGCTTAGATTTAATAGTCAAAATGAAGTAATTGGTTCATTTAAAGCACATGGCATCAATTAGATGAGTTCTAAGGTCAATACTTGGCATTAAAGGATTGAATCTCCAATAGCCCCCCTTTCCTCTTCCCATGTAGTGGAATCATAGCCCCTCTAGTGTTATTTACACAACCATCTTGTACCATTTTATTATTTTCCAACATAATATTTACATATATTTCGAGTTAGCATGACAAGCCAACCATACAGTCTAATTAAAATATTTATAGCATACATGCCTAGCCATTCACTAGTCAGACCTTGGACTTGAGCTCTGCACATGAATCCATACTATCATATTTACATCATTTACATAATTTTGATTAAATACATTCCAAGTCAAAAATAGGGGTATTACAATCTCCTCCCCCTTGGAATAACACCATCTTTGATGTTTTCTCAAAATTAGAACAAAAATGCATATTCGTCTCTCATGGAATCCTCCAACTCCCATGTAGCCTCATTGAGACCAAAGTGATTCCATTACACCTTTACTTGTCTGATGGCTTGGTTCCAAAGTAATGTTACCTTCATGTCAAGGATTCATAGTGGATCGGTTTGGAACTCTCCCTCAAGTTCCCCCTGGATCACATCCCAATCAATCACATGGTTAAGATCATGTACATATTTCTTAACCAAAGAAACATGAAAAAAATTATGAGCTCTAGTGTTAGCATGCAATGCAATTCTATATGCCAATGGCCCTATCCTCTCAAGCACTTCAAATGGCCCACAACAACTTGGTGATAGCTTGGCACAACTCCCAAGATTCAAGGAACTCTTCCTTGGCCTCACTCTAAGGTAAACATGATACCTAACACTAAATTCCCTATGCACTCTATTATTATCTACATAGATTTTCTTCCTATCTTGGGATGCCTTTAAATTTTGTCTAATATTTGTAACCTCTTGTTCCATTTACTTAAGAAATTCTAGCCCAAGTACAATTATGTTCACTAGATTGTCCCAAGTTACTGGTGTCCTACACCTTCTGCCATACAAAGCTTCAAATGGACTCATTCCCAATGATGCTTGTTTTCCATTGTTATATGGGAACTCTACCAAGTGTAGATACTCTTCCCAATTGGATGGTTTGTCCATTACATACATGAGAAGCACGTCTTTAAGAATATGATTTACTATTTTTTTTTGTCCATTTGTTTGTAGATGGTAGGAAGTGATAAAGTTCAGCTGTGTACCCAAATATGTAAAAAGACTTTTCCAAAAAAATGAAGTAAATTTGGTATCACAGTAGGTCAAAATTGCTTTAGGTAACCCATGAAATTTGAATATTTCTTTCATAAATAGTCTTTCTATCTCATCATCCTTGTAAGTAGATTTCACTGAAATAAAATGAGTTTACTTAGATAATTTATCCACCACAACCATGATGGAATCATGTTATCTCACTGTCATTGGAAACCCTGTAATAAAATCCATAGTTACCACTTCCCATTTCCATTTGGAATTGGTAAAGGCTGTAATAAACATGTTGGGTGTTGATGCTCAACTTTCTTTTGTTGGCATTTCATACATCTTGAAATGTACTTAGCAACATCTTTCTTCATTCCTGACCAAAATTATTGTTTTCTGGTATCTTGGGTGACCAAAATATGAAATTTTATGGATTTCATCCATAATAGTTCTCCTAAAGTCAACCATATTTGTAATATACACTCTGTTTTTATAGGTAAGAAGTCCATCATTCTCCAAATGATAAACTTCATACCTCTTTTCCAAACTCTGCTATTGTAATCTATCTTTGATTTTCACATATTGTTCATCTTCAACAAGAAAATTAACAATATGTTGCCTCAAATTTGATTGGAAAATTATAATGGCTGCATGTAATTTTCTATTGGGTGTATCAACCACTTTATTTTCTTTCCCGTTTATGTGTTTGATCTCAACATCAAATTCACATAAAAATTCTAGCCTTCTAGCTTGCCTAGCATTTAATGTTGGTTGCTTGACCATAGTGATCTGTCCTAAGCTCAAATTTTCTGCCCATCAAATAGTGCCTCCGCATCTTCAAAGCATGCACTATGGTAGCATGCACGATGGTAGCAATCCCTAAATCATGGGTAGCATAATTATTTTCATTCTCTTTCAGGTTTCTTGACTCATAACATACCACATGATTGTCTTGCATAAGAAATCCTCTGATTCCCTGTTTACATGCATCTGTACACACCAAAAAAACATTTTCTAGGTTTGTGATTTTCACAATCGGAGCACTTGTAAGAAGCTTTTTCAACAATTGAAAACTTTCTTCACATTTTTGTGTCCCCTCAAATTTTATTCCCTTCTTTTGTAATGAAGTGTTGGGGTGTGGAACCTTAGAGAATCCTTCGATGAACCTTCTGTAATAACCTGCACGACCCATAAAGGATCTCACATCTGTCATATTTCTTGGAGTTGGCCAATTCATAATGATCTCAATCTTTTCTGGATCCACTGATATTCCTTCCTCCGAAATAATGTTTCCCAAATAATGAATTTGATTTTTGTAGAAATCACATTTTCTTAGCTTTGCATTCAACTTATGCTCCCTTAGCAATTTCAAATCCATTCTCAAATGTTGTTCATGATCCTCTTCATTCTTAGAATAAATAAGAATGCAATCTAGAAAAACAAGTACAAACTTGTCCAAATACCTATTGAAAACACTATTCATGAGACACATGAATGTAGCTGGTGCATTAGTGAGACCAAATGGCACCACCACAAATTGATAGTCTCCATACCTTATTCTAAATGCCATCTTGTGGATGTCTTCTTCCTTGATTCTCACTTGATGGTAACTAGACCTCAAGTCAATCTTTGGAAATACCTTTCCCCTCTCATTTGATTAAAAATATAATCAATTTGAGGTAATGGGTACTTGTTCCTTACTATAAATTTGTTTAGTTTCATGTATTCAATACATAACCTGAGTGTTCCATCTTTCTTTTTTACAAATAACAGAGGTGCTCTCCATGGAGACACACTTGGCCTAATATATTTATTTTCCAACAATTCTTCCAATTGCATTTTTAGCTCTAATAATTCTGGTGTACTCATAGTGTAAGGTGTCTTAGACACTAGTGCAACTCCTAGCATAAGGTCAATTGTGAAATCAATATCCCTCTTTGGAGGAAGTCCTGGCACTTCATCGGGAAACACATCCTTGAATTCTTGCAACACATGATAGTCCTCCAACTTGGGAATTTCATTTTCTAAGTTTATCCAAAACATGGTTGCATACAATTGACAACCATTTCTAAATAACTTCAGCTGCGTGGCTGAAATCTACCTAATAAAAACCACTTTTGGAATGTCTTTCACTACCTATGGTTTTAATTTTTCATGAATGCATTCAAAATCAAGTTTAACTTTGTATGCTTCCAACCAATCCATTCTAATGAGAATATCATAGGAACCAAGTGGAAAAATATTTAGATTTTCCCATGTGAAGATTCTATCTATTTCCAATGGAAATTTCTCCACCATTTCACTAACTTTGCTCTTGGTTCCAGGGGCTAGTTGGATCAGCCATGATTTACTATGTTTTTTTGTTAAAAAAGCTCAAATATCAACAATTTTAGGAGTGATATAATTGTGAGTAGATCCAGGGTGAATCAAAATATAAATAGATTGCTTAACAATCTTATCTTCAACCTCAACCACAACTAATTAGTGATTTTCTTAATGGTCCTCTAGTGCAACATAGATTATAGGGATGATCCTTGCCACTTGACCCACAATTTCAACCTCTTGGATGTTGTGAGCTTGCTTTTCACTCCCATTTCGATGTGGACAGTTTCTAAGCATATGGTCCTCTCCGCATCCCCAAAATTGAAGTGGTTCTCTTGGCTCTCTTGGCTTGTCTCCCATCACCCTAGATGGCTTTGTCACACCTTGAGGTGGATTCCTTTACCGATTTCTAAAATGAGGAGGCTTGTACCCCTTCTTCCTTTGGTCAAATTTCTCCTTTTTCCTTTCCTTCCATGCCTTATGGAATCTATCCTGCATTTTTTTTTATCATAACAATACTTGGCCTTCCGTATGGTCTCCTCTAGAGTTTGAGGTTCATCAAACTCAATTATGTCCTTGTATGACTGAGGTAATCCACTTAGAAAAAATTGAATTTCAACCTTATCATCCCTGACATACTTGACATATCTTAATAGCTCCAAGAATTTATTGGCATATTCCTTCATGGTCATTTGTCCCAATTTAAATTCATGGAACTCTTTTATTTTGTCATCTTAATACCTATCAAAGAGGTACTTTTGCTTGAAGTATTTCTTGAATTTCTTCCACACAATATTCCATTCATTGATCTTCTTTAATTTCCTAAGATGATCCCACCATATAGATGTTCTTCCATTCAAATTGAACATGGCCACCCTTTCCTTCATGTTCCCGAAATAGTCTTGGACTTGGAAATACTTCCTCATTCCAAGAAGCCAAGCCTCAATTTCTTGCCTAGATTTTACTTCACCATCAAAGGTAGGAGGCTTTTCCTTCTGAAATTATCCATGTGAGTTGTTCTTGAAAGGACTATTCCTCTTATTCCCACTAGATGAATATTTTAAACCTTCAATGGAGTCTTTATAGGTATATGAATCACTAGAAGAGAAATATATGTCCTATCTCTAGAAAATCTTCTCAAGCTATGGTACCTATTGTGAGAATTCCTCCTTGAGCCATTCCCACTCTTTTCCTAAATTCTTGAGTGATGTCCATGATTACTCTTCCTTTGAATGTATGTTAAGATTTGGAGCATAATTGCATTCAACTAGTGTTACTGGATAATCTACCAAAAGTGAACTTAAGGCGTGATCTCCCTAGTTCAACGTGAATCTAGAACAAGTGGGACAGAATATGAAACTGCTTTCCTAGATCTAGTTAAAGATCGAATGATTAGATGTCTTACCTTGAGATTGTAGATATTTCTCCTTGTAGTTGCTCCAAGCTCCACGGTCGTTAGATCTCAGCTACAAGACCTATCAAGACATATAGAAACAATACAAGCAGTAAAATGCATCTAAACAATAACAGATCTAAGTGAATGGTTAAGCAAGTAAACTACACAAAACATTATCAACACAACAAAATTTGGTGGAAAGAGTTTATATTACTGTATTAAAAGAGGGAAGCACAAAAGAGAGATGATTACAACCAAAGCTTAAAGTCACAATCCTACTCCAACAATCCAATGCCAAAGCCTCCAAAGGAAGTATAGGTCTCCCAAGAGATGAATAGAGATCTCCTAAGCTAATTTCACCAGCATGCAAGTACTATAGACTTCCTCCTTTTGGAAAGGGAAAGAGATTCATATATATAGGACTAAGAGGATAGGATAGGTTGAGACATAGTGGGAGAGGACTAAGGGATCCTCCCAAAGGGCTAGGGAATCGAATGCCAGCTCCCCTATAGGTTAGGGATAGAGATCCACATCACACAACTTCGAGAAATGGCTCGAAGATGCCCTTTTATCCATTTAACTGACATCATCTCAAGCTGCATTAGGACAACCTACACTGTCACATGCTGCACAAGGCTGACCTGCGACGACCTCACAAAACCCTATGAAAGTAGGTCAATATCTCTTCCAGTTTGATTTTTTAGTCATGGGAACTTCAGGCATGTTTACACTGAGTCATAAGGTGGCAAGATTTAGGTGTAACAGAATGCCCCCCAAAGCATGAAGCTATTGGAACTTGACAGGTGAAATGATTTGACAGAAGGATGGCAAGGACTTGTCGGATGGAGGATGCTACTGTAGTACAACTGACTCTGAGAACACAGTCTCGTATGATTCACAACATGGCTGCCGACCAATACATTGCAGATCCATGATAGTGATGACCAAATGAACACAATCATGGCTACTAGACACAAGCGTAGATCCATGATGAGATGATAACACAGCCATGACCAATACAAAAGTGGATCCATGTAATATGACTCAAAACAATCTCCATCGCAACCTGGGTAAAACATGACTCCCTAGGGTCTTCAAACTGAACCCACAATGATACGAATCTATCCATGTGATTACAAATGTATTAATGTCGAACATGGTAGAAACCACTTGATTACCGGTCATTTATGTATAACGTTAACAACCACGAGGGAAATCACCATGAATTCCAATGATCCCCAAGGTATCATAGTACATATCATCAAGCGCGAATAAATAAGTTGAAGTCAAACGGTGGATGAAATCTTTCAATCAAGAGTCAATGATGTAGAATCATGTCGAAAGCGAGGTAACCTGCCCTTGAGGCATGTAGGCCCAAGGTACTTGGTTGGTTTCTAGATTCAATCCTCAGATGATGTGTTGAGGTCGACAAGGATGAATTCGTCGAAGGAGGGCCATGATGAATCCTCCATCAACGACATGAAACTTGATAACAAAAGTTTGGAGTAGATCGGACAGTACAGTAACATGCAAGGCTGAATCAGAGTAGACTGACATGGTGGAAGGTGTACTGACTGCAAATAATGAGTGGTGAATGCATTCTTGAACATGGACATGGCATGACTTGGCAGTATTGACATGAAGAGAATGACGCCAACTCCTAATGCAACTGATAATGGAAGTATTCTTTGGATGACCCAAAGGAGTAACACGAATCAGGAAGTAGGAAAAACTCAAGGACAAACGGATGACCCAAGTATTGTATGCAAATGCAAATGAGTGCCATGTTCAAGAATGACTAAGTACTACCACTGGTAAAGGTGTAACACAAAAAATTTCCTTTTTCCCCATCATGACTGATGAGTGCCTCATGTGTTTTTGATGAGCTTAATGATGGTAACCAGATGCTCGGTATAGCTCATCTCATAGATGAGTCCAATCCCAAACGTTTTTTGAACCTGAGAAAGGAGGGGTTCGTCCCATGGTGGGCCCTTGAAAGTTGAGTTTTAACGAGTCCATATAAGGTAAACTCGGCATCATTTCATGTTTAGAGAGTCTGAAAAGAACTAAAGAAGACTCCAAAGGTCCTTTTTCGTAAGGTTAGCCTCTTCGCCCGGAAAGGGTAAAACAACGCGAGAGAGGACTCTTCCAGTCATGATTGGCTAGAGTATTCCTTTTTCGTAAGTAGTGACCCCTGGTCCGAAAAAGGGGTAAACTATCACCAGGAAGATGATCATTCAAATACTTTTACAAGCGTGAACGCATAAATTTCGCTTGGTGATCTTTTCATATTTAGAGAGATTGAAAAGAGCTTAAAGAAAGACTCCGGGGGATTTCCTTTTTCGTAGGAGTTTAACGAGCCTGAAAAAGTGATAAACCATAACTTGGTGACTTATTCTCATTGTTTTACGAGCATGAGGAAGAACGAAGAGTAAGCTCGGTGTCATTAGTAATTGAATTTAAATGAGCAAAATAATGACAAAAAGACGCTCGAAGAAGTTGTTCATACCTGATAATACTTACGAGATGATCACCACGACAAAAAATGACATTAATTAGGCACTTAAGTTCTCCTGCAGCTCAAAGACTAGGTCAAAAACAGTTAACCAAGCGTTTAAATGCAGTACATAACCCAAAATATAGTAAAAAACCCACTAAAGCATCAAATTATAAAAGGAATATTCCATTTTTTGTTATAAAATGGGTGAAATAGTGAAAATAAATTACAATTGTTTTTTACCAAGTTTGGAGAGTGTGAAGTGCGTTTGGAGCTAAATTTCAACTACTGATTCCAGGAGATACAGTCCACCATTTCGCGAGACGTCAGAAGTAGGTAGGCCTAAACTCAACTATGCAACTTTTTAGTGGATTAGTTTCATGTTTTTTGCTTAAAATTCAAGGGGTATTGAGTTGTTTTGCTTGGGGGAAATGTACCCACAGGTCGGCGCAAGCCCTCCTTACGGGAACTGCAACGATCATGCGCCATCGCAAGTCCCGCAAGGACTATTTGCGACAATGTTGCACTGTCTGTACAGACAACCTGCGATGGCGCAAACATCCAACTTCAACTCAATGCCCAACTCCCAAGAAAATGTTTTAATGCATGAAGTGAGTTGTAATGGTGCTTATTTGTCCTTCTTGACAGGTTCACGGTGATAGCCATGGTTATAGAGTGGCGAGAACGAGAACACGAGTTGGATGGTGCTCAATTCGAAAATGACCCTCAATGCATTGCTACATTGAGGAACTGCGGGTTACTTAAATACTTCCAAGTGTCAGGCATGAGAGCCCAAGTGTTGCTGCTGACACACATGATCTGATGTTGGGATCTGACGTAACAACACTTTGAGATCGGGGTACATACACTGAGTATATATGTCGAGGAAATCTACTTTTTGACAGGATTATCCCAGAGGAGAGAACCTATATCTCTTATCAGGTCACGAGGAGGTGACCGGACAGTGGAGGATATGATTACTCAATGTTGCACTATAGGCACTACAGCTACTGGTGGGAAGATTCCCATGAAAGAGATTCACGATCGCCCTTTACGTGGCATGCTCTTCACCTTAGTGAGGGTGGCGGGGAGTCAGTCTACTCACCTTGCAAGCAAGACACAGTTCATGTACACGTAGGAGTGCATGGATCCTCGGGTATTCAAATGGTGTGAGGCACTCCTTACCAACCTCCAGAGTCAGCTTACCAAATGGCAGCGTGGGGCGCTGAAATAGTTTGGATATGGGTCCGTGGTGATATCTTTTCTACTAGAGCAGGTACCTCATCTACATCTGCACGTGGACTCAGATGACCGAGATGCCAGGGATCCACATATGATTCGGTGGGCAGAGGTGATGGCCCACCATGGTGGCGGGGTTCCCATCATAGGTTATGGCATAGGGTTCTTCACCTAGATGGAGGGATAGCTCCTCATGATTGAGGATTATCCATGCAACGAGATGGACTTCAGAGGTGATCCCGACTTGGTGCTGCCCGAGGGAGCACAATGGAGTGACATCAGTAAGAACAACAAATTTTGTGTTTTTCATTTTATATATTTTATGATTTTTTTGGAGTAGTGCTGATAACTTGATGTTGTGTGCAGACGTGGGTCCATCGCGACTAGTTGGGGTCTCTCTCATTGCGAGGAGAGGAGAGGTGTCGGTCGTGGGTCCTACAGTGTGATATGCCACCAAGGAGGTGGAGGAGGTCTATGAGAACCTCCAGAGGCTGACACTGGATATACCAGACCCTGGTGTCTGTGATCTTCCTCGGGGTTACCAGAAGTACACCGTCGGGGTGTGTTTGACGGACAATCTACCAAGAGCGGACTCGAGGCCTGATCTCCCTAGCTCAACGTAAGTCTAGAAAAAATAGAGATAGATTATAAATAACTCTCCTAGATCTAATTAGAGATCAAGGAACTATATGCTTTACCTTTCAGATCGTTGATCCCTTCTCCTTGAATGCTGCTCCAAGCTTGATGGTCTTCAGATCTCAGCTGCAAAACTTGTCAAGACAACAAAAAAACACAAGCAGTAAAATGCATCTACACAATAATATATCTAAGTAAGTAGTTAAGTAGGCAAACTACACAAAATATCATTAATGCAATGAGATTTGGTGGAAAGCATTTATATTACTGTATTAAAGGGAAAGTACATAGAAGTGATTACAACCAATGACTTAACGTAGCAATCCTTCTCCAACCAAGCCAATGCCAAAGCCTCCAAAGGGATGATGGATTTCTCAAGGGATGAGTAGAGATCTCTTCTAAGCTAATTTCACCAGTGTATAAATACTATAGACTTCCTCCCTTTGGAATGGGAGTGAGCTTCACTTATATAGGACTAAGTGGATATGATAGGTTGAGATATGGTAGGAGAGAGATAGGGGATCCTTCCAAGAGGCTAGGAACTGAATGCCAACTCCCCTAAAGGCTAGGGATAGGGATCCACATCAGCTACCTTCGAGAATGGGCTCGAAGAATCTATTTTAATCAATTAACTGACATCGTCGAAGGTTGAAAGAGGACAACCTGCGATGACCTCTCAAAACCTAGTAGGAAAATGTTTGTATCTCTTCAAGGTTGATGACTTAGTCAAGGAACTTCAGGGAATGTTTAAACTGACTACCATGATGGTAAAATTTAGGTGTAACAGAATTTCCCCCAAAGCATGAAGCTATTTGAAACTGGACAAGTGAAATGATTTGACAGAAGGAATGGCAATGGCTCGTCGGACGAAGGACACTGCTGCAGTACAACTGACTCTAAGTACATAGTCTCATATGACTCACAACATGGTTGCCGACCAATACAATGCAGATCCATGATAGTAATGACCGACTGAACACAATCATGGCTACTAGACACAAGCGTAGATCCATGATGAGATGATAACACAATCACGACCAATACAAATGTGGATCTGTGTGATATGACTCAAAAAAATATCCATTGCAACCTGGGTAAAACATGACTCCCAAGGGTCTTCAAGCCAAACCCACAATGATACAAATCTATCCATGTGATTACAAATGTCTTGACGTCGAACATGGTAGAAACCACTTGATTACCGGTCATTGAGGGATACCGTTAACAAGCGCGAGGGAAATCACCATTAATGTCAATGATTTCCAAGGTATCACAATACATATCGTCAAGAGCGAATAAATGATTTGAAGTCGAACGCTTAACGAAATATTTCAATCAAGAGTCAATGATGTAAAATCATGTCGAAAGCGAGGTAACCTGCCATAGAGGCATGCAGGACCAAGGTACTCAATTGGTTTCTAGATTCAATCCTCGGATGATGTGTTGAAGTCGACAAGGATAAATCCATCGAAGGAGGGCTATGATGAATCCCCCATCATTGACATGAAACACAACAACAAATGTTTGGAGTAGATCAGATAGTACAGTAACATATAGGACTGACTCAGAGTAGACCGACACGATGGAAGGCGTACTAAATGTAGATGATGAGTGGTGAAAGTATTCTTGAACATGGGCATGGCATGACTTGACAGTATTGACATGACAAGTACGACACTAACTCCTAATGCAACTGATGGTGGAAGTATTCTTTGGATGACCCAAAGGAGTAACAAGACTCAGGAAGTAGGAAAAAATCGAGGACAAACAGATGATCCAAGTACAATATGCAAATGCAAATGAGTGCCATGTTCAAGAACAACTAGGTACTGCCATAGATAAAGAGTGTAACATAAAATAGTTCCTTTTTCCCCATCATGAATGATGAGTGCCTCATGTGTTTTTAACGAGCTTGATGAGGGTAAACAGAGGATCGGTATAGCTCATCTCATAGATGAGTCCAATCCCAAATATTTTCTGAACCTGGGAGAGGAGGGTTCGTCCCATGACGGGTGCTTCAATGTCAAATTTTAACAAGTCCATAGAAGGTAAAATCGGTCGTCATTTCATGTTTAGAGAGTTTGAAAAGAACTAAAGAAGACTCCAACGGTCCTTTTTCATAAAGTTAGCCTCATCGCCCAAAAAAGGGTAAAATAATGTGGGAGAGGACTCTTCCAGTCATGATTGGCTGGAGTATACCTTTTGTAATAAATAGTGCCCCCTGGTCCGAAAAAGGGTTAAAATATCACCAGGGAGATGACCATTCAAATTTTTTAACAAGCGTGAACGCGACAAGTTCACTTGGCAATATTTTCATATTTCGAGAGCCTAAAAAGAGCTTAAAGATAGACTCTGGGGGGGTTCCTTTTCCGTACGAGTTTAACGAGCCCGGAAAAGTGATAAATCATAACTCGGTGACTTATTCTCATTGTTTTAGAGCATGAGAAAGAAAAAAGAGTAAGCTCATCAACATTAAATAATTGAAATCTAACGGATAAAGAATAACAACAAAAATATTCAATGGGTTTTTCATACCTAAGATGATCACTAAGATGTGAAACCGACATAAATGGAACACTTAATGTCTCCCGCATGCTTGAAAACTAGGTCAAATAGTCAACCAGGCATTCAAATGCAGTAAAAATGATCCAAACTATAGCAAATAACCCATAAAGCACCTAAATTTGAAAAAGAATATTCCCTTTTTGTTTATAAAATAGAAAAACTGCATAAATATAGTTACCATTGTTTATTTGCCAAATCGGGGAGAAGAAAGTGCCATTTGGAGCAGAATTTCATTCGTCGATTGCCGTAGCTACAAGTGACCATTTTACGAACCGTTCGAAGCAGGTATACCAAAATCTCAGCCAGCATCTTTTTGGTGGTTTAGAATTTCATTTTTTGTCCATTTTTTAGGTTTTTTGAGTTGATTTGTGGGGAGTTTGTGCACCCTCGGGTCGTCGCAGGCCTCCCTTATGGGAACTGCGATGAACCCAGGTTGTCGCAAAGCCCGCAAAGGTGTCTTGCGACGATGTCTCCCTGTCTGCAAAGACGGGGTGCGACGGCGGAAATGTCCATGGTCAACTCAAAACCCAGCCCAAAAGAAAAAGTTTTAATGGTTGGAGTGAGTTATAATGATGTTTAAATGCCTCCTTTGGCAGGTTTGTGGCTACCAACATGGTTCTAGAGTGACGTGAGCATGAACATGAGGTGGAAGATGTGTAAGCAGAAAATGATCCAGTGTCTGTGGAGGCATTGAGGAACTGTGGGCTACTGAAGTTCTTCCAGGTCCAGGGCATGAGGGCCCAAGTCCCACTACTGGAGCATAGCATAGTACTTCACGATCGAGGAGCATATATTGACTATAGATGTTGATGAAATCTATTTCTTGACAGGATTATCCCAGAGGGGATAATGTATCACTCACTAGATCATGAGGGAGTGACCGGACGGTAGATGACTTGATTGCCCAACACTGTACTCCACATGCCCGTGCCTCTAGTGGGAAGATTCCCATTAAAGAGGTATGATATCGTCCATTGTGTGCTATACTCTTCACCATAGTGAGGATAGCAGGGAGCTAAGTGGCTCGCTTGGCTACAAAGTCCCAAATGTTGTATGCAGAGGACTGTATGTCTCCGAAGGTATTCAACTGGTGTGAGGGACTCCTCACCAACCTTCGAGCTTAGCTAACCAAGTGTCGGAGTGGAGAGCTCAAGCAGTTCGGGTATGGATCGGTAGTGATCTCATTCTTGTTGGAGCGGGTTCCCCTCTTGCACCCGCAGGTGACTTTGGATGACAAGGATCCCAAGGATCCACACATGGCCCGATGGACGGAGGTGATGGCCCTCCATGGTGGTGGGGGTCCGATCATCGGGTATGGTTCCGGATTCTTCACCTGGATGGAAGGCCAGCTACTCATGATTGAGGAATATCCGTACAACGGTACGAACTTCAGGGAGGACCCAGACCTCGTACTGCCTAAGGGAGCAAAGTGGGGAGACATCAGTAAGAACAATGACCCTTGTACTTTTCATTTTGTGTATTTATAATTTTTTTGGATAGTGCTGATAAGTTAATAACATGTGTGTGTAGACATGGGTCCTTCACGACCGATAGGAGTTTCACTTCTCACGAGGAGAGGAGAGGCACCACCAGTAGCCCCGGCCATGCACAATGCCATCTTGGAGATGGAGGACATCTGTAAGAACCTTACTAGGTTGACATTGAGCGTTCCAGATGCAGTAGTGCATGAATTACTAAATCCCATGCAGAGGTACATAGTTGGTGTGACCTTGCGCTTCAGTGAGCTGCTCCGCAAGGTAGTGAGAGCGGTACACTGCTTCCACAGTCAGTAGGAGAGAGTTGCAAGACCTAGAGGTGCACGAGCCAGGCGTTAGGCCTTGTGATGTTATTATGTATGTACTGAGAGCTATGTGAGCCTCAAATTTTGTACTACTGAAAGCTATCAGGCTTCAGATTTTGTATAAACTCACTGAAAGCCATCGTGCTTTAGAATTTTTGTATCAGCACTACGTTATCTTGATTATATATATACAGACATTTTGGCGGCTTTATACATTTGTGTTTGATATGAGATCTTGTTTATGTGTTTGCTTATGTGATGAATTATTTACATGTTATGTCTACTTTTACAGCTCATGAATATGCTCATGTGTGTGTAATGTACCAATCTAATATGAAGTTGGCCATGGAGTCGGAAACTGTGTTCAGGTCTCGTGGAATGTGCAGGTACTGAATGGATTTGAAGGACCTTTCCAGAAGACGAACTCGTCTGTAGAGACGGAGTAGGGTAGGATCGTGGATGGTGTAAACCCAGTTAAGATGAGAGACCACCAGTTGAGAATCCAAATGGATGACAACGTGGTCCATACCCAAAGAAATAGCGTCGGTTAGGGTTCCAATGATTGCCTGATATTCCACAGCATTGTTGGTTGTGAAACATAGACACATTCCTCCTGAGATGATAAGCTCGTCGGTGGGAGAATAGATCACCCAGGATGTCGAAGCAAGGTTACGGGTATGCCGGCTGGCGCCGTCTGCGAATCCGTAGCAAGTTACCATCTGCACATGCAGACAGAACATGGTATAAGTAACGAAACAAGACCTAACCATGCAGAAAATCAAAGCATCACACCACACAAAACACACGCCATGTACAGTATATACAAAGCACTTATGCATGAAAGACTCAGGCATAGTACCTCTTTAGGTAAATCCCATTGCGGGGTTCACCTAAAGATATCCCATCGTAGTCTTCAAGCTCGTAGGATCCCTTCTCTAATTTGCGTTTCACTATGTAGGGTCCACGCCACATGGAATTAAAATTTCCTGCCCCCATCTTATCATGTATTTGGTCGTATGTGAGGACCAAATCACCCTCGCTATAGACGCGAGGTTATACTGACTTGTCGTACTGCGCTTTGATGCGTTTCTTATGAGCCTCGTTGGCAAGAGTGGCATCACAGTGAGTCTCGTCGAGTTTAGCTAGGTAGAGGAAGCATTCTTCCTCAGCAGTAGTGTTAGTGAGAAGTTCAACTACAAGTTTGAGGGACAGAATCTCGCACTCAATCGGTAAAACAACCTCCAATCCATAAACTAATTGGAAAGGAGTAAATCCAGTAGCGGTCTTGACGAAAGTTCGGTAAGCCCATAGTGCGGAGAAGAGCATATTATGCCAGTTGGACTTGTGCATACCCACCATGCATTGGATCATGGTTTTCAAGACCTTGTTAATGGCCTCTACTTGTCCATTGTACTGTGGGTAGTATGGTGTTGAGTTTTCATGGTGAAAACCCTATCTAGTGCTCAACTCGTCAACCATGTGGTTCATAAAGTGAGAACCATGGTCGGTAACTATAGCTTGAGGAACTCCAAACCGCGCTATAACATGATTAAATATGAAGAGTGTAGTGGTTTTGCCGTCATTCGTGTATGTAGGCATAGCCTTAGCCCATTTTGTGAAGTAATCCATGGATACTATGACGTAACCATGCCCCCCGACCGAGGTAGGATTATAGTGCATGAAGTCGACGCTCCATTTAGCAAAGGAGCCAACGACAATAACTAGGTGTAATAGGGCGGGGTGGGTGCACTTCTTAGTTTGGAAGTGCTGGCATGGAGGACATTTTTTGACGGCCTTGATACAATCTTTAAAGATAGATGGAAAAAAATATCCAGTGCAAAGTATCTTCTAGGCTGTAGCCATACCAGAGAGATGACCGCCACATGCCCTAGCGTGACAGTCATTTAAGACGTGTTCAGCCTCTCCATGAGTGAGACAACGTCGAAGAATATAATCGATACCATGATGGTACAAAGTACCACTGATGATTAGATAATACTTTGCATGGTGGCGTATTCGACGACGGTCGTCCCGCGAGTGTTGGGGGATGAAACGTTGGGTCTGAAGATATAAAGTGATATCTCCATACCACAGATCAGACGTGCTGATGAGGAACAATGATTCATCTGGAAGAGAATCATTGGGCTCAAAATCGACATCAGCCCGGGGAAGATCACAGATCAGCTCAGCAAACACCAAAGAATTTTTAGACTTAACCTTTTGAAAAAGGACATCAAATTCTTGCAGTATCACGATCCAGCGTGAATACTTTCCCCCAAGCACCTGACGTGTCAAAACCTTGTACATGGGGTTTGAATCGACAATGATAGTGGTGGTGCGAAGCAAGATGTAATGTCATAACTTTTGTACGGAAATGACTGTCGTGAGAGCAAGTTTCTTGACATGTGAATAACAAGTTTCAGCGTCAATGAGACCCTTACTTGTGTAGTATATCACATGTTCCTGGGCGTTGGTGTCTCCTTGGACCAAGACCATGGCGATCGTGGTGGCAAAAGTGGCAAGATACATGATATAATCCTTGTAGTAATTGGGCGGCTGGAGCATAGGGGCATGTGTGATAGCATACTTTAAGCTTTCAAAATAATGTTGAGCTTGGTCGTCCCATATGAATGGGACATCCTTCTTCATCAATCTCATGTAGCCTTGCATCTTTTGCGCGAAACTACAGACAAAATGCCTTAAATAAGTTGCCTTCCCTTGCAAACTTTGAAGTTTCGTTATGTTAGAGGGAGATGGGAGAGCAACGATGGCTACCACTAATACCAGCATAGGTTAAATATGATAAGCGCAACAAGAAGCTAGCGAGGTTTCCCATCCCAAGAATAATCATGGGTAGGTAGGATAAGTAGTGGGAAAGAAGCACGGGAGGGGCTTCAGGGGATCAATGCGGATCCCATCTTTCGAGACTATGAAACCGAGGAGGCGTCCAAAATCAACGTAGAAGATGCACTTGTGAGGGTTCAAGTGGATGTTATACTTCCTGCATTTGAGGAATACCATCGTCAGATGGTCAATGTGGTACTCACGCTGCCCTGAATGGGAAGGTAGATCGTCCAAGTAAGCTTCCACAAAGCCCTTCACGTCATGAAAGGCATATGACATGGCCCACTAGAATGTGGCACCAGCATTTTTAAGACCAAATGGGAGCTTGCGATAAGCAAATGTACCCCAAGGACAAATGAAAGCGGTCTTGTGTTGATCAGCCGGGTGGATCTCAATCTAGTTGTAGCCGGAAAAGCCATCCATGAATGAAAAGATGACGCTTCTTGCACAATTGTCGATGATCTGGTCTATAAAGGGAGTCGGGTAATTGTCCTTGGGACAAGCCTTGTTGAGATCCCGATAATCGACGCAAACACGAATGGAACCCTATGTTTTAGCTACAGGGACAACGTTTGAGACCCATTCTGTCAACGGGGTAGGGTAAATAAAACCAGCTTTCAAGAGCTTTTCAATCTCTACCTTGATTTCCGCAATCTTTCGGTGGTGCACCGGTCGCCACTTTTTTCGGGCTGGTTTGGCATCGGGATAGGTTTGAATCATGTGTGAAACAACAGCGGGGTCTATCCCGGGCATCTCCTTGTAAGTCCAAGCAAACACGTCTCGAAATTGCTTGAACAAGGCCGTGAATGTTGTGATTTCTTCAGGGGAACACTACTGGCCTAAACGAATGTGTTCCACTACACCAGGAGTAACCGATATGTCGATCGAAATGGTAGGCTCAATGTTGGCCAAGTTGCCTTCATAGTCTGTTTGACATGTAAGTATCGAGTACTGAGAGCAAGAATAGACATCTGGTGTAAAGATGGTGCTAATGATGTTCTCCACAGTATCTAATGAAGGAAGGAAAGACAAATGATGGTGGAGGTCTTCCCACGGAGGATCATCCGCACTCATGATTTCCATAATGGACTCGTCAGAATAAAAATTCCGCAACACAGGATCGGGTAGGGATGATGTCCGCTGTAGAGAACAAGAGGTGGAGGCCACAACTAAGTGGTCATCCATAGCTGACTGGATAGCCTCATACGTGAGTTCGGCAAGTGAAAGAGGCATAGTGTCTCCAATCAGGTGGGTGGTGGCTTCGTCAGGTACAAGACATTGATCAGTAGAGTTGGGAATGGATGAAATCTGCGAGGAGATCATGTTCACCGTGGAAACATGATTTGGGGGATCCGAGGTTGGAAAAACGCCCCTGAGGGATGAGTCCTTGATGAGGCCAACCCCCACGCTCTCATAAGGATGCGAAGATTGTCCAAGTAAAGGAACATTATCACCCGGATGCGTAGTGGTGTCAGGGGTGCATAAATCCAGTTGGTCGATAGTAACAATTCATCCTTGATGAGGGAATTGTACTATGCAGAAGACAGATGATGCGACCGCAGTCATGGCGTAAAACCAATTACGACCAAGTAGAATGTTGTAATTTAACGGGGCAAAGACCACTTGCACGTTAATGGTTGCAGTCTTTCCCCCCAACTTGACTGCTAAAGCTTGTAACATCCCATGAGGTTGAAAGCCACATCCGTTGAATCCTTTCAAGGTGGTAGGAGAACGGTTCAACTCGGGAGAGCCAATGGCTCTCCAACATGAAATCGACATGACTGAAGTGGAGGCACCTTCGTCCAAAATGGTACGATGGATTGTCTTCCCAGCAATGTTTGTGGCAATTTGAAATGCCAATTGATGGGAAAGCCTCGGTTTAAAGTATTCCAGCCGGAACATGATTGTATTCGAAGAATATGGATCAACCGTGCCAATGGCAACGAGGAGAGTCTTGCACTGGTTAGGACAGTTTTTCAAGACCTCAAGTGTCGACATAGCACAAGGAGCTTGTGCCAGGTCCTCTACAATATTGTAGTTCTGAGTGGCCCAAGCATTAGGATTGAAAACAAATTTTCTAATCGTTCTCTTGGGCAGACGCAACACTGACTCGAAAGAGGGCTTCTCAATGGTGAGAGAAGCGAACGGTACGGTGACATCAGGAATTGAAGTGGAAGCTTTTTTAGTATTACTTCCAATGGGTTCCTTCGTCGGGACAGAGTCATACGAACGAGAACAGGTGTTCAAGTTGATGGTCTCACTACGCATCATGAGAACATGCACGGTGGAGGATGCTTCTCCTTGGGAAGGAGAGGTGTTGGTTAAAATATATGCTATCTAATTCAACACTTAAATTGTCAACCCGGGAAGGTAGCTTATGAGGTGCAAACACTATATGTGAAGGATTGAAGGCTTGAACTAATCTAAGCTAAAGGTGGAATCAACAAGTTCTACGACAGTTAACAAGCTATAAAAATAGAGGTAAAGTATTGACTGCAAATCCAAATACAAGCTGAAAATGAAAACTAAAGGTAGGCTAAAGAGATGAACAAGGACTAAAAATGAACATGAAGCTTAAACAAAAACTCTATGTAATTCAAAACAAGGTTCTAACTACATATGCAGGTACTGGCCAACTATAGGAAATAATGCAATTCGAAAACCTAAGAAATTAAACTCTAATTAAGCATAAAAACACAATAGAAAATATTAAAGTCCAGATGACAGTCCGAATGACAAAAATGATACAAACTATAAAAATAAACAGGCTAAATGATTTTAATACCAGCTAGGTTTATGCATATTACTCTATGGTGCAAGCATGACAGTAAATGAACTATTTAAATTAAAATAACAAGAAGCAACTACACTAATTTGCATTTAAAGGAGAAAACCATTTTTTATTGCATAGTAAAACAGAGTTAAAAGGTAAATAAATCCAACTATAGCTACAGTAAAATGAAGTTAAGTGTAAATGAATTTAATCATGACTTATAACAGAAATAGCTAATGTAAATATGAAACTAAATATGAAATGCTAAAGGTGGATTCGAATCCCAAACTAGCTACAAAATACGATAAAGTACTGGAAAATTAACCTAAGCCCTAACTAATTATTTCTTCACAAAAACGTAATACTGGAAATTCTGGAAAATACTGAAAATTATGTCTAAATACAAATGGAAGGCTGAAAGACAGTATGAATGAAGGTGCGAACGGAATGCTGAAAAAAAGTCCGAATTAAGGTGTGAACAGAATGCTGAAAAACAGTCTAAACGTAGGTATGAATGGCCAGCTATATGAATTCTGAAGATGCAATATTACATGAAAACAAAAGAAAATTGTTTTTTTATAAAAAGCAAAATAATTACAACTATTGAACAACTCAAAATCTATCTATTCTATGATCTAAGTAAACCAAAGACTTAACATTTTGAGAATTAAAATACAATTATGTTATACAAATTTAAATTGCAAACTAGTTTTGAGCAAAGCGAAGCTTGCTCTACTATGAAAGAAAACTAACTATGAGCATTCGAAATGAAAGTTTATTCGACTAACTAAAGCTTACTGTTCTAACTACTTAATTGCATTTAGCTTGAAAACTAATTCCTTTTGCAAATTAACCAAACGAAATAGACAATGGAATTTTTTACTTAATGAAAGCTACAACAATAAAAACTAATTCATTCTAATTGATAACAGCTACAACAATAAAAACTAATTCTTGGATCCAAGGTGCAAATAAATAAGAATTCAAATGCATGAAGGAGAAACTAGCTTCAAACCCTAGTCTATGCTAAGAGCAATAATACTACTTGCATGAAATAAACTAAAATGCTACAGTGAAAAGTAAATCAAAGACTACTGTATGAGAAAAACTAATCACTATTGAAATAAATAGAAATACTAAATACAGTAAATGTTATTTATGAAATTGACTTAAACTCCATTTATGAACTGAAAAGCTATCTATGAAATACAACAACTATTTATGAAATGCACATAGCAGAGATCTCTTTTCCTTCTTAGCGAATTACAATGAGCTCATTTGACATAACACATAGCACACATGGACAAAATTGAAAACATTTATACAATAACGAAAGAAAATAACGTTATGAGCATTCACAAAATGAAAGGGACATTTGCATATAGTGAAAACATAACACAATACTCAGCTGAATGTTGAATACAAAAAGAAAACACAAGGAAACCAACTACTGCTGAGGGGCCCTCCCAGGAACAGTGGTCGCAGATCTACGAACTAACCAGTCAAAGGAGAAAATGAAATTGTGATAGAAAAGAGCAGAACTTCTATTATAAAAGCAAAGAGCCAATTACCTCATTTCTCAGCCCTTTGGGGCTCTATTTATACATAAAAAACCATTGGGGAGTGGATAGAACCGAATCCCCAAGTTCCTGAGCTGTTACAACTAATTTCTACATTTAGAAAACGGCCAAGCACGTTTTTTGGAAAAGTTGGTTTTAGAGAAACACGAACTGCTCCCAAATGGCTTTGAATTTTGGCTAAATTCCTCACAATGACCTAAATGGGCCTATTCCACACAAAACCCATGTGCCGGAATTTTCAATCTCTCCTCCTTTTGCCCGCAGATCCAGCCCAAAATTTTGTCGTATGTTAAAACACGTTTTTAACAGAAAACGAATGAAGGTCTGAATGGGCGTCCGGATGACCTGTAATGGAAATTAGTTAATAAATCCAGTTTCTGAGTGGAATTTCTGCTAAGTTGTTGCATGGATTGATTGTCGGTTGGGTTTGTTGGGTTCAAGTTGTGGTTGCATTTTATTGGCTGGGTTGGAAGTATCTTAATCCCCTTTGTGCGCTCCATTCCATCACGTGAATCTGGGTGAATTTATCTCTTATATCCTGCACAAAACGTTTACATTATATTAACCTATAACAATTAAAAAAAGAAACATATATCAAATATGAAGTCACTTTAAATTAAATCATAGTGGAGTAATATGAGATGGCTTGATTTTTAAATAAAAACTAATCTAAATTTCCATAAGTAACGTGTTTCATGTCTTTAATTTAAGTGGCATAAAGAGTGGATTTCCGTTATATATTAAAGAATTACCATGTCATGAAAATAACAATTTTGGTTAAAATAACTTTGGTTATTATTTTCAAATTTAAAACAAATTTTGTTAAAATGAAATTAAAATATTTGTGTCTTCTTTCATTTTTAAATTTGTTTAAATGTGAATTAGTGAACCAACTCACCATTACTTCATGGTTTAATTTGTTCATGCAGGATTGACATGACTTAGTAAGAATCATAAGATTATTTCGTCAGAAGAGTAGCAAAAAATATGTCTCAAGACATAATCGAACCTAGTGCAGAAGTCAGGATCAAAAGAAAGGTCGAATGAAGGGTCGGAATGTTTATGATTTGCACAATATTGCATTTAATACATTAAAAATAACATATTAGGCTCACTTTTCATTTACGAGATTTAATTAATAACATAAAGTAAAAGATAACCTTATTGAACATAGATGTATTAAATCATGGTAGATAGGATGGGAAATAAATGTAAATAACATCATTATAAAAGACAATTCTGGAGCCCAACACTCCCCCAGACCAAAGGTATGGCACGTCCGCGTGACATGAATGAATTGGAAGCGGTCTTTCGTTTATTCAAAAACTCTGTTTGATCATCAAATAGTTTATAGGCAATCTTTCAGCAAAACTAAGCCAACTTTATTATGACATAAAAAACCAAAACTTAGAAAAAATTTATTAATGTTATGTTATGAGAAGACCAAAACATCTTCATATTACTTAAGATTTCGCCAACTAGTAATAATTCATAATTATGAAGACCATATAAATTGAGAATCTCTCCCCCAGACCAAAGGTATGGCATGTCCTTGTGCCATGAATGAATTGAGACTGGGTTGTGTTCTCATGTCAACACTTTGGATCAACAACACTCAACAGGTAATATCATACTAATTAGTCATATTCTTCAATACATGCAAATTCATCAGTTTATGCTCACAAGGACCACATATAGCTTCTGATAGGGGATTTTCCTCATGTCTCCCAAAATAGAAAATATGAGGGTATAGATAGTCTGTAAAGCCTATAGGAGACTAGTAATCCCTGCTACTTCTCAAAGTTTTATTGTTATTCAAGTAATTATGGACAACGTTTGCATTTGAGTTCATTAGGCTCCTAAGTTAATGGGTCCCACTTCCAGGATAGTGACATCCTAGGTATAGTATGAATTAGGCAACAGGGTCTTAAGTCCAACTCACAAACATTCTCAAATGGCAGATAGATGAAGTTCATTTACCATAACTTAACCATATATACTCCTTTCTAGCTAAACTCACAAATAGTTCCATATATTGAGGCATAGAAGAACCATATACTTTGCATAAATTATCCTCTCTAGGTAGATTCCCCTCTTTCAGCCAGGCCTGTTCAATACCCCGTCGGGTTTACCTCGTCATACCATAGGCTGGTATCTGCTGCCAGCAAGCATGTTCAGTACTCTGGTGGGTCAACCTCTTAAACCCATTTTGCATCAGAGGCTCTTATCCCAGTGTTTTCACTCCTTGTAGATTTTTGGCAATTAAATTTGCCTATGAAGGAGTGAATGGGGGAGCAGCTCTGAAAATCGTGCTACAGGATGGGATGGTATATGGGTTGGAGGATAATTTATTTAAAACTTTTTTTGAACCAAATAAATATATTTCTCCCAATATATTGGATACTGCAAGTGAGCTAACCACATCAAAGACATCGATGGCTAAGTTTATTAATGTGAAGTGGATGGAGCCATAAGATAATGAATGAAAGGTGTCTCTAGTCCCAAAGCTTGCCTCTTTCATATAGAGTTATAGTAGTGTTCCCCACAAACTAGGAATTTCATTCACCCTTATGCTATTGTGTAGTAGAGATGCTTAAATAACAAGCCTTGATAATGAAGCTATGATGTACGAGTGACCTCTAGGTTTTAGATAGACCTTAATTTATGACAAATCCCCATGATGTTTAAAGTTGGTCTTGAGTAACTGGTATAATAAGAAATATGCAAGTATGAAAATGAATAATAACGTAAGATTGTTTTGGTTTAGTCATTAACATGATCTTATTCTTAGTTCTTTTATTTTAAAGGAAAACAGAAAGTGAAGTTGTATGAATATCTAAAGATAACTAACCACATACAACTTTTTATTGATATAAATACTATCCTATGCTATCTAAAAGAAAGAAAAACTCTTTATTCAAGTGTAAGAACTTTTCCAATGTAACCATGTGCGAAGCAAAATGAAAAACATACCTATATCCACATATGAAAATCTTGTTGCAGTGATTACTTGAATGTGGAAGTTCAACCAACTTACTCGTCTTTGCATCATAAGCTGTGGAATGAAGGAATGGTATTGTGGTTGGGTTACCTCTTGAAACCATATTTCGATGTAGTCGTGGTACCCACCTTCCTTCCTCAGGCCATGCAGGTCCTCTTCTTTTGAATGTTCAATTTCTTTAGCACAAGATGGATCTGTTAGCTTGCACGTAGAGAACTCTTTAATTTTCAGTTTCTCTCCTTTAGATGTAGTTCCCAAGTTTTCAATTTCCTCTGCAATTTGGCAAGGAACATCTTTTTGTGGCTCTTGGGACTTTGGTATGTTTGTTGTGTCAGGAGAGGTAGATAAACTCTTAACTGCTATCATGATGTGTTCTACTTGATAAGAAGAATTCCCAACCGCTGATAGGATTTGAGAGAGTTCTCTTATACTAATAAACATCTTTGAGTACATTTTGTCAGTTGGTAGGCCATGCTTCACACACAAATTAGTCCCTGGGGTTCTTACAGCACCAGAAAAAATAAAATTATGTGTTTCTTAAAATACTTTTTACTACTAAAACAAATTTTCGAACTAAACACACCACACTTTTATGAAATAAAGCCCCTACATGAAATTAACTTGCGGAAAATAAACACACTCAAATGTACAGAAAAGAAATCACACTTGTGCGGAAAGGAACAACAAGGCTTTGGGACACCCCACCATAGTGGATGCGCAAGTTCTTACCTCTCGTCTTACCGTTCTCCCCTCCCCCTTGTTGTGTAATGTAAAATCAACCTATCTACCTAGACTCCAACCGCTTTAGCACCTCCCCAGCAATGGCACCAAAATGTTGGGTAAAATATATGCTATCTAATTCAACACTTAAATTGTCAACCCGGGAAGGTAGCTTATTAGGTGCAAACACTATATGTGCAGGATTGAAGGCTTGAACTAATCTAAGCTAAAGGTGGAATCAACAAGTTCTAGGGCAGTTAACAAGCTATAAAAACAGAGGTAAAGTATTGACTACAAATCCAAATACAAGTTGAAAATGAAAACTAAAGGTAGGCTAAAGAGATGAACAAGGACTAAAAATGAACGTGAAGCTTAAACAAAAACTCTATGTAATTCAAAACAAGGTTCTAACTACATATGTAGGTACTGGCCAGCTATAGGAAATAATGCAATTCGAAAACCTGAGAAATTAAACTCTAATTAAGCATAAAAACACAACATAAAATATTAAAGTCTGGATGGCATTCTGGATGACAGTCCGGATGACAAAAATGATACAAATTATGAAAATAAACAGGCTAAATTATTTTAATACCAGCTGGGTTTATGCATACTACTCTATGGTGCAAGCATGACAGTAAATGAACTATTTAAATTAAAATAACAAGAAGCAACTACATTAATTTGCATTCAAAGGAGAAAACCATTTTCTATTGCGTAGTAAAACAGAGTTAAAAGGTAAATAAATCCAACTACAACTACAGTAAAATGAAGTTAAGTGTAAATGAATTTCATCATGACTTATAATAGAAATAGCTAATGTAAATAGAAACTAAATATGAAATGATAAAGGTGGATTCAAATCCCAAACTAGCTACATAATACGATAAAGTACTGGAAAATTAATCTAATCCCTAGCTAATTATTTCTGCACAAAAACGTAATACTCGAAATTCTGGAAAATACTGAAAATTCTGTCTAAATACGAATGGAAGGCTGAAAGACAGTCTGAATGAAGGTGCGAACGGAAGGCTGAAAAACAGTCTGAATTAAGGTGTGAACAAAATGCTGAAAACGGACTAAACGTAGGTATGAATGGCCGACCATATGAATTCTGAAGATGCAATATTACATGAAAACAAAAGAAAATTGCTTTTTATAAACAGTAGAATAATTACAACTATTGAACAACTCAAAATCTATCTATTATATGATCTAGGTAAACCAAAGACTTAACATTTTGAGAATTAAAATACAATTCTGTTATATGAATTTAAATTGCAAACTAGTTTTGAGCAAAGCGAAGCTTGCTCTATTATGAAAGAAAACTAACTATGAGCATTCGAAATGAAAGTTTATTCGACTAACTAAAGCTTACTGTTCTAACTACTTAATTGCATTTAGCTTGAAAACTAATTCCTATTGCAAATTAACCAAACAAAATAGACAATGCAATTTTTTACTTAATGAAAGCTACAGCAATAAAAACTAATTCATTCTAATTGATGACAGCTACAACAATAAGACTGCGGAAATCAAGGCAGAGATTGAAAAGGTCTTGAAAGCTGGTTTTATTTACCCTGTCCTGTTGACAGAATGGGTCTCAAACTTCGTCCCTGTAGCTAAAAAATAGGGTACCATTCGTGTCTGCGTCGATTATAGGAATCTCAACAAGGCTTGTCCCAAGGACAATTACCCGACTCCCTTTATCGACCAGATCATCGACAATTGTGCGAGAAGCATCATCTTTTCATTCATGGATGGATTTTCCAGCTACAACCAAATTGAGATCCACCCGGTTGATTAGCACAAGTTATATTTCATTTTTCCTTGGGGTATGTTTGCTTATCGCAAGCTCCCTTTTGGTCTTAAAAATGATGGTGCCACATTCTAGAGGGCCATGTAATATGCCTTTCATGACGTGAAGGAATTTGTGGAACCTTACTTGGACGATCTACCTACCCATTCACGGTAACGCGAGTACCACATTGACCATCTGACAGCGGTTTTCCTCAGATGCAGGCGATATAACATCCTCCTGAACCCTCACAAGTGCATCTTCTGCGTCAAGTCTCGATGCCTCCTCAGTTTCATCGTCTCGAAAGATGGGATCCGCATTGATCCCCTGAAGGTGGCAGCCATCATCAGTCTCCCACCTCCCACTGACATAACAGAACTTCAAAGTTTGCAAGGGAAGGAAACTTATTTAAGGCGTTTTGTCTATAAGTTCATGCAAAAAATGTAGGGCTACATGAGACTGATGAAGAAAGATGTCCCATTCATATGGGATGACCAAGCTCAACAATATTTTGAAAGTTTAAAACATGCTATCACGCATTCCCCTGTACTCTAGCCGCCTAATTACTACAAGGATTATATCATTTATCTTGCTTCTTCTGCCACCATGATCGCCATGGTCCTGGTCCAAGAAGAGAACAACGCCCAGGAGCATGTGATATACTATGCAAGTAAGGGTCTCATTGATGTCGAAACTTGTTATTCACATGTCGAGAAACTCACTCTTGCGGCATTCATTGCCATCCAAAAGTTTCAACATTACATATTGCTCCACACCACCACCATCATTGCCAATTCAAACCCCATGTACCACGTTTTGACACGTCAGGTGCTTGGGGGAAAGTATTCACGCTGGATCGTGATACTGCAAGAATTTGATCTCCTTTTTGAAAAGGCTAAGTCTAAAAAGTCTCTGGTGTTTGCTGAGTTGATTTGTGATCTTCCCCGAGCTGATGTCGATTTTGAGCCCAATGATTCTCTTCCAGACAAATCATTGTTCCTCATCAGCACGTCTAATCTGTGGTATGGAGATATCACTTTATATCTTCAGACCCAACGTTTTAGCCCCCAACTCTTGCAAGATGACCGTCGTCACATATGCCACCATGCAAAGTACTATCTAATAATTAGTGATACTTTGTACCATCGTGGTATCGATTCTATTCTTCGACGTTGTCTCACTCATGAAGAGGCTGAACACATTTTAAATGATTGTCACGCTAGGGCATGTGGCGGTCATCTCTCTGGGATGGCTATAGCCTAGAAAATCCTTCGCGCAGGATATTTTTGGCCGTCTATCTTCAAAGATTGTATTGAGGCCATCAAAAAGTGTCCTCCATGCCAGCACTTCCAAACTAAGAAGCGCACCCACCCCACCCCGCTACACCCGGTTATTGCCATTGGCCCCTTAGCTAAATGGGGCATCGACTTCATGCACTATAAGCCTACCTCGGTCGAGGGGCATGGTTATGTCATAGTAGCCATGGATTACTTCACAAAGTGGGCCAAGGCTATGCCTACATACACGGATGACGGAAAAAACCGCTGCACTCTTCATGTTCAATCATGTTAGAGCGCGGTTTGGAGTTCCTCAAGCGATAGTTACCGACCATGGATCTCATTTCATGAACCACATGGTTGATGAGTTTCTCAGTAGATTGGGTTTTCGCCATGAAAACTCAACACCATACTACCCACAGTACAACGGACAAGTAGAGGCCATTAACAAGGTCTTGAAAACCATGATCCAACGCATGGAGGGTACACATAAGTCCAACTGGCATAATATGCTCTTCTCTGCACTGTGGGCTTATCGAACTTCTGTTAAGACCGCCACTAGATTTACTCCCTTCCAACTAGTGTATGGATTCAGAGGCTGTCCTTTCGATAGAGTGCGAGATTCCATCCCTCAAACTCGTAATTGAACTTCTCCCAAACACTACTGCTGAGGAAGAACGCTTCCTCTACCTAGTTAAGCTCGACGAGACTCGTCGCGATGCCGCTCTTGCCAACGAGGCTCATAAGAAACGCATCAAAGCGTAGTATGACAAGTCGGTAGAACCTCGCATCTATAGCGAGGGTGATTTGGTCCTCACATACGACCAAAGACATGATAAGTTGGGGGCAGGAAAGTTTGAGTCAGTGAGTCTATACAAAATATGAAGCCTGATAGCTTTCAGTAGTACAAAATCTGAGGCTCACATAGCTCTCAGTGCATACATAATAACATCACAAGGCCTGACTCCTAGCCCATGCACCCCTAGGTCTCGCAGCCCTCGCCTACTGCACGTGGAAGCAGTCAACTGCCCTCGCTACCTTGCGTAGTAGCGTACCAAAACGCATAGTCACTCCCACTGTGTACCTCTGCATGGGCCTCAGCAACTCATGTAATGCCGCATCTAGAACGTCCAATGTCAACCTGGTAAGGTTCTCATAGACGTCATCCATATCCATGATGGCGTCATGCATGGCCGAAGATACTGGTGGTGCCTCTCCTCTCCTCACGAGAAGCGAGACTCCTACCAGTCGTGAGGGGCCCACATCTGCACACACATGTTATTAACTCATCAGCACTATCCAAAAAAAATTATAAATACACAAAAGAAAAAGTACAAGGGTCTTTGTTCTTACCGATGTCTCCCAACTCTACCTCCTCAAGTAGCACTAGGTCTAGGTCCTCCCTGAAATCTGTACCACTGTACGGGTAGTCCTCTATCATGAGTAGCTGGCCTTCCATCCAGGTGAAGAATCTAGAACCGTACCTGATGATATGACCCCCGCCACCATGGAGGGCCATCACCTCTGTCCATCGGACCATGTGAGGATCCTTGGGATCCCTGTTATCCACAGTCACCTATGGGCACAAGAGAGGAACCCGCTCCAAAAAGAATGAAATCACTATCGATCCATACCCGAACTGCTTGAGCTCACTGCGCCGACATTTAGTCAGCTGAGCTCGTAGGTTGGTGAGGAGTCCCTCACACCAGTTGAACACCTTCGGAGACATGCAGTCCTCTACATACAACATCTGGGACCTGATAGCTAGATGAGTCCCTTGGCTCTCTACTATCCTCACTATGGTGAAAAGTATAGCACGCATTGGACGATCTCACACCTCTTTGATGGGAATCTTCCAACTAGAGGCATGGGCATGTGGAGTACAGTGCTGGACAATCAAGTCGTCCACCGTTCGGTCACTCCCTCATGATCTGGTAAGAGCCACATTGTCCCCCCTCTAGGAAAATCCAGTCAAGAAGTAGATGTCCTCGACATCTATAGTCAGTATGTGCTCTCCGATCACGAAGTACTGCTGTGCTATGTCCCAACACCGGACCATATGTTCCAGCAATAGGACTTGGGCCCTCATGCCTTGGACCTGGAAGAACTTCAGTAGCCCACAGTTTTGCAATGCCTCCACACATAATGGGTTGTTTGCTGCTTGCACATTATCCACCTCATGTTCTCGCTCGTGCCACTCTAGAACCATGTTAGCGGCCACAAAACTGTCAATAGGAGCATTTAAACATCATTAGAGCTTGCTCCAGCCATTAAAACCTTTTCTTTTGGGCTAGGTTTTGAGTTGTACATGGACATTTCCGTCGTCACACCCCATCCTTGCAGATAGGGAGACATCATCACAAGACACCTTTGCAGGCTTTGCGATGACCCGGGTTCGTCGCAGCTCCTGTAAGGGAGACCTACGACGACCCGAGGGCACACAAACTCCCCACAAATCAACTCAAAAAACCTAAAAAATGGACAAAAATTGAAATTCTAAACCACTAGAAATATGTTGGCTGATATTTAAGGCTACCTGCTCTGAACGACTCGTGAAATGGTCACTCATAGCTCTGGAAATTGGCGAATGAAATTCTGCTCCAAATGGCACTTTCTTCTCCCCAATTTGGAAAATAAACAACGGTAACTATATTTGGTCATTTTTTCTATTTTATAAACAAAAAGGGAATATTATTTTTCAATTTAGATGCTTTTTGGATTATTTGCTAAAGTTTGGATCATTTTACTGCATTTGAATGCCTGGTTGACTGTAGTTTTCAAGCATGCAGGAGACGTTAAGTGTTCCATTTGCATCGTTTTCACATTGTAGCAATCATCTCAGGTATGAACAACCTCGTGAATATTTTGTCGTTATTTTTCATCCATTAGATTTTAATTATTTAATGATGATGAGCTTACTCTTTGTTCTTTCTCGTGCTCTTAAAACCATGAGAATAAGTCACTGAGTTATGATTTATCACTTTTTCGGGCTCGTTAAACTCCTACGGAAAAGGAACCCCCCAGAGTTTATCTTTAAGCTCTTTTCAGGCTCTCGAAATACGAAAAGATCGCCAAGCGAACTTGTCGCATTCACGCTTGTTAAAGTATTTGAATGGTCGTCTCCCTGGTGATAGTTTACCGCTTTTGCCGACCCAGGGGCACTATTTACGAAAAAGGTATACTCCATCCAATCATGATTGGAAGAGTCCTCTCTTGCATTGTTTTACCCTTTTTCGGGCGATGAGGCTAACTTTACGAAAAAGGATCATTGGAGTCTTCTTTAGTTCTTTTCAGACTCTCTAAACATGAAATGAACCCCTCCTCTCCCAGGTTCGGAAAATATTTGGGATTGGACTCATCTATGAGATGAGCTATACCGAGCATCTAGTTACCCTCATCAAGCTCATTAAAAACACATGAGACACTCATCATTCATGATGGGGAAAAATGAAAACTTTTATGTTACACTCTTTATCTGTGGTGGTACCTAGTCATTCTTGAACATGGCACTCATTTGCATTTTCATACTGCACTTGGATCATCCATTTATCCCCGAGTTTTTCCTACTTTTTGAGTCTTTTTAATCCTTTGGGTCATCCAAAGAATACTTCCACCATTAGTTGCATTAGGATTCTTTGTCGTACTCGTCATGTCAATATTGTCAAGTCATGCCATGCCCATGTTCAAGAATATTTTCACCACTCATTATCTGCAGTTAGTACGCCTTCCACCATGTCAGTCTACTCTGAGTTAGTCATGTATCTTACTGTAAAGTCCAATCTAATCCAAACATCATTTGTCGTGTTTCTTGTCGATGATGGGAGATTCATCATGGCCCTCCTTCGACAGATTCGTCCTTGTCGACTTCAAGTCATCATTCGAGGATTGAATCTAGAAACCAATCGAGTACCTTGGGCCTGCATGCCTCAATGGCAGGTTACCTCGCTTTTGACATGAGTTTATATCATTGACTCTTGATTGAAATAATTCGTTAAGTGTTCGACTTCAACTCATTTATTCACGCTTGACGATATGTATTGTGATACCTTGGGAATCATTGACATTAATGGTGATTTCCCTTGCACTTGTTAATGGTATACATCAATGACCGGTAATCAAGAGGTTTCTACCATGTTCGACATCAAGACATTTGTAATCACATGGATAGATTCGTATCATTGCGGGTTGGCTTGAAGACCCTGGGGAGTCATGTTTTACCCAGGTTGCGATGGATATTGTTTTGAGTCATATCACACGGATCCACATTTGTATTGGTCGTGGCTGTGTTATCATCTCATAATGGATCTACGCTTGTGTCTAGTAGCCATGATTGTGTTCACTCGGTCATTACTATCATGGATCTACAATGTATTGGTCGGAAGCCATGTTGTACGTCATATGAGACTGTGTACTCAAAGTCAGTTGTATTGCAGCAGTGTCCTTCATTTGGCGAGCCATTGCCATTCCTTCTGCCAAAGCATTTCACCTTTCCAGTTTCAAACAACTTCATGCTTTGGGGGGCATTCTGTTACACCTAAATCTTACCATCATGAGACTTAGTGTAAACATCCCTAAATTTTCCTTGACTAAGTCATTAACTTGGAAGAGATGCATACCCTTTTATACCAGGTTTTGAGAGGTCGCCGCAGGTTGTCCTCATGCAACCTGCGATGTCGCAGGTTGTCCTCTTACAGACTGCGACGATGTTAGTTAATTAACTAAAATAGCTTCTTCAAGCTCATTCTCGAAGCTTGGTGATGTTTATCCCTATCCCTAGCATTTTAAGGAAGCTGGCATTCGGTTCCTAGCCTCTTGGAAAGATCCCCTATCTCTCTCCTACCATACCTCAACCTACCCTATCCACTTAGTCCTATATAAGTGAAGCTCACTCCCATACAAAGGGGATGAATTTTATAGTATCTATATGTTACGGATAAAACTTCCTATGGATTGGGGTAGACCACAACAGACAGTTGACTACCAGAAAATAACTCAATTCCCAATGTAATGCTATATAAATGACAATGTAAGATAATGGGAAAAAGACCAATCTTCAACTGGATGTTTGAAGTAGATCCCTGTTGAGCTTTCAACTTCTACACTTGAACCTGCAGATTAGTCTCAACAACAAGTACAAGCAAGTGCATATAACATGTGAAATACATTAGCATAATCAATAGCATGATCCATGATATTATAAGCAAATATAACCCAATGTAATTTAACAATATTCACAACATTAATTGGACAAGAAAATGAGTATTTCCATTAATGAATAACAAGAAGTACAATATACGACCTCTTGCCGGAAACCAATCTAAACCAAGAACTGGGCCTCTCCACTTGTGCCTCCACCACTTCAATCCTCCATGTAATGGAAAACTCAAGCTATGAAGGGAGTTTGGAAGGTGAATACAAGGAATTCACAACAACAAGGATCAATAAGTGTAGACTCAAGTCATAGAAAAAATCCACTAGAGTTATGGTGCTCTCTTTTTCTCCTCGCTTCCATATACCATAAGAGCTCAATATATAGCCTTCCAAAGGTAAGTGAAAGGACACATCAAGTCGTTTTGGGGTATATGGAGGGCCAAAGGTCACCCCAAGACCGCTTTTTGGGAGTAAAAGTGATTTTTTAATTGGTTTTTACCATTTTACTTGGTACCTGCGGACTATAGTGTAACATCCTGCATGTACGCTAGCTATAGTGGAACAACTAGTGTACAGGAAAAAAAATAGGGAAAAATGTGTTCCTGGAGGACAAAATCATGAATCTGAATCAGTGAAATGGATCCTGAAGGCCAATCAATGCTGATGCTCACAAGGTGGAAAATTACGTTGTAACATATGCCCCCTAATGTGTGAGGTCAGAGAATGGTGCTATGATGGCCGAAAAACATTATAAATCTCAGAAGTGGAGTGATGGAGACACAACTGGAAGGAACAATTCACTCGTCATAAGAAAATAATATCTCTAAGTGCATGTCGGTACAATACAACAATCTGATACAATGGCCATGAATAGGCAGTACATAATTAATACATGTCGTAAGTGGTCATAGCCATAACCATCTACAGTAAGAGATGGTCTCCAACTGAAAGGAAACAACTAGTGCAAACTGGAGGTACCAACTGCTGATGTCTGAGAGGTGATATCTCAGAAGTACCACCATGATCATAAGTAGCATACTGAATGCAACTATCTCCTGGGGTATTCTACACAAATCATCTGCGGTGCAAGTCCCATCAAGTGAAGAAAGGTGTTGAGGTCGAACCTGATGTGACATCGTCTGATTACCGGTCAATGATGTATACCGTTAACAGACACAAGATAACCCACCAATAATGAAAATGGGCATCAAGGCATGGAGTACAATAATCAAAGTGCAAATAGATGTGTTGAAGTCGAACACTAAGATGAATCCATCGATTTGGGGACATGGATGTATTCCCAAAACTATCAATGGTGAGAGAACCTACCACTAATGATTGCAAGCCTCAAGGTACTCAACCGAGCTCTAAGTCTCAAATTCCGGAATAAATGAGTTGAAGACTGTTAGGAGCCCATGTCTTTACTTTGTTAGTATGTTGTTGTTGGACGCATATGCTTTGTAAGTCGTCCCGTAGTATTTGTTGATCAATAGTTTGTGTTATTGTTGTTGGCGCATATGCCTTGTAAGTCGCCCGTAGTATTGTTGATCCATAGTTTGTAGTGGCCCGTGGTTTTGACCCATGGTATTGGCGCCTAGACTTAGTATATAAGTGTGTGTTGAGACCTATGAAGGCACCGTGAAGTTATTTGTATTGAGCTTGCTCATAGGAGGTTGCCCCCTCGAAGTGGTCTGTGATCAATATAAAAGTGATTCTGAGTTCTATCATTTCTGCTATTTCGTATATTCGTATTAATTAATTGTTGCAGGTGCATCACATCTGGTATCAGAGCACTTTCTTGGGCTCGCTGGGTGAAATTTCTGCCAATTTTTTTTTCGCATCTGTTGCAGGTTCGGATTTGAGAATAACCCCTATTCGCTTAACTGTGGGAAGTACTTGGGCATAAGCCCTAAAACTCATTGTGAGGAGTACCACAGGAACCCTCAAGTAGCTGGCCCATTGAAAAGACCTGCCAGCGAAAAGGGCAACGAACCCTACCCGATTGACTAGTTCCCACCCGTGAGGTAAACCAAGAGCTGTTGTTTGTGGCAAAGCGGTTATCAGTTTTACCTAAGCCATGGAGTGAGGGGTACTGCCCCAATACGCAAGCCGTCAGACAGCATTGGTGGCCAAGTGAAACCCCTGAACTATTAGGAAGCCGCACATACTTGGGGTCCATATCTACTTTCAGCTGAACTATTGTCGATCACTACTGCGCCATTTCAGATCCATTTTGCAAGCCGTTTCAGATCCAGCCGTTTTCAATCCATTCGGCGCTATTCCAGATCCCATCCGAGCCGTAGCCACTTCAGTTTTTTGTCCATATCTCCCTTGTTTTCACTCTGTTTCCCTTCAAATTTTTGAGGAACCCTTGTCATCCCATTCTGCATATTTCATTCCTGAGGACCCTATCCCCAATTCCCCTTCCCAAAGCCCGAAAGCCCACATTTGTCTATTTTTAGGGTTTGTCATAACTTCCTCAGATTTCACCCAATCACCTTCAAATTTTACCACAGAGTTCCTTTCTGAATTCTGCTTCTTTGTCCCCCTCTTCCAAATTTTCCCATTATTTCACCCCGCTTCTGAAATCCTCATTTTTGCTTCCCTGTCTAGTCGACAGTGTCCAACACCTAGTCAAACCCCAATTACCCTTCAGATTTTCCCTTACTGAAGTAGTTTCTGTTTTTGTTTTCCTACCCAGTCAGATTAAAAAAAAAAAAAACCCTCCTGGTTATGGTTGTCACCCGTGCAGGAGCAAAAACCATGGAAGAAGCACTTGCAGCCATCCAAGCCAAACTCCAGGATCTGGATGAAAAATTTCTCGGCCTTCATCTTGAACATTCAGCTATGAAGAACAAACGGCAGTCCGAGTCTTCATCAGACAATGGGTTCTCTTCTTCCAACAATTTTCGTGGTCCGAGGCTTGATTTTCCTCGCTTCAATGGTACTGATCCAACTGGATGGATCTATCGTGTAGAACAATATTTCAGTCTGCATAATACTTTTGATGTCAACAAATTTCTGCTGGCATCCTTTCACTTCGAACAGGAAGCTCTTCAATGGTACCGTTGGTACATCAAGGCTCATCCAGAGCCCAAATGGTCAGACTTTTGCCAGCTCCTTTTGCAACGATTTGGTCCTAGTGCTTTTGATGACTTCACCGGAGCCCTCACTAAACTTCGCCAAATTGGCACTGTGAGAGAGTATCAAACTGAATTTGAGAACCTAGCCAACCACACCGAAGGATTGTCTGATGACTTTTACCGGAGTTGTTTTATCAGTGGTCTAAAGGATGCCATCCGCTCTGAGGTCAAAATGTTATGTCCCACCACAATGATGGAAGCCCTAGGGTTGGCTAAGTTGGCAGAAGACAAGATTGCAGCCCAACAACGCTCCAAGACCACTTTTGTTCCCTTCCGAAATATGGGTTCTCAGCGACCACCTATACCGCAGGCTCCTCAACCGAATCCTATCAAGCGTTTGTCTGAAACAGAGATGCAAGCATGCAGAGAAAAGGGGCTTTGCTATAATTGTGATGAGAAATTCACTCGGGGACATAGATGTGTTCAGCAAAAGCTCTATCTCTTGGATGTGGAGTCTCCGCCTGCCTCTGAAATTGGTGACAAAGATCCAGAAACACTGGATGCTCCGGTCGACATTCAGGAACTGCCTATTGACCCTCCGTCTCAGGATGACCAGCCAGAGATATCTCTCCATGCTTTAGATGGAATCACCACCCCCCAAACAATGCGGGTTAGGGGTTACTTCAAGAAGCTTCCTCTTACAATACTCATTGATTCTGGTAGCACTCATAATTTTATTGACCCTCGGATCGCCAAACAAGTTGATTGTTTTATCCATCCTTGTGTCATGTCCCAAATTTGGTATTGGGTCACAATGGTCTAATCACATTGGCCCTATTCATTAGAGTTTGTCAAATTGATGCTAAAGGTCAAATAATTGCCAAGGAGGAAAATTACTAGTTTCCTAGGTTTGGGGTGGAAGCTTTGGGATTTGGAATAATGGGGATAATAAATGATGTTTGAACATTAGAATGGAATAAATATTTAATAAAGGAGCTAAATAAATATATACAAGTGAAAATCAAAGTGGCATTTCATCATGAAGACACATGGAGGAAGTGGGACCCACATATGGCTAGATTTCTCCACTACACTTGGCATCATTCTCTCACCAATTCGAATTCAAGGTGAATGGTAACATACTTGGGGGATTCCAAAAGGTATTATTCATTGCATGACTCATCCAAGGTTGAAATATAGAGGAAGAGTAACTCCCATGGAAGAAGAAGAGGCAATTTGGAGCTAGTGAGACACTTGGGCTAGATTCCCTAGCTCTATGACAACAATGATGAAGATGCTATGACACCTATGACACAAATCAGACTTGAAGGCTGACATATGACATATATGACATGTCAGGGATAAAAATAGACTCCAAGATGGCGCTCAAGGGTGTTAGGGCAGCTAAGATGCTTCCACATGTGATTTGGTGGAAGTGGGAGACTAGAAATTGTTGTACAAGTGGCGTTCTTTGGAATCTCTTCCCAACTTGAGTTGGCATGAGTCTCTTGGAAGGAATTAGACCCATGGAGGACATTAGAAGTTTATAAATTTCAATAACAAAGAATGAAACCAGCTTTTGATCATTTGTAGAATTTGCAATTGCATTTGTGAAGAGGGAGAGCTAGTGGATGACTAGTTTCTTGCCTTAGCCAATTTCGAGGGTGAAAGATTCCCATCCAAGTTGGTAATTGGAAAGGCCATTCAGAACTTTCATTTGGAGCTTTAATGGAGTATTTATTTTCAGGTGTAAGCTACAGGGAAGCTCATGGTTTCTTCTATTGCAGCTCACTCCTTCAACCATTTCCAGTTTTGATGACATATTCTTGATCCTTGAGGGAGGGCATTTTTGGTGAGATATTGTACTCTTTGGGGAAGCTTTTAATGCCCAATTTCTTTTGTAATATGAATTAAATACTCTTTTCTTCATCTCTAGAAATTTTCAGGTCGAAATTCCAAGTAGAAATGTATAAATCTCAATTTTAATGAAAGAACGGTGCCATTTCCCCACTACCTTGTTGTGAATCAATGTAATGCTGATGATTTCAAATGAATGGATTATTATCTGATATATTTGTGATCAATATACTACCACGGATGTCTTCTACAAGTTTCATGTACTGTACTTGAGCATTTGAAGCATTTTTACTCAGTTTAGTTGTATTGGGAGGTGAAATAGTGCCACTTCCCCAAGGGTCGAATTGGAGATTTTTGCAGTTGAATGGGAGAGGGTGAAAACAGTTGTAATAATCCATTAATGGTGCATATGAGACTTTAATAACATACTTAACACCTTACATACCTCTTTTCATAAATTTGAGTGGGTTTGGAGGCATTTGGGAAGCCATTTTCAGTACTTACCCCATGGGGATTTGAACCCCAAATTACTAGTAAAATTGCATAATTGGTCCAGAATCTTAAGAGAGTTTGCAGAGGTCTTTTGGTGGCCATATGTCATCCATAAACATCATATTCAAGTTCTAATATCATTCATACACCTTCCTTGAAGATTTGAAGGCATTTTGAGTCAATTTGAAACCTAGAGACCAATACTAAGCAAAGGGAAATCACTAGTAAAGTTACCTACATTGATCAGAATTGAAAGAGGATTTGCAGAAGTATTTTAAAGGTCCAAAGGAATCCCTGAAATACATATTTATGTTATAATATCATTCATATACCTTCTTAGAATATTTGGGATCATTTGGAGCAAATTTGGGACCTAGAGATCCAAACTAGTCAAAGGTCAAACTAGGGAAAAAAGTGAAAAATTGTCATTTTAATAAAATTCCTAAGAAGGGACATTACAGTGGTATCAGAGCATGGTCCTTGCACCTGTGGATTAGGTACATACATTCAAGAATAATTGGCATCCATGTCTTACTATTATGATGAATCCTATGAGTACAATTCTTATGAGGAATATGCATATGTTTATGAGCAATATGAAGCAGAATGTGAATGGTACGAGGAAGAGGTGCCATCATGCAACACTTCATACAATTTCAAGAGAAATGAAGATTATTCTTATGGCTTTAGATCTGATGAATATGAGTGTGTCACACCAACCAAGGATAATTCTATGAGCGAGTTCCAAAGATGGAGAGAAAAATATAAAACCTTGCCCCAACAATATCAAAAATATCAAGAATATCTTGCTTCGAGCAAAAATACACAAAATGCCATGTCTTTTGAGTACTATGATGAACATGTTTTTGAAAATAGGCCCAAAAATGAAGATGTGGAGTTAGTGAAGAAAGGTTTATGCCCTTCTTGTAAAAACCCTTGGAGCAAGTATCATATATGTGTGCATGAAATGATGTCCTCCTTGAGGAGAGCTTTTGAGATTTATTCAAGAAGAGATTCCAAATATATTGATCCTAAGGAAAACAAGGGGTAAAATGCATCAGCTTGCTTTAAGGAGCAAAAGGAAGAGACATCACAAGAGCATAAAGAATATTCTATTGAAAATATGGAAGATCATTTCGAGACACCTTCTAGCTTAGACATGAACCAAAGAGCATCTACTGATGGATGCTTAAACTATGAAGGAGTACCTATTGATGGGTGCTCCCACCTCTATGTTGGTGACATACAGATCACTTTTGAAAGTGTTTATACAAGTACAAGTTTCATTAAGCATGATAATGAATACCTTGTAGCAGTTGAAGACGAACCAAGATCAACTTCCCCATCACCACTTGAGCTTCATGAAGTTGGTCCAAGCAAAATTGAAGAAGATGAGGAGGCTCATTTGCAAGAGACTCATTTTCTTGAAGGGTCCTTAAAGATGAATGAAAATAAGATCCAAGAGTCCCTCAGCATTCTCCATGACACTCAAGCATTGGTGTCAAATTCTTGTTGGAGAGCTACTTCATTGGAGGAAACATCCTTCCTTGAAGACATGGAGAAGATTCAAAGAGCAATGTGCCACATCAAAGGTAATTTCATGTCTTTGCTTTTTGATAGAAACCATTTGTTTGAGTTTAATGAATTGTTACATGATGCATACTTGAAGAATAATGAGGATATTCATAAGCTCACAATTCAAAATGAGCAACTTCTTGAAAAGTTGCAAGATACTTGTTTTTCCTCCTATGTTTCAGATTGTCAAATGGTAGATTGTTTGGAGGATTCTCATGACATGGTGGATCATGAGAAATGTGGAAATTTGAATGTGCTTAATGTGTTTGAAGATGAACTTGAAGATATCCAAACACTTGATGTGGTGGAAGAGGAACTTGAATTGTCTCTTGATGAATGTTATGCAATTTTTAAAGAAGAGTATGATTCCTCTACATTGGAACCAATCTATGACAAAGGTTTCACACTTTTGAAGGAGTTGCATGATACTACCCATATGGATCCTTCCCACGATGAAACTTCTGCACTTTTTTATCATTTGGGTAAGTTAGTTCATTATCCTACATCCTACAATTCCATGTTTTGCAGCATTAGTTTCAATGAAGTATGGGTGAAAGGGTTCTCTTTGATGGTGCCACATGAGGAGTATGGAACTCCTAGATTTAACCTTTATGATGACATGGTTGGAGCACATTCTTATTCACATTTGCAGCAGCATCCTTTGTTACTTTATGATGATGCACATCTACACGAATGCACCTATGATATGCATTTGAGTCACTTGAAGACTCATGGTTTTTCTTGCTCAACACTTGATTCATTTGATGTTGGAGGAACTTCATCCAACACTTGGGTGAATAGATTTGTGATTGGAGAACATTTTTGTTGCAAGACACATACTTTGTTATATCTTTATGACTCTCACATTCAGGGATGTATGGGTGAGACTTCTTTGAGTCATTTGAAGTCTTCTTGTTTTTTCTGCTCATTATTTGGTTCAGATTTTAGTGGAGATTTTTCATTCACTTCTTGGATGAAAGAATACATGGTTGAATATTTTGATGCATATCACATCCTTTTGGAGCAGCATTATAGGACATGGGATTCTCACCTATGTCATTGGAGCATATTTGATTGGTCACTTGAAGCTTGTATGGACTTGGAAAATGGTGGTCTACTTGCTTGGAGATATAAGCACTTTCATGAATCTTTGATGAAGCATATCCTTGATGTACATTTTCATTATGTTGTTATGTACTTTGATGATATATATTTGGTACTCATGATGTTTGGAAGGATGCATACAAGAAAATGGGATCCAGGAATCCTCTTAACTAATGGTGTGGGTTGGAGAGCACTCTTAATTATTGGGGTGCAATACAAGCAATGGGACCCTGGAATAATTTTTATCTCATTGGTTTCAAATTTTTTGGGGAAACAAGCAGTATGGGAGATGGATTTCCCCACTTAATAAAGTGATTTTTATCAGAGTAGTGCAGCAGCAAGCATGGTGGTTCCTCTCTAAAATCTTCATGGAAACTCAAAGACTCAAGGTTGGGCAATTCAATGGCAACTTCAAAGAATTATATAGAAAGCAGGTTTTTCAACACCCATGTTTAAAATTGCTTGAGGACATGCAATATTGGGAAGGGAGGATTTGTCATGTCCCAAATTTGGTATTGGGTCACAATGGCCTAATCACATTGGCCCTATTCATTAGAGTTTGTCAAATTGATGCTAAAGGTCAAATAATTGCCAAGGAGGAAAATTACTAGTTTCATAGGTTTGGGGTGGAAGCTTTGGGATTTGGAATAATGGGGATAATAAATGATGTTTGAACATTAGAATGGAATAAATATTTAATAAAGGATCTAAATAAATATATACAAGTGAAAATAAAAGTGGCATTTCATCATGAAGACACATGGAGGAAGTGGGACCCACATATGGCTAGATTTCTCCACTACACTTGGCATCATTCTCTCACCAATTCGAATTCAAGGTGAATGGTAACATACTTGGGGGAGTCCAAAAGGTATTATTCATTGCATGACTCATCCAAGCTCTAGATATAGAGGAAGAGTAACTCCGATGGAAGAGGAAAAGGCAATTTGGAGCTAGTGAGACACTTGGGCTAGATTCCCTAGCTCTATGACAACAATGATGAAGATGCTATGACACCTATGACACAAATCAGACCTGAAGGCTGACATATGACATATATGACATGTCAGGGATAAAAATAGACTCCAAGATGGCGCTCAAGGGTGTTAGGGCAGCTAATATGCTTCCACATGTGATTTGGTGGAAGTGGGAGACTAGGAATTGTTGTACAAGTGGCGTTCTTTGGAATCTCTTCCCAACTTGAGTTGGCATGAGTCTCTTGGAAGGAATTAGACCCATGGAGGACATTAGAAGTTTATAAATGTCAATAACAAATAATGAAACTATATTTTGATCATTTGTAGAATTTGCAATTGCATTTGTGAAGAGGGAGAGCTAGTGGATGACTAGTTTCTTGCCTTAGCCAATTTCGAGGGTGAAAGATTCCCATCCAAGTTGGTAATTGGAAAGGCCATTCAGACCTTTCATTTGGAGATTTAATGGAGTATTTATTTGCAGGTGTAAGCTACAGGGAATCTCATGGTTTCTTCTATTGCAGCTCACTCCTTCAACCATTTCCAGTTTTGATGGCATATTCTTGATCCTTGAGGGAGGGCATTTTTGGTGAGCTATTGTACTCTTTGGGGAAGATTTTAATGCCCCATTAATTTTTAATATGAATTAAATACTTTTTTATTCATCTCTAGAAAGTTTCAGGTCGAAATTCCAAGTAGAGATGTATACATCTCAATTTTAATGAAAGAACAGTGCCATTTCCCCACTACCTTGTTGTGAATCAATGTAATGCTGATGATTTCGAATGAATAGATTATTCTCTGATATATTTGTGATCAATATACTACCATGGATGTCTTATACAATTTTCATGTACTGTACTTGAGCATTTGAATCATTTTTACTCAGTTTAGTTGTATTGGGAGGTGAAATAGTGCCACTTCCCCAAGGGTCGAATTGGAGATTTTTGCAGTTGAATGGGAGAGGGTGAGAACAGTTGTAATAATCCATTAATGGTGCATATGAGACTTTAATAACATACTTAACACCTTACATACCTCTGTTCATAAATTTGAGTGGGTTTGGAGGCATTTGGGAAGCCATTTTCAGTACTTACCCCATGGGGATTTGAACCCCAAATTACTAGTAAAATTGCATAATTGGTCCAGAATCTTAAGAGAGTTTGCAGAGGTCTTTTGGTGGCCATATGTCATCCATAAACATCATATTCAAGTTCTAATATCATTCATACACATTCCTTGAATATTTGAAGGCATTTTGAGTCAATTTGAGACCTAGAGACCAATACTAGTAAAAGGGAAATCACTAGTAAAGTTACCTACATTGATCAGAATTGAAAGAGGATTTGCAGAAGTATTTTAAAGGTCCAAAGGCATCCCTGAAACACATATTTATGTTCTAATATCATTCATATACCTTCTTAGAATATTTGGGATCATTTGGGGCAAATTTGGGACCTAGATCCAAACTAGTCAAAGGTCAAACTAGGGAAAAAAGTGAAAAATTGTCATTTTAATAAAATTCCTAAGAAGGGACATTACACCTTGCTCCAAATTTGAAGTCATGGTTGCCAATGGGGGCACCTTACCTTGCAAAGGGAAGTGTCAAAATGTGCGTATCTCTATGGGAGATTATACCTTGCGCTCTGACATGTTTGCCTTGCCCTTAGGCGGATGTGATGTGGTTTTGGGTGCTCAATGGCTACGCACACTTGGCCCTATCTTATGGGATTTTGCTGAACTTTTGATGCAATTTTCCCTCAATGGACAAAAACACACATTGACAGGATTACAACCAGGTTCTCTCAGCATCATCAGTTCACATCGCATGGAAAAACTCCTCAAGAAGAATTCACATGGTGTCATCGCTGAGATCCATTCCATTCAGATGCAACCATCAGCGGTCTCCACTACTCCTTTGGATCTACAAAAAATTTTGGATCGATATACAGGTGTCTTTGCTGAACCGATGGGATTGCCACCTTCTAGGCCAGAATACCATCGTATTCAGCTCCTTCCTGGCAGCGTTCCTCCCAACATCAGGCCCTATCGCTACCCATTTCACCAAAAAAAGGAGATCGAAATGCTCATTCGGGACTTATTGAAGCAAGGTATTATTCGCCCAAGCACTAGTTCCTTTTCTTCTCCAGTTATTCTTGTCCGCAAAAAAGATGGGTCATGGCGCCTCTGCATTGACTTCCGAGCACTTAATCACCTTACCATCAAGGATAAGTTTCCAATTCCTATTGTTGATGAGCTTCTTGATGAGCTTCATGGGGCTCACTTTTTCTCCAAGTTGGATCTTTGTTCTGGGTATCATCAAATTCGGGTTCATGAGGATGATATCCCTAAAACAACTTTCCGCACACATGATGGCCATTATGAGTTTTTGGTCATGCCCTTGGCATCATTAATGCTCCTTCCACATTCCAGGCCTTAATGAATAAAATATTTCGACCCTACTTGCGGAAATTCATTCTGGTATTCTTTGATGATATCCTCATCTACAGTAAAACATGGGATGAACATCTCCAGCATCTGGATCTTGTCATGCAACTTTTCTCTGACCATCATCTCCATGCCAAGCAGTCTAAATGTGTTTTTGGACAGAAGGAAGTTGAGTATCTCGGGCACATTATCTCAGCACAAGGGGTTTGCGTGGATCCTTCCAAAATCGATGCCATGAACAATTGGCCGCATCCTCAGACACTCAAGAGCCTTCGTGGTTTTTTGGGGTTGACTGGCTACTACCGCAAGTTTGTCAAGGATTATGGGAAGATTGCAGCTCCATTAAATGCTCTATTGAAAAATGATGCTTTTACATGGACACCTGCTGCTCAGTGTGCATTTGACAAACTAAAACAAGCTATGTGTACTACACCTGTGCTAGCTATGCTCGATTTTTCCAAGCCCTTCACTATTGAGAGTGATTCTTGCGACAATGGACTTGGTGCTGTTCTCCTTCAAGATGAACACTCCATTGCATTCACCAGCAAATCCCTTTCAAGTAAGAATTTAGCTGCCTCTACCTATGAGAAGGAAATGATGGCTATTTTGCATGCAGTACAGAAGTGGCGCCCATACCTATTAGGAAATCATTTCTGCATCAAGACTGATCACCAGAGTCTGAAATATTTCTTGGACCAGCGTGTCTCCTCCCCGGCACAACAGAAATGGGTTAGCAAACTCATGGGTTATGACTATGAGATCACTTACAAGAAGGGTAAAGACAATATTGTGGCAGATGCTCTTTCTCGCACATTTGATGCCCAAGGTTCTCTTTTAGCTATTTCTGTGCCTGTTCCAAATTGGTTGCAATCTGTTCAACAGGGTTATGTCAATGACTCTTCCTTATCTCAAATCATCCGACGCTTGACCAACAACCCTTCTGTTGTACCACATTACTCTTGGGATGGTGCTTCTCTGCGATACAAGGGTCGTCTGGTGCTTCCCCAAAGCATAGATCTTCAACAGGTTGTCTTCTATGAACTCCATGCTTCTCCATCGACAGGGCACTCTGGGTTCCTCAAAATGTATGAACGAGCACGGCGTAACTTCTTTTGGCAGGGCATGAAAATGACAATTCAACAGATGGTGGCCAAATGTGATACCTGCCAGCGCAATAAGGGTGAAACAACACTCCTTCCAGGATTGCTTGAACCCTTGCCCATACCTACATGGATTTGGAAAGATATTTCTATGGATTTCATTGAAGGGCTCCCTAAATCTGGTGGGAAGACAATGATTCTCGTTGTGGTTGATCGCCTCTCCAAATATAGTCATTTTTGTGCTCTCATCCATCCCTATACAGCCTCCTCCATCGCTCAAATTTTCCTGGACCAGATCTCTCGTCTTCATGGAATCCCTTCTTCCATTGTCTCGAATCATGATGCGACTTTCACCAGTCATTTTTGGATAGAACTATTTCGCCACACTGGCACCAAATTGAAGATGAGTTCAGGGTATCACCCACAAACAGATGGTCAGACTGAAAGTATCAATAAATTCTTGGAAACTTATCTTCGTTGCTTCACCTCGGAACAACAACATCAGTGGACAAAGTGGCTTCCTCTCGCTGAATGGTGGTACAATACCTCTTACCACACCGCCTCTAAAATGACCCCATATGAAGCAGTCTATGGTCAGGCACCTCCATCTCTTCTTCCATACACCCCCACCAGTTCACCAGTTCAAGAAGTTGACATGGTCCTTCGAAACTGCGATTAGATTCTTTGCATTTTGCGAGACAATCTTCACATGGCAAGAAATCGCATGAAGCAACAAGCTGATCAGCACCGTTCTGAGTGCACTTTTCAAGTCGGCGATATGGTTTTTCTTCGTCTCCAGCCGTACAAACAATCCTCCTTGAAACTCAAAGGGCATCATAAGCTCGCTCCAAAGTTCTATGGGCCATATCGGATTCTTCAGAAGATTGGGTCCGTTGCTTATAAATTGGAACTTCCTCCTTCTTCCCGCATTCAGCTAGTCTTTCATGTCTCTTGTCTGAAGAAAGTTCTTGGCACCAACATCAGTGGACAAACGATTTTACCCGAACTGGATTATGAAGGATCCATCCTTTTGGAGCCAGAGGCCATCCTCAATCGGTGCACGCGTCAGCTTTGATCTCGCTCTATCACAGAGGTCTTAATTAAGTGGCACGACATGAAACCAGAGGATGCTACATGGGAACCACTCCTTCAGATTCAACAACAATTTCCACATCTAAAGCTTTGAGGACAAAGCTTTTTTTAAGGGGGAGGGGATGTTAGGAACCCATGTCTTTACTTTGTTAGTATGTTGTTGTTGGACGCATATGCTTTGTAAGTCGTCCCATAGTATTTATTGATCAATAGTTTGTGTTATTGTTATTGGCGCATATTCTTTGTAAGATGAATCCATCGATTTGGGGACATGGATGTATTCCCAAAACTATCAATGGTGAGAGAACCTACCACTAATGATTGCAAGCCTCAAGGTACTCAACCGAGCTCTAAGTCTCAAATTCCGGAATAAATGAGTTGAAGACGAGGGAATGAAACTCGCTAGAAGGGGGGCATTAAGGCATCCCCCATCAACCAACACGAGGTAATAGATACGCTGAAAGATTTGGAAGAAATCAGATGAAACGGACTAACTCAATAAGGATGGCCGACATGTAATAGTCAAGATATCTGAGGAGTGGTCGACATTGGCTTCAGAACTTCCTTTGAACAAGAGCATGAGCAGATAGATATACTCAGGTAGCATGGACTCAATATAACAACAACTGTGTGACGCAAAAGGCATCGACAAAGGGCTCCATAGTGATTGGAATCTTAACCAATCAGTGGAGTAAAAACTGAGAAATGAGTACAGCTCCTAAGGTCCTACTATAGTCCCGACTCATGATGTGTGGAGTGGAATGAATGCTTTGTTCAAAGGAAACACAACAGCTTCCAACAAAATGAAGTAAATATTCTCCCATTCGGATTTTTGGAATATTTGATTTTTTGGTCTCTTCATATTTGATAATCTTGAAAAAGAATAAAATTGCTTATAGTTCAACAATTGAGGGAAAGAGTGTCAAATAGCGAGCATACTACTCCCAAGCAGTGGAACATACCTATGATCAATGCAAGGAATCATGTGCAGGATGTAGACACTCGGGGGGGTGTTCCCTCGGGGTCAGAAGGTCATCAAATTGTGAAAGGAAAATGAAAGCTCTGCAGGGCTCGACAAGGAAAGTGCTCAGGCACTAGGCTGACAATTGAGTGAGTGGGAGCCAGCACAAGGATCAAGCGGCAAGCAAGATGATGCAATGAAATCACAACTTGGTAAAAATGGGGGGAGTCCTTATGGGAGATGGCCAGCATAAGACAAAGTAGAGTATGAGTCTTTATCCCAACGTAATGGCATAACTACGAAGGAATCCCAATATTAAGGAAAAACAACGGCATGGGTGCCATAATGCAAAAATAGGTTCTAAATAGGGCACCCATGTTCGGACGAGCCCTACCGCCAAATAACGACACTTCTATAACAATGTGAAGGTTCTGTGTCGGTTACAAAGCAGGGTTGCACCTAGGGTTGATGATAAATGGTCAAAGGTCAAATGCAAAATGTAGGTGAAAAAGACATCTAACCTATATGACGGGTGTGAAAATATACCTGTCGTAGGCGTGAAACAGTCAAAATAACAACTCTCGTCGAAGAAAATTGTTCAAAATAGTACTCCAAGACGACACATTAGTCAAACCAGCTTAAAATGGAGAAAACTTTAGGAAAGTGGGTTTCCAAAACTATAAATAGTAATAAAAAATTACAATTTACAATTCATTTTCACTTTTTACCCCATTTGGAGTTTTTTGGTTAGTTTTCACCTTGGATTTCAATTGCTGATTCTCGAAGCAAGTTAGTCATCTTCATCCTCCTCTTTCATTTGGTTGCTTTTATTTCATTTTTCAGTGGTCCAATTTTTTTATTGGGCAAGCCCTACTTCTCTACGGCGCTGTACGTGGGCTACAGTTATACGAGTCGCGGTTAGGGCCATCTAGACGCGGTCAACGCAAGTGTTGACCATGGGTAGATGCCTTTGTTTGCTCAATAGCCTGCGGGTACGGCCATGAAGTTGATTTTTTGAATGTAAAAATCTAAACTTCTTATGTTTTTTCCTCCAGGATGGTTCTAGAGTGGAGGGAAAGGGAGCATGACCTTGTGGATGAGGCTGTCCTCCAAGATTTTCCTACGCAACAAGCATTACAAGTGTGGGCTTTTCAAATTCTAGAGCATTGGGGGTTTAAGAGCCCAAAACCAATTTCTCCGTTGCTTGATAGCCTAATGGGATGTAGAGGCACAAAACTTCAACCTGGATGGTCAAACACTCTCCTTAGAGGTGGATGACATATACTTCATTACAAGATTGTCCCGTCGAGGGGAGGTGGCTAGTCTTCGATCTCGGAAGGTGGGGAGTCAGGCACCCATTGGATCCATTGTCAGTTTGAGTATAAAGATCATAGTGTCCACTCTTGTCATGATTACTGGTTCAGCAGCTCTACACCAAGATTCAAGGACGGTGATGTTCTACGCCACAGAGTGCATGCGGCCCATGGTATATGACTGGTGCACAACGTTACTACTGTCTATGAAGACCCAGTTAACGAAGTGCAAGCGTGAGGAGGCAAAAAAACTTCAGATACGGCAGTATACTATGCATCTTTTTCTTCAAGAGAGTTCCGAGGCTCATTCCAAGGGTTGAAGTCCCTCCTCATAGTCTCCGTGACCCAGCCCTGACCCGGTGGGAAGAGGTATTGATGTGGCAGGGTGGTGGACGGCAAGCATCACAACGGCACAACCATTCCAACATGTGCAATGTATCCAGACATGCAACTCAGGGACGGTAAAGTCCATGGATCATTAAAATACGAAGTCTGGAACGATACATTATTCACTAGAGGAGGCACATTATCGGAAATGGTTCCAATAAAAGTGATTGGTGCAGCGAAATCAAATTATCCCATCAATGAGGGGTACAATCCTACCCCAATGTTCCCAGTTTCCGACTGAGAATCATTGACTTGGGGGACAATAGGTCCCTTGGATGTTGTGGAATAGGGACTAACGAAATCTTGTTGGTCGATCGTCACAATCTTTCCTTCATGTGGAAATTAAATAATTATGAATATAGAGGACACAACCGCTCTCATAGCGTAGATCCAATTCCTTCCCAGGAGAAGGTTGTAGTCGATGGGTGCATCAACCACCTTGACTTCAATAGGCACATATTTCCCACCCAAGCAGACAACAAGGGAAGGGAGAATACCATGCGGCTTAAACGACCGATCGTCGAATGTCGTAAGCATGGTCATAGACTTGGATAAGGGAGGGGAGCCAAGAGCTTTCCAACAAGATAGAGACATCACTGACGTAGAAGCACCTTCGTCAACCACCATTATTTTGATGATATTATGCAGGCACTCCGCATGGACATGAAAAGACACATGGTAAGGTAAGCGAGGTTGGATGTCAGTAGTGTCAAACTTGATAATGTTAGCACTTCCCCCATCCTGAACTCCTAAAGCGCACAAAAGGGCATTCATTTGTGAAGGAAACACTTGTAAAACCTCAAGAGCCGACATGGCACACGGAGTTTGACCCAAATATTCTACAATAGAGTAGTTATGGGTGGCTCAACCATTAGGATTATGCATAGAGCACTTGAGACACCTTTCGGTATCCATGGCATAGTAGTGGGCTTCTCGATATGCAAAAAGGTATCAGGAAGAGGAGGAGGCTCATTCCACATATTCACTTGTGGTGCACCATAATCATGTTGACGAGTAGCAACACTAACCTTTGATTTAACCATTATCACGCATCCAAAGCCATCGGTATGGGAAGCAGATGTGGAAGTTTCATCGATCCCATAACCAGTAGCGGGAGCATTCGAAGCCATATTCTGATAATGTGGAAGGGGATATTTCAACACAGTTGGGCTCTGTGCAAGATGCTTCGATGCTTCTTCAATCCGAGGACACAAGTGAGTAAGATGATCTTCCCCACAAAGCTTGCAAGGGAATTTCACTTTATGCCTAGGTTTACGATCCCCACCAGCATTTCCACCTTCCTGAGGAGGGTTGGCGTTCTCTTTCCGAGGAGTATTATGATTACTACCATTGTTCCCATTATTTCCACCCTTCCAATTATTTATCCCCTTTTTCTTACCACCAGGTTGTTGGTTACCCGATGGGTTCGCCGATTGCATAGCATGTACATCAGACGATGGGGTGGAAGTGGACAAGGTGTGAACCTGTCCGGGAGTAGATTGGTTAAGTGACAAATTTTGCATTTGATTAGCAACCAAATCTACGGGTTGAGTACTTGTAGATCCAACAATGCCATCAGTATGTGGTCCAGGAACTGGCTTGGGCTCATGTTGTGATCGTGGTGCGTCAGGAATAATGTCATACAGGATGCCAAATTGAGCATAGAGTAAATCTAGTTCATGGACTTTTAATATATCTTGTTCCCCAGTCGTAATGTCGAACATCGAAACATCCTTAGAAATGTATGGAAGCAAAGACTTGAGAAACCATTCCAACAGAAACTCTAGAGGAATGTTGGCTTTCACTATCCTCTTCCGTCAACACCACTCTTGAACGTGGTCAGATATGTGTGTGGCCTTATTCTGGCGGAAGGTAGACAAGAGTTCAGTGCCAGTGTCATAGTGAAACGGAAGCTGGAAATGATCCAGGAAAACCAAGGCTATCTCATTGAAACCCATGTACATGCCCCTAAGAAACTCGTCATACCACTTTGTGGTTGCCCCCGTGAGGGTGCGTTGAAATAGTCTCAAATGAATGGAATCGTGATTTAACGAATTTGATGAGCACCAAAGGTGAAAATTCGTAACATGATCACTCGGATATTCACCACCCTTCCCCTCAAACTTGGGAATGTCTGAATGGATCTTGGTAGGGACTGGAGGCCAAGTAGGATCGTGACACACCGGATCATTTGTGAGCTTCTAAAGATCCAGAAGATTCAATAGAGCAAGGAACATAAGTTGCGGCTATAAAGCTTGATTATAAGCTCCCATAAAAGGTTGATTATATGGACCTGAAGGATAAGATGGACCATAACCATGACCATGACCATAAGGCTGATAACCTCCTCCAACCTACCCATGTGAGGGTAAGCAGGTATATGTGTATTATGAGCACTGTAATGAGGTGGGTTGTAATGAGGGCCAGAACTGACTGCATTATAGTAAGAGTTACCACCATAATTATGGGGCATATAAGTATTACTCGCAGCGGGAATTGTATTGTAATGACCATAATTGTTAGGTATGTTCCTTCCCCCTACATAAGTAATATTAGTAGCAGGAGCAGTCGTATTGTGACCATAAGTATAAGGTACATTCCCACCCCCTGCATAAGTGTTACTAGTAGCAAGAGCAGACGTATAAGTATACGGTATGTATCCACTCCCGGTATTAGGAGGATTGTTAACATTAGCGAACGTGGTCGTAGGTTGATGTGTAGAGTCATGTGTATTATACTGTGGAATGTGAGCCGTATTATGAACATTGTTCCCACCAGGAGGGGTAGTCCTAGGAGGCAGCCTTCCTCCAAAATTTGTATTGTTTGAAGGGATATGACCAGTCCCCGTATTATGTGTGTGAGTAGAAAATGAGGTGCCCCCAGTGAGGGTAGTGCCCCCAGTGGGTGTAGTGTTTCCAACACCATGACTAGTGTTAGCATGACTACCAGACATAGTGGATGTATTAACTGTGCTGTAACCAGGCATACCATAAGAGAACGGGGTAGCGTTAATAGTGGTCATAGGACCTGTGTTAACATGCAAATTTGGCATCACATGTAGGAAATTATGTGGATTCGAAGGATCGAATGGGTCATCCTTGGGTGGATTTGGTCCAAACAGATGAGGTTGAGTCTCTGGTATTGATGGATTGCCCCCCCATGCCTCTCTAGGAGTAGGAGGAGCAGAAGCGTCTTCGACTCTACCCGACGGATTCGTAGGGATTTCTCTCGTGCTAGTATGAGCAGTCATAACATAAGCGTGGAGATATTCAAAAGAATCGAAAGGATCGGAGGGTATCTTCCAGCGTCTCTAATGCAAAAGACGTGTAACTTCATCGATCAGTAAACCAACCAAACGACAAGACCGACGGAGAGGCGGACCTCGCGCCACGATACTTTCTGTTAGGATATTTAGACACTTAGGAGTTAGTTAAGATCAACTTGTGTAATATATCCGTTAGAAAAAGTGTGTTTCTTTAGTATTCATTAGTATGCATTTATAAATATTTAATTCGACGGTCACAATATGTTCTAAACATAGAGTGATCTGACGGCTCAACTTCTCTTAGATCATACCTAACCTTGATCCGTGGCTTAACACTCGATTGGTCCATGATATCTATTTAAATAGCATGGAGGGTCATTGTCTGGTTGATCGATTATGAGAAGCTCATTTGTAACTTTATTTCTTTGCACAATAAATTGTTCCGTAGAAGCTATTTGGCCGGGGCCATGGAGTGTTTCCCTCTCGAGGGTTTAAACCACGTCAAAACATCGGTGTATCGATCTGTGATCTATTTGTGTGAAGTGGTTGCTCTAGGTGTTCAGTCTTTTGTGAGCACCATGTGTACCCGAACATGGTATCGGAACTTTTATGAAGAGTCGCTTTCGGTTATGATCTAGATCTTGAATTGTTATTGCCAAAACTTGGAATGGTTTCTGGTTATGGTATTTATGTGCATTTATGGGCTATGGGAGGTGTTCCATTGCGTTCGGAGCGCTGTTTCCATTGGGAAACAGTTTTCGTTTGATCGAAAACGGTTCCTGGTTGCTTCAGAAACGCGTATTTCATCATATCTGAAGGTAAAATGTTACAGTGACGTTTTTTTTATTCTCTGTTTAAAAAAAAAAAAAATTATCATATTTTATCAGTTTTTATTATTATATTTTTTTAGTTTTGGATTGTTGCTTTCCCTGTCTACGTATGCTCTTTTCCATGCACCTTGTGCTATCTCGGTGAATCAGAAACAGAAAGGGAAAGGGTTTTTCTCGGCTGCGTATGCTCTTTGTCGTGCACCTTGTGCGATCTCGGCAAATCAGAAACAGAAAGAAAACGTAGACTTTCAGAGAAAGCTAATGAGATCTAACCCCATAAATGTGGAAGAAAAAAAATTTGTTTTGATTTATGGTGTGATTTGTAAAAAAAAAAGGCAAGCACGGAAACTGAGTAAAAATAGTAAAAAAAAAAAAAAACCTTCCTCCTTTCCATATTTTACATACCTTTTAATCTAGCTCACTTGGTTCAAAGTTGCTTTATTCCTTAATAGGTCTTGAGTTCAAGTCTTAGGAAGTTACTTTTAAAATAAAAAAGTGCATGCAATTTCTATTTTCAAGTTACTTTATTGTAAAAGTGCATCTCACTTAAATAATAAAAAATAAAAATAAAAAGTGAATCACTTCATTTTTATTGCTACACTATTTAAAGTAACATCATTGTAAAAGTGAAATTACTTATTTTGCAAAAGTGATTCAGTTAAAGCAAATTTATTGTAAAGTGATTGTTAAAGGTTTATTTTGGGAAGAGGGGGGTTCTTTTTTTTAGCTGGTCATTCTCTATCTGCCACGTCACTATTGGGGACATCTTCAAGATTTTATTTGATCAAACATAACTTCATCATACAGAGTCAGTTTTCAGTGCCATTTTTTTTAAACCGCCTATTTTTTTGAGTGCTTCATATCCAGACTATTGGTTTCTGCTTTTACAACCATTAATTTATAAATATGGCTATCCCTTGTGATATTCTACTTACCAGTTCCAACTATTTCTCATGGAAATCTCATATGGAGGATGTTCTACGAAGTAGAGGACTTTTTCAGAATTACCTCAGGGAAAGAAACATAACCCACTGATGATGATAAGAAAATCAAATAGGAAAAAAGATGTGACGAAGCTCGTGGATTGATTGGGATGTCAATCTCTACTGATTTGCGATTCCACATGTCTAGAATTGATGAACCTGATGCTGCTTGGGACAAGTTGGAATCTGTGTTTGGTAAACACAATGAAATTCGAGGTCACCAACTCGAAAATGAGTTGATTTCTTTAAATCCAAGTGATTTTTCATGCATACAAGATTATTTATCTAAGTACAAAACTCTTAAACTCTTATGTGAAAAATGCAATATTAAGAGGGAAGACAAACAATGCATTTATCATATTATTTCCAAACTAGGACCTGCATATTCTGTTTTTGTATCTACATTTTACTCCATGAAAGAATCCTTGAATGTATCTAGCTATCAAGAGCCTAGTCTTGAATCATTTTGTGATTCCTTGATTAGAGAGCAAGATAAGCTCATCCATCTTGGAATGAAAGCCTTATTGTCCCAATAGAAAGAAAAGTCCAAGCCTCCTAAGAAACAAAATTTTTGCAATAATAAGTCAAACAAGGGTCCCAAACCCTCTCAGTCAACTCCTTCTTTAAAAAATGACAAAGGATCCAAGCCAAAAGGTAAGAAGACTGAGCGTCATTGCAACTATTGCGGGAAAGATAATCATGATGAATCTAAGTGTTTTAAGAAGATGACATCCTTGGAAGCAGCAATGAAGAAACACCACATCAGCCTAGATTCGCCTTCAGAATCTACCTCTCATGGACATGCACTTTGTGCTTCTGGTTATTCTTATAATGCATCTTCTTCTTCTACTTCAAATGAATGGCTCATTGATTCTGGAGCATCTTGTCATATGGATAAGGATCAAGCCATCTTTTCTACTATGCATGAATGTAACACCAAACAAATATTTGTTGGTGATGATAGATCTCTATTAGTGTTGTAGGATCTGGAATAGTTCCAGTAGATAATGGTCATTTCAGTGATGTACTATATGTTCCAAGAATTTCCTGCAATTTGTTATCAGTCTATCAAATCATTCATTTTGGTGAAGGTAAAACTGTGACGTTTACACCTCACCAAGTTGTAATCAAGGATTTTAAAGATCCTCAATAGGTCCTAGATACCAGAATTGTTGATGATATTACCAGGTTGTACAAATTTAACAACTTTGGGTTATCACCTTTTCCTTCAGTTTTTGTTGCTCATAATGATAATTTGAGCAAACTTTGGCATGAGCGATTTGGTCACTTAAATTATAGCTCATTGCAACAACTATGTAAAGACAATATGGTGACAGGTCTTCCAATGGTATCTTGTAGGGATGGTGTCTATTCCGGTTGTGTACTCGGAAAACATCATTGGGACAGTTTTGACAAATGTGCCTCTTGGCACGCCTCGGTTCCCTTAGAGCTTGTGCATAGTGACTTGTGTGGTCCTCTTCCATCTGGTTTCAAATATTTCTTAACTTTCATTGATGATTACACCAGAAACACTTGGGTTTATTTCCTAAAACTTAAGAGCGAAGTATTTAACATGTTCTTGGCCTATAAGGCCCTTGTTGAAAAACAATCTGGTCATCCAATTATTAAGTTAAGATCTGACAATGGAGGAGAATATGGTAATAAAAAGTTCACTACTTTCTGCACTGAACAAGGAATCCAACAACAACACATTGTTTCATATACACCACAACAAAATGGTGTAGCTGAATGAAAGAACCGCACTTTAAAAGAAATGGCTAATTGTATGATCCAATCTAAGGGACTAAGTCTTCAATTTTGGGCTGAAGCCATAAATTGTGCAAATTACATAGTTAATCGCACCCCCACTAAAGCCTTACAAGGTATCACACCGGAAGAAGCATGGAGTAAAATTAAACCAGATGTAAGTCACTTCCGTGTGTTTTGTAGTGAAGCATGGGCTCACATTCCGGATGAAAAACGGAAAGCATTGTAGCCTAAAAGTGAAAAGTGCATATTTGTTGGATATTCTGAAGATGTAAAAGGTTATAGACTTCTTCAACCACATTCTCATGATGTAATCATTAGAAGAGATGTTAAATTTGATGAAAATCTCTTGGCCTGCAATCCTAACTCGACGATTGTGCCATCTTTGGCCTGCGAGCCTGATTCGGTGATTGTGCCTTCTTCTTCTTCCAACTTCCTTGACAGGTTTCCAACTCAAGTTTCTGATGATGACAGTGAGGATGAAAATCCACCTCCGCTTGCTCATGTTCCTCCAATTGCACCAGCACAAGTGCTTCCTCGATGGGTCTGTTCAACATGTGAAGCAGTTGGTGATCTTACCGGTGATCCTAGAGATCAGCGTCGAACACGTTCTCAATTTTAGCGAGCCTCTTCTCTTTTGGCTCAAGTTTCCAAGAATCATGATCCATAAACATTTTTAGAAGCTTGAGAAAATCTAGATTGGGATGTAGCTATGGATGAAGAATATCGTTTCTTAATGGCGAACGATACTTGGGATCTTGCACCTCTTCCAAAAGGAAGAAAACTTGTCAGATGTAAATGGGTCTACAGAACTAAGTATGCATCAGATGGAAGTGTTGAAATACTTAAGGCAAGGTTAGTTGCCAAAGGTTTTTCCCAAGTTGAAGGGATTGACTACAATGAAACCTTTGCTCCTGTCGCAAAAATGAACTCCATCTGCCTTGTTCTTTCCTTGGCAGCCTTACATAACTGGGAAGTCCATCAAATGGATGTCAAGTCTTCCTTCTTACATGGTGATTTACAGGAGGAAATTTACATGGAACAACCTCCTGGATATGTTCAGAATAACTCTAGCCTTGTCTGTCGCCTTAAGAAATCCTTATATGGCCTTAAGCAAGCTCCTAGAGCTTGGTATGCCAAAATGGATAGCTTTCTCCTTGACATTGGTTTTTCTAGATGTCATTCTGACCCCAATGTCTATACCAAGATATTAGGGAACCATATCATCATACGTGTTCTATATGTTTATAACCTTATTCTTACTGGTAGTGACCCTAAGCTTATAACCCATGTGAAATCTAGTTTTAAGCAAAATTTTGAAATGTCATACTTAGGACATTTGCTTTATTTTCTTGGTCTCCAAGTCCTGCAAACCAAAGAAGGAATCTTTCTTTCTCAGTCTAAGTATGCTTGTGACCTTCTTTGTCGCTTTCACATGGAAGATTGTACATCAGCCCCTTCTCCCTTCCAATTTGGAGTCAAACTTTCTGCCACTTGTACTTCACCTAAAATAGATGCCACCTTGTATCGTCAGCTTGTTGGTAGTCTCTTATACTTGAATCATTCCCGTCTTGACCTTTCCTTTGTCATTGGTCATGTTGCCCATTATATGCAAACACCTCATGAAAGTCACTGGAAATTAGCTAAAAGAATACTTCGATATATTCGAGGTATAATTCAGTTTGGGATTCATTACAGTACAGGGGGGAAACCTTTGTTGGTTGGTTTCACTGAATCAGATTGCGCCGGCGATCCTGATGATCGAAAGTCTACAGCAGGTTATGTTTTCAGTCTGGGATCTGGACCTGTCACTTAGGCTTGTAAGAAACAACAAGCTCTTGCTCTTTCTTCAGCAGAGGTAGAATATCAAGCTACAGTTAATGCCATTTAGGAATCTTTATGGCTTCGACAGATCTTTTCAGATTTTGTATTCGAGCAGCAGCAACCTACTCCACTTTGGTGCGACAATCAAAGTGACATCAAGCTTGCCAAAGATCCAGTCCTACATCAACGCAGCAAACACATTGAGCTACATATGCACTTCATCAGAAATCTTGTTCATGATCGTGTTCTTGAAGTGCTCTTTTGTCCTACAGATGATCAAGTTGCAGACATCTTCACCAAATCTCTTACAGAAGCGAAGTTTTCTAAACTTCGATCTATGTTAGGAGTTCAGGAATTTTTCATTAAGGGGGGATAGGCTCTAATGCCTCCTTCCTTCTCCTAATAGTGTCACTTTTGTAAAGCCTTCAATCCTATCACAAATTGTTCTTAAGGGGATGTTAGGATATTTAGACACTTGGGAGTTAGTTAAGATCAACTTGTGTAATATATTCGTTAGGAAAAGTGTGTTTCTTTAGTATGCATTAGTATGCATTTGTAAATATTTAATCAGACGGTCATGATATGTTCTAGACATAAAGTGATTCGACGGCTCAACTTCTGTTAGATCATACCTAACCTTGATCCATGGCTTAGCACCCGATTGGTCCATGATCTCTATTTAAAGAGCATGGAGGGTCATTGTCTAGTTGATCGATTATGAGAAGCTCATTTGTAACTTTCTTTCTTTGCATAATAAATTGCTCCGTAGAAGCTATTTGGCTAGGGCCGTGGAGTGTTTCCCTCTCGAGGGTTTAAACCATGTCAAAACATCAGTGTATCGATCTGTGATCTGTTTGTGTGAAGTGGTTGCTCTAGGTGTTCGATCTTTTGGGAGCACCCTGTGTACCTGAACACTTTCGAAGAGACAATAAATCAAAGTGTCCCCTAACGACCAAACTAACGATCAAAGAGAACACACCTAAAGAAACTACAACCAAATGCACATAAACAGGACTGGCTCAAGGGACCTCCCGACACTACAGCCAGTATGTCTCTCCTAGGAGAGGCTTGAGACTCCCAAACTATAACCAGAGGTAACAGAATCAATTATAAGGGTTCCCATACTTCACTATGTGCACAGGGTCAAATCCCTATACAACAGGCAATTGTGTTGTCCAACCCCTATCTGACTCAGGACAACCGTAGTATAAACACTATGAATGCCCTATGCGATACCTAGATAATGCAACTAAGGTCACCACAATATAACCAATGCTTAGGCAAACAGTCGCAGGTGGGATCCGTCGTATGGGAAGGGTAGCTAAGCTCGAAACTCAAGAGGTACAGATACCTCAAGAGCCCCCGTACACGAACAAATCCTGGAAATATCTCCCACGTTCAGTCAGTATTGGAGGGCTATTTCTGCAACCAACCTCCTGTGACCTCATGCTTAACTATGGTCTGAGTAGAGATTCCTGAGAACAATGTTGTACTATGGAATTCACCACTCCCTGGTCAGACACATAATGTTTCGTCTAGTAGTCTTGGATTGTTAACCCACAACGATCTATTCCAAGACTATAAACCTATACTAGTTGGTGCACCCTATAAAAGAAAAATCGTTCTAATCAATTTTAAGATTAAGTGTTGATTTTAAATGGTTGTAATTACTCATAGGATATGGTCTTGAAACTGATGATATATAAGACTCAATATTATGCACAATCGAAAAACTATAGACTCATCTATCCAATAAAAACAATGCCAATAAAATGATAATCAATCCAACAGTTCGAAATAAAATGCAACTCTTTTAAAATTCAAATTCACAAGCAGATCCTAGATGAAAGCACAAACACTCAAATGCAAAATGTAGTACAGAAAGAAAATATTTGTGTATTTTCTCTTATAATGGAAAGGAAAATGCAAAACTATGTTTTTGTATTTTTTCAATATAATGGAATAAAAAAATGCAAGCAAAATCTAACTATTCGGTTAAAGAAATGCATAGCAGGTCACTAAGACAATCCAGCAAATCCCAAACAGTGAGACTCAGCCAATGTAATGAGCTAGAAAATAAAAAAAATTGGTAAAAAACCAACTAGGCTCAAAACAAAGAGAAAAGGGAGTTTCTGGTCACAAATAGGGTGTGGAACAGTCAAGAATCAGGCCAAATAAGACTCGGGAACACTCAAAACCAACCCAACAACAATCCAAGGTCATAAAACAATCAATCCCAGAGTTGTATGCTACTGTATAAAGAAAAGTTGCGGGTAGACGCGGGCTACAGTGCAGACAGAGGCGGGTAGACGCGGGAAAAACTAAGTTGACCCACGTACAGGGAAAGTAAAATGAGCAAACAAGGAGTCCAATAACCCAGAAAAATATTGTTTTCTATAGAAGATCCCAACGGCCAAACAATGACACAGAAGCTCGACACACAACAACTCTAAATAAGGAAAAATGCCTAAAAATCACCAAAATGGAGGTTCATCCCCAGTGGAGTCGCCATTTCTGTTATGGAGAAAACTTCCTATGGCTTGGGGTAGACCACAACAGACAGTTGACTACCAAAAAGTAACTCAATTCCCAATGGAATGCTATATAAATGGCAATGCTAAGATAATGGGGAAAATACCAACCTTCAACCGGATGTTCGAAGTAGATCCCCGTTGAGCTTTCAACTTCTACACTTGAACCTGTAGATTAGTCTCAACAACAAGTACAAGCAAGTGCATATAACATGTGAAGGACATTAGCATAATCAATAGCATGATCCATGATATTATAAGCAAATATAACCCAATGTAATTTAACAATATTCACAACATCAATTGGATGAGAAAATGAGTATTTCCATTAATGAATAACAAGAAGTACAATATACGACCTCTTGCCGGCAACCAATCTGAACCAAGAACTGGGTCTCTCCACTTGTGCCTCCACCACTTCAATTCTCTATGTAATGGAAAACTCAAGCTATGAAGGGAGTTTGGAAGGTGAATATAAGGAATTCACAACAACAAGGATCAATAAGTGTAGACTCAAGTCACGACAAAAATCCACTATAGTTATGGTGCTCTCTCTTTCTCCTCCATTCCATATACCATAAGAGCTCAATATATAGCCTTCCAAAGGTAAGTGAAAGGACATATCGAGTCGTTTTTGGGTATATGGAGGGCCAAAGGTCACCCTAAGACCGCTTTTTAGGAGTAAAAGTGATTTTTTAATTGGTACCCACGAGCTATAGTGTAACAGCCTGCGTGTACGCTGGCTATAGTGGAATAGCTAGCATACAGGAACAAAAATAGGGAAAAATGTGTTCCTGGAGGACAAAATGATGAATCTAAGTTAGTGAAATGGATCCTGAAGGCCAATCAATGCTGATGCTCACAAGGTGGAAAATTATGCTGTAACAATTATTGGCCCTTCAACTGGTCCTCAGGTTGGCTCTTTTGAAGGGTATCAACATACTTCAAATTTTTGGTGACTCCAAGATTATTGTGGATTGGCTATCTAAAAAAAGGGCCCAAGAGATCATTTATCTACATCCCATCTATGAAGAAATCGTTCATCTTTTGGACCTTTCTTGGATATCAATTGCAAACATATTTTCCTTGAGAGGAACAATAGGGTTGATTCTCTCTCGAAAAGGGGTCTGCAGTTGATTGAAGGCTCCTGAAAGATATGGGATCATATCGGGGATAATATCATGGAAATGGACCTCGGACCTATGATTATATAGGGGTCTAGATGGCCACCTAGATAGCAGCCAAATCTTATAATAGAAAATATGTTACAGGCTATGTTTTTTACTTTTATTGGACTGATATTTTGATGATCATAGCATTTATAAGATTTCAGACATAGAGGAGTGATTATCCTTTTGATTAATTTTGTTTAGTACAGATTTTAATATATGTCTTTTTATCATATATTTGGGAATGTTGAACCAGGATGTAAGCAACAATTGAAAAATCTTATTAATATCCATGACAAGACATAATAGTGTATGCGATATGTAATTTGTTTGAAATTAATGAATTACTATTTTTTTTGGAAAAAAAAGCACGCATTTCTCTGGCTTGTATTTATTGCAATTTCAAACTAATGTTTGTTTTTTACGAGCTGCCCTTTACATGACATTATACTTGATACTACTATTTTAAAAACTAAAATGTAAGTATGTGAAACTAAAATTGATATCATAAAATAAAAAATGATAAGCCTCATCATACATCGCAGCAGACAGACAAATGATCAATGTTCACACACTAAATTTGCTTAAAAATTCAACTTTTCCCAGGATGTAGCGCCAAGTTTCTAAGAATAGATCGCCACTTTATACTAGTATTTGTTATCATACCAAAGTGTTAATGTTTCATTTTGAAGTGAGCCGCATTTCAAAATAGTGTAACTTATATTCATTTTTACATGTTATATTAATACCCCATCAAAGTCTTTCGAAATATCCTTTCTATTAAATGAATAGGATCAAATTCCTCTCAGACCACATTTGTGCATTTTATAATATTAATTTTGGATCATTTCCCTAATTAGGTGAGCATAAAATTTTTAGTGTAAATTATCTTGGCACAGTGCAAAATTCTAGAGTAACTCTATGGATTGATCTCATTGAGGGTTTCAGAATTCTATCCAAAAGATAAAATATGTTAAATTATACATCCAATTAGATATAATTTTAGAAATTCCTCTTAGTTTACAATCCCAAGATGAAGATGAGGATAGTGCAGAACAAGCGTCATAACTTGTAATGTTAAAAAAAGCAATAAATTGGTGTATCCTATAGAATGTGCTATCTGAAATTTATAGTCCATTTGTTGAAGTTATTTTTGTTTTGTGATAGAGGTATTTTATTTAAAAGGGGAATCACACTTGAAATTTGTTTATTTCTATGCCACTTGAAACAAGGAAAGGGGTACCTATTTCTGAAATGGTATTATTTTGGAAACAACACATAAAACATTTCAAGAACTAGGGAAGCAACACATAAAACATTTCAAGAACTAGGGAAGCAACACATGTGCGTACTATAGTGCATTCCATGTTGATATTATACGTGGAATTGCATGGAAAGAAACAAAGGATGTGAGGCCACTCGCCAATGTCTTCCTGCTTCCCAAGGATCACAACCAGCACTCGAGGGAGACGTTTGATTCTAGTTCTGGTTTAGAAGCACTTGTTTGCAGTAGTGCACAAAGGGATCCAAGACAGAAATTTTTTTTGAAGTACAACGTGCTTTGTCTACACACAAAGCTGTATTGGCCTCCATTGTTAAAGCTTGCACTTTGTTCGCAGAGGTCCACCTAGTTTTAGTTGTAGTTGTTATTTATATGTGTATTGAAGCATGGAGGATAGAAAGAACATTAGATAGTCAAGGACAGAAAGAAAATATAATCATAAGGTGGAGATGCCAAGGCTCAAATGTTGAAGGTAGGGAAGTGGTGAGGGATGTTGCTAAGGAAGTTAGCGATGAGCTGCTGAGGCAATGTAAGCTGGATGAAAACTCAACACATTTTTGTGTGAAGATTATCACTATTACCATACCATGTCAATGAAATGAAATGTTTTTTCCAACTATCACATGATTACTTTATAGTAAAGTTAGATTTTGATAGTAAGGTGGCATTCTTCATAATGTTGACTTGATATTCTGCTGATGAAGGTGGTGATGTGAAGGAAATATGAAGGATTGAAGCCACGTGGAATTCAAACATTAAAGAACTTTAATTTTGACTTGATAGACCTAGCAGTGGAAAAGGCTATTGTTTGGGGATGAAGGTGGTGATGTGAAGCAGTCGGAAGGATTGAAGCCAAGTGGAATTCAAGCATTAAAGAAATTTCTCAAAAATTAAAGAACTTTCCCAATTTTGAGAACCCCACAGTCGACTGGGAAATAACACCATCAAGTTTTCAACCAATGGGAAGTAAAATAAATAGTTTGGAAAAACAACAAAAAATTATGGTCAACGCACAAAGTATTTGGGATTCAACGCATATCGAAAACAATATACAAAACCTTCAGCATGTATAATAATAAAGGCAATGGATAAAGGGAAATGAGATATTAGGTAAAGGGAAACTGAGTAAAAATGAAATAAAATTAAAAGAAAATAGATTAAGGGAAGGTTTAGTGAAAAATAAAGAGTAAAATAAATAGTTTGGAAAAACAACAAAAAATTATGGTCAACGCGCAAAGTATTTGGGATTCAACGCATATCGAAAACAATATACAAAACCTTTTGCATGTATAATAATAAAGGGAATGGATAAAGGGGAATTAGATATTAGGTAAAGGGAAACTTAGTAAAAATGAAATAAAATTAAAAGAAAATAGACTAAGGGAAGGTTTAGTGAAAAATAAAGAAGGGTAGGGTTTATGAAGAAAAGGTGGAGCTTATTAAATAAAAGGCATTTGGGGATGTGGTATAAAAGGGTTTTTTATTTTTATTTTGCAAAGAGGACAATGGGGGTAATGAAGGAATTTACAAAACAAGGGTTTTTTTTTTTAAAGTTAAGATCGTGGATATTGGCTTTTTTTTGCAACCAAGGGCACCCAAGGGATATTTTTAACTTTCCAAGCTTAGATGTGAGGAGAGTAGTTGGTAGTGAGTGTGACTGATGAATTAACCGACGGAAAATTTTTGTGAAATTTCACTAACATGATGCATGGTACCTTAACAAGATGGATTTTCAACCGAGTTTCAAAAGGGTCAAATGGTGGCGGCTTTGGCCAAACAAGATATGGTCCAGACTAAGATGATGAGATGGACACAATGACACAAACTCCATGATATGATGATGTATATAACACAAAATGACAAACCCCAAAAACTTGACTCAATCATGATATGACGATGAATAAGACACAATTTGGAAAGTTTGTTGGAAAGTTGGAAAGTCATACGGAGGCGAAAATGTAATGTCCCCATTCAAATAAATCTCAAGAAGAGAAAATTCCACCAATCTACTAGTTTCCTAGGTTGGGTGGAAACATTAAATTTGAAATAAGGAGAGTAATAAACCCCAAATGGACTTTTGCTTGACATAAATATATTAAAAGGGGCTAAGTAAATATTTATGATGGGGAAATAAGATGGCACTTGGTCATGGAGACACATTGGTGGTGTGGGACTCACACAAAGCTATATTCCCCATGCCACATGGCATTCCACTCTCACCCATTCGAATCCAAGGTGGATTCCAATGTTCTTGGGGGAGTTGGAAGGGCATAATACTTAGCATGACTCAATGAGGTCAAAATTCAAAGGAATATTAACTCCCATGGAAGAGGAAGATGAATTTTGGAGCTAGTGGGACACTTGGGCTAGATTCCCTAGCTTCTATGACACCAATGATGAAGATGCCTATGACACTTATGAAAAAATCAGACCTGATGGCTGACATCTGACATATATGACATGTCAGGGATAAAAATATCCTCCAAGAAGGAACACAAGGGAGTTAGAGAAGCCAAAGAGTCACCCATTCGAATTGAGTGGAGGAGGAGGCTAGAATTGGAGGGACAAGTGGCAGACATTGGAATCTCTTCCCAATTTGAGTTGGCATGAAGATCATGGATGGAATTCAAGTTAGGGAAGCCTTTGGAAGTTTATAAAAATCAAGAACAAAGAAGGATAGCATATTTTGATCATCTCTCATTTTTCATATTGGAGAGCATTGCTTGTCCAAGCTAGTAGAGTGTCATTCTACTTGCCTTAGTACCAATTTCGAGGGTGAAAGATTCCCATCCTAATTGGAAATTGGAGAGGTACATTCAGACCTTTCATTTGGAGTTACAATGGAATTATTAGTTTCAGGTTGAAGCTACAGGGAAGCTCGTGGTTCTTTCTTCTACAACTTGTTCTCACCTCTATATCACATTTCCTTGCATATTTTGGCTCTTGGAGGAATTGTGACTTTGGTGAGATGATGATCTCTTTGTGAGAGTCCAAGAATATCCATTTATTTCTATTCTGATATATATACTTTGTATTTGATTTTCATAATACTCTCAGGTCAAAATACCAAGTGAAACTATGTAAAAATACCAAACAATGCATAAATGGTGTCATTTTCCCTATATCTTGTTGTTAGAGCTTGAAGAGGCTTTATTTCGATTTGTATCAGTCAATATCTATGATTTTGTTGATGTATAGAGTGTCATTAATGTTATGAATAAGTTTCATTAACATTTCACAAGTCCTTGGAACCTAAATTTCGAATTTCATAATAGGTGGTGAAGTTTACTATCATTATGTGAAGACATGTATACAAACCTTTGGTTTATGGGAGTTGCAGAAGCCTATAGAAACTAATTGATGATGCATTGGGGAGAAAATTGAAGTCCTTTATTAGTAGCATGTCTCTTTTCTGAAATTTGTTAAGGTCTTACAGTGTTAGGGAAACCATATTTTTCCCCTACCCTTGGGGGTTTTGAACCTCGATTTGACTAGTAAAGTTCCCTATTTTTCCCTGATTATAAATGAATGTTGCATACGTGTTTTGAGAGTGTAGAAGAATCCATAATCCTCATTTATATTTTGTAATACCTTCCAAAGTCATTCAGACCCAATTCGGAAGCAACTGAGTCATTACTAGTCTAAGGGTCGAATTGGCCAAAAATTGCAAATTTTCCTAGTTTTTACAAATTATTAAAAAGGGACACTACAAGTAGTATCAGAACATGGTCCTTGCACCTGATGTGTCTGACCATTAATGAGGACAAGAATTTAGGGACCACCCTTAGGAATTGAAACGAAAAGCACTTTTGTTGAAGAGGAAGAAGTAGGAGAAGAAGAGCATTATGTTGAAACTATGGCTAGGGATGAGAAAAGAACCTTAGAGGATAATGGAGAGTTTAGAAAATTCATGAAACCATTATTTGAAGACATGAAAAAACAGACAATGAAAGGGTTCGAATTGTTGGCTAGTCAACTTGGAAGCAAAGGGGCAATAGGAGGCAGCAATAGTTCTTCTTTCGAGGAAAAGAAGGCAACGGGTGAAAATATTTTCTCAAAGATATGACCTCATAATCAACCCCATGAATTTCAGATTTCAGTAAGGCCTACTAAACCTAAATTTCTTGAGGCCAAATAAGAACCTAACACTCAACATGACATGCAGGAAGTTATAACAAAATGGCAAAAGTTGAGTGAAGATTGCAGAAGGACTCTACCATTTGATCAATACTTTAATGTCTCAAACAAACTCAAAATGAGGGAAGGTAATAGGACTCCCTTTCAGAATAAGGAATTGAATTATTCCATAGGTAAAATGCCTCTTCCTACTTTTGGTGGCTCATCTCAAAGTTCTGCAAATACTTGGGTACAAAAACTAGATGTGTATTTTCAGCTGAATCCAATGGTTGAAGAGGATGCTCTAAAAATGGCTATTTTGCATCTCAAAGGAGAAGCCAATGATTGGTGGTTCCGTGTAATTAAAACCTTGGGACATGATCAGGTTACAACCTATGAATAATTTTTTTACAGATTTTTGGAAATATTTGAGCAAAAAGACCCAGAAATTCCTTTCAAAGAACTAGCCCAATTGAAGCAAGTTGGAACCCCTGCTGAGTATATGTTGGAATTCCAAAAAATATCAGTTAAGGTGGCTAATATATATATGGTAAAGTTAGTATTTCTCTTTAAGGAAGGTTTGGCTGAACGTTTGAAGGGTTTGGTTAAGGCACACAAACCTATTTCATTGAAAGATGCCATGAACTTGGCAAGAGATCTTCAAAATGTGCTACCTAGGACAAGGTTTCCTCCCAAGCCCAACTTCCCTTCCAAGTTCAGATTTGAAAAGAAGCCATGGAAAAGAGATGCATTTGGAAAGGATAAGAAAGAGGTACCAAACAAGGAAGAACTCAAAAGAAATAAATTGCGTTACACATGCTTCCAACCATGGGTACCAGTGCATAAATGTGCTAAGGGGAAATCACAATACATTGAAGTATTTTCTGATAATGATGAGTATGAAGGGGGTATGGAGGAAGAATGACATATTTCAGACCAATAAGAGGGATATGACACAGCATAACAATGGAAATAATAAGAAACTCATCCTTCACCTGACAAAGGGAGTATGGCAGTGCTTTCAGTAGTGCCTCGTTTTCACACTATTCGATGTAAGGGAGTGGTACAAGGACAAAGGGTCTCGGTATTGGTAGATGGAGGAGACACACATAACTTCATTGATGAATACATGGTGGAGAGGAGTAATCTACCTACTAAACCATTTGATGGCTTCACAGTCATCAGTCCAGGTCACAACACTATGGAGAGCAAAACATGGATTCCAAAGCTAGAACTCACCATAGGTAACTACATTTTTTTTTATAGATTTTATGTGGTTGATGTTGCTGATACTAATGTGGTCTTGGGAGTGCAATGTATGTACTCTATAGGGGAACATACAGTGAACTATCAAAATCCTGAAATGAGATTCAAAGATTCGGAAGGAAAACAAAGGGTTGTGAGAGGGCAGCACACCTATATGAATCAAGTAGTGACTTCCCACAGTATGAGGTCCATATTGAGGCATGGAGATATTCATTGGGTTGTTGAATGTTACATCACTTCACCCAAACCAAAAATAAATATTTTAGAACATCTCAAGGAGATAAGGAAGCTACTACACAAATATGAAAAGGTTTTTGGAGACCTCCCTCCTGGAAGGCCACCTGATAGAGGAGTTGAGCACAACATTGTTTTGGAGGTGGGCACTTCACCTATACAAATCCCACCATATAGACATCCCAAAAAGTTCAGAGAGGATATTGAAAAGGCTATTAAAGAACTCTTGGATTTTGGACTCATTAGACCAAGCTCTAGTCCCTATGCTTCTTCAGTTTTTTTGGTGAAGAAGAAAGATGGGACCTTGAGAATGTGCATTGATTTTAGAGACCTAAACAAGAAGACAATAAAAAATAGATATCACATCCTAAGAATAGATGAGCTCATGGATGAGCTACCTGGATCAAAATTGATCTTTGATCAGGTTACCATCAAATTCGAATGAAGGAGGAGGATGTGCATAAAACAACTTTCAGATGTCACTATGGCCATTTTGAGTTTCTTATCATGCCTTTTGTTTGACCAATGCTCCAACCACATTTCAATCATGCATGAATCAAATATTTTGCAAACAACTCTGTAAGTTTGTTTTGGTTTTCTTTGATGACATTCTAATTTACAACAAAACATGGCAGGAACACTTGCACCATCTAGAAGTTGTCTTGAAAATTTTGCATGAACAATCTTTGTTTGCTAAGTTTTCCAAGAGTGAATTTGGGTTGAAATAAGCTTTATATCTTGTGCACATCATTGGGAAATATGGAGAGAAGTTTCACTTGGAAAAAACAAGAGCTATTCTTAAATGGCCATCACCCAAAAACATCACAGCATTGAGAGGCTTCATTGGAATATGCACTTACTATAGAAAATTTGTGAAAGGGTTCTCTAAATTGACTGCTCCACTTACTGATTTGACCAAGAAGGATGATTTCAAGTGGGATGAAGAGGCTAAGAAGTATTTCCAAAAAATGAAAGAGGTAATGAGTAGTTGTCCAGTACTTGCATTACCTGATTTTTCTAAACCATTTGTCTTGGAATGTGATGCATCAGGAGAAGGGATAGGGGCATCCCTAGAGAAAAACCAACACCCCATAGCTTTTGAGAGCAGAAATTTGAAGCCACATGAGAAGCTCTACTCAATATATGACAAAGAAATGTTAGCCATCATGCATGACTTGGCCAAGTTTAGACAATACTTGGTGGGAAACAAGTTTGTGGTCAAAATTGATCATAACAGTTTGAAGCATTTTCTCACACAAAAGGACCTCAATGAAAGGAAACAAAAGTGGGTAAGAAAAGTCCAAGATTTTGATTTTGACATTGAATATGTTAAGGGTAAGAATAATATTGTAGCAGATGCATTATCTAGAAGACCATCATTTTCTCTTATGGACATTTCAAAAGATTGGAAAAATATGCTAATGGTTGAATATGCCAAAGATAGTTTTGCTTGTGATGTGTTAGATGGAGTCAAAGGTGATGATAGGTACAAGGTTTTATATGGTATCATCTACTATAAGGATAGAATATAATTGGTTCATGGTTCGAATCTCAAGCACAATATTTTGAAGGAAGCTCATGACTCTCCTTTAGCAGGCTACCTTGGTTTTTTCAAAACATATAGGCAACTAAGGAAAAGGTTCTTTTGGAAAGGGACGAAAGAGTATGGTATAAAATATGTTAATGAATGCAAGTCATGTCAGCAAACAAAATCTGAACATACACATCCTGCTAGTGTTATAGGTCAAACCTGCACCTCTCCGTCCGTGATCACCTTGAGTTGTTGATCACACAAAAGGACAACTTGGATGGAGGAGCATGTTGACCCCAGATGAGACTTTGACTTACTCCACCTCCTGGAAAGACTAGAAAAACCCAAAAAATTTCATTTTGAGACATGAGCGCTACTCTACTTCAATAGACTAGCACCTGTACCCTACTTTAGTGTGCAATAGGAGCGCTCAAGCCTCATGAGCGCTACTCCTCTTCAACAGAGTAGCGCTCAACATTCAAAAAGTGATGAGCACTAGTTTAAAAACACTATAGTAGCACCCTGAGCGCTACTTCACTAAGAAATAGTAGTGTATACCTCAAAAGATGATTAAAAAATAATTAATTTCACGAAGAGGATTAGTTGCAGTTGGTCTCCCAACTTCCCCAACTTCCTCCATAACCATCTCTCGACCAGAACTGCTTCCCTTGTCCAATAAATACAAGGAAGAATAAAGAGAGGGGTTAGAGACATGAATGCTATTGAGAGACTTTTAAAGAGAAGCTTGCATTGGAGGAGGTTATCCTGGAAGATATCCAAGCCAGAGAAGAGAAGGAGCCCAGGATCAGGTTGCAGGAGCATGTGACAAAGTCAGGTATACTTTGTATCATCAATTTTCATTTGACAATAAAAGGTTGAAGCATCTTTCTTGTCCCAAATTAAGTGTTCATTGAAGTTATATACTTGTTTGGATCTACTTGTTAATATTGGATGTTTAAATTGCTTTGTCTATTTCATCATTATATATTATCCAAGATACGCTGAGAAAGGTACTTGTATTGCAGGTTTATTGAACGGGAGGTAAACTTGAGGATCGAGCGTAAGATCGAATAAGAGCTAGGATCGAACGTCATTCGAAAGGTATGTTCTCAAGGCCTATAACCTATTTCCTTTCATAAACATCTCTGTAACACAGTTAGTATGCTTACCTGTCATCCCCTTTCAGTTGATAGTATCCATTTCCTTACTATAGGGTAGTTTTTCCCGCCAACAGACTGGCAAATCCGCTGGGGAAAGTTGTTTTTTTTCTCTAGGAAACCTTTCTTGTTTATCTTCCCAGAACCATTTTAACTCCTTTAATTTGCTGAGAGACCCTGTAGGTACCCCCTGCTTGTTTTTCTCTGCTTCACTCAGTCTTTTTTGCATCTTTTCAAAGTCAGTTTTTAACTTTTTAAGACCTGAGCGCTACTCTCTTATGCATACAGTAGCGCCCATATGCTACTTTGATATACATATAGTAGAGCCCATCTCTTCAGGAGCACTAGTTTCCCTACTGCACAGTAGGGTATATTCCTGTAGCCTTCTGTTAGTTGTTTGGTTGAGTTTTCTGCCCTTTTGGGTGGTCTTCTGACTTTGTTTTAGATCTCCTTGACTAGTATTTGAGGTTTATAACTTTTCTTTAATTCTTAGAACCTTTCTTTGATTCTTTTTACCATCTTTAGATCGCTTGCTTACTTATGGAATGTTTGGACTATTTATAACTCTTTTTGAAGACTAGGCTTTGTTCTTTAGTGAACACTTTCTGCTTATTTCTGCCCTGACTGCGTGTTGCTGACCTACAAACCTGTATGCTTTGCATTCACTGTTTGTAGCAACATTTGTTTGCTCTATACCTACCTTATCTTTTGTTTTAGGGTTTGGTCTGTTTTGGAGCCTTTAGGGTGTCTTCCGAACTTGTTGAGTTCCAACTTTCCTTGACTTTTTGTCTCTTCCGATTTCAAGTGTGTTTAAAGTGCTTTAGGTTGATTCATTTCTCAGTCCTTGTGTTAGTAGGGTGGTTGTTAGCTTGCTTTCCTACCGTTTGCTTGGCATAGTGGTCTTGTTAGGGTTTGATGCTTTGGGTCAGTCCTCTTGTGTTTGATTCCCAGTTTTGAGTATCTTTCTCCTTTGTTTTCTCCCCACTTTGTTTCCGAGTATGAAGGCTTTTTCTTTTGCAAAAAACCTGTAGGACAAGTCTTTGTTGAGTTAGTGCCTTGACAGCTATAAGCTTAGAAACCATTTTTAGCCATACTTACACATTGCACACAAGTCTTATTTGCTTTCCATGTTTATAGTTCTTTTTCGTTTATAATAACAGAAAAAGCAAAAATTTGGTAGCTTACGATTAATAAGGCTTATATTTGTTACAAGATAGCATAGATTATTTTGTTTACAATTTCAAAAGAAAACAAAAAAGAAATTTGATTAGATTTGCTCAGTTTTTCAGTTTGCAAAGAACTTTAAATGAAAAAATAAAAGTTTTTGTTGTCGAAAGTTAGAATTTATGCACTTTTGCTTTTCTGTTGCAACCACGCCACACAAACGCACTACCTTTTGAGTAATAACAACCCTAAAAATATTTAATAAAATTAAATAGAAACAATTTTTCTTTTTTAGGGATACACTACACCAACTAGTCTTGGTTAGGATCTTGGGTTTAAATCACCTTAAACCACCCAAGATCACACATTATGCAAAAATCGTAGTTCGACTATCACAGGTAAATCCACTTCATTCAAAGATTTCCTGGGATCTATGCAGTAGGTCTTGTGAGATCAAATTGTTGGGAATACTCCTCCTACTTTATGTTTCGAGCATATACCAGGATTGGATCACGTTTGGGGACTCTTTTGAGTTTCGGGCTCAGTTACCCTTCCCACGCCTTCTGATTCGACCAGAGACTGTTCCCCCATGAGTTTTCGGTGTTGTGTTATCCTTAGTATCTGACCATAGGTTCATACATAGGTGACAGCGGAGGGTATATCTGTTGTACCTAGGACAGACATGGGAGGAAATCCCTTGTAGGTCTTTGGGAGGGCGGTCGGGTGATTCCAGCGCTTGCACCCTTAGTCATTGTATTGTGGACCCCAGGTAACTGTTCTTCATCCTTCGTTGATCTGTTCTAGGCCCTCATCATCCCAGACTCTTCTCTGGAAGGTATCTTGTTTGCTTGGTTTGCATACTTAGGACTTTTTAGTTGGCATGTTGTTTTCCCCCTAGTCTTAGTGGCCACTAGGTTTTCTAGTTTTATTTTTATATATAATCGTGGAGAACCAAGAACTTCGTAGATCGAGAAGGTTTCAAAACCTTTCGCCACTTAGAACAGAACCATTACCGCCAGTTAGACGACAGTGGGTAAACCCCAGTGTTCCTTTGGAAACCATTCCTGAAATAGAACTTCCTGAGGAAAATTTTACAACAGAAAATCCTGAAATAGAAATTCCTGAGGAACTACCACCTGAAATTGAGTTTCCTGAAGAACAACAAACTGCAACAGAAAACCCTGAAATAGAGGTTCCTGAGGAACCACAACTGGGTACTCCAGATCAGCGACTTTTTAGTTCAGTTGAGATTGAAGATCTCACTTTTGCGGAGTATAGCACTCCCTTTAATCCTCCTCTGACTAATCCTAGAAATCCGCTTCTGTTACCCGTTGGTTTCCAGCTTCCCGATTACAGTGCATATAATTTCTCAACTAGACATTTTATGTCTAATCTAGGAGGCGAACACTCCCACCATAGGTATGAACACTAACACTGTAAATCCTCCTTTTACTACAACACCAAGTTCGGCACAAACAACCTCTGTGTCCACTCCGTCCTTTAGTTTTAATACTGGCACGTTAGGTATGCCAAGTTCAACAACTATGGCATCTACCTCTAAACCTACCTTTGGACCTAACAGTACAGTCAATTTAGTGCCACCTCCTGTGTTTCAACCGTCATATCATATACCCAGTACTTGGATTTCCACACCCGCTGTAGGGCCAAGTGTTTCTACAACTGTGCCTGTCATGAGCACCATGACTGCACTGTCTACGTCAGCTACCACTGGTTTTAATACCTTTGCAAGTCCCAACATGAATCAAGGTAATATACCTGCAGGTAATGTCCCTTTTTCCTTATTTTCAGGAGGAGGGGGTAATATTTTTAACTAGCAATATGGCAGGGATAACACCCAGCCACAGTGGAAAAACCCACAGAGCACTAACCCACTTTCATATGGGTGGGGAAATTTCAATAATACTTTCATGCAATACCAGATGGCAAGGGGAAAACCCTACCAACAAGTGGCTGGGGGCAACCCCTATCAACAGATGGTAGGTGGAAACCCCTATCAGCAGATGGTTGGGGGAAACCCTTACCAACAGATGGTTGGGGGAAACCCCTACCAGCAGACGGCTGGGGGCAACCCCTACCAACAGTTCACGGGTCAAGCTATGGGTGGTTCCCCCTTTTCGACCCCAGCTTATCAAGTACCGTCTTACCGGCCTCGTTTACCATTTCTGGCAACTTTAAATTTGCTAGATCTTTCCAAGCTGACCAACGATCCAGTGTATCATAACGCTACATGGCCACCAATTCCTACCAAGTTACCTTCGGACATTTCAAAGTTCGAAGGCAAGACAGGTGAAGACCCCGGTGACCATGTCACTACTTTCCATTTATGGTGCTCCTCGAACTCATTAAATGAAGATTCCATTCGATTGAGACTGTTCCAAAGGACTTTAACCGGTGCTGCAGCCAAATGGTACATTGAGTTACCTGTAGATACATTCTTTAATTTTGGGGATCTCGCGACTGTCTTTTTGAATCACTTCTAGCTTCCTATTCAGTATGATGCCGGAACAGACTTTTTGTCTACATTTAGGCAAAATAAAGCCACTCATTTATCTAATCACATTCAAGAGTGGCGAAGACGGAAGAGGCTCATTAAAGCCAACATACCTCCAGAATTCCTTCTTGAGTGGTATTTGAAATAACTCCTTCCTTACATTTCTAAGGAACTAGCTACTTCTGGAGTGTCTAATGAGGAAGAAGCCATCCTACGAACCCAGCAGTTAGATCTCATTTACGCACAATCTGGATTACTGTATGAGATCATACCTGATGCACCGCGATCGAATACCGATCTGAGTAGACCTAAACCTGGACCACATGCTAATGGCATAGTGGGTTCAGTTGACTCTGCCGCTTTCGAAGCATTGACCAAACAGGTTCATGCCTTATTTGTCAAACAATCGATTACAGAAGTTTATTCCGTCACAACCTCTCCTTCTACTTCTGAATCTGTCAACCAGGTTCAGAACAATCAAAAGGGGCCTCAGCATCCCAATAAAAAAAAAAAGGGTAAGAAAGGAGAGGGGAACCATCAGAAGCCCAAAAAAGAGAATGTCGAGGAGGGTAAAAAAGAGAAAAATAAGGTTAAGTTCCCTTGTAAACTTTGCAAGCAGGACCACCTTACTCACCAATGCCCTGTGCTTGAAGAAGCCCAGAAGCTATTACAAGAAAAGAAGCCTGCCGTACTTGTTAAATTTTGAGCATTAATTCACAATACTCTAGGATCTTCACTGAGAGAATAACATATACAGTATATCAATGCATAACAATCACAATAAGCATCACAAGCATCACAAGAATCAAAATCATGAGAGACAAGAGACACAGAGTTTCCGTGGGGAAAACCCTAAGGTGAAAATCCCCACAAATTCCTCAGAGATAGAGAGAGTAATGGCTCAACCAAAGTACAACCAAAATACACTGAGATAGTCTCCTAGTAGCAGATGATCCTCCTCCTCACTAGTGCACCACTTTTTGAGTGAGAGAGATATGACTTTCTGAATGATCTAAATAGAGATCTCCTGATCTCTATTTATACTAACCTATTTTCCCAGTGACCTTATGGGGCCGAATTGTCTAGCTAGGTACATCCACAATATAATATATATTTCAAGGCCTGCCCCACACCTGGTGGTCTAATAACCCATCGACAAGTACACACACATGCGACACTTGTTAATCCACATGACGACACTTCCTTATAGAGGAATAACACATCTCTTATAAGGGTACAATAAATATATATGAAATACATTTCGAAGTTACATATACATCAACACTCCCTCTTAACTAGGAAGGTATTTCTCGACACAGATCTGCTAGAAAAGTCTTCTTCTCGGGATCATCGTCATCAATGCATCGTCATCATCATCATCACTGTTGTTGCTATCTCAACCAATATCTGACTCTACTCGTCATAGGAAGTTCTACAGAGCCAGTCATTTTTCATACAGGATGTAGGCCCACCACCTGCAGGTCCTCAACACCGCTGGCCACATTGTGGAAATCTCAGGACTTATTACGTGCGTCACAAAACCTTAAAAGAGTCTCTTGACTAGCAAGAAACCTAAAGAGCATCTGAGGCCTTTTTCATCCTATCCAGATCTCCAGGACTTATTACATGTGACCCCACCACAAAACCTCGAAAGAGAATCCCAGGACTGATTACGAGCACAAGGCTCAACCTATCGGATTTCCCAGGGCACAAATTACATGTGGTCACCACAAAACCTTGAAAGAGCATCCCAGGACTAATTACGAGCACAAGGCTCAACCTATCGGATCTCCCAGGGCACAAATTACATGTGGTCATGGAAAAACCTCGAAAGAGCATCCCAGAACTGATTACGAGCACATGGCTCAACCTATCGGATCTCCCAGGGCACAAATTACATACCATAGGACAAAACCTCGAAAGAGCATCTGCCAAATATCCCAGGGCACAAATTACATGCCATAGGAAAAACCTCGAAAGACTATCTGCAGATCTCCCAGGGCACAAATTATATGTCCTCCCAAGCAAAACCTCGAAAGAGCATTTGCCAGATATCCCAGGGTACAAATTACATGTTGTAGCAAAACCTCGAAAGACTATCTGCAAATCTCCCAAGGCACAAATTACATGCTTATCTGCACAACCTGTTCCACGGCCATAGAGTATCAACCTGATACTCACCATACATCATCCTGATGTACACATGATCATCATGATCATCATCACTGCAACATCTTGCTACATGTGATCTGGAGCAACATCCTGAAGCTCGTCATCCATGATCATCCTGATCATACAATGCATCTACCTGATGCGACGCGCTCACAACAAACGAGGTTTACAAAAAACGAGTCAAAGGACAGTATGACCAGTCCGTCAGACCTAGGGTTTTCCTTGAAGGAGACTTGGTCCTACTTTGGGATCAAGACAAAGAACCCCTAGGACCTAGCAAGTTCAAGTCCAGGTGGCTCGGGCCTTATATAATTTCCAAAGTACTGAAGAAAGGTGCCTATGAACTGATAGATTACGAAGGTAATAAGCTGGCCGAGCCCAAAAATGGGCTCTACCTGAAGAAGTACTACACTTAGGCTGACATGCTTTTTCTTGTAACATAGCTGTATATTTTTGTAGAGCTAGTTTTCGTTATGCTTGTTAGTTAATCTTATGTGTGTTTTTCATTTCGTGTACCATATGTCGACCGAACATTTCTTAGGATTTGCTGATGGCGCCAGTCGCCACACCTGTCAGTTGGCTGCAGCAGCTTGGGTCATTTACTCACCCACTGGCCAACTTGTCTCTTCGGGGGGGGTTTGTTTGGGTCCCACCACGAATAATGTGGCTGAATACAGTGCAGTTATAGAACTTCTCCGAGATGCTCTCAGTCATGGCATTTCACATTTGGAGGTAAGACTTGACTCACAACTAATTGTATTTCAGTTAACAGGTGTCTACCAGATTAGAGATCCTGGATTGCTACGTCAGTTTTTACGAGTTAGACTATTGGAAAGACAGTTTGATTCTATTATATATGAACACATTCCAAGAAATTTAAACGCATTAGTTGATTCATTAGCAAACTATGTGTTAGACTGGAATTTGTATCATACACTTTCATAAACAACATTGCACACATAAAATTCAAACACATACACATGTAAATAACCAATACTGTATCAAAAATATATGAGTTTTGGATCACAAGTCTATCAAGTCATGTCATAAAAGTACAAAACTGGGCACGGTGGCCTCAAAAATATACATAGAATGTATCCCTCTCTTATGGAGAAGGAGGGGCCTCATCATCATCTACTGCATTGCGATAACATATGACTATCCTAACTATCTTCCGCATCACCCTAAGCCATGATGGGGGCACCCCAACTACATCTTCCTGCATATCAATAGGTATCTGATCCATACGGCATGCAGGAACTTCATGAGTCAACTGACTCACTTTTCTCTCTATGGTCCCCAACATAGCATCTGTTGCAGTAATATCAGCTGGCCTCACAAAGATGGTAGGATGTCCCTCGGGGCGGACAGGCCCAATGTCTGCATATGACACTTGTTTAGCACTTCAAAATTCATTCATAAAAATCAAATACTTGAAAAGTTTGAAAAAATTAAATAAATCTCAAAATTAAACATACCAATAGCTCCCCAGGCTCCACCTAGAGGAAGCGCCAGTTCTGGATCATGGCGAAAATCCAATCCAGCATATGGAAACTGCTCGAAGGCAGGCACTTGCCTCTCCCACCACCCCCAAAAATCATCAGTATGATAACAGTAGTGACTTTCCCCACCACCCTGGCGGAGGAATATGTCACCCCAACGGCCTAGTTTGGGCTCACGGGGGTTAACCTGAGGTAGAGGCATCCCAAAGCTAATAGCAGGCATCCTCTCAAAGAAGAAAGTACACAAAATGCTACCGTACCCAAAATTCTTCATTTTGTCGGATTTGCAACCTGTCAATTGAGCTTTCATGCTCGCCAGTAAACTAGTACACCAATCGTATACATGAACTTGTAAGCATTGTACACCAACATGCATAGAGTGCCTGGAAGCTAGGTGTAGTGAGGCACTACCTGCCACTCGGTTAATAATACTCACTATCACCTTCAAGGGGAGGCCTTCAATGGTAGAAATCAAGATTTGGCTTCCTGATTTCTCAGCTCCAGCCACATAATATGTATTCAAGTACTCTTGCACGGACCCTATGCCCACACGAGAAGCCCCTTTCAGATTTATTACATCTCCCCTCCGTGAGAGACCAATAATAAAATAAATGTCATGAACTGTAAGCTCCAAAGTTTGCCCGCGGATGACAAAGGTATTGGTATCCACATCCCAGTACTAAATAAGTCTTTGAAATAATTTGTTTAGGGCCCTCATATTTACAGTTCGGTAAAAATTAAATAAACCGCATCTTCGGAGAGCGTGGAGAGTGGCTAGGTCTTGCATGGACAGCCTATCCATGTCCTCATGTTCTCTCTCCCTCCATTGAAGAACCATACTACACAAAAAGTGATTTTTTTTCAGTCTCGGTGCTTGTTTTTACATTTTCAAGCTTGAGTGCTACTGTGTACACTACACAGTAACGTGTGGGCGCTACTCTATGTGAGCATAGTAGCGCTCATCTCCTTCACACGCTACTGCTCTTGTTACACAGTAGCGCCCGCGCACTAAACGTTGTGAGCATTGCTTGGCAAGCAGTTTTAGGCTCAAAAATTAAAAACTAAACCATAAAAATGCAAGTGGGGAGGATTCTAACTTACTTGGTGGAAGAAGAACAGTGTTTGGATGCTTGAATTGATCGCCACAGAGATTTGAAAGTGCAAAGTTTGCCCCAATTTTTGCCCTACAAAAAACAAATTGGAAATTGAGTTTTAAAATGAAATTATATATATGAAGTGGATTTTAATTTTTACCCACCATTGTTAGTTCTCTATAGTTTCAAATTTTATCAAAATGACCTAATTAAAACATACACATGGTGCAATACTAATGTTCACTTATCCAGCTCTCAATTTTCCTTAAATTTTTGTAGGATCGATCTCCTAAGATTAAAATTCTCGATGTTAGACCTTGTCAACTAGTTAATAGTTCAAATTCATATATCATTCAAGATTTTTGTCGCGTTTACTAATATTTGTTGAAGACCTAGTTTTGGCAGATTATGAAGCTATGATCCCAGAAGCTGACCTTTAAGTCGTTTTAAGCTCTTGTTTGGACTATTTAAACCTAAACTAGATTGTCGAGCAAGATTTTCCTCTTCGAGCTCGTTAAAGTAATTGAAGGCTCATCCACTCAGGTATAGAATTACCCCTTTTCCGGGCCTAGGTGGATTAACTACGGAAAAGGTATACTCTAGGTATACTTCTGTATGCGCTAGAAGAGTTCTTCTTCCTTTGTTTTATACTTTTTCAGGGGAGGAGACTAACTGCACGAAAAAGGCCCTTTTGGATCCTTTCTTTAGGATTTTCAGGCTCTCTAAACATGAAAATACCAAGCGAGCATTCACCTACTCGGGCTCGATGTGAAATCCACGAGAGGGTAAGTAGAGGACTGTTTAAGTTTTTCAACTCTATAAACAAGAAAACATCGCCGAGCACAGACCAATCCGGGCTCGATATAAAATCCACGGATAGGTGAAAAGAGGATTGTTTAAGTTTTTCAGACTCTATAAACAAGAAAACACCAGCGAGCATTAATCTGCTTGGGCTTGATACTAAAATCCACGAGAAGATATATGGAGTTATTGTTTAAGTTTTTTAGACTCCTTAAAATTGAAAACACCGGTGAGCAAGAACAGATCTCGGCTCGATATTAAAATCCAGAGATCAGTAATATAGAGTAATCTTCTATCTCTTCTTCGAAATCTGTAAACAATGAAGAAGGTCCTGAGTCTTCCTCCCATGGGCTCGTTAAACTTTTTACATGGTTGGATCTATTGAGTTTTCATTCTTTCTTGGACTCATTAAAACAACAAGAAAGGTATTCTTTTATCTAAAAAGAATAAGGGATGGGAAATATGTGTCATATCTTCAATGTCAAAGGCAGTTCAGTCAGTTCTATCCTTGAACACAGCACCTACTTGAGTCTATCATGTCGGTTGGGTTTAGTTTTTGACCTCAGGGTGAACCTGATCTCTGAGTTGTTTACTCCCCCGGTTGGTTATTCTTCCAACCATATGGAGGGTTTGATAATGTCTCTTACATTTCAGGCTTATCATTTACCCCATTATGTCGAAAACTGCCGGAGCCACTTTGTGTCGTGCTCACTATTCAAGGATATACCCTGTGTCGGCCATTCTGCAGTTTACCTTGACCTCATGTGTCGGCCATCCTAGTGTCAGTCTTGTTACATATTACTCCATATCAGCTCATACCAGTTGAGTGTTCCTCGAGTTGGATGATGGAGGATGCCTTAAGGCCTCCCTTCCAACAAAATTCTTCCCATCGACATCAACTCATTTTACTCTGGGAATGAAGTTTAGAGTTTCGGTTAGTACCTTGGAGAATGCAGTCACCAGTGGCAATTTTCCTCGCTGTTGAATGTTGAGAATACATCAATGTCTCTTCTTCGACAGGATCCCCAAGTGTTCGACTCCAAGTCCATCTATTCACACTTGGCGGATCGTACTTGGTACCTTGGGCCCCATCATCATTATCGGTGGAAGTCCTCGCATTTGTTAACGGTACACATCAATGACCGGTAATCAAACGATACCCCCCATGTTCGACTATCAACTAATCTATTCATATGGTTAGGGTTTGTACCTAGAGTAACTATGTTTATGTCTACAAGCGTCTATTTATACATTTTACAATGGATGAGAGGGTTGACAAAGTCGACCTCTCTAATAATAGAGGCGTTTAATGAATAATTGGTTGCTTTGAATGGTGCGTGACAGCGTAGGGAGTATAAACCAGGATGAATGGAGTTGATTCCTTCATGAGGCAGATGCAGCGTTGGTTTTCCTTGGACATGGGCAGAGAGGTATCATGCTGGCGAGTTGAATGAACGGAGGAGAGGTTGTTGGAGCACAGTCGTGGCAAGGCGTTGTGTTGGCAGGCTAAACATGTGCGACCTGGACTCCTTCTAGAACAATGGTGTGAACAGGTAGCATGATCCCAGGCTAAACGCAAGGCTGAATCGGCATGTTGGAGTGTTGACATGGACGTGGGACGTGATGTTCAGCTTGGCGAGCCTGGGGACGGATCTTCTAGAGAAATGGTTCATTAACCATGTCCATTGCGTGTCAAACAGTGTTAAATTTTGAGCATTAATTCACAATACTCTAGGATCTTCACTGAGAGAATAACATATACAGTATATCAATGCATAAAAATCACAATAAGCATCACAAGCATCACAAGAATCAAAAGCATGAGAGACAAGAGACACAGAGTTTCCGTGGGGAAAACCCTAAGGTGAAAAACCCCACAACTTCCTCAGAGATAGAGAGAGCAATGGCTCAACCAAAGTACAACCAAAATACACTGAGATAGTCTCCTAGTAGCAGATGATCCTCCTCCTCACTAGTGCGCCACTTTTTGAGTGAGAGAGATATGAATTTCTGAATGATCTAAATAGAGATCTCCTGATCTCTATTTATACTAACTTGTTTTCCCAGTGACCTTATGGGGCCGACTTGTCTAGCTAGGTACATCCACAATATAATATATATTTCAAGGCCGACCCCACAACTGGTGGTCTAATAACCCATCGGCAAGTACACACACTTGCGACACTTGTCAATCCACATTACGACACTTCCTTATAGAGGAATAACACATCTCTTTTAAGGGTACAATAAATATATATGAAATACATAGATGAAATACATTCCGAAGTTACATATACATCAACAAACAGAACCCACATGCCATTTTCTGCATTTAACGGTCTGGGATATGCCAACCATGGATTTCGGGGGCTGAATGCGAGGCTGAATGACGAGCTGAACGCGGTTGAGCTTAGCATCATAAGCACACGATCTGAATGAAGGGTCGTTTGAAAAACGCAGCCTGTTAATCAAAGCTTAAATACCATGCATGACTGGAAATGTCACTTTAATCATTAATAAATCGTAATATAACCAGATTTGACCAAAATTTATATGATAAATGAATACATGCATACCTGGTCTGTTTAATGAGCTGAATGGCTAAAAGAATAACTTACTATATCAAAAATAGTAAAATTAACGCCATTCAGAGCAGATTTAATGATAAAAAATAGTGACAAAATAGACACCAACATTCTCCCAAATCGGAGATATGCCAGGTCCCACTGAGTAAGACAGGAAATTAGGAAGAAGGTTGAGCTGCGGTAGCAGCTGCCTTCGACTTGGATGATGAAGATATAGATTCGGCCTCGAGCTTCCTAAATTGATCCTTTAAATAATTATATCTCATCTTCAGGGCAGTATTGGATGCTACTTTGGCGTTAACCAAGCATTCAATGTCTTTTACTTGTGCACGCAATGCCTTGTTTTCTTCAAGAAGTTTAGAAATTGTCTCCACATAACTTTGATTTTGGTTTGTTAACCGTGCTATTACTTGGATCAACTTATCCATCTCCTGTTGAGTCAGAATGAGTTGTTCTTTATAATGCTCAGGGCTCTTTGAGGGACTCAACTCTTTTGAAAATGTTTCACACTCAATAGTATGATCTTCAAGAATTGTATCTTTCTTGTGTGCAGGAGGACTTTCAACAGCAAAGGCTTCACTCATTCGAGCAGATGCGTTGGAAAATGTGAGGAGGGGTGATTCAAGGGTATGATCATCCAACTGGATATTTGAGCATGATGGCTGAACGATAATCTAAATGTTAGACTGATCAACGGACTGGTCACAATTTGACCTCATGGATTTAGTAGGCTCTGGAAAGAGTGGAGGTTCCAAAGTAGGATCACCAAGAGTAAGTTCATGAGAAGGTGATGACTGGGCAAGGTACTCATCACCTGGGGGATCCTCATCGAACTGTACACATTTAGCATTTGGTTCTTCTTGGGTATGATGAAGTTCTTGAGAAGAGGAAGATTTGATAGTAGATAAATGAGGGTTCAGTATCTCAAAAACAAAATGATCCCAAGTTTTTCCTTTCTTTTCTAACTGGTGAATGATCAGAAACTTAATAAGACAATGGTGATACAAGCTGCCAGAAGGGTTAACTGTATTTTTTCTGACTTGGCTAGACATCTTCTCCAAACTCTTCAGGAAATAAAATGGGAATTTAAGGGTCTTATTATTGACAAAATGAGCTAACAACCTGAAATGGCAAGCTTTAAAGACAATGAACTTACCCTCGCAGGTAATTAAGTGGATGATAACGGTTAGAAGATCTAAATACTCTAGCTTGATCCATTCTCTGTGAAAACCTTTGGTACCAGCAACGTGTTGAAAATCGGTCTTCAGGGGAAATTCATGGTCCTTCCGTGGAAGGAAAATATGCTTATGCCATTGGGCACCTTCCCTCGGGAGCTTGGTAGCTAATTCGATTGACTCTTCTGTCATGGAGAAAACAAGATAGCCAACCTTGGTCATCTTGCCATCAAAACCTTTGGAAAACAATAATGAAATCTCGTGATCATGGCCTTGGAGAAGGCAGAGAAATGGTTCCCAACCTGCTCGCAAAAACACTTCATGGCAGGCTTTAAACTTAGAAATGTGAAGGAGATCCTGGTAGATACCAGGCTCATAGCGCATTGGCATCGTTGATAGAGGACGAGGGAATGCAAATGGATACAAGAAGTGCAAGGATTTGTAGAGGACGCAGCTCAAATGGAGAGCGAACAGACTGAGGCAAAATTCACGCAATTACCAGTTTAAACTAAGGTCTATTTGATTGTTTGAATGACAGTGGACGAAGGCTTGGCATGCTTGAAAAGATCACATCTGTCATTCGAAGATCTTAATTTAAGTGCCAGCGTAGAGGTGCGTGAATCCAGTGAATACGTGTGGTTTAAAGACTATTCAACCATGTCTAAAGCCAAGCTTTGGACAGGTTGAATGTAATTCACATAATGAAAATAGATTACACATGAGAGATCATGATTTGACTGATATGGTGGCAGATTGTATAACAGGATAAGTGAGACTGAATGGCGGTCATGTAATGATTCGAAATGATGCATAATCCATTCGTTAATGGAGGCGAGATGGATAAGAGAACAAAGCTGACGGGTTTTTTTAATTGCCTTCTAATTACTTAGAAAACAAATAGAAAGTGTACATTAATTGTCAACCCGGGGTTCGTTGAGAACTTGCGAGTTACCGTGCACTGTATGTGCAAACCATAATCTCCTCTTACATTGGTTTATCTACTCGAAGTTGTAGTCAATAACTTACTTACAAACAATGGTATGAGCATTGACATTGTCTTGGCAAGGAACTAGCCATCTAAACAACTATTGAAACTAAATTGCAATGAAAGTAAATCACACGACATGAAAGTAAATGCTAAAATTAAATTCACACTTGAAAGTAAATTCTAAAACTACATTCACACTCTGCAGAAAAGTAAATTCTAGAACTATGTCACACTTTGCGGGAAAATTAAATTGTAATACTACGTTCACACTGTGCAAGAAAGTAAATTCTAAATCTAAGTTCACAACACACTTGACAGAAAGGTAAATTGCAGAAATAAAATCTAAAAGCTATCCTTGCCAAATACAAGTTACTGTTTATGATCCAATGGAGTAAATAACATTATTGCATTAAGCTCAATGATTGTAATAAACATTTAAATCTCTATCTATGCATTGAAATCAAATTGCATAAAGAAACTACATAATGAGAAATACAAAATTATCTAATTGAAACAAAGCGACAAATTATAACTACATCAACATAAAATAAATAAAATCATGCTACAAAAAGAAAATAATAAAACTAAGATCTAATTGAATCAAAATGAGAGTATAGCTTTATTCCATCATCAATTGGACTATTGCTCTAAGAGTCCTCCATAGAATGGAGAATGAACTCTTATTTATACATGATTTCTCCATAACAAATAATAAATGAGGATCCAAAATATCCTCAACAAAATCCTAAAAGTTTGGATCTCAAAACTAATTCAAAACTAATCCAAGATCCTTACTAACTACATGCTATTTAGAATAGCTTTAAAGTCAAATTCGAATTTAGGGATAGAGGCTATAATAAAATAGTCAAAACTCATCGCAAATGTCTCTTAACAACTTTTGACTTCTTAGGTCCATCATATATTTGATAGAAATCTTCAAATCTTTGTGAATAAGTCAAATATGCACTCATATCCACCTCCATTTACCAACTTTAATTTAACATCATGATTTGAGACATATAAGAATAATAGAAGTAATGGATTTATAAAAATTCATTACTCCTAATGAATATCTTTCTCCAAAGTTGGTGGTTGAAGATAAAATTTGAATTATTGACTTTCTGTAATGCTGCAGATAGAGTTTTTGTAATGCTGCAGATAGAGTTTCTATAATGGTGTGGATAGAGTTTTTGTAATGCTGCAGATAGAGTTTCTATAATGCTGCAGATAGAGTTTCTGTAATGCTACGGATAGAGTTTCTGTAATGTTGCAGATAGAGTTTCCGTAATGCTGCAGATGCCTGTAGAATTTCTATAGTTATGCAACAAAGGTTCTGCGCTGCTACAGAACTCCCTCAAATATGTTGTAGTTGCTTCCAACAATGGATTCAATATTCAAAGCAAATATGTAGTACACTAATTCCCTCAATGTTAGTCAAAAATCAAATGAAATACTAAGACATGTAATGGAAAAATTACTTGAGCATAAAAACCCGGATATGAGCGTAAGAAAGGATTAATGCATGAATATGGATAGGCAAAAGGAATTATAAATAAGGTGAAATGGTGGTAAAAATATGCTAAATCCAAGGCCCGTCAGAAGCCATGTGTGAAATAGACATTTGATTAATCCCTGTCATGATTAGCCAATAAAACTTATCAATAATTTTCAAATTTGAACATCTTGGCATATTAAATAAAACTATTATGGGCTATGGTTTCATTCAACACTTCATTCAGAATGTTGTTTATTTGCCTCATTCGGATCGACAGTCAACCCGTCATTTAGTCCATCGTATAGACTTTTGTTTATACAAGATCTTATTGTTGATGCTGACCAAAGCTGATTTTGCAGAGAATTTCTGAAGCTCTTAGTGCACAAAAGATGCTATAAACTTTGCTTTTATGTATCTTTTAGTTGCATTCCTCTTTTTGTTCTTTGATTAGATCAATTTCCTTCTGATTTTGCATCAACCTGAAAACACTTGTCACTGTATCAGAAATAAATCAATTTTTTTCATAAAAATTCAGAGAGTAAGAACAGTTCTAATCTTCCCCCCAAACCAAAAATATGGCGTGTCCTCAAGCCATCAGACAGAAAATGATTAAAATTAAAAAAATTCAATTGAAAGTCTTACAGATAGCTTTTTTTTAAAAATATTGTGATAATTTTCATAAGGAAATGAAATATTAACTAGCAACGTAGATGATTCAGATATGTACATTCATCAAAAAGAATACAACAATGCTTAAAAGACCATATAAAGAGTAGTAGTGTAAGAGATGTGAAAAATGCCATAGGAAAACTAGTCGTCCATGACTCATTGTAAAAAACTCTTGTCATCCAAAGAATATAGATAAGGTTCACCATAAAAATTTGTGAGATCTACTATATTTATGGGTCCCATTTCTAGGATAGTCATATCCTAGGTATTGTTTGAATTAGATGACAGGTCCAAGTCCAACTTACAGCCATTATCTAATGACAGTATACATAATCAGCCTAAACATGTGTTTGTATACTTAGGTTTTTATGAGTTATGTGAATAGCAATGCATTAACCAAACCTCTTTTACCCGATATTGACCCGCTGCCAACACGCCTATTCAGTACCTCAGCAGGTTTATCTTGGTACCATGCAAGCATAGCCCTGCTGCCAGCGAGCCTGTTCAGTACCCCGACGGGTTTACTTGCATTTACCGAGCTTCCTTGTTTAAGATTTTACTTAGCATGGACCTGTTTCCAGCGAGCATGTTCAGTACCCTGGTGGGTTTGCTTCATGTATATATATGTGTGTGTGTGTGTGTGTGTGTGTGTGTGTGTGTGTGTAAGGAAGTTGGTTGGCACTAGAGTGTGCTAAGCCTGCTAAACACATAATTCAATATTTTAGCATGAACCTTATGAGCAACTTTATTTATAATGGCTTAAATTACAGATCATGTCAAAAGATAATAACCTAAAGCTGTTCTTTGACTTCATAGTCTATCTTCTTCATAAAAGGTCAATAATGTTCCCCACAAAATAGAAAATATCACCCACTTTTAGGCCACCTTTTAAATGTGCTTTAGAGACAAGTTTTGATAATGAGTCCAGGATGAACTAGGAGTCCATAGGTGTAAGATTGAGTTTTTTTGAGATCATAATAATTAAAGTAACTGGTATAATAAGAAATATGCATGTATGATGTAAGATTGATTTGGTTTAGTCATTAATATGATCTTATTCTTAGTTCTTTTATTTTAAAGGAAAACAGAAAGTGAAGTTGTATGAATATCTAAAGCTAACTAACCACATACAACTTTGTATTTATATACATACTATCCTATGCTATCTAAAAGAAAGAAAAAATCATTATTCAAGTGTAAGAACTTTTCCAATGTAACCATGTGTGAAGCAAAATGAAAAACATACCTATATTCACACATGAAAAATTTAAAGCAGTGATTACTTGGATGTGGAGAATCAACCGACTTATTTGCTTTTGCAACAGAAGGTGTCGAATGAAGGAATGGTATTGTGGCCTCATTACCTCTTGGAACCATCTTTCGATGTAATCCTAATAATCACCTTCCTTCCTCGTGCCATGTAGATCCTCTTCTTCTGAATGTTTTATTGCTTGAGTACATGAGAGATCTATCGATAGATATTTGGAGAACTCTTCAATTTCAGGTTTCTCTCCATCAAATGTAGTCTCCAAGTTTTCGATTTCCTTGGCATATTGGCAAGGAGATTCGGTTTGTAGCTCATGGGACTGTGGTTCTTCTATTATTTCTGGAGAAGTAGATAAATTCTTGACTTCTGTCAAGATGTGTTCTCCTTGAGAAGAATATATTGAGATCCCAGCTGCTGCTAGGATTTGAGAGAGTTCTCTCATACTAGTAAGCACCTTTGAATCCATTTCATCGGCTGGTAGGTTCTTCCTCCCACATGGGTTAGTCCTGGGGTTCTTATAGCACCCAAAAAAAAAAATTATGTGTTTTTTTAAATACTTTCTATAAAAACAAATTTGTGAACTAAACACACCACATTTGTTGAAAGAATAACACACTTGAAAATAAGGAAGGCAAACATTATGAAATAAATTGCGGAAAATTAAACACTCAAACGAACAGAAAGGAAATCACACTTGCATAAAGGAACAACAAGGCTTTGGGGCGACCCACTAAAGTGGATGCGTCAGGCTATTACACTACAGAAAATCTGTAGTGAGGTCGTCTTTGCGTCTTACCATATCCCCTCCCCCTTGTTGTGTAATGTAAAGGAAACCTATCTACCCCTATCTACCTAGATTCCAATCCCTTTAGCACCTCCCCGGCAATGGTGCCAAAATGTTGGTGTTTATTATGTGTTAAATAAGTCCAATATTTAAATTGCCAACCCGGGAAAGGAGCTTATGAGATGCAAAACACTATATGTGCAGGATTGAAGGCTTGAACTAACCTAAGCTAACTAAATATGCAAATGTATGATTTTAAACTACTTGCATGACTTTCATAATTCAAATGCAAGAATTTATTCTCTTTATAAAACCGGAAACCGATTAACGAATGAGGCGAGTAGGAAATTTAAGAAAGATGTTTAATTGAACTGAATCCAAATCCTATTCCATAAACATTTTCATTACTTATTAAGATAAGAAACTGATCCTAATCTAAATGAAGGAAACTATCAAAATTAGAATGCTTGAAGAATGAAATTATTAACTCTATTCTAACTACGTCTTAAGAGCATGTAATAAACTAGAATAGGAATAAGATTGATAGATTCTGAAACAACAACATGTTAGCAAGATAAAATATAAAAGACATAATTGAAAGGACAGTTAAAGCAAACTAATAAAAATAACAAGACTTGAATTAAAGCTTTATGAAATGTAAAAAAAAGGACTAATTATGGTTGAGAAGACTAATTAAGAGCACGAAAGATTACAGTAAATAAAACTAAGAAACTGGATTCAAACTAGCATAAAACAGTGCAAAAAGAGTAAAAATCCAAATGACGATCCGAATGCCAATTCGAATGACAGTCCGAATGGAGGAAAAACTAATTAAACTAAGGAAAATGAGAGTTTTGATGATCTTTGGTGTCAGCTGGCGAATGCAGATGAACCTACAATGCAAAGAAATTAGTGAGAAGACTTGTTGAGAAGCTAAGATAATAGAAAGCAACCTATTCTAATCATGGTTGAAGAGCTAAACTATTCCTATTCTATGCTAAAGCAAGAGTGAGATGAGAGAAGAAAATTAAACTACAGCTACAGAGAAGAAGCTAACTAAACTAATTCTATCTATTAACAAACTGAAAACAACAATTAACTAAGTTCTATCTAATTATAGAAGGTTAGAAAAACAAACTAGCTAATTAGAAAAGACTGAAATGAAACTATCAAACTATACTGTTGGTCGACCATTTGCTAATTATGTAAACACAAATTATGTTAGCAGCACAATACAAATTACAGAAAAGAAATGTCATGTACAAAAAACTAAATTAATAACAAATACAGGAAAATAAACTAACTAGTTGCAGAAAAGGAAATACAGAAAACAAAGACAAAACCTCCAGTTGATGAGGGGCCCTTCCTAGCAATCAGAGATGGAAAACGAAATTGGTTTAGCTACTCAGAATATCAACAAACTGGAATTTCCATTAACTTGAGAAAATTACACAATGTCTGCTATCCGCCTGCAAATCTACAAACTATCTGCTAAACTAATGACCTTATTCAACTACCAGTTAACTAGACTAACTCTGTTTCTGTCTACAAGCGTCTATTTATACATTTTACAATGGATGAGAGGGTCGATAAAGTCGACCTCTCTAATAACAGAGGCGTTTAATGAATAATTGGCCGCTTTGAATGTTGTGTGACAGCGTAAGGAGTATACACCAGGCTAAACGGATTTGATTCCTTCACGACGCAGCTGCAGCGTTGGTTTTCCTTAGACGTGGGCAGAGAGGTATCATGCTGGTGAGATGAATGAACGAAGGAGAGGCTGCTAGAGCACTATCGTGGCAAGGCGTTGTGCTGGCAGGATAAACGTGTGCGACCTGGACTCCTTCCAGAATAATGGAGTGAACAGGTAGCGTGATCCCAAGCTAAACACAAGGTTGAATCGGCGTGTTGGAGTGTTGAAGTGGACGTGGGATGCGTTTTCGAGCTTGGCGAGCCTAGGGACGGATCTTCTAGAGAAACGGCTCATTAACCATGCCCATTGTGTGGCAAATAGAACCCATGTGCCCTTTTATGCATTTAATGGTCTGGGATATGCCAACCGTGGATTTTGGGGGCTGAACACGAGGCTGAACGACGAGCTGAATGCGGTTGAGCTTAGCATCATAAGCACGCGGTCTGAATGAAGGGTCGTTTGAAAAATGAAGCCTGTTAATCAAAGCTTAAATACCATGCATGACTGGAAATGTCACTTTAATCATTAATAAATCGTAATATAACAAGATTTGACCAAAATTTATATAATAAACGAATACATGCATACCTGGTCTGTTTAATGAGATGAATGGCTAAAAGAATAACTTATTATATCAAAAATAGTAAAATTAATGCCATTCAAAGCAGATTTAATGATAAAAAATAGTGACAAAATAGACACCAACACATACCAAGTTACCAGGACTTGATGAGGAATTCTATTTGTCTCCATTTAGAAGTAGTATTGGATACTAGGGAATGCCAATTGTGCAAGCGCATAGTTAAAGTAGTCTTGATCCAATGGAAATATATGCAAGCATAAGATGCCAATTGGGAACCTAAACAAATTTGGCAATAATTTCCTCACCTTCAACCTTGAGGTCAATTTTTCTCTTGAAGGGGGAGGGCATGTCATCATCCTACCCTAATTCCCTTACTTTAGGAGTTAGTCAAGTAATGTATACAGTTTTGAGTAAGGTCGAGTAGTTAGCTGTGAACAATTAATTAATGTAAAAATGGCCTCTCTATTAATTAAGGCCCACTGGGTAGTTGGTATTCATTAATTATTGAACCAAGTCAAGTAGTTAGGGTTTTGGGATGTTGAAAGCCTATTTAAAGAGCTAAAAGGATATGGATTGTTTTGTTAATAATTATTGTATTGGAGCTCTTCTGAAGTGAAAGGTCGCTCAACTTTAAGAGGTGAGTGAACATTTCTTCTTGGATTAACTATCATAATACAAGGGTTATTTCTCTAGCATATCTCTTTTCTATTGTCTTTGGTTATTCTGCACTATAATTTTTGGTTTATTTCATCATAAAACTTTGTATATCCTATGTTGTTTTAATTTTCAAAGTTAAGAACACCACAGAGATTTTATAGCATATACCCTCTTTTTCATAGCACCCTATGTGGATACCAAAGAAGAAATGGTAGTAATATTTTTAACCCTGTGTTTTCCTTCAAATGGTTATTTTCTTGATTTTTTTCAAACTCTATGTTAAAATAACAACCTTAGATTTTAAATTGTTAACCTCTTTACTAAGACATTGTCTCTCTTTGGAAAATATTTTATTTTCTTCAATGGTTGTTCATGATATTTTGATTTTGCAAGAAGATGGTTTGTTGTAAACCCATATCCTCACTATCTGTAACCAAATTCATATTTTGAATTTGATTAATACTTTCAACCAACTTGTTGTTTTGTGCTCCAAATTAGAGATTGTATTTAGCAAATTGTTGACTTTCTCCTCGACGTCTTTAAAATTTCATTTTATATATTTTATAATATTCTATCAATCCTTTCGATCCATTACACAAAAAATTCACTAGTCATGTTACATTTGTAAAGTCCATGTGAGAATTTATGGTAGGATCTATTGGGAAAAGCTCTACCTTTTCCTACAAGTCAACATTTTTGGCCCCATCTATTCTTCTTTTGTTTTCATCTGCACCATATATTTTAGAACTATTTCTCTTCTGTAATGGTGACATATTTTGATCCACCTTAATCATAATAGTGTATTTCTCTCTTTTATCTAAAATTTTTTTTAGATCATCCATCTACCCCAAAATTAGGCCCGCGATTACAAGCAAAATGAAAAAATAAATTTATCATAGGAAAAATATATAAAATATGAAAAAAAACAATTTGAATACCAAATTTGCAATGAAGAGATAAACATATTTGGAGGATGCATTAGTAATAATTAGCCTCAACTTAATGAAAGGGGGTATGTGTCATGCACCTTTGATCAATTGTAGTGTTGATGTAGGGTATGAGCTCAAAGTATTTTCAAAGAGATCCTTATTATGCTACACTAGGTGCACCTAAGATGATGAAGTGGGACAGGAAGTTGTGTAGCCTAGGCCAAAAATCTGTGTAGATCCGCACTAGCTAAGAAACGTGTATGGACTTACAACTAGGTGTTGTTGGAAGTGACGATGCATGCTTATTGCTTGGTTTGGGGTTCAACAATTTGATGCTCAAGGGTGATTCCACGAAGGTGGTTCACCATTTTTGGCGGATGGAAGCTAAAAAGATTGTTTTTCGAACCCTCGATTGAGGTATTTTCAAGCCCTTGATCGAGGTTTTAAATCTCGATCGAGGGTTTTAAAATACCTCGATCGAGGGTTTTAAAAGCTCGATCGAGGGTTTTAAAACCCTCGATCGAGCTTTTGAAAAGCTCAATCTAGCTTTTGAAAAAAATAAAAAGGCTCATTTGAGGCCATCGATCGAGGGTTTTAAAATACCTCGATCGAGGTCTTGTTGAACCCTCGATCGAGGTGTTGTTAAACCCTCAATCGAGGTATTCAGCTCGATCGAGGGCTTAAACAACAGGCCGAGAGCCCTTTTCACTACAGAATGAAAGTTTTGTCTGCCTTCCACAGAGTTAAACCATGTCATTAAATGCTCATTAATGAGCAGACTTGATACCATTGAATTCGTCAATGAATCCTCTATCCAGATATATAAAATTTATGAATTTTTATCTTCATATGTCTTTTGTTTTTAAATTTCTACTCAAACTTGCCCTAAAAAACCCTGTCGACAACTTCGATTGAGCTGAAAGATAAATCCACAAAATTCAAAATACACATCCAAAAAAATTGAAAAAATACACACGCCCTAGATAAACGCGTCCTCTTCAAAAGGGTATTTTTATTTTTTCAAATTATGTAAAAAATTAAAATATTTGGTGCACGAACACACATGTGTGCAAAATGAGACTGAAATATTCATTGGTCATTTTCGAAAAATAATAATAAATATATTTTTTCCAGAAAAATTAAAAGAAAAATATGTAAGCCCTAGTGAATTTTGTCTATATCATGTTCACATATTTCATTTTTTTTAATTATTACTTTAACATTAAATTATTGTGCACGAACATAAACTACTTGTTAATTGCTCTTCAAATTTTTAAGTACACACGTTTCATTAAATGAAAATTCGACACGATAAATAACATTGGAATATTTCAAAAAAAATATCATTGGAAAGCCAACATAATTCTCTACATTTCGTTTTTCAACTGCATGTCAAAATTCATTTGGAAAATATGAGTTTCAACGGCTTCAATTTAATACATGGATAAAATTTCCGTTTTTCACCGTCATATTTGGCCAAAAAGAGTTACCCATCTTCATGGAATCACCCTCAACTAATCCAAGTGAAGAGAACAATTGACAAATCATTTTCTTAGCAGAGCATAATTGATGGATATCTTTCTCAATAAAATCACAACATATGTTATGCTACGAGGTAGCATTGTTGAAGACTAATGTTTTTGAGATGGTATGTTAAAGTGATTTTAATACCATTGGATGCAAGACTTTCCTCCTAGGGTGACTTAAGTTATTTTTTGCTATAAATGGATTAACTATAGTTAGTTGACCTTGTCTTATATGATAGAGGTAGAGGAAAAATACATCTGATCATTCTAACAATAAATCTATAACTAGTCATGGAGGTATATTTGAAGGGCTAGCAAGGTCAATTGCATAATGGGTACAATGTTGATTGTAAGATGGGAATGTGCGTGTTTCTTGATGGAATGATTAGGGATGAGTAGGTGCAAGGTGGTTGGACTGGTCAATGTATGCATAGTAGTATTATTAGTCAAGTGAGACTATTGTGTGCACTTACTAATGGGTTGAAGGAAAAAATAATGGTAGTGAAACTTCACATGGGAGAAAGTGTAGATTGGGTAGGATTAATACAATAAACTTGATGGAAGTTGGAGTTTGATGCGGTGCCAAGGATGTTGTGTGGGAGTATTTCCTATCATTAGGGCATAACATATATAAGAATTGGAAAATAACCAATAGAATCATGACTTTAGGGATGGCTTTAATGCATAAATACCTAGAGTGAAAAACTATGCTCCCCTTCTTCTAGCTTATTGATTGGCACTACTATTTGTGATTCTAAAAAAAATCTTTGTAGTATTGATTAGATTCTTCTCCAACTTATGATTATCCTTTCTTGTGCTTCTTCTCACCATCTCTTCTACAAGCCTTCTATTCATTAGGCTCCATTTTGAAAATTTCCTTCCCCTTTTCTATTGCTCATACAACATGCTCTCTCTATGTAGTTTATGGAAGAAATCACAATCTAGAATTATTGTAGTGAAAGTAAGAAACCCATTCTTGACATAAACGAACCAATCTAGATAGGTGGAATTAATACTAGAGCTAGAAATGAAGAAAACAATGCAAGTGGGGGAAGTAACAGAGAAAACATTGCATTTGTTTCAACTACTCCTACAACACTCAAATGGAGGTAGGTTGGTCGTATCACAATGAAGGAAATTTATGTTGTAGCATACATATGGATGCTACAAAACAATTGCTCCTCTAAAACATTTTCATCCTCTCTTATTCACAAATTCATTCTATAATCTATAAATCCTATACTCGACCGGTGGAGAACCATATGAGGAATTCAGAAACAATAGCATCTCATTTTTAATTCATAGCAATTTACTTTCTTACAACAAAATGCCAAGTTGAAAGCCAAGAAATATAATTAAGTTTATAAACCCTAATTGTAAATCAATAGATAGCTACATTTGTAAAATAAAATTATTATTAATCGATGGCTACAAGTGAAGTAAAAATATCACACTCTCCATTGTCACATTGTCCCATGCATTTTTAAATGTTTTTTAATTAAAATCATGATTTTTTTAAATTACAGAAAATTGAAACTATAAACAATAAACATTGCCAATTTACATAGTATACATAGCATAGTAAAAATTATAATGAAATGTGAAGATTGCCAATTATGTATGACAATTTTCAATGTGTATCTATTTTATTATTAAAGTTGGAGAAAAATTTTGAATCTATTTTCATTGTGTCTATATTTATTCTATTTACTGTTAAAGTTGATTTTCATGTTCGAGGAATAGGAATGCATTAGTTGATCAAGTACAATACATTTTTGGGAAGTTAAAATTGACTTTTAGTTACATCAATAAAACATTTTTTATTAATTTTATTTCTAGTCAAGCTTTAAATGTAATTGTTGGTGTCCATTTTGTCACCATTTTTTATCAATAAACATGCTCTGATTGGCGTTATTTTCACTGTTTTGATATGATAAGTCATTCTCTTTTCCATTCAGACTGTCAATCAGACCCAGGTATGAACGTATTTGCATATCACACGAATTGTGAATAATTATCATCATTTTTTATGGTTTATTGACAATCATCTCATATTTCTAGACGTGCTTGGCATTTTGTTTTTGTTATACAGGTGGTGGTCATCACAGGTGGTGGTCGTCATTCGAACCTTCATTCAGCCACACGTTCACGCCAAAGTTGCTTAGCTACATCCGAACCGTCGTTCAGCCCTCCATTCATACTCGTGGAATCGTTGGTTGAGATATTTTGGGGCAATAAAGACAAAAACGAGGATATGGGTTCTGTTGGGGACATGGCCCTCATTGTGTGTGAGCCTCCATTATAGAAGTTCCGCTCTCTCATCCACGTCAAGGATAACCAACGTACAGCTGCCCGCGTGAAGGAGGATCAACGCCTATAGACTCAGGCAAACGGCCTGTGCGCTGTCGTAAACCACCCTGCAGTCGTTTTGTAGTCATTAAGACCTCTATTTTTAGAGAGGTCGACTACGTCGACCTTCTCTCTTATCGTAAAACTTATATAAAGACGTTTTCTATGAAGAAACGCAGCACATATATAGAGGATATAGCACATAGCCGATAGCAGTAATTTTTACATAGACGCTGTGTATTTTTTATCAGTTAATGGAAGTTCCAGTTTCTTAGCTGTTGACGTTCTGTTGTTGGTGAAGAATTTGAGTTAAGCTTTAATCCTTGATTGGTGAGAAGGGCCCCTCAACAACCAAAGGTTTTACTGTATACATTCTGCATTTCTTTTCTACAAGTTAATAGTTTTTATTTCCATTATTTAACCTGTTTCCTATACATGACAATTCTTTATTTCTTGTAATTCATATCTTATTGCTAGTTTAATTTACATTCCTAGAAGTTAAATGGTCGGTCATGCATAGTTCTTTAAGTTTGCTTTCAGTTTTTTCATTTGCAACTAGATAGAGTTAATTAGTTACTGTTTCAGAGCTTAATTCATAGTTAGAAGTAGTTCTGCTAGTTTTTCCTGTAGCTGTAGATTAGTTCCATTTACATTTTCATCCTTGTTTTATCATGTGTAGAAATAGTTCATTTCCTTAGATAATGATTAGTATAAGTTGCTTCTTTCCATTCAAACTTTAAACAGTCTATTTACTGCTTTCCTTGCACTGTAGGTTCATATGCATCAACCAGCTGGCGTTAAGATCATTCAGTCTGCTTCTTTCCTTATTTTATATCGTTTTCTCTCATCCGGACTGTCATCCGGATTGTCATACGGACTTTAATATTTTCTGCATTGTTTTTATGCTTATTTAGAATCCAGTTTCTTAGGTTTTTGAACTGTAATATTTCTTGCAATTGATTAGCATTCATATATATAATTAGGACCATGTTCTGCACTACATAGAGTTTTAATTCGGTTTCGTAATCATTTTTAGTTCTCGTTCCATTCCCTTAACTTTGCTTTCGTTGTTTTCTAGATTATGTTTCTCTCTTATGTCTGATTTATTCACATTTTACTGTTCTAGAATTTATCAGTTTCATTTAGTTTATTTCATGTTTCTTAAGATTGATTTTAGATTAGATTTAGTAATTTCATTCTCCAAAATATCTTAGTTTTGATAGTTTTTTCATTCAAGCATAGAATTTGCTTCTCTCAATCATATAGTTAATGAAGATATCCATGAAATAAGATTTGATCGAGAAATAAGATATCTTTATCAAGTTTTCTACTTGCTTCTAGATTAGGTTCATTTCTGAAGTAAATATCTTTATCAAGTTTTCTACTTGCTTCTAAGATCAAATCCATCTTAAAGTAAATATATTTATCAAGTTTTCTACTTGCTTCTAAGATCACATCTCTTCCATGTTATTTGCTTATGGATAAAAAATAGATTACAACGTTTAAAGTTAGTTGTAATTGGACACTCTTTAGTTTGCATTTATTTGTAGAAGTTAAACTAGATTTTCTTCCATTTTGTTTCCTTGTTACATTTGAAAGTCATTTTGATACATTCTCTCCCGTTCCTATCACATTTGATACATTTCCTAAGAATCCTCAAGGAGAATGGAATTAGGTAGTTTAGTTTAGTCTTGAGTATTAATTGAATGCATGAATAGTGCTATTGTTGAATTCATTAAGTAGTTTGTAGTTTTGCTTTAGACTAATATAGTTTCTTGTTCCATAGTTAGTTGTCAATTAAATCATTTCATAGATAGGTTTCTAAACTCATTTACAAGTTGTTTTCTAATTCTTATATTAGAGTTTGAATTATTAATCAGTAGCTTCCAATTTCATCAAAGTAGTTTTGTTTTGATTCAGTTTTGCTTCCTAGAATAATATTTGTTGTTTTTCCAGTTATTGTCCATAGAGTAGAGTAGTATAGATTGATACTATTCTGATATATTGGTTTAGTTAGGTTTAATCAGTTTAGTAGTTGTATTTTTAAAGTTTGACTCGGTTTTTCATTTTGAAAGATCTTTCGATCTTTTCGTTATTAAATATTTTCAAGGTCTGCCGAGCCGAAGCCTTAGGTCCCATTCTACCTCAGCATATACTGTGCCACAACTCTAATATTACCAACCCTAGTCGATAATTAAATATTTGGTGATTCCTTAAGACAATAAATACACCCAACGTTTTGGCATCGTTGCCGAGGAGTTGTAGATAGGTAGAATTTAGTTGTAGATAGGTAGAATCCTCTCTTAAAAACTTAGTGATAGATTGAATTTTCCTTTTTGAAACTTAGAAATAGGTTGGTGGTGGGTAAGCAGTAAGACGAGAGGTAAGAACCTGCGCATCTGTTATAACATGCATCCCCAAAACCCATCATTAATAGTAATGAAATTAGAATTTGTTTCAGTTATAGTTTTGTTTTCATGAATAGGTCTAGAGACTCAAAAGGTAGATACATTAAAACTATCCTTCCTACTAAAATTCCTACTAACCTATACGAGGGCGTGCCACCCCAACTACTAACTCCGCATAAAGGTATCGGAAGACACCTAAAGGGGATAGTCCTACTTGGAAAGAAAAGGAAATACTTTCTGAAAATCATTTAGGGGAAACCATAGAGACATCAGAACAATCTATTCATAAAGAAATTCCACTAGAAGAACCTCAAGCTCATATTGAGACTGAACTTAGGCAAGAGGAAACTAAAAATGATAAAACTTCAGAACCTCCCAATCCTCCATTAGTCCAAAAACCCAAAGACACTACCTTCTCAATAGTAGGTGGTCCAAACCTAGTAGACTTTATTGATCCTACAAAAGTAGACGCTCTTTTTGAAAATTCCATGAACATAGTTGTTTCACAGATTGAGACAACAACTGTAGGACCTTCAAAACTGGACCCCCACATAGCTGATAATTCTTCTCTTAAAAAGAGAAATATTTTTCCTAAAAATGAGCGTTGGGACATCCCATATTCACCAAGAAAGGAACCACCTAGGTATTCCCTCTTTGGAAAACGATTCTTCATGGAGGATGAAAATGAAGATCATGTCCGACAGGAGGAAGAAGAGGGAGAGGTTAGAACTGAAGGTACTTTTGGATTCCCTATCACAGACACTGCACAAGATGTAACCATGAAAAACATCCCTCCCTCCTCACTATCGACCTTTTATGGGAAGAGTAGTGAGGATCTGGATACATTCTTATTCGAATTTGACATTTTGTGTAGGAGCTATAACTACCTACAAGATGGCCAAAAACTAAAACTTTTTCCTGCCACATTAAAAGATTCTGCTCTTTGATGGTTTATGGGATTAGGAGAATCTAGTATTAGAACTTAGGAAGACATGATGAATGCATTTCTACGGAAATATCAGGATTACTGTAAACCTAAGGACTCTCGCAATGATATTTTTAAAATACAACAACTTGAAGATGAGAGCCTAGAAGACTATCTTGAAAGATTTAACTATGTGTTACATAAATCCAAATATAGTGATCTTCGGGAAGATGCAGTAAGAACACTCTTCCTCAAGGGAAACTCAGAAGAATTCTTAAAAAATCTTAATCTCATGGTAGCAAGAGACATCTCTCATAAGTCTTTTGCACAGATTTGTGAGCTATGTAGGAATTACTCTAGGAGTAGAGGAAAAATTGGAAGACATTTTCGAGAATCTTATGCTAGGAACCTAAAAGGAAACACATCCAGTCCTGGTGGAGTTACAAGGGTAGAGTTGGGAAACATATTAGAAAACTTCAAAATAGATATCTTAGGAGCTATGGGTTCTCAACTAGATGCACTACAAGCTAAAAAGAGACAGGATGAAGAGCGTGCAGCAATGAGTGTTTTTTGTCCTAGGTGTAGAACTAAACATCCCCAACGGGAATTTCCATTAAATCATGTTTCAGTTTGTCACCTTTGTACAGAAGAACATCCAACTAATAACTGTCCATCATTGCCTGGGTTACAAGTTGTATATAAAAGTGGGAAATTTGGTGAGACATTTAGGAGGCCTTGGAAACCTAGAGATCAACCATCATATCAAGATCCATCATCACAAATTCCACCCTATTACTATCCTTATCAACCTCCTCAACAATGGAACACTTTATGTTGGAAAAATTGGCCACCGCAGTATCCTCCTAATAATGCACAATAGCAGCAATGGCCACATGGATGGAGAGGACAAGCTTATACTCAACCACCTCCTCCAATGCCTAACTATCCTTACCCACCTAATATCCAGCAACTCTTGCCTAGATTTGTATCTCCTTCACTACCCCCTATCACAAATCAACCTCACCATTTCCAAAATATGAATCCTCCAAGGACCACAATATTAGCTGCACAAACAATACCAAATCCTAACAACAAGCCAACTCAAGCCCTTAATAGTATTGGGTTTCTACCTCTTCCATCATATGCCATTTCAACTGCACCAGTACATGAGATTCAACTATGGTCTGGAAGAGTTTTGCAAGATCAACCCAAGTCATCAGTTGTTATCCGAGAAGAGAATGAAGAAGAAGACATACCTAGTGAAGTTTTGAATGATGCCATTCTTGAAGATGTGGTTATTCAATCTTCAACACACAACCATCCTCATGAAGAAGTAATTAGAGGAGAAAAAGCACCCCCATATTTGGAGCGTCTAGTAATAGAGAAACCTATAACTTATCCAGAGTATGATATCATTAATGAATTAAAAAATATTTGTATCAAGATCCCTTTGTTACAAGCCATTAAAGATATACCAATATATAGTAAAGTAATAAAGGAACTCTGTATTAAAAGACCAGGTAAAAAACAAAAAGACCCTCCGACGATTCATGTTATAGGAGAAATGTCAGATTATATAGCAAACCAACCTAGAATTCCAAAGTATACAAATCCAGGAAACCTTGTGGTGACTGTTATCATCAATAACACTTCCATAGGAAATACACTTATTGATCTAGGGGTTGTTATTAACCTGATGACTACCACAATTTTAGAAACTCTTTGTTTAGTACAGTTCCTCTACCCTACCCCAACAATGCTAGAATTAGCAGATCGCACTATGGTGCAGCCTGTTGGGATCTTAGATGACATTATTGTATCAGTGGCTTCATGGGAATATCCCATGGACTTTATGGTCATAGAATCAAAATACCCTTCTAAAGGTCACCCCATTATTCTGGGAAGGCCTTGTTTGGCTACTGCTAATGCATTCATAGGATGTAGGGATGGGGAGATGATTATCTCTGATGGGTTATCTACAAGAAAACTAGCTTTATACCCACCAACATAGCCGGTAACTGAAAAACTGTTTTGGTTAGATTGTCCTTTTGGGGATGAGAACTTGGAAGAACTTTCCCTTGTTAGTGTTTTCTTCTGGGCACTTCAAGAGAAAAATACCAAGAATGTGTTGAACCAATTTATCTCTTCCACAACGTGTATAGACTTTCCTCAGTCTTTTTCCCAACTTGACCAAATCTTTGGAGATGAATTCCAAGAAAACATGAGCCTCTCAACATTTACAAGTACACCCTATGTCTTCGTAATCGAAGAACATCTAGGATCCTATACCACTCCCTGTGAGGTTAGTTCCAAAAAATTTCTACATATAAATGTAGTTTTAGATGAGAGTCAACAAAAACAATTACTAAAAGTTCTCAAGATTCAAACTGGAGAATTTGCATGGGAATATACCGATATGAAAGGTATACACCCAAATACCTGTATTCACCATATTTACACAGATCCAAACATACCTCCTATTAGGAAGCCCCAGAGAAGAATGAATCCGACCCTAAAGGATATAGTCAAAGATGAATTACAAAAACTCCTTAATGATGGTTTCATCTACCCAATTTCTAACAGTAAATGGGTGTCTCCTATGGTGGTAGTTCAAAAGAAAGTTACAAGGAAATGGTGTATCTATGTTGACTTTCGAGAATTGAACAAAGCCACTCTTAAGGACTACTTCCCTTTGCCTTCCATTGATCAGGTGTTAGATACCTTATCAAGGAAACAATATTTTTCTTTCCTTTATGGGTATAGCGGGTACAACCAAATATTAATAGCACCTGAGGATCAAGACAAGACAACTTTTACTTGTTCTTGGGAGACATATGCCTATCGAGTGTTGCCATTCATCTTGTGTAATGCACCTGCTACCTTCCAGCGTGCAGTATTAGGAATCTTTGTTGACCTTATACATGACTGTGTAGAATTTTATATGGATGATTTTACAGTTTATGGCAATACCTTCCAAGAAGCCCTTGATAACCTCGAAACAGTTCTTATTCGGTGCTAAGAAATGAACTTAGCCCTTAGTCATGAAAAATGTAAGATGCTACTAACCAAGGGCATAGTTCTAGGACATCATGTCTCTCTTCAAGGTATCAAGGTGGATCCTGCCAAGATAGAAATAATTGTTAATCTTCCTCCTCCAAAAACTCCGAAGGAAGTAAGAAGCTTTCTTGGCCTTGCAAGCTATTATAGACGTTTTATTGAAAATTTTACTAAGATAGCTGCACCTATGTTCAAGCTAATCATGAAAGATACATAATTCCAATGGACTGAACCTTGTCAATGTGCCTTTGAAACTTTGAAGGAAAAGCTATCAGTAGCACCAATGCTTAGGGGCCCCAATTGGTCCCTTCCCTTCCATATGTCCACTGATGCTTCCGACATAGCTATAGGAGAAGTCTTAGGTCAAAAAGAGGGACAAACATCACATGCCATCTATTTTGCTAGTAAAAAATTGATTCTTGCATAATCGAAATACACTGTTACTGAAAAAGAGTTTTTAGCAGTAGTCTATGCCATCAACAAGTTTCGTCATTATATCACAGGATATGAAGTTTTCGTACATACTAACCACTCCGCCATTAGATTTTTAATGAATAAACCAATCACCAATGGCAAGATGACTCAGTGGCTTCTTTTGTTACAAGAATTTAGCATTACTGTTGTTGATCGTCCCGGACGAGAGAATGTGGTAGCATATTTCTCTCTCAAATTCAAATTGACGATAGTGCCAATCCTGTCGATGATAGCTTTCTAGATGAACATCTGTTCAATGTGTTTGTTCGAACCCCTTGGTTTGCATACATAGCCAATTATTTAGCAACTGGAAAGCTACCAAACCATCTCTTCCCACCCAAGAAACATAGGATCATAGTTCAAAGTTCTAATTATTCTTGGGTGGACAATGATCTTTTTCATACTAGTCCTGATCTTATTATTATCATTTTTAGTTCTCATTCCATTCCCTTAGCTTTGCTTTAGTTGTTTTCTATATTATGTTTCTCTCTTATGTCTGATTTATTCACATTTTACTGTTCTAGAATTTATCAGTTTCATTTAGTTTATTTCATGTTTCTTAAGATTGATTTCGGATTAGATTTAGTAATTTCATTCTCCAACATATCTTAGTTTTGATAGTTTCTTCGTTCAAGCATAGAATTTGCTTCTCTCAGTCATGTAGTTAATGAAGATGTCCATGAAATAAGATTTGATCTAGAAATAAGATATCTTTATCAAGTTTTCTACTTGCTTCTAGATTAGGTTCATTTCTGAAGTAATTTCTTTATCAAGTTTTCTACTTGCTTCTAAGATCAAATCCATCTTATAGTAAATATCTTTATCAAGTTTTCTACTTGCTTCTAAGATCGCATATGTTCCATGTTATTTGCTTATGGATAGAAAATAGATTACAATGTTTAAAGTTAGTTGTAATTAGACACTCTTTAGTTTGAATTTATTTTTAGAAGTTAAACTAGATTTGCTTCCATTTTGTTTCCTTGTTACATTTGAAATTCATTTTGATACATTCTCTCTTGTTCCTATCACATTTGATACATTTCCTCATAATCCTCAAGGAGAATGGAATTAGGTAGTTTAGTTTAGTCTTGAGTATTAATTGAATGCATGAATAGTTCTACTATTGAATTCATTAAGTAGTTTGTAGTTTTGCTTTAGACTAATATAGTTTCCTGTTCCATAGTTAGTTGTCAATTAAATAATTTCATAGATAGGTTTCTGAGCTCATTTACAAGTTGTTTTCTAATTCTTAGATTAGAGTTTGAATTATTAATCAGTAGCTTCCAATTTCATCAAAGTAGTTGTGTTTTGATTTAGTTTTGCTTCCTAGAATAGTATTTGTTGTTTTTCCAGTTATTGTCCATAGAGTAGAGTAGTGTAGATTGATACTATTCTGATCTATTGGTTTAGTTAGGTTTAATCAGTTCAGTAGTTGTATTTTTAAAGTTTGACTAGGTTTTTCATTTTGAAAGATCTTTCTATCTTTTCATTATTAAACATTTCCAAGGTCTGCCGAGCCGAAGCCTTAGGTCCCATTCTACCTCAGCATATACTGTGCCACAACTCTAAGATTACCAACCATGGTTGATAATTAAATATTTGGTGATTCCTTAAGGCAGTAAATACACCCAACAATAATTCAACTATGGTTATCTAGATTGTACATATATTGTAATGTAAGGATGAATTGTCAAGTATACTTTCTCCATAAAATGACTAGTTCATAATTTTTTAATATGTCTTTTAGAGGTCCATTTCAGACCTCAAAATTCCCCTAATAGTGACTTTTTTCTCATTGTTCTAATATCGTTTTGAGTGTGAATGTTGGGACTTTTTTTGGAAACACCATCCTTGGTGTTCCATAAGTTTGAGAAAGGGAAAAGAATACAAAAAAATATTAATGAAGTGAAAACATTTGTTTACCTTATACTTATGTTGCTACAATCTTTCTAATTCTTCCTAAGCTACGGTCTGGAAGAGTTTTGCAAGATCAACCCAAGTCATCAGTTGTTATCCGAGAAGAGAATGAAGAAGAAGACATACCTAGTGAAGTTTTGAATGATGCCATTCTTGAAGATGTGGTTATTCAATCTTCAACACACAACCATCCTCATGAAGAAGTAATTACATGAGAAAAAGCACCCCCATATCCGGAGCATCTAGTAATAGAGAAACCTGTAACTTATCCAAAGTATGATATCATTAAAAAATTAAAAAATATTTGTATCAAGATCCCTTTGTTACAAGCCATTAAAGATATACCAGTATATAGTAAAGTAATAAAGGAACTCTGTATTAAAAGACCAGGTAAAAAACAAAAAGACCCTCCGACAATTCATGTTATAGGAGAAATGTCAGATTATATAGCAAACCAACCTAGAATTCCAAAGTATACAAATCCAGGAAACCTTGTGGTGACTGTTATCATCAATAACACTTCCATAGGAAATACACTTATTGATCTAGGGGCTGTTATTAAACTGATGACTACCACAATTTTAGAAACTCTCCGTTTAGTACAGTTCCTCTGCCCTATCCCAACAATGCTAGAATTAGCAGATCGCACTATGGTGTAGCCTGTTGGGATCTTAGATGACATTATTGTATCAGTGGTTTCATGGGAATATCCCTTGGACTTTATGGTCATAGAATCAAAATACCCTTCTAAAGGTCACCCCATTATTCTGGGAAGGCCTTGGTTGGCTACTACTAATGCATGCATAGGATGTAGGGATGGGGAGATGATTATCTCTGATGGGTTATCTACAAGAAAACTAGCTTTATACCCACCAACACAGCCGGTAACTGAAAATATGTTTTGGTTAGATTGTCCTTTTGGGGATGAGAACTTGGAAGAACTTTCCCTTGTTAGTGATTTCTCCTGGGCACTTCAAGAGAAAAATACCAAGAATGTTTTGAACCAATTTATCTCTTCCACAAAGTGTATAGACTTTCCTTAGTCTTTTTCCCAACTTGACCAAATCTTTGGAGATGAATTCCAAGAAAACATGAGCCTCTCAACATTTACAAGTACACCCTGTGTCTTCGCAATCGAAGAACATCTAGGATCCTATACCACACCCTGTGAGGTTAGTTCCAAAACATTTCTACATATAAATGCAGGTTTAGATGAGAGTCAGCAAAAACAATTACTAAAAGTTCTCAAGAGTCAAACTGGAGCATTTGCATGGGAATATACCGATATGAAAGGTATACACCCAGATACCTGTATTCACCACATTTACACAGATCAAACATAACTCTTGTCAGGAAGCCCCAGAGAAGAATGAATCCGACCCTAAAGGATATAGTCAAAGATGAATTACAAAAACTCCTTAATGTTGGTTTCATCTACCCAATTTCTAATAGTAAATGGGTGTCTCCTTTGGTGGTAGTTCGAAAGAAAGCTACAGGGAAATGGCATATCTATGTTGACTTTTGAGAATTGAACAAAGCCACTCTTAAGGACTACTTCCCTTTGCCTTTCATTGATCAGGTGTTAGATACCTTATCAAGGAAACAATATTTTTCTTTCCTTTATGGGTATAGCGGGTACAACCAAATATTAATAGCACCTGAGGATCAAGATAAGACAACTTTTACTTGTTCTTGGGAGACATATGCCTATCGAGTGTTGCCATTTGGCCTGTGTAATGCACCTGCTACCTTCCAGCGTGCAGTCTTAGGAATCTTTGTTGACCTTATACATGACTGTGTAGAAGTTTATATGGATGATTTTACAATTTATGGCAATACCTTCCAAGAAGCCCTTGATAACCTCGAAACAGTTCTTATTCGGTGCTAAGAAATGAACTTAGCCCTTAGTCATGAAAAATGTAAGATGTTACTAACTGAGGGCATAGTTCTAGGACATCATGTCTCTCTTCAAGGTATCAAGGTGGATCCCGCCAAGATAGAAATAATTGTTAATCTTCCTCCTCCAAAAACTCCAAAGGAAGTAAGAAGCTTTCTTGGCCTTGCAAGCTATTATAGACGTTTTATTGAAAATTTTACTAAGATAGCCGCACCTATGTTCAAGCTACTCATGAAAGATACAGAATTCCAATGGACTGAACCTTGTCAATGTGCCTTTGAAACTTTGAAGGCAAAGCTATTAGTAGCTCCAATACTTAAGGGCCCCAATTGGTCCCTTCCCTTCCATATATCCACTGATGCTTCCAACATAGCTATAGGAGCAGTCTTAGGTCAAAAAGAGGGGCAAACATCACATGCCATCTATTTTTCTAGTAAAAATTTGATTCTTGCATAATCGAAATACACTATTACTGAAAAAAGAGTTTCTGGTAGTAGTCTATGCCATCAACAAGTTTCGTCATTATATCACAGGATATGAAGTTTTCGTACATACTGACCACTCCGCCATTAGATATTTAATGAATAAACCAATCACCAATGGCAAGATGACTCGGTGGCTTCTTTTGTTACAAGAATTTAACATTACTGTTGTTGATCGTCCCGGTCGAGAGAATGTGGTAGCAGATTTCTCTCTCGAATTCAAATTGACGATAATGCCAGTCTTGTCGATGATAGCTTTCTAGATGAATATCTGTTTGATGTGTCTGTTCGAATCCCTTGGTTTGCATACATAGCCAATTATTTAGCAACTGGAAAGTTACCAAACCATCTCTCCCCACCCAAGAAACGTAGGATCATAGTTCAAAGTTCTAATTATTATTGGGTGGACAATGATCTTTTTCATACTGGTCCTGATCTTATTATTATCATTTTTAGTTCTCATTCCATTCCCTTAACTTTGCTTTAGTTGTTTTCTATATTATGTTTCTCTCTTATGTCTGATTTATTGACATTTTACTGTTCTAGAATTTATCAGTTTCATTTAGTTTATTTCATGTTTCTTAAGATTGATTTCGGATTAGATTTAGTAATTTCATTCTCCAAAATATCTTAGTTTTGATAGTTTCTTCGTTCAAGCATAGAATTTGCTTCTCTCAGTCATGTAGTTAATGAATATGTCCATGAAATAAGATTTGATCTAGAAATAAGATATCTTTATCAAGTTTTCTACTTGCTTCTAGATTAGGTTCATTTCTAAAGTAATTTCTTTATCAAGTTTTATACTTGCTTCTAAGATCAAATTCATCTTAAAGTAAATATCTTTATCAAGTTTTCTACTTGCTTCTGAGATCGCATATGTTCCATGTTATTTGCTTATGGATAGAAAATAGATTACAATGTTTAAAGTTAGTTGTAATTGGACACTCTTTAGTTTGAATTTATTTGTAGAAGTTAAACTAGATTTGCTTCCATTTTGTTTCCTTGTTACATTTGAAAGTCATTTTGATACATTCTCTCTCGTTCCTATCACATTTGATACATTTCCTCATAATCCTCAAGGAGAATGGAATTAGGTAGTTTAGTTTAGTCTTGAGTATTAATTGAATGCATGAATAGTTCTACTGTTGAATTCATTAAGTAGTTTGTAGTTTTGCTTTAGACTAATATAGTTTCATGTTCCATAGTTAGTTGTCAATTAAATCATTTCATAGATAGGTTTCTGAGCTCATTTACAAGTTGTTTTCTAATTCTTAGATTAGAGTTTGAATTATTAATCAGTAGCTTCCAATTTCATCAAAGTAGTTATGTTTTGATTTAGTTTTGCTTCCTAGAATAGTATTTGTTGTTTTTCCAGTTATTGTCCATAGAGTAGAGTAGTATAGATTGATATTATTCTGATCTATTGGTTTAGTTAGGTTTAATCAGTTCAATAGTTGTATTTTTAAAGTTTGACTAGGTTTTTCATTTTGAAAGATCTTTCGATCTTTTCATTATTAAACATTTCCAAGGTCTGCCGAGCCGAAGCCTTAGGTTCCATTCTACCTTAGCATATACTGTGCCACAACTCTAACATTACCAACCCTGGTCAATAATTAAATATTTGGTGATTCCTTAAGACAGTAAATACACCCAACAATAATTCAACTATGGTTATATAGATTTTACATATATCGTAATGTAAGGATGAATTGTCAAGTATACTTTCTCCATAAAATGACTAGTTCATAATTTTTTAATATGTCTTTTAGAGGTCCAATTTAGACCTCAAAAATCCCCTAATAGTGACTTTTTTCTCATTGTTCTAATATTGTTTTGAGTGTGAATGTTGGGACATTTTTTTGGAAACACCATCCTTGGTGTTCCATAAGTTTGAGAAAGGGAAAAGAATACAAAAAAGTATTAATGAAATGAAAACATTTGTTTACCTTATACTTGTGTTGCTACAATCTTTCTAATTCTTCCTAAACACTTCTAAAACTCTTATATTATCCATTGGAATCCACATAGGGGGGATAGTAGGGGCACTTGTACTAACTGAACCAAAAAATGCTTGGTAATTGCACTCCCTTAAATATGCATTCTAAATAACCATCTTAAATTGCAACAAGTTGCAAATTTATAATACAATGAAAACAAAATTTATTAATGAGATCAAAGATCTTAGATCCTTTCGTAGAATTTTTTTTAGAATCCGTACTTATCTTAAAGTGTAGAAACCTTGGTGATTTTTACTAATTCTTAAATGCCAACCATAAAATGTTTACAATATTTTTGTAAAAATATTCAAATTTTTAAGGATTTTATATAATTTATAGAAAATTTTGGTAATTTTTAAAGTGAAATAATTCTATTCTATAAAATGTAGGAAAATCATTTTAGAAAAAAAATAAAATTTATTGAATATTTTTTAGGAAAATAACTTGCAAAATTAATTAGTTTATGGGAAAATTTTCCCTTGTACCTTAAACATTTCCTAAACACCTTATCACTTCATCTTTTGTACCATGAAATTTCTATATACATAAAAAGACTACATGTTCCCAAAACACAAAGTGATGTAGAAAAGGTTTCACTAAGAAGAAATAATCTCAAAAATTAACTAGAAGATTCATCCTAATTTGGTGAAATTCAATTGTTATATGCTCATTCATGAAAAGTATACATAGTACTCAAATCTATCTTTCCCTTAAATACAAATCTATAATGGGTTCCATGGAGATAATGTAGGGAACATATCTTTCTAAGGATGTTACGTAGCACATACTAGTAACTGAATTCAGTTAGTGAGTGAAGTTTCATAGTGCATACAATCCATTTATGATATATTTAGTTCGTCATCATCCCATGCAATAACAAAAACATCATGGAAATGTATTATTCAATATTTAAATTTTCAATATTAAATATGTTCAACCATTTGAAGATACCAAATTGTCAAACTTAGATTGTATATGCATGAGTAATTGAAAGAAGACGTAGCCAAACACAAATCCCTAAGCAATAGGAAAGTGTTCAGTACGAGTAATAATACAATGTCTAAACACGAGTAAAACCATATGTAATACCTTAGAAAGTAATGATAGCAAAAAGCATCATATAATTCATAAAATCTTAAATAACAATTACCCCAAGGTGCGAATATATGTTGAGAATACAACAATATCAATCTAACAAACAAATTATAACTTGAAAAATAACTAGTATTTTTTCCCTTGAATTCCATTTTGATAGAATCCTTCGAAAACAAAGAAACTTAAAAAATCAAGATTACATAAGCCAACTTTCCCAACAAAGTTTTTCAAAAATGAAAACCAATAATCGTTAAAAAACACAAAAGATTACATAAGCCAACTTTCCCAAAAATGAAGACCAATAATCGTTAAAAAACACAAAATTAACAAGTGATTTAACATTAAAATATATCACTTGGATTCTGAGCATATTCCACACTATTGTTTTCTCATATTTCCTATTTGGTATAAATTTATAGGTATAAGCAAGTTGTTAAACACTCAATTATTATTTTTCATCAATAGCAACATTTGACTCTCAAATCTTTACGGTGAATTCCTTTTTTAGTCCTTTGGAGCATTTGGAAGATAAGGAATGCAACAATTTTTTAGAATAATTATCTACTGGGCTTCTACGTTATCTCTAATGTCAAAGCAACCTACAGGTTTTTCATGGAAAAAGAAAGAACATAAAATCCTAGGATAATGAAGGAAATTGTTATAGAAGTAGATTGTACATGATATTTTGATGGGGCCTGTGAGGAACCTGATAGGGTTTGTGGTTTAGGGGGGATACTACACTTAATGAATAGGGGAACTATAGAGTTCAAAGCTAATGGAGGTTTAGGATCAAACATTAAAGCTGAAGGTCTGGAAATGAGAACTTTGATGCAGATAGCTAGAGAAGAGTGGATTCATTCACTTCATATCCTTGGGGACTCAGAAATTTGGATCAAAGCAATGAAAAAGGAGCAGAAAATTACTAATCTGAATCTGATGGGCATAGGACATCATCTGGAAACAATAGCTCAAAATTTTGCGGTCCTTAAGTATAGTCATGTTTATAGAGAAAAGAATGAGACAGCCGGCGCATTATCTAAGGAAGGTCTTCTCCTTCCATTAGGAGTTTGTGAGAAGATCAAAAGAATGGGAGGACAGCGGGAAGTAATAAGAATATCTCTGGATTTCATGACATGAAGACTAATGTAGAATTCATAAGGTCTTTTTGAGTTTTTGAAAATCGATGGAAGAAATTATGAAATTTCTGAACAGTGCAATATGATAATTTCTGAACAAGTTCGAAAGTAGCTCTTTTTTTGTAGATAGAATGGTTATTTAGCTATGATGTAAAAATTCTCGGAATAGTGCAAGGAACCTGAAGATGTAATCTATACTTCATATGAATGAATAGGTTATGACTTTTTTTACGAAAAAAAAATCAACATTTGACTATGTGCAATAAGTCAATGAATTATAAAAATTAAAATATAACTTTCAACTAAATATAGCTCTATATAATATTCGCAACAATTATCTCAATTATGAAAGGTAAATATTACTTTCAACTAGATGTGGTTCCATGCAATAATTGCAACAATTTATTGAATTATAAAAGATAAATATAAATTTCAACTAAATGTGAGGATTGTTTGAAGCTCGCCATTATGAGAAAGACATATAAAATATAACTTTGAACTAAATCTAGCTCCATGCAGTAATTGCAACAATTCATAGAATTATGATGAATGAAATATAGCTTTCAACTAAATGTGAGAATGGTGTTAAACTCACTACTCGTGGGAAGGAATATTCAAGTCCTAAATTACACACATGAATTCAAACCCTAAATTCATGTTACACGTTGATACTTCACTTTTACAACCAAGGAAATTGTTATGGCTATTTCATTTCATGTCCTTAGCAATTACCTATTTTATTGACCATGTAGTAAAGATAACTATAGATAAATCTACAATACATATTCATATAATTTCTTAGCTCTCAAGCCTATTTCAAACTTAAATGTATCTTTGAAGGAGAGTTGTGTACAATAGGCTTACCCACTTTATTTTGATTTTAAAGTTGCCAACTAAATATTCATATTTTTTGTCCCGATTTCTACAAATTCATTCACACATACTTCTCCAATAATTTAATTATAAGTTTGTCTTATACTCATGCATCTTATATGTGTGTATCTTAAGCTTATATTTATCCTTTCTATCAACGTACCTTTCCACCTTTGGGGAAAATTGTTATGTTCATTTTATAATTAAAAGTTTGTCCTATACTCATGCATCTTATATTTGTGTGTGTATCTTAAGCTTATATTCATCCTTTCTATCAACGTACCTTTCCACCTTTGGGGAAAATTGTTATTTTCATTTTATAATTAAAAGTTTTTTTAATTATCAATATACTATGTGTAAGAAGTTTTAACAAAAACAAGGTTGATACCACACACATAAGTAAAATATTTTCAAAATTCAGAGTTGTGAGTTTGCTTAAGCCAACAACACTTGCATACATAAATATGTAAGCTAAAAGTTCATAATCAAAAGATAATTGAAAGCATTAAAACAAACGGTCAAAGCTTAGTCATGAAAAAGCCAATAAATGATCATGCTAGTGTTGGGAGGATGTTAGTCATAATCATTTAGGGAAATCCCCCATCTAGTCACCAAGGGATCAACAACCATCCACTTCACAACTTGTTCCCATTTGTGGGTAGGAATCTCATGTGACTTTAACTCTTCATAAATGGCTAGGGCCAAAAGAAAGCATTATTTCTCATTGTAAGGTAAGGTTGGGGAGAATTCCTTCACAACTTGCACCTCTCACACTTTTCTCTACATGCTCAGTGGTAAGGATTACTATCACATCTATGTAGACATGTTGATGGGGGTCGAGAGGGACCAAGTGGATTCTTTCTCATACTACAAAGGTGACCCCCATGACTTTAGAAGCTTTTGGAAATTCCCTATCTCTATCCTTAATCTATGTACCTACACCTTTATTTATATTGACAAGTTGCCACAAGTTAGTGCATCATCATGCCATGAAAGTGTCTTAATAGAACTGTAAAATTAAACACAGTATTATTATAATTCTTTCAAATCTATTAAAGAACTAAGGCTAATAAGTATCTGAATAGACTAAAAATACAAAGCCTAAGCCAACTAGTTTCTTAACCAGGAAACTTTCCAAAATATGAAACCATGGAGGTAGTGTTGACACAAACGTTTGACTTTAACCCACACAAACTTGAGTAAGGGAAAAAAACTATAATAAATGCTACAACATCTCAACTCATATATATTATAGATAACATGGATTTTGTACACTAATGTAAAACAATCTTTTATAGCAAGTTTACATTTTTCTTGCTCATGATTTTTCAAGAATGATAGGGAAATCCTCCAACGGGTGGTCACATACACTACATTTGGTGCAAAATTTTAGATATGTTCTATCTTTTAGAGTTAAATCGAGACTTGTGTGGTCTTCCTTAAAACATATGAAGCAATGCAACCTAGGGAACCTTCCTAAACCATTTCGGTCACCCCTTCGTCCATAACGTGATCGATCACCATAGCTTCCTCTTCCTCTACTTCCATAACCATTTCCTCTTTGGTCATTTGATTGAGTATAATATACTTTCTGATACTTAGGTTTATTTTTCCCATTGAGATGGCATTCCATTGTGTTGTGTGAAGATTCTTCACAGATGGCGCACCATCTAGGATTTGTGTTTTTCAAGTTGTACGGGCAATCATGGGTTGAGTTATTCAACACAGTTTCAGGGATCTCATAGTAACATTCTGTATGAATTTCTCGGACATCCTAGGTATTTCCATCCAATTCTTTATATTTTAATTCATCCTTGGTATGACCTTCATTTTTACATATGCTACACCATATGTTCGATCTTCATATGGCTAGTTCTCTAATCGACCTTTGCATAATTTCAAGTTTTTCTTCAAGTCGTTTGTTGGTTAGAACAGTTGATTCATGATTGACAAATTCTATATGTTGTGTTTTTTTAACAATGTATTCATACATATTTATTTCATGCATCCGTAATGGGACCCTTATTCTTTGAGGTAGCCCAACAACAAACCATTGGATCAAGAGTTCGTGATGATTGTATGAGGAATTTGACTTCGAAGGTATTTGAATCTTTTGTCATAATATCTGAATGATTCTTCTAGATTTTGTTTGATTTATTTTAATTTTTTAGTAGCTAAGTTCTTAACATCTTGGGTTCTGAAAAATTCTAAAAATGCTTGCTTGATTTCGGTTTTATTTCTAGATGTGCCATACGTATAATTCATGAACCAAGTTAGGGGTCTTTTCCCAAGATCTCTCATGAATTGTGCCATCTGCTTGCCTTCGTCTAATACGTCTTGTGCATCCCAAATATTCTCACATACAAACTAATGTCTTTTGGAGTCCTCATCTCTTTCTTACATAGGGAGGTTTCCAGCAGTGTGGGGAGTCATTTTTGCAGAGATGTTAGGGTTTATCAGTGATATTGGTAATGGTGGTCGACTACTAGATGTCAACTTAGGTAGAATAGACTGTGTCATTAAGGTATGTTGTTCCTATGAGTTTGACTATTTCAGGATAATCGACTGGACCTCGCATTTTTCCTCTAACATTTTGTGTAAAATTTCTTGTATTTGTTCCACTACTTCGATCCCTTCTGTCTAGCACTCTTGATCTTTATATGCTATGAATCCACTTACCAAGGGTCGTGAATCTTCACTACGGCCTTCACTATTTCTACTTTGAATTTCTTCTTATGTTAGGTTTAGTAGGGGGCAGTCCCCTGAAATCCTCGAATTGTACAATAAATTTATTTTGACGGTTCTATGAAGTGATAGTTAACCAATTGCGTCCTCTCTTTGATCTCTGTATGAGAATGCTATCTCTTATTTGGCTATTTTCATCTAGTCGACTCCATATTGAATAATTATTAGGTTCTAAACATATGCAATTTTTCATAATATTAATAACTATATACATATTTTATCTGGGGGTAATTGTTGCGGGAGAGTCATTGTAGGACCAGGTCCTAGATAATCTCAATTTCTCAATAAACTAATCATTTATTTTTGTTTACATTCTGTGTCAATTTCTGTTTTTGTTTTGTCGGTTTGTGTTCAATTTTAGGTCTGTAAAAAAAATAACAAATTACATTTACAGGTTTTGAAATTGATGTACTTACTGTTTTATCTACCTCTAACCAGTTTTGTTTGTGAAGGTGTAACACATATAACTTTCATTGTTTCCATATAAAATTTGACTAGGGCAGAAATGACAATTATACCTACTGGAAAATACCTCAACTAGCTAGTAGATCCCCTTTGTTGTTGTTGCTTCCTTTGCCCTGCTTGCTAGCCCTGCAACCAAAACCTTCCCAAAAACCTTGAAACTCAACCATCCCAAACAAGTATGCCACCCTGCCAACTAGCAAGGTCTCATCGACCACCCAACTCCAAAGGTACCCCTTTGGACCCCCGAGCCCAAACCGACTACAGGCCAACCAGTATTTCCCTTCTGCAAGCTCTCCAACAAGAACCCCCTTTCTTTGTTGCTCTCTCCTCCTCTCTGCTCCATCTCCTATCCCAAAATAAGTAAGGTGAAGAAGACCCCTTCTCCTCCTTCTCCTCTCTACCTTATCCCATGTTTTTCCGACACTTCTCCTCCACCATTAATACCCCTATCCTTCCCATAAATATCCCAACCCCAATGTCAGTCCTCGAGCCCATCGCCATGTCATTAAATTCATTACTTTATTAATTAAATTTATTTACCCTTAGAATTAATAAACATTATCCCTTAAGTTATTTGGACAAATGGCATAGGTAGAAGTCAACCTAATTATTTACGCGGTTTCACCGCCTTGTCACTTATCAAATTGATCATAACTTCTCATTTATGTGTAATAATTTCCAAACATCATTATCTCCTTGTTAATAGTAATATGATATTTGATTTAATAATAATTGAACATTATATTATTTTTATAATTTAATTTGGGGTTGGGGTTGGTTCACCCACCAACTGTAAGTGTTTTACACTTACACACTTTATCCACACTAGATTTCTAATCAACTCTTGACTTTATAAATCAAAATTTCATAATTAATTAATCATTCTAATAATACATCATTATTTTTAGTTCTACTTCCAACTGTTCATAATAATCATTTAAGTGATAATGGTCTATTAATTAATTAATAATAGTCATTGACTAATTAATAACGACCTAGTCTTTTAACTAATGAATATAACAGTGCTAAAATGTTAATTGCCCTCTAGTTATAATTTCAAACTAATTAATTTATCAATTATGAATAATACTCCTTTCAATATGACTCATATCATTATCAATGCATATTTAAATTAATTAAATAATATTAACTAAAAATTAATCAACTTATTCACCTAGTTCCATATTAATTACTCCTTAGTTTATAATTAAACTGATTAACAATTCTTACTAAAGATAAGATTAATCTCATTAACATTAATTAACCATTATTAACACATAATTAACATTAGTCAACATTATTAACGTTAATCGACAAGTAATCACATTATTAACATTAATCGACATTGATCAACCATTCATCGAACAATTCCAACTTAACTTATTAAGTTAATTTATCCCTTAAGCATAAGCGAGTGCACATGGATAATTTATATTTACAACTTATCCAAGCAACGGTTCAATAGATAACTAATATATATTCAAGTAGGCGAGCTATGTAAGTGTAGCTAAGGCTTACATAGATCGCGTAAGTAGACTAACAGTACTAAATCACGCACATATTTCATAATCATAAAATTTATTGTTTACTGACACAGGTTTAAACATAGTTTTCAAGGTACAATATTTCACCTAACTGCATCTTATTAACTTACAAACAATTCATACATTACTGAGTTACGACACATAATCAATCAAAGGTTTTAAACATACAAAGTTAGACCAAGTTTACTTCTCGACTTCAAGCTACACCTATCTACCTACATCACAACTAACTTCCACATCCTATCCTTTCCTCTGCTGGACTACCCTTAAGTGTCAAGCCATGACCGGCTCCAGTTAGAACCCGTAAGCGGAAGTGTTGACTACATCGACCAAGCTTCCCCAGCAGGAAACCACCAGTCATAATCATACACCTTGGGGAGCACACCGTAGCACAACCCTCCCATGACTCCGGGTTTTCGAGATAAACGGTGGGTAAATCCTCCACCCCCCTAATGGAACAAGGGACTATGTCTACCCGACATAATAGTTACTGCGTTGCACTTGTACTCAGTTTGTCATCATATAACCAATATGGGCGGTTGAGTTTCCTGAAACCCTACCCCACCCATACATCATAATAAACAGCATAATAATCATGTGAAAGTAAATAATGCATCACCAACATACTGCTTATCTTTCAGAGTCCATGTCCCCGAGGCTCTCCCACCTCGTAGGATCCAGCTATCACTTAGCCATTTTAACTTGTAGGTTAGTCCTCGACATACAATCTCGAATATCGTGCACAAATCCTCAACATGTACACATACATTTCGTCATAACATAACAACAATAATCAATTCATTATTTTCACCATGCACCTGGTATAACATTCTTTTGTTCAACAATAACTTAACGATATCCACGTACCCATCATTCATTAACTTGCATATATGAGACATAACTAACACATGATACATATCTAACATGACTACGTATCCTAATACTAACATCACACACACACACATATATATGTCGGCAAAATAATAGAACCACATGTCCATAGTGTCTCCAAACCGACGAAGTCTCATAATCAAGTAAATACAACATTTAATAATAGTTTAGGCAGTAATGTCAAAATGAGGCGTTACATACACCCACTCTTCAGGAAACTTTGTCCCGAAGTTATGGTCAAATAGTGTGGAACAATCACGATGCATGACCTGTGTGTCCTCCTAGGTGGATGAACCTAGGGTGTACTTGCCCTACTAGGCCACCTCTTAAATATACATAACGACATCTACAAATTATATTCATTTAATCTTATTGGATGTGTTCTTATATTTTGTTTAACATTTGCATAGGTTGTTGGTTTGACTACCCAAGGTTCGTTACCACCTTACTCAATAGAATAGTCAACGTCCTTGTTAAATTAAATTAATTTGTACATTCTATAACGTGATTCATAAGAACACCCTGTCTTACATATAACTTTTAATTTATTTCTAAGTCATTGTCATGACTCTTTAATCGGATCTCATCTTTAGTTAATTTCACTTTGACTTACGCCATTTCTCTTTATCAAGATTTATTATTAGTGATAAATTATGAAGCCATCATGCTCTTTATTTTAAAGGTTGTTGGTTTATATGATACACCCATTGAGACTACAGTTTAAACATTATGGAGAAATTTCCATATCATCATTAACAACTTTTACAAGTTGAACTTAGAACTTATCTTCTACTGCAATTCCATTTATCTTGTAATCCTTACATCATTGTCCTATGTTTGGTACTATTTCTTTAACTATCCCTTACCTTGACATACCCATTTCCTTCATTCACAGATCTATGTTAATCCACTAATCCTATATACTCTATTACTTCAATATCTAAGTTACACATATTAATTATTTTTATTCATAATCCATTAATTACACAAGATGGCGAGTATTTGTGCACACTAACATTATAGTCCTTACTCATCATTACTTATACTATATTAACAATACTTCCATCACAACATGCTAATGAGCTCATGTGTTCTCACACCTTACCAAATACTATGGCCATTGCTCATGTGGTTTAACCCCCCCTTTATTTATCTTAATGGTCACTTGTCATTGACATGCTTATAATTGATATGTTGCAATTTTGTTGTTGTTGTTTTCGTTGTTTTAGTCATAGTATGAGTTGTTGTTGTTTTTAAACCTACATAAATTCATTCAATGCACAATATTACTTGGATGTGTGATACCATTACTTGCTCATACATGAATATGAAAAATATTGCAATTAACACATCATCAACAACACATGCTAATGTGAGGTACTTTAGGTAATCCAAACTAGGCACACTCAACAATGTCCTTCAAAATCACAATAAAACCATACTTAAAGCTAACAATTAGGTTAAAATCAAGTCAAATTCATTCCAAAAACCCAATTATCCATTTAGCTTACACCATTTTCTCGTCAATGTATTACATTATGAACCACTTTCAAGAAATCTTACTTATGCATCTTGCGATATATCATTTTTTTTTGTTTACAACTTAACTTATGATATAATTTCATTCCCTTACAAGATAGATCACACTCTCATGAATTTCCTCCTACCATGACTATCTAGGTTCCTCATAAAATTTTACAATTTTACAACCCCCTCTATTGTTAGTCAACTTTTAGTTTATCCTTAAAGAGTGAAGATGAAGATCATGCATTTACTGGACGTACCTAAATTAACTTTATGTCCCACCATGCATTGGTGAAACATGCACATATTCTTCTATTACGATCTTCCCTTTATTATTACTGCCAGCTACTTTAGTTGTCGCAATCTCTCACTATTACATTGTGTGTCATTATACTCTTCAAGTTAGGGACTCAGTTAAATGTCCAAATTTCATTTAAGTCACCTCAATCTTTTGCTTCCATGATACCTCTATGGATAGTGCCTTCCATGATTCATGAGTTAAGCCACTTATATTTCCTTGTCTATATATACACTTTTACGAAAATTTGTATTACTTTAACCCATAATTATAGTATAATTACTAACGTTTGCCTTCGTCATTTTGTTTTACTCTCTTCGCAGAACCATGTCTGCCTATATGGCGATAGTTCCCTTTTCCTACCTTCATTATGACCATAATCTCTCATATATCAATATGAGTTATTTTATGCACATTAATAAATATTGTTTGTCCATGCAATCCCCTTCATAGGTGCTACTCATACTAATACATAAGCACATTACCATCTATTGCATCGAGACATCTTACATTGTATTGACTCACATCTCAATTTTAAAACTACCACCCTACCTACTTGTATTATATTAATGATAGAATTTATTACCACCTAGCCCATATGTACATTGTTTATGGGTTTCTCCCATATCAGGAATACCTTACCCAATGCACTTACTCATTTTAGTCTTCATGCTTCATTGGTCGTTCCCTTCCTTTGTCTTGACTCAAGTTGATCATTATTCCCCTCTTACTATCTAAATAACTATCATAATGGTGCTCATCTTACTTTACTCACTTATTATCATCGACCTACACAAACTATGTTAACACTTGCATTTACTACATCCACAACATAAATTTTAAATTGCACCAATTACTTGAAATTATTCCTTATTGTTCATTTTCCCAATGGGAACTTCTTTTTTTTTTTACCTTATCATTTGCATTATATTTGATACTCTCATAATTGTGTGCCTTGACAATTATTTTCTTATCTTCTCCATCTTTATCAGCACCACATATTCTCATTCTTAATTGCATTATTCAAGTTACTCAATCACCTTAATTTATCCCGACGTTTACTCATTACTACCCTACTCTCACTCCTATGATACTATGCCCTGTAATGAATTAGTTATACAATAAGCTTTCATCATACAACCATAATGGTCTCTAGCCCCTTTAACATAACCCAAATCTCTTGAGATTCACTGCCCCTACTAATCCTTCATTCCACAAATGAAGTTTAACACTGGGGTGACCATGCCCCCTTCTCGCCACAAGGTTTAAATCTAACTTTAGTTATTGGAAACGAATTCCTACATGGATCCATGACCACAACCTAGGATTACTATCATGCAATTATTACTCACGGGTTACTTGTCTGTAGTGATTTATTCTCAAGCTACAAATTTTAAACACATGCGACACTGACCATTTATGGCCTCCAACCCTTTACTTGTCCCTATCTAGATCTTTTAGTTCCTTCCAATTATTACAATTTACCCTTATCGATAGAAGGAACATCCTCCTTCTTCACGGTTAGATTCATCAACCTATTTGATGATTAACACTCATCATGACACACCAAGTCTTAATGTTGTGAGTCACGTGCAAGATACTATGGCTCAGGAAAAAGGTAGGGTATCGCATCGTCATCGTAGTTTAGTTAGTCATTTATAACTGCACCTACTGCAGGGTCACACTTATCGTGATTCTCTGCACGAACCCTCTTATGTTACTTACTTGACTTAAATCAATTTGACCAGAGTCGCCTCCTAACCCTGTAATTTATCATGCGACAATTTTTCAGTTCAACTTAAATCCACAATTTAAACCTATAAGTTTATTATAAGAATTTAGCTTATAAAGTTAATTAATTAATTTATTAGAATTTTACTAATCCTAACGTTGGATTAAACTTTTAGAGTCGTGTTTATAAAACATGTCTATCATGGAGTAGAATCAGTGTCCTAGCGATCAACTCGTCAAGCTGGTCTCTATGGTGTCTTGTTTTCGAGAGTTCGTGTCCGTCCTGCCCCTTCGACTATACGTCAAAGTTTCGGCAAGGAACATTTTTTTTATAAACAAAATAAACCATTTAGTGTTAATTTAGCCCCCTCAAAACTAATTAGTTTCTCTTAGTTTAACACTAATTAATTGCCATACTAACAATTAACATACTAACACTATTTAATTAACACACTAACACTAATTAATTAGCATTTATTTATTTTATTTATTTTATTTATTTTTATTATTATTATTTTTTTTAAATAAAAAAAAAAATTAAAAACTAGTTATACATTTAACATTAATGTATAAACTTTGATTTATATAATAATTAATAAAATTAATTATAACACAAACTATTAAAGTAATAAAATCAAATCAATTTCGAAATTAATAATAAAAAAAAACTATGTTATATATATTAAAAAAAATGATAAAATCAAGCCCTAACCGCCTTGACCTAAGCCACGCGGCCTTTCCCGGGTCATCCGACCATGCAATTAAAATTGTATTATTTCTTTTATAAAGGAGGTTAAACCCTAGCCGTGGTCTTTTTTCCTGGTTTTCTTTTTGGCCGAGCTGCTCGACTCTGCTCTCGGTAAGAAGCTCTCCAACTTCGGCACCGGGAGAGATTGCAACTCAGCCATGGCATGCTAGCTCAATGAAGCTGGTATGGCCATCCTCTCTCTCGGTTTCTTTCTCGTCTTCATAATTAATTCTGTTTTGTGTGCTTTTACTTCACGTTTTTTTTTGCAAGGAGTTGGGAGTGGTCGCAGCCCAGCTGGGCGCCCCATCCTCATCTCTCTTAGCTCTGCAATTGTTGGGGCTTTCCCACTGGCCTCTTCCGGCCATGGTTGCGCCCAACATGCATACTTTTTTTTTATTTTGTTTATTGTATTTATTTTGTTTATTGTATTTATTTTTTTTATTTAAAATTTAACCTCCCTTTATTTTCTTTTTTTATACTAATACACTCAGAAATTTACAGGGCCACAGCTCAGCTGTTGGCCGCCCGCCATGGCCGTAACTAAGCTGTTGGTCGGCCACCACGACCACCCATAGCTGCGCGAGCTGGCTAGAAACAACGAAAAATAATAATAAATGAGAAAACCGTATACCTATATTTTTGTATTGTTATTTTTTTTTATCAGCAATAATGCGAGCAGGAGTAAGCTCGGTGTAGCAATATTTTTTTTGTGTCTTTAAAAAAGAAATCAGCAATAATGCGAGAAGGATTAAGCACAATGCAACAAACCCTTAACCCCCGGAGGCGGCTGTTCTATTGGCAGCCCCTACTAGCATTGGTGCCTAAGCCACCGGTAATAGAATAGAATGATGAAATTAGAAGATTCATAGAAATCCTTCATCGGTTAAGAAGAAGAATTCGGTTCTCATAGGGGAGAACACCCACTGTCGCGCCCTATTGGGCTGCTGGCCAGGACGCCATGGCCGCGGGCTATGGCTGCACAGAGGCCGTAGACCTCTGGCTGCTCCATGGCCACTGGCCTGACTAAGCCAAGGTCGCAGCTGGCCGCAAGCCTGAACTCAACCCCTTTTTTTATATTTTTTTTTGTTTAGAAATATTTCATGTGTGTGTGTATATATATATATATATATTTCTATATGTCAAGCTTGCATTTTAATTTTTTTTGTTAGTGTATATTTTTTTCTTACCACGGAGGAGCTCAGAGCGGCGGCAACCCAGCAGGATGCCCCCTCCTGCTCCTCTCTGCACCCACCTGGATGGGGCCTTCTCCCTGGCTGAGACGCAAGGCCTGGCTGTGCCAAGGCCATGGGCCTGTGGCCGTGATCCCCTAGCTGCGCCATGGCCGTAGGCCGACTGTGCAGAGGCCGCAGGCTCATGGTCGCGGACCTCTGGCTGTGCCAAGGCAGGCCCATGGCATGGGCGGCCAAGAAAAAAATATTTTAACATTATATTTATTTTTTTAACTAAATTCAAATAATTTGTTTTTGTGTGTAAAGGTTCTATATATGTTATAAATTTTAACTCTGTAATTTAATTTTTTTTAGCTTCTTCGTTTTTTTGTTTGTTTAAGGCATCGGTCGACTGGCTGCACCCAAGGCCATAGCCGATGGCTGCTTGGTCGGGCTGCATGCCCAGGATGGCCCATGGCCGCTGGGCTACACGCCCAGGCTGGCTATGGTCGTGCCCTAGCTTGGCCAACGAGCTTCAAAAAAAAAAATTGTTCAATTAATTTTTTTTAACTATGAGAAATAATCATAAAAAAAAATTATATATACCGTTTTTTGAACTATGCAAAAAAAACGGAAATGTATAAATTTTAAAATTTTAAAAAATTGTTTTTTTTTATTTTTTTTATTTTTTTTGTGTTCATAGTACATAAATAAATTTCTTGTATCCTATAGTTTTTGTTTTGTTTAATTCGAAATTTCAATTTAAATTTAAACAAAATTTAATTTAAATGATTTTTTTTTTACTATATATATATATATGCACTTTTTTTGTTTCCTATCTATATAATATATATATATATATATATATATAGAGAGAGAGAGAGAGAGAGAGAGATTTATATAAGTTTAAATTTTTAAACTTCAAAAGAAAATAAAAATAAAAATTTTCCTCTTTTGCCTATGAATTTATTTGCAATTTTTTGTGATAACTGTCCCAATAGCTTACGGCAAATGTAAATTTCATTTTTACTCTATTTTTCTTTTCAACAGTAGTGAGCCCTCTCGTTCCAGATTTGGAACCATGGCTCTGATACCATATGTAGGACCCGGTCCTAGATAATCTTAGTTTATCAATAAACTAATCATTTATTTTTGTTTACATTCTGTGTCAATTTCTGTTTCTGTTTTGTCGGTTGTGTTCAATTTCAGGTCTATGAAAAAAATAACAAATTACATTTACAGGTTTTGAAATAGATGTACTTACTGTTTTATCTACCTCTAACCAGTTTTGTTTGTGCAGGTGTAACAACATATAACTTTCATTTTTTCCATAACCTAAAATAAAATTTGACTATGGTAGAAATGACAATTATACCTGCTGGAAAATACCTCAACTAGCTAGTAGATCCCCTTTGTTGTTGCTGATTCCTTTGTTGTTGTTGCTTCCTTTGCCTTGCTTGCTAGCCCTGCAACCAAAATCTTCCCAAAAACCTTGAAACTCAACCAGCCCAAACAAGTATGCCACCCTGCCAACTGGCGAGGTCTCGCCAACCACCCAACTCCAAAGGTACCCCTTTGGACCCCCGAGCCCAAACCGAGTACAGGTCAACCAGTATTTCCCTTCTGCATACTCTCCAACAAGAACCCCCTTTCTTTGCTGCTCTCTCCTCCTCTCTACTCCATCTCCTATCCCAAAATAAGCAAGGTGAAGAAGACCCCTTCTCCTCCTTCTCCTCTCTACCTTATCCCATGTTTTTTCGACACTTCTCCTCCACCATTAATACCCCTATCCTTCCCTTAAATATCCCAACCCCCATGTCAGTCCTCGAGCCCATCCCCATGTCATTAAATTCATTACTTTATTAATTAAATTTATTTACCCTTAGAATTAATAAACATTATCCCTTAAGTTATTTGGACAAATGACATAGGTAGAAGTCAACCTAATTATTTACGCAGTTTCACCGCCTTGTCACTTATCAAATTGGTCATAACTTCTCATTTATGTGTAATAATTTCCAAACATCATTATCTCCTTGGTAATAGTAATATGATATTTGATTTAATAATAATTGAACATTGTATTATTTTTATAATTTAATTTGGGGTTGGGGTTGGTTCACCCACCAACCATAAGTGTTTTACACTTACAACACTTACACACTTTATCCACACTAGATTTCTAATCAACTCTTGACTTTATAAATCAAAATTTCATAATTAATTAATCATTCTAATAATACATCATTATTTTTAGTTCTACTTCCAATTGTTCATAATAAGCATTTAAGTGATAATGGTCTATTAATTAATTAATTAATTAATAATAGTCATTGACTAATTAATAACGACCTAGTCTTTTAACTAATGAATATAACATTGCTAAAATGGTAATTGCCCTCTAGTTATAATTTCAAACTAATTAATTTATCAATTATGAATAATACTCCTTTCAATATGACTCATATCATTATCAATGCATATTTATATTAATTAAATATTATTAACTAAGAATTAATCCACTTATTCACCTAGTTCCATATTAATTACTCCTTGGTTTATAATTAAATTGATTAACAATTCTTACTAAAGATAAGATTAATCTCATTAACATTAATTAACCATTATTAACACATAATTAACATTAGTCAACATTATTAATGTTAATTGACAAGTAATCACATTATTAACATTAATCAACATTGATCAACCATTCATCGAACAATTCCAACTTAACTTATTAAGTTAATTTATCACTTAAGCACAAGCGAGTGCACATGGATAATTTATATTTACAACTTATCCAAGCAACGGTTCAATAGATAACTAATATATATTCAAGTATGCGAGCTATGTAAGTGTAGCTAAGGCTTACACAGATCGCGTAAGTAGACTAACAGTACTAAATCACGCACATATTTCATAATCATAAAATTTATTGTTTACTGACATAGGTTTAAACATAGTTTGCAAGGTACAATATTTCACCTAACTGCATCTTATTAACTTACTAACAATTCATACATTGCTGAGTTATGACACATAATCAGTCAAAGGTTTTAAACATACAAAGTTAGACCAAGTTTATTTCTCGACTTCAAGCTACACCTATCTACCTACATCACGACTAACTTCCACATCCTATCCTTTCCTCTGCTAGACTACCCTGAAGTGTCAAGCCATGACCGGCTCCAGTTAGAACCTGTAAGCGGAAGTGTCGACTACATCGACCAAGCTTCCCCAACAGGCAACCACCAATCATCATCACACACCTTGGGGGGCGCACCGTAGCACAGCCCTGCCATGACTCTGGGTTTCAGGGATAAATGGTGGGTAAATCCTCCACCCCCCTAATGGAATAGGGGACTATGTCTACCCGACATAATAACTACATTGCACTTGTACTCGTCATATAACCAATCTGGGTGGTTGAGTTTCCTGAAACCCTACCCCACCCATACATCATAATAAACCGCATAATAATCATGGGAAAGTAAATAATGCATCACTTGCATACCGTTTATCTTTCGGAGTCCATGTCCCTGAGGCTCTCCCACCTCTTAGGATCCAGCTATTAATTAGCCATTTTAACCTGTAAGTCTATCCTCGACATACAATCTCTAATATCGTGCACAAATCCTCAACATGTACACATACATTTCGTCATAACATAACAACAATAATCAATTCATTATTTTCACCATGCACCTAGTATAACATTCTTTCGTTCAACAATAACTTAACGGTATCCACGTACCCATCATTCATTAACTTGCATATATGAGACATAACTAACACATGATACATATCTAACATGACTACGTATCCTAATATTGACATCACACACACACACATATATATGTCGGCAAAATAATAGAACCACATGTCCATAGTGTCGCCAAACCGACGAAGTCTCATAATCAAGTAAATACAACATTTAATAATAGTTTAGGCAGTAATGTCAAAATGAGGCGTTACAGTCATCTATTTCCATTCCTTCTTGAGTAATGTATAGGCTTCTGAAATTTGCTTCTATTTTATGTATTTGTTCTTCAAGATTGGGAACCATTCTGATAGCTTCCTCTTTCGTATTTGGTTAGCTATCCCTCGACTCAAATAGGTTTAGATGATCATCGACTAGACATTCCTCCTCATAACTAGGATCCACTAGAGCAATTGTAGTTACCTCACCTTGTTGATTCCCACAAGACTCGGGTAGGGTTGGTATGTTATCAACTCGTCACTCTACACCTTTTTCTTGTGTCTTTACTTGATGTGTATTCATAATTTCCCACATTTATTCTCTTCTCTTCTATCTTTTATCTCTCACAAGTTTATGGATGTCAAATGTAGGCTTATATCCTTGCATTATTATTTGTCTTCTCCTCCTTGTTTCTTCTTCCAACACATATTCTTTCCCCTATGATCGTACTTTTCTAGGCATTATTATTATGCATAATTTTCTTCACTTCCTTTGACTCGGATAAAGTTCTAATGTTTGAGATAATTCACAAGTGGCCCGCCCCCCATGGTCATGCCCAATTTCTACTCCTAGTTCATAGAAATGGCCATGGTTATTATTTTTTGTAGAAGTATTCCCACTTTTCTTGTTTTTTCTTCCAATTGATCGCGATGGAAGTGTTTATCACTGGTCTTTCTTTGATTATATGGCCAATTCTTTTTCAATTAAAAATTTATACAATAAAACTGGTACAGTGTAAAGGAATTTATGGTGCATGTCGCTTTAAAATCTTTTATTTACGTGATTGATATATGTCCTCTCTTCAACTACCTGTTCTTCACAGAATTCATCAGCAATTTTCTCGATCTACTCATACAAATTCATTCAACCATCGTTGTTTAATTTTAATAATAACTTTTCTTCTTTAGTCGTTTTGTTCATCAGTAAGGTGGTCGAGCAACATCTTTATTTGTGTGGGTACATATTCTAGGAATCTCTCATGTGTTTCTGTGAAGAAGAGTGCTTCCGCTTCTACTAGTGGTAATTTATTTCTTCTAGTGTAGTTATTCAAGTATTTTTTTATTTTCCTGCACCAACACTTACAAATCTCTACCTCACTTAACATCTACGCATATTTCTCCTCAAATTTGTGATCAATAACCAATGTTATAATCTAGGGGATTGCACAGAACTAGTTACTAGTAGTACACATAGTTATCCACATGATACATCACACTATAAGACATATAAGAGCATACATAGAGAGAGCTAAATAAGGGAAACGTAATGGTGGAACTAGTGATAAGTAGCTTCTTATTATGTCATATCAACAACACTACTACTTACATCATATTGTCTTACATATTCATGCTTATATATCTTTACAATCATAGGGAAGTTACAACTTCCATAACTACCTAGTCGATTGATGTAATGTCCCCATTTTAATTACCATAGGTTCAAGTGGAACAATAATTGAGTTAGGAATTATTTGGCCTATAGTTATTATGCACAAGTAAATTAAATCATGTAGGTCCACAAAATTGATTATTTAATTCAAGGATTTGGTCTAATTGGTTCAAGCAAGTGACTAGGAGGTTAATTGGAACCCATATGAGGTGTCTCTATCATAAAAATAGGCAAAAAACAAAGGAAAGTAGGAAAAAGTAGGAAAAGCAAGTAAAGGCAAGTAAAGTAGGAAAAGAAAAATAAAGGCAAGAAAAGCAACAAAATTTAGATTTTGCTAATCTAACTCAAGAAAATACAAGGAAGAATCCAAGGAGACTTGAGAGGGTGAATTTGAGGAAGGATGAACCACTTGACATGAGAAAATCACCAAAAAAGAAAAAGGGCTCACTTGAGGAAAGGAGGGACCACTTGGCATCACAAAATCACCAAAAAGCAAGGCAGTTTTGAATGGAATGAATATCAATGAGGGAACACCCATTGGAGTTAGTTTTTTGCAGATTTTGATTGATATTGGAGCAGCTCATGGCTTCTCTATGCTTGGGATATGTTCCCATTGCGATAGTAGGGAGATGTACCCCTCTATAACCAGAACTAGTAGGAGTGTTTTCTAGCATTTTAGTCGGTGATCGAGGAGAAGGACACTCAGTCCTTTTCATAGAGATTATTGCACACATCTACAACATTCTTAGTTACTTTCCAATCCCAGTATGATCCTTCATGTTCCAGTATTTGCAGCTTCCATCTACATTGTGTTTCAGCAGCTACTTCTCATGGTTTTTGTGTGAGTAAGATTGTTGGTGCACTCCAATGAGCATTGAAGGTTGTAGTTACAACCCTGTAATGTAATCATATTGCATTTAATAATAAAAATCAGTCTTTGTGTTCCTCTCCTTCCATTTTGTAATTTCCTTCAGTATCTCATCAATTTTATGTGCTCAAAACTAGTTAAAATTGACATGGTCTAACTTTCTTGGAAAACACCTGTCTATTGAGATTCCAAATATCAGTCTAAGTGTTGTTGAAGGTATTAATAAGGAAATTGGTCCCTTCCCAAGCATCAGATCATAAATTTGATACCTCAAGGTGCTACTCAAAATTGCTTGGAAACAAGCAATTTCTTTCCTCTAGAAATTAATATTGCACTAGCAAAGAATTCATCATCATTGCTTGCACCTTCAGCCATGAACCATCTGTTAATTTTTCGATAATTTAATTCCATTATCATTCAGGATCACTAAGAGAATAACATGTACAACATATCAATCATAGACACAAAAGCAATCACACAAGAGACACAGAGTTTCACCGAGGAAAACCGAGAAGGTGAAAAACCCCGCAACTTCCTCAGAGATAAGATAAGCCACAAACCAAGATCACAAGGATCAAACCCAATAAGATTTCTATAGCAGATGCTCCTCCTCCTCCACTAGTGCTCCACTTTCTCTCTTAGCTATGCGAGCTTGAGAAGTGAGTGAGTGAATAGAATGAGAGACACGACCTCTCTATTTATACACTAACTTGACCTGCCAATAATCCAACAGGGCCGACTTGATACTCAAGTCTAATAACCCAACCACATGACCTAAATAGGGTCGACCCCACACTGGCGGTCTAATAACCCATCAATACAAATGACGACACTTACAATGTAACTTGCGACACTTGCAAATACAAATGACGACACTTCCAATCAGAGGAATAATACATCTCTGTTGGATATACAATAAAGTACAAATACAATATACAAGTGAATATCTTTTGTAGTTACAAATACATCAACACTCCCTCTTAACTAGGAAGGTATTCTCTTGACATAGGTCATCAATACATATTGGCGCAAGTATTCAATTCTGGAGCTAGATCATCATCACTCGATCACCGAGCATCATCATCATCACTACTGTTGTACTCGACATCTCGATCACTGGGCTATCTCTGAATTCTTCTTGTCATAGGAAGTTGATTACAGAGTATCATCCAGATACTCATCATGCATGATCATCCTGATCATCGTCACTGCATTGTCCTAATGCATGTCATCATACATGATCCAACTGATCATAAAAAGCATCCAACTGATGCATATACAAAGCAGGAACTGGAGCATCATCCTGATGCTCATCACACAGCGCTTACATCCACAGCCATGGGAAGGATCCTCCTCTCACCATGCTTGGAATGGATCTTGCAAATGTGTCCCATTACTTCTTACTCGAAGTATCTTCAATATGAAGAACACCAAGCCTCTCTCTGAAGTACTCAAACTTCACTTTGGCTAGTGTTTTTGTCAACACATCTGCAACCTGCTCATATGTTGCAACATACAGGAGCTTCACTGCTCCTCTCTGCACCATATCCCTGATATAATGATATTTGATCTCAATCTGCTTTGACCTGTCATGGAACACTGGGTTCTCAGACAGCTTCACACAACTCTGGTTGTCACAAAATATACCAGTAGCACTCAATGGGAGATCAAATAACTTAGACAGTAGCTTCCTAAGCCATACTGCCTCACAACTAGCCGAACAAGCTGCAACATACTCTGCTTCGGCTATGCTCAGTGCTACGAAGGATTGCTTCCTGCTAAACCAAGAGATCACACCTGATCCCATACTGAAGCAGCACCCCGAAGTGCTCTTCCTATCTGCAGCACTACCTGCCCAATCTGAATCAACATAACCCTCCAAGTTAAATTTTTGATTCGCAACATACTTGAGCCCATAATCAATTGTACCCTTCAGGTACCTTAGAATATTCTTTACAACAACCAGGTGAACACTTCTCGAATCCGTCAGGAACTGGCTCAATGTGTTCACCGCAAAGCAAATATCTGGTCTTATGTTCGTCAGGTACATAAAGGACCCAATCATCTAATGATACACTGTGACATCAACCGGATCATATGAAGCATCACACAGAAGCTTCAGGTTTGATTCCATAAATGTGGCCATGGCCTTGCAATCCAGCATCCCGAACCTCTTCAGGATCTCTACTGCATACTTCCCTTGTCCAAGTAAGATTCCATCTGCACTCTACCACACCTCCATGCCTAGAAAGTAGTGCATCATCCCCAAGTCCTTCATCTCAAACTCGGCAGCAAGCTTCCTCTTTGTGTCGGCAATCAATCTATCCTCACCTGTGACAAACAGGTCATCCACATACAATAGTAGTATCACTGGATTGCCTTCCTCAACCTTGTAGTAAAGGTTGGAATCAACTTTATTCTTGGTAAATCCCAAACTAGATATAAAGTTGTCTATCCTACCATACCAAGTCCTAGGGGCTTGCTTCAAGCCATACAAGGCTTTCTTCAATCTGCACACATATGACTCCCTGTCATGTGTCTCAAAACCGAGTGGCTGCTCCACATACACTTCCTCTTCGACTACACCATTCAAGAAATCTGTCTTGACATCCATCTAGTGTATCTTCCACTTCATCATTACAGCCAGAGCAAGTACTGTTCTGATGGAAGTGTATCTGGCTACAGGAGAAAAAGTCTCTTCATAATCTATCCCCTCTTTCTCGAAGAAGCCACGAGCTACAAACCTCGCCTTGTATTTCTCTATGCTACCATCTACATCATGCTTGATCTTATAGATCCATTTGGAAGTCACAACAGACTTCCCTTTTGGTCTTGGGACCACATCCCAAACAGCATTCTTCATGATCGATTGGTATTATTTGACCATGGCATCCTTCCATTCTTTCTTTTCTGCAGCTTCTTCATAACTGGAAGGTTCTTTGTTCATAATGTCACAAAGTAAGGCAACACAGCTGGTGTGTGACCTTGTCCTTTTATTTTCTCTGTGTTCCTCCTCTGGAAAACCATACCTTTCTGCATCTTGGATGAGCTCTCTAGCCCATGCAGGTTTCCTCTTGTGAGAGTTCTTCTCACGAGGTGGATCTACAAGTTCTTGTGGATCTTCTATTTCATGATCCACTTCTGGTATTGCTTCATTCATGGTGATGTCTTGTGTTCTGGGTATTCTTGGTTCTTCATAGTCTTCAACAAGAGTCTTCCTTGATTTGATGTAATCTAAGTTTTCATCAAAAGTCACATCCCTGCTGATGTCAATCTTCTTGAACCCTGGAAATTAGATTCGGTATGCCTTCGAACTTTCACTGTACCCCACAAATATACCCTTCTTTCCTGAAGAATCTAAATTTGTCCTCTTTCCTTTTGGAACATGTGTGAATATTGGATAGCCAAATATTCTGAGATGGCTAACTTCTGGTCTCTTACCAGAGAACACTTCTTCTGGTGTCTTATTGTCAAGTATCTTGTGTGGTGTTCTATTTTGTACATATATTGATGTCCTTGTTGCTTCTGCCCATAGGTGCATGGGTATATCTTGGTCATGAATCATTGCCCGTGCTGCTTCCATGATAGTCCTATTCTTTCTTTTTGCAACCCCATTCTGTTGTGGATTGTAGGGAGTTTTCAACTCCCTCTTAATCCCTGAATCACTGCATAACTTCTTGAATTCCCTTGAAGTAAATTCTCCGCCATTGTCGGATTTGAAGATCTTGATCTTCTTATCAGTTTGATTTTCTATCAAGGCCTTGAATTCCTTGAACTTATCAAACACTTCATCTTTGTTCTTTAAGAAATAAACCCAAGTCTTCCTAGAGAAATCATCAATGAAAGAAACATAATATACATACCCACTCAGAGAACTGGATGACATTGGTCCGCATACATCAGAGTGGATAATCTCCAAAAATCCTTTTGATTTGCTTTCACTGCTTGGAAATGTCTTCTTTGTGTTCTTTCCTTTTGCACATCCTTTGCAAACACCTTCATGCTTTGATTGGATTTCAGGAAGACCTTCTACTGCTTTGCTTGCAATTGGTAGTGCCCTGTAGTGTACATGAGCAAGCCTTCTATGCCAAAGTTCACTTGGATCCATGGATTCATGTACCATGGCATGTTCAAGTTGTCCCTTCAATTTGTACAATCCTCCCTCTTGCTCTCCAATCACTACTGCATCATCTATGGCCTTACCTTTTGGCCACATGAGTACTTGGCCATCCACAAATGCAACTCTCATTCCCTTTGCATCCAAAGATGATATGGAGAGAAGATTCTTCTTGAGTCCAAGTACATATAGAACATCTTGCATCTTTAAAGACTTACCAGAGTCTAATTTGTAGGAGGCTTCACCACTTCCTTTTATAGGATATTGATAGTCATCCCCAAGTTTCACCTTGTGAGGTGACTCATGTTCAGATAGGTCCATAAGAGATTCTTTGAATCTCGTCATGTGTTTAGAAGCCCCACTATCAAAAAATCCAATCATTACACCCATGTGTAACAGTACCTGTGAGAGCATAAATTAGAATATATTCCTCATCAGTTGATGAGTCTTCACTTTCTTCCCTAGCCTTCTTTCTGGGAGGTTCATCATCCTCAGCAGCATGAGCATGATACCTCTTGTTGTTGTTGTTGAATATTTGTTTGTTCTTGGGACATTCTGAGGAGTAATGTCCTCTCTAATCACAAGTGAAGCATCGAACACGGGAGAGATCTTTCTTCTTTTGATGAAAGTGATGATGTTTCTTGTTATAAGATTTCTTCCTCTTGAACTTACTTCTCTTAGTGTGTGTTGTGAGAGCTTGGTCTACACTTCCCATCTTTTCTTCTTAGGCCACAAGCCTTGCTTCTTCTTGTGAACATTCCTCCCATAGTCTATTGAAGGAGATCAACTTCCTTCTTGCACAAATACCTTGGATGAAGGAGTCCCATGACCTAGGTAGGCCATTCAATGTAGTCATGACAATTTCTCCATTCTCCACTACTTCATCCAGAATTTCAAGTTTTCCTTTGATTTGAGAGACCTTAGTAAAGTAGTATTGAATGGTCTCTCCATTCTGGTACTTCACCCCTTTCAATTGATTCCGCAGAGTCATCTTCCGATTTATGTTATTTCCTTCAAACAACTTGGTCAAAGAGTCAAACATCTCCTTAGGTGTATTTAGGGAAGACACATGGGGTATGATATGGTATTTTATAGAATCAACAATGATTCTCTTATCCTTGACCAAGTCCTTCTTGTGTAAGGCCTTAGCCTCATCTCCCTCTAGAATTGGAACCTCTTCCTTTATGTAGTTGTCCAACTCATTCTCTTCTAAGATTAACCCAATCCTATACTTCTAGGCTCGGAAGTTATCAGCCCCTTCAAGCTTATCCTCAAGCTTGGTGTGGTGAGACAACTTAAAAAGTAATTCAAATGGAAATAGAGAAGTTATTAGGTCTTACCACTTGATTTGCTAAAAACCGGATATGGAGCTGGATTAGGGTTTGTCAAAGAAACCCTAAAATTTCAAAATTTGAATTTCAAACTTCTAAAAGGATAGAAAGATGCACCTTGCTGAGCTGGTCAAGCTGGTATACTCAGAATTTGAGATCTGCAAATTTTCACCCCTCAAAATTGCTTTTGAGATTTTCGGAGTCACTAAACAGGACCCCAAACTAGGGTTTGATTTTCCCGAAGCTTCACCCAACCAAAAAGTTCGATCCAAAGCTCTCAACTTCAATTTTTCAGAGGAGCTTCCAGCCGAGGTCTCGAATTTCAGAAATTCCAATTTTTGCAGAAACCCTAATGTTTAGGTCAAAAAAACTGAAAATGCTCAGAATTGAATTTTGTCTCGACAGAAAGATGCGCCCCTCCAAGGAGAGTCAATCTATCCTCCTGCCTTTGATGATCTATGGAGAGAAACCCAAATATTAAGAATCCCTAGCTTCCGCAGCTACACAATGCCTTCTTCTTAGGTTAGCTCTGATACCATGTTAATTTTTCGATAATTTCATTCCATTATCATTCAGGATCACTAAGAGAATAACATGTATAGCATATCAATCATAGACACAAAAGCTATCACACAAGAGACACAGAGTTTCACCGGGGAAAACCAAGAAGGTGAAAAACCCCACAACTTCCTTAGAGATAAGATAATCCACAAACCAATATCACAAGGATCAAACCCAATAAGATGTCTATAGCAGATTCTCCTCCTCCTCCACTAGTGCTCCACTTTCTCTCTTAGCTATGCGAGCGTGAGAAGTGAGTGAGTGAATAGAATGAGAGACACAACCTCTCTATTTATACACTGACTTGACCTGCCAATAATCCAACAGGGCCAACTTGCTACTCAAGTCTAATAACCCAACCACGTGACCTAACTAGGGCCGACCCCACGCTGGTGGTCTAATAACCCATCAATACAAATGATGACACTTACAATGTAACTTGCGACACTTGCAAATACAAATGACGACACTTCCAATCAAAGGAATAATACATCTCTGTTGGATATACAATAAAGTACAAATACAATATACAAGTGAATATCTTCAGAAGTTACAAATACATCAACACCATCAGAACTGAAGTATCCATGACCCTTATGCATACAACGTTTCTTCATATTTTCACCATAATCCATTGAGTTCCACATCATTCCTGGGGATATGGTCTCCGGTCACTTTTGTGGTCTTCCCAAGTGTGATGCACTCAGAAAATGTGCAATTTTTCAAGGCAAAGTCCTATAGTGAATCTTCCTAACAGTATGTCTGAGTGTTATAGATTTCAATAGAAAACCTAAATTACCCATCCCCTACTTCAAATCTGAAATTCGATGGGGTTTAGAGCCATTTGGGACAAGTTGGAAACAAGCAGTTTTAGCCTCCAAAATCTAGAAATTGCACCTAGTCTTAACTTTTATGGTTTCGATCTCTGAGATTGAGTTAATATATCCATAATTAAAATTGGATATATTACAGTGGTATCAGAGCATGATTCTCTTCACCTATGAGATGCAACACTAAAGTTTCATTATTCGAAGAAGAAAAGAATTTGCAACTATGAGCATCATACCAGTTATTAAGGTTGATGAGTTCGAACAGTATGATGAAGAAGAGATCATCTATATTGATGGAGGATTACCAAGATATGAGGATGTTTTCTTTAGTGACCAAATATACAATGAATATCAATGGGACAAACCACCGATGGCTAGATCAAAAGCCGATTTAGCCAGGAAGATTGAAGTAAGTGAAAACTTACCTCATCACTATCAAGAGTATCTTTCTTTGAGGGAAGAGATATGCAAGGCCATTTATTTCAAGTCTTATAGCTATTGCAGATATGGATTTTGTCCCAAGGATGTATATGTGGATTCATTGAAGAACAATAGATCATAAAGATAGGAACCAAGTTTTGCTACCACTCAGAGCAAAGAAGAAGATGAGAAGACAAGAGGCAAAGCTACACCGAAAACATCCCTTTATGGGATTTTTATGAGATTATTTGGAAAAAAATAAAGTTTCCTAAAGGAGGATAGCATGCAAACAAAAGCACCTAAAGACAAGAATGAATCCTTTCGCATAGATTCACTCTAGTCAAATGAAAAAGTGAAGTGGAGTGAACCACAAGTTGCAAATGCAAGTCTTCTTGAGGAGCCAATGACTAAGGGCACACCCAAAGACTCTCATGATGCAGAAAGAAGAAAGCCCATAGTAAAATATCAGCCATCCAATGAGCATGAGAGGCAAAACAGTCTCTCAAGTGAAGAACCATGCACATATGAAGATCCAAGAGTCCCTCACTAGGTTGCTGACAGTTTGGGAAGTGAGTCCACTTCCAGTTTTTCCAGCTCCTTTATTGGTGATTTCCATATCACTACAGGGAATATTTATGACGATATGAGATCAATGGAAATCAATGAAAATAAGCCATCCTGTGGAGCAGAGCATATTTTAGCCTCTCAGTCATCACTAGTGCTTCACAGTGAAGCAGAAGGAATTTCCTCACTAGTTGGTTGTGTACTAGTTGAGTTGGTGCAATTGCATACTACCCCAGATCCCCCACATGAAGGAGAATATGTGATACAAAGGTATGATCACATTTCATATTACAATATTCCTTTGTGTAATAATGAGGTTGTATCCACTTATGGTGAGAATTTTGGCATTAGCATGGTTAAGTCTCTTGGCATTGAGACTCAAGTTTCTGGTGTGGAGGATGATTGCAATGAGAGGGATGGATTGTTGGATGGGAGTCTACATGATTCTCATATGGTGGATGATATCACATGTGGCAACACACATTGTGTTGTCAATGAGACATTGAGTGATTTGGAGAGCCTAATCCCAGTCACAAAATAAAGGATAATGTAAGTTATGTCTAGAACTGATGGTGCACACAAGCTTATGGTAGATCTCATTAGGAGAGTTCAGATGGAGGGGAGACAATTTCGAATTGTGGGAAGAGTCTCTAGCTCTGAACTTTGCATTATCGAGAGAGAGAGAGAGAGAGAAGAATTGAAGGATGACTACTTGCAGTTGTTTATGGATAGAGACATGGCTCTCAAATTTTCTAAAGACAAAGCAACAGTAGAAGGAGAGCAACTTCATATGGATTTGGGAGATTCTCTTTCCTCTCCCAAGACCACTAGTGATGTGATATGTGTGGTTGATTGCACACATGTTGCATTGGAGAAGCCTCATGCATGAGGTGAGCATGAGGAGTGTTCAGTGATGCAAGTTCTCGATGGTATCAGTGATATGGGGATTGGTTGCAGAGCACTTGTTTCACACTAGGAGGATCATGAGCATTCTCTGATGTGAGGAAGGCTCATTTGAGGAGGATGTACTTGAGTTCATTCCACTTGGCCCCAGCAGTAGAGATCTTGAGATCATTTCCTTGGGATCATGTAGTAGAGATACATGTCCATCTATGGATAGATGCATTGCATAGTGATGACTCCAGGAGGTGAGGGCACATATTATGATTTCGTTGACATCTCTCGCAGTGCCTAGTTAGATGAGGAGTAGCCTATGCACATTTGGATTCCATTTGATGTCATTCATACACATATGGATTGGGTCGAATATTACATGGCACACATGGAGATACCTTGCAGGAAGATTTTTGCTCATGTTAGGTGGAAGACAGTTGTGCAAGCAAGTTTCCATGAGGATATTGGCATATAGCATGTTGAGGCATTTTCCTTGCGCAAGGAAGAACTCATCTTGCTTGTTTCAACTGGGTTAGTAGCAGGATGGTAGGAGAGATGGAGGTATCTCTTGAGGGGATTGTTAGATATATTAAGTACCCTAGAGGCATGACCAGTGATTCAGACATACTTTCTTTTCCAGTATGCAGAGTTGAGTATGAAAGAAGGATGATGGATTTCACTTGGATGCCTTTGCAAGTGAGAGATTCAGCCTTTGCATGTTTTTCCGTTATGAGATCCAAGATAGGAGGATGCAGGTGGAGTATGATAGTTGGATGGTTGTGATTAGAGTGGAGCAACAACAACATGGTGATCCCTTTCTGAGTTTAGCTAGGGGTCTTAGAGTTACAATTGTAGAAGCACACTTCCAGCAACATTTCCAAAGTATAGAGACATTCTTCTTGATGACCATAGTAAGGAGGTTTCCTATGTCAGTGGTTTGCAATTCCATACATTGAGTAGAGTACACTTCACTTCATTTCATTTGGGTCGGAGCCATTATCCTTGGTAGGATTCAGTTGTGGTATCAGGAATGCATGGGCATAGTTGGGGAAAGAGAATCATTTCTACTTCCAATTCTAAGTTGCTTAAGGACAAGCAATATTGGGAGGGGAGAACTATAATGTGCCCATTTTAATTACCATAAGTTCAAGTGGAAAAATAATTGAGTTAGGAATTATTTGGCCTATAGTTATTATGCATAAGTAAATCAAATCATTTAGGTCCACAAAATTGATTATTTAATTCAAGTATTTGGTATAATTGGTTCAATAAAGCACCTAGGAGGTTAATTGGGACACATATGAGGTATCTCTCTCTTAGAAATAGACAAAAAACAAAGGAAAGTAGGAAAAAGCAAAAAAAGAAAAATAAAGGTAGGAAAAGCAGTGGAAATTAGATTTTGCTAATCTAACTCAAGAAAAGATAAGGAAGCATCCAAGGAGACTTGAGAGGGAAAATTTGAGGAAGGATGGACTACTTGGCATGATAAAATCACCATAAAAGAAAAAGGGTTCACTTGAGGAAAGGGGGACCACTTGGCATCAGAAAATTGTCGAAAAGCATGGTAGTTTTGAATGGCATGAATATCAATGATGGAACACCCATTGGAGTTATTTTTTTGTATATTTTGATTTATATTGGAGCATATCATGGCTTCTCTATGCTTGGGATATGTCCCCCTTGCGACTATTGATGTATTTGTAACTCTGGAAGATATTCACTTGTATATTGTATGTATTACATTTGTACTTTATTGTATCCCCAACGGAGATGTATTATTCCTCCGATTGGAAGTGTCGTCATGTGTACCCTCAAGTGTCGCAAGTTTTATTGTAAGTGTCGTAACTTATACTTGATGGGTCATTAGACCACCTTGTTGGGGTCGGCCCTGTATGAGTCATGTGGGTCAAAGGGTTATTAGACCACCCTATTGGCGGTCGTCCCAATCAACATTATGTTATGTGGTTAAGTTAGAGCTGACCTAGTTGAGTAAAGGTCAAGTGATGTAGTGTATAAATAGAGAGTGTGTCTCTCTCATTTTACACATTCTATCGTTCACTCACTTCGCATTAGTGAGAGAAGAGGAGGATGCGCACAAGTGGAGGAGGAGCATGTTGCTGTAGATATCTATCTCTTGGGTTTGATCATGGTGATCATTGTATTTATGCTTATTCTATCTCTGAGGAAGTTGAGGGGTTTTTCACCTTCTTGGTTTTCCCTGGTGAAATGTTTTGTGTCTCTTGTCTCTTGTCTCTTGTCTCTTATGCTTGATATGTTGTACATGTTGTTCTTTTAGTTAAGATCCTAGATCAGAATGTATTAAATTCTGAAAAATTAACATGGTATCAAAGCTATCCTGAAAGAAGGCATGGTATGGAATTTATGACACTTGTTGCACTTGCGAAGCTAGGGATTGATATAGCAAAAACCAGGCATCATAGCACTTTCGCTATAAATTCATTTTGGCCAAGTTTCAGGATCTGAAAATCTTACAGGTTGAATATAAGATCCGCATGTATCTTGTCTCCGAAGGAGAGCCTCTAATTCGTTGTACGTTCAGATTTATGATCTGTACAATATAGGGTTTATGCCTCTTCCAGATCTCAATCATAAATAGGTGACCTAGGAAACAAGGTCACAACTTGCGCTAGGAAGCTCCAAATGAAATTTTGTAAAATGTGGCAGGTAGGAAACAGACTGTACTTTCACAGGTACAATTTTCAGAGGCCTAAATTGAACCAATGACACGTGGCACTCCGTACAAGTTCGCTCTCCTGTTTTATCCCATAAACAAGTCACGTTGCGAAACTTGGAATAACTCTCTCTCAGAGAATCGATTTGAGGTCAGAACTGTGGGGTTGGAAAGATAATAGGTCAGGCTACCACATGAAGAATTTTCAGACCCTGTAGATCGAAAATTTTGGATTTACACCAAAAACAATCTGGTGCATATTTCTGTCAAAACAGAATTGGATTTTGACCACCTTCATTCATGGCTCCGGGAATTTAGGGTTTCGGAGAATGTTGGAATTTTTTGTATCGAAGACCACGGCTGGATTCTCCTCATCAAAATCGAAATTTAGAGACCAAGATCAAATTTTTTGGTTGGGCAGAAGGTCGGGCTTGATTAAACCCTAGTTCGGGACTTTGATAAAAAAAAGTGGAAAATTAGGGCTTCTACAAAAGTTGGAATTTTTGAATTATGTGACCATGGCTAGAAGCTCCTCAAGAAAATTGAAGTTTAGAGCTTTGGATCAAACCTTTTGGTTGGGTGAAGCTCCGAGAAAATCAAACCCTAATTCAGGGTCCTCTTTAGTGAATCCGAAAATCTAAAAGGCAATTTTGAGGGGTGAAACTTTTCAGTTTTCAAATTCTTAGTATACCAGCTTGACCGGCTCAGAAAGGCGCATCTTTCTATCCTTTCAGAAGTTTGAAATTCAAAGTTTGAATTTTTAGGGTTTCTCTGACAAACCCTAATCCAGCTCCAGATCCAGTTTCAGCAAATCAAAGTGGATTGGGTTAATCCTAGAAGAGAATGGATTGGTCACCTGCATAAGTGAATAAGTTCTTGTTTCAGAGGGAGATGAGGTTAAGGCCTTACATAAGAAGATTACAAGCAATCTTGACAGGTATGACTTACATGTATGTTTCGAGATCTATTCATGATTAAGTTTATGGTATGTTTGTCTTCATTAAGGTTAGTACAATCTTGATTAAATTTAGACTTGCCGTATCACCTTAATAAAATTATGAATGCAGATATCCATTGATTACGGTTTTGACACTTATGATTGTACTAATGCATTGTAGTGTTGTATGAGGATGATGTTGTCCGCTAATATGAAAGGTACATCTAGAAAGACAAATCAAGTTCTAGATCAAGAACATATGACCATGGTGACATGAAGACAAAAGACTCATCCATTGTCATGGATCACATAGAATCTCTACTTACGAGGTATGTATAATTTGGTTCTACAATGCTTAACCTATGAGATATGCAAGTCACTAGCACAAGTCATTTAAGAGAACAAGAAGACATCATGTGGGTATGTTAGATATAACCAGCTAACATATTAATCCAAGTATGTTTTTCTTATATCAAGTTAGAATCCTACCTTGTGATAGGATCTCTTATATAAGTATACTTGGTATGATTTATAATGATTATTCATGAAGTTATAGGTTTGAGTAATCATGGGTTTAGGCATATTACGCTTCTTACTTTGATTGATGATATGACTAACTAGAAAAGTCCTATGGTCAAATAGGAATATGCATGAGTAAAATAATTGTGATAAATTATCTGTGTATGAAATGATCTTGACCATACATGTTTAAGATTACTTAGAATCATAATGTTTTGATAGTATTAAGATTATACTAATGAATGTATGTATGAGACCTTGAGGGTAACACAGATGATACTAGTAAGTATGCATAGTGATCGAGGATGAATATAAGTTCAAGGACAGGTAATCCAAGAAGCAAAGATCAAGAGGGAGAACACTCCAGTAGTTCCTGCAAGGAGGCAAAGATTGAGAGGGAGTCCACCCTACAACCAAACAAAGATAAGTATTTGAATTGTCATTTCTTGCATACTTGTTTATTTAAATAATATTGTTCAATGATGTATATGTTTATGTTCCTAGACTTAGGGTGTGTATTATGCATATTAGAATAATTGCATTAATGAACAATATACTACTAATATGCATGTGATGGGTAAGTGGCCTATGGCACTGTACAACATTCCATTGCTACTTATCTAGAATGAAACCTCTTTGCTGACATGTTGGGAGTTGTGCACACTCTTAACAATGTTCTAGTAGAGATTGGAAGGCATCTAGAGAGTCACGGGATATGGATAAATGTTGTATTGAAGCATTGGCTAAAATAATTGCATGACTGTATGACATATTTCTTTATGTGTAAGAATTTGTTCTGAAAACTATGAGATGTTTCTAATCATGCAATTTAACTTGCTTTGTAGGAAAGATCGTATACCATCACCTACAAAAGAAGGACTACAACATTTGTTCCAGCAATAAAGCTATCTATTGAAGATATTGAAGAATCTGAACATCCCAGGATCCAGGATGAAGTAATGGAAGAATACCATGATCCGTTGATCATGAATAATGATGTTTGGGATGTGGTCCCAAGACTTGAAGGGAAGTCTGTTGTGACTTCCAAGCGGATCTATAAGATCAAGCATGTTACAGATGGTAGCATAGAGAAATATAAAGCAAGGTTTGTAGTTCGTGGCTTCTCCCAGAAAGAAGGGATTGATTATGAAGATACTTTTGCTCCTATGGCCAGATACACTTCCATTAGATCAGTACTTGCTCTGGCTGCAGTGATGAAATGGAAGATACACCAGATGGATGTCAAGACAGCTTTCTTGAATGGTGTAGTCGAGGAGGAAGTGTATGTGGAGCAGCCACTTGGTTTTGAGACACATGACAAGGAGTGATATGTGTGCAGGTTGAAGAAAGTATGGCTTGAAGCAAGCTCCTAGGACTTGGTATGGTAGGATGGACAGCTTTCTATCCAGTTTGGGCTTTACCAAGAGTAAAGCAGATTCCAACCTTTACTATAAGGTTGAGGAAGGCAATCCTGTGATACTACTCCTATATGTGGATGACCTATTTGTTACAGGAGAGGATGGGTTGATTGTCGACACCAAGAGGAAGCTTGTAGCCGAGTTCGAGATGAAGGACTTGGGGATGATGCACTATTTTCTAGGCATGGAGGTGTGGCAGAGTGTAGATGGAATCTTCCCTGGACAAGGGAAGTATGCAGTAGAGATCCTGAAGAGGTTCAGGATGATGGACTGCAAGGCCATAGCCACACCTATGGCATCGAACCTGAAGCTTATGTGTGATGCTTCATCTGAGCCGGTTGATGTCATGATGTATCATCAGATGATTGGGTCCCTGATGTACCTGACGAATACGAGACCAGATATTTGTTTTGCGGTGAACACATTGATCCAGTTTTTTACGGATCCCAGAGGTGTTCACCTAGTTGTTGTAAAGCATATTCTGAGGTACCTGAAGGGTACTGTTGATTATGGGCTCAAGTATGATGCGAATCAAAAGTTTAACCTACAGGGTTATGTTGATTCATATTGGGCAAGCAGTGCTGCAGATAGGAAGAGCACTTATGGGTGTTGCTTCAATATGAGATCAGGTGTGATCTCTTGGTTTAGCAGGAAGCAGTCCTGTGTAGCACTGAGTACAGCCGAAGCAAAGTATGTTGCAGCTTGTTCAGCTAGTTGTGAGGCAGTATGGCTGAGGAAGCTACTGTCCGAGTTATTTGATCTCTCATTGGATGCTACTTGTATCTATTGTGACAACCAAAGTTGTGTGAAGTTGTCAAAGAACCCAGTGTTCCATGACAGGTCGAAGCACATTGAGATCAAATATCACTATATCAAGGATATGGTGCAGAGAGGAGCAGTGAAGCTCATGTATGTTGCGATGGATGAGCAGGTTGCAGATGTGTTGACAAAACCACTAGCCAGAGTGAAGTTTGAGTACTTCAGAGAGAGGCTTGGTGTTCTTCAGATTGACGACACTTCAAGAAAGAAGTGATGGACACATTTGCAGGAGCCATTCCAAGCATGGTGAGAGGAGGATCCTTCCCATGGCTATGGATGTAAGTGTTGTATGATGAGCATCAGGAAGATGCTCCAGTTACTGCTTTGTATATGTATCAGGTGGATGCATTGATATGATAAGGTGGATCATGTATTTTTATATGTATCAGGTGGATCATGTATTTGTATATGTATCAGGTGGATGCATTGATATGATCAGTTAGATCATGTATTTGTATATGTATCAGGTGGATACATTGTATGATCAGGTAGATACTTGGTATGCATCAGGTGGATGCATTGTTTGATCACGATGATCACAGATGACGAGATTCAGGATGTTGCTCCAAATGATATGCATCAGGATGATGCTATGATGATGATCAGGATGATCATGGATGACGAGCTTCAGGATGTTGCTCCAAATGATATGCATCGGGATGATGCTATGATGATGATCAGGATGATCATGGATGACGAGCTTCAGGATGTTGATCCAAATGATATGCATCAGGATGATGCTATGATGATGATCAGGATGATCATGGATGACGAGCTTCAGGATGTTGCTCCAGATGATATGCATCAGGATGATGCAGTGACGATGATCAAGATGATCATGTGTGATGAGTATCAGGACGATGCTCTGGATGATATGCATCATGATGATGCTATACTGATGATTAGGACAATCATGTACATCAGGATGATGTATGATGAGTATCAGGTTGATACTCCGTGGCCGTGGATAGGTTGTGCATGTAGCATAGAAAAGATCCTGGGAGATCCTATAGTCTGAGCTAGGATGCTCTTTCGAGGTTTTGCTACGAGAGGCATGTAATCAGCCCTAGAGATCCGATAGGTTGAGAAGTAAGCTCGTAATCATTCCTGGGATGCTCTGTAGATTTCTTGCAGGTTGTAGGACACTCTTTAAAGGTTTTTCCTAACCACATGTAATCGGCCCTGGAGATCCGATAGGTTGAGCAGTAAGCTCATAATCAGTCCTGGGATGCTCTGTAAAGTTCTTGCAGGATGCAAGACACTCTTTTAAGGTTTTGTGGTGAAGGTCACACGTAATCAGTCCTGAAGATCCGATAGTCTGAGCTAGGATTCTCTTTAGAGTTCTTGTAGGTTGCAAGACACTCTTTTAAGGTTGTGTGACAGTCAACATGTAAAAGATCCTATAGTCTGAGCTAGGTTTTGTTGACGCACGTAATAAGTCCTGAGGATTCCACAGTATGGCCAGTGATGACAAAGACCTACAGGTGGTGGGCCTACATCCAGCATGAAAAAGGGCTGGCTCTGTAGATGTTGATACATCCAGCATGAAAAAGGGTTGGCTCTGTAGATGATGAAGACCTGTAGGTGGCAGGCCTACATCCAGTATGAAAAAGGACTGGCTCTGTAGAACTTCAAATGACGAGTAGATTTCAGAGACAGCCCAATGATCGAGATGTTGGGGATAGCAGCACCAATGACGATGATGCTCTGTGATCCAGTGATGATGATCCAACTCCAATATTGAAGACTTGTGCCTTTATGCATTGATGACTTGTGTCAAAAGAATACCTTCCTAGTTAAGAGGGAGTGTTGATGTATTTGTAACTTCGGAATATATTCACTTGTGTATTGTATGTATTACATTTGTACTTTATTGTATCCCCAACAGTGATGTATTATTCCTTCGATTGGAAGTGTCGTCATGTGTACTTGCAAGTGTCGCAAGTTATTTTGTAAGTGTCCTAACTTATACTTGATGGGTTATTAGATCACCTTCTTGGAGTAGGCCCTGTATGAGTCATGTGGGTCAAAGGGTTATTAGACCACCCTATTGGGGGTCGTCCCATTCAGCATTATGTTATGTGGTTAAGTTAGGGCCAACCTAGTTGAGTAAAGGTCAAGTGATGTAGTGTATAAATAGAGAGTGTGTCTCTCTCATTTTACACATTCTATTGTTCACTCACTTCGCATTAGTGAGAGAAGAGGAGGATGCGCACAAGTGGAGGAGGAGCATGTTGCTGTAGATATATATCTCTTGGGTTTGATCATGGTGATCATTGTATTGATGCTTATTCTATCTCTGAGGAAGTTGCGGGGTTTTTCACCTTCTTGGTTTTCCCTGGTCAAATGTTTTGTGTCTCTTGTCTCTTATGCTTGATATGCTGTACATGTTGTTCTTTTAGTTATTCTGAAAAATTAACAACGACATTAGGGATATGTGCCCCTCTATAACCAAAACTAGTTTGAGTGTTTGCTAGCATTTCAACGGGTGATTGAGGGAAAGGGCACTCAGTAATTTTCACAGAGTTTATTGCATACTTATACAACATTATCAATCACTTTTTCATTTCCAGTACGAGCCTTCATGTTCCAGTATTTGCAGCTTCCATCTACAGTGTGTTTTAGCAACTACTTCTCATAGTTTTTGTGTGAGTAAGATTGTTGGTGCGCTCTAGTGAGCATTGTGTTGATGTATTTGTAACTTCGGAAGATATTCTTCTATGTATTACACTTGTACTTTATTATATTCATGATGGAGATGTATCATTCCTCCAATCAGAAGTGTCATCATTTGTATTTGTAAGTGTCGCAAGTGTCGCAACTTAGAGTAGTTGGGTTACCAGACCACCAGTGTGGGGTCAGCCCTAGTTGAGTTATGTGGTTGGGTTATTAGACCTCCTTGGGAGGTCGGCCTTGTTAGGTTATTGGCAGGTCAAGTCAGTGTATAAATAGAGAGTGAGTGTGTCTCATTCTATTCATTCACTCACTCATCCAACTCGCATTAGTTGAGAGAGGAGTGCACACAAGTGGACGAGGAGTAGCTATTGGAGTTATCTATCTTGGGTTTGATCATTGTGATCTTGTATTGTGGCTTATTCTATCTCTGAGGAAGTTGTGGGGTTTTTCACCTTCTTGGTTTTCCCCGAGGAAACTCTGTGTCTTGTGTTTATGATTGTTATGTTGTGCATGTTATTCTCTTAGTAGGATCCTAAGATAATGTTTGAATGAAATTATTGAAAAATTAACATGGTATTAGAGTTGTGCTAAGAAGAAGACATTTTGCAGCTGCGGAAGCTAGGGCTTCTTAATATTTGGGTTTCTCTCATCAGATCATCAAAGGCAGGAGGCTAGGATGACTCTCCTTGGAAGGGCGCATCTTTATGTCCAGACAAAATTCAATTCTGAGCACTTTCAGTTTTTGGCCCGTCACTGCTCCAGGAAATTAGAGTTTCGGAGAAAGTTGGAATTTTTGGAATCCGAGACCACGGCTGGATGCCCCTCAAGAAAATAAAAGTTTAGAGACCAAGATTGAACTTTTTGGTTAGGCATAAGGCCAGGCTTCATCAAACCTTAAATCGGGATTTTGATCGGAAAGGTGGAAAATTAGGGTTTCTGAAAAAAGTTGAAATTTTTGGAATCTGTGACTACGGCTGGATGCTCCTCAGAAAAATCAAAGTTTAGAGCACAAGATCGAACTTTTTGGCTGGGTAGAACCCCAGGCATTATCAAGCACTAGTTCGGGATCTTGTCCAGAGAATCCATAAATTTCAAAAGCAATTTTGAGGGGTCAAATTTTGCAGATTTCAAATTTGAAGTATACCAGCTTGATCAGCTCAGCAAGGTGCATCTTTTTATCCTTTCAGAAGTTTGAAATTCCAAGTTTGAATTTTTAAGGTTTCTTTGACAAATCCTAATCCAGCTCCAAATCCAGTTTTCAGCAAATCAAGTGGTAAGACCTGAATATTTTATTTCCATTCGAGTTTCTCATTAAGATGTCTCACCACACCAAGCTTAAGGATAAGCTTGAAGGATGTGACAACTTCCGAGCATGGAAGTATAGGATTGGGTTAATCCTAGAAAAGAATGATTTAGACACCTACATAAAAGAAGAGGTTCCAGTTCCAGAGGGAGATGAGGCTAAGGTATTACACAAGAAGAACTTGGTCAAATCCAAGAGAATCATTACTGATTCTATAAAAGACCATCTCATACCCTATGTGTCTTCTCTAAAGACACCTAAGGAGATGTTTGACTCCTTGACCAAGTTGTTTGAAGGAAAGAATATAAATCGGAAGATGACTTTGCGGAAACAATTGAAAGGGGTAAAGTTCCAGAATGGAGAGACCATCCAATCATACTTCACTAAGGTCTCTCAAATCAAAGAACAACTTAAAGTAGTGGATAAAGTAGTGGAGAATGGAGAAATTGTCATGACCACTTTGAATGGCCTACCTAGGTCATGGGACTCCTTCATCCAAGGTAATTGTGCAAGAAATAAGTTGATCTCCTTCAGTAGACTATGGGAGAAATGTACACAAGAAGAAGCTAGGTTTGTAGCTCGAGAAAAAAAGATGGGAAGTGAAGACCAAGCTCTCACAGCTCACACCAAGAGAAGTAAGCCCAAGAGGGAGCAATTTCATCACAAGAAATCTTTTCACAACCATCAAAGAGATAAGAAAGATATGAGATGCTTCACATGTAATGAGAAGGGACACTTTGTTGCATATTGTCCCAAGAACAAAAAGAACTTCATGAAGAAGAAGAAGAACAAGAACAAGAAGAGGTATCATGCTCATGCTGTTGAGGATGATGAACCTCCTAGGAAGAAGACTAAGGTAGAAAGTGAAGACTCTTCAAGTGATGATGAATATGTTCTAATTTCTTCTCTCATAGGTACTGTTACACATGGGTGTAATGATTGGCTTATTGATAGTGGGGCTTCTAAACATATGACAGGATTCAAAGAATCTCTTATGGACCTATCTGAACATGAGTCACCTCATAAGGTGAAACTTGGGGATGACTATCAATACCCTATAAAAGGAAGTGGTGAAGCCTCCTACAAGCTAGACTCTGGGAAGTCCTTAAAGATGCAAGATGTTCTTTATGTACATGGACTCAAAAAGAATCTTCTCTCCATATCATCTTTGGATGAAAAAGGGATGAGAGTTGCATTTGTGGATGGCCAAGTACTTATATGGCCTAAAGGTAAGACCATTGATGATGCAGTAGTGATTGGAGAGAAAGAGGGAGGATTGTAAAAATTGAAGGGCAACCTGAGCATGCCATGGTACATGAATCCATGGAGCCAAGTGAAATTTGGCATAGCAAGCTTGCTCATGTGCACTATAGGGCACTACCAATTGCAAGCAAAGCAGTAGAAGGTATTCCTGAAATCCAATCAAAGCATGAAGGTGTGTGCAAAGGATGTGCAAAAGGAAAGAACACAAAGAAGGAATTTCCAAGCAGTGAAAGCAAAGCAAAAGGAATCTTGGAGATTATCCACTTCGATGTATGCAGACCAATGTCATCCACTTCTTTGAGTGGGTATGTATACTATGTTTCTTTCATTGATGATTTATCTAGGAAGACTTGGGTTTATTTCTTGAAGAACAAAGATGAAGTGTTTGATAAGATCAAGGATTTCAAATCCTTGATAGAAAATCAAACTGATAAGAATATCAAGACCTTTAGAAACAACAATGGCAGAGAATTCACTTCAAGTGACTTCAAGAAGTTATGCAGTGATTCAAGGATTAAGAGGGATTTTACCACTCCCCACAATCCACAACACAATGGAGTTGCAGAAAGAAAGAATAGAACAATCATGGAAGCAGCACGGGAAATGATTCATGACCAATATCTACCCATGCACCTATGGGAAGAAGCAGCTAGGACAACTATATATGTACAAAATATAACACCACACAAGATACTTGACAACAAGACACCAGAAGAAGTTTTCTCTAGTAAGAGACCAAAAGTTAGCCATCTCAGAATATTTGGCTATCCAGTATATACACATGTTCCAAAAGAAAAGAGGACAAAGTTAGATCCTTCAGGAAAGGAGGGTATATTTGTGGGGTACAGTGAAATCTCGAAGGCATACAAAATATACTTTTCAGGGTTAAAGAAGATTGATATCAGCAAAGATGTGACTTTTGATGAAAACTCAACATACATCAAATCCAGAAAGACGCCTATTGAAGACTATGAAGAACCAAGGTTACCCAGAACACAAGATACCACCATGAATGAAGTAATACCAGAAGTGGATCGTGAAATAGAAGATCCACAAGAACCTGTAGATCCACCCCATGAGAAGAACTCTCAGAAAAGGAAACCTGCATGGGATAGAGAGCTCATCCAAGATGCAAAAAGGTATGGTATTCCAGAAGAGGAACACAGAGAAAGGAAAAGGACAAGATCACACACCAACTATGTTGCCTTACTCTGTGACATTATGAACAAAGAACCTTCCAGTTATGAAGAAGCAGCAGAAAAGAAAGAATGGAAGGACGCCATGGTCAAGGAATACCAGTCAATCATGAATAATGATGTTTGGGATGTGGTCCCAAGACCAGATGGGAAGTCTGTTGTGACTTCCAAGTGGATCTACAAGATCAAGCATGCTGCAGATGGCAGCATAGAGAAATACAAGGCAAGATTTGTTGCTTGTGGCTTCTCCCAGAAAGAGGGGATAGGTTATGAAGAGACTTTTGCTCCTGTAGCCAGATACACTTCCATAAGAACAATACTTGCTCTAGCTGCAGTGATGAAATGGAAGATACACCAGATGGATGTCAAGATAGCTTTCTTGAATGGTGTAGTCGAAGAGGAAGTGTATGTGGAGCAACCACTCGATTTTGAGACACATGACAGGGAGTCATATGTGTGCAAATTAAAGAAATCCTTGTATGGCTTGAAGCAAGCACCTAGGACATGGTACGGTAGGATAGACAGCTTCCTGTCCAGTTTGGGCTTCCTGTCCAACTTTTACTACAAGGTTGAGGAAGGCAATCCAGTGATACTCCTATTGTATGTGGATGACCTGTTTCTGACAAGAGAGGATAGGTTGATTGCCGATACGAAGAGGAAGCTTGCTACCGAGTTCGAGATGAAGGACTTGGGTACGATGCATTACTTTCTAGGTATGGAGGTGTGGCAGAGTGAAGATGGAATCTTCCTTGGACAAGGGAAGTATGCAGTAGAGATCTTGAAGCAGTTCAGGATGATGGAATGCAAGGCCATGGCCACACCTATGGCATCGAATCTGAATTTATTGAGTGATGCTTCATTAGAGTCGGTTGATGTCACGGTGTATCGTTAGATGATTGGTTCTTTGATGTACCTGACAAACATGAGACAAGATATTTGCTTTGCGGTGAGCACCTTGAGCTAGTTTCTGACAGATCCTAGACATGTTCACCTAATTACTGTAAAGCATATTCTGAGGTACCTGAAGGGTACAATTGATTATGGGATCAAGTATGATGCGAATCAAAAGTTTAACCCGGAGGGTTATGTTGATTCAGATTGGGCAGGCAGTGTTGCAGATAGGAAGAGCACTTCGAGGTGTTGCTTCAGTATGGGATCAGGTGTGATCTCTTGGTTTAGGAGGAAGCAATCCTGCATAGCACCGAGTACAGCCGAAGCAGAGTATGTTGCAGCTTGTTCGGCTAGTTGTGAGGTAGTATGGATTAGGAAGCTACCGTCTGATTTATTTGATATCAAGTTGGATGCTACCTATATTTATTGTGACAACCAGAGTTGTGTGAAGTTGTCAAAGAACCCGGTGTTCCATGATAAGTCAAAGCACATCGAGATCAAATATCACTATATCAGGGATATGGTGCAGAGAGGAGCAGTGAAGCTCCAGTATGTTGCGACAGATGAGCAGATTGCAAATGTGTTGACCAAACCACTATCCATAGTGAACTTCGAGTACTTCAGAGAGAGGGTTGGTGTTCTTCAGATAGAAGATACTTCGAGGAAGAAGTGATGGGACACATTTGCAGGAGCCATTCCAAGCATGGTGGTAGGAGGATCCTTCCCATGGCTGTGGATGTAAGTGCTATGTGATGAGCATCAAGACGATACTCCGGTTACTGCTATGTATGATGATCAAGATGATCATGTGTGATGAGCATCAAGAAGATGCTCTAGATGATATGCATCAGGATGATGCTGTGATGATGATCAGGATGATCATGCGATGATGATGTGCATCAAGATGATGTGTTGTATGATGATGATCATTATGATCATGAGCGTCAGGATGATGTTGTGTGCGAGGATTATCAGGTTGATCTTGAGTATCAGGATGGTACTCTATGTCCGTGGACAGGTTGTGCAAGGGTAGCATGTAATATGTCCTAGAGATCCAAACAGGTTATGCTAGTCACGTAAAAGGCCTCGGATGCTCTTTAGAGATCTTGTTGGGAAAGAAACTCTTTTAAGGTTTTGCTAGACCACGTGTAATACGTCCTAGAGATCCGGACATGTTGTGCTAGTCACGTAAAAGGCCTCAGATTCTCTTTAGAGATCTTGCTAGGCAAGACACTCTTTTAAGGTTTTGTGGGGACCACATGTAATACGTCCCGGAGATACGGACAGTTGTGTTAGGCATGTAAAAGTTCTCGGATTCTCTTTAGAGATCTTGCTAGGCAAGACACTCTTTTAAGGTTTTGTGGTGGGGGTCACATGTAATATGTCCTAGAGATACGAACAGGTTGTGCTAGTCACGTAAAAGGCCTCGGATTCTCTTTAGAGATCTTGCTAGGAAAAACACTCTTTTAAGGTTTTGTGATGGTCACATGTAAAATATCCTGGAAGATCCGATAGGTTGAGCTGTGTGCTCGTAAAAGGCCCGGGATGTTCTTTTGAGGTTTTGTTGACGCACATAATTACTCCCGAGGATTCCACAGGATGGGCAGCTTGCATAGATGATGAAGACCTATAGGAGGCTAGGCCTACAACCAACATGAAAAATGGTTGGCTCTGTAGAACTTCCTATGACAAGAAGAATTGAGAGATAGCCCATTGATCGAGATGACGAGTACAACAACAGTGACGATAATGCTCCGTGATCCAGTGATTATGATCCAGCTCCAGAATTGAATACTTGTGGTGATATGTATTGATGACCTGTGTTTAGAGAATACCTTCCTAGTTAAGAGGGAGTGTTGATGTATTTGTAACTTCAGAAGATATTCTTCTATGTATTACACTTGTACTTTATTATATTCATGATGGAGATGTATTATTCCTCCAATCAGAAGTGTCGTCATTTGTATTTGTAAGTGTCGCAAGTGTTGCAACTTATATTTGATGCGTTATTAGACCACCAGTGTGGGGTCGACCCTAGTTGAGTTATGTGGTTGAGTTATTAGACCTCCTTGGGAGGTCGGCCCTGTTAGGTTATTGGCAGGTCAAGTCAGTGTATAAATAGAGAGTGAGTGTGTCTCATTCTATTCATTCACTCACTCATCCAACTTGCAATAGTTGAGAGAGGAGTGTGCACAAGTGGAGGAGGAGTAGTTGTTGGAGTTATCTATCTTGGGTTTGATCATTGTGATCTTCTGTTGTGGCTTATTCTATCTCTGAGGAAGTTGCGGTGTTTTTCACCTTCTTGGTTTTCCTCAAGGAAACTCTGTGTCTCTTGTGTTTATGATTGTTATGATGTGCATGTTATTCTCTTAGTAGGATCCTAAGATAATGTTTGAATGAAATTATCGAAAAATTAACACATTGAAGGTTGTAGTTACAACCTTGTAATTTAATCAGCCTTAATTTAATAATAAAAATAAGTCTTTTTGTTCCTCTCCTTCCATTTTGTAATCCCCTTCATATCTCCTCAATTCTATGTGCTCAAAACTAGTTAAAATTGGCATTGTCTAACTTTCTTGGAAAACACATGTCTATTGAGATTCCAAATATCAGTTTGAGTGTTGTTGCAGGTAGTAATAAGGAAATTTGTCCCTTTCCAAAAATCATATCATAAATTTGAGACCTCCATGTGCTATTTGAAATTGCTTGGAAACAAACAATTTATTTCTTCTAGGAATTAATATTGCACTATTAAAGAATTCCTCAGCATTTCTTGCACCTTCATCCATGAACCATCAAACCCGAAGTATCCATGACCCTGATGCAGACAATTTTTCTTCATATTTGCACCAGAATCCATTTAGTTCCACATAATTCCTAGGGATATTGCCTCTGGTCACTTTTGTGGTCTGCCTAGGTGTGATGCACTCATAAAATGTGCAATCTTTCAAGGCAAATCCCTATAGTAGATCTTCCTAACAATCTATCTGAGTATCATATATGTCAATAGGAATCCTACAGGACCCATCCCTTGCTTCATATATGAAATTTGTTTGGGTTTAGATCCATTTGGGACAAGTTAGAAACAAACAATTTTTAGCCTCTAAAAGCTAGAAATTGCACCTAGTCTTAACTTTTTTTATTTTGATCTCTAAGATTGAGTTAATATATTCATAATTCAGATTGGGGATATTACAATCGAAGTACTGAGTTGGTATAATAACGTGACCAACTGACTAGCCGGTCATTTCTACTCGCTAGGCGGCTAGACCAATTATCTCCTACAACATAGTAGCACCCTATTTATTCAAGCTTAAAAACACAACATTTTATAAACATGTCCAAAAAATTGATATCACTGCAAATAAAACCATAAAATCAACCTTAACATTTCCACTCTTTCAGGGTTAATTAATCACTACAATCACCACACAATAAATAATGGCATAATGGTGTCACCATATAATTTGAAAATTCAACATTACTTAAAAATATTTTATTTTCTTCTTAATAATAAAAAAACTCAATACAAATTGCATTCAATTAAACACAAATTATCTCATACAAATATTGTTGTATTGTCCATTTCAAATCACCTAAGCTATTGTTCATAATCAAATCATATAAGCCAAGAAACATAGAAATGATTCATAACTTCATGGAAGGTCATATATAAGTTCAAAAACTCCTTTAAAGTTACCATGCAAACCTCATATTAATAAAATTATATATATAATGTTTGATACAATTATTATTGAAACTCATTTATGGATTTTAAGACATCACTAGATTCTATTATCTTCATATGAATGACTAGATGAATATGTAAATGACCCATATCCTTTTCTATTATTCATGAGTGCACCATCTGAGTCTACATGTATTCCCACATTTTAGATGTCAAAAGCCTTCTAGATCTACAAATAGGTTCACCAAACCTCCATCTTGCATCCATTTCTTGTAAAAGAAACCTCTTGAAAATCTCTATAGTCCTATAGCAAAGTGCCTCTCGTTTTCAAATTGAAGTCATACAGAAGTATGTCAACACCCTCTAATTTTAAGATGCTAATGTGACAACTATTTATAGTTGACCCTTTCTTTTTCTCTTTTGATGATATGTTTCTTGACTACCATCTCTAGCTTGTACACACCATTAAATGGGCGTGTATGTGTTGCATACCAATGTACTTCAACTACTATAGCTTTTTCATTTTCTTTATTTGGCATTTATGAATTTTGTAATCCATAATGGATAACCACATGGATCAAAACTGTAATCATGCAACCCTCCTTAATAGCATGTTCTAAGCCATTGAAAAGGTCTTATGTGGCTTCACCTTGTGCATGTAATAATCTAGAACCAACATACATAATTTGATCTTGCCTTTAGTTGTGAAGAAATATTAACACCTATAGAGTCATGTTGTTCAACAACATTTTTTTCCTTGTCTTCATTTGGCATGATTTGTGGCCAACTAAATCAAGTCTTCAAAAATATCTCTCATTTTCTTGAGCTTGAAATTGTATCACTTTGATCATTGAAAAAACACTCCCACCAAACATAATCAACAACACCAAAGTACTCATATGTATATTTAATAGACTATTTATTTATTTTAAGCATCCAAAATAATTTACATCTTTGTTATGTCTTCTGCATTATGATTTTGGTAATTGATTGTAATAACAATAACTTTGATTCATATGTTTGATGCTCTGGGATGAACTTCAGAAACGAAAAATTTGATGGAGGACCCATTTTGCACTACTTGAGTACTACTTGGTCCACATAAGCATTTTTCCCATCAATATTTTTGATACATAATTGATGTTGAAAGCTAATTCCATTAAGTTGTTTAATGCACTATTCCTCACCATGCAATCCCTAAATAAATCTTTGCATGTTGATTGTTTCTTTCAATGTGTAAAAAAAAGGCTTTGGACAATATGTTTTCTTAATAGATTCAAAATGATGGCAGGATCCCAACATTCTTCCTCTTCAATGTTACTATACAACAATTAAACATTCGATCAATATGGTTGTGCCCAACAAGAAGGAAACAACTTTTAACTTTTGAATAATTCCTAGTTCAATAAACATGCTTAGATATTCAAACAAAACATAATTTATGTTTTCATAGCTAGTGTTGTCCAATTGTAGATATAAAACTTGAGGAAGATTATTGGATTAGTGATTTTATGTAGATGATGAATTATGGTAATGGTAATAATTATGTTATTGTGAATGTTTGAAGCTATGAAGTAAACCTTCAAATACATTTGGCCATTAAAATCCATACAACTAACCAACTAAAATTTAATAAAATTTTCTTCCTTTAAATTCTTTGGTTCACAAACAAAGTGTGACAAAAGTGTCTTATTATCATCCATGCCATTACCTATCAAACCTAGATATTTATTTGAAGCATCATAACACTTCTTTCAATGTTTGTACAATTTGTATTGTTCACTTGATTTGTGATTGTAATATTCTTGAAAGTCCTCAATGATGGAATCTATACATAACATTAAATCAAAACATTGATAACGAGTTTTCATAACTGATAACTATTCAATTATAACAAATAGTCTTGTAGAGACATACCTCTTTTTGTGCTCTTTCTACCCTTTACGATTTATTCCTTCTTTCCTTAATGAAGCACATGTATTACAAACCTCCATTTTCTACTTATTAGGAGTATGGACATTGTTTAATTATTTTTTCAATACTTATGTAAAATATGCATATGGAATGAAATTACCATATCCTTCAACAACCTCAATATATTAATATATTATTTGTATAAGTTGTGGATTTCCTACCTTGTGAAATTATCTAGAATATATAGTGTGTCTCTATCTAGTATACACTCTCTGTGCCTAAAAAAGAAGACATGCATCCATGACATTGCAATGTTTGTCAATGGTGTGTTGTCTCGTCCATGTTGTACTTTTGAATATAATGTAGGATACTTTTTCTAGTAGTGTTTGGATTCTTGATAGAAGAATATTACCAATTGAGTGAATTCTTTTGGACTCCTTTCTGCAAAATAAAGCATTTCCAAAGTTATAATCATAACTTGACATTATACACATCATGCAATCTAGTAATATGAATTTTGCATGTTTAAAATTAATTGATAAGTATGTCTTCCTTTTTTACAAGGCATACTTGTAGTCTATACCTTTCAAACATTCATTTTTACAACATTACTTGAAATTAATTCACTAATAGACCTTGGGATCATGAGCAATTATTTCCTAGACCTTATATAATTGGAATGATTTGGGTTGATATAAAAATATGTAGCCTTATTTTTGGTCATGGTTGCAAATGCAATGCTTCTTTATATTTTCTCCATTGTGTTTATGGGAATTGTTAGGAGATGAAGTCAATATCGAAATCTCCAATATTAATGTTGTAGAATTCTCGACTAGGACCATGCATGATTTGTTTGCCTTGAGCGCATGGAGGGGGGTTGTGGGTGAAGGGCCCTCTCTCTCTGGGGGTTTAGGTGCAAAGCCCCAAGGGAGAAAATTTATAGACCCTTCTAGTGTGTTTTGGTTCCTTCTGGAACCCTCATATGTATTGTATAAAAGGAGAATGACCCCTTGGCATTGTAATACAAGAGAGATAGAAGAAAGCATTGTAAGTTTTTTGTTGAGTAATAATAAAAGATCGAAGTTTCCATTGCCCCATGGTTTTTCCTGTGTACAACAGGGTTTCCACGTAAATAGTGTGTTCTATTAGGATTGTTGTTTTCTTTTGTTTCTTATATTTTCTAACATCTGGTATCATATCCTGAAAAACTCATAAGCATAGGGTTTTCTGTGAGTGGGAGCTACAACAATGATAGGAAGTTTAAGCAAGTTTGAGATTGAGAAGTTTTATGGCAAGAATTTCTCCCTATGGAAGATGAAGGTGGAGGATTTGTTGGTTCAAAATGACCAAGCCCTAGCCTTGAAAGGGGTTGTGAAAGAACCAAGCAGCATGACATATGAGGAATGGATAAAGCTAGATAAAAGACAGTTTCTACAATTCGTCTTTTCCTAGCGTACTCTATCTTGTTCAATGTTTCTAAAGAAAATACCACAAAATCCCTTTGGGAGAAACTTGGGAAGTTGTATGAGACTAAATTGGTAAAAAATAAGGTTTTCCTAAAAAACACTTTATCATATGAGGATGGAGGGTTCAATTGTGGTAGATCATTTGAATGAGTTTAATACCCTAATCAACAAACTACTTTTGATTGGTATAAAGGTGGAGGATGAGGACAGAGCGATCATTTTTCTTTGTTCCATCCCATATACCTAGGATCATATGGTGGTGACCATCACCGACTCATTATTATTGAATCTGAAATTTGATTATGTGGTAGCTACTTTGTTGGGATAAGATTTGAGTAAAAAATCATCTCTAGATCTCTCTACCAATGAATCCCTATATGTGAGAGGTCGATCTAGTTAAAGGGATCAAAAAGGGATATCATAGTCTAGATCCAAGCCCAAAGGACACAAGAAAGGGAAGTGTTGCAATTGTGGGAAACCAGGGCACTCGAGGAAGGAATATTGGTATTTGAAGAAGGGTAAGGATGAAAATTCGAATCAACCATCAAATGAAGCTAATACAACAGATTCAAAAGAGACAACAACATGCGAGGCTTTCTATCTAAGTAACAACAGTTCTCTATTATATGCTTGTGTATTGCACTCAGGTGCATCTTCCCACATGTCTCCACATAGAGACTAGTTTGTAAAATATCATCCCTATAGTGGTCGAATGGTCTACTTGGGTGATGATCATCCTTTAGAAAATATGGAAAGAGGGGACATTAAGATCAAGTTGGACGATGATAGAGAAAGGAAGATGTGTGATGTATGACATGTACCAGATCTATGGAAGAATTTTCTCTAAATCAAGATGATGGATAAGTTGTGGTATTCTACTATCTTTGGTGACAATCAATGCAAACATTCCAAAGGAGCCCTCGTTGTATAAAAAGGAGAATCTTATGGGACCTTGCATCATTTGCGTGGTGATATAGTAAAAAATCATGCAGCAACAACAAACTTGGGGAAATTTATGGATTCAATGATGTTGTGGCATTAACGACTTGGACATATAAGTGAAAAAGATTTGAAAACTTTGCATGATAGAGATATTCTTTCTAGGATTCAGTCTTATGATTTATACCTATGTGAGCATTGTATTTTTAGTAAACATAAGAGAGTTCAATTTACTACAAGCTCTAGTAAAAGTTCTTATCTTTTGCAACTTGTTCATTTTGATATATTTGGCCCAGTCCCCACTTTTTTTATAAATAATTCTAGATATTTTCTAACTTTTATAGATATTATTCTAGAAGAGTGTGGGTGTATTTTTTGAAAAATAAGTCAAAATCCTTTGAGAAATTTAAAGAGTTCAAGGCATGAGTAGAGAAAAGTTTGGGCAAGTCTATATTATGTCTTAGATTTGATAATGGAGGAGAATATTGCTCCAAGTAATTTGATAAATTTTGTATGCAGGAAGGAATTAAGCACCAACAGATTGTTGCATGTACCCCGCAACAAAATGGTGTGGCTAAGTGGATGAATCGCACAATCATAGAATGTGCAAGAAGAATGCTTAGTGCATCTAGATTGGATAATGGATTTTGGGTAGAGGCTTTTAATACAACTGCTTATATTATTAACATATCACCTACATATGCATTGGATGGAAATATTCTAAAGGATGTTTGATGTGGTAATCCAATTGATTATTCTCATTTGCATATTTTTGGTTGTGATGCATTTTCCCATGTGCCTAAAGAAAATAGGTCCAAGCTTGACCCAATGTCAAGGAAATGTGTTTTTCTCGATTATGATAATACAATAAAGGGGTATAGATTGTGGGATCCTACTAACGAAAAGGTAATCCTTAGCCGAGATGTTATTTTTAATGAAATATCCATGAAAATGAAGGAGGCATAACAGACACCTGAGATTGTACTGATTGAAATAGAAATGAGTGAAGATGAAAATGAAGCTTCTGATTTGCACGACGAACAATGAGTTCAACAACCATAACTCAAAATATCTACGTCTCAATAGACGTCCAAAAATGTATTCTCTTGATTTTTAGTCTTATTTTGCTTTGTCAAATGATGATGGTGAACCTAGTTCATTTCAGGAAGCTAGAGAATTTGAGAATTAAGATAAATGGAGGAAATCCATGGATGAAGAAATGAGATCATTACACAAGAATGAAACATGGGAACTTTGGGATCTCCTATCAAGAAGAAAATTTGTTGGAAATAAGTGGGCGTATAAAGTAAAGAAGAACAATGATGGGTTGCTAGAATCCTATAAAGCTTGCTTGGTAGAAAAAGGCTATGTGTAGAAGTCAAGCATATATTTTAATGAAATCGTATCTATAGTTGTAAAGCTTACTACTATAAGGGTTTTACTTGCACTTGTTACTAGTAGCACAAGATTTAGAGTTGGAACAACTTGATGTAAAAATTGTTTGCTTGCATGGTGATCTTGATGAAGAAATTTATATGAATTAGCCTAAGGGATATAAATAAAGAGGAAAAGAGCATTTGGTTTGCATACTCAAGAAATATTTGTATGGATTGAAATAGGTGCCAAGAATGCGGTACAAAAAATTTGACACCTTCATGAAGATCCAAGGTTTCAGTAGAAGTGAAGCTGACCATTATGCATATTATAAGAGGTTTTATTATGGCGGTTTTATTATCTTGTTGTTGTATGTTGGTGATATGCTAGTTGCAAGCCCCAACATGAAGAAAATAATTGATCTCAAGGCTCATTCGGCTAGGAGATTTGAAATGAAGGATTTAGGAGCAACAAATCAAATTCTAGGGATGAAGATACACAAGGAAAAAACATGTAGGGATATTTGGTTAAGTCAAAATTCATATATAGAAAATATTATGCAGTGATTCAATATGTAGAATGCAAAACTAGTTAGCACGCCACTTCCTGCACAATTCAAGTTGTCTTTCGAACAGTGTCCTAGTACATAAGCAACAAAAAAAACATGTCTCTTGTACCACATTCATCAGCAGTAGGGAGCCTCATGTTCACCATGGTGAGCACTAGATAGGATATTGCTCAAGCAAGTGTAGTTGTTAGTTGATTCATGGAAAATACTGGTAAGGAGCAATGGAATGTTGAGAAGTGGATACACGTATATTTAAGGGGCACTTCAGATGCTACTATTTGCTACATATTGACAGATTTTAAAATTAAATATTTTGTAGATTCTGATTTTGGTGGAGACAGAGATGGACGAAACTCTACTATATGATATACTTTCACTCTTACTGGTGGAGTTGTAAGCTGAACATTTAAGTTGAAGCCAATGGTGGCTTTATCTACTATTGAAATAGAATATGTGGTAACAACTGAGGCCAATAAAGAGGACATATGGCTATAGGGACTGATGGATGAATTTAAGATGGTACAAGGGAAGATCACTTTGCACTATGATAGTCAAAGTGCCATTCACTTAGTGAAGAATCCACATTTCATGATCACATGAAGCATATTGATATTAAGTACCATTTCATAAGGAAAGTGGTGGAAGAAGGTATGATGTTGTTGGAGAAAATTGACACTGATGAGATTACTCTAGATATCCTTATGAAGTCATCTAGGACAAAGAAGTTTGAATGGTGAAAAAATTCTATAGGATTGCTGAAAATGTGATGAAGGAAACATTGGGCAATGGAACATGGGTCGAAAACATTAGCAAGGAACTTCTTGTATATTGACTTCAAGTGGGATATTGTTAGGAGATTAAGCCAATATCCAGATCTCCAAAATTCTTGTTGTAGAGTTTTTCAATTTGGCCCATGTGCAATTCATATGCATCAACTGTGTGGGGGGTTAGAGGAGGGCTACTAGGCCCCCCTATGGGGGCGCGAGGTCAGGGCCTTTGCTCTCCAGGGATTTGAGGGTGGATCCCCTGAGGTGAAAATTTATATACCTTTATAGTGTATTTTGGTTCCTTTTGGATCCCTCATATGTATTGTATAAAAGGGGATTGACCCCCCGACATTATAATACAAGAGAGATAGAAGAAAGCATAGTAATTTTTTTTCCGAGTAACGATCAAATATCGAAGCTGTCATTTCCCCATGGCTTTACTTGTGTACAATAGGGTTTCCCGAACGTAAATATCATGTTCTATTGTTGTTGTTGTTTTCTTATGTTTGTTATATTTTTCTAATGGGAATAACATCATCCTCACTAGAAGAAATACCATTATCCTTTACAACAAGAATATCCTCATCACTAGGAAAATTATCATCCTTGATATCAACATACTCAACTTTACTAGGATACTCAATAAGACAATTTCAACCACCTTGAATTGATGTACTTAAATTACATAGAACTTGATTTTCATTTCAATGTTCATCATCACATTCATTGTTCCTCTCATCAAAAAGAGGAGTATCAAAATCAATAAAGAAATGACCATAATTTCCACTAATGTCATTAGATCTTCCATGGAACTCTTCACTTGGAGGAAGATCAACATCATCATGGCTGCTATTAGTGCCATAAAATAATCCACTAGAGGAATTTCTTTAGCATCATCACCATCATCATCAATGCCTTCAAAATCCTCACTTTGATGAAAACATCAGCATAATTAGTTCCTTTAAATTTCCCACTTTGATGAAAGCCTCCTTAATCATCAATACTGTCTTTAAAACCCCTAGAGGAAAGTCTTCATCATCATGATTGGTGCCATTAAAATCCCATCTTAGAGGAAAATCTTCTTCATCATCATTGATGCCTTTAAATTCCCCACTTGGAGGAAAATTTACATCATTTTTAATACCACCATCATTTGAAACATCCTCATATTTCTCATTTACGTTGATTCTACCACTGAAATATCCACTTTGGATATTTCTTCTACTTCAATGATTACATGTGGCCTTCCCTTGCGTGGACACCAAAGTTAGATTGATGATATCCCTTTTTTTTCCCTCTTAACACTTGGAAGTATTCAATTTTTCCAAGGCCACTGGTAAAGTTCAATGATCTTTGGATCAGTCTATCCAAACTCACATTTCTTGGGATCCTTCACATAGAAAGGGATCCTATGACGATGGAGGAATCCCCTTCAATAGTAGCAAAACCAATTCATCTTTCTTTAAGCATGCACATTCCTTGGTAGATTGTCATCTCCTTGGTTTCATTACTGGAAGAAAATTCTAAAATATATTCAAAATATACTGACTTGCTTCGCTCAAGATCATAAAGAAACCCCCTCGCTTTTGCCACCCTAACATTTTATTTTTTTAATGTGTTTGTATATGATGATTTAAAAAAAGGTTTTTAAAATCAAATTTTATTTGTGAGAATGTATCTATTTAAAAAAAAAAAATTACATATGTTGTTTAATTAAAAATAAAATTATAGTGATTTTGTTCATATTTATTGTTTATGATTTTATTTATTTATTTTGAAATGTGGAAACATTATTAATATTAAAATAATAACCTACATTTACTTTTTCCCTCTAGTAAAAATGATATCAAGGAGGGTATCTCTGAAAGTCTCAAGATCAAGAGTTATAATGATGGCCTCCAAAACTACAACAGAGGCTTCTAAGAATATCAATTAACAAAACACTAACACCTATTCAAAGTTCAACAATCAAGCTCTAAAATTTATGAAGAATGTCAGAGATTGGAAATCCACATCAAGGGAAAACAAAATGGACCATTCTTGGTATGTGAAGGACAAACATAGTAGTAGCATACAAATATATATTTTTGTATTGTGATGAGTTTAAACATGTGCAATCAAATTATTATCTAATTGGATTGCTACAAGATATATGTGTGGTATTGGACCTAGGGATTATATATGCACTCAAGAAACAATACAAGACATTTGTCAACATTACATATTGTTTCAAAATAAACAATTATAACAAATAAGACTCTTTTAGAGAACTATTTGCATTTATCACATAAAACATCGAGATAGGAAAAGTAAATTTATTTTTTTAGGTTTTTATATATTATTATAAACTATTATATTATTATTTTTTAACTAAAACAGTCACTTTGTATTATAAACAATTGAGAAAAACAACTTCAAAGAGTACATAATAGTAATTCAAAACATATCTAACATTGTTTCCCACAGTGCTTTCAACACCCTTTACAGTCCTCCAAAGTCTGAAAACTATTTCAAAATGTCTTAGAGTAACTACACTATTATAAACTTTAATAAACTGGCCTAAAAGTTTTTGACAGAAATGAAACATACAAAAAAAAAGTAAACTGCACTATCATCACTTCTCATGACCTAACCTTCTGCTTCTTCTTCACTGACATTGGCACAAACAATATAAATTTCTTCTTCTAGTTTTTCTTCAACATCCTCGCTTGAACTTGATATCTCAACATGAGAAGGTTAACCGACATAATGTCCAGTGTTGTACTCACTCTCAAAATTGTCATCCATTCTGGAGTTCTTTCCATCAATTAGATATTTGTGTTTATCCAAAGTTAAGGATATTTCTTTTACTTGCGCATCATAGGCATGAACCATTCCTTTAGGTTCTTTTAGGTGTGAATCAAAGCAAGACAAATTGGATTTAAGCTGATATGAAACCTGTTCTATTTCATCCACACGATTATCCAAAATTGGCACATGATATGTAATACTATGAACCGCTTATATCAGTCCCTCCATCTGGCCCTTCATCCATCGCATTTGTTGTTTGATATATTGAATATCATCTTGAACAACCCCAATTCACCCAAATATTTCCTCAATCTGCTTTTCCATAGTGAATTCCAGAAGAACTTCCCATGAAACCCAATTCAAACTTAAAAACTGTTATGGAGAAAACTTCCTATGGCTCGAGGTAGACCACAATAGACATATGAACTGTAGAAATCAACTCACTTCCCAACATATGCTATATAAATGTAAATATGGATAAACAAAGTAAAAGACCTACCTCAATCTGGACATCCGATGAAGAATTCCGTTGAGCTTTTGAATCACAACACTTGAACCTGCAGCTTAGTCTCAACAATAAACACAAACAAGTGCATATGATATATGGAAGAGGTCAGCATATACAATAGCATAATCCATGATATATATAAGCAAATGTACCCAATGGCAATAAATGATCATTCACAATATAAATGGACGAGAAAATGAGTATTTCTATTAATATGAACAAGAAGTACAAGATACAACCTTATGTCGGCAACTCATCTGAACCAAGAACTAGGTCCCTCCATTTGTGCCTCCACCACTTCAATCCCCCATACAATGGAAAACTCAGAAGTAAAAGAACAAATCCTTCACAAGATATGAAAGAGTCTGGGAGGTGAACATAAATAGTTCACAACAACTAGGATCAATGGATGTAGAATCAAGCAAGAAAAAAATTCGATAGAGTTTCAATGCTCTTCTCTTTCTCTCCCTTCCATGTACCACAATAGCTCAATATATAACCCTCCAAAGGAAAGTGAAAGGTCGAATCGAATCGTTTCAAGATACATGGAGGGCCAAAGGTCACAATGGCCACTTTCTGGAGTGAAAATAGAGATTTTACTTTTATTTACCAAAAGTCGATGTACGCTGGCTGTAGTGATGCAACCAACGTATACATGAGTTGTGCTAAAGTAGCTTGCGTACAGGAGTAAAAATAGGGGAAAATGGGTTCAAAGGGAACCAAAAAATATGGTTTTGATTCTATAGATGGATAAGGGAGGCCAAGGAGTGCTAATGCTCACAAGGTGGTAAAATACGGTGTAACAAAAACCTTGAATTCTAAGCAGTCCAATTAATAATTATGACAAACTCTACAACCTTCCCAGGGCTTTCCATAAAATTCTCAAGGACGTCCACATAGAGTAACCAATTACCAAAGAAAGAATACAACTCAACTTCTTGCCCAATTATTTCCACAATTATCACAAAATCTTCCTCGTTCAACTGCCCTTCTTCAGAACCAAATGGCAAGATAACTTCTTCAAAAAACGACCCTGAATCCCAAACTTTCCAGACCAGCAAGAGGGGATGAACTAAATGAGAACATGTTGTGTTTACCTGTGTATTATAGACTTCATTGCACATAATTAACAACCACTCTCCTAGTGCATAGGAGGAGGCTACATAATCCATGAAAATCCAATCCACCATTCCATATTTCCTGCTCCTACTTTCGCCAAACCACCACTCTTCGCTGCAAAAAACAAACTGGAAATAACAATTCAATCTTACCTTTGCTCCAAAGAATACACCTTTCCCAATAGTACCTCCAATCTAACCAACATCAATCCAAGCCGTGTGAAACTTTGAAACTCGGGGGAGTTCAGTTACCGAGAAGCCATTCACTCTCCACACAGCCAAAGTCAATACCATATAAAAGACACATACTAGGCATCATAAATGAACCATAAATAAATGAATTGACATGGTTATGGATCTATTGCTAATGTTAGGGAAGCCAACAAGTTTTAAATTGACCCCCATTTTCTATTAAACTCCCCCATGGAAGATGTGAGGCAACATTTTCAAGTTGATCTGCTTTAGAGTTATGTTCTCTTCGAACATGATAAAACTAAATAGATTGAAGTTGAGGAAGAAGACTAATAATTCTTTTATGTAGCCTTCCAACAATTTGATCCACTATTTCCCGACGATGTATGGTTTGAGAAAGAATAAGGAGAAAGTCTCCAATCACCACTAGAGAATGAATACCTAGTGAAACCGATTGCTTCAAGCATGGAAATAAAGCATATCGCTCCCCCCCCGCACGCTTACCTCCCCAATAAACCATTATATTATTTATAACATATTTAATACAAAATATTATATTTTGTTTTTTGCAAAATTATGTACTTGTGCCACTTTCACATATGTTTTCATGGATTGATTCTATGGAGGAGAATACCATGGACATCTTCATTGCCTTTCATATTGAAAATGCACAAGAAGTAAGGAAAAATAAACAAAGAGTATCAGAAGTTCAAACTATAGGAGGAAATTCAAATAAACATAAAAAAAGAAACGAAATACAACAGTCTAATAAGGTTAGAAATGTTATAACTATATCTTTAGCAAACCCAAATGAAAATGATGTTGACATCAATACCAATGATGTTGCCACTATTGTTCAAAAGAAGAAGAAACAAGAGAAACACAAAAGAACCATGCCTAAGGATGTTTCCATTCCTATTGATGATGAACATATTGTTGATTTAGATGAAACTCCTTTTAATAATAAAAGGACAAGATATGATGTTGTTGATCCTGATGAAGAATACATGGTTAAATTGTATGGACACCAGAATTTCAAACCATGAACGAGGAAGGGCGTAAATGCGAGAAAGGCATATTGGCTAATGATTGGGAGTCCCCAACCCAATACCTTGATGAATTGGCGTCTTAATTTTGTATCAAGTTGAGAGACAAAATTCTAGGACTTGAACCAATGACTTATGCCTTACCATGGTGTTACTCTACCACTGAGTTAAAATCCCCCCCACCATCATATATTAATGAGTAAGTCTACTACAGTATGTGGACAACAAATTGGATGCACATGATCCATCTATATTTATAGATATCAATTTGAGAACAAGTGAACATTCTAGGGGTAGTAGGGAAATCATAATGCTAGATGTTGATCTAGAGGATGGTGTTATTAGAACAACACAAAATACCTTTCACGATTGATTAAGGAGGAACAACTTGGTCAAGAATGGCCATACATCACAATTGAATGTGAAGCAACTTTACAAACCCATAGAAGTCCAAGATAAATACTAAGTTAAAATCCACACCACATACATATTCACAACTTGTTTGATGAGGCACAAACCATATGCACATGTGGTTAACTATCGAGTTCTTGTTGACCTAATGGAGCTTCCTAGTAGGTATGCATATGATCAATCAAAATGTTTTGAATATCACTATTATGTGATTGGAAGAAATCATTATGTAGAGGTTAGAAGAGAATTGATGCAAGAGTATCCCAATAACCCTCTTTTTGCAATAGTGAAATATGTCATTTATGTTGGTTTACATTATAAGCAAAGTTATTGGCATGGGATTGTAACATATATGGTGAGTATAAGGTCTATATGGCATTCATTCATAAGGTGAGATTTGGCCATAATGAATTTAAAGAAGTATGTGATGGGACAGATCAAGGGTTCATGCAAGTTTTCATAAGCAATGTTATAAGGAAATAATATTCCCAATTAACATGCATGAAACAAAAAAGCCACAAAGGAAATGATGCATTCATAGCCATGGATAATTACTATCAATTGGCATTTAAAACTGGATAGACATAGGATTTTATTGATGATATCTTTAGCTTGTGGGAAATATTAGTATGTAAATTAGAAGATTAAAAAGTGTAAGACTTTTGTGGTTAGCATTGGTAAGATAGGTATGCTCTTAAAAATTTCCCAAAATCAGTATTTTCAGTTAAATTTGGGAGCTGGAAAAGGTACAAATACCAGATCGAAGCTTTTAGTGTTGTGGGGACTGCTTTTCTTTGCAAAGGCTTTGGGTCTTTCTTCATTGAATATCTTTGGAGATTCGCTTGTTATCATCTCCTGGGCCAAGGGGGAATGATGTCTTTCCTCAATTCAGCTGAGTGGTTGGATTAAACATGTACATGCACTCATCGACTAGTTCACTACAATTTCCTTCCGTCACATCTACAGAGAATTCAATTATGAGGCTAATAAGCTATCCAAGCTTTCCCTGGGGGGTATGGAAGGTTCCATCCGTGTCAGGGAGTTTAGGGACGGTTCACTCTATGAGATGTATTACTTATCTTATGTTTGAAGATGTTTCTGGATGTTTATGTTTTGTTTTTTTCTTTTGAAGGAAGAACTCTATGTCCCTGTATGGAAGGTTTCTGAATGAGCTACTCTGATATGAATGTAATTGGATTTGGTATGTATAGGAAGCTCGCCTTACTTGGTATCTTTGGATACAACATTTGATTAATAAAAGTTGTATTTTTCGAATGAAAAATGAAAAAAAAGAAGAACATAGGTTTTGAATTAAAGAATTTTCTTGAAAATGCGACGATAACACCTTAGAGATCAGTGCAAGGAGTGAAGGATGATACACTTGTCACAACCATGTTATCAAGTGTAAGGTTTAGTGAATTATTAATGAAAGACATGGTTAATGAGTTTGAGAATCAAGCTTGTTGAGTTATTTTTTTATTGATGTTAGGATTATAAAATTTAGTTTTTCAATTTAACTTATTAATGTATTAAGTATTTTGTTTTGGATATCATTATAACATTATTTAGTATATTTATTTATTCACAAGGTTTATATGAGAATATAATAATAGATGGTTACATTGTTGGATGAAGAGAGTTACATTGATGTTAGATGCAACTATTTAGAATCGAGCTTTACAAAAACCCTGAAACAACTTTTTTTTGTTGCACTCAAAAATGTATTTTGACTTATTATATTTGTTTTTATTTGTTTGTATGCATTTATTCATATTTTATTACTTATAGATATATGCATTTGTCTTGTTTCATAAAATATATTGAAAATAAAGCAAATAGAGAACGAGAGATTTTAAGAGTTATATTTAAAGGACCAAGTTCAAAAGGCAAAAAAGGCAACATCTTCAAACTGTTCACTTCGCGATATCCTTGATCATTACATTTGGAATGGGCTCAAAATTGTGCAATATCAAGTAATATTAGGTGATTGTGAAAATATTGCAAATCTTATTTCTAAGAGGGACTGGTCCTTCTAGTAGAATTAATGTATATATCGGGCTCATAGTTACAATATCCAAAAAGACATCGGTAATTATTATCATATGTATACTTAGAAAGCATTCAATAAATTCGTTACAAGATTCATAGATGTCATAATGTCACCACTTTGGAGTTTTGTGAATTTTTTCATTCAGACACACTATCAACATTAATGCTATCAACCTTCAAGGGTAATGGAAAAATGAAACTTCAAGGAAGAAACTTTATTTATAATAGATTTAAAGTGTATTGTCTAAAGTTAGAAATCAATTTTAATTATGTACAAGTTAATTGAATTTTTATTTATTTATGTTAAAGACACAAGCCTAATATATGTACCCCTAATAGTGATCTATATATGAGTGATATCGAAAGCATACATCTTGCATGTTGGGCAAAAGATGATACTTATGATCACATCCTTATCAATGCAAAATTTGGAGGTAAACATAGTCAATTATTGACTTGTAGAAGCTAACATAATAGAAAAGAAATATTTGAAAGAAGGGATTGTAAACATTTATCAAAAGCCACAACAACTAATTAATTATTTTATAGATACATTTTTAAGTGAAGGAGATTGGATTTGGATTTGTTCTCGAGTTTAGATAAGATTTATGATATAATGGATATGAAAATGTACTTCAATATTTATTATAAATACTTTATGTTTGATTAAGCTATTTTACTTAATTGTTTTTATTTATTTGGTGATTAGGTACAATACTACCATGTTGCTTGCAAAAAGGAACACAAAATGCATATCCATTAAAAAAGATACACTACAATGCAATTTTATTAAGCAAAGAATTAATGTTATTAAAGATTTTCTAGATGAAATGCAAAAAGTTGGTTTGAAGAAAGGAGATTTTAGTGCATCACATGAGTCAAAATGTCAAAGGTGCATCAACCACTATTGAAAGGTTGTTTAGAAATTATCACTTTAGACAGCTTGCAAACATACAACCCGATGGAAGAGTATAATGATGTTCAAGAAGAAAGTCAAGCTCTTGAAAATGAAGATATATCTATTGAAAATGATGGATCTTGCATATCCAATAATTGATTTTAAGATGTTCTTAAAGAACATGCTCAGTTTAAAATATTATTGATGAGTTATTTTGTAATTGTTTGAACTTTGAGATTTTACATTAAGAATAGATATTTGTATATTGTTGTTTTATGATACATCTTTTTAACATGTTCTTTACCATGTTATCTTGTTTATTTTTTGGCTTTCAATTTTATGTGAATAATTACTTTGGATAAAATACCATTAAATTTTGTTAATTTTATATGCAAAATTTACAAATATATATAAAATATTTATAAAAAAAATGTTGTTGCTTCTCTTTCTCTTTCTCTCTCTTTTAATTTTGACCATGAAAAAGTTTTATTTCATAAAATATTTTAATTTTTTTTAAGTGTATATGTTTTCATTATAATTAGCTTTTAAATTTATATTTTGTTTTATAAATATTTAAAAATAGTGTTATTTGTATACAATTAAAGTAAAGCAAAAGAAATGTTTAAAACAATATTTTACATTGTATTGAAAATGTATGTTATTTAAATTAATTAACAATATATAATTAGATGAAAATCACAATTTAAAAAAAAATGTAATATGACATTTTTAATGATGTTAAAAATTTCAAATTTTAGGTTTAAAAAAATTGGAAAAAACAAGAAAATGAAAAAAAAAACTAACAAGATTCAAAATGTCAAAAAACAACCTCAAAAAAATGGATGGTACCTTTAGCACCACTTTTGGAAATGGGGTAAAAACAACCACTAGATGCGACTTTGAAAAATAAAAAAACTCTAGCGAGATTTCATTAAGTAGGTAATTATGCTATGATTGGTATTTGTTTAGTTCTTTGTGTTTCCTATTAGGATGAATGTGATGGATATGAATGCTTTATACATGGGGAAGTACAAATGAATAGCATGGATAAGGGAATGAATTAGTTAATGGTTAATCTCAAAGAATAATGATAAAGTGATACCCTACAACTTACTTCCCTACATTAAGTCTTGGCATGTGCTATGGGTAAGACCCGCCCTCTTGTAGTGATCAAATATACTAGCATTAGACTACATTATTCCTTTGTTGGAAACCTAAGTGGACCCTAGTCTGTAAAATAAATCCAATAGGATTCATGGATACTAATGTCCATGTTCAAAATTAAACATAATTGCACACATCATACAAAATAAATATATTTGCATATTGGTAAATAAAATTCAATTGCAAATTCATTAACAAATACATAATCACTTCTCTTTTAACAAAATATAGTCCAAGAAAATGATTGTGTATGGAAACTTTTTACCCAACCATAGGAATATAGTGCAAATGCCACCCCTAAGCCAGGTTATTAGGCCTTTAGGTTGAAGGAAACAAGCTATGGGATTATTGTTGAACCCATCTCTCTTGCTCTCATAGCCTATAAAATATTCTCATTATAGAGTAATATAGGCATCTCATCCAACCATCAAAAGACCATGGCACTCTCTTCCATTTCCTTACATGACATAAGGAATAATTTTCCCATTCTTTGATCAACAATACCTTAGGGATTTGTTTTCATTCTAGTACTCTTTGGTGTAGGCAAAAAGCGTCCAATATGCTAAACGCTTTATGGGATTACCTTGGAAGAATAAAACTAGGCTCTCAAGCATCCAATGAGCATCATATACACAATGGGTGAAGAATTCCTACGTTTCCCAACCTCTATGTTCACCTACAATGATCTATATCTTTCCTAACGTCTCCAAGTTCCTATTTTAGAGTGTTGATTTTGTCAATTTTCGTATTTGGTTTGTACAACACAACATGAGGAGTGTAAAGCATGAACACGAGACTGAATGACATTGAGAGAGTGGGAATGATCATTGATTTTCCTTTTGGTAGGAGAATGGAGTACTTTTACATTCCCCCCATAATGATTGTACTCAAACAACGCTTTACTAACTATGTGAGTAGAATCCCTCACCGACCTCTACATTATTTTAATGTTTGGGTTTTCTAATCCAATGAAGGTGGATGGGTTGATGTAATAAACATGATGGAAAATAAATGAGATCATAGACTAACACTTAGCAATAAAATATTTATCTCCCACGTGCCACCTCTTTCCCTTCCTCTTTGGTGGAATCATAGCCCCTTCCATGAGCTCCACAACCACCTTGGACCATTATATTTTATATTTCAACATTAATATTTACATAGCTTTGAGTTCATCATGTCAAACATACAACACAGTCCATGGAAGTATAATTACAACATCTAGATGCCTAAACTTTCACTAATCAAGCCTTGGCCTTCAGCTCTATACTAGGAATCTCTATAAGCATATTTACAAAATTTTCAAATGGGATCATTCATTCTATACCACATGGTTAAACTCTTGTTATTATACCCACACATTTACACTTAATTTGCACATATTTAAGCCAAAACATTCCAAGGGTCAAAATGAGTTAGGATATTGCAATTTTCCCATATGGTTCTCCAGGGTAAAATTTTTGCGTCTTACTGTATGTACATGGGGATTTTATTGCATTGTTTTATTTGCTTGTATCTACAGTAGCATTAAGATAATATAGAATGACCATAATCTAATTACACAACATAAATAAAATACAAACAAACAAACACAACCCAAGATCTATGTTGGTGAATTGACTTGGCCATAAGCCAATTGATAATGGATTTTCCCCATCCATATTGCAAATACATGTTGAATTTTGCATCATTTGAAATTCCTGGCCTCCACTTACAAATTAGGCACAACAGATTCCATAGCCTTGAATATCTTTGTATTCCGAGAAATGATTACAAAAAAAATTTCACCATCAAACTTATACAGGGATGAGATGTTGTTAGGAGCTAAAAGTACACTACAAGGACATGTAGAAGAGGAAAAACATGAATGGTTGATTTCCTTCTTATCTCTTCTTTTGTCATTAGTATTTTGCTAATAAGATAATATTGTTTAGCATTAGCCTTTAGTCCTTGTTTGATGAAAACTTATTCGAGCTACAACATCAACAAAGAAGAAGGGATGATTGATATTTATATGCATATGAAAGCACGCCAATGATCAAACACGTGCATCGGTTCTTTCTTGAAGAATTTGAGAGAAATCACCAATCCATAATCAAATATAAAGACCTCATGGTTGCTTGGAAGAGAATTTGCTTAACATGACTTGTGAATTCTGTCCAAATTTCAGAGATCCACCACCTAGCATATTGTAATTAGATAAGTGGAAACCTTAGAGAATCTCACACCGCTACCAATTTTCAATTGTAGATAATCAAATAATCCATGTTGTAGCTCTTACCACTGGTCTCATTGATTCATTCCCCTCCATAGGATCTACCATTGCTTGTTTTTGTCTAAACCACTTCGACCAAAGGATATGTGTTATTAAATTGAAGTCACTCAATCCACAAAGCAAGTGTATAATTCATATAAATTATCAACATTGATATTGTCATTAAGGAGCTAAGCTTCATCCTTGGAATGCTTGATCATGGTGAATTATTGGTGGAGGAAGTACCTAAGTGCAAAGGAGAATAAGCTCAATGGTGTACAAAGGGAATCCATTTAGGAGGATATTGATTACAAATAATCCAATGAAATCCATTGTGGTGAAAAAAATAGTTGGGCTAAAGAATATGAATTGAGGAGCCAACCAAAATATGTTGAGACATAATCACAAGTCTATAATCAAAAGATGATTGAAAACATCAAAACATAGGGCCAAGGCTTAGTCATAAACAAGCTGAGAAATGATCATGCTAGTGTTGGGGTCGACATCACGATCATTCAAGGTAAGGCCCCATGTAGTCACTAGGGGGTCGACATCTATACTCTGAACAAGTTGTTCACATTTGTCAATAGGATGCCTAATAGGCTTCAACCCTTCAAAAATGGCTAGGGCCATAATTGAGAACCATTTGTCATTGTGGGTTGGCGCCAAGGGCCATTTCCTTCGCCACTCACACCTCTCATGCACCTATCTGTGAACCCAATGGTGGGGCCTATTATCACCTCTATGCAAACCTACTAATGGGGGTTGAGAGGGGTCAAGCAGTTCCCTTGTCACATACCCCAATTTTTGCAAAAATAATGTAATTATTTTATTATATTCCTGAGACATTATGTTAAAATTTATGCTAAGTAGGAATTGATGACTCAGCAGAGTCACCAGAAATGGAATGTAATTCTGAATATTTTATTATTAATAAATAAATTATGGAGACAACAGCATGGGAGAGCTGTTAAAAGAGGTTACTGGTCTAACTGGTGGAGGGAACTAGGTGGAAAGGCAAAAGACAAGTGGCAGCATCCTCAAACACTTCCTAAGTTGTAGGTGGCAACTTCCCTATATTTTGGGGTCATGATTCCCCAAGAAAGAGGAATCTGAGCAGGTGGCTCATTAATGACAGTTAACCCAACAAAGACCTAGGCAATCTTTTAAATAGTACTCAATGAACTGAGCTGGGGGTTCAATAGTTCTGGAGGGAGAATACATTCAGGTGAATGTTATTCAGGAGTCCCATTGAGGAAGTGGGATAAACAGTAAGGAAGTGGTTTGAGAGGGATGCTGCAGTAACTTAGTTCCAGTTTAGCTGCTTGGGCTGAGTGAATTGTTTTGCTGCACCTAGTTCCAGCCAGGGAGATCAGAGCAAGCTCGGGGGTCCTGAGAAGTGCTGTCTGGGCACTCTCCAGGAGTTGGTAGGGAGGAACAACCTCCCATTGCTGTTGTTGTCCACAGTTGAAACAGGTTCTGCTACTTACTCCTATATGTTATTAAGGATGAATTAATGCATGTTGTGTATATTGTTAATATGATTAAGTGGTAATTAATTAGTTAGTAGATTGAATATCTCAGAATATCAGTAGTAAGGTTGTTAAAAGTTACTGTGATTTTCTGTATGGTTAGTATGATTTAATATCTCTGTTTACTATTATTAATGCATTTATAAAGTATATAGAAAACCATTCATACTTTATGCAATAGTTTATAAGCTGTAATCATAACCTAGTTGGTTTATAATTGTTAAACACAAACCCTAGTAGGAAGTATTACGAAGAATCATTCATTGTTAGATATTATAGTTAGGATCTTGAAACAAAATAAATAAAACAGAACCCTGCTGTCGAGCTGAAACATTGTCATATCATCACTCACTGGTCTTTTGTTTATCAACCAAATCTTAATCATAGAACTTAGTTATGGTTTTTACAACCAAAGCAACAACAGAACAGAAGTCTAATTCATCTATCGAGCACCACAGTAGGAAGCTATCATAATTCCTTTTCTTTTTACATTCAAGCAAAAACAGAGTTGAGACCAAAGTAACAGAAAGACATTACAACTGTAGGATTCATTGGACCCTATTACTCCAGTTCTCAACATTAAGAGTTTTTCATCAAATAAAAATCCAGCTGTTAATTCCACACACAAAAACGAAACCGACAGAACCGTTTCCAGCTCACTATCGAGTTCCATTATAAAATCTTTCTTTTGTTTCCCTAACTACCAACAGTAAAACATTATAACTACAGAACCATAATATAACTAAATTCATTATTGTGCTTTCGGATTAGACCCTGGTATGCAAGAAGTTATAGGCATGTAAACATTGAAGAGTTTTTACAACGACTCACCCATAGCCGTAGCTCATTTCCACTACTTAATAGAATGTTAAACATAGAATCTATCCAGGTATGCTTTACAACAACCGACGGAGCAAGAATACCATTTCTTATGTTATAATAATCCAACCTGGGTGAGAACCCCAACTGGACAGAGTTTATTTTCAAAACAACCAAACAACTAAAACAAAATACGAAGGTGTGTTCACTCGAACCACATTATCCCAAGTTTTTTTATAATAATAAGAAGTTCCAGTAGAGGCAAACATGGTATTTAAATCCACAACAAAACTAAAACAAGCATCACAGTGTTTTTGCTCATCGTCGAGCTCCCTTATCATTACATTATCTTTCGTTTGTTTCACAATTATCAACAGAATAAAACCATAACGATAAAATCAACTATTAAAAACAAATCATCGCCGTAGTTTTTAGATTTATTTCCATCCTCTCTGACTTTACATATAAAAGAAATAGTAAGAATAATTACAACAATTCACCTATGGCCGTAGCCCTATTTTATTAAATAGAAACAGTAGATAAACATAGAAATCTTATAACGCATTCCATTCCCAGCTCATTGCACAGTTTAGAACAAAGACAGAACAAGCATTATACAAGCCTGTGTACAGGCAGAACTATATTAAGATATATTTCGAAAAACCCTGGAAGTTATCCCAAACTTTTTTAAAAAGGGTTGTAACAAAACTTAAACACCGAGGTCGTAACCTCCCTTATAGAACAGGCTTACAAGCCTCTGTTCTCTTTTAAAAACAAATTTTCATCACAACTATTCGGTATTAAACAACCTAAGTGCCGAAAGGAGTTCCAATAGCCACAACAATGATTGAAGCCATGCTTCCAAAACCAAAAACCTACAGTGCAAACAATCCACAAGGAGGACTTGCCATGGTAGAACCAGGCTTACCCGGGATTGCCAGATGTCGCAGCCTGTGCCATCCATCAGATAGGTGGAACTCGAACCTGAAATGAAAGAACCAGTTGGTAAACCTTCTATACGTTGCTTGGAGGCTTAAACAAATTTATGTAACGATTAATAACAAATTTCTTTTGAAACCCTGTAGCTTATCGGAGGGTATTGAATGCAGATGCAAACCAGAAATAGTTGATAGCCACGAGCAGCAGAAGGGTGATTTCCCTTCTTTCCACTAGTACGAATAAGCTGATAGCAAACAAGGGTTTCTTCTTCAATGGAGCTTTTGAACACACACCGGGTAAGCTGAAACACTCACGCCGTGACAGGGACTCCACAGTCAACAAAAATTTACGAAACCCTAGACTATTGACCAGCTACATTTGCTAACAACAAATACAATGCCCGCTCAGACGAAGTTATGGACAATGCGAAGGATGAGGTAGCATGCGAGCTGCTAAGCACACGGTAACATTGGCGACCATACCATTAAATGAACTCAAAGGATAAACCCTAGGCTTATTAACACTCTCATAGCTATCAACAGTCACTCTTAAAGATCTCCAGACGATAAACATTAAGCAAAGGAAACTGTAAATAATTGGAAGCCGAATCAATAGCACTGTAACAAAGACCAGACCTGGAGCTGTTGCAGACAGACCCGAGCCCGAAGGCGGAGGATAATGACAAGGTAAAGTTAGGGCTCATGTTTTATATCGCCAAGAACTTGGCTATCAATCAACCACGTAGCATTTTAAATATTTCCTGCGGTGGGTTGAGACTCTATAGTCTCATTTCCAATTATTGCCAATCGATTAAAATTATAACAAGAATATTCAGATCCGATAACAAACCATAATCCAAATTTATCCAACTTCCTTGTTAACACATGTTTTCTATTGTTGTATGGGAGAACCATGATTTGTTTTAACCTACATTCATTACCGTCATGTTAATGACATTAATGTGCAAGATATCAACAATAATCTTATCATTAATGCTAAATAGAAACCCATAATATGCATAAATCATAGTATTATATAATTCTTCATAATGGAGAATTCATAAATCATTCTTTTAAAATCAAAACATTAGTGCAATACATGTAAATCTTGCATGTTATATATTTTAACTTTGACATATTACTTCATACCATATGAACGTTGTTCCAAAAACCCAGTCATGAGGTGCTCTAGACTTGGAGAAAGCTTTTCTATTACAAAAGTGAATTGGTGAGGAAGTAATGTAATTTTTTACATGGTGTAGAACGACATAACACTAATTATGTCTCAACCCTAGCCTCTTGAGAACCGGCAAGGGGTACATCAGATTTATAAATCTACATTTAAATAGGATGAAAACAAGTAATAGGATTTACAATCCTACTATACTAGCGTCGCTTGAAATAGCTGTTAGACTTGTTCTTCTGTTCATTAATAATTCTAGAAATAGGAATAGTGGTGCAATTAAAAGTAAACCCTAAAGGAATACCACCTGAAGAATATGAACTGACAGAATATTATACAGTGCTAGTAATAAGCTAATTATACGTTGAAAATTATCCAGATCTTTATAAGTGTAATCGTAAATCACCCAGTAACAACAGATAAGCAAAAAGGATCCGATTTCCATATTCCAGTGACTTTATACAGTGCTAAATAAGAGATATTATTACAGCACAAAAATAATATCAAAGAAAACAATACTCCATAGGGATGCTTAAATCTTTTTAATCAAGAACAATAGCTATCACATTCTCATGTAAATGGTCAACTCTCTATCAAGTAAGATTTCATGAATATTCAGGGAGGGGTTTCTACCTTTAACACTTGACAACCTGTCTAGCATGTTTTAGACCTTTATTGAACAATATGGTACGATTAAATGAATTATAATGCTTTAAAAGTTATTTGCAACGATCCGTACTTTACCTGTATACCTGCAGAAAAAGGACAGATTGATGCGTTAGCTCGAAAGCTAAGTAAGCCCAGTCTGCATGGCAACTCCCCTTGCGGTTGAAAAACAGAAAACAATCAGCAACAATTAAGAAACTCATAATAATAATTAAGTTCAACAAAGATCATTCAGACACATTTACAATCACATAAGTTAAGCAGAGAGTTAAATGACGGTGTCTAATAACATTTATTGCTATCTTAAAAATTTTAAATTTTTTTGAAATTTTTGGGTTTTGACATCCCTATTCATATTGAAGGGGCCCCAACCTCAAAGTCTAGAAACTATTGGAAATGCTCCATCTCCATCCTTAACATTTGTGCCTGCATTGTGATTTGCATAGACATGCTGCCACAAGTTAGTGCATCATTGTACCATGAAAGGCATCTTAATGGGATTGTTGAATTAAACGCAACATCATTACGCTTCTTCCAAATCTAATAAAAAACTCTTACTCTAATAAGCATCTAAGCAGATTGAAAATCCAAAAAGCCCAACCTAACTAGTTGCTTAACAAGGTAACTTTCCATGATATTAATGCATGGAGGTATTGTTGACATAGAGATTTGACCTAGGCCCAAAAAGACTTGTCTAAAGTACACAACTAAACAAATACTAAAACATCTCTATTTGACCACCTACTACTGTGAAAAATCCATGTTGCCCACATTTTGCATAGCTGTATAACCATGATTTCTATTAAGATTTCAAATTCACAATATATTAAATTAACCTTTGATAAAATTGGAATGAAGCCACTTTACCACCAAACCAAAGGTGCTTGCAAACCAAACAGAACACAAAGTCATCTTAAATGAGCTTTTAGATGCATTCCAAATACATTAATAAATGTTAACTAAGCAAAACTTTTACTTTAGCATATGCCATGAAAAATAAAAAACTACTTTTTTTTATAAATAAATGATAAAAAATAAAATAAAAAACATATTAAAACTTTTTGAAAACGTAAAAGTATGCAAAGTTGTCTTTTTTATATGACATCATATGGTGTGTGGAAGTATAGGTGGGACAGTGATAGTTATATCTTTATCTCTCTAAGATTGATATAAGTATAATTATGCTACATTATTTAATTAATTAAAGTAATAATTATTATCCCCATATGAGTAATTTATAATCATGGATATATATTTCCATTTCCAGTTTTCAAAATAAACTCACATACTTACACTTCACTTTTAAGTTAGTTTATCTAGTTTATTAGGTCGAAATCATGCGAACATTACGTATTAACAAACATAAAAGCAAATGCCCATAGGTTACACCTACTTTATGATTCAATTGTCATCTTTGGCGACTAACATGCTTACCCCACCTGATTTCATCTCATTCTATATACATTATATATTTGAGAGATTCTCTTACTTATTTGGCTGATTAAATATTTGAATATTTTATCAATACTTTTGGTTTTTACTTTGGACCAGGGTTTTTTTTTGTTGAAATATAGACAATATAAAATTCAATGAATATATCCAACGATATATAATATTGTGTGTATAATATTCATTTCCAATATCAATCTATAAAGTGTATATTGTTCACCTTCTGCTTGACGCGTTTTGAACAACCTTTCATTCATCCCCTAAGGGTCTTTGGATAGAGAGAGCAATCTTGACTTTCTACACAACCTTTTACCAAGATCTTAACTACCGAAAACCTAACCAATGACTTCAACTACATTCTTTATTCTCTGTCATTCCTCAGTCACACTCCTTTGGGACAACCCAATAATCCCACATCTCAAAACATTCCCCTGTTGATTGCCCACATTCACCTCGACTCAGAGGCTTATTTCCCTCTGTCAATACCTCTATTATCTAGTGTAGAAAACAAAGAAAATTGAGCAAAGCCTTACTCCAAATGGGTCCCAATCACCGCCTGCCGCCCACCCATTCCGTGCACAAACAGCTAGATAGTGTAAATTTCAAGGGAAGACTCCATGGCGGGTCCCGGAAAATGTTACCCTCGAGTCTGGCAACCAGCCCCGATTTAATCTCATATATAAATACAGACTTACCTCTGGTTCAGCCGCAGGATATGTTGGCAGGTGCCAGTGTAAAATCTCGCTAAAATTAGCGTAGTATTGGGTTAGATTTTTGGTTTGAACAGACACATTTTCTATCACTGCTAGATCTCTACGTTTCTTCACCTGCAAGAAGATTTGATTTGCAGTTTGCTGCATTTGGTTAAGTTGTTGTAGCAGACTAGTGGTTGGTAGTTGGTACCCCCAAGAACAGCCCTTTTTTGAGAGATAAATGTAAGATAAATTTTCATGTGTCAGGTTTATGGAGAGAGTCCATCATAACATCATCCCATTTTGGTTCGATGGGGCAAGATTTTCTGAGATTGCAGATGGGATGAATGTTGTAGGTTATGAGAAAAAGCCCTTGTGGGTTTCTGATAATGACGACGAGAAGTCATAGAATAGAGTGATTGAGATCTTTGACTGTGAACAGATGCAGAAATATTATTCTGTAATAATTGAATTACGAGGTGAGCATGCCGACAGCAACAGAAGCAGAAGCAGGGATGGTGATGTACCTCTTGTCTGCCCATCACAATTACGAAGAATGCCAACTTCTCATGTGGGATTTCTTCAGTGGGGTGCATGAAAGGTATCTTCCTCCCATCGCTCACAATCATATACACACACCCACAATGTACACACACGCGCCCACGATATACTCACGCCCTCAAAGCCACAATGTAACCTACAAAGATATACATACACACCCACAGGCATATACACCCACTGCAACACAGAGAGGGACGTATTCATTGTTGGCTTGTCCAATGTCAATCCTGTCAATGGTAGGTAAAGTCTGCTTTGCTGCTGCAAGCCCACGTTTTGATTTTTACCATTCCTCCTGAGTCCCTCCTTTGGGTAAATGCCTCTAATATCACGCAACCTCCAGACTTGTGTACAGAATAAACTTTTTCAAAGAGCTGACGATGCTAAATGTAGGCACACAATTAGAGGCTTCAAGGATCTTTTATATTTCCCTGTGCATTGTATGCATGGAATCATGTGGCACAGATGGAGTTCATCACAGGTAATGAGTGGGAAGTGTAACTTATGTGTACACAGAGGTAGAAACATGGGTAGAAGTCACAACCTATGGCTTTACTTGGTTTATTCACCCCTGCAGGTTAGATCTTCTATCATCAGTATCGTGGTGTCCAGTAATTCTCCTGCCAAGATTTTACTGAAACATACAGTGATCTCAAGTAAATGCACGAAAACGGAGTAACAATGGGATTCAGTTTAATCTTCTCTCGGCCAAATATGCTTGGGACTAGTGGTGGGAACAAGGAGTTTCACACCCTTTGATCAAGGGACTTCACCTGATGCCTTGACCAGCTTCCACTGGTCATTCTGGCGCATTGAAGCCATGGTGGTATTCCCTACCTGCATGCACATATTACGGACCTGAACCCACCCCATGTTCTCCTCGAGGCTTGCCATTTTGTTAGTTGGACTGTGGCTTACTGGTAGGCTGGTGGGAGTCTACCAAAACTAGCCTAAGTTCGATTCTCAGCGCATTCCTATATTGGTTCTGCCAGAGAATACATGAAGTGACACGTCCAGTGAGTTTCGATCCCGCTCCAGCCAAAAATTGGGTGGTTTCTGTAAAAAAAACATTACTTGGCTCCAAATGGATTATTTATAGCCTTTGCAAGATTGTTATTGTTTAACATTATTCGTAATCTCTTTGTCAGGTTGTTCCCTCTGCGTTCGGTACAGTAGATACATTTCCTTTTAAAATATCTGCAAATTATTAAGGTGTGTTGTTCGTCCTATTGAAATTTGTGTAGATTATTAGGGCATCTTGTCCGTCATCTACTTGGCTTTTGTTCCATAATTGCAGGGACATTTCTCTCTGTGCCGTTGATGCATTCCTATCTTTCTGCTTCATATCAACAGTTCCAAGAAGAAGACTTGGATGTTCTGCGATCCCTCAAAACACATATCAATGATTGCCATTCAATGATCTTGCCATAAAAAACAATTTGCATTGTGTCTATAACATTACAAGAACGTTGGGAATCTTTGTATTCAATCAGAGAAACCCAAACTTATACCCACCCAATCCTTGTGTCTATACCCACCCTTATATCCCTAAATTACCTATGGTGATAATCGATTAAATGTTACTGGCCTTGTTCATCACAAGGAAACCCAAGCTCTATCATGTGTTCCAAAAGGATAAACATTGCATCTTTTCTGTTTCTGGGGTCTATTTCTGCATTGTAAGGACATTGTATGTTTTGCAGGTTGCTTTCTTTAAAAATGAAGTTCTTTGATGATGGTGGTTCCAATAGTAATTGAACATTTGCAGTAAAGTAGGCCAATGCTGCTTTCGGTAACTGACAGTGGCTTTTGGGTATTTTCTCTAGGAGAGAGGCCTAGGAGGCCTCCTTGTGTATTGGTTCCTGTCAGACCCGACATGACTGCAAGGATGTTTCTCCCACCAGATGATGAACCCTTCGAGGGAAAATACGTATCAAAATCACTTCAGAACTTGGGGAAATCAATACAATCTCTTTTGGGGTCCAAAACAGACTTGACCTTCACATGGGCTGAATCAGTGCGCCTAATAATAGAGGATTTATCTTTGGCTAATGAATCTTGTGATTCTGACGGCAGTCGGGCATGTTTCAGAGATGCCGAGCTGTCTGAGAAAGAAAAGAATGATTTGAAGGCTGCCATTTCAAAGCTGGAAGGTAGCTTTTAACTGTTTTGCATCATACATGACCCACCTAGTTTCTTTTTTTGGGCATTATGGTTGAATATTTCTAAGAAGACTATTTTTGAAAATGGGTCTTGTTTCAGATGAGCTAGCTGCACTCCAGGTCTCTCTCAGACAATTGAATGCAGAGCGGAGAGAGACTCTAAACAAGCTGCTAGATCTGAAAGGTAACTGGAGCTTGCTGATGAAACTTTGGTGCTTGGTAATTTTAGGGTTCAAGGGTTTTCTGTTGTTAACTAGCTAGCAATATGAATGCTTGAGAGCAATTTATTACAATATTGTGAGAATTAAACAAAGAGAACTCCAGAAATGTTTGACAGGCAAAGCTTTTTTCTCGGCCTAGTAATTTTATTGTCTGTTTTGGTGGACAAAAAATTTAACACCCTTCTAAGATGGGAAACAACCTTTCAAAAGAAAGATACCTTTAAACTTTATCCTCGCTGACATACTCTTGGATTGAAAAATTCTTTCACCAAGAAGCTAGAGGCAAATGGAAATGTTTATGAAGATTATAACCCTCAGAAAACTTGCATCGTCTCAGGAAAATTAACATGTCATTCTTCAAACACTGCAAGGCTCAGAATTAGGAGAAATTAGTAGATTGGTCGGATACAGATGTGTCTTTTCTGTAAAAGCTATCTATTTGAACTTGTTTAATCAATCAAATAACACATATTTAGTAGTTCTCACTGAACAGTATAGTCTTATGATGGGCATTGCATCTTTCAAGCTTCAATCCTTGGTTTTTATTTAGTGACAGGTTGTAAACTATGTCGCAGGAAATGTGGGCCCCAACCCCATTTCCAGCATTTCGCCGTTTCAAAACCCCGAAACGCGTACCGTACGGCCCGAAAACGCGTTTCCGTATGGACGAAACGTGTTTCTGAGATGGAAATGTGTTTCGTCCATTCGGAAACGTGTTTCCGGTACGGATTTAGTCAATGAGGTCGCATTTCCAAAAACAATATCACCATGGTGCAATAGTATTTGGTAATATTAATGGTAATGTTAAAAGAGAATTTAAGTAAAAGTGACATTCTCCTTATCTTTTATTTTCCATCATTTTACTTAAATTTTTAACATTACCATTAATTGTTTCAAGATGTTTGAGAGTGGTTCCAACGCCATTGGACTTCATATGCAAAAAGTAGAATTTTAGATCCCATTGAGAATTCAGCAGACTTAATAGTTTTCAGGATTTCAGGATTGCAAAGTTTCCACTATATTCTATCATGTATGAGAGTATGGAATTGACATTTAATCAAGCACATCAACCCCTATATGTCCCTTGATGTTGGTGGTGTTGATTGTTGAACTCTTCTGTCATGACCTTCATAAAAATGTACTCTTCACTCAAACAAAATCACTTATTAAGCATGGGAAGCTTTTTCTACCTTATTTTAAGTTTTAACGATTGGATTAGGAAGTTTCATCAAAACTGTAGGGTGTTGAGCCGTTAACTAATGTTCTTGGAGGATCAACTTTGAAATTTGAGTTAGAGGCAAGGGCTAGAGCATAGAGGAGGGAGGCATAGGGTGCTATTGATGAATAAAATCCCAATATAGGCAATGATTCGCCAACATGTATGATTTGTTATTTATATTTCACATTCATTTTTTAAAATGTTCTTGCTTATATATATATATATATATATAAACTTTGAAATTCGAGTTAGAAGCAAGGGCTAGACAATAGAGGAGGGAGGCATAGGGTGCTATTGATGAATAGGATCCCAATATAGGCAATGATTCGCCAACATGTATGATTTGTGATTTGTATTTCACATTCATTTTTTTAAATGTTCTTGCTCATATATATATATATCGTGTTTCCCCGTTTCCAAAATTTTAGGGGGTCACGTTTTCCCCGTTTCGAGGTTTCCCCGTTTCGTCCCCGTTTCCCTGTTTCGTGCAACTTAGGTTGTAAATTATGCAGGCAACTTTTTGACCTTCCTGTCTCATTGGAGAGTATATCCATAACCTTTTGCCATTTTGGCTATCAGTAAAGCGGTCTCTAATTATCATCGCAGTCTTGATTTTCCAATAATAAGAATGATATGTTTTCACTTTTCAGTTATGCAAGGAACGATTTGACTTTGCTCTTTTCTTTGATGGTCATTGCTTGAAACTTTCTATGGTAATTAAGATGCTATTGATGGAATATATGCTTTCAAAATTGACCCATGATTTTCATTTTGAAAATAATACTTTCTGAATTATGCAGGAAACATTCGTGTTTTTTGTCGAGTGAGGCCTTTCCTCTCTAGTGAGAAGCAAGAAATTCCTGGGCCTCTTGTAGTTCCTGATTTAGATAAAGTGGTCATAAAATTAGCTGGAGGGAATTGTAAAGAATACAACTTTGACAAAGTTTTCCTTCCCGGGGCTTCACAAGGTGCATGAAAAACTCTATACTTTGCAGTTAGTTCTGTAGGTTATTGTTTAACAGCAACTTCAGTTTTTCTGATCAGTATATCTAAACAGTACAATATATAAAATAATGTGTCTTGCAACTCTACAGACGAAATCTTTACAGAAGTGGAACCAATTATCAGATCAGCTTTGGATGGACACAATGTATGCATTTTTGCCTATGGGCAGACAGGGACTGGCAAAACTTTTACTATGGTTGGTATTTTCTATTTTGGACTTTTCATTGAGCCACCTATAATGATGGTATTGTTTCTTAAATATTTGGTGGATATAATTAGCTATTTCATTCTTTCCAAATTCTGCAGGAAGGCATACCAGATTGTCCTGGCATTGTTCCCCATATGATTCAGGAACTTTTTCAGCAGGCCTCTCTGGACGGGACTGTTAGTTTCACATTCTCATTTAGCATGCTAGAAGTATACATGGGGCACTTGAGAGATTTGCTCACCTCTCAATCAACGAAGTTAGTAGACCATCTTGCCAAAATGGTATTTTATAATCGTAGCGTAGTACTTCTCTTCAAAACTTAAATGTGTAAAGAGTTGTAACTGCAATTAGATCGTTTTTCCTTTTGTTATTCAGTCTTTCTATCCAAATGGATGCAAAGGGTGCCGTTGAAGTCGAGAACCTAAGGGAAGTGATCATGACCAATGCCAGCCAAGCAAGAAAATTGTATAGCAAAGGTAGCAGAGCTCGATCTACAGCTTGGACCAATGCCAACGAGTCTTCAAGTAGATCACACTGGTAGGTACCTCTTTTGACTGACAATACTGGATCGGTACATTGATTATAAATAGAAATCGAATTTGAAGTTTTATTAATGTCCGTGAATGAACAAAATGGTTCATTGATTGGAGACTACCACATGCACTAACAGTTATAAAGGGGGTGCATAATGCATCTACCAGCAAAAATAACAGTAAAATGGAAGTTAATCCTAAATCTAAATCTAAATTAGTAACCCTAAAGAATAGCTAGCAAAAGGGTGGACCAAAGAAGATAAGTACCCCCACAATGTAAAGGGTGGAGCTAATCGCTCTTATCATCTGCACCTTTAATAGAGATGGGATTTACTTGCATTCATTCATCTAGGCAATTCTTCTGCTGTCTGCAGTTTAATCCGGATTACCATCAGTTGCTCGGGTGCTCCAGACAGACACAGAGATACCAGCAAGCTTTGGATGGTGGATCTTGGTGGAAGTGAGCGTTTGCTAAAGACACAGGCGACAGGTCAGACTATGGAGGAAGGGAAGGCGATAAATATGTCCCTCTCATCTCTTGGTGATGTGATTAGTGCATTACAGAAAAAACAAGCTCACATTCCTTACAGGTTAATACTCTTGAGTTCTTAACCAGCGTAGCTGCATCTTAACCTTTGATCTATCATGTGTTGAGATGGATCAATCATCAAATCCCTTGAGGCGCAAACCTTTTTTAGAGCACAGATACTTGAGGAAAGGTTTTCACCTCGAGGTATTTGGTCCCTCTCGGTGCTGGATAGATTTGGGGTTAAGATGGATCTAGGCTGGTTTAAAACACTCTCCTCTCTCTATATATGTGATTTTTAAATATTAAAGTGTAATTATTATTATTTTTTGTTTTCCTTCCAGTTCCATGTAGAAAAGACTGATGTTGTAAACGTTACACATCTCTCCTATATAGGCCATGGAATGCACCTCTTGGTGCAACTAGTTTCGTGTGAAGCTTCCAAAATATGCTTGTCACATGAGTTCGATGCCACAGTTTTCATATTCTAAGATGTGAATGCCTTTCATCGATACTTTCTATATGGGGTCTGTAAGAAAAAGGCATGCTAGATATAAAGGTTACAAAAGTCCATGAAATGAAAAAAAATAAAGCTAATTATTTGGCACTTCAGGAAAAGGGAACATATTCAATAACTCACGAGGTTTATGGAATGTACTCATTTATCTATTGTCTATAAAAATCCAGTTTGCTGAGATTAAGTACAGTTTGCTAAAAGTACTAGCATCAGAGTGCAGTGTTTAGTTCAGTTAAGTGATCAGGCATTTTGCTCGAATTAAGGAAATGTTGTAGTTACTGGCAGCACTGTTCAGTTCAGTCAGTATTAAAAACTACAATACTTGGGATGTTAGTGATTAGGCTAGTTCAGAGTCCAGACACCCTTCCCCACCCTCCTCTTTGCACATGAAAATGTATTCGAGTCAGAATCAGTTAGTCACAGTTCGTTATGTGCCCATTTCAGTAGTAAAGAAGGATTCCATTGTTATAGAAGTGATACTCCAACTGAGGAGATGGTGGATAAATTTTGTGAATTATTGGGCTGAGTTTGGTAGCTTGCTAGTGCATACCAGATTTGGGGTTTGGAGCTTGCAGGAAGCTCCCTTGATTGTCAATTGTAATTTCAGATTTCCTAAAACTAATCTACACTTTCCAGTCTATTTTCAGGTAGTTATTTTAATTTAAAATATTTACTCTCGGGGTTTGGAAAGATGCATGGATGAAATTCCTATGGAGATCCGCATTCATACTCGAGAATTTCGTATTCTAATGGTATTCTGCATTACTGAGATAAGAAAATCTAGTGCTCGTTATAGTATAAAAAAAATAAAAATCTTAATTTGCAGATGGCAAGCTCAAAAGGAGCACTTGGATTTATGTCTGCTTGAAACATTTGATCATTTTGCAGTCTGACTTTACAGAGTGACTACTTAATGAAGTTTTGCATGTGCAGGAACAGCAAACTTACTCAAATCCTAAGAGATTCAATTGGTAATCAATTGTTTGTTTTCCATTTCTTCACTTTGTATGTCATGAAGGTTTATTTTCTTGGTTCTTCTGCACATGGACTTATGGTGTCTTATTTCATTAATTTGAGATTCTAAAACTTGTTTTTCTTTTGAAAAAATGCAGGAGAAGACTCAAAAACATTGATGCTTGTCCATATTAGTCCTAACGCAGATGATTTAAGTGAGACGGTTTGTTCTTTGAATTTTGCAACTAGAGCAAGGGGGATTCACCTTGGACGAGAACTATCATCTGTAAATCCTTATGCCCAAATCTTTCTAGGTCTCCTGTAAAGGGCAAAAAGAAGGAAGCCTTGAATTCATCCTATGTAGGTATTTAACAAGTGTGTTCTATGAAAAGGTTCACTATTCGAAGAGGGTTGTATACAACTAGTGCCTTGTGCATATTTTCTTGAGTGATGTTAATTTGTATCTGACTATTGTGAGGTACATCAATGGACCCGTGATACAGCAGGCAGATTTATGTTGCTTTTAGAATAAAAACCAGTTGTCTAGTTCTCTTGTCCGTGTCTTGGGCATGCTACATATATACAATGTACAGTTTCCTTGTCTTTGTTTAGTCCTCTCTTCCTTGTCTTTGATAGTGCCTCATGCATATTTTCTTGAGTGGTGTTGGTTTGTATCTGACTGTTGTGAGGTACAATTAATGGACCTGCGATAAAGCAGACAGATTAATGTTGCTTTTAGAATAAAAACCATTTGTCTAGTTCTCTCTTCCTTCTCTTTGGGTTTGCTTCATATATGCAATGTGCACTCTTCCTTGTCTTTGTCTATTTCTCTCTTCCTTGCCTTGGGTGTGTTTCATATATACACAATGCACACTCTTACCATTTGCAGTTATTTTTTCTGATTCCTTAGAATCATAGAATGCCTATTAATGGAAATTGATCATAGAAATGATTCCAATTTTGAATTAAAGTGCTATGCTTATTCTTATTGTGCCATGCAGGAAGTCAAAGTTCATAAAGAAGCAACAATGGTGGAGCTGATGCAGCAGATGAGGTGCCTTGAAGATGACTGCCAAAGTGCAAGAAACAATATCCAAACTGTTGAGTTTCTTCTGAGGGAAAAGAGGAAGCATCTTGGAAAGAGTGATCCATCCTTAAGGTACCAGGAAACATCAGATAGTCAAGCTAGTCAAGAAACAGAGATGACATACAGTATTGAATTAGGGAATGTAGCACAAGGGTCCGTGGGCTTGCCCAGATATATGAATGCCACAACCTGCAGTCGCATCCGAGGTAAGTCAGTGGATGCAGACTTCAAAACTCCAGGTGTAACCAAAAAGAGAACACAATGGAGTAATGAAAGGAAAAAGTCCTTATCAGGGAGTACCAAAACTGTGATTTTTTCCGACATGGATCAATCACTATGTGGTTCGAAAAGCTATGTATCTAATGACAGTTTTCTTACGCATTCCTCACTATCCAACAAAATGAAGATGAATGGAACTTATTCCAAGAGGCGTGCCATTGATGAATATCTATGTTCTCCAGAGAGCAATTCACCCAGGGATGGTGGAATCTCCAAACATAAGAACAGGACTGGAATTTATTCCAAGCAGGGTACCATTTCTGGATCTCAATGCTTTTCTGAGGGCAACACACCCAAGGACAATGACATGAAAATCAATAAAAAATATTACAAGCAGTATAGCATTGACCAATCACAATGCTTTTCAGAGTGCAATACACCTAAAGACAGTGTATTGCCCAGAGACAAGGAGGTGATTGGTGCATGTTCCAAGGAGTTCACCCTTGCCGAGTACCAGTTCTTTTCAGAGTGCAATACACTCGAGAGCAGATCAGTGCGTTCATCAATTCCACATTGTAAAAGGGTGATTGCTTTCCAAACATCACCCAATAAAATACCGAACAAAGCTTTTTCATCTACTCTTGCTGTTGAGAAAACAGAACCGACCTTGACAAAGAAAGTTATGTGCAACGGGCCTGTAAATGATACGATGGAATATGATCCAAATCTTTCTCAGGATGAACTGAACTCCAAACAATTATCAATGCCAACATTATCGAAATCTATCTCACAAATCCCCAGGGAAGAAAACAAGATCGGGGAGCCATGTAAACAAGAAATAGCAGTAGCAGTGGCAGCAGCAGCAACAATGCCGAAAAGAACAGCAACAATAGAAACAGAAATAAAAGCTAAAACAGCAACAATATCAATGACAGCAACAAAACAAACAACAGGTGATTTGCAAACCAAGCTGATCCTAAAGACCAGGGGTGCCTCACACATGAGTATAGGATTTCCTTCCACAGCAATCTTTAGGATTTATCATATGAAATGCTCATAGATATGTTCAAAATTAGAAATGAAATTGAAACAAAAATGGGCTTGTCCAAAACATTAAAAGTTTTGTAAAGTAGAATGGTTTCTACAAATTTTCTGTCCATATTTTGATAACTCTGACATAATATAGGGATTGCCTCTGTGCAATGTCTTTCTGAAGGGGGTTTATGGTTTGGCTTTCTTTTCAGCGTTGAAATCTTTGTAGTATCATGTACAACTAAAAGGTCAAGGTCTTTTCTACATGTTTGTATGTTGAGGCCTTGATCAGCTTGTATGATCATATTTATCTGTTTACCTTCTTTCTGTGGCCAGGATTGTGCTTTCATATGGTGAAGATTGCGCATATACTATGGTCTGGCGCTTGTTTAGGAGTTGGGTTACTCAACTTGGGACTTGAGGATGACTTTTTCTTTGGACTGCTGCTCTGAAGAAGCTGATACACATGTCTGGAAGTAATTTATACATGGATCATTCATTAGTATCGAAATTAGGATCGTGTTCCCCTGTCTATAATATTTTTGGGTCTGGTGGATTGTGTATAAACTCAATACAATATCCTGTCACATATAGAAGACTTATATTATACAAGGATATTAATTTATTGGAAGGTGTAGTAAGCTTGGTGTGTGCCCTCAATAACCAGGTGAAAGCAAAAGACTTGCTCCAGATAAATGCTCTCAGCCCGGGTTTTAAACTTCGCAAGTTGCATATTATCTAAGAGAAGAAGGCTGGGTTTTAGCAGGGTTTTGTATATTTTAGTTCGACAGAAGTGAGTGGGGGTTTGAACTAGGTTTTTGTATATTGTATATATAATGCTGTATGAATTGTATACATAATACTGTATGATGTTACAGTGGTAATTTATCATTGTTCATATTAAACTATATTTTCATGTTTGGTTTAAAATCTCTATTTTAAATTTGATAGAAATTTTGTCCTGATTGATAAGAATTTTATCATAAAATTTTGGATTTTAAATCAATCAAAATTTCTTAAAAAAATCTCATCACACAAAAACTAATTATGAAATAGGATAATAGAGATTCAGATTGCATGGAAATTTAGATTTCACAAAAACTTTGAGATTCAGATTTCACAAAAACTCACCTTTTATGAAAATTCCCACATTTATTATCCTATTTCATATTTACCCTAAAATTCAAATTCAGATTTCAGATTTACCCTAATAGAGATTCAGATTTCACAAAAACTCACCTTTTATGAAAATTCCCACATTTATTATCCTATTTCATATTTATCCTAAAATTCAAATTCTTTGTACTTGCTTAAATGCTAAGCATTCACGTTTTCATGTTTCTCCTCTGATCTTTTGGAAACTTTTCCAAGAACATCATGATTGAAATGACTTGTCAGAGCTCTCGTGTAGGCACATGGTCCAGCCAACTTGATAAAGACAACTGGTTCTTTGTTGAAAAGGGTTGATAAAATTTGCTCACATGGAATTATAAAGTGGAAGCTAGATTGGTACGGGGAACTAGGAATCTTACTCATCTTCAAAAAAGCGCAACCATAAAGAAACTATTAAAAATACAATAGACTATAAATAAAATTTAAGATGAAAAGATGAAGGAATAATAAAATTATTAAACTTTGACAAAATGATAATCCCAAAACAGCAATGACACAATACTAATCTCTATTCTCTCTTGCATAAAAGTTAAAATCAAACAAAATATTACATAAAAGTTAAAACCAATCAAAATAATAAAATAATCATCCTTAGATATGGAAAAAGACATGAAAAGGTCATCAAAACACAATAATATAATATTTTTTCATAAGGATTAAACTCATTTTTTTAAAAAGCGGGGAACATTTACCATTTTAGAATTTTTGTTTGAAGTAGTTGTATTCTAGATTTTAGAATTTATTCAAATTTCAGGCTTTAAAAATAAAGAAATTATTTAGATTAGTTTAAAAATTTATTTTTTATTAGATTTAATATATATATAAAAGATTAAGATATAACTATGTAAATAAAATACTAATATATTTTTAAGATATATAAATTATTAATTTAATTTATTAAGTTATATGTAAATAATCAAAATGAAGTTTAGAAAATCAATATAATAATTTTTTATATTAAAAATATATATACATTTTATGTCTTTTTAAACTAGTTAAGAAAAAAATATGTGACGATTTCATGTTATAACTTTGAAATTATAAATTTATAATTAATTTATTAAATTATGTGTAAATAATTAAGATAACATTGAAGATATTTTTATAACACCCTTTCCACACACATATATATCTTATGTGTTTTTAAATGAGTGAAGAAGACAAAATATTTACTAGAGTTTGTGACTTAAGTTTAAGGTGAGGATCTCATATTGTAACTTTGTTTAAATCTAAAAAAAATTAGCACATTTTATTGTTCATATTCAAGTTATTATGAGAATACTTGTCAACAAAAATCTTTGGATGTAGTGTATGGATTTTGCACTTGAAGTGTTTTTATACACTCAATGCTAAATAATGACAATGAGGTTTTCTATTTTTTGCAATTTTAGAGCTTCCATACACTCAATGCTAGACGATGACATTTTTTGCAATGAATTATTATTTGTCGGTGGTCTTCCTTTGTGCAATCTCTTGCCTATGCGTAGGTGTATGAGTGGTTTTCCCAGGTACATTGGTTACTTAATCAAGATCATGATTTGGCCTTGTCTAGCCTTTTAGGGTTCCTCAATTAAAAGTACATTTTCTACTTGGATCAACCTTGACATGCTAGTTTGGTTTAATTGCTTGGTTGGTTAGAGATGCTTTTGTAAGGTCTCAATGTTCTTAATCCGTTCGAGGCTACACATAAGCATTGATAAGGTCAAAGATGATTTTCATATTTTAGTACTCCTTCCATAGCATGTGATCCATTAAGCTGTAAGCACACATTCGTAGTTGTCTCCCATAGATCATCAAAAACCATGGACCAGAGACCATTTTTATAGTTAAAAACTTGTGGATGCCCTTAATAACTTGTGGTTCCATGGTCAAACTAGTAGATGAGTAGTCACAAAGGATAGTGATATATTTCCAATGGTTATTTGTCATCTCCTTGGCAAGTTTGTACCATTTCTTTGTTTTAAGTAGTCTTTATTTCGCAGAGCTATAATTAAAGGAGACCGAATCTGCTTCCCAACCTAGGTTTTAACAATAGAAAAATAGTTGGCATTCAAGGTCTGGTTCATGCCCATCTCTCAACTCGAGCTTCCTTATAACTTTCCTTCGCTCTTGGGTCCCCTTTTGTGATGTGTTGGGACCCTTACCTTTGGCCTTTGCTCCTCGTCAACCTTCCTCTCTTCCCAACTTTATGTTGAAAAATATAAAAGAAGTAGGTTATGAGTTAGCGCATTCCCTTTGTTTTCTTTGTTTTGTTGCCTTGTTTCCTAGAGGAATGGATGTCACATTGCCTCCCTCATCTTCTTTCTAGTTTTTTTTCTCACATGCATGTTTGGGGCAACCTCTTCTTTTATGCCCTGGTAGTTTCCTATCTCTTTTTGAGAGATTGCATCTTTCCATTTCTAAGCTTTGCTTAATATAGTGATTAGATCTTAAACCAAGTTTTATATTTTGTCAAATCATATTAAATAATAAAATAATATTAAAATTTAATAAAATTTAATTTATTTTAATATGATTAATAACTTAAATTTGCTTTAAATTATATATATTATAAATAATAATATATAATATAATATAATAATAAGTATCAAGTATAAAATTTATAATTTTATTTAAAAATATATATTTATATTTAATTTTAAATTTCAATATCCTTAAAAAAAAAAAAACATTAGAATAATTTAAAATTCGTCTTTACATATATATATATATATATAACATTTACCAAACTTTCAAAATCTTACCACCTACATTATATGAAAATTCTACCCAATACTATAGTCGAGGTTCTATTATTAAAATGCTCCTCATAAAGGCCCCACCTTTATTATCATAACTCACATTTATCCACAAATTCCCATTCCTTGTACTTTGCTTAGATGTTAAGCAATCACATTTTAAGGTTTCCTTGTGATCTTTTGGAAACTTTCCCAAGCACAATCACTTATTTTATCAAATTGCAATAAAGCTAAATGATGTCAATAGAACTAAATTCAATACTTTATTGTCCACACTCTCATGAAAAAGTGGGTCGAACAAAGTTCAAACATTGTAAAAGACAAAATAGTTTTTTCTTGAAAAGCATTTTGCTGACATGCATATTGGAATATAACCATAATAAAAAAACATAAAACCTAACGAACAAAATAATATAAAAACATATTGAATAAAACGTAAATCTAAAAGTTCAAATTATTCCGTTATTCAATATAAAACAAAATAATACATTTATCTTCCTAGATATGGAATAATAAAAAATAAAACTCAACTTTAAAATTATAAATAAGAAAATAAGATGTCATTTAAATACAATAATATAAATAATATAATATTGTCACTTAAACAAGAGTAAAATATACCATTCTTTTCCATTAATGTGTATTTAAAATGACAAACTTATGATATAATAATGGAAATAATTGAGTGTATATATATTTTAAATTAAATAATAAGAATATTTTAAAAATTGATAATTAATGTATCACGTGTAAAAAATAAAGATGATATTACGATAATTTTTTTTATTGAAAAATATAAATGTTAATTTTTATTGAAAAATATAAATGTTAATTTTTATTGAAAAATATAAATATTGTGTTTTTTTTAATAGGAACAGTTAATTTGTATTAATATAAAAAAGAGGTCGATTTTCTGTGTCATAAAAAAACCAATACAAAATGAGTTTTTTTTGAGGTACAGTCTTATTTTCACCACATCTCCTCGACATGAATCGAAACTGAGCCTGAGCTTCAGTAGGACCATCAGTACAAAATGAACTTTTTCTGAGGTGCAGTCTTATTTTCACCACTCTAGTTAAATAAAATAATAAGAGTATTTTAAAAATTGATAATTAATTTATCACGTGTAAAAAATAAAGATGATATTAGGATAAATTTTTTATTGAAAAATATAAATGTTAATTTATATAAATATTGTCTTTTTTAATAGGAATAGTTAATTTGTATTAATATAAAAAAAAGGTCGATTTCATGTTCCGTGTCATAAAAAACCAGTACAAAATGAGCTTTTTATGAGTTGTAGTCTTATTTTCACCACATCTCCCTGGCAGGAATCGAAACTGAGCTTCAATCGGGGGCAACCATCAGTACAAAATGAGCTTTTTAAACTGAGCTTCAGTCTGGGGCAAGGAAAACCATCAATACAAAACAAACTTTTTCTGAGGTGTAGTCTTATTTTCACCACATCTCCAGTTAAATAATAAGAATATTTTAAAAATTGATAATTAATTTATCACGTGTAAAAGACAAAGATGATATTATGATAAATTTTTTTTATTGAAAAATATAAATGTTAATTTTTACTGAAAAATATAAATATTGTGTTTTTTTAATAGGAACAGTTAATTTGTATTAACATAAAAAAAGAGGTTGATTTCATGTTCTCTGTATAAAAAAAAACCAGTACAAAATGAGCTTTTTATGAGTTGTAGTCTTATTTTCACCACATCTACCCTGCAGGAATCGAATTTGAACTTTAGTCGAGGGAAACCATCAGTACAAAATGAGATTTTTAAACTAAGCTTAAGTAGGGGACAATGGCAACCATCAGTATAAAATGAAAATTTTCAGAGTTTCAATCGAGGCAACCATCATACCCCACCGCTAACTTTGACCTCAACCCAAAACAATTTGCAGCACTAACAACAAAATACAAAATATTTAACAAAACTAATAGACATAAAACTTATCCAGCTCCTCGTCGTTCCAAGTTTGGGTTGTTGTTCGATTTCCTTCTTTGGGTCTGGTGAGCTCGAACAATTGTTATCCTTTGCTTCTCTGCTAGTATTCTCTTCGTTACTGATCTTCATCACGTCCAATATGCACTCCCATAGACCCCAATCCTTGCAAGATTGAGCATTAAGCATTACCATTCCACTCTCTGGACCGAGCATTGCCATATTATTGTTCAAACTGCCATGCAAAGTTGAAGACGTGCCTTGCTTATTTTTTTGGAGAAGTATACATGTTGATTTTTCTCTTTTCAATGAACCATGATGCTAGAATTTCAATTTTTTCTTCGCTTGCTTCCATTCGAGACTCCATACATTAAAGACAAGATTGAACAATCACAATGAATTCACTCAAGACATTGTCGAGAGATTCTAAGTCTAATATGTGGAACTTAGTTTATAAGTATTTAAAAACAATAAAATTATCCCATTATAATGATCTTATCAAACTTATTATTAGAGCACTTGTAAATAAAACATTGTTGATGTAGTGTGGATTTTACACTTAGCATTGCCATACACTCAATGCCCCACGATGACATGAGGATTTCTATTTTCCATGATCTTAGTGCTTCCATAAAGTCAACACTTGATGATCACATGAGGCCTACCATTCTTTTGTGATGGAATATTATGTGTTGATGGTCTTTCCTTGTGTCGCACCCCTTGTTTAGAATAAGGTGTTTGAGTGTGGTTTCCCCAATTGGGTGTCCAATGCATCGACAAGCCTCCATTGGTCTATTTTCCTAGATCATTATTTGTTATTGTCTAGCATTCTCGGGTTCCTCAATTGTAATGTATCTTTATTATTAACATTGAATGTAGGGTCCGTCGGTCTAAATTTTCATTATTGGTTGCAATATGTAAGTCAAAATACAACAATATGGGACCATTTATAAGCTTTTCTCTCAATGACTATGACAATGATTGTCATTACACTTTCCAACGTAGTCAAACTTTCAGTCTTTAAACATGTTAGCACTTCTCTCAAGTGCCAATGGTTTACTAGCAAAAACCCTAAATTGGACACAAATAAACTGAATAAAACCTACAACAATCATACTTACATAACAATAATCTAACAAAAAAAGAGAACACAATAGACACCAATCAAAATTATATATGATTTTATTCATTATAAGATTATTGGTTACATAAACCTCCCTTGCTGATGATAGGAAAGGGAGTTGCAGAAATCTCACTCATGTCCTCTCTTATGCGCCCACAACCCTTCAATGACTGAGAGGCGTTTTACAAAGCAAACTCAATACAACACATGATGTCTCAATGATCATTCAAACCCTCTATTTATCCCATACCTGGTGGAGGTGGGCAATAAATGCTCCACTACTCCACTTACATAAAAACCATTTTGACCCAATTTTACCCAACTAACTCTTTAATGATAACAATCCTGAGCAACAACCTCCTGGTTGCGTTCACACACAACTTGGACCCAACAGGCCCCCATTAATATTCCTTGAATCGCCCTCGAGTCAACAGATATGGAATTGCGTCTACATGTAGTTGTATAACTATCTAACCTATCCCCTACTTCATCATCCTTCCACATAGGCTCCTCACACAGGTGCAGCCTCCTCGAACATTTCTGCAACCTCTTCATTGCTCTGTCCAGTTCTTCACTCTCATCGAACTTCAACAATCTGGCGCAACCTCCTCACTTAGCCACAGCCTCCACAACCTCTTCCTCATCACGAACTCATCCTCAATGATGCAACTTCATGGAGTAGATCTATAACTCAATACCGCCATCCAAACTTGCACCACAGATCTCCCCATGGCCATCAACCCATCTTACCCAAAATCCTCAGATACTGTCATGGGAAACCTCCAAGTCTTAATAATAGGAACTGATGTTGTATACATGGTTGAACCTGACCAACTCCCTTCCGAAATGTGAACACCACATTGATCCACACCAAAAGAATTTGTCCCTCGCTTTTGGATATGATTTTAGGGCTTGTGTAATATCCCCAATTTTGACTTGGACTATATTTAATCAAGATTATGCAAATGATGTAAATATGCTAGTATGGATTCCTAGTACAGAGCTCAAGGCCAAGGCCCGACTAGTGAATGGCTAGGCATGTATGATGTAAATATTTTTATTTGGACCATGTGTTTGGCTTATCACGCCAATTCAAAATATATGTAAGAAATATGTTGGAAAATAATAAAATGGTCCAAGATGACTGTGTAAAGAGCACTAGAGGGGCTATGATTCCACCAGAGGGGAAGATAAAGGGGGCCTTTGGGAGATTAAATCCTCTATTTCCAAGTGTCAACCTTAGAACTCATCCATTTCTTGTAATGTGCTTTAAATGAGCCAGTTATTCCCTTTTTAGTGTTTCACCCAATCATTGAATGCATGTGTGAGGTTAGTGGGAAAAGTCACCTCATGTAGTTATTAAAGCATGGGGGTGAATGCACTTTTGTGACAGTTATGTCAGTTGGGCTTTTCACCATCACCTCATATCCCTTGGATTCAACACTCATTTTTTATCTATCATTCATTCTCTCATGAATATCTACACTACGTAGAGATCCCCATTGTTGTTCATGACCATTATCAGATTGTGTATAACCCATAAATTCGAATTTAGAGACAAGACTGCAGATTTGAAGGGAAAAGAGACGGTTGTAGGTGAGTATGGAGGTTGGGAAAGCTAGGAACCCTTACCCATTGAGTTTTTATACTCACAGATGCTTGAGAAGCCATGAATCATAGGCTACAAGTGGTTCTCCAACAACATATAACAGGTTGGTCTCCTTCTATGCGCACAATGGAAGCACCTAACAAAATGGATCTCCCAAAGGAACTGTGGATCGACAAAGGGGATACCTGAGCCCATAAGGGTGTTGTGTGGGGAAAGTATTGTAGGGGCTAAGGCTATGAGGGATGAGTGAGATCCCTGTAGAGCTATGAATGAACATTTGGCTAAGTATAGAGAGTAGAATGGGTTATGGGCTGAGAGAGAGAGAAGCTTGTAGGTGTTTCCTTCGCCTGGTGACCTCATAGCCTAGCTTGGGGGTGGCCTCTTAGCATAAATAGTATATGCTGGAAAAAGTGTCTACGGTTGGGTGGAAAATCACTTTTGCACAGCCAGTCACTTGGATCTTTGTTGTTTAAACATGTTTTCTTTTGTATTTGAATATGCAATGTTTTTATTTAATGCCTGTGATGATTATGTTGATATATGCATGATAGATGAGTGTGAATATACTTTAGTTCCACTGTGTATTTTTATTTATGCATCTGCACACATACTTAAATGTTATGAATTCATAATATGCCTATAGGGAGAAATTTAGAAGCCCGTAATTTGTCCACATCCCCCTCTATTGGTCGGATTGATGGATGGGGACATGCCATAGTGGTATTAGAGCCTATGGTTGTAATACCAAAGCTATATGGGAAAGAAATGCACACTTACATGCAGGAATCAGAAATGGTTCTATGTGAATCATGTTATGTTAAGTGACAGATGAGGGGCCATGAGTAATTTTGAATTGATTCCAAAATAATCCCTTTTTTCTGAATTAAAATTTCACACAATTTCAAATTTTTTAAAAATATGGTAATTTTTAAAGTAGGCCCCACCAATGCCACGCAGAAGGGTGACATGGAGGAACCATGTGGGTGTGAGACGTGACATGGAGGAGTCACATGAGTCACAGTTATGATGTGGACCCTCCACATCATCCCAACACACGACTGACTACATATGATGGAGTGTTGAGGTGGATGGAGATTTGACCCTCATGCGATAGGGAAGATCGATGGTTGTGGCTCATAATGCATTGAAAACTTGCGCGATGGTTAATGGTGGGAAGATGATTCATTGGGTGAATACCGCCTACCCATATGTCTAATTTTAATTAGCAATGGCTCATATATCCACACTTCCAGAACCACTTTCATGGCAAGCCGTTACCACTTCTGGTAATGGGATACCACCGACATCTTTGTGCCCAAGGCCAGGTGGTAGCATTGGAAGGGATCATATGCGTGGGTGGAATTAATGTAGGATGGGTAGAAGTATGTATATTCCATGGATGACTCAGATCGCCTTGGGCATGTGAGATCATTAGATCTGAACCGTTCGCGTAGAATGGAGGTGATCACGCTTTATGGTAAGGGGTATGCCGCGAATGACTCATATCAAATCGTGCAAGTTGAAAATTTTAATCTAAACCATTCACACAAAAGCAATGTGAACTAGGTTTAATATAAGGGTCATGCCGCCAATGGCTCAGATTGAGTAAGCATGTTCCATTGAGGCATATCTGACCTTTCACGCAAGACAAGATGCACGGGAAGTAATAAAGGTATCCTTGCTGCGGACAATGGAGATTTGATTGTACAAGTTTGATCGAGAGATAATGACTATTCATGTCGATAGAGGTCAATGTGTGAGAACTAAATCTGATAGTTGATTATCACAAGATATCAACAGTTGCAAATGATTTTAGGGGCCCAAAATGACCACAAGTTAATAAGAAGGTGTGCCCTTGAAACTGAAACACTGGAGGTGATTGGTTTGCCCTATAGTGTTTTTGGGGGCTAAAATTGTTTATATTTGGTTGAGCTTTGATATTTAATTCTATTAGATGCCGAAACTTGAAATAATGCGAAAATTCAATCACATGAAATTTATACATCCATAACACAAGATATACCCTGGGGAAAATCCTCAAAACTATGAGAAAAAAAACCCCAACAATTCTTCTCAGTATAATATAATGGATAGCAGAGAATGCTTTCTTTTACAACATAGAAGATTGCTTTCGAAAGATAAGATATCACCAAAATACTCTTGGTGAATATACAGAAACAATAGAGAAGAGAGATCAATCAGAGAAGTTCCTTGCCTTCAATAGTAATATCCCGCACACAAAGAGAAGCACCTTGCCTTCAAAGGAGAAGATAATTCACTTCGCATTGAATTCATCAATCCCGTATAACATATTTATACATTCTTATATTCTATTTTTATCTTCTAACTTCAAGATGAACTCACCCTCAAACTGGATGTATGAATCTTGCATGCATAAGTGCGCCCCACTTCTCATGCAGTGCTTTATCTCACTGAGCTGTCACTTAGGATGAACTCGCCCTCTTAACTGAAAGCTTTCCCACTTAGTTAGGTGGCTAACTTAAGTGTCATCACTTAGTTAACTAGATATTCTTTGTTTTCACTTAGTTAACTCTCTTTAACTGATTCTTGATAACATCACTGTAGTGATCAAGTCAGTTTCTTCTTGATTTACTAAAGTGTCATCTTTTAGTTTAACTAAAGTGAAAACACTTTAGTTAACTAGTCCTTCTTATTTAACACTTAGTTAACTGAAATAATGTTGATTGATTTACTTGAACTGATCACCGTGATTTCTTTAGTTAACTGAGGCATATCTTTAACTGATGCTTTAACTAAAGCATTGATTGATTGAGGCATACATTGATACTTAATTGAAGCTTTATAACTGAAGCTTTAACAATTCGATTTCTTTTTCATTAGATGATGTGTCTGCATGGGAAATTTTGGATTCTCTTGATCTCTATGCTTTATATTTTATTTATTTATCTCTTATTGCATGCTCAATATGTGATAAATTTAATTATCCATCACATTACATTATACTAAGAAGAATTATCGAATGCTGTGATCATATTATATTATTCCGGACCAAATGATCATATGCTAAAGTAATTCACTTTAGAGGTGCTCAATCTCTAACGGAGACTTAATAGTAATTGGTGATCATGGTTAATAATACATCACACAACATTAAATGCTTTTAACAAGTAAAGCATGACCTTTATACAAAAGGTCCACCTCTATACGGGAGGTCCATCCCATGGATACCTTTATACATAAGGTTCACATGAGAATCATGACTTGACACACTCAAGTCCGGAGCATTGTCCAACAAGACTTTACAACATCATTACTTTGATCAATTACCTCTATACGGGAGGTATAACCTTTACACAGAAGGCAATCAAAGTGCTCACCTCTATACGGGAGGATCAATCTTGGCTGCACAAGATTGGTTTGGAGAATTTCTCTTGATACTGTACATTTAACACTCCCTCTCAGCGAGGGAGGCATTCTAAGCCATACCAAGATTGTCTCGGAAGTACTTGAACTTTGTCACTGATAGAGGCTTTGTTAAAACATTTCCCATCTGCTCATTAGTAGCAATGTACTGAATTTTCACTATACCTTTATGAACCATGTTTCAGATGAAGTGATACTTCATTTCAATGTGCTTCGGCTTGTCATGAAACACTGGGTTTTTCGGAAATCTTGATGCAACTTTGATGGTCACACCTAATAACTGTAGGCTCAATATTTTCACTGAATAACCCTGCAAGGAGCTTTCTGATCCACACTACTTCTCGACAGGTAACACTAGTATCTATTTATTATGTTTTAGTAGTACTCTGGGCTACGGAGCCTTGCTTCCTACTGGACCAAGATATCATAGCTAATCCTAGGCTATAACAGTAGTCGGATGTACTCGTACGGTCCACAATGATTCCTCCCCAGTCTGAGTCTGTATAACCAAGTAACATGACTCCTCCACTAGAGGCATATTTGAGTCCATATGAAATTGTACCTCGAAGGTAGCTAAGCACATGCTTAGCAACTATCTAGTGTCTGTGTCTCGGATCAGACATAAATTGAATCAGAATTGTCACATCATAACATATATCATGCCTCAAATGTATCAAGTACATTAGCGAGCCTATAAGATGTCTATACAAAGTGGGATCTACTGGATCTGATCTAGAGCCTGACTCATGAAATTTCCTCAAATTGGAAACCATCGGTGTAGTTATATATTTGCAATCTATCATTCCAAACCTGCGTAATATATCCATAGTGTACTTCCCTTCACGAGATAGAAAAAATTCATATTTTCTTTTCCATATCTCAAGGCCAAGAAGTAGTGCATTAGACCTAATTTTTTCATCTTGAACTCTGAGGTGAGATCCCTCTTGCACCAAGCAATCCGATGATCCTCTCTAGTGAGAAAAAAAAATCAACATATAGAACCAATATCAATGGTTGGTTCTTCACTACTTTGAAGTACAAATTTGGATCAACTTTACTTGTACAGAAACCCAGTTTATAAAGGTAGCTATCAATTCTGGAGTACCAATCCCTAGGGGCTTGATTAAGCCCATATAGATATTTCTTTAGCTTGCAAACATGGGACTCCTTCCCATGCACCACAAATCCTTCAGCCTGCTGAATATAAAACTCTTCCTCAACCTCACCATTGAGGAAGGCTGTCTTTACATCCATCTAGTGAAGTTTCCATCCTAGTGTTGGAATATTTTCACCATCATTTTTTATATTTGCATGCTTGCATGCATCTAGTCATCATGCATGCATCTACATGCATCCAGTCATCCGTATGGTAGTCTCCTAGCACCTAGTCCTTATTTTGCATCCCCCAGGAGCCTGTTTCTGCTCAGTCTTAGCCCTCCTAGCCACTGATGAACCCTTGTTTTCATCACTGGAGTACAAGTGCGCCCTCTTCCACCTATTTAGGAGATTCTTCAATTCGTTCCTTGATCAGTAGATCCGTTCCTTGATCCGAGGACTGATTACTAGTTTAACTAACTGAACCACTTAGATAGACCTTCGGAGAGACTAGATCAACTATAATGATTACTGACAACTCCTCATGCACCCTCATTGGAGTCTCCTTCCCTAGATTAGTTCCCATGCACTCAATTAGACTCAGTTAGACTCATTTGACTGACTATTTGGCTATTGTGACTACTGCCACTAGTTTGGGTGATGTCTCCAATGCTATCCAAGCCACACATTGAGGAGAATTCGAATGACCTTAGAGGAATTCGAATCGATTTGATTGTATTAAGTTATTATTCACTATTCAGAGTGCCATCTTACAACTAATGTATGATACAACAATTTTCGTCATTTCTTGTGTATGAGTGATCATTGAATCTCCCATTTCTTCTTCTTCTTTCTTCACTTCTTGAGTGGGTTTTAGTGAGGTTTGCTACTTTTGAGTGATCCTACTTCTAAAATATCACATGGTATGAGAGTTGAAAACAGCTATTCGAATTGCAACAACAACAGTTGCAATAGTTGCAACAATTCTTTGAGCAGCTGTCTTTCATTGAGCAACAGAAGCCTCTGGGTTTCCATAACAAATCCTGGTGCTATTTCCTTGAATTCACTGGAGCAATCTAGTGAGGTCTAGACAGGTGTGAAGGACCCAGTCACATGTTCTCAGTGTCCTAAGGCAGTGTTCAATTCGAATTGCAGTAGATCTCCATTTCATAATTCTCATTTGTTTTGCAGGTTATCTCTATCATTCGAATTCCTCTTCAACTTCGAATTCTTCAGTATCATGGATCTCAAGTTGAATTCATTCAGCTACTTCAAATGGAAGGAAAAGATGGACATCTTCTTGAAGTTGAAGAGCCTTTCTAGAGTGGGGAATGGCTCTGTAGTTGAGCCCACTGGTGCAGTAGAGAAATCCAAGTACTTAGACAAGATTGATGAATCAGTAGGATTGCTGATACTTAGCATTTCTGAAGACCTACACTTTCATGTTATTGATATTAAGACTCCAAAGAAGGTTTGGGACAGGCTCGAATCTCTCCTTGGTCAGAAGGATGACTTGAAGGGTCATAAGTTAGAAAATGAGCTCATTTCCTTGAGCCCAAGCAGTTTCAAAACTATCACTGAGTTTCTCAATAAATTCAAGAACATGATTTCACAATTGAAGAGGTATTGGATTGAGAAGGAAGAAAAAAAAACTCATCCTTACCATTCTGTCGAAGCTAGACCCTTATTATTCAGTGTTTGTTTCGACCTTCCAGTCAACAAAGTTGTCCATTCCAAAATAGAAGTTCCCTTCGCTTGAAGACTTCATCCAATCCCTCACACTTGAGGAGGAGAAGCTAGTACACATGGGAGTGATAAAAACCAAATTGGATTCAGCTCTTGCAGCCACTGAGATGAGAAGAGCGAATGGTAAATGGAAGCAAAAAGTTTATGAAATAAAGTCGAATGAACAAAAGAAAAAGGAGGCTCCAAACTCATTAGAAGGAGTTTCAAATCCTAAGAAGGACAAGACATCTCAAAAAGGAAAATCCAAGTGCACATACTGTAACCGAGGATATCACCCTGAGAGCTCATGTATGAAGAAGACCATATATCGCATGGCTTCACTTCTTGAAAAAAATAATCTTCCAGTACTTGCATGTGCTGGAAAGAAAGAGAGTGAACCATCTGGATATGAGAACAAAGAGAGATGCCATGCCCTCATGGCAGGTGCATCAACTCAATCCTCCTTCATCATAGCTTCTGGAGCATCAAGACACATGTCTTCCTCCAAGGATCTCTTCACTGGTTTCGAATCCACTGTTGGACCATCCATCATGTTAGGAAATGATTCTAAGGTCTCCTCTGAGGGGATTGGAAGAATCAAACTTGATCATGGGTACTTCTCAGATGTGCTCTATGTCCCTACATTGATTGCAAATCTTCTTTCAGTATATCAGATGATTCATACTGGAGATCCAAAGAGGGTGATCTTCTCTCCAAATGAGGTCGAAATCCAAGGCATGTTATCAGGTTCTACCATTGCAAAAGGTGTTGCAAATCATAAGTCGAAACTCTATGAGTTCTCCCATTTTCTACCTCTCTCTAAACAGTCTTCTCTTCACACTCATGCAAATGAAGAGAGTATGCTATGGCATGAAAGATTTGGGCATCTCAACTATCAATACTTGCAAGATATGCATACTCAAGAGATGGTTGAAGGGCTGCCCAAGATCAAGTTTGCTAAGGGAAACTTTCATGGTTGTTTGATGGGCAAGCATCTAGAAAAGAAGTTTGAGAAGGGGAAGGAAAGGAGAGCCTATCAACCTTTAGATCTGATTCATAGTGATGTTCCAGGGCCATTTCCAGACATATCCTTAAAGAAGGCGAGGTAAATTCTTACTTTTATTGATGATTATTCAAGATTTACATGGGTGTACTTTCTCAAATTAAAGTCAGAAGTATTTGGATTCTTTAAGTTTTACAAGTCTTCTGCAAAAAAGTTTTCAGATAGAAATTTCAAGGCCATTCATACTGATAATGTAGGTGAGTACATCAAGGGTGAATTTCAAACCTTTTGTGCTGAAGAAGGCATTGAGATGCAATATACTGTTCCCTACACACCACATCAGAATGGTGTTGCTAAGAGGAAGAACATAACATTGAAAGAAATGGCCACCTGCATGCTAAATTCGAAAGGGTTGCACCCTAGTATTTGGGTAGAAGCCATTAACTGTGCCACCTATCTTCAGAACAAAGTTCCTCACAAAGGACTCAAAGATATGACTCCTTTCGAAGCATGGATGGGATACAAACCTTATGTGTCTCATCTTAGAGTGTTTGGATTCAGAGCATGGGCAAGGATTCCAATAGAGAAAAGGAGAGACCTAGATCCACAAAGCAGAGAGTGTATTATGGTGGGTTATGCATTGAATGCAAAGGCCTACAAGCTTCTTGATCCTTCTACTATGACAATATTCCTTGATAGTAGTGTATAGTTTGAGCAATGGCCTCTACATGATGCTCATCCTGTTGAGCAAGAGAGCTTTCCTACCACACCTCCATTGCTTGATGAGATCCAAGAGGTCGAACCTTCATCACACGACAGTACAGATTCAGAGTATGAGAGTGAAGATGATGAAGAGAGAATGATAGATCCAGATCCACAAGAACCTGAAGATCTAACACCTATTAGTGAATATGAGCAAATGGAAGACCAAGATCCAGATCTTGCACCTGATGATCCTCCTCTTCCTAGATGGGAAACCACTACTCTTATATCTGCTAGAGATCTTGTGGGAGATCCACTTGATCAAAGGAAGACCATATCTGATTATTAGAATGGAAGGTTTCCTCCTTCTCACATTACTGACCCATTTTTCTGCCAACAGATCCTTCTTCGATGGAGAAGTTCACTTACCATTTCGGGTGAGTGAATATGTACATGATTGATTTTCCTACCATAGTCTATTTTTTGGGGGGGATTTCTTCCCACTGGGTTTTCCCTCTTTCCTCATTTAATTTATTTAGATTGTTGTACGGGGTGACCTTTGGTCTCAGTCACCAGGGCCCTACCATTAGTTCTTTCAGTTATTCCTGATAGTATAGGAATATTCTCACCATCATTTTTTATATTTGCATGCTTGCATGCATCCAACCTAGCCACTGATGCGCCCTTTTTTTCATCACTGGAGTACAAGTGCACCCTCTTCCACCTATTTAGGATATTCTTCAATTGGTTCCTTGATTAGTGGATCTATTCCTTGATCTGAGGACCGATTACTAGTTTAATTGACTGAACCACTTAGATAGACCTCCAGAGAGACTAGATCAGCTATAATGACTATTGAAATCTCCTCATGCACTTACATAGGAGTCTCCTTCCCTATATTAGTGCACATGCACTCTGTTAGACTCAATTAAACTCATTTGACTGACTATTTGACTGTTGTGACTACTGCCACTGGTTTGGGTGATGTCTCCAATGCTATCCAAGCCATACATTGAGGAGAATTCGAATGACCTTAGAGGCATTCGAATCCATTTGATTGTATTCATTTATTATTCACTATTCAGAGTGCCAGCTTACAACTAATGTATGATACATCAGTTTTTGTCATTTCTTGTTTATGAGTGATCATTGAATCTCCATTTCTTCTTCTTCTTTCTGCACTTCTTGAGTGATTTTTAGTGAGGTTTGCTACTATTGAGTGATCCTACTTCTAAAATATCACATGGTATCAGAGCTGACAACAACTATTCGAATTGCAGTTGCAACAATTCTTTGAGCAACTGTCTTTCATTGAGCACCAGAAGCCTCTGGGTTTCCACAACAAATCCTATTACTATTTCCTTGAATTCATTGGAGCAATCTAGTGAGGTCTATCCAGGTGTGAAGGACCCAATCACATGTTCTCAGTTTCCTAAGGTAGTGTTCAATTCGAATTGCAGCAGATCTCCATTTCATAATTCTCATTTTTTTGCAGGTTATCTCTATCATTCGAATTCCTCTTCAACTTCGAATTCTTCAGTATCATGGATCTCAAGTTGAATTCATTCAACTACTTCGAATGGAAAGAAAATATGGACATATTCTTGAAGTCAAAGATCCTTTATATAGTGGTGAATGGCTCTGCAGTTGAGCCCACTGGTGCAGTAGAGAAATCCAAGTACTTAGACACGCTTGATAAAGCAGTAGGACTACTGCTACTTAGCATTTCTGAAGACATACACTTTCATGTTATTGATATGAAGACTCCAAAGGAGGTTTGGGACAAGCTTGAATCTCTCCTTGGTCAGAAGGATGACTTGAAGGGTCATAAGTTAGAAAATGAGCTCATTTCCTTGAGCCCAAGCAGTTTCAAAACTATCACTGAGTTTCTCAATAAATTCAAGAACTTGATTTTACAATTGAAGAGGTATGGGATTGAGAAGGAAGAAAAACAACTCATCCTTTCCATTCTGTCGAAGCCAGACCCTGATTATTCATTGTTTGTTTTGATCTTCCAATCAACAAATTTTTCCATTCCAAAATGGAAGTTCCCTTCGCTTGAAGACTTCATCCAATCCCTCACACTTGAGGAGGAGAAGCTAGTACACATGGGATTGATAAAAACCAAATTGGATTCAGCTCTTGCAGCCATTGAGATGAGAAGAGAGAATGGTAAAGGGAAGCAAAAAGTTTTTGAAAGAAATTCGAATGACCAAAAGAAAAAGGAGGCTCCAAACTCATCATAAGGAGTTTCGAATCCTAAGAAGGACAAGACATCTCAAAAGGGAAAATCCAAGTGCACATACTGTAACCGAGGATATCACCCTCAGAGCTCATGTATGAAGAAGACCATAGATCTCATGGCTTCACTTCTTGAAAAAAATAATCTTCCAGTACCTGCATGTGCTAGAAAGAAAGAGAGTGAACCATATGAATCTTAGAACAAAGAGAGATGCCATGCCGTCATGGCAGGTGCAGCAACTCAATCCTCCTTCATCATAGATTCTAGAGCATAAAGATACATGTCTTCCTCCAAGGATCTCTTCACTGGTTTCTATTCGACTGTTGGACCATCCATCATGTTGGGAAATGATTCTGGGGTATCCTTTGAGGGGATTGGAAGAATCAAACTTGATCATGGGTACTTCTCAGATGTGCTCTATGTCCCTACATTGACTGCAAATATTATTTCAGTATATCAGATGACTGATACTGGAGAGACCAAGAGGGCGATCTTCTCGCCAAATTAGGTCGAAATCCAAGACATGTTATTAGGTTCTACCATTGCAAAAAGTGTTGCAAATCATAAGTCGAAACTCTATGAGTTCTCCCATTTTCTATCTCTCTCTAAACAGTATGTTATTCACACTCATGCAAATGAAGAGAGTATGCTATGGCTTGAAATATTTGGGAATATCAACTAACAATACTTTCAATATATGCATACTCAAGAGATGGTTGAAGGGCTGCCCAAGATCAAGTTTGATAAGGGCAACTGTCATGGTTGTTTGATGGGCAAGCATCCAGAAAATAAGTTTGAGAAGGGGAAGGAAAGGAGAGCCTCTCAACCTCTAGATATGATTCATAGTGATGTTGCAGGGCCATTTCCATATCTATCCTTAAACAAGGCAAGGTATATTCTTACTTTTATTGATGATTATTCAAGATTTACATGGGTGTACTTTCTCAGATTAAAGTCATAAGTATTTGTATTCTTTAAGTTTTTCAAGTCTTCTGCAGAAAAGTTTTCAGATAGAAAGATCAAGGCCATTCGCACTGATAATGGAGGTGAGTACATCAAGGGTGACTTTCAAACCTTTTGTGCTGAAGAAGGCATTGAGATGCAACATACTGTTCCCTACACACCACAACAGAATGGTGTTGCTGAGAGGAAGAAGAGTCCATTGAAAGAAATGGCCACCTGCATGCTAAATTCGAAAGGGTTGCATCCTAGTCTTTGGGAAGAAGCCATTAATTGTTCCACCTATATTTAGAACAGAGTTCCTCACAAAGGACTCAATGATATGACTCCTTTCGAAGCATGGATGGGATACAAACCTGATGTGTCTCATCCTAGAGTGTTTGGATCCAGAGCATGGGAAAGGATTCCAATAGAGAAAATGAGAGCCCTAGATCCACAAAGCAGAGAATGTATAATGGTGGGTTATGCATTGAATGAAAATGCCTACAAGCTTCTTGATCATTCTACTATGACAACATTCCTTTATAGGAGTGTGCAGTTTGAGGAATGGTCTCTACATGATTCTCATCCTATTGAGCAAGAGAGATTTCCTACCACACCTCCACTGCTTGATGAGATCCAAGAGAGTGAACCTTCATCACATGACAGTTCAGATTCAGAGTATGAGAGTGAATATGATGAAGAGCGAATGATAGATCCAGATCCACAAGAACCTGTAGATCCAACACCTATTAGTGAAGATGAGTGAATGGAAGACCAAGATCCAGATCTTGCACCTGATGATCTTCCTCTTCCTAGATGGGAAACCACTACTCTTAGATTTTCTCGAGATCTTGTGGGAGATCCACTTGATCAAAGGAGGACCATATCTGATTATCAGAATGGAAGGTTTCCTCTTTCTCACATTACTGATCCATTTTTCTACCAACAGATCCTTCTTCGGTGCAGAAGTTCACTTACCATTTTGGGTGAGTGAAGATGTACATGATTGATTATCCTACCACATTCTATTTTTTTTTGGGGGGGGATTTCTTCCCACTAGGTTTTCCCTCTTTCCTCATTTTATTTATTTAGATTGTTGTGCGGGGTGACCTTTGGTCTCAGTCACCAGGGCCCTACCATTAGTTCTTTCAATTATTCCTCATAGTATAACTTGTGGGGGGTGTTGGAATATTCTCACCATCATTTTTTATATTTGCATGCCTTCATGCATTTTTGCATGCATCCAGTCATCATGCTTTCATCTGCATGCAATTGCTTGCATCCAGTCATCAGTATGGTAGTATCCCAGCACCTAGTCCTTATTTTGCGGCCCCCAAGAGCCTATTTCTGCTCAGTCTTATCCCTCCTAGCCACTGATGCGCCCTTGTTTTCATCACTGGAGTACAAGTGCACCCTCTTCGACCTATTTAGGAGATTCTTCAGTTAGTTCCTTGATTAGTGGATTTGTTCCTTGATCTGAGGACTGATTACTAGTTTAACTGACTGGACCACTTCGATAGACCTCGAGAGAGACTAGATAAGCTATACTGACTACTGACATCTCCTCATGCGCCCTCATTGGAGTCTCCTTCCCTAGATTAGTGCCCATGCACTCATTTAGACTCATTTAGACTCATTTGACTCACTATTTGACTATTGTGACTACTGCCACTGGTTTGGGTGATGTCTCCAATGCTTTCCAAACCACACATTGAGGAGAATTCGAATGACCTTAGAGGCATTCGAATCCATTTGATTGTATTCAATTATTATTCACTATTCAGAGTGCCATCTTACAGCTAATGTATGATACAACAGTTTTTGTCATTTCTTGTGTATGAGTGATCATTGAATCTCCATTTCTTCTTATTCTTTATGCACTTCTTGAGTGAGTTTTAGTGAGGTATTCTACTGTTGAGTGATCCTACTTCTAAAATATCACACCTAGAACAGATGCAAGTGCAATCATTGCTCATACTGTGGTGTACCTTGACACAGGGTAAAAGGTCTCATCATAATCGATGCCTTCTTTCTAAGAGAAACCTTTGGCAACGAATCTAGATTTATACTTCTCAATTCTACCATCCGCAACATGATTTATTTTGTAAATCCATCTGGAATTCACAATGGACTTCCCACCAGGTTGGGGAACAACCTCCCAACATCATTCTTCATTATAGAGTTGTACTCTTTTGTCATTGCATCTTTCCAAACTTGCTGCTTTCTAGATTCTTCATATGAGGATGGTTCTGAATCACTGATGTGAATCATCAGTGCAACATACCCTGAATATCAGTGAAACATCTGTTTATATCTAGTAGTATTTCTAGAAAAACTTTTCTTAACATTCTTCCCAAGTGCACAACCCCGACATACACTATCATTCTCAATATCAAATACGGGCATACCTTTTACCATCTTTTGAAGTCCTTGTAGCGATTTGTAGTGTAGGTGTCCAATCCTTTGATGCCATAGCTCACATGGACTGATGGTGTGGTGAATCATAGCTTGAATGTACTTCCTGAGTACCTTTTGGAGTCCTCCCTCTCGAACTCCAATCACAACAGTAGATTCTAGGATTTTGTTCTTCAGCCATAAACATGCTTTGTTATCCACGAAGATAAATCAGAATCCTTTGTCTTCAAGAACCAAAATTGAAAGGAGGTTCTTCTTCAATCTTGGAACATATAGAATGTCCTCCACCACATATGCTCAGCTGGAATGAGGTGGATCCAAATCCTTCGATCGAATATGTTGAGTTGTCCCCCAACTCTACCATGCATGTGAACTCTTTCTCCTTTAGATCAGTGACGACACTCTTGTAACGAGTCATATGTTTGGATGCACCATTGTCAATCAACCATGTGTCTGCATTTGCGATGACAGATCCTGAAAGGGATGAGACAAGGTAAAAATCCCTTCTTGTCTCCTTTTCTCCGGATGCATTCTTTTGAGTAGTTTCATCTTCTATGGTGGTAGAAGCATGAAACTTTCCTTTCTGCTTTGATTTGCACTCAAGAATTGGCCTTTCTTGAAGCAATTGAAGCATCTAGATTTTGACTTGTCAAATAATTTGTTGAAATCCTTCTTCTTTAGATGAGAGATCATCTTTTGGAAGAAAGGTTTCTTTCCTTTCTTCATTCTTTCCGTGAGGGAAAGGTTTTCTTCTTTGATGCACACTAACTTTCTCTAGATTCGACCTTCCTCTTGGAGGCAGTCATGCCAAAAAATTTCGAAGTTAGGTTGTACCTCTCGTCCATTTACCTCAACCAATAATGTCTCCCATGAGGATGGGATACCATCAACAATGGTTTGGAGAAGATCATCTTCATCCACCACTACTCCAATACACAAGCTGATATCTTACCTAAGAGATCTTGGTGAAGAAGGAGGCCACTGTCTCATCCATCTCCATCTTTAAGTTTCAAAGCTTATTCTTCAATTCCCTCTTTTGACACAGGCCCTTCTTCTCATATAGATTAGTCAATGTATCATAACATTCTTTCGCGGTCTTCAATGGTGTGATCACGAGCATCAAGTTATCTTTTACCAAATCATAGATGATCTGTTTGGCCTCAACTTGATTCTTATTGAAGTTGATATGCCCTGCATTAAATTTAGGATCCTCCACCATAGTGGATACGTAGCCATCCAAGTCATGTTCCTTTAGGATGTTGAGAATCCTAGCCTTCCAAGTGTTGAATTTTGAGGTTCCCTCAAGATGATCTTCCATTCATACAGAGATTGATGCCATAGTATTCAAATCTTGTGCTCAAATTTTCAGGATCAACGTATGCTCTAGCTGGTATGGAAAACTGAGCTCCTTCACGCCCTGAGATATGATACCATGTTAATATTTGGTTGAGATTTGATCTTTAATTCTTTTAGATGCCGAAACTTGAAACAATGAGACAATTCAATCACATGAAATTCATACATCCATAACACAAAATATACCTTGGGAAAATCCTCAAAACTATGAGAACAAGAACACCAACAATTCTTTTCACTATAATATGATGATCTATTTTACTTAGTCAACATTGTATTTATACAAAGTATTTACGACCTTTGGAATTCATATTCCAATGGTTCGTTGGAGTCTTCACGATTCTTTGTATCCTATAGTTACAAACTACCCTAGGATTCTAACATTCCCCGCCTTCATCCGAAGGGGTGTTTGTAATTCCCAACATGGTTCTAAATATCTCAAAATTTTCTCATCCAAGTGCTTTGGTGAAGATATCTACAGTTTGATCATTACTGGAACACCGGTGTAAACGAATGTCGAATTAGATGAGACTTTGTGTTGATATGTTTGGTTCGATCATGGAATCTAGGATTCTTGGCCAACTTGATTGCATAAGTGTTGTCAATCAAAATTGGAGTGGATTCTTCTTGTTTCTCCTACAAATATTCAAGTATCTTCCCGAGCCACACAATCTATTTGGTTTCTTCTGGAGCTGCTACATATTCTACCTCTGTTGTTGAATCTGATGGAACTGATTGTTTGTGTGATATCCAGGAACTAACTGCTGATCCAAGACTCATCATGTATCTAGAAGTGGATACCCCTATTTCTTTGTCACCATTGAAGTTTGAATCAAAGTACCCAATAAGTCTGAATTCATCCACCTTAGAATATATAAGTCCAAAGTCTTGAGTCCCTTTCAAGTATCTTAGAACTCTCTTTTTTGCAAACCAATGTCCTTCACAATGTTTGTGCATAAATCGTGAAAGAATGCTAACAACATAAGAAATATCTAGTCTGGTGGTAGTAAGGTAGATAAGGCTTCCTACAAGCTGTCGGTACTTGGTTTCATCCTTGAATTATTTTCCTTCACTCGATGTGAGCTTTAGCTTTTGTTCCATTGGAGTTGAGAGCAGATTGCAATCTGTCATCCCAAATTTGTTCAATAGTTCTCCAATATACTTTTTCTGAGAAATGAAAATGTACTTAAGATGTCGAGTCACTTCAATTCCTAAGTAATAGTGAAGATGTACCAGATCAATCATTTCAAATTCTTTCCTTAAGTCTTTCTTTATGGATTCTATATAACTTTCATTGTTCCCTACCATCAAAAGATCATCCACATATACTACAAGAAACACAACAGATCTTCCAACTTTCATCAAAATATCATCCACATATACTACAAGAAACAAAACAGATCTTCCAACTTTATTTACAAATAGTGTTGCGTCATCAAGATTGCAATGTTTGAAATTCAGCTTTAGAATATGCTCGGCTAGCTTTTCATACCATGCTAGAGGTGCTTGTTTCAAGCCATACAAGGACTTGACAAGTTTGCATACCTTGTGTTCTTGTCCCTTCACAACAAAACCTTCGGGTTGAGACATGAAGACATTTTCTTTCAAGTATCCATTCAAGAATGCAGCCTTTACATCCATCTGATGAACTTTCCAACCATTTTGTGCATCTAAGGAAAGTATAATGCGGATGGTGCCCCATTTTTCTATGGGAGAGAATGTTCTTCATCGTCAATTCCTTATTTCTTTGCATAGCCTTTTTCCACGAGCCTTGCTTTATGTTTTTCAAGTGAGCCATCTGATTTGTATTTGTTCTTGTACACCCACTTGTTTCAAATTGGCTTGGTTTCGACTGGAGGATCAACCAACTTCCAAGTTCCATTCTTTATGAGTGCATCATACTCATTCTGCATTGATACTTTACACTCATCATGATTAGTAGCCTCTTAAAAGGAAGTTGGTTCAATGTTAGTAGAAAAATTCAATTCACAATCAAATGAGACATCCATGTCATCATCCGATTTCTTTGCATTTCCTCCATCTTCTTGTCTAGTTAAACTTCTTGTTCCTGTCTTTCCTATTTCATCTGCACAGACATTTTCAAGTGTCTTTGTGGCCCATTTCAGAATCTTCCTTGATGGTCCAGGTTGATAAGCTGGTGGTGCATTATTCTCTTCTAGGTTCAATCTGTCAATCCTCTCAATTACATCATCCAGTTGAGTGTCTTGTTCAGTTGAAGTGGCATGAACTTCTTCTTCATCATTCTCTTCATGATGAGGGGTTGTTGGTGCTGCTTCAAATGGAAATTCCATGGATTGATCCAATATAGGGATCCCCCCTTCAATATGTGGAATTTCATTATCACATTCATAATATGTCTTTAGATGAGAAAACCTATCAAAACAATCAAGCTGTCTTTCAATAGACTTGTCATTTTTATTAGTTTCAAGAAAAATGACATCTGTGGAAATAAAAAACTTTTTGTTTACCTCATTATAAAGATGATATGCCTTGGATGTTTCTAAGTACCCCAAGAAAATACATCTTCTGCTTCTAGCACCAAGCTTGTTTCTTTGCTCCTTTGGTATTAAGGCATAGTGGGTGGAACAAAAAATTCTGAGATGACTAACCGAAGGAAGGTGGCCAAACCATATTTCATGTGGAGTCTCATCTTCTAGAACATGAGAAGGACTTCTATTTCTCAAATATGCTGCACATATGACTGCATCACCCCAAAACATTAGCTTCACATTCTTGAAAAATATCATTGAGTGAGCTATATTCATTAAGGTTCTATTCATCCTTTCTTCTACATCGTTTTGTTGGGGATTGTAGGGAACTGTAGATTGATGTGTAATTACATGTTTGCAAATATAGTCTTCAAATGCCTTAGATGTATATTCTTTATCAGATCTGAATGTACAAATACGTACTTGTGCTTGATTTTCTATCAATGCATGAAACTTCTTGAAAGTTTGAAATGCTTCAGATTTTGTCTTCAACAAATACACCCAACACATTCTAATATAATCATCAACAAATGTCATAATGTACTTATTACCACTTGCAGAATTGAAAGTTTGAAACGCTTCAGATTTTGTCTTCAAAAAATACACCCAACACATTCTAATATAATCATCAACAAATGTCATAATGTACTTATTACCATTTGCAGAAGGAATAGGCATGGGGCCACATAAGTCAGAATGAACCAGTTCTAACTTTCTACATGCTCTGAATTTAGACTCTGGAAATGACTGCTTACTGTGTTTTCCTAGTATGCATGCATCACACTTTTTCCTTTGCTTAGGAATGGTGGGAAAACCAAATATACCATTATTTCTTAACAATCTAAGACTATTATAATTAATATGACCAAATCTAGCATGCCATAATAAATTGGATGACATATTACCTTCTTCATGTTTAGAGATATAGGCAAAGTTTTGAACTCTTGCAGAAGAGCCTCTCAACTTTAATAGCTGTCCATCTTCATAACAAGTCATGACGACTTTGTTGTCAGAGGATTTTATTATCTCCACAATCCCATCAAACATGTGGATGGAATGGCCTTGCTGTCGAATCTGCACCAAGGACAATAAGATTCTCTGCAACTCAGGAAGATAGAGAACATTCTTTAATATGAAATCAGGGAATCCAAGCAACTTTAGCCTGATTGAGCTAATTCCACATGGTTTGAGGATAGATTTATCTGCAAAGTATACTATGCCATTCACAATTTCATTCAGTTCTACAAAGCAATCTTTTCTAAAATTCATATGAGATGTTGCACCAGTATCAAGTAGCCAACAATATTTGTAAGGTGAAAGAGAATTCATTTCATTAATTCCAAGATTACAATGTGCAACAATACAATGAGCAGAACCAAGTGTTTTACCACCCTCTTGGTTTTTATTCTTATCTTCTTTATTCTGTCTACCTTTGATGGAGTTCCAAGATGCTCAACACTGATTTGCTTCATGTCCATTCTTTCCGCAACGTGTGCACTTCACATCTGATATTTTGCTAGTGTTGTTTCTTCCTCCTCTTCCTCTGCCTATTTTTTTGCTATCTCCCCTGAAAGAGTCTTTAGGATTCTTCTTTGCTTTCTTAGCAAAGTAAAGAGATTCTGTAGTACTTTCACTTGTCTTCTTCCCAAAATATTTCTCTCTGTCTACAATATTTTCTACTAGAACTTCAAAGGTGAGGTCTTTGAACTTGTCACTTGCTTGCAAGGATTCAAGGTAGTTTGAGTGATTTGGATAAAGAGATTTTACAAATGCTGCAAATGGAAGGTCTGGTTTCATACCAGAGGCTTGAATCTTGTGCATGATGGATTTTATTTCAGATGCGATTAGCTTGGGGTCATTATCTTTTACTTCAAGACTGAATAATTTTAACATTAATTGAATGAATTCCATTTCAGAGTGCGAATCATACAGATATTTTAGATTTTTTAAGGCTTCATAGAATGTCTTTGCAGGAAGAATATGTTGGCTCACCTCTTCACTGACAGTGGCATAAATCATGGCCAATGCTTTCTTGTCTTTGGATTGCCAAATAACAAGTTATTTATCTGATGATGGGGGATTTGGAGGTGAAGAGATGACCATGCCTTTGTCGGTGATGGTGGTATTTCCTTCACAAATGTCGTCCCACAATTCATTGTAGACATACGCAGCCTTTATCTTCCTCCACCATTCTGGAAATGTATCCTTTCCGGTGAGTGTAACACCAACAACTGATGCTATTGAATGCATCTTAAACTTGCAACTTATACAATTCTTGAAAATATAGAGGATGCAGGATTAAAAGTCCTGCTCCTTGCTTAAATATTACAAGATTTAATTTTGCAGCTGTCTGCAACAAATTATTCCACACTCTTTTCTCACTCTCACAATTACAATGATAGAGTCTTATTACAATTGCTCGTTATGCTTGAATCTTTGTCTCACAATACATAATGGTTTCAACACTTTTCAAAAATATTAGCAGCTATTCATGGTCTCGACCTCGTCATAAGGATTACACAATATATATATATATATTAAACCTTTTACCTTCACACAAAACCTTAGTGTCTTGCATACACAGTTCGCAGCTCCAAGCGACTCCATGCAGAAAAAATTATGGGCGTAGATTTCAAACAGAAATACCACATCCACGAATGAAGTTTTTCATATCGTAACAGGTCACAGCTCTTGTGGACAACTTTCAACAAGGTGGACGTTGTCTTTGCACTATTCAGGATAAATGCAATGCACACTCATCGATTAGGGTTTCCACCCTCCACACAACAACACTATCACAGTCGCAACATCACTGTCCACATTGGTCATCACTGGTTCGCAGTACGTGATACAAAGATTCCACTTCTCATAGAGAGATAGCTTCTTTGTACAGATGGAGAGGGACGCAACAATAATACAGGCCTCAATCTCTCAGGTAGAATACAAGTTCCAATGAACAAATGGGTTCCAACGCACAAATGGAGTTTCAACACAATGATGCAAAGCTCAACGCACTCAACGCACTCAACGCAAGAGATTTATTCACACGATCAGGTGGCACTTTGGTTGATCCTCCAATCGCATCTCCAATGATCAATCCAAAGGGAAGCCCGAAATCTCAAAACACAACTTCAACGAGATGAGAAGTCGCAACAAGTTCACTATTCCAGCTTCAATTTTAATGCAGAAAGGGAAGTCGATGTATTCACGCTCGCAGTAAAAGTGGAGATATATGCTCACAATGGAATCGGCATAGGCTCAATGATTTCAGAGGCTCGAAGCTTGGGATTTCCACCCAAGAGACCTTCTCTACTCCACTCTCAGCTGCTTCACTACTACAAGAAGGGATCAATGCTTCAAACAATGGAAAGAAGAACTTCCACGAACAGAGGTCGTTGGGATGGATATAAGATGTCTCATTCCACGCAAAGATGAGTTTTGGAAATTAGGGTTAAGGATGAATATCTTTGGCAGAGCGTAACCATCATGGGTGTAGCAAGCATATCAATGCATTGGAGCAGAGAGATAGCAGGTGGCAGATCGCAGAATGCCAAGACTGAGAGAATGCAGAGGGAAAAAAACAAAGACAATAGACCTGAGAATGGCAGAGGAGCACAGAGGGAAAAAAACACAAGGCTAAAGTTGGCAAACTACCAGCGCAAGAGCGCAGGAGTTATGGAAGAGCTCTCATACCACATGATAGGTAATAACTCCTAGATTATCTATTTTATTCATTCAACATTGTATTTATACAAAGAATTTACGACCTTTGGCATTCATATTCCAATGGTCCGTTGGAGTCTTCACGACTTTTTGTATTCTATAGTTACAAACTACCCTAGGATTCTAACATAATCTAATGGATAGCAGTGAATGCTTTCTTTTACAATATAGCAGATTTCTTTCGGAAGATAAGATATCACCAAAACAATTTTGGTGAATATACAAAAGCAATAGAGAATAGAGATCAGTCGGATAAGCGCCTTGCCTTCAATAATAATATCCTGCACACAAAGAGAAGCACCTTTCCTTCAAAGGAGAAGAGAATCCGCTTCACATTGAATTCATTAATCCCGTATAACATATTTATACATTCTTCTCTTCTATTTTTATCTTCTAACTTCAGGATGAATTCACCCTCAAACTGGATGTATCAATCATGCATGCAGAAGTGCGCCCCACTTCTCATGCAGTGCTTTATCTCATCGAGTTGTCACTTAGGATGAACCCGCCTCTTAACTGAAAGCTTTCCCACTTAGTTGGGTGCCTAAATTAAGTGTCGTCACTTGGTTAACTAGATATTCTTTGTTGTCACTCAGTTAACTCTCTTTAACTGATTCTTGATAACATCACTATAGTGATCAATTCGATTTCCCCTTAATTTACTGAAGTGTCATCTTTTAGTTTAACTAAAGTGAAAACACTTTAGTTAACTAGTCCTTCTTATTTAACACTTAGTTAACTGAAATCATGTTGATTGATTTTCTTCAAGTGACCAATGTGAGTTATTTAGTTAACTGAGACATATATTTAATTGATGCTTTAACTGAAGCATTTATTAAGGCATACATTGATACTTAACTGAAGCTTTTTCTATTTAATTAGCTGAAGTGTCTGCATGGAAAATTTCGAATTCTCTTGATCTCTATGCTTTATCTTTTATTTCTTTATCTCTTATTGCATCGTCAATATGTCATAACTTTAATTATCCATCACATTACATTATACTAAGAAGAATTATCGGATGTTGTGATCATATTATATTATTCTAGACCAAGTGATCATATGCTAAAATAATTCACTTTAGAGGTGATCAATCTCTAAAGGAGACTTAATAGCAACTGGTGATCATGGTTAATAATACATCACGCAACCTTAAATGCTTTTAACAAGTAAAGCATGACCTTTATACGAAAGTTCCACCTCTATACGGGAGATCTATCCTGTGGATACATTTATACAAAAGGTTCACATGAGAACCATGACTTGACACACACAAGTCTAGAGCCTTGTCCAACACGACTTTACAACATCATTACTTTGATCAATTACCTCTATATGGGAGGAATAACCTTTAAACGAAATGCAATCAAAATGATCACCTCTATACGAGAGGATCAATCTTGGTTGCACAAGACTGGTTTGGATATTGTCTCCTGATGCTGTACATTTAACATAAATGTGGTTTCCAAAACCACCCTTAGGAACCCCCGAAACCGCTCAACTACCCCTTTGAAACCACACCGCCATCAAGTGTACCAACAAGGTGATAGTGGGCTCGATAAAGAAAAATAAGTGCCATGGGGACTAACTAAGAGATGACACATGGCCATGGGACCACTATAATGTCATTCAATATTTTAAAAATTTTCATTGAAAGGGGGTAGAATAGCATTGTGAATGTACACGAATGCTCGAAAATGGCAGCGATTTCAACTGATGGTTTTAGGTGCCTGAAATTGAAAAACACACTCGATATTATGCACTAGATTGCATGAAATCGAACTATTTACAAAAAAAATGAAGGTACCACCCTCGAACCGCCCTGTAGCGGTGCAGGAAATCCACCTTGAGGGCCTCCATCATTTTTTTATAAATCTAAAAATTTATTTCGCGAGTTTAACCGCACGTGCTGGAACAATATAAAATTGGGAAAATTGTGGATTATGAAGGGGTGATTTAGTTGTTTCTGTGATTTGACAAAAATTGACAATATGGGTTCACTAGTACAAAATGAGAAATAAGTGACTAGGTGACCAAAAAATTTGGTCACCATGGTTTTTTCAAGGGATAAATGACCAAAATTGAGAAATTTTATGTGAGATAACTAAAAATGACCAAGATAAATGACCAATTTGGTCATGGGATAAGAACTAAACTAAAAATTACCCAGATAAATGACCAATTTGGTCACGGGATAAGAACTAAACTAAAAATGACCACACAATAATTGGTCATTTATTTGGTCATTTTTAGTTGTGTCACTCCGACAATGGAAAATTACAATTTTGACAATGAATTTGTACAATTTACTTAATTCTAATACTGCAGATGGATTCAGAGACCCCCTAGAAGGGGGTCTAGGGGGTCTCTAGGGGTTCTCTAAATCCATCTATAGTGTTAGAATTAAGTAAATTGTAGACCCCCTCATGTGTCACAACTCAACATTAATGCATGAAATAGATTTGCATGTAGTCTTCTATTCTTGGAGCATACGCAATTTGCTTATAATATTTACATCTTTCCCAAGGTATCATAATTAATTTTCAATACATCTGTGGTACAAGCATTAATAAAAACCATCCCAAGCTGACTAAACTAAAAATGACCACATAACAATTGGTTATTTATTTGGTCATTTTTAGTTGTGTCACTCCGACAATGGAAAATTAGGGTTGATTCAAGTGGTCAATTTAGATGTGGTTTGTCCCATTATATTCATTAGAATAGGGTATCGGTGGCTAGGTAGAGGGTTATATGCTCTAACAACCAGAAAGTACTTCTATGTCCTACGGAAGCATAAGTGTGATCAGGTGGATGGTATTGCCAACATGGCCTCTTGTTTGGATGGTAGAGTTCTAGTACAATTTAAAAGGGGGGTATCTTTCTTTCCCATTCCGTAATTTATTTACGATGAATCATCCAAATTATTGCATGCCCTCCATGTATCAATCTAAATTACAGGGTAGACTTTATAACTGCGAGTGATAATCAATGGATATCATATCCACAATACAATTACACACTTATTCCTTAATGTAGTGTGCATATTTTAATTGATTTCAATTATGAGGTAGTATGCAAGTGGGTAAGGGAGACGATTGTTGATTGTTCTCAATACTTTTTTCTGGGAGAGGCCTCCTTGTCTATGAAAATCCCATCAACCTTATAGGTGCACTCTTTCACTTTAGCCTCCTGGTTTCAATCCCCGTGTCAGTTAATGTGGTAAGCCTTGGCACCTCTGGGTATAATTTTGTTGTTAATTGAGATTGCTGGTGTGAATTTCCCATGCATTGCGATTCTATCTTGGAGTTGGAGTTTGGATGGGGGATTGATAGTGATTTGGGGTGGAAATCCTTTACATTATAGGTTAGGTGGGGAATTGATTTTGTGCCTTTGGAAATTTTTTTCCTTCTAGGTTTCTTACTCCCACACACTATGATTTCATAAAATTCTATAGAAAACCAATTGATGCATTTGCTTAAAAGTTCGATCAATCAAAGTTTGCCTCAGATTTAATAACCACCATCATCATGAGTGTTTAAACTCCATATATTATTATAGTTTTATAATATTTTTCTATCTATTTTTATAATTTTATAATATTTTTATTTCATAAATACTCCCACCACATACTATACTCAGAGGTAGTTTTTATAATTTTATAATGTTCTATTCATTTGGTAAAACGAATATATAGACTCTACCGAAAGGACACAATAGATATAACTATATTGCACTAGTAACTATACAGTTCACACTCGCTTCCACCTCTACACCAATGTGGTTTGCAAATAAAGAATTCAATCAACCTCCCTGACCCAAAAGTAATTTGACGCCATTTTTGGATACCTGTTGCTTTTGCTCTGCCATTTCAGTTGTGATATCGCTTGCAACTGTTCATAGAAAACACACAGGAAAATGGAGGAACCAACATCAATGGATGTTGATGAACAATTTCCATATAAAAAATCTAACAAAGGAAAAGGAGAAAATGGGAATGATGCTATTCAAAAGAGAGGCCCATGGGTTGAAAAATATCGTCCTCAATCTTTTACAGACGTTGCATCTCATAAAGATATCATTGAAACAAGTAAGATTTTTCTACCCATTTTGGTTTTCAGGATTTTTTGAGGGTCAATCTTGTGTTTAATATTTGTTGTTTGGGATTTAATGATTTTCAAGGGGAAGATTCAGGGTTTAATTTCACGTTCTTGGCTTTAACGATGCCTACAACGTAGTGGTTTCCATTTGATGTTTGATAATGTGTTTAGGGTTTCAAATTTGGGGTTAATGGATGTATTCGTTGCAAGTGCGGAGTGTCAAGGTTTAAGGATATATTCATTGTAAGTGCGGTGTGTCAAGTTTTAGGGTTTAAGGATGCTAAAATTGTTAGAGTGGTGAATAATGCGCATCGAATTTCAATTTTTGGGGTTTAGGAATGTATGCATTGCAAGTTTATTGAGTCATGATTCAAGGATAAGGGTGTAAGTACATTGACATTGGGTAGAGCGGTGAAGTTGATAGGATGATGAGCAAGAACAAGCTGCTTCGTCTCCTTCTTTACGGTTCGTGTGGCACCGGGAAGACATCCACTGTGTTTGCTGTAGCACACAATATTTATGGGAGTCAGTACCAGAACATGTTCCTATAGTTGAATTCCTCGTATGATAGAGGAATTGAAGTTGCTTGCCATTAAATTCAGTATTTTTGCAAGCAATCGGAGTTTCAATTTACATTAAGGATTAATGTAATTTTGGAAGGTAATTTTACATTGATGTTTCATCTGAACATTTCTTTCTCATGCGAACCTATTTTATTTTCTAAAACCTATGCAGTCAATCTATACTCTGCAAAATAATTGAAGAATAATATTGGATTGAATTCATTGTACTAGTGATTGGTTAACTGTTCACATGAATGGCTTTGACAATCAAATATGTGGTTATGAAACCAGTTCTACAACATTGCACAGATTAATTTTATTCCTTTTTTGTTTGAGAAAAATGATAGATAGGCTCAATTGTAATATGCATAGATTAGTTTGAGAAAAATGGTAGATAGGCTTAGCTCCAAATATATCGATATGATTTTAGGCTCAGCAATATGCATAGATTATTTTTCCTATATGAATTTATAGTGTATTACCCTGTACCGACCCCAATCCCTAATCCCAAGATTCCTGGCAACTTAGATTTTACATTTTGAGGCAAGTGGCCCGTGAATGCTCTCGAACCGTGGAAGGAGGCATCAGAATCACAAAGTCAAAAATTTGTTGTGCTTGACCTGAAGTATTGAGTGCTTCATCTAAAATTACAACAACATAGTACACATTTAAGTCCTCTATGGGAAGACAATAGTGTTGAAACAAAGAGATAATCCTTTAAAATATCCATGATAGACTGGGGTCCCCATATTTGGTGTACCCGACCTTGTCACAGTAGCTCTAATAATGTTCATATCTCTACCAACATTGCTTGGATTTTCTCTGTTTGAGAGAGGTGGGTCACTCATATATCTTCTGTAGCATATTTGGCATTTCCACCGTAGAGTGTTTACTAACATATACAACCCAAATTTTGGGCATTGTGGGGGAACTCTATTATTGGATTGCATTGTTTAGGACCATCCCCTAGGTTTGGCTCCTCGTTTCTCCTATTATTCTAAAGCTACGAAGGAGGTTTTTTGCTAGCACATCCCTACTGTTCCAAAATATCAATCAAATGATTTAGATCAAGATGAGCTTTGATGTCTTGTGCACATATCTGAAGAAATCAAGAGCAAATTACACATTTTTAAAAGTAAAATTTGAAATTTAATTGGGGGAAATCATGGAAAACACAATATTATGACACTTCCAAATGCGATAAAGAATCTCCACCCTCAGCAACTGTGAGGCGGTGTGAAAGGTGACAGACTAGGATTTGGTGTATCCTATTAGGTTTTCATTGTTGAGTAAAATGATTCTGTGACTAAATCCACCTAGAATAGTAGGATTGAATGTGCAGTTGTGTTGTCTCTGACTGCCTTGTTTTGAAATTTATTTAATGATGCAACTAGAAATGAGCATCGATAGTTCATCTTTGTAAATTCTATTGTAAAATTATGAACTTGAAAGGATTGGAATACTACATAAGAAAACATGATATAGTTAATTATGGTGGGAGGTCTCTTACATCAATCAATATTTGTGTGATGCGGATTATAATGCAAAATGAGTGCATAAAGTCACAAGGTTAGTAATTACAACCTCATATTAGAGAAATATGCCAAGGAACTTGGATTTGGTATGAGGATAAACTTTGTTTCAATATAGATGTCATCAAGTTCAATTTCACACATTCCTCATATAAGAAAAATCCATGTACAAATTTAAAAAATAGTTGATGGTATAGGATTAAGAAGAGTGTTTTGGGTTGACAAGCATGGATGTAACTATTATTGTTAGTGTAGCAAGTTCTAGACAATCCTATTGACAACTCTTTCAATGCTATTGCTTTGGTTTTACATGTTAGTTTAAGGTCTGAAAATGAATAATTTTATCTGATGTGCCGCTGAAAGTGTTATGATCTGATGTAGACTGTAATGGAGGGATGCATTATGGATCGTATTTGAGTGGCATAGCTTATAGTTCAAAATGTAAGTTTATCTCTTTGAATCCTTATCGAGAGAAGAAAATCATTACAACATAATTAATGGAGACATTGCATGTATGGTAAGTGCTAAATGGTTTTTATTTGCATGCTTATACTTTTATTACTGGAGGAAAGTATTTGTCACTAGAGTGGCATGGTATTTTTTCACCTGCATTAATTCATAGATAGGATCCTAGTCAGAGTAGTAGACACAACACCACAATAATTTCAAAGAAAAGAAAGATCATAGAAAGTGGACTAGCCATAGAATTGTTAGCTTCTTGGAAAGGTTGTTTGATGTACTAAAGAAACACTCATGTGGTTATGGCTCTGCTTTCCCTAGTTGGGATATTTTACATATTTTATTAGGAAAAAATTCACTAGATTTTCCAGGATTGGGACAACAAGGATTATCGATCATGAAATGTACATAGAACCTTGTTTATCGATATGATAACATGGTAGGTTGATAGGTGCCATTTGTTTACTGTAAAATCGTGATGTAAAAAATTCACATCTACATAACACATTCAATTCCTAATGGTGATGGAAACCATTACATTCTGCTTTTTTTAAGCCGAGTCATGCACATCATTAGTGACATATAAGACACTGCACTAATTTTCTTGTCATAAGATAGAGTATTAAGGCATTGTTTCGAATGAAACTATTTAAATACCATTTAAGAGATCATTCACCATCATAACAAAGATAGTTCAAATGCTTAAAAAAACATGCTACCTAAGACCTAACTTAGTATTAGAGTCATTTTGGACACAAATATTTGCATATGATGCATACTAAAATAGAATCTTAACTTGAGATGTTTTAAGAGGGAAGTAATATTTTCCAACGAGGGATGTAAAGAAGACTTGATTTTAATAATCCACGAGTTGGAAGTTCCCAGCTTCTCAATCCTATAGGTAAATTGGGTATATCCTATCTGCATCTTTATCCGGTACAACATTAATTAACTTAGATTTATTTTATCCTATTTGAATATTTATCCGGTACAGGAGTTAATTAACTTAGATTTATTTTATTCGCTGATAGGCGACTACAATGATAATTGTAGTTGGAGGCTACCGCAGCCTTTTAATCCTTGATTAAGGATGGATGGTCGAGATTCACCTCTTTGGAATATACCTTCAAAGAGATTCGTGGAATATACCTCCAAAGAGATTCGTCAAGCACATATACTGAACGACCCAGATTTGTTGTGATGAGCTACCTACCGAAAATTCTTTTGCTAAATCCACCGTGTTTTTGCTAATCCAATTCTTTTTCCATGCGGGGGTGATCGACCACGTTTTACAACAGAAGGGCGGTGGAGAAGATGAAGGGAATCAAATGAATTGGAAAGGGTTTCCATATCTTCTTGCCAACTGGCTGAGACGAATACCAACATCTGTTGCAAGTCGGCTACACGAACTGGGCTGGTTTGTTATCCATAATGAGAATGACGAGGATGACACTGCCATAGGAACCGATGGATCCTGATCTCAATACCCAAGATATCATCACAAGCGTCAGCTTTGCTTCCACGGGAATTGTATACTATAACCTCACCGTGGAGGCTGCTGTAAGTGTTTACACATTTATGCTTTATCTATGAGCTAAATGAACTATTTAGAATTCCTATTGTGTTGGCATGAACAAATTGTGAACAAATATATTCTCTTCAAATTGGTAATGACATCTACCAACGATTTATTCAATAAAATTAATTTCTTCAAGACCGCAGAAAGCTGTATGAGAAAACAAGATTTGCATTTGTGCACTGCAGAGTCACGGGAACGGGACCCCTCTACATTGGGCGCCCCATGGGATAGTACTCACGTATTGTCGCTGACATCGTTGCTCGCGAGGGCTGGGAAATTGGGGTCATCGGACTACCAAAGATCGGTAAGGCTCATTTGAATTGTGTTGAAAATATGTATGGATTTGATGGCTGAGATATATAGTTGGGATCTGATAATGATTCTTGATTTGATTTTCTATGGGGATTTTGGCAGAACGACCTTCTTTGGCGTGTACCAATGTTACGGCCCTGGTGCTGTTGCTGCCGACAGAGTTTCATGGGTTCACGAGCTGACACCAGAGGAAGCCAGGCCATTCCTCGAAGACACTGGATTCAAGAATCTGACGCGTGAAAACCATTGACATTGCTGTGTATTAATTTGGGCGTTGCTTGATCCAGTTAGCCATTTAGCATGAAGAAGATTTCGATGTAAAGTGTGTAAAAATCATTCATTTGTATTGGGTAATTTTAAAAAGATAGATGTATAGTGGGTAATTTTAACTGTGTCGCGGGATGAGTTCCAGTAAATCTGAAAAAGCCAAGTTTAGGTTTTGAAACAAAACATAAAATTGGCTTTTTCAGATTTACTGGGTTTTCCTGAGTAAGTTCTAATTTATTTATTTATTTAAGCACTGTGAGCTAGATTCCTATTGTCCATATGAGCTAGATATCATAAGTTCTCTCTGCTATGCCTGTAGCTGCAGGCACGGAAAGGAAATTCAAAAAATAAATGTTCATTCATGAACCAAATTTACTGATCGGTGGCAAGGAAGTCTATGGAGTCGACTCCCAGTCTCTGTTGGGGGAATGATTTATTTCCCATTACTCGCAAAATGGTTGATGCTAACGTTAACAAGGATGTACTGAGGCACGAAGTGAATCTACAGACATAGCTTTGATGGATTCTATGGGAGAAGGATTTCTCACCCCTTCCCATCCTAAGAAATTTCTTCAGTTTAGTGAAAAATGCATTATTTGCACAGAAATCGGCAGGCAAAAAATCTAGAAATGAGCAAAGAATTTGCTTCTAAAATGACGCCGATGCCAACCTGTCGATTCTGTTTTTTTCTTTTGAATGTTTTTCTATACATATAATCCAAAAAATGGGCAAAAACTAGGCAGACTCGGGCTTTGTTTGAAAATCTCGGCAGTTTTTTCAGCAGATCAATTTTCAGGCGATTTCTGAATCAAGGATTGGCTGGTCAATTAATTAGCTATTTTAACACGCTGGGTTAAAATTTAGCCATTTTTCCAAACATCATTTAGCTTTTTGGGATACATAGGTTGTTTCTTCTTGAGAAATATGGTCGATTTGAAAAATGTTCAAAATCTTTTGGTGACGGTAGTCTCAAGCTTTTCAACTTCATCAAGTTAATTATGACCTCCCAATGTTATGTGTATGTTAATTATGACCTCCTAGTGTTATAAGTTAAACCTCTAAACTGTGAGAACATTTCATGGAAATAGAAGCTGGTCAAGGTATAGAAATGAAGTCCATTTCATTTGAACCTTAACCCAACAGAAGAATTGTATCTTTTCACAATGGGTAAATATGGTACATGCCTGCATGTGCAAATATTTTCTTACACGTAATATCCACAAGCAATTATTTACTTGCATGTACTAGTATGTGCTTGGATGTCAAGTTGGTTAGCTATTGCTTGACTGCAATTATAATTAAATATGATGAAGGAAAACGAACCATGGTTCAGATGGTGGTCTACTGGCTTAGTTGCATTCATTACTGAATTTTGACTGGTACAGAAAAAATACCTTCATGAGAGGGCGTTAGTTTGCATTCAGTAAAATTGCAGCAAAAAGCATCCCTTAACGTGTCTCCAGTAGATTCTTTATAAATAATGTCATTATCGCCTGTAATACCCAATAGCCAAATAAGGCTCAGACATACAACAATTGTCATTCTACAAGACCCTCGTAGGCATGAGGACGAGGCTAGAGAATCATTTGCTATAAGTATTGGCTCTATCATATATAATATCTATTCAGACTGATAACCATTGACAAGATTACTAGCAAGAGAAATGAAACATATGATTGCTTCAAATTTTAACCTAAATTTGACACAATTAATAAGATTTGACACAATTAATAAGAGGCCACAAATTCAAGACATGTGATGCAAGCAGATTATTGAATCTCTATAACGTACTTCCTCTCTAACTTTCACCCAAGATGATACTCTATGACCTAAAACTAATAGTATTATTATGACTGCCAATGTTTACAATTATAAAATATGGTTGATCTTTATAGTAATCATTTGGCGAGTACAAGGAAACAGATTGTTCCAAAGAGACATGGTCCTATAGTTCAATGCATTGCATTGGCACTTCAGAAGATAAGGACAACTAAACAAAGCACAAAGGAATCACACAGAGAGATTGTTGATATTTTATATATTTGGAAACCATATTTGAAAAAATACATTTCAGCCAATCTCTATATTGAAATTTGATAGTTGAAAGTGTGGGAAAAATGATAAAGGCTTAATAATCTTCATAAAAGTGAAATTAATAATATTATTAAAAGTGTGTATATTAATATTACTATTAATAAAATTATTACTACCAACCATAATAATAATAATAATAATAATAATAAACAACACTAATATTAACATTAATATTATTATTCATAGCAATACTATTAACATAAATATAAAAAAATTAATAATATATTAACATTAATAAAAACATTAATATTAATAATATTAACATTAAGAATATTATTATTTATAACAATAATTTTAAGATTAATAAAAACATTAACAATAATAAAACAAATAACATTCATAAAAAATTAATATTAACATTAATAATTAATAATAATGTTATTCATATCAATTATATTAACATTAAATAAAAACATTATTAGTAATATTCATATACATAATATTAACATTATTAAAAAATGTAAACATTAACGATAATAGAAAACATTAGTATTCTTATAAAACATTAATAATAATATTATTCCTATCAATAATTTTAACATTAATAAAAAACATTATTAATAATATTTATATCAATATTTTTAACCTTAATAAAAACTCACATTATTAATAATAATCATATAATTTTCAATAATTTTAACATTAATAAAAACTCACATTATTAATAATAATCATATAATTTTTTTAACATTTATTAAAAAAACATGTTAACTTTGGTTTAATGTAAACCATGTTAAAATGTCAATAGTTCTTTAAAGTCAACCATGGTTGACCAACATTAAATTAGTTAACACCAAATTTAAACATGGTCATTGATATGGTGTACTCAACTATGAGATGTTCATAGTCAACCTTGCGAAGCCAAATATTTATTTTTTAAAAATAATTCAACATTAATAAAAGTCAACCTTGGATTGAAGCCAACCTTCGATTGAATTCAACCTTGCTTAAAACTCAACTATGGATTGAAGGCACACTTGGATAAAAGTCGAGTATGGATTGAAGTAAACCATGCTTAAAACTCAACTATGGATCGAAGGCACACTCGGGCTTATGTCAACCATGGATTGCAGTCAACCTTGGAATGAAGTCACCTTTGGTTTGAAATCAACCTTGTTTGAAAGTCAACTATAGATTCAAGTCAACCTTGGCTTCAACGCAATCTTGTATTAAAGTCAACCTTGGATTGAATCCAACGATGGATTGAAGTCACCTTACTTAAAATTCAACTATGGATTAATGTCACCCATGGATTCAAGTTAAGCTTGGTTTGAAGTCAAGCTTGCGTAAAATTCAACTATGAAATGAAGTCAACCATGCTTAAAAGTTGAAACTATGGCTTGAAGTCACCCTTAGATTGAAGTCAACCTTGCTCAAATGTCTACCTTGGATTGTAGTCAACCTTGGATTGAATTCAACTATGGATTGAAGCCAACCATGGATAAAAGCCAACTATGGATTGAGGTCAACCTTGGATTAAAGTCAATCTTGGATTGACATCAACTATGGATTGAAGTCAACCATGGAATGAAGTAAACCACAAATTGAAATCAACAATGAATTGAAGTCTACCTTGCTTAAAAGTCAACTATAGATTAAATTCAAATACGGATTGAAGTCAACCTTGGATTGAAGTCAATTATGGATTGAAATCAACCACGGATAGAAATCAACCACGGATTGAAATCAACTTTGGATTGAAGTCTACTTTGCATAAAATTCAACTATGGATTGAAGTCAACCATTGTTTGAAGTCAACCATGGATTGAAGTCATCCTTGAATTGAAGTCAACAGTGGATTGAATTCACCTTTCGATTAAGTCAACCTTGCTTTAAATTCAACTATGGCTTGAAGTCACCAAGGATTGAAGTCAACCTTGCTCAAATGCCCAAACAACCAAACAACTAAGGTTGACCAAAGTCATGCATGGTTAACCAAACAATGTAAACCAAAGTCAAGCACATGGTTAACCAAATAAAGTAAACAATGTAAACATGGTCAACCTAACAATGAAAACCAAAGTCAATCATAGTCAACCATAGTCAACCATTCCTAAACAATGGTCAACAATGGATTAAGATAGTCTATCTTAGTCAAACAAACTCAACCATGCCCAAACAAAGTCAAACAAAGCTAACCATGCCCAAACAAAGTCAAACAAAGCCAACCATGCCCAAACAACCAAAGTCAAACAAATACAACCATGCCTAGACAACCAAAGTCAACCAAAACAACCAAATTCAAACAAAGAGAACCATTCCTAGATAGCCAAAGTCAACCAAACAACCAAAGTCGTTCAAACTAAACCTAATTCAACCATGCCCCAAAAATGTAAACCATAGTTAAAGATAATAAACTATGGCTAACTAAACAATGTAAACCAAATTCATACAAATAATGTCAATTAAAGTCATCCAAAGTGAGCCATGCCTAAACAACCAAAGTCATTCAAAGGAAATCATTCCCAAACAACCAAAGTCAACTAAAACAACCAAATTCAACCATGCCAAAACAACTAAAGTCAACCAAAATCAACATAGTCAACCATGCCTAAAGAACCAAAGTTAATCAAAGTCAACCACAACAACCAAAGTTATCCAAATAACCAAGGTCAACCTTGTCGAATAAAAAAGAGTCAACCATGTTGAAATAATGTAAACCAAAGTCAACAATAGACAAGCATATGATGTAAACATGGTCAACAAAACAATGTAAATTATGTAAACATTTCAAGCAAAGTCAACCATTCTCAAACATACAAAGCCAACCAAAACAACCAAATTCAATCATGCCCAAACAATCAAAGTCAACCAAATTCAACCACAGTCAACCATATCCAAACAACCAAAGTTAATCAAAGTCAACCAAAACAACCAAAGTCAACCCAACAACCAAGGTCGGCAACCAAAGTGAACCATGGAAAACCAAACAATGTAAACCAAAGTCAACCATGGTTAACCAAACAAATCTAACAATATTAACATCGTCAACCAAACAATGTAAACCAAGGTCAACCATGGTCAACCAAACAATGCAAGGTCCAAAGTCAACCAAAGTAAATAATGTAAACATGGCCAACCAAACATTGTAAACGAAATTCAACCAAATTCAACCACATCCACTCATAGTTAACCATGATATAGTGTCCACCATGAATTGAATTCAACCAAGGATTGTAGTCAAGCTTGGTTGAAGTCAACCATTATTTTGATGTCAATTATAGATTGAGTTCAATCTTGGATTGAAGTCAACCTTACTTAAAATTCAACTATGGATTGGATTGGATTGGATTCAACCTTACTAACAGTAAACTATGAATTGAAGTCAAACATGGATTGAAGTCAACTACAAATTGAAATAATTAATGTTGGTATTATTAATGACCTAAAATCAACCATTGGAACATGGCCAACCTTTCAGACAACCTTTGATTGAAGTCAACTTTTGATTCAAATCACCCACATATTGAAGTCAACTTTGAATTGAATTCAAATATGGATTGAAGTCAAACTTGGATTGAATTCACCCATTGGATTGAAGTCAACCTTTCTTAAAATTCAACCTTAGATTGAAGGCATCTTTGGAGTGAATTCAACCATGGATTGAATTCACCAATGTTTAGACGAAAACTATGGGTTGAAGTGAGCTATGGATTGAAGCCAACCAAGTACTGAAGTTAACCATGGTTTCAAGTTGAATTCAACCATGGATTAAAGTCACCTTTGGATTGAAGTCAACTTTGGATTAAATCCAACCTTAAATTAAATTCAACAAAGGATTCAAGGTAACCATGGATCAAAGTCAACATTGGTTTGAGGTCAACCTTTCTTAAAAGTCAACTATGGATTGAAGTCAACATTGGATTGAAGTCAACCATGGATTGAAGTTTCCATTAGCATGAAGTCAAAATTTCATAAAAGTCAATTATTGATTCAAGTCAACTTTCAATTGAAGTCAACCATGGTTCAAAGTCAATCATCCACTTTTAAAAATGTGGTTGGGTATTGAAGTCAACCATGGTTCAAGATGAAGCTTAGATTGAAGTCAACCATTGATTGAAGTCAGCATGGTCAACCTAACAATGAAAACCAAAGTCAATCATAGTCAACCAAATAATGTAAAGGAGAAAGTTAATCAACGTAAACAATGTTAACATGGTGAACTAAACAATGTAAATCAAAGTCAACCATAAACAACCATACAATGTAAACATGGTTAATCAAACATTTTAAACGATATACACAATTCGAGCAAAGTCAAGCAAAGTCAACCATTTTTTAACAACCAAAGTTATCTATGCCCAAACAACGAAAGTCATCCAAAACAACCATGTTTAAACGAAAACTATGGATTGAATTCAACTATGGATTGATTTCAACAAAGTACCGAGGTCAACCTTGGATTGAAGTCAACCATGGATTGAATTCAACTATGTTTAAACAAAAACTATGGGTTGAAGTTAACTATGGATTGAAGTGAACCAAGTAGTGAAGTCAACCACGGATTTGTTGATGTATTTGTAACTTCGGAATGTATTTCATATATGTATATTGTATTCCTATAGAGATGTTATTATTCCTCTATACGAAAGTGTCGTCATTTATATTGTAAGTGTCGTAACTTATACTTGATGGGTTATTAGACCACCTTGATGGGGTCGACCCTGTATAAGTCTTGTGGGTTAAAGGGTTATTAGACCACCCTATTGGGGGTCAGCCCTATCAGCATTATGTTATATGGTTAAGTTGAGGCCAACCTAGTAAGGTTATTAGGCGTCAAGTCAAGTATAAATAGAGTGCGGGAGGCACTCTATTTGATCATTCTATTCTTCACTCACACACTCATTGGAGAGTGGCACACTAGTGGAGGAGGAGAAGTTGCTTCTAGGAGGACTATCTCTTGTACTTGGGTTGTATCATTGCTCTATCTATCTCTGAGGAAGTTGTGGGGTTTTTCACCTTCTTGGTTTTCTCCGGTGAAACTTTGTGTCTCTTGTGTGCTTGCATTATTGTGTCCATGATTGATATGCTGTAGATATGCTGTACATGTTATTCTCTCAGTTTAGATCCTAGATCAGATTGAAATTTCTGAAAAAACTAACATGGTATCAGAGCTAGCCTGAAAGAAGGCATAGTATGGCATTTATGACACTTGTTGCACTTGTGAAGCTAGGGCTTGATATAGAAAAAACGAGTCATCATAGAACTTTCTCTATAAATTCATTTTGGCGAAGTTTCAGGATCTGAAAATATTACAGGTCGAAGATAAGATCCCCATGTACCTTGTGTCCGAAGGAGAGCCTCTAATTCGTTCTAATTTCATATTTATGATCTGTACAATATAAGGTTTCTGCCTCTTCCAGATCTGAGTCATAAACAGGTGACCTAGGAAAAAAGGGCATAAATTGGGCTAGGAAGCTCCAAATGAAATTTCATAGAAATTAGCAGGTAGGGAACGAAATTTAATTTCACAGGTACGATTTTCAGAGGGCTAAATTGAACCAGTAACACGTGGCACTCCGTACAAGTTCACTGTCCTATTTTATCCCATAAACAGGTCATGTTGCGGCACTTGGAATAACTCTTTCTCAGAGAATCCATTTGAGGTCAAACCTGTGGGGTTGGAAAGATAACAGGTCACGATACCACAGGCCGAATTTTCAGACCCTGTAGATCTGAAATTTTGGAGTTACACCAAAAAAAATCAGGTGCATATTTCTGTCAAAACAGAATTGGATTTTGAGCACCTTCATTCATGGCTCCAGGAATTTAGGGTTTCGGAGAATGTTGGAATTTTTGTATCGGAGACCATGATTGGATGCTCCTCATCAAAATCAAAATTTAGAGACTAAGATCAAATTTTTTGGTTGGGCAGAAGGCTGATCTTGATCAAACCCTAGTTCGGGACTTTGATCGAAAAAGTGGAAAATTAGGGCTTCTACAAAAGTTGGAATTTTTGAATTCTATGACCATGGCTGGAAGCTCCTCAAGAAAATCGAAGTTTAGAGATTTGGATCAAACCTTTTGGTTGGGTGAAGCTTCGGGAAAATCAAACCCTAATTCAGGGTCCTCCCTAGTGAATCCATAAATCTAAAAGGCAATTTTGAGGGGTGAAACTTTGCAGTTTTCAAATTATGAGTATACCAGCTTGATCAGCTCATCAAGGCGCATCTTTCTATCCTTTCAGAAGTTTGAATTTTTAGGGTTTCTTTGACAAACCTTAATCTAGCTCCAGATCCAGTTTCAGCAAATCAAAGTGGATTGGGTTAATCCTAGAAGAGAATGGATTGGTCACCTGCATAAGTGAAGAAGTTCCTATTTCAGAGGGAGATGAGGCTAAGACCTTACATAAGAAGATTACAAGCAATCTGGAGAGGTATGACTTATCTAGGTATGTTTCGAAATCTATTTATGATTAAGTTTATGTTTGTCTTCATTAATATTAGTACAATCTTGATTAATTTTAGACTTGTCATATCACCTTAATAAAAATATGAATGCTTGATAGAAGATATTCATTGATTAGGGTTTTGACACTTATGATTGTATTAATGCATTGTGGTGTTGTATGAGATTGATGTTGTCCTCTAACATGAAAGGTACATCAAGAAAGACCAATCATGTTCTAGTTCAAGAACATATGACCATGGTGACATGAAGACAAAGATTCATCCATTATCATGGATCACATAAAAGATCTACTTACGAGGTATGTATAACTTGGTTCTATAATGGCTAACCTATGAGATATGCAGGTTACTAGCACAAGTCATTGAAGAGAACAAGAAGACATTATGCGGGTATGTTAGACATAACTAGCTAGCAATGTAATCCATGTATGTTTTTCCTATATCAAGTTAGAATCCTACCTTGTGTTAGGATATCTTATATAAGTATACTTGGTATGATTGATAATGATTATTCATGAAGTTATAGGTTTCAGTAATCATGGATTTAGGCATATTTTGCTTCTTACTTTGATTGATGATATGACTAACCAGAAAAGTCCTATGGTCAAATAGGAATATGCATGAGTAAAGGAATTGTGATAAATTATTTGTGTATGAAATGATCTTGACCATACATGTCTAAGATTACTTAGAATCATAATGTTTTTGATAGTATTAAGATTATACTAATGAAAGTATGTGCGAGACCTCGAGGATAACACAATGATGATACTAGTAAGTATGCATAGTGATCGAGGATGGATATAAGTTCAAAGACAGGTAATCCAGGAAGCAAAGATCAAGAGGGAGCACACTCTAATAGTTCCTGCAAGGAAGCAAATATTGAGAGGGAGCCCATCCTATAACCAAACAAAGATAAGTATTTGAATTGTCATTTCTTGCATACTTGTTTGTTTAAATAATATTGTTCAATGATGTATATGCTTATGTTCCCAGACTTAGGGTGTGTATTATGCATATTATAATAATTGCATTAATGAACAATATACTACTAATATGCATGTGATGGGTAAGTGGCCTATGGTACTGTACAACATTCCAATGCTACTTATCTAGAATGAAACCTCTTTGATGACATGTTGGGAGTTGTGCACACTCTTAACAATGTTCTGGTAGAGATTGGAAGGCATATAGAAAGTTACAGAATATGGATAAATGTTGTATTGAAGCATTGGATAAAATAATTACATGACTGTATGACATATTCCTTTATGTGTAAGAATTTGTTTTGAAAACTATGAGATGTTTCTAATCATGCAATTTAACTTGTCTTGTAGGAAAGATCGTATACCATCACCTATAAAAGAAGGACTACAACATTTGTTCCAGCAACAAAGCTATCTATTGAAGATATTGAAGTTCCCAGGATCCAGGATGAAGGAATGGAAGAACACCATGATCCGTCTATCATGAAGAAATATTTTTGGGATGTGGTCCCAAGACCAGATGGGAAGTCTGTTGTGACTTCCAAAGATCAAGCATGCTGCAGATGACAACATAGGGAAATACAAAGCGAGATTTGTAGCTCGTCGCTTCTCCCAAAAAGAGAGAATAGACTATGAAGAGAATTTTGCTCCTGTAGCCAGGTACACTTCCATCATATCAATACTTTCCCTAGCTGTAGTGATGAAATGGAAAATACACCAGATGGATGTCAAGATAACTTTCTTGAATGGTGTAGTCGAGGAGGAAGTGTATGTAGAGAAGCCACTTGGTTTTGAGACACATGTCAGGGAGTCATATGTGTGCAAGTTGAAGAAAGCCTTGTATGGCTTGAAGCAAGTTACTAGGACTTGGTATGGTAGGATAGACAACTTTCTATCTAGTTTGGGCTTTACCAAGAGTAAAGCGGATTCCAACCTTTACTACAAGGTTGAGGAAGGAAATCCAATGATACTACTTTTGTATGTGGATGATCTGTTTGTAACAGGTGAGGATGGGTTGATTGCCGATACCAAGAGGAAGCTTGCTTTCGAGTCCGAGATGAAGGACTTGGGGATGATGCACTATTTCCTAGGCATGGAGGTGTGGCAGAGTGCAGATGGAATCTTCCTTGGACAAGGGAAGTATGCAGTAGAGATCTTGAAGAGGTTCGGGATGATGGACTACAAGGCCATGGCCACACCTATGGCATCTAACCTGAAGCTTCTGTGTGATGCTTCATTTGATTCGGTTGATGTCACTGTGTATCGTCAAATGATTGGGTCCTTGATGTACCTAACGAACACTAGACCATATATTTGCTTTGTGGTGAACACATTAAGCCAGTTCCTGACGGATTCCAAAGGTGTTCACTTGGTTGCTATAAAGCATATTCTGAGGTACCTGAAGGGTACAATTGATTATGGGCTCAAGTATGATGTGAATCAAAAGTTTAACCTGCAAGGTTATGTTGATTCAGATTGCGCAGGCAGTGCTGCAGATAGGAAGAGCACATCTGGGTGCTGCTTCAGTATGGGATAAGGTGTGATCTCTTGGTTTAGCAGGAAGCAGTCTTGCATAGCACTGAGTACAACCAAGGCAGAGTATGTTGCAGCTTGTTTAGCTAGTTGTGAGGTAGTATGGATTTGGAAGCAACTGTCTGAGTTATTTGATCTCCCGTTGGAGGCTATTGGTATCTTTTGTGACAACCAGAGTTGCGTGAAGCTGTCTGAGAATCTGGTATTCCACGACAGGTCGAAGCACATTGAGATCAAATGTCACTATATTAGGGATATGGTGCAGAGAGGAGAAGTGAAGCTCCTGTATGTTGCGACGGATGAGCAGGTTGCAGATGTGCTGACAAAACCACTATCCAGAGTGAAGTTTGAGTACTTCAGAGAGAGACTTGGTGTTCTTCAGAGTGACGACACTTCGAGGAAGAAGTGATGGACACATTTGCAGGAGCCATTCCAAGCATGGTGAGAGGAGGATCCTTCCCATGGCTATGGATATAAGCGCCGTGTGATGAGTATCAAGACGATGCTCCAGTTACTGCTCTGTATGCATCATGTTGGATGCTTGTTATGATCAGTTGGATCATGTATATGTATATGCATTATGTTGGATGCTTGTTATGATCAGTTGGATCATGTATGATGATATGTATCAGATGGATACATTGTATGATTAGGTGGATCATGTATTTATGTATGTATCAGGTGGATGCATTGTATGATCAGGTGGATCATGTATTTATGTATGTATCAAGTGGATACATTGTATGATCAGGTGGATCATGTACTTATGTATGTATCAAGTGGATGCATTGTATATATCAGGTGGATGCATTGTGTATGATGATATGTATCAGGTAGATACTTTGTATGCATCAAGTGGATATATTGTATGATCACAGACGATGAGCTTCAAGATGTTGCTCCAGGTGACATGCATCAGGATGATGCTATGATGATGATCAGGATGATCACAGATGACGAGATTCTGGATGTTGCTCCAGGTGACATGCATCAGGATGATGCTATGATGATGATCAGGATGATCACAGATGACGAGCTTCAGGATGTTGCTCCTGATGACATGCATCAGGACGATGCAGTGATGATGATCAGGATGATCATAGATGATGAGCTTCAGGATGTTGCTCCAGGAGACATGCATCAGGATGATGCTATGATGATGATCAGGATGATCACAGATGACGAGCTTCAGGATGTTTCTCCAGATGACATGCATCAGGACGATGCAGTGATGATGTTCAGGATGACCATGTACATCAGGATGATGTATGATGAGTATCAGGTTGATACTTCGTGACCGTGGACATGTTGTGTAGGTAGCATAGAAAAGATCCTCAAGATCCGGACAGGTAGAGCGGTGTGCTCATAATAGCTTGGGATATAGAGATCCGAATAGGTTGAGCAGTACGCTTGTAAATAAGTCCTGGGATGCTCTTTCGAGGTTTTGCTACTAGAGGCATGTAATCAGCCCTAGAGATTCGAGAGGTTGAGCAGTAAACTCGTAATCAGTCCTGTGATGCTCTTTAGAGTACTTGCAGGAAGCAAGACACTCTTTAAAGGTTTTGCCTAACCACATGTAATTTTCCCTGGAGATCCGATAGGTTGAGTAGTAAGCTCGTAATCAGTCCTAAGATGCTCTTTAGAGTACTTGCAGGAAGCAAGACGCTCTTTAAAGGTTTTGTGGTGTGAGGGTCACATATAATCCATCTTGAAGATCCGATAGGTTGAGCAGTAAGCTCGTAATTAGTCCTGGGATGCTCTTTAGAGTTCTTGCAGGATGCAAGACACTCTTTAAAGGTTTTGTCATAGTCAACATGTAAAAGATCCTATAGTCTGAGCTAGGTTTTGTTAACACACATAATAAGTCCCGAGGATTCCACAGTATGGCAAGTGATGATGAAGACCTACAGGTGGTGGGCCTACATCCAACATGAAAAAGGGCTGGCTCTGTAGAACTTCCTATGACGAGCAAATTAGAGATTGATTGAGATAGCAGCAGCAACAACAATGACAATGTTTTTATGACGATGATCCAGTGACCATGATCCAGAGAAGAAGACTTGTGGTAGCAGATCTGTGTCGAGAAATACCTTCCTAGTTAAGAGGGAGTGTTGATGTATTTGTAACTTCGAAATGTATTTCATATATGTATATTGTATTCCTATAGAGATGTTATTATTCCTCTATATGGAAGTGTCGTCATTTATATTATAAGTGTCGTAACTTATACTTGATGGGTTATTAGACCACCTTGATGGGGTCGGCCATGTACAAGTCATGTGGGTTAAAGGGTTATTAGACCACCCTATTGGGGGTCGGCCCTGTCAGCATTATGTTATATGGTTAAGTTGAGGCCGACCTAGTAAGGTTATTAGGCAAGTCAAGTCAAGTATAAATAGAGTGCGGGAGGCACTCTATTTGATCATTCTATTCTTCACTCACACACTCATTGGAGAGTGGCGCACTAGTGGAGGACGAGAAGCTGTTGCTAGGAGGACTATCTCTTGTACTTGGGTTGTATCATTGCTCTATCTATCTCTGAGGAAGTTGTGGACTTTTTCACCTTCTAGGTTTTCCTCGGTGAAACTCTGTGTCTCTTGTGTGCTTGCATTATTGTGTCCATGATTGATAAGCTATAGATATGCTATACATGTTATTCTATTAGTTTAGATCCTAGATCAGATTGAAATTTCTGAAAAAACTAACAAGATTCATGTTGAATTCAACCATGGTTCTTTCGGTTATTTCAACCATGATCAATGATGGTTTAACATGGTCCTCCATAACTAACCATTTGAAGTCAACCATGGTTCACTAAAGTCAACCATGTTTAACCAACATCGACCATAGTGAACCATGGTTAACCAAAGTTAACCATCGTAAAAAATGAGATGTCATCAACCATGGCTAAACACAGTGAACCATGGTTAACTAAAGTTGACCATAGTCGACTATGATGTAACCATATGGAACCATGATGCACTAAAGTCAACCATGCCTAAACAATGGATTAATATAGGCTATATTAGTCAAGCAAACTCAACCATGCCCAAACAAAGTCAAACAAATCCAACCATTTCCAAACAAAGTCAAACAAAGCCAATTATGTCGAAATAAAGTCAAACAAAGACAACTATGCCCACACAACCAAAGTCAAACAAAGACAACCATGCCTAGACAACCAAATTCAATCAAAACAATCAAATTCAGACAAAGACAACCATGCCTAGATAGCCCAAGTCAACCAAATAACAAAAGTCGTTCAAACTAAACCAAAGTCAACCATGCCCAAATAATGTAAACCATAGTTAAAGATAATAAACTATGGCCAACTAAATAATGTAAACCAAATTCATATAAATATTGTAAATTAAAGTCATCCAAATTCAACCATGCCTAAACAACCAAAGTCATCCGAAGGAAACCATGTCCAAACAACCAAAGTCAACTAAAACAACCAACTTCAACCATGCCAAAACAACTAAAGTCAACCAAAGTCAACACAGTCAACCATACCCAAAGAACCAAAGTTAATCAAAGTCAACCACAACAACCAAAGTTATCCAAATAACCAAGGTCAATCCTGTTGAATATAAAAAGTCAACCATGCTGAAATAATGTAAACCAAAGTCAACAATAGACAAGCATACAATGTAAACATGGTCAACAAAATAATGTAAACAATTCAAGCAAAGTCAAGAAAAGTCAACCATTCCCAAACAACCAAAGTCAATCAAAACAACCAAATTCAATTATGCCCAAACAATCATAGTCAACCAAATTCAACCACAGTCAACCATGTCCAAACAACCAAAGTTAATCAAAGTCAACCAAAACAACCAAAGTCAACAAAACAACCAAGGTCTACCAAAGTGAACCATGGAAAACCAAACAATGTAAACCAAATTCAATCATGGTTAACCAAACAAATCAAACAACGTTAACATCGTCAACCAAACAATGTAAACCAAGGTTAACCATGGTCAACCAAACAATGCAAGGTCCAAAGTCAACCAAAGCAAATACTGTAAACATGGTCAACCAAACATTGTAAATGAAAGTCAACCATAATCAATTAGTCAACCAAAATTCAACCACATCCACTCATAGTTAACCATGATACAGTGTCCACCATGGATTGAATTCAACCAAGGATTGTAGTCAAAATTGGTTAAGTCAACCATTTTATTGATGTCAACTATAGATTGAGTTCAATCTTGAATTGAAGTGAACCTTGCTTAAAATTCAACCATGGATTGGATTCAACCTCACTAACAGTCAACTATGAATTGAAGCCAAACATGGATTGAAGTCAACCATGGATTGAAATAATTAATGTTGGTATTATTAATGACCTAAAATCAACTATTGGAACATGGTCAACCTTTCAGACAACCTTCGATTCAAATCACCCACATATTGAAGTCAACATTGAATTGAATTCAAATATGGATTGAATTCAAATATAAATTGAAGTCACCCATTGGATTGAAGTCAATCTTTCTTAAAAGTCAACATTGGATTGAAGGCAACTTTGGAGTGAATTCAACTATGTTTAAATGAAAACTATGGGTTGAAGTCAACTATGGATTGAAGCCAACCAAGTACTGAAGTCAACCATGGATTCAAGTTGAATCCAACCATGGATTGAAGTCACCTTTGGATTGAAGTCATCTTTGGATTAAATCCAACCTTTGATTCAATTCAACACAGGATTCAAGCTAACCATGTATTGAAGTCAACATTGGTTTGAGGTCAACCTTTATTAAAAGTCAACTATGGATTGAATTCAACCATGACTTGAAGTCACCATTAGCATGAGGTCAAAATTTCTTAAAAGTCAATTATTGATTCAAGTCAACTATCAATTGAAGTCAACCATGGTTCAAAGTCAATCATCCACTTTAAAAAATGTGGTTGGGGATTGAAGTCAACCATGGTTCAAAGTCAATCATCCACTTTAAAAAATGTGGTTGGGGATTGAAGTCAACCATGGTTCAAGATGAACCTTAGATTGAAGTCAACCATTGATTGAAGTCAATATGGATTGAAGTGAACCATGGAAGTCAAACTTGGATTGAAGCCAACTATGAAATGAATTCAACCATGGTTTGGAGTCTACATTTGATTGATTTCATCCATGGTTTGATGTCAACCTTGGATTGATGTTAGCCTTACTTAAAAGTCAACTATGGATTGACTTCTTAATATGGTCAAACAATGGTTGGCCATGTTTTCCTGGTTATGTCAACTATGGTGAACACAAATGTTCTCCTGGTTATATCAACCATGAAGCACTAAATTCAACCATGCCTAAACAATGGTAAACCATGGTTCAAAGTCTACCTTGGTTGAGTGTCAACTATGGATTAAGGTTAACCATTATGAAACACAATATAAATAATTTAACTTATATTATTATTAATTATTTAATTTTTATTATCTATTTACTTATATTATTTATTTTCTATGTTTTCATTAATAAGTAATTCTTAAATTTTTTGTTTATAATAATAATAATAATAATTTTAAAATTTAAATTGAAAAGAATAATAATAACAATAATAGCGCATGGGGTATAAAATACACTTCTTTCGTAACATTAACCGTTGGAAACTCCGTGGGTAGGAGCCTATAAAATAATAATAATAATCAAGAAGGAGTCATTAATCAACAACTAGTCAATAGTCTATAGTCAACCATCAACAACAATGGTCAACCATAGTCAACCGTAGTCAACAGTTAACCAATATTCAATGGACATTAATCAACACCTAATCACCCATGAGTCAATAGTAAACAAATATTCTATAATGAACCAATAGTCAACAAATAGTCAATATTCAACACCAACGGTGAACCATAGTCAACCATGGTCAGCCATTATAAAAAATGAACAACCATGCTCAAGCATAATCACCCATGGTCAATCATGGCCAACCAAAGTCGATTATACCCAACCAAATCTAGCCATAACAATGAATCACAACAAACCAACTATTTAAAAATGTGGTTCTATTTTACTTTTATTTAATATCAATTAATTATTTTATTCTAAATTTACTTTTAATATCAATTATTTTACTTATCTTTAATTTTTTTACATTTATTTAATTTAATTTTTATTTTTATTTAATATATTTTACTATTTTAATTTTAATTTAATTTTATTTATTTAAGTTTTTTTTTCACTTTTAATTTTTTTTACTTTAATTTTATTTATTTATTTTAATTTATTTTTATAATTTAATTTTTTATTATTATTGTCTTTTTTTAATTTACTTTCTTGTATTTTAATATGTTTTAATATTTGTATTTAATTTTTTTTAATTTAATATGTATTTTTTTACATTTTTAATTTGAAATAACATTTTTATTAAAATTTTATTTAGCCATAACAATGAATCACAACAAACCAACTATTTAAAAATGTGGTTCTATTTTACTTTTATTTAATATCAATTAATTATTTTATTCTAAATTTACTTTTAATATCAATTATTTTACTTATCTTTAATTTTTTTACATTTATTTAATTTAATTTTTATTTTTATTTAATATATTTTACTATTTTAATTTTAATTTAATTTTATTTATTTAAGTTTTTTTTTCACTTTTAATTTTTTTTACTTTAATTTTTTTTATTTATTTTAATTTATTTTTATAATTTAATTTATTAATTTATTATTATTATTGTCTTTTTTTAATTTACTTTCTTGTATTTTAATATGTTTTAATATTTGTATTTAATTTTTTTTAATTTAATATGTATTTTTTTACATTTTTAATTTGAAATAACATTTTTATTAAAATTTTAATTTGGTTATTTCACATTTTTAAATATACTTGATATATCCACATATATCAACCATTTTTAAATATATGGTTATAATTAATTAACTCATAAAAATCCATCCAACCTGTCAAAAACCATTTCTAATTCTCATGTCGAGACATAGACCGTGTGGATTCCGCTTAATAAGTAATGTTATCTGATTAGTTAACTGAATTGATTACATAAATTCACTTTCCAGGTCACTGCCGCCGTGGATAAAGAAGCTTGGACTATCCAAATGGATAGGATCAAATTTTAACTGCAAACTTATAATACAACCGTGTCAATTCATAACCATAGAGGGTAATTATGCAACATTATGTATCTATGTGTGCAACAGTGCAAGTCTAATTTGAGGATAGCATTTAATGTTGAGTAGAAGACTTTGCGAGTTGGTAAAACGTTGTCAACCTGGAAAAGCGTGATCAGACGTGGACTGTATGGTTCCTAGGAGACTGACCTTGAAGATTTGTGCGAGATTTGACAGAGGCGACCATTTCATTACAATCGGAGGCCATAAATTGGAACACCAAGACTGTGATGTGATCCTCATCCATTTGCAATTGCAGAGGGTTTGAATTATTATCTATCTCTTTCACCTCTTTCATTTCTGCTTATATCAAGCACTATAAAGAGATCTGCCAGCTGTAATATTTGTATAGTTATTTGACGTTTTTATTTCGGTATTTTGGGTTCAGAGTTTAGAACAGAAAAAATGGCCGGAGGATTTGCAAGCCAAGTAGGGTCTGGGGGTGTACACTTCGAGGCTCGCATAACGGCTTATGTTATCATAACTTGTATCATGGCTGCAAGCGGTGGGTTGATGTTTGGCTACGATATAGGAATTTCTGGTAAGCTATGGAAGTTTTAATCTCATTGTTCGGTCAGTTTGTGCAAAAATTTAACTAAAACCTTTTTCTTTAATTGTGAGAAATTTAACGGTTTTTTGTGCAGAAATCTCAAATATTGTTTTTTTCTACAGAATTTGCTGATGATTTTGTGCATTTTAAAGATAGTTGGGCTTTGTATTGAGTCGCGTTTGGATATTTTCAAAATAAGATCTGATATTTAGTTTCGTCACTTTCTTTCGTCATTATTCAGAGCTTTGAAGGCCAGGGTTGGCTCTAACATTAATCTTTTTAAGCATTTTTCAACAATTACTGCATTATACTATTTTCCTCCACTTTGTTGAACGCCGGAAGTTTTCCATCCGATTTGATCTCGTTGTCCTGTAACTTACACAGCTTTGAAATGGCAGAACTGTTCTCTCATTGTGTCTTATGCACCTCAAGAAGATTTCATGTTAAATATTCTGCATATTTTTTACAGGACAATATTTCTATTTCAAGTCCGAATTTGCTGGATTTTAGGCAACAGAAAGCAATATACTGTACTATGAAGTTTCAGTCTGTAGTTTGTTCACAATTTTCATGAAAGACATTCGCATAATCCTTGCGAATGATATGCTTTCACATAGTTCGGTAAATTGGATATCTTAAATGCATTTTACGAATTCCACAAATCTTCAATGCTTTTCAATGTGATCGGAAGGTCTTCGGCTCTTCATACCTGTAGGAAAGTTTCTTGGAATACTCCCTCCGACAATGGAAAAGATTTAGCTTCTTAATAGTTAATGTCGTGTGTGCCTGTGACATGAATGTTTAAATACTTGCTCATCATTAAAATTTTTAGTAATTAACATCTTTATAAAGATCTGACGACTGATTATCTTAATGCGCAGGCGGAGTGACTGGCATGAACGACTTTCTCGTGAAATTCTTCCCCGCGGTCGCGCTCAAGGAGCATGAGGCCAAGCAAAGTACATACTGCAAGTATGACAATCAAGGATTACAACTCTTTACTTCATCTCTGTATCTAGCAGGTTTGGTAGCAACATTTTTTGCGTCATATACTACTCGAAGATTTGGCCGGAGACCGACAATGATTATTGCCGGCTTATTCTTTCTTGCCGGAGTCGTCTTGAATGCGGCAGCGCAGGATCTTCTCATGCTCATCTTCGGAAGAATATTGCTAGGATGTGGAGTCGGATTCGCTAATCAGGTCTGTAAACAAACAGTATTGATAGTCCTGATAAGACAGAATGTTTAAGACCGAGATTCAACTAATTTACAGAGAATAGTCTCTGCGCATTCCTTTAGGCAAAATTCGCCTTTAATAGACTATTCATTTCATGAAATTCTTGCATTTATTGTAATTTTTTTTCCATACAACCGTATTTAAATTCTTTAAGTTTTCTTTAAAAACATATCAAGATCGCTTGGTTTAAACTTTAAAAGATATCAAGATTTAATAGTATGATATTCTATTACATCTGTGAGTGTACTCAGTTGATTTTAATTGTCCTGTAAATTTCTTAGCTGCCTTATGCTCTGTTGGCCTTCATTTTCAGAGAAATCTTAAACTTAGCATTGTTTTTCTGTCAGTATGATGTGATGAATATGCCCTTGCTTTTCTGTAACTGCAGGCGGTTCCTCTTTTCCTGTCAGAGATAGCACCGACTAGAATTCGAGGGGCTTTAAACATCCTCTTCCAGCTGAACATTACAATAGGCATTCTGTTCGCAAATTTAGTGAACTATTTTACAGCTAAGATCAAGCCATGGGGATGGAGGCTTTCATTGGGCTTGGCAGGGCTCCCTGCAATTCTGCTAACTGTGGGGTCTATATTTTTGGTAGAGACACCGAACAGTCTGATTGAAAGAGGACACCTGGAAGACGGCAAGCAAGTATTGAGAAAAATAAGAGGAACCGATAATGTCGATGCAGAGTTCAATGAACTAGTTCAGGCTAGTAAAATGGCCTCGGAAGTGAAGCATCCATTCCGAAATCTCATGAAGCGCAGGAATAGACCTCAGATTATAATAACCATTTTTCTGCAGATCTTCCAGCAGTTGACTGGTATCAATGCCATTATGTTTTATGCTCCCGTGCTCTTCCAAACCTTGGGATTCAAGAGCGATGCTTCACTTTACTCTGCAGTTATTACTGGTGCAGTCAATGTCATATCCACTATTATCTCCATCTACTCGGTCGATAAACTTGGTCGAAGAGTGCTTCTTCTCGAAGCAGGAGTACAGATGTTAATTTCACAGGTTAGCTCAATTTCTTCTTCTCCTTCATTTCCATTTCAATACTCTGTTATACCTAGTTAGTTGTTCATTCAATAACGAAATCGTCGAACACAATTTTCATAGAATGTGAATATTTTTTGCAATTGCAGGTGGTTATTGGAATCCTTTTGGCTACGGGGTTGCAGGAGGGCCAGCAGCTTTCTCAAGCCACGGCCATTGTGGTAGTGTTGATGGTCTGCGTTTACGTGTCAGCCTTTGCATGGTCGTGGGGACCTCTAGGATGGTTGATTCCCAGCGAAACCTTTCCCCTGGAAACAAGATCTGCTGGACAGAGCGTGACTGTGTGCGTGAATCTCCTCTTCACTTTTGGTGTTGCACAGGCATTCCTGTCAATGCTTTGCCAATTCAAATACGGGATCTTCTTCTTCTTTGCTGGCTGGGTGTTAATTATGTCCGTATTTGTACTGTTTCTCGTTCCGGAGACGAAGAATGTGCCGATCGAAGAAATGATGGACAGAGTGTGGAAAAAGCATTGGTTGTGGAAGAGTTTTGTCACAGACGCCGACCTCATTGACGATGACGAAGATGCTAATTCCAAACAAGAAAACGGAAGAGCCAGTCGCAACGACTACCATAATTCCCAGTTGTGATCTTCTTCCTTCTCCATTCTATTCCCTCGAAGGAGATATGACTAGACATTCAACATTCTATTCCCTCGAAGGAGATATGACTAGACATTCAACAGTTGCTCTTAATAATTTCAGCTGATGCTCGCCAACCCCAAACGCTGGAATTGCGGAATACTTTGAACCTCCCAAATTACATGATCAGTGTGTATTTCCTTTATCTTTTTATCCCTCATTGCCGTGGAAAATTCAAATTGTTCCATGGAACATGATGAATGGCCTGGCAACTTAAATATGCGGCAACAGAATTTATCATCAGTTTACCATTATTATTAATGTGTATGTTCAAACTTTCAGTTGTAGTTCAAGACATGGATTTTGTGTGAATATGTGAATGCTATTTTTGCAATTTTCTTAAAAAGACGTAGATCTTCCGTAACATGAAATGAAGGTGTTTTGCAACCATTCACACAGCGGTAGATGTTTGTTAAGGTTAGACAGAAGGTCGTCGAAGGTCGTTTCCACAAAATAATTAACTGCTAAAACATGGAAACACTGAATTGATGCGGTCACAGTGGTTAAATTGGATAATATATTCAATATTCATATAATAATAACAAGAGTTAAAAGGTGGCAAATGGATTTTGTGTAAATATGTGAATGTTGGTTTTGCAATTTTCTTAAAAAGATGTAGATCTTCCGTAATATGAAATGAAGGTATTTTGTAACAGCAGTAAATGTTTCTTAAGGTTAGACAGAAGGTCGTTGAAAATCGTTTCCACAAAATAATTAACCACTAAAACATGGAAACACTGAATTGATGTAATCACAATGGTTAAATTGGATAATATATTCATCTTAATATAATAATAACAAGAATTACGAGGTGGCAAAGTCCACCCTCTATTGTCAAGATTAGTTTGTTGTTTTTCTATAAGTTAATAAAATGAAACTAGTACCAAGTTGAGTATTGTAGGCTGAAGTTTTATAGTGCTTTTGTAGAGTCCTTAACTTCAAAGAATATTCATAATTGTTTTTTGAGATCCATGTGCTAATACAAGATGATCTATTATACTAATAGTGGTAAAGGGAAATTTATTTTTGGTTTTTTTTAATGAACTAGTTAATTGGAGCCATAAGCAAAGATTATGATTATTGTGGCATGGGCATATTGATTTGAGACACATTTTCTCATTCATTTGTAGAAGTCAATTACTTGGGCAATGTACAATTGTGCAATATATGTGTACACGATTGGCAAATTGGCAAGATTGAATGGGTAGAATTAGGGGATTTTATTAATAGATCTAGAAGGGTTGGATATGATAAAACAATTTTAAAAGGAGCATAATGAGGGTTAAACATCAATTTAAAGGTTCAATCCAAAAATCAAATTGACAATGCCTAACCACTGAAATATGCATTCTAATATAACTTGTTGAAAACTGAGATTTTTATCGTTATGAAGATTATCGAATGAAGCATGGATCCAATCAAACTAAGTTAACTAAAAAAATATATAAAAAGGCTTGCAATGTAGCAATATCAACTTACCAATTCAATGTATCGAACATTGTCGAATAACAAAATTTCAATATACAAAGGAAGTATCAATGTCAAAACAAGTCTAAGTTAAATCCAAAAATCATATTAACAATGTCCAACTTCACCAAACTATATTCTAGCATTCAACTTGTGTAAAACCAAACACACTTCTCAACATGCAATCATGATCATATATGTAACAAGAATCTCTTAAAGGTATCATGAAGAAAAGGAAATTTTAACATGAACAAAATAAATTTTAACTATAAAGGAATTTAGGAACCACACACACACACATATATAAATAACTCACAATTCCAAGCCAAGCCATTCTAAAGGAAAGTTCTTAAATTCATTTGATAAAAAAACATACAAAGAAAGTACCACAATAGATTTTAAATCCAAAAATATGGTTGACAATGTCTAACTACATCAATATGCATTCTAATATTTAGCTTGCTCTATAACCAAACACATTTATCAATATATAGTCATGGTCATACAGAGAGTAAGAATCCCATCCTCTATACAATGTCCTATTTCGTCCATCAGCATTTTATTATTCAACTTATCCTAAAACTAAAGGCACGTATCAATATGATTATGATCTCATCCTAAGGATCCCATGCAAAAACCTAATCTTAAAATGCTAGCTTCCTAAACCAAGGATATTACAATACCATTCAATTATCATGAACATAAAAGGCGTGATTTAAGAATTATCAACACAAACATACATATCCAACAAGCTAATCTCAAAATTCCTGCTTTTTCAACTGAAGATATTTATATCATTCAAGTGAAGTATCAGATATCAAAGTAGAGTTAACATTTTTTAAAGAGTTAAATCCAATTACATAGATCCAATTACAAAAAATTGCAATAGAATAGTCATAGGCTTTGACTCAATTTCCTGTACTTAAACCCAACAAAGGGATGCCATATATAGAACTTATGACCAATTTTAACAATAAAAAATGACCCACTTCACCTTTTATGATGTTTTTGGCCCCATATGAAACTGAGCTCGAAATGCAGTGAGATAGGCATAGTATGCAAGCTGAACTGTGCATACAACAAAGCAAATATATTTCAAAAAATAATTTTAGTATATAATAACGAAGTATATATTCATGATTTAGCACTGTAAAATTACCTATAGAAAGTGTGTGTACACCTTGCATATCTGCCACAAGAAAAGTGATAAAAGTCAATAGGAACCCAATTAAATATATAGGAGTTTGTTTTTTTCTAGAAATGTTTCAATTTTAAGCACAAAAATGTGTTGCTAGTTTTCAACTAGATGACCAAAGAATACAATCAGTATTTAGACATCCTTTATCGATAAATGAAATTACATTCAAAAGAAGTATTAAGATTCACCTATAACTCCCAATTTAGGTGCCAGTTCTTAAACATGAAAATAACAAACTGGAAGAATACGGTTTTCTACATTCAACTTGAATAACTTTTGAAAACCGGTGATAGCTTATCTTATTTACACTATGCATGTGCATGGAGGATGAGGTAGAGATCTAGATGTAACGAATATTATTAGTTAAGGACTGCGTTATTGGTTTCGTAGTATGTAAAATGACCTATCAAGTACATTAGTAATGTATGTAAGGAATATTAGTAAGCTTAGAGCACATGATTCACATAGATTAGGAATATGATTAATTCTTCTAATATGGCTAGTATTCGTTAATATTGAACATTAGTTAAGATTCACCTAGAAATCTTGATTTATATCCTAGTTGTAATGTATCCATCCTTCATCTGGCCAGCAGAGGGGATATTAACTAAATCAGGGCCTTTAAATTTCACCCCAGAACCATAATTACAAATTTATAACAGCTAAAACGCATGTGCAGATTGGAAATAAAAACACACAACTGAAATAAACTTTATCCACACACACATAGCATGCAATTCCAAGAATAATTATCACGGGCATATAAATCAAATCATTGCACATCATATACAAAAGAATACTTATCTTTAAACAAAGAATATCCAAGAAACTGGCTGTGTAAGAGCGAATTTCCACCTGGAACCGTAGGCACTCTGTCCAGCATATACTATTTCTATTGAGAGGCCACCCCCAAGCTGGGCTATGAGGCCACCAGGGTGAAGGAAACACCTATAGGCTTCTCTCTCTCATCCCACAACCCACTATGTTCTCTATGCTTCGCCAAGATCTCAACCAGAGAACTACAGGGATCTCACTAAACCATCACATCCATGTCACTCCTTCCAAATTCCCCACACAACACAAAGAAGGCATTTCCCTTCACTTATCCATAGTTCCCTCAATGAATCAAACCCTCACAATGCTTACCAGTGCATGTAGTAAGAGTCCAACCTATTCGTATGCTATTGGGAGAGCCTCTTTCAAAATTAAATCATTGATTTTCAAGAATCCAAAAGTAAGAGAACTCAATGGGTAAAAGTTCCTAGCTTTCCCAACCTCTATTATCACCTACAACCATCTATTTTCCCTTCAAAATTGTAGCTCTGTCTCTAAATTCAAATTTTTGGGTTAAACACTGTCTGGTAATGGACATGGACAACAAGAGGAGAAACTCTACATAGTCACTAGAATCATGCATGAGAGAATGATCAAAAGAGAGAATGATCAAAAGAGTTTTGACTCCAAGGAATATGAGATAAGGGTGAAAAGATAATTGACATAGCTTCTAACCATAGAAGAAAGGAATATTGGTAGCTGACATAACTGTCACAACCCACATGCCTCAATAACTGCATGGAAATGACTTTTCCCACCAACCTCTCATATGAATTCAATGATTGCTTTTAATAGACAAGAGAAGGTAATTGGATAATTTAAAGCACATGGTATAATTTTTGGATGAGTTCTAAGGTTGAAAATTGGCAATGTAGGATTTAGTTTCCCCATAGGCCCCCTTTCCTCTTCCCCTTTGGTGGAATCATAGCCTCTCTAGTGCTTTTTACAAAACCATCTTGGACCATTTTATTATTTTCCAACAAAATATTTACATACATTTAGAATTGGCATGATAAGCCAACCGTATGGTCCAAATAAAAATATATACATCATACATGCCTAGCCATTTCCTAGTCAGGTCTTGGCCTTGAGCACCAGGAATCCATACTAGCATATTTACATCATCTACATAATTTTGATTAAATACATTCCAAGTCAAAACTAGGGGTATTACAATCCCCTCCCCTTTGAAATAACACCATCCTCTGTGTTTGCCTAAAATCAGAACAAAAATGGGTATGCCTCTTTCATGGCATCCTCCAACTCCCACATAGCTTCATTGGGACCAAAGTGATTCCATCGCACCTTTACCTATCTGATGGCTCGGTTCCGGAGCAATGTTACCTTCCTATTTAGGATGCATAGTGGCTTGGTTTGGAACTCTCCCTTCGGTTCCACCTGAATCACATCCCAATCAATCACATGGTACGATCATGTACATATTTCTTAAGCAATGAAACATGAAAAAAATTATGAGCTCTGGTGTTAGCAGGAAACAAAATTCTATATGCAACTGGTCCTATCCTTTAAAGCACTTCAAATGGACCACAATATCTGAAAACTTGGAACAACTTACAAGCTTCAAGGAAGTCTTATTTGGCCTCACTCTAAGGTAAACATGATCCCAAATACTGAATTATTTGTGCATTTTATTCTTATATGCATAGCTTTTATATCTATGTTGGGATGCCTTTAAATTGTGCCTAATTTTTGCAACCTCCTGTTCCATTTCCTTAAGCAATTCTGGCCCAATCACAATTCTATTTACTGGATTATCCCATGTCATTGGTGTCCTGCACATTCTTCCATACAAAGCCTCAAATGGACTCATGCCCAATGAAGTCAATTGCCCATTGTTATATGGAAACTCTACTAAGTGTAGATAATCTTCCCACTTGAATGGTTTGTCCATCACATACATGCAAGGCATGTCTTCAAGGACTTGATTTACTCTTTTAGTTTGCCAATTTCTTTGTGGATGGTAAGAAGTGTTAAAGTTCAATTGCGTACCCAAATAAACAAAAGACATTTCTAGAAATTTGAAGTAAATTTGGTATCCCTGTCTGAAATTATTTCCTTTGGAAACGCATGCAATCTAAAAATTTCCTTCATGAAAATATTTGCAATGTCATCTATTTTATATGTGGATTTAACTGGTATAAAATGTGTTGCGTTAGACAATTTATCCACCACAACCATGATAGAATCATGTTGTCTCACAGTCATTGGAAAACCTGTAATAAAATACATGGAAATTACTTCCCATATCCATTCTGGAATGGGAAAATGATGCAACAAAATTTTTGGGTGTTGATGTTCAACCTTCACTTGATGACATTTCATACATCTTGAAATATATAAGCAACAATATCTTCCTTCATCCCCGGCCAAAAATATTGTTTCCTAGCTCTAGCAATGGTTTTCTGATATCCTGGGTGAGTAGAATATGACATTTTATGGATTTCATCCATACAAATTCTCCTCAAGTCTGCCACATTTGGAATATAAATTTTGATTTTATAAATAAGAAATCCATCATCTTCCAAATGATACCCTTCATACCTCTTTTCAAAATTTCGCTGTTGTAAATTATCTTTTATTTGCACATATAATTCATCTTTAGCAAGATAATTAACAATATGTTGTCTTAAATATGATTCGCAAGTTTTGATGGATGCCACATGCATCTTTCAGCTGAGTGTATCAACCACTGTTATAGCTTGAAATGACACCTCTCCGTCCGTGACGACACTTGCTTCCCTTGGTCGCATGACGACATTTCTTGAGATCAAGTTCAGTCACACAACAGGACATTTGTGGATGGAGGAGTCATTTGGGACACTAAAAATGGTTGAAATTACCTCATTCTTGACCCATTTGATGTATATGACCCTTAGGAACATTTTTCCAGGCCAAACCATCTCCTGAAAATGAGCAGAAAAGCCTGTTTTTGGCCATTTTTTAACATGAGCGCTGGTACACAGGCATGATAGTAGCATGTGTACCCAACTCTAGTGTACAATAGTAGCGCTCAAACCTTCTGAGCGCGACTCCACTGTTGAAATAGTAGCGCTCAAATCCATATGTACGCTACTTTGTCTACTGTAGAGTAGCGTACACCCCTGTTTTGGTCAAAATCTCGAAATTTTGGGTAGTTAAGTTGGTTGGGGAACCTCCTATCCGGTTATAACTTCTTTTCCTATCCTTCACTGACTATATAAGGAGGGTAGAAGGGCCATGTGAGGGGACCAAGTCTACAATATTGTTATGCTGGAGGAATGGAGACCCTCATCCCCCTCTCTTGTGCTTAGTTTTGGTAAACCCTAGCACAGTTGATTAGAGGCTGGAATCCTTGGAGAACAGAAGCAGGAGACATTGAATCTAGGTTTCGTGAAGTGCCAAGCTTGAAGGAAGGTATAACTTTATGTACTTGCTTTCATTCATTAATAAAGATCAGACGTTCTTCTCTTTCCAATTATGACCTATTAATGTGTCTCTGATTTGATTACTGTTTAATTATAGTTTGATGTCTTGTTATGTCATGGATATCAGTCTTATATATGTAGTCAAATGTGTTTGAGAAAGGTATCAAGTTGTTTTGTAGGTCTGGGCATTGCGACACTAGATAAGCATTGAAGAGCGAGGGAGGCAAAGCTAGGATCAACCTTCTAAATGAGGTGCCTACATCTCTAAACCCTAATCTCTTCATTTATTTGTTGTACTTGCAGAATGCTTCTAAGTCTATCTTTATCACCGTAAGTTGGTATTTTCTCCCCTGAACTATAGGTGCATTTTCCCCACAACAACCACTTTATTTTCTTTTCCTTTTATGTGTTTGATTGCAAAATCAAGCTCACATAAAAAATCCATCCATCCAGATTGCCTAGCATTTAATGTTGGTTGTTCAAATAAATATTTCAGACCACAATGGTATGTCCTCAACTCAAATTTTCTTCCCATTAGATAGTGCCTGCACATTTTTAAAGCGTGCACTATGGATACAAGTTCCAGATCATGTGTGACATAATTATTTTCATGCTCTTTCAATTGTCTAGACTCATAACACACCACATGATTTTCTTGCATAAGAACACCTCCAAGTCCTTGTTTACATGCATCTGTACATGCAACAAATTCTTTTTTCGAGTTTGCAATTTTCAGAATTGGACACTTATGAGAAGATTGTTCAACAGTTGGAATATTTCCTAACATTTTTGTGTCCATTCAAATTTCATTCCCTTCTTTTGCAAAGATGTGATTGGGTGTGCAACCTTGGAGAATCCTTCAATGAAGCTTCGATAGTAACCAACAAGCCCCATACAATATGTCACATCTGTCACATTCTTTGGAGTTGGCCAATTCATAATGGCTTCCATTTTTTCTGGTTCCATTGACATTCCTTCCTCTGAAATAATGTGACCCAAATAATGAATTCTATTTTTGTAAAAGTCACATTTTCTTAGCTTTGCATACAACTTATGTTCCCTTAGTAATTGCAAAACCATTCTCAAATGTTGTTCAAGTTCTTCTTCATTCTTAGAGTATATAAGAATCTCATCTAGAAAAAAAAGCACAAACTTGTACAAATACCTACGCAAAACACTATTCATGAGACACATGGATGTAGTTGGTACATTAGTGAGACCATAGGGCACCACTACAAATTCATAGTGTCCATGCCTTGTTCTAAAGGCTGTCTTGTGAATATCTTTGATCTGGATCTTGGGAGCTGAGAACCAGAAGGCTTGAATGTTGAGAGGGGAGGAGATTAAACTTGCAAAATTTATAGCATTTGATCTATAAACAATATCGAAGGTGAGGTGCAGAGAGCCTTATCTCTCAGAACAACAACTTAAATGGATTCACCAAGAAAAAACTCACAAAATTGCACACAATAATAAGTCCCAATGTAGGATGCTAGAAATCATTGAATGCTTTATTGAGAAGGCATAAATCCTTTATATAACATTATTACAATGTGCCTTGGGGCCATACCATGGGCCAAAACCATGGGATACAAAATACCATGGATGGGTATATTCTAAACTGTGGATTTCTAGAATCCCTTGGAAGAATCCAAAACCATGGATGGGGAGGGTGGCCTCTCCATTTAATGCTTTTATGATGAACAAATCCGAATTTATACCATATTCCCCCTAAAATTTAGATCATTCCTCCCCCCTTAAAAAATGATGGTCCCCATCATTTCACCCATGCTAAAAAGATACCCATGATTACAATGTGATAATTTCCAATGAAGAGAAGGGTTTTGTGTGGTTGACCCATAACCATGGGTTTAGCATGGTTGACCCATAACCATGGGTTTTGTGAGGTTGACCCATAACCATGGTGTCAATGGAAAGCTTGGTTCTAATGAAGAGAAGAGTTTTTTTGTGGTTGACTCATAACCATGGGTTTTGTGTGGTTGAACCATAACCGAGGGTTTTATGTGGTTGACCCATAACTGTGAGGTTTGTGTGGTTAACCCATAACCATGGGTTTTGTGTGGTTAACCCATAACCATGATTAAGATACGTATCCCTGGGTTTTTTTTGGTTGACCTATAACTGTGGGTTTTGCATGGTTGACCCATAACTGTGGGTTTTGTGTAGTTAACCCATAACCATGATTACAATAGGATTTAATTAAAGTCCAAAAATTGAAAAAATCATGATCTTTAGTCTTGCTGCAAATCCATTCATATCTTCTAATGCAGATGATGAAATTGAATCCCATTAAAGACCCATTTGAGATATCGAAGAGACCTTTCCATCCATATAACATAATTTCTCTATGGTTTCCCATGGAATGATAAAATGTTTGCTGAATCTTAGGAGACGCGCACGCACTATGTTTGTAGACATATGTTGCTTTAGTCAATGATATCTCTCAAACTAGAAAGCCAAATGAAAAAATGTGAAATACCCATTTTAGCTGACATAAATACCTTTACAATGAGATATGGTAGAGCCTATAAAATGTTCTATGGAATCTGCAACACTCGTTTAAATTTTCTATACGTGTGGCCACATTGTGTACATACATGTGCTACTTCAAACAAGCATATCTCACAAACCAGGAAACGAAATGAAATTCCATGAAATACCCATTTGAGATGATGGAAATAAATTTAAAATGAGATATGGTAGACTCTCTAAAATGTCATGTATATTTCACAACATCCCTCTAAAATTTGTTGAATGTGAGAGTGCTGAATGTAGAGGGATGAGGGTTTGTAGTGCAACATGGGCTATTGCAAAGGTGGTGGAGCCTCCATGGGAAACATGGACACCCTGTAAAATTATTGAAAATGTTGCATACCAATAGATGTATTATATTAATGTATGATTCTCTTTGTAATGGTGAACAAATATCTGAGGGTAAACAAATATTTGAACCTGCAGAAAGCTTCAAACCCTTGTTCCGATGGAGAGTGAACCTAGCTCTGAAACCACCAATCTAGATCTTGGGAGCTGAGAAACAGAAGGCTTGAATGTCAAGATGGGAGGATATTAAAACTGGAAAATTTCTATCATTTGATCCATAAACGATATCGGAGGTGAGGCTCAGAGAGCTGCCATCTCTCAGAACAACAACTTAAATGGATTAACCAAGAAAAAGCTCACAAAACTACACACAATAATAAGTCCCAATGTAGGATGCTAGAAATCATTGAATGCTTTATTGATAAGGCATAAATACTTTATATAACATTATTACAATGTGCCTTGGGGCCATACCATGGGCCAAAACCATGGACTACCAAATACCATGGATGGGTATATTCTAAATTGTCGACTTCTAGAGTCGATTGGAAGAATCCAAAACCATGGATGGGAGAGGGTGGCCTCTCCATTTAATTATTTTATGATGAAAACGTATGAATTTATACCATATTCCCCCTAAAATTTGTATCAATCTTCTTCCTTGATTCTTACCCGATGGTAACCAGACCTCAAGTCAATCTTTGAAAATACCTTTTCCCCTCTTATTTGATAGAAAATATCATCAATTTGAGGCAATGGGTACTTGTTTTTCACTGTCACTTTATTCAGTTTCTTGTAATCAATACATAGCCTGAGTTTTCCATCTTTATTTTTCACAAATTATACGAGTGCTCCCCATGGAGACACACTTGGCCTAATGTACTTATTTTCCAACAATCCTTGTAATTGCATTTTCAGCTCCAATAATTTTGGTGTACTCATTCTATAAGATGTCTTAGACACTGGTGCAGCTCCTGGAAAAATATCAATTGTGATATCAACGTCCCTCTTGGGAGGAAGTCCTGTAACTTCATCGGGAAACACATCCTTGAATTATTGTAGCACATTATAGTCCTCCAATTTGGGAATTTCATTTTCTATTTTATCCAAAACATGGGCTACATACAATTGGCAACTTTTCCTATAGAACTTCTTCAGCTACATAGCTGAAATATGCCTAACAAAAAATACCATTGCAATTCCTTTTACATCCCCTGGGTGTCCTTCATCATCAATGCATTAAAAAATATTGTTATAGCAATCAAGTTTAACTTTGTGTGCTTCCAACCAGTCCATTCCAATGAGTATGTCATACAAACCAAGTGGTGAAATATTTGAACTTGCACAAGTGGACAGTCCACCCATTTCCAATGGACATTTCTCCACCATTTCACTAATTTTTATGTTGGTTCCTGTGGCTAGCTAGACCAACCATGATTTACAATGCTTGGTTTTCTTGAAAGCATAAATCTCAACAATTTTAGGACTGATATAACTGTGAGTAGATCCAGGGTCAATCAAAATAGAAATAGATTTCTTAGCAATCTTACCTTCAACCTCAACCCCAGTTGATTGATGATATTCTTGGCATTCCTATGGTGCAACATAAATCCTAAGGACATTCCTTGCCACTTGACCCATAGTTTTAGCTTCTTGAATATTGCGAAATTGCTTTGCACTCCCATCCTGATGTGGACAATTTCTAAGAAAATGGTCCTCTCCACATATCCAACATTGAATTGGCTCTCTTGGCTCTCTTGGCTTGACTCCCATCATCCTAGCTAGCTTTGTCACAACTTGTGGTGGATGCCTTTGATGATTTATGAAATAAGGAAACTTGAACCCCTTCTTTCTTTGGTCAAATATATCATTTTTCTTGTCCTTCCATGTCTTATGGAAATATGGCTTGCTTTTGGCTTAATCATAACAATACTTGGGATTTCTTATGGTATCATCTAGAGATTGACGCTCATAAAAATCAATTTTATCTTTGTAGGACTTAGGAAACCCACTTAGAAAACACTAAATTTTGACTCATCTTTGATATACTTGACATATCTCAGTAGCTCCAAGAATTTATTTGCATATTCCTCCATAGTCATTTGGCCCAATTTCAGCTCATGGAATTCTTTAATTTTTCCATCATAGTACCTATCAGAGAGGTACTTTTGCTTGAAGTATTTATTGAATTGCTTCCACACAATCTTCTTTTCATTAATATTCTTCACTTTCCTAAGGTGATCCCAGCATACATGTGCTCTTCCATTAAGATTGAATATAGCCATTCTTGCTTTCATATTTCTTGAGTAGTCTTGCACTTGGAAATACTTCCTCATCCCAAGAAGCCAAGCCTCATCTTCTTAACCATATTTTCTCTCACCATCAAATGTAGGAGGTGTTTCCTTCCTAAATTCTCCATGTAAGTTGTCATTGGAATACCTCTTCCTTTTATTCCTATGAGATGAAGAGCTTGATCCTTCAGTGGAATCCTTAAGGTCAGATGACTTAGTAGAAGAGATTTATGGAGTATATGACTTGTCTCTAGAAACTCTTCTTGAACTATGGGACCTCTTGTGATAATTCCTCCTTGAGCTATTCCCACTCATTTCCTGATTTTATGAGTGATGTATAGATTTAATATTCCTCTCAATTTCTGTTAGACTTTGGAGCATAACTGCATTCAACTAATTTTTTTTTTCTTGAGATCTAAGCAACCTCTCATTGTCCACTCTACAACTCTGCAGTTCCACCTTTAGAATCCTCATGGTTTCTGCAATGTTTGTGGGAGTCACTTGGTTTCTCCTACCATTGGATTTTGTCTTTGCATTCTCAATCTCTATATTCTCTCCAGTTGCATCTGTTTTAGCTTCATAAGGATCATGTGCATCATCCATGATGATGAACTTCTTGGCCAAACCAAGACTAGAGATTTCCCAACTACACTATACTCAATGTTGACCCTTAAAAATCGTTGATATGATTTTGAATATGCAAAAATGTTCATATAAACATAGTTGTTAGATTTATTAAGTTATTAGAAAATCAAAAATCATTTTCATGTATTCTAGAAAATACCATATTGATGTTTGTTTTATTCAAATTATAGCTACATGCACTTTTATGATTAAACTACAGAAAAATTTGAATCACTAATTTAGAATTTGACTCTGTAAAATTGTTCCCCTTTGAATAATATTTCCAATGACTACAAGTATGTCCAATTTTGAATTCTGAGCACAAAGTTACAGCCCTTCAAAATGGTCAAATTGACCCAATTTATGCACTTTTCCTATAGGTTCATTTAACCCTAGAGGCCAACTTCAGACACCTGCAGAAGATCATATATGGAGAACCATAACAACTTCCCTATTGGATTATATAATACATATGATCATGATTACTCAACAGCTGTCAATTCTTTGATTTGCCGCTCTAGTCAACTTCTATAAAATTCTAGAATTTACTACTTTTGTATTTTCCACTTCTTCCGGAATTAGAAAATTATGCAGTTCTATAACACCCACTCATAATCCACAATCTACCCAAATTTACTTTGGTTCAATAACTGTGATTCAAATCCAAAACCAAATTTGTTGATTTAGGAAAAAAAAGAATGGGGGTCAAGGGGGCTTGCCCCCTTTCGACCTCCCTATGTCATTGCAGGGCAGGTCGAGGGTAGCACCCTCATTTTTTTAGGGGGTAACTAATTTTATTTTGCGCAATCTGGCACATAAGAAAAATGTCATTTTCCACTGACCTGGTCAATTTCTGCAGTTATAGACTGTAGAATTCATAGAACAAATATTGAATGGTCGAGATCTAATCCGAGGAGGAAGATCGACGGTTCTGTTGTGTTTCCGCAAAACCAAGGTTTAAGCTGAGATCGGACGACGTAGATCGCATCCGAGTATGAAGAAGAAGATCAACAGTGGGGAAAACTCATCACGGGATGAAGTTGCATGTAAGATAACGATCCACAACTCAAAGGTGAACGATCTGATCCCAGATCAACTGTCGGGACAAGTTCCGCAAAAGAAAGGTGATGATCAACAATTGATCTCAAATCAACGGTCATAAAGGAGTCCGCAAGAAATCGACGGTTCTGAAGAATTGCGGAAAAGGAAGTTGTGCGAGTTCTACTTTAGAAAAGTGGGAAGGAGTATCAGCAATCCGCAATCCACAATTCCCAACCCGCAACCTGAGTGCAGAAAGACTGTCGCAGCCGCATAATTGCGGAAGTTCATTTTTGAATTTGTAAATCGCACACCCACAATCCGCAATTGCGGAAAGGAGTCTTGCGGAAGATGCCTACGGAAGGACACATTGCAAAAGGATGCCTTCAGGAAGAAGCCTTGCAGAAGATGCTTGCAGAAGGAACCTTGTGGAAAGGGCCTTGCGGAAGAGGACTTAGCTGAACCGCTAAGTTTAGAGGTTATACCAAATTTGGAACCTAACTACTCCTGGGAGGCAAATCGAATTAGTTTACTAGTTCGATTTTGCATCAATTGGTATCAGAGCCGAGGAAAAGATGCCACCAAGATGAGGCCACGCACATGGAGTTCCAGTTGGAGGTGGTTGAGGAAGACAAGCTGCAGATGCAGAGGTAGATTGCAAAGAGAATTACGACGACTTCAAGCCAGAATGGAAGCTATGGAGAGAGGAATTCCAGGGAGAGTAGATATTAGTGACAAAGAAGAATCTTCTGAAGAGGAACCAGAAAAGGTTGACGAAGAAGTGAAGGTATTGAGGATGTTGGTGAAGGCTGGTAGCAGACTTAAAGTGGAATTTCCCATGTATGAAGGTAACCTGAACGTTGAAGAGCTCATGGACTGGATAAATGCTTTGGAAAAGTAATTTGACTTTGAATAAGTTGAAGACAAAAAGAAGATGAAATATGCAGTAACCAGACTGAAAGGACATGCAACCATTTGGTGGGATGAACTACGGATCCATAGGGAGAGGAAAGGTAAGTCCATAATCGAAGGTTGGGTAAAATTAAAAGTCAATTTATGCCTAAACATTATCAGTTAACTCTCATTAGACTACTTCATAATATTAGTGTTAACACCTAAAAAGTGCTCATTACCTCATCTCCCTCACTACATGACTCATTTGTCTATTTTTCCCACCATCTTTGCCTCCAAAACCTCAAAAAACCATTAAAAAGCCACCAAAAGGCCAAAAAACCCCCTTTTCCCCCCCAAAATAATTTAAATTTCCTTAAAAGATAGCAAAAACCCTCTAAAAGGGCCCCTTAATTCCCAAAAATCAAATAAAAGGGAATAAAAAATATAAAAAAGAGGAAAAAGAGGGAAAAAGGAAGCAAAAACCCTAAACCATTGACTTAAACCATATGGTGCCAAAAACCATAGGTCAATACTCCACCACTAAAAACCTATAAATAGGTGATGGAGGCTTCCCATTTCATATCCACAATCTATCCTATCCTCACTCTTCCAAAATCACTCTTGAAACCCTAGCTCACCATTTGAGCTAGCTTCCCATTTGAGTGCCCTTTTTGGTCCATTATCCAAACACCTTGGAGAAGGAGAAGGAACCCATTGGATCATGGAAGTAGCCTTCCTGGACTACTGCAAGAGCTCCACCAACCTCAACATTTGAGGTAAATGTAACTTTGTTCTCATTTTTAATACAAAAGAAAAATTTTCATTATATTATTGTCTTTTTACTTTCTATTGATGCACATGTTAGCTTAGATTTTACCTTGTTTTACTGTCAAGTTTTACTGTTTTACTGAACTGCTACTAAGGAGGCCCTTCTCCTTAGTAGGTGCTCAATTGCACAAGCTAGGGTGAAAACCCTAGCTACAGTTTGGCGACTCCACTATTGGCCTTTAAATTTCTGGTTAAAAATTTAAAAGTTTTTATTTTCTGCAAGTATTTTTCTGTTTTCCCTGTTTGGCTATGGCTTCAGCCAGTTGGGTTTTCTGCCGCAAATCATGGTTCTGTTCCTCGCAACCACGGCCTAGATCGCAGCGTTCGGCCATTTTTATGCGATCTAGATCATAACTTTCTGCCCTTTTCCTGCGGCCCAGACCGTGACTTCCTGTCATTTTTCCGCGACGCGACCGTAGCTTTCTGCCTCTTTCCCGCGGCCCAGACCGCAGCTTTCTGCCCCTTTTTCACGCTCCAGACCACGCATTTTGGACACAGACCCACTATTCGACCGCATATTTCTGCCCCTTTGCCGCGCTCCAGACTACGCATTTTGGCCACAGACCCGTGATCCGACCGCAGCTTTCTGCCCCTTTGTCGCGCTCCAAACCACGCATTTTGGCCACAGACCCACAATCCGACTGCAGCTTTCTGCCCTTTTTCCACATCCCAGACAACACATTTTGTCTACAGACCCGCGATCTAACCGCAGGGTTCACCCCTACATCCGCTCATTTCAGTCACAGACCCGCGATCTGTTTTCTACATTTTTACCCTTTTTTTGAACCCAGAATTTTTCTATAATATTTTTTGCACCTGCACAGCCATCTGTTATGTCTGCAGCCACAGTTACCTACAACCTTTTTCTACAGTTTGCTTTCTGTTCCATTTACAGAATTTTTAAGTTTAAGCATTTACATTGGAAAAAGAAAATTTCACATTGCAAGTTAAATTTCTGCATTATTATTGGTTAAAAAAGTTTCCCACGCGTGGCACTTTTGATTGGGTTCATTACCTCACACACACATTCTGTCACCTAATTCAAGTGAGCCTTAAAACACTACATAACACAACCAACATTCTAACCCCACTTGGGGAACACATAAGAATATTGTAGTTAGGTAGGACAGGGGGGATAGGCATCTAAATAACACCCCTCGGTCACTTACACTTGAGACATAGTTGTTGTCCTTCAAGGTACCAAAATATCCTAGTATTTTTTGGCATGGTCACAACCAGTTTATCAGAGGGTCTCTCCCTTAGGAGGGTTGAAGTAGCCAAACTGGTTTCGGAGGCCTGAGTGGAATACCGCAATCGACCCAGTAACCGAAGGCTACCTACTTGTTGGTCCACATGTGGTGATTCCTTTTAGGCCCACATAGTGAAAGGACTAGAGCTGCAGATTCACCTTTTCTGGACGTGTCATGAACGAGGTATCTTAGTTGCCTTTCTTCTAGGATTGTCTTACCGAGTGTCCCTTCCAGTACGGGGATATCTTTAGCCACTTGGTTCTACTATCCATATTGTCTGACTTGGATTTCATCACCTTGCAGAGGATATGTTTGGTCGAATCAGAATACTATTTAGCTAGGTGTTTGCATGCTCCCTTACCTCCCTTTGGTTTAGTGAGTTCGCCATTTTTATTTTTAGGCAACCGTTTCCTTGTTGGTATTATGACCATTTTTTTTGATACTCCGCTTATTGTAGCACAGCTGTTACAGTAAGCATTTTGAGTTGGTTGTTGGCCTGAGTGCCATATTTTTTCCGCTCTCTTTCTGCACACTCGGTTGCATTAGGGTTTTTGAGCCTTTTTTCACTCGACACAACCCCCAGATACTTGACACCATCTGCCACCATTGAGTCCTCGAGACACTCTCAGCGCCTCCGGGGCGAGCCCCCGCAACACGGTTCACTTGACATCACCCGTCATTGACGTAGAGTTGAATCACTCGACGCCACTCGTCATAGACCTAGAGCTTCGTCACTTTATTCTATTCGTCGGTGCCATAGAGCTCCGTCCCCTGACTCTCACGCTCCTTATTTCACATATGATTCCGAGGCAGAGTCGGAAAACCCTACCTACACAGCACCAACCAGCCCCATGGCTGGCATGACCTCCAACCCCTTCTTTGTAGGAACGATCGGTGGAACGTCCACAACGACCCCAGTGAGCACACTAGCCACAACCACACCTACCTTGGGTATGCCCTCGATGGGGCCCACATCTACCTTGGGTATGCTCACGATGGGTCCCACACCTACCATTCCTGTTACTATTCCCATTGCAACGACTACCATACCCAACCCAACCCTATCTGCAACTCACGTTACACTTGGTGGCGTAGGACCCTCCCATACCACCTTTTTTCCTTCGTCCGGGGGTAACATCCCCAACATGAACCCAACTCTCACACTTGGGGGAAACGGTCCCACCATGGCCTCCCCCACTAGTACATCACATCCTTCTACTAGTTTTCCATTCATGGCCAGTCTCAACCTTCTTGACCTAGCTAGATTGACCAACAATCCCATCAGACACGATCCCACGTGGCCTCACATGCCTACCAAACTCCCATCAGACATCCCTAAGTTTGAGGGCAAGGCAGGTGAAGACCCACAAAATCACATTATGTCCTTCCATCTATGGTGTTCCTCCAATTCCATAGTGGACGAATCTATCCGACTCCGTCTATTACAACGAACTCTCACTGGCTATACAACCAAGTGGTACATCGAGTAGCCCCATGGGATCCATACCACCTTTACTTCCCTCGCCTCGACCTTCCTGTAGTTCTTTCAGTTACCTGTCCGCTATGATGCGGGAGTTGAGATCCTACTATCTTGCAGACAGAATACGGCCACCCACATCACTGACCACATTCATGAGTGGTGTCGACGCCGAAGCCTGTGCAAAATCAAGTTAGATGACTGTATCTTCCTAGATTGGTTTCTCAAATCTCTCCTTCCCATCATTGCCAAGGATGTGGCATCCGAGCGACCCCAATCCGAAGAAGAAGCCATCTTAAAGGCCCAACAGTTTGACCTCATCTACGCCCAATCTGGTTACTTATATACCATTATACCCGATGCCCCCCATGGCGATTCCTCCCGAAAAGATGTGCCGGGGGCATCCCATGCCGTCGATGGCATCATTGGCCATGTTGCATCACATAACCAGCCCTTTTCCATGACACATACTAGTAATGGCCCCGACCTTTCGCGAGCTACATCCCACTTTGGAGCAACCAATTTGTATACTCCCATGGCGCATAACCGCCATTCCCACGGACCCTCATGTCCACCTCAATGCTTCGGCCACGCATCCCTTGTTTACGTTCCTCCGATTTCACCTCAACCAAATTACTACCCACAGGCCGCGCACGCTCCTGTATGCTCTCAATCCCCCCCGCTTATTATCCGCCACAGGCAACACCTGCGGCAAATCAACCACCCGTCAAATAGATGTATCAACAACCCCGACAAGGTCTAGCACCTGCACTGCCTCCACCCCCACCCACTTATTATCCGCGACAGCCTGCTGCCGCACCTGCACAACCCCAACACCCACCTGCTGCCCAAGGGAAAGTGTATGAGCAACAAAATCCCCAGCATAACCAAAATACCCAATGCCAACAAATCCAACAAAACCGCGGAAAATGATGTAACCGCGGGAACAACCCCTCTCCAGACCAAGGCGACCAACTACCTAATCCCCCAAACAATAATAACGCGGCACCTGCCAACCAAAACCCTGACAGGCCGCCAAAGCAAGCTAAAAACCCTAACTTACGAACGAACCACCCTTGTTCTATTTGCGGGTTCTATGGCCATTACACACACGCTTTCCCACATTTGGAGCGGGCACGACAACTCTGGACAGATGATTCCCATCGCCAAGAGCACGTGGCACCTCAGGCGCCACCTAACCCCCACCACCTCAAACTCAACCCTTGGTGTTACAGAACCCTTTACCAACCCAAGGAGTGGTGAACACTCAACCATTAGCTCCCCCTCAAGGAATCGCGCCACCACAACAACAAGTCACGTACGCTACACCTTCCCACCCCACTTTAGACTCATGCACCCATCACTTGTTAATGATGTCATCCGCTGATATCAACCTTCAAACCCGCCGGAACCAATATGGCTCCACCCCTTAAGCCCATCCCACCGACAAAACCACCAACGCTCTTCCCACCGATCAACCATTATGCATACCTCCGACCCCATTAGATGGAGCCCCAAAATCCCCTCGCTTCCCACTTCGCCGCACCAACAATAAACCCAATGCTCGCGCTGCGTCTAATTACAACATTGTGGATGACTTAGCTCAGTCCCCCACAGCCATGTCTGCGTTAGAGGTCTTAAAAAACTTCCCTACACAGCGCAAGACTCTATTATCAGCCATTGGTGCTATCGACTTGACTGATTCACGAATGATGGCCTTTGATTTGGACCAATCTGAACCACACCTACCTTTCACATTAGCATTCCAAGTTTCTGTATCCATTCGGAACCTTGTAATCCATCGGTGCATCATCAATGAGGGTGCCTCTACATGCATTATGTCCACATTCATTTGGAAGAATTTGGGATGCCGTACTCTCCAACCATCCACCACTGCGTTGCGAGCCTACGACGGCCGTTCGGCTCAACCCCAAGGTCCCTTAGCTAATGTCCCCATCCAGTTGGCTGGTAAAATAGTGCTTATCGACATAGAGGTCATCAACGCCCAACTTGATTATAACCTCTTACTTGGCCGTAGTTACATGTACGCCATGCGGGCGGTTGCCTCATTCGTTTTTCGTACCATGATGTTCCCCCATGAAGGATGAGTGGTTAAGATTGGTCAACTCACCTATTACGATCCCAATGCCCCCGCTGCACCCGAAAACATTCTTCCCATGGTTGAATAACCTATTCGCGGTGCATCTACCTCGTTGGTTTCCTCAGTTGGACCCGGATTCTACTCAGATACGCCGATGACTTCCACATTCCAATCCATTCCACCCCCGTCACCAGTGACCGAAATATCTAACTTGTGTACCCTCTCCCACAATACACAAACTCCCAACCATCAACCGCCCTTGCTACCCCAACCACCATTGGTACCCAGTCATGTCAGTACCACACCTATCCATACAATCCCCTTCCTCTTCCCCCCTTCAGGAGTAGTAAGCGCTTTGGTGATGGCCACACTAAACCTCCTGGGGTTAACTTTAGGACTACTTGTATGGTACATCACACCTCCCGTTTCCCCTCTGATGCCCAATGCCATCTTACAGCCAGTGCAAGCTATCTAGTCAGCCACCTCCCGGTGTTACCACTCCTTCCTCCTCTACCAACCCACCCCCTCTTGCCAAATACATTGGGGGCAGAGGCCCACAACCTTACACCGCTCTGCTCGCACCTAAAGCCACTAAGAATCCTCCACCATTTCGCACTCCTCCCAAATGCTCTTTGTGTGATGATTTGGGCCATGCTACCCATCCATGTCCATAATTACTCGCATTACAAGAGCACATGCAAATGCTTGACGACGACCATAATATCCTGGTTGTCCAACTCGACCTTACCCCTAAGCCTCGCGATAAATCACTGCGTACCAATCACCCTTGTGCAATATGCGGTATTTACGGCCATTACTCACATCATTGCCCTGGTCGCCCAGATTACAGAGCCTCTCTCTACAAGATGAATAACTTGGACCTCGAGACGTCTCCTCCCACCATTGAAGAGATCCACCCCCCAGAATCTCCGCCAACAAGAGAGATTAATACCATTTATATGATCTCTACTGCTAGCATCCCCTCATAAACCGATTTGAATACAATACATTTCCGCAATGATGATGAAATTCTTGAGGCTCTTACCGCACCTGATTACCCCTGGGAGGATATGCACCATCATTCCTATTTCCTCCCGGAGGAGTCCTCCCCCACCATAGCCACCCAATTTTCGGTTGAGTCCAAAGATTTCCTCCCCACCAAGGTTAACTGGTTTAAAGAGCCCATTCCCACTCCTGATGCCTTCGAGGAAGGTAACATGGCCAATATCTCACCCACAATCCACATTGATATCTCTGCCCCAAGTGGTGCCCCTGAGCTCATTACTTTGGGAGCCTCCTGCACCGAGTACGAGGTCAGAAAGTACAAAAAACATTTTCAGGAGTTCCACGATGTCTTTGCCTGCTCCTACACTGAAATGCCTGGTCTTGACCCCGCTATCATAGAGCACCACATTGACACGTGGCCAAATGTTCCCCCCGTTCGCTAAAAACAACATCCCATTCACCCATCAAAGCTCCCCATCGTTAAAGTAGAGATTGAGACACTTTGTGCAACAAGTTTCATTTACCCCATCGCATACACCACTTGGGTTTCTAACCCCATCCCTGTTAACAAAAAACAAGGCACCATCAGGGTATGTACTGACTTCCACGATTTAAACCAAGCATGTCCCAAAGACAACTTCCCGATGCCATTTATTGACCAACTCATCGATGCGTGCGCAGGGAATGAAGTCCTATCCTTCATGGACGGGTTCTCTGGATATAACCAGATTCAGATCTGCAAAGAAGATCAATACAAGACTGCCTTCACTACCCCATGGGGCACCTTTTCCTATCGGGTCATGCCTTTCGGCCTTAAAAATGATGGGGCCACCTTCTAGCGAGCCATGACCTATTTTTTTCATGACTTGTTTCATATCCTATTAGTCTATCTTGACGACCTCACAGCACGTTCCAAGAAACGATCCGACCACCTTAACGACCTACGACAATTGTTTCTGCGTTGTCGCGAGTATCAGATCCGCTTGAACCCACTCAAGTGTGTCTTTTGTGTTCCGGCAGGCCGGTTGTTAGGTTTCATTGTTTCCCACAAAGGAATCGCTATCGACTTCCTCAAAGTTCAAGCCATATAAGACCTTCCTGCATCACGCACGCTCCGGCAGCTACAAAGCTTACAGGGGCAATCTAATTTCCTCCGTCGCTTCGTTCCTGATTATGCCACCACAGTTCATGGTTTCTTACGTATGCTTCATACTCACAAACCCTTTGTTTGGGACGACCAGGCGCAAGCTACATTCGAAGTCCTTAAAAAAGCTCTCACGCAAGCCCCTTTGATCTCCCCTCCGGATTTCTCTCGGGACTTCATCCTTTACGTCTCGGCATCCGACCACGCTGTGTCAGGGGTCCTTGTTAAAGAAGGCGCTGCTCGCCATGAGCATGTCATTTATTACATCAGCCATTATCAGTTTTTAGCATTCCTTATACCATTGGATTTAGTTTTCCGAGCCCGTGATGATGCTTGAGATCATTTCTCGCTCTCACCCCCAGATTTTTTGGGCATTTTTCACCAGCCCCTAGTCATCTCGGTTTGCATGCCACTTCGACCGTTATCCATTTTTGACATTTTTTATATCACCGGATTTAGTTTTCCGCACTCGTGATGATGCTTGAGATCATTTCTCACTGTCACAATCACCCCTTTTCTGACATTTTTTTTGTCCACCGCACAACCGCGGTCTGCGCACCACATCGGCCGCCATCACTTTACACTTGCTTTGACACTGCAATCATATCCATGAACTTTCCACTCCCTTCATATTGTAGTTATTTCGTTATTTTGCCACCATTCACCATCCCAGAAGGAGGCACCACCAGTGTCCCCCCCAACCCTCGTTCTTGGTTCTCATCGATGTCCCTTGATTGAACACTCTCTCCTTGCTTGGCCATTCCTTTTGTTCAGTATAATTTTATCCCTTTTTTGGGACGGACAACTCCTTTACAAAAAGACACTTAGGGAGTTTTTGTTAAGCTCTTTTCTGACTCCTAAAAGAATGAAAAGATCGTCGAGCAATCTTTCTTCCTTTCATGCTCGTTAAAGTACCTGAAAGGGCATCTATCTGGTATAAGTTTAACCCTTTTCCGGACCTGGTAGACTAATTACGAAAAAGGAATACTCTAGTCACACTGGCTAGAAGAGTTCTCCATTGCATCCTTTTATGCTTTTTCGGGCCTTGGAGACTAACACACAAAAAAGAAACCCCCTGGAGTCTTCTTATTGTTTTTAGACTCTCTAAAATTGAAAGCAAACACGAGCATGCACTGTCCTGGGTTCGTATAAATCTACACGACGGTACCGTTCCCTCATTTCAGAGTCTTCCTATCACTTTCAGACTCCTTAAAATTGAAAGCAATCACGAGCATGAACTGTCCTGGGCTCGTATAAATCCACATGACAGTACCATTTTATACCTTCTTTAAGCTCCTTAAAACCACGAAAAAGGACCCAATGGTGCCTCCTGGCGCCATGATAGATCATATCTCGTCCCCACATTATGGAAGCAACCCCAATACGACCGCCTTTGTTCAAAGTATTCTGCGATATGCCACCCTTAAGAGTTTCCGTATCTCATACATCAGTTTGACCCCCTGAGCCTCTCCCATTACAGTCATATCCCCTGATCCCTTTCCCTCAAAATTCAGTTTCATATGCCTGCCAGGCCAACCATGTCATCATACTCTGAATGAAGGAAGTTTGAGTCCCCCCCCCCCCCACTCTGCAACCCCAATTATTCTCCATCCCCAAAATATGTCAGTCTCACTATCAGAACTATCACCTTCTGGTTGTTCACCTCACGCTCCTATCGAGGAAACATCATTGCATTGATAGTTGCAAGGTCTCCCTCTGTCGACACCAACTAATCTATTCCAGAGGATAGACCCATAGGTCCCTGTGCCTTGGACTCATCGCCATCAGTGGTGAGTGCCTACAGATCATTTCGAAAGGATTCCTCAGTGCCTCTCTGAATGATTGTTTCTCACATGCTCGACATCAACACCTTGATCGCATCATTGAGACTCATACAGGGTATTAATCCTTTCAGTTATTTGTCAAAGATCCCAGACTTCCCTCGACTCTAGCACATTGGTGAGTCACTTTGGAACACCCAAGTATATGTTCCCAGGGCTATCCGGGTTGCGTTGGTGATCGTATTCGGAGGCCACCCACTTAGATGCTTTCTTGAGTACCCAATATAGCTACAATATAGTGTACCATTGAGGGTATGACTCCCCGTCATTATGATCCAACAGCTCATCAGTTCCTCTGGTACCACACTCAGCAACACTATTATTTTTCTAGTGTATCAGTTCTTCAGGTCAGACATGGTCAGACTGGCAATATGTCCCAAATTTGTGTCGCCTCTGGACCCTTATGATGTACACAGTAATTCTCCATGTATCTTTCAGGTCCTCTTTTTGGGCCTCATTGTTATTTTATATATCTTGATACGAGCATGGGTATGCCCGCCTCGTCCATATATTAAGATTATGCCTCATTCATTGTTGAGGTCATGTAATTTCAGTTTTTGCAGTTGCTTCAGGACCACTGTTCCAGTCTCCAATCCGTTTCTTCTCTTCTCCACACTCTAGGAAAACCATAAAAGACCTATGATGTCTATCGGCCATACGATGAGCTCCTGCCCTCACACATCAGGGGCAATCTGTTAACACCTAAAAAGTGCTCATTACCTCATCTCCCTCACCACATGACTCATTTGTCTATTTTTCCCACCATCTTTGCCTCCAAAACCATTAAAAATCCACCAAAAGGCCAAAAAACCCCTTTTCCCTCCCAAAATAATTTAAATTTTCTCAAAATATAGCAAAACCCCTCTAAAAGGGGCCCTAAATTCCCAAAAATCAAATAAAAGGGAATAAAAAATATAAAAAAGAGGAAAAAGAGGGAAAAAGGAAGCAAAAACCCTAAACCATTTACCTAAACCATATGGTGCCAAAAACCATAGGTCAATACTCCACCACTAAAAACCTATAAATAGGTGATGGAGGTTCCCCATTTCATATCCACAGTCTATTCTATCCTCACTCTGCCAAAATCACTTTTGAAACCCTAGCTCACCATTTGAGCTAGCTTCCCATTTGAGTGCCCGTTTTGGCCCATTATCCAAACACCTTGGATAAGGAGAAGGAACCCATTGGAGCATGGAAGCAACCTTCCTGGACTATTGCAAGAGCTCCACCAACCTCAACATTTGAGGTAAATGTAACTTTGTTCTCATTTTTAATACAAAAGAGAAATTTCCATTATATTATTGTCTTTTTACTTTCTGTTGATGCACATGTTAGCTTAGATTTTACCTTGTTTTACAGTCAAGTTTTACTATTTTACTGAACTTCTACTAAGGAGGCCCTTCTCCTTAGTAGGTGTTCATTTGCACAAGCTAGGGTGAAAACCCTAGCTACAGTTTCGGTGACTCCACTATTGGCCTTTGAATTTCTGGTTAAAAATTTAAAAGTTTTTTTATTTTCTGCAAGTATTTTTATGTTTTCCCTGTTCGGCTGTGGCTTCGACCAGTTGGGTTTTCTGCCGTAGATCGCGGTTCTGTTCCTCGCAGCCACGGCCCAGATCGCAACTTTTGGCTGTTTTTCCGCAATCCAGATCACAACTTTCTACCCTTTTCTCACGGCCCAGACCGCGACTTCCGGTCATTTTTCCGGGACCCGACCACAGCTTTCTGCCTCTTTCCCGTGGCCCAGACCGCAGCTTTCTGCCCCTTTGTCACGCTCCACACCGCACATTTTGGCCACAAACCCGCGATCTGACCACAAATTTCTGCCCCTTTGCCGCACTCCAGACCGCGCATTTTGGCCACAGACCCGCGATCCAACCGCAGCTTTCTGCCCCTTTGCCGCACTCCAGACCGCACATTTTGGCCACAGACCCGCGACCCAACCGCAGCTTTCTTCCCTTTTGTCGCGCCCCAGACCGCGCATTTTGGCTACAAACCCACGATCCAACCGCAGGGTTCACACCTACAGTCGCGCTCCAAGCCGCGCATTTCAGTCACAGACCCGCGATCTGTTTTCTGCATTTTTACCTTTTTTTTAATGCAGAATTTTTCTGCAATATTTTTTGCACCTGCACAGCCACCTATTCTATCTGCAGCCACAATTACCTATAGCCTTTTTCTGCAGTTTGCTTTCTGTTCCATTTACAGAATTTTTAAGTTTAAGCATTTACATTGGAAAAATAAAATTTTGCATTGCAAGTTAAATTTCTGCATTATTATTAGTTAAAAAAGTTGCCCACGTGTGACACTTTTGATTGGGTTCATTACCTCACACGCACACACTCTATCACCTAATTCAAGTGAGCCTTAAAACACTACTTAACAAAACCAACATTCTAAACCCACTTGGGGAACACATAAGAATATTGTAGTTAGGTAGGACAGGGGGGATAGGCATCCAAATAATACCCCTCAATCGCTTACACTTGAGACATAGTTGTTGTCCTTCAGGGTACCAAAATCCCCTTGTATTTTTTGACACAGTCACGACCAGTTTATCAGAGGGCCTCTCCCTTAGGAGGGTTGAAGTATCCAGACTAGTTCCGGAGGCCTGAGTGGAATACCGCAATCTACCCAAGAACCGAAGGCTACCTACTCGTTGGTCCGCGTGTGGTGATTCCTTTTAGGCCCACACAGTGATATGACTGGAGCTGCAGATTTAGTTACAAACACAAACGGTGTCGATTTGTCAAAATTGACATAAGGGCATCCCCTATCCATTTTTTATTTGATTTTTGGTTTGGTGTGCAAACCCCCTCTGTGCTGCAAGATTCAGTTAGAGACCCCATTTTTTATTTGTGTGTTGAAGTGGTTAGTTTCATTTGGAGTTGTTTTGGGTTCCGTCTTGGACAAATCTGAGATTTGATAGTGGTGGTCACTTTCGTCTCCCCCACCTGCATCCACTCACCCTTGCATTCCCTCCTCTCCTTGCCGGATCTGGTCATTGTATTGGATTAGTTTCTAGACCTCATTTGCATAAATTTTTGAGCTTTGCTTGCTACTAATTGATTTTGAGTGTTTGTGTCTATTTTCAGTCCATATGAGTGCTTGTCATTTTCTTGGGATTTTTTGAGTTATTGGAGTGATGCAAGTGATATTTTCATTTCAGTATTTGTGTTTAAAAGCATCGCTATCATCCAATTGTTATTTTGATACATCCATTGAAAAATCAAAAGTGCTTCATTTCCATCATTTTTCAAGCTCATTTGAAGAATTGTACATGCATTGGAATGTCTCAGTTATAGATCTTTTGGAAAAGTTGAAAGAAAGTTAAATTATTTGTATTTTTCACGAATTATGAGTTACTCATTTTCTTGAAAAAATTCAAATAGGTATCAAGTTTTGCAAAAGTGGTTCCATGCTTGAAAAGTTACATGCATTTTTGGTTCTTATGCCTTTAAGCCATTGTAGTGAAAGTGAAAAGCTTGCATACTCTACTTAGAAACTCTCTCTTTTCATCACTTAACATCATTTTTGTTTTGAAAAGATAAAAGAAAAATAAAAACATGCTTTGATTTGGCTTAGTAGTGTTGTGTTATTTTCATGTTTCGCTTGAAAAGGAAAAGAATACTTCATAGTCATTTTTGGTAGATTTGGGATTGTGTTGCATTTTGTTGTTTTGGCAATAGGCACTTGGAAAGAAATTTCTCCCTCCCATACATAGAGTTCATCAAAAGAAAAGTATATTTTTGCATGTAGTTTGGGCTTGCATTATTTTTACATTTATGTACTCACCTCATGTATTCACCTAACCGTCCAGATAAAATTAACGGTAGAACTAGGGTAATTTTTTTTTGTAACTTATGTGTAAGTTAGAGACGTGTTCCGGCGTCGTTAAGCGAAGCAACTATCATTATTTTCCAGCACTGTATTCCGGGGGTATTGTAGTCTTCCACGTACTTATCAGTATATCAAATCTCTTTCACATACCAACCAGGTATATCGAAGCTCTTTCATGTACCCAACAAGTACTTCAAGTACTTAGCGTATATTGAAAGGTGTTTCATGTACTTGGCGTATATAGAAAGGTGTTTCACATACCTGATAGTATATAGGAAGGTATCGTGTCGTATGGTTGTGCATTAGACAACACCAATACGAATTTGAGCTCCCACCTACCTTGCGTATATTGGGAGACACCCTTAGGATTTATGAGACCAACCGAGTTAACCTTTTGGCCGTCTTGGCAGAGAAATACACCGAGAACAACACTCGGGGAGCTACTACGCACGTACTATTAGGTAGTCGGATTATATGGTTAGGGGTACGGTCCTAATCCTCCCTGTTTAGTGCTCTCAAAAATTGGACGAGTATAACTGTTGGACCCTGGAGTATATCACGAGTTGCGAAGCTTTGATAATCCCGTGAGGTTCCAGACTGTTAAATCCACTCTTATCACAAGTTTGCTTGCGGCCTTAGTTTGTGTAGGATTTTTCTGGATTGTTTTTCTTTTTCTTAGCTTGCCTTAGGAGAAACTTTTGTTTCAGTCACTCTGGCTGACTTTCCTTGGAGAAGGTCCCGTAGGATTCAGAACTTACCACCATAATATCCCCTTAACCAGGAGGTAATTTCGAAGGTAAGAATGGACCCACAAGCCAGGGTCGGGTCACATGAAGTGGAAAACCCTACTTTGAATGTTGGAGGACTCTTGTTTCCTCATACTCCTCCAGATTCGCCTGCCTCCCCCCCCCGCAGGGTGAAGAGGCACAAATTTCCACTTCACAAGACTTACCTCCTACTTTAACGGAAGAACTTGGATCATTGGAATGGATAAATCCACCCCAGGACGACCCTATAGAAGTTGTTGGCCCTTCAGCAGCTTACTGGACTTCATCTCTAGGCCACCCAGTGGCTCATTTTGCCATTGCATCCCCACCTACCTAAACCACTCTAGAAGGTACTCCACCAACTAGCTGGACCAATTCATCCCAGATTTTCGGACCTCTTCATGAGCGCTTGGATCATTTACGTTCCTTGGGTGATGAAGTTTGATGACAAAGTCTCGCATATAGGGCCAGGTTTAGAGAAATCCCGATTCACACGGTATCTTTTGATTCACCAGAACCATCCATCCACAACCTGAACATCCATGAAACTGGTCAACCCTCACAGGAGACCAGTCCTATACCTCACACGACCCAACCTGTTGAAGGGAAGCAGTCCAACACACCTGTCACTACTATGGTTACATTACCTGCTCCTCCCCCACCTCAAAATGCGCAGGGAAGATATTATTTACCCCTTACCTTTCTTACGGGTAATGTTCCTACCATGCCAGTTAATCAACAACCTTCGTTGGGTCAACCATCACATCTTGGTCAGCACACTATCACTAGGGTGAAACCCCTGTCTCCTAACTCGAATCCAGGAGCAGAAGTCCCCATCGGATCTTCCGGTGACACTACACTCCCCACTGGCCCATCCACCATGGGATTATCCCATGTTGGGAGACCATCCAATGTAATTCAACAACCATGGAGTCAAGCGTATCCAGGTTATGTTAACCCTGTGTCAGGTCAATTCAATCCCAAAAACACACTCTACGAGATACCTTATCCTGGAAACCAATACACTCTATGGGGACATCAGAATGTTTTACAACATGGACCCCTACCAACTATCCCTCAAATACCACCACCCCCGACTGGTCCACCCCCACCTCCCGCTGGAGGTGGGCGGGCCTACTCAGAATTCCGGAGGAGGCGGAACTCTGCCTTCGGGCAGAGGCCCATCCCATTCCGCTAACAAAGGCCCCCACCCTTCTGGCGGTGGAGGGAATAGTCCACCACCCCCCTGGAGGAGGTGGTGGAGGCCCATCCCATTATGGTGGTGGTGGAGGATGTGATGAACCTGCAATAATTAATTAATGCAAATACATGAGATATTAGAAATAATAGAACTCAGAATCACTTTTATATTGATCACGGGCCACTTCGAGGGGGCAACCTCCTTTGAGCAAGCTCAATACAATTAACTTCACGGTGCCTTCAATGACCTCAACACACACTTATATACTAAGTCTATGCCCAATCCTATGGGTCAAAACCATGGGACATAGAATACTACAGGACGACTTACAAAGCATATGCGTCCAATACTATGGGCTAATATAAACTATGGATCAACAAATACTAGGGGATGACTTACAAAGCATATGTGTCCAACAACAATATACTAACATAGTAAAAAGAAGGGTTGACACTGGTTCCTAACATCCCCTCTCCCTTAGAAAAAGCTTTGTCCTCAAAGCTTTGGTTGGAGAAATTGCTACAGAATTTGAAGGAGTGGTTCCCCGGTAGCATCCTCGGGTTGCATTTCGGGCCACTGACGCCTTTGGAATGTTAGGGAGGATTGCTTGGAAGGCTGTAGACGAAGAAGAACCCTATCAGTTGCATGGAAAATGCGCTTAGAACGATGTTGATCTGCTTGTTGTTTCAGGCGAATTCTGGCCATGTGAAGATTGTCTTGCAGAATGAGAAGAATCTGATCGTGGTTGCGAAGAACCGAGTCAATTTCCTGAACTGGGGAGCTGCTAAGGGTGTATGGAAGAAGAACTGGTGGTGTCTGTCCATAGACTGCTTCATATGGTGTCCTTTGAGATGTGGTATTGTACCACCAGAGTGCTGCTAGGAAATCCATAGAAATAGTTGGCCAAAGTTGTGTAGGGATGGGAAAGGGTTTGAGAAATCCCGAAAGGAGTGTCATTTCACCCTTGTTGACCTGGAAAGTATCACAGTCAGCCACTATCTGTTGAATTGTCATTTTCAGTCCCTGCCAAAAGAAGTTACATTGTTCCCGGTCATACATTTTGAAGAACCCAGAGTGCCCTGCTGATGAAGAAGCATGGAGTTCATAGAAGAGATATCCCTGTTGAACATATTGCAACCAATTTGGAACAAGCAGAGAAAGAGCTGTAAGAGAAACTGGGTCATCAATTGTGCGAGAAGGAGCATCTGCCACCATATTGTCCTTACCCTTCTTGTAAGTGATCGCATAGGGATAACCCATGAGTTGGATAACCCATTTCAGGTGTGTTGGGTAGGAGATCCATTGTTCCAGAAAATTTTCCAGACTCTGGAGATCAGTCTTGATGCAGAAATAAATCCCTAATAGGTATGGCTTCCACTTCTGTACTGCATGCAAAATAGCCATCAGTTCCTGCTGAGAGGTAGATGCGACTAAATTCTTACCGGAAAGATCTCTTGAAGGAAGCAAGCTCATTGGTTCAGCAAAGACACCTGCATATCTATCGAAGGAAGTAGTGGAGACCATTGATGGGTGCATCTGAATGGAATGGAGCTGAGCGATGACACCATGTGAATTCTTCTTAAGGATTTTTTCTAGGCGATGTGAAATGATGATGCGGAGAGACCCTGGTTGTAATCCCATTAATTTGTGTTGTGCCCCATTGATTGAAAACTACATCCAAAGTTCCCCAAAATCCCATAAGATGGGGCCAAGTGTGCGTAGCCATTGAACGCCCAAAACCACATCACATCTTCCTAAGGACAAGGAAAACATGTTAGAGCACGGGTTATAATCTTCCATAGAGATACACACATTGTGACACTTCCCCTTGCAAGGTAAGGTACCCCCATTGGAAACCATGACTTCAAAGTTGGAGCAAGGATGGACAAAACAATCAGCCTGTTTGGCAATTCGAGGGTCAATGAAGTTATGAGTGCTACCCGAATCAATGAGTATGGTAAGAGGGAGCTTCTTTAAGTATCCCCTAACTCGCATTGTTTATGGGGTGGATACGCTGGTTACAGCATGGAGAGAGATCTCGGGTGGGTCGTCCTGAGATGGGGTGTCAACAGGAGGGTGTTGAATGTCGACCTGATTATCTACTGTATCTGGAGCTTCTTCATCAAGTTCTGAGGCAGGTGGAGAATCCACATCCAAGAGATAGATCTTTTGTTGAACACATCTATGTCCCCGAGTGAATTTCTCATCACAATTATAACAAAGTCCTTTTTCTCGGCGTGCCTGCATCTCTGTTTCAGACAAATGCTTGATAGGAGTTGGTTGAGGAGCAAGCATGATGGGAGGTCATTGGGAACCCATATTTCTGAAGGGAACAAAGGTGGGTTTGGAGCATTGTTGAGCTGCGATCTTGTCCTCTGCCAACTTAGCCAACCCTAGGACTTCCATCATTGTGCTGGGACAAAACATTTTGACCTCTGAGTTGATTTCATCCTTGAGACCACTGATAAAACAACTCCTGTAGAATTCATCAGACAATCCTTCTATGTGATTGGCTAGTTTCTCAAATTATGTCTGATACTCTCTCACTGTGCCAATTTGGTGAAGTTTAGTGAGTGCTCCTGTGAAGTCATCAAAAGCACTAGGACCAAATCGTGGGAAAAGGAGTTGGCAAAAATCTGTCCAGTTTGGCTCGGGATGAGCTTTGATATACCAACGGTACCATTGAAGGGCTTCTTGTTCCAAATGAAAGGATGCAAGTGGAACTTTCTGGATATCAAAAGTATTATGCAGACTGAAATATTGTTCTGCTTGGTATATCCATCCAGTCGGATCAGTACCATTGAAGCGAGGAAAATCAAGCTTTGGCCCACAAAAATTGTTGGAAGAAGAGAACCCGGTGGCTGCAAAAGATTCTGGCTGTCAGTTATTGTTCATGGTTGAATGCTGAAGATGGAGGCTGAGAAATTTTTCATCCAGCTCTTGGAGTTTGGTTTGGATGGCTACAAGTGCTTCCTCCATGGTTTTTTCTCTTGCGCGGGTGACAACCATAACCATGAGTTTTTTTGTTTGTTGACTGGGTAGAAAAACAAAAACAGAAACTGCTTCAGTAAAGGAAAATCTGGATTTGGAAAAAAATCGGAAGGGTAATTGGGGTTTGACTAGGTTTTGCACACTTTCGAATAGACAAGGAAGCAAAAAATGAGGTTTTCAGAAGCGGGGTGAAAGTATGGGAAAATTTGGCAGAGGGGGACAAAGAAGCAGAATTCAGAAAGGAACTTTGTGGTAAAATTTGAAGGTGATTGGGTGAAATCTGAGGAAGTTATGGCAAACCCTAAAAATAGACAAATGTGGGATATCGGGCTTTGGGAAGTGGAATTGGGAATAGGGTCCTTAGAAATGAAATATGCAGAATGGGATTACAGGGGTTCCCAGAAAGTTTCAAGGGAAACAAAGTGAAAACAAGGGAGATATGGAGAAAAAACTATTTTTTTTTCCAGAATGGAGTGGCTACGACTCGGAAGGGATCTGAAACAGATAGATCTGAAATGACGCCGAATGGATTGAAAATGGTTGGATATTGAACGGCTTTCAGAATGGATCTGAATGACTGGATCTGAAATGGTGCATCAGTGATCGACAACAGTTCAGCTGAAAATAGATATGGACTCTAGGTATGTGCGGCTTCCTAACAGTTCAGGGGTTTCACTCAGCCACCAATGATGTCTGGCGGCTTGCGTATTGGGGCAGTACCCCTCACTCCACGGCCCATGTAAAACTGATAACTGCTTTTCCACAAACGAAAACTCTTGGTTTACCTCACGGGTGGGAACTAGTCAATCAGGTAGGGGTCGTTGCCCTTTTTGCTGGCAGGTCCTCTCAATGGGCTAGCTACTTCGGGGTTCCTGTGGTACTCCTCACAATGAGTTTTAGGGCTTATGCCCAAGTACTTCCCACAGTTAATCGGATAGGTATTATTCCCAAATCCGAACCTGCAACAGATGCGAAAAAAAAAATTGGCAGAAATTTCACCCAGTGAGCCCAAGAAAGTGCTCTAATACCATACGTGATGAACCTGCAATAATTAATTAATGCAAATACATGAGATATTAGAAATAATAGAACTCATAATCACTTTTATATTGATCACGTGCCACTTCGAGGGGGCAACCTTCTTTGAGCAAGCTCAATACAATTAACTTCACGGTGCCTTCAATGACCTCAACACACACACTTATATACTAAGTCTATGCCCAATACTATGGGTCAAAACCACGGGACATATAATACTACAGGATGACTTACAAAGCATATGCGTCCAATACTATGGGATAATATAAACTATGGATCAACAAATACTACGGGACGACTTACAAAGCATATGCGTCCAACAACAATATACTAACATAGTAAAGAGAAGGGTTGACACGAGTTCCTAACAGAAGAGGACCACACCCTTCAGGTGGTGGAGGTGGTCCACCACCCCCTCCTAGCGGAGGTGGCTGTGGATCTTATTATCATGGTGGCGGCAGTGGAGGTGGACCCCATCTTTTCGACAGCAAAAGTGGCCCACCACCCCCTCCAAGCGGAGGAGGTGGAGGACCACCTTATTATGGCGGATGCGGTGGTGGCGGACCTTACCATTATGGTAGCGATGGCAGAGGTGGCCCACCCCCCCTCCAAGTGGAGGCAGTGGGGGACCACCTTATTACAACGGTCCTCCCCCTCCTCCCGGTGGTGGCGGTTTCCCTCCACCCCCTCCCGGTGGTGGTGGTGGACCTCCACCTCCTCCCGGCGGTGGTGGAACCCCACCTTACGGTAATGGATGACCTCACTATGGCGACAAACCTACATTTGGTCTGAGTGGCCCGTACCCCTATGTCTAGTTTCCTCCTGGAACACCCTATAATCAGTTGATACAAGATCCCACTGGTCCTTACACTAGTACATATGGTCAAATTTGCCACGATTGTTTGTTGTAATTGCCACGAATTTTTGTCCCTGTTGCAACGATTGGGGTTTCATTTTTTCGTGGAAACATATTCGTGGATATAGGGACGACAATTCCTCGTCGTGGCAATAGCAACGTTTCTTGTTGGCCACATGTCAAGTACAAAAAATTTCTCAGATCTATGGAAGAGGAATCCATCCATGAAGTTGCATCTCTATATCGACATTCAGCTTCTGCAAGTTCCACGAATGTGCGTGGAAACATGTTTGTAGTTCCACGAATCATCGTCTCAATTTCCACGCAGAGATCCACAAACTTTCGTGGCAGGTTTAGCACCTGCGTCGAAACAATTTTACATTTTCCACGAATCCTCGTCCGAGTATCCACGAAGCAATTCCCAAACTTTCGTTGCAGGTTCAGCACCTGCGTGGAAGCAATTTTATATTTCCACGAATCATCGTCTTAATATCAACGCATCGATCCACAAAATTTCGTGACATGTTTAGCACCTGCGTCGAAACAAGTTTACATTTCCACGAAACATCGTCTCAGTATCCAAGCACCGATTCCCAAAGTTTCGTGGCAAGTTCAGTACCTGTGTGGAAAGAGTTTCTATGGGCTACACTAATGTGTGTCGATATATCGACGATACTTGGAAGTGTTAAAAAAAAAATTAATGCATCCAAAAATTTGTCACAAGTTGACACTTGTCAATGAAACAATCAACAATCAATGCTGCAAGGAGTATTCTGAACTATAATTTCTCACCTCATCACTCATTCATGAGGTATTTCAGGCCCAATAATATCCCAAGTACTAAGAGTGCACAAAAGACCCTTCAAAATTGCTCCTAGATGTGTTAAGTGGAAGGAAACCCTAAACAAGTGGCTTGATTAATACTATTGGCAAAAACATTATTTGAAAAATAAAGGAAAGACCTATACATCATTTTTGTAAACTTGCATAAAGAATCAAATCAAATGTTAATACACAACTTGAGGAAAAGGCTCATTTATGTGCAAGATTGTGCAATCGTGCTTCTCTAGCAGAACTTTGGCATTTGGATGAAACATCATTGGTTTCAATATTCCTCATAAATTCTTCTAGATTTTAAATAAGATTGCACTCCTCTATTTGTATGTACCATTGCCTTAATTCCAATTCTGAATAATATCAAGTTGAATGCTTTCAATGATTTCAATAGTTCCTACATATTGAAACCATATCCCAAAAATTCAAAGTCAGACAAAAAGTGCTCATGTGATAATCACAACACTCGTAAGTTAAAAGACATTCCAGAGGAAAATTGCAATTTTCAGTATCACATGAGAATTTCTTATATGTATCTCCCTCATAAGTTGGATCCATGTGTTAGGTATTATCAAGGTTTGTTAAGCTTGTGAAGAATTTTCATTGAAATTAATTCATTATTTGGGGTCAAGGGTACAAGCAAAGTATCCATATAAGATATCAAAATGAACAATTTCCAAAGGTGGTGCATTCTCTTTCCTTTTGTCAAAGTTTGAGAAGTGATAGGATTTCTAAGAGATGAATGACAACTAATATTTTATATATACTACCAACTCTATGATAATCTCTTAATAGGAAAATGCTCTAACAAACTTCAAATATTTTAATGAACAATAACATGTACTTGGGTAAACATTTTCGGGTTTGAATTACAACCTACCAATTTTGTTTTTGTGGACAACAAGATCATAAGCAGAGTGAAATGACACTTACTGATGATGACAAGGACATTCACTCTCTCATTTTTGCATCTACTTCTACTTCAAATATAAAGCAGTATCTTTCTCTGTTAAGGTTTACCCCCTCTCATTTACTATTATTTTCATTCATATTCTTTTTTTTGGGCATTTAAAGTTGCCTTGTCACTCCCACACTACAACTGTGACTTGTACTCTCTAGTCCCATTGACCTATTTTGGTCATTTATGGACATAAATGAAGTTATCTTACCTTATATATTATTTTAAAAATACATGGCAACACTGTAATGTCCTTATATATTTGGTATGATTATTGCATCTACTATGCCATTACCTATTCCAACATATCCTCAGCTTGATAAAAACAATGAGAAGTTCTAGTGCATTGAGCAAATGAATTGTGATATGTCTGCAATACCTAACTTAATATGTGAAACAAAGTAGATAAATATAATACATAGGCTTGAACTAAGCAATACATAAAAAGTCATGTAGTCATCATATGAAGCTACAATTGGATCAGGTGTTGGCAATAAGAAAGATGGTGCCTATGCACTCAAGGGGAGCAAAATGTCCTTGTCCTCCACAAAGCTCTCATATTCCCCAAAGAACAAAACCCTGGGAGTAGCCTCTCAATTTGGATTGAATCTAACCTGGCCCTCCCAACGTGACAGATCCTGCAACAGCTCTTGATGTCAAAAATCCAACAATAGTAACTCTGATTTGTTGTGATTGATTTGCAGGGTTCTACTTTCAAGGTTGTTTTTGAATTGATGCAGAAAGCCCTTCTAGATCTATATGTGCTACGCTATCTAAAATGAAAGTGTTGTAATCATGTTCCTTCAAATATGAGTTAAGGCAAGTGGAAAGCTCTTTCATTCATAATCAACACCAAAATCTGACAATTTTTTAGCAAGATAAATGGAAGAAACCCCAGAATTTATTATAAGGTCAAGAAATGTTTTGGAATCCTTGTAAGATCACAAGTAAAATGCATTGATCCGTAGATTTACTGGCATATGGCCCTGAGCAGATTATCTAGTGCCTTGGATACAAGAAAATTGGACCCCAAATTGTCCCTGTTAGTTTTTGTTCTAGGGGGTTTTCATCATCTACTTCAAAAATATGAAAGACATAAAACACAACTTAAAGGATGTACCGGGTTCCCTATTTTTGGGGCAAGTCTTGCATATTTTTTAAACCTTTGGTTTCTAGAATTTGACCCTACAAATACGCATATCTCCCACATTGGCAACATAAAGAACTTTGCCACAAACCACCCCTCCTAAACAGCAAGACCCAACTGTTGCAAGCTGTGGCTTTATAGGTCATGACTTTGTAACAAGAGACAAGTTGTAGAGATCCTTGTGCATATAAGAGAGTGTTTGCTTTTTTTCTTCACGTAGAGAGTGTTTCCTTGTGTCCTTTGAATAATCATAAGGCTTAAACAACATTTTGCAATGTATGATAAATTCAAAACTGCCATATCAACAGATTATGATATTGAGTTACACTGACAAGAAAACTAAAATGATAATATACTCAGAAGTGTTACTTTCAGAAAAGACTGTTTGTGCCTCGGAGAGGTCAGTCCTCTCTAGGAACCAAATGACCCTACAAGAGGGTGTGTACAAACCAGAGAGAGCGAAATGACTGGTGTTTATTAGGTCAATGACAGTCAAGCATAGTACATAACTCAAAAGAAATAAAGTCACAAAAATTATAAACTTCAACCAAGTCTCAGAAGAAGAGAAGTTATTATCAGCACACCACAACTGATCACAGGTGATCAAAGTCAAGTACTCTATAAGACCAAAAATTCAACAAGGTGTTATAAAAAAAATGAAGGAGGTTAAATGACTACATTAACCACAAGTCAAAGACAAGGTACCACAAGTCCAATAATAACTCAATCAAGGTGGGGAAGGTACAACAAGTATTTAATAACTCAATTAGTAACAGGTAATAAAATAAACATATTGACCATATAACAATAAGAGAGGTATACTTGAAGATCTCCACGTCAACATTAAACCAAAAATCAGATATGAAGTCTGGGTACAAATATAAACAATGGTCATAAAATAAGAAAATATAAACAATGGTCGTAACAATATAAGTGTGGGTAGTAGAAGACCCATGACCCTTAGAACCAAGGGTATGATCCAAATGTGGCCAAACCATAGTACTCTATAAGAGCAAAACTTCAACAAGGTGGTTTTAAAAAAGTTACTCAAGGAGGGTAAATGACCCCATTAAACACAAGTGAAAGATAAGGTACCACAAGACCAATCATAGCTCAATCAAGGTGGGGAAGGTACAATCAGTCATATCTCTCTCAAATGTACAGCCATTCTATATAACCTGAAATTTCATCATCACAGTATAAGGAAGGGTGGTGGGATGCCAAATAAAAATATCCCTCATTTCTCTAAACAGTAAAATATTTTACAACATAATTTTGTTCTCTATCAACTTCAGCACTCCTCTGTGGTCCCTGTGCTGAAATTGGTCCTCGAGATGTAATGGGCAGTAATCTTATAACATAATTTTCATCTCTTTCACTAACAGTCGATAAAATAAACATATTGATCATATAACAATAAGAGAGGTATAGTTGAATATCTACACGTCAACATTTAACCAAAAATCAGATCTGAAGTGTGGTACTATTTTTGAATAGCGCTAAAGCAACAGTAAAATATTTTACAACATAATTTTGTTCTCTATCAACTTCTACACTCCTCTGTGGTCCCTGTGCTGAAGTTGGTCCTCGAGATGTAATGGGTAGTAATCTTATAACATAATTTTCATCTCTTTCACTAACAGTTGATAAAATAAACATATTGAACATATAACAATAAGAGAGGTGTAGTTGAAGATCTCCACGTCAACATTTAACCAAAACTAAGATCTGAAGTGTGGTACTATTTCTGAATAGCACTAAAGCAACAGTAAAATATTTTACAACATAAATTTGATCTCTATCAACTTCAGTACTCCTCTATGGTCTTTGTGCTGAAGTTGGTCCTCGAGATGTAATGGGCAGAAATCTTATAACATAATTTTCATCTCTTTCACTAGCAGTTGATAAAATAAACATATTGATCATATAACAATAAGAGAGGTATAGTTGAAGATCTCCACGTCAACACTTAACCAAAAATCATATATGAAGTGTGGTACTATTTCTGAATAGCGCTAAAGCAACAGTAAAATATTTTACAAACTATCAACTTCAGCACTCCTCTGTGGTCCCTGTATTGAAGTTGGTCCTCGAGATGTAATGGGAAGTAATCAAATTATAAATAGTGATGATCATCGAAGTCATGATGAACATATCTAATATAAAGAGAATCAATTTTTTCAGACTAATATATCTACATGCAGCACATACAGGAATGATGATGTCTGAGAAAACACAAAATTTGAATATTAAAATACACACTAATTATAAACAAGCATACAATGACTTGTGATGACATTTAAATTTAAAATTCAAATTCTAAGAAAATAAAATATATAAATGGGAAAATCCCTAAGAGCATCACATAAAAGATAAGTACCTTGTAACTATACCAAACAAAAGTTATCTACGTTACATACTGACAATGTTTCATACTAACAACATCGATATCCATCAAAATAGAAGTCATGAATTTAAGTTGCATCTACTTTTTCGTTGATTTATGTTTTTTTGCATTGAAAAAACTTGTGAGTACGGTATCACAATCATCAATTGGCGTAGTATTTACTACGATATCTCCTATTATTGTTTGTTTTTCCATGCCCTCATTTATGCCACTTCTTGTACGTCACTGAGCAGGGTGTGGAGGCATTTCTGAAGGGGTGTGAACTGCAACAACGGAAATGAGCATATATATATGGCGTTGAATTATTATTGAAATAAATATTTCATTATTTTGATTAAAATTACAATATTTCTCTTCATCATTCTCTGTAGATGTGACAACTGGGGTGTTAATTGGAGGTTTAGTTGCTTCCTCTTGTAGTTCATGCTCCCGAGCTTCATGGTCCTCCATTGAAAGCAGAAAATTTATAAGTATACATCAGGAAATATATATATCTAATCACAGTATATATTTCTATTTCCAAAGCATACATATCTGTAACATCCTGAAAATACCAAAAATAAAAATTTATAATAACAATAATTATCAGAATTATTTAATCATAAATCATAACTAAGATAAATTAATGACGATGACACGTCATCATCATCAAATAACATGGTTGTAATTTCTACTTCAGGTATAAACGGATGTTAATCCTCTTAAACGAAAGATCTTTGTATGCTTATGTAAACAAGTACAGTTTACAAATTTGTTTAAGTTCTTGGTTAATACTACATGGTAAATACAGTTGTAGTGCTTTAATATTCTTGATGGATTGCTGACGATTTGTTTGTTTGTTAACAAAGGAGTCCTATGAGGCACCCTGGAGCTTACTTAGCTGCAAAAGCTAAGGAATTTGAAAATGTTTCCATGTGCAGACCGCAGGTAAGAGATCTACCAGACAGCATAGTATTTAGAGTACTTGTGTTTTTCAATTCGTCGTCAATGTAAAATGATAAGTACTTCTCTGCGACACCAGTGACTCGAGGTATGGGTACTTGGTTCTAAATCTAGTTTGGAAGGTGGCTTTTAAAGACTCTTCAGTGTTATGATAACATGTCGTCAGTTGATTGTTATAATGCTATTTAATAATATCGTAAGACTCTGGTCTTTATCGTGAACATATTTGAATTTATTATTAAACTAAGCATCTACAGAACTTGGATTATTCTAATCCTGAAATCATTATTTGATTATCAACCATCTGATAATGTATTTGAGTAGCCTAGTGACTAGCATTATGAACTCTGCATTATAATTTATAATGTCTTCACTTAGAATATGCCTTGGGCATCACTTTTATTCATATAATTATATGGTTAGTTCTATTCTATAGTTACTATGCATTCACAAATTACAATACTATGTTAAAAAAAAACATTTATAGTACCTAGTCCTTGAACTATATGATTTATATACATAAATTATAATTCTATGATTGCAATGATATGATTTTCATTTAACCAATGTAACATTTTCATAAACAATACTATAATTACAAAATGCAATTTATGGAATGCGATGTAATTCTATCTAATTTAACTTTTAGCACTATCTTATAAACAAAAGCATGATGTATCCAAACTTATGAAAACTAAGGCTACTGCAAGGGTTAGACTATACTATAGCTTCCTAGCTCTTACCCTAAGATATTAACACGTATGCTAAAGTATTCGAAAGACTCGTTGAGGAGTTGATGGATCACCACATTAATGTTGGTAGGTTGTCAAAGTCTTATCGGTATTAAATGTTCTAACAACACTCCAAAGTGGAATGTATGGCTGTCAAGCCACACACTCCTTCCACGTGATCTAGGGATGATGAAAACAAAGATGAGTTCTGGATGGCATGGATAACAAGTCGAAGCTTCTCCGAGTTGTACTCTGTAATACCTCTAGGAAAGTGTTGCTGGCTCGAGTGTGGTTGGTGTAATTAATAGGTTATTAATACAAGGTTGCCCGGTTTTCAACGAGGCATCGTTGGCACTCCCTTTCTCATTTATCTTAGCAATTCTAGGTCGTTGATTCTATAACCCTAACCTTGTTGTATGTAAAGGATTTGCATTATTCCCGGTCTTCATTGTTATGCTAAGTCGAGGCCGACAGGCTGCCAAAATGTAGGTTGATGAGAGTGCTTCTCAGGGGGTTTCGACCCTTGACCTGTGAGTTGTTGTTTTTCTTAAAAGATACAGGCTTACGCCTTCTGTCTTCAATCCTCAAAATGCCAATCTAGTGTTGGATATTCTCCAGTCAGTGTAATCCATGTGATTTAGCAAGGGGTTTGAATCTCCAGTGCGTGAGATGTTAAGATTCAATATGCTAAGACAGAAAATAGCAGCATTACATTCCATTTCACAATAATAGCATATACAGGATCACTGAAGAAACAACAAGCATAGCATAAACACAAGAGACAGAGATTTATCCTGGGAAACCCTCATGGGGTAGAAAACCCAGCAAAGCTTCCTCAATATAGATGACCAGCAATATACAAAGATGAAACCCTGATACATGATCTCCTCCTCCACAATAGCAGACCTCTTCTCCACAAGTGCACTCTCCTCAAGTGTGTGTGTGTGTCAAATGAGGAACACACCTCCTCTATTTATACACTACTTTGATATGTATTTTACACAAGTACATGTAGGCTCGTATTTAACCATTAGGTTAAATACCCCATTATAACTGACTAGGCTGACCCCCACATGGTGGGTCTAATAACCCTAGTTACCACAACCAACTTGGAGGAATAAACATCTTCGGATTTATAGTATAATCACATCGGAGGTATGGAACATCTCCGAAATAAATAATATACAAATATAATATTCTTTGAAGTTACAATATTTCAACACTCCCCCTTAACGAGAAGGATATTATAACAGTATCTGCATGAGCAAGGAGTCATCAACATCATACATGATACATCTATATATCATCGAAAGCTTTCTTCAGTTCATCATCATCAGTAACTTAACTAGTTACTGGAACATCGATATCACTCGATCATCAGCATCGATATCATCACTATCATCAATATCGTCATCACACGATCAACATCATCATCATACGATCAATAGCATCGTCATCACACGATCAGTAGCATCGTCACCACACGATCAGCATCATCATCATACGATCAGCATCGTCATCACACAATCAGTCGCATCGTCATCACACGATCAGTCGCATCGTCATCACATGATCAGTAGCATCGTCACCACATGATCAGCATCATCATCGTACGATCAGCATCATCATCGTACGATCAGCATCGTCATCACATGATCAGTCACATTGTCATCACACGATCATTCGCATCGTCATCACACGATCAGCAGCATCGTCATCACACGATCAGCAGCATCATCATCACACGATCAGCAGCATCGTCATCACATGATCAGCATCATCATCATCACACGATCAGCAGCATCGTCATCACACGATCAGCAACATCGTCATCACACGATCAGCAGCATCATCATCACACGATCAGCAGCATCGTCATCACACGATCAGCAGCATCATCATCACACGATCAGCAGCATCGTCATCACACGATCAGTAGCATCATCATCACACGATCATATTACAGGATGATCAATCCTTATCTCTTTTAAGACAAGTTTCATGTCTAGGGACACTTTAATCCCGACCACAGTGCCAGTCCTCTTTCATACTGGATGTGTCACATCTACAGAGCCAGCCCTGTTTCATGCTGGATGTATCACAACTACAGAGCCATCCCTGTTTCATGCTGGATGTATCACAACTACAGAGCCAGCCCTGTTTCATGCTGGATGTATCACAACTACAGAGCCAGCCCTGTTTCATGCTGGATGTATCACAACTACATAGCCAGCCCTGTTTCATGCTGGATGTATCACAACTACAGAGCCATCCCTGTTTCATGCTGGATGTATCACAACTACAGAGCCAGCCCTGTTTCATGATGGATGTATCACAACTACAGAGCCAGCCCTGTTTCATGCTGGATGTATCACAACTACAGAGCCAGCCCTGTTTCATGCTGGATGTAACCTAGAGCAATTCTAAGATTTGTCACATACATTTTGAACCGAGGTCCAGGGACGATCCAGTCCTATCGTTCTATTATCGGAGACCTCATGTCTACGGTTCTTCTTTAGGACTGAAGTCCAGGAATGATCCAATCCCCTCACATGTTCACTAAGAACTTCATTTTCGAAGACATACGTCTACGGCTCTTCTTTCGGACTGAAGTCCAGGAATGATCCAATCCCTTCACATGTTCACCAAGAACTTCATTTTCGAAGACATACGTCTACGACTCTTCTTTCGGACTGAAGTCCAGGAATGATTCAATCCCTTCAAGTCCACCAAGGACTTCATTCTCGGAGACCTCACGTCTACGGCTCTCTTTAGGACTGAAAGTCCAGGGATGATCCAATCCCCTCAAGTCCACCAAGGACTTCATTCTCGGAGACCTCACGTCTACGGCTCTCTTTAGGACTGAAAGTCCAGGGATGATCCAATCCCCTTAACTGTCCATTAAGAACTTCATTCTCGGAGACCTCACGTCTACGGCTCTCTTTAGGACTGAAAGTCCAGGGATGATCCAATCCCCTCAAGTCCACCAAGGACTTCATTCTCGGAGACCTCACGTCTACGGCTCTCTTTAGGACTGAAATTCCAGGGATTATCCAATCCCCTTAACTGTCCATTAAGAACTTCATTCTCGGAGACCTCACGTCTACGGCTCTCTTTAGGACTGAAAGTCCAGGGATGATCCAATCCCCTCAAGTCCACCAAGGACTTCATTCTCGGAGACCTCACGTCTACGGCTCTTTTTAGGACTGAAAGTCCAGGGATGATCCAATCCCCTCAACTGTCCACTAAGGACTTCATTCTCGGAGACCTCACGTCTACGGCTCACTTTAGAACTTAAGTTCAAGGATGATCCAATCCTTATCTGTATTCTCATCTATACAGGTACAAATATCCAAGAGCATGTATCACATCAAAACATGTATACATCACATCAAAAACATGTATACATCTAGCATGTATTCTCACTAATACATCTAACATCAAAACATGTATACATCACTAATCAAAACATGTATACATCTAGCATGTATTCTCACTAATACATCTAACATCAAAACATGTATACATCACATCAAAAACATGTATACATCTAAAATAAAAGATATATAAGAGTTCTAAATCTAAATAATTCTAAGTAGCTAAGTGCAGTAAATAGGTAACCTCATCATTGATGAGACAGACTTGTTATCAGATACTATGCTACTCCCCCTTTCGAGGAGGGTCCTTCTGGACTATACCAAGCTTGTCTCGAAAGTATTTAAACGTTACTCGAGACAGAGGTTTAGTCAAGATATTAGCAATCTGATCCTCAGTGCTTATATACTCGAGCTTGATAGCTCCTCTCTGCACCATATCTCGTATATAGAAGTATCGGATCTCTATGTGTTATTGACTTATCGTGGAATACAAGATTTTCTATCTTGATTCATTTCTAAGTCAAACACTCCATATAATAGCTTCTGAAGCCACACTGCTTCACAGCTGGTAGAGCAGACAGCTATATATATATTCTGCTTCAGCAGTACTGAGAGCCACACTAGATTGTTCCTTGCTGAACCATGAGATCATGGCAGATTCAAGACTATAACATCCACCTGATGTACTCTTTCTGTCTGAGGCACTTCCTGCCCAATCAGAATCTGAGTAACCATGTAAACAGAGTTCATGACCTCCAAGATAATATAGACCAAAATCTATTGTACCTTTTAGGTACCTCACTACATGCTTTGTAGTTATTAAGTGAACCTTTCTAGGTTCTACTAGATACTGACTTAGGGTATTTACAACAAAGCATATATCTGGCCTAGTATTTGTTAAATACGTCAATGACCTAATGATTTGTCTATAAATAGGGTTAGGTCCACTAAATACGATGAGTCATTAACTAACAACTTCAAGTTGGAGTCCATGGGAGTGGCCATGGCTTTATACTCCAACACATCAAATCCTTTTTAGAAACTTTACAGCATACTTACCTTGAAATAAAAGATTCCTTTTGGATATTGCCATACTTCTAGACCTAAGAAGTATTAATCCGAGATCTTTCATTTTCATTTCTGCAGCCATTTTCATGACCTGTTTCTCATTCCTTGTCAGAAAGAGATCATCGTCATACAATAATGGTATGATAGGTTCATCATCCAAAACCTTAAGGTTAGGAACAACTTTACTTCTGGTAAAGCCCAAGCTTTGTCATGAAGCTGTCAATTGTCCATTATTCACACTCAGCATTGAATGATCTTCTGCATATCTTTTGAACTTATATTCATTCTGTACTACTGTGCATGCTCAATAGTCATCCTCACAAACATATACTCATTAGTATATTCTAAATGCTATCAAAACATTATAGTACTAAATAATCTTGAAAATGTATAGTCATGATTATAGTTAATAAACATTAGTATTCAAGATTTCAGGGAAGTCTTCTTTTACTCATGCATATCATCAATCAAGATAAAAGATATAATATGCATAATCCCTTGATTACTAACTTTATGAATAATCATAACCAATCATTCCAAGTATACTTATATAAGGGATCCTAACACAAGGTAAGATTCATGGGAAACATACCTGGATTAGTATACCTACTTGGTTATGTACAACATACCTAAACAATCTCTTCAATGATTTAGAGATCCTGAGCTAGAACCTGCATGTCTCATAGGTTAAGCATAATATAACAAAGTCATACATACCTCGTAAGTAGAACAAAGATTGTGGATGAGTCTTTGTCTTCATGTTTTCATGGTCATGGAACCTGATTTGTCTTTTGTGATGTACCTGTATCTTGTTAGCAGACAACATCAACCTCACACAACATCATATTAGTACAATCATAAGTGTCAACACCCTAACCAATGAATATCTTCTATCATGCATTCATAATTTTGTTAAGGTGATACAACAAATCTAAAACCAAGATTGTACTAACCGTAATAACATGAAGACAAACATACCATAAACTTAATCATGAACAAATCTCAAAACATACCTCGATGAGTCATACCTGTCGAGATCGCTTGTAATCTCCTTATGTAAAGCCTTAGCCTCATCTCCCTCTGAAATAGGAAATCCTTCACTTATGCAGGTGACCAATCCATCTTCTTCTAGGATTAACCCTATCCACTTGATTTGCAAGAACTGGACCTTGATGAGCTGATCAAACTGATATATTCAGAATTTGAAAACTGCAAAGTTTCACTCCTCAATTTTTCCTTTGAAACTTCCGGATTCACTGGACGTGACCCTGAACTGGGGTTTGATGAATCCCACTCTTCTGCTCAATCAAAATGTTTGATCCAAAGCTCTAAGCTTGTATTTTTTTTTCTGAGGAGCTTCCAGCCATGGTCACAGATTTCAAAAATTCCCATTTTTGCAGAAGCCCTAATTTTCCACTTTTCTGATCAAAGTCCCGAACTAGGGTTTGATCAAGCCCGGCCTTCTACCCAACCAAAAAATATGATCTTGGTCTCTAAATTTCTATTTTGATGAGTAGCATTCAGCCGTGGTCTCCGTTTACAAAAATTCCAACTTTCTTCAAAGCCCTAAATTCCGGAAGCCATGAAGGTACTCAAAAAATAATTCTGTTTTGACACAAATATGTACCTGATTGTTTCTGGTGTAACTCCAAACTTTTCAATCCACAGGGTCTGAAAACGTTTTCTGAGATAGCCTGACCTGTTATCTTTCCATCCTGACAGGTCTGACCTCAATTGGATTCTCTGAGAGAGAGTTATGTCAAATGTCGCAACGCGACCGGTTTTGGGATAAAACAGAAGAGTGAACTTGTACGGCGTGCCACGTGTCACTGTTTGAACTTCGGCCTCTGAAAACATTTATTGAGGTAGCTCGGCCTGTTATCTTTCCATCCTGATAGGTCTGACCTCAATTGGACTCTCTGAGAGAGCGTTATGCCAAGTGTCGCAACATGACCTGTTTATGGGATAATACAGGAGAGCGAACTTGTACGGATTTCCACGTGTCACTGGTTCAACTTCGGCCTCTGAAAACGTTTTCGGAGATAGTACAGACTGTGTACTACCTGTCACTTTTTACGAAATTTCATTTGGAGCTTCCTAGCCCAAGATATGACCTTTTTCCCAAGGTCACCTGATTTTGACTCAGATCTGGAAGAGGCAGAAACCCTATATTGTACAGATCATAAATGACAAAGTACAACGAGTCAGAGGTTTTCCTTTGGACACAAGGTACCTGGAGATTTAATCTTCGTCCTGTAGCAATTTCAGATCCGAAAACTTCGCCAAAACGGATTTATAGCGAAAGTGCTACGATGACTGGTTTTTTCTATGTAAAACCCCAACCTTCAAATTGTCGTAAGTAAAGCAAGTGTCGTTAGTGCCATACCTTGTCTTCCTTCAGGTTAGCTCTGATACCATGTTAAGATTCAATATGCTAAGACAGAAAATAGCAGCATTACATTCCATTTCACAATAATAGCATATACAGGATCACTGAAGAAACAACAAGCATAGCATAAACACAAGAGACAGAGATTTATCCTGGGAAACCCTCATGGGGTAGAAAACCCAGCAAAGCTTCCTCAATATAGATGACCAGCAATATACAAAGATGAAACCCTGAGACATGATCTCCTCCTCCACAATAGCAGACCTCTTCTCCACAAGTGCACTCTCCTCAAGTGTGTGTGTGTGTCAAATGAGGAACACACCTCCTCTATTTATACACTACTTTGATATGTATTTTACACAAGTACATGTAGGCTCGTATTTAACCATTAGGTTAAATACCCCATTATAACTGACTGGGACGACCCCCACATGGTGGGTCTAATAACCCTAGTTACCACAACCAACTTGGAGGAATAAACATCTTCGGATTTATAGTATAATCACATCGGAGGTATGGAACATCTCCGAAATAAATAATATACAAATATAATATTCTTTGAAGTTACAATATTTCAACATGAGAAAAATCTTATGCGTTATCTTATGGTTGCTGTCATGCATCAAAAGTTTCGTCATTTGTTTTGATGGTGTAAATTACCACAGTTTCAAGCTTCCAAAAAGGTAAATGCTCACGATGATAAAAGATGAATTTACTGTACTGTTTGTTCTGTTTTTTCGTAATCTCGTTTTAAACCCTTTGGATTTACATTTTTGCAGGTACCCACTTCAAATGTTAGCTCCTGTGCAATCATAGAGAATGGAAGGTACTTCTACTTCTCCGGGTAAGCTCTGGTGGTTCCTGTAAGACCTCGTAGGTTCCCTTGATGTTGTCTCCTGTATGCCGAGAGTTGGAAAACCTCCAAAAAAATCAATGTTGGCCAAAAATAAAGTTGTAAGTTTGTTTTGGTTTTAAAGCAGACTATACAGAGAAGAAAATAAATAGTCTCTCAGTCTTTTACGTTGCCTTTTGGTTCTTTGATGTCTGGCTAAAATGTCGATAAGGACTCCAAATTTTTGTTTAATCTACTAGATGTTTTTAAGGGTAAAAACCCTGTGTAGTTTTAATGCTCCACGACTCTAGTTTTGAGTTTTTGGTTGAAAAGGGGTAAGTCTCGTGCATTGTGAAACCTTGATGGTTCATAATGAGAATTCTCTGATATGAAATGTTAAAATGAAAAATGAGGGCCGAGGGTTCTCTTACACTCGTATACTATGGTTTGTTCTTATGTAATGTTAGTTATGTTTTTAAAGAAAATAAATGTTGAGAATACTGTAAAAAGATGTGAACCTGTACATCGTGCTTGTTATGGATATTTTACATTTGGAAATGAATCCAAATGTTTTTTAACTGTTAAGTGGTTTTGTAGAAGTTTTGTCTCAAGATTCAAAATGTTTTATGAAAGAAAAACCTTACCAGAAACTTCGGATTAATATCTGGTTTTTGTACTGCGTTTTTGTACTTGTGTTAAAATATTTTGATAAAATACGATAGATTCTTACTAGGGTTAAGAAATGAAGAGTTTAGGAAATAGACATAATAAACCTGTGCAAAAACAATGAAGAACTATATAAATATTCTAGGGTTTAGAAAAATAAAAAATAGGGTTTGATATTAAATGAAAGATTTGATATTGAAACAAAAACATAAGTAATATATAAATATTTGTTTTTAAATTGATACAAAACTATTTATGGAAACAATATAGTGATAATGGAAACGTTCTACGACATTGTGAGAAAACTAGAATGTAATTGCTCAAAATAAAAAAATTGTATGGGAATAAATTGCAACTGTTATATTTTGCAAAATACAAGCACTTTGAAAATATGAAATGTTTGATTCTGATTGCAATTGTTTGCTAACTGGAAGGAATATAGATAAGAGAAGTATTTATGACTGTACAAAAAATAACTATGTTGTCTTTCAAGTATTAACAGAGAGTTTTATATTGCTATCGATGCCATACAGTAATTTCTGCTTTGTTTTAAATATATATAACAGAATGGTAAATAGAACACCTACTGTAAATGTTTATCCATTCAACGGAAAATCTTCCCATCTCTTATCTATTACTTAATTTGCTTCTCTATACTAGAGTACTATGCAAAGAACAGCATGGAAAAATATAGGGATGATTATCTAATCAATAATTTCTAAATATTTTATCATCCAAGATTAAACATAGATCAGAAAATAAATTATTTTACTAAACAGAGTTAATAATTCTACTAACAGAAACATTGAACTGTAACAAATTAGGAACAGCAAAACCTAGTTAACTATAGAGAAACAAACAACCCAAGGAGCCTGTTCAACCCAACCAATTCCTGAAGACAGCTAAGTTATTTGCCTTAGGACCCCCGAGCCTATTCACTGAACCACCAGGAGGAAGAAACTTAGAAGCTTAGGCTCTCCACTTGCAATAGCAATAGTTATCTAGTCTTAAAGAATCAGCAATCAAAAGGACCTGCACCAGCACCTCTGGTTCTCCTTCTCAAAATAATTTGCAGACTTACAATGCACTCACATAACCTCCCTATTCGAATCTCTCAGTCATCACCTGATACACATGAGGAATATTTCTGCATAAAATATTGTGTAAGAGCTGCCTGCTCAATTCGAATTTACCTTATGTAGGCTTCCTAGGCCTTTCAGTTGTTAACTGGTCATTAAATGAGGTGCCTGCTCACTCCCTCCACCTAGGGGATAATGCCACATTTGTAGGGGTAGTTGTCCCATAACCAACAGCTAGTGGTGAAGTGCAATTGCTACCATCTGTCCCATGCCTTCTAACAGCTTTCATTCCTCCTAGTGGGTCAGTGAACACTCATTTAACAGTTCCCTTGGGTGTTTGTCTCCTACTTTAATTTATTAAATAATAATAATTCAGTAATTACATTCATCCTTGACCAAACTTGGTCATAATTACAAAACTTTGTAATTAAAATTTAACATAAAGTATTTTGCCAATAAAATAATAATTTCAGAAATTGGGTAGGTGACAATACCAGAATGGACACTATGCTCCACACTATCATGGGACATGTTCACCCCAACATCAACTTGTACTTGATGAGTACCGCTATATTCACTGCTGTAGTTGCATTGTTGCTTAAAAACAAACATAAATTTTTAGTTATGGGTGATATAATCAGAATGACTGAATAAACTTTAATATTATACTACAATTGGTGATATACCTGCATTTGCGTCATTGGGGAAATTGGAGTCTATCTTAAAAACCTTAGATATCAAAAATCTTACTTAAAACAAAAAAGAAAAAAATAATTGAGCTTATTTCAGTAAAAAGATTATATATGTTGTACCTTGCTCTACCAAGTCGTGGTTGTCTTCCTTTTTTTTTTAGCAAGTTCTCCTTTTCATCATCTATGAGTGCCTTCCACTCTTTCTCTAGAACCATGGGAGGGCACTCATGCTTGAGGTCAGCTTGCAATCTTTCCCTATATTGGGCCTTGGTATATTTCAAATTCTCACAGGCTAACCTTGCAACAACTTTCCTGTTGAAAGTATTGTCGAACAAGTTGACCATGTGGTCCATCAATTCATCTCTCTTATTGCTATCTTGTCTATTCCACCATGTGTGAATGGTGGAGCCAAACAGCTCCAAGGATTTGGCATTCAAATGCCTGTAGAAGACATTGTTTCCTGCGAAAACATGTCATCCATTCATTAATAATAATTTCAATGTATGTCTATTTCAATTTCATGATTAAAATCAATAAATTAATTAATAAATACCTGCAATCTTATGAACCTTGATAGGAACACAAGAGTCATCCACCAGAAAGGTGAGATCTAGTGATCCGGTGCTTTTAACTCGTGCTGCTCCAGGAAAAGTTTCCTAGTCGTCTACAGTACGTTCATCTCCAGAGTCATGTGGAGTCCTAGGCTCCGTCTCATCATGATCTGGCATGGCATCATGCTCCGGCATGGCATCATGCCCCCTCTCATCAGTGCCATGTCATCAATGGATTCAAGGCCAACCGCAGGAGTGAAAAAAAGCCTCATTGGTACATTTCTTCTTTTTTGTTGCATTGGACCATCACTGCTACCTATACCTGTCTCGGTAGGTTCTAATCTAGTCAAGAGTTTTAAAAATTCCTACAAACAATAAAATTTACTTTATCATATCACTTGGAAAAATAAAAAACATAATATCAAATATGAAATCATGTCATAGCTTAAAATTTTTGGTGAAGATGGCACTTACCCCATAAGATTGTAGTTCATTTTGCAGCTATTGAATCCTTGCCCTGTTCTCTTGTGTCAGGGTATTTTTGTGAGCCAAGGAAAGCATTTCTATGTTTTCCTTTTTCAAGGTTGTTCTAAAAGTGTGCAGTGGGTCAGTGGAATAGAAAATTCCTTCCTCAAACCCCTCATCATCCAGATCGAGTGCACACGTCTAAATTCATCAAACAATAATTTAAATTAAGCAATATAATTTTAACATCATTCGAATATTGATATTGCAATGAAAATTAAGTTACTATTATGCACTAACACTTACCTGGCGTGGTTTTATGGCCGATGAGTGTCCACGATCAACCGGCACCGTGGAAGCAGCAGGTGCCTTTCCACGGTCCTGAATGAACGATAACACCATAATAATGTCAGAAAAATGAACCAGTAATCCATCATAAGCTCAGAATAATGTGAATGTCAGTAGTGGACATTGAATGTTAACATATTGAATCGAAACATTTAGTTATTGTATGTAACACTTACCTGACGATCCACAGAGTGTGACCTTCCACGGTCTCCCTCGAACATGGAAGCAGTAGGTGCCTTTCCAATGGCGCCACCCTAACATAATAAATCAATAAATAAATGTTTACCTCATACTAAATATTTGTAACATAAACAAAAATGAGATATTGCATTAATATTTATTTTTACCGTGGAAGTAGAAGATACATGTTCTGCTGCATGTCGATGTGCAAACTCCTGCCACAGTTTAATGAGCATGCTATCATATGGAAATATTAACAATAAGCACGGAAAAAGCGAATGCTAACATTGAATATCGGAACATCTTGTTATTGTAGTCATATTTATTTGCTATATTTAACTTTTACCTGATGAGGTGTAGATTCCGACCTTCCATGGTCACCCTAGACTGTGGAAGCAGCATGTGCCTTTCCACTGCCTCCACCTGTAACATCCCAGAAAAATCACAAAGATTTAAAATTTTCGACATAACAATTAATGCCTATTCAAACTATGCGGAATATAATAATGCATAAAAGATTGTCTTGCTGTACTACATACCATGCTGGTTTATAGTATAAGGTTTGCGACTAGATGATTTAAATTTATGTCTTGATGTTATTCATACTCAGCTGTACTATTACAAAACTTTTATTGTTGCTCTTATGATTGATGATTTAATTGTTTTGACTAATGTGCTTTTGTTGATGATGAAGGGGTCCTACGGACGCCTTGAGGCTTACTTAGCATTCGTGCTAAAGCATGTGAATTCGTACTTATGGCAGTTTATAGGTAAGGATTAATGTTTGCGACAAGTGACCGAACAGTTTTTCAATAATCTCCTTTGTAAAATGTTTTGAGAGATAAGACATTGAGCACTCTACCGGGTGAGAAACTTTGGTTAAATACTAAACGTTCAAGATAACGATATCTAGCTATGATTGCTGATGCAAACAATGCGTCTTATTTAAATGTACCTATAAGTTTGTATTTGATTCTAGAGTAGGTCTGTATCGATCGTGACTCAATTCTATACTCAGAAATATATGTGATTTCCATTTTAATTTCATGTTGGACTAGACATATATGTCTATTTCTTATCTCAATGGCAATTCTTAGAAATTCTATGTACAATTGATTTAATATTTTGTCTAGGAACTATATGCTACAATGGTATTGCAATTCTATGCGATAATTACGACTTATTGAGGGTTACTTTCAATACACTACACAATAAATATATGTGTGTGCAATTCATTAGATTATTCCTATAATCTATTGTAATGGGTATAGAACATTAAATAAACTCTTATAAATAAAATGATGCGATATGTGTTGTGTGCATTTAACGTGACCCTATGTGATACTATACAAAACCCTAACAACACTAATATGTGCATTTTACCATGCCATACGATATTGTTACAAGTCATATATCACGACTTACCATATAACATTGTTCATTATATTTAAAATTATGATGTGAACGTTACTAATGTCACAGGCTGGCATATGTTGACGCTGCCTATGCATTGAATGCACACATCTGCCGAGACAGTGGAGTTCCACCGTGGATGGTGTAGTGAGCTTGATCACATGATAATACCGTGGTGTTTTACAGTTCTGATATGAGATGTAAGTAACAATGGTTTGATGGCTAACGAGCTAGTTCCTTCGTGGCAGTAGTAATGATAGCTCATTTAATAGGGTTGGTTTGCTTGGTGTTTGTGAAGCTGCCCTGGTGATCTCCACCATTGATCTAGCAGGGTTTCGATGGATGAGGGTTAAACCCTACCTCCACTATGTTCATTGTGTTTATTGTTCCTTGGCATTCGGTGGTAGTGGCTATGCGTTTTGGCCGATAGGCTAAGGATCTTTAGGGTTTCGGTTTTGCAATGTAGAGCCATACTGCCTGTGTTTTGAACCCGTGACCTATGGAAGGTTCAAGAGCCGAGTCTCTCATAGTGATAACTTGTCACGGTTGGAAGCTTAGAGTTTGGTTCTGGTGGTGATTCGAAACTCAGACCTGTTGAGAGTTGTTCTTTTTAGAACAAGGTTCATGTGAACTTACAGTTGCAGCGTTGTTTTTAAGGTTCGAAATGAGAGGGCAAGTCCTCGCAACAGTTGATACAGGTCTCGGCATTTTCATAACTATTCAATGGTAGTGAACTCGTGTTGTTTCCTTCTTTCTTGTCATTCGACTATCGGCTATGGAGTATTGGTTACAGTTGCACCTGCCTGGCATTTCTGTTCTGTACTAACAACAAAAAAAGGTAATGTGCTTTGGAAAAACCTTTCCTGTAGCTTCCATACTCGAATGTTAATACTATAATAGTTGTTTGTTCAATACTGAAATTGTTCTTTTTAAAGAAAATTGTTCTTTAACCACATCTTCATTGTAGTTGCAGGTGCAGAGGTTCAGTGGCTTCTCCAGTTTAGGTGTTGATTGTTGGCTACTGCTACACCAACTGGTAAGCCTCAGAGGTTTCCTTGTAACTCTGGTTAGATGGAAGTGATGGCCTTCAAATGTGCATTCCAAGATCTTCGTGTTATCTTTGATAATTTTTATTTCATCTATTTAGGGTTTGTAGAAATGTAATAGCTTGGGGAGGATAGTACCTCGACCCAAAGGGCACGAGCCCTGTTGATTTTGATTTGTAACAGTCGTGGGGATTTGTTCTTATTCACAGACTTGGATAGTGTAAAAATTCATGAGTTTCAATGAGAAATGGTAGATGTTTGAAATCTATGGAAGGGCTTCAGCCTGTGTGTAGTTCGTCGATTTTATAAACACTGCATTTTTTATTCTATAAGAAATTCGAGGGTAGGGTTTGAATCTGTTTAAAATGTATTGTTTCGATTTTTCTACTTGTTAAGATCTATAGAAAACGAATAAAGTTTATATGTTTGAATTTGTGGCAATAGAATATGTGGTTGACATTATGTTTATGAACTGTTTAAATGTTGGCCATGAGCCAAGAGTTGATAATACTATGAAGAAGAAACAAAATATTAAGTTGGAAATATGTTGTGATGTTAAAACCATAACTTGGTTCTGTCTGGAATGTATTGATATTTTTTTAATGTTTTGTTGCTATCGTTCAACAAAAAACTTAATAGTTTGAAGGTTTGGCTTGAAAGTGAAATGTATAAAACCCTAGGTTTGAAATATAAAACTCTATTGTATGACAAGAAGAATTGTTTGATTTAATGAAATAATAAATAGCATAGTAGTAGGTAAATTTGTGCATGAAGAAATTGGTGTTTATTACTGTGCATTGTTTTAAAAAGGGAAAATAATAATAATATATTGTATGTTGAGATTGAATCTGTAATCTGTTATGATGGAAACTACCATAACTCAGATAGATAATTCTTATACTTTAGAAAGGGAAACTATTTGTTTTGAGACAGAAGATATTTATAGAATGAAGAAAACATTACTGTGAATTCTGAAAAACAATTATCTGTACAGAAAATGATAAGGAAGACATTGATATATGTATACATAGAAATTTAACAGTAAGTTGAAACTTAAGAAAATATAACAATTCTATCTTCTCATTCACATGGCTATTTTGCCTATCATTTATCTATCTAACTTAATTTGTCTCTATACTAGAGTACGATGCAGATCCACTTGCATGGGGAAAATGCAGAGAACTATTTTATTCATTCATATTCACTTCTATACAAATTCTTAACTTACTCAGAAAACTAAAATAAATTTATAAAATGAAACAGTAAAAGTTACTATGCAGCAAAACTTTAAATGCTTGAAATTAGAGAAAGATAATGGAACCTGCAAATGATGATAGGGCCGACAAACACCCAAGGAGACCTGTTCCTCCCAACCTATTCCAGAAGAAGTAGCCTAACTGCTGGCTTCTTGTGAACCCCCGATCCTAATTACTAAACCACTAAGCAGATGGAATCTGTGTAGAAGCAAGGCACTCAATATGCCTTCAGCACTCAACATCAAACTCCTAAATTCAAAACATGCCTTCAGCACTTAGCATCAAACTCCTAAAACTCAATAGATTTTTGCAGACTCACAACATGATCAACAACTTAGCATATCCCCTCATCAAATCTCTTGGGTGCAAACACACAAAACCCCAAGGTAAATTTCCTCGACGGAAAAAGTGATGAACCTCAGTTCATAATTTGATGGCTATTATATAGATTGCCTAGGTCTTTAGTGGTCAGTTTGGAATAAATGAGCCTCAAGCTCCAGTCCCATCTTTCAGGGCACTATGACCACATTTCAAGGGAGTTGTCCCATACCAATAGCTAGTTAGTTGCATCATGATGCTGCCACTTGTCCATTCCCTTCTACCCCAGATTCCATTCCACCTAGTGGGTCAGTAACCACTCTTTCAACAGTCCTCTTAGGTGTTTGTCTCCTATTTTATTTATTAAATAATAAAATATTGTGCAAATTACAGCCATCTTTGGACACCTGTCCAACATAAAACTTTACAATAAAAGTTAACATAATGTTTCCAACATAAAATGTTCTTCAGCAAAAAGGGTATGTTACAAACACCCCCACTTAAGCTCAACATCATCCTCGATGTTGCTTATTCTTCATCAGGTTCCTCATGGAACAGAACTGGATATGTTGCCCGCATATTACTTTCCAGTTCCCAAGTAGCTTCATCAGGACTAAGGTTCTTCCATTGCACCTTTACCTTCCCTATGCTGCGATTCCAAAGCATAATTTCCCTTCGGTCGAGAATATAGTCCGGTTCCACCTGAAAATCTCCTTCGGGTTCCACCTGTATGTCATTCCAATTTAACACATGAGTAGCATCGTGCACATACTTCTTTAAAACAGAAACGTGAAAAACATTGTGGGTTTTTAAATTATATGGCAATGCCAATTGATATGCAACAGCTCCAATCCTTGATAGGATTTCGAATGGTCCACAATACCTTGGTGCTAGTTTAACACAACTCCTAAGCTTCAAATAACTTTTCTTGGGTTTTACCTTTACAAAAACATGGTCTCCTACCTGAAATTCTCTTTCAGTGCATTTCAAATCTGCGTAGCTTTTCTGCCGATCTTGGGCAACCTTTAAGTTACCTTGAACCTGTTTCACGGTTAACTCCATCTCTTTCAATAAATCTGGTCGTTTTGTCTACCGTATTATCCCAAGAAATAGGAGTACAACATTTTCTTCCATACAAAATCTCAAATGGACTTAACTTAGTAGATGCTTGATAATGATTATTGTATGCAAATTCTGTTAAATGTAAGTAATCTTCCCACGTAGATGGCTGATCTTTAACATACAACCTTAACATGTTTTCTAAAATCTGATTTACCCTTTCTGTTTGACCATCAGTTTGTGGGTGGAAAGAAGTGCTGAAATTTAGTTTAGTATTTAATCCTTTAAACAGTGCTGTCCAAAAATTTCTGGTAAACTTAGAGTCCCGATCAGAAATAATTACCTTTGGAATTCCGTGTAAGCGAAAAAATTGCTTCATGAATACATCTGCAATGTTAGAAGATTTAAAAGTGGTTTTAACAGGAATAAAATGAGCAGCCTTACTTAACTTGTCCACCGCCACCATTATGGAATCATTATGTTTCTGATTTTTAGGCAAACCTGTAATAAAGTCAATACTTATAATCTCCCATTTCCATTCTGGAATTGGTAAGGGCTACAATAGTCCAGCTGGATGTTGATGTTCAACTTTAATAGTCTGACATTCAAAACATCTAGCTATGTATTCAGCTACTTCATTCTTCATGTTGGGCCAAAAATAATCTTTTCTTAACATAGTTATCACTTTCTGATAACTAGGATGTCCTGAATAAGGACTCTTATGAACTTCATCCAAAATCAACAACTTAACTTTGGACATATTAGGCACATAAATCCTATTTTTATAAGTTAAGAAGCCTTTTTTATTAATACTGTAATCTGTTATTGTATTTTCAAATGAATTTTCAGCCACTTTAGCATGTAATTTTCGGTAATTTTCATCTTGCTCAATTCCTTCTTCGATTTGATTTTCCAGATCTGTTTTAAACATGCTGATTGCTGCCACAAAGTTTAATTTGGCATTTTTGCTCAAGGCATCAACAACTTTGTTTTCCTTCCCTTTGATGTGTTGAATCTCGAAATCATACTCGCTAAGGAAATCTAGCCATCTAGCTTGCCTTGCGTTAAGATTCGTTTGATCCAATAAATACTTTAGGCCTTTATTATCTGTCATTAGAATAAATTTTCTTCCAATCAAGTGATGGTGCCAAATTTTCAGTGCATGTATTACGGCTGCCAACTCAAGATCATAAGTCGCATAATTTTTTTCATGAATTTTTAATTTCCTTGACTCAAAAGCAATGGCATGACCTTCCTGACTTAAGACCCCTCCAAGTCCATCGTTGCATGCATCAGTGCATACGACGAAATCCTTATTGGGATAATCAATTTTTAAGATAGGTGCAATAGTTAATAATACCTTTAACTTATTAAAGCTTTCTTGACACTTTTGGTCCCATACGAATTTCTTCCCTTTCTTATGCAAAGAAGTGACGAGGTTAGCAATTCTAGAGAATTCTTCAATAAAATTTATGTAATAACCTGTTATTCCCATGAATGACCGTACATCAGTTACGTCTTTGGAGACAGGCCATTCATTAATTGTTTTTATCTTATTAGGGTCAACAGAAATCCTGTCTTTAGAAATTATATGACCTAAATACTGTATTTTATCTTTATAAAAGTCACATTTACTGAACTTAGCATAAAGTTGATGTTCCCTTAGTACTTGTAAAATTATTTTTAAATGTTCATCATGTTCTTCTTTAGTTTTTTAGTAAACCAAAATATCATCAATGAATACCACTACAAACTTATCCAAATATTTATGCAGAACGTTGTTCATTAAACACATGAACACTGCCGGTGCGTTGGTTAGCCCAAAAGGCATAACTATGAACTCGTAGTGTCCATAACGCGTTTTGAATGCAATTTTGAATATGTCCTCATATTTTATTCTGACCTGATGATACCCCGACCTTAAATCGATTTTAGTGAATATCTTTGCTCCGTGTACTTGATCAAATAGATCATCTATGTAGGGTAAGGGATATTGATTCTTAATTGTCATTTTATTAAGCTGACGGTAATCGATGCACAATCGCATGGTACCATCCTTATTTTTAACAAAAATTACTAGTGCTCCCCAAGGAGACACACTAGGCCTTATGTAGTTTTTATCTATTAATTCTTTCAGCTGAGATTTTAACTCATTTAACTCCAGAATATTCATCCTATAGGGAGCCTTCGAGTTTGGTACTGCACCGGGTACTAACTCAATGGTGAAATCAAGTTCCCTTTTCGAAGGTAATCCTGGAATTTCTTCTGAAAATACATCAGAAAAGTCCCTAAGGATGGGAATATCCTCTAGTTTTAACTTGTCTTCTTTAGATGAGCACTCGTCATTAATAACATTAACATCAAACATTTTACAACCCTTTCTGGCAGCTCTATTTACTTGTAGAGTAGAAATCTGTCTTACTAAAATCTTCCTATGAATTCCTTTTACTATTTCAATGTTACCTTCATTATTTAAACAGGTGAAAGATTTTTCATAACAATTTAGTAAAACTCTATGATGTTCAAGCCAGTCCATACCAATCAACAAGTCATATGATCCTAAGGGTAAAACATTCATATTAATTTGTATTTTCAACTAACTTATAAATACTTCACAACCCTTGACAAAATTTGTAACTTTTCTTTTAGTACCTGTTGCAAGCTGAACTAACCATGCATTATCAAATTTCTCTACTTTTAACTTGCAACAATTTATTAAAGTAGGTGAAATATAACTCAGATTTGCACCTGGATCTATCAGAATAGAAATAGACTCGTTTTTATCATACCTTCAATTTCGACCATGGATGTTTGATGGTCAGCTTGACGATTTTCCAGTGCTGCATTTATCCTGGGAATTTCTCTTGCGATATCTCCAACTGTAGGTTATGCCTGCATAGTGTGAATATTGTTGGCTGTCCTCTTGTTGCGTGGGCAATCTGCTCTCTTATGTGGTCCGCCACAGTCATAGCACTTCATAGGTCCTTTCTGTTCATCAAACCTGTTGTTTTTATTATTATTATTGTTGTGATTATTATTGTTAGGTATGTTTCTTGCAGCAGTAAAGTTCTAAGATGCATTATTTCTGCAATTATTATGACTAGGAAAATTTCTGTTATTAAAACTTTTCTTAAAACTTCCAGAATTATGATTAAAATTCTTCTTTTTATAATCAAACTGATTAGTCTTACTGCTCTTCCAGCTAGTTGTTCCTTCTCTTTTTCTGTCTTGATCAAAACAGAAATTGACTTTTCTCATGGCCTCTTCCAAAGTGGAAGGGTTATCATACTCGATACGGTCCTTTATATTGAAAGGTAGACAACTGAGAAACCTTTGCACTTTAGGCTTTTCCTCGACCATGTAAGGCACATACCTTAGCAAGCTAAGGAACTTGATGCACAATTCCTTCATGTTCATTGTACCCAACTTCAAATCGTAAAACTCCTTTGACTTATCTTCAAAATATTGTTCCGACAAAAACTTCTTTTTAAACAAACCTTTAAACATATTCCATGTTACTTCTTTTTCTTGTATACTCTTAATTCTTTTAAGATCCTGCCACCAAATATCTGCCTTTCCGGTCAGATTGTAAATAGCCATCTTGGATTTTAGTTGAGAAGAGTAGTCATAAATATTAAAGTACTTCTTCATTCCAGAAAACCATGCTTCAGCTGTCTCACCCTTCTCACTTTCGCCATTAAAGGTGGGTGGCTTAATCTTTTTAAATTCTCCAGTAATCTGTTCATGATGTTTATGTTTTCTCTTTTTAGAGCAGCATTCACTGTTACTGCGGTCATAATTAAAGTCATTATTACTTGGATCAGATTTAGAGGATGAGTAACTGTTCCTTTTATCATTTCTTTCTTTCTTATGCTTATGTTTGTGGGACATTGTTTCATAATTAGCCTTCATTTATGATTTTCTGCCTCTTTCATCATTATGACAGTTCTCCCTCAAATTATGTTGTAGCTCCTCTTTACTTTTAGGATCCGTTCATTCTCTTCTTTAACAGCTCTTAATTCAGATTTTAAATCCTCTACAATGCGTAAAATTTCAAAAGACTAGTTATTTAATTCAACATAAATTCCTTTAGAATTATTATTATTAATACGTTCATTACGAGGAGATCTATCCTCTGTTGATTCTTCTGGTATTTCCATACCTGCAATTTAAAGGTCAATCTGTTCTGTGCAAAAATAAAATTGAATTAAAAGTTAGTAACGTAAACTTTCTTATTTGTTTTTCTATTTGCGCGCGTGAGCCTAAATCAGGACTAGAGTTTGAACCACGCTCTGATACCACACGTAACATCCCCAAAAAATCACAAAAATTTAAAACTTTCGACATAACAATTAATGCCTATTCAAACTATGCGGAATATAATAATGCATAAAAGATTGTCTTGTTGTACTACATACCATGCTGGTTTATAGTATAAGGTTTGTGACTAGATGATTTAAATTTGCGTCTTGATGTTATTCATACTCAACTGTACTATTACAAAACTTTTATTGTTGTTGTTATGATTGATGATTTAACTATTTTGACTAATGTGCTTTTGTTGATGATGAAGGGGTCCTACGGACGCCCCGAGGCTTACTTAGCATTCGTGCTAAAGCATGTGAATTCATACATATGGCAGTTTACAGGTAAGGATTAATGTTTGCGACAAGTGACTAAAAAAAATTTCAGTAATCTCCTTTGTAAAATGTTTTGAGAGATAAGACATTGAGCACTCTACCGGGTGAGAAACTTTGGTTAAAGACTAAACGTTCAAGATAACGATATCTGGCTATGATTGCTGATGCAAACAGTGCGTCTTATTTAAATGTAATCTATAAGTTTGTATTTGATTCTAGAGTAGGTCTGTATCAATCGTGACTCAATTCTATACTCATAAATATATGTGATTTCCATTTTAATTTCATGTTGGACTGGACATATATGTCTATTTCTTATCTCAATGGCAATTCTTAGAAATTCTATGTACAATTGATTTAATATTTTGTCTAGGAACTATATGCTACAATGGTATTGCAATTCTATGCAATAATTACGAATTATTGAGGGTTACTTTCAATACACTATACAATAAATATATGTGTGTGCAATTCATTAGATTATTCCTATAATCTATTGTAATGGGTATAGAACATTAAATAAACTCTTATAAATAAAATGATGCGATATGTGTTGTGTGCATTTAACGTGACCCTATGTGATACTATACAAAACCCTAGCAACACCAATATGTGCATTTTGTCATGCCATACGATATTGTTACAAGTCATATATCACGACTTACCATATAACATTGTTCATTATATTTAAAATTATGATGTGAACGTTACTAATGTCATAGGCTGGATTATGTTGACGCTGCCTATGCATTGAATGCACACATCTACCGAGACAGTGGAGTTCCAGCATGGATGGTGTAGTGAGCTTGATCACGTGATAATATCGTGGTGTTTTACAGTTCTGATATGAGTTGTAAGTAAAAATGGTTTGATGGCTAACGAGCTGGCTCCTTCGTGGCAGTAGTAATGATAGCTCATTTAATAGAGTTGGTTTTCTTGGTGTTCGTGAAGCTGCTCCGGTGATCTCCACCGTTGATCTGGCAGGGTTTCGATGGATGAGGGTTAAACCCTACCTCCACTATGTTCATTGTGTTTATTGTTCCTTGGCATTCGGTGGTAGTGGCTCTACGTTTTCGTCGACAAGCTGAGGATCTTTAGGGTTTCGTTTTTGTAATGTAGAGCCATACTGCCTGTGTTTTGAACTCGTGACCTGTGGAAGGTTCAAGAGCCGAGTCTCTCACAGTGATAACTTGTCACGGTTGGCAGCTTAGAGTCTAGTTCTGGTGGTGATTCGAAACTCAGACCTATTGAGATTTTTTCTTTTTAGAACAGGGTTCATGTGAACTTATAGTTGCAGCGTTGTTTTTAAGGTTCGAAATGAGAGGGCAAGTCCTCGCAACAGTTGATACAGGTCTTGGCATTTTCATAACTGTTCAATGGTAGTGAGCTCGTGTTGTTTCCTTCTTTCTTGGAATTCGACTATCGGCTATGGAGTATTGGTTATAGTTGCACCTTCCTGGCATTTATGTTCTGTACTAACAACAAAAAAAGGTAATGTGCTTTGGAAAAACCTTTCCTGTAGCTTCCATACTCAAATGTTAATACTGTAATAGTTGTTTGTTCAATACTGAAATTGTTCTTTTTAAAGAAAACTATTCTTTAACCACATCTTCATTGTAGTTGTAGGTGCAGAGGTTCGGTGGCTTCTCCAGTCCGGGTGTTGATTGTTGGCTACTGCTACACCAACCGATAAGCCTCAGAGGTTTCCTTGTAACTCTGGTTAGATGGAAGTGATGGCCTTCAAATGTGCATTCCGAGATCTTCGTGTTATCTTTGATAATTTATATTTCTTCTATTTAGGGTTTTAGAAATGTAATAGCTTGGGGAGGATAGTACCTCGACCCAAAGGGCATGAACCCTTTTGATTTTGATTTGTAACAGTCGTGGGGATTTGTTCTTATTCACAGACTTGGATAATGTAAAAATTCATGAGTTTCAATGAGCAATGGTAGATGTTTGAAATATATGGAAGGGCTTCGGCCTGTGTGTAGTTCGTCGATTTTATAAACACTACATTTTTTATTCTATAAGAAATTTGAGGGTAGGGTTTGACTCTGTTTAAAATGTATTGTTTCGATTTTGATCCTCGTTAAGATCTATAGAAAACAAATATAGTTTATATGTTTGAATTTGTGGCAATAGAATATGTGGTTGACATTATGTTTATGAACTGTTTAAATGTTGGCCGTGAGCCAAGAGTTGATGATACTATGAAGAAGAAACGAAATCTTAAGTTGGAAACCTGTTGTGATGTTGAAACCATAACTTGGTTCTGTCTGGAATGTATTGATATTTTTTTAATGTTTTGTTGCTATCGTTCAACGAAAAACTTAATAGTTTGAAGGTTTGGCTTGAAAGTGAAATGTATAAAACCCTAGGTTTGAAATATAAAACTCTATTGTATGACAAGAAGAATTGTTTGATTTAATGAAATAATAAATAGCATAGTAGTAGGTAAATCTGTGCATGAAGAAATTGGTGTTTATTACTGTGCACTGTTTTAAAAAGGGAAAATAATAATAATATGTTGTATGTTGAGATTGAATCTGCAATCTGCTATGATGTTAACTACCATAACTCAGATAGATAATTCTTATACTTTAGAAAGTGAAACTATTTGTTTTGAGACAGAAGATATTTATAGAATGATGAAAACATTACTGTGAATTTTGAAAAACAATTATCTGTACAGAAAATGATAAGGAAGACACTGATATATATATACATAGAAATTTTACAGTAAGCTAAAACTTAAGAAAATATAACAATTCTATCTTCTCATTCACATGGCTATTTTGCCTATCATTTATCTATCTAACTTAATTTGTCTCTGTACTAGAGTACGATGCAGATCCACTTGCATGGGGAAAAATGTAGAGAACTATATTATTCATTCATATTCACTTCTATACAAATTCTTAACTTACTCAGAAAACTGAAATAAATTTATAAAATAAAACAGTAAAAGTTATTATGCAGCAGAACTTTAAATGCTTGAAATTAGAGAAAGATAATGGAACCTGCAATTGATGATAAGGCCGACAAACACCTAAGGAGGATTGTTCCTCCCAACCTATTCCAGAAGAATCAGCCTAACTGTGGGCTTCTTGTGAACCCCCGAGCCTGATTACTAAACCACTAAGCAGATGGAATCTGTGTAGAAGCAAGGCACTCAATATGCCTTCAGCACTCAGCATCAAACTCCTAAATTTAAAACATGCCTTCAGAACTCAACATCAAACTCCTGAAACTCAATAGAGTTTTGCAGACTCACAACATGATCAACAACTTAGCATATCCCCTCATCAAATCTCTTGGGTGCAAACACAGCAAAACCCCAAGGTAAATTTCCTCGTCAGGAAAGTGATGAACCTCAGTTCATAATTTGATGGCTATTATATAGACTGCCTAGGTCTTTAGTGGTCAGTTATGAATAAATGAGCCTCAAGCTCCAGTCCCATCTTTCAGGGCACTATGACCACATTTCTGTAATGTCCCCTTCTCCTTAGAACAACAGGGAAGGAAACATTAACAACATACCGGGCTTTTGTAAATTTAGCCCCAATAATTTTTGCACATAAATAACTAACATTTTAAAACTTCTATATGCAGATTCGTTTCAATATAAACACAGCGGAATGAACATGCTAACAAGCACTCAAACAGACAGTAATTGCAATCATATCAATCACAGCAAGGAATGATTCAACATACAGAGACCCAATCTCATTCGTATGCCATGCATGGATTCTATATTAATTCATTTCATTAAACATGGGCAACTTAACATATTGCAGAATGCAAAAAGGAATAATTTATAATCCACAGAACACTTATCTTGAGAAGATGATGTCCAACGACTGGCTACGTGAGAGAAACGTTCCACCCAACCATAGATCTCTTCCCAGCCTGTATTCTTTCAGCTGAGAGATCACCCCCGAGCTGGGCTGTGTATCCACTAAGGAGGAACTAGATGGCTCACTCACAGTCAGGGTTTCACTCAAACATCCATGCTAAGCCAACACACGGTTGGGTTTCTCAAGCATGTAATAGGAGATGGAGGAGGATGCTAGTCCACTAAGCTCAATCCCAGAGCCACATACTCTTCAAGCTAGACTCAGCAATCCCATCCTCTGCTCATACATCCACAACTGGATTTCTCACAACTCTGTCACAAACAACCCAAATCCGTCATGCATTTTCTGGGCCATTAAAACTGGGTTTTCCCATGGCTTTTGGGGTAGCTATTGCTCCCAAATTCGCCCCAAGGTTCCTACCAATGGATCCCCCATTGGATTTCTCTGTCCGATACCAAATCGGGACGTTTTTGGCTTCCCAAAACGTGGGTTCTCTCACAGTCGCGATTTCTGGTTTTCTCACTGTTGGGAGCTCGTTTTTGGGTGGGCAAAGATGTCCCATACTTCCACAATGGAATGGGGATAAGGATGGAGCAACCCCCAAGATGTAGAGTGACTTGTGGGACAAGTCCAAAAGAGCCCATACCTTCCCATACGAATTTCAGGGCTGCCCATACTCCATCAAAGTCATGGGCTGAAATCTCAACCACTTCCTTACAATTGGCATTAGTGTCACCTAAAGGAAGTCAATGGGTTCACATAAAGACAAATGGCAACCTATGGTTTACTCCCATAGCCCCCTCACCACTCCCTAGTGGATACACGTGGCCCTTTCTCATTCGTTGCCTCCGTAGCCAGCTTTGGACATTTTATATTGCCTGATGTTTATTTACATCCTATTACAATTTCCATGGCTTAAGAGCACATGGTATCAAAATATCAAATACTTGCCCTTTAAATAAAATTCGGCTTTCACTAGCGGGGCCTTGGCCTTGAGCTCCACGCTAGGAAAACATACATCACATGTACACTTATTTACATTAAATACTCATATGTCCTAAGGGTCGAATTGGGGGTATTACAATTTCAAGGGAGTTGTCCCATACCAACAGCTAGTTAGTTGCATCATGATGCTGCCACTTGTCCATTGCCTTCTACCCCAGATTCCATTCCACCTAGTGGGTCAATAACCACTCTTTCAACAGTCCTATTAGGTGTTTGTCTCCTATTTTATTTATTAAATAATAAAATATTGTGCAAATTACAGTCATCCTTGGACACCTGTCCAACATAAGACTTTACAATAAAAGTTAACATAATGTTTCCAACCTAAAATGTTCTTAAGCAAAAAGGGTATGTTACACCACCCTAATCAAACGTCAATAGTCAATAATTGCATCATAAACAAAAATGTGATATTCATATCAATGTAATCACCATGTAATCACATGGAAATATTCATAATAAGCATGAATAAAGCGAATGACAACAGTGGAAATTGAATGTTAAAAATAAATAAATAAAACTGAAACATTCAGTTATTGTAGTCATGTTTAGTTACTACATTTAGCATTTACCTGATGAGGCATAGTTTCTGATGGTCCATGGTTCCCCTAGACCGCAGAAGCCACATCTATTCTATTTAAGTTGTAATCGATCAACAACTCTTCACCTGCAAGTATTGTTTTTATTGCACATACAAATATACGATGATGTTCGCGTGCCTCGAATTTGCAATTTGGTTGCTTATTTGTTGTCACTGGTCATGTACTATTTATAAATCCAACAACGTTTCTGGATGCTCTTGGTCTCCCATCAATATACATAGTCGCCCCTTTGTTTTTATTGTTTTCTCCTATTTGAATATAATTCGCGGCAACTCTGTATCTCCGCATACTTCGAGTATATTGGACCAAGATAAAACAATTATTGTATCTGTATAGTGGTCCTACATACTCCATCAATTTAGTTACATTGCCATAGTGGACCTTTATTCCATCCATGGATTATAGCCCCAATCCATGTAAGGACGAAGGAGCGATGCGATACATCCTCCCATTGATGAGGAAATCTATGTCCTTTTTGAGGTAGCATATTAGGTACCCATCGTTGCACTAGATGTTTATACCTCAATGGAAAATCAATGTCTCCTATGCTCTCAGCATCATAATTACACGACCCATCGTTGGAAATAAAATATTTCATGTGTCTATGAAATCTTTTCCTTATCTTTTCAGATCTAGTTGATATAAATCCAGTAGATCTAGTACAACTCGACTCACTTTCAACCTCTCGGAGTATATCTTCATCATCACTTGAGGAAGATAGATCTGACAGATACCTATTTTGTGGTACCTACACTCCATAAAACAAGAATAAACAAGACGATGCTTTCTCTCTTCTTTGAAAGTACACATTTACTTAGTTAAACACATTTACTTCCCTCAAATATGTGGCTTAGGAGGGACATGCCGAACCCTAGTGGATGTAGTGTTACAAATCTCAACTGAATTGTTTGGTATTGGGAGGACGATTTGTGGTAGGAAGAGACCAAGTTACAGTGCCATAACAAGTTGTCCATATGACACCACATTCATCACTGTAGGCTGTGAGCTCTTTTGGACTGAGTTTGCATATTTGGGGGTCTTTTTCTCTTGTGGGTAGAACAAAACCACCGGAGACAACAAATTAAGGAAGTTAACTAGTATATCACCCAGTTTTGGTCCTTCCAACACTATTGGGCATATTATTGGCATCCTACCCTCTTTCTTTGAATGGCATATTTTTGGCATCCTACCCTTCATTTTTAAATTTACATGCTGGTATTTTATGCTAATGCATATGAAAACTATTTGTTAGTGAACTGTTTGGAAAAATCACTCAACTAAGAAACATTAATTGACTATATATCAACCCAACAAACCATAACTACAATGAGAGGGTCCACTTAGGAGTACATTGCAGCAGTGTTCGCAATTGTTTCATGTCAATACATCTTAACCAAATAATCAGTAAAATACTACAGCAGAGAACTCAAAATACATCAGCTAACTTAGGTGAAATATTATACCTTACAAATGTTGTAAATTTCAAATTCATGCAAATTGGCACTCAAATGGCCATGAGAAATTTGATTTTCAAAGACTATTTTCAGACATTATGTGTATATTGATTTTTCGACTTGGTTTTTTTTTTTAAACAAATAATAAATTTCAATCAAGAATGAGTGTATCCATCAACCAAGCAAGAGGACAAAACCAGAAATATGTCAACCTAAGAGCAGTCCCAAGTCGGTCACTGTGTTGAAGAAACTTCAACACTACCAGTTAGGTCAATGTGCTAATACAATTTTCACAAGTGAGACTTTATCATATTCTTGAGTTTTCCCAAGTTTTCTATGTTTTTCAACTCACCAATTTTTTTGAATTTTTTGACTCTGAATTTATACTTGATGAGTTTTGCAAATCCACTTCTCTATGAAGTTGCAAATCCAGAATTCTACAAACTTTGACAAAATTCCGCAAACAAGATACTTAGACAAAACCAAACCAACAACAATGTAAACATTAAGATTCTATCTATCTAATGTTTCTTCTCAATCAAATTATAACTTGAACTTATTCATCACCAGAGTTCATTGAAGTTATCTCTACATTGTTCGAACTTGTTTCACGTGAAAGGACCCAAAGTTTCCAAAATGAGAACAATTTTATAAATAGTAACCTTGAATTCAGGACAACATACCAGAAATTTGTAGAAGCAATCACATTCTATGTTTTTAGCTATGGAAAAGAGAAATTACACAGCTTGGTATACACACATCCTTCTAACTCAAAAATCATATTATCATACAGTAGCAGAATCAGTCTACTACTCTAGATCACTCTAGCATAATCCCTTTACATATAAGATTCTCACTCGGAAATCACTATTACACAGTAGTAGAACCACTCTACTAACTCTATCTCACATTATAGTAGAATCCTTTTACCAAAATTGAGTGAGCTAGAACAATTGATGTAACACAATCTGCTAGCATATTAGAAATTTGTAGATGTAATCACATTCTATGTTTTTAGCTATGGAAAAGAGAAATTACACAGCTTGGTATACACACATGCTTCTCACTCAAAAATCATATTATCATACAGTATCATAATCAATATACTACTCTATCTCACTCTAGCATAATCCCTCTACATATACGCTTCTCACTCAAAAACCACTATTACACAGTGGTAGAACCACTCTACTAACTCTAGATCACTTTATAGAAGAATCCTTTTACAAAAACTGAGTTATCCAGAACAACTGATGTAACACAATCTTTTAACATACTAGAAATTTGTAGATGTAATCACATTCTTTGCTTTTAGCTATGGAAAATATAAATTACACAGCTTGGTATATCCCCATACCATGATCAACAATCCTCTGACTTACAAGTTTTCATTCTACTGGCTCGAGATATATTAGACCACCAAACGGATGGTAAGAAATTTTAAATTGTACATGCAATTTGAGGGGTAACAATTAGCATTATCAATAATTTGGGCATGAGCATTTCCCATCCTTGACAAGCTACAAGAGTAATTAAACATATATGGGTAATGTTTTGAACATTAGTAGACACGTTTCACCTTCTAGCAGCCTCATCATTTAGTTCTGGGCCAGTTTTGTGGATGTGAGGTAGTTTTGGGCGCAAATTAAGACTATCCATGTCTTCTTACAACATGAGACGCTTGCAAAATTTGAGGTATGGAAAGGCTAAGAGAATAAATCATGGGTGTGTTGAGTGGAGTTTGGATAAGTATGAATCTTTTCATCGAATTTGCTCTGGCTACAACAAACTCCTGCAATATGCAGTAATTGGGCATCATGCCTTCCAATACAAACTTTTAGCACAAGTGGCCATAATAATCACAGGTCCGCTACGTGGGCATCATCTCTTGCTAGCTGACTAGTAGGATTACTTTGGGGTTTTGGAACTGTTTCATGCTATAGAACTGGATAACATCAGCTATTGAGGAATTTGAATTGAGTGTACCAAGGCTGATTTCCGCCCGAATGTTGTTATTTATTTATTTATCCTAATGGTGTCAATGAGCTTTTTAATAGACTGTTATTAAGGTTTCTATGCCTCCAAATAACTACAAGATATGCCAAATAAGGGGAGCACTCTAGTATCCCAGGCAAGCAAACAACCAAAGGATGCCACCTCAACACCTAATAGTCAAAATCATAGAGGTCATTGATACCATTAGGATAAATAATTAAATAACAACATTCAGGACCAATGGGTTAGTTGCAATTAAATGTGTGGGGAATGTAATGTAAGACCCTCAAACAACCCTTATACACCACATGTGCTTGATGCAAACATTCAAATCCTTGACAATTTAAGCCTTAACTTAAGTGAAATCAACAAGAGATATAAGTGTTGGAAACAACCAAACCATGACTACAATGATAGCTGAAAATCTAATGTGCAATAAGACAATTTTGAAAATTCGAAAACACCATGTGTACAAAGAAGCAATGAAGTCCATGTTCAAAGTCTCATGATGAATAGGATTGCCATTGATGACAACATAAAAGTAACTAACCATTCTAGAAAACATCTAAAAGTTTTTATGGCTTTCAAAACTAAGGTCTAAAAGTTTTTATGACTTTCTTTTCAATCTTTATGACAATTTGAATGGACAGGACCCACTCATAGCCAAATACTTTTGAGATATTTGCAACTCATCGGAGTATGGGGGACCATATAATTCTCGAAAGACATTGCATTCAACAACCCATGCCTTTGAATAAATAGACCTCAGGACCATGCGTCTATTCTGATGCATGTGGATGTCTATGTGGGTTTTGAGAATCCACTGTCGTTCGTTTTTAACGTAGTACCCAAGGATTTGAGCCTCAGTAAGCTTTGTCTGCAAAATATCTTTGACCTGTTTGAGAGATTCTCCAACTTCCCGTTTTAGATTATAAATAGCAGTTGGATCTAATGACTGCCACCATTCTGTAGTCCAATCAGGGACCAACCATCCAGGATCCTCATGGATATGTGTCATTTGAGGTCCAAACTTTAGCATGGTATAATATGTTCTATCTGTATTTTATTTTCTCAAGAATTTCCACCATAATTTTTTATATTTTTCATAAGTGTGTGTAGTACTTGGAAACCAGATACTAGCATCTTGATGTGGCCATGCTTCCAAAGAACGTATCCGGTTAATATAGTAGTATTGTTGGTCTAGTCGTAGCCCGAGGTGAGGTGTAGAGCCCTCCGTTGAGATTAAATTAAGATCGTGGTATAGGTGAGTTAACCAATTGCTTGCATCGGCTTCTTTTCTCAGGTAGTTGTTGTAAATCATCTCTGGTACAATATTGGATCCCATAGGCATTCTTCTGAGTTTTGGCACTAGTCTAATAAGAGCATCAGATCCCTGTAAGTTAGCATCTAATACTTCAGCATGTCTCAACTCCCACCTAGGTTTCCAGTCTTGCATATAATCCAACCAACTCATATTATCATTGATAGTATAGATATGATTTTTTCCTCCGATCCAAGCAGAGATTTTCATTTTTACTTGTGGGTTATGGGCCCACTAGATTCCGCTTTGACCTTCTACGCTCGCTTGCTTCCTGCTCGCTTGCACCAGGGTCGTTTGTTATAAACTAACAACATTCTCCTGTGTCAAATATTCTCTTATTAGTAACCATTGTGGTACTTTGGTGCAAATGTTTTTCCTAACTCAGTGTTTGTCCATATTGTGTGCCTAGTGCCACCTGTCTATGTCAATGCATAAATCAACCTCTTCTTGGTTCATGGTTCTAGTTGGCCTTTTTTTGGGCCTTGTAGTGGTTCTCTAATGTCGCAGCCATATTCATTAACACATTAAAACACCTTAGATCTAATCCCGAGGAGAATCAAGATTCAGAGTCAAATCACAGTCGCTAGTACCTCGTAGTCGTCAGTCATCACTCGTCACCTTGCAAAGGTAAGTAGTGAGTGCATGACATGAGTGAGTGGATGACTGAGTTTAACAAGGCTGATTTCCTCCCGAATGTTGTTATTTAATTATTTATCCTAATGGTATCAATGACCTTTTTAATATATTGTTAAAAAGATTTCTATGCCTCCAAATAAGTACAAAATATGCCAAATAAGGGGAGCAATGTAGTCTCCCAGGAAAGCAAACAATCGAAGGATGCCACCTCAACACCTGATAGTCAAAATCATAGAGGTCATTGACACCATTAGGATAAATAATTAAATAACAACACTCGGGAGCAACGTGTTAGTTGCAATCAAATGTGTGGGGAACATTGCAGATATATTCATATGCAACATCGGATTATTTCTAGCTTCAGATTCTAAGTCATTATGCCTGAGATGATCAATAATAAGTTCGCATTGTTGCTAACTCTATGTTAGGAGGCCCTTCAAATTCAATTGATGCATATGTTGAAGATGATGTGAAATCACTTAAAGGATTAAATGGAGGAACTTCAAGTTCATGATTGTTCATACTAATGATGTAGATATTCATGCCACTCAAGTTGAATAAGCCTTAAGTTTCCTAGAGTATAATAGCAGCGAAGCAAGAGCACTTGAACATGAGAGTGAGTCCTTACACTCATATTTTCTCTTCATACCCCATCTTAGAAGCTCTTATCAAAAGATGAACAAGGATAAGGTTGAGTCTACGGAGACCAATCTTAAGTTGCAGCATGATTTTTCAGCATACTTTGCAATGTGCCTCAAATTAGATCAATCACACCATGCAAGACTCTAGTCGAGACTCTCATCAAATTAGAAGGGATTATAACATGAATACTAGAACACTAATTGATTCCATCTCTAACTTAATGGACAATTTATGAGACCCAACTCAAAAGATGACCAATGTCCAATTATTTTATCATGAAGAAGTATCTACTCCATTCAATCGAGGATAATCGACAATGGGAAAATCGCTAATGAATTTACATCCATTGTTGTATGCCATTTTACTAATTGCAATCATCCACTCGACCTGATCGTATTTTCGCAATGGACTGTCCAGTCGATTACACTGTAATTTGTGTAGTGATTCCATAAATTGGGAAAGATGTAAAATAAAGCTGCATCTATAATGAAAGGCACATAAAGACAGTCAACTTTCAACAAATTGAAAACAATTGGAAATTTGGGATGGGACTGCAAATCTCAAGCATTGGCATCCTAGTGATGAATATTATGAAGAGTCTGCATTCTCATGATGGATATTATACAGCGACAGAGAGTTATTCCAACTTCACAGCAATGCACAGGTTCTCACTACTCATTCAACTAGAGCCACAGAGATAGAGATAGTGATCAATTTCAAATGCCCGCTAAAGGTTTGAGGTGATGAAGGATGTTAAGAATTTATTGATTTTTCTGCACAAAACTAAGAATGCTATGGAGATCCTCCCCCCCCTATTCAAGTGGAAACCATAAGGAGTAGTCCAATGCTTCGACATGGCAGATTTTAATTGACATAATATTCAACCAGTATTTTGTGCAGGGTAAAAGGAGATAATCTAAGTAAAGTTTGGCATTGTCAAGATGTCTCAGCAGATGCTAGGGGGTCATTTGAAACTGGTGAATGAAGATGTGAGAGTGACCAGGGAGCAGGGTAGGCAGGACTGGGAATTACCAAACTGTCACTATGGTGAATTAATGAGAGACCTAGAGTAGGTGATTCCCTGACGAGGTGGGCACCAAGGAGGGGATTGCTGAAGACAATGACGGGGATTGCGGAAGAAGGTGACAAAATAGTCTTAACGCCAAGCAAAATTCTCGAAGCATTAGACTACTTTGTGAACAATCTAACATAGAGGGAATTTACAAGCAGGTGAAACTGATGTGAGTCTGTTTTTAATAACATTTCCCGTAATAATCTCTAAAGGGAAATGAACACAAGTGCATATTTTCTATCACAAGGAATACAATTTACATCTTACTCAAGTTTTCTTATGGAATCTATTGATGGTGTTCATGTTAGGATATTCCTATACTCCATCCTAGTCCTACTAGCTTTTCAGTCATTTTCATTTTCAGTCTTTTAGGGTTTGCATGCACTTTTAGGGTTTGCATGCATTCTAGGGTTTGCATGCAATTGCAAGCATCCCAGTCATCAGTCCCAGCACCTAGCCCTCAGTTAGATAGCCTCAAGAGCTTCTTCCTGATCTGTTTCATCCCTCCTAGTGCTTAGTGCACCCTCCTTTCACCTACTACTTGTGAGAGGCACACTTCTTCACCTACCAATCCAGTTATCTTTAGTTAGCTGAGTTCTCTCCTTGATTTTAGGCTTGACTCACTCTTAACTGATATTATCACTCTGATGGACCTCCAGTGTGACTAGATTGCCTATTCTAACTCCAGTTAGCCCCATATGCGCCCTCCACTGAGCCTCCTTCACTATATCAGTGCTTCCATGTGCCAGTTACACCTACCACACTCAGTTAGACTCAGTTTGACTCCTGGTTGACTATTACTTGTGCATTGATGACTTGTAACAACCCTCATATACGAATATAGGGAAAATTTTATATAATATGATATAATGTAATATAGTATAAGGTAAATAATAAAAAGAAACATGAAAAAGAAGTAGCGGAAAGCAAATTTTGCATAAAGAAATAAATTAAATAAGAAATTAAGAAATTGGGAGAAGGAGGAGATAAAAGGAGGAGAAGAAGTGAAGAGAAGGGTCTTTTTGTCTTTGGGCATCTTGGAAGAGGAGCTCTGGAGGAGAGGAAAGCAAGATAGCACTGCCATAGGGTTAATTGTTGGGGGCTCGGGGGCCTCAGCCTTTTTGGGTTGAGGGTTGGTTGGGTGGAGAGTCGTCCCCCCACCTTTAGTTGCACATTTTAGAGCCATCAAGGTAATCACCGGGTCTTCTAACCAGGTATGTACTCTTTTGTTACAGATCTTTCATTGCATGTTGCTTCTTGTTGTATACTAGATTTATAAATCTTCAGGATATCAGATCCATTGTATTTATCAGATCTTTTATTGCATGCTGGTCATTTGTTTGTCTTGTTATTTTTATGAGTTTACAGTTCTTACATGACTTCACTAATGATGAAGTGGACTCCTAGTTATGCTTTGATGACACTCCATTGATTATGGATCTATCCATGAAGGCTAATTCGAATCACACCTAGTGTATTCGAATCCTGAGGATTGTATATTTATTGTTTTACTATTCAGATTAATGTAACATGTGTAATTATTCTGCCTCTATCTGAGCTCCTTTGGATCTATGTTCTACTGCTCTATTCTTCTTCTATTATTCCTAAATTCTTTCATTGTGAGGTTTACATCATCTCTTTGGATCTACTATGAGCATGTTCACAATTCAAAGCAGTGATATCTAGAGCATTTTCAGGGCTAAAAGTTGAAATTCAAGACCTCGTTTGAAGCAATCACATTAATATCGCCAATTAAAACAGTTATCATATCCAAAATCTACGTGAAAATCTAGATGAAGCTTAACAGACCAAATGAGAATTCACATCCTGAGCATTGATACCCAGAAACATAGTGTTTTATTTTAAAAAATTATTAAAATTTTCACATACAACTTGGAAAGCAATCTGGCTCAAATTCCAAAACCAAAATCTAAAAGATAGGCACAATATGATTGATACAATCATTATTCTATGGCCATGAACGTTAAACTATGCCTTCGAATCATGGGCAAACAACCCAAGAAATGCTTGCAGGATAACAGAAAAGCCTCAAACTCTCACCAGCTCAAATCAAGAGAATGTGGCAAAAGGCGGAGATACAAAACTGCTTAAACCAAAATTAGGATTACAACAAAGCTCCAAACTCACTTTAGCTCAAACCAAGGAGAATGTTGCTACTGGCAGAGATATTTAAAACTGCTTAAAATCAAAATTAAATTGCAGGCATAAACACCCTCAATATGTGATAATGAGCACATATCTAATTCATAATCCTAGAATCCACTTGCACCAAAATATCCAAATAAAATTGGTTTGCAATTGTTTTTGAAAACCCTATCAATGAACTTTGGATCACTATTTCTGTGTTAAATAGAACTACGGCCTTTACATCAATCAACAACAAGCATTCCATGTCTGTTGGTTTCATTATAAAATCAAAACCACCCAATTAAAAATGAAATCAACAACACCTAATTCGCACCCAAAAATGCAGAAATTCGACTCAATAGAGGAGGGTTTCAACTTACGGTTGCCATTGAGGGTCTATCAGGATATGCAAACACAGCCGGAGTGGGTGCCACCAAAAAACCCAATTCAATAATGCTCGTTGCAAATCCAAATGAGGACAGGGCCAGAGCAGGTGCAACCAAAATCCCAAAGGAATGCACAATCTAGACTCGTAGACAACCGGACCAGGTGCCACCAAAATCCCAAAGGAACACGCACAGTGAAGGAGGTCACGGCCCAAGAGCTGGTTGTAGGGGGTGCCGTCAAACCCAACAGTTTCATGGGGGTGCCGTCGAAGCCAACACAACAACAGAGCTCATGCGAGAGGTATGAAAGCACAATGAAGGAGGTCACGACCTAAGAGACAGTTGCAGGGGGGTGCCGTTGAACCCAACAGTTGCAGGGGGGTGTTGTTGAACCCAACACAACAACATAGCTCATGCGACAGGTATGAAAGCACAGTGAAGGAGGTCACGGCCCAAGAGTCGGTTGCAGGGGGGTGTCGTCGAACCCGACAGTTGTAGGGGGTGCCGTCGAAACAAACAATGCAACAGAGCTCATGCGACAGCAACAGGTATCAATTGTTTTGTAGTTACGTTTTTTTCTTGTTTAAACAATAATATTATATATTAATAATTGTATTGTATTATATATTATATATTAATAATTGTATTAATCATTGTATTGTATTATATATTAATAATTGTATTGTATTAGGATTAATAATTGTATTGTATTATTAATATAATTATATTGTGTTATTAATAATTCATAATGGCAAATATACTATTGAAGGTATGAATTATCACAAAAGGCCCAATAGTTAGGGTGGCCATGATGATTCACGATGATTCTGGGAGGTAACTCATTAACCAATGTTGTATTCCTAAGAAGTTGTAGAGAAATTTGGGAGAGATTAGACTCAGATCCCCGTACCTCAATGGACAATGGAGTAACCACCCATGAAATTAAGAAAATTCCAAAAATCCCTTGCCAACGTTGGGCCACCTTTGACTATCGAATGAAGGCCACATGACAATCCTCATGCAAATTGACACACACACATAGGGTCATCCCATCCTTCCACCATTCAAATCGAAATTGCAATAGGAAATGTGGTATGGAACACGATGGATCTCTCTCCCATTAATTCGATGGTGCATGTACTTTGTTTATTGATGCTTGCCTTGGTTGCATGGATGTTTCATGGAGTATTTGTATGGGTTTAACGTTTAGGGGAGGTGACATTGCATCCACTCATCTATTTTTTATACCACGCCTATTGGCATATTGCAAGCTTAATTTGATAAATAATAAACTACATAATTTAGTCATTTGAGGATGTGCAAGAAATCAACCAATTGAAAATAATTTATCAACTCTTACACTCCGAGGAGATTCATTTTCAAGTTGGGGTCATGAGGAAGAATGATAAAGACTATATGAAGAAGAATGATAAAGCTAACATTTTTTATTAACCATTATTTAAATAAAATTAAACACGTGCTAAATATTTTTGATAACTTACATAAATGAATTATAAAATATCAAACACATTTCTTCATACATAAAAGCTCTATATCTTACCAAACTTGGATTGTTTGTATCACTAATCCCAACAAAACATTTGACACACTTAAAAAAATCTTTAACACTAACAACACTTGCATATTTTTCAAATTTAACCCACACACTTATAAAAATACTCTTCACCACAAATAACGCATTTATATTTACAGTTAACATCACATTGGCATGCATTTCGATTAGCGACATAAGATCCCATTGTTTGTCATCTATTTAAGTTTTCATAATTTCATTTGGAAGTAATTTTGTATTTTCCACAGTTAATTACCACCATCAAATAAGCCTATAAGCACACATATTTTGCACAATATAACTTTACAAGGTTAGTGGAGTGGAAACTTCCTCAGAAACCAATCAGTAGCCATGCCAAGGTTGTCCAATTTTGAGGTAAATATCACTAACGCTATTACTAGTTAATCTATCATTGCATTAAAAATAGGAACATTGATGACAATATTGTTCAAAATATTATATTGACAATTTAAGTTACCAATCCATTTGTATAAAACTTATGATAATTGTTCTAATATGAAATAACCCAAGAATTAACACATAAATCTAGATAACTTCATTTTGTATCTTGCTCAATCGACACTGCATGTTCGATTCAAATTACCATTAACACTACAACATCCAGGAACAACCACGCTACTACACATGTAGAACATAATTAGATTAGAAAACTAATTTTCAAATATAACCAAGTTAATCAACAAAATGAACATATGGTGAGTGCATTTACTTTAACCTAAAAACATTGCGTACCTATACTTTTCAATAATTAAATGTAATTCATATTCGTCTTCATCCAACTCAACATCTGTATCAAGATTTGGTTCTGAATAGATATTGATGAAAGGATCATTCACATCGTCATCAGCATCAAAGTGATCTTTGCTAATATAGTCATCCATATCGTCAATGAGATCATCGTCTGCTAAATTTGCATGATCAACCTATTCAACTTCTTCATCTAACACATCGACTGCAGCCTGATCTGAATCATCATCATCGTCTTCTTCTTCGTAATTATCTTCATCATCTAGTACATGATTATACTTTACTGGTCTTCCTCTTGGATCTTATCGAACAACGTATGACCAACCTACTTTACCTGGTACCTCGGAGTAGTAGACTTGCTCACATTGACTTGGAAGAACATAAGGCTTTGTACCCGGTTCAAATGCCCTTGTATTAACCATGGTAAATCCATTAGCATGCTCAATAACAGTTCTTTCAGGATCACGTTCATGCATCCGTAGCCTGTACCACTTCACCTCAAACAAAACTATTTTAAAGGAATTAAAATCGCACTCAATAATGTCCTCCAAATGCCCATAGTACCTATTCTCGGTTTCTTCTGGATGTCTATCACTTCTAGAGGAAACATTGGTGACCTTAAACACTGCAGTTATCCCACAATCCGAGGTTTTCTTGTTATCATCCAACTTTTTAATACGAAATTTACGACCATTACACCACATAGCCTTGTGATGTTTCAACTGCAACATTGGAAACGGGTTAAAAATACATTGACAATTAATAAAAGTCATATAGGAGTTAGTAAATATAATTGAAAACTGAAACAAACAAAATGTAATTGGAAAAATGGATCAAAGTAACTAGAAATAATGTGGGTAAAAAATTTACTTGCCTTTTTATCTTTTAAACCATAGGCTAAATCAACTTCACTTTGCGATGTAAGGTCAGGAATTTGATTTCGAAGACGATGAGCTGTTTTAATCATGTTACTGACCCCTTCCCATGATAACCTACCAAAGAATTCTTCACAATCTTTTATCCAATGCCTCATCCAATCAAGGTTGTTTGCAATATATAAATGTAAAGCATCCCACACTCGACCAACTATAGGATAAAATAACAATTCAATATCATTAATTAGATCGTCAAAGGCACATATAAGTTTAATATGGTTGAAAATGCATAATTATTAAAAAGAGTTAAAAAACAGTATGATAATATAAAAGTGGAAAAAATAAATGTGTAACATATTAATTCAACAACGTATAATAATAATTACCTTTCACAATCCTCAATGTACCTCTCCCCAATAGGACCTCCCCTTCAAATTTGTTGATGGAGTCGAGATGCCAAATGCGAGGCACATTCATATTTTATGTTAATTTAGGTAGATATTCACTAATGTACACCATGCATTGATATACCATGTATCCTTCAACCATAGAACCCTCGGGATGCGCTCTTTGTCTAACAAAATCCTTCAATTGCTTCAACTACCTCTCCACCATCCACATCGACCTTGTGTGTACTGGTCCACATAATTCAATCTCCTCAACTTGGTGTATGAGGTAGTGTTCTTGTGCATTGAAAAATGTTGGAGGTAGATATTGTTGCATTTCACACATTAGTCGGGGAATTTCTCTCTTCCAATGCCTTGTATCTTCTTTATGGATTTATTTTGATGAGAGCCACCTACAAATGCTGTAATAAAACAATATATCAAGGCATATATAATATTTGCGGGAAAAACATAATATGTCAATAAGTTCCGCTACAAACCACAAACCAAGTACATTTTCCAAGTAAAACATTACTTACCTCATGTATTTTTCAAGAACATAAATAATATGTTTTATGTTGTTGTCAAAGTCGTCTAGGAGAGATAAAGGTAGAACATACTGTATCAAAAAACACATAATTATTAATAGTTATTTCAAAATAACATAATAAAATTAATAAAATATTGCATACCGATAATGAAATATATTATAGACTCATGATTACCTTAATGAATGTATGCCAATCATGTGTTTTAACCCCTGCAAAATCACCTTTTTTCGTCAAGATATTCTTTATGTTTGACGAAAGACCCGTTGGAAATCTAATATTTTTGATGGCCTCTTTTACAATATTGCTCTGTTGCTCCGTCAAGCACCAAGGAAGACTAATATTCTGTTGACGGCCATCGCCATTAGAATTAATGATCACACTTTGCAATGTGTGATTAGCATCTTGGATGTCACTACAAATCTTTCCAATTTTTTCTTTGTCAGTCCTTCCATCTAATATTCGCCATAACATTTATGTTATGTTCTTCCCGATATGCATTGTGTCAAACAAATGAACTATTTGCAGGTGCTCGTAGTATGGAAACCTACTGAATTGAATAGGGTAAATTTTGATTCCTCGTGTGCCTTAACGACATTCATGAAACATCAACACAATCAAATTAAAACTAATTAATCAATAATGGTATAACATATCGCGCTGAACATAATTCAATACAACAAAAAAAAATTGGCATACCTTGACAGTTTCTATTATATTCCACCTTCCATAGGTGAGGTGTCATTCTTCATGGTTTTTTTCCATTCTCTTCTTTACCATTAAATTTTTCTTTGTTTGTAGTTCGATAACTATGGTTCTTAGGCAGGAAGTGCCTATACTCATCGAACACTTCCTTTGCTAAACTCCTTGAACGATGAGATTTTATCCTGGGACCGCAAAATGGACATGCAAATTTACCCTTGGTTTGAAGACCTACAAGATATATGAATTGGTGTAGCAAATTAGAATTACAATTTAAAATAATTCATGATATTATCAACAGATATATAAAATATTAAGGAACAAAAGAAAGTAACAGCATACCACAAAAATGTGTTAACTTGGGAGCATCATGAATTGTAAATGCAAGTATTCCATGGAATTGAAATTGTATTTTCCCTATTGGTCTAGAAATATCATACATAGTGACGCCAGCCCATAACTTCAACAACTCATCGATAAGAGGATCAAGATATACGTTCATATATTTAACCTGGTACTTGCCTAATTGGTCAAACATACATGATTAATTATATTTAGTGCATATATGCCGTTATATATAAAAGACATAATTATCATGCACGAAACAAATCAATGAAATATTTACTCATCAGAATTTCAATTAAAAAAATACATATTAATTAAATACCTGGAACAATCATTGCCAACATTGTGTGCTCTCTCTTGATTGACATCCAAGGAGGAAGGTTATTGTTTATAACAAAAACAGGCCACACTGAGTAGGTAGAACAAAGCTCTCCAAATGGATTGACACCATCAACTGCCAAAGAAAGTTTAACATTACGAGCATCTTCTTTAAAAATTGGCCACTTTTCTTCGATGTAACTCAATGCAAATGCAGGCATTCGAAGAACATCATCGTGACTTATGTTCTTTGCATGGAAATCCATAAACTGTGCTATACTTTGACACCTGAACAACCGCTGGAAACATGGGATTATCAGAATATAACGAAGAACTTTTTGAGGCACCTTTTTTGTCACTTTATCGGTTTGATACCTACTTGTTTGATACTGTGGAAATTCATTTTTTAATGCATATTGTCCATAGTATATGATTCGATCATTAGGACATGCATCAATAGCTTGGTACTCCATACCAAATGCTTTCATAATGACATATATCTCTCGATATGTGCGTGGTAAAATATTTGAAGTTGGTAATAGAAATTCACCGAACAATCTACAAAATTCAAAAGAATAAATCACTGAAAACAATATTAATCATCAATATCGCATCCAAACTTTACACATTAGATAACAATAGCAACAATATAGGGAAAAAGTCAACCCTTTCTATAGATATTGTGAACATGCAGACAAAAATAAAAAAACAAATTGCATACCTTAGTATCTATGTTAGACAGTTGTTTGATAATCCATTCAAAACCTTCAAGTTCACTAACAACAATATAGCAGATAAAAGATTTGTTTTTGAGCCTTCATAAAGAGGTTGACGTGACTTCTCAAGTAGAGGATCAACATCATCACTATCATCCTGGTTGTCATCATCCATTGTAGCAAATGTGTCTTGGATCAATCTATGTATCTCATCTTCCTGATTTGTATCACTAATGTTATATACATCCATTATATCATCAGAAATAACTACTTGATCATCTTCAATATTCTGACGTAGAAGTTTGTTGGGCTATGAATGAGTATTTCTGCTAGTACTTGGCAAATAACTCTCTGGAGTGCGACATTTTGGGGGCATTGTCTATAAATTTACAAACAACATAGAAAAATTAGTTTGTATAGAACATATAGTAAAAAAATAAGACATTTTACTAAAATTCATGCAGACATGATGAATATTACAGTGAATATATTAAAAATTGAACCCCAAAAATAGTCTTACCAGGGGACGATATTCATAACCCCCCTTCGGCGTGCCCCTTCTCCCTACAATGTCTTTCAATTGTTTCTATTAAAAGTCTTCTTTTTTGCAAGCCCATGCAATCAAAGCAAGGACAATAACATTATTCATCTCCTCTCGCCTCTAATGCAGCTCTAAACTGAGCAAGCTTCCTTGCATTTCCATTCATAACGACAAATCCTTGTAGTGGTACAAGTAATTGTCTTACCTACACCATACAAAACAATAACTTGTCAATTACATTAGATATTATAAGTACATTTCTGAATATAGTATATTATAATCCAATATTTTCTATATTTATAAAGAAAAACATGAAGACTAAATTTAATATGAATGGAAATATGGTAAGTTGGTTGTGAGAAAGTGAATTGAGAATGGAAAGATGGTAAGTAGTAGAATGATGTTGCATATAGACTCATTACATTGGTTGTGTACATCTAATTCACAAAATTATAGCTGGCCTTATTTTAAGGTCAAATAATTGTTGATAGGGTGATGAATTCTATGGTTGGATTAGTGCTCCATGAAACTTTTCTTCGTGATTGCAAAGGTTTTAGGATATCAAAGACAAATATGACAACGTTTGTGTTGTTGAAACTATATAATGGACCTACCTATTGTTTGCATTTAGGAATAGTGGAATTATGGTCCACACTGTTATTGTTGTGATCACACTTCTACTATCAAATTGGTGACAATGGTGATCTAGATCATGGAAGATCGACAAAAAACTAGTTAGTAGTGATAACAAGAAGTTCATAATTATGGTTAACCTTTTTTGTTTGACTTTTGTATATATTAACACCTACTTGTGACTAATGTTGACTTACATATTGTGAACAAAAATCAAGTGTTGTGAAATGTTGGGAGACATAAAAGAGTACAAATGAGTATAAGTACTTTAATATGTTGTTGGTTTCCATAGAAAATGAGACTTTGTGAATTAAGAATTTGTAGTTTGGATTTTTTGGTATAATAATCTAACTTTTAATGTGAACACTTGGAGGGAGATTGTACCCATGTAGTGGTTGGAATTTTAAATAAATATTCTTGCCATATTTTTACGAATGCATTGTATCAAGAGCACTAAAATTAGCAGTGGTTCTGGTTGGTTACTAAAAAAAATGGTAAATGTCAAATGTTAAGGAATCAAAAATATTGGAAAATTGATAACTACTTGTATAGTTTGAAGACCTCATATAGTTTGACCACCAAAGAGTCTGGTAGGATCTTAACCAATATTGTAGATGTATTCACCCACATGACATGGGATATCACCTTGTGAAGCTCAAATTTGGTTGTAAACATTAACTAGTTTATTGACAAATATTGTGAAGTATCCATTAGGTAGTGAAGGGTGTGAGTCCATAATCATACTTTATAGGTTCTAGGTAATAATGGTTCGAGGTACGATAGAGAAAATATAAGATGTCAAGAAGTGCACACAAGAGCTAAGAAATGAGTTGGTTAAAGGTCAACTATTGAAAATCCGCTATTTAGTCGATCCATTGCAATATTTGAAGACTAGTAATTAGGTAAGTAGCAAATCTTGATGAGGTCAAGCCATAAACAAATTGGATCCATATAGACATTGAATATGCAAAGCAAAAAGAAGAAAGGATTGTAATAGATCTCAAGCATTATGTATGTCAAATGTTATATAGGACTGCAAACACACTAGAGATAGTACCAATTGCAAGAGAAAACATTTTTAAAGATGCCAATATTGATGTCATGTGGTGATGAGTGAGAGAATAAACATATTGAATACAGACTAAGGGAAGAATGTAGGGTTAATATTTATATTTTTTGTAAAGATTGACAAAATAAGTTATAAGCCCTAGCTTAGTAGGACACATCAATGTGGTACGCATTAGAACTAGGAGAAGAGATTATGTCACTTATAGTGTTTCATAACTTAGGATGACAAAGCGAATTGGTAAGAGAATGGGTTCAAGTGGCCTAACTTGGAGATGTAGTATTTGAACAAGAAATATAAAAATATAATTACACATTACTAACCTTGCAAGGAGCTATGCAAAATATCCAAGCTCAATATACAATCACCCCGCAAGTCCAAAATCCGTGCTCAATGTGCTGCAAGAAAAGAAAATGTGAAAATTATGGTGAGAGTGTGTAGTTTATATAGCTCGACATTTGTCCCTGTTGCCATGAAAAGTGAAACCTAGACATTTCGTCGATATAGGGACGAATATTTGTGGAAGTTTAAAAATCGTGGATATTGCCACGGTTTTTCCGCCCTGAAAAAAAAAATTAAAAAAACATTTTTTTAACCCACGAATGTTGAAAACGTGGAAACATTTCGTGGAACAATCCGCCCATATGTAGTAGTGTTACATGCCTTATCAGTACTATCAGTACCCGCAGCCTCATCAGGAGCTGCCCTTTTTGGCTACTTTAGACTTGCCCAACCTATCTCGCCTGACTAACGACCCCATCTACCACAGAACTAATTAGCCACCCATTCCGGTGAAACTTCCATCAAATATCCCCAAATTTGATGGCAAGCCGGGTGAGGATCCTAAAAACCATGTGATGACATACCACTTATGGTGTTCATCCAACTCCTTGATGGACGACTCGAACCGTCTTAAGTTATTTCAACGGACTCTCACTGGTTCGGCTGCCAAGTGGTATATCGAACTACCACCCCATTCTTTTCCCGATTTTAGTTCTCTTGCTATGAATTTTTTGACTCATTTCCACCTACCTATACGGTATGAAACTGGTACAGAGATTCTGACCTCGCTTCGTCAAAATACCGCTACTCACATCTCAGATCATATACATGAGTGGTGAAGGAGACGATGTCTAGTTAAGGCTCTTATTCTAGACCAACTCCTAGCGGACTAGTTCACGAAGTCTCTCATACCTACCATAGCTCAAGATGTTTCCATGGGAGGGGCTGTCACTGAGGAACAAGCCATCGCTCATGCCCATTTACTAGACTTATTCTATGCTCAATCCAGCACGTTGTTTGATATTCTTCCTGACGCACCCCGTAACACATACGACCCCGCGAAACCACCCAAGGGACCCCAAGATGATGGCACCATTGGATCCCTTAACACCCAGCCTCCTTCTCAAACTGTTGGATCATCGAACCCCCAAGGTTCTTCCCCATCACCAACACAGGCTAGTCACAGCACCACCAAATCATCCACTCCTTCTGTCACCGAAGAAGTGAATTTTGTTCAATCACCTTCACCTCAGAAGTCTAGTGGTAAGAAGAAGAACAAAGGGAAACCTAAGAAATATTCCACCCAGCAAGAACATAAGAGCACCCCTGATGACACCAAACAGAAAAGGAATTTGAAGTATCCTTGTCTACTGTGTGGTGATAACCACTTTTCTAAAGAGTGTCCCCATAGAGATGAAGTTCAAAAGTTTCTTAAAGGCAAACCCATAACCGCGGTTCTCAACGATCCCTTCCCTACTCAAAATCAACAGTTGATTGCTCAAACCTCTCCTTCGTAAGGAGAGGCATCCTCTACCGCACATGTTCTCATGATGCATAGTGAGACGGTCAGTTTGAACACTCGATCGCGTTCGTACGACTCAGTCCCTTCGAAGGATCCTATTGTAAGTAATACTGAAAAATATTCCACTTCTCTACCTGAGGTGATTGTACTGCCGGTCTCTCTCACCATTGAGAATCCCTCTTTCGAGTCAATATTGTGTCCACCCAAGAGAACGATTCAGAAAGTTGTTTTCAATCCCAATGCTCGGGTAGCTTAGAATTACAATATCGTAGAGGACCTGGCACAAGCTCCTTGTGCCATGTTGGAAGTCTTGCAAAATTGTCCTAATCAACACAAGACTCTCCTCGTTGCCATCGGTGCAGTCGATCCGGATTCTTCGAATACCATCATGTTTAGACTTGAGTATTTTAAGCCGAGGATTTCCCATTAGCTTGCATTTCAAGTTGTTACCAACATTACTGGGAAGATAGTGCATCATACTGTCTTAGAGAAGGGGATTCTACCTCGGTCATGTCGATCGCTTGTTGGAGAGCCATTGGCTCTCCCGAACTGAACCGTTCTCCCACCACCTTGAAGGCATTCGATGTACGTGGCTTTCAACCCCATGGGTTACTACAAGCTTTGCCAATTGAGTTGGGGGGTGAGACCGCAACCATTAACGTGGAAGTTGTCGCAGCCCCATTAGATTATAATCTCTTGCTTGGTCGTAATTGGTTTTACGCCATGACTACGGTCGCATCATCTGTCCTCCGCATGGTACAATTCCCTCACCAAGGCCAAATTGTCATTGTCGACCAAATGGACTTCTGCACACCAGACACCACTTCTCATCCTGGTGATAATGTCCCAATGCTTGGGAAATATTCGCAACAGTATGAGAGTGTGGGGGTTGGTCTCATAAAAGATTCATCTCTAATGGGCATTTTTCTGACACCGGATCCTCCTCATCATGTTGCCTCGGTGAACATGATCTCCTCAGAGATTTCATCTCTTCCCAACCCTTCTAATACATGGCTTGTACCCAATGAAGCCACCACACACTTGATTGGAGACATAATTCCTCTTTCGCCCGCTGAACGTACCTACGAGGCTATCCAATCAGCACCCTAGGACCACCTCGTTGTGGCCTCCACATTCTGTTCTCTACGACAAACATCATCCCTACCTGATTCTCTGCTCCAGACTTTTCATTATGACGAGTCCATCATGGAGATAATGAGTGCGGACGACCCTCTTTGGGAAGACCTCCACCACTGGTCTTCTTTTCTTCCCCCATTGGATTATGTGGAGAACAACATTAGCACCATTTTTTCACCGAATGTCTACCCTTGCTCTCAATCCCCAATACTCACATGTCATACGGACCCTGATGGAAACCTTGAGAACATCGAACCTACCACTTCGATTGACATTTCGGTTATTCCTGGTGTAGTGGAACACATTCAATTAGGCCAGAATTGTTCCCGTGAAGAAGTCATTGCTTATACGGCCTTATTCAAGCGATTCCGAGACGTGCTCGCTTGGACCTACGAGGAGATGCCTAGGATAGACCCCACCATTGTTTTAAACGAAATCAAAATCTATCCCGGCGACAAACCAGTCCGCCAAAATTTGCGACCGGTACACCCTCGGAAGACTGCGGCGATCAAGGCAGAGATTGAGAAACTCTTGAATTCCGGGTTCATCTACCCTGTCCCATTGACAGAATGGGTCTCAAACGTCGTCCTTGTCACTAAAAAGCAGGGTACCATTCGTATCTGTGTCGATTATCGAGACCTCAACAAGGCTTGTCCTAAGAAAAACTACCCGACTCCCTTTATTGACCAGATTATCGAAAATTGTGCTAGAAGTGTCATTTTTTCATTTATGGATGGATTTTTCGGATACAACCAGATTGAGATCCACCCCGCCGAACAACACAAGATTGCATTCATCTTCCCTTGGGGAATGTTTACATATCCTAAACTTATGTTTGGTCTTAAAAACTTTGGTGCCACATTCCAGTAGGCCATGTCGTACACCTTCCATGATATGAAGGACTTTGTGGAACCCTACTTGGATGACCTCCCCGCCCACTCAAAGTAGCGCGAGTTGCACATAGATCATCTGATGAACGTTTTCCTCAGATGCAGACAGTACAATATCTATCTGAACCCTAATAAGTGTATTTTCTGTGTCGAGTTTGGACGCCTCTTAGGGTTTATCATCTTGAAATATGGGATCCGCATTGATCCCTTGAAGGTGGAAGCCATCATCGCCCTCCCACCTCCAACTAATGTTACAGAACTTCAAAGTCTGCAAGGAAGAGCAACTTATTTACGGTGCTTCGTTTGTAATTTCGCATAGAAGACTCTGTGCTACATGAGACTACTCAAGAAGGATGTCCCATTCATTTGGGATGATCAAGCTCAACAATACTTCGATAGTCTCAAACATGCCATTACCCATGCCCCTGTGCTCCAACCGCCGAATTACTATCGAGATTACATTCTATACCTCGCAGCTTTCGACACCACTATCGCCATGGTTTTGGTGTAGGAAGACCAGAACGCCCAAGAACATGTGATATATTACTTAAGTAAGGGTCTAATTGACACTAAAACCCATTACTCACATGTTGAGAAGCTCGCTCTCGCGGCGGTTATCACCGTCCAGAAGTTCCGACATTACATTTTGCTTCGCACCACCACCATCATCGCCAATTCGAACCCCATGTACCACGTTTTGACACGTCAAGTGCTTGGGAGCAATTATTCATGCTAGATCGTGATACTGCAGGAATTCGATCTTTTTTTCGAGAAGGCTAAGTCTAAAAAGTATTTGGTGTTTACTGAGCTCATCTGCGACCTTCCCCGCACTGATGTAGAACCTGAGCCCAATGACTCTTTTCCGGATGAGTCATTATTTCTTATTAGTACGTCTGATCCATGGTATGGAGATATCACTTTATATCTTCAGACCCAATGTTTCATCCCTCAATTGTCTCATGACGACCGTCCTCCAATACGCCACCATGCAAAGTATTACCTGATTATCAGTGATACTTTATATCGTCGTGGTATCGATTCTATTCTTCGATGTTGTCTAACTCATGACGAGGCTGAACATGTCCTAAATGACTGTCACACTGGGGCTTGTGGCAATCATCTCTCTGGGATGGCTACAGCCCAGAAGATTCTTCACGTGGGATATTATTGGCCATCTATCTTTAAAGATTGTATCAAGGCCGTAAAAAAATGTCCTCCATGCCAACATTTTCATACGAAAAAGCGCACCCATCCCGCCCCGTTATACCTGGTTATTTCCGTTGGCCCATTCACTAAACGGGGCATTGACTTCATGCATTGTAAGCCTACCTCGTCCAATTGGCATAGTTACATCATCGTAGCTGTGGACTACTTTACAAAGTGGGCCAAGGCAATGCCTACATACACGAACGATGGCAAGATTGCCACACTCTTCATGTTCAATCATGTCATAGCGCGGTTTGGAGTTCCTTAGTCTATAGTTACCAACCATGGTTCTCACTTCCAGAACCACATGGTTCAAGAATTGAGCGATAGATTGGGTTTTCGCCACAAAAACTCAACACCCTACTACCCACAGTCCAACAGACAGGTCGAGTCCATTAACAAGGTCTTGGAAACTATGGTCCAGCATATGGTCGGTACGCACAAGTCCAACTAGCATAATATGCTCTTTTCAACATTATGGGCCTACCAAACTTCTGTTAAGACCGCCACTGGGTTTACCCCCTTCCAATTAGTTTATGGATTGGAGGCAGTTCTACCCATAGAGTGCGATATTTCGTCCCTCCAACTCGCCGTTGAGCTTCTTCCTAACACTACTGCCAAGGAAGAATGATTCCTTTACCTAGCGAAGCTTGACGATTCTCGCCGAGATGTCGTTCTTTCCAACGAGGCGCAAAAGAAACGCATCAAAGCACAGTATGACAAGTCAGTAGAACCTCTCATCTTTAATGAGGGTGATTTGGTCCTTACATATGACCAAAAACATGACAAGCTGGGGGCAGGAAAGTTTGAGTCCATGTGGCACAAACCTTACATCGTTAAACATGTTTTGGAGAAGGGAGCCTATGAGCTCGAGGAATACAATGGGAAAATCTTTAGGTGAACCCCGCAATGGACTTTACCTAAAGAGGTACTATGCCTGAACTTTTCATGCATAGACATTTTGTATATATTGTACATGGTGTGTGTGTTTTTGTGTGGTGTGACGTGTTTATTTTAGTGTGTCTAGATCTTGTTTGCACTTCTTATACCATGTTCTATCTGCGTGTGCAGATGGAAACTTGCGACGGATTCGCGAATGGCGCTAGCCGGCATAGCCATAATCTTGCTTCAGCATCCTGGGTACTGTATTCCACAACAGGAGAGCTCAATAGCTCAGGAGGAAATTGTCTTGGATTCACAACCAACAACACCGCAAAGTATCAGGCGGTGATTGGAACCCTAACTGACGCTCTTTCCATGGGTATGAACCACATCATCATCCATTTGGATTCACAACTAGTGGTTTCCCATCTCAACCGGATCTACACTATCTGTGATCCCACTTTGCTCCGTCTCTTCAGACGAGTCCGTCTCCTGGAAAGGTCCTTTGAATCTGTTCAATACCTGCACATTCCATGAGACATGAACATAATTGCTGACTTGATGGCCAATTTCATCTTGGATTGGTACATCGCACACACATAATACGTTCACAAAGCACTGATAACATGTAAAATCATCCATTGTATAAAAGAAAACATGTAAGCAAGATCACATCATTCATCCATCTAAAACACATAATGTATAAAACCACCGGAAATGTCTGTATATATATAAATCATCATAAAAAGTAGTGATGGTACAAAATTTGAAGCACGACGGCTTTCAGTGAGTCTATACAAAATCTAAAGCCTCATAGCTTTCAGTAGTACAAAATCTAAGGCTTCTGAGATCTCAGTACATACATAATAACAACATAAGTCCTAACACCTGGCCCATGCACCCCTAGGTACCGCAGCTCTCGCCTACTGACCATGGAAGCAGTCAACTGCCCTCACCACCTTGCGGAGCAGCACATTGAAGCGCACGGACGCCCCAACCACATACCTCTGCATGGGCAACGGTAACTCATCTACTATCGGCTCTGGAACATCTAACGTCAACCTAGTCAGGTTCTCGTAGACGTCCTCCATCTCCACGATGGCAGCGTGCACAATTGGGGCCATGGCTGCTCCCTCTCCTCTCCTTGCAAGAAGAGAAACTCCTACTGGTCGCACAGGGCCCACATCTGCACACATATGTTATTAACTTAACAGCACTATAATAAAAAAATCATAAATACACAAAACTAAAAAGTACAAGGGTCATTGTTCTTACCGATGTATCCCCACTCTACTCCCTCGGGAAATGCCAAGTCTGGGTCCTCCCTGTAATCCGTACCACTCTACATGTAGTCCTCTACCATGAGCAGTTGGCCTTCCATCCAGGTGAATAACCCAAGACCGTACCCAATGATAGGACCCCCGCCACCATGGCGGGCCATCACCTCTGTCCATCTAGCCATGTGAGGATCCCTAGGATCCCTGTCATCCAAAGGCACCTGCAGGTGCAAGAGGGGAACCCGCTCCAATAGAAATGAGATCACTATCGAACCATATATGAACTACTTGATCTCTCCACGTCGACACTTGGTTAACTGAGCTTGAATGTTGGTGAGGAGTCCCTCACACCAGTTGAATACCTTCAGAGACATACAGTCCTCCGCATACGGTATTTTGGACCTGGTAGCTAGAAGCCGCTTGGCTCCCTGTTGTCCTCACTATGGTAAAAATTACGACACGCAACGGATGGTCTTGCACCTCTTTGATGGGAATATTCCCACTAGAGGCACGGGCATGAGGAGTACAATGTTGAAGGATCAAGTCATCCACAGTCCGATCACTTCCCCATGATCCGGTAAGAGCCACGTTGTCCCCCCCACGGGACAATCCAGTCAAGAAGTAGATGTCCTCAACATCTATGATCAATATATGCTTGTTGATCATGAAATGCTGTTGAGTTGCATCCCAACTCCGAAGCATATGTTCTAGCATTAGGACTTGGGCCCTCATACCCTAGACTTGGAATAACTTTAGAAGTCCACAGTTCCTCAATGCCGTCACACATAACGGATCATTTGCAGCTTGCACATCATCCACCTCATGTTCTCGCTCACGCCACTCTAGAACCATGTCGACAGCCACAAACCTGTCAGAAGGAGTATTTAAACACCATTAGACTTCACCCCAACCATTCAAACTTTTTCTTTTGGCTTAGGTTTTGAGTTGTACATGGGCGTTTCCACTGTCGCAACCCGTCCTTGCAGACAGTGCGACATCATCGTAAGACACCCTTGTAGGCTCTACGACGACCCGGGTTCATTACAGTTCCCGTAAGGGAGACCTGCGATGACCCGAGGGCGTGCAAACTCCCCAAAAATCAACTCAAAAACCTAAAAAATGAACTAAAATTGAAATTCTAAACTACTAGAAATGTGTTGGATGGGATTTAGGGTTACCTGCTCCAAATGGCTCGTGAAATGGTTGCTCGTAGCTCTGGCAATCAGCAAGTGAAATTCTACTCCAAAATGGCACTTTTTCTCCCCAATTTGGCAAATGAACAATGGTAAGTATATTTGGCCATTTTTTCCTATTTATAAACAAAAAGGAATATTATTTTTCAAATATTTGATGCTTTTTATGTCATTTGCTATAGTTTGGATCATTTTTATTACATTTGAATACCCAGTTGACTTTTTGACCTAGTTTTCAAGTGTGCAGGAGTCATTAAGTGTTCTATTTGCGTCGTTTTCACATTGAAGCGATCATCTTAGGTATGAACAACCCCTTGACTATTTTGTCATTATTTTTCATTCGTTAGATTGTAATTATTTAATGATGACAAGCTTACTCTTTGTTCTTTCTCGTGCTCTTAAAACCATGAGAATAAGTTACCGAGTTACGATTTATCACTTTTCCGAGCTTGTTAAACTCCTACGTAAAAGGACCCCCCCCCCCCCCCCCCCCGAGTCTATCTTTAAACTCTTTTCAGGCTCTCGAAATATGAAAAGATTGCCAAGCGAACTTGTCGCATTCACGCTTGTTAAAGTATTTGAATGGTCATCTCTCTGGTGATATTTTACCACTTTTTTAGGACCAGGGGGCACAATTTACGAAAAAGATATACTCCATCCAATCATGACTGGAAGAGTCCTCTCCCGCGTTGTTTTACCCTTTTTTCGGGTGATGAGGCTAACTTTACAAAAAAGGACCGTTGGAGCCTTCTTTAGTTCTTTTCAGACTCTCTAAACATGAAATGACGACCGAGTTTTACCTTCTATGGACTCGTTAAACTTTCACATTGAAGGGCCTATCATGGGACGAACCCCTCCTCTCCCAGGTTCGGAAAACATTTGGGATTGGACTCATCTATGATATGAGCTATACCGAGCATCTGGTTACCCTCATCAAGCTCTTAAAAAACACATGAGGCACTCATCATTCATGATGGGGGAGAAGGAAAGCTCTTATGTTACACCCTTTATCTGTGGAAGTACCTAGTTGTTCTTGAACGTGGCACTCATTTGCATTAGCATACCATACTTGTATCATCTGTTTGTCCTTGAGTCTTACCCGCTTCCTGAGTCTTGTTACTCCTTTGATTCAATGCTTCCATTATCAGTTGCATTAGGAGTTGGCATCATACTCGTCATGTCAATACTGCCAAGTCATTCCATGCCCATGTTCAAGAATACCTTCACCATTCATTATCTGTAGTCAGTACGCCTACTACCATGTCGGTCTACTCTGAGCCAATCTTGCATATTGTTGTACCATCTGATCTACTTCAAAACATCATTTGTCGTGTTTCGTGTCGATGATGGGGGATACATCATGGCCCTCCTTCGACGGATTCATCCTTGTCGACTTCAACACATCATCCGAGGATTGAATCTAGAAACCAATCAGGTATCTTGGGCCTGCATGCCTCAATGGCAGGTTACCTCGCTTTTGACATGAGTTTACATCATTGACTCTTGATTGAAATATTTCGTCATGCATTCGACTTCAACTCATTTATTCACGCTTGATGATATGTACTATGATACCTTGGGAATCATTGGCACGAGTGATGATTTCCCTCGCGCTTGTTAACGATATACATCAATGACCAGTAATCAAGTGGTTTCTACCATGTTCAATGTCAAGACATTTGTAATCACATGGATAGATTCGTATCATTGCGGGTTCGAATTGAAGACTTTGGGGAGTCATGTTTTACCCAGGCTGCGATGGAGATTGTTTTGAGTCACATCACATGGATCCACATGTGTATTGGTCGTGGTTGTGTTATCATCTCATCATGGATCTACGCTTGTGTCTAGTAGCCATGATTGTGTTCAGTCGTTCATTACTACCATGGATCTGCATTGTATTGGTCGGTAGCCATGTTGTACGTCATATGAGACTATGTGCTCAGAGTCAGTTGTACTGCAGCAACGTCCTTCTTCCGACAAGTCCATTTCCATTCCTTCTGTCAAAGCATTTCACTTGTCCAATTTCAACAGCTTCATGCTTTGGGGGGCATTCTATTACACCTAAATATTACCATCATGAGACTCAGTGTAAACATCCCTAAAGTTTCTTTGACTAAGTCAATAACTTGGAAGAGATGCAAACCCATTTATACTAGGTTTTGAGAGGTCATCGCAGGTTGTCCTCATGCAACCAACGACGTTGAAGCTTGGCCTCTTACAGACTGTGATGATGTCAGTTAATGGACTAAAATAGCTTTTTCGAGCCCATCCTCGAAGCTAGCTGACATGGATCCCTATCCCTGACCTTTGGGAGAGCTGAAATTCGGTTCCTGACCTCTTAGAAGGATCCCTTATCTCTCTCCTACCATATCTCAACCTACCCTATCCACTTAGTCCTATATAAGTGAATCTCACTCCCATACCAAAGGGAGGAAGTCTATAATGTCTACATGCTGGTGAAATTACCTTAGGAGAGATCTCTACTCATCTATTGGGAGACTCACACTTCCTTGGGAGGCTTTGGCATTGGCTTGATCAGAGGAGGATTGCTACGTTAAGTCATCGGTCGTAATCTCTTCATCCTATGTACTTCCCTTTTCAATACAGTAATATAAGTGCTTTCCACCAATCTCATTGTGTTAATGATGTATTGTGTAGTTTTCCTACTTAACTACTTACTTAGATCTATTATTGTGTAGATGCGTTTTACTTGTTTTGTTATCTTGTTATCTTGACAGGCTTTGCAGCTCAGATTTAAAGATCGTCAAGCTTGGAGCAGCATTCAAGGAGAAAAGGATCAATGATCTATAAGGTAAACGTATCTAGTTCTTTGATCTCTAATTAGGTCTAGGAGAGTGATTTATATTCTGTTCTATTTATTCTAGACTCGCGTTGAGCTAGGGAGATCAGGCCTCGAGTCCGCTCTTGTTAGATTGTCCGTCAAACAAAGGTAGAAATAGGAAATCCTCCAGAGGAAGGAGAATCTCTTATGGTGAAAAGAGTTTTGGTGGAAACAGAGAAATAAGTGCATGAACCAACACAAAGAAAGAGTCTATTCAGGACTAAGTGCAAGTCACAAGGGAAGTTTTTTAAGGTGGTCATTGACAGTGGTAGTACAGATAATTTGGTCTCCATTGAGATGGTATAGAAGTTGGGATTGAAGAGGATGAAAAATCCCACTCCTTATAAAGTGTCCTAGTTGCAAAAGGGGCATCAGCTCTTGGTGAATGAGCAGTGCAGAGTGGAGTTACAAATTGTTAACTACAAAGATGTGATATTATGTGATGTGATGCCTATTGATGTGTGCCATGTACTCTTAGGAGGCCATGAAAATATGACAGAAAAGTTGTTCATGATGGAAGGAAAAACACTTATACCCTGGAAAAGGATGGAAAGGAGAATGTGTTGCTACCTTTGAAGGATGAGACAGTTCGAGAAGACACAGGACCTAGTATTTTGTTGATGACTGGGAAGGAGCTATTGCAAGAAGTAAAAAAGGATGAAGGATTACATTTTTCCCTTGTTGGAAAACCAAAGGTAATTTTAACTTCTACAAACTTAGATGATTTTCCTACTGAAGTTAGAATTATGCTTGATGATTTTGTTGATATTATTGTGGATGAGTTACCAAATGATTTACCTCCTGTGAGAAGTATTAGTCATCATATTGACTTAATACTTGGTGCAAGTTTACCAAACAAGGAAGCTTATAGGTTGACACCTCAAGAGAATGAAGAGATTAAACAACATGTACAGGAATTACTGGATAAAGTTTTGGTGAAAGAAAGTTTAAGTCCCTATGTAGTGCCTTGTTGGCACCCCAACAACTCCCCTTTGATTTTGCAAATAAAGTGGCCCCCATGAGAATTTTGTAAATACTTAGCTTTTGGTTTTGTTTTTCTTGCTTGATTTGATAGGATATTTTATGTCTTTCGTCCCTTGATCTTTCACTCTTTGCATTGTTTGTTTTTTCGCTTGGATTTCATTACATGAGGATAGGGTGATTTGGATGATCTTGGTTGAATTTTTATTATTGATCTTTCGAGAGTCATGTTTCTTTTCAGCCTTCATTTTGTATCAACGAGTTGAAAAAGCATCTTGGCACACTAAAATTATTTGGTTAAACATTTAATATCAAATATTTTAAAAAGTTGGTATATCAAAAGTGTGAGGCAAGCTTGTAATAGTTGAGCAAAACATCAATTTTTATTAAACTTTTATTTTTGGTATTATTACATTTCAAATGGTCACAAATTTGATTATTATTATTAACTTTTGAAAATATTTCAATTACTTTTAATAAATATTTTTGAGTTATTTTATAATTTTGAAATCTCATTTCAATTAAATTTTGTGAACAATATTATTTATCCTAACCTGCCAAACCAAAAATTATTTTAATAACCTATCTTGAACACTCATTCAAAAATTTAATTAATAACTTGTATGCATAGCATGACTTTATCTCTTGGCATGTGATTTTATATTTTTTTAAAGGTGGTTCGCCGTTTGTTAGAGGGCTAGTCCACCTGGGGAAATGGTCACCACCTGCTATTCTAGAGAATCAAGGTGGCACGAATTACAATCATTACAATATGGGCTCAACAAGAGCAATATGTCACTTACAAGAATTGAACCTGGGTGGGGAGGGTAACAAACATTCCTCCCAACCACCCAGACTACAACCAATGGACATGTGATTTTATATTTATTTGAAATATATATAATTACATCAATATTAAAATAAATAAAATACCATCACAAAGAGTATAAATTTTATGAACTCTTTCACAAGGAGATATCTTAAGAAGAAGTCTATTATTTATATAACTTTATCACTATGCATGAGATCTAATTATCAAGATTTAAAAATTGATAAACCCAAAACTTGTCACATACTAAAATGGAACGGTTGACGTTGGAATTGGCAATAAGAGATGACTTACATGGAATTAAAAAGTTGTATTTTCCTTCTTTAACAAATGATGTGGTTTGATAACTTTGAGATATGTTGGTTTGGGCATTCGTCATTATTCTTTGACTTTCATTCTTCTCATGACTATGACTTAAAACTTAATATGGAGCATCCTTCATATTTTCCTTTAGAGAGTTTCAAGATCGTAACTCATAACTAAAGCTGCCACGATTCACTCTAGATTTTAATAAGACAAAAGTCACCAGACCACTTATTTATTAAGATATTTGCCCAACAAATCGATGGCTGTTCTCGTTAGCATCTCACTTGATAACTTAAAAGTAATGACAGGTTGCATTAATCATGCCACCAGAGTTTTGGTGAAGTTGTCACCGGCCGCCAAGTTTCAAGAGATTTCATCCAACAAAATCTTTCATATTATGTGAATGTGCAGGTTTCATCGCAGGTACATAACGAAGGGATCAATACAAAGACAGCGTATCAATGAGATTAATCCCTTAGTTGTTTAAATAATGCCGCCAGATCTGAGATCGTGGATAACTGGACCGAATTGATGAATCGAAAGGGAAGATTTCTTTATTCTTCTTTTACTTTTATCCTTCGCAGTAATTTACATTTTTCTTCTGTTTATCGGTATGCTTCTCTCTCATGCTCCACGTTCTTGGTTTAATGTGCAGGCATAGGAGAGTGATCCCATCTCAATCTGTCCAAGAATGGTAAATAGAGGATCGTCGTATTAATGGTTCACTAATTAGTTATTGAGACGAAACTTCAGTAATTACTTTTTATGAAGAAAGGAGCCATTATGAGTTTCTCGGCAGCAGAATCTCTGTTAAATTGCGTTAGTATGAAGATGAACGTGTTTCAAATCCCTGAAAAAACAAGCATAAATTAGAGCCTGAGATTGAGAGGAAATAACGTATTCTATTCTACCAGCTACAACAGAATCAGAGTCTATTATTAGTCTGTTATTTGTCCTCATGGTCTATATAAACAAGAGCTATTCAATTGTCATAGGAGGGGTAATAGAGACTCAGCAGAATGGAAGAACTTCTTCTCTCCACTCTGTATTCTTCTTTGCAATATTCTTTAATATACAAGAAGGAGGCACTGTTGCCCAACCAGTTTTCCTAGACTCAGTTTTCATACTTTGTAACTATTTACAAGCATGTAACTGAGAACCAGGGATGGTCAGTGATTATTTTTCAGTCATGATCAGTGGATTGTATGTAAGACTTTTCTTCTGCAGAATTGATTATGAACCAAATATAATCTTCTTGGCTCACTTTTGTGTTTGGATTATTAGGTTTCTGATTGCATAAACAATTTATTTGAAGTTGAATAATTAGTGTTCTCTATTATTTATCTTTGAAAATATTGTTGTTCTTATTCAAAATGAGTGCTTATTTAACCTTGTTTAGATAAGCCAACTATTAAATCATACTCTTTATGCATCAGAAATTATTCTTTTAAACTTGCTCCTGATCAGAATAGTTAGGATAGAATAGGGCTAAAAAATCAGAATTAGGTTTTATTTTAGCAGTCGAAATTTCCAGAATGTTTAGGAGCTACTAAACTGTTGTTTACAGTTTAGGAGCTACTAAATTTTCTGTTTCAGTTTTTTTAATTGCATCATATATTAGATTAATTTGCATTTTAAAATTTCAATTGCAGTTTTAGGCATTTAGATAAGTGGTTTGAGAGACTCTCTATTTTGAGAGCACATCTTATAGGCAACATGGCCTTTATTCATGTGAGAGTTAGCTATTTTAAAGACATTGGAAGCTATTGTAAGTGACCTGTGTGGGCTATCTCTCCTTCGTTGGCCCTGGTCATAAAATCGGGCCAACATGCCTAGAGTGTTGAGTCCAAAGAAAGATGGTGCATGGCGTATGTGTACTGATTCTCGAGCAATTAATAAGATCACTATCAGGTATAGATTTCCCTTACCCCGTATTGATGATTTGATGGATTGTTTAAGTGGGTCCAATTATTTATCAAAGATAGATTTGAAGAGTGGTTATCATCAAATAAGAATTAGGGAAGGGGATGAATGGAAAACTGCATTCAAGACCAATAATGGGTTGTATAAATGGTTAATAATGCCTTTTGGGCTTACTAATGCACCTAGTACTTTTATGAGATTAATGAATGAGGTGTTGAAGGAGTACACTGAGAAGTTTGTGATAGTATACCTAGATAACACTCTGATCTTCAGTCGGAATAAGGAAGAACACTTGAGACATCTCAAATTGGTGTTCAGTACCCTACAGAAGGAGAAACTGCTGATAAATTTGAAAAAGTGTAGTTTCATGAAGCATGAGTTAATCTATTTGGGTTTTGTAGTATGAGGAGAAGGATTGAAGATGGATACAGAAAAGATCAAGTCATCCTTAGTTGGCCAATTCCAAAGAATTCTTTTGAGGCCAGAAGTTTTCATGGTCTGGCAAGTTTTTATAGGAAATTCATCAGGAACTTTAGTCAGATTTGTGCACCCATAATAGACACCTTTTGGGAAAGTAGACAACCTTTCAAATGGACAGAGGCAGTAGATAGAAGTTTCAATATGTTAAAAAAGAAGATCAATGAGAAGCCTATTTTGGCTTTGCCCAGTTTTGATAAAGTTTTTTAGGTAGAGACAGATGCCAGTGGGACAGTAATTGGTGTTGTTCTGAGCCAAGAACAGAGACTAGTAGCATATTTTAGTGAGAAATTAAATGAAGCAAAACATAAATATTCCTCATATGACAAAAAATTGTATGCTGTTGTGCAGGCTCTTAAGAAGTGGAGGAATTATTTGATGCCCAAAGAATTTGTTTTGTATTAATATAATCATGCTTTACAATTTTTGCAGAATTTTAATTTTGTGATCAAGCATACAAGTGGGAAATCTAACAAAGTGGTTGATGCTTTAAGCAGAGTGAATTTAATCCTACAGGAGATTAAGGTCAGTACTTTGGGATTTGAAAATTTGATTAACATGTATAAAGAGGATGTGGATTTCAAGGATATATATGCAACCTTTGAGAATCCAATTGCCCATAACAAAAGCCAATGGTTGGACTACGTGCTATAGGAAGGGTTACTATTCAGAAATAGTAAATTGTGCATTCCAAAAGGTTCTATGAGAGAAAACTTGATAAAGGAGAAGCATAGTGGAGGTTTTTCAGGTCACTTTGGCTAGGACAAAACATTTGCTTAGGTGATTACTTTTTGTTTTTGGCCAAGAATGCAGCATGATCTTAAGAAGTTTGTTGAGACATGTAGGATATGTCAACATGCCAAAGGGAGGAGTAAGAACACTGGATTGTATCAGCCCCTACCTATTCCAACTAGGCCTTAGGATTACATCAGTATGGATTTTGTTCTGGGATTTCCTACAACTCAGAGGGGTAATGATTCTATTTATGTTGTAGTGAGTAGGTTTTCAAAAATGGCTCATTTCATTGCTTGTAAAAAGACCAATGATGCAACAAATATTGCTAATTTGTTCTTCTTAGAAGTTGTTAAACTACATGGTCTACCTTTGAACATTGTATCAGATAGAGACACTTAAATTGTTGGTCATTTTTGGAGAACCTTATGGAAGAAATTGGGAACCAATCTTAGTTTTAGCTATGCTTATCACCCTCAGACTGATGGCCAGACTGAAATGGTAAATAGAAGCTTGGGGAATATATTGAGAAGTCTTGTTTATGAGAATCCAAAATAGTGGGATTTAGCTCTTACTCAAGCTGAGTTTGCTTATAATGATTCACCTAACAGGAGTACATGTATGAGCCCATTTCAGATTGTGTATGGGATGCATCCAAGAGGGGTGTATGAACTCAAGAATTGGGAAAGCTATGGAAGAGAAGTGCAGATGGTGAAGAATTTGCATATAGTATGCAAGAGCTATAAGAAAATGTCAAGAAGAAATTGCAGGAGAGTGCTGGCAAATACAAATAGAGAGCATATCTAAAGAGAAGGGAAGTTGACCTTCAGATTGGAGATTTAGTAATGGCATATCTCAGGAAGGATAGGTTTCCTAAGGGAACCTACAATAAATTGAAACCCAAGAAAATTGGTCGTTGTAAAATTTTGAGGAAGTTTTCTGCAAATGCCTATGAAATTGAACTTCCTTCTGATTTTGAAATTTCTCCAATTTTTAATGTTTCATATTTGTATCCTTTTACAGATTCAGGTGTTCAGGAAGAAGGGATGATTGCAGGTGAATATGGTCAAGTGGTCGATTGGCAAGCACAGTTACCTCAGAAGGAGAAACCACAAATTGAAGTTATACTTGACAAGAGGATTTCAAAGAAAACCAGAAACAAAGATTACTTTCAGTATTTAGTCAAGTGGAAAGGTTATCCATCTGAAGATGCAATGTGGATGATAGCAATGGATATTTCTAAGTTTGATGTAGACCCTGAATACTTATTGAAGAATTATTTTTCTCCCCTGGAGTATGATGCAGGAGCATCGACCTAAATCTTGTTTTCATATTGAAGCAATTAATGTTATTGCCTTGTAATAGTTCTAGAATGACTAGGGTTAGTTGATGTTTAGCTGTTATTTGGATTTGTTTGTAATAATGGAGAATTGCCACTGATATCCTCAAATCTTGCAAGAGGGTACTCAAGGATAGGATTTGTTATCTAGTTACTGTATTTGGGAGTTCTGATCCTGCTTATCCAGATCTGACAGGTTTATGGACTCTTATTTAATCTTTGTATGTAATTGTTAGAACAATTGTTGATGAATTGAAGGGTTCTTGATGAAATGAAGAACATAGTTCCTGGACTCTGCAATTAAATTGTGCATTGTGTAGATTCACTGTACAAGTGTGAACGGTGTAGATTAGTTGAATCTTCTTAAATCTATGTTGTCAGATTCCTGTTTGAACATATAGAAGTGGAACTGATTGATCCTCTAATCAATTTCTGCAGTTACAGACTGTAGAATTCATAGAACAAATATTGAATGGTTGAGATCTGATCCGAGGAGGAAGATCGACGATTCTATTGTGTTTCCGCAAAACCAAGGTTTAAGCTGAGATCGGACGGCAGAGATCGTATCCGAGTACGAAGAAGAAGATCAACGGTGGGGAAACCTCATCACAGAACGAAGTTGCATGTAAGATAACGATCCGCAACTCAAAGGTGAACGATCTGATCATAGAACGATGGTCGGGACGAGTTCCGTAAATGAAAGGTGAAGATCCACAATCGATCTCAGATCAACGGTCAAAAAGGAGTCCGCAAGAAATCGATGGCTCTGAAGAATTGCGGAAAAGGAAGTTGCGGGAGTTCTACTTTCGAAAAGTGGGAAGGTGTATCCGCAATCCGCAATTCGCAACTCGAGTGCGGAAAGACCGTTGTGGCCGCATAATTGCGGAAGTTCATTTTTTAATTTGTAAATCGCACACCCGCAATCCACAATCCACAATTGCGGAAAGGAGCCTTGCAGAAGACACCTGTGGAAGAAACCTTGCAGAAGAAGCCTTGTGGAGGATGCCCGTGGAAGGAACCTTGCGGAAAGGGCCTTGCGAAAGCAACATTGCAAAAGAGGACTTAGTCGAACCGCTAAGTTTAGAGGTTCTACCAAATTTGGAACCTAACTACTCTTGGGAGGCAAATCGAATTAGTTTACTGGTTCGATTTTGCATCAAAGGGTATCCATGGTGCTTTGTATCTAGGTATCGGGGCCAAGAAGATAACTTGGGACTTAGTTACTGTAAAAAAATTAGGGCTCAAAGGATGATAATGACACCCTGAACCACCACATATGACATCTCAAGGGTATATATGGCCTTTACATGAGCATATTCAAACACAATTATGAGGTTTTGAACACCAAGTATGGGTTTTAAGGCCCTACAAATGATTGGGGAAGAAACCCAAGCCTTAGGACCTATAGGTAACTTTGAGGGCTGAAGGGTTATGAATGAGGCCCGAAACCACTACACACACCTATCTAGGGAATATTTAGCTTATAGGTGGGGATATATACCGTTTTTGGAAGTCTGGAGAACCAAACTTGAATATAAGGATATAGAAATTGCCAAAGGATGAGACATGGGCCTTCAGTCCTAAGAGAAGCTCTTAGGGCTTGAGGGCCATGATTAAGGCATCAAAACACAATACTTCCCCTCTACTAGGGATACATGTCCTATACATGAAGATATGATCACCATTAGGAAGTTTTAGTCCTCATATATAGGTCTTCGATCTAGAGAAGATGAATGTAGGAAACCTAGGACTTGGACCCTAAACATATACACCCAGTAGGGACAAAGGGTTAGGAAGGAGGTTGAAAACCACCACAAACGACCTATCTAGGGGATGTTTGGATTCCAAGTGTGGATATTAAATACATTAGGAGGTTTGAGATCCATTTATGTATCTCTCGTCTGTATACATGATTGGGGAAGGATCCAATGCCTTAATTTATAAATAAAGCTTCTAGGGTTCAAGGGCCATTAATATTGCCTCAAATGTAGATGGGCCATGAGTCCTTGAAATTTTTTGAGGAAACTATAGCCTTTGGGCACAAAGGAATCTTTGATTGCTTGATGAGCATGAATTAAGTTTTTGACTACCACAAAACATTGGACAAGGGGATATTAGGGTTTTGATTGGGGATATGGAAACCATTATGATCTTTTGAGAATCAAGAATGGGTCACCAGTATTTGGACATGGTTGGGAAAGGAAACTCAAGCCTCATGCCTTAAGGTGTATTTGATCATGGTTCCAAATCCATGAAAGATGTCTCTAATAATAACATTGAACCTCTCTAGGTAATATTTAGCATCCAAGAAGGGATATGGGTTCCATTGGGAGGATTTGAGCACTAGTTATGAGTTTTAGGGCACTAGTTATGGTCGATAGAGTAAACCCAATCCTTAGGCTCTAAAGTAATCATTTAGGGATCAAGGTAATGAACAAGGCCTCAATTGATCGCATATCATTGATCTAGGACATCTTAAGTATTCTAATGGAAATATAGACACCATTAATAGGTTTTGAGCTTAAGAGATGGGCCTCAAATCCCTAGACATGGTTTGAGGAGGAAGACCAACATCTCATGACTAGAATATATTTATGGCTTATAGACCATGCATAAGGTCCAATACCACCACATAATCATTACAGTAACTTGTCCATTAAGCAATTTTCATTATGGGATTCAAAACCCTCAATGCCATCCACTTAGCAATCAATCCAAGGTTTCTTCAAAGTAATCATACCATGTCCACAAAATAATTTTTATTAATCCATCACCAGAGGTAGATTAACCTCAAAATAAGCATAAATAGTGGTGAAAGCCACTTTTTCAATGTTAACTAGATATAAAAAATCCCTTTAAAGAGGAGATACCTCATTATAATAACTAGTGATCACAAGGGGTGTCCCCAAAGCCCCTTTTCAAGATTACCCAGGATTCATAAAAATGCTCCAAAGTGGGCATACTTAGGATTTTCCCCTTCCAAAGATGGATTGGTGCTTGACTAGCCATGCTAATCCATCATCCAAGATGCGCAACTCAACTATGGTGTACCAGCGGCTCCGATAGACAAGAGAGAGAATGGACCATGAATGTCTCTATGATGGAAAAAATCATCAAGAATACAATTAACCTAGGCTTGGCTCTACGATTTAACTATATACTCGTGGCAGAGAAGGCAAAGAAGGTGGCTTCTTATAATAGGACTTGAGGTTGTAGACCACCCCTGTGGTATGTATTGACAACCTTATCCACTAACAACCTTCACAATTGTGGTATAGCTACTGCTCCATTAACTATTGAGAGGGGAGAATTTGAACCATTATTGTGGAAGATATATTTTTCAAAGTGCTGTCGTGTAGAGATTGAGATGTTTGGTAAGAAACATGTTGCTTTGGTGCTTGACTAAATAGGACTTCGTGAGTTTTCCTCTTTTTGCTAGAAAAAGGAGATGAATAACCTACAGGTCTAGTTGATCCAGACATAGGGGAATTTGGTACTGGTTGAGGATAATTTAAGCTTCCAGTGGTATCGCTTTGATATAGAGCCCTTATTTCTTTGTTGTTTTCATGATTCTTGCAATCAATGCATTTGCAATTTTATGAGCATAAAATATTTCCTTGGAAACATTCATAATACTAATACAGAACATTCTTATAAACCATAGTTTTATAGGGTTATAAGTTTGAAGTTTCAACCTTCAAAAAAAAATAAGGAAACTTAATTTTTAATAAAAGAATTAAAAATTAAAATATATGTCTTTACATTATAGGCTATGATGTTAAGTGAAATATATATTTGACGGTAAGACTCGTGTGCGCTTCATAATGATGCGGTAAGAGTCGTGTGCGCTTCATAATGCGCACGAGTGAACATTGAATCAAATATGGTCTTGCCTCTTCAACAAATTATATGACTTCCTTCTGCTTTTGCTCTTCATCTTCAGGTCATCTAAATGCAGGGAGCTGAATCTTGTTTTTTGTGTGTGTAAACTTAGAATTCAATTGAAAATGGTGAGTTGAAGCTATTGTTTCGGTGTCTGGCTCCTTCAAAATAATTTTGTACTCTTTAGTACATGCAAATGAATGTAGCACTTAAGCAACTTCTTCATCACCCAAATTCAACCGAGCTTTGATTTCTTCATAGCTCAAGCTGTGTGAGTCATTGAACAACATGATCACAACTCCTTGGTATGTTTATGCTGTAATTTATGTTTATGTATATAATATAATATATTATCTCTCCTCCTTTGATCAAGCATGTCTTCACTCATGGATGAACCCGCTGATGTATATTCTTCCTTAGGGCCGAGCATGAATTTTCCTTCCTTTAAACATTCTAGATGGACATGGGGAAATTTCTGAATGGTACCAACTCCCACTTTTTTAGGGATTAGTTAGGTAATTAGGGGTAACACTCCTCTTGGTGCCATTAAATTAGGAGGAAGTGTTCTCCTTCTCCATAAAGTTATAGCATAAAAATACATTCTATTGAATGACCGGCTTAATAACCCTCTATTTTAAATGAATGACTGGTCGAGCTTAAAGCAGATAGATTAGCTGCCCCTAACCCTTTATTTTCTTCTTTCGGATTTGGTCTACTCCTAACGTACCTAGTTGGGTCTTTTTATCCCTCCTCATTGTTTAGCAAGGAAGAGTTGCATGGAAAGAGAATTGTATGTTCAAATACCTTACTTTGATAACACATTATTCATGAGTCAGATTGGGCAATATAATATTCATTTTTGCTAGTTCTACGATCTGCAAGTGGCTAGCAGGGAAAAGAAAATGTGTAGTTTTTTCTTGCTCAGTTGACCCGTAGTTCTGAAATCTTATTTGGCTGGCATATAGTGGTGAAATCACTACCGTCTCATTGTTTGTTATCGGAAATTGCTTCATCTGAGAGCGTACTTCAAAATGACTGAATTCGAAGGTCGCAAAGCACTCATAACCAACTACATTTTTTAGAAAAGCACCTCAGAAGCTATGATATAATACATGCTTCCACTACTTTGCTATGAATTTTCACTTGGCTTGCAGAGCAATGACATTTTGCAGTCACTGACCTAGAATGTTTAAAATTTTACCTTTCAACAATAAAGTCTTTTCAAAAAAATTACCCTTCAATAATTTAATTTTGTTAATCTTTTTAGAAATAATATTTTTTTTCTTATTTTTTTATATTAAAATTAAAATAATCATTATTAATATGTATCACTATGCATTAACTTGATTCACTTTCATTTTATTTACCATTTATGTACTAAATTAATACTATATAAAAAAATAACTTAAAAAGAATAAAAATGAATGCACTTCATAATAGGTAAAAATAAATAAATAATAAAACATAAATAAACAAAAAATGGTTTTATAATTTCACACAATTATGCATATAAAAACAAAACAAATATCAAATAATTATTTTTTTTGTAAAATTGTTATCATAAAATGGAGATAAGAGTTACATTATATTTGAATTGAATCAATATGCCCACTGGAAAGCTATATATCTATACGCCAGTCATTATTGTTATAAAAAATGCTTGAGTCTGTGTATCGTTTATTCTACAAACTGCATAGATGTTGCACACAGATTTCATGTCTCTCAACTCCTTATTTAGTACTTGCCTTCATTTAAATTCTGCTTCGCTCACTGAAATTGAACCATGAGAGAAATATAAGAGATGTTCATTTCAATTTTAATGGGAGTTGGAGAATTAACAAATACTCTTCGAGTTCAAATCTATATAGATTATTGAAATTATGGGATAAATGACTAAATACACATACAAAAAAATAGTGCAAGAATTACCTTTATATTGCACATAACTCTCAGCCTTTGTCTCCAAGGCTCTCCGACTCCCAACTTCCAACTCCCAAAGTTGTTGTAGCATGCCAATATAATCAATGAGCATTGAGCTGAAATTTGTAGATTGTAGAGGCCCATTGCACTAATAAAAAATAAAAAAAAATAAAAAAATATTAGTTTTCATGTTTTTAGGAAAAATCAATGCAACTTGCAAATGGAAAGGCATGGAAATATTTTTAATTTAATAGATGTTTCTATTTTGTTAATAAGTGTATTCTTTGGAAGTTGGAATTTAGAAAGTATAGTTTAACAAATCAATGCAACTTGTACATTGGAAATAATTTTAATTTAATAAATGTTTCTATTTATTTAGCGAATGAATGCTTTCGAAGTTGGAATTTAGAAAGTATAATTTATATAACATAAATATATTGATACTACTATTAAATTAGTAATATAATAACATTTTAGGAATTTTGTTGTACTTCAAAAATAGTAGTAATATAATGATGGTTTAGAAATTTTATTGCCTTTACAAAATATGTTTTAAAAATTTTATTACCCTTCACAAAAGACGGTTAGCTAAAATGTTAAACCGTATTTGACAGTCAAAATGCCCCATAACGATCATTTTAATTTTTGTCCATCAAATTTTATCTCTGAACAGAGCCATGGTTTATATTTTTTTTCTCTGTATATTCGAATCAGTACGTCGATCAGTAGTCAAAACTCAGATCTGCTATTTGAAACAGTCGCATGAACCACTAAGTAAACCAAAGACTCGACCTGTGATAGAAACCTTCGCATAATCCACGGACTGAGAGCCTCGATCCGTTGAAACCACGGTATTAAGAGTTATTTACTGCACCAAATTTGTTACAGCGTGGTATTATCATGCTAAAAGATCCCTTAAGCCAACAAACGCTCGTTAACTCTGCTCCGTAACATTCGTGGGAGGTTGCGTAGAGATTCGATCTTGAGTCTGTTTTTAGGTATCAAGAAACCTCTTTAAATAAGTCGTGCTTCACTATTTAGGGTTATGGAATATGAGCACTAGTACTTCATGCTTAATGACATGAAATAGGGTTTACCTACTTGGAATATTGAGGGAAGCATGATTTTTGTTTTGACTACTTATGTTATGAACTAGCAATTGCACCTTCGGGTGCAATAAAAGAACGCTTGAAAGTGAAGTAAGGGGATGTAGTAGGTGGTGTATCTAAAAAATCTCAAATAAATGAGAAATTTACTTATGTGGAAAAGAATCAGTGACAATTATCCAACGATGTGAAATAATGAGAAATTCATGGCTGGTACAAGATTAGGTAGAAGATTGCATATGTTTTTGTTTTTATATATGTATTTGTGCAAGTGGATCAAACCAAAAAATATCATAATGTTGTTGTAAATCAATGAAAGATTGTAAAAATTCGTATATATCATTGGATTCTATTTGGAGCATCTTTCTCACTTGGAAAGACCTTACGATCATTCCGTTCCGAAAGGTTTCATGCTCAAATCCCGCATAGACTTTAAAGATTGGGAAGTCGAATCTATCCATATCGAAATTATTTGAAAAAACACAAAAAGTTCAATACGGCCCTAAAACGGATTCAAGAAAACAGTGGATTTTGGGGGGTTATCCACATAGAGCATGAATGGTTGCATTTGGAAGAGTGGTTGTATAGTAACAATCTAAAAGGATCAAGTTTTACATCGATCTACAAGGGTACAACCAAATTTTTCCCAAAATGGTAAAAATAAAAAAAGTAGGCCCTTGAAGTTACAGAGTAAATAAATTATAAATAAAAATAAAAATGTACATGACAAGTTTGAAGCTAGATTACTTATCTCGTATAAACTTATATTCTTTTATTTAAATAAAGTCAATATACCTTGTTCAGGCCTTACAATAAATCCACACCTCCTTCAAGCCATTACTGGATCCCATTTGATCGATTAGCTGATGCGATGTGAGTGCAACATTATTTAATTATTTAATGGAATTTAATACCATCATGATAACAAGGCCAAGAGCTTTTTATTTCTTGAACAAATTTACCAATACATAATTTTTTACAATATTTGCCTCATTTTCATTTACACGAGTTGTTGATCTGGGGACTTGAAAAAATCTATGAGCCGTAACTCATTAGTATTGACACAGTCCACAAGCTGCCATTTTACAGGGAACCGATATAAAACAATTCACTAAGCTTTGATGGTGTCCAAATATTTGGATCTACAAGCAATTACCAATAACACTTTGGGGCAAAGCTTCACTCCTCGTAGTACACGCCAAAAAACATATGATGACAGCTGGAAAGTATTCCAAGAATGATAGAAAACCAAGATATAATACATTTAGCAACAGTACAAAATGTTAGTCCTAGGCATACTCCATCTCCGGAATCTTTCCTCGAGTTTTGAGTCTCTCACACACTAAAAAATTTAGCCTTCCTGCAATTCACAAGCAATTCAATTATGTATACATAAAGGCTATAATAATGATAAGCATTGGATACTCTCCAAGAGAAAATAGATGCTTACAAAGTCTACACTCTGAAGGTTCACCAGTGGGCTCTCCCCATATCAAAGAAGTTGCTTGAATTGATCAAAGAAGTTGTCATAATGAGGTTGGTATTCCTTAAGATTAGTGTTAGGGCGGGCATATAGAACATGCAATAATGTACCATGCTACTGGAAAGCTACTCTGCCCTATTCTATTAGAGGTGAATGACAATTGACAAATAGGAAGAAGCCTATGGCACTATAGAAATATTGGAAAACTAAAAATTGCTACATATAATCCATATCAACCTCGTTTCTCAAAATTCTCGAGCAGCAAGAAATCCAGAGAGCTAGATTCCATAAAGAATTTTATGTTTTGTCACAGGATTAGGTTTTTGTTGGACTTTAAATAGTAGACTATATTGAGCATTGCAAAATGGTTTAAATCATTTCATTCTTCAGGTACGGATGTTTAAGGGGCACAGTAATGAGAAGAAATTTGTGGGGCTTACATTCAACTCTGAATACATAGCCTATGGCAGTGAAACAAATGGCGTGTTTGTATATCACAAGGTGTGTTGTAGTTGTGTAAGTTAACATTATGCTATATTGTTGATGCTCTTACTTCCTCAAACGTATGATTAAGTGTTTGAACTGTAGGACATACTGTGCATCCAGTTGGATTTTGGGGTTATTTACATGAAAATCGCCTCATCAAACCCTAACCCCTCAAAACACAACAAGATCCTATTCATAATTACGCCCAGATCATAATCAATGATAAGCAAGTCAAGTGTTGGGATGTTTTAGCTTAAGATTATAATAAACTGTAGATCTTGTTGCTCCCATAATCATACCTGGCACAATAAAGATTAAAAAAAAACACAAATATTTCATTTCGAACTTAAATCATAGTCTAATTCATACAAATTTATCGCAATTTCTTTTATATTTTTTTGAAAAATGTGAGTTTAGACCATTAAATTTGAAACCCAAACCCAATATATAATTCCTTGTAATTCTAGTTTCTCATCTGTTAAATCTTACCCTACAAACTGAAATCCTTAGGGAATCACTTTTCCAAAATAAATTCAAAAACTTGTCTTCTTACACTTGGATATAGTTGTTGAGGACTTGGCATCAAATCCAATGATCAGATTGAGCATAGGAACAAATATCCCGCCACCAACAACACCTCCAACGCTACCAACAGCTGCTCCAAAAAATCCCACTATTGAGCCGACGATTATCCTCCACCCAAATTTCATTGCCTGAGCAACCAACCAAATATAAAAGCTCAGATATCGATTATACTCCAAACAACCTCTGAGACAGTTAAGAGGATCAATGTGTTCAAACACAATACTTGAATTGAAAGAGGCTATAATCAAGTTGCTTGACCTGTTTATCTGTGCCCAGCTAAAAAAAATTCAATATTAATACATTATATCATACTATGTTTACATAGCTTTGGAAAAGTGTAATTTTTTAGCATTACAACAATTTTTTTTGTCATGATCGAGAACATGGTTTGACACTTAGTAGTGGTTATTTCCCACTCATGTTAATAACAAAACACAACATCAAAATCAAAAATAAATGTAAATAACATAACAAAATATCCAAATAAAAAATAAAATAAAAACTTAAAACAAAGATAATTCCAAATCAGAAAAACAAAAATATAATTAGTTGTTTCCATATCTATATGAAAATTCGGCCTTTGTTTTGTGTTCAAACAACTTCAACAGATCAACTATTCAGATGCACACTAACTATTTATTTGAAAGATGTTATTATTAAGTAGCTTGATCTGTTCTTCTGTATTCAACCGAAATAAATTGTAATAGTATTTATTGCTTAGCCAATGGAAAATAAAAAACGCTCTTGTGGACTTCCAAAATGATTTAAGAATTAGAAGGCCACGGTCTTTAAATTCCTTAACCAGGAAAAAAATAATAATAAAGACTCTAGTTGAATCCATTGGCTCTACAATAAGGAACTTACTAGCCAAACATGAAAATATATTAGGGTGAGTAGCCAAAATAAATTCCGGATACTGTATTTGAGCACACGATGTTTAAACGAGCTGCCTTCCATAGGATCTACTGTTTTCTCCCAACTTTCAGTGGAGAAGATGTCCCCACCTAGAAAATATCTCTGTGTCGAACATAAAGTAACGACCATGAGGAGTCCAAAAGCGGAAATCGTCACCGCTACAAACATCCATTTTCCCCTGCCACTTGCCATTTTTTATCAGCTAAAATATAAATTTTCAAACTCTACAGAAACAGTTACCCCAAAACGGATTCTTATTCTTCACACGGTTTGTCGGCTAACAAGCAAATTTTGTTTCAAATCATTTGCACAAGGTTCCAGAATTTGCGTATTTGCGTCTTTTCCGGTAATAAGAACAAATAATGTAAAGGCCCCACCACAAACCGAGTTATTTTACCACAAAATTACAAAACTTGCACGTATGACAAAATCAAAATCGAGCCCAGTGATGTACCGAAAATTTCTCTTGATCGCAATTATCGTATAACGACCGATCAGTTGCAGGTGTGCGAAGGCGACTGCTTCGAGGATCACAACTGGATGAAACTGACATGTGATCCTTTTCCGGGATGGAAGCCAATCAATTCTGGAAAACTGCGCGATTTGACAGTAGGTCCACCCCCAACAATCGACGGACGAAATGACTCGAATCGTCGGACGATTCATCCAACAACCAATAACTCATAAAAACCAAAATTCGGGGAGTCGCTCCCACTTAGAGAAATGCATTACGACGTAATTATCGGTTATAAAAAATTTAATAAGTCGCTCGAGTTAACTCTTATGAATATAATTATGCATGTCAACCAAACCGTGAATACTTTTACTGTAAATGGAATTATAGGGGTAATCATTGGGTTCACTGCATTGATTCTTCTAGAAATCTTACGTCTTTCCAAAATATTAAGAGGAATTAATGAAGTTTTTGTTACACCAATTCTTAAGCGCATATATATATATATATATATATATAAAGGAGGCCTTTCACTAGGAAAAAGTCAGACTTAGCACATGGATATCCATCGAGGCCTTTCACTAGGGAACTTAATAAGTAGATATTAAATGCAAAGGCTATTCTTGATCCATCCTTGAAAAATAAAGAATTTATTGATATGGAAAATTCTCTAGAGAAAATAGGAGGAAAAATGGAAGATCATACATCTTTGGGGTCTGTTCAAATAGTTCCAAAAGCTAGAAGGAGCTCTAGGATGAAATCAAAATCTAAAGAGTCTCAAAAATCAAAACCTGTACAATCTATCAAAGAAGAAGTCTATGATCAGTCTATTGAAAAGGAGGAAAAGTTAGTTGACTTTCTAGACAACATGGAGAAGACCATTAATGTTTTTCGTGTGCTGGGAATCAACTCTCAAGATGAGTCATTGAAAAGTAAAAAACAAAAGAAAGAAGGCTCTTCTTCATATTTATATTCAAATGTTGAGTCTCAAGAACCGGCTGACACAGGAAAAGTTGTTCCAATTCAACGATTAAAGGGTCAGAAACACAAATTCAAAAGGAATAAATTGAATGTCGCTAAGGAAAGGATAAAGTATTTGAAGCAAGAAAACAAATGGTTGTTAATGAAGAACGTCAAGGTGAATAATAAGATGAATAGGTTGATTGTCAAACATAATAAGTTATATGATTTTTCCCAAATACTATCAAAGAAAAACAAGGCATAAGAGGTATTGGAGAGTTAAGTATCTACAAGAAAAGAAAATGATTCAATCCAGTTGTGATAGGACAGGCATTCTGGAAGATCTTGGAACTTAGGTCTTACAAGACACCTTGCAAACTCCAACATCTCAGGCTTGATCAACTAACTACTACAATAGGTTTTTGGTTCAAGGAGGAGCATAATGTAGATCTACAGTCAGCACCAAGGCTTATGTTTTGCAACATTGGTTTCAACAATTATCAAGATACAATGCAAAATTCTTGCAACCAATGTAGTTTCATTTTGTAATTTTGATTAGTCAGCCTTAATTAGTGATATAGTTTGGATATACTCTCACTTTTTGTTTCATATTCCAATGTAATAGTTTTAGAAGTTTCAGATCTTTATCTAGGTCAAATCTATGTGTCATTCCTATATCATATCCATGCAGATTTGACCTAAGACTTAAATGATAAATTTGATCCTTTTGAAGTGGATCTGAGATCCAATTTTTTTGGCTAATGTATCTTTTAAAAGGGATGGTTTGTCAGAACTATAGATCTAGATAAACTAGATTACTTATCTATGATATCAATAACATATCAACATAAATAAGAACAGAAAGAGAACAAGGAAAAATAATACACAAGATATACGTGGTTCACCCAATTGGGCTATGTCCACGGGAAGGTTGTCTTCTATTATATCCAGAAATCTCCTTCAATCTTACAAGAGAGCAACTACAAATAACCCCAATACAATATAGTAGAGCTTGTGATCACAGTACCATGTGTTGATACTATCTATGAGCATATACCACTATATCATCATGTTGTTCACTATATCATGATGTGACTCCCTTGACCCTATTATATACCAAGATATGTGGAGGAATTACTCTCACATATTGCATGTGGGATAATATAATTCTCCATAATAACATCTCTTTATATAATAATGGATATCAAGAGTATACTTTACCATAATGAATATGGGATATAATGTATTACTCTTTTACATAATATTGTGGATAAATTCCGACATAATACAAAGACATTATTACCTTCCAAGTAATATAATTAATATATTCCAACACTCCCCCTTAATAATGGTTGGGAGAAAATCCCTCACTAACACTAAGGAAGGAAGGAGTCATTACTACTCCCCCTTGATGACAACTTCCCTCATCCCAAGTAAAGAACGAAGATGCACATACTTTGCTGCTGTTAAGGATTTGATGAAGATATCAGCTGCCTGTTGCTGGGTAGGACAATACACAAGAGAAAGAATACCATCTGCGACGAGACCTCGAATGTAATGATCATCAAGGTCAAGATTATTTGTCTTGGAGTGATATACTAGATTATAAGCAAGCTGAATTGCACCCCGATTATCACATTTCAACATAGTGGAAGATTTCGAAACCAGACCAATCTCGGTGAGAACATGTCGTAACCAAACTGCTTCTTTGGTTGCTCTATACTCTGCTTGAATCACACGACGATAAATAAAGAATCTTTGCCTTCTTGCTGGACCAAGAAATCATTCTTGAACCAAGTTGAAATATATAACCAGCAGTTGACCGTCGATCAGAACTGTCACCTACCCAGTCAAAATCTATATATCCAGAATGTGAAACTGTAGTACTGCTCGAATAAAAAACACCATAGTGCAATGTCCCCTGTAAATATCGCAGAATTCTCTTGGCTTCCTGCCAATTACTTTCATGAGGTTGTTGCATGAACCGAGAAACCATACTGACGACAAAAGAAAGATCTGGTCTACTGTGAGTTAAATATATCAAACTGCCTACGAGCTGACAATAAAGAGTAGCATCAACAAGAGGAGTGGTACACTCAACAGTTAACTTTACACCGGACTGCAATGGCGTAGGAGCAGGTTTACAATCACTCATATGGAAACGAGCCAATAAGTCTGTAGCATACTTCGGCTAAGAGAGAAAAATACCATCTTCCATATGATAGATTTGAAGACCCAGGAAATAGTGAAATATACCGAGATCAGTCATTCAAACTGCTTTTGAATATCACTTTTCATACTTTGAATTAAAACAAGTTGGCTTCCAATGATAATAATATCATCCACATATAACACAATAATGAGGACATGATCACCAAAGTTATTAACATACAGATTTGGATCAGATATACAACACTTAAAACCATTATTCAAGAAATGTGTATCATTTTTTTCATACCAATCCCTAGGTTCTTGTTTGAGACCATATAAATACTTGTGTAATTTGCATAGAAAACTTGATGATTCAGCATTAATAAAACCAAGAGGTTGTTGCATATAAATGTCTTCATTAAGATTACCATTTAAAAAGTTAACATCCATTTGGTGTATTTCTCATTTATAAGATGCAACAAGAGATAAGATGGTTCTTATTGTATTCATTTTAGCCACAGGAGCAAAAGTTTCATTATAATCAATACCTTCAAGTTGATTAAAACCTTTAGCAACTAATCTAGCTTTATATTTTTCAATATGTCCTTCCGCGGTAAACTTAGTTTTATAAATCCATTTACAACCAACTAAATTTATTCCCGAAGGAAGAGGAACAAGAGACCAAGTATTGTTCTTCATAAGAAAATCATACTCAGCAGACATAGCTTGTTCCCAATGAGGCTTACCTTAGCTTGAGCATAAGAAGTGGGATCATATGTGGCCAAAACTTTGGTCATAAGAGCAAAGTTAGATCTATTTCTACAAGTATCGGAAGGGTTACCGATCTCACTACCCATATATTCAAGATTTTTTCGGCCCCAAACAAGAAGGTTAGAAGGAACAAAAGTCGCTTCAGGACCTTCGAGACTTTCATGTGGAACACTTGAAGAAGAGGGTGAACTAAGATCAACAACAGGCACAGTACTGGAAGGAGTAACAGATATATGATTAATAGGAGACAATGGAATATTCAGGGTAACATGAGGTTCTATAGACTCAAGGGGTGGAGAGACTTCAGTAAATTGAACATGTCTTCGTATTATGACACTCTGATTAGAAGGATCAAATAACTTGTAAGCCTTGGAATCCTCAGCATAACCAATGAATAAACACGTGTGAGACTTGGGTTCTAACTTTTTCTGTTTTTCAACAGAAATATGAGCCCAACATTCACAACCAAACACCTTAAAGTTATTAATATATGGTTTTCTACCATTCCATTTTTCCTCAGGGGTAACATGCTTAACAACTTTTGTAGGAACTCTATTTAAAATCAAGCTAGCACAACTTATGGCTTCGGCCCAAAATTTCTTGCGTAATCCTTTAGAATAAAGCATGCATTTAGCCATTTCAATTAAAGTTCTGTTTTTCCTTTCGGCAACACCATTTTGTTGAGGTGTGTAAGGAACAGTATTTTGATGTTGAATTCTATGTTTATATAAAAATACTTCAAATTCTTTCTTAACAAATTCCCCCCCATTATCCGTTCTTAAATTCCCAATTCTTTCACCAAACTCATTCTCAACCAAGGATTTAAATACTTGAAACTTAGAAAAGGTGTCACTTTTATTTTTTTTTAAATAAACCCATGATTTTCTACTAAAGTCATCAATAAAGGTTAGAAAATAGACTGCGTGAGATATAGAAGGAACTTCAAGAGGACCACAAATGTCACTATGAATTAATTGCAAAGATTCTTTAGCACGTTAAGCTTTACCTTTATCAAACATTTCTCTATGATGTTTACCAAGTACACAACCTTCACAAACACCGTTATTAGATGAAATATTAGGCAAGCCAAGTACCATTTTAGTTAACATTTGCATTTTACCATAATTCAAATGACCCAATCTTCCATGCCATAATTTACTTAGTTAACAGCATGAGCAACATAGGAATAAAAGGGTTGTCTTTTAGTTGAATGCAAACCAACAAATTTATATAAACCAACAGTATGATCAACAGGACTAGAAGAAACTACTTTAAAATTTTGATTGATATCTTTAAGAACATATTTATCATGCCAAACTTCAAATTTATATCTTTTTTGACATGCACGATAAATAGAAAGCAAGTTGATGGACATGTGTTCAACATGAAAAACATCTTCCAATTGACCATTAGCAACATTAACAGTACCAGAACCAATTACGGAAAGTTGTTTACCATCACTTATAGATACTTACTAAGATGTGCTTTTATTATTGTCAAAAGATGTAAATAAAGAAACATTACCAGTCATATGTTTAGAAACACCAAAATCCATTATCCATTCCATATTAGAAGAAGAACTACTAGACGAAACAACAGATGCACATAAAGCTACTTGTGATTCATCATAACCTTTCTTTTTAGCCTTAGCCATTAAACATTGCGCTTTAAAGCAATTATTTTCAGGATGGTTAGTTTTACCACAATGCTTACAAGGATCATACACATTCTTCTTCTTACTATTTTCATGATGAGCATGAGAAGCATGAACAAATTTATTAGTATGATTTGAAGTGTGTGAACTAGATCCTTTAATATTATTAAAACTTTTCTTAGGATTCTTATTATGTGCCATAAGAGCCTTATTAGGTGATACTTGTCCTGAAACAATCAACCTTTCTTGCTCATTTATCAATCCTTTACAAAAATCATCAAAAGTAGGTTTCGTGGTTTTGAGACAATTCAAGAGCCCTATTCCTAGTTTGGATGAACATATCAAAACAAGATTGCAAATTTTGTTCTACAAGAATTATAAGAGCGGTGTCTGTTTTCTTGTAATCTTTACCACAATTATTTAATTTTTCATTTAAAATTTTCACTTCAGCAAGATATAATTCTACTCTTTCAAAGTTAGTAGGATCTAGCTCAAAAATCTTATTTTCAAGGTAATAAGCAGAAACATCATCATATTTATCAAATAAAGAAGCAAGAATTTTCCATACCTCAACCGGGTTGTCTTCTGCCTCAATACTTACCTGAAGACTATCTGCAACCGTTTGGCCAATGAGCCCTCTTGCTTGATCACATTTATCTTCCCATATAGCCACATCTTTAGCATCAACAGGTTTTTGGTGTTCACCATTACTCAATCCTCCATAGATTCTTACTCCTAAGAAAATCAATCATTTTTCTTTTCCATGCAAAATAGTTAGGACCAACAAGTTCAAGAACAAAATCTAATTTTGAAGTCATAATGATAGAAATATTGACAACAAACCCAAATGCTAGAAATGCCAAGAGAAAAAGTGAATAACAGAAAATTGATACACTTTACCGTGCGGACTTAAAAAAAACAGTAAAAAACGGAAACCTTACTTATAGCCCTTTTGAAAAAAGTGCCAAGAAAAGTCACTCACGGGTTTGCCATAGTAAACTCGCGAATAAAACTGATACTCACGGCATCTGCACAGAAATAGTCACGATTACTTGCGGTTTTATAGTAGAGCTAGTCGTGGGTGCGCGGGTTTGTAAAATCAAATGTCATGGTTCTAATCTGAAATTCGCGGGTTTCTGTAAAGTAAAGTCGCGGTTATGCCGAAGCACTCGTGGGTCTCTGCACAAGAGGGTAGCGAGTAGACTGAAGTAAGCGCAAGTTCACAGTAGAGCAGGCGCGAGTATGTAGTAGCACACATGGTTCTGTACAATGGAAGTAGCGGGTCTGCAGTATACCTGCGGGTTCGTAGTAGGGAAATTCATGATTACTCGCACTTTTCTACGAAGAAAAGTTGCGAATGTCCATTTTTAGGCCGAAAACAGTGTCGATTAAGCCGCTGACGGAAACCTGCACAAAGTCTACTAAACTTGGATGAAAACTACTGATCTGACAACTGGAAGATATATATTCCTGAGGAGAATCCAAAAATCATATAGATCTACAGAAAAACAATCAAGAACCCCTTGAAAAATTTCTACAAAAACTACACAACAAAGTTAGGGTTATAAAAAAAACTACGTAAACATGCCCAGATCTGAAGAGAAGCCTAATGGCTACCAGATAGAAAGAAAATATAAAGAATAAACAATGCCCAGATGATAATAGTTATTGATTGAAAGCTATAGAAGGTGTTAGATCATAGCAACCAACTCTGATACCATGTCAAAACTATAGATATAGCTAAACTAGCTTACCTATCTGTGCTATCAATAACATATCAACATAAATAAGAACATGAAGAGAACAAGGAAAAATAATATACCAGATATACGTGGTTCACCCAATTGGGTTACGTCCACGGGAAGGTTTTCTTCTATTATCTCTAGAAATCTCCTTCAATCTTACAAGAGAGCAACTACAAATAACCCCAATACAATATAGCAGAGCTTGTGATCACAATACCATGTGTTGATACTATCTATGAGCATATACCACTATATCATCATGTTGTTCACTATATCATGATGTGACTCCCTTGACCCTATTATATACCAAGAGATGTTGAGGAATTACCCTCACATATTGCATGTGGGATAATATAATTCTCCATAATAACATCTCTTTCTATAATGATGGATATCATGAGTATACTTTACCATAATGAATATGGGATATAATGTATTACTCTTTTACATAAGATTGTGGATAAATTCCGACATAATACAAAGACATTATTACCTTCCAAGGAATATAATTAATATATTCCAACATGGTTTATGTAAATAAAGGGGTTGTTGGAAGAACAAAAATTGGTACTACTTCACTAATTTGTATTTTACAGAATTTTCCTAGGGAAATCAAAATCATGTTGTCTTCATCAATAAATGCTCTTGTGGTATGGTTTGAATCTTCATTTCTTTCATTATAAATCTATATTGAATGCAGTGTTCTTTTGCATAGATTTAAAATGTTTCATTGTTTGTAGATCAAATAGCAAGGTAGAACTGTGTATTGCATGTTTTGCAGATCAAATGACAGGGTTGTCTTGCTTATTTCCTATAACCACTGGAGTGTCTTCAATATTTCACTTGTAAACAAAATATTGTTTTCTGTGATGTTTTTGTCTACTGTTTCACCCATCATTTTCCACTCCCAATAATTTGACATAACCATTTTGAGCATGCCTATGAAGTCACAATATTCCAATTGAAAAAACTATTGAAAACCTTGTTTGATACTCAACCTTAGGCCAAATAGAATATGTCCATCAACATCAAATCAATCTTTAAACCATTTATTTTCCAATTTCCCTAGCTTTTCCCTTTAGTAGTCAAGGTGCAGACTTTAGGGATAACGATTGGTTTATTCATTTTTGTGCATGTCACCATTGAAAAATTCAATGGTGAAATTTAATTCTTTGCATGTCACCATTATAGAAATTAACGATGATGCTTAATTTTGTGACCGTCACTAGTGAAAAAATAAATGGTGACCTCTAATTATGTGCATGTCACCATTGCAAAAATTAATGGTGATGTTTAATTTTGTGAATATCACCATTAATGGAACTTTGCTGACTATACTTAAATGCTCGTAATAATTTTTTTTAAATTGAATAGAAATGGTGACAACCCTTTATTGCGCATCGCCAATGAGGTTATGGTGATGATCATTAAAGATAGGTCATTGTTTTTCTTTGGCATTGGCGACAATCATTGACCATCACTAATAATGATTATTGGTGACAGGCCTAGCGCGTCTCCATATCTCCTTTACTTTTGGCTACGCTTCCTTTGGCGGTGTTCAGTTTTTGGTGACAGAGGCCCTTTTGACCGTCACCAATGAGGTTATGGTGACAATCATTAAAGATATGCCACTCTTTTCCTTTGGAATTGTCGATGGTCACTGGCCATCACTAATAGTGATTATTGGTGACAGACCTAGCGCATCTCCATATCTCCTTTACTTTTGGCTACATTGCCTTTGGTGATGTTCAGTTTTTGGTGACAGAGGCCATTTTGAATGTTACCAATGAGGTTATGGTGACAGTCATTAAATATATGTCATTATTGTTATTTGGAATTGGAAACGGTCATTGACCATCACTAATAATGATTATGGGTGACGAACCTAGCGCATCTCCATATCTCCTTTACTATTGGCTACGTTTCCTTTGGTGACGTTCAGTTTTTGGTGACGGAGGCCCTTTTGAATGTCACCAATGAGGTTATGATGACGTTTTTCGCCCATCACCGTAGGCCTTTTTTCTTGTAGTGTATGATCCCTTGAAGAGACCGTCATCTTGATGGAATATTTAATGGTCTTTACGGCATCCAAACAATTTTATTGAAAGCGATTCTTATGGGGGAAGGTTCCAACGGTTTCCATTCTAACCTATCTTGTAGTCACAATATTTGGTAATATTTCCATACCTTGTAACTAGTTAGCGTTCAACCCTTCTTCCACCTGGGTCTTACGTTAGTAGGAAAAATATGTAGTTTGCTCTATGATTTTCTTCTTATGTAGGATATGATCGGTGGTAAGGCTCCATGCCTTAACCACCACTACATTTTAAGTGTTTCTTTGAGCATCAATGTCTGCTTCTTGTTCCTTCTGAAACTTGCATGCATGTTTTGTGTTTCCATTGGAAATATATATTGAGTTTACGACATTGTTACGAATCTAATGATCGGTCGTGGTCTATTGTGAGGGAACCCATCAAGCATCTTTCCCACACTTACCTTGACTCTATCGCTCAGTCTAGTTCATCATCGACATGCGCACATCATAAGCGTATTGAGTTTTACTTATTGTTTATCTTTCTGTTATATTTGTTACTTCTCACCAAGGTTCAAACTAAATGGGGGTTTGATTGCGTGGTAGGTACCAACGAAAAGGAAAAATCTAGGGGCCTTCTAATCAAGCCTCCATCATGGCCATTTGAGACTGGGTAAGTCATGCACATGTCTATAAGTTTCAATTATTTCATTATTAGACCAGCATTATTGTTTGTGGTTTTACTAACTCTCGAAATGTTTCATGTAGGTCCTTGTAACCATTGGTGGCTCGGTTGAGGTATTCAAGTGGTCTCCTGAAATAGGCACTTCGGGTTCCCTTCCAAAATTTCCTTGGCATGAAGAGGTTTATTGTAGAACTGGTTCTTATGCACACCTTGGTCTGAGTGTTAAACGGTAAAGGTGTTGAGCGCCCAAACCTTCTCATTATGGTGTGTGGTTTTGTTAACATCTTTGTCGATCTAGTTGTTTTGGTTTAGGATTTTACTCAAATAGTTATCGAGATCATATTCCCTCGATGTATTGTTCTCTTTTTTACTTAATGAAACGTGGTTTCAATTTTATTTATGTATGTGATATTTTGTTTTCTTTTATTTGGTCTAGTTGTTGGTATATAAATACTTGTGTGATTCGGTCATTTTCACAGTTGGTTGCCTTGGCTCAAGAGACTGTCATTTATTCTGGTGCTCTTGTCAAGATTCGACATACCCGTTAAATGAAATGAGTTTGAACTTTTGGTTAATTTTATTTGTTTTAATATATCGTCATCTATGGATCTTGGAGTCAGGGTTCCTCATAACCAACCTACTCAACTTATGAGGAACTACAACATTTCGACCCTTGCACTCGGTATGTTTAATGTTGTAAACGTAGTTCATTTATATGTTTAGACTGTATTTAATATTGTTTACAAGTCGAGGGCCTTGGTGAATGACTACATCTTGCTTGTAAATTAGTTATAGGGAGTGGGCCTTGGTGAATGTTTAAATCTTACTTTAGGGTTTTTACTTTTGACTAGAATAATTATATAAGGGATTATATATTTTTAATATCCTCTCCCATGTTGGTGAGGTTCAGAGGCCTACCAATGTTTTCGTTTTAGTTATCTTGTTTTCTAAGTCTAGTTATATAAATAATACAATGAAATGGTTATGGAAGGGGTTGATTTGACCAGGCTAAGAGCCTTAATACTATTTCTATTTTTATTTCATTTTAATTTATTGATATAGATGTACTACTCTATTATGTGTGTGCTCTATCTATAAAATACAATGTTTTCATTTATGTGAATGCTTGTTTACTCGTAACATATATTTTCCTATGTATTTATTCAAATAGGTTATTTATTGCATTTTATCTTGAATTAGCATTAGAGCATATGTAAAAATAAAAGCATGGGGAATGTAAATAAAAAAAATACAAAAATTATTACTCTTTTACTCCTGCATTTAAGATAATAGCATGTAGATACATTTGAGTTGCAACAATATACAAGATAACCTAAGTAGTTCCTTCTTTCTAATTTACACTAATTAACTTGAAATATTTTCCAATTTAACACTAGTACAAAATGAGAGATAAGTGACTAGGTGACTAAAAAATTTAGTCACCACTGTTTTTTCAAGGGATAAATGACTAAAATTGGGCAATTTTAAGTAAGCCAACTAAAAACGACTAAGATAAATGACTAATTTAGTCATGAGATAAAATATATGACTGGATAACAAGTGACTAAAGTAAAAATGGCTAACATAAATGACTAATTTAGTCACAGGAATATAAATATGACTAGCTAACAACGATTAATGTGAATTAGTCGTTTATGTTAGTCATTTTTAGTTGTGTCACATTAACAATGGAAAATTGCAATTTTGATAATCAATTTGTACAATATTTTACTAAATTTTATCAATGTAGATGGATTTAGAGATCTTACTATGGGGGTCATGGTCCATGTGTGTGGTCCCAAACCACCATATTAGCCCTCCACAGGGGATATTTGGCCTGGAAGTGGGATGTGGTGCTCATTTTGAATTTTACAACACTAGATATGGTTTCTAACACCACATAAACCTATGGCCCTAACAAAATCTTCTAGCCATCCAAGGCTAAGAAGATCACCTCAATCAACCATAAATGGCCTCTTGAGGGTATCATTGGCCAATGATTGAGGATATCCATACTATTATGTGGTTTTGAGAAGTATGTAGGTGTCTTAGGGCCTTAGGAATGATGCTCTAGAGAAGAAGACCATGCCTTTGGCTCTAAAAAACCCATTGAGCCATATAAAACCATGAACAATGCCTCAAAGAACCACACATGAGTTTGCAAATGTATCCATGGAGATTTTTATCTAGGTATCGCGGCCTTGAGGATTTGGACATGGAAAATAGAAGAGACATGAACCTTGGGCCCTGAAATATTTTATCCATCCAAGGATAAGAGGGTTTCCTTCACCAACCACACATGGACTCCCGAGGGTATCATCATCCTATAATTAAATATGGTGATTCCATTAGGCAGGTTTGAGAAATATGTATGTGTATCAATGCCTTGTGAATGACATTCTAAGGGAAATACCATGCCATTGGCCCTAAAGAAACCACCGAGGCATCCAAAACCATGAACAATTCCTAATTAAGATACCATATGTGACTATGCAAGGGTATCCATGGCACTATATATCTAAGTCTTGGGGACTTTGGGGCTTCAACGTGGTCATGGGAGGAGGATCATGACGAAGATGTTGATGATTATGAAGATGATGAAGATGACGATGATGATGATGATGATGATGATGATGATGAGGAAGAGGGTGACGAAGCTGATGATGAGGATCATGACGAAGATGTTGAGGATCAAAACTACAAAATCCATAGTTACTCATTATATCAAAGACTTTGACCACGATATGAGATATTTGGTTGGTTTCAATACTTTTATATAAATTGAATTCATACTCAAAATACACTAGGATTAAAAACCCTCACTAAAACTAAATGAAAATTATGAATTGAGATACCCAAAGCTCCATTGACCGCCGAGAGAGCCGAGTGAGCAGAGACTAGTGTAGACGAGGGAGCCGAGACTGCCGAGAGAGCCAAGACCGCCAAGAACATTACAAAGGAGAGAGTCGAGACTGTTGAGAGAGCCGGTTCCGCTGAGACCATTGTAGGGGAGGGATCCAAGACCGCCGAGAGAGATGATACCATTTCACAGGAGGGAGCCGAGACCACCAAGAGAGACGAGACCACCGAGAACATTGCAGAGGAGGCCGTTTAGATTAGGAGATCAACACCATTGCAGAGGAAGCCGTTGAGATGTCTTCGGTAAGTCTAAAGTGCACATTTTGTACACCAGGGTTGGGGGTTTGGAAATGAACTGTTTGTTAATGGGGGTTTGAAAATGAACATGTATTAGCCAAATTACCCGCTGGTCATTGCCTTTTGTATGCCCTGTCTGTACCACTGCATGGACCTATTTCATACGACTGTATGGATCTGTTCGTATGGTTGTACAAAATCTAAACGACTGTAAGGATTTATATTTCTCCGCTAGGGTTCTTATCGTTTCACATATATATATTTTCGTTTTGATGATTATTCCTATGCCGTCTAGAGACAGATCTCCAAAAATTGTCTCCCATTGTGGGAAATCGCAAAGCTCCTTCATTCCACGACACTCTGTGAGATCAACAACTTCTTCTTCCCAGTCTTTTCAGTGTTATTCTCATTCAAGTGCGGAATTTATCTCAACAAAATATTCTTCATGCAAATAAATCCCCTTTTATTTCCCCTTTCTTTGATTTAATTGTTAAAACCTCAAAGCGCAGCATCAAATCGTGCATAGTCCAAAATTGCAGCATTTCCATTTCCTTTTGTTATTTTTCAAATCCTGAACTTAAGTCTTCTATTAAGTCTTTGAAGAGAATCTTGTCAAGTTCCATGACGAGAGAAAAGAGCAAGAAAGAACCATGCAAAATGCCATGGCACATCAGCAAAAAGTTGTTGGTCCAATGGAGTCAGAAAACGCTAATTCAGAGAAAATCAGTAGTGTAACAGAATATGAAGCCCAGGAAGTGGGGCTTGCCCAAAAGGATAAAGTTGATGAGAGCAGATCATAGGAAAGCACAAAAGGTAAGATAGGGACAATGACAAGCTTTTTATATTGCAAAATATTTTCATAATAATTTTGTAAATTAAAAGCACTAAATTATTGAAGCATCAGTGAGGACTTAGCTTAGGTGTACAATAGAAGACTATCTCTTTCAGAAGGTTGTGTGCACAAGTGAACGCTATTTTGCTCACACTAATTGTGCTTGCAGATGTTGTTGGTGATGTCGAAACTAACAATTTGGCGGCCTACGAGCCTGCAGACGTTTCTGATTCCAGAGTTGGAGAAGGTGAAAGCAACATGAATATTGAGACTTCTCCAATTGCAGCAAAAATTTGTAGAGTGCGACATTGCTCTGCTTTCAGTAGAGAGTGAAGAGTTTTGGAAAGGGACTGAGCATCTTTGTTTTGGGCGTCTGCCATGTCTTCAGGTTTTACCAACCTATAATGTCAAAATATGCTTACCATATCAATATCTGGCATCTGAACTTATTGTTTTGCAGGAACACAAGTATCACGACATTCAAAGAAAGTTTTCTGTCAGTATAGTATTATCTCTGCAGGCCTTGCGTGATAAAGCTGGTGGCTGGGATAGAGTTTTGGATGTCATGGAAAAGTACTTAAAACAGTCTAATCCCTGGCAAATTTTCTTTGGAACAAGAATTTGCTACAAAAGGAACACTATATAATGTGAATACCGCATTATTGGTTCAGTCAACTTCTCAGGTTGCAGAAATTTAATTTGAGGCTGCACGCGACTTACTACTGCTGCTTGGTCATTTGGTTAAAATTAAAGGGCAAGTAAGCTTTATACTTATTAACCTTCTTTTTCTCTTTTGGATGCCTGCCTCCATGATTCTAACCAAAATCCTCATTCATTTTCTGATGCACATTTTGTGATCAAGAATTGGTAATGATTAGTCTTTCACCCAGGGCTATAGATTTGATGGTAACACCTTATTTAACTATAGGTTATAAATTGCTAGTCCTGTCACCTGGACAACAAGAGGCTGAATTTATTATTCATAAATTCTAGTCAATGTGCTAAGAAAAATTATACTCGTCATTGCCTTCCAAGCTTTGCATTTGACAGCCTACAGGACAACGCGAGAATGAATTTATTATTCAGAAATGCTAGTCAATGTGCTGCGAAATTATACTCGTCTTTCTGCCTTTCAAACTTTGCATGAATGCTTGACTTCAATAAGTTGGCAACTTCACGAAGATAATCTTAAAATCTTTAGCTTGATTGTTAGTTTTTGTGTGTGTTATCTATATGCCATAATAACAGTATTATATTTTATTTCTTATCTGTTCTTATATAACTTATTGTTATGTTGTCAGTCACTTTTGAACAATGCACATTTGGGAAACATGAGTGAGGTTTCATGTTCTTTTTATTTTTTATATTTTTCTATGTATGTGTGCATTGCATTTTTGGAATACACAATTAATAGCACTTGCTGAAGTTTGGGATGGACCTACACATGAGTGCATTGCCCCTTCAAGTTGGGTTGATGAAATCTTTGTCTTTCTTGGTGTAGAGCATTAGTGAGATGTGGGAAATGACTTGTTTCGCTAGCCTGTTGAGACTGATGTGTCTTAGATATTTTGGTGTGTCTTTCACTCCTTAGGAAGTTAGTGACTGCACTGTCTTTAGGGCATGTTGAGCTTTTATAATTTGTCCTCTTGGAGAAGAAAACGAATTGGAGCATGCCCTGGATCACAAGGACTTTTCACAGCTTCATTGTTAAGTGCATGTGGACCTCCCACAATATGGGACAATGTGGATGCCTGATAATTGTAGTGTTGCATTTAAACCCTTTGTCTTACCTGCTCAAAATCAATTTGAAATCAACTCAGAAGAATATTTCTTCTTTAGTAATTGAGGAAAGTACCTCAAATTCTCCTCTTTTATGTTTATTTTAGCAAATTGACTTGAGAACCAGGTAGATTACTTTCAAAGTGTCAGCCAATAATAATGTTGTACAATGACTTTAATTGACAATTCCTGTTATTGACTTCTTTATCTGTTTTTTATACTCTTCTACAGGTGAGCATAGAACCTGCTAATATCTTAAGAATACAGCTTCAATTGATTCCAAGGGTCCAAGATATTGCTATCAAGTGTTTCTTGCTTCATTTTATGTGTACAACTTCTGCAGAAGTTCCACTCGTAGAGGATATTGGCTCACAACTTTCTTTACTACCTATTGGTATGGAATTTGATCGTCGCAATACTTGTACTAGAATTTAACTTTGCTACATTTATTACAATTGCAAAAGCATTAAATATTATGGTATAATGTTCACTGGAAAGTGTACAGTGATCAAGTAAAATATTTGGCATTATTGCAGTGATCAAGTAAAATATTTGTGTTAAATGTCACATGTTGTTGTTGGGCTGAATTTGTTTTTTCTTTTTTCCCTCAGAAAGACAAAATTGTAGAATGGATGCTATGCGGCAGCATTTGTTTCTAGCTTTCTACTTCCTGATAAAAAATGATTAAATACTGTAACTGGATAAATTTTAGGCTTCACAAGTATTGCTATATGTGCTTTACATTATTAGCATCTACCCAATACCATCTGTAATATAATGAATACAGAATCAAAACTATAATTGATGATGAACATAATAGAATTGTGAATCATGGACTTGAAAACCAAGAAGACAAAAGAAATAGGGGCAATAAATTGTCAATTCCTCTAATCTGTTGACATTGGAATTGAGAGTGATGGACAAGCAAATCCATGAACCTCGAAGGTCTTCAGTCTGAATTCCTCAAGCATGGGACTGGGATAGTTACTTCGCTCCTTGTCCACCCTTTTCAATTGGGTTGTTTGCTCCAATTTCCCCATCCGGTCCCGAGATATCATCCACGGGGTTCAGAAATCTGCTGATACCATAGGGCCTAATAATTATTATTTATATGACCATTATGTTTGGTCGTACCCTAACCAATATTTATGTCACAACCCTTGATCTTTACCTATGTAGTGGCTTTGAGAGGCATGGGTTTAGGTCTCTAGGCCAGAATGGCCTTAGAAGAGACTACCACATAGTGGCTCACAAACTTATTGTCTAGGCTATGATTAAGGAGACTAGACAGAGGTCTTCAAAAGCCTATTGCATCTTTGTTGTCTTTCAGAAAGCCTTTGACAAAGTTACCAGACTCTCTCAACAATAGCATCGTACCCTGGGTGTACCTCTTCTTCTTGTGTTAGTGGTGACATGATTGTACGAGATTGTTGTGCGAATATTTCACACCTCTTAGGGGATCCCTGAGAGTATTAGGAGTACTGTTGAGGTGAAAGTTTAAAACAAGGATGCCCTCTTTCCCCCACTCTATTTGGGGTCTACATGGACAATCTTGAGCAGTTAATTGAGGAGCATGCTTACGGGTAAGATAGTAGAGTAAGGTTCTCAACTTCCATTTTTTCGTCTTCCCTAGGCACCGTGTATCTCTCTTTCATTCTACCACAACACTAGATAAAGTTGACTTCAAATCCTCTATTTATCGTGGTTGATACTAAGCCATCAAGCATATGATTGTCCACAAACTCACTAGCTGGATTGGTCTCAATCATGGATGAAATTTTTTATCCCATCCAGCAGTATGCAATGTTTGGTTTATCTAATAAAATAACCTTTCTTCATCTTGGAGGCATAAAAAACTTGTGTTGAGATACCAGGTCTTTTGAGCTTGCCATGACTTGTAAAGAGTTAAATCTGTGCACTGCACCTGTTGTAACCGATTTCATCACTCTTTACATTCATTTTACCTTGCTACAAGCCAACCTAAATTCCCATGGTTGTTATGCATATGTCCTAATTTGATGTACAAAATAACATTTCTTTCACCTTCTTTAAGCGCTTTTGTTCCACTCATTATTTAAAAAAACACCATGTTTTGATGAGTTGACTACTACAACAAATAAACAAAAATCAACCTCTTCCTGCTACTTACCTTTTCTTGTAGATCTTTTGCTTTATCATTCCTTTCTCCTTTGAGAAAGTTCCTCCAGCCACATCCTTCAGGGTGTTGTGGTAGCATGTAGGTCTTCCTTTCTCAGTTCTACCCTCAAAATCAAAACTGATATGAGTCTGCCTTGGAGCATTTTCAGGTCCAAAATCCCAAATTGTGCACATTATGTATACTACCACATGATGACTGTCCCTTGACCTTCATTTACTTATCATGCAACGCGACTGATTTTAGTGTTATGAACACTTTGGTTTGTTAACTCGAGATGTGAAAACATCCAATGAAAGTAAGACTATGCCAAAGCAGGAAGCCCATCAGATGAGTAAAGTGATCAAACATAATCTCATATCAAGACACAGATAATAGCGCAAGTGATGCATGGAGAAACCTTCAGTTATTTCATTCACGAGCATTAGGATTCAAGTTAGCAAAATGTAAAAGAAAGGGTTTTAAGAAGCTAGAGAACTAATCTGTCAAATTTGGCCAATTTATTCGAGGAATTTGTGTCCAAGTCTAGGGCAGCTGGTGCAACATGGGTTCAATTCTATGAACCATTTCTTGTAATGGACCTTGACGCTCATCAATTGGAGTATTTTATGAAGTTGTACTCTTAATTGGAAAGAGCATCCTTCGGTGTCAATCTGTTTGTAGAAACTTATTTTGTTGATATACCTGTTGAGACTTACAAGTAAGAGCCTTCCTTATTTGCTTTTATGAATTTTTTTAATCTATTCTTGTATTTTAGTATTAGAAGAATGGATTTCATATCTGCTCTACATAGTATGCTGTGAAACTTTTCTTTTTGCAGGACCATTGTTGCCTTTAAGAGTATCTCTTCTATTCATTATCACCCTGAGAATTAAATTCTCTGCAAAGATATTCAAGGTAATATCATTAACAAAACAGACAAGGCAATAGATAATAAATTTAAATATTCATTGATATACATAGAAAAGCATATCAAGGGTCAAACCAGAACGGGAGCGATTTGCCCTTACATTTTCAAGTAGGTTGTTTTGCAAGAATAGAATTTCTCCTTCTAATTCATCTTCTGGTGCCATATTCAAAACCTTTGTATCCCTTGACTCAGAGATACATCCATTAGGCTCAAGGAAGGGAAACTCCAAAGATCAAACTGCAAAGAACATGATACACAACTGAAGTAACCTCCACCAAACCACCAAACATGATTATCAAATAAGGAAAATTTAGTCTCCTCCACAAAAGGTCTCCATCGAATGCCAAAAAGGAAAAGACTCCATAAATAAGTATACCCCCAAGTCAATCCAATGCTCCAAATGTACTAGCTGCAAATCCCCATCAATCGAATGATTTCCATTCAATCTTGTTTTTCTTAAGTCCTTTTACCAATTTTAAATCTTGCCACCTGATGTTGGCTTTACCATTCAAGTTATAAATGGAAATTCTTTCTTTCATATTACTGGAATAGTCATACAACTAAAATTATTTGGTCATGCCCAAAATACATGCTTTTGCTTCTTCTCCAATTTTAGACTCCCCATCAAATGTGGGTGGTCATATTTTCTTAAATTTTCCCAATATGTGTTATTGATATGTAACATCCTAAAAGTTTACACCTATGTAAATAAGTCAAAATACTTGGTTATAATTATGTGTTAAGACTTGGACCTATGTATTATGCAAGGCATCATGGACAAATAACACTTTATGTGATTAAAGTGATAGTTATTGACAACATGTTTCTACCTACTTGCTATGGGACAACTTGTTGAAAAGAGAGACCAAGCTTACTACGGAATTATGACTTGAGTGAGTAATTAAATTTAAATAAGGGAAATATAAATAAGATGAGAAGAGTAATAATTATGAATTTCAAGAAATGTGAGGAAATGAAAATAAACCCTAACTTCTCCTCCAAACCAAGAAAAGATAAAAAGGAAAAGGAAGAAAGGGGGAGGCTACTCTTACTTCTTTTCCCCCAAGATTTTCTAATGCTGCTAATTTTTCTTGAATCCAAAAAGAGAGAGATAATCCATTTATGTAAAATGGATAGATAAGTTAAGAATGAACAATAGATAAGGGATATTGTAGAGGAAAGTCTGCCCATTTCCACAATACAGGTCCAACCTGATTTCCTATTGAGCGCTCAGTGTATTTGGTCCAACCAAATGGGATTTGGAGTGTGCACTCCTTGAAAGAGAAGGAAATTTTTATATGAACCAGAGAACTGATTAAAGTGATCCTATTGGAAAGTATACTTAAAAAATATTTCATATCAAACATCCCTAGGTCTTATTTTTATAGTAAGCTTGGTCTGGCTCAAGAATGATCTCTGCAAACATTGAGAGGTTATGAACTGCTACAGAAATATATGGTAGGGTGGAATGGGATTGTTCCATAGCAAGTTGGAATAAAAGTACAGATAAGTTATTTAAGTTTTCTGTTATTAATTTTAGTCTTATTATTACTGTTGAGATACAGTGTATATTTTTATAAACTAGTTGATTAAGTTAGGATTTAGAATAATATGTTATCATTCCTTTTATTTGAGTTGTATTTAAGAATTTATTCTATACAGTTGGTATTTTATTGTTCTTTGCATTTAGAAGTGAAGAGTCAGGTATTTAGGGTGCCTTCCCCAATTCTTTTTACAAAGCGTGACATTAGGGTTTCCACAAGTAAAGGAAGGTTCCCTATCCAATTTACCAGAAAATATCGTGATAGGCTCCTTCAGTAGACCCTCTCCTAGGGAACATAACTGAAAGTCAGCCTTCCGGGCTCATAAGACCTAATATCACTCGTTCATCCACCAGCAATTGAGAATACGGTGATAGTATCGAGTCATTGTAGGAATTATTCATAGGAACAGAAGGTATGACCCCACAGTCCTTCCCCTCATTACAAGACCCAATACCCATAGTAGTGGCCCCAGAATCACATAATTTAATCCTGGCTAGATCAAGTGACGAAAGAGAGTCATAAAACAAGGGAAATAATGTGGCAAGCTTACATGAAAAGGAATCAGATGTAGAATTCGGCCCATGAAGAGAAGTTACAACAGGTTCAATAGCCAATTTTGGTATGCATTCATTGTGCATGGATGGAAAATGATGCTTCTAAACCCCCGACCGAGAAGACGCCAAAGTGCACTGCGCTTTCAAGTGTCCCACCTCCCCACATTTGTGACACTTGAAAGGAACCCTCCAGTAATCAAGGGGATGTCTGAAAACCTTCGAACCCTAATTAACTGTAATGACATCCGAGAGACCAAGAGATGTGTCCATCTCCACTAATACCCAAGAAATACGCTTGTCCTCATGGAAGAGTGATTTGTCATCAAAATAAATGAATCGCCCGATGCGATTAGCAAGGACTGTAAATATATCCCTTGACCAGAGTTCCAACGGAAATCCTTTCAGTAAAACCCAAAGGTGGGTCATCTGAACCACCTCAGTCTGATGATTGAAATCAGGATTCCATCCTTTGAGACATAGTGACCCTCTACCAAAAACCCAAGTCTATCCAAGAAACAGTGAAGCATGGTCGTCATCCAAGAAGTGGAAAACCACCCAGTTGTTGGCAGGGATAAAATATATAATGGATAAATCGAATCATAAATAGCGTGCTTTAGAACATATCGTTCGTCCCTTCAACAAGATTAATTTGGACAAGAAATTCGAAATTCTAGAAGTGTCCTCTTATTCTTACAAAGTCTATTTAGAGGAACAAACGCCAACATAAAAAAAACAAAGGTCAAACAAACCTTTTTGGTTTTCTACATCGATGTGTATACAACAAAGATACTTGGAGAGATAAATATTATGTCTAATTCACCTATATTAGAAGACATATATTCAATTATTGTAGGAAGATGCATATGATATATAAAGAGAGGTCTCGACACAATCAACTAGGAAGTGTTGTCTGATACTTCTCCATTCTCTTCTGCCATAATTACACTATGATGTATGGTGTGTCATTAAAATACTCCACGAAAAATATGTGTTGGAGTAAGTGTCATGGCACCCCATCAATAAATACTACATCGATCAGGTAAGTAAAGATTATTTTCTTTGGATTACAATTTTTAGTTTATACTACTTATCTGAGAGATATTTTCTCGATGAATAGACACTTGATAGATTAGTTATTTTCTGAAATGCTTCTCAAGGAAACTGCATTCAATTAGGTTTAAAATATGAAATAAAAAAGGGGTTGTTACACTTACATGTAAATGATTGATGAAATATTCATGAATATATAAAACCAAAACCACCTAATCAAGGATGGGAATTCCTTTTTCATCAATGCACACAAAGGTAAATCCAAGTTCTCAATAGTAAGTTCTAACAAAGCCAAGAAATTGATAAGTTCAAGTAAAATATGTGCATTTTTTTCATAAGAGAGAATAAGTTGGGAGATGAATTAGTATAAGTAAAGGAATCTCTAAAGAGATGCAATAAAGAGAGGAAACATTAATTGGAGAAGAGTTTTCAACAATATAGAGAAGTGTTCCAAGGCCCTAAAGGGTACCACCTAAGAGGGAAGTGGAGCATGAGATACAATTATTTCTGAACTCCCCAATTCCAAACATTGGATTGTATAGATAGTCTATCATGGAAGCAAATGAACTAAAGAAACATTTGTGGAGACTAATTGAGCAGGAAGTAATTTGGCCAAGAACCTCACCCTGTGGATCACCTATAATCATAGTACCCAAGAAGGGTGGGACTTGGAGAATGTGTATCGACTACAAATATTTGAATAACATACACTCAAGAATCCACACTCTTTGCCCATGATCAATGATTTCATATACTAGTAGCAACCTTAAATGAGTATTTCACTAAATTGGATCTCAAATTGGGGTACCACTAGGTAAAATTTAATGAAGAAAACACCTTGACAACCACCTTCAAGATGAGGTAAGGTCTATATGAATGGTTAATAATGTCTTTTTTTTTATATAAAGCACTAGCTACATTTATGTGTTTGATGAAAGATTTATTGTGTCCCTTTATAGATTCATCTGTAATAGTGTACTTAAATGATATAGTGGTTTATGTTGGAATATTCTCACCATCATTTTTATATTTTGCATGCCTGCATGCAAATCTGCATGCTGCATGCATCCAGTCATCATGTTGGTAGTCTCCCTAGCACCTAGAGCCTATTTTCAACTCCCTAGAGCTTGTCTTCAGCCCCCAATAGGCCTCCTATCTACCTGGTGCGGCCTATTTTACTCTTCTGCATGACAAGTGCACCTTTGCTCACCTACCACCAGTTATCATTCAGTTAGAGCACCTCATCTCACCTACCAGCTGACTGACAGTCAGTTAGTGCATTGATTGAGCAGTTCTTCCACTGATTGCTCATGCTAACTGCCTTTAACTCCTGGTCAGCTAGTTCTGGAGTGCCACTTGATCTTCTGACAGCCTCATGCGCCCTCCTCGGAGTCTCCATCCCCTGATTTATGCCTAGATGGTTCTGTTAGACTCAGTTAGACTCACTTGACTGACTATCACCATTTATGACTGATACTACTAACTGGATGATGTCTCCAATGTACTCCAAGCTAGACTTTGAGCATGATTCGAATGACCTCCTTGGTTAATTCAAATTCTCTACACAGATTGTATTATTGTATTCAGTTTTCACAGTGCCAGCTCACAGCTGATGTATGATATTGCTATTATCCATTTTATGTGTTCATGAGTGATTATTGAGTGCATTCTTCTCTTCTTATTTGCAACATTCTTGAGATTTTGTGTGAGGCTTGTTACAGCTGTTATATCCTTCTGCAGATTATCACAGTTTATATATATAGTTGGGAAGAGCATATCTCACATCTCATGTAGGTTCCAAAGACCCTAGAAAAGAATCAACTACTAGCAAACCGGAAGAAATGTGAATTTTCTCAATATTCATTGGTGTATTTGGGATATGATTCTTGGAGGGGAACTCAAGGTTGATCCTGCAAAGATGAAGGCCATAATCAAGTGGAAAACACTTATTAATGTCACTAAAGTTAGGATCTTTATGGGGGAAATACAATACCTACAAAGTTTATAGCATCATTTTCAATGGTAGATGCACCACTCCAAGCCATAATAAACAACAAAAAGAGATTACAGTGGGGAAAGAATCAATAGAAATATTTTGAAGAGATGAAATGGAATATTAATCAAGCACAAGTTATTGCATTACCCAATTTTTAAAATCTTTTGAAAGTGGAGATATATGCAAGTGGATATCTTATGGGAGTAGTCTTGATGAAGGGCGGTAAATAAATATGTTATCATTCTAAAATATTCCATGGAAAATTATTGAACTGCCCTACATATGACAAGGAACTATATGCTCTAGTTCAATATATTAAGAAATGGAATCACCATCTAATTGGAAAGGAGGTCATCATCCACACCAATAACCAATCATTGCAATATTTGCAGGCCTAGAGCAAACTTGAAAAAACTAGACATTACAAGTGTCTGGGGGTTTTACAACAATTTCATATAATCATGAAATATAAGAAGAGTGGAATTAATAAATTGGAAAACATGCTTTCAGGGCCATCCACATTCATTATCATACATTTGGGAACTCTTATGCACATGAATCCTTTCACCTAGATGCATACAAAGAAGGCACAAAATATGAAGACTTTAAAGAGGTGTTCCAACATTTACAAGGCCAAGATCATGTAGAAGAAGGTGACAGTAAGGTTGACTATCATCTCCAAGATGGGTTTATATACAATCTAGACAAGCTCTAAGTTCCTAAAGGTGAAATATTGCATCTTATCAGAGAGGCTCGCACCTCCAAAATTGCAAGGATTTTTTTATCTTGGGAAGATAGTTGCCAACTTACAGAGGTATTTGTATTTGCATAGAATGCAAGAATATGTAGCTTAGTTTATTAGAGGATGCATACATTGTTGTACTTGCAAACCTGATAATAGGAAGAAAGGTTTACACCACCCCTTAACTATACATACTATACCATGGGAGAGCATATCCATGTATTTCATGGAAGGTTTTCCAAGAACCAAGATGGGACATGGTTTTCTTTTTGTGGTAGTTAACAACTTAATAAGATGTGCATTTTCATGCCTTGTAAAAATATTATCAAGGGACAACGCGCAACAAACTTATTATTTGAAAAGGTCTAGGTGTACTTTGGGATAACAAGGAGAATTGTCACAAATAGAGATACACAATTTCTCAGTTCCTTTTGGACTACACTTTGGGAGAAATGGACACCAAGTTAAGGATATCTATAGATTTCCATCCATAGATAGATGGGTATACATAAGTAGTAAGCAGGGCATTGGTTCATCTTTTGAGGGGATACAATCAAAATCATCTAAGGACCTGGGATGAAAATTTGATTTATATTCAACACTCTTATAATATAGCAATATACACTTCTACTGGTAAGTCCCCATTTGAAACTTGCTTTAGTTATTTTCCACCTCACCCTTAGATGTTGTATATAGATAATAAGGAAGGGTAAGGGGGGAAACCAATATAGATGCATTGCAGATTGAAAATATCATAGATAATATTAGGTAGGTACACTTGCAAGTATAGGAAACATTGAATAAGTCTTAGGAAAAGTACAAATCCCAATATGAAAAGCACGTAATTGAGAATACATTCAAGGTGTGTAGTTGCTTCTAAACAAATAAAGGCTACAAGGTCCTAGTAAGAATATCAAGGCCTTAGGATATGGTGCTTGTGAAGTGTTGGAGAAGGTAGGTGATAATTCCTATAGACTCTATATACCCCCATATATGTGTATTTACTCAGTAGTGAATGTGGAAAATATGAAACTCTATGAGCCTTCCATGTTGAATGAGGAAACTAATAGGTAAGTCTTACTTACCATAGAGGACTTAATGCTAGAATCTTAAGCAAAGTTAGTAAAAGATACAATTTGGTAGAAGAATTCTAGAATGACAAGATAGGGGTTGCATGAACTTTGGAAGCCTGGGTTGAAAGGGCAACTTCTAGGCCTCTCAAAAGGTGTAACAAGCAAGATACTAGTTACCAGAATCTAAGAAATACTTTCTTAAGTAGCTAGAGGCTACAACGTGCTTTCAAACAATCACAGAGCTTCAATCAAGAATTCTATGGTTCAATCTCAAGGTCAAATGGTACTCTATGGATAAGGTAGAGGAAAAAATTCCTTTCTCCTTTAGTAAAATATTTTGGTGACCAAAATCCTTCTTCAGAAAAAGAAGTGCTACATACATACGGGGATAAATCCTTGGAGAATGAAACCTGCTAGAAAAATCAAGTAGAGGAGGCCACTACAACATTAGAAAGGACCAAGAAATAGGTTTATGATGCAAGATCAAGAGAAGTGGAGGTACACAAAAAATATTCAAGGGTGCAACAAGAACTATTAACCTACTTTGAAGAGGTACTTCCTCACCTTTATGATGCTTTCAAGATTACCCAATAGTGAAGCAACATTATCACCAAGGTAACAACAATTCTATGCCAAATAACATAAAATGGAAAGGTGTTGATTGTTGAGATATTGTAACTTCAAAGAATATTATATTTGTACTTTATTATTCCGGAGATGTTTCACTCCTCCGTGAAGATCTTATTGTATATCCGGAGATGTTTATTCCTCCGTCGGAATGTGGTAACTCGGGTTATTAGACTTCCCTAGTGGGGGTCGGCCCTATATGTGTTATGTGGGTCAAAGGGTTATTAGACCACCCTAGAGGGATCGGCCCAGTCAGTTGTAGTGGGTTATTTAACCCATTGGTTAAATACGAGCCTACGTGTACCTGTGTAAAATACATGTCAGTGTAGTGTATAAATAGAGGAGGTGTGTTCCTCATTTGACACATTCACTCACTTGAGGATAGCGCACTTGTGGAGGAGAGGTCTGCTATTGTGGAGGAGGAGATCATGTCTCAGGTTTTCATCTTTGTATATTGCTGGTCATCTATATTGAGGAAGCTTTGCTGGGTTTTCTACCCCATGAGGGTTTCCCAGGATAAATCTCTGTCTCTTGTGTTTATGCTGTGCTTGTTGTTTCTTCAGTGATCCTGTATATGCTATTATTGTGAAATGGAATGTAATGCTGCTATTTTCTGTCTTAGCATATTGAATTTTAACATGGTATCATAGCTAACCTGAAGGAAGACAAGGTATGGCACTAAAGACACTTGCTTTACTTACGACAATTTGAAGGTTAGGGTTTTACATAGCAAAAACCAGTCATCGTAGCACTTTCGCTATAAATCCGTTTTGGCGAAGTTTTCGGATCTGAAATTGTTACAGGACGAATATTAAATCTCCAGGTATATTGTGTCCAAAGGAAAACCTCTAATTCGTTGTACTTTGTGATTTATGATCTGTACAATATAGGGTTTCTGCCTCTTCCAGATCTGAGTCAAAATCAGGTGACCTTGGGAAAAAGGTCATATCTTGGGCTAGGAAGCTCCAAATGAAATTTCGTAAAAAGTGACAGGTAGTACACAGTCTTCACTATCTCAGAAAACTTTTTCAGAGGCCGAAGTTGAACCAGTGACACGTGGAACTCCGTACAAGTTCGCTCTCCTGTATTATCCCATAAACAGGTCATGTTGCGACACTTGGCATAACTCTCTTTCAGAGAGTCCAATTGAGGTCAGACCTGTCAGGATGGAAAGATAACAGGCCGAGATACCTCAAGAAATTTTTTCAGAGGCCGAAGTTCAAACAGTGACACGTGGCACGTCGTACAAGTTCGCTCTTCTGTTTTATCCCAAAACAGGTCACGTTGCGACATTTGACATAACTCTCTCTCAGAGAATCCAATTGAGGTCAGACCTGTCAGGATGGAAATATAACAGGTCAGGCTATCTCAGAAAACTTTTTTAGACCCTTTGGATTGAAAAGTTTGGAGTTACACTAGAAACAATCAGGTACATATTTCTGTCAAAACAGAATTATTTTTGAGTACCTTCATTCATGGCTTCCGGAATTTAGGGCTTTGAAGAAAGTTGGAATTTTTGTAAACGGAGACCACGGCTGAATGCTACTCATCAAAATAGAAATTTAGAGACCAAGATCAGATTTTTTGGTTGGGCAGAAGGCCGAGCTTGATCAAACCCTAGTTCGGGACTTTGATCAGAAAAGTGGAAAATTAGGGCTTCTGTAAAAATGGGAATTTTTGAAATCTGTGACCATGGCTGGAAGCTCCTCAGAAAAATAGAAGATTAGAGCTTTGGATCAAACATTTTGATTGGGAAGAAGAGTGGGATTCATCAAACCCCAGTTCAGGGTCACGTCTAGTGAATCCGAAAGTTTCAAAGGCAAAATTGAGGAGTGAAACTTTGCAGTTTTCAAATTCTGAATATATCAGTTTGATCAGCGCATCAAGGCGCATATTTCTATCCTTTCGGAAGTTTGAAATTCAAAGTTTGAATTTTTGGAGTTTCTCTGACAAACCCATATCCAGCTCCAGGTCTAGTTCTTGCAAATCAAGTGGATAGGGTTAATCCTAGAAGAAGATGGATTGGTCACCTGCATAAGTGAAGGAGTTCCTGTTTCAGAGGGAGATGAGGCTAAGGCTTTACATAAGGAGATTACAAGCGATCTCGACAGGTATGACTCATCGAGGTATGTTTTTAGATTTGTTCATGATTAAGTTTATGGTATGTTTGTCTTCATGTTATTACGGTTAGTACAATCTTGATTTTAGATTTGTTGTATCACCTTAACAAAATTATGAATGCATGATAGAAGATATTCATTGGTTAGGGTGTTGACACTTATGATTGTACTAATGCATTATGATGTTGTGTGAGGTTGATGTTGTCTGCTAACAAGATACAGGTACATCACAAAAGACAAATCAGGTTCCATGACCATGAAAACATGAAGACAAAGACTCATCCATAATCTTTGTTCTACTTACGAGGTATGTATGACTTTGTTATATGAGACATGCAGGTTCTAGCTCAGGATCTCTAAATCATTGAATAGATTGTTTAGGTATGTTGTACATAACCAAGTAGGTATACTAATCCAGGTATGTTTCCCATGAATCTTACCTTGTGTTAGGATCCCTTATATAAGTGTACTTGGAATGATTGGTTATGCTTATTCATAAAGTTAGTAATCAAGGGATTATGCATATTATATCTTTTATCTTGATTGATGATATGCATGAGTAAAAGAAGACTTCCCTGAAATCTTGAATACTAATGTTTATTAACTATAATCATGACTATACATTTTCAAGATTATTTAGTACTATAATGTTTTGATAACATTTAGAATATACTAATGAGTGTATGTTTGTGCATGAGATCATGAGGATGACTCTTGAACATGCACAGTGGTACAGAATGAATAGAAGTTCAAAAGACATACAGAAGATCAAGCGGGAGGCAACCACACAAACATAAAAGATAAGTATTTGAGTTGTTGCGTGTAATAGGTTGTATGCATATTTGTATTCCTAGAAGATATAATGCTGAGTATAAACATTCATAGAGCATTGAACAGTATACTACTAATGTGCATATGATTGGTAAGTTGGACAAACATTCCATTGTTGCTTGTCTAGAATGAAACCTCTTTGCTAACATGCCGAGAGCTGTGCACACTCTCGATAGTATGTTCTGGTAGAGATGGAAGGCATCTAGATAGCCACTGTATGCATACAAGTTATGGGAAAGTGTTGTGCCAAAGTATTGGTCAAATTAGTTGCATAACTATGTAAATGATATCTGTATGCATAATAGGTTATCATGTCAATATGATTTGATGATTATGAAGTATTACTAATCCTGTACTTAATTTTGATTTGTAGGAAAGATCATGATAAATGATGAACACTGAACAAGCGATGGATGTTCAACAAAAGATTTACAAATCAAACACACTATAGAAAGCTTGTGGCTAGAAGATTATCTTAAAAAAAAAGAAGAGAATCATGATGAGATGTTTTGCTCCAAGTGAATAGATAAAGACCATTCTCTTAAATGGTACAATTAAAGAAGAAGTGTGAATCATGGTACCCAGGATCGATAATCAATTGATGAGCTTAATGATCACCATGGGTGATGTGGATCTCAACCTTTGCTACAAGGTTGAATATGGTTTCTATACACAAATGACATGGATGCAAGAAGGAACTCACCACAGAGTTCGAATGATATTAAGGCTCATATCAGTAGACCCATCTAACGAGAGATGGCACAGATAGATGGCTGCAGAAATGAAAATGAAAGATCTCATATTGATGCATTACTTCCTAGGTCTGGAAGTATGGTAAGGATCAGAAGGAATATTTCTCAACTAGGGAAAGTATGCCGAGAAATATTAAAAGGACTTGAGGTGTTGGAATGACCACACTTATGGATTCCAAACTGAAGAGTTAGTGGATATAACTCTGTACAGTCAAATTATTGGGTGATTGATGTATCTAACATATACTAGGTTAGATATATGCTTTGTTGTGAACACCTTGAGTCAGTATCTAGTGGAAACTAGATGTGTTCACGTGATAGTTGCAAAGCATGTGATGAGGCACCTAAAGGATAGGATAGACATTGATCTATGCTATCTTGGAGATCATGACTTCAGATGGCTACTCAGATGCTGATTGGGCAGAAAGTGTATCAGACAGGAAGAACACATCAAGAGGATGTTATTGTCTGGGATTAACCATGATCTCATGGTTTAGATGGAAGCAGTCTAGTGTGGCTCTCAGCCCAAGCAGAATATATGGCTTCTTGCTCTGCTAGTTGTGAAGAAGTTTGGCTTTAGGATTGTTTGACTTAGAGATAGAACCAACTGTGATCCTATGTGACAAATAGAGTTGTATCAAGATGACATAGAATCTAGTGTTCCATGATAAGTCAAAGAACATAGGGATCTAACAAGATATGACGCAGAAAGGAACTATAAAGTTTGAATTTGTAACAGGTTGCTGATGTACTAACCAAACCTCTGTCTCGAGTGAAATTTGAATACTTCCGAGACAAGCTTGGTGTAGCTCAAAAGGACCCTCCTCGAAAGGGGGAGTAGTATAGTCACTGATGATGAGATTGTCTCATCGAACAACAAGGTCGATGATGAGGTAACCTGTTCTCTACACCTAGATACTTAGAAATATTTAGATTTAGGACTCTTATACTTAGAATACTTAGTTTTACTTATACATGCTTTTGATGTTAAGAATACATGCTTTTGATGATAGATGTATTGATCAGAATACATGTGGGGATTGTATCATCCTTGAACACATGTTCTAAAGTGAGTCGTAGACGCATGGTCTCCGAAAATGAAGTCCTTAGTGGATAGGTAGGGATTGTATCATCCCTGGACTTCGGTCCCTGAATAGATCCGTAGACGTATGGTCTCCGAAAATGAAGTCCTTAGTGGACAGGTAGGGATTGTATCATCCCTGGACTTCGGTCCCTGAATAGATCCGTAGACGTATGGTCTCCGAGAATGAAGTCCTTAGTGGACAGTTGAGGGGATTGGATCATCCCTGGACTTTCAGTCCTAAAGAGAGCCGTAGACGTGAGGTCTCCGAGAATGAAGTCCTTAGTGGACAGTTGAGGGGATTGGATCATCCCTGGACTTTCAGTCCTAAAGAGAGCCGTAGACGTGAGGTCTCCGAGAATGAAGTCCTTAGTGGACAGTTGAGGGGATTGGATCATCCCTGGACTTTCAGTCCTAAAGAGAGCCGTAGACGTTAGGTCTCCGAGAAGTGGGGATTGTATCATCCCCGGACTTAGGTCCCTGAATTGATCCGTAGACGTGAGGTCTCCAAGAAGTGGGGATTGTATCATCCCCGGACTGCGGTCCCTGAATTGATCCGTAGACGTGAGGTCTCCGAAAAGTGGGGATTGTATCATCCCCGGACTGTGGTCCCTGAATTGATCCGTAGATGTGAGGTCTCCGAGAAGTGGGGATTGTATCATCCCCGGACTGCGGTCCCTGAATTGATCCATAGACGTGAGGTCTCCGAGAAGTGGGGATTGTATCATCCCCGGACTGCAGTCCCTGAATTGATCCGTAGACGGATGGTCTCCGAGAAGTGGGGATTGTATCATCCCCGGACTGCGGTCCCTGAATTGATCCGTAGACGGATGGTCTCCGAGAAGTGGGGATTGTATCATCCCCGGACTGCGGTCCCTGAATTGATCCGTAGACGTATGGTCTCCGAGAAGTGGGGATTGTATCATCCCCGGACTTAGGTCCCTGAATTGATCCGTAGACGTATGGTCTCCGAGAAAGTGATTTTTTTTTTTTTTTTATGTGGTTACTTGTATCAGTAGGATACTTGTATTGATGATGTGGTTACTTGTATCGGTAGGATACTTGTATTGATGATGTGGTTACTTGTATCGGTAGGATACTTGTATTGATGATGTGGTTACCTGTATCGGTAGGATACTTGTATTGATGATGTGGTTACCTGTATCGGTAGGATACTTGTATTGATGATGTGGTTACTTGTATCGGTAGGATACTTGTATTGATGATGTGGTTACCTGTATCGGTAGGATACTTGTATTGATGATGTGATTACTTGTATCGGTAGGATACTTGTATTGATGATGTGGCTACTTGTATCGGTAGGATACTCGTATTGTTGATATGATCACTTGTATTGGCATGAATATTTGATACTGCTGATCGTGTGACGACGATGCTGTTGATCGTGTGATGACGATGCTGATGATTGTGTGATGACAATGTTGTTGATCGTGTGATGACGATGATGTTGATCGTGTGATGACGATGCTGTTGATCGTGTGATGACGATGTTGTTGATCATGTGATGACGAGGCTGATGATCGTGTGATGACGATGCTGATGATCGTGTGATGACGATGTTGATGATCGTGAGATGATGATGCTGATGATCGTGTATCGTGAGGATCCAGATGATGATATTGTTGTAGCTGTTCAAGTGCTACAGAAGATAAAGACTCAATACTGAAGATGTCGATGTTCCAGTATTGAAGATGTTCCAGTAACTGCTTGAGTTACTAATGATGTTGAGAAAGCTTCCAATGATTTATAGATGTATCATGTATGATGTTGATGACTCCTTGCTCGTGCAGATGCTGTTATAATATCCTTCTCGTTAAGGGGGAGTGTTGAGATATTGTAACTTCAAAGAATATTATATTTGTACTTTATTATTCCGGAGATGTTTCACTCCTCCGTGAAGATCTTATTGTATATCCGGAGATGTTTATTCCTCCGTCGGAATGTGGTAACTCGGGTTATTAGACTTCCCTAGTGGGGGTCGGCCCTATATGTGTTATGTGGGTCAAAGGGTTATTAGACCACCCTAGAGGGGTCGGCCCAGTCAGCTGTAGTGGGGTATTTAACCCATTGGTTAAATACGAGCCTACGTGTACCTGTGTAAAATACATGTCAGTGTAGTGTATAAATAGAGGAGGTGTGTTCCTCATTTGACACATTCACTCACTTGAGGATAGCGCACTTGTGGAGGAGAGGTCTACTATTGTGGAGGAGGAGATCATGTCTCAGGGTTTCATCTTTGTATATTGCTGGTCATCTATATTGAGGAAGCTTTGCTGGGTTTTCTACCCCATGAGGGTTTCCCAGGATAAATCTCTGTCTCTTGTGTTTATGCTGTGCTTGTTGTTTCTTCAGTGATCCTGTATATGCTATTATTGTGAAATGGAATGTAATGCTGCTATTTTCTGTCTTAGCATATTGAATTTTAACATTGATAAATTCAACAACAAAAGAAGAGACGAGACAAGAAGAGGAGAAAAAGTGGGAAGAGACAAGACTAGCAAAAGCAAAGGCCAAAGCATGTAGGAAAAGGTAAATGTTAATCAATGATCATGTGATCACCAAAGCCCAAGTGAAAACAGAGAATTTAGGGAAGTTTCATCTCAAGTGCCAGATATTATAGATGAAATTCCAAAGGCATGGTAACATCTTGTCAAAAAATAAGCAAAGAAATGAACAACAAATCGAACAACTAAAAGAGCATTATGAGAAGGTTTACACCGAAGCCCCCACATCTAATACTAATGAAAATATGGATGAAGTGAAAAGCCACACCTTGAAACAAGATTCTTTTGAAGATGAAAAGAAGAAGTTGGTAAAACCAACAAGGGAGTTAGCATGGAAAGTGTAATCCATTTTTGCATTGGCAAGAAAAATGAATAAGAGTAAAGATCAAAATTGTAGCATTAACAGAGTTTGGCTTGCAAATGAGGATATGATAGAGAACTCTATGGAAGAGCACGAACAAAATCTCCAAGATGCCATCACCTCTTAAAACATCTTTTGAAGATTTCAAAATGTTTATGGATATTACTATCTGTAAATCCCTAAATTTGAGCCTATTTTTAGAAGTGAAACATATAACCCATCGCACAGATGAGTTGGAAGGTGTGGTCAAGGATTTTTTCACCATAGTTTTTCACAAGTACCAGTGTAGATTTTAGTCCAATAGAAGACAAATCTATAGAATACATGAAGCCACAAAAGCTTGATTATCTAGAACCACAAAACCCTAAGTACATAGAGTCCAAGGAGTCATCATATAAACCCTCTACACCCATTCCTTCTAACCCTCTATGTATTTTGTTAAAGGCGCATACCCTTTTGTACAAGTGAGTTAGAACTTGGAAATTCTCTAGTATATTTGAGAATATTTTGTAACCACCTCATCAACCTATACATATGATAATTTTTATGTAAATATGGTATTGTTCTTCAATTAGTATTGAGTTCTATTATCAATGACTTATGTTTTGATGTGAGTCCTATGCATGGAAGATGCATAGTATTTTACCGTTGTGGGATGTATTGTTTGTTATGTTAATACAATGGAAGATTGTTCTATTCGTATGTATGTTCTTGTTATTTAAATTCGATGATATGTATATTGCAGTCTTTATTATGCATTATTTACATTCTATTAGCTTGAATGAATGTAAGTAAAGGTTAACTAATGGATTCAACACCCTTATTAAATATTCAATGCTTTGCACATCAATTAATCAACAACTATCAAATATTCCTTTGGCGAGCCCCCCTTTCTCTGGAAGATGAAATATGTCAACATGATAGACTATTGCAAACCATTGTTGGACACCTTCTATGGACCTTAGGTTTATCAAAGAATGAATAGTGTCCACACACCTCAACTGACCACACCAACATCTAACTTTCCCCAACACCACTCTAACCAAAAGCTCTGTAAATTTAGTCATCTTGGACACACCCAATAGTTAGGAAATAAACAATTGGCTACATATATAATCCTTCAACCTCTTGAACTTGACTTCTTACTTCACCTCATGAGGTTTCATGGAACATCAACCTAAATAATTACGAAACCCAAGATGATCAACCTTTTGAAGATGACATGGGTTAGAAATAGGTTAAACAAATAAAATAAGAGATCCTAGTAGATTATTTGACTGAGATAGTTCTTAGGTTGCCTACCTTCCTGCCCAGAGGAATAGATAGCTAGTATATCCATCCTTTAGAGCCTACAAATCATTTTGAGTTTCTATTGGGTTGAGACATCAATTGGTAGACCAAATTGGGATAATTATATTAGATAATTCCTTGGAGATGACCATTTTTTTGAGGACCCAATAGACTTGAGTTGGACCAAGTTAGTTAGGAAAGTTTTGTTGAATGAAGTTGCCTCAATAATTGCTTTCTTACTGCTAAAGAGAAACCTCAATAGTGAAAAATGGAGATTGCAATCTTATGTAAGAAACTTAAAGTGGTTTGACTCTTAACTTTAAGTCTACTTGAAACATCTTTAGTGCATGACATAGTTCTCATGGCTGAGAATTCCACTTTCTATGAATAACAGGTTGAGGCTTTTACCCAAGCCTCCACGGAATAGGCCTCAAAGACTAGTGAGAAATCTCAACTAGTCAAACACACCATTGCATTACAAGAGGAGAATACATCCCTATCGGAATGATTATCCTCTTCCATCGTGACCAAGGATGTCATGCATCTTGTTATTAATGACATTTTCACCTAGAGTTGTCAAAAAAAATTGTGGATTTCAATTGATGAATTGAATAGAGTAATAGATTATTTAACACGTTAAAAATTCTATCTCTCAAACATGTTCTCCCAACTTTCTGTCTATATAGAACATATGCAACAACTTTAAACCATAACTTTGAGGATGGGTAGCCTATATGCACATATGAAAACTCATGCCTTTGAGGCTAGGATATTAATGGATGATTGTAGATGTTGAAATGTAAAAGGAGATCATTGAAGTTTAGATTAAGTGCAAGAGTGGCCTAATATGGTTAGCATGAGCTCAGTTATCATGAATGATATTGGCATGTCATTCACTTTCCATCAGTACCCAACTTGCATGTTTATTGTCCTATTAACTTAACTTGTGACCTTGCCCACACCACCTTGTGGTACATTTACATTAGTTGAAGGATGAGTTGTGCACTTTCAAGAAAATGTTACCCCAAGGCTTATTACAATAGCACAAGGTAGCTAAGATTTTGTACCACTTCTAGGACATGAAAAACCTTCCATTATTCCTCCCTCCTTATTTCTACCTCTTCACATCCACCCAGTTGATTTATAATTTGTAGTGTGCTCTTGGGGTCCATTTTTGTTTCTTAGGTTTACATGTTAAGGTTTTTCTAGTATCAACAGTTTTACTATTATATGCTCATCTCCACCAAGGCTACCTTAGGCTTTGGGGTTCACAATTTTAACATCAAGTCCTAGGTGATTGGCACTTTAGGCCTCTTGGTTCTTGGTCCCACTTTTTCCAAATGGACATTCTTTACTAGATCTCTCCCTACCACATCAACCTTTAGTTGGTCACCTCTCAACACCTACACACATCAATGATAATTATTCTTAGAGTGGTGATTTGAGTACAAGTCAAACTTCTTGTTATACCGTATTTTGCCACCTTGTGAGCATTTATACCCTTTGGCTTCTCTTACCTACTTGTAGACTCAAAACCATACTTGTGGTTCCTATTGAACCCCTTTTTCCCTATTTTTTCTCATGTACGCGAGCTACTTCATTACACCTCGCATATACGCAGGCTACACCACTATAGCCAACATACACGATACTTTTTGGTAAATGATAGTAAAAACTCTACTTTTTACTCCAAAAAGCGGCCATTGTGACCTTTGGCCCTCCATGTATCTCGAAATGACTCTATTCGACCTTTCACCTACCTTTGGAGGGTTATATATTGAGCTCTTATGGTGCATGGAAGGAGGAGAAGGAGAGAGCATCGAAACTCTATTGGATTTTTGCCATAGCTTGAGTCTACATCCATTGATCTTAGTTGTTGTGAACCTTTTATGTTCACCTACCAAACTCTTCCATATCTTGTGAAGGACTCATTCCTTTACTCGTGAGTTTGTCATTGCATGGGGGATTGAAGTGGTGGAGGCACAAGTGGAGAGACCTAGTTCTTGGTTCATATGAGTTGCCGACAAGAGGTTGTATATTGTATTTCTTGTTCATATTAATAGAAATACTCATTTTCTCATCCAATTGACATTGTGAATGGTTTATTATCATTGTGTTCATTTACTTATGTATATCATGGATTGTGCTATTTTTTATGGTAACAAATTTTATATATTATATTCACTTGCTTGTGTTTATTGTTGAGACTAAGCTGCAGGCTCAAGTGTAGATATTTGAAAGCTCAACATGGATCTACATCAAATGTCCGCTTGAAGGTTGGACTTTTATTCCACTTCTTAGCATTTACATTTATATAGCATACATTGGGAATTGAGTTGATTTCTAGTAGTCATATGTCTATTGTGGTCTACCCCAAGCCATAGGAAGTTTTTCTCCGTAACAGAAATGGTGACTCCACTGGGGAGGAACCTCCATTTTGGGGATTTTGGGCATTTTTCCTTATTTTGAGTCTCTGTTCTGTCGATTTTCTGTGTCGTTGATTGGTTGTTAGGGTTTGCATAGAAAATATTGATTTTTCTTGGTCATTTGATTCATTTTTGGTCCACCTACTCTGCCCTGTACGCGAGTCAAATTTGGTTAGCTCGTGTGTACCCGCCACTGATAGTTCAATAGCCTGCATATATACGCTTATTTTCTTTGAACAGTTGCGTACAGGTCCGGCTTAACCTTGTTTCTGATCTTTGGTTGTTGTTGGGTGAATTATGGGTGTTCCTGAGTCTTATTAGGCCTATATCCTGACTGTTCCATGCCCTTTTATTGACTAGAAACTCCTCTTTCTTTAGTTTTTTGAGAATTTGGTTTTCAACCATTTTTTCCCTTTGTAGCTCATTGTCTTAACTAAGTCTTACTTTTTGGGATTTGATGGGTTTTTTGCATTGCATGCTCTACATTATTTTCTGAAAATTTTGATTCTACTTGCATTTTTCATTTCATTTATATTGAAAAATACAAAAAAAAAATTGTTTTCATTTTCATTAATTTATAGTGAAAATACAAAAAAAAATTGCTTTATGTTATTGCATTTTGCATTAGAGTGCTTGTGCTTTCATTAGGGCTTGCCTGTGCATGAAAGTATAAAGAGATTGCATTTTTATTTCTGAAAACGAAACGTTGAATTGACTATCATTTAGTGGCATACTTTTTCTATGGATAGATGAGTCTAGTGTTTTTCGGGTGTGCATATCATTGAGTCTTTTCACATCACTAATTTCACGACCATATCCTTTGAGTAATCACATCCATTAAAATTCGCTTAACCTAAAATTGATTAGAACGATTTTCTCTTTTCTAGGGTGCACCAACTAGTATAGGTTTAGAGTCTTGGAATAGATCACTGTTGAGTAAACGGTCCAAGACTATTAAACAAACATTATGTGTCTGACCAGGGAGTGGTGAAACCCATGGTATACATCGGTGTTCTCAGGACGCTCTACTCAAACTAGAGTTGAGCACGAGGTCACTGGAGGTTGGTTGTGGAGATATGCCTCCAATACTTGCTGAACATGGGAGATATATCCAAGATTTGTTTGTATCTGGGGATTCTTGGGGGTTTGACCCTCTTGAGTTTCGGGCTTAGCTACCATGCCCATACGACCGATCCCACTTGCGACTGTTCGCCAGAGCATTGGTTCTACGTGGTGGCCATAGTTGCTTTACTTAGGTATCACATAGGGCATTTGCAGTAGTTATTCTGCAATTGTCCTGAGTCGGATAGGGGTCGAACAACACAGTTGTGTTCGCACAGTGAAGTCTAGGGGCCCTTATAAATGATTATGTTACCTCCGTTTATAGTTTGGGAGTCTCAAGCCTCTCCTAGGTGAGACATACCAGCTGTAGTGTCGGGAGGTCCCTTGAGCCAGATCCGTTGTGTGCATTTGGCTGTAGTTTCTTTATGTGTGTTCTCTGTGACATTCTAGTTGGCCATTAGGAGACGTTTAATTGTTGACCTTTTGAAGTCATAGTGGATCAAGATCCGCCTCTCCGCCGATATCGTCGGTTGGTTGGTTTACTAGCTAGCGATCTGCTACAATCTCGTCACAAGAGACGTCGGAGGACTATCGTTTGTCCATTATTCACATCTCACAAGCTTCAGAGAGCTCCCATTATGAGTTCCACATCTGGCACAATGGGAGTCCCCGCGACTCCGTCCAGTGGCATCACAGGAAACTCTCCTCCTTTCATTCCTAGGAGTGGATGGGGTGGAGGTTCACCACACACCACCCCTCCTAGGTTTGGGACATCCCAACCCACTAGTAAGAACCCTTTTGATGAAACATGGTCATCTGGTTATTTGTATGGTTCATCCTTAGGTATGCCAGGATTTGGTTCTACATCCATCTCTATGACCTCAGACCCTTTTTGATTGGATATGCCTGATTTTATGCTGACCGTTACTTCCACCATGTCCAGTAGTCATGCTAGCTCTAGCATTGGGATTGGGGGCACTATACCCCCTTATACTACATATCAGTTTGGGACTGGTCACATCCCTCCATCTAATCCAAATGTTGGATGAGGGCCACCTCCTTCGTCAACCCTTAGTGTTAGTGTGAATCCTTTCTCTAGTGGAGGTTTCACGATAGGCGTCGGATCTACGACTTACATTCCATATATTAACCCGCATGCCTCTATACATATGCATGTTCCCTCGAACGCTTATTTGATTCTGTATCCTCCCCCTGCCTCTAGCTCTTCGATTCCATGGAGTGGGAACATATCGTTTTCATTTGAACCTCACTTGTCTAGTTTTCCTACCTCGAGTGGTTATATGGGACCCCATTATTATGGAGGTCATTCTTATGGCTTTTCAACCGGTCCTAACTATTATCCCACTCCCTCCTATGGAATCCCTTCTATGCATGTGCATGTGTATCCCAACATGGGTTAGTTTGGAGGAGGTTATCATTCTTATGGTCACAGTCACGGGTTTTATCAGAGTTCGTCGGCACCTCAGGTGTCGACTTCGATGTACACAGTTCCACCTTTCGGTTCACAAAGTCAGTCTCTTTTGGGAGCTTGTAATCAAGATTCACAACCTCAACTCCCATTTCTTGCTAGGTTAAATTTACCCGATCTTTTGAAGCTCACAAATGATCTGGTGTGTTATGATTGTACATGGCCCCCTGTCCCCACCAAACTCCCTTCCGATGTTCCAAAGTTTGAAGGGATGAAAGGTGAGGATCCAGGTGATCACGTCACCACTTTCTATTTATGGTGCTCTTCGAATTCATTGAACCACGATTCTATCCGCTTAAGGTTATTTCAATGCACCCTCATGGGGGCAGCTGCGAAATGGTATGTCGAGTTACCTAGGGGCACATATAGGAGTTTCAATTATTTGGCCTTGGTTTTCCTATATCATTTCCAGTTTCCAGTTCGTTACGATACTGGTACTGAAATCTTATCCACCTTCCATCAGGACAAAGCCACACATATCTCTGATCATATTCAAGAGTGGCGTCGACGGAAGAGGCTAGTGAAGGCCAACATTTCTCCAAAGTTTTTGTTGGAATAGTTCCTCAATTCTTTGCTCCCTTACATTTCAAAGGACGCCTCATTGTCTGGTATTATGATTGAGGAACAAGCCATTTTTAAATCCCACCAGCTAGACCTAGTCTATGCTCAGTCTGGAATCTTGTATGACATTATACCTGATGCACCATGATCACAACACGAGCCCAAGCCCATTCCCGGACCGCATGCCGATGGAATTATTGGTTCCAAAAGTACTCATCCTGTAGATTTGGTTACGAATCAAATGCACAATCTGTCTATTAACCAATATGCCCCTGGACAAGCTCACGCCTCGTCCGTTTCCACCCAGTCATCCGATGTTCATTCTATACAATAGGCGAACCCATCGGGTAACCAGAAACCTGGTGGGAAGAAGAAGGGGAAAATTAATCATAGGGGTGGGAACAATAGGAATAACCCTAAGAAAAAGAACGCTAACCCTCCTTGGGATGGCGGAAATGCTGGTGGGGACTGCAAACCTAGACGTAAAGTGAAGTTTCCTTATAAGATTTGCTTGGAAGATCACCTTACACATATGTGTCCTCGTATCGAGGAAGCATTGAAGCACCTTGCACAGAGCCTAGCTGCGTTGAAGGATCCCCTTCCTCATCATCAAAATATGGCTTCGATTGCTTCCGTCGCTGGTAATGGGACTAATGAAACTTCGACGTCCTCTACCCATGCCGGCGGTTTTGTATGTGTTAACATGGTTAAATCGGAGGTTATTATTACTACTCGCTCACATGATTATGGAGCTCCACAACCTTCGTTGGGGAATGATCCCCCTCCACCTGAGACTCCATTGCATATCAATAAGTGTAAGAACTGTAAAACTCATAAAACCCACTAAATAAAAAATTAATATTAAATATGTACGCAGATCTATGATCCAACACAAGAATTTGATAACATGTAAAATGATATAAAAGAAAGAGACAACCAGAACAACATGCATAGAAGATCTGTCAAAAGGAAGTGGATGTAATCAATAATAACATAAAATATGCTATGAAAATTAAGGAGCCATACCTGGATAGATGACCTAGCAGCTACCATTACCTTGATAGCTCCAATAGTGCAACTGAAGGTGGGGGGATGACTCTCCACCCAACCAACCCCCAGCCAAAGGCTAAGGCCCCCGAGCCCCCAACAATTAACCCTATTCCAATGCTATATTGCTTTCCTCTCCTCCATAGCTCCTCTTCCAAGATGGCCAAAGACAAAAAAAGACCCCTCTCTTCACTTCTTCTCCTCCTTTTATCCCCTCCTTCTCCCCATTTCTTAATTTCTTATTTAATTTCTATCTTTATGCAAAATTTGTTTTCCATTACTTCTTTTTCATGTTTCTTTTAATTATTTACCTTCTACTATATTACATTATATCATATTATATCAAATATTCCCTATATTCGTATATGAGGGTTGTTACATACTTCCCCCCTTCAAGAAACTCCGTCCCGAAGTTATGATCTTCAAGCAATAAATACAATACTTATTCAATCAATCAATCAAGTAAATACTATAGTATATAGGTAGCTAGTACTATTGTGAAGTTTAGAGATTTATATGTGTGGCCACCACATAGAAGTCTCCAAACCGCACTAATACAATCAAACGCCCTAAGTTACAACATGCTCTTAAGTAATTCCCTATGAGTCTAGTATGCAACCATATCAACAATCATGCATCATACATACATAAGCATTAGATAATTAATTAATAATTAATGACTACGTGTTTGTTTACTTCCTCTTTCCTTACTCACCTTCTCCTTGAGAATCATACCATCCGATCAACCTCCCTACACCTCCCCTCCAACTCCGAATGGTCCCGTTCGCCATGGCACAGGCCCTCAACTGTAACCTATCTACGGATCATACAGTAGGCATCAGAAGTTCCCCAGGAAGTTACCGCGGCATTGCCACCTTCCCAACTTCTGGTAATAATACGGCCTCATCGAATTCTAACCGGAATCTGGGCCTCATCGGTACTAGCCGGCATCTGGTTCCTGGTACCCCCGATCCTGATACTCCCGGTACCCCGATCCTGATACCAGGATCATTATACCCCAGGAATCTCGGAAGGCTAGCCTAAACATCCTCCACCGCACCCTCAAGGCACTAGCCCCAGGCATCAGAAGTCCTTCTACATAAACCTCCCTCCCGGTGAGTATGTCTCCAACCATGGACCCTGGTCACATTAGAAGTTCTCCGGGAAGTATCCATGGCATTGCCACCTTCCCAACTTCTGGTACAAAAGTCAAATGCTGCTAGTATAGAGCTAATTGTTGGGCTTGTCCCCCAGCCCATAATATATTTATAGTAGCCATTCTCATTCGTGGTTATGGGCTCCCACGAAATCATACAATACTTAGCCTCATCAAGCTATTTGAGTGGATCACCCGTTCCGTACTTTCCATAATGAATAATCATTAGTAACCATTTCTCAATATAATAATAAATCATGGATCAACCTTGAATCATGTGCTAACAAGAGTGTCTAGCCACCAGTTCATATTGCATTACATTGCATCATAAGACATTGTCACAATAAGTCATGCCAAGTTTAACATTTAATGCATTTAGGTACTTTGTGCTACCATTATAACATAAATGGTCATGATAATTTCATAATTTCACTAAGAATCTCATAAATATGTCATGATAAGCTACCATATTCCAACATTAGTACTATCAACATGGAGTAACAACTCACATAATCCATCATCATATCAAATATGCATTCTACAGGGAGCAATAAGGGTTAGCATGAAACGATATCATGTCATACCAAATATCTCATATGATCTCTTATTCTTCACTGACACATAACAGAGCTATAAAATACCAACATTAACCACAACATGCTTTCATACCATTTATGTGCCAAATGTCATTTATCTCTAGATGCAACGGTAAGCTATAATACCATTTTATGTTCTACATGTCATCTATCTTGTATAGCACCATAAAGTCATGAAATAACATCAAGAAGTATCACATGCACAACCCAATCATCAAATTTCACATGAATAATGCATGACCATGATTCACATGTCCTATACATCTGGAAACCATAATAAAGTGAATATCAACATGAAATATGCATCATGGAAACTGAGTAACAACATGAAAAACTGGGTATCATCATGAAATATGCAATATATGTCCTCTAACTTCAGAAACCATAAGAAACTATACCAATGAGGTTAAATTCACACAAGGATTCTTTTGGGATAGGTTTGGGGGAATACTGTACTTAGGATTTTCCAATTGATGATATTTGTAACTATGTACTAATTTCACAATATGTTCAATTAATCCTATATAATTAGTATGATTCATGAAACTATTCATGTTGTACTTATCAAGTTTTACTTTGACAACTTATGGTGGAGCTCCAATAATAGAAATATCATGGCTTGCTCCTCCATTGGTCCTTGGTAATCCAATCTAACAAGTCCTTCTACCCATCTCTTGATTTCCAATTGCATGTCCTCCTTACATCATCTTCTTTGAATATGTAGCCTTCTTGTGTGCACAATTGAGTGCCTTCATGGGTGCATCTTTTCTCGGTTTCTACTAACTGTCATACTTGAGGTTTATGTTTGCAGCTACACTTCTTTTCATGGGCTTGTTGTATCCATCAAATGGCCCTAAAATAAGTCATGGCCATATGTTAGTATTCAATCAGTGGGTCTAGATAGAAAAAGGCACATTTGGGACCACCTAAATCATCAGTCAACGGTCATGAAAAATTTCCCTAAATCAAATCTGGGTAGGGTTGTCCATAAAGGACCAGATATGAACAATGAACAATCTCATATATTCAATTTGAGCAAACTATGTGTGAACAGCATGCACTTACAACATACAATGAATTAGTGTAAAAATCTCCCTAACAACCCTAAATTGGTCTTGAGATGAATATAGAAATTAATCCTTCATATCATGAGGCCAACCTAAAAATATACAAAACACCAGGGCTGACCTATCCCAACAAATATTAGGGCTGATTCATGCAAATCTTCACATCGGACTAGTATTAATTCAAAAAAAAATTATTTGATTTGATATATGAATTCACAATTGTAGTTGTGTTTCTGGTTTTGTTTAAAAATATTGCCATGGTAGTCGATGTCCAATTACGAATGTAATTTGTACAAAAGAGGGATTTGTATGGCCTTTGAACATATGAATGGAAAGAGATATGTAATGTATGACCTGGAAAGAGATATGTAACATACGGACTTTTCTTTCCTGCAAATAGCTAAATTTAGCTGCATTCCCCAATAAATCTCTAAATTCTTCACCTAACAGGCTTCTTTAATTTAATCTATTCCCATAAACCAGCGTCCTCCTGTTTAGCTTCCTCTCTATCTTTGAAGTGCTTCCAGACTTCAACACTTCACTTCCCAAGGCTATGGTTGAATAGTTACAGAGATATTACTGCTATTGCAGTCTAGTAGGCTTCGTGGGTCTGGACGGTCATTAAAATACACCTTTAACACATTTTTTTTAAAGAAATACCAATCCAATTCTCACACTATTTCTAACACAGTCACTAGTAGTAAGCGTTTATGCACAGGAGTCTATACATCAAAGATTCCACATAGAAAGTGAGTAGGGCATCCATGTATGGTGAATTGTATAGGCATCTCTTCAACGCATAGGCAATCAATCCAAATGACTCATCATGGTGAATTGTATAGGCAGTAGCAGAAAGAAAATTTTATGGGAACATTTATTGATGAAGATGCAATATAAACCAAGGAAATATTCTTACAAATTATTCATGCAGAGATAGAGGAGGTTTGGAATGCCACATGTATTCACATTAAGGCTCCAGGTTCTCCATGCACAACTTACAGCTCAACCAAAACTCTTTATTATCACCCCAAGGAATTAGGGTTTATGCACAGAGACAGGGTTTTTATTAACAATCCACAGGATAAAACGAAAACACTGCCAAGACAGAGTCGTGTTAGCTAATAATGCGTCTTCAAACTTCGTCACTCGAATTTCGACAATGACATCTGAGGAACATAACCCTTTACCACATGAAAATGATGATGGTTGTGTCACGATGGAAGGGATCAAACATTTAGGTGTAATACTAAGAGCTTCCATTTCAAAAGAGAGCATTTCCTGAATACAAAGCAGCTTGAAGAATGTAATCTCACACTTGCGATAGGAAAAAACACATAACTAAGGTTACCAAGGCATAGAGCGCCCACACCTTTCTTTTCATGAGGATAAATAACAATAAAACAAATAACAAACTGTCATTCCAAGGGCTGTGTAGAAGACCGCAATGCTTGCCATTTAACTATGTAAGGACTAATTCTAAAAATAGTCTACAATCTATGATTGTGTTTTATGTGGTTGTCTCCTCTACGGCTTATCAAAAGTATAAAAAGAAGTCTAGCTTCATTATAAATCTGTAACCTGGGATTACAACCTCTAAACAATAATTAAATCAATAGGATCTGGGACGTCGCCCTCCTTTTACAGTTTCCAACGTCTAAATAATGCAGGGGAATACATAATTCAACTACAACATATTCTATTCATAGCACATCCAGAGCTACAGGGATTTTCCCTCTTTTCGATACATAAGAAGAATAAATAAACACTAGTACAGTGATATATATGATACTTATCGGTATTTTGAGCAAATCCTTCTATTAATTTGGATGCCCAACTCTATTTTCATTGATGTGATTACCCAACTCTGCGCACTTCTCAGAATTCTCTATCACTCTCCATTTCTTCTTCTAAGGTCACCGCCCTCTGATCTCCAACAAAAATAGGCCACCTTCTTTGAACCCTAAAGGTGGTGACATACTGCAATGCATTGCCTCGGAAGGATGTTGACTGAAAAGGTCTGGAAGGCCTGTGGGTTTAAATGTATTGTAGGTTTTGAAAATCTACATGCGCACCCTTGCATGTTGTCACTTCTGTTACCACGCGGCACCCACTGCCAACTGTAATTAACTTCTCTGTATAACCATTCACCCACACCTTAATTCAGCGATTCAGCCATATCATTTGCATGTGTGTGTTTAGCAAAAAGGGTCATCAAACATCTATAATATTAATCACTAAAATTTCTTATTGGAATGGCCTCAAGCGATATCAGATCTGGGTACAGACAACAATCAATTGGAAAACATACCATAAATAAATTTGTCCCTAAAATGGATATGGGATGGGTATGTAGAATGAATAAGTTCTTTTTTTGTTGACCTTGTAATTTTGTGAAATATGACGCCTTCGGAATCAAAAACCATTGCTATAAGGTCTAATGCAAAAGCCAGGAAATGAATACCACTAAGCTGTAAACCAGAAGACAAAAACAATTTCAAAAAGAGCAACCAGTTGGCTGATCTTTAAATCCTTCACGAGATCGTCTATGTACTCTATCAAAGCGATAATGGCGTCAATTGGAAAAGGTTAAAAAAAATTCCTCATCGTGATTTCATAAAATATTTTTACTTAATTCCTACACATATATATATTAAACAACCAACAACGTAACTCAGCAGGGAGCTCAAGTGTTGGATCTAAAATCAATGCTAGTCGATACAAAACTGGAATGCTAGTCAATACAAAGACTGGAATCAAATGATCGAATTTAATGCTAAATATCCATGATACAAATCTCTGCAAACGAAAATTATGAATACAATGTTACAGTTTGGAAATGATCACCAGAAACTTGAGCTAGCAATTAGGGTTTGGTTCGTTTAACCAAAAGGCAAAAGAAACATGGGATCGAGAAATGCACTGCTCTGGACATTTCACTTCACGTACGACGCATATACAATTTTCGTCTATTTTGTTTCGTCACCTCCCCCTCGTCCTATTCGTTGAATACAGAACAATTATTAACGAAGAGACACGGAGATCATGTGCTTGCCACCAAGGCATTTATTTTGTGAAGATCGTAACACCATTCTATCAGTTTCAAACCGGAACAAGCACTACAGACCAGAGTGGCGGAATCAAAGGCAAGTTGGTATACTAGGAAATGGATCTTTGTGATAGCAGAAGGATGGAAAAGAGCCTGAGAACACAGACAGCCTCCAGGGGTGATTTTAATGTGAATAATTAAATGACACTTGGCAGGTGATACCTGATAGCGCACAAAAGAATAGGCAGGCTTAGAAAATCATAATGCAAACAACATCTTTCAGAAACCTAGAAGAGGTGATCCTGTTTTGAATCTTGGCAAGAGACCGTTAACCAACATAGATTGCAGGCACAAGGAGTATTTCCATAAGCGTAGAGCCATTATAACCATCATGGTATAACGCATGTGATAAAAGAGCAACTAAAGCCCCTAGTTATTCCAGCATATTGGCGGCGTTTTGGTTGTCAATAATGGTAGCACAGAAAATGATCGCCATGCATCCCTGCATCCCTGGAAACCAAGTTGGAAAAAGAACGTTACACATTCAAAAATTTGGAATGCTAGAATTAGGTTTTACTGAAGCCTCATGTCCTGATACCAACAAATTATCTCTTTGAAACATTACTAGCTCTTATCATCACCTTGGGGAAACCTAAAATTACGTCCGAGGAATAATAAAAAATGTGGACATACCAATAGTGGACACAAAAAGAAAAAGAAAAAAACTAACACTGAACCGCTCTACCCATGTACAAACGAATGCATGCAGATGGTGGTACTATACACGAAAGTGATGAACAACAAACCCTGATGGTAGAAAAAAAAAGTGCATGCAGATCGTGGCATTGTACACGAAAGTGATGAACAACAAACCCTAACGGTAGAAAAAAAAAATGTATTAATTGGGTGATAAAGACACAGGTCCTTCAATAATATGGGACCGGAAAACCATCAAGGAATGCTTTGCTGACAGGTTTACTAATCATGAAAGGAGGTAAATGCAGGTGTATCAGTTACAAAGAAGCACATGATCATCCCTTCTCCCAACATTGACGATAGGTTCCCTTGGTGATATTTTTATGGCACATGCAACTTGAGTATCTGTGGCTGTGGTTGCATCTTATTCTTGGCCGATAATCATTTCTTTCAGCTTAAAGCAAATGTGTTCAAGTGGTAATCAATTGTATGAATGGTGTTTCTCAGCTCTCAAATATCCTTCTGCATCCTCTTTTTAATCAACTTATGGAGATTGGGATCTTTTTCCTGTGCTTCATTTCAGGCATATCTACAGAGAATAAAACCAGACTACAAATACATTGTCGAAGGAAGGGAACTCGATGCCTGGAAAACTCTGTTTACTCCAGTAACTTGTTGATGGAAAGGTTGTGAGTCAAAGACAGTTTTGGTTCAAGGTTGAAGGGGATCAAAGTCATTTCAGTTGGTGGAAAGGAAAAGCTACAGGAGATCTATTTGGAATTGGGGATGCTTATCATTTTGATGCATAACATGTGCTTCACGGAAATACAAAGTATAAAGGCTCTCTAAGAATATTGAAAGCTCTCCTCCTGCCTTCAGTCAAGAAAAGAAATGGCCATCTTCCATGGCAATCATTGGTGGTCTTTACCGGTTATCTATATTGTCATATTTTATCTTAATATACGCATTTCCAGGAGCTTAGACAACGAGTGGTGGCCACCTCCTTGTTGCAACATGAGCGATATTTCAAAAGTCAGAAAGTATGTTAGGAATTTTAATGCAACCTTGAATATACTTCATGTAAACATAGACAAAGGAAGGTTTAATAGGAGTCAATATGGCCAAAGTCCAGGCCAATCTTTCATAATGGGTTACAAGTTTATCAATCTTGTGCCCGTAATGGATTTATACAATTTTCCATGTAATGCAACCACAATGAAAGACAGCTCAAACCAGAAATAAAATCAGAGGAAGTCTATGCACATTGATGTAGTACAATCAAATTAAACCATAAATAAATGTTAAATAAGAAAAAAAATTGATGTAGAACCCTATATAAAAGAAATCAAGAACAATCATCCGGAAGGAGCAAACAACATCTCTAACAAGTTTCCAGAGGCCCTAGAATTTGAGCCCAAGCTCTGATACCAAATGTAAGAACTGTAAAACTCATAAAACCCACCAAATAACAAATTAATATTAAATATGTACGCAGATCTATGATCCAACACAAGAATATGATAACATGTAAAATGATATAAAAGAAAGAGACAACCAGAACAACATGCATAGAAGATCTATCAAAAGGAAATGGATCTAATCAATAATAACAGAAAATATGCTATGAAAATTAAGGAGCCATACCTGGATAGATGACCTAGCAGCTACCATTACCTTGATAGATCCAATAGTGCAACTGAAGGTGGGGGGATGACTCTCCACCCAACCAACCCCCGGCCAAAGGCTGAGGCCCCCGAGCCCCCAACAATTAACACTATGCCAGTGCTATCTTGCTTTCCTCTCCTCCAGATCTCCTCTTCCAAGATGGCCAAAGACAAAAAAAGACCCCTCTCTTCACTTCTTCTCCTCCTTTTATCCCCTCCTTCTCCCCATTTCTTAATTTCTTATTTAATTTCTATCTTTATGCAAAATTTGTTTTCCATTACTTCTTTTTCATGTTTTTTTTAATTATTTACCTTCTACTATATTACATTATATCATATTATATAAAATATTCCCTATATTCGTATATGAGGGTTGTTACAATAAGCCCAACTCTATGCCACAGATACCGAAAGGTGTTCTCAAGCGCTCGATGCACAATCCCAATGCCCGAGCCACCCAAAACTACTCAATTGTGGAATATCTAGGCCAGACTCTGCATGCCATGTCAGCTCTCGAGGTTCTCTAGGCTTGTCCTTCACAAAGGACCGCCCTGTTGTGTGCTTTGGGAGTCCAGGATCAATGTAGCCCAAATGTTATCAAGTTCGACACTACTGATGTTCAACCTCGGTTTCCCTATCATGTGGCTTTCCAAGTCCATGTTAGGTGCTTACAAATGGTCATTAAACGTACTGCGGTTGACAAAGTTGCTTCCACTTAAGTAATGTCTTTAGCTTGTTGGAAGGCTCTCGGCTGTCCTCCATTGTCGAAGTCTATGACCATGCTTACTGCATTCGATGGTCATTCGTTCAGGACGCATGGTATTATCCCCTCCCTTGAGGTCCACTTGGGTGGGAAGACCGTGCCAATTGAGGTCGAGGTGGTTGATGTTCCCATCGACTACAACATTTTACTGGGTCAGAATTGGATCTATGCTATGAGAGCGATCGTGTCCTCTATTTTTAGAGTTATCTTCTTTCCCCACGAAGGCAATATTGTGACTGTCAATTACCTATATTTCACTAGTTCCAGTCCCGCAACATCACCAGGAACTGCAGTTCCTCAAATTGAAAATTCTCAGTCGGCAACTGGGAATATTGGTGTAGGTTTGTATTCCTCTTTGATGGGATCCTTCGAATTCCCTGCACCAATCTCCTTCATAGGAACCATCTCTGATGATGCTCCTTCTTCGTTGAATCATGTACCGTTCCGGACATCATACTTTAGTGATCCGTTGAATCTACCTTCCACGAGTTCCTTGTCTAGAGACGTTTCGTGCATCAGAATGGCTATGCCCTTTTCTGAAGCCGAGCTTGCCTATCATGACATTCAACAAGCCACTGCAAAGCTGGATCTCTCTTCTTCACGGACAGAGGAAGAAGATCTCACTATGCTGCTCACGTGGGCACTCGACTCATCTTGCTCACATGATTTCCTTGATGGTACTTTTCCTTCAGATGAAGCTATTATCGAGGCCATGAATGGTAATGACAAGCCTTGGGGGGGTCTCCATTATAGATCTCATTTACTTCCCACCTAAATGATATTATTGAATGAGATGAATCTATCATACAATCTGCCATCCATTTGTATTTTGATCCAGTCGTAGTTGTGTCCAGCCCTAGTTTGACATTAAAGTCTGATATTCCTAATGTTGAGTCTTTGGACTCTCCTATAGATCCGCAAATCGGTGTTCTTGCTGAGTTTGATTCTAGAGATTTCAACTCCCATGATGATGAATTTGTTCTTGCGGATTCTTCCACGTCCTTCAACTTTGACCTTCATCCTGAATTTGATCATTTTGATTGTAATCCCTCAGGCTTTGGTACTATAGAGTCTTCATTGGTGAGCTCTGCCCGCATTATACCTGGGGTTGATAATAGTGAAGTTGAAAGTATTTCTCCCGTAGCAATTTGTATCAGATCTATCTTTATGTACATTTTAGATATGATTTTGGTACTAATGTTTCTTGGAGACAGGATTCTTAGCTGGACTTATACTTGTTTACCGGTCCTTTTTTACATTTGGTTCTGTCATGGCAGGTGTATTCAAAACCTCTCATATATATTTAGGCCTCCCCGTCGTTACGATAGGTATTTCCGTCCTTGGAAATATGTTGAAGGTGACTTGGTCCTTCTTTATGACCAAGCTAAGGAACCCCTGGGGGCAAGCAAGTTTAACCCCATGTGGTACGGTCCTTACGTGGTGAGGCGTGTCCTTGAGAAATGAGCCTACGAGTTAGAGGATTATGAAGGGGACACCTTGAATGAGCCTAGAAATGGGCTCTACCTCAAGCGGTATTATGCTTGAGCTTCTAGCTCGAGATGATACTTTTGTATACTATTGTATAGCTTTTTGTACATAGTTTAGCTTTCCTTTGACTTTTAGAGTCTATTGATTCGCTTCCTTTTGGTTGAAAGATGTCAGCGGAATCTCCAGTGTTCTTAGGATTCGCGGATGGGGCCAGCCATCATACGCAGAGACTAGCTTCTGCTGCGTGGGTTATTTACTCACCCGACAACCAGATTGTGTCTTCGTGAGGCGCTTGTCTCATTTCTACATCGAACAATGTGGCCGAGTATAGTGCCGTTATTGAGTTACTTCGTGATTCCATTTCACATGGTATCCAGTCTTTATAGGTCCGCCTGGATTCACAACTGATTTTGTATCAATTGAACGGTCGGTACTGTGTTGGGGATCCTATGTTACTAAGGAGATTCTTAAGGGTAAGACTTTTGGAACGCCATTTTAATTTCATTACTTGTGTTCATGTTCCAAGACGTTTTAATCATACTGTTGATGCATACGCTAATTATGTCCTATATTGGCTTTTGTCACATAATTAAAAGAAGCATTAAATCACACAAATAAGACTCACACATTTGTACACACATAATAGTAGAGTCGGAAAGTCATAGTTTTTTCATTAATCAAAAATTGGTGTCATAATACAAAACTGGAGCTCGTAGCTCTCAAATATACATATCCGATACAAAAAAATAGTACCCCATGGAATCTAAGCCCTACGAGGAGATCTAGCCTCCTGGGCTGGATGAGTCTGCATGTAGTAGTGCATGGCATTGGCTATACGCCGGAGCAGCTGCACCCATGTACCTGGTACCCCAACCACATGTCTCTGCATATCCTCTGGGAGACGCTCTACCTCAATCATCGGTGCCCGAGTAGTCATACGGGTCAGGCTAACCTGCACATTCTCCAATGTGTGCTCTGTCACTGCACCTACTACCTCCCCACCCCCGCCTCTGCAGCGATGTCGTGGGAAACCCTGAGGTCTTGGCAGACCCAAATCTGAGGGAAAACAGTCAAACATTAATATATGATACCACACCAAAAATATTTTTGCTTTCACTTATAACAAAAATCCAAAAAGAAATAAATATTCAAAACTTAAAAAGAGTAGTCTTACCAACGTCCCCGAACGTGGCCCCTGATGGTAGTGGTATATCATGGTCCCCTCTGAATTCTATACCCTCATAGGGATAGTCGTCTATGGCGATCACCTATCGCCGCCACTAGTGGAAAAACTCATCAGTGTATGGGGAAGCCTGTCGGACACCCCCCTGCCATGTCAATACCTCCACCCACCGGGTCTGGGATGGATCTCGAAGACTATGTGGATGGACTTCAACCCTTGGACTCAAGCGCAACACCCTCTCAAAGAAAAATTTGCACAGTATGCTACCAAAACCGAAGTTTTTGGCCCGCCCTAGTTTGCACTCCATTAGTTGGTTCTTCATGGTACCCAGCAACGTTATGCACCAGTCATATACCATCGGTCTCATGCTCTCGGCCGCATAGAATATCAATGGCCTTGAGGCCTGATGTAGAGAAGTTGATCCTTTTATCCTCCCAAGAGTGAGGACTATGATCTCCATGCTTAGGCTCGCTATGGCCTCTATGGGGATCTGAATACCCACCTTCTAGGTGCTAGCAATACAGTACCTATCAATGTAATCACTGATAGTGATTCCTCTCCCCATGCTGCGAGACCTAAGACTCGCCACCTCCGCTCGGCGGGACAAACCAGTGATGAAATATATATCTTCCACCTCCAACGGAAGTGGTTTCCCATCTAAATCAAAGTGTTGTGCTTCTGCATCCTAGTAGTTGACCAACGTGCTGAGAAATCGGTTTTGGTCTCTCAAACCCCCGATGCTCCAAAATTTGTATAATCTGCAAGCTTGCAATGCTTGTTGGGCAGCCAAATATTCACGAACTTATTGATCAATGATGTCATGCTCCCTTTCTCTCCATTCTAGAACCATTATGGGGAAAAAACAAATGTTTTTGATGTTAAAAACTCATAAAAAACACAACCTTTGGCTCTACACACGAGCTAATTTGTATACAGTCGCACGTATACACGGTCAACTGTTAGTTTGACCGCATACAAGAATCCCTCCACGTGACCCGTGAAGTGGTAGCTTGCGTACAGCGCTAAATAGGTTTAATTCTTTGAAACAGTTAAAAATTGACCATTAAAAACAAATTTGAAACATATAGAATTGGAGAGGAAGTTGAGAGCTCTTACTTGAACCAGATGGCTCGTGATTTCGTGGCCCACAACTCCCAGAATCGACGATTGAAGATCGGAGGTAAAAACAACCCAAATGCACTATGTGGAGTGAAAAGTGAAAATAATGTGGTAAAAAACATTTCTTTTTACTATTTATCAATTTTTCAAACTCACTTTTATATAGCTTTTGCCATTTTTCGAGCTTTTTGGACTAATATGTCATCATGAAGTGCCCTTTTAAGCAGTTTTTTTCGACGAGAGTGGATTTTGGACCTTTTTCGCGCCTTCGGCAGGTATATTCTACACCCGTCATATAGGTTAGGATGTCATTATGCCTGCATTTTTGCATTTGAACTTATGACCAACTTCATTAACCTTAGGTGTGACCCACTTTTTAACTGACACAGAACCTTCATACTACTATAGAAGTGTCGTTATTGAGCGGTAGGGCTTGTCCGACCATGGGTACCCTAGTTAGATCATTTTTATGTCTTTTGGCACCCATGTCGTTGTTTCTCCTTAGGATTGGAAGTCCTTTGTAGTCACGCCATGACATTGCGATGAGTATTCATAGTCTCACTAGTACAAAATGAGAGATAAGTGACTAGGCGACTAAAAAAGTTAGTCACCACTGTTTTTTCAAGGGATAAACAACTAAAATTGAGCAATTTTAAATAAGCCAACAAAAAAAAACTAAGATAAATGAATAATTTAGTCGTGGGATAAAATATATGACTAGATAACAAGTGACTAAAATAAAAATGACTAACATAAATGACTAATTTAGTCACGGGAATATAAATACGACTAGCTAGTCACGAGAAAATTACAATTAGTTACTAGATACTAGTATAATATACATCATTTTTTATTTTTACTTTTACCATAAAAATATGAAACCAACTCTCAAGTTGTTGTCCCATGTCCTCTCTCTTCATCGTGAAAATATTCTTATTAATTAGGTATTCATATTTACTATGTATTTTATTTCCTAACACTTTCCTAGTATTTATATAAAAATAGGAAGCGTCTGCATGTGTATTGAATTCCCTGAAGATATGTGCGATAGAGACATCAGGAAAGGGCTTGAGCAAAAGATTAACATGAGCCATCCAATATGAGAGCTCCATAACCTTTAAAGAGCACAAACCTTTCTCCCAATCAGCTATAAGTTTAGAGACACCAACAATATGGTGTAAAGAAATATGTTGAGAATTTGCAAAAAAGAGGACAAGCCAGAGTACCAATAGCTCTCCTCTCGTATTGGTACTCGATCAACCACAATTTAACCATAAATTAAATTTCTCTACGTAAACCACTTTCCACAAAATCGTTCGAACTCCCATGAAACCCTTTAACGTTGCAATTGCACCACTACATTCAACCAATACACACATTATCAAACATATAACAAAGTAACATACCCTTTCTCATCACATTCATGAGCATTGATATTATTCTCTTCTCCACCATTTATGATAGTAAGTTCACCATGAACCGACAAAAAATCCACAAGTTAAAGTGAACGTCGATGATATTCCTTTGTACCCTCCACTGCTCAAAATTTGAATTGAATATTCCATAACCCAATAGATTGTGATACTTTGAGTAGAAATCATAGCCTTTGTGAAGTTGAAGAAGTTTGTTTCAACATGTATTTAAAGTTTTTAGAATCGTAGGACATAGTACATATGATGTCGCTTCATCTTGGACTCATGGACATGAGCGTGCCCCATTTTCTCTTTAAAAATCTATTGCATAATCGTTTATGCAATATAAATGGAATATCAAAGATAACAACATATTCATTGAAATCCATGTCATAGACTATTTTGAGTACAATTACAACAATTTATTAAAGGCACCATGCACGCAATAGACTATCACAATATCTATCTTAACCCATAGCAAATCTTTCATAACAATAAATATTAACACCTACAACTTGAATTCATCTTTTTTTTTCTTTTTATGTTCATCACCATGGTACACAAACAAACAACCTAAACACCTCAAAAAATGAAGTATACCAAAAAAAACAACCAAACCACCTCAAAAATTAAGTGTGCCAAAACATGAATGTGCCATGAATTTCATTTTCGTTAACACAACTAAATAACATTCATTTGTTCTTATTCGCAATTAGAAAAACCACCTAAAAAACAATTTTAAATAAATGCACAATACACTTTAATTTATCATGTGTTAATATGATCAATATACCTCTCTCTATCCTCTTCGCTGGTTTTGGATTATCCTACCTTAGCTTGGTATTGTAGGGCATGTAGCGACAGACATTACAAAACCCTATTTTTCTGAAAACCTCACATTTCCATGCCCACTGTCCAAGAAGGAAATGCCGAGTTCAATCCCTGACTAGGAGTGTTGAAGGATCGAACCCATCAAACAATGGCGGGCGCTTGAATTCCAGGGTCCAAGCATTTTATTCACATATTTACATCTTTGCAAGTTTTGTATTTTTTCTCGATTCAAACACGATATATGTTGCTGAAAAGGAAGACCTCTTGAAAACCATACTTTAAATTCTGAAAAACCCATTAAATACGATAATAATAACATCTAGGGATGTCATCCTTCAGAGATGGAGGAAATCTACGGGGAATGATCTGCCCCAATTGCTTGTATTCATATTTTTCATTTTGCAGCAGAGCCTCTAGTATTTCATCTAATGTTCATGGCAGGGGCCTATGCCCATTCCCCTGCATCATCTCCATTTGTTGAATGTAGGTTCATCATTGTTTTTCCCACAAGCCTTCCTAAAATATCTACGATGCAATATCTTATGCTTTCTAACTTTATCGATGCTGAATAGCCATGAACTTTTGTACCAGAATCTCTACGAATATTTAAGCCCAAGGCTCAGTAGTGGAGAACTCGATTGACCTTTAAGAAAAATAAACATAAGACTGCCAAATGAAGGAAAACCCTGCAAATTCTGAGGAATGCGGGGAAAACCCTTCTAAATACAAATGCTCGGGCTGTGTCCAGACTGCCCTGCATGAAGGCTCACAACGAGTGCACTCAATGCACAGGGAAACAAAACTAATATTTGTTTGTCCCCCTTTCCCAGTTTGATGAAAATTGGCTAGTATCAGGTCTCATCCTTTCACCCAATCCTCAATTATTGTTACATTGCATGTCAGTTCATACATACAAGTCTAACTGTTATCTGAATAGGATGCATTTTTTTTCTTTAAAAAATAAATAAATCATATTACAACCTATTGGAGGAACCTTTGAGGATGATCGAAGCTTCCAAGCGGAGCCGAGTTCCTTTGGGTGACAACATGCAATTCCTGAGCATACCTCATGAAAGCTCTTAAAACCCAGGCCAAGAATCACAAGACAAACATTTTATTTCTTCCAGATGGAATGTCCAAGAATCAAACCAATTGGTCTCATTATCATACAATTAACCAAGGCATCTTTCCCACTCCATCCCCTACCAAACAATAATATCTTTCCCACTACATCCTTTCATATACAATACTAATGTTGTCTACGATGAAGTGGCCACATATGTATCTAGTCCATTCAATCCAAATAAAAACCAAGGGGATTTTTTAATTGTAATGGCCATGTTCTTCATTAATATTTTGTATGATGTACATTGAGTTGAGTTTTAAGCCTCACACTTGTTAAAGTATATGATCTCTAGGATTAGGAATGACACATAAACCCTATATTAATATGTTCCCCGTTGAATTTCAATAAGGCTTCCTTACCAACTTTGAAGTAAGTTAAGACCTATAAAGTCTCGTGTGGATTTATAGAACTCAATAGGGGATCTATTAATTATTCGGGAATTATTGTCAACCATCTCCATTAAGGTCAAATTTATCTTGTCAAGAGCATTCTTGATCATGTGCCTCTCATGATCTTGCAATAGTTTATGTGGGACCATGTCTAAACACATTTGCATGGCTACCTTCCTCTTACTAATGAGGCACTGGGTTTCAAAGAAATCCCTATATTGAGTTCTAAACTCCTTTTCAATCTCTTATGACATTTTGATGCAAGTACATCTTGTGCATTTTATGGTCACTATATTTAGACATGCTTTTTTAATAGCCAATTTTTAAAAAACTTCCTTGGTTTCCCTATGCCTAAGCTTTGGTGAAAGCAAATGGGCACAGAGTTGACCTCCTGTGGCACATCTCATTTCATCGATCTTAAGAAAGTGATTGAGTTTGGTAGTTTGAGCTCACAACTCATAACAAGGTAAAGAATATAGGTTTTAATTTAGTTCTTATAGCTTGTCTTTAATTGCCTAAAGATGGATTTTCCTCACAACTACAATATGTTGTCCATAGCCCTTAAAAAAGGAAAGAACCTATTTGATGGCATCACCTCATTAGGTAATCCAACATTTAGTTACTTTGGGCCTATGGGAAAGACTCCATATTTGTTTGAATCATATTGATGTAATTATAGTTATAATTATAATATAGCATATATAATATTAATATAATATAATTATTTTATTCTAATATAAACATTTAAAAACAAAATATAATATAGTTATTCAACTTTATATATAAACCAAATCAATCATATATATATATATATATACACAACAAACAATCAAAATCAATTAATTTATTTTTAGAAGGAATTAATCATACTATACAACTAATTACTTCGAACTCTAGGATAAGGTTTTTGGCGCCACAAATTTTAGCATTGTGTGGAGAATGATTTTTTCAAAATTTTGGGACCATGAATAGGGTTTTTATCCGGCCTTCCAACCAGTTCATATGGAACATAAACATCCATTCCATTGATCAAACTACGACATTCATTAAGGCGGCTAGGGTATTGAGCTCTGTAACAACAAGAAGGTTTTGACAGACGTTTAAGGAAACCTTCAGGCGGCTAGGGTTCCTACCCTAGTCGCCATAACTACCCACCTTCCTCCTTTCGTTTCTTCTATGATTTTTGCGGGCTCCTGAGGCGAGCATTCTTCTTCAGCATTGAGGTTTTTGGAGACCGCGACATGCCTTTCTTGGAAGCAGTGGCGAAAACCCTTTATTGACAGCTCTGATAGATCATACATGGAAGCAGTGGTGTTAGGGATACACAATAGTGTTTTGGTGTGGAGAAGGTGGCAGATCTTCTTTATAAGTGGAGGCGGTGGTTTCTCTTCAAGTAAGTGAAGGCGGAGGACCTTAGGCTTCGATGTCGAGGTTTCCTGCTGGGGACCTGTGCTTGATTGGTATATATTAATTTCCTTGTGTTTACTAATATATGTTTCCTACTGACTTAATTTTCACTGCAGCAGTTTCTGTCTCTTATAAAAGTTGGGCTTTTCATTCCAAGTTCATTTTTCCATTCCCTGTACTTGTTTTTACTGCAATTAAACGATGCACAAACTTGTATCTCTCCTTTCCCGTTAATGTAAGGGGTTGATGCAGTTTTTCCTTTACAGTTAGAGATTCTAGTGGCCAATTTGCTTCAATATATGGTGGAAGAACCCAACAAATTGCAGAGCCAATTTTTACAGCTTATTTAAATACAGGAGCAAAGGGAATTACTGTGTAACAAGGCCCATCAATATCGAGACACGAAGAAAAAAATTTACGAGAAAGCCACAGACATGGCATTTAGTGAAGGTGGCCTGGTCTTGCTATCAAACAAGAGGTGTGCATAGAAAAAAAACATGGGAAGTGCAATTACCCATGGTTGGGCCCTCACATCATTCATTTAGCTAAAAACAAGAATTATTTTGGGAGGTCTGAGCTGGGTGGGAAAATGTTGGATCTTCTTGCTAATGGGTAGCACTTAAAAAAATTAACGGAGTAAGATCAAGTTGACCATTGTACATACTAAAGTAGGTTCATTTACCTTCTGTAAGTTTTCCCTAAGTTTGCTTTGTATACATGTTTCTTTCTGTTGAAGTTTTGGGGAATCGGGGATCTTGCGCGTAATAATAAAATTTACTAATCTTAAACTGTACTGGTGCACTTAACAAAGTAGCTTCTATTTTGCAACTCTTTCCAGTATGTACCATATATGTTTACGGTAGAACTCTTAAGCATATTATTGCTTAGAAGATTTTAAAGATCTTGATAGCCTACTTTTCCAGATCATTAAATCACTGCATGGATTTTTGACATTTAGAAGAGCTGGATGATGACATTAGTGAATTTCTCTATAAAGGTGTTGTAATAGGATGCTGCGCTATATTATAACAACTATTAGATCTGCAAATTATTGGCGTGTGTCTTAACATCTCTAGTTGGAGGCTTGTAGCAAAGGTGAATGAACTTTGGAGGGTTTGCAGATGCTGCATCCACTCCTAAATATGATCCCATTTTCAACTCTTCACATTGCTCCACATCTAATATCTTCGCAGTGATTACATCACCTTGAGCAGACTGGTCCTCCTATCCTGCATGTTTACATACTGCAACTGGTAAAGTACGAACACATCCATGCGGAAATAATAAAGAGAGGAAGGTTGTTATGAACAGCAGTAAGTTCAATAGGACACACTTTCTGTTCACCTGCCCAGTAGTTAGCATTCGGTTTTGTTCGACTACTCCACTGAAACATGTTGCATATTACAGATACTCCTGACTTGATAAGAATGTATATGGAATTTATTGGGAAATTATTTATGTAAACTGGGAGCGATAGAAATATTAAAGGGTTCAATTTGCTTCCCATTCCAAGTTGGCTCTGAATAAATTAAGGGCGACAGGTTTTCAGTTGTCTCAAGCAATGGACCCGGATTACCAATTAGATATAGATGTCAAATGTCAGATAGTAGGCACTCACCCTGTTGGATCGACCTCTTTATAGCTAGAGAGAAAACTGCCTTCAATAATTTACTTAATCTCAAATAATGTGACATATTCATTGAATGATCGCCAACTTCAATTATCCTCTTCTATTGGAACTATTTTTCTTAAGAAACGGAAATCTGTCTCATCAAGGAAGCGAGGGAGATATTTTTCACAATGAGAGGGTAAAGTCAAAAACTCTAACGACGAGAGTTTCTCAAAATGTTGTCGAAGTGATTTGAGGTCAAGGTCAGTGCAACCTTCCAAATTAAGTTTTTGTAAAGAAGTCAATGACCCAAAATCTTCTTCAAGCTCCGTCAAGTTCAAGCAACCCTGCAAATTAAGTTCTTCCAAAGATTGCAATAACCCAAAATTATCTGGCAGCTCCCTCAAACTCAAACAATAATCCAATCTCAACACATTTAAAGATGGAAGACTGGAAAACCTCTTTGGCAACCGCCTCAAACTTGAGCAATAATCCAATCTCAATACTTTCAAAAATTTAAGCCTTGAGATTGATTTTGGTAGTTCTTCTATATATCTACAATATGAAAAGGAGAGTTCTCGCAGACCTTTTACTTGATCACCTAACTCTTCAGGTAATGTTTTCAACTCTGTAAGATCGATCAATTTCAGTATTCTCAAATTCTCTAGCTGTTCAAAACACGTGGAAGAGATTGGGCGAGCAATGGACGGCATCTGCACATTATGCAATTAATATGTGACAGTTCCATATAATTTAAATAAATAAGTAGAAAGAAATTTCAAATATGTTAGGGAGACTTGCCTGTGGTAGACTCAAATTTTGGGCTTGAGAAGTAAACTATCTTAGCCCGTTTAACTTTAGCATATGGAATTGAAGATGGGTAATACCACCTTGAAAACAAACCAGGTTTTGAAATGTATTATTACATTGACCGTCCACTTTGGTTGAGTTTCCAAGGGCAAGAAATCTTAATGATTTGTATATTGAGTCTAGTGTCCATGCAGGTATACTACATGGATCTTTATTTTCAATTAAGGATATGCCTTTGATGCTTTGAAGGTCATGCATATCATCATTAAATATAATTAGTCAATCATGAGAATTAGAATCAAGAATCATTATACGAAACAGAATCAAGCTGGCTCTGAATAAATTAAGGGCGACAGGTTTTCAGTTGTCTCGAGCAATGGACCCGGATTACCAATTAGATATAGATGTCAAATGTAAGATAGTAGGCACTCGCCCCATTGGATCGACCTCTTTATAGCTAGAGATAAAAATGCCTTCAATCGACCTTACTTCCTTCAATCGACCTCCCTTCCTCTATTCCTATTTATCACATGCGCTACAGTTTGGAGCACCCTTGAATTTCACATCTTGCTTGGATATCATCGCTCACTTGCGACCATCTCTCGCTAGCTACCCGAATTATAACCAATTCTTCATCATGGAATCGGACAATATAGTTTTAAGGAGACCGATCTCTCCAATAAGTAGATAGTGAACTCAACAACCCAGACAGTAAATCTTGAAGATATTTATGGAGAATATCATCAGAAATGGCGTCACTTATATTGAGCATGCATGGAGAAAGATGGTCACATCCATGGATATAGTCTTTACGGATTTGGCGGTAAATGTTTATCTCAACTGTCTTCACTTGTTTCATCTTTAGAATTTTGGATTGTGTCTAAATTCTAGTTCAATTTTGGGGAAGATATCTGTGTTACCTACTGGATCTTGTACTATATTACTATATTTTGTTTTCTGCAATGGGTGTTGTGCATTAATGCATATCTATGTGCTTGCTTTGTTTGTAAGAGAAACCAATTTCTCACCAAAACAAGGGTTGGATTTAATAATATATTATTTTACTGAGGAGGCATACATTTTCAACACTGGCATATAACTCGTGTTTACATGAATTTTACTTGGTGAGTGCGTATTACAGTTTCCTTGCCATGAAGAAGAGTTGCACCAAGATTCGTTGAAGACTGCATATTCTGCCATTGACCTGGTTTGCAACGTTTTCTTAAGAATCTGAATTCCTTTTATCATAATTCTTTGTGATTGATTTCTGAAGAGAATGAAGCAACAACAATGGTACTTCTCAGTCTTGTATGTAAATAACCCTAATTTATTTGTTTGAAGTTTCTTTGTGCGTGATATCTAGTAGTATTGAGAGCATCATACATTGAGAGCATCATACTTACACATAATATCGACTTCTAACCACACCTCATCGCTCCTATGTGTGAAATATACCTATCCATAGGAAAGCGACACGACAAGAGTTTGCAACCACCAGAACCAAAAGGAGGAGAAGATTCGAAAGCATCTTCTACTATCTGAAGACTGTTTAACCTCCTTCAACGTGTTGCTTGTTGAGTTAACCTGTGCGTTGAGGTATTTCTGCCTTGAGGTGCTTCTCCCACTAGCACACCCACAAGTAAAGTGGCTCGTGAACACCGATAGGTGTAGTCAACCACTTAGTTTTTTGGAGATGGTTGGTTATTAAACAAAGGCTAAACATTAAACTAACAAAAACATTAAATTAATTAATATAAACATAAAAAGAAATAATATTTAATAAACATGCCCATTTTCTTAACCACGCCTTATATCAAGCTTATTTAAATCTGAATCAAAATGCATTTGAGCATAACAAGATATGACAACCATGAAATGAATCCCTACTATACACTTGTTACACTCATGTTAATCTCGTTGATCCACTCAAAGAAGTCCAAAATCTCAAATAATATATAAGCACCTATGGGTGTAATCAATCCCTGAGAGCTATAATTCATAGGAAGAGTAAAGGCACTTTAAGTCCAATTACTCTGAAGCCTCCCATTCAATCTATCCAGGAAAGAGATAATCCTGAGACCAGACCTGCCAAAGTATACCCGGTTTCCTCTTTCTAATTAACAAGTGGAGACAACGTTGTAGGCGCAAGTTGTTCCTATATGTTTCCCCTTTAAGGATTAACCTTGGATGCTTCATTTGCAAGTGCATCTCTACAATAACAGCAGCGATTTGCCCTTGCATTTTCAAGCAGGTTTTTTTGCAAGAATATAATTTCTCCTTCTAATTCATCTTCTGGTGACATATTCAAAACCTCTGTATCCCTTGCCTCAGAGAGTTGCTTCCATTGAGAATCTTTTGAGATCATTTCAATATTGGGCGAGATAAAAGAAGCATCCGTTTTTTCCTTGGTATCTAGCATTCCATGAAAGCAATTTTGATTGGTTACTTCATCTCCTTCTGGATGATCTGCTCCAAAAACACGAATCCAAGAAAGCAAAATCTCAGTAAGCAACATTTCAAAGATGATATTGTTAAAAGAAAAATGAAATGGCAGAAGAAAGAAATGCAGACTCTACCACTATAATAGGTTCTTTGGTCTCCTTTTGAAAGGACCAAACCCCCCTTTTGGATCTGCAAAATCTTCCGTTGTATGTAGGATGCACATAGTACTTGGGTGCCTCCTTGCCACATCTGCATGTTGGTGATAGAAGTTTCAATGTCTTTGAAGCAATCTCTTGTTCTCCAAACATCAGTGGGACAAAATACCAAAGGATTACATTTCACATTAAAATATAGAACAACACTGATTGAGGATGATACAAAACTCTACAGTAAGACAATTTATAATTTAAGCATGAGCACTTGCTTACTTCCTACTAGACTCTTCTGGTATCCTATCGTTACAATTTTTTGCTTGATCTCCTACCAAAGTTGAACCAACAATATCTCTTTCCATTAACACATCCAGCTCTTCCTTAATTGAGCATCCCTTCAAAGAAGCATTGCTACAATATGCTTCAATATTCCCAAACTATGCAAGCTCCATACAATCAGACACCTTCATAGCCTGTATTTTGAAGGAAGCATGCTTTGAATTACTGTGTTTTTCAACAGCAGAGTCACCAATTCCGGCTAGAACATCTGACACACAACAGAAGCTTCACTAAACATACCTATATTCATAAATCTAGACTGTGCATATGATTAGTTAATGACTACAATGCCTTTAAACTGTTCAAAATCCCGATTGAACTGTTACTTAGAGTGGAAGCATTTTATTAATTTTACCAAGATCGATATTATTGTTTCCCAGTAAAACATACCTTCAGTTTCAGTAGGAAATCATGCTAAATTATGCTTTGATTCTGTTGCTAAAGGAACTGCATGTTGTTGCATTTCCTGGTTATCATCGAGATACATGATAATTGTCAATAGGCTATTGCATGCAAAATGTAGACAGAATTGCAAGCATTGAAATTAACAGAACCCCTAGTAAAGGACTCATCAAGGAAGTTTGTAACTTTATCAGTTCAACAATGACCCATAGATGCAACAAACAGGGACAATAGAACACAGATGATGGAAAGTAACTGACATATATGAAATGAAATATTGTAGACAAGATTCAGTAAGATATAAGCAATGGTTGAATGAGATTGATCGTTATGCAAGTGAGAATGTCAACAAGTTGCTCATTGGAAACAAATGTGATTTGACTGCTAATAAAGCTGTTGATTATGATACAACCAAGGTAATGTTAAATGATGAGTAGTTGTTGATTGTTGGTATCCTTGGTATACTCCATTATTTATTTAAATTTATGGCTTTATAATGATATTTTTCTTCTGTTGGCAGGTTGTTTATGATGTTACTCATCAGGAGAGTTTCAATAATGTGAAACAATGGTTGAATGAGATTGATCGCTATGCGAGTGAGAATGTCAACAAGTTGCTTGTTGGAAACAAATGTGATTTGACTGCTAATAAAGCTGTTGATTATGATACAACCAAGGTAATGTTAAATGCTAAGTAGCTTTGGTATCATGTGCACTGCTATGTGTTTCACTGTATGCACCATCGTCTTTGACTTGATGAGGATTTAAATATGAGTGTGCCTTGAAGTTGTTGGTGCTCTGTTTTTTGCTAATTGCAACACGGTGGCAGTTTGTGGTCTTAAGTTTGTTGACTTGGCTTGTAGATTCTTTTTTTATTAATCTCAAGGGTTTGTTTTTTTGTCACTTTTCAGTCTATAATTTTCTTGACATGCTTCGTGTATTTTTCTCTTCAAGGCATTTGCTGATGAGATTGGCATTCCATTTTTGGAGACAAGTGCGAAGAATGCAACAAATATGGAGCAGGCTTTCATGACCATGGCTGTTGAGATAAAGAACAAGTGCACTTTTTTGTTATGATGTTTTCCAACCTTTAACAAGCACCTATATTATACAATTGTGATGTCAAATGTTTGTTTGAATCCCTAATTTTAATTGTGTGTAATGGTGTAAACCTGTGCCGGAAAATCCTAATGAATCTGATTGAGATTCTACTTTTTCTATGATCCTGTTGTTTTATGATAAAGTTAAGTGGTGATACATAATTCAAATTACATGTCGCGACTATTGGTAATCTTGTTGGTTTGAGACACGTTCATGTTGTCTATTTTATTGGGCATAGCTCATATAACATTGGGAAAATACTGGTTTTTTCAGGTCGTGACAGAGTGTTGTAGCTATATACCTTGTCCATTCATTACTTCGAAATCAACATTGTAGATGAACTCGCAAATTTTTATGGCCAAGTGAATTGTATATAGAAGTTTGTATTTTGCAAGCATATAAATACTCATGCCTATCATGTATTTATTTGAAAATTGTGTTTCATATGTATCGAACCTTCATCTATATTCTATTATTCTTGAATATGTTTGACATTCATTTTGTTCCCATGCAAAATTTGTTTGAATATCATCATCGTCAAGCAATAAGAACTTCTTAAAGGGTGCTAGCTCAATGGTAGAGCACTTACCTAATTATAGGCAGGAGATTGGTGGTTCAATTCCTCCGTACCCTATCATAAATTAGTGACTAAGAAAACGACTAAATTCACATATATACGACTATTAGTAGCTAATTTCCAGTATCTTATAGCGTGAATAACGTTTAGTCGTATTTAGCTTAGTCATTAATATGTTATCATCTAGTAGTTTATTTAGTCGTATATTTGGGCATTAATTGTGACAATCAATGACTAAATCAATGATTAAATCAGTGACTAAATCAGTGAGTATCAATGACTAAATCAATGACTAAATCGGTGACTAAATCAGTGAGTATCAATGACTAAATCAATGACTTAATCAGTGACTATCAATGACTAAATCAATGACTAATAAGTCAACCAATTAATGACTAGTGAAATACGACTAGAGATAAGATAGTGGAAATCGGATACTATTAGTCACCGACTCAAAAATAGTCGTTTATAGCCGAATTTTATTCATTTTTTTAGTCATTAATTTCTCATTTTGTACTAGCGTCTACTTTATCTTTATTCTATCCATCTCCCATGAGGAATCCCCATTTATGTCAAGTTGTTAATGCATTGCATCATCCTGCTTTCCTTTGAGCCTTGTGTTGGCTCCCGCTTTTCTCAACTATTAGCCATGTGCCTGGGCACTTTACCTTCTGAGCCAAGCAGAGCCTTAATTTATCTTTCGCAACTTGATGACCCTTTACCTTGAGGGAACACCCCCCCGAGTGTCCACATCCTACACATGCTTCCTTGCATTGATCATAGGTATGTTCCACTACTTGGAACTAGTTTGCTTGCACTTGACACTCATTTCCTCACTTTTGTACCATAAGCAGTTTTATTCTTTTTTAAGCTTTAGAATATGAAAAAGACAAAAAAATCATATAACTGAAAAAATCCGGACGGGAAAATATTTATTACCTTTTATTGGCAGCTGTCATGTCACCTTTGAATGGAGCATTCATCTCCACTCCATACATCATGAGTCGAGACATTAGTAGGACCTTAGGAGTTGTACTCGTTTCTCAGATCTTACTCCACCGGCTGGTTAAGCTTCCAGTCATTATGGAGCCTTTGTTGATGCCTCTTGCGTCGCAAAGTATTATTATTATCTAGTTCTTGAGTCTATGTTTCCTGAGTCTATCCATCTGCTCATGCTCTTGTTCAAAGGAAGTCTTGAAACCAAAGTCGGCCACTCCTCAGATCTCTTGACTATTGCATGTCCTCCATCCCTTACAGTTCGATCTATTAGTCTGAGTTCTTCCAAATCATTCAGCATAGATGTTACCTATCCATTAATGCCCTCCTTCAAGCAAGTCTCATTCCGTCGACTTTAACTCATTTATTCCGGAATTGAGATTTAGAGTCCGTTGAGTACCTTGAGGCTTGCAATCATTAGTGGTAGGTTCTCTAGCCATCAACAAATTGGGAATTCATCAATGTCCCCTGATCGATGGATTCATCAAGTGTTCAACCTCAACACCTCTATTCACACTTGGTGAATGTACTATGTGCCTTGATGCCCATTTTCATTATTGGTGGGTTATCTCGCGTCTGTTAACGGTATACATTAATGACCGGTAATCAGACAATGCCACATCAAGTTCAACATCAACACCTTTATTCGCTTGATAGGGCATGCACCGTAGATGATTTGTGTAGAAGACCCCAGACTTCAGTGGCATTCAGTATGCTACTGGTGATCATGATTGTACTTATGAGAGATCAGTCTCTTACATCAGCAGTTTGTACCTTCAGTTTGCATCAGTTGTTTCCTCTTCAGTAGGAGACCATATCTTATTGTATATTGGGTCATGGCTATGACCACTTGTGACATGTATTCACTATATACTACCTATTCATGGACATTGTATCAGATTGCTATGTATTGTACCGATATGTATTCAGAGATATCATTGTATTATGACGAGTGGGATACTCCTTCCATTTGTGTCTCCACCACTCCACTTCTGAGATTCACAATGTATTTCAGCCATCGTAGTACCTTCTCTGACCTCACACATTAGGGGGCATCTGTTATACCGTATTTTGCCACCTTGTGAGAATTTATACTCTTTGGATTCCCTTACCTACTTATAGACTCAAAACCATACTTTTGGTTCCTATTGAACCCATTTTTCCCTATTTTTCCTCCTGTACGCGAGCTACTTCATTACACCTTGCGTATACGCAAGCTACACCACTATAGCCAGCGTACATCGAATTTTGGTAAATGATAGTAAAAACTCTACTTTTTACTCCAAAAAGCGGCCATTGTGACCTTTGGCCCTCCATGTATCTCGAAACGACTCGATTCAACCTTTCACCTACCTTTGGAGGGTTATATATTGATCTCTTATGGTGCATGGAAGGAGAAGAAGGAGAGAGCATCGAAACTCTATTGGATTTTTCCCATAGCTTGAGTCTACATCCATTGATCCTAGTTGTTGTGAACCTTTTATGTTCACTTACCAAACTCTTCCATATGTTGTGAATGACTCATTCCTTTACTCGTGACTTTTCCATTGCATGGGGGATTGAAGTGGTGGAGGCACAAGTGGAGGGACCTAGTTCTTGGTTCAGATGAGTTGCCGGCAAGAGATTGTATCTTGTACTTCTTGTTCATATTAATAGAAATACTCATTTTCTCATCCAATTGATATTGTGAATGGTTTATTATCATTGAGTTCATTTACTTATGTATATCATGGATTGTGCTATTGTTTATGCTAACAATTTTCATATATTATATGCACTTGCTAGTGTTTATTGTTGAGACTAAGCTGCAGGTTCAAGTGTAGAGATTTGAAATCTCAACAGGGATCTACATCAAACATCTCGTTGAAGGTTGGTCGTTTATTCAACTTCTTAGCATTTACATTTATATAGCATACATTGGGAATTGAGTTGATTTATGGTAGTCATTTGTCTATTGTGGCCTACCCCGAGCCATAGAAAATTTTTCTCCGTAACACTTCTAGCCCCATGTAGTGTTGATTTATTTGAACAAAGTGCTAATGAGACAAGAAAATGCATTTTCAAAATTTTGTGTTACCCCTTCATCTTGCAAGTTGACACCATTATGAAGGAACTTGTCTGATTTCATAGTTGTGTGTCTTTGACCGACTTCTATGGCTCCATGCATCCCTTTACAATCATTGTACATTTATTGTATACAAGTATGCTTTAGGGGCTAAGATATATATAAAAGTGTGCTTATTTTCTAGTATGATCATGAGTGAGAGCAAGGGTTTTCATATAAATCATTGTAATTCGACTTATTTATCAATAAGCAAAATTGTTTCCATGACATCCCTATGTTCATGGTCTGATCAATGGTTTTTTATTTACGTTTTTTGCATATTGTAATGTATGGTTTGATAACATTGTTAGCCTTGAGAGTTAACTCAAGTGAGGTCATGAGCTATACATGAGATCTCTCCTTTAAAGTTTGGGAGGTCATAAGTTTGACTCTCATAATTCCCTCAAAATTAAACAACATAATCAAAGTTGATGGTTTACCCTATTTATCATATCTATATATCATACCAAAAATCTAATTTAATAACATTGATATAAAAAGAATAGATTTCATTTACTTGGTTTTGTATCAATTCGAACATGCAAATAATCATAGGTTTTACTATAATTTTTATAACTACCTTTCTAAGTGCAAATGCTCCTTAACACATGAAACAATTTACTTTCAAAGATTATATCACACTTGAAAATGGTATGAGAGGATATCGCATTTAGAGATTATTCCATAATTAGAGCTTGCATTTAGTTTAATAGATTATTTAAAAAATTAGCTCCATATCTCTAAAACATTTTCTATATAAATAAACAAATAAAATGTGTCTTCATGCATCCATAATGGCAAAAAGATATCATATATAATTTGGTGGATGAATACGAGAAAACATAAATGGACTAGAAAATGTTAGAATAATTAAAATTAAGTTGACATTGACAAACGGATTACTCTTTTATGCAAGGCATTACTTTAAAAGAGTTTGAATAACAGTTTTGTTGGGTCACGCATATATATATATATATAAAAGTTGATATTTACAAACGCATTACTCTTTTATGCAAGGCATTACTTTAAAAGAGTTTGAATAACAGTTTTGTTTTGTCACGCATATATATATATATATATTAAATTCGTAAAACATAAATAAATTTATATTAAATTTTATATTATTATTATATTGAATAGAGTGTAATATCGATTTCTATATGTTATTTGAGTATAATATTTTATAAAACTAGATATAAAATAATAATTTTATGTAAATATAAAAAATAAAAATAAAAATCTATATGGAGAGATAATAATAATGCTTAATTGATGAGAAACGGACTTTGAACATGGGTAAAAACTTCTATTCACCTTTTTAAATAATGTGTCTTCCATTATTAACCATTCATGGGAAAATTAGCGACTGGAATAGGACGGAGGAGCGCTAAGGTTTCGATAGTTTAGGGTTTTCTGCATCAAGTCTACAACCAAGGTCGTGCCCTCCCATGGCTGCTGAGGGGGGAGGCATTCAACTCTTTCCCCAGTCTTACAGGGATGTAGCTGGCCATCGCTCAGCAGCTCATCCTATAGGTACCAAGAACCAATGGCAGCAAAGTGGAAATGGAAACTCGTCGGGAACGATTGATACGGGATGGACAAAGGAAAAGGAAAATTCGGTAAGAAGGATCCCTCCACCTCGCATCCAAAGGTGGCTCAAGCTTGGGAACCAGGGAAATGCATCCCTCGGGCAACGGAAATCCCAAAATATGAGGTACTCTCAGAGTGCTTTGAGGGATACACTCAATACATGAAAGACCATGCGCTAATCAGAAAATTCTTAGGGGTTTGGTTGTCAGAGAGAGACTTAGTATTCTGGATCGATGTGTGGTGGAAGCCAAAGGGCCACTTCGACCTCTATCTTGGCTCCAAAGGATTATTTACTGTGAATTTCCATAACCACGAATATCATGGATCAAATCTTCAACAATGGCCCCTACTTCTATAATTTCGTAGGCTTATTCTTGAGGGACTAGACAGGGAAATTCAACCCAGACAAGGAGGACTTCACCTATGCTCCAACTTGGATATGTTTATACTCTCTTCCATTGGAATTTTGGCTGCAGGAAACACTTGAAGGAATCAGGAACACCCTAGGTAAGTTTGTAAAAAATTCTGAGATAACCAAAATAGGGCGATATACTTCATATGTTAGAATATGTGTCTATCTAAATATCTCGTAGGACCTACCAGGAGAAATCTGTCTCACAAGGCATGATGACGACTAGATCCAAACCATTGACTACGAACACATCCTGTTTAGATGTCGAAAATGACATGTGCATGGACATCTATTCAGAGACTGTCCCCTAAACCAGCTACCAAAGGACACAGACCAGAACCAGAACGGTGACAACGAAAGCTTTATACTGGTTCAAGGTAGAGGAAGAACAATGTACAAGAAGATGGGATCCAATACGGGGAAAATTTTTCCTCTCGAAACTGGTTTGCAAACCTTCCAACTAACCCTGAAGCAGATCCATAGAAAAAGGAGACAGAGGCAAAACATCAGGCACCACAATCCAGCGAAGGGGAAAAAGACAACACTAGCCAGAACATGCAACTTGAACCTATTTTGGAAGAGGTTGTGGAAGAACCTCAACACAGACCTCACCCCCAATCAAAGGAAGATGTAGCAATGGAGGATGGGGTGGATCCAAACTTTGAGTATAATGATAATGACTTGGCATGCTTGAACCTGGAGAGAATAGTGGAATCCTGTCGCAAAAGGGAATACCATGTTGTTCCAATGGAACAACTAACAAAAGTCCACAAGGTTTTTCCGAACTCTAGAGTAGGAGAAGCAGCCAGAGAAAAAATAACACTCGGTATCGCCCAAGGCACTAACAAGTTAATAAAGAAGAACCCAAAGAACACCAATAAGAAGGGGAGAAAGCCCACAAAACAACTCATTGAGGAATTTAGGCATATAATGGTAAACTTTGGTCAGATGGAGGTGCTCACACGCACCTTTACTCCTATCACCCCCAAAATCTGATCTAATGAAGATACAATCCTAGAATATCATGGGAACAAATGGAAGGAGCAAGCAAAGGCTCTTGCGAAAAATGATCATGGAAGAACACCCAGATATTCTCCTCCTACAAGAAACAAAATGCTCAGGTGAGGAGGCCAAATGGATTCTTCCGAGATGGTGGAGGAATAGGGATATCATAGCGACAGATGCAAGGGGAAATGCAGGCAGGCTAGCGATCCTTTGGAACCCAAGTTTTGTGGAGATCATAACCTCCTTCTCCACTACCTGGACGATTTCTTTCAGCTTTAAACTTTTGGAATCTAAATTTCGTGGTACTCTAACCAATGTATACGGGCCCTACAACCTTCAGGAGAAGCTCACTTTTCTTCAGAATATTCAACATATTAAGGAGATTGTAGGGGATCAATTATGGATCCTCGGCGATGATTTCAACATGATTACCTCTCTTGACGAAAAGCAAGGAGGTATTAGAAGGATATAGAGGAACAATGAAGCCTTCCACGTCACTATTGAAATGTTGAAGCTGATAAATCTAAACACGACCAATGGAACATCAACTTGGAGCAGTAGACAATTCAGATCACAACAGGTTGTCTACCACCTAGACTGCTTCATGGTAAGCGACTCTCTCTTCATGGTTGGGATTTCGCTAGAAGCCTCTATCATCCCTCTATTTGGATCGGATCATTGGCACATTAATCTTTCAATGGACATCGGAGGCCCAACTCTTTTCAAACCCTTCCACTTTGAAAATTTTTGGCTATCTAATAAATAATTTCAAGGAAATCACGGAACTTGGTGGGAGGAATCCTCCATCCACAGAGACTCTCTTATGTACAAGTTTCACTAGAAGCTGAAAAAATTCAAACAAAAATTGAAGCACTAGAATAAAACCAACTTTGGAAATATCTTCCAAGCTCAAAGAGATTTGGACTTGCAGATGAAACAAACTCAGTAGGATCTCATTTCTCTGGGGACCCAAAAGAGCTTATCGAGAAAGAATGAGCTCTAGTACAGCATATTGCATAACGCAATGCTCAAGAAGAAGTCCTTTGGCGCTAAAATTCACGGGTGAATTGGCTAAAAGAAGGAGAACACGACACAAATTTCTTCCACCAATCAACTGTTCAGCAAAAACACGTCAATCGCATCAACAAATTGAAAATCGTGCAAGGGGAGGTGGTTACCTCTAGGTATGATATTGAGAAGTAACTTATGATCTTTTACAAGGATCTCAGGACAGAGGAAAATGGGAACCGTGAGGAGGCTATCACTCAAGAAGAAGTGGATCATGCAATGTAGGATATGGTGTTAGGGAAATATCCAGGCCCGAATGGTTTTACAACTGATTTTTTCCACCACTATTGGTCCCTCGTTCGAAATGAGGATTGGAAACTAGTGGAGGATTCTGGGAGGTCTCCAGAAGTTCTCCTTGCTTTAAATGATACCTTCCTTATGCTCATCCCTAAGGAAGACAGAGTCGAGAACCCAAAAAACTTCAGACCGATAGCCTTATGCAATGTCATCTATAAGATCATCACAAAAGTCATTGCTCTTTGCTTGAAGACCCTACTGTCGAGTCTCATCTCTCCTGAACAGACGGGCTATGTGGAGGGCCGACAAATTATGGATAGCGTCATCATGGCCCACGAGATGGTTCACTCTCTCCATGTTATGTGCACCACAGGTATGCTTATAAAACTGGACCTCTCAAAAGCTTTTGAAAAATTAAGTTGGCATTATATGAGGAAAGTTTTGAAAGCTTTTGGATTTAGTAACCTCTGGATAAATTGGGTTATGACCCTTAACTCGTTTGCGTTCTTTTCCATCCTCTTGAATGGCTCCCCTATCGAAAAAATTTCACCCTCAAGAGGCATCCACCAAGGTAACCCGCTTTCGCCTTTTCTTTTCATTTTAATGGCAGAAGGCCTTAGCAAGAGAATCAAAGTGGCCATCAATGACCACTCCCTGGTGGGACTACCCCTTCATGGCTTGAACACCCCTCCTAGACACAGTCAATTTGTGAATGACACCCTTCTCATGGGTTCCCCCTCTGTCAAGGAAGCCACTGCCATCCAATCCATCCTTAATGATTTCGGTGAAACCTTTGGAAATTCCATTAACAAAGCCAAATCTCAAATTTTATTCTTCAATACCCCTTTCTCCATCTAGTGCCACATCTCCAAGCTTCTTGGCTTCACCAGGAGCACCCTTCCGTCCAAATACTTAGGTATTCCCCTTATTGACTGTGCTCTGAGAAATTGTTTGTGGGAAAATCTCCTCTCCTCTCTAGAAAGGCGTCTCTCCTCTTGGACCTTTCAAACTCTTAACCTGCCAAGCCGCATAATCCTCTTCAAAATTGTCCTCCAAGCTATCCCCTTGTATCTCTTCTCAGCCTTGGCATCCCCAAAGGTAGTTCTCAAAAAGATATGTAACATCCAAAGAAACTTTCTTTGGAGTGGAGCGGGGGATGTAAAGAAATGGGCTCTTGTCAAATGGGCGGACATGTGCTTACCAAAGAGCTCGGGTGGCCTGGGCCTGAGAGACCTAGAGACCTTAAACCAGGTTTTGAGTGCCAAGGTTTGGTAGCGATGGATCAAAATACCAAACGACAGTTGGGATAAATTGTGGTGGTCCAAATATGTTCCCAATGTTGTCGAAAATGATCTAACAATAGGGGACCTGCAGCAACAGGGCTCACTAATTTTGAACGCGGCCGAGAAATATAGGGACCTTATTTGTGATCATTGTTTCTAGGAAATCAGGGACGGAAGCAATGCCAAGACTTGGACATATTCATGGAAGCAACTCCCTCCCCGTCAAGCGGACGATTCATTCCATGAAGTCATGGCAGGAATCAAAGGATCCTAGAACCACCCGGTCCAGCACTATTGGAAAGATCGGGAAGAAGGAAGCATCTGGATGCAGTGGAAACTAACTAATGCAAATCTTGGCCTTCAATACCAAGTTAACACTCAGTCGTGGGTGGATGTTATAAGCAAAATAAAAATCAGAATAAACAAGGACCAGATATACTATGTTGGGGACTCCTCGTCTGGAAACTTCGTAGTTAAGGAAGGGTATCAGCTAAATTATGAGGCTCAACTTTTGAATAAATACATTGTGAAGAACCTGCAACAATTAATTAATGAGAATATACGAAATAGCAGAAATAACATAACTCATAATCACTTTTATTGATCGCAGGCCACTTTAAGGGGGAAACCTCCTTTGAGCAAGCTCAATACAAATAACTTCACGGTGCCTTCATAGGCCTCAACACACACTTATATACTAAGTCTAGGTGCCAATACTATGGGTCAAAACCATGGGCCAATACAAACTATGGATCAACAATACTGCAGGTGGCTTACAAATCATATGCGTCAAACAACAATAACACAAACTATGGATCAACAAATACTATGGGACGACTTACAAAGCATATGGGTCCAACAACAATACACTAACAAAGTAAAGACATGGGTTCCTAACATCTCCTCCCCCTTAGAAAAAGCTTTGTCCTCAAAGCTTTAGATGTGGAAATTGTTGTTGAATCTGAAGGAGTGGTCCCCATGTAGCATCCTCTGGTTGCATGTCGTGCCACTGAATTAAGACCTTTGTGATAGAGCGAGAGCGAAGCTGACGAGTGCGCTTATTGAGGACGGCCTCCGGCTCCAAAAGGATGGATCCTTCATTATCCAGTTCGGATAAAATAGTTTGTCCTCTGATGTTGGTGCCAAGAAATTTCTTCAGACAAGAGACATGAAATATTGGATGAATGCGGGAAGAAGGAGGAAGTTCCAATATATAAGCAACGGACCCAATATTCAGAAGAATCCGATATGGCCCATAGAAATTGGAGAGAGCTTATGATGCCCTTTGAGTTTCAGGGAGGATTGCTTGTATGGCTGGAGACGAAGAAAAACAATTGAAAAGTGCGCTCAGAATGGTGTTGATCGGCTTGTTGCTTCATGTGATTTCTTGCCATGTGACGATTGTCCAACAAAATGCAAAGAATCTGATCGCAGTTACGAAGGACTGTGTCAACTGCCTGAACTGGTAAACTGTTGGGGGTGTATGGAAGAAGAATTAGCGGTGCTTGGCCATAAACTGCTTCAAATGGAGTCATTTTAGAGGCAGTGTGGTAAGAGGTATTGTACCACCATTCAGCGAGAGGGAGCCACTTTTCCCACTGATGTTGTTGTTCAGAGGTGAAGCAACGAAGATAAGTTTCCAATCATTTATTGATAATTTCAGTCTGACCATCTGTTTGTGGGTGATACCCTGAACTCATCTTCAGTTTGGTGCCAGTGTGGCGAAATAGTTCTGTCCAAAAATGACTGGTGAAAGTCACATTACGATCCGAGACAATGGAAGAAGGGATTCCATGAAGACGAAAGATTTGGTCCAGGAAAATTTGAGCGATTGAGGAGGTTGTATAGGGATGGCTGAGAGCACAAAAATGACTATATTTGGAGAGGCGATCAACCACAACCAAAATTATTGTCTTCCCTCCAGACTTAGGGAGCCCTTCAATGAAATCCATAGAAATATCTGTCCAAATCCGTGTGGGTATGGGTAAGGGTTCGACCAATCTCGGAAGGAGTGTCGTTTAACCCTTATTACACTGGCAGGTATCACATTCAGCCACCATCTGTTGAATTGTCCTTTTCATGCCCTGCCAAAAGAAGTTACGTTGTGCTTGCTCATATGTTTTGAGGAACCCAGAGTGCCCTGCCGATGGAGAAGCATGGAGTTCATAGAAGACAGCCTGTTGAATATCTGTGCTCTGGGGAAGCACCAGACGACCCTTGTATCTCAGCGAAGCACCATCCCAAGAGTAATGTGGTATAGCAGAAGGGTTGTTGGCCAAGCATTGGATGATTTGAGATAATGAAGAGTCATTGACATAGCCCTGTTGAACAGATTGCAACCAATTTGGAACAGGCATAAAAATAGCTGAAAGAGAACCTTGGTCATCAAATGTGCGAGAAAGAGCATCCGCCACAATATTGTACTTACCCTTCTTGTAAGTGATCTCATAGCCATAACCCATAAGTTTGCTAACCCATTTCTGTTGTGCTGGGGAGGATACATGTTGTTCCAGGAAATATTTCAGACTCTGGTGATCAGTCTTGATGCAGAAATGATTCCCTAATAGGTATGGGCGCCACTTATGTACTGCATGCAAAATAGCCATCATTTCCTTCTCATATGTAGAGGCAACTAAATTCTTACCAGAAAGGGATTTGCTGGTGAACGCAATGGGGTGTTCATCTTGAAGGAGAACAGCGCCAAGTCCATTGCCGCAAGCATCACTCTCAATAGTGAAGGGCTTGGAAAAATCAGGCATAGCTAGAACAAGTGTAGTACACATAGCTTGTTTTAGTTTGTCAAATGCACACTCAGTAGCATGTGTCCATGTAAAAGCATCATTTTTCAATAGAGCAGTTAATGGAGCTGCAATCTTCCCATAATCCTTGACAAACTTGCGGTAGTAGCCAGTCAACCCCAAAAAACCACGAAGGCTCTTATGTGTCTGAGGACACGACCAATTGTTCATGGCAGCGATTTTGGCAGGATCCACGCGAACCCCTTCGGCTGAGATAATGTGCCCGAGATACTCGACTTCCTGTTGTCCAAAAACACATTTAGACTGTTTGGCGTGGAGATGATGGTCAGAGAAAAGTTTCATTACAAGATCCAGATGCTGGAGATGTTCATCCCAGGTTTTACTGTAGATGAGGATATCATCAAAGAATACCAGAATGAATTTCCGCAAGTAGGGCTGGAATAGTTTATTCATCAAGGCCTGGAACGTGGAAGGATCATTAGTGAGGCCAAAGGGCGTGACCAAAAACTCATAGTGGCCATCATGTGTGCGGAAAGCTGTTTTAGGGATATCATCCTCATGAACCCGAATTTGATGATACCCAGAACAAAGATCCAACTTGGAGAAAAATTGAGCACCATGAAGCTCATCAACAACAGGAATTGGAAACTTATCCTTGATAGTGAGGTGATTAAGTGCTCTGAAGTTAATGCAAAGGCGCCATGACCCATCTTTTTTGCGGACAAGAAGAATTGGTGAAGAAAAGGAACTAGTGCTTGGGTGAATAATGCCTTGCTTCGGTAAGTCCCAAATGAGCATTTCAATCTTTGTTTTTTGGTGAAATGGATAGCGATAGGGCCTGATGTTGGGAGGAATGCTTCCAGGAAGGAGCTGAATACGATGGTCCTCTAGCCTTGAAGGTGGAAATCCCACTGGTTTATCAAAGACACCAGTATATCGATCCAGAATTTGTTGTAGATCCAAAGGAGTAGTGGAGACCGTTGATGGTTTCTTCTGAATGGAATGGATCTGAGCGATGACACCATGTGAATTCTTCTTAAGGAGTTTTTCCATGCAATGTAGGTTGATGATGCTAAGAGACCCTGGTTGTAATCATGTCAATATGTGTTTTTGTCCATTGGGGGAAAACTGCATCCAAAGTTCGGCAAAATCCCATAAGATGGGGCCAAGTGTGCGTAACCATTAAGCATCCAAAACCACATCACATCCACCTAAGGTCAAGGCAAACATGTCAGAGTGCAAGCTATAATCTCCCATAGAGAGACGCACATTACGACACTTCCCTTTGCAAGGTAAGGTGCCCCCATTAGCAACCATGACTTCAAAGTTGGAGCAAGGATGGATAAAATAATCAGCCTGTTTGGCGATTCGAGGGTCAATGAAATTATGAGTCCTGCCATAATCAATGAGTATTGTAAGAGGAAGCTTCTTGAAGTAACCCCTGACCCGCATGGTTTGGGGGGTGGTGATTCCAGCTAAAGCATGGAGAGATATCTATGTTTGGTCATCCTGAGACGGAGGGTCAATAAGCGGCTCCGGAATGTCGACCTAAGCATCCATTGTATCTGGAGCTTCTTCACCAATTTCAAAGGCAGGCGGAGAATCCATATCCAAGAGATAGAGCTTTTGCTGAACACATCTATGTCCCCGAGTGAATTTCTCATCACAATTATAACAAAGCTCTTTTTCTCTACGTGCCTGCATCTCAATTTCAAACAAATGCTTGATAGGAGTTGGTCGAGGAGCTGGCGGGATGGGAGGTCGTTGAGAACCCATATTTTGGAAGGGAACAAAAGTGGGTTTGGAGCATTGTTGGGCTGCAATCTTGTCTTCTACCAACTTAGCCAACCCTAGGGCTTCCATCATTGTGTTGGGACAGCACAATTTGACCTCAGAGCGGATTGCGTCCTTTAGACCACTGATAAAACAACTCCGATAGAAGTCATCAGGAAATCCTTCAGTGTGGTTGGCTAGTTTCTCAAATTCGGTTTGATACTCTCTCACAGTGTCAATTTGGAGAAGTTTAGTGAGGGCTCCTGTGAAGTCATCAAAAGAACTGGGACCAAATCGTTGCAAAAGGAGCTGGCAAAAATCTGTCCATTTTGGCTCTTCATGAGCCTTGATGTACCAACGGTACCATTGAAGAGCTTCCTATTCCAAATGAAAGAATGCAAGTGGAACTTTGTTGACATCAAAAGTATTATGCAGACTGAAATACTGTTCTGCACGATAGATCCATCCAGTCGAGTCAGTACCATTGAAGCGAGGAAAATCAAGCTTCAGACCACGGAAATTGCTGGAAGAAGAGAACCCATTGTCGGATGAAGACTCGGACTGTCGTTTGTTGTTCATGGTTGAATGATCAAGATGGAGGCCGAGAAATTTTTCACCAAGATCCTGGAGTTTGGCTTGGATGGCTGCAACTACTTCTTCCATGGTTTTTGCTCCTACGCGGGTGACAAACATAACCAGGAGTTTTTTTTTTTAGTGGGTAGAAAAACAAAAACATAAACTGTTTTAGTAAAGAAAAATCTGGATTTGGAAAAAAATCTGAAGGGTAATTGGGGTGTGACTAGGTTTTGGACACTGTCGAATGGACAGGGAAGCATAAAAGGAGGATTTCAGAAGCGGGGTGAAAGAATGGAAAATTTTGGCAATGAGGGACAAAGAAGCAGAATTAGGAAAGGAACTTTGTGGTAAAATTTGAAGGTAATTGGGTGAAATCCGAGGAAGTTATGGCAAACTCTAAAAATAGACAAATGTGGGATTTCGGGCTTTGGGATAGGGTCCTCAAGAATGAAATATGCAAAATGGGATTACAGGGGTTCTAGGGAAGTTTCAAGGGAAACGGGGTGAAAACAAGGAAGATATGGACAAAAAACTGAATTTTTTTATTTATTTTTTTTAGAATGGAGATGCTACGGCGCGGGGATCTGAAACAGATAGATCTGCAACGGTGTGGAAGTGATCTGAAACAGAGGGATCTGAAACGGAACTGAATGGATCGAAAACGGCTAGATCTGAAATAGATCTGAAACGGTTGGATCTAGAACGGCTTTCAGAATGGATCCGAAATGGCGCGGCAGTGATCGACAACACTTCAGCTGAAAATAGATATGGACCCCAGGTATGTGCAGCTTCCTAACAGTTCAGGGGTTTCACTCGACCACCAATGTTGTCTGACGACTTGCGTATTGGGGCAGTACCCCTCACTCCACGGCTCAGGTAAAACTGATAACCGTTTTTCCACAAACTACATCTCTTGGTTTACCTCACGGGTGGGAACTAGTCAATCAGGTAGGGGTCGTTGCCCTTTTCGTTGGCAGGTCCTCTCAATGGGCCAGCTACTTTGGGGTTCCTGCGGTACTCCTCACAATGAGTTTTAGGGCTTATGCCCAAGTACTTCCCACAGTTAAGCGGATAGGGATTATTCCCAGATCCAAACTTGCAACAGATGCGAAAAAAAAATGGCAGAAATTCCACCAACGAGCCCAAGAAAGTGCTCTGATACCAGATGTGAAGAACTTGCAACAATTAATTAATGAGTATGCGAAATAACAGAACTCAGAATCACTTTTATTGATCGTAGGCCACTTCGAGGAGGCAACCTCCTTTGCGCAAGCTCAATACAAATAACTTCACAGTGCCTTCATAGGCCTCAACGCACACTTATATACTAATTCTAGGTGCCAATACTATGGGTCAAAACCATGGGCCAATACAAACTATGGATCAACAATACTACAGGCGACTTACAAAGCATATGCGCCAAACAACAATAACACAAACTATGGATCAACAAATACTACGGGACAACTTACAAAGCATATGCGTCCAACAACAATATACTAACAAAGTAAAGACATGGGTTCCTAACATACATTCTGTGGGAAATAATTTGGCACACCGGGTAATAGCCCAGGATCTATTATTTCCTTTGGCTATTGGGATGAGGCAAAATTCTCACTTGGGACAACTTGCAACGTAGGGGGTTCCTTGGCCCATCCAGTTGCCACCTTAGTTCTCAAGATATGGAAACCATCAATCATTTGCTTGACAGTTTCCCATTCAGCTCACAAATATGGGACCGAATGGATACAGTAATGCACCAATCAGATCGCCGAAGAAACAATGTCAATGAAACTCTAAAAACTTGGCATACCACTATGTACAAAATCCCATCCTTAACAAGGTCTAGTATTTAATCTCGGGCTTCATAATGTGGGAACTATGGAAAGAAAGAAACAGGTACATTTTCAAAAGCTCTAGCCTATCCATCATGGAATTTTGGAACAATCTTAAGTGACACATCATGAAAATGGTGGTCATTCTAGGATGGCACGAGGAGGACCTACAAGGAGAAAACAAGGAAAAAACAATCCTAAGCAACTGGATATATGATCTCCCTTCCTGTAGCACACCTCGATCGACTCCTTTAGCCTCCCGCAGTCCTTCGACGTGGCACACTCCGGTCAAAGGCTTCATTAAACTAAACTTTGATGGAGCTTCCAAGGGGAATCCCGGGCAAGCTGGAATAGGGGGTGTCTTCAGAAACAACCAAGGACAGATTTATGAACCTGCGTAGGAGGGATGGAAATATAAACAAACAACGTTGTAGAACTATGGGCACTCTTTGAAGGCATTTTACAAAGATAATAGTAGAAGGCGATTCAAAAATAATAATCTACCTTCTCCATCGTATTCAAAACGACACTCCTCTTGTTATGCTCTCCACCAATTAGGTTTTGGAGCATCTTCTCATATCAATAGCTGACATGGTGCATACTCACAAAGACACCATACTCCCCTCTCACATAATGCAATCTACAAACAAGATGGCCAACTTCTTTGCCAATGTCAGAGCATACTCTCAATCCAATTGCAATTTCAACACCTAGCCTTTGGAACATCAAACCTCGATGACCATCTCTTGTCAAGCACTATTTGATCAAGACTTGGCCATCCCAAATGGGGTGATAAATACGGACACTACGTGCATTAATGGATCTAGTTCATGGAGTCAAGCACAAGCCAAAGCGACGGTTAACTCAACGACACTGGAAGCTTTGCGAAGGGTGTAGCATTAATTCCCCTCTCCTTCCGTGCTCTGAGATGACTAGTCTGTACAGGGATCATCATGACATGTTTAATGCGAAGGGAAGTTCAAGAACTTGGTTTAATGCCTCTCGTTCTGTGGCTCGTGGTTTCATTCTCGCTCGTCTTGTCCCGATGGTCTCATTCTCTTGCAACCTCTCCTCTCCGGTGTAAACTAGGAAGGGCAGTCTGTGTTTGAGATGCATGCTGATAATCAGTGGAAAAAGTTTCAACATGGTTCCTGAGCACCACATGGCCCCCGGCAGAAGGGGACGAGGTCGACTGGAACACCTGCAGGAACGCTCACAGTAAGGGAATTTCACGCCACCTAGTCGCAATGACAAACACTTTGTTGTATATTTGGAATGAAGCCAGGGATTTTGAGGAAGACATGAAGACCCACATTTAGGATTTTTCCAACAGCATCAAAACTATCCTCAACTGGTGCAAGGATATCGGTGAATTATTTGGCCTCCCTTCACCCCTGCTCACATTAATTGGAGAGGACCGTGCGATTCACTAGGGACCAGAGGCGGAAATGGTGAATGTGATTCACTCGAAAGAGAACAACCCCCCCCCATGGTGAAGGAAGAGGAAAAGCTTGCGGACGTGGATGAGCAGTGAATATTGATGGGCATGCCGAGATCTCTATGAAGAAGGATGGTCGAGAAGCGACCGGTTCAAGCGGCACCAAACATGAAGTTTCAAGCCCTAATGCAGATACCCTGGAACCGCCTCAAACCAAACCGCGTAGGGATATCGGTCCCTCTCAGTAATTTCTTTCCCCTCACTAGTTTAATTATGTTCCGGTACTGCTGGAAAATCAGTTTTGTTTCAATTGTTTGGTTCGGTTCCATTCTCAATTTGGATAGTAGCCACCGGGCTTACATATGGAGTCCAGTCTTATGTATGGCGTCTAGTAGAAGTTTCAATGATTTTTTTGTCCTTTTATCCTCTGTTCAAAAGAATTTTACCTGGGTTGTTTTCTCCTAGTGAGAGGCCCATATGAATTGTATCTCTATGTAACTCTTTTTGTGATATAATGTAAGTTCTAAATTACAAAAAAAAGATAATAATAATGCTTAAATCTCATTGTTTCCTTGTTATTTGTAATAAATAAATTTGCATTTCGTTGATTTATATCAATTGAGGAGGAAATGTGATGGAGGCGGATTCAAACCTGTGGTGGTAATAGGGTTTTGCAGGTAAGGACTTAGCAGGCCTCTTAGAGTCACAGGAGTCCTAGATGGCATTGTGGGAGGAGGAGGTTGAATTTGGGGTTGAGAACATTTGGTCAACACCCGACATATTTCATTTGTACGAGGAATATAGGAAAATGCTAGCAGTAACAAGAGAAGCGAGGAAAATGGAGTCTCTAGCTAGGAAAAATGATGCTCTGATGGATGTTGGTAGTGGGCGTGTAAGTTTTCGGGAACCCTTTTTGAAGGAAACTATGGTGGGGGAAGTCGGGATATCAGTGGAAGAGGTGATAGGAAGTGAGCCGATCGACCAAGGGTTGGATACACAGCAAACATTTTGTTTAGGGACGCAAAAGGTGTAGGTTCTAAAGGGTGGTGAAGCTGTTGTAAGGAGGGAACCCTTACGTTCAAAGGATAAGAGGGAAAAGAAGGATTTTCGGGTCAAGGAGAGTAGGGTTGTGGTAGTCCTCGGTCTAGACATTGGTATGGATTCGGTGATGGCCCTCTTGGAAAATGATCTGATAGGTAGGTTTCAACTTAAAGTATGCAAGTGAAGAGATTTGTTGGATTGGGTGGAGGAAATATGGAATCCCCTCCTGGGCTATTCTCCTAAATGCCACCTTCTTGTTAAAGGGTGGTTGGTCTAAGAGTTCCTTTTGCAGATGAACAGAAAGAAGATAATGTTGGAGTGTTGGATCTAGGGTTCTTCGAGCTTGATTCTGAAACATTTGCACGTGGGTTTTGACCCGAGGATAGAAACCGTCGTGACCCAACACCTGTGGGTGTTATTTCCAGGGTTTCCTTTGGAGTTGTGGAGTCAGGATTCCTTTATGATCATTGTAAATTGCTTGGATATATTTTTGTTCTTTGATGATAAGTCCCTAGATTAGGAAGACAAGAAAATTGCTATATTTTTTACTGAGATCGATACTGGTAAAGGTCTGGTTCCAGACATCGATATTTCTTGGGGGGATTGGCATTTCTCTCAATCATTGGACTACTGGAACATGCCCTTTAGGTGTTTGAAGTGCATACGAATAGGGAACCTCTAGACTGTGTGCCCAGGATCATTGGATTCGGAAGGGTCTTTGTCATCCCCGTTGAGATCAGAAGGGAAAAAGTATTTTGGCTCTCATGACTGGGGATCACTATTGCTATCGACGAATCTGAGCAAGGACTCTGTGGGGGGCCTTCGTCGATTAGAGGTTGTGGGTGAAAGTTTTGATCTTCCATCATCAAAGGTTGGTATAAGGTTGGATTCTGGATCACCTTCAAAAACCTTTTGGTAAGTCTCAGGAAGAGGGCCTCTTGGCAAAAAAATTCTCAATTTCTTTATTTATTGATGTTGCGTTAGGGAATTTGTGATGTGAAGGGATGAGGGTTTTCAGGAATGACAGTTTTTGCTTGTAGTATCCTAGGGGAAGTTTTGGTCCAGGAGGGATTCCTCATCCAATGCGGTCAGGGAGCTCAGAGATGATGGTTTGGGGCTGGAAGAGGGGCCTAGGGATCCAAAGGAAGGGAGACCATTTGTTATTGTAAGTGGAGAGACATATAGGGTTTTTTCTAGTTCGATGGTTTTGGAGAAGCCTTCTTATAAGGATTCTTTGGTAAGGGAACATTTAGACATTTATAATAGCAATGCCTTGGTGGTTAGGGTTTAACCAGAGATGGAGAAGGGTGGGAAGAGTAGGTTGATGTTAAAATCGTGTCGAGGCTAAAGCTAGTGGGGGGCGCGGAAGGTGGAGTAGCGATGGTTTCCAAAGCTAGGGAAAAACTGAAACCTTTCAGTTCCCAGTGAGGATCCCATGGGGAATAAATTCATGTCCGTTGTATTCTTGGTGGTTTCAGGGCCCTTAGAGAAAGGAATCCCTTGGCGAGTGTTTCTTGATGATATTACTCTCATTGAACATTAGGTGCTTTGGGGGAGGCCTAAAAATTGTCACCCTAAGACATCTCTCTGTATTGCTCAAACCGGATGTGGTGTTTCTACAAGAGACAATGGTGGTTGGTGTTAAGGCTAGGGAGGTAGTGGCAACCTTGCTACCGAGGTGGAATTTCTGTGCGGTGGATGCAAGGGGGTTATCGAGTGGCATGGTGTATACGTGGAACCCTTCGAAGGAAAATTTTAAAGCTTTCTCTTCTGATACAGGAATTTTTCTTCAAGGCTTTATTCAGGATGTTGGCTTGACGTTAAAGTTGTTGAATAGATACGAATCTCATGAATATCGAAAGGAATTCTAAGCCCAGGTGTGTGAGGATGAATTCTTCAAAGATCCTGGATTTATTCTAGGTGAGGATCTCAATTTAATGTTAAATGATAGCAATTCCTGTGGGAATAACGCAAGGTCGGATCAGCTCGTTTATTGTTTTGCACACTCCTTCAAGGAGTTTAGGCTCATAGGAATTTCCCCTACTCCCGTTGTTCCCTCCTGGAGGAATGGGAAAATGGGGAATGCAGTTGTAGCTAGGCCGAGGGACCACTTCCTTGTAGCAGATACTCGTCTAGACAAGTTCATAGATTCAAGTCTTGGGTTGAGCCATGTGAGTTGTCAGATCATCTTCCAACAGTTCTCCAGTTGGATTTTGTTTAAAGTAAGTGTAGGTTTCCATTTAAGTTCAATCATTCCTTTGCTAGTGAGGAGGATTTTACTGCTCTAGTTCAGGATAATTTCCATTCTTTCGAGGTTGGGAGAGGTAGGTTGGTTATGGATCATCTGGTTGTGGAATTAAAAGCAGAGAATAGGTGCTTGGGAAACTTAGAGGATAGGAAATTTAAATTACTATCTATTGAAGAGGAGACTTGGACGTTGAAAAGTAGGGCTATCTAGCTTTCCCAAAGGAACCGCAATACAATTTTTTCACAAATTTGTAGAGCAAAGGAGGGTGGTCAATTTAATTTGGGAGGTCATAGGGATGAACGGGGAAGTATGTAGAACTTCGGAGGAGTTAGAAAAGGAATCATTTCTGCATTTTCAAGCTCTGTTCCAGGACCCAAGGGGTACTCTTATTAGTCATCAGTTAGAGGTAATCTAATGTAACCCTTCTTTTTTAATTCAGAAGAGAGTATTGAAGGTCAGTGGTCTAGTTTCCTTAGAGGTCAAAAATTCTTATATGGATTTGCTAAGGCAAAGAGTCTAGGGCCTGATGGTTGGACTGCTGAGTTTTTTTTGTAATTTTTTGATAGTGTTGGTCTGGATCTGTTGGCTATGGTTGAAGAGTCCGGGACTTTCGGTAGGATATCAAGAGCTTTAAACTCGACCTTTATTGATTTGATACCTAAGAAGTCAAACCCTTCATCTTTTAATGAGTTTAGATGCATTTCATTATGCAACCTGATCTATATTATTTCCTTAAGGATTAAAGATCATTTGTTACTGCATTTGTCCTAAGAACAATTCGGGTTTTAAATTAAACAATAGAGAGATTATGGATGCTATAGGTGTTTCCCAAGAGAGGATGCATTCTATTAAAGTAAAAAAATTGGTATCCATCTTACTAAAGCTAGATCTAGTTAAGGCATATGATCATGTGGATTGGGTTTTCTTGAGATTGATTCTTCTAAAGATTGTATTGGTCCCGAAGGTAACAAATTGGATTATGGCATGTGTTACTTCTATTAATTACGCAGTCCTGGTGAATGGGTGTCTCCTACTGAATTTTTTCAAATCCATAGGTGCTTAGGGCAGGTTTGCCCCATATCCCCTTTACTTTTTCTATTGGTGATTGAAGGCTTAGGCCTTTCAATTGGAAAGGCTAAGACTAAAGGGAAGATATCCGATATCTGAATTTCTGAAAATCATGTTTTGTCTCTCTCTTTTTGTTAAGGATGTGCTTATATTTGGGGAAGGTTTTTTTCTGGAATGGGTAGAGTATCAGCCTATCTTAAATTTGATTTGTAAGAGGAAGCTTCTTAAAATAACCCCTGACCCGCATTGTTTGGGGGGTGGTGACGTTGAATAAAGCATGGAGAGATATCTCTGGTTGTTCATTCTGAGATGGGGGGTCAATAAGAGGCTCCTGAATGTCAACCTGAGCATCCATTGTATCTGGAGCTTCTTCACCAATTTTAGAGGCAGGCGGAGAATCCATATCCAAGAGATAGATCTTTTGTTGAACACATCTATGTCCCTGAGTGAATTTATCATCACAATTATAACAAAGCCCTTTTTCTCTGCGTGCCTACATCTCTGTTTCAGACAAATGCTTGATAGGAGTTGGTCGAGTTGTTGGCGGAATGGGAGGTCGTTGAGAACCCATATTTTGGAAGGGAACAAAAGTGGGTTTGTAGCGCTATTGAGCTACAATCTTGTCTTCTGCCAACTTAGCTAACCCTAGTACTTCCATCATTGTGTTGGGACAGAACATTTTAACCTCTGACCGGATTTCATCCTTAAGACCACTGATAAAACAACTCCTGTAGAATTCATCAGACAAGCCTTCTATGTGATTGGCTAGTTTCTCAAATCCTTGACGGAGTTTAGTGAGTGCTCCGGTGAAGTCATCAAAAGCAGTAGGACCAAATCGTTGCAAAAGGAGTTGGCAAAAATCTGTCCATTTTGGCTCGTCATGAGCCTTGATGTACCAACGGTACCATTGAAGGGCTTCCTGTTCCAAATGAAAGGATGCAAGTGGTACTTGTTGGACATCAAAAGTATTATGCAAACTGAAATATTGTTCTGCACAATAGACCCATCCAGTCGGATCAATACCATTGAAACGAGGAAATTCAAGCTTCGGACCATGGAAATTGCTGGAAGAAGAGAACCCAGTGGCTGCAGAAGATTCTTGTTGTCGGTTATTGTTCATGGTTGAATGCTGAAGATGGAGGCTGAGAAATTTTTCATCCAGATCTTGGAGTTTGGTTTGGATGGCTCCAAGTGTTTCCTCCATGGTTTTTGCTCTTACGCAGGTGACAACCATAACCAGGAGTTTTTTTTTTGGGGGGGGGGATGGATAGAAAACCACAAACAAAAGCTTATTTAGTAAAGGGAAATTTGGATTTGGGAAAAACTCGGAGGGGTAATTGGGGTTTGACTAGGTTTTGGACACTTTCTAATGGACAAGAAAGAAAGAAAAATGGGGATTTTAGAAGCGGGGTGAAAGAATGAGAAAATTTGGCAGAGAGGGATAAAGAAGCAAAATTAAGAAAGGAACTCGGTGGAAAAATTTGAAGGCAATTAGGTGAAATCCGAAGAAGTGATGGCAAACCCTAAAAATAGACAAATGTGGGATTTCGGGCTTTGGGAAGTGGAATTTGGGATAGGGTCCTCAGGAATGAAATATGCAGAATGGGATTGCAGGGGTGTCAGTGAAGTTTCAGGGAAAACGGAGTGAAAACAAGGGAGATATGGCCAAAAAACAATATATTTTTTTCCAGGAATGGATCTACAATGGCGCAGAAGGGATCTGAAACAGATAGATCTGCAACGGCATGGAAGTGATCGGAAATAGAGGGATCTAAAATGACATCAACTAGATCGAAAATAGCTGGATCCAAAATAGATCTGAAACGGCTGGATCTGGAACGACTTTGAAATGACGCGGAAACAGTTCAGCTGAAAATAGATATGGACCCCGGGTATGTGCAGCTTCCTAACAGTTCAGGGGTTTCACTCGGCCACCAATGTTGTCTGACGGCTTGCGTATTGGAGCAGTACCCCTCACTCCATGGCTCAGGTAAAACTGATAATCGCTTTGCCACAAACGACAGCTCTTGGTTTACCTCACGGGTGGGAACTAGTCAATCAGGTAGGGGTCGTTGCCCTTTTCGCTGGAAGGTCCTCTCAATGGGCCAGCTACTTTGGGGTTCTTGTGGTACTCCTCACAATGAGTTTTAGGGCTTATGCCCAAGTACTTCCCACAGTTAAGCGGATAGGGATTATTCCCAGATCCGAAGCTGCAACAGATGCGAAAAAAATTTGGCAGAAATTTCACCCAGCGAGCCCAAGAAAGTTCTCTGATATCAGATGTGATGAACCTGCAATAAGTAATTAATGAAAACACACAAAATAACAGAAATAACAGAAATCAGAATCACTTTTATATTGATCGCAAGCCACTTCGAGGGGGCAAGCTCAATACAAATAACTTCACGGTGCCTTCATAGGCCTCAACACACACTTATATACTAAGTCTAGGCGCCAATACTATGGGTCAAAACCATGGGCCAATACAAACTATGGATCAACAATACTATGGGCGACTTACAAAGCATATGCGCTAAACAACAATAACACAACTATGGATCAACAAATACTATGGGATGACTTACAAAGCATATGCGTCCAACAACAATATACTAACAAAGTAAATAGAAGGGTTGACATGGGTTCCTAACATCTGGTCAGGGATAAATATATCAAAAAGGTTTCAATTGAATATTGAGTAATGATGGAGCCCAAAAGAGTCATTGACTCATTAATGGGTCAAACTTTTGGGTTGGTTTAGTTAATTATTTTCCTGTTATTGGAATTCGGTTGGCTTGGAGGTTAGATGATGGGAAGAATATGTTGGTGGTAGATATTCTTGGATTGGAGGCCCTCCATATTTCAGGGTATCTTTTGCATTGTTAGAGGAATTGAATCCCAAGGGGATCAATACCCTAGATCATGTCTCCTTGAGGTATGAGACTCTAGGGAGCGTCAGAGATGGGTAAGTAGCAAACTAGGCCTGTCAGGTTCAATGAAAATTGAATGGGAATTCTATGTCCAAGCCCTGAATCACTCTGGTATTAATCTCTGTTAGGAAAAGGACTCACTTGCTTGGTCTTGGAACAATGGCAATGGTTAGATAACTGTTAAACTTGCCTATCAATCTCTCATTTATTCCATCTCTATTGAAGATCGATGTTGGTGGTATAGGGTTATTTGGAGGTGGAAAGCTCCACACAAAATTAGATTTTTCCTCTGGCTAGCCTTAGCAAATAAGGTGCTTACTTGGGATAACTTCTTGAAGAGAGGAGGGATCAAATCCAATGTTTATGTTCTTTGTTTAGTTGAAGCAGAAAGTATTAATTTGTTTGTACAATGTTCCTTTGTAAAGCAAGTTTGGAAGGCTCTTAAAGGGGTCCTAAAGTTCAAAGGTCATTGGATAGCTATGTCTTTAGTTTGTGACCTAAAAAGTTGGGTTTAAAATGATTTTGTGGTTAGTACAAGGAAATCCCTTATTACTTCTGTTGGATTCTCTGGCTCCATGGAAACAAAGTGATTTTTGAGGGATTGAAGCTAAATGTTAGTCCGGTTACTCAAAAATTTATGGGATTTTTTCCTAAGGGGCACCTTGGTTCAAAGTCTCCTTCTATCATAATGACTAAAGATCCAGTTTTTCTTGAAAATGTTCTTGTCGATTTCATTAATTGGGCTTTTCAGGATCTTGTTGGTAGGTGTGGTATTAGGTTTGTTTTAAAGGTGAATAGGACCCACTTTTTCAGACTCAAGATGGGTGGGGGAAGTGGTTCCAATACAAGGGTAGAATTGCTCACTCTTTGGTCCCTTTTAAAATTTGATGCCATGAAGAGTATTGGCAGATTGTAGGTTGCAGGGAATTCTTCAGCAGTCATTGAGTGGCTATGGTAAGACTTCCCTCTCAATCCTGAATCTAGGTGGTTGGAGGAGGAGGGTCGGAAAATTGAAGGAAAGCTTCCGGGATATTATTTTCCAACATGTTTTCAGGGAATACAATGTTGAGGCTAACGTGCTTTCCGAGGAAGCCCTGGGGTTTCAAAGAATACATCCTTCATTCTATTTCTCATAGGGGATTTATTCAGGCCTTTTAGCTCTATTTTATGTGTAGGCTTTTTTGTTGAGGGTTATAATATGCATTTTTGTTAGGATGGCCTCGTATGGGTTTATAGGCTATAGGTTACATGTTCTGGTTTTAATGTTTTCTTCAGAGAAGTTTGTGGTCTGGTGATGTGATAAGGAAGGATATGTTGGTTTTCTTTTATGCAAAGAACTATTTTTTGTTTATTGATTGAAGACAAAGTATGTAAATTATATCTTGATTCAAATTTTGAATATCATATATGTGGTTTTTCTTTGTTGAAAAAAAATCAATAAATTTGTAAAAGTGGGCATTTTGGGCATTGCACATGACATCCACTAAATTAATAGTGTTAATTTTAGTTCCACCAAAAATTATATATCGTGAATTTGTTTAAATAAAGTATTCATGATTGTTTACAAATGTTCAAAGTAGTTACATCAAAAAATCAAAAACATATTTTTAATATAAATGCAAATAAAATATAAAAACATGTACACTATTAAAAAAATAAAAAACTATTATTTTAGTATAAATTTTATATTACATATAATTAACTAAAATATAATATTCAAATGAAAATCTCAAATTATGAGAAAAATTTCAAATTACCTTGATAAATACAATTTTAACTAAAAAATGAGGTTATTTTGTTCAATTAACTAAAAGTTTTAATTTCCTCTTCCAATAATAGTGTTTTGCAAATGAATTGATTTAACTTTGAAACACACCCTATATAGAGAGGATTCCTCCTTATCAAGGCTTTCTCGTCATAAGCATATTTTTATTTGATGTATATTAAATAAGAGTCCATGAGAAGAAATCCATAACTATAAAACAAGTATATATATATAGATATATATAAAGTTGAGTCAGAACATACTATAAAGAGAAAATAATGGGTAGATAGTTTTTTAACCCATCAAATTTACAGATAAATGTTATTGCACATCAACATTCACGGTTTCCTCTCCGACATTAAAAAAACCTTCGAAATAAGTGTAAACATTACCAAGAGAGTAATTAGATGCATATAGAGTCATGTTTCACACATATAATATTTAAAAAAAAAAACATTATAATAAAATAAACCATCATAAATCTATCTTAATTCTAAATCTACCCAGTGTCGAGAAGAATCAAATGTTCTTAAGTTTTACATTATAAAAAAAAAAGTTTCCACCAACCTCTCAACATGTAGTGAATCCAAAGAGATATCAATAAAACACATAAAGAAAAGGAGTAGTCTATTTATTCTACGTTTTGGACTTTACGGTGGGTTTTGATCAGTAAATTTTGTTTTGGTAAAATCCAAATGTTTAAATTGTGTTTTTGAATTCATAAATAGATTTAGTACCCTTGAATACCCCCATGGCACCCAAATTATGCAATTTTCATAACTAATAACAACTTCAAACAAATTAAGACGGAAAATATACTTCAAAAAAATTGAAAACATAGAATATTTAAACTACACCTAAAAATAAATACATTATTTAAACTACACCTAAAAAATACATAAAACGACTTATTCTAATTAATAAATAATATTACCCTAGATGCTTTTCATGCCCCTCCTTATAATGATTATGGATGCTACCAAACTTTGAACTATTTAAGGGAAGTGGTTGAGGATGTTACCCAACTTGAACCCCTTATGAGAGGGTTGTAGTTTTTGTCTAACCTAATCCACGTGATAAAGTTGTACCATGTAATAAAGTTGTTGCTAGGGACTCTCAACTCACATCACGTAAAGTTGTAAGTTCTAGTGTGGTCGTGGTTGCTTTCAAACCTTGGACCAAGGGGTTTGGTGTAGGTGTGGCTTAATACACACCACCTAATAAAAGTGGGTATAGGGTTTGACTCAACCCACACCATCCATGAAAAGTTATTATCATTGTTTTTCAACTCGCATCACTTGCAAAATGTAGCTACTCATACCATTTTGCACCTTGCACGACATGCATATAAATATAAAGTTTATTATATCGAATATGATGTGTTACATTATAGGGTTTACTAAGATATTCATAAAAGTTTATTTCCTTAATATTTAAATGATTCATAAACAAGTAAATATAATAAAAAAATGTTATAAATTATTATTTCATTTATAAAAAATAACTATAAAGTATTATTTATTTATAAACTTTAATTTAATTTTAAGAAAATAATTTAATCAAAATTTATTATTTTTTATTTATAAACTTTAATTTAATTTTTAGAAAATAATCTAATCAAAATTTTAAATAAATAAAATTTATCTTATTTAAAAATAACCTCACCCAAAACATTGGATTTGTTGTGTCCACTTATTAAGTGGATCACCTACCAATATCTAAAATAATCTTAATTATACATATTTTATATCCATCTATTTCATTGCAACACGGCTACGAAGATAACGTGATAACACGTTCAAGATACTAGGGAAAACAATATCATATTTCTGTAGAAAATAAACAAAATATTACTTCCCTCACAAGAAAACTATATGGAAAGGGAATATCCCTTGTCATATGCAAAAGAAAAATAAGTGGTATTTTGTAAGGGAGTATTCTATACCCAAAAGAAAGGTATCTTGTAAGGAATCTTCCTTTAGAAAGCTATTTGTTCGTAGCCTAACATTTCCCACTCTCCATCTCATACCTAATCTTTGCATGCCTTACCTATGTTAGTGGCCTCATTCTAAGGAATATATTCACAAGCAATATTGATATTGCAAAACTCACTTAATTACACACAACCACAAAGTCAAAGAATTAAAAATTATATAAAATAATATCAATATCTTTTTAAATAGTAATTCTCTTTCTTTTTATAACTCTTTTTATAACTGGAATCCATTTGTATCCCATTAATATCAAACTTTAAGATAGAAGTTAATGATTACCACTCTAATGGATTATCACTCGTAAGATATGTTACTTTAAGGATTCTTAAGCTAGATGTCAAAGACAATGTCTTAAGGCACCATCCCTGTGGGATCTTTAAGCTAGATGTCAAAGACAATGTCTTGAGGCATCATCCCTGTGGGAATCAGGTCTGGGCCAATGGAAAATTCTCATCGATTAATTATTGGACCATAACTCAATCGATTAATGTAAGTGTTCAACAAAGTTTTGGTAAATCATGATCAACAAGAAGAAGACATTATTTTGATCAATTCAATGAATGATAATGAAAAACTTCATTCTCCCCTCGCTCAACCTTACAAGGCTTTTGGATCAAGGATTAGGCTATGGTGAGTCCCTAGATCATTTGGAACCCTTTTGTGCAAATATAGAGGATTGCGATGTATAGGATGGACCATTTGTCTTAAATCAAGGTTCATTGTTTAATTGGAGAAAACAAGGATTGTTAAAAAGGGTGTTATTCTCTATTTTCTCTATAAGGTCTGAGCAAAGAAAGATTTACAAACCATATCTTATGTCAAACAAATAGTAGAGAGATTTGAGGTGTTAAATATTTAAGCCTACAAGGAAAGCCCGCATGTTTGTGCAGAAGTTGATCTAACCAAAAACTCTCAATTTATTAGGATATTGGATGGAACTTTATATTGTTTATTCAACACCCAAGATATTTGAATTTGTTTAATGTTAATTTTGCATACTAAGGCTAGACCATCATGATAAAGATAATCCAAGAAGAAAAATAACCAACCAGAGTCATTCTAGTAAAAATGGATCCAGGTTCTTCTCAGCGACCACCCATGGAGATTCAAAAGGATACCCCCCCCTCCTCCTAATGATAATAAGAACGTTATTCCTTGTAGTGCCACCAACAATGTGCCAAGGTGTCATTTTTTTATGATGGTGATGAGGATGGTTGGAAGAATCAACAAAGACAAAAATAAAAGGATTTTATAACATGAAAAAATGTGCCCTCCAACTCGTGCTCTGGAAAATATCCCTCTATGCCCCTTTGCTATAAATAGTTCACATAGTCAATCCACATTAAAGAGATCATCAGCCCCTGCCCTTTCCCCACATCATTCCTTTCAATTGCCTCCCCCACCCACAACCTCTTTTCTACATACTCCCACAGTCCAACCAATCATCCTTTAGCACATAAACCTTTGTAATTGCCAACTTCTACTCTTGTCTCGACAAGTTCTCTAAAGGTGATGGGGAAGAGAAAAATGCATCTTACAAAGATGAGCTAGTTGGATCAACTTCTTAAGGTGATGGCACCATAAAAGAGTTGATGACTGTCAATCCCTTTAGAGGCATAATGTGTAGAGATGGTTCTTATTTAGGATAATATTTCCATTGGAACATGAGGAGAATTGCACTCCCCTCTAAAATATGGTACCCAATGATTTGGTGTGACTCAAAAGTTGAATGTTTTTATCTTCAAGAAGGTAAGCTTGTTGGTTTTTATCTATAAACAAAGATGTCCTCATGTTGGAAGGGGACGTTTTGAAGTAACAATCATATTCAAGTATTGTGGACACAATTTTAGGAGTTTCCTATTCACCAAGTCTAATAAGCATTATCTCATCAAGTTTGAATCCTCTTAATAGGTGTGTATTGGTCGCTTGTTGAACGACAAGGTCATTGGTCTCTATACCACATATGCTCCATGTAACTCCATAGATCAAAGGGCTTATGCCTATAGACAAGATGGTTTGCCTAACCTCATCGAGTTCTTTGGGTCTACAAGAGGTCACAAGTTCAAGAACAACACATGTTGAGCTATTTATAAATGCCTAGCAATGTAAACATTTCTTGATCTCAATGAATGGTATGGCCCCAATAGTGAGCCCATCACTCAAATATTCTCAAGTGGGTGGCACCATATTACTCCCATCCTTCAATGGCCAATGGATACCTCGTCATAGATGAAAAATAAATAAAACTCAATAGGCCATAGTCATCTTTGGCACCGAATTACTTAATCTCTTCTATAGGAAGAATTTGTTTTACTTGGAAACTTTAATTTGATTGATTAAAGATAGAGAAGGATGGCACCATATTACTCCCATCCTTCAATGGCCAATGGATACCTCGTCATCGATTAAAAATAAATAAAACTCAATAGGCCATAGTCATCTTTGGCACCGACTTTACTCAATCTCTTCTAGAGGAAGACTTTGTTTTACTTAGAAACTTTAATTTGATTAATTAAAGATAAAGAAGGAGGTGTGGCCTCGATGATTATTGATGAAGTTGCTTAGACATGTTGCAAACCCAAGGTTCATATTAAAACACTCAAATTACAGGAGTCAATTCGATACAACAAAAGGAGAGCAATGGACAAAATTTAATAGAGATTAGATAAGATTCTATTCATAAGCTCTAATCATACCCCATTGCTTTATCATGAACCTAGGGATGAGGCACCCCATTGCTTTATCATGAACCCAAGGATGAGGCACCCCTCCCTATCTCATTATCAAAGTTTATTCCTAAAAGTTTAGTCAAACATAATATCAATATTTGGCATCTAGCCGCCTCACTAAATGTGTCGTATAAAATTTAGCTAAGGCACTTGACTTGAGAAAAATTTAGTATGTGTTTCTAATGTGAAACATGTAAACAAGAATAAGTGTGGTTTCCTTCTCAACGTTGTTTTGGATATTCTGCAAGCCTTCGAAATTGTTGGGTCTATTATGCTATGAAGAGACTGGAATGCTCCTAAAAAGTCTCTACTCTTACTCGTGTGAAAGACTTGAGATCATTTTCACAATAATTTGGACTAACCTACACCATGAAATGATCCAAGAAATCCAAAAGCTGTTTTAACAGAGGACTTGTACATGCTTAATCTACACATTCCGTCCATAGTCAATTTGGAGGGATTAGTTATGGATATATTATAACAGGCCAAATGTTTTTGTAAGTGCCATGTAACTACTCTCTAAATTTAGATGAGGATAAACAAGGTCTTGTTGACACTGAAACATGGCTAAATCCATTAACAATATGAGATCTTACAAGGTCCCCTTTAAGATCCGGGCTTTCCCCAATATCCAATTTATCCAGGTTGTTTAAAGGATTTTTCCTGCACAAATTTCACAAAGGATGCATGTCCTCGTTGTGAACATATATCAAACCTATTTGACTTTTTCTTCATTACAATTGTATTCGTCAATGCTGAAATTGAGACAAGCAAAAACCATTATTTACTCTGTCGATTCATGAAAATATATCTGCAGAAGAGGCCAACATTTACACGCCATATAAACATACCATATACACACCACGTACACACCATATAAACATACCATATACACACCATGTACACACCATATACTCTTATTAATCTATTAATTGAAATCCTTGATTGGCATTGCAGAATTGCATTGCTATCAATACAAAATTACACGACGTAAAAACTGCTTCAGGATTACAAAGTCCATCTCAGAGCAGATCACACTCAAAGCTCGAAACCTCTTTCACATGGACATAGATCCTTTTACCAAAAGACTAAAGCAGGTTCTGAAATGGGAATTGGTCGGACTAAAAAACACCCTATCCTGAATCCCAGTGCCACCTTCGAAAGAAAGAGGTTTTAATACCCACATGCCTTGCAATAAAAATCATGGGCAATACCAAAATCAATCTTCAGTCGGGTATTGCCGGATGGCTTTAGTACAGATATATATCCACAGTAAGGATATAATACAGATATATCCACAACCAGGTAATGCCTGATGGATTAAATACAGATATATCCACAAACGACTCTATAGAAAAAGGAAAAAATACAGGTAGATGGGTTTTCTCAATAAGATATAAAAAGCTAAACTGGCTGCCTGAAAATCATCTGAGGGGTTTCAATAAAAATGAAACCTTAATCATCTAAGGGGTTCAATAAAAATGAAGCCTCCTACTCAGGGATATGGACAATGGTTAGAAGAAAAGAGAAGAATATACATAAATGCACAAGAGCACTGCTTGGGCTCTGTAACATGCACAGGAAAACGGATGTATGTATGGAACTCATTGAGAGAGAATCATCTGCCTGAGCCCACAAGAGATGGTTGATCTGACTTGCGGCTTGGTCCTACAGGTGCCATATCGTCTGGATTCTTGCCAGGAGGAACAAGTGCCAAATCCTCTGCCTTCTGATCAGATCCAACGACAAATGATACCTCTTTTTTGGGTATCTTGGCCAGTTCTGGCATGTTGAAAGACAGGGATTTGTTTTTTGATAAGGCCAATAGTTCATCCTCTCCAAATCCTCTGGGAGGTCCAAGACTGCACCTTGGAGTGCTGTGTTTCTCAAGGGCATCCCTAAACTTCTTTACCTGCAGATCATTGCACACCAAAAATATGTAAAAGGAACTTGTTGAAGATAAGAAGAGAGCATTAAAGAAACAATAACAATAGTAAATACTAAGCCAATAGAACGAGAAACTAGACTTACGGTTGCATTAGTACAACTGAAGCTACAAAGGCGTCCCTGTGCCCCTCTATAGAACTGGAAAAAGGGTAAAACATGGATGCGCAAACTGTAGCACATAGACTTGTTTTCCTCATAGTTCACCTTTACAAATTTGACATCCGGGTTCAGTTCTGCAATTTGGCAAATCTGCAAAAGTTGGAACTTAAAAATTAGATATATGTCCAAATGATATCATCACAAAGTTCATATTCGACTTGTACAATAACAAAAATTCTTTGCTCTGTTCGTAATACACCATGAACCTAGCAAAACAAAAGCGTTTTAATATTCTTCTTGAAAAAGGAAGTTTGTATATTGTTCTACTTGTAGAAAATTGGAAGACTGCAGACCATCTTTTTTCAAACCCCACCAAAACTACAAGACCTTAAAACAGTAAAGATTTTGCTATAATTGGAACTAGCTCACAAATGCTCAATTCTGAACAATCAGGGATAGCGCCATGTTGAAGTTAGACTTGCAAAATATCAAATAACAATCTATTGCAGGACGAAGGAGATGCATTAAAACAGCTGATAACAACAGAAAATGTTGCTCAATGAGATGATCTTATAGCAGAGAGTCTATATCAAAGAAAACGTTACTGAAAAACCCAGGTCCTCTTTGGGTAATAGACCAAACATGGTCAACGAACATAGATCCTGAAGGATGAATCCAACAAAAGCACTGTCCAAAAATGAATCTATAAACCTTGTAGACCAGACAACATATCAAACAAAAGCACATCTCCAAAAACTAATGATCCTGATACCCATACAGGAAGGCCTGCCCTCTCTTCAGGACAAGGGTAAACTTATGGGCTTTTACCATCCAACATCTCTCCCTACAACTTGGTTGCATCCTTTTGAGAAGGTTGATTTTAAATAGAGCCCCAAGTCAACACAACCCCTATAAGCAAAACCATAAGCAGCCATAAATTAAATTTGACAAGGGACTTAGTGATGCATTAAAACAGCTAATAACAACAGAAAATGTTGCTCAATGAGATGATCTTATAGCAGAGATTCTATATCAAAGAAAACGTTACTGAAAAACCCAAGTCCTATTTGGGTGATACACCAAACAAGGTCAACGAACATAGATCCTGAAAGATGAATCCAACAAAAGCACTGTCCAAAAATGAATCTACAAGCCTTGTAGACCAGACAACATATCAAAAACAAAAGCACATCTCCAAAAACTAATGATCCTGATACCCATATAGGAAGGCCTGCCCTCTCTTTAGGACACGGGCAAACTTATGGGCTTTTACCATCCAACATCTCTCCCTACAACTTGGTTCCATCCTTTTGAGGAGGTTGATTTTAAATGAGCCCCAAGTCAACACAACCCCTATAAGCAAAACCATAAGCAGCCATAAATTAAATTTGACAAGTGACTTAGTCATAGTTAGAACAAGGGAGCCTGGTAAGGAGAGATGCAATTGAAACCTGAACTTTGCCACTAGAAACAATAGCATTTCAGAGAACAATATCTAGAGGGAGGAACCCATTCTATACACCTGACTCGTAGCTGGATCAATACAAAAACTGTTTGAATGGAATAAGCGGTCGATTTAAGAGTGCCCCAATTCGCTACAATCTCCATGAGCAAAACCAATAACAGCAATAAAAAATCAAAAGAAAATATTGATAAGTGGCATAGCCATCGTGAGAACATGGGTACCTAGTAAGAAGAGATGTATTTGAGACCTGGACTTTGCAAGCTCAAAACAATATCATTTCAGATAACAATATCTCCGGTAGGGGTGAAGGAGAATCCCGTTTCTATATTCCCACCTAGCTCATGGCTGGACCCATGCGAAGATTGTTTAAATGGAATACATCAAACAGTATGATCACCAAGTATAGGAAAAATATTTACTTCACAATTATATGATTTGACAGAACAAATTACAAACTGAAATGATTGCAATCCTTCGGCATACCTTAGGGTGGACAGATCTGCAGGCACCGCAACCCGGAGAGTAGAAATCTAAAACAACAAGCTGGTCTCCGGCAGTTACAAGAGAATCAATCAATTCCTGGGCTGAATGAACTTCTATCATATTTGCTGTCTTTCCTTTTTCCCACCATCTTGAAAGGCGGGGCATACATGTTTGTGCTGAACGAACCTGGAAAGAAATCCAACCATCCAAAAACTATCAAAACCCACACTTTCACAGCTTTTAAAGAAAAATTACCCATACCATAAAGCATTCGGGACTATAAAACAATCCAAATACACTTCATTTCAAGCAGTTTCAGAAAGAAACCAACACAAAAGAAAATAAAAATCAAGACTATTTTTTCCAGGCTGCGATGATGGACCACACCAGTACTACAAAATATAGCAGGCCTATAAAACACTATAAATACTCACTATCAAATATGAGGGGCATAAATCTAATAAAGGCTTAAAGCTCGTTCTTTCAAGGCATTTTCAGGAACGACCCAATATTATAAAGTTTGGCAAACCTTGAAAAAATCAAAACACACTCTTTCTCGGTCAAATTCAGGCAGAACCAAATCCCACAGAAACCTCCACACCTTAACCCATCATTCTATGGCATCCCAACCACGCCAAATCCCCAAAATCAAAAGAACCCAATTCAATTCATGCAGATCGGAATGAATCCAATTCCATACCTGCAAAGGAGACTTTTTAGGTCCTCTGACTCTCCTTTGCACCTGAGATGTCTTGGGCTCCAAAGGATTCAAGAAAGAACTATGTAGCTGGCTATTGGAAAACGAATTAGCCGGTCTCAGGTTCAAACTAACAGAATTTGAGGAAGACCCATTTTCCAGTAGCCTGAACGAAACCATAAAACTTCCAGATTTTGTTCTGGAAGGCGGATTAATTGCACGAATTGACGAAGGAAACGAAACGGAAACGGTTCCTCTCATGACTTCTGCCATTTTGCATATACAAACCAAGATTGTAGAATTGGGTATAAAACTAAATTTTCGACAATAGATTCTAGGTACCTCACGGTGCACTCTGATCTTATCCCTTTATCTTCGATCTACAGAATACCGCGTACTCCACTTTCCAGCTAGTCCTCAGGTGGGGACGACATGTGCCTATCCATTCATAAACAAATACACAAATTGTGGTTTGACTAGGGTTCCCTTGCCTTCGAAGGCTCCGCTCCCGCTATCAATCGAGCAGCTTCGACTGTCGGAGTCAAATAAAAAGGAGGGAATGTGAAAAAAAAAACAACAAAGTGGATAAACCCTATCCACTCCTCTGTGCTTCTAACAGCAGTTCCGAGTCCCGACGAGCTCTAAATTCAAATTTTCAGAGCGGATAAAATCCCCAAATTCAATTCCTGAATCCCAATGACACATGCCAGACAACCCAATATAAATACAATCGTACTAAACAAACCCAAGTTGCAACGATGGTTACTAATGTCACTGTGCAAATTTTCCCTTTAATCGGGGCCGCCAGCTCTTATCCGGTGGCAGTTAGTATTATTTTTTTATTGTTTAAAGTCTGGTTAATCTAATATTCTGTTCTGTCTTTTGACTGTAAAATTTATACTATATATTTGCAGACTGAATTACACAAGAGACTTCTAATTAAAGCGGGACAGCCCCCACAAAAGTAGATATTGACCGGTAGAGCGGTTTTTTTACAGAGTGGTGGGTTTGATTCGAACCCGCCCGAAACCAGAGAGTTCTAAATAAAGCGGGACAACCCCCCACTAAATCAGCTATTGACACGTAGGGCGGTTTTCTGATAGAATAGTGGGTTTGACTAGAACCAGGGGCGCAGGATATATACATCGCATGTCCCCACAATTCGAGCAACGGTAAAATTAATAATATAATAATAAAACTTATCCTGTTTTGTTGGATTGCGTGAAATATGAAGAGTTTTTAATGTAAAAGGTTAAACGTTTCATGTTATTAATTCATTTTAATTTGTTATTGTCAAATTTAGTTTTTGGTTTCATGTTATTAATTCATTTTAATTTGTTATTATCAAATTTAGTTTTTGGTTTTGGTTTGGGTATCTTCGTTAAAATTGTAATTTTGAAATTTTGAGGGGAGGGAATTCTTTTTAATATAAAAATAAATCCGTATTTTTGAATATTAGTATTGATGATTAGCATAGCCGCTTAATTTGTGGTTGTGGTTGGTTAGATAGGTCACAAGTTAAGTGCTATGAACAAGTTACGTGTTACTTGTTCTTTATTCTTAGTTGTTATAATTACATGTTGTTTATGATTCTATTACTTTCTTTAGTTAAATGGGTTATTTGTCGGCTACCTATTATCCTTGCATGAGTTACAAGTTATCCATGCATCAATTAAAATATATATATATATATAGTGAGTTACAAGTTATCCATGCATCAATTAAAATATATATATATATATATATATATATATATATATATATATATATATAGTTGTTTATTTAGAATTTTGAAGTAATAGTACACTTGTCTCATCCTCTTTCAATCTAAGAAAAGCATAAATAGAAGTCCATCTCAAATTTTAAGATATAAACACCTATCAATGTAAATAAAATTTTATTAATTCAAAATTGTTCTATTATGTCTTTTCATTTTAAAAGGAATCCATGCTTTTGAATATCAACATTTGATCGGTATAATTTTATTAATTCAAAATGGTTCTAGTATATATCAATCAGAAAAGACTACTTCAAAAAAAAAATTTAATAATATGAAACTTTAAAATAGAATTACAATCAATGTAAGGTTGTAATTGATTTAAAATATATATATATATAAAAAAATCCTTTAGGCATGATTCTACAACAAATCTTAAGCACGAGATAAAGTTAAATGCTTGTCCTAATAGCAGTAGGTATGAGGGGAAAGGCCTTTAGGTTGCATATGTATCTCTACTTACTTTTTTTTCTGATTAATAGAAGGATTCACAACTAGTTTACAAAAAAAGATATAACACCTTTTGAAATATCAAGGTTTCATTTACATGCGTGTTTAAGATTTGCCATAGTACACCATATTTGGGTGGAAATTTGACCTTTTTCAAGGTTAACTTCTTGTTATTGTTTTCATCTTGCAGTGGTGACAGATGTTTGCTTTGGCATCCATGTGTGTTGTTTAATGTTGTGTGTTTTATCGGGGTTGTTTTACACATTATGATGATTTGATTTTTGTAAGATTTAAATATCTATGTCATATGCGATACCCACTTATTAGCTTTCGATTAAATCAATTAACTCTAAATAACAAAGCCATATAATATTGTATCAAACTTCCCTCTAGTTTAGTGAAATCCAACAAGAGTGGAAATCAAAATTTCCATCAACCAGAACTTTAATGGAAATTTTGATGATCTCTGAAGATTCATAACAAAGTAAACCCATAAGATAATCCTCCACCATGTAAAAGTTTGAATAATAGTGGAACTATAATCATACATTAAATTTTTATCAAACTCTTATTCAAAATTATCATCATTTTTCCACAAGATTAACATATTATTGTAAATGACAAAAGCTAAATTCACACATTTAAATAAAATTAAATACAAGAAACCAATCTTATAACAAAAGAACTCTCTTTTGAGTTACAATTATGATAAGAATCTCTTTTGGAATATATTTATATTAAAAATCTATTAAAAATTTCCCACATCAAAATCTCATCATAATCTAAATTAATTTATGAAAATTTTCAATTTTAAATTATCCAAATAATCAAATAAAAAATTATTAAAATTTATGACACTAAAACTTTTTATATCATCAAATATCAACCGTCAAACAAACATTTACTACAAAATTAAATCACTCAAACTTTTTATATCATCAAATATCAACCATCAAACAAACATTTACTCCAAAATTAAATCACTTCAAAATTTTATATCATGAATTCTCAACTATAAAAAAACACATTTACTACCAAATTAAATCACCCCAAAAAAACACATTTACTACCAAATTAAATCACTCCAAAAAATAGGACTGAACAAACGCTCACTCTACTCTTTACATTGGACTTATTGTGTTCGTACTTATACAGCTTTAATCGGATTTGGATAGTGTTGGAAAATCTTGTTTCAAATATTAGATAATCTTTAACATGCTCAATGTTTAATGTTTAGGGACTTATTGGATTGATGTAACGCCGCGTTACACTATAATTGTACTATATTCTAAACGATAAGCAGAGTTGTTTTTTTTTCAAATACATAATCAGAGTTGTTTATTTTTCAACTATATAATTCCATATTAATTGGGACAGTGTGAATGGATTCGTGTCGTATCTAATGTTTAAGACAACCAAATAACTATTTGTTTCGGGGACATCCACCATATAAGGTTTATGTGTCACTTTCCATCTCTACTAGTTTGTATATTTGTTTGTTTATTCTTTTGGTTCTAAAGGAGAGATTCCATGGTGGGCTTACTCTACCTTTTCTTTATGTTGCATTGTAGATGAGACTGCTAAGGTGGGCCCACTACTATGTTATGGCTACATTGTATGCCACGCTTTTCATGCCATTTCCACACCCCAGGTAGGAGTCAATCCACAGCATTATGCAACATGGTACCTGTGGACCCCATGTGTTATACTCTAATGTTGTGGTGGTAGATTTTGTAGTTGGTCGGTCAACTTATGTTATCGATCTCCATCAATGGGTATTACTTCTTATCTTATCCTAATGATTATTACTTTTTATCTTCTCCTAATCATGTGGTGCATATTAAATGACACTGAGTTTTCAAGTAAACATATTTTATCCACTAATACCACATACATAAATGTAGTTTCTTTGGTTTTTAAATAATATTTTATATGTATTTTGTTGAATTCAATTAAATGGAATTTGAATCTAAATTTTAATATGTTTTTAAGTAAGAGTGGGAATCTTTTATTACTGTAAAAAAGAAAGAATAGGAAAACAACTTATTAGGACAACCTGCGATTAGCATTTTAATGTCAAGTTCAGAATGTGCTCTAGCCTGCCTCTTGGGAAACCAAGCCGAAGTACATAGTTTGAGTAGTTTGTATATCTATCATGTCCTTATTCAAAATTGCAAAAATGAGATTATTGAAGTGCTTATAACTATAAAATGGTTGGAGGCCATCACTACTGCTATAAGTATACTTAAGATCAACTATGGAAAAAAGCATAACCATATGACAAAGTAACTTGGAATAAACAAACGTAATCCAGCTAGTGTGCAAATGGACCAACTTCAGGGTTGTCCTCATCGGTCTCAATAATGAGGGGATTTCTGGAGTACACCCTTCTTGCGGAGTCTTAGCCACAAACAGTGCTCCCAAGCGACACCCAATTATATTCAGCTCCACGGTCACAATTCGAGATACAGTTTGCAGTTGCTTCAACATTGTCAGCTCTGCTTTGAGGGCAACAGTTTCCTTGCTTCTGTCAATAAGAAATCAACCCATCAACGATTTCACTACCCAATACATTACCAAGGAACGATCATAAAGGGCTAGTCTAGATCTGATGTCCCAAGGCCCCTGAACCCAGTCGGCCATCTCATTGAATTCCTCCATTTCCTTGAAGATAGCACTCCCATTGCATATTTATCGTTATGCGGCTTCAATTTCCGATTCGATGGCCTAGAGAATGGACTCCTTATAATACCTTGCAGCCTGAGTTGCTTTCTTTTGCTCCATGTTGAGCTTAGTAGGAGCTGTCAGCCCTTTTCCTTTCCTACCACACGTCGTTCACGGCGCTATACAAAGCATACCAACAATGTCGATGCTTCCAATACAAAGCAGCCTGACACTTTCAAAGCTTCTAACAGTGTTAATGTTGCCAATATAGAGCAACTCAACTCTGTTAGTGGCTTCCAATACAGAGCAACCTAGATGCAGAGAAGTTGGTCGACTGAGGACATATGGAAAAATCAATCGTCGTATCATTTAGAGTAAGGATTGAGTTCAGGGAGTAAGATCCATGATTGCCATGGCTTCCCATTCAACGTTGAAATGAATTCCCGACATGCTCTTGTATTGATCCTTCGTCCTAGCTCTCCCAACCCTGGTGTGCAAATGAGTGACCAACGTCACCCTCCCACTGTCATTTCATTGATTAAATGTCCACATTGAAAGATTATTGCATGGTGTGGGATGCCATGTGCCTGGCACATCCTATCGTATCCACGTGGCCCACTCAATCCCCGTGCCAAGGCTGGGTTGTGGCCATGTTCTCCTCCCATCTCAGTCACCATGGGCAAATCAAGATTTTAATAAAATTATTGTTATATTTTAATTTCAATTACTAATTCATAACTTAATACATAATTTTTTATGATCTCAAAAATATATAATAACAACAATAATCATTTAAATTTAATAATAATAATAATAATTTGTCTTTAAAGTCATGATTTGATTAGATGTATGAGATCCATTTGTTTACGGGACAAAAGACTCCCTTAATGTAACAATTTTGACTATTTTTGTTTATAAAGATGTGTACACCTTATAAAGGTTATTTGGTTACCATAGGTTTCATATGATTCTCAACAACATAGGATCAAACCCTTATATAAATCCCTCTCAAGGAACAATCCGAATTCAACACAAGTGTCAAGAAATGGAGTGTGGTAAGCATGAAATCACCAACATTTTAATGACAAATGAGGGAGCCTTCACACTCCCTCATATCGCAGGTCTCTTTGACTCATGTTTCATAGCCCGTTGCATACATTCTTTTGTGACACATTTACTCTAATTTTTTGGTTGAGGTGGTATAGAACCTCCAGAGGATATGCCTTGGTTTAGCTTCTGCAATCGAGAACAAAGTGATGGCTTTCACAAAGGCCGACCCCATGTTCAAATAAATTTGGGAGGTTTCTTCTTTGACAAAGGTAAGGTTCCATGTGTTGGTTGGTTGGCTTTATGTTTCTTTCTTTAGATTGGTTCTTGGGTCTCCAGTTTCCCCATCAATTTTGTTCTTATTATGTTGCATGTGGTTGAATTAGGGGTTTATGTGGCTTAGTTCTTTCTCCTCTCATCTTGAGTTGGTATTTTTTAGGAATTCCTACTGTTGCAATATGTGCATACTCTGAGGTTTTATATTTTCTTGAATCGCCCAAGAGGTTGGACCTCTTTGTATGTCCTCTGAATATGGCCAAATCCATGGGTTTTGGAACATCTAGCAATGAAATCGTAGCAGGCATTAAGAAAATTATGGGAAAGATGATTGCCCACCTTGAAGGCATGAGGAGCCATATAATATTTAAGTCTTCACCTAGAGAAAAAAGAGAAAAAACGGGAGGAAATGGAGGCCAAAATTTGTGAACATACTATAAAATTAGACAAATTGGTAAGTGATATTGACATACATTACAATATACATTTAGGATTTGCTCAGGTGTCACAATATGTTGCTAGTCGTCCTTTGGCATTTGTTGGTTCAATGAAATAACAGTCAATTGAAGAAGAAATAGTTCTACAAATTACAATAACCACTATAGAACTACTGCATCACTTGTTTTTATAAACTTGGAGCAAGAAGATGTTCACATGGAGGAAGCCCACAATAGGCATCAGTTTGGTTACTCTTGTCTTTTTTGCATGGTTCATGTGTGTCTTTTGTTGCTTGGACAATATGTAAGACAATATAGTTTATATTTTGATAGAAAATTTCCTTGTTTTGATTTGTTTAGTACATTTTGGTTTTCTAGATCTTCCACAGCTCACTTTTAATATAAATGCTACCCATTTCAATAATAATAATAATAATAATTAAATTTTAAATCAATCTATTGAGAAACACACTAGAAGAAGGAAAAGTTGAAACTTTAAATATTGGGGGATCAAAGACTCCAATACAAGGTGCATAAAAGAGCAAAGTGTGTTCATGTGAGACTCAAGAGATTTGAATTAGAAATTTCTTGTTCAAATGTGGAATAGAGTAGATTAGTTAATAATTGTAGTTGTAAGTACACTCTAAACCATTTAAGACCATTTAAGAGTTCAGATAATGTTGATTGGGATTAAGTTGGGCATCATAACATAGAGGAACATTTATGAGCACAATATTTTGAGTTAGAAGCAATTTTGTTTGGTTATTTTGTATTTAGATACACTTAATATAGAATTTATATTAAAATATTACTATTAGTTTTATTTTATAATATTTTTTTAAACTTTTTTATTTGTATTTATATTGGAAATGTGTTTTTTATTTATTTATTTATTACTTTGAATTATTGAAAACAATTATATATCTCTTATTTTAAAATAATTATAATTTATATTTTTTATGAAATTAAAATTGACAAAAAAAAATGAACATCAAATTAAAACTAAAAAATTATCTATAATTAAAACCATTTTATATTATATAAATATTGAAATTGATACAATGTCGAACATGGGATAAGCTTGGAAAGCTTCGACTCCATCATGGCAAGATCAAGCAAATGAGGGGTGGGATGGTGAGGATGGCGGTGATGGTTTAAGTTCCAACAGAGAAGGGGATTATGTGGAATTATATTCTGGCATGGGTCTGTTGGGACAATTATGTGAGGAGGGGATTTACTGATAGCCTGAGGAGCAAATGGACCGCATAAGAGAAAGATCGTGCCCTAAGAATTCTTGGGAGTCTTGGGTAGAATAGGAGTGAAGAGGCTAATTGGTTGAGAACACGAAGGGTCTAGGACAATGGTGGAGAACGATAGAGGGTGGAGGATATCATGGAAAGGCCAAGGAATGGGAAAGCAAAGGCTTGAAATTCCCGAGGAGGCCACACTCTGAGGGTTCAGAGAGAGGTGGCAGAAGAGAAGCAAATGTACCACTAGGTTGTGGATGATGAGTCCAAAAAGGTATTGGACCAAGCGGAGGTTGATATTGAAGCGAGAAAGTTGATGTCGAGCGCCTTGCAGGAGCAGGATGAGTGAGTTGTACGGGTGGAGGTTGTGAGCTTGACTCGCACTAGAGAAACCCGTTATGCCAAAACAATTATGTTGTATTGGCAGATGAAAGATTTGGTGGGACGTCAATGAACTCTCATCGGGGATTCCCGGACATGAGCAAATGTGCAGAAGCCCTAGCCCAGTGGAATCGAGATTAGATCCTTAAGATCAATGGCAATTTGAACCAGATCGTGGAGGCTACCAGGGAGCTTGTCTCCGGGATAAATGTGCTAGCTTAAATTATGACTAGCAAGATCTTCAAGCCATGGGAACAACACCCTTAGGCTGGCCACCAGGCGCAAGAGACGAAGGTACCGATAGTTAATATGTGTAATGATGTTTAGTAGTTTTATTTCAAGTCTTGTTTTATGGGTATAGATAATGTGGATATGTATTCTATAATTTATAATTATAAGGTATAGCCACTCAAACTAGTAAGAAGACAACTTGTGGATGTTAATATTTTTTTAATATAATGAATTATATTAAAGACCGACTTATTTTTATGCAGAATAGGCTAAGTAGTAAAATGTGATAATGTAAATAACTTTACAAATAGAAAAATATTGAAATTGATATTTAATAATTTCACATTATATAATTATTATTAAAAAATTTATGCAAAATAGGCTACGTAGTAAAGCGTGGTAAGGGAAATAACTTTACAAATAAAAAAATATTGAAATTGATATTTAATAATTTCACATTATATAATTATTATTAAAATCAATGCATCAAATTATTTTATACTATATATTTGTTGAATCACTACATCATATATATTTAAAACTTATAAAATAAAGCTTCAAACCAATATTATGAGAACACATATAAATATAAACGGTTATCCATGATGATTATGTTTTTTTCACAGAAACCATGATGATTATGTTTATGGACATGTTTATTATAATATAATAATTAAATTCGACGTGTTAAATCGTTTTGCATTATATAATTGTTGAATCAATGCATCATATATATTTAAAAATCATAACATAAAGCTTCAATACATTATATATATTTAAAAATTATAGCATAAAGTTGAAAACCAATATTATGAGAGTAAAGAAAAATGAATACAGTATATATTTAAAAATTATAATATAAAGTTTAAAACTGTTATTATAAATTTAAAAAAAAATGAATATAATGGTTTTTTTTCCAGAGAAAAAAAGCTACTATTGATATTCATGACTGAATCAAATAGTACAATATGAGTTCCTGATCCAACCATTTGAATCCTTCGGAGAAGACCAAAGATGATGTCTACAAAATTCTGACGCATCATGGAATGAAAGATACCCCTACAGGTAACATCTAGAAACATCCCCAAAAACTTTACAGTGCATATAGCACATTACATCCAAAATATAAACCCATATGATAGAACCATCACAAAAAGAGACAAAAAGTCCATCAACAGATCAGTCATAGAAGTAAATGGAGCCACAATCCAGGATGCTGCTCTCACACCATTCCTCCCAGATCAAATGCCCTTCACGACCATCAAGAGCATGTTTGGAGAGCTTGTCCGCCAGAGAATTATGTTCACGATAGATATGCTCAAATATGATATTCTGCTATTTTGTGAGCTCAAATAGCGTTCTGGAGGCCCAGTGCCTCAGATTCAAAACGTTGAGCTTAAATTTACCCTCCGCCCATTTGATGGTGACCCGAGAGTCACCATATACCTTTATATTAGTCAACCCAAAGATGTTGGCTACCTTTAATACACACCAAAGTGCAATTAATTCCGCCTTCATATTTGATCCTTTTCCACAATTGAGCTTGATAGTAAAAAAATGTGAATCATTCAGATAAATAACACCTCCAATAGCACATATACCTGCTTGTGATGCACCATCAAAGAACAGGACAGGTCTGTCCACTTTGAGATTAAAAATACTAACTCTGCCTGTTTTCAGCTTCATATCATCCACCTTACAAGAGCTGTACATTTTGAGAGCAGTCAAGCTACAATGAATGTAATCAGGAGGAGAATTGCGAAAGATAGCACAATTTCTGGCATGCCAAATTGCCCAGGGAATGCATACAGCCAGATAGAGATACTTCTTACAGTGTCTATACCAATTTAAAAAACACATATTAAAATCCCCAGCTGCCCAGCACTGAGTGATTTTTAAATTAATAGATATCACATCCCAGATTTTGCGTGAGAAGGAACACTGAACAAATAGGTGCAGTCGAGATTCAGCATCATCTTTACAAAGAACACAATAACTCGGACCTGACCAACCTCGCTTGCAAAGATTATCCCATGTTTTTAGTTTATCTTGTAGAATTAACCAAGAGAAACATTTTAATTTAACAGGAATATGCCACTGCCAATTTTTTAAATACCACCAGTCCGGAGGGAAGATGAACTTTTCCTGCATAATTCTTTTGTATGCAGATCTTGCCGTGACAGTGCCAGATGCTGCGTTTCCACCCCAAACCAGTTTGTCAACAGAGTTGCACAACCGGACACCGGCGGAGTTTAATTTATTTGTATAGTCTTCCCATACTCAAGCAAGATATCCAGAAAGTCCTATCTCCTGTGCCGAGAACCACTTCGAATTTTCAGCATTGCCACTATTATGATGATGAATCTTGTTTAATGTGGACAGACCTATAATTTGTAAATACTGTGGAATGATAGGAGGAAGAAAATGATCATGCTCGAGACCGACAATAGGGTCAATCCCAACCCGGATCTGAGAACCCGATCCAACCTGCCAATATAGATCGTTTTTTATCCAGTGGAAAATTTTCATAAACCCCCTCCATATAGGAGAGAAATTCCAGCTCGCCAATTTTGGGTTTCTGATCCAAATATTGACATCCATCTTTATGTATTTTATATGTATAATCCTAGACCAGAGGGTATTGCCATAGATGCCTCTCCAAAAACTTTTCAACCTGAGAGCAATATTGAAAGCCTCCAAGTCTTTGATTCCCCAGCCGCCAAATTTGTATGGTCTTGCAAGAGAATCAGCGGCTACCATAGGTATTTTTCCACTGTTGGCTGTTCCATTCCAAAGAAAATTGAAGAAATATCTCTTAATGGTTTTGATAATGGATGCTGGAACTTCCAACAAAGAAAACCAATATACAGGGATGCTAGAAAGCACCAACTGCAGCAGAATTAGCTTTCCACCGATTGATAAGAGCCTATATGACCACTGTGCAATTCGATCCTCAATTTTTTTCAGAAGCCAGTGCCAATCCCTAATCAAATAATTGTTTGGCTTAAGAATGAAGCCCAGATATTTAAAGCCTTGATCAAAGGAGAAGCAATTATATGGCATGACAGATCGAATATCCCTTATCTGTTCATTCGAAAAAGAGTGATGATATAAACTGGATTTTGCTGCGCTGACTATCATGCCTGTAACTTTGCTAAATGTATGGATGATGTTTTTGTACATCAACCATTCATCCATGGAATCAATACCACCCACAAGAACATCATCTGCAAACATTATATGAGAAAAAACACAATCTTTTGTGAATTTGACACCTATGATTTGTCCACCCATCAATGCCTTATTTATCAATCTGCTGAAACCATCCATTAACAAAATGAACAGGAGAGGAGATAAGGGGCAACCTTGTCTTAATCCCCTGGAACAACTGAAAAAATCAATAGGACTACCATTAACCAAAACAGATATATTCATGGAGCAAATACAGGCCATAATCCACTTAATGATTAAAGGGGGCAATCCAATCCTGATGAGAATCATTCTGATGAATGACCAATTAACCCTGTCATATGCTTTCACTAAATCCATCTTAAGCAACATGGCTTTCTTTTTGTGAATCTTGATGCTGTGAATGAACTCTTGAGTGATGCCGATTGCATCGTGGATCTGTCTCCCCTCTAAAAAGCTGAATTGTTCCTCAGAGATGTGGGCAGAAAGGGCCTTCTTCAGTCTGTCAGCAATTATTTTTGAGATAAGCTTGTATAGCAAGTTGCAAAGAGCAATAGGGCGAAAATCACCAAATGATGCAGGCTTGTCTTTCTTTGGGATGAGTGTAACAAACGTGGAGTTGAGACCACCTGGGATGTATCCATTGATCATGGAGAAGTTGACTAACTCAAGTAATTCATCACCCATCATCTCAAAAAAATGTAGATAGAGCTCCACTGGCCATCCATCCGGCCCAGGGGCTTTATCTTTTGCAAAAAACTTTAGTGTCTGTTCAATATCCTCCTTTGTAACCTCTCTTTGAATGTAATCAGCTTCTTGCTCATCAAAAAACCGAGGGTATAAAGATGCCACTTCAAACTGATCAGTTAAGCAGCAATCCCCAGGATCAGAATAAATTGCATCAAAATATGAATAAGCTTCAGATTTAATACAGTCAATGCCAGAGCACTGTATCCCGTTGTCATCAAGTATTTCCCAAATATACTTAGCCCTACGCCTGGCAGAAGCAAAGGAGTGAAAAAACTTAGTGTTTTTATCACCAAGTGAAATCCAGATGGCACGACTCTTTAATCGCCATTCTTTCTCTTCCTGTAACATTAACTCTTCTTTTTTCATCTCCAGTTTTTTCATAATCTCAAATGATTCCACGGAAAGGGTATGGTTAACATTTGCAACAATAGCATCCTGTAGTTGAGATTCTAACTGTTGAAGTTCAATCTTATCTGCCAACTTCTTTTCTCTGATCCATTTTGAAACAACCTCTTTTAATTTTTTTTAATTTGTAGCAGAAATTCAATACTGGATTTGCTTCAAAAACCTCACAACTTGACCAGAAATTTCTAACCATATGACAGAATGATTCATCGCCGAGCCAAGATGCATTGAATTTGAAAGGCGATAGCTGTGGATGATCAAAGTTCTCCAATTGTAGAACAATGGGCCAGTGGTCCGAGAATTTTACAGAATGTACTCAAGATCTGTGCTTCGGAAAATATGCCAACAAAGTCGACTTAACAAGGAATCTATCAAGACGTTTGTGGACACCTTCTCCACCATATCTACCATTGGACCATGTGGGGGTTAATTTATGTGGCAGAACATCAACAAGATCATACTCCATGAGAAGGCTTAAGAAGAAATCCCCCAAATCATCCATCCTGGCAGAGATGCCCCAAATTTCAGATGCTTGATAGGTGAAATTTAAATCGCCTGCAATGATTAAATTAGGTAAATCCATAAGCCCAGATCCTCTCAAAGCTATCCAGAAGTTTTGTCTATCTCTGTAAGGGGCATAACAATTGAGCAAGGAAATAGATTTTTGGCTGCTACATAAAAGGCCTTTTAATAAAATACCCCAAGGGGTAAAATAGGCATTAAGATCAAAAAAAATTGGGTTCCAAGCTACAGCAAGACCCCCCGAGTGTCCACATGAACTAATTGCAGAAACCTCCCAATCCGGCAGAATATTACAGAGCTTGTGGATAGCAAATTTGTCCTCACACATAGTCTCCTGAAGAAACAAGATTGCAGGGCCAGTATCTTTAATCAGATTGGACAAGGCCTGAGCCCGAGTCACCTTGCCCAATCCCCTAACAATTAATGACAGCAAAGACATCAAGAAACATTCCTAGTGGGGGACACTGCTCTAAGCCCCAGGGGAACAGTCTTTTTATGTTTTTAGATATATTTTTATTTGATTTTTTTAAAGTATTGTATTATTTATAAAAATTGAATTTGAGTGGGGAGGGTCATAATTATTTCTTCCAACTACTCAAATTACATTTAATAAAAATAAAAATATATGTTTATAAAAGAAAAAAGTATCTATATATAAAATGATAGGTTTTATGATATGTTATTTAAGGTTTATCTTTTAATATGTAAATATTAAAAAAAATTGTATAATAATGATAAAAACAGTGTATTTTCATGCTAATGATTAGACCATTTACAAGTTGTATAGATGTGTTAGAAACAATTTATTTCAATACTAACAATCATAATTTTAGTTTAAAGGTACTTTGAATTACTTCTTTTATTTTGAAGGAAAATTTTACTTAAAAGTTTCCAAAAATCATTTTAAATTGATGGAATTGCATCTATTAATATTAACAATCATAGTTTGAGTTTAAAGATACTTTCAATTGCTTCTTTTTCAATTACTAAAAATAATAAGAAGGAATTTTTTTGTCTAAAATTTAACAAAAATCATTTTGAATTAATGAAATTGCATCTATTAATATTAATACTATATAAAGATATTCAATATTGAATTTATTCTTTAATTAAAATAATAATTTCATTATTTCAAAACTATAATTTTGACAAAGATTAGATTATCCACACTTAAATTTCAATGATAATAAACTAAAAAAATAAAAAATAAAATGCTTAATTTCAAATATCACTCAAGTACAACTCCTAGATAGAAATATTCCATAACTAATTAAGAAAGAGGTTGTAATAGAAAGTGTATTTTATTTTTAAAGCTAGTAGTCTCATAAAGATGACATATCCTTTTCACCCATAATGTTTAAGGTATTGTCCAACACCTTATTTCACTATAAAGCTTATAATTTTTTTTAACTATATTAACTTTTTAATATTATTTTAATATTTTCTTAACTTTATTAAAAAATAACACTACATAAGTTTTCATTTTAATTATTTCAAAAAAAATTACAAATATTTTCTATAAACAAATTGTAATATTTATATAACAAACCATACAATAAATATGACGAGGATAAAGCTAAACAACCAATAAAAACCATGTGTATTAGGTATTACTAAAATATACATGGGATGAAAACCGTGTTTATTAAAATATACATGCGATGAAAACCGTGTTTATTAAAATATACCTGGGATGAAAACCGTGTTTATTAAAATATACATGGGATGAAAACCGTGTTTATTAGGTACTACTAAAATATACAAAATATATACATATGATGTGGCCTGTAATGAAAAATTTATAATAGATTGGGTGATAAATTATGTTAAATTATTTTTGACATAAAAATAATATATTTAAAGACGTTCCCAATAATGAGACGAACGTGAAGGAATATTTTTAACCAATTAATGTGTACACATATATTATTGATGTATAACAATAGATTATATGATAAATTATGTTAACTTATTTTTAAGCATAAAAATAATATATTTAAAGACGTTCCCATAATGAGATGAACGTCAAGGAATTTTTTTAACCAATTAATGTGATACATATATTATTGACATCAAGTGTGGCATCTTAGGATTTAAGAGGAAGAACACAAGTATCTAATGTCTTTGGAAGGACTTAATAACGTGACATACCTTTAGGCATTGTAGGTATTAAGATTCCCTCAAAGTATTTAAATTAAATATATAAATCATTGACCAATTACGTGTGTAACATATCTTATTGACATCAACTTTGGCAGGTTGGGAAACCGATAAAGAACTTATGGAAAATTAGGTGTTTAAAACAACAAAATGGATAATCTTGTTGTTTCCCACCATGGTAACTCTGTTTGGAATTTTAAATTTTATTTCCCTGTCAAACGAATATTTAATGATGGTTACATATTTTCATGGTCTATCATTTTAGATTTTAGGTAATTTTATAACACCAAAATGGATAATCTTGTTGTTTCCCACTATGGTAACTGTGCCTGGAATTTCAAATCTTATTTGCGTGTCAAATGAATATTTAATGATGGTTTCATATTTTGATGGTTTGTCATTTTACATTTTAGGTAATTTTATAGAGTGTTAGTATTTTTATATGTAAATTTTATCATATTATTTTAAATTTTATCTAAATTTTGAAAATACAATTTTATTTTATAGGAAAAAAATTTAAGAAAATATGTCAAAAAGACATTGCGTGGAGAGGAGCCTTAAAATGTTTACATAGGACATGTTGAATCCAAAAATTGATCTATTTTTTTAATAAAACTAAGCACGGGTCGATTTCAAAGACAAAAAATATATAATCCAATTTTCTTAAGATCCACAAGTGACGTAGTATACCATACAACTAAGTGTGACCTAGGTTTCTTCGTGGGCAAATTTAGTGCCTCTATTAACTTATTTGTTATTTTACTTTTTTTCTTAATGTTCTTCACCATTTTTCTTTCTAGAGTAATCTCTAACTCCATTGATCTTAGACGATCAGTGGCCACTTAGCCCTTGGCCAAGATAAATCGCATTGCACTTCGACTCAGTCTAGAAATTCATTTCCCTTGCCTTCCTATATTCTTAGAAAAAACTATGAATTCCGAGGAATGCCATCGTAGATATTGAACCTTAAATTTATGTTTTTGTTCTACAACGCAATTGTCTTGCCAGATAATTGAGAAGCGACAAGGAGTTGAGAGTCCCCACTAACATTACAGGGCATGCATTTACAAGGATGGGCATTGGGTAGGCAACCTCAACATAATAGGTCATGGTTTCCAAAATGATTAACTTCATCGTATATAGTTTATTTTATTGATTATAATTAAATCTAAGTTCTAAAAATATAAAGCAGAGAAGAGGAGTAGGCAAAGGCCATTCCTTCCCATGTCAAATTACTCACTCATATGTATAGGTACTCCACATTCAAAGAGACTAAAATTTATGTCGGGTAATATAAATCACAAGTAATACACACTCACAAAAAGAATAAAGTTTTGCGATGGGTACTAGCACAACCACTTAACTTGTGGTCGGTGAACACTGATAGGTCACAAGTTAAGTGCCACGAACAAGTTACTTGTTGTCCATGTGCATTAGCTACGCATTATGTATGCATCAACTACCAATTATCCATGCATAGCTAACGATTATTTTTTTATTCTATTTTTTATAAATCTAATTGTTTATTTTAAATTTGGAATCACTGCCATAAAATCAATTTGGACAGTATAATTGTCTCATCCTCATGCAATCTAAGAAAAGCATAGACTCTATTCCACCCCAAATTCTAAGATATAAACACTTATCAGTGCAAATATAAATTGTTAGACGTCAATTTGACGATTTAAATATTTTGACATCCATCATCGTTAATGTGTCAGTTTTATCCACTTGTCAAATACATTTTAAAAAGCAAAAAACATTGAACACTCGATCCAATTCCCAACCTGGTCTTAACCAAATTTTTGGGTTTGAGGCTACCAAACAAATCTTCTACCATGGCAATTACTACTAAATTCAAAGTTACATCAATTCAATTTTGTCTTTAGATTTTTAAAATGGAACTATTGATAGTAGAGAGTTCCATATAAAGTGTGTCCAAACGCTAACATAACAAGTTGATCGTTGAGGGAGAGAATAGATGAAAACGTTGAGCAACTAGCTCTCAAAAGGTACCTAGCAATATGTCGATCAATTTGATGATACTCACAAATTCCTTCTATTTACATTTTATGACTGTTGCCATTTTCTATAACCGATATATAAATCTTCTTTGATATATTTAAATTTTTACTATATAATTTGAAATTAAAATAAACCTCCACTAATTAAATTGAATAATTAAGAAAAAATCAAATATCACTCAATTTAAAAATCAAAATCAAAGATCTATGAAAATTATCGATATCTAAATTTAAATATTTATGGAGATACCCGATATCCAAAGAAATAAAACACTCAACATCGTGTATGCCAACTAAAACAAGGGAAATAGCTGCAAAGCAGCTAGTCCCTGCTTTAAACATAGGTTTATAATTGAGATATAATATATGTTTATTGAAAAATGAAATATTTATAATATGTTTATTTGTTATTGGAAATTTTTGTAAAAAGAATTAATAAAAGTTAATTTATATCTTTAGTTTTAAAGGAATTACTCAATTAACATGTACAAGATAGGTTGTATTTTTTTCATTAAAAATATATTTCATATCTAATATATAATTTAGTTTATAAGCTTCATATATATTATATAATTTATTTGCCCATTACTTTTTTAATATATACTATATTATTTTTGTATAGTGTGCAATTATATCTCATTTGTTGATGAAAAAGGAAACAAATATTACTTTTTGAATTGTTATTGGACCGATAAATTAAAAAATCACTATATCACAAAAAAAGTATTGTATATTGGTTTAAAAACCATCAATAATGTCTCACACAAAAAAAATTGTATATTGGTATAAAAACCATCAATAATGTCTCACACAAAAAAAAATTGTATATTAGTTTGAAAACCCATAAGAATGAATAATACAATGTAAAATTATGGAAAGTATGTAAACACCTTCCAACTCAAAAAACATTTAATGTTGTACGGGTAAGGTATGTATACCATGAGATCTTATATTTAATGTTGATTGTTAACAACATATAGACCGTGCGATCCTAGCGGTCATGGTGATCAATCAATATGGAATGTAACTTGATCATAGCTTTTGTTTAAACAATTATCCCGCCATTAAAACATGGTTAAAATATTGAAAAATAATTTGATCATAGTTTTTTGTTTTAATAAACTTATATCTAGGGGGTAGGAATGTCTGCTTGCTAAGGCGTACAAGTTGTTAAGCAAGTTGCAAGTTTGAGTTTATGGTAGACCCCCAACTCTTCTCACCTGAGGTTTATAGTGAAAGGGTTAACCAAAAACAAACAAACAAAAACTTATATCTATATAATTTTATCAATTGAAAATATATACTAACAATCATACATTATCCATGTACTATAAGAATTGTTATATTATATATATTAGTTCATAAAAATGTTCAAACATTTATGTGTTATTGGTTTCAATAATTATTATAATTTTGAATTACAAATAAGATTTAAAATTATTAATAATTAATTTGAATCAAAAAATAGTTTCATAATTTTGTAGATCGAATGAAACATTAACAATATAATGAATAATCTCTTTCATTATATATATGAATATATACATGAATATATGTTACAAACTAACTTTACTATATGGAAATAGATTTGTAAAATTATTTGCCAAATAAAATATGGTGATTTTCACGTGACTACACAATATTATGTGTATTTTCCACTAAAAACATTCAATATTCAATATAATATATTCTATTAAATTTTCAATTAAACAAAATTTATAATTAAATTATTACATAGTAATATACATTATATTCAATTAAACAAAATTATAATTATAATTAATAGTAATATATAGTAATCACTCTTCAAGTTAAATATTTATTACTTAACATTATTTTAATATTTACTTAACATTATTTTAATATGATGACTATGTAATAATATATATTTATTATTTAATATTACTATTTTAATATGATGACTATATAATGGTAAATATTTATTACTTAACATTATTTTAATATTTACTTAACATTATTTTAATATGATGAGTATGTAATAATATATATTTATTATTTAATATTATTATTTTAATATGATGACTATGTAATGGTATAGGTGTATTGTAATAGTAATAAAAAGGGGTTTAATGCTTTCTCATAAATAGTTAGTTGTTGATTAACCTAGATTTCTATTGTTAATAAAAATAAATAAATGAATAGATTGCTATATTAGTATAGATGTATATTATTAAATCCAAACTCTATTTATATATGTATGAGTATATGCGACTTAATATTTAATAAAAGTAAAAGATTTTTTTTCACAAGAAAAAAAGTACCATTTATATTAAAAATAGTGAGTATGATATAAGGTTCTTCAACCAAATAAAACCACAAAGAACATAAAATACATACTCACTTCGGATAAACCAATAATTCAAGACTTCCCAAATTGATAATAAAAAAACACTAAATTACCTTTTCTGTCCACTGCCACACGATGCTAAATGTTTTTGAACATTGTGTCGGTAAATTGTGTATAAGTATTTTCTTTTCAAATATTATATTAAATTTTAATTGCGTTGTCAGGCACTGGCACGAGGGTGACACATAATTACGGAGATAAGATTTTAATATCTCTCGTCTGCGATGTCCGTGATTAAGGAGATATGATTTTAATATCTCTCAGGTGTGATGTACGTGATTATGCGGCTCAAAATGGCCTCTGTGGCGCTAGGGGTGTTCTAGAAACCAGTCAACATTCCTTTTACCATCTGCAGTTTGGTGTTGGAAGGGGCACTAACACCCGAGCGGAATTGTTAGCTCTCTAGGGGTTACTTTTCCTAACCCGATCCTTGGAGCTTGATGATCTGCATGTTTTCGGTGATTCACGGGTCCTCATTTCCTGGGCAAAAGGCGACTGTGGACTTGACTCTTTGTTGCTGGTTGGTTGGATGCGTCGTGCTCAGTCTCTTATAGCAGGTTTTGAAGCTGTTAATTTTGGCCACATCTACCGGGAATACAACGAGGAGGCCGATAAACTGTCCAAGTTATCATTGGGCGAGATGGGCGACTCAATTCTCGTTCGGAAGTTTGTTGAGGATGCTCTTGTAGATTCCTATCAACTATCTTTTGTGTAATTTTCTGGTTCATATAGCTTTGGTATGTGGTTTTGATGAAGGATTTCGATGTTTAGTATCGCTGAACTTGATGTCTCTTGTTTTAGGGTTATCGGCCACTCTACTGTTTGGATGGGTTTTGTATGCTTTGGACAACGTGTCTTTATGTATCATTGATGCAACTTTTTTATCTAATAAAAGTTGACTTTTTTCGTATGAAAAAAAAAAAAAAAGATTATTTATGGCAGGATAGATCTAGATTCTAGGATATGATTGTTTTTTTAAACAATTAATATACATATCATTCACAATTATTATATGTACTACTAGATAATGCTATGATGCTTTGGTATTTGTAAAATAATTAGTATATATACTATCTATGATTATGTGTCAATTTGAGAATTTTTTTTAAATAAAATATTTTTAAAAACTAATTGTCTCCTCTAACGAGGAGTATTTTGTCAAATCAAACCTTAGAACCAATAAAAAAATAGTATTTTCTAATTTCAAAAATTAAAAACACATTTTATTATTATTAAAAAAATAATAATTAATAATTTTTTTTTACATAACATTGTAAAACAACTATTAAATTGATAAAATTATTAAAAAGTCAACTTAGTTTTAACAATAAACCCATTACTATAATCCCTACCTTAGCAGGAACTAATAAAATAAAATAGTAATTGGTCGCGCTTACCTTGAAAATCACTCCATTGAAGATAGTAATCTTCAACCCATTGTCATTACATGTTCACTATCTAAAAGTTGTTGTGGGGTTGTCTAAAAGTTGTTGTGGGGTTGTCATCATATGTTAAGGCATTTAGTTTCAACATTAATTTTAGCAAAAGTTGATATATGCTTCCCAATTTTTCAATGTACTTTCCAATTTATTAACCTAAATATTTTGGTTAAGGCATTTAGTTTCAACATTAATTTTAGCAAAAGTCGATACATGCTTCCCAATTTTTCAATGTACTTTCCAATTTATTAACCTAAAGATTTTGGTGTACACACTTGGTCAAACATTTTTAAACATTTTTTCGGAGTTGTTAGGGATCTTAAAAGTGGTTGGTCTGTGTATTTGCTTCATAGTTGTCGTAACGTTGGGACTATAAGATAAGCTTGTTTTCTTCCCTACTAGCAAGCCAAACCACAAATTTTCCATTATTACTCTTACCCTTTTTTCTTAGGTCTAAGGTCCACTCGAAACCGCCTCTTAGACTCACTTTTCACCACTTCCCACATAATTCTTGGTGGGGATAACACGTCCTTACCCATTCATAAATAAATAATATATCAGTTGTGGTCGTTCAATACAACACCTTTATTGCTCATAGTCTCGTTAGGGCTTAAAAACAAGAAAATAATTCCATTGACACGTCACCCCAATGTAACTCCAATTAATACTAAACAGACCGAAGGTGCAACGATGGTGGGTGATGCCACCTAAGCAAATTTGCCAGGTCTTTGGATTGGCAAAAGCAACCGACAAGCTCTGATCCAATGGCGGTTAGGTCGTTTCAAGTCTGATGGCGGTTACTATTCATCGTTCTCGTTCAAACCTCTCTTAATCAAATCTTTTAAATGGATATTACGTATTTCACATTGAATGAATCCAGAATGATAGAAACGACACGTGTAAGTCTCAATCAATCATGGAGACGAGTGGTATGGATGGTTGTGGAATGGAGCCATCTGGCTCTTTGGATATTTGTTTCATACTTTGGTTCTAAAGGAAGGATTCCAAGGGTGCCTTTTCTTTATGGTGATGCCAAGGTGGGCCTTTCGCTATCTTAAAGGCGAAATGAAGTGATACGCTTTTCATGCAATTTCCACAACCAAGCTAACAAAAGAAGGTTTCAATCAATGACATTGTATCAAATGATAGTTGTAGCTCCATGTGTGATGCGCTCGCAAAAGTTAAACCAACTATAATGTTGTGGTGGCAAATTGGATAGTTGGTTCATGAAATTATTTTTTAGAATCTATTCATAGTATTTAAAATGGTTGATGATATTATTAAGTTGTATAAATTTAACAATTTTGGTTTATCATTTTTTCTATCGATTTTTATAACAATGATATTAGTAAATTTTGCATGAGTTATTTGGTCATCTAAATTATCGCTCATTCTAATAGATATGTAACTAGTGACTAGACTTCCTCTCATTTCTTGTAAAAACAATGTTTGTTCCAGATATGTTCTTGGCAAATATCATTGGGACAGTTTTGACATATGAGGCAAACATCACGATAAATTAATTGAGTATCATGGGTTGTCATAGATATTATGAAGATAAATGTCAATTTTCATTAATATGCATGACTAAATTCTATTTGATGGATATTTTATTTAAATGATTTAATTAGTATTTCCCTAGAACCTAGAAAGGAAGATTTATGAGTCATTAGTGAGGGTGGTTGAGAGAGGACTCTGGGGAAAGGGTAAGGAAAATTGGATGGATAGGAAGAGCGGAAGGGTGTCCATAATTTTTGGGGGTGGAGGGTGAGAGACTCGAAAAAAATATGTTGAGGGGAAAGAAAAAACTATTGGAAGAGATGGAAGGAAAATTTTGGTACTACCTGCTATTGTTATTCTTGGGGCTTCACGTACAAATGGTCAAGGAACCTACGATTTTCTTGGAGCTAGGGAGTCAGATAGGTTATTCCTAGTTGGATGGGAGGTAAAATCTAGTTTGAGGATTGACTATGGTAGGAAAAGGAAGAGAGCTCAAGACGTGGGTGCTAACTCAAAGAGTTGTACATGTATTTATTGATTCCTACCCTGTTTCGCTCAAGAAATTATAATTTATTTTTATTTAATATGATGAAATCTATATGGTTGAAGTGTTATGTTTCACATAAATTATGCTAGTCATAGTTGTGTAGGATGAAAAATGTATTAAATTCCAAGTATTTAATTCCTATTATTATAGACAGTTTATTTAACATAGTTGTAACATATAATTATTGCTAGGTTTATAGCACAAATGTCTACATATAAATATAAATATTAATTTAGAACATAAGGACCCAGTTAGTTAAATTAGGTCCTTACATACTATTCCATACACACCACAACAAAATGGTGTTGCTGAGAGAAATAATTGCACACTAAAAAAATGGCAAATTGTATGATCTAGTCTAAGGGAGTAAGTCATCATTTTTTGGTGAAAGTCGTTAATTATGCTAATTACATAGTTAATCGCATACCCACAAAGGTTTTAAAAGAAATAACATCAAAAAAATCCTAGAGTAAAATTAAATTAGATGTAAGTGAGTTTCATGTGTTTGGTAGTGACGCATGAGTTCACATTCTCAATGAGAAAATGAAAGCATTACATCATAAGAGTGAGAAGTGCATTTTTGTTAAATATTATGAAGATGTAAAAGGTCATATACTTTTTCAATCTCATTCCAATAAAATTATTATTAGGATTGATGCTAAATTTGATGAAAATCTTTCGGCCCGTAAGCCTAATTCGACATTTGTGCCATTTTTGGCATGCAATCCATGAGGTGCAAGTGTTGAAAAACATAACGCTTTATTAGTTGCCAAAGGATTTTCTCAAGATGAAGGGATTGACTATAATGAAATTTTTTGCTCTTGTAGCCAAAATGAAATCCATCCTCCTTATTCTAGCCCTTGTTGCTTCACATAAATGGCAGGTTCATCAAATGGATGTGAAATCCACCTTCTCATTTGGGGATTTGCATGAAATTTTTTTACATGGAACAACCTCCAAGCTGTGTGCAAAATGACTCCAACCTTTTTTATTTCCTTAAGAAATCTCCTTATGGCTTTAAGTAAGCTCAAGAAATCTCCTTTATGGCTTTAAGAAATCTCCTTAAGAAAACGTTAGAAATAGGTGAAGTTGCTATTACGTATGAGGCATAATTGCTATTATGTATAAGGAAGGAAACATACTCTATGTTTATAGCTCTACTTGTCTTTACAAGGCTAGGTTCAATGTTGAACCAAATTAAGCAAATCGAACCAAATTAAACAAATCCCTATATGGCAATCTTAATTTTTTCTTCATTTTTATTTTTTTTTCTTTATATTATGTAGTACACATTAAAATAGAAAAATTCATTATATATATTTAGGAAATCTAGATTATGCTATATAAATATTAATAAATTAAAAATAAAATAAAATGATAAGAATAATTCTAATTTTTTTATTTTTTTTTTTACAATAGTCACCTCCAACCAAAACAAAATAAGCTAGTCACATAAAGCTCTTGAAATAATAAAAAAATAAAAATATTTAACTTCAACCTTTCATATTTATTAATTAATTAATTAATTATATATATATATATATATATATATATATATATATATATATATATATATATATATATATCAAATTATTTAATAATTAATAATTTAAAACATTAAAAGCCCTTATTGTTCATACATACTTACGTAGGTAGTGATGTTAACACAACGCCAACCACTAAAATTATAAATATTCATTCATTTCGCTCTCGTTTCTTTCCCCTAAAATTCAACACAATTGTAATGAGGTAACCACTTACGAAAGATTATTCGAAAGTATATTATTAATATTTTCTAGATCTAAAGGATATATTTGGCAGAAATATTTATTAAAGAGTGTTTTTTTAAAGTTCTAAACAATATATCCGAGTGAAATTTGGATCTCTAATGTAGCTTTCGAAAGGGGAAGCATTTTAAAATCGGGGTTTATATTGAGTGTGATGTTTGGATCAATATAGGGGTACTTCTGCATGTTTATAAAGGTTTTAAAGGTTTTTTAAATGATTAAAATAATTCAATAAAAATTAATCCCTATGCTTAATATCATTGGGTTCCTACCGCCAAAAGTGATCTCTGACTTCTTTATCCAACCGCCAAATGTCCGTGAACCCTTTCATGATCACATTATAAAGTTAATGAACCATGAATGTAGTCCGTTGTAAACATTAAATTTTAGAAAAGTGGGTAGGTAGATGGTTTGTCTTTCTTTTCTATGATATCCGAGGTCCATATTTTGTGATACTCATCACACCACTTTTCTTTAGTTTTATTTTCCGTTTGTATGTTTTTTTGGTTGTATAAAAGCTATTCCAAGCGTGGCTTGCTTTTCCTTTGGGGGCGCTGGTGCCCCATGCACTTAAAGTATTAGCAATGTTATTCATAAAATCCCATTGGTGCAAAGGATTAGAATGCAGAATTGGGTCTCTATTCACAAATTCAAAGGCATGTACAAAAGGTGGATCATACAAGTTAGTAGCCTTAGGTTTCCCTTGTCGCTTGCTCTTCTTGCCTTACGGGGTTGTTCAAGGCATTGTTCATCTTTTTGTTTGACTCACTTTGTTGTGGGTGAGGATCATTCAACCTTTTCCTTCTAATACACGACTCTATGCTTTCAAAAGAGGTACCTCTGATCCTTTGAGATCAACAGAGTGATTGATCAACCACTTTGAACTAAGAAACTCTATAAAGGTGAGAACATGATCAAACATAGGTTGTACTCTTTAATCACATAAAACACTCCACTACAAAAATTTGTCTCTCCTAAAGATGAGATCATGGTGGTTAAGAATTGAAGCTAACCAATGAAAAGATAAATCTAGAAGCCTTCCAGAAGTCATATTAGGATGATTAGGGCCCAATTCCAACTAATGAAGGTGTTAAATACAAGTACAATAACTCTCATGTAAAATCACCCAAAATGCAAGTACCCTTGTGAAGATGGGCACCATCAAAAGTTGTTGAAATAGATGTGATGCATTTGTCTCATGCATCGCAAGTACTTCCCACTTGCAGTCGCCTAAGCAAGAACATCTAGAAAGGCCACGATAATTACCACTTCATGAATGGTGGCCAAGTAGAACAATTATGGGTTAGGTTTATGTGTATGGGCAGGGAACATAGGGTTTAGTCCTAGACCTAAGACTTCAGAGAAATGATGTTAGTCTGAGGATTTGCCACTTCAACTAAAGCTCTCATACATGCATATCCCACTAAGCAAGCGAGAGGGGTTAATCTTAGTACTTACTCATCTTTGACCTCATGCTTGACGCATGTGTTAGGTGTGCTTTCCTCACAAGAGTCTTCGCTACTAATGGGTTTTACACACTCCCTAGTGACTCTAGTTTAGTTTTCGCATCCTTGGAGAGATTACTCTCCAACGTACATCAAGGCTCCACTTCCTAGATTATGTGTGTTTGCTATATAAAGAAAACAAGTCTAATTCATTTCAAATATTAGCATTTATTTTAATGTTGTTGTTTACTCAATAGGAAACAAAGATGGAACCTTGTGATATTTTAAAGGCTGTAAGTATTCTAAATAATAAAGATACTAACAAAACTCAAAGAGATTTATGTTGAGTTTTCTTTAAAGTTAAACACTCTTTACATAAAACCTTGAAAAATACAACTTAAGAGACTAACTCAATAAATCCTACAATGCAACTTTCTTTTGTTTCAACCTGATACTATGCAAACTATGAACCTAAATAACTATAAAAGAAAATGCAACTACAAGAACTTACTTCAATGCATCTAAAGCAGAAAAAAGGAAGTATTAATTTTCTATGTTTTCAAATCAAAATGTCTTAATGAAAAACGCTACATTGATGTTAATTTTGTATTATTGCAGACCAAACACTCCCATCTTGCAAAAACAAGTTTGTAAAACCAGAAAAATCAAGAAAACTATAAATTTTACCCCTAAAAGCACACCAACTTGTTTCCATAAGAAACATGCATATACCCACACTTTCCTTGAAGAGAAAGCATATGCCCCCACATTTTTGTGTAGGAAAGACACATGTACTCACTTATGTCTTTGAAAATAGGTGCGAGTGTAGCCAACAAATGAGAAAAATATCAAAACGAGGCCCTAGAAACTCCAAAAATTGGTTATACGGTCAATAAGAAAAGAAATAACAGATAAGTAAGTAACCAATTCAAACTCTATGACTAGAAATCAGAGAGAAGAAATCCTCAAAGGAAGAACTCATATAGGTCTCCCTAGTATGGCCACCAATTATGTTGTAGGAAATAATTCCCAATGACCAGTCGATTCAATCACTAATAGAGCAGGAAGAAGATTCCACACTAATTTCAAGAATTAATAAGCTATTATATATAACTACCTGAGGATGAGAGGACAAAAAGTATCTTTATTCGGATGGTTGTCTTTAGCAAATCCGTTGCCTGCCAACTTGAGTATGCTTTTCACTATTTCAAGCTCTTCTCTTATCCTACACACAAAACACAATAGTCAACTTTCCTCATATCCTGTTGGTCATAAACATGTAAATCATAATATGCATATACTAATTTGCTTATGAATTTATTCTAATTAACCACTAGGAAGTTAATTCCACTCCAAACCAGATATTAAATGTGAGTAACTCAATTCTTTGCAATCAGATTTATGGTCGAGGGAAGAAGAGAGATCCCCGTATTGTATTAATAATAAACAAAAAATACAAATGATGAATTGATTCCATCATTCTTTCAACATTATTATCTCATTTATAAATCAATAAATGGAAGAATGAGAATATGTGTAATTATTATCTCATTTATAAATAAATAAATGGGAGAATGAGAATATTTGTAAAATTAGGTTAAGATATATAGCCCAATGTATAAGTGTATAATTTCATCTATAATACTTAGTATTTCAAATCTATATGTTTTTAGATTTACATTTGAGTGTTTTTTTAACGAGAAAAATCCTTATACCCTTTATTTCAAAAGAAATTAAAAAATACATCAAAATTGATCAACTTCCAAATCCTGATTTTCTCATATAAACCTTTCCTCCACACATTCAAAACCACCCAGAGGACTAAAATAGACTTATCAGTTTCTATCATGCTTACATAGAACATACTAAAATTGTTAATTAGACATAAATTCACACACAAAAGACAAACTTTTCCTTTAAACTGGAACCTACTAACCTTGATTCAAAAAATAGTTCATTGAAGTTTTGGAAAGCCCACCCCACCTTGATATTCTTTGTAGACCAAAAGGCCTTCTTCCAAGACAATAGCTTCCTTTGACAGGATGTCTGCCTAGGATGTCTGCCTACTGATTAACATTTTGGAAATGTGTACAACTAAAACTAAGTCATAGTACTCCTGCAGCTCCTTGATCTTGCACAGTCAAGGAGTCATAATGAGAATTTCCAAAAACACTTTTCCTTGAAACCAATCCACTACTACCCCTGACTGGCACTGTAAAAAAAAACTCCAATCCACAGACTGATTGAACATTGGAGCTCACCTAGGCATATCCAGTTTATATATAGATTCTCTCTTTAATTCTTTATAAGCCACTCTCATTCTATGAGCAACTAGCCTTAGGTTTCCAATCTTAATATCTCATTATTAAACAAGGCTTGATCCCACTGAAGCTTACTCCCCACAACACATAGTTGGGAAGGTGTTTGAAAGATCTTATTAATGAATCTCTCGCCAATTTCCTCGTATAAACCTGTAAATAACTCAAGTTCCAAGTATTTAGACAATTTAGCATGAAAGACTTCTCTCCTACCTTGTACATCAATAATAATAATAATAATTAAATTTCAAATCAATTTATTGTGAAAACAATAGAAGAAGGAGAAGTTGAAACTTTATATATTAGGGATCAAAGGCTCCAATACAAGGTGCATAAGGGAGCAAAGTGTCTTCATGTGAGACTGAAGAGATTTGAATAAGTAATTTCTTGTTTAAATGTGGAATAGAGTATATTAATTAAGAATTGTAGTTGTAAGTACACTATAAACCATTCAAGAGTTTAGATAATGTTGATTGGGATTAAATTGGGCATTACAACATAGAGGAAACTTTAAGAGGCACACATTTTTTAAGTTAGAAGCAATTTTATTTTATTTGGTTATTTTGTGTTTAGTTACACTTAAATATAGAATTTATATTAAAATATTACTAATAGTTTTTCTTTTATAACATATATATATATTTTTTTTAATTTTAAACTTTTTATTAGTGTTTATATTGAAAACATGTTTTTGATTTCTTTATTTATTACTTGAAAACAATTATATATCTCTTATTTTAAAATAATTATAATTTATATTTTTTTATGAAATTAAAATTGACAAAAAAATAAACATCAAATTAAAACTAAAAAATTATCTATAATTAAAACCATTTTATATTATATTAATATTGAAATTGATACGATGTCAAACGTGGGATAAGCTTGGAAAGCTTCAGCCCCATTGTGGCAAGATCAGGTGAATGAAGGGTGGGATCGCAAGGATGGCAACGATTGTTTTAGTTGCAACAAAGAAGGGGATTATATGGAATTATTGTATGGCATGGGCTTGTTGGGACAATTATGAGAGGAGGGGATTTATCTGTGGCCCGAGGAAAGAATGGACCACCGAATAGAAAGATCGCGCCGCAAGAAGTCTTGGGAGTCTTACGTAGAATGGGAACAAAGAGGCTAACTAGATGAGAGAATGAAGGGTCTGGATGATGGCGGAGGACGATAGAGGGTGGAGGATAGCATCACAAGGCCAAGGAACAAGAAGGCGAAGGCCCAAAATTCCCAAGGAGGCCACATGCCAAGGGTTCAAAGAGAGGTGGTAGAAGCTAAGTAGATGTACCGCCAAGTTTGGATGATGAGACCAAGAAGGTATTGGACTAGGTGGAGGTTGATATTGAAGCGAAAAAGTTGATGTCAGACGCCTTGCAAGAGTAGGATGAGTGGGAAGTATGGGTGGAGGGTGCAAGCTCGACTCACACCAGGGAAACTTGTTATGCCAAAACAATTATGTTGTATTGGTTGATGAAATCTTTCGTGGAACGGGTGCTAATGGACTCTCGTTGGGGATGACTGGACACAAGTAAACGTGCGGAAGCCCTAGCCCAATGGAATCAAGATCAAATACATAAGATTAATGGAAGCTTGAACCGGATCTAGAGGCTACCTAGGAGCTTGTCTCCAGGATAATATGCTAGCTAAGATGACGACTAGCAAGATCTTTAAGTCGTGGGAACAATAACCATAGGCCAGCCACCAAGCATAGGAGACCATGGTGGCAATAATTAATATCTCTAATAATATTTAATAGTTTTGTTTCGAGTCTTATTTTCAAGATCTAGATAATGTGAATATGAATTCTATAGTATATAGTTATAGGGTATAGCCAATTCAAATAAGTAAGAAGACAAATGTTAATAATTTTTTAATATACTTAATTATGTTAAAAACTTTTACAAAGTAAATGCTTTGGTCTTGATTGCAAATGCTATAAACTTTTCTTTGAAATAATATAATGTACATGACTTTTACAAAATCTATTGAAATTATACCTTTAATAACTTTAAATTATGTAGTTATTAAAATCAATGCATCAAATTATTTATACTACATAAATGTTGAAACACTACATCATACCTATTTAAAAATTATAACATAAAGCTTCAAACCAATATCATGAAAAGACATATAAATATAACGGTTATCAATGATGATTATGTTTTTGGACATGTTTTTATATAATTAAATTCAATGCGTTAAATCGTTTTGCATTGTATATTTGTTGAATCAATGCATCATATATATTTAAAATCATAAGGTAAAGCTTGAAACACATATTTATTTATAGTTGTTGAATCAATACATCATATACATTTAAAAATTAAAAATTATAGCATAAAGTTGGAAACCAATATTATGAGAGCAAATAAAAGAATATCACATATATTTAAAAATTTATGTTATTACATAAGCCTCAAAGAAAAATGAATATAATGGTTACCCGTGATTATATTTTTAGATGTATTTTGATTTATTTAAAACATAAAAATAAAAAATTTAAAAACAATAATAAAAATGGGTATTTTTTTCACATAGGGAAAAACAATATTTTTATTAAGTATATGTGAAGATGGTTATACAGAAATAGTAAACTGCCATCTAGTATATTGTCCACAAATAATGTTGTCCATACAACAATAACAGAGCCAATATCCCAAACATACTACAATACTCTAGCATTCACAAATATTTGTCCACAAAAACATATTGTTATCTGATTGTCTCAATGGCAGTGAGATAGTCAAAATCCCACTAAATATTACAATCGTGACTACTAAATATCAGCCCCATGACAAAACTATCAAAATTTTTATCTAACATAACTAGTTCAACATTTATACTAGAGATATATAGTTGTCGATCCATTAGGTCGTAGAGCATCCAGGTAAATACGGTCACCTACCAATATTTTTAAAGAAGTGATATCATATAAGATCCCACAAGTCTAGGATCCAAATAACCAATCAAGATAATAAAAAACCAAGTATACTATATTGATCCAACAAGCATGTTGAATCAACTCCGAAGTAGCCGCTCCATCACAAGAAACCTATATCACATCCAAAAATGCTCAGATGATATAGTATGACCCCAATAGTGTCGTCATATATGCAGAAAAAGACCCCAAAAAACAATGGGTTCAACCATGTGTCAGTAGTATATTAAGGACTAATCATATGTAACAAATGTAACTATATAGCTAAGACCCTGTTAATATGGCAAAAAGAACAAAAATGTAGCATGTAATAAATAGCCTCCATTGATGCAAACCCCACTAAGGAGAAGCCAATCGCCATAGTGCTACATGTCCCAAAGGAGCCATTAATAGTCAGAAATATGATAATGCCCAGGGAACAAGAAAATACCCCACCATCATGGAGTGATAACACCCAATGAAAATATGAAATTCCTAGCATTCTCAACCAAGAATGGAACCACTAAGGAGAGGGATCCGAAATAATAAAGTCAAGTAGAATCTTCCTAGTTCTCAGAAAAGGGAAGAATCTCCCTCAGTCCATAGAAAAGTCTATGAAAAAAGAAGGACGTTATCTTTGATATAGCTGAATATGTCCTGCTTCAAACTTCTTACCATCATGAAAAACTTCATAAACAATCTAGCCTTCAACAACTTGGAGAGCATCTTTTGATAATGCATCCACTTCTTGATTAAAATATGTTGGTAGGCGGTTTTGTAAGGTAGCATCGCGAATGTTGCGACAAGTCAAAAGATATCCCGAAAGGTGGAAACTTGGGTGCAAAGGAGAATATTTTATGTATTTTTTAGTCAATTGTACCGTGGTATGCGGGTTTTTGGGTCATTTTGGACCATGTCAGATAGTTTTTGGTCATTTTGGACCACGTCAGTTATACTTTGGGTCATTTGCTCAAAGCGTCGGTTAGGAAGTTGTTAGTAAGTGGACAAGCATTGTAAGGGCGGAAGCCTATATATAGACATAAGTTGTAAGTGTTGAACGATCTTAGTATGTATCCTTAGATGTTGGATGAGTGCGTCTTTGAGTCTGTATCTGAGATCAAGAGATATTGGTGAGATCTGTGTTTTGCGGAGATATTGTATCTGGGTTTTGCTGAGTTTTGTATTTGGGTTTTGCTGAGTTAATATGACATGACAGCTGTTTTGCGAAATCCCTGTGCATCTTTTGTTCATTTATGGTAATGCATGTTGCGATATATGAATAATGCCATGTCTTCTTATTGCAATTAATGCTTTACTGTTATACTTGTCGCGATGAATGTTCCTGTTGAATGATGCTATGGATACAATGTTACCAAAGTTAAATACATAGATCTATTTCTGAATGTCGCAATAAGTTTAAGTAATTGTTGCCGCAAACATCCTCCTTCATTCGGCAGAAACATGGTTCCGTCAACTCTCCCTTGAACATCTCGGGCGAGACCTCATCTGCTCCGTAGGTGTTGCTGGACGGGGTGAAACCTGTCCGGGCCGGTGCTCAAGGAGATCGCGGTGGATCGGATGTCGACAGTGATGGGAACCACTATCGACTAGGTTTGAGTCAACAAATGGTTCTGTTGTCAAGACCGTGTGCGAAGTGAAAGGAGGATATGTTGTGGCATCCGACGCAACCGGAGATACAAAGCTAGTTTGACCAGAAGTTGCAGGAATTTGCTGAAGAAGAAAGTCAGAACACTCGACTGACAGTAGATCAGTGGGTGGACAGATATATTCATGACGATTCGCACGAATTGTTTTTCTGTGAATTCCCAGTCCTTTTGTTTGAATGGTTGGAAAAGTTGACCTTTCAGAAGAGGAACCACCAAGGTGGTGAGCCAATGACCTGGACCCCGGAATTGATCCAAGAACTGTAGGAAGTCGACAACAAAGCGTTGCGGGCTATCGAAGTGTGGCTTGATAGCATTTTGGAAGGGTATATCACTGAATTTGCGGTTGATACACAAAAGTCTTATAGTGAAGCTGAAAGATATTTTTTCCACGGACCTCCGGGAAGGTTTCTGTTGTCGCTCCAATTGTCTATTAAGATGCTTATTTGCGAGAAGGGTATATTGAAGATGCATCTAGATCAGTAAACATCTTGGTGGGCGGAGGCCGTGGGTATTGCGACAGTAGGGGTGTGGTATATGGAACGATAAGGGGTAGATGGGTGCAGGTCATGACGGGACTCTGAGTGAAGCCGAGGAAGAGAGTGGTCTTAGAAGGGGAGGAGCGAGGTTTCGATAGGAGAAGAGGCAGAGGACAGGAGAAGGTCCTGCTATGATCGAACAACAAGTTCGCGAAGGAAGACCACACGGGACGAAGTGACCTCACAGTCCGGAAAAGGACAACCAGGCTACGCCCAGGATAGAGGCAGGACTAAACCCCAGCGGCAGCGTACCCACACCTCCGCTCACTATTTGTCAACCAGTGAGAAACACAACTTCGACCCCACCGGGTCAACAAAAATTGATTGCTAGTAGTTCAACAACTGCAGGAAGAAAGCCCAGGATGGTGGGCGAGGATGCTAAGTTGCCGCTGTTCCATGGAAATGGGATAGATAACCCTGAACAATACTGGTTTTTATGTGAAGCGATATGGACCGTAAAACAGATCACTGATGATAATGCTAAGAAGGGACAGCTAGCGACAACTCTGCGAGGTCGCACATTAGATTGGTTTATGAAGTTTGTTCTAGTCCCTACAGGAGCTCCATAGAAGACACTAGACAATATCAGGGATGGTTTGATTGCAGAATTCAGAAAACCAAAGTCTGAAGCACAATATATTACAGAATTGAAAGAAATTAAGTAGTATCCCAATGAGATGGTGTGAGATTTTGACCAACGGTTTAAGACGCTGATGGCGAGGGTTAGTTTTGATATGAGCGCGATCCAACATAAAGAATGGTTCATCGCGACACTGCTTCCGCACATTCAACTGTCGCTGATGCAGCAGAATATTACAATGCCCAGTGAATCCCTGGAGATCGCAATGCGATTGGAGGCATCGTTGATTGGTGAAAATGCAGCTGGGATGTCGCAGATACAAACACAGCTGGCTAACTTGACCATACAGCTACAAGATCTGAAGAAGGGAAAAGAGCAGCGCAAAGAAGTATGGTGTACGCGATGTCAAGGAGTAGGGCATACTAAGGACAATTGCCCCGACTTCCGCAACTATTTGGTTTCGAGGGCACCCAACCCGTTGTGTTGTGGTGGCATGTCGTGGTGTCGCGTTTGTCAGGTCTATGGGCACCGCCACGAGGAATGTCCATACATGCAGAAGATGGTCACTAAATAAATAAATTTGTATTGCACATTCTGTAAATTTGTGGGACATGACGACAAAGATTGCTGGGCATATGGGTTTCTTCATGAGAGAACGTACGATGCATTCTGCGTAAAGGACGATCAGCGTGCCGTACAACAACCGCAACCACAATAACAGGTAGCCCAGCCGCTACCTCAATCGCAGGTACTATTTGTACCGCAATAGCATCCACAACAGTATATGCAGCAATATGCTCCGATGAAAATGGCTCCATAGTAGCCACAGTACGTTCAGCAACTGCAGTATGCACCGCAAGGGCAGGGCATGCAGCCAGCTCCTATGCAGCAATAGTACAACCAACCATAGTACCAACAGCAGGGTGGATTCCGTGGAGGATTCCGAGGCAGACGTGGCGGAGGATTTGGGCACGAAGGAGGATGAGGGGGTCGCAGACCTGTTCAGTGTTACCACCGTGCGGTATGGGGGCATTATCTGCATGATTGCCCACTGTTGCAGACACAGTTTACATTTTGCTTTGTTACAGACCATACAGTGGAGAACTGCCTGTAGTTGATTGCGCAATGGCAGGCAGGAAACGTTCCACAATTACAGAATCATAATCAGGTACAACAGCTAGTACCGAATCAGGTGCAGCAACTGGCACAGAACCAGAACCAACGTCCAATTCAGAATGCTAATCAAAATGTGAACCAACCAGGGAACCTGACACCAAATCAGAATCAGGGTGCGAATGTTGCGACAATTTCTATGGAGCCAAGGCCACAGGATGCTGCTGTCGCAGTCATCATGCGTGGAGGCACAGCAACAAAAGGGGACATTCGAAAGGCCGGGCAGAAGAAGGTATCCTTTGAGGTTGAGTCTGAGCGTGATACGTTCTTTCAGGGACGTCGTGCGATGGACCAGGATCACAGTAAGGCTATTATTTACAACATTCCCCTGTCTTTGATGCTACTTCAGAGGCAAGCCCATCAGCGTGGTCTGGAACCTTGCAGAAGTTTCTTGAGAGCTGTTTACTGTTGGCAAGAGATCCCACGGCCCTTGCTGAGATTGAGGGGTTGTTGCAGCGTCCAACTAGGGGACGACAGGAGTCCGTGGTAAACTCCTTATAGCAGCGGAAGACAGGTAACGAGATGCGAATGAATATCCAAATTGGGGACTATGATGTTGATTTGGTTATTCTTGATCTTGGTTCAGATGTCAACATCTTAAACAAGCAAGCATGGCAGAAAATGGGGAGTCCCCCATTGAGTTGGTCCTTGTACAGCTCCGGTTAGATAATCATGCCAAGGTGACACCAATTGCGCGAGTCCCACGTCTGGTGGTGGACATTGAGGGAATGCAGACTTATGCTGACTTTGATGTCATAGAAGTTGTCGAAGGAGGAAGCTCTTATCCCGCGTTGTTGGGGATTTGATGGGCTAATGAGAGTAGAGTGATAATCAATTTCAAGCGACGGATGATGACTTTTGAAAACGCGCTCTCAGAGTTATAGCCCAGTTGGATCCGACTGAACGATGCAGATACATTGAACTAGTGAAGGACAAACATCCTAGTGGATGGGACCATGCATTCAACATTTTCGAAGACTATATTCATCTGACTGCCAACGGTGAGTTGGGATGGTGCAGTTACAGCTCTGCGTCTTTCGACTCTAATGATGTGTTAGAACATTGGCAGAACCGCTTGCATGAGGTGTCGCTCCGCAAATGTGGGTTAGTCACGCAGTCGTTATGTCGCGTTGCAACCGAAACAGTTACACTGTCAGTATATGAAGGGTTTCCTAGATTGTCTGACTTTTTGGCGAAGTTCGAAGAAAGAGTTTCAGAACCACAACAACTGCTGGCATTGGAGGTAGCACTGAAGGATGCTCCAGCACGCTGGTGGGCGACACACAAGAAATCAATTGACGGATGGTCGAAATGCAGGAGATTGATGACTGTTCTCTTCGGGGATGCCGAGGTCTACCACATAGGGAAATATGATGGTCTGAACGACCCTGGAGGCCATTTGATGGAGTGTCATACATTATGGGCATCGCGACCAAGAGATGAGTGGGTCCATGCCTTTATCCATACTTTGGATGAAATGCTGCGGTCATGGGACACTGCAGTTGAATTACGGGGATAAATCACTACTTGGTTGGAGTTGACAATTTGCTTTACTCATACATTCAGTTTTGCTGATCCCAAACCGGATGTCCATAACGCTCTGCAGATCATCCGCGATGTGGTTCTAAAGGTTGTTCCTGTGGCGTATCCTATGGATCTGCATACGCACGGCTAGATGCAATCTGTGATGGAATGTTATAATATCACTGGTGGGCCCGAAGATGGTGATGATCCGAGGAATGTCAATATTCCAGAATAGGAAGGAAGTTGCGATGTGGTAACACCGGATGCGCCAAGCGATCCGATCAACCAGGCCTTGAAGATCCGTAAGATTAATATTGGGACGGAGACCACTCCCAAGTTTGTGAATGTTGGAGATTATTGGGATGATGAAATGATGGGAAAGGTCACTGACTTGCTGCATGAATTCCAAGACCTCTTTCCTACGAAGTTTTCTGAGATGAAAGGTATTTTGGGTGATCTAGGGGAGATGAAGATCCCTTTGAAACCAGATGCTATGCCAATCAGGCAGCGACCCTATCGGCTAAATCCACGACATAAGGAGAGGGTCAAGGTAGAACTTGATCGCATGTTGGATGCTGGTATCATTGAACCGGTTGAGGAGACAGAATGGATCACTCCTATGGTGTTGCAAAACAAAAAGACTGGTGAAGTACGCATTTGTGTCGACTTGTGGAAGTTGAATGATGCCTGTTTGCATGATTCTTTTTCAACCCTGTTTACTGATGAAGTACTCGAAGGTGTGGGTGGCCAGGAGATGTATTATTTCACGGATGGGTTCTCGGGATATCATCAGATCCGCATTGCAAAGGAAGACCGCCACAAGATGACTTTTGTGACATAATGGGGCTGTTTTCAGTACACCGTGATGCTATTTGGGTTGAAGAACACACCTGCGATATTCTCGCGAGTCGTCGTTGCCGCGTTCAAGGATTTCATTCAAAAAAATTTGCAGGTATACATGGATGATTGGACAGTCTATGGTTTGATCCATGATCATCTGGCCAATATGCGGTTGATGCTGGAGCGTTGCTGACAACATCATATCTCACTGAATTTGAAGAAGTGCATCTTTTGTGCACCGTTTGGGATATTGCTGGGTCACATTGTGTGCAAACAAGGGTTGTTAGTTGATCCAACAAAGATTGCGCTCATTTTCGACACTACTTATTGGGCGGACATTTTAAGATGTTCACAGACCACTCCACATTAAAATACCTGGTCAATAAGCCTGTGTTGGGGGGGAAGATATGTCGATGGCTTCTTCTTTTCCAGGAGTTCGATTTTGAAGTGATTGTCAAGCTAGGGCGGTTGAATGCTGTCCCTGATCATCTATCGGGGATTGAAACAGGAGAGGAGCCCACTAACATTGAAGACGGGTTGCCTGATGCGCAACTATTTAAGGTTAAAGTCGTTGATGGCTGCTTTGAAGACATCATTCAATTTCTGGCGATAGATACTGCACTAGAAGAGTTCACCACTAGTCAGAAGAAGCAGTTGGTAGTCAAGGCTGCAGATTTCCAGCTAATTGCAGGAGAGTTATACAAGATGGGTGCAGATGAGATATTGCGACGGTGTGTCTTGCCGCATGAGAAAGCACAGATCCTGTCAAAAGCACATGCAGGAGTGGCTGGAGGGAACTACGGTGGTCGAGCGATTGCCAGGAAGGTGCTTCGTGCGGGGCTTTGGTGGCCCACCCTGCATAATGACGCGACATACTATGCGCGGTCGTGTGATGTTTGTTAGAGAAACGAAAAGCCATCTAGGAGGGATGAGATGCCGCTGATCCCTCAGCTTACACTGCAGCCATTCGACAAATGGGCGGTGGATTTTGTGGGACCAGTCAATCCACCGGGGAAGCGCACTGGTGCAAGATATATCATCATGGCGACAGACTATTTGACACGATGGGCGGAGGTGTACTAGTCGTTGATTGTTCCGCGGCCACGGTTGCGCGGTTTTTGTTCGACAACATTGTCACTCGCTTCAGCTGCCCCAAGATATTGCCGAGTGATTAAGGCAGCCACTTTCTCAATCGCACCATTAGCGCATTGACGAAGGAACTGCAGATACAGCATAAGAAGAGTATGCCATATCATCCGCACGCCAATGGCACGGTGGAAGCTTTCAACAAGATATTGGAATATGCGCTGACAAAGGTGTGCAATGTGAACCACGATGACTGGGATCTAAAAATCCCAGCAGTTTTGTGGGCGTATCGCACCACATGTAAAAGGTTGACGGGACAGACACCATTCAAGCTTGTGTATGGACAAGAAGCGATTATGCCAATGGAGTACATTGTTCCGAGTCTACGCATAGTGGCAGCGACGGGTATGGATGTTGCAGCAGCATTAGAAGAATGTCTAGCCCAGTTAGTACAGCTGGAGGAAGATCGCTTTATTGCAAGTTTCCACTAGGGTGTGGAGAAGGATCGCCAGAAGGCTTGGCATGATCGCCACATAAAAAACAAACACTTTCAACAGGGTGACTTAGTGCTGTTGTATGACAGTAAGTTTATGAAACATCCAAGAAAATTGCAGATGCATTGGCTTGGTCCATATCGCATTAGTAGCATCACTTCAGGAGGAGCGGTACAGTTGCAGCAGTTGGACGGAGCGATGCTCCCAAAGTTGATTAATGGTAGCCGGTTGAAGCCCTATTGGTCAAGCTTGGAACAGTGCGATGCCTGAGTCGCATCGGGAAAAAAGAAAAAAAATGTCGGTTGATCGGTGGCAGGTTGGCGCACCGACAGGGACAACATGCGCAAGTAGGGAGACTTGTGCCTCAAGTTAGTATCAGTCCGTAACAGTGGAAGGGTTGTGACCGGGTCCAATCAGCAATCATTCCGAATCATGAGCAAATGGAATTTTTTTTCATTGTGGCAGATATGATTGATAGTTGGCCCAGAGTGGCGTCGGCGTAAGGCATGTTTGGAACAGGGAACACATCGTGGCAGCATGGCCGGTGGTACCAGGGGTGATGGTTTGCATGCTTTGGCATGAATGGCAGCTCGCGGAGGTATGGTTTCCACTCCGCACGTCAGAAGTCAGGTCTATCCACGCAGGAAACATCGGAATGGTACGATTGTCACCGGACATGAACGGGTTTTACAAATGATTGTTGAGGCAGATGTCCAGACGCGGACGATGTATAAATCTAGGAACCAGAGGATAGTAGAGCATAGAGGTATTTCTAATCGAGAGATAGTTATGTTGCGAGAAGGTCAGGCATCTAGCTAAGTTAGGAATTCCAAGGAGGCTCTGGAAATGATGCATTTCATTTCGTGTGGTAGCACACCGGGTGCGTTGAGGGCCCGAACGACGAGTGTGCATGAGCGCCTGGAGCAAGAAGCACCGTGGACACTCGGGTGTTCCAAAGATGATGTCTCATCCGAGATGTCTAGGTACGTGGTGGTAGTTCGAAGTTTTGTGGTCCCTGCGACCACAGAGATAATGGGGGTGGCAGCCCCCTGATCCCGATCATCCCTGCTCACCACCGCGAAACAGATATGCTAGAGCAGTTGGCCTGTTTCACCCCTCGACGTTGTTCACAAAATTCTCCTCAATCTGCACCGGGTTCCTAGAGACTGGAGGATCATTTTGAGAGGTACATGACAGCAAGCCGAAGGATGACCGTTTTCGGGTGAGAAGTCCATGACAGCGAGCCAACGATCAGTGTAGCAGTGGGAGCCGTATACAAAAACGAGATCTAGATAACATGAATAGTTGCAGAGACATAATCCGGCCATAGAGGAGTCCGAGTACACCATGTCTTGCTGACGTGGCTCGAGGGCGAGCCACAAGATTGTGTTGGGGGCCTATTGGAAGGTGGTTTGGTAAGGTAGCATCGCAGCATTGCGGATGCTGTGACAAGTCAGAAGATATCACGAAAGGCGGAAACCTGGGCGCAAAGGAGAATATTTTATGTATTTTTGAGTCAATTGCAATGCGATATGCGGGTTTTTGGGTCATTTTGGACCATGTCAGTTAGTTTTGGGTCATTTTGGACCGTGTCAGTTAGACTTTGGGTCATTTGCTCAAAGCGTCGGTTAGGAAGTTGTTAGTAAGTGGACAAGCATTGTAAGGGTGGAAGCCTATATATAGACATAAGTTGTAAGTGTTGAACGATCTTTGTACAGATCCTTAGATGTTGGATGAGTACGTCTTTGAGTCTGTATCTGAGATCAAGAGATATTGGTGAGATCTGTGTTTTGCGGAGATATTTTATTTGGGTTTTGCTGAGTTAATATGACATGACAGAGCTGTTTTGCGAAATCCCTATGCATCTTTTGTTCATTTATGGTAATGCATGTTGCGATATATGAATAATGCCATGTCTTCTTATTGCAATTAATGCTTTACTGTTATACTTGTCGCGATGAATGTTCCTGTTGAATGATGCTATGGATACAATGTTACCAAAGTTAAATACATAGATCTATTTCTGAATGTCGCAATAAGTTTAAGTAATTGTTGTCGCAGACATCCTCCTTCATTCGGCGGAAACATGGTTCCGTCGACTCTCCCTTGAACATCTCAGGTGAGACCTCATCTGCTCCGCAGGTGTTGCTGGACGGGGTGAAACCTGTCCGGGCCGGTGCTCAGGGAGATCGTGGTGGATCGGATGTCGACAGTGATGGGAACCCCTGTCGACTGGGTTTGAGTCAACAAAATCCTAATAGATATGATGGAAAGTTATATCCACAAAGGACATAATTAAACCCCTCATTTTTTTCATCCATGTATTTAAATAGTTAGCTTGAACCCCTCCCTTATGTGTGAGCCAGTCTATAATAAATTTTGAGTCCCTAGCCACTTGTATGGACTAAATACCCTTTGAATTGGCAAAGAACAACAACATCTAGAGAGCCATGAGCTCACTCCGAGTATTCGTCCCCTCCCCACATTTCATATAGATTTATATATAATGATGGGTTTTATGGTATATTATTTAAGGTCTATTTTTTTTATTTATGAATGTTTAAAAAAATTGTATAATAATGATGAAAACAATGCATTTTCATGTTAATGATTAGACCATTTACAAGTTGTATAGATATGTTAGAAACAATTTATTTCGATATTAACAATCATGGTTTGAGTTTAAAGATACTTTGAATTGCTTCTTTTTTAACTACTCAAAATAATGAGGAAATTTTTGCTTAAAATTTATTAAGAATCATTTTGAATGGATAGAATTACTTTTATTAATAGTAATACTATATAAAAATATTCAAGAATGGATAGAATTACTTTTATTAATAGTAATACTATATAAAAATATTCAAGAGTGTTGAATTTATTCCTTAATTAAAACAACAATTTTATTAATCAAAAACTACAATTTTAACAAAGATAAAAATTACAATTTTAGCATAGATTACACACTTAAATTTCAATGACAATAAACTAAAAAAAATAAAAAAATAAAATGCTTAACTTTCTTTATAATCATAAATACGAAAGATCAGTCAACTACAACTTGTTAAAAATATGTATTCATTTATTTTGTTATGGAATAATTAATTCAAGATAAAATATTCCATAACTAATTAAGAAAGAGGTTGTTCATTCCAAATACTAATATACATTTTAAAGTTAAAATATTATAAATATATGAGTTTTTGATGATGAAGGTTAACGTTTACTCATATCAATATTAAGAGGAAAGAAATGAATTATTTCTTTTGCTGTGAACCTTAAGGAATTTTTTTAACCAATTAATGTGTATACATATATTATTGACATCAAGTGTGGCATGATAAGATTTAAGAGGAAGAACACGAGTATCTAATGTCTTTGGAAGGACTTAAACATGCTTAATAACGTGACATACCTGTAGGGATTGCAGGAATTAAGATTCTGATTTTATATACTTTAATATCAAGTATAGAACTTTTCTATTTGTGAAAAAAAAAATATTTGGAAAGACTTAAACATGCTTAATAACGTGATTAGGCATTGCACGTACTAAGATTCCCTAAAAGTATTTAAATTAAGTATATAAATCATTGACCAATTACGTGTATAACATATATTATTGACATCAACTTTGGCTTGTTGGGAAACCGAGAAAGAACTTAAGCAAAATTAGGTGTTTAAAACAACAAAATGGATAATCTTGTTGTTTCCCATTATGGTAATTGTGCTTGGAATTTTAAATCTTATTTGCCTGTCAAATGAATATTTAATGATAGGTTACATATTTTCACAGTTTGTCATTTTACACTTTAGGTAATTTTATAGTGTTCATATTTTTATATGTAAATTTAATCATATAACACTAAATTTTATCTAAATTTTGAAAATACAATTTTATTTTATAGGAAAAAAAATCTATGAAAATCTGTTGAAAAGACATTGTGTGGAGAGGCGCCTTAAAACGTTTAAATGGAACATGTTGAATCTAAAAATAAATATATTTGTTTAATAAAACTAAGCACACGTCAGCTTCAAATAAAAAAATAAAAAATCCAATTTTCTTAAGATCCACAAGTGACGTAATATACCATACAACTAAGTGTGACCTAGGTTTCTTCGTGGGAAAATCTAGTGCCTCCATTAACTTATTTGTTATTTTAAATTTTTTTCTTAATGTTCCTCACCATTTTTCTTTCTAGAGTAATCTCTAACTCCATTGATCTTAGAGGATCCGTGGCCACTTAGCCCCTTGCCAAGATAAATCACACCGCACTTGAACTCAGTCTAGAAATTCATTTCCCTTGCCTTCCTATATCCTTAGAAACAACTATGAATGTCAAGGAATGCCATCGTAGAGATTGAACCTTAAATTTATGTGTTTGTTCTACAACGCAATTGACTCACCAAGTAATTGAGAATCGACGAGGAGTCGAGAGTCCCCACTAACATTACAGGGCATGCATTTACAAAGATGGGCATTCGGTAGGCAACCTCGGCAAAGGGAACATAATAAGTCATGGTTTCCAAAATGATTACCTTCATCGAATAGAGTTTTTTTATTATTGATTATAATTAAATCTAAGTTCTAAAAAAATAAAGCAGAGGAGAGGAGTAGAAAAAGGCCATTCCTACCCATGATGAATTACTCACTCATATGTATAGGTACTCCACATTCAAAGAGACTAAAATTTATGACGGGTAATATAAATCATAGGTACTACACAATCACAAAGAGAATAAAGTTTGCGATGGGTACTGGCACAACCACTTAACTTGTGCCCAGTGAACACCGATAGGTCACAAGTTAAGTGCCACGAACAAGTTACTTGTTCTCCATGTGCATCAGCTACGCATTATTTATGCATCAACTACCAGTTATCCATGCATAGCTGATAGTTATTTTTTATATTCTATTATATATATATATATATAATTGTTTATTTTGAATTTAGAATGACTGCCATAAAATCAATTTGGACAGTACACTTGTCTCATCCTCGTGCAATCTAAGAAAATCATAGGCTCTATTCCACCCCAAATTCTAAAATATAAACACTTATCGGTGTAAATATAAATTGCTAGACATCAATTTAACGATTTAAATATTTTCACACCCATCATCATTAATGTGTCAATTTTACATCCACTTGTCAAATACGTTTTAAAAAGCAAAAAAACATTAAACAGTCTATCAAATTCCCAACCTGGTCTTAACCAAATTTTTAGGTTTTTTAAATGAAGGCTACCTAACAAGTCTTCTACCATGGCAATTACTACGGCAATTACTACTAAATTCAAAGTTACATAAATTCAATTATTACATAAAATGGAACTATTGATATTCGAGAGTTCCATATAAAGTGTGTCCAAACGCTCACATAACAAGTTGATCGTTGAGGGAGAGAGTAGATAAAAACGTTTGGCAACTGGTTCGCAAATTGTCGATCAATTTGATGATAGGCTCAAATTCCTTCTATTTACATTTTATGCATGTTGTCATTTTCTATAACTATTATAAATCCTGTTCGATATATTTAAAGTTTTACTATTTAATTTGAAATTAAAATAAACCTCCATTAGTTAAATTAAAATAACTAACAAAACAAATATCACTAAATTTAAAAATCAAAGATCTATGAAGATATTCGATATCTAAATTCAAAGATCTATGGAGATACTCGATATCCAAAGAAATGAAACACTCCAACATAGGTAGTGTATGCCAACTAAAATAAAATAGTAATCCGTCGCGCTTCAACGACCTTGAAAATCGCTCCGTTGAAGATAGTAATGTTCAGCCCATTGTCATTACATGTTCACTATCTAAAAGTTTTGGTGGGGTTGTCATCACATGTTAAGGCATTTAGTTTCAACATTAATTTTAGCAAAAGTGGATACATGCTTCCCAATTTATTAACCTAAATATTTTGGTGTACACACTTGGTCACACATTTTAGGGGGGTTCTTAGGGTTCTTAAAAGTGGTTTGTCCGTGTGTTTGCTTCATTGTTGCCGTGACTTTGGGACTATATGATAAGCTTGTTGACAACGAATTTTCCATTATTATCCTTACCCTTTTTTCTCAGGTCTAAGGTCCACATGAAACCGCCTATGAGACTCATTTTTCACCGCTTCCCATGTAATTATTGGTGGAGATAACACGTGCTTACCCATTTGTAAATAAATAAATACATCAGTTGTGGTCGTTCAATATAACACCTTTATTGCTCATAGTCTCGTTAGGGATGAGGAGGGACAGCTTAAAAACAATAAAATAATTCGATTGACACGTCACCCCAATGTAACTCCAATCAATACTAAACAGACCCAAGGTGCAACGATGGTGGGTGATGCCACCTAAGCAAATTTTCCAGGTCTTTGGATTGGCAAAAGCAACCGACAAGCTCTGATCCAATGGCGGTTAGGTCCATTTTTATCATTTCCAGTTCGATGGCGGTTACTATTCATTGTTCAAAGTTCTCTTAATCAAATCTTGAAATGGATGTTACGTATTTAATAGAAACGACACGTGTAAGTCTCAATCAATCATGGCGACAAGTGGTATGGAGTCATCTCACTCTCAAACCACGCTCTTCTTCGATGAAGTTAGAAAATGCAAAATCTCACTTTTAAAAAGAAAATAAATAAATGTTTTTGGGAATCAAGGTTTGGATATTTGTTTCATACTTTGGTTATAAAGGAAGGATTCCAAGGGTGCCTTTTGCCTTTTCTTTATGGTGATGGCAAGGTGGGCCTTTCGCTATCTTAGGGCTAAATGAAGTGACACGCTTTTCATGCAATTTCCACAGCCAAGCTAGCAAAAGAAGGTTTCAATCAATGGCAATGTATCAAATGATAGTTGTTGCTCACAAAAGCTAAACCAATTATAATGTTGTGGTGGCAAATTGATACTTGGTAGTTGAAATTACCTTAGAATATCAATTTATTTCTATCAAAGATTATTGTAGGTTGTATAAATTTATTCAAGCAATTGAAATTGTTGATGATATTATTGAGGTTTATAGATTTAATAATTTTGGGTTAGTATTTTTTTTTCGATTATTATTATTCATAATAATGATGTGAGCAAACTATGGTATAAGTTATTTGGTCATTTAAACTATCACTCGTTGTAGTAGGTATGTAATTAGAAAATGATGATTAGGCTTCCTCTCATTTCATGTAGAGACGATGTTTGTTCCGGGCGTGTTCTTGGCAAACATCATTAGGACAATTTTGACAAACGTGGCTCTCGGCACGCCTCAACCCCCTTACAATTTGTTCACGGTGATTTGTGTGGTCAGCTTCCTTTACTTTCTTTCTTTGCATTCAATTACTTCTTGACTTTCATTGATGACTTCTCCAAACACACTTGGGTTTATTTCTTATCTAGTAATATCCAATAACATTGATTATTAGTTGCTAGGATGATTTAATTGAGTATGATGGGTTGTCATAGATTTTTTTTCGAAAAATATGTCAATTTTTATTAACACGAATGACTTGCATTCTATTTGATGGTTTTTTTCAATCTTTTATTTAAATTGTTTAATTAGTGTTTCCCTAGAACATGGAAAGGGAGATTTACGAGCCATTAATGAGGGTGGTTAGGAGAGAACTTTCGGGAAAGAGTAAGGAAAATTGGATGGATAGGAAAAAGGGGAAGGGTGTCAGGAGTTTTGGGGGGGTTGAGGGTGAGAGACTTGGGAAAATTATTTTGAGGGGAAGGAAAAATTGTGGGAGGAGAAGGAGTAAAAATTTTGGTTCTGGTTGCTATTGTTGTTCTTGGGGCTTCGAGCATGGAAGGCTAAGGAACCTATAGTTTCCTTGGAAATACAGAGCTAGATATCGTGTTCTTGTATGGTTAGGAGGTAAACTCTAGTTTGGGGATTGGTTGTGGTAGGAAAAGAAAGAGGGCTCAAGATTTGGGTGCTAATTCAAATAGTTCTATATGTATTTTAGTGATTGCTACCCTGTTCTACTTAAGAAATTGCAAATCATTTATTATTTAATATGTTGAAATCTATATGGTTGAAGAGTTATGTTTCACATAAATTATGTCACCATAATTGGGGAAGTTGAAACGATATTAAATTCTAAGTATTTAATTCATATCGTTATGGACTGTTTATTTAACATAGATGTAAAATATCATTATTGCTAGGTTTATAGAACAAATATTCATAGATAAATAGAAATGTTAATTTAGAACATAAGGACCTAGTTAGTTAAACCAAATCCTTACATACTATTCCATACACACCACAACAAAATGGTGTTGCTCAGAGAAAGAATCGCATACTAGAATGACAAAATGTATGATCCAATATAAGTGAGTAAGTCCTCGTTTTTGGGCGAAAATCATTAATTTTGTTAATTACATAGTTAATCGCACTCCCATGAAGGCATTAAAAGATATCACATCAAAAGAAGCCTAGAATAAAATTACATTAGATGTAAGTCACTAGTGATGCATGGGCTCACATTGCTAATGATAAAAGGAAAGCATTACATCCTTAGAGCGAGAAGTGCACTTTTGTTGAATATTCTGAAGATGTAAAAAGTTATAGACTTTTTCAACTTCATTCCAATGAAATTATCATTAGGAAAGATGTTAAATTTGATGAAAATCTCCCGGCTTGTGAGCCTAATTCAACGTTTGTGTCATCTTTGGTATGCGAGCCATTTGATGGAAGTGTTGAAAGACATAATGCTTTGTTAGTTTCCAAATGACTTTCTCAAGTTGATGGGATTAAGTATAATGAAACCTTTGCTCTTGTAGCCAAAATGAAATTCACGTGTCTTGTTCTAGCCCTTGTTGCTTCACATAGATAGATTGTTCATCAAATGGATGTCAAACCCACCTTCTTGCATGGGGATTTGCATGAAGAAATTTACATGGAACAACCTCCTAGTTATGTTCAGAATAACTCAGCCTTGTTTAATGCCTCAATAAATCTTTCTATGCCTTTAAGTAAGCTTTATGATGAAAGCCTTAGAAAGAGGGGAAGTTGCTATTAAGTATAAGGAAAAACTGATGTTGAGTATGAGGAAAGAAACATACTCTTTGTTTAAAACTCTACTTGTCTTTGCTCATCTAGGTTTTGATATTGAATAAGATTAAGCAATCCATATGGCAATCTTAATTTTTTCTTCATTTTCTTTTTGTTATTTAAATTATGTATCCTTGACTTCTTGGATCAGTTTTAGCAAAGTGTTCAAGATATCTAGTTATCACTGAGAAATTTACTTTCCCCAATTCGTCAGCGTGATTTGGCATGCCTGGATCGATGTCACCGTTCGCATCCAAGCAAGCCGGTTCCTTGTAATTTTCCCAACACTTCGAATGAAAAAGGTGCACATTAAAAAAAAGTAAAATTCATTGTATACATTTAAGAGATCCAGATTATGCTATATAAATATTAAAAAAATTTAAAAAAAATTATGATAATTCTTTTTTACAATGTTCACCTCCTACCAAAACTAATTAGTGACATGAAGCTCTTGAAGTAATAAAAAATGAGAACATTTAACTTCATCATTTCAAATTATATATATTTTAAAATATTTATTTAATAACTAATAATTCTAAAACATTAAAAAATCTTAGTGTTCATACATAAGTCAAAATTATTTGGGGATGACCATCTCTATATTCCGTGTTCACGACGTAGGAAGTGATGTAAAGACAACCCACTAAAATTATAAATATTCATTCATTTCACTCTCAAGAGACACATTTCCACACGAATTAAGATTATTCAAAAAGACGCCATCCTCCCGTTGAAACCGGACAATATGGTGTGCCTCTCAATACAATTGTAATGGAGAACCACTTATTTTTTCACCGAAAAATGACCATACTTTATATATAAAAAGCACACAGAATTGGTGCACCAAAAACCACTTACAAAGCCGAAACCAGAGAAAGGCTTATTCAAAAGTATATTATTAATTATTTTCTAGTTCTAAGAAATGAATTTAGCAAAGAGCTTTATAAAAGAGCTTATTCTTTAAAGTTCTAAATGGTATATTCGATCCAAATTTGGATGTCTAATGTAGCTTTCGAAAAGGAAGTATTTTAAATTTGAGGTTTATGTTTGAGTGTGTACAGTTCCGCCATGTTTATAAAGGTTACGAAGGTTTTTAAAATGATTAAAATAATTTAAAAATTTATCCCTATGTTTTAGATCAGGGGGTTCCTACCGCTGGTTAAACTTTTAGAAGATGATATCCAATATTATATTTAACCCGCTCATTTGGGATGACCCCACTTTTTCCTTTTGGTTTCTGTGGGTTTCGTGGAGCTTCTTTGTTGCATGTCATTATCATCATGGAAATTTAAATTTGACTTCATTATCCAACCGTCCAAATGTCCGTGGGCCCTGTCATATTTAATGAACAATGAATGTAGCTTATTCCTTTTGAGTTCACTTTTTCCTTTTGGTTTCTGTGAGTTTCGTGGAGCTTATTTAATGAACAATGAATGTAGTCCGTTGTAAATAATAATTTGTGAAACTTGGGTAGTTTGAAGGCTCGTCTCTCTTTTCTATGATGTTCAAGGCCAATATTTTGTGATACTCATGACGCCACTTTAGTTTTATTTTCCGTTTATATGTTGTTTTTGTTTGTGTAAGAGCTGTTCTAAGCTTGGCTTGTCTTTTTTAGTCCCCGTCTCTAGGCGAGGGACTATAGGAATTGTCCAAGTTAAATTGTGTTAATTTTAGTGTTACTTTAGATCGAGTTTATCCTAAGTTTTTGTTGCATTTTCTTAATAGACTAATTAACGGTTTAGAGGCCTTATTTGGTCTAATATCGAGGCAATAATTTAGCCCACTATGCTTTTCTCCGTTTTCCTTTGTGGTTTTGAATGAGGCTGGCTTATATTTCATACAACTAAGTGGATTAATGCTAAACTCAAGTTAGCATTCTTTGTAACATTAAATGTTTAATATCTTGGAAATTCCGTAGAGAAGGTAAGTGGTACATGCTTAACATCACAGCTTCTTGCACTTGCAACGATCATGTGTCATCACTGTAGACAACTAGAACCTTGTAGGGCCTATCTCGGCTCGTCCATCTTCATTTCATTCGGATTGTTCTCTTCTTCGTCCACCTTAGATTCCATCACTTATTTCTTTTGCCTCTACTAAACAACCAAGATCACTATCAGGAAAAGGAACAAAGCAACAACAATACAGCTCATACCTTTGGTAATTGTTTCCTTCCATTATGTGTTCTTCCTTCCTGGTTGAGTGCTCATGTTGTTTTCCCATGTTTTCTCCACAAGCCACTATTGCAGCCTCGAGAGAGGCATGGCGTGGCGTGGCATGTTCTAATAAGATTGGTTCATTTGGTCGAATTGTGAGGAAACATGCTATTGTTGGCTATTTATTTGTTGTTGTTGCTTGTGCATTTGTTCCTAGAGGGTGACTTGAGGGCTACAGCTTAAACAATCTGTGACACTGCTTGTGCCCTGCATTGATCCAATACCTAGCATAGACGTCGACATTAGATGCAGTCTAAGCAGGCGGTGCAGCTCTGCATGGCAAAAACTTACGAGATCTACCTTTTTTATTAGAAACTTGAGCATTCAATGACGGATTGGACATTGAACAACCTTCCATAAGATTACCCACGTGAACATTCATTCCTTTGGGGTACAATCCATCACGAAGTTATGAACTTTGGTTCAGTAGTACCGACTTCTGCCTATCGACGTATATCTGGATTTGATGGATTGGACCTCCTGGTTAAATGTGTTGAGACACCGATGCACCTCCTTTACGCTTAATCGTTTATAAAATTCGATGGCTAAAGGCTCTGTGATTGTTTTGTTGTTTGCTACTGTTATTGTGACATCATCTCAGTTTTTTTCTTAGCATTTGAATCAACATCAATTTGTTCCTCGTTTACGGAGCAACAACCCTCTTGAGGATCCAAATGTTCTTGTTTTCTATTAAAAAACAAAGTTCTCCTCTCAAATCAAACTCATAATTCTTGTTATAATTACCCTGTACCTGTTTAATATTTACAAACAAGGTTCTGCTATCTTTTTGGCTATTTTTTGTTGGACACTATAGTCTTTTTCTGTCAGTGCACTACCATTTATTTTCTCGTATTACTTGTAGGTTCAATCTTTAACATTAGTATTTGATCATGTATGTCATTTATTTACTGGTTTCAGATGAAAGGGTGCTTGACTGGTATATATTCATTTCCTTGTGTTTACCAATATATCTTTCCTACTAACTTGGGCAACTAATTTGCACCGCAAGAGTTTTTGTCTCCTATAAAAGTTAGGCCTTCCAGAAAATTAATCTTTAATTTAGGCATATAACTATTCCTGTTTAATATTTAAAAATAAGGTTCTCAGAGGAAATTTACCCATAATTGTACTGCCTTTTTTGTGTTTTTTGTTGGAAACTAGAGTTTGTTTCTGGCAGTACACTCTGTCATATTTCTTGTTATAATTAGCCTGATCCTGTTTAATATTTACAAACAAGGTTCTGCTATCTGCTTGGGTTTTTTTTGTTGGACACTATAGTTTGTTTATGTGAGTGCACTCTCATTTATTTACTTGTATTACTTGTATGTTCAATCTTTAACGTTAGTATTTGATCATGTATGTGATTTATATTCTGGTTTGACATGAAATGATGCTTGACTGGAATATATTCATTTCCCATAATTGTACTGCCTTTTTAAGTATTTTTTGTTGGAAACTCGAGTTTGTTTCTGTACACTCTAGCATCTTTCTTGTTATAATTAGCCAGATCCTGTCTAATATTTACAAACAAGGTTCTGCTGCCTTATTGGGTCTTTTTTGTTGGCCACTATAGTATGTTTCTGTTAGTGCACTGTCATTTATTTACTCGTATTACTTGTATGTTCAATATTTAACGTTAGTATTTGATCATGTATGTGATTTATTTTCTGGTTTCAGATGAAAGGGTGCTTCCCTGGTATATATTCATTTCCTTGTGTTTACCAATATAACTTGGGCAGATAAATTGCACCGCAACAGTTAAATATTTGTCAGGCCTTCACATATCTCTTGCTACTCCTTGTATTAACATTGCTTGGTCAACTTTATACTTCTTTTCTTTTTTAACACTGTTCTAGAGCATATGTATTTCTTTCTTGCAACAACTTCGAATAAATTATCCATAAACACTCTACCAATGATTAAATATATAGTATGTTTCTCTTTCACCAAAGGCACCATAAAGTTCATAACCACCAAACATTTTTTTTGTAGGCATGTCAACCAATGATGACAATGATCAAATCAATACATGAAAAAGAGTTCTATATTCTCAACAAAAAAAACAAAACAACAAGCATCAACGCCTTCTATATAGAGCTGCTCGTCAACTTGTTAATATCCCTTCTCCGTTTCATGCCACTCAACCTCCCCTTAAACCCTCAACACCATCCACATCCACATCCACACCAATGAATCCAACAAACATCGACCTAGATGGTGCACAACAACGGTTCCATACAAGATTGGACAAGCTATCTCCCATGAATGTATGCTCTATATGCATGGAGTCCTATCCTGGAATTAAAACAAAACAATTTTCTGGTGCATATGCATGTTCTCGATGCATTATGGAACAAAATGGCCAACGCTATTCCTTTGCAAACAACATGGATCCTGTGATACAACCATCAGTGCTAGTCGTCCTTCCTCAAGTTGAAGAAATGCTCATTTCTCGCGTTAACCCAATTTTACAAGTCACTCATGCTCGTGGGGGACAATATACATATTCTGGCCACACTATTAGCTTCCCGCAAAACATTACTAGCATTGCCACTTTCCTCCCTCACTTGCTCTCAGACATAGACATTCTTATTGTTCGTAAATGTAGTCCTACGAAGAAGCCTTATGAATTCTTTGTTAATCGAACACGTGTTCTTGCTGCTCTCCAATACAAAATTTCAAATGACCCCTACTACAAAGATGTTCAACTTAACTCAAGTGCATTATCTTCTTTACCTCTTGAACCAACTGACATTTCATCCCTCCTTCGTCATGTCACATCTGATGAAACCCCACTTGTTGACCGTAGCTCAGATGCGCCTATTCAATCACCCATCTCCCTTGAACCCCATGGCCTTTCCAACGTTGTTTCCCACTGGACTCACAATGCTTAAACAACCACACATTCAAGAGGTTGGTATGGACAATTATGCACTGCACCTTCTTCGATACCATGACAATAGATTTGGCCAACATCTTCACTTTCGTTATTACATATATAACCTCATGATGCGCCATTGTAGCCATTCTACTGCTTCTGTCTTTGTAAAACGTAACATTGAAGATACATTGCCTCCAACCATCTCAAAAATTGTACAACAATTACAAGACTTTCTCGATGCTAAAATCGTTGAGCAAGTCATGTGCTTTGGTTCCACTCTTCGTGGGACACGCTCCTACTAAAACAAAAGCAGGGGTGAACTAACTGACATGATTAGTCAACAAGGGACACCAATCTTCTTCTTCACTCTCAGTGGGGCTAACACGAAGTTGCCAGATTTGTATTCTTTGATGCCTAGACAAGTTCCAACCACTTCAAATCAATAACACCAATGGAGAATTCGCAACCTTATAGGCAATCCACACATTGCATCTCAATACATGGACAATAGATTCAAAATATTCCTGGAAGAGGTTCTTCAAAAGGGCTTTCTACAAAAGACTACTGGTGCAGGTTGGTAACAAATCATATTCCCATCAAAGTTCATTGTATTCAAAACCTCAAATGTTTGTTCCTAATATTATCTTCTCCATGCATGTATGAATGGCAACATAGAGGATCTGCGCATATACATGGATTTTTATGGCTAGACAATGCACCCAATATGGACACGTTAGACTGGGGAGATGCTACCAAGGTCGAATATGAAAAACAGTACTTTGACAAGTTTGTTACAGCATGGAATCCTCGAGTCAACCATTTTCAAAGCCCATCTTTCCAAGCCTCTACTATAAATGATCCACGCACCATTGGCTCACATTCCATACTTGCAACTAATCACTTGCATGACTATGAAGAACTTGTTAATTATGTCCAAAGTCACACAAAATGTTCAAAATCTTCTTGCCTCCGCAAAAAAGGATCATCTCTTCTATGTTGTTACAACTTCCCCTTTGATCTACAGCCTAAGTCTTCCTTATTCATTGATGCCAATGGCCGGAAAACATACAACCTTGCAAGGAATGATGCCCTGCTAAATATTCACAACCCTACCATGCTATCAATTTGGCAAGCTAATGTTGATTTCCAACCTGTTCTCTCTAGACATGTTGTCCTCAAATATATTTCAAAATATGCAGCAAAGGTAGAGCCCAAATCAGAAAGCTACCATGCACTTCTTTCTCATCTTGCACATGCAATCCAAATGATGCCCCCATCCTTCAACCAATTAGATGCTTCTTATCAGATACTGTTGCAAATTGAGACATTGGCGCACAAGAGACTTGCCACATGCTCCAAAAACTCCCTCTTTGTCTTTGCAGCCATTCCTTTCTATCCTTGAATGTTAGCCAAAGTGTTTTCCGCCGTATTTCCAATGACTCTCTTGACACCCCACCAACACCCACCTTCATTTCTTCATACATGCAACGACCCCCTGCACTCGAACAACTTACCCTTCTTGAAGCTGCATGCTCTTGGTCATACTCACCTCGTAGAAAGCACTCCCAAGGGAAACCAAACTACCCTCCCAAAATTGTTTGAGTCTATCCTCGCTTCACTACAATTCCACCCTTTATTGCAGATTCGTTTGTTTCGTTTTGTTGGGTTGAGCTCCTGCTATACAAACCTTTTCGATCCCTCCATGATGACATTGGATCCACGTCATTAGCCATCACTTCTAATTGGCTTCGCATTAAAGACACACACACTGTATGCCATGTTGATCACTTTCCAGAAGTCCCCAATAAACCTCCCTCCGATGACTCTACTTCTACTTCCAACCATTGTCCATTAGCCCCTGCCATGGATGAATGGGAACTCCTATCTCAACTCCTCCCTGGAAACAACCTCTACATTGATGAGTTTGACACGCTTGGCCATCGTGACTTTGACAAAGAACACAATTGGACCGAAAACCATTTTCCTTCACACATGCATGCAACATCCATATCATTCATTGACCAAACTCGATTGTACGCCCAAGTACAACCAGACACCTTTTCATCTTCGTGTGATGCTTCCTCTTTGTCTCCCACACAACGCATGGCCTTTGACCTTATCATCAAACACTCCACAAATGCTACAAGGCCTCCTCCACTCAAAATGGTCATTCAAGGCACTGCAGGAACAAGAAAGTCTTTCTTGATTTCTTGCCTTACATCTGCACTAAAAAATGCCTTTACTGACATGCCTTCACCCTTGCTCCTCCTTGCTCCCAACGGTATTGCTTCCTTTCACATACATGGCCTGACAATACATTATGCACTTCACATACCCATTACTGAGATGCACCCTCTTGAAGGCCAATCCCTTTCAATCTTCCAAGAACAATTCCACCATATCCGATACATCATCATTGACGAAATGAGTTTCATTGGCCCCAAAATGTTAACCTGTAGGGATGACCGCTTACGTCAAGCCTTCCCTTGCCAAAGTACAACCCCCTTTGGTGGTTTCTCCATCATTTTCCTTGGTGATTTTGGACAGCTACCCCCTGTAACAGACATCCCCATGTATGTTGGTGCGTCACGAGGGAATGCTCTCTAGCGTATCTTTGATACTTTTGTCACTCTTTCAACCATCTTTCGACAACAAGGAAACACCCCTTCTCAACTTTCCTTTTGTCAACTCTTGCTCAATCTTCGAAATGCAATACCAACTCTTGAATATTGGACCCTCCTCATGTTAAGGACAACCTCCTGCCTTTCACATGAAGAGAATCATACATTTGACCAATGCACTCAATTGTACGCAACTAATATCTCTGTTGCATTACACAACAAACGAATGCTAACACTCCTTAACATGCCAATTGCACATTTCTTTGCAGAGAAAAAGAAACAACATGTGCAAACCTCAATAGATGATGAACAACTTCCATTCAAGGTTCTACTAGCAATTGGTCAACAAGTCATGTTGAGATCCAACTTGTGTGTCTCAGCAGGCCTTGTAAACGGCTCACTTGGGAAAGTTATTGCAATTGTCTACAACTCCAACGATCAACCACCTACATTGTCATCTTATGTTGTCATTGACTTTGTCCACTACAAAGGCCCCCCATGGGATTCTTCCAATCCAAATTATGTCCCCATCCCTCCTATAACAAGGGGTTCATGAAGGAAAGTACCACTTCGAATGGAATGGGGTTTAACAATCCATAAAGCACAAGGGATGACCCTGCAAAATGCAACAATAGATATTGGCAATATTGACCGACAAGGCCTTACATTCACTGCAATATCAAGAGTTAAATATTTGTCAGGCCTTCACATATCTCCACCGTTTTCCTTTTCTAGGTATTCTCGAATGAAAGATAGTCCCTATGTGCAACGCATAATACAAGAAGAGAACTTGCTTGCTTCAAAGTCTTTGCAGCCACATGCACCATAAACCTACATTCTTGCTCCTTTGCACCTCTATTTTGCATATGTATTACTTTACTACATTCTCCTTTTTTCAAAATGATTTGTCAACTTTTTTCAGATCTTGTATTCCTATTGCTACCATCATTGAATATTTTCCTATAGAAGACAAGAAAATACTACTCTATAAAGAAGGCAAGAAATTTAATCTTCATATCAACACTTTTCTTGTACTACTCTATCTTATTTACTACAATGTGTTTCTTCACTTTTTTCTAAGCAAGCACATCACAACATTTCATCCCATGTTAGTTTACTCTTTTTCCAATAAATATAAAATGTCCCAATATATATACTTCACTATGGTACCATGCATTGTTTGAATATGTAATCTTTACTGTCACGGGTCTGTCCATAAAATGTCTCCATAGTCTCCTGAGGGTCGACGATGAATTTTTTGCTTGATGAAGTCATCTAATCGAAATGGTCGATACTCCAACCGAACAAATAATGATTGACCGTTCAAGACCAGTTCATTTGTTTCAGCTGACCAACATGATGATATTGTATAGTTCGACTTGGTGCATCGACCAATACAGTTCATTGATTAAAAATCTGTTGATTTGCATGTTGAAGATTTTAATTCCTACAATCTTCAAACATTGGTCGACTCTAAAAAAAAAAAAGATCAATGTCCTTTGACAAGAGAGAAGTCTAGTCCTTCAGTTAGTGCATATCATTTATTTATTTTATATGCTCGAAGTTGAGTCGATATTCTTTTTGATCGAAGCGATATGCTTTTTGATTCTTTATATGGTCGAAAATTTTAAAAATGGTCGGTTGATATTTTTAGTCGAAGTTCAACATGTACAAGTCGTAATACTTTTTAGTTGTAGAAGGTCACTCAAAATAATGAAGCTTGAAACAGTCAACTCGTATATCTCGACATCATCAGCCTGCATGCTAGTCGGATCTCTATTTGACCAAGACTGTCGGTCATTATTGTCTCTGTTCAGAAAAATCTTAAATACACATCATTACTCTATCCAAGTCGACAACAGATTAGTTGTCTTCCTTGTCGGTGGTCAACAGTTTCAATAAAGTTCTATGAATTTAATCGTTGACTTCTTTTGCTGGTCGATTTTTTTATCCGAAACGAATCACTCTTAATCGATTATAATGCCGGTCGACTTCCATAGTTGGCATAAGCAACAATATCAAACAATATCATCCTGCTTCGCGCTCAATCATTGGTCACTGGTCAATGCACGCTCCATCAAATTCAATGGTGGCAGAAATTTCTTGTCGACTATTCTTCAATTATCCAATCAACTATCTGCTCAAATGCCAAACGCTGATGGATTACCCAAGGACTTCTCACCATCATGGAGATTGATGTCAATTTTACAGACAAAGGATAAATAATTCATCATTTTCTTTGTATTTGGCATTATTCTGTCATGCAGTCTTTCCAGAAAATCAACCACTCGCCTCTTAACTATGTGGTCGAATTCATGGACACTTCGTTTTGGTTGGCTCCGTCAATATTTGTAATAATTTCTTTTGAAATTGGTCAAGGTAATATTTCGTTGTTCATCGACGGAATTTCGAGTATTTGGTAGATATCAAATTTTTTGGTCGAGGTTCATTTTCATGGACGTGACATGAAGTCTAGGATCAAGATTTCATGCAACTTAAAATTTGCAACAAGGTCATTTTCAAATTAAAAAATAGTGTTTTCATTCACATAGGTTGCGGATTCAACCCTTCCAATTTTCAGTTTCCATTATGTGACATAAAGAAGAGTTCCATTCAGGGGATTACTTTGTATTGTATTCTTTCCATTCATAGTTGTATAACTTATATTGATTCAACATTTCATTAGTATTGTTTAAGCACAAAATGTACTATATCTTGTGTTCCCCAAATATATATGCTTATGTCTACCCATTTTAAGAAATACAAGTAATTAGGATGGAAACAAAAGTTTACAACTTATATATGCTTAAGTCTGTCCATTTGAACAAATAACATCGATTACTCTACCTTGAATACTAGGTACCTTGTAAGCATTTCAATCAAGATTCTTCACTATTCACATTGTATGTTTTCAAATCATATATGTCTAAAAAACCGCCAAAAGGAAGGGCCAGCAGATCAAGCTTCAAGAAGAAACAACTCCAAAAATACAAATGGAACCACTATTTGAAGACACCAAACCCATCATAGGAAGCAACCTTGAGTTCAAATGGGGCGAGCTGTACATAGCTATCATAGACGAAAAAATACCTAATTCAACTCAGGAGGAAAGCATGATTTATCAAAACATCAAGAGGTCTAGCCTTCATAAGGCAGCTACATGGCCAAAATTGTTTCACTGCTCAGAGGTGATTGCTTGGATCTTTCCCCATGTAGATACCACCACAAGGATCATTTCAAACGCAACTAGAGGAGGGCTCGCATCCTTCCAACCATCCCACCTTACCGCCGCATACAAGCTACCTACGTTCAAAGTATTCCTAACTGACGATTGGGTAAGATGTGCCAATATAGATAATGTTGAATGTGCAAGGAAAATGCTCCTACCAGAAAAACAACTTAGACCCAAATCTAGCGGGGAATATGACAGCCAAAACTTAAGGACACCCTATCAAATCATAGTGCTATTGTTGAGCAGAGTCTTCGGTCTACCAAATGGAAAAAACTATAAACTCATTTGGGTTCCATTGATATACCATGTTGCCACACATGGTACAGTGTTCAATTGGGCACATATTATTTCAGACAGTATGGTGTCAAACATTTATGCAGCTCAAACTCAACTTTCACAACAAGGGAAATTAGAATTCCTCATGTCTGGTTACCTCATTGATTGTATATTAGTCAACCACCCTTTCCCTAATTTGGGATGTACTTGGAATCAGAATGAGACTCCCATTCATGTAGCATATCATCTAACTTGGGCTCACCGATATGCAGGGTACTACAAATTACTATGCAAAGAACTAATCATGCCCCTTTATTCGCTACTCTTCAATAAAGAAGCAAATTGTATGTCAGACAATGCCTTGGATGTAATAGGTGAATATGGAGACTATTACTTCTCATCAGAAGGAACATACATTAGAATGTATGGGGGCACCCAACCTCCTTCTTTATTGCCCAAATATGCTACAAATTACATTGTGCATAAAGAAGCGATAAGACAAGTGTTCATCAATGGAATTGGTGACTATCTCCATTAGAAAAAAAAAACCCTCTTACCCACCTGTACCATTCAACATTGGTGGATACAAATTTCCTAAGATTAAGGCCGTGGAACCCTTTATTGCAGACTTGGAACCTTTTCACTTTGGAACTAAACTATTTGTAAGAAATAACAACAAAGGCAAGGTGGCCAAACATTGTGCTTCTTGTCAAATCACTTTTAAGTACTCGAATCACTTTCTCAAAGAAGATGAAATATATAAAAGGGTACACAATATGACAGAGTTGCAAAAGAAACTAAATCCCAATATTGGATACACTTCTACCCAAACAACAACCAAAGAAAAGCAAGGAGAAATACATAAGCAAAGAGAAGAGGCCAAAATACTACAAGAAGAACTACGCCTGCAGTAGGAAGCAACAATGGAACAACAACAAAATGAACACAAAAAAAAAAAAATGAGCATCAGAGACAGGAACTGGAAAAAAAAAAACGGAAGAAGCAAAAATGCTACACAACGAAGCCAAAGGAGCCCGTTGTAAGAGAGAAGCTGAAGAAAACAGAACTCAGTAAGACCAGAGCACAAAAGAGATGCAACATAACGTCCAACATGCAATGGACCCATAACTCACTAGTCCACATACCATGGACCTAGATCCACTTGCAATTCCAAGTGGGCCAGTAATAGGAGCCCACTTCCCTTTTTCTGAACTTGCCCTTATGCCATTTACCTCATCCAATGTAATCACTAGTTGAAAGCAAGCAGTTGGTCGAATTCCTCAATCCCGCCTGACTAACCATAGTCGACAAGTTCAGACAAAGGAAGCAAGACCTCCTGAAAAATATCTAGCAGCAAAAAATAGTCGGGATGCCCAACCAATAGATGAGCAAAACCGACATCCACGCGATGAGGCGCAAACAGGCTCTCAGTCTGAATTAAATACCTTGTCAAATCATTCTTTAATGCAACCATCTGCTTCGCATTCACACGCGCCAAATGTTTCCTCTATAAATCCTGTGCTCAAGGATTCTTGGATACTCTTTTGCCAAGCACTGCAGAACCAAACTTCAGAGCAAACATAATCCCTTTGCGAATCTGAGAGTTCTACAGAAACAATGGCTCCCAAGAAAGGTCATAGTACAACCCGTTCAGCCACAGCTAAAGTGCGTGAGTTGGAGAACGACCAATCACCACTACAAAGCCGCTTACAGCTAATTTGAAACGCTAAAGTTCAGGAACCACACTGGCAAAGAACCTGGAAAGATATTCTTGCATGGGGAAATGAATCAAATGGCCGTTGGAGGGATGAAGCCCCAAAACTATGCACTGCTACTATTCTGCAATACATGAACGCACCTTTGATGGAACAATTTGGTGGACTCAAAGAAATTATTGCTCAATTCGTAGTAAGCAGATATCATAATGAAAAATTATATTTTGACGTTCTAGTCGAAATAAATGGTGAGATCATCCAAAAGATTACAGGGTTATCAAACAAAGGTGCAGATGTACCTAGTCGACAGAGACTAGAATTGATCAAGCAGTTTACATAGCACCCAACTGGAAAGAATTCTCGGGGGTTATTGGTGACTCAGACAAAATACAAAAATTATAAAATAACTGCTCGAATCCTGTCGACTGCTTTATCAAGCTCCGGTCAGGGGTCCGACTTAAAAATTGAAATGCTATAGGCAGTGTTGGAGATGGAAAAATACGACAAAATATACAACTGGGTTGACTATCTAGCCGAAATTATCAAGAATATATGTTTCAAGTGTCAAGAGGATGGAACGACCATTCGGTACCCATCTCTAATCATGTGGATTGTAATGACCCACATGAGACCAACAGGAAATAAAGACTTTACTCAAGAAGGACCTGTGTTAATGGAAAACTTTCGTTGCTTTACGAAAGGAGGCAACAGACTTGGGCCGTCAACAGTAAATATTTGGCTAGAACTCTGGTTCCAAGACTTAAAAATTCGGTCGACCAGATGGAGGGTATCTTAGAATGTTCGACGAAGTTTGCCTCCATCGGCCCACATTGAACTTTCACTCGACCATACATTAGTTTGGCACTTGCAAGGACTAGCCGGGGCCGCACAAGCTCTCGATTATTACCCTTCCGTCAATGAGCTTAGCAGGCAATCCAAGACAAAATTGATAATTACTGATAAGGCACACAAGGTCGGCATTCCCATAGTCGAACCTTTAATGGATGCAGAGAAAGAAGAAGCGTATGAAAGCTGCCTATATATGCACAATTTTACATTTCAAGTTGAGCCCATGGTCGCATCACAACCTTTAGCACTTACACTCACACCACACCAAAATCCATCGGATGAAGCTCAACAATCAGATGAAGAGACCCTATCCGACAATCCTGAGTACACCTTGACAAGCGACAACATCCAACAGATGGCCGACCAGTTATCAGAAGCTCGACAAGCAAGGGATGTAGAAATACAAGGGAAGGGAAAAAGAAAAATGATAATCGAGGAGCCGACGCTGGAAGATGAAATTGAATTATATGATAGCGCGATGCGAATCTTGGAAGCTGCAGCTAAGAACAAAATTCCAGTCGACGAGCAGTTCAAGAAATTTTTGGAAGCTGAACAGCCTCGAACCAAAAAGAAAGTCAATCTTATGATCGAGGGTGCTGTCGACCTCACAAGTAGCCCACCTCTAGCATCCCCGACAATTGTCACAGAGGATACTTTTTTTTCTACACCTGTGGTAAGTACCCCACTTGCACTTGCAGCTCCATCTTAAGTTTTGAATATTGTACAAACTCTTCCTTCCCCCCTTCGACAAACATTTCAAAATGATAGAGACATTACCCAATTCATAGCTCAACTCCCGACCTTTTTCCCAGATTGGCAGAGTCTCATAACCAAATGACCTGTATCCCTAGACACTAGTTCACCGACACATTCTGCCCCTTCTGGTGTCACCCCAACAGAATTTTTGAATCCATAAGATACCTTAACACCGGAACCAATTTGCATGTACCATACTCATCTCCAGCGCAATCCTGACGCAAACAATCCAATTTTTGCTCAACAAACTTCTTCGTTCATTCCTTTTCCAGTCAATCCGTCGGTGGAAGCCCATTCACCTCACTGACATGTCATTGACTCACCAAAGCATTCCCCCGACCTTGAAGTTTTAGATGTAGTCACACCACTTATACCGAAAGTCTTGTCCCCTGTAGTCGGTCGGGAACCGTCTGGTAGTCCAATTGCTAACCATCCTCCCCTAGTGGACGAAACACATCTGTTGCTGACTGGTGAAGTCGGTACTAGTGTACCATTCCGCACCCCTACCGATGGGACCACCACAACATCAAAAGTAATGCAACTTCAAGAACAAGAAACACTAGTTCAAAAATCCTTGGAAGCAGCAGTCGAGTCATGTAACGTCCCCAGCTTAACCCTATTGCATTAATATTGTAAATGATGTAAATATTGTCATTTAGTCATGGTGAGGGCTCAAGGCCAAGGCCCCGCGATTGATTTATCGTTCTATGTATCGACAATTAGGATGGATGCATAGAGTTCATGTGCTAGTAGTGCACGATGTAAAAATGGACATCATGTAAATATGCAATTTTTAGTGAAAAACCCACAACCAGCTACGCAATGCAACAAAGAGATGGGGGCATGATCTTTACAAGGAATAGGGGGGGGAATAACCAAACCCTTGAGCCATGGTGTTAAGCCATTACATTGAGGAGACCCATGAACTCTCAACTACCCATTTGGTCTCATGCACCCAATCTTTTAATTCTTCCAAGAATTGGTTGAGGCAATTAATGCCTTGGGATGGGAGAGGTATGGCTGTCAATTTTCGTGTATGGGAAAGACAACAACCTGGGAAATCGAGTTTTGGCTTGCTGGGAAAGAAAACCCCCACGAAATTGGCCCAAAATCCATTCTTCACCCATGGCATTCCTCCTCTCACGCAGGCTGAGCCTGTTGGGGTATTAACCTTCACGTTTTTTTCACCATTTCCTACATTTTTCCATGCCCAGAAACTCGTTTTGGGTGTTTTGCAGCAGCTGGGGAAGGAGGGGCGCGATTTTGGACTAAGGGAGGTCGTTTTTGCCCTTGGGGGCGTTTTCCTGAAATGGGTTGCTCTCCCAGTCGATTTTTCCTAGTTGCCATTTCACTTTGAGTCTACCCACGTTTTTCTGGAACTGGTAGAAACCCACTGTTGGGAATTCCACTATATAGGCGTTTTTCTCTTGCCCAACACTTATGCTTTTGATGATACCTGCACCCATCTCTTAACAGCCTGAGAAACCCAATTGCTGATTGGCTTGGCTGATTGTGATATACCTTTGGCTATGTGAGAGCCTGTTTTCCCCTTTTCCTTGTGGAGATCATGCCCAGCTCGGGGGTGGCAGTGGTGCTGAGAGATTAAGGAGCACACTGGCCTACAGTTGGGTGGAACATTGCAGAAGCGTAGCTGGTTGTTTGGGACTACTTCATTAAGATAAGTATTCTCTTGTGCTATCTTTCAATTGCTTAATTGATGAATATCTTGAATGTATGATGGATGTGTTAATGAATTTACTTCCGCTGTGTATTCAAATGATCATTCAATTGCATATGTTCATCTTATTCTTAAATTGAATGTTTAATGATTGAATTATGGGGCTAGATGCCCGGTTTAACCTCACGATCCTCTCCATCTAGCTGATAGGATGGGAGGGGACGTGACAAGTCAACAACACAAACAATTGAAGCAACAGTCGAGACAGTAGAGCAAGAAAAACAAGCAAGAACTGAAGAAGTACTCCCGATAAACACAGTAGTCATATCAAGCAACTCAATACAAACAGAAAAGGCTACTGAAGAAGCACAAGAAGAGATAGAACAAGCATAAGCAACAATCGAGACACGAAAAGACTCAGAACAACAATTAGCGGCTCCAAAGTCTCAAGTAAAATCCAAGAAAAAGAAAGCTAAGGACAAACGACGCCATCAGAAAAATCTTCAGCAACAACAGTAGCATTTGGACCACATATCTCAATTGGGTCGCTTATTTGTACATCTCGACCAATTTGGGCCGATCTCGACATACCATCCATAAAAGGGACCACAAGTAGAGCTCGACTTACTGACTGATGCAATCAACCGAGAACAACGACATAGATGACTAGCAGTAGAATATCGCATTCACCAGCTGGAAGAAGACCAAACTGTATTTCTGACAAAGTGTCAAGACTTAGCGCAACAGGTCATACCAATTCCAGTCAACTCCGACAATACTAGCACACTTCATAAATCATTTCAGTTGTTCCAATCTGTAGTGTCAGCATTATCTGAACAACTCACCAAGGACCGACAAGAACAAGCCACAATAACAATGTCACTAATGTCGGAACAGTTTGAAGCATTCAACTTAGCACACGATCAACTCATCCAGTATAATGATGAAGCAGAGACAACAAACAACGTTCTTCACAATTGGTACAAACATTATGGCAATGTCTTTAGACAAATGCGGGAGACAAGCGACTTAATTGATAGTCTTCATCAACAACACCGAGTAGCTGATGAAACCACAGGCCGAACTATTGAGGAACAACTGGTAATCAAAACCAGGAAACTGGAGAAATTGGAAAAAAGTGAACAACAGTGGTTGAGCCAGGCTCGTCATAACCTTGACAAAGTAGAACAATTCCGAGCACATCTTAAAACACTACTCTTAGCTACTAAGGAGAAAATAGAGCTCTCCGGTCTCGACCTAAGTCATCTACAGGGGAAGACTACTCAAGAACAGATAGCTGACTTGTCCAGCCTTACAACACTTACTATCGACATCCAAAACACATTGGGCCATTGGGAGACCTTCCAACACCACATGTCTGTTTCAACTGAAGCAATTGTCGAGGTCAGTGTACAACAATTGGTAGCGACAAGTTCTAGTCCAGACAACTCATAACAGGTACATTTATCATTTAAAGCACAGTTATACACAAGTTTTGTTCAGTAATTTTGCACATCTCCCCCTTTCTTTGGGACGAAGAAAGATTTTTGAGGTGGGGGATATGTTGGAAGAGCATATGTCGGCTTGTCGACTAGACACTCCGCTCGACTATTTGCAATGTAAGTCAACAAGTCTTGCCAACCACTCGGTATAAGTCGGTCGGTTGCTCCGACAATACAGTTGTATAACTGAATGTAAACATCTATATATAGGCTGTTGACCCAATGTAACGGTTAGTTAAGTAATAAAGGCTACTGCTTGTCTCTCTCTTGTCTCTTGTCTCTCTCTTGTCTCTTGTGCAGTTTAGGAGCTATTATAATCATTTTTTCATTGATATTATTGCAGAAATATTTTTTCAAATTGCTTATATATACATTATATATCCCTTTATGTAATGGTTAACTAATCATTGTTGAGAAGTTGTCATCCTAAAGCCCATTCAATGACTTCACTTGGCTATCGCCTAATGCAGCCAACTTTTTGATTGATCTGGGTCCATCAAAATATTTTATGGCTTTGCTTAATTTTATAATATATTTTAGTCAATTTTAACTTATGTCTATACAGTTACAAGTCTTTGCATTTAGTCCACATATAAAAATTGACTAAAATAAAAATTGCGGTCAACATGCTGGTCGACATGTTGGTCGATATGCTAGTCAACATTTTATCTTGTCGATACGCTGATCGACATATAAAAATTATGGTCGATAGTTACATCTGGGTCGAGGATACCTTTTCCATATTTAAATGATTATAGTACGGTTGATACTTTTTCATCGACATATTAAAAGTTATATGGTCAATATAGTTGATATTTATTAGTCGGTTCTTAAATATATGGTCGAGGTGGTCGACACATCATTTGATCGACATATATATTTTTTAAAATCCGACCAACCATTAACCACTTCCCACCAGTCGATCAAAGAACCCAACCCACCATGCACAAGTTCACTGCCGACTAATTACACCATTGCCCAATTATGCCGCGTTCTCCTGTTATCACGTTTCTCATTCTGGAGCAGTCGCACATTGCCCATGGAATTTTATAAACGATTAAGCATAAAGGTGGTGCATCGGTGTCTCAACACATTTAACCAGGAGGTCCAATCCATCAAATCCAGATATACGTCGATAGGCAGAAGTCGGTACTACTGAACCAAAGTTCATAACTTCGTGATGGATTATACCCCAAGAAATCAATGTTCACGTGGGTAATCTTATGGAAGGTTGTTCATGGTCCAATCTGTCATTGAATGCTCAAGTTTCTAATAAAAAAGGTAGATCTCGTAAGTTTTTGCCATGCAGAGTTGCACCGCCTACTTAGACTACATCAACCCAAATGCTGGCGAGTTTGATTGTATTTGTGCGTCGAGAGGTATTGGTAGTGACCGTTTCGAAGTGGAGGTCGTGTCGAACCTAGAACCTGTCGGGTTTGATTTGTCGAAGTCGAGCCGCGACTGGTCGAAGAGGAACCTGTCGAGTTTGTTGAATTGTCAAAGTTGAATCGAGACTTGTCGAAGGTGAACCTGTCGAACCCAGAACCTGTCACAAGTTGTCAGAGCCAGAAACGATCGTGAAGACTGTCCTTACGATCGGAAACCGAGATAGATCTTGTCGTAGATCGACGGTGGCAAATCCATATCGTGATGTACTGATGGGAAGACTGGTGTGTGAAGAAGAAGCTTCTGTTTAGTATAACAGAAGCTTCCAATGTTTCCAATGAACTTGTCGAGAGGAAATTTATGTTTCAATCCCGACAGGTTCCGATTCGACAAGTTTCAACTCGACAAAACCCAATAGGTTCCGGTTCGGCACACATACAACCCTTCGACGGATTCAACAACCTTCGACAGTTTCATGACATCGACCTTCTGCGTCAAATGTTGCTAGGATGTCCGAGTTAGAAGAGTTGCGTGACGTGAAGGTGAAAGAGCTGCGCGACCAACCGTGACAGGTTCCTGGGTTCAAGTGGTTGATATAGTAATATCAGTCGATCAATGATTATAGTCGGTTGATTAAGAGTGAATTCAATTGACGAATAAAAAAAAATGTCCATGCAAAATTTCCAACTTGTCGGGAGGAAATTTATGTTTCAATCTCGACAGGTTCCGATTCGACAAGTTTCAACTCAACAAAACCCAACAAGTTCCGGTTCGGCACACATAAAACACTTCGACGGATTTTGCAACCTTAGAAATGTGATGGTCGATGAGTCGACTAACTGTTCATCTAGCCATAGTCATCCGACGTTCATTTTTTCCCCTCCAGGGGCGAATGCTAGTTAATATCATCCAAAACATATTTTTTTTCATGAATCTAGGGTTAATCTTTATGTTGTAGGTTAGTTGTGGATGCAAATGAGAGTGAATTTGTTACATGAGCATTTGTAACCTAGAAGGATTACTAGAGATTATATTGAGATTCTCACAGTATTAGTTCCTTATAATTCAATAATCACTAAATAAAATGATTTTGTTCAATATTTATCAGGATTTGGTTTGTTCAACGAAATAAGAAACTCAAAAATCAACCTTATATCACGAAATTGCCTACCTAACTATTGATAAGCACAAACTATAAAATACATTATTGGTTGCATCCGTGGGATCATTCAGACCAAAATATTCAGATTGAGCACACATTGCCAATCTTTGCTAAACATCTTCAATCCTTCCCCTTTTTTTTCTTTCCTTTTTGTGATCTTGCAGAGTAACTCTTATAACTAATTTTAAGTGTGTCCAGAACTAACATTGCTTTTGGACCAAAATAATAATGTCACATATCAGTGATTTTAGGTTATAATTTCATGATGAGGAATAACTAATGGGTATAAGGAGTGTTCCATGTGCTATGCATGTACAAAGGGCTACTAAGACATGCATATTAGTTAATACGAGGTTATCCCATGTTTAACCTAAGCATAGATTATGCTACTCAAATGTCAATTGGATTTCGTGGGGACTAAAGTGAGGCAACAAATAGTACAACCACGTGTAGCTTGGTTGTAGTGGAGAAAGGCTAATGCCAAACAATGTGACAGGAATATTCTAGGATGTAGGGAACTTTGACATTTGTAAATGGTCCCTAATAACTTTCTTTTCATTTCTAGGCGCATTGAAAACTTACATTTAAAGTTTATTTTTATTTTTTTTGTACTAGGGGAATCAACAACTATGATGAGGCCGGGGTACTTGCGTGACATGGGGTCCAGGGGTCCAATCCCGTCCGCTACCACTATACCCTAGGTGCACCCACACAGCTCGTAAGCATGTGGCACGGATAAGATAAGTCAGGGTCTTTTGAACTCATGACTTGTATTAGAACATATCATCTCATTTTCAAGAGAATCGCCAGTCGAGCTACACCCCTTTGAGCTTACATTTAAAGTTTATTTTTAATATCAACCCCGAGTAACCTATTTTTTTGCATTTATAAGCATGTTGAAAACTCTCTGCTTGAGCCGACTGGAAACTAATTTAAACTCCTTGTCATCAAAACAATCAATATCAAATTCAACCAACTAAGCCTGAAATTTTAAGTTCAACCATAAGTGCTCTTAATGATCAATTAAAAATAGAAAGGGCATCGTTTGGACACAATCCACCATCTAAATCTCAATTACGTTTGTGGCTATAACTGTGATATTATCTTGCTTCACCTCGTTAGGCACAAGTTCACAAGGAGAAGATTCAACAAGGTAAACTTTATGTTTGATAGCCAATTAACTGAAATAGAAAATCTTTTTTTTCACCTACCACTTCGTATTGTGACTGACACTTTAAGGTTAAACCTTTGAGTTCAAATATTTAAATCTCTTTTTTCAAATCAAAATGTTAATAGCAAATACTATATTAATGTTAATTTTGCATTATTGCATACCATTCACACTCTAAATCTTGCAAAAAAAACAAGTTCGAAAAAGTAAAAAACCCAAGATAACTATAAATTTTACCCCCTACAAGCACGCCCACTTGTTTCCAGAAGGAAACAAGCATATACCCACACTTTCCTTTAAGGAAAAGCATGTGCACCCACACTTTTAGTGAAGGAAAGACACATGTACTCACTTATGTCTTTGAAGATAAGTGCGAGTACATCCAAAAAAAAATAGAAATAAAGGCTTGAAAACTCGATTCTATCAGTCAATAAGGAAAGAAATAACACAGAAGTAACTAACCAATTCAAATTGTGTGACTGGAAAAAAAAGAAAATAAATCTTAAAAGGAAGAATTCACAGAGTCCTTCCTAGTATGGTCGCCAATTATGTTGTCGGAAATAATTCCCAATGACTAGGGTGAGATCATTGATAGAGCAGGAAGAAGCTTACAAACTAATTTTGAGAATCAATAAGCTATCAGATATAACTACCGAAGGAAGAGAAGACAAAGAAGTACCTTTATTCAGATGGTTGTCTGTTGCAAATTCCTTACTTGCATGCTTGAGTATGCTTCTCACTATCCTTAGCTTTTCTCTTATAATACACACAAAACAAAACAATCAACTTTCCTCACATATTATTACCCATAAACATGTACATCATAATATGCACACTAATTTACTTATGAATTGATTCTAATTAACCATCAAGAAGTCAATTACACTCCAAACCATATATTAAATGTGAATAACTCAATTCTCTGCAAATCATATTTGGGGTGGGGAAAGAAGAGAGATCTTCATAATGAACTAATAATAAACAACAAATACAAATGATAATTGATCTCTTGCTGTCATAACCTTTTTCACCCGAAATTGGATTCATCATGTCTAAACCACTTATGGACTCGAACTCCACTTCAAACTCTTCTTTGTTTATGAATGGGAAATCACCAAGGATTTAGATGCCAACTATTAGCAAGAAAGTCAAGTTCAAAAACAAGTTTATGCAATATGTTCTGTTCATAAAAATCACCAAGGATTCTTTTTTAATATAATTGTTTATTTTGAATTTAGAATCACTACCATAAAATCAATATGGCCAGTACACTTGTCTCATCTTCGTACAATCTAAGAAAAGCATAGGCGCTAATCCACCCCAAATTCCAAAACATAAACACCTATTCGTGTAAATATAAATTGCTAAACCTCAATTTAACGATCCAAATATTTTCACACCCATCATCGTTGATATGTCAATTTTACATTCACTTGTCAAATATATTTTAAAAAGCAAAAAACATTAAACAAACCGTCAAATTCCAAACCTCGTGCTAACTAAATTTTAGGGTTTTTTAAATGGAGGCTACCAAACAAACCTTATAGCATGGCAATTATTACTAAATTCAAAGTTACGTCGATTCGATTTTGTCTTTAGATTTCTAAAATGGAACTATTGATAGTGGAGAGTTCCATATAAAGCGTGTCCTAGCGCTCACATAACTAGTTGATTGTTGAGGGAGAGAATAGATAAAAACGTTGAGCAACTAGCGTCAAAAGGTACCTAGCAAATTGTCAATCAATTTGATGAGTCAAAAGTTCCTTCTATTTACTTTTTATGAATGTTGTCATTTTATAAATCCTCTTTGATATAATCTGAAATTAAAACAAGAGCCACGAGGTGGCAATGTCCTGCGTTTTTGCAAAGATCGCAGTGCCTGGGCGAAATGACTAAAGCATTTCCAGATTTGGGAATAAAAGAAACCAAATCGCAGTTTCATAGTTTCCACGAATACCGGATTTTAGTTCGTAGTAGATTAGCGAATTGATCAAATGCCATCAAATTGCAGGCTGAGATGAAGGGAAATCGAGTTATTAATATTTAACCTCGATGTTGCTAGTACAAGGATCAAACTGCCACATTGCTAAAGCATTCGATGCCAAAGGAAAAATCGTTGATTTAGTTACACCAATTATACATAAAATTACCATCAGAAACTATATGAAGAATTGGTCACAAATTGCTGCACCGTATTGAAGAATTCAAAGGTCAAAAATCAAATTGCTGTAGTTTAAAGTGCATGAAAGTTGCAGAAGAAAAAAAAGTATCTGCTTTTGATTTTGTGCAAATATGCTATCATGGATCCGTCCATAGATAGCAAGACAATAAAATTAGATAATGCAAAATTGAATAGACTATGCTTTTTTATCAAGGGATCGATAGGAAAGTTGAATAGTGATCAGTCCAATAAGCATCTGAAAAATTGAAAACAATATCTCTGTGTTTCAAATTTGTCCAGAAGTGATCAAGCATCGAACCGGTGTTTGTTGTTGCTTTTGTTGTTTTTAGTGTCAAGCCTTTCATTTGCATAAACATTTGCAATTTCCTTTTCGATGTTGTTTTTTGCAACATGTCAATGTTCAGATCACCAGCTACTAGGATTTGAGTAGTCGGTGTGTAAGTTGACAAAATGCAACTCAGTATATGAAAGAGATCATCAAGCACACCACATGGTCTATTGTAAATGTTCACTACTTTCAATACATTGTAGCCTAATTCAAGATCTACGCAAATTGCTTCGGTGGAGTTTTTAGTATAGTTTTTAAAATCGATGATGGCAATGTGTTTTTTAATCAATGCAAGGATTCCATGCATTGAAAATGTTGGAAAGAAATTGTATTTTTCTATCATTGTTGTTTCTTTGGTAAGTGTCTGCATGTGAGTTTTTTGCAAACATAAAATATCTTTTTGCATAAGTTCATGATCATTCATAACATCGTCATAGTGCAAAAGCAAGTTGCGTGTGTTCAATGATGAAATGAGTAATTGCCTAGCATTTGGCATTGAATGCAGACCGTATTCAAATTGCAAACTCGCATGTGTTTTTAATCTGTTTATTTCAGTCATGATTTTTGGACAAGTTATAAAATTTCTTTGTTCTAACTTGTTTAAAAGATAAAGGCAATCAATATCTCTGACACGTGACAGCGCAGTGTAAACAAGGCCATGTCTCTTAATTTCTTTTGGGTCAAATGGCAATTTGTTCATTGTCAATCCTTGCGCTCTATGGATTGTCCTTGCACATGCCAATTGAATTGGGAATTGTGCTCGCATAACATTCATTTTATTTTCAAGTGTTGTTTGTATCACAATTCTTTTGATTGGTGTCCAACTGGACTTTACGGCAGGCGTATAAAGATGTTGCATAGTAGCACGTTGCTTGTCTCCAACTTTTGGATTTGCAAACTCAATCCAAACAATATCATGGCTTGTTTGTGTATAGTGTTTAAACACACCTTCTGCACCATTGACCAAGCCATCCTCAATTGAGTAGTTGCCTCCAACTAGTTCAATAAGCATATCCTTTTTTACTACTATCGTAGAGGGGAGTCGCAATGTCTTTTGTCTATGGTCATTTTTTTCAATTGAATCAATTTTGCTATCATGTGCTACTAGTGTGGATGTTTCTGTTTGCACAGCTGATAACATTTTTGACTTATGTTGTTGAACATCCTTATTACTATAGAAAAGATAAGGAAACGTTGCATCTACTGGTGGTTGTTTGTAGCAATGTTGGTTTAAGTAGTCTTTGTCATCCAGTGTTTGAGAGCATGTTCTAATTCTATTCAAAATTGATATGAATTTTTGATTTGTTTGACATACAACTATTGTAAGTTCATGGCATCTTATGGCATCGGACCAAAATGTGTAAGGAAATATTTGTTGTTGGAATCTTGGTTGTTCAAAAATCCAACAATCCTGAACAGGTTGTGCTTGACATAAATCACCACAGAATATGACATCAAGATTTCCAAATGCTTTTGTTGGTGTGTGCATGATTTCACGTAGTCGTTTGTCAATGTTGTATAGCATTCGAGACTGTATTAAAGAGACTTCATCAATCAACAGTACTCGAAGTTGTTCACAATCTTTTGTCAAAAGATCTAGGGTGTTTGAATTTAGAGGAAGCATGTTTGAACCTAGTGGCAGTTTGAAAGCAAAGTGGACTGTAATGCCACCTGCATTATATGCTGCTTTTCCAGTAAATGCAACTATAAGACCCTTTTTCTTTAAAGGATCACTACCAATTTCCTTGTCATAGTAATGCAAAAGACCATCATATATTGCTTTTGCGGTGTAAGTTTTACCTGTTCCTGCCCCTCTTGTCAGGAACAAGCGAATTGGAGTCAGGGGATTGTTTTTTTTCCTTGCAATAACTTCTTTCACGATTGATTGTTGTTCAGTATTTAGCTTTCTTCGAATTGCATGGTATTCATGCATGTCCAATAGAAATGGATTTTCTGTCAAGATGCATTCACTTCTAGCTTTTGATCCATTGGACATGGTTTTGCGGATTAGATCATGTTGAATGTCATATTGTTCAAATGCAGAAGTAGTTGTTGTTTTGTCTGTTGTCAAAGGAGGCATAGTTGTGTCTTGCAATTCAATTGTTTCAACGACATTATCAAGGTCACCCCACTTTGTCGTTGTTGGTGCCATAAAGTTTTGTTCAACAATGTCTATTTGTTCTTTGAATGCAACATATGCATCAGACCATGTTTTGAAATTGCTTCTTAGTAGGTTGCAGTTGTCTCTATGCGGCATAAAGAGGATGCTCTTTTCTCTAAAGAAATTCTCAGGGTCTTTTTGTTTGTTGTAGCGAATAGATCATATGATACATGGTTTATTTCTTTTTCTTGTAATTGAGTGGATACAGGAATAGAAAGATGCATATTCTACCAAGGAGATGTTTTCAAGCTCAACAGGACGTGCAATGTATTTGTCCAAAATTGATGGGCAAATAATGTCGTCAAAGTCATCTGGTTCTTTTTCCAAAAGTGATGGTTTTTTCAAGACAACTATTTTTTTGTCGTCTGGAGCAGTGTTAATGAAAATAGTCTTCCTGGAGGATGAATGTAGAGATAACGACAATATGACATGTACTACTTGTCTAGTAGACATTTGTTGCATGTTCAGAAGTGCATTTCCAAACTTACGTATCGTTTCAATCTTTCCATCATTCTCAAGAAGACATTGTTCTTTGATCTTTTTGAAAGCATTTGTCATGGATCTATCAAATTTGGTGATGTAAGAGCTTACATATGTTGATGTAGCATAAGCATCTAAGATATATTGTGTATCTGTATTTGCTTGCCATAACTCTGGTATTGCTTTTGCAAATGAATTGATCCAAATGTCAGCAGGATCTCTTTTTAGTATTAAGGTAGAATGAGAAAGCAAAGACCGTAGTAGCAAAATGTATTCATCTATGGTTAGTTTTAGCTGTAGGAGTAATTGTGCAAATGACATGTTTTTAGAACATTCCTTATGTTCAATAAGAACAAATACTTTTTTTGCTCTTTGAATGAGATCATCTGGAGCATTTTCTAGTGGCTGTAGAATGATGGTACTATCCATAGGAACCAATGGGAAATTGAATCTACATGTGGAATGTCGATGTTTTCTACATGTTTTTGTGTGACGATGTGTTTGAATTTGAATAAGATTTTGATCAAGTAAAAACGGATCTATGGATATATAGCGATCAACAAAACTAATAATCTCCTCATTTGAATTTTTTCCATAAACAGGTGCATTTTGAATCCAAATTAGTCCATGTTTATGCTCATTTCCTCTTTGTTGAAATTCGGTCGTAAAAAATAAAATCTTGTATTTTTCCAAACAATGTATTGTTTTTTAACATAAGAGACTTTAGTGCTGCTATTTTGTGTCTATAGTAGCGAGTACAAATCACCGGGTGTCTTCTTATTAACATATCAATATTTTCTTCCAATGCATTGTCCTGTAAGTTTAACAAATGTTTTTCCTCAATTTGTTTCAACGCATTGCATAAAGGTGCCCAAAGGTGTTCAACACTTGTAAAGGTTAAAAAGAACGTAGGAGGACCAAGTTGTCGAATCATTGCAAATAGGTCTTTTTTCATATTTTCAAAGTAGTCAGGTGATGTTCTAATTGCTTTCAATGTACGATACCCGATCGAAGATTGGAGTATTTTTACAGGATTGTCTTTTGACTTGACATATCTTGCCAATATTTTTTTGTCCTTTAACTGTCCCATGTGAATTGATATCTAAGCAATGTTTTTTACTTGTTTTATTATGACTTGAATTGCTTTAAAGAAAATGTTCGTGCCATGTGTTTCAAAGTCTGTACTTTCATGTTGTAGCTCCCACTGTGACACTTGTTGATAAGTAAAGTGATCGAAAATTTGATTTGGTCGACTAAATTCGTAGAAAAGTGTAGGAAAGTTTAGATCTTCAGAATATTTGTCTTGGAAAATGCTCAATGGTCGGAAGTTCTCGGAAGGTGCAATTTCTATGATTTTGTTGTCTAAGTCATCTATTAGATGTGTTTTTCCATATCCATGTATCAATGTTTGTGATATTGGTTCTATGTTTATTTCATTTCCATCATCATCTGTTTCTTCCGTTGTTTCTTGAGTATTTGACTATTGTTTGGCTGTTTCACTAAATATTTTTTCCCAACTAGTATCAATTACAATGCCTTCAATTTTATAAAGTTCGGTTTTGCATAAATCACTCAACGCAGTCATAATGACCTTTGGCTGAATATTTCGAGATAGATATGTGTTTTTGTATTCCAATTTCCGCTTTAGCATAACTGCAACTGTCAAATTGTCATCTAGACTTCTAGGCAATGCTGTTTGAACTCTATCCAAGTCTGCAGGGACATTGATTATTGAGCCAGTTAGCCGAATTTGTGTTGTTTTATAAGCAAGTTGTATTATCTGTGCAAAGGCTATTCTTGGTGACACCAATCGTTCTTCCAAAGGAGTCAGTATAGTTACAGATGGCAATATGTTATTGCGGTGGATTCGTGTAGGCGATGTAAACGTAGACAATTTCCCATTAGCAATTGCTTTCTTGCAAGGTCTACAAATTTGAACAAGTAGCATTGGGCATGTCACATCTTTTGTATTTGCTAAAGTTTGAAAAGCTAATTTAATTGAGCTATTCACACAACAAATGTCTTTTTTAAAATGCGGTTGTTTACACACAGAACATGCATGGATAGGTGTGTCTTGAATAACTTTTAAGTATCTAACAATTGTTTTCTTTGTCTTTGTACATTCCTTTTGCTTTTGACGAATGTCCATTCATTGTCTACGCATATTGTGTTTCAACAAGCGCAAGTTTTTTTGTGTATTGTCATCAATGCATGTTTGGATGGTAGTTTTGGTTTTTGAAAATTGCTCAACTATGCAAAAGTTTTTTTGTTCTATGTTTGCTATCTTTTGTTTTTGTCTCTTTACTTTAATTGCATCTATGTATATTGGTTCATTCAAGGATCCCTTGTCAATGTTCTTCTCTACAATGTTTTCTTTTCCTATTGTCTATTTGTTCTTTTCAAAATTATCCATTGCAATTGCAATAGAAGTATTTCTCTTGCAATTGAGCGGAAAGAGCATTTTATTTCCACAATGTTCTTGTAACAAAGGCTGGAAATGCGAATGCATTTTATCTATTACATGTTGCATTAGGCATAGAACTTTCGACGATCTATTTGTTGCATGGAATATCGCAATATTTTCTTGCAAATTATTGCTCCATATATGTATGTTAGTGCCTAGTAGCTCACATAACGATTGAAGAGCAAATCGATCTCCTTCTATATGACCAATGATATATGGCTCTGCCAAATGCATAATATAGGTTTCCCATCCAAAAACAAGAGATGTATCTGCTAATGTGTTTTTATCAAGATATATGTCCAAGCATTTTATTGCTCTAATATCGTTTGAAGCAATAGAATTATAAAAGCTTTGCGCCACTGCTTTTCTAAAACTTTGTCCATCAGCGAAGAGTGTTAATTTGGAGATTGATTCAAACAACGAATCATGGCAATTGCCACAAAGTTGATATGACATTTCAACTTGGTTATATAGACATTGATTTACATTTACGCTATGACAAAGCATATGAACGACTTGTCTATTGCCTTGCATTGTTTTATATGACAACAACGGTTCGAAGTGGCCAGAAGCTGGTGTGTGGTCATGGAACAATATATTGTAGCAATATTCAAATTTCCCAGAATTGAAATGAAGGTATTTTGTTTCTTTTGTTAATGACCAAATAGCGACTGGAACGTTCAACCATTTTGAAAACCACTCGATGCAAAATATATCACCCTATAGTCCATATACACTTTGATCATCTGGCTGCGAAGCAGATTGCGACATGCGATTGAGATATTCGCTAACATTTCCTATGTTATGCAATTCTAGCAAATAGTCAACTGTCAATTCTGTGCGCATTGACAACAATGTAGAGGGATCTTTTTTATCTAGACAAACACGAAAATGATTCACAATCGCTTCTCTTATCTCTATCAATGTATATCGGAAATGCAATAATACTGCAAGTGCATTAAACAGGCAGTTTCCTGGCTCATAGTGAAAATTGTTTAGTCGAAACAGATTGCTTGTAGCTAAAGCGCCATCAATCTGTTGCCAGTTAGAATGTTTGATCCCAAGACCATCTCCCCTTAAAACATAATCGCTTTTACCTTTGTCTTTTCGCATATTGCTTACAAAAACATTTGCAATAGCATATATTTCTTGCCTTTTTTGTTGTTCTTTTTTCTATGTCTCTGGTCGTTTGTATAGGAAAACTTGCAGGCAAGTGAAGAGAAACAGATCCTAAGGAAAAGAAAATAAACGAAGGGCATGGAATTTTTTCAAGCCATGATGTTGTAAACATTGTAAATTGTTCTTGTCATTGCAAATAAGCAAAGCAAAGGAAGGAACATATTCACAACAATCTTTTTTCAAATGAAGTGATTTTGCCCTCTTAGTAGAATAGAAAAAAACGGCATGTTGATTGCTAAGTTGAAATTATTAAATATCCAAGATTTGGTATCAATGCTAAAAAATGCCAATTAGAAAACAAGAAAATTCTATGTCTATGTGTTCAGTTTTTTTTTTTTGAAACTATATTTGAGTTTGTTATCTTACAACTAGCAAGATGGATTTTTGTAGGAAACTATCCAGGTATGATTCTGGTTAGAGCGAAAGGTTTCGGCACTTAAAAGGTCGGAGTCACTTTATGAAGAAATATGGATATAATGTTTCTCATCACACATCACTACACACTTGATTTCCTATCCTACTCTAGGGGAATCATTAGATTCAATGCAATATTAGATTCAATGGTGATATATAACAAAGGGAATCAAAGCGAACACATTACATTGCCTATTTAATGTCGATGAATCATTCTACATAACCTTGTACATATATCTTAAGCAGATATGATGACAAATGTAAGCTCAATTTCATATATTAGCATAAGGATTTGGTCCTATCATCCATTAAGCAGATATGATGACAAATGTAAGCTCAATTTCATATATTAGCATAAGGATTTGGTCCTATCATTCATTAACACTATACACATATCTAAGGTCATGGAATTATATACATGTAGATGCACATGATTTACGTGGCATCACATATGCTAGTTATCTATTATGAGGTATGGTCTTCCTTCTCAGCTTCCATATAATAACAATGTGATAAGCTTATATGTGGTGTTGAGCCTAACCCATCAGCATAACCCTATGTGTTTATACACAATCAATTGCACATGTTATTAATAATGCTTATACTATAGTTAAGCTGGGAATCATAACCTTAAAACCTTAAAATAGACCAACAAAAAAAATATTGAATTATGTATATACTGAAACTATGGATACATTGCAATATAGATGAGCTGAAGTAATAGAACAGTGGAGGACAATAATGGACTCTAAAAGAACAATTGTTAAAAGAATGCTGAAATCCACCACAGTAGTTGTCGACGTACCTCTAATCTCCTCAAGACTTTCATTTAATTTATTTTTTATAAAATTACTTCGTTTTGTTAGTTTGTCCTCTCTAAGTTCATTGGTGAAAGTTCATCAATTCGATCATTAGTGAATTACGTATGACAAAATCCCTAAAATGATATATCTGTGAAAATCAACCATACCTCAGCTTTAAAAATATGAAAAGTTTACACTCAGATCAGTGGGAGTTTACATATGTAAGTTCAATTTCATATATTAGCATAAGGATTTGGTCCTATCATTCATTAACACTATACACATATCTAAGGTCATGGAATTATATACATGTAGATCCACGTGATTTATGTGGCATCACATATGCTAGTTACCTATTATAAGGTATGGTCTTCCTTCTCAGCTTCCATATAATAACAATGTGATAAGCTTATATGTGGTGTTGAGCTTAACCCATCAGCATAACCCTATGTGTTTATTCATAATCAATTGCACACGTTATTAATAATGCTTATACTATACTTAAGCTGGGAATCATAACCTTAAAACCTTAAAATAGAACAACAAAAAACAATATTGAATTATGTGTATACTGAAACTATGGATACATTGCAATATAGATGAGCTAAAGTAATAGAACAGTGGAGGACAATAATGGACTCTAAAAGAAAAATTGTTAAAAGAATGGTGAAATCCACCACAGCAGTTGTCGAGGTACCTCTAATCTCCTCAAGACTTTCATTTAATTTATTTTTTATAAAATTACTTCGTTTTGTTAGTTTGTCCTCTCTAAGTTCATTGGTGAAAGTTCATCAATTCTATCATTAGTGAATTACGTATGACAAAATCCCTAAAATGATATATCTGTGAAAATCAACCATACCCCGGCTTTAAAAATATGAAAAGTTTACACTCAGATCAGTTGAACTTTACATAATATTTGCATGCTTTTTAGGTTTGGCTATGTATACATAAAGCTTCGACAGAGAACATGGGATAAAAGTCCAACGGTCGCTAGGGTTTCGAAACAGAGACAGGCTGCAAGAAAAGTTTTTACAAGGAAAAACAATTTCATGTGTAATTGTAATGAAAGACATGTTCTAAAATTGAATATGCAACATTAAAAAATGAAAGAGTGAAACTGCATATAGTTTGCACAAATAGGTGAACATATTTTCAAACAGAGATAGATTGCAAGGAACGAATTTGCAAAGACTATCGATTCCATGTGTCAGTGACATCACTGTTGGTGCAATAGCATTTTTTTTATAACATAAACAACTACATAGATTTCACCAAGTTGCATTGACAAGACACAACAATGCATTTAGTATCAAAGCAAGAGAGCAACAAGCACAACAATATAATCTAGGTGAAATCATAATGTAGATCATATGATGAGTATATAAAGCCAGAAAGTGATATAAACATAGTTCTATATACATTACCATTTAACAAAAGCTGAAAACTTGGCATAGCCAAATGGGGTATGTCAGTTCAAAAAATAGATTCTAATGTAGTTGTAACCATGAATATCAAAATGAACAAAATTTACTTAGTGGCACTTTGCAACAATGTGCAAGGAGAGCGAACAATTTATTTGATAGAGCAAAATAGTATCCTAACTTTAAACTTTAATAAGTATCCTAGCGAAACCAAACAACATCACATTCAAAGTTTTCCATTGTCAAATATCTTTCAAAACAGAACCTAATAAGCTCATATGTAATAGAAACCTAACTCGGAGCATTTCAATAGTCAAAAAAATTCCAAATTGGATTCCAATAAGCTCATCTCTAATAAAAAACTAACTCTACTACATGAGACATCCCACACACTGTTAGGAAAAATATCCATAACATTTATGCATATATGTTGCATTCTAACATAATAGTTTATTAAATGAATTGGAATAAATACTTACGCTAATACAATAGGTTTCGGAACTGTCACAAATATTTAACCTACCATAACAACCTGTGGAAATGAACCTAAGAACTATATATAAATTAAATAAGACCAACACGGAAGTTGTAAAAATATAGATTGTTTACACTGGCATATAAGTATATACTCTGGACATGTGTCCCGCTTATTTTGATGGGCATGATGATGTCCCTATACTCTGGGTTGGTGATTTCCTATGGCCTTTTTTATTCGCCCTTTATGACGATTTCTAAAGAGAACCTTCAAGGCTTAAGCAAGGTGGAGGGTGGTTTTCTTCTACAGGTTGGGAGCTACAAGGGAAGGTTTTCTGCGAGTGGTTATCGAGGATTTGGCAGATTTATTGAGTTGGTGATGGCGTTCAATGAAATTTCATGTGGAATGTGCTAGTGGGCTTGGTATTTGAAGTAGCCTGGGCGCTGATTTCGTAATCTTGTTTGCTAGTTGAGGTTTATGTTCTTAGTGTGAGTAGTGCATTGTGTAGGCCAATTGTTGGTGGTGACTTTTCTTGCGGCAGCGATGAGGGAATTATGGGTGCAATTTTTCTTTGCCGAAACTAATTCTGAACCCATCAATAATTACATAAATTTTGCTCGCATTAAAATGCTTTTAAAATTAAATTTTGCTCTAGAAGTCTAGAAAATACAGCGCTAAAATACTAAATCCAAGAAATTTTACTGACATTAAAATGATTTTAAAATTAAATTTTGCTCTAGAAGTCTATAAAATACAGCCTTAAAATACTAAATCCAAGAAATTTTGCTTGCATTAAAATGCTTTTAAAATTAAATCTTTCTCTAGAAGTCTATAAAATACAGTCGTAAAATACTAAATTCAAAAAGATGAGTTTTGCAAAACTAAAGTGTAAAGAATTAGCATTGAATAAAATACCCATCATAATAAACCACTTGTGTTGATGCACTATGAACCCCAAAAACTTGAATATAGGCAATAAAGGCTGACACCTTTGAACATTGAATTACGATTGTAGAACGACATGAATTGTTGCTTGTGCCCAAGATGTTGTCTCTTTGACTTGGTTATCGTCAGAAGCCATGCGTTCACCAAGAAACTCATTATAGAAAGTTGAATTCCTGAGTACTGGTGCAATGTTATTACCAAGAGTGTCTGCAAGGTCACCAAGTACACCAACAACAGATTTTGTAACACTATCGTCCCTACAAACAAAGAAAGCATATGATGATAAATGTCAGTGTAGCTAAACCATATTGTATTTTAATATTTTGATAACTGCACATGTAAGTATCTTAACATTTTAGTTTGTAGTTGGATTTGAAAGGCTCCAAGTTACTAAAGACAAAATTTAAAATAAAATAAAAATTTCAAAAAACAGAAAAATAAAAACAATCATGCCCCTATCCTTTCTTTATCCTGGAAGACAACCACTATGAACTGCAATATACGTACCACATATGGCATCATTAGCTCAGGATTTGCATTCTTGAATCCTTGTAGAATTCCTGAATATGCCTAAAAAATCCCATTTCTCAACTGATTATTGTATTCGACCATTTCATCATCTGTGCTGCTTGTTTGGGAAACAATCTCTACTGCAGATTGAAGCATTGGCATAACATAAGCCATATACTTCTCAAAATTCCCATCAATAGCAACAACAATATCCCCAAAGCATGAAAAGATTGGGGGCTTCACTGAACAGTGCAGCTGACTACTTGACAAATCTTTTAGAAGATGAGTCATAATACCATCACAAAAAACGAAGCTTCCAAAGCATGAGAAATGTCACCCACCACACCCACTGTTACTACACAAACTTGATACTCTTCAAAATTCTGGAGACCCATTTCAACGTACTTATAAAAGTCTAGCATATACTTGGCAAACTCAGGATGAGTAACATAAGCAAGAGCACCTTTCTAGATGAGAAATCACCCTAACAACAAGCTTCTGAGACTGTAAAAATATGAAAAGTTTACACTCAGATCAGTCGAAGTTTACATAATATTTGCATGCTTTTTAGGTTTGGCTATGTATACATAAAGCTTCGACAGAGAACATGGGATAAAAGTCTAACGGTCGCTAGGGTTTTAGCCTATTTTTTTATTAATTTTGTGGTATATTAATTTCACACTATTTAAATTTGTAGAAAACGTAAACTGAAACGTACAAAAAATACAAGACCGTCGTCAAATTTGCCTTTGACACGCAATTCACATTAGCTCCACAGCACAAATTCCAATAGAAACAATAAAAACAAATTTTCAGAAAAAAGCATTCCATGGATATACATTAGTCAGTCTAAATACTTACCTCTTGAAACGAAGAACTCCAAAAGTACAACTCATAAGTTCTTAACATAGGCTCTTTGGTATATTCAAAACTGTTATAATGAGTTACACTGACAAGCAAACTAAAACGATAAACTATTAATATTCAGTAACATGTAATAAAATAAATATATATATCATATAACAAAAATAGAGATATAGTTTAAGATACCAACCTGGGTGTGAAACTATTCTTGAAAATATACTCAGAAGTGTTACTTTTAGAAAAGACTGTTTGTGCCTCGGAGAGGTCAGTCTTCTGCAGGAACCAGCTAACCCTACAAGAGGGTGTGTACAAACCAGAGAGAGAGAAATGACTGGAGTTAATTAGGTCAATGACAGTCAAGCACAGTTCATAACTCAACATAAATAAAGTCACAAAAATTATAAACTTCAACCAAGTCTTAGCATAAAATAAGTGATTATCAGCACACCATAACTGATCATAGGTGATCAAAGTCAAGTACTCTATAAGACCAAAAATTCAACAATGCGGTATAAAAAAAATGGAGGGTAAATGTTTGCATTAACCACAAGTCAAAGACAAGGTACCAAAAGTCTAATAATAACTGAATCAAGATGGAGAAGGTACAACAAGTATTTAATAATTCAATCAGTAACAAGTAATAAAATAAACATATTGATCATATAACAATAAGAGAGGTATAGTTGAAGATCTCCACGTCAACATTAAACCAAAAGGACGACAACATAGATGTCGATGATAATTTGTTCCATCCAAACCTACCAACTGTACTTGTAGGTCAGCAGTATTCTTTTCTCCGAATTGTAGCTATGGTTCGGAGTCAAGAATACTGCTGACCTAAAAGTATACTTGATAGGTTTGAATGTAAACCATTTTCAATGTTGATGCCACTACCCTCCTTATTGTCTTACAAAAAGGCATGAAAATGAGCAAAAAGACTTAAAATTATGGACTTCACCTTCAAAGAGTTCGTTACAATCACATTGATACGACGTCCCACAACCATTTCTCTTGACACCCACGAGGAGTGTTGCCAGTGGCCAAATGTGGCCAAACAACTGTAGTATTGTATAAGAGCAAAAGTTCAATAAGGTGGTTTTAAAAAAGTTACTCAAGGAGGGTAAATGACCCCATTAAACACAAATGAAAGATAAGGTACCACAAGACCAATCATATCTCAATCAAGGTGGGCAAGGTACAACCAGTCATATCTCTCTCAAATGTACAGCCGTCCAGTATAGCCTAAAAGTTCATCATCATAGTATAAGGAAGGATGGTGCGATGCCAAATAAAAATATCCCTCATTTCTCTCTATTGATCAAATAACAATAAGAGAGGTGCCATTGAAGATCTACACGTCAACATTAAACCAAAAATCAGATCTGAACTGTGGGTGCAAATATAGTTCCTTGTACTATAGAAAATAAAAGCCACCTGTGTTACCTTTCAATTTAGCAATATGATCTACAGAAGCAAAATTTCAAAGTTGCAATGTTTTTTTTTTTTATTATCACCTACCTAGTCTACCTAGTCTAGCTGGTACTCGAGTGCAATTATTTTTTTTGCTATATGGTTTTGCATAATTGCAATGTTTTTTTTATTAAACTAAATTTTATAAAAATTATTTATTTCAAAGCTCATTAGCTCTGAAATGGTGACGTAAGTCTTGGAATCGGCATCCCAAGAGCCGGCGATGCGATGCCCTCAGCGTTTGCTCGTTTGTTTAATGCATGACAGGATGTTGAAGCCACGTTGTAGAGGGCGTTGAAGCCACGTTGAGTGGTGACGTAAGTCTTGAAATGGGGGCGGTGCGGGTCTGGCCAAAATGGAGGCATTGCGGGTTTGGTCATTTGTTTAATGCATCGCAAGTTGACATGACAAGGAGCAGGAGGTTGAAGCCATGTTGAAGGCAACATTCGAGCCATAAAGTCTTGAGCGGTTATGAAAGACACTTTCTAGCTCATAGCGTATTTTAGTTTGTGAGTATTGAAACGAATTGATAAGGTTTGGCTTGTGCTCGGGTGATGGTGCTCCCATCGTTTCATCTTGGCTGGGTAAAGGAGAAGTCCAAGGTCGCGGATCGCGTATTCGTCTGTGTTTGTTGCTTTGGTTCAAGTAGATTCAGGGTTTGTTACCTGTTGTAAATAAGAAAATAAACTTAATCTCAATTCCATATATTAGAATAAGCCTCTGGTTTCACTATTCATTAAGATTATATGCATATTTAAAGTTATGGAATTTTAGTTTGGTATTCTGTCTGAAAAGGCTTTGTCCTTGTGCATACATAGTGTTTTTTTCGTATGGCTATTTATGTAATAACTTTGTTGTGGATAAATTCTGTGCTAAGGTCTCGGGGCAGAAGAAAAGGCTTACATCAGTTACCTATTATGTTTATAGTCAAACACAAAGATCTCTATCAATATAGTTATAGAGAAATTTACGAAGAACGATTTCTCGGTTTTGATTTTGAGTGCTTTCGTTCGGATTTGGGTTTGGGGTTTTGATTTCAGCTTGTTGTGGCGTGTTTTCGTGCGGGTCAAGGGTTGATTCGTGTCTCAGCAATTTCTTTGGAGGGTTATGTAGTTCGAGTGTACTTGTGGAGCCTGGAATATAATGGAGAGTTATACACTGTGCCTTTGAGCTTGTTTATGATGGCACATTGGGTGGCTTGCTTAGCATTAAGCTAAAGTATATTAAATTTTTTTGCAGGCACTCAATGATTACATGAGTTATGGATTCGAACCTGGATATCTTGAGCATGATCTCGCTTAACCATAAGTTATGCTTCCATCGTGGAGTTAATATAACCATGTCTCCACATGTGTGGCAAGAGAGGGAGCTCAAGGAAGATGATTTGTCAAATCAACAATACTCCTTGGGATCACGATCCTGCATAAAAATATGCAGCAACATGGCCCTTAAAACCAAAATTGGACGTCCAACAACTTGCTCATAAGATGTCAAATAAATCGGAAAATTGATAGTAGCACTACTATTGTGATATTTGCGTTATAATCTTAGCTCAAGTGCATATAATAGGTTATATAATGTATAAAGCAGGTATGCTTGTAGGAGTTTTTGACTTGATCCTTGATTTGGGATAAGTAGGAACAAATGAATGTACTAACAAATGTCCCATAATATGGGAATGTAAGTGATGGTTGAAATACATTGTATTTTTCGTTTATATAGCAAACTACACGAGCACAAGGTGACAAATCATTAATAACAAGTCAAAGACATGAGAATCATTTACAAATAAATAAATAACTAAAAACATGTAAACAAAACATAGACGTATACATACAGACAATGAGCATATATACACAAGTTCGTAGACAAATAAACCTTGAATCCGCGTGAACTAAGGCAAGAAAGGCAGAGGAATAGGCGATCCGTGACCTTGGACTTCTCCTTCTGCTACTGCTGCTGTTGCTCCTTTCTCTGTGTCTGTGTGTTTTGTTTTGTGTTCTTCGCCCAACTGAGATCAAACCATGCGAGCACCAATACCCTGCCACAAGCCAAACGTTATGAATTCGTTTGAAAATTCACAAAATAAAATACGCTATGAAACCATAAAACTGACTGACCAGGTGGCGCAGCAGCTGTCTTTCGTAGCCGCTCAAGATTTTATGACTTGAATGTTGGCTTCAACGTGTCTATTCAAAGTGGCTTCAACGCCCCGTTCACTGTCACGTCAATTGCTACAAGCTTTATGATGCATTAAACACATGAGCAGACCCTGACAACATCGCACCAATGACTCTTGGGATGCCTAGTTTAATAAAAAACAGATTATAACTATGTAAAACCATATAGATAAAAAAAATTAAACTCAAGTGCGAGCTAAATTAAGTAGATTAATTAATAGGGTACGAGCGATCCATATATTTCCTGCCACGCAGGATATAATATTAACAATAATAGCATGAGTATGATTGTAACTTGGCAATGTTACACTAATTAAAACCTCATTGTTAGAGACAACCTAAGAAATGCTCTAGCATTGCTCGCAAACACGTCTGGAATTTGACGGGCTAAAGAACGTTTTTCCAGTTCTTAAACCTATTTGACAGTAAAAAAAAATGCTGGCAGGTCAACAGCTACGTCCATTAACAATTTCAAACCGTTGATTCGACGTTTACAGGGTTAAGGCCCATGCCATAAATTTTAATAAATGGCGATCACCGTTTGACAAAATAATCCAAGCAAGCAGACTTGCAGTGACCGATTCCATGCACCAACACGATAGCAGCTACAAAGGTGAATGCACAACAATAATTGACATGCCCCTGGATTTGGCAGCTGCACTGACATGCAAACGTGTAGCAACAACATAGCAGAGAAGAACAGCAAGCACAAAAAATGCTAGCATATAGACAAACATAGAGCAGCACGATGGGTTGTTTTTCCTTCCACTTAGACAGGGCTTGTAAAAAAAAAAACTAAATCAGATACTGCTATGAAATTAACACACAAACATTGTTCTATTCCGGCCACAAGATAATGATAATAACATACACAAAATGCATAATGCATAGAATCAGCAGGCACACAAAAGTAAAAAATTGCTACTAATAGTAATCTTATGCATGAATCAAGAAAAAATCCTAGACTTGTGAAAGAAGCATTTTGGTGCATATCAATGGCTTCTTGACACAACGAAGATGCCTCTTCTTCCTTGCCAACAGCTATGCCGCTAGGGTTTTAGGCTATTTTTTATTTTTTATCCACAACAAAGTTATTACATAAATAGCCATACGAAGAAAACCTATGTATGCACAGGGACAAAGCCTTTTCAAACAGAACACGAAACTAAAAACATGCAAACAAAACATAGACATATACACACGGAGAATGAGCATATATACACAGGTTCGTAAACAATGAGCATAGATGTAAGCCTTTTCTTCGGCCCCGAGACCTTAGCACAAAATTTATCCACAACAAAGTTACTACATAAATAGCCATACGAAAAAGAACTACGTATGCATAGAGACAAAGCCTTTTTAGATAGAATACGAAAGTAAAAACATATAAACAAAGCATAGACGTATACACACAGACAATGAGCATATATGCACAGGTTCATAGATAAATAAACCATGAATCTACCTGAACTAAGGCAACAAACGCAGACGAATAGGCGATCCGGGACGTTGGACTTCTCCTTCTGCCACTGCTGCTCGTCTCTCCGTGCAGCAACAGGTAGCAAACCCTGAATCTACCCGAACCAAGGCAACAAACATAGACCAATATGCGATCCGCGACCTTTTACTTCTCCTTCGCCCAACCAAGATGAAACCATGGGAGCACCGTCACCCTAGCACAAGCCAAACCTTATCAATTCGTTTCAACACTCACAAACTAAAATACGCTATGAGCTAGCAGGTGTCTTTCATAACCGCTCAAGACTTTATGGCTCGAATGTTGCCTTCAATGTGGCTTCAACCTGCTGCTCCCTGTCATGTCAACCTGCCATGCATTAAACAAATGACCAGACGCGCAACGCCCCCATTTCAAGACTCACGTCACCACTCAACGTGGCTTCAACGCCCTCTACAACGTGGCTTCAACATCCTGTCATGCATTAAACAAATGAGTAGACGCTGACAGCATCGAACCGCAGGCTCTTGGTGTGCCGATTCCAACACCTACGTCACCATTTCACAGCGAATGAGCTTTGAAATAAATAATTTTTATAAAATTTAGTTTAATAAAAAAAACATTGCAACTATGTAAAACCATATAGCTAAAAAAAAATTGAACTCGAGTACGAGCTAGGCTAGGTAGACTAGGTAGGTGATAATAGGGTACAACGTGGCTTCAACATCCTGTCATGCATTAAACAAACGAGCAGACGTTGACGGCATCGCACCACCGGCTCTTGGGATGTCGATTCCAAGACTTACGATTCCAAGACTTACGTCACCATTTCAGAGCCAATGAGCTTTGAAATAAATAATTTTTATAAAATTTAGTTTAATAAGAAAAACATTGCAACTATGTAAAACCATATAGCAAAAGAAAAAATTGCACTCGAGTACGCAGGACATAATAATTTTATTAACTAAATATTATTATCTTAAAAATATCTTAATTTAAAAAAAGACACATTGTTATGAAATTTAAACATTACATTAAACTAAATTAAATATTCAATGCAACATACTTTATCTCATCCTAAGAATCCCATACTTCGATTAAGTTGCAGCTAAAGTCTATAACATAATCCCATACGAAAAAAAACTATGTATGCACAGGGACAAAGCCTTTTCAGACATAATACAAAACTAAAAGAATGTAAACAAAGCATAGACGTATACACACAGACAATGAGCATATATGCAGAGGTTCGTAGATAAATAAACCCTGGATCTACCTGAACTAAGGCAACAAACGCAGACGAATAGACGGTCCGCGACGTTGGACTTCTCCTTCTGCTGCTGCCGCTCTCTCCGTGCACGAACATTATCAAACCCTGAATCTACCTGAACCAAGCCAACAAACGCAGACGAAAACGTGATCCCCGACCATGGACTTCTGCTTCGCCCAACCAAGATGAAACCATGGGAGGACCGTCAGCCTGGCACAAGCCAAACCTTATCAATTCGTTTCAATACTCACAAACTAAAATACGGTATGAGCTAGCAGGTGTCTTTCAAGACTTTATGCCTCGAATGTTGGCTTCAACGTGGCTTCAACCTGCTGCTCCCTGTCATGTCAACCTGCCATGCATTAAACAAATGACCAGACCCGCACCGCCCCCATTTCAAGACTTACCTCACTACTCAATGTGGCTTCAACGCCCTCTAAAACGTGGCTTCAACATCCTGTCATCCATTAAACAAACGAGCAGACGCTGACGGCATACACTCGAACTACATAACCCTCCAAAGAAATTGCCGACACACGAATCAACCCCTGACCCGCACGAAAACACGCCACAGCAAGCTGAAATCAAAACCCCAAACCCAAATCCGAACGAAAGCACTCAAAATCAAAACCAAGAAATCGTTCTTCGTAAATTTCTCCTAAAAACGGTCCATGGAAGCTACAAAACCGGCAACATTCCTTTATGCTGACAACCTTCTCGCTCTTAAGTAAACCGCGCACTGAACTCAAAGCTTTGAAACTCCATTTCTGCTATTCTCTTCGGCCCCGAGACCTTAGCAAAGAATTTATCCACAACAAAGTTATTACATAAATAGCCATTCGAAAAAACAAACTATGTATGCACAGGAACAAAGCATTTTCAGACAGAATACGAAACTAAAAACCTGTAAACAAAGCATAGACGCATACACACAGAAAATGAGCATATATACACAGGTTCGTAGAGAATGAGCATAGACGTAAGCCTTTTCTTCGGCCCCGAGACCTTAGCAAACAATTTATCCACAACAAAGTTATCACATAAATAGCCATACGAAGAAAACCTATCTGTGCACAGGGACAAAGCCTTTTCAGACAGAATACGAAACTAAAAACATGTAAACAAACCATAGACATATACACACAGAGAATGAGCATATATACACAGGTTCGTAAAGAATGAGCATAGACGCAAGCCTTTTCTTCGGGCCCAAGACCTCAGCACATAATTTATCCACAACAAAGTTATTACATAAATAGGCATACGAAAAAAAACTATGTATGCATAGGAACAAAGCCTTTTCAGGCAGAATACAAAACTAAAAACATCTAAACAAAGCATAGACGTATACACACAGACAATGAGCATATATGCACAGGTTTGTCGATAAATAAACCCTGAATCTACCTCAACTAAGGCAACAAACGCAGACGAATAGACGATTCGCGACGTTGGACTTCTCCTTCTGTTGCTGCTGCTCCTCTCTCCGTGCACGAACAACTAACAAGCCCTGAATCTACCTCAACCAAGGCAACAAACGCAGACGAATACGCGATCCCCGACCTTGGACTTCTCCTCCGCCCAACCAAGATGAAACCATGGGAGGACCGTCACCCTGGCACAAGCCAAACTTTATCAATTCGTTTCAATACTCACAAACTACAATACGCTATGAGCTAGCAGGTGTTTTTCATACCCGCTCAAGACTTTATGCCTCGAATGTCGGCTTCAACGTGGCTTCAACCTGCTGCTCCCTGTCATGTCAACCTGCCATGCCTTAAACAAATGCCCAGACCCGCACCGCCCCCATTTCAAGACTTACGTCACCACTCAACGTGGCTTCAACGCCCTCTACAACGTGGCTTCAACATCCTGTCATGCATTAAACAAACGAGCAGATGCTGACGACATCGCACTGCCGGCTCTTGGGATGCCGATTCCAAGACTTACGTCACCGTTTCAGAGCCAATGAGCTTTGAAATAAATAATTTTTATAAAATTTAGTTTAATAAAAAAAACATTGCAACTATGTAAAACCATATAGCAAAAAAAGAATTGCACTCGAGTACCAGCTAGACTAGGTAGACTAGGTAGCTGATAATAGGGTCCGGGCGATCCATTTATATCCTGCTACTGCTACGCAGGACATAATAAACCTCCATTAATTAAATTAAAATCAAATATCACTAAATTTAAAAATCAAAGATCTATGAAGATTATCAATATATAAATTCAATTATTTTTGGAGATGCTCGATATCCAAAGAAATAAAACACTCAACATAGTGTATGTCAACTAAAATAAAATAGAATAGTAATCCGTCGCGCTTCAACGACCTTGAAAATCGCTCCGTTGAAGATCAACCCATTGTCATTACATGTTCACTATCTAGAAGTTTTGGTGGGGTTGTCATCATATGTTAAGGCATTTAATTTCAACGTTAATTTTAGCAAAATTCGATACATGCTTCCCAATTTTTCAATGTACTTTCCAATTTATTAACCTAAATATTTTGGTGTACAACTTGGTCAAACATTTTTTCGGAGTTGTTAGGGTTCTTAAAAGTGGTTGGTCCGTGTATTTGCTTCATAGTTGTCGTAATGTTGGGACTATAAGATAAGCTTGTTTTCTTCCCTACTAACAAGCCAAACCACAAATTTTGCATTATTACTCTTACCCTTTTTTCTTAGGTTTAAGCTTCACACGAAACCGCCTTGAGACTCACTTTTCACCACGTCCCACGTAATTATTGGTGGGGGATAACACGTCCCACGTAATTATTGGTGGGGGATAACACGTCCTTACCCATTCATAAATAAATAAATATATCAGTTGTGGTCGTTCAATATAACACCTTTATTGCTCATAGTCTCGTTAGGGCTTAAAAACAAGAAAAATAATTCCATTGACACGTCACCCAATGTAACTCCAATTAATACTAAACAGACCCAAGGTGCAACGATGGTGGGTGATGCCACCTAAGCAAATTTTCCATGTCTTTGGATTGGCAAAAGCAACCGACAAGCTCTGATCCAATGGCGGTTACTATTCATTGTTCTCGTTCAAAGCTCTCTTAATCAAATCTTTTAAATGGATATTACGTATTTTACATGGATAGAAACGACACGTGTAAGTCTCAATCAATCATGGAGACGAGTGGTATGGATGGTTGTGGAATGGAGCCATCTCGCTCTTTGGATATTTGTTTCATACTCCCATCTTGTAAAAACAATTTTGTAAAACTAGAAAAATGAAGAAAGCTATAAATTTTACACCCTAAAAGCACACCAACTTGTTTCCAGAAGAAACATGCATATACCCACACTTTCCTTGAAGTGAAAGCATGTGCCCCACATTTTTTGTGAAGGAAAGACAGATGTACTCACTTATGTCTTTGAAAATAGGTGTGAGTGTAGCCAAAAAATGAGAAAAATATTGAAACAAAGGCTTGAAAACTCCAAAAATTGGTTATACAATCAATAAGGTAAGAAATAACAGATAAGTAATTAACCAATTCAAACTTTATGACTAGAAATCAGAGAGAAGAAATCCTAAAAGGAAGGACTCATAGAGGTTTCCTTGGTATGGTCACCAATTATGTTGTAGGAAATAATTCCCAATGACTAGTTTATTCAATCACTAATAAAGAAAGAAGAAGATTCCAAACTAATTTCGAGAATCAATAAACTATAATATTGAAAAAAGAAAAAAGAGAGAACAAAAAGTATCTTTATTTGGATGGTTGTCTTTTGCAAATCACTTTCCTGCAAACTTGAATATGCTTTTCACTATTCCAAGCTCTTCTCTTATCCTACACACAAAACACAACAATCAATTTTCCTCATATCCTATTGGCCATAAACATGTAAATCATAATATGCATATACTATTTTGCTTATGAATTGATTCTAATTAACCACCAGGAAGTCAATTCCACTCCAAACCAGATATTAAATGTGAGTAACTCAACTCTTTGCAGTCATATTTATGGTCGAGGGAAGATAAAAATAATAAACATAATGTATTAATAATAAACATAAAAATACATTCCACTCCAAACCAGATATTAAATGTGAGTAACTCAACTCTTTCCAGTCATATTTATGGTCGAGGGAAGATAAAAATAATAAACATAATGTATTAATAATAAACATAAAAATACAAATGATAATTGATTCCACCATTCTTTCAACATTATTATCTCAGTTATAAATAAATAAATGGAAGAATGAGAATATTTATAATTATTATCTCATTTATAAATAAATAAATGGAAGAATGAGAATATTTGTAAAATTTGGTTAAGATCTATAACCTAATGTATAAGTGCATAATTTCATCTAAAATACTTGAGATTTCAAATTTATATGTTTTTAGATTTACATTTAAGTGTTTTTTTAACGAGAAAAAATCCGTATACTTATTATTTTAAAAGAAATAAAAATACATCAAAATTCATCAACTTCCAAAGCTTGATTTTCTCATATATACCTTCCTCCACACATTCAAAACCACCCAAAGCACTAAAATATACTTATCAGTCTCTATCATGCTTACATAGAACACACTGAAATTGTCAATTAGACGGAAATTCGCAAACAAAAGACATGCTTTTCCTTTAAATTGGAACCTACTAACCTCGATTCAAAAAATAGTTCAATGAAGTTTTAGAAAGGCCACCCCGCCTTGATATTCTTTGTAGACCAAGAGGCCTTCTTCCAAAGCAATAGCTTCCTTCGAGAGGGTGTTTGCCTATTTATTAAAATTTTTGGAAATGTGTACAACTAAAACTGAGTCATAGGACTCCTGCAGCTCCTTGATCTTGCACAGTCAAGGAGTCATAATGAGACTTTCCAAAAACTATTTTCCTTGAAACCATTCCACTACTACCCTTGAATCCCCTACCACTCGGAGTTGTCGAATTGATTTATCGCCAACAAACATTAGGAGTGCCCAAAGTGCTATCAACTCATCCCATGGATTTGTTCCAATCCCAACAACCAACTTTAAATAATAATAATGCTCTGATGAGAACCGAACCTACACCACACTACCCTGAAGACCCCTGACTACCACTGTAAAAAAACTCCAATCCACAAACTGATTGAACATTGGAGCTCACCTAGGCATATCCAATTTATATATAGATTCTCTTTTTAATTCTTTATAATCCACTCTCATTCTATGTCCAACTAGCCTTTCTTATTATTAAACAAGGCTTGATCCCACTGAAGCCTACTCCCCACAACACATAGTTGGGAAGGTCTTTGAAAGATCTTATTAATGATTCTCTCACCAATTTCCTCGAATAAACTTGTAAAGAACTCAAGTTCCAAGTACTTAGACAATTTAGCATTGAAATACTTCTCTCCAAACTCACACTTCAATAATAATAAAAATAATTAAATTTCAAATCAATTTATTGAGAAAACAATAGAAAAGGGAGAAGTTGAAACTTTATATATTAGGGATCAAAGACTCCAATACAAGGTGCATAAGGGAGCAAAGTGTGTTCATGTTAGACTGAAGAGATTTGAACTAGTAATTTCTTGTTCAAATGTGGAATAAAGTATATTAGTTAAGAATTGTAGTTGTAAGTACACTCTAAACCATTCAAGAGTTTAGATAATGTTGATTGGGATTAAGTTGGGCATTACAACGTAGATGAAACTTTGAGAGACAATTTTTTTAAGCTAGAAGCAATTTTATTTGGTTATTTTGTATTTAGTTACACTTAATATAGAATTTATATTAAGATATTACTAATAGTTTTTCTCTTGTAATATTTTTTAAAATTTTTATTTTATTTTAAGATATTTTTTAAAACTTTGTATTTGTATTTATTTTGAAAATGTGTTTTTTATTTCTTTATTTATTACTTTGAATTATTGAAAACAATTATATATCTCTTATTTTAAAATAATTTTAATTTATATATATTTTTATGAAATTAAAATTGACAAAAAAAAACATCAAATTAAAACAAAAAAATTATCTATAATTAAAACCATTTTATATTATATTAATATTGAAATTGATACGATGTCGAACGTGGGATGAGCTTGGAAAGATTCGGTTCCATTGTGGCAAGATCAAGAGAATGAAGGGTTCGCGAGGATGTTGGTGATGGTTTCAGTTGGAACAAAGAAGGGGATTCTATGGAATTATTGTATGCAATGGGTTTGTTGGGATAATTATGAGAGGAGGGGATTTATCTGGGACGTGGGATGAGCTTGGAAAGATTCGGTTCCATTGTGGCAAGATCAGGCGAATGAAGGGTTCGCGAGGATGTTGGCGATGGTTTCAGTTGGAACAAAGAAGGGGATTCTATGGAATTATTGTATGCAATGGGTTTGTTGGGACAATTATGAGAGGAGGGGATTTATGAGGAACGAATGGACCACCGAATAGAAAAATAGTGCCACAAGAAGTCTTGCGTGGAATGGGAGCGAAGAGCCTAACTAGATGAGAGAATGAAGGGTCTGGATGATGGCAGAGGATGACAGAGGGTGGAGCATAGCATGGCAAGGCCAAGGTGCGGGAAGGCGAAGGCCCAAAATTCCCAAGGAGGACACATGCCAAGGGTTCAGAGAGAGGTGGTAGAAGCTAAGCAGATGTACCACCAAGTTTTGGATGATGAGACCAAGAAGGTATTGGACCAGGTGGAGGTTGATATTGAAGCGGAAAAGTTGATGTCGGATGCCTTGCAAGAGTAGGATGAGTGGGAAGTATGGGTGGAGGATGCAAGCTCAACTCACACTAAGGATACCTGTTATGCCAAAACAATTCTGTTGTATTGGAAGATGAAATCTTTGGTGGGACGGGCACTAATGGACTCTCATTGGGGATGCCTGGACACAAGTAAACGTGTGGAAGCCGTAGCCCAGTGGAATCAAGGTTAGATCCATAAGATTAATGGCAGTTTGAACCGGATTTGGAGGCTACTTGGGAGCTTGTCTCCATTATAAATATGATAGCTAAGATGACGACTGAAAAGATCTTCAAGTCGTGGGAACAACAACCTTAGGCCGACCACCAAGCGTAGAAGACCAAGGTGGCGATAGTTAATATCTCTAATGATGTTTAGTAATTTTGTTTCGAGTCTTGTTTTAAGGATCTGGATAATGTGAATATGGATTCTATAATATATAGTTATAAGATATATCCCATTAAATAAGTAAGAAGACAACTTATAGATGTTAATAATTTTTTAATATACTTAATTATGTTAAAAACATACCTAGTTTCCCTCCCGAATAAATGCTTTTGGTCTTGATTGCAAATGCTATAAACTTTTCTTTGGAATAATATAATGTTCTTTGAAATAATATAATGTACACAACTTTTACAAAACATATTGAAATTATATCTTTAATAACTTTACATTATATAGTTATTAAAATCAATGCATCACATTATTTATAATATATATTTGTTGAAACACTACACCATATATATTTAAAAATGATAATATAAAGCTTCAAACCAATATTATGTTCTTTGAAATAATATAATGTACATAACTTTTACAAAACATATTGAAATTATATCTTTAATAACTTCACATTATATAGTTATTAAAATCAATGCATCACATTATTTATAATATATATTTGTTGAAACACTACACCATATATATTTAAAAATTATAGTATAAAGCTTCAAACCAATATTATGAGAAGACATATAAATATAACGGTTATCCATGATGATTTACATTATATAGTTATTAAAATCAATGCATCACATTATTTATAATATATATTTGTTGAAAGACTACATCATATATATTTAAAAATTATAACATAAAGCTTCAAACCAATATTATGAGAAGGCATATAAATATAACGGTTATCCATGATGATTATGTTTTTAGACATGTTTTTATATAATTAAATTACATATAAATATAACGGTTATCTATGTTGATTATGTTTACGCCGTAGGCGTTTACCAATGAGAAGTGTGACGTTTCAACTCGGATAGATTCCTTGTCTATAGATCCAATCGAATCTTGGCATGTGTTTTGCCGCTTTGGGCCTACAGATTTCTCACTGTTACAGCTTCTCCGTGCCTGTTTTTTTTTTTCGCTGCACTCCTCCACGCCCAAGACTTCACAATGGACTATCTAATTCATGTTGTTACATTGACGTGAACGCCTGGAAGTCTTTGTCTCCACGTTGATACAACTATGAATTGTTGTGTTTCAACAACCATTTAAAGTAATTTTGGCACTGGAAATTGCGGTATCCGATAGTCTGATTGTTGAAGCTCGATGCGCCTTGTAGTGAATCATTTCACGCCGTTAATTTGAGTCAGTTTCTTTAGACGTGAAGATAATTTAGCTACAAAAACCCTAGCAAAAAAAAATTGCTTTGCACATATGCAATATGAATTAATAGCATTTACCTATTTATTTATAGTCTATGTTGTCTCTTTTTTCTTCCAGAAATCTGCATCTACCTTTTGCGTTATTCAGTGTTCTCAATCTAGGGTTTTAGGTGTTTTGTGTTGCCCTCCATACTAGATTCCATCTTGTGTTTTTTCCGTTAGGTATTTTTATTCTTTATCTCAAAAAATTATTATCATTAACAATAAAAACTGAAAAAATCTGAAGACCCTGAAAATTGAAAAATTTGCATTTGGGAAATTGACTGAAAAGGTTGTGGTCATCTAGAAAGTGGAACGAAAAGGGTGCAGTCAAGGCATCGGTTTTAACATTTTTACCGTACTGTGAAGTGGGTGTTTTGCAATCCTATGCTGTGATTTTACTGTTCCATTGGGCCAACAGAGCTACATTTGTTATTTATTTGTGAAAGACCTTACTGCAGAGGTCCATTGCTGCAATCCTAGAAAATTTCCATTGTTGTTTTTGTTTTTCCACAGTAAGGACCATTTTCTGTTCACATAACAGGTTGAATTTCTCATCACATATTATTTTCTTAATCGACGGTCCTCTGACCTCCCCAACCTCTCCGACCTCCTCGACCTCCTCCGACCTTGACCTCCTCGACCTCCTCCAACCTCCTCGACCTCTTCCAACCTCCTCGACCTCTTCTCACACGTCGACTGCTAGACATTGATGCCAATATCCCATGGTCCCGCCAGGTTAGCATGTATACCCAAATTTATCATTGCCATGCAATTTTCCATGATCCCACGACATGCAGTATATTCCACGATGGTTGGAAGAGTTCCCACTTATTCCACAACACGAGTTAAATTTAATTGTACGGGAAGCTTATGGGGCATGTTAGAAATCAACGACTGTATGATTGATTTTTGAAGTCCCTCGTTGAAAAGATATATATGGGAAACGTAGGTTGTGAACCAGCGAGCGGACCAGGCGCTACGTTAATCAGAGCAGTAGGTACAGTGGCTGGATTCTTGTCATTGTTCCATGTGATGGTGCCTCGCATGCGAAGTCTCAGTCTCAGGATAAGTAGAATAAGATCTATATGTCTCGTAAGTAGACCAAGTCTAGATATCAATCTGGTCGCTCTCGCTGTGACGTTGTCTATGGCCGACCACTTTTACCTTGACCAAAAACAATGTCGACCAAATAGTGTTGACTTCCTTTTTTGACTCGCTGACAACCATTTAAAAAAATACCTTCACAACTTAAATTTTGGCTACAACAAACTATACAAACCTAGGTATTGGCTTAGCTTGGTTACATAGGATATTTTCACAAGTATGGAAACTCTAATGTAAAAATTATCTATATATGCATTAATACAAAAAAAAGGGTAGACATATTCATAAACCAAGATCAGATATCTGGCCATGTACCCATTACAATATTTTAAACAAAGAATATTTAAATTGGAAACCCTGCATCGAATCCATAGGAACCGAGCCTATCAACCTGACTGCATAGCCTTTATGCATTTTAAAAATGGTAAACATTTTCGAATTCAGTAAAACCGTCGCATGCGTTTGGAATCACCTCGAACCACCATCATTGTTGTCATTCATTCCAGAATCCGTCTGTTGACTACTACCGAAATTGCCATTTTCACCGTCATTGCGAAAGGCTTCCTCTAGATAATAAAGTTACAGCCAAGAAATGAGGCAATTGTGGATTGACCCATGGATCAGAGGCGGGAATCCTTTGAATGGTCAAATCTTCTTGCCGATTATGCCTCTTCACATTAATCTCATAAATTTCCTGAACTAACGTTACCTGCAAATAGTATGAAAATGCTACCATAATGTGACCATAATAAGGCATCGACCACTACTGTCGACGTCGACTTTCCACCATCCAACCGCACTATTTGATGCTTGGTCAACACGTGAGAATAGCCTACGATTAGTTTAGATGAGACATCTTACTGGTGGAGAACGATGTCGAACAAGCCCAAGCCCGGCTACCTCACTTCGCAATGGCTTCTAGAATGCGCAATCACTGAGAAGACCGATATTTACAGCTGCGGAATGGTTGTTATGGAGATTATTGTAGGGCACAAGAACTACACTAAGGGGGCTGATTCCGACTAGTGTTACTTCCTTGCCTAGGCGCTCTCTATGGCAGTTGTTGGCAAAGAGTCAGAGGTGATCGATTTGAGACTTGCAGGTGATGATAATTTCGACAGAAAGGAAGTAATCAGAGTATTGAAGATCGGTTTTTTGTGCATCCATGAGGATTCCCATGACTACTGGATTATATGGAAAAGAGTTTTCGTGGTTATATCTTAGATGGAACACTGTTTTCCAAAGACAAAATCTTGGAGTCCTCAAAATTATCAAAATAGGTCCGCAAAATATTTTGGTCGAGACTTCGATCTCTGTACCGCTAATACAGGTTCAAACTAATACGTCGATTCTAATATAGATGAGAGGTAGACGTCGGTTCTTCTATCTAGAGAACTAGCAGCCAATATAATCTTGTACCCTCTGAGTTCTTCCACAGAACCCAAAGTTGGTCGGGTTCTGTAGACAAGAACCGATATGGATATCGATAAGGATTCTAATTGCTGCGATATGGATGACTTCAAGTATAGGATAATTGAGTTCGATTTCCGACAACAATGACTCCTTCGCCGGAATAGCCCCTATAGAGCAGATGAGCGACCATTTGGATATCAAGTTGTCCTAAGTTCGCTTGATAATAGGTTATTTATTATCTCGAAATAAATAACTTGTTGGTTAATGATAGATTATGGAGGTCCGACTGGTTGTGGTCCGACCACCCCCTTTCCGTCGACCCTTCGACAGATTAACAATCATGTATTTTCGCTAATATATGGCGATACTGTTTTGACATCTTGGGACTGTAATACCACTTGTTTCAAGATCTATAGTTTCTTCTTCCAAGTATTTCCAGTCTTATGTTCATTCAAGTGCGGAATTATTGAGAAGGATCTGAAGCTGCACTAGGGTTTCACCTTTTTCTATTCTTTGCACAAGTTTTTTTTAATTACAGCTTCAGGCTCTTCTCCCCTATGAGAACCGAATTCTTCTTCTTAACTTTTAGAAGGATTTCTATGAGTCTTCTAATTGTATCATTCTATTACTGGTGGCTTCAACACCAACCCTAAACTTTGAAGTAGCATCCAAGGAAGCCTGGCGCAGATGGCTAGCACGGGCTGCCAAAAATGCATCAACTCTGTTGCTGATTTTATACCAATTATGCATACCACCCACTAGTGTTGGATCAGTCCAAGGAGGTATACTTGCAAAGGAAAGGCGGACCACCTCCCAAACCCGAACGCTGAATACACAATTGAAAAATAAATGCATATCTAATTCCGCCTCCTGTTTGCATAATATACACATATTTGGCGCAATAAATCATCGTTTCAACAAGTTATCCCATAATAATAGCTTATCGTCCAACACAAACCACATAAAAATATTTATCTTCAGTGGAATATTCCACCTCTAGATAATCAAATACCACTAGCAGGATGAATTCGTAAACAGGAAAAATGTCTCAGAGGCCAGACGAGCTGTCAGCGACCCCGTGCAAGTATTCCTCGACCAAAGAAGCTTGTCAACACCAATGGATAGGTGGATGCTTCCCCTTTGTAGATCACGAACATAATTAGACCATTTCCCAACCAATGAACCTTGAAGGCCAATCTGTGTAGCACTTACCCAAGTCTGGAATGGAGAGTTTGTTAATCACGTTGAGGATGCATGCTGAAGGGAGAAATAACCTCGAGCCCTGAGAGAACATATCAGTTCAAATGAAATTTTATATTAGGAAGGACCCCCAATAATCGGGTCGGAGCCCAGTTGAATATACCGCCCATTCCCAAGCTAGCAATCAACCCAGTCGGCCAAAAAATTATATGTTGTAGATAGTCCCACCTAGATATTGGACACTCCTTTAATATTTTTGATACCAGATCTAAGCCACATTTGAACCATTTGACCATTTAGATATTTGTCAATAATCACCGCTCCCCACAGACCATCGACCATGAGCACTCGCCAAAGACTCTTCGCAAGTAAGGCCATAGAGAATAAATATATATTCTTGATGGACCAACCCCCCAAATAGTATGGTGAGGCCATCCTCCTCCAATCCACGAAATGCAATTGTGAGCTTTCTGTCCTGACCAATATAAAATTGTGCATTTTTCTTCGCATACTTGTCAAGATAGACTTCGGGACCTTGCTTAAAGATAACCAATATACCCCAATGTTCTGTAGCACTGATTTTACTAGTGTTAATCGTCCCCCGATTGAAAGCCACCGCCAACACCACTTATGTATACGCTTATCAAATCTCTTTAATAACAAGAACCAATCATGTTTATTATAGGCATTAGGTTTGATGTAGTAGCCTAGGTACAAAGTTCTAGCCGCTAATTCCTTGATCTTATAATGAAGAATAGTAGAGATATCCTCCCGCAGTTGACCATCCAAATTATGCTCCAAGATGGTCGTTTTAGTTTCATTTATGATCATACCAGATGTTTTAACAAATAGTTCAAGGATTACCTTAATAGTTGACCATTCTTTTTTGCAAGCCTTACCAAATAGCATGACGTCGTCGACGAAGAATTGGTGTGTTACAGAGATCTTTTTTGATATCTTTACCCTAGATATCTGCTTGTCCGCCTTAGCTCTGAGCAATAGTCTAATCAACCCCTCAATCACTATCAAAAAAAATAGCGGCAACAATGGACAACCTTGTCGTAGTCCACACGAGACTGAGAAGAATTTTGATGGACAACCATTTACCAGGACAGAGTAATTCATCAATGAAACGCAACCCATGATCCATTTCATAGCTTACCAAGGTATCCTTCAATGACCTTGAAAATCACTCTGTTGAGTAATCTTCAACCCATTGTCATTACATGTTCACCATCTAAAGGTTTTTGTGGGTTTGTCATCATATGTTAAGGCATTTAGTTTCAACATTAATTTTAGCAAAAGTGGATACATGCTTCCCAATTTCTCAATGTACTTTCCCATTTATTAACCTAATTATTTTGGTGTACACACTTGGTCGCACATTTTTTCGTGGGGGGTTGTTAGGGTTCTTAAACGTGGTTTGTCCGTGTGTTTGCTTCATTGTTGCCGTAACGTTGGGACAATAAGATAAGCTTGTTTTCTTGTCTACTAACAAGCCAAACGACGAATTTTCCATTATTATCCTTACCCTTTTTTCTTAGGTTTAGGGTCCACATGAAACCGCCGCCTATGAGACTCACTTTTCACCACTTCCCACGTAATTATTGGTGGAGATAAGACGTCCCTACCCATTCAAAAATAAATAAATACATCGGTTGTGGTCGTTCAATATAACACCTTTATTGCTCATAGTCTCGTTAGGGATGAGGTGGGACAGCTTAAAAACAAGAAAATAATTCCATTGACAGGGGCAACGATGGTGGGTGATGCCACCTAAGCAAATTTTCCAGGTCTTTGGATTGGCAAAAGCAACCGACAAGCTCTGATCCAATGGCGGTTAGGTCCATTTTTATTGTTTCAAGTCCGATGGCGGTTACTATTCATTGTTCTCGTTCAAAGCTCTCTTAATCAAATCTTTTAAATGGATATTACGTATTTCAAATTGAATGAATCCAGAATGATAGAAACGACACGTGTAAGTCTCAATCAATCACGGAGACGAGTGGTATATATGGTTGTGGAATGGAGCCATCTGACTTTCAAACCAGGCTCTTCTTCCATGAAGTTAGAAAATGCAAAATCCCATTTTTAACAATGAAAATAAATAAATGTTTTGGGGATATCAAGGTTTGGATATTTGTTTCATACTTTGTTTCTAACGGTATGATTCCAAGGGTGCCTTTTCTTTATGTTGTATCGTGTAGATGGGGATGCCAAGGTGGGCCTTTCGCTATCTTATGGCTAAATGAAGTGACACGCTTTTCATGCTATTTTCACACCCAAGCTACCAAAGAAGGCTTCAATCCATTGCATTATATCAAATGATAGTTGTTGATCCATGTGTGATGCTCTCACAAAAGTTAAACCAATGATAATGTTGTGGTGGCAAATTGCTAGTTGGTAGATGAAATTATTTTAGGATATCAATTTATTTCTATCAAAGATTATTGTATGTTGTTTAAATTTATTAAGTAATTGAAATTGTTGATGATATTATTGAGGTGTACAGATTTAACAATTTTGGGTTAGCATTTTTCTATCGATTATTATGTTTCTATTGATTACTATTACTTATAACAATGATGTGAGTAAACTTTGCATGAGTTATTTGGTCATTTAAACTATCGCTCATTGTAGTAGGTATGTAGTCAGAAAATGATGATTAGGCTTCCTCTCATTTCTTGTATAGATGATGTTTGTTCTGGGTGTGTTCTTGGCAAACATTATTGGGACAATTTTGACAAACGTGGCTCTTGGCACACCTCAACCCCCTTACAATTTGTTCACAATGATTTGTGTGGTTTGCTACCTTAAATTTCTTTCTTTGTGTTCAATTACTTCTTAACCTTCATTGACGACTTCTTCAAACATACTTGGTTTATTTCTTAAAACTGAAGAGTGATGTTTTTGACATGTGTTTGGCCTATAAGGACCTTGTAGAAAAAACATTTGGACATCAACTTCAAAAGTTAATAAAAAAAATGGAGGAAAACATGTTAACAACAAATTTACCACTTATTGCACTACACATGGCGTATTCAAATTAAATGCATGAAAATCATTAATTGTGTTAATTACATAGTTAATCGCACTCTCACGAAGGTTTTAAAAGATATAACATCAGAAGAAGCCTAGAATAAAATTAAATTAGATGTAAGCCACTAGTGATGCATGGGCTCACATTCCTAATGATAAAAGGAAAGCATTACATCCTTAGAGTGAGAAGTGCATTTTTGTTGAATATTCTGAAGATGTTAAAAGTTATAGACTCTTTCAACCTCATTCCAATGAAATTATCATTATGAAAGATGTTAAATTTGCTTAAAATCTCCCGGCTTGTGAGCCTAATTCAACGTTTGTGCCATCTTTGGTATGCGAGCCATCTGATGGAAGTGTTGAAAGACATAATGCTTTGTTAGTTGCCAAATAATTTTCTCAAGTTGATGGGATTAAGTATAATGAAACCTTTGCTCCTGTAGCCAAAATGAAATCCACATGCCTTGTTCTACCCCTCGTTGCTTCACATGCCAAACTGATGTCAAACCCACCTTCTTGCATGGGGATTTGCATGAAGAAATTTACATGGAAAAACCTCCTAATTATGTTTAGAATAACCTAGCCTTGTTTATTGCCTCAAGAAATCTTTCTATGCCTTTAACTAAGTTTTATGATGAAAGCCCTAGAAATAGGTGAAGTTTCTATTAAGTATAAGGCAAAGGTGATGTTAAGCATGAGGAAAGAAACATACTCTTTGTTTGAAACTCTATTTGTATTTGCTCGACTAGGTTTGATATTGAAGAAGATTAAGCAAATTGATGGTGGCAATCTTAATTTTTTCTTCATTTTATTTTTGTTATTTAAATTATGTGGCAAATCCATGTGGCAATATTATCGGATCAAAGAAAAATGAATATAAAGAAGATTAAGAAAATCCATGGTGGCAATCTTAATTTTTTCTTCATTTTATTTTTGTTATTTAAATTATGTGGCAAATCCATGTGGCAATATTATGAGATCAAAGAAAAATGAATATAGTATATATTTAAAAATTATAATATAAAGTTTAAAACTGTTATTATAATATTTAAAGAAAAATGAATATAATGGTTATTCATATTATGTTTTTTGATCTATTTTTATTTGTTTTTTTAAAGCATTATATTGTTTATAAAAATTGAATTTGGATGGGAAGGGTAACAATCATTTCTCCCAACTACTCAAATTATAATCAATAAAAATATATATTTATAAAAAAAATTAAAAATAAAAATGAAAATAAGTATCTACTTATAAAATGATGGATTTTATGATGTATTATTTAAAATCTATCTTTTATACATAAATGTTTAAAAAAATTGTATAATAATGATGAAAACAATACATTTTCAGGTTAATAATTAGACCATTTACAAGTTGTAGAGATGTGTTAGAAACAATTTATTTCAATATTAACGATCATAATTGGAGTTTAAAGGTGCTTTGAATTGCTTCTTTTTCAATTACTCAAAATAATAAGAAGGAAATTTTTACCTAAAACTTTCCAAAAATAATTTTGAATTGATAGAATTGCATCTATTAATATTAAAAATATTAACAATTATAGTTTGAGTTTAAAGTTACTTTGAATTGCTTCTTTTTGAATTACTCAAAATAATAAGAAGAAAATTTTTACCTAAAATTTAACAAAAATAATTTTGAATTAATGGAATTGCATCTATTAATATTAACACTATATAAAGATATTCAATATTGAATTTATTCATTAATTAAAACAATAATTTCATTATTCCAAAACTATAATTTTGACAAAGATCAAAATTATAATTTTGGCACACATTATCCAGACTTAAATTTCAATGATAATAAACTAAAAATCTAAAAACTAAAAATATCACTCAAGTACAACTTGTTAAAAATATGTATTCATTTATTTGGTCATAGTATAATTCATTCGAGATAGAAATATTCCATAACTAATTAAGAAAGAGGTTGTTCATAAAGTTAGAATATGATGAGGGAGATGATGGAGATTAACGTGTGATCAATATTAAGAGGAAAGAAATGAATTATTTGTTTAGTTGTAAAATTGTATTCCAATGTGTGAAAGAGAGGTTGCGAGCTGCGCGTTCTGCTGAGCCTGAGCGCTAGGGTTCTCGTGCTGAGAGAGTGCAGGTATGGCGGCGCCTGGGGGAGGGGAGGCCGTCCCCCCCCCTTCGAGTTCGGAGGAGGAGGCCTTCAGAAGGCTCCTCTCTTGCAGAGGGAAGAAACCCACTGACCCGGGTGATCCCGAAATTCATAAAAAAGCTGGAGGAAATTCCTGAAATCGCCCTTCCTGAAGAAAAACCAATGAAAATTGCCTTGGCTCTGTCCAAGCGGAGCTTAGTGGGACAATTCATGGGCCTTTGGCCATCCACCAAGACCACAGATGACTGGATACAGAGGAACTGGAAGCCCAACCTAAAAAATGGAGTAACCTGCTACCCAGTTGGGAGAGGGTTCTTTGTCTTCGAATTCATAGCTGAAGAAGACCGGGACTTGATTTTTAGAAACGGCCCCTACTTCATGGGAATGCAGGGCCTCTACTTGAACAAATGGACGCCGTACTTTGACCCCACGGTTGATCTTCCCAAAGAGGTGCCGGTGTGGGTCAGGCTCCCCAATCTCCCGATGCATTGCTAGGACTTCGAATCATTGCAGAGAATCGGGAACGGAATTGGCCGTTTCATTGACAAAGCAGATAACAAAGGACAATACACATGCGCCAGAATCTGTGTTGAAGTGGATCTTGAAGCCGGCCTCCCGGAGGCAGTAAAGCTAAAAGTTGGATCTTGGACCCATTACCAGAAACTGGACTATGAGCACCTGCCATTCAAGTGCAGAAACTGTCAAGAGCACGGCCATTTCCAAAGGTACTGTCCCAAGCTAGCCGAAGAGAAAGAAGATGTGGAAGGCTGGCAGAAAGTCAAGAAAGGGAAAACCTCTAATAGCACCAAAAGCAAGGAGAAAGTGATCCAGGAACCAACAAAGGGAGGCAACTCAAAACCCAGCACTCAAGGAAGCCCCAATGAAGCCCAAAATCCTACCAATGCTCCAGAAAAGGAAGAAGTTAGGGCAACTCAAGGCCCAACCAGATCAACCTCCCACCCTGCCATTCCCAGCCCATCAAAAGAACCAATAAGCTTGATCAGAAACAGGAGCTGAATCATCTAAGGAAGGAGATACTGAAGCAAGCAGCCCGTCAGGCACCCCGAATCAATCAAAGCGGGGACGGAAATCTGAGAAGAAAAGAAGGGAAGAACAGTCCTATAAGGATGTGGTCCAAGGCTCACAGCATACCATACCATAAATGATGAACACCAGATCCGGATTGAAAATCGGGAAAACCCCGAAAGGGGGACATCCCCCTCATCCAGGCAAATAATGCAGTACGTCTCCTAGAATTGCAAAGGACTAGGTAGCACCATAAAAGAAGAAGCCATAAGAGATTTAGTAAGAGCAATGATGCCGGAAGTCCTCCTAATCCAGGAGACGAAGTTGGGGGAGGAGGCTCTTCTCCAAGCTAGTAATGCGTTCTGGAAGAAAGGCCCGGGAAGGGCTGTGAGTGCAAGAGGAGCATCGGGAGGCCTGGCAACGTTCTGGGACTCAACAAAGCTCGATCTTGTAGAAGAAGGAAGAACCACTCACTGGTTATTCACAAAGCTGCTCCACAAAGATTCCGGCCACCTGGTAAGTATTTTTAATTTGTATGTTCTTGTCTTGCATGCAGAGAAAAGAGAGTGCTGGGACTCTCTAAAACTTTTTCTTAACCAGCATAACCCTAAAAACTTAATAGTTGCCAGGGATCTAAATGTCACTCTCGCCTTGGCCGAGAAAAGAGGGGGTTCGATTGTCCGAGACCCTTCAAGAGAATGGGTGGAAGACTTGATGCTGGACTGGGATCTTGAAGATATCATCCCAGACAGTGGGAAATTTACTTGGTCCAACAAAAGATTTGGGCCCGGACACATTGCTGCTCGACTTGACCGCTTCCTTATCCATTCCTCCTTCCTTACTCTCGGGCTCATGGCGAACTCCAAGATCCTCCCGCACTATACTTCTGACCATAAGCCTATCTCGCTCTCCCTATTCCCCGTGAAAAAGTTAGGTCCCATTCCCTTTCGGTTCAGCCCAATCTGGGTAAATCTGGAAGGCTTCCTTAATATTGTGTCCAACTCCTGGAAAGCGCCTGCTTATGGCTCCCCCTTCTATGTTTGGGAGAGTAAACTCAAAAGACTAAAAACTGATCTGAAAGAATGGGCCAAAGGCCTAAGATCACCTACGGATGAAAGAAAAAGAGCTCAGAAGGCTCTGGAATGGCATCAACTTGTACTGGAAGAGTCCCCGGTCACCCTTGCCTTGCTTAACCGGGAGGCGGAACTTCAAAAAAATTCTCATAAAGCTTGCAGAAATGAGGAAATCTATTGGAGGACCAAGTCAAGAACACTTTGGCTCCAAGCTGGAGATAAAAGCACAACTTTTTTCCATAAGCAAGCGCAGGCCAGGCAAATCTACAACTCCATCAATGAAATACAAACGCAAGACCATGCTCTAACAGACTTCAATGAAATCAAGGAGGCTGCCCACAATTTTTTCAAAAACCTCTATTCTGCTCCGGCTTCGGATCCGGTAGACCCAAAGTCCTACCCTCTTTCAGAGATTCCAAATTTAATCAATGATGATGACAACCAGCTGCTGAATATCCCTGTAAGTATTAGGGAAATTAAGAAAGCCCTTCTTAAGATGGATCCGGACAAAGCTCCTGAGCCGGATGGTTTCACAACCCGTTTCTATATCTCTTGCTGGGACATCATCAAATCAGATTTGTACAGAATGGTTAAGAAAGCTCAGAACTGCTCCAAGCTGGGGGGCAACACCAACTCCTCATTCTTGGCCCTCATTCCAAAAGAAAAAGGTGCCAGGAACTTCAGCAGATTTAGGCCTATATCCCTCTGTAACACGGGGTATAAAATCATTACCAAAATTATGGCTAACAGACTGAAAAAACTCCTTCCAAAATTTATCCCGAAAAATCAAGGAGGGTTTGTGAAAGGAAGACAAATTCTGGACAATATTATTCTTGTACAAGAAGCCATCCACACCAGCTATAAAAAAAAGGAAAAGGGCATGGTTGTTAAGCTGGATCTGGCTTGTGCCTTTGACAGAGTCAGGCATGACTTCCTTTTTGCAGCCATGAGCAACTTTGGATTTAATCAGAAATTTATTGACTGGGTTAAAGCCTGCATTTCAGCCCCTTGGATCGCTCCGTTGGTCAATGGACGACCTACCAGCTTCTTCAGGGCCTCAAGAGGACTGAGGCAAGGTTGCCCCCTTTCCCCAGTGCTCTTTGTTCTCCAAGTTGCTGTTCTAAGCTTCCAACTGAACAGAAAACTCCAAAACAGATCTCTCTCAGGCATCAGAATTGCCCCAAAGGTTAAGGATGTCAATCACGCCCAGTTCGCGGATGATACCCTGTTATTGGGTGCTGCCAATCTCATTACAGCCAACAAATTCAAAGCAGAACTGGACTTCTACAAGAACAGCTCCGGGAGTGAAATAAATTATCATAAAAGCAAGATTTACGGGTGGAATTGCACTCCCAGGGAAATGCTGAAGATATCCTGGATTCTTGAAATGGATGGGCTCTCAGCTTGGGACACCTTTACTTATTTGGGCATTCCAATTTTTAGAGCCTCTCCTAAAGTTACTCATTGGTTGCCCATGCTGGACAAGCTAAAGAACAAAATCCATGCGTGGGGAGCAAAATGGCTCAATAAAGATGGAAAAGTAATCCTCATGAACTCTGTCCTGACCAGCCTTCCTATCTACCAATGCTCTGTTCTTTTAGCTCCCAAATCCATAACAAACAAGATTAATGAGCTGCTCCGTCGATTTCTCTGGGAGGGTGGCAGAAACAATGAAAAGAAGATGCATCTGGTGAGCTGGGACAAGGTCACGAAGTCAAAAATGGAGGGGGGTCTTCAAATCCGGGATGTGTCCATCCAAAACCTTGCCATGGCTGGCAAAATTCTCTGGCATATGATCACCGGGAAGAGAACATGGAGCAAACAAATTCTCAAGAAAAAATACTTCACCGGAGATAAGGAAAGATGCTTGGAAAGAGCCACCAAAGTGCAGAAAGGATCTCCGATCTTCTCGCTGTGCAAAAAGGCTATCCCACACTTCATCTCAAAGCTCACCTGGATCCCGGGAAATGGTGCAAAAATCCACATTTGGGATGACTCTATTCTCGGAGACCTGCCACTTAATGGAGTCAGCGATCTGGGGAATATTAAATATTGGCTCATAGCCAATAATCGCAGTACCCTGTGGGATATTTCATCCTGGAAAAATGATGACAATGAAGTCTGGGCAAGCTGGAACTTGGGTGATTACCCAATCGAGCTTCAGGAGGAAGTGTTGAATCTGCTGGATCATCTGCAGGGAAAATCGCCTTTAAGTGCCAGAGCAAAAGATAAACGTGGATGGGGCTCTAGATCTGGAGCTTATACTGCTGCTGCTGGCTACGCTGCAATTCTGGAAATCCCTTGGGTGCCTCCGAATCCAGGACCGTGGAAAGGCCTCTGGAATTATCAATCAATCCCAAAAATCGACATTTTCATCTGGACCATGCTCCATAAAGGAATCCTGACCACCGACAACCTCAGGAGAAAGGGATGGGCGTTGCCATCAAGATTCCCACTCTGCTGCTGCGCTGAGGAGAATGCTGAGCATCTCTTTATCTACTGCGACTTCACCAAGGAAGTCTGGAAAAACATGCTGTGGCCAATCGCTGTCAGCTTACCGGATTCTATCAACGAACTCATTAGCTGTTGGTCTTCCCTCTCTCCTTTCGACCTGAGCAAAAAAAACCTCCTCAAGACCACGTGGATGTGGATTCCAAAATTTGTCTGCTGGAAAGTGTGGCCGGAGAGGAACAACAGAGTTTTTAAAGAGACTAGAAGACTCCCTATTCAAGTGGCTGTAAAAGCTAAGATGATGCTTGCTGAAGCTCTAAATGCTAAGCCAGAGTTAAGGAACACGGCCACCACCTCTGCTGATGAAGATCGCTGGATGAAGGAGTTCCAGCTGAATCCTCAAAGCCACGAAATCAGCAAATCTCCACAAAAGGCGAACTGGGAAATTAGACTTGAAGAACATGAATTCATTAAGTGGAGATCAGCTCTCGACGATTGGTGTCTCTTCTTTGACGGGGCCTCGAAAGGGAATCCCGGTCAAGCTGGGGGAGGAGGCATCATCCTTGAACCTTCCGGCAATCGCCACCTGTCCTATGCCTGGGGAATTGGTCTCGCCTCCAACAACCAAGCCGATTATTTGGCATTGTGGCAGGGTCTAAGTCAAGCGAGGAAGCTGAATATTCAAAGGCTGATTGTCTTCGGCGATTCCAGATTGATTATTAAAGCTCTTCACTCCAATAAAATGCCAAAAGATATCAATCTCGCCCATATTCACAGGAAAATTCTCCTTCTTCTATCTCATTTCAAATCTGTCAAAGTCTATCATATTCTGAGGCATTTAAATGGTCTGGCGGATGCTGAAGCCAATCGGGGAGCTCGGCTGAATAAAAGCCAGCTGATAATTAATGAAGAAATCTCTATAGACATGATCCCTTAAGACAAATTAGATGAGGTTAAACATAGCTTTTGCCTCCGGCAGCAAGTTGAAGAGGAAGCCCAGGAAAGATCACTGGAACAAGCATTGTAAGAGCCAGGCAGCCTTTTTGCCAAATTATCAATAAAATTCTATCCGTTTGCGTAAAAAAAAAAATTGTATTCCAATGCTCAAAAAGTTTTGAAAGAAGCATTCTTAGGTCACCATAGTTTTGACTTAGAAGGTTAGGGAGCTAGATATTCAAGCAAATATTATGAAAGTGTGATTTAATGTGGGTGTACCAAGGGCACTCTAATAAAAAGTGTCTTTTATCCTCAACGCTCGTAGTCTCATAGAGATGACAAGTCCTTCGTAAAGATGACAAGTCCTTTTCACCTATAATATTTTAGAATTGTTCAATACTTTATTTCACTATAAAACTCATAAGAATTTTAGCTATATTAATTTTTTATGTTATTTTAATATTTTCTTAACTTTATTAAAAAAATAACACTACAAAATTTTTAATTTTAATAATTTCAAAAACAAAAATTACAAATAATTTCTTTAACAAATTGTAATATTTATACTAGACAAACCATACAATAAATATGATGAGGATAAAGCTAAACAACCAATAAAAACCATGTGTATTAGGTATTAATAAAATATACATGAAAACCATGTTTTTTTTTTTTTTTTGTAAACGCTGCAAGTAGTATTAAGAGAGTAAAAATACAGTCAACGGTGGTCTTATCCAGAGGTGCCAATCGTGTCAATCCAGAGTGTTGGGGAGAATTAAAACATTATATATCTAGGCCATAGAGTGGCAAAAAAATAACCTGTTCATAGCTAGGAGCGGCAAAAAGATAGGCCTGATCAGGGCCGTAGAAAATAAACCAAAAAAACATAAAAGAAACCTTGTTAACCAGTTGCAGAGGGCGTTTCCTCCACAATGGGGCAGCTGTATTCGGCGTTGTCCTTCCAGGCCGTGTCCTTCCAGGCGTTAGTAAGATATAGAGTGTTGGTTCCCTGAATGACTGCAGCCGTCCTAGTTGTCATAGTGGTATTCTTTAGATGATGAGTGTCTTGAGCTGGAAGTTTGACAGGCAGGGGAGCTAATTTCCTAGGTATGACAGGAGCAAGGCTGGCTTACTCGTTCCGAGTTCTCTTAGCCAGGATAGGCCCCAGTGTGTTGGGTATGGGGAAGGGTGCTGTTGCTTTCTCCCTGCCTGGCGCAGGCTCTCCACTATGTGTTCTAGTTGAAGAGCAACCGCCTCGAAACATATCCAGTTTGATTGCTGAAGAAGTGGCTCCCGGCGTTGTGCTGCCCGAACAAGGAGCGCGAGAGAAAGGTCGAGTGGGTGCGTATGACTCCCAGCAGTGCGTGCTTTCCAGAGTGCTAAGCGTGGAAGACCAGTTGGGGAGAGAGGCTCGTAGGGACTGTGTGGCGTGGCGTGCAGAGGGCCAGTTAACCTGCATGTCTTCCATTAACTGACCCATCATATTTTTCACAAGCCAGTACGGGTCCCAATTTGGTTCCTGGTTCCCAACTTGCATGGTGTCTGCAGTGATTCTTGCTTCCCAATTGTCCAGAAGTAGGCGGATAGGGATGGAGACCTTAGGGCCATAACCTGTTCTCGTGGGAATTTCCTCTTGCCTGGTGTCATTCTTCTTGTTTTTCGCCTTAGATCCTCTGGGTTTGCCCATGATAGCCGTCGACGAGGAATAGCAGATGCAAGGGTGAGTATGCTCGGAGTGGAGAGTGCAGAGAGCTATGGAGTTAGCGCTGTGAGCATACACGATTGGGAGAACTAGCAGGAGAATGAGCTGCCCAGTTCCTTGAGCCATGAGCCTAAGCTTTGTACACTTCAGATGTTGCATCATGGTGTATAGGGTGGCGGAGGCGACGTCGAAGGCTAGTGGTTTAAATGCCTGAGCGACTTGTCGTCACACTGTACTCATCAGCCATGAAATGTGGCATGATGTCGGGGCTAGGTGTCGAATGGCTACTCCTGGAGATTGTATGAGTGAGGACATCCTCTACAAAATCCTGATTGCAGTTAACTCCTTCATTGGCAATGTAGTTGGCAAGAGCATTGGCTTTTCTCTTGACATGATGAAAGGAGATGCAACTAGCCATGGCATTGGTGTCAGTTAGCTCCCGAAGCTTTTGCATTAATCTCCAGCTTGATGAGAGATTTTCAACTCTGGCACCATTGTGAAGTTTGCTGGCCAGATTAAGAATAATTTTGGAGTCCCCTTCAATTATTAAGGGGAGCCATCCATGTCTATGAGCACACTTGAGACCTTCCAGAAGTCCGGAGAGTTCAGCAGCATTGTTGGTGTCGTGGCCAATGTTACCCATAAAGATGAGCACAATTTTTCCTTTGTCATCTCGTATGGCTCCTCCATAGCCTGCAGGTCTAGGGTTACCTTTAGACGCACCATCAAAGTTGAGTTTGAAGAATCCACTGGGGGGAAGACTCTAAGTCTCAGGGCTGGGTGTGGAAGCAGGAGAGGTGCAAGGAGAGGTAAAACCGTGTTTACTAGGTACTACTAAAATATATAAAAATATACATATGATGTGGCCTACAATGAAAAAATAACAATAGATTGGATGATAAATTATGTTAAATTATTTTTAAACATAAAAATAATATATTTAAAGACGTTCCCAATAATGAGATGAACGTGAAGGAATTTTTTTAACCAATTAATGTGTATACATTATTATTGACATCAATTGTGGCATCTTAGGATTTAAGAGGAAGAACATGAGTATCTAATGTCGTTGGAAGGACTTAAACATGCTTAATAACGCGACATACCTTTAGGCATTGTAGGTTTTAAGATTCCTGTATTTAAATTAAATATATAAATCATTGACCAATTACGTATATAACATATCTTATTTACATCATTTTCATATACTTGTTTATAAAGTATAGTATTTTTTCTGATTGGAAAAACATATTTTATTGACATCAACTTTGGCATGTTGGGAAACCGAGAAAGGACTTAGGGGAAATTAGGTGTTTAAAACAACAAAATGGATAATCCTGGTGTTTCCCACTATGGTAAATGTGCTTGGAATTTTAAATCTTATTTTCTTGTCAAATGAATATTTAATGATGGTTACATATTTTCATGGTCTGTCATTTCATATTTTATAGAGTGTTAGTATTTTTATATGTAAATTTAATCTTATAATTTTATTTAAATTTTGAAAATACAAAAAAAAAAAAAGAAATATGTCGAAAAGACATTGTGTGGAGAAGCACTTTAAAACGTTTACATGGGACATGTTGAACTTAAAAATAAATTTAATTTTTTAATAAAAGTAAGTACAGGTCGTCTTCAAAGAAAGAAATATAAAATCTAATTTTCTTAAGACCCACAAGTGACATAGTATACCATACAACTAAGTGTGACTTAGGTTTCTTCATGGGCAAATCTAGTGCCTTCATTAATTTATTTGTTATTTTATTTTATTTCTTAATGTTCCTCACCATTTTTCTTTCTAGAGTAATCTCTGACTCCATTGATCTTAGAGGATGAGTGGTCACTTAGCCCTTGGCCAAGATAAATCACATTGCACTTGAACTCATTCTAGAAATTCATTTCCCTTGCCTTCATATATCCTTAGAAACAACTATGAATGTCGAGAAATGCCACCGTAGAGATTGAACATCAAATTAACGTGTTTGTTCTACAACTCAATTGACTAGTCGAGTAATTGAGGAGCGACGAGGAGTCGAGAGTCCCCACTAACATTACAGGGCATGCATTTAAAAGGATGGGCATTGGGCAGGAAACCTCAACAAAGGGAACATAATAGGTCATGGTTTCCAAAATGATTATCTTCATCGAATCGAGTTTTTTTTTATTGATTATAATTAAATTTAAGTTCTAAGAAAATAGAGCAGAGGAGAGGAGTAGGCAAAGGCCATTCCTGCCCATGCCGAATTACTTGCTCATATGTATAGGTACTCCACATCCAAAGAGACTAAAAATTATGACGGGTAATATAAATCACAAGTACTACACACTCACAAAGAGAATAAAGTTTGCGACAGGTACTGGCAAACCCACTTATCTTGAGGCGAGTGAACAACGATAGGTCACAATTTAAGTGCCACAAACAAGTTACTTGTTCTCCATGTGCATCAGCTACGCATTATCTATGCATCAACTACTAGTTATCCATGCATAACTGATAGCTATTTTTTATATTCTATTTTTTTATATATATAATTGTTTATTTTGAATTTGGAATGGCTGCCATAAAATCAATTTGGACAGTACAGTTGTCTCATCCTCGTGCAATCTAAGAAAAGCATAGAGTCTATTCCACCCAAATTCTAAAATATAAACACTTATCAATGTAAATATAAATCACTAAACGCCAATTTGACAATTTAAATATTTTCACACCCATCATCATTGATGTGTCAATTTTACATCCACTTGTCAAATATATTTTGAAAAGCAAAAAACATTGAACAATCCATCAATTTCCCAACTTGGTGCTAACCAATTTTTTGAAGTTTTTTAAATAGAGGCTACCAAACAAGTCTTCTACCATGGCAATTACTACTAAATTCAAAGTTACACCAATTAAATTTTGTCTTTAGATTTTTAAAATGCAACTATTGATAATGGAGAGTTCCATATAAAGTGTGTCCAAATGCTCATATAACAAATTGATCGTTGAGGGAGAGAATAGATAAAACCGTTGAGTAACTAGCTCTCAAAAGGTACCTAGCAAATTGTCGATCAATTTGATGTCAGTCACAAATTCCTTCTATTTACATTTTATGAATGTTGTCATTTTCTATAACTATTATAAATCCTCTGATATATTTACATTTTATGAATGTTGTCATTTTCTATAACTATTATAAATCCTCTTTGATATATTTAAATTTTTACTATTTAATTTGAAATTAAAATAAAGTCCATTAGTTAAATTAAAATTATTAAAAAAACAAATAACACTAAATTTAAAAACCAAAGATCTATGAAGATACTCGAGATCTAAATTCAAAGATCTATGGAGATACTCGATATCCAAAGAAATAAAACAGTCTAACATAGTGTATGTCAACTAAAGTAAAATAGAATAGTAATCCGGCGCGCTTCAACGACCTTGAAAATCGCTCCGTTGAGTAATCTTGAACCCATTGTCATTACATGTTCACTATCTAAAAGTTTTTGTGGGGTTGTCATCATATGTTAAAACATACTTCCCAATTTTTCAATGTACTTTCCAATTTATTAACCTAAATATTTTGGTGTACACACTTGGTCACACATCATTTTTTTCGGAGTTGTTAGGGTTCTTAAAAGTGGTTGGTCCGTGTATTTGCTTCATAGTTGTCGTAACGTTGGGACTATAAGAGAAGCTGTTTTTTCTTCCCTACTAGCAAGCCAGACCACAAATTTTCCATTATTACTCTTACCCTTTTTTCTTAGGTCCAAGGTCCACACGAAACCGCCTATGAGACACACTTTTGACCACTTCCCACGTAATTATTGGTGGGGATAACACGTCCTTACCCATTCACAAATAAATAAATACATCAGTTTTGGTCGTTAAATATAACGGTCAGTCTCGTTAGGGATGACGACTGACATAAATGAACACGTCAATTTCTTTAATTCCATTAACACGTCACATCACCCAAGGTAACTCCAATTAATACTAAACAGACCCAAGGGGCAACGATGGTGGGTGATGCCACCTATGCAAATTTTCCATGTCTTTGGATGGGCAAAAGCAACCGACAAGCTCTGATCCAATGGCGGATAGGTCCATTTTTATCGTTTCCATTCCGATGGCGGTTACTATTCATTGTTCAAAGTTCTAAATTTTTATCGTTTCAAGTCTGACGGCGGTTACCATTCACTGTTCTCGTTCAAAGTTCTCTTAAAAAAATGCTGAAATAGATATTACGTATTTCACATGGAGTGAAACGAGAAGCTAAAAGAAACGATCCACGTGTAAGTCTCAGTCAATCATGGAGACAATTGGTATGGATGCTGGTGGAATGGAGCCATCTCGCTCTCAAACTACGCTCTTCTTCCATGAAGTTAGAAAATGCAAAATCCCATTTTTAACAGTGAAAATAAATAAATCAAGGTGGATATTTGTTTCATACTTTGTTTATAAAGGAAGGATTCACAAGGGTGCCTTACTTTTGCCTTTTCTTTATATTGTATCGTGCAGATGGGGATGCCAAGGTGGGCCTTTCGCTATCTTATGGCTAAATGAAGTGACACGCTTTTCATGCTATTTTCACACCCAAGCTACCAAAGAAGGCTTCAATCCATTGCAATATATAAAATGATAGTTGTTGATCCATATGTGATGCTAGGCTCCGAGCATGGAAGGCCAAGGAACCTATGGTTTCCTTGGAGCTACGGAGTCACGGCGTCAGATAGCATATTGTTGTATGGTTAGGAGGTAAACTCTAGTTTGGGGATTGACCGTGGTTGGAAAAGGAAGAGGGCTCAAGATTGAGGTGTTAATTTAAATAATTCTATATGTATTTTAGTGATTCCTACCCTGTTTTGCTTAAGAAATTGTAATTCATTTATTATTTAATATGATGAAATCTATATGGTTGAAGTGTTATGTTTCACATAAATTATGTCACCATAGTTGTGCAAGCTAAAAACGGTATTATATTCTAAGTATTTAATTCCTATTGTTATAGATTGTTTATGTAACATAGATGTAAAATATCATTATTGCTAGGTTTATAGATCAAATGTTTATAGCTAAATAGAAATGTTAATTTAGAACATAAGGACCTAGTTAGTTAAACCAGATCCTTACATACTGTTCCATACACAGCACAACAAAATGGTGTTGCTCAGAGAAAGAATCACATACGAGAATGACAAAATGTATGATCCAATCTAAGGGAGTAAGTCCTCATTTTTGGGCGAAAATCATTAATTGTGTTAATTACATAGTTAATCGCACTCCCACGAAGGATTTAAAAGATATAACATCAAAATAAGCCTAGAATAAAATTAAATGAGATGTAAGCCACTAGTGATGAATGGGCTCACATTCCTAATGACAAAAGGAAAGCATTACATCCTTAGAGTGAGAAGTGCATTTTTGTTGAATATTCTGAAGATATAAAAAGTTATAGACTTTTTCAACCTCATTCCAAGGAAATTATCAATAGGAAAGATGTTAAATTTGATGAAATATCTTGGCTGGTGAGCCTAATTCAACGTTTGTGCCATCTTTGGTATGTGAGCCATCTGATGGAAGTGTTGAAAGACATAATTCTTTGCTAGTTGCCAAATGATTTTCTCAAGTTGATGGGATTAAGTATAATGAAACCTTTGCTCCTGTAGCCAAAATGAAATCCATGTGCCTTGTTTTATCCCTTGTTGCTTCACATAGATGGATTGTTCATCAAATGGATGTCAAACCCACCTTCTTGCATGGGGAGTTGCATGAAGAAATTTACATGGAACAACCTCCTAGTTATGTTAAGAATAATTGAGCCTTGTTTATTGCCTCAAGAAATCTTTCTATGCCTTTAATTAAGCTTTATGATGAAAGCCTAGAAATAGGCAAAGTTGCTATTAAGCATAAGGCAAAGTTGATGTTAAGTATGAGGAAAGAAACATACTATTTATTTAAAACTCTACTTGTCTTTGCTCAACTAGGTTTGATATTGAACTAGATTAAGCAAATCCATGTGACAATCTTAATTTTTTTGCACATTAAAAAAGAAAAATTCATTATATACATTTAGGAGATCTAGATTATGCTATATAAATATTAAGAAATTAAAAAAAAATCATTATGATAATTTTTTTTTACAAAGTTCACCTCCAACCAAAACTAGTTAGTGACATACAGCTCTTGAAATAATAAAAAATGAAAACATTTAACTTCAACATTTCAAATTATATATATTTTTAAATACTATTTAATAACTAATAATTCTAAAACATTAAAAAAACTTAATGTTCATACATACTAATACAAAGTCAAAATTATTAAATTATTTGGGGATGACCATCCCTATATTCCGTGTTCCCTACGTAGGCACTGATGTAAACACAACCCACTAAAATTATAAATATTCATTCATTTCACTCTCCTTTCTTCCCCTAAAAATCAAGAGACACATGTCCACACGAATTAAGATTATTAAAAAAGTCAATTGTAATGAGGTAACCACTTACGATGAGGATTATTCAAAAGTATATTATTAGTTATTTTCTAGTTCTAAAGAATGAATTTGGCAGACATCTTTATTAAAGAGCTTATTCTTTAAAGTTCTAAATGGTATATTCGATCCAAATTTGGATATCTCATGTAGCTTTCGAAAAGGAAGTATTTTAAATTTGGGGTTTATGTTTGAGTGTGATTTTTGGATCAATATAGTGGTACAGTTCCGCCATGTTTATAAAGGTTACGAAGGTTTTAAGAATGATTAAAATAATTTAAAAATTAATCCCTATGTTTTAGATCAGTGGGTTCGTACCGCTGGTTGAACTTTTAGAAGATGATATCCATTATTATATGACTCGCTCATTTGGGATACTCATGACCCCCACTTTTTCCTTTTGGTTTCTGTGGGTTTCGTGGAGCTTCTTCGTTGCATGTCACTATCATCCATAAAAAATTAAATTTCACTTCATTATCCAACCGCCCAAATGTCCGTGAGCCCAGTCATGATCACAACATAAAGTTAATGAAGGCTCTGCGATAGGTGGGGTGGCTGGGGCGGTCAACTGTGGCCGTCCCCACCCCCGATCGAACCCCTGACCAAGTGTTCTCACGACACCTTTGCTTCTGAGCGTGCGTCAACTCTTCTCCAATGAAATACGCTCAACTCTTCTCCAATGAAATATATATGTATATATATATAAAGTTAATGAACAATGAATGTATTCCGTTGTAAACAATTAATTTTATAAACTCGGGTAGTTAGAAGGCTCGTCTATCTTTTCTATGATGTTTAAGGTTAATATTTTGTGATACTCATGACTGCACTTTACTTTAGTTTTATTTTCCGTTTGTATGTTGTTTTTGTTTGTGTAAGATTCCGTGCGGAGCAGGGACTAATAACAAGAAACTTTTTTTTCGGTTGAAAAAAAATTGTTACTCATGTGGAGTTGACAAAACTTAACTTATGTGGAGTTGTCATTATAGTTTAAGGCATGCAGTTCCAACCATAATTTTAGCAAAACTGGATACATGCTTCCCTCTTTGTCAGTGTAGTTTCAGTTTTATTTATGTAAATATTTTGACATACACACCTTCTCACACATTTTGGGTTGTTTGGATTATTAAAAGTAGTTTGTCTATCTGCTTGCTTCATTGTCGTAACGTTGGGACTCTGACCTAAGCTTGTTTAGCAAGCAAAATGACCAATTTTCCATTATTATCCCCTTATTTTAGGTCCACATTGAACTGCCTATGGGAATCAATTTTCACCATTTCCCAACTAATTATGGGTGGGATAACACGTACTTACCCGTTCATAAACAAACAAACAAACACAATATCAATTGTGATCGTTAAATATAACAACTTCATTAGTGATAATCTCGTTAGGATGCGCAGGCACTGTTAAAAACAAGAAATAAATAAACAATATCCAAAATTCAGTTCCCAAGAAATAAATAAACCATATCCAAAACTCAGTTCGCATTGACACGTTACACCACCCTAACTATAATACTAAACGAACCCAACTTGCAACGATGGTCGCTGATGCCGCTGAGGTAGGGTTTCCATGTTTTTGGATGGGAAAAGCAACCGACAAGCTCTTATCGAAGGGCGGTTAGGTGCTGTCCATTTTTATCTTATCCAAGGGCGGTTAGGTGTTGTCCATTTTTATTGTTTAAAGTCGAGACTCAAGTGACCGTTACTATTCGTTGGTCTTATTCAATGTCGTTTTGATTTAATCTTAAAATTGATTATAACGTATTTCACATTGAATGAAATAAGAAACTAATCATAAAAGACATGTTTAAGTGCTTGTATTTTTTAGGATGAAAATAAATAATAACGAATAAGTATTTTGGAAAAATCAAGGTTTAAGTCACTTTGCTTAAGTGGTTGGTATATTTGTTATGTCCCCGACATATATTTTTCGTGTTGGGGCATTAATCCTGTTCATTTTTTTTTTATCAAGCCAATATTTTGTATAGTTTAGAATGTTTTAGATTTTTGTAGTTTTATTTTTTGTTTTAAAAAATGATTTTAATCTGTTGTTATTGGTTGCATTTATGGTGACGTTAGCTTTGTTTTCTGTGTCTCGGGCCTTGGAGGTCGGCTGACGTCAAGCTGTTTAATATGGTTTAGTGCGGCTTTTATAGCGGTTTAATGAGCCTTTTATTGCAACTGCATGGTGGCATTGTGTAGGTGGGAGTGGTTTAATCGTTCTCCTCTGGTTCAGTGTTCGGAATGGTGGGTGTCATTTCAATTAATGGTTGTCCGTGCCCGAGTGTGTGGTCATGGCTTGGCCCTTACACAGTGCCGTTTTCAAGGCCGTCGATTTTGGAGGTGAAGCGAGGAGTGGTATGCCTGAGATCATTTGTTTTTTCCCCCTATTTATTGCAGTTTCCTGTGCATTTTTCCGGGTTCTTTTCTCTGTCCGTGGTCTTTGCCCTTCTCTGTATTCCTGATTGCTGTTGGCAAGGTCTTTTGTTGTTGGTGTTGTTTCTTGCTGAGAAAAGTCTCCTCTATTGTCTGTGGTGTCGTATGTTGGGCTGTCTGTGGATGTGGATGTGGTTGTTCGTGATTGCTTGTCTCTGATCGCGCTATTAAGAAACAAACTTGCATCGGTGGTTCTAACGGCGACATTTTACCAGGTATGTCTTTCTTGTTTTAAATGTTAAAACTGGTTGTTATAGTAGAAATTGGTTTCCTATTTTTAAAAACGTGTGAAAACTCAACAATTTCCTTGCCAGAAATGAAAAATAAAACCTGCACTAATTTACAATTTTCTTTTATGCATTTTATTCTATCTATTTGCTATCTATATTCTGCAGTCTTTTGCAATTTACAAACAGATCTTTTTGGGCATGTATCTTTAGGGATTACTTGTTTAATGCTCGGGCTCTTTTCCTATTGCTTTTTCCTGGCCGCTAGAGAACCTTCTTTTCCATTTTGGAAGTAGACACCCCTAGAAGTAAGCACCCCTACATTATTCGGTCGGGCCCTTAACCCCTGATCCTTGTGCTTGAAATGCTGTGCTTGAAATTATCCCTGAGCTTGAAATTTTGTTGTTGGTGTCTGAAGTGCTTGTGTGTTGGCTTGTCTTTACAGAAAATATACCTAAGCTGAGGGAAATCTGCAATCTGCACTTTTGGTGCAGCCCCTTCGAAAGGTAAACAACAACATTAGAAACCCATTGCGTAACAAGTATTCATAATATAGGACAGGACAATCCATAGGATTGTTAAAGAATTGACAGCGATCAATATCATAAGACCTACCCTTCATAATGCAATCAAATTTAAAATTTGCATTGCTTGATAAGCATCCTAAATATTTGGCAAAGCCCTAATTTTTTATAAAACCCTTCATAATTTTTCCTAAAGATCTAACATATTTATTTAAAAAATACAAATCCTGGTTGAAAAAAAAACACCTTCCAAACCTCATTGTAGATTTGCGGGATATGAAAACGCACCTTTGAAGAGGTACTTAACAACTTTTAGTGTTTAAATGAATGGCCTTTTGACCAGACAGACGATGGGCGTAATGTAAGTATGATGATATTAACTACATTACAAAACAGTGCCAAACACCAGAAACCCGACAAAACCTTGGAAGGAATCCGACTGACGGACCATTGACCAACATCTTTGTTTCTCGTCGATGATCTGATGTTGGTCCTGGGCGAGGATTGAACCCTTCGCTCGCTGTTTTGAAGTTTAGTTTGACATGTAGGCTCCGACGTTCACCTCACGCCATGCTTCCAGTTCAAACCCAACCCAAACTAGTTTATTCACAGTAAAAGGTGAAGGCACTCTGCACTATCACCTACAACCTGGCGAGAGGATGAAATTTGTTTCCAGTCAAATTGAAACAGTGTCCTTGGAGACATTTGAGGAAACATGCATGTTCAACGCGTGGCAAATAACGTAGTGAACAATTATAGGATGTTGTGGGTGGTGGTAGCTGCATCGGCCATCTGCGACCTCGCTACCCACTTTTTACTACATCAATTTATCAAGAATTAGGATATTCAACTTTAAAAATTAGGATATTCAATTTATAAAACATTGGTATATTCGACTTTAAAAATTAAATAAATTTAAAGAAATGTATAACAAATTTAATGAAAAGATATAATAAATTCATCACCAATATTATATAGCAACAAAATTTAGTTACAGATATAACAAAAATATCAGCAAATTCTCAAAATTAATTTTATTGCATGAACCCCGAAACCTGCTGTTCTGCTCATTTTGGGTTACTATGGAACCCTGTCTAAGTTTCAGAGCTGAAAGTTGAAGCTATGCCCGATGAAATTCCTTCTGATTCCTTCTAGGGTTAGATACATAGACAATCGGATATTCCGGAACATTTTTTCACTCAACACAAGGAATCGTCTTTAACTTCCACGCAGACATGGTGATCAGGATTTGATGGTAGATTTAACATTTAAAAATGGAAAATGACTACGACATAAATAAAACAAACGAACTATACCTATACCTTTAAGATTGTGTGTACGTTTGTGCTCCCGCTTCTGAGAAGCCGAATCTGTGACCTTTAATTTTGAAAGGAAAACAAAATCAATAGTTGCTGTTTTAGTGAGGATGAAGTATGAGAAGCAAAGGCTAAAGGGAATGAATGACTGATGAATGTAGGCTGGTGGAAGAAGCAACATCGGCTTGCTAAAGGGGTCCATGCCCATTGAGAATAAGGAGAAAAGCACGATGCATAAGTTATTAAGCGTGAGTGCCAGGTGGTATGCAGAAATATCAATCTCTGACGCAAAATAATCTTAGATCCACGTGTCATATATTAGAAAATTATAGGAGTCAGTGCCTTTCCTCTCTCTTCTTCCAAAAGACAATGACCTTAACGTGTGGACTGATCGCATCTTACATGGACGTACGTTAATTCACTGGGTTGTTTTTATTTTTATTCATGGACCTAGGTTAATTCACTGGGTTGTTTTTATTTTAATTCACTAGGTTATGTTTATTTTGAATGTTAAGTATATAGAAAAATTATTTTTCTAGTTTTGTAATTACAAATTCTTATTTCTTTTAACTATAAAAAAAACTTATAAATTATTATTTATTATAATTTAAAATAGTAAGCAAAATCAATATAATGCACTAGTTCATAGCGATATATATCTGAAATATTGATAAACATGTTCATAGCGATCTATATCTAAGATTTGATACTGCACATAATAAGTGAAGCGTATAATAGGGCCAAACCTGGGCGCTTTGTTATATGATATGTGTTTTACAATTAAAACTTGCGAACATTTCCGGCAAATTGTGCAATTATCTAAATGGTGGAGCATACGACTCGTTATAAATAAGCATTGGTTTTTGTTTATATTTCAGATGATAATTGAAACACAAAATAGCCTCCCACCTCTACGGTTTGATGAAGCAGAGTTAGAAAGCGTAGAAAGCTCTTCTATCCCTATATGATTAAAAATAAATAAAATGCATTTATCTCTTATATGATTAGTGAAATGTTTGAATTATTATATAAATATTATTTTAGGGTTTTTAGAGGTTATTTGTGCAAATTAGATGGACTAAATGTGTTACCAAAACTTAAAATATTTACATAAAATTATTTTTGAAAAAAGCCTTACACATTAAGAAAATAAAATAAAATAATAGTGATAAAGATGATTTAATATTTAAAATAATCGTCAATTATACTAATTCACTAGCTTGTGTTTATTTTAATTCACTAGGTTATGTTTATTTTGAATGTTAAATATATAGAAAAATTATAATTTTGTAATTACAAATTCTTATTTATTTTAATTATTAAAAAACTTATAAATTATTATTTATTATAATTTAAAATAGTAAGTAAAATCAATATATCTGGAAAGAATAACTTTCTAATGCTGACGGGAGTGTGGTCTTAGTAGTAATTGATAGACCCGTATGCCCCTCATAATTAGGTAACATAGTCAAATAAATTCTAAGAGATGTATTTCTCAAAAATAAAAATAAAAAATTGTCTAACATATATGGGCATTTATATATTCTAATATAATTGGCATTTATAGCATTTATATATTCTAATATAATTGGCATTTATATATTCATATACAAAAGAAACAATTATTCTTTACAACATAAAGCAGTATAAACAGAAATAGAAAAGAAATGAGAGTATTTTTCACAAGCGATCCAATTTTATTTATTTTTGTTGTTGTTGAAAACTAACTATTCATTGACCTGACAAGACAAATGGATGCCTGGGCACTGTGCAATATCCATTACAGGTTGGTTAAGGTTCCGGCTATTTGAAGGGCAAGTTAGGTAGGTCTCAAACCTAGGGCTATTGTATGGTGTGTTGTTAATTTCTTCCGATACCAAGTTAAGAAATTAGTGTTCATCGTCATAGATCTCTTAGATGTAATGTAAATGTATCTGTAATAACAATGCCAATTTAGAAGCCAAATAATAAGAAGGCATTTGATTGTGTTGTTTATAATGTTTTTTTAGTTATATAATGTTCCTTTGGGTATGGTGTGTTGCTAATTTCTTCCGATATCAAGTTAAGAAATTAAAGGCTCCTGTTTATAGTTAATGCTGCATATCATAATTCTTGAAACAGTGTCAATTTAGAAGTTTTCAAAGAATAAGAAGGCATTTGGGTGGGTTCTTTTTCATTTGAGTATGATGAGTTGCTAAATTCTTCCAACATTAAGTTAATAAATTAAAGACTCGTGTTGATAGTTAACGCTGCATATCATAATGCTTAAAACATCATCAAACTTTTTGAGTTCTCAAGCTAGACGCTACACTAGAATTTCAATCAGTTTGAAATTTAGTGGTGTGATATGCATCTTGGAAAGTTACATCCCCATAACTGAAGATTTTAATATTTAAAATTCATTACATGAAGAGATGTTGATGATGTATAGTTATTTTCTGTACATCAAAGTATAATTTAATTTATATATATGTCATAAAAAAAATCAACATGTGAATACATTAAGAGATGAATTAAGATTATTTATGTATTTAGCCATACATGTAATATGTGTTGATGATGTATAGTTATTTTCTGTACATCAAAGTATAATTTAATTTATATATATGTCATAAAAAAAATCAACATGTGAATACATTAAGAGATGAATTAAGATTATTTATGTATTTAGCCATACATGTAATATGTCTAGAAGCTTGTATACATGGGACAAGAATTGGAGCACACTAAAAATGGCATTACATATGTCCAATTAAAATTTTTTGCAGATTTGTTTAAATGAACCTGAGTAAATTATAGATGAGTAGTATTACTAAAACTGATTTATTGGGGAAGTCAAAACACATTCTAATTTTACTACAAGGAGAGGTTTATAGTTTGATTCTTATTTCAAATAAGTGTTATGAAATATATGGCTGGACTAAGAAAAGCGAGGTAACGTCAATATAAACTATTACAGGAGAGGTAATTTTGTTTGACACCATTTCCGATTGCTTTTAGCAATCCGTTGTTTATATTTATATGTTTATTTATACTGATATATTTATTTTATTTTGTATATTTATATATATATTTTTATGCTGCTTTGTTATATATATATATATAACAACACTAGGGTAGATCCATCTTAATAAACGAGTATAGAACTTGTTGGTAAGTTGCGCTGAATGTATAGACCAAATCAGTAAGCGTTCAGTAGGTGTTTGGCCATAGCATTGTTGGGGGATGCCTTGAAATTTCAAGTGCCCATATTCAGCTCTGATCTTATTGTTTGATCATAACCACATTCTTTCTCTCCCAATATTTATACCTTCAAAACACATAGACAAAAGGAGGAAAACTGGAAATAAAAAAAATCTATTATGTTAAGAACTCTTTACTTTTATATTCTGCCAAACATACTCCAAAGTTGGCATCTTTGGAGACAATCAAGAAGTTTCTTCGCATCTATCTTCTTCTTGCACTAAAGTTATTGGAAAGACTGAGCATAATGGAAATTTACTGTATTGAAATTTGATGGATGTAGAACTTCATTGTTTTGAGAATACCCTTGGATTCCTTTCTCAATAATTCTGTGTTACCATCAAAATTAAGGGAGAGAGCCGATAAGGTCTGTGCTTCTAGTTCCTGTTCACTAGTAGTTTAGACCCTTAGCTTCAAGCATTATAACCAAATAAGGAATACGTCCAACGTCTCCAAGCATCTTATAATTCTCCATTAAATTACCAAGTTCATTTTTTTTCTTACGAAAAGGGTAATTTTATTTCTAATAGTAACTAAAATACAATTCCCAAAGATCAGAGACAGAGCCAAAATAGCTAGGCACTCTATCATACAGATTAAACCCTTGTACTGTATGCATGTGAGCTAGTGTTCATTACATACGACTTGTCCTGGGGATATTGTTTTCTAAAGGAGCTTCTAAACCTTAAGATACAGAAAGTGCAGATATTTAGGTGTTTTGCAATATGAAAAATAACTAAAAAACTTGAGTGTAAAGTTTTTGTTATTATATTAGTTTATTGTAAAATGCATTGTTTTTTCCCACCTTTTCTACATTGTTATTTATTTGGTTAAAATGTTCTTGGTTTGATTCTACTAAGTACCTTTAACAAGCTTTTTATGTGCAAGTGTATATTTTCTTCGTATCAGATTATGTACAATAAAGCGATATTGGCTACTTTATTGAGATATGGTTAGCAATAATCCAAGGGTATATTCCACCCATCAAGTTTCAAGCGATGTGGTTCTAGCAATAGTTCTTTTCCTTAGCATCTGTATTGTTCATTTCGATTGCAGGCTCAGATCCAGGAATAATCCATGTCCACTTAATTGTGGGAAGTACTTGGGCATAGCCCTAAAACTCATTGTGAGGAGTACCACATGAACCCCCAAGTAGTTGTCCCATTGAGAGGACTTGCCAGCGAAAAGGGCAACGACCACTGCCTGATTGACTAGTTCTCACTCGTAAGGTAAACCAACAGCTGTCGTTAGTGGCAAAGCGGTTATCAGTTTTCCCTGAGCCGTGGAGTGATGGGATTTTTAATTTCTTTAAATTAACGATTATTTTGCTTGCAGGGTAGGGGTCATTTACGACAGATTTGGAATTTCTTTTTTTTAAGAACTGAGTTTATGCAGTAGCAAAATCAGAATACAAGCACAACACAAGCTATCCAACATAGGAGAAACAGTCAAAGTACTTTCAGATATGTACGATAGTAAACTCAAACACTTCTTACGAAAGCTATCATAGAGTCTAAGTTAGAACTGCTGATAAAATCAAGAAAAAAGAAACTATCAGGGGTGTTGTACGAAAACTTAAGTTTCGAGAATCCAACATCTATCAAAAGGCGAGATACTGTTCAACAATGCAATAGCAAATACTGCGCCTAGTCAGACTTAAAGGCCATGATGGCCACATTGTTTTATGGAAGTGAACATACCACATTTTTGCTGGAATCAAACCCTGGTGGGGGTTATCACCATCCCCGCCCGACCAATCAGTCAAGCCCCTCTGCTGGTGGAAAAATACTTGGAAAAAATGGAAAACGTCGGCAAAGAGGCGAAAAATCCCCAAAAACTATAAATTATATTTTTGCCTTTTTAATAGGTAATCACGGTAACATTGCACTCAAACCCTAGTGGGGGTTATCACCATCCCCGCCCAACCAATCAGTCAAGCCCCCCTGCTGGTGGAAAAATACTTGGAAAAAATGGAAAACGTCGGCAAAGAGGCGAAAAATCCCCAAAAACTATAAATTATATTTTTACGTTTTTAATAGGTAATCACGGTAACATTGCACCATAACCAAAAAGAAGAGAAGTGGAAGAACTTAGGTATTTATCGAACTCACGACTGAACCAGCGTAGGAACGTGCCAAATTTGGGCAATCTACATAGCATAACAAAACTTTCCAGCATAGAAACCTTGTGGAAACAGTTTGGACACTGTTGCAAGCAACAAATCATAAATAAATTGCCCAACAACTGTCCACAGAAAAATCATAAGTACAGGCTACAAGTAGAGACCAAGCCTGTTGCCACAGGAAAAAGTGGAAGTTGGCTGAGAAAGGTAGCCCCCAAACCGTAAATGCTCCTTCGAACAGGGATAACGCCAACCACTCTGATTGAAAGATGCAAACAATTTAAGCATAAAAACACAAGAAACGATTGATACATACCTATCCAAAGGCCGGGGAAACAACATTGCGGACGCTGTGGATAAATCTTTTCGTAACTGTGGCAGACAAACAGGACGGCGTCCACGAAAGCGAACCCACACTCCGCCCTTCAACCCACGTCCAAGCAAACGATAATGTGCAGGAAGACACCAGAACAGACACCAACAAGACCAGGAAAACAACTCGAAGCAACCAAACACCGGCACAATGCAAACCCGAAAGAAAAACTCCAGAAAAATCCGAAGCAACTGCCAAGTACATAAAACAAGAACGCACACCTCGAAACCTCTATCGCCATGACATGACCACCCAGCAACCGCCATGGGAAAGGGCAGCAACATTAAAGCCGACCTTGCCGAAGCCCGTCACCCTTGAACCTACAACAACGAATGCCACATTGAAATATTCACCCGCCATACCGCCAGGACAACCACAATAAACACGGAGTTTCCTTGTAGAAGGTGAAATGGAAAAACCATTAAAACCGAACTTGCAGAACCCCATGACCCTTAGGGCCACATTGAAAGCCTCGTCCACCATACCTCGAGGACTTGACTTGCAGGTAAAAACTTCGAAAACAACGAAGACGCACAAGCTCGCCATACCGCCAGGACAACCGAGCTTGCCGAAGCCCATCACCCTTGAACCTACAACAACGAACGCGACATTGAAATGCTCACCCGCCACATCGCCAAGACAACCACAATAAACACGGAGTTTCCTTGCAGAAAGTGAAATGGCAAAACCATTAACCCCGAACTTGCAGAACCCCATGACCCACATTGAAATCCTCGTCTGCCATAAAAACTTCGAAAACAATGAAGACGCACAAGCTCGCCAGCTCGCCATACCACAATTAAGACGCACAAGCTCGCCATACCAGCTCATTTAAACTTGCTAACGACACATCGCCGCTGCGTCCTGGGGCACACAACCCCAGGACGACGTCATGAACAGAACAATCAATAAGCAGCCAACAAAATTACACTCCAGAAATAACACAAAAAATATGAAAATTTAAACCTTGCGTTAAACCTTTGCACACACATTTCCACGCATCCGTCGCCTCCACCAATGCCCCCGACCGAAAAATAGATGTCGGTAACATAATAAATAAATGTTTTGGGGATATCAAGGTTTGGATATTTGTTTGATACTTTGTTTCTAAGGGTATGATTCCAAGGGTGCCTTTTCTTTATGTTGTATCGTGTAGATGGGGATGCCAAGGTGGGCCTTTCGCTATCTTATGGCTAAATGAAGTGACACGCTTTTCATGTTATTTTCACACCCAAGCTACCAAAGAAGGCTTCAATCCATTGCATTATATCAAATGATAGTTGTTGATCCATGTGTGATGCTCTCACAAACGTTAAACCAATTATAATGTTGTGGTGGCAAATTGCTAGTTGGTAGATGAAATTATTTTAGGATATCAATTTATTTCTATCAAAGATTATTGTATGTTGTTTAAATTTATTAAGTAATTGAAATTGTTGATGATATTATTGAGGTGTACAGATTTAACAATTTTGGGTTAGCATTTTTCTATCGATTATTATGTTTCTATCGATTACTATTACTCATAACAATGATGTGAGCAAACTTTGCATGAGTTATTTGGTCATTTAAACTATCGCTCATTGTAGTAGGTATGTAATTAGAAAATGATGATTAGGCTTCCTCTCATTTCTTGTATAGATGATGTTTGTTCCGGGTGTGTTCTTGGCAAACATTATTGGGACAATTTTGACAAACGTGGCTCTTGGCACACCTCAACCCCCTTACAATTTGTTCACAATGATTTGTGTGGTTTGCTTCCTTAAATTTCTTTCTTTGTGTTCAATTACTTCTTAACCTTCATTGACGACTTCTCCAAACATACTTGGTTTATTTCTTAAAACTGAATAGTGATGTTTCTGACATGTGTTTGGCCTATAAGGACCTTGTAGAAAAAACATTTGGACATCAACTTCAAAAGTTAATACAAAAAATGGAGGAAAACATGTTAACAACAAATTTACCACTTATTGCACTACACATGGCGTATTCAAATTAATTGCGCGAAAATCATTAATTGTGTTAATGACATAGTTAATCGCACTCTCACGAAGGCTTTAAAAGATATAACATCAGAAGAAGCCTAGAATAAAATTAAATTAGATGTAAGCCACTAGTGATGCATGGGCTCACATTCCTAATGATAAAAGGAAAGCATTACATCCTTAGAGTGAGAAGTGCATTTTTGTTGAATATTCTGAAGATGTTAAAAGTTATAGACTCTTTCAACCTCATTCCAATGAAATTATCATTATGAAAGATGTTAAATTTGCTGAAAATCTCCCGGCTTGTGAGCCTAATTCAAGGTTTGTGCCATCTTTGGTATGCGAGCCATCTGATGGAAGTGTTGAAAGACATAATGCTTTGTTAGTTGCCAAATAATTTTCTCAAGTTGATGGGATTAAGTATAATGAAACCTTTGCTCCTATAGCCAAAATGAAATCCACGTGCCTTTTTCTACCCCTTGTTGCTTCACATAGATGCCAGATTGATGTCAAACCCACGTTCTTGCATGGGGAGTTGCATGAAGAAATTTACATGGAAAAACCTCCTAGTTATGTTTAGAATAACCCAGCCTTGTTTATTGCCTCAAGAAATCTTTCTATGCCTTTAACTAAGTTTTATGATGAAAGCCCTAGAAATAGGTGAAGTTTCTATTAAGTATAAGGCAAAGGTGGTGTTAAGTATGAGGAAAGAAACATACTCTTTGTTTGAAACTCTATTTGTATTTGCTCGGCTAGGTTTGATATTGAAGAAGATTAAGCAAATCGATGGTGGCAATCTTAATTTTTTCTTCATTTTATTTTTGTTATTTAAATTATGTGGCAATATTATCAGATCAAAGAAAAATGAATATAAAGAAGATTAAGCAAATCCATGGTGGCAATCTTAATTTTTTCTTCATTTTATTTTTGTTATTTAAATTATGTGGCAAATCCATGTGGCAATATTATGAGATCAAAGAAAAATGAATATAGTATATATTTAAAAATTATAATATAAAGTTTAAAACTGTTATTATAATATTTAAAGAAAAATGAATATAATGGTTATTCATATTTTGTTTTTAGATCTATTCTTATTTGTTTTTTTAAAGCATTATATTGTTTATAAAAATTGAATTTGGATGGGAAGGGTAACAATCATTTTTCCCGACTACTCAAATTATAATCAATAAAAATATATATTTATAAAAAAAATTAAAAATAAAAATGAAAATAAATATCTACTTATAAAATGATGGATTTTATGATGTATTATTTAAAATCTATCTTTTATACATAAATGTTTAAAAAAATTGTCTAATAATGATGAAAACAATGCATTTTCATGTTAATAATTAGACCATTTACAAGTTGTAGAGATGTGTTAAAAACAATTTATTTCAATATTAACGATCATAATTGGAGTTTAAAGGTGCTTTGAATTGCTTCTTTTTCAATTACTCAAAATAATAAGAAGGAAATTTTTACCTAAAACTTTCCAAAAATAATTTTGAATTGATGGAATTGCATCTATTAATATTAAAAATATTAACAATCATAGTTTGACTTTAAAGTTACTTTGAATTGTTTCTTTTTGAATTACTCAAAATAATAAGTAGGAAATTTTTACCTAAAATTTAACAAAAATAATTTTGAATTAATGGAATTGCATCTATTAATATTAACACTATATAAAGATATTCAATATTGAATTTATTCCTTAATTAAAACAACAATTTCATTATTCCAAAACTATAATTTTGACAAAGATCAAAATTATAATTTTGGCACACATTATCCAGACTTAAATTTCAATGATAATAAACTAAAAATCTAAAAACTAAAAATATCACTCAAGTACAACTTGTTAAAAATATGTATTCATTTATTTGGTCATAGTATAATTCATTCGAGATAGAAATATTCCATAACTAATTAAGAAAGAGGTTGTTCATAAAGTTAGAATATGATGAGGGAGATGATGGAGATTAATGTGTGATCAATATTAAGAGGAAAGAAATGAATTATGTGTTTATTTAGCTGTAAAATTGTATTCCAATGCTCAAAAAGTTTTGAAAGAAGCATTCCCAGGTCACCATAGTTTTGACTTAGAAGGTTAGGGAGCTAGATATTCAAACAAATATTATGAAATTGTGATTTAAAGTGGGTGTACCAAGGGCACTCTAGTAAAAAGTGTCTTTTATCCTCAACCCTCATAGTCTCATAGAGATGACAAGTCCTTCATAAAGATGACAAGTCCTTTTCACCTATAATATTTTAGAATTGTCCAATATTTTATTTCACTATAAAACTCATAAGAATTTTAGCTATATTAATTTTTTATGTTATTTTAATATTTTCTTAACTTTATTAAAAAAATAACACTACAAAATTTTTAATTTTAATAATTTCAAAAACAAAAATTACAAATAATTTCTTTAACCAATTGCAATATTTATACTAGACAAACTATACAATAAATATGATGAGGATAAAGCTAAACAACCAATAAAAACCATGTGTATTAGGTATTAATAAAATATACATGAAAACCATGTTTATTTTTTATTTTTTGTAAATGCTGCAAGTAGTATTAAGAAAGTAAAAATACAGAGTAAAATACAGTCAACGGTGGTCTTATCCAGAGGTGCCAACCGTGTCAATCCAGAGTGTTGAGGAGAATTAAAACATTATAGATCTAGGCCATAGAGTGGCAAAAAAATAACCTGTTCATAGCTAGGAGTGGCAAAAAGATAGGCCTGATCAGGGCCGCAGAAAATAAACCAAAAAAACATAAAAGAAACCTTGTTAACCAGTTGCAGAGGGCGTCTCCTCCATGATGGGGCAGCTATATTCGGCGTTGTCCTTCCAGGCGTTAGCAGCATACATAGTGTTGGTTCCCTGAATGACTGCAGCCGTCCGAGTTGTCATAGTGGTATTCTTTGGATGACGAGTGTCTCGAGCTGGAAGTTTGACAGGCAGGGGAGCTAATTTCCTGGGTATGACAGGAGCAAGGCTGGCCTGCTTGTTCCGAGTTCTCTTAGCCAGGATAGGCCCCAGTGTGCTGGGTATGGGGAAGGGTGTTGTTGCTTTCTTACTGGCTGGCGTAGGCTCTCCACTGTGTGTTCTAGCTGAAGAGAAACCACCTCGAAACATATCCAATTTGATTGCTGAAGAAGTGGCTCCCGGCGTTGTGCTGCCCGAACTAGGAGCGCGAGAGAAAGGCCGAGTGGGTGTGTATGACTCCCAGCAGTGTGTGCTTTCTAGAGTGCCAAGTGTGGAAGACCAGTTGGGGAGAGAGGCTCATAGGGGCTGTGTGGCGTGGCGCGCAGAGGCCCAGTTAACCTGCATGTCTTCCATTAACTGACCCATCATTTTTTTCACAAGCGAGTACGGGTCCCAATTTGGTTCCTGGTTCCCAACTTTCATGGTGTCTACAGTGATTCTTGCTTCCCAATTGTCCAGAAGTAGGTGGATAGGGATGGAGACCTCAGGGCCATAACCTGTTCTCATGGGAATTTCCTCATGCCTGGTGTCATTCTTCTTTTTTTTCGCCTTAGGTCCTCTGGGTTTTCCCATGATAACCGTCGCCGAGGAATAACAGATGCAGGGGTGAGTATGCTCGGAGTGGAGAGTGCAGAGAGCTATGGAGTTAGCGCTGTGAGCATAAACGACCGAGAGAACTAGCAGGAGAATGAGCTACCCAGTTCCTTGAGCCATGAGCCTAAGCTTCGCACACTTCAGATGTTGCATCATGGTGTACAGGGTGGCATAGGCAATGTCGAAGGCTAGTGGTTTAAATGCCTGAGCGACTTGTCGTCACATTGTACTCATCAGCCATGAAATGTGGCATGATGTCGGGGCCAGGTGTCGAATGGCTACGAGCCTGTCCCATCTGTCTCGGAAGACCACCCGCATCCGGGAGGAGGAGGTCCTTGTTGGCCAAAGTGTGGCACTGGAGATGGATACTCCTAGAGATTGTATGAGTGAGGATATCCTCTACAAAATCCTGATTGTAGTTAACTCCTTCATTGGCAATGTAGTTGGCAAGAGCATTGGCTTTTCTCTTGACATGATGAAAGGAGATGGAAATAGCCATGGCATTGGTGTCAACTAGCTCCTGAAGCTTTTGCATTAATCTCCAGCTTGATGAGAGCTTTTCACCTCTGGCACCATTGTGAAGTTTGCTGGCCAGATTAAGAATAATTTTGGAGTCCCCTTCAATTATTAAGGGGAGCCATCCATGTCTGTGAGTACACTTGAGACCTTCCATAAGTCCGGAGAGTTCAGCAGCATTGTTGGTGTCGTGGCCAATGTTTTTTTTTGACACAAACGGGTAGTTTTTGTATTAAGAAGGGGTGGTAGAGCCACAAGCAAAATTACAACTTCAAAGTCTGTAAACTAACTATCATAGGAACTGTCTTAAACAGTAGATGCCTGTGTTTTTACATAATCAGGACTTTCAGGAAAGCATATGCCTGTGTATTAACAAAAACAGGACTTTCGAGGAATAGACATACTAAAAACATCAGAGTTAGAAGACAGACTGGTGGTGTCGTTGTTTATCCCTTGAGGAGGGGTTGCCTTCGTCTTAGGTCTTGCCATCATCTTCCCGCAGCTTCACTAGAACTTCTTCCATCTTGTCGAGCCTGTTATTCATGCTTTCAATGGCAGCGGTTACCCTCGTCTCCAACATTTCAAGAGCTTCTGCAAACTCTGCTCTCGTACTACCAATCTCGTCCTCCATTCTGTCCAGCCGGTGCCCTCCTTGCACATCCATTTGTCGCATGAACTCCCCCTGTCTTCGTACACGCCGGTGAAGGGTCCTAATGTCCGCTTCCAGTTCCAGGAGCGGGTCTGGGGATGACGCAGCCGAGTCCTCTGAGTGAGCCATATTATCAAGCGCGCTCCAATTGCTTTTCTGAGGGACCAGACTGCAGGAAGCGGAGAGCTCCCAATAGCTGTGCCGACCAGAGTCTACCACCTTCAGCTTGGAATTGCCTCTCGAATTCAGGAGTGGACAGAGGAACGCTTTCTGAGAAGTATTGGGTTCATTTCTCTGTCCATAATGCAGATGGAGAGCCTTCGAGATGAGACGGGGTCCTTTTAACCACATGTTCATGCTCTTGTTCCTGGTTCCCGTACAATTCCATAAATACCTTCGCTCCTTGCAGAGAGAGGGAGCCGCAAGGTAATCAATACCCCGAATGTCCATGTCACAGATCGCAGGCCCTGTGAGCCCAAAGCCTTTGGAAATTAAGGCACTTAATTCTCTTTGCTGATATGGAATTGACTTCGCACGCCTGACGGGAGGAGGATGCGAGATTTCCTTAGTATGGGAGATCTTTCTGCGTAACTGCTCCAGTACCAGCGTACTGTGAATGGTACCGATCGTCATCTGCAAGGACGAGGACGACATCATACTGAGGGGAGGTGAGCGGACGTTCAGATGCGAGAGAGGGGGGGTGGCCCGGCATGAAATAGCCATCTCACTTGGATTAACCACGTCGCGTGCGGAGAGAATTCCCATCCGTCGCCTGGAGATCGTTCCACTTGTCATGAGGTTCCTGCCAGCGGGTAGCTCCCAAATAAAAGTCGAACCTATAATGTTTCGGGATTGGATCCAGGACTTGATCATTATTGATTTTAAGAGTCCCTTTACCAAGGGGTATTGCTTCATTTGCGGCTTTATCAGCCTGTGCATTGTTTTTACGCAAGACATGATAAAATTTGATGTCATAGAAAAGAGGGATGAGGAGTAGGATTCTTCTGAGAATTTGCCTAAGGTGGATGGAGGGGGGCAGGCTCTGAGCATTTAAACTGTGAATGATCATCCTCGAGTCCCCAACCACAGAAAGGGTCTGGATTCCATGCTTGACAGCTTGATTTAGTCCTTTCCACAAAGCTAGAGCTTCCGCCACATTATTAGTTTCGACTCCGAGGTTCCAAGAATAAGTAATAATTCGTTCTCCATCGGGGTTGAAGATCACCCCTCCCCCTCCTGCCTCCCCTGGATTCCCTTTCGATGCTCCATCAAAATGCAGCCTATGCTTTCCAAGCTTATGGCACCAGAGTTCAAATTCCGCTCCTTCGGATCTGATCTCCCAATTCTGAAGCTGGGGGAAACAGACAGAGAGACTGGCTAAGGGACTTGGATTCAGGTTGTAGAACCAAATGGCTTCATCGTTGGATAAAGGAGAGGACAGATTTAGAGGTGGTTTAGATCTGATGAAGTCCCCTAACAGGGCTTTGATTTTATTCACTACTTGGATAGAGGAAGATCGTATTCCCCTGAAGATTCGATTATTTCTTTCGAGCCAGAGCTTCCAACAAACAAATTTCGGAAGAACCATCCACGCAAGACCTAGAGGATCCTTGGCATGGGCTTTGATAGGGGAGGACAAGGACCAACTGCAGAGAAGGGATGGGATATCTTCATACTGTGAGGGGAAATGCCAGGGGAGAGAGACAAGATTCTAGACAGCAGCAGCAAAGGGGCAGGTGATGAACAGATGGGGGGAAGTTTCTTCTTCTTTATAGCACAAAGGGAAGCACGATGGACCTTCCCATCCTTTCCTTCGTAGGACATCTGTAGTTAGGATGCTATTATGAGCTAGCAACCAGATGAAATGATCAATTTTTGGCAGCGATTTATTAGACCAGATATACCTCCATATTGCAGGGTTTCTGGGGACATTGGGAGTTGCTTTAATGCACCTGTAGCCTTCAGCAACGGTATAGTGGCCAGATTTTGAGCCCCACCCACGGGCATCTTTACAGTTCTTCGCTACCGGAGATTTCCCATTCAAGCAGCTTAGGAGGAGAGCTTTTTCATCTTCAAGATTTGGTGGACAGTCCGGAATGTCCCACCCAATCCATCTGTAGTTTTCATCAGGATGCCATTTGGAGATGTCTCGAAGTTTGGTGATCCCTAGGCTTGAGAGATGCCTTCGGATGCCCTCCATTCCTTCGATTTTTCCCAGGGGGGGGTTCCCTGAGATGGAATCTTCCCAAATTCTGATTTTTCTCCCATTGCCTGGGATCCAGGTTAGATCTTCAGCAAAGAAGGAGTGAGCTTTAGAGCATAGGGAGAAGAGGGGAGAACCTTTAACCACCTTTGGCCCATGATCCAGGCATCTTAGCCTAGTCCCTGCAAAGTATTTTTTCCACAAGACCTGTTTACTCCAGGAGGCTTTTCCCGTCACCATATTCCAAAGTAGCTTTGCACCCAGTGCCAGGTTTTGAGCTCTAAGGTCTTGCAGGTGTAATCCTCCTTCTAGATAAGGAGCCGTGACTTTTGCCCAGTTGACAAGGGTGAGTCTGTTTTCATTATGCTTCCCTCCTTTCCACAGGAATCTTCTAAGGAGGGCTTCAATCTTCTTTAGGACTGTGATGGGAGCTAAGAGAAGAGAGCATTGAAAAACTGGCATGCTGGCCAGAACCGATTTGATGAGGACAGACTTACCTGCAAGATTTAGCCAAGAAGCTCCCCACGCTTTGATTTTTGAATTCAGCTTTTCTATAAGCGGATCCCAGCTGGAGATTTTGGCTTTATCTTTGAAGATTGGGACTCCAAAATATTTGAATTCCATCCATTGGTATTTTCCTTCTATTTCCAGGATGTGAGATATGGCAGTCAGTTCCATGGGAGAGCAGTTCCAGCTGTAGATTTTACTTTTGGCGTGATTGATTTTGCTTCCAGAAGCCTCTTGGTAGATATCCAGTACCACCTTGAACATTCTAGCGTTAGTTGGGCTAGCTCCACTTAAGAGAAGAGTATCATCAGCAAATTGGGTGTGGTTAACTTCCTTAATTCCTCTCACAATCTTTAGTCCCAAAAGATCTTCCTGGACCCTGTAGTTTTCTAGAAGGAAGCTTAGCGAAGCCGCCTGAATGGCATAAAGCAGTGGGGAGAGAGGGCATCCTTGCCTGAGGCCCCTGGAAGCTTGGAAGAAATCAGCAGCTCTCCCATTTACCAGTGGAGCAATCCAGGGGTTACTTATACAGGCTTTGACCCAAGAGATTAGGCCTGGAGCAAATCCAAATCTGATCATTACCTGGTACAAAAAGGCATGTCGTACTCTGTCGAAGGCGTTGGTTAGATCTAATTTGATGACCATTCCCTTTTCTTTTCTAGACACACTTGAGTGGATGGCTTCTTGAACGAGAATGATGTTGTCTGAGATTTGTCTTCCTTTGATAAATCCCCCTTGATTTTCTGGGATAATGAGGGGAAGGACCGCTTTCAATCTATTGGCTATAACTTTGGTAATAACTTTATACCCGATATTGCAGAGAGAGATGGGACGAAAACGGGAGTAGGAAGAGGCTCCTTTTTCTTTGGGGATGAGGGCAAGAAAGGAAGAGTTTGTGCCTCCCCCTAACTTGGAACGAGTCTGAGAGTTTTTGACCATCCTGAACAGATCTGATTGGACTATGGGCCAACAGGCAGTAAGAAATCTAGCAGTAAATCCGTCCGGTCCCGGGGCTTTGTCAGGGGCCATGCTATCCACTGCAACCTTAACTTCTTCACGTGAGATAGGTCTGAGAAGCTGGTTGTTTAACTGGTCAGAGATAAGGAGAGGGATGTTATCCAGGGGCTTTGAGTGGGAGAACTCTATCTATCCCCGGGAACGGTTCCGTGTACACCTCCTCGAAGTGATCATGAGCAGCTTTTTTTATTTCCTCAAACTCAGTTATTGTCTTCCCCATATGATCAATCTTGGTGACAGCCTTGAAATGTTTCCTGATTTCTGCTTGCTTGTGAAAGAACTTGGTGTTTTGGTCCCCTTCCTGAAGCCAGGTGTTTCTAGATTTTATTTTCTAGTAGTTTTCCTTGAGCCTGCAGGCTTCATGAAGTTTACTATTCAGAATGATTTCTCTATCTAGAGAGGTTTGAGAGAGGCTCCCTTCACTACTGAGAATGTGGTCCTCCAGGGCTTTCTTTGCATCCATCCTTTGCTTTTTAGGCGAATTTATTGACTTTGCCCATTCCTTGAGGGTTTTTTTAACGATCCTTAATTTTGCTTCCCAGACATAGCATGGAGACCCTCTGATATTGGTTTTCCAGTCTGCTGCTACTAAGTCCATAAAACCATCCATTTGAATCCAAGCAGGGTTAAATCTGAAGGGAATAGGTCCCAGATTCTAGTCTTTGAGAAAAGAGAGAGATATGGGTTTATGGTCTGAGGCACAGAAAGGAATTATGGCAGAGGAAAGGTCGAAACCATGCATATGTAGAGCCTGCTGGACCAAGAACCTATCCAGCCTTGCTGCTATATGACCCGGGCCAATCCTTTTGTTGGTCCAAGTAAATTTCCCTTTGGAGGGTTTGATGTCTTCCATATCCCAGTCCGAGATGATGTCTTCCACCCATTCCCTGGCAGGATCCCTCACAGTATTGCCTCCTTTTTTTTCGGTGGAGGAGAGGGTGAGGTTTAGATCTCCGGCTATAACATAGTTGTCCAACTGTGAGGATAACATGTGTTCATTCACACTGGCCCAGCAGGATTGTTTCTCAGAAATAGCGTTAGGGGCGTAGATGTTGAAGAGGCTTAGTCGCATATTATCTTCTTTAAAAAGAAATTCTGTGAAAATCCAATGAGGGGACTTAGCATGACTTACCATTTTAACCATAGACGGGTCCCAGAGCGTTGCGATGCCACCAGAAGCTCCTCTTGAGCTAACCGCTATGTTTTCTGCTTGTTTCCAGAAGGAAGAGACAGCCTGTTGAAAGGCCTGCTCTTCCATTTTGGTCTCCTGGATTAGGAGGATGGAGGGTTTCGAAATTTTGATTAAATCTTTCATTGACAATATTTTCGATTTGCTTCCTAACCCCCTGCAATTCCAGGAGACTATCTGCATTATTTACCTTTGCTGGTGTTGGCTGCCCCTTTTGAAGCAGTACCTTGTTGCCTGGTATTTCTAGGGAGAATATGCTTTTCCAGGGTTGACTGAACTCCAGCAAGTCGATCCCTGTATGAGGCTGCTTCCCTTCGTTCCTTATCCGTTTTCCTTCCTCTGCGCTCCTTTTTGGTGGATTTCATTGGGTCGGGTTCTTCCTCATCCGTTTCTTCTTCCTCCGTTTCTCCCTCATTTGCTAGATCTAGTTGCAGATCTTCCTTTGTTTGTTGGGCTGCTTCTGTTTCCTCTTCCGTGTTTTCAGCTGCTTCTGCCTCCTTTCTTTTGATCTGAACAGAGGAGGTCGTTGGAGATTTGCCCCCTTGTTCATTTGAGTTGCCTTATGTTTCTTGTTCTCCCAGAATAGAGAAACTATTTCCTGTTCCAGTATTAGGGTTATTCTCATTTTCTTTAGCTCGCTCCTGGACATTGTTATTTTGTTCCTTCGCCGTTCCCGTCGAGGGGGTTCCCTTGGAACCTTTTCTTCTGGGATTCGATCTGTGCCTCTTGGCTTGTTGCCAATCTTCCTCCAGATTTTTTTCTGATTCTGACTCTTGGATTTTAGGGCAGTTCCTCTGGAAGTGACCATATTCATGGCAGTGCCTGCATTTGAAGGGTAGCTGTTCATAATCTAGTTGTTGGAAATGCTTCCATCCTTTAATTGAGAGTTTGATTGCTTCAGGGAGCCCTGCTTCAAGATCTACTTCCACATAGATACGTGCAAAGGAGTATTGACCCTTTGGGTCGGCTTTGTCAATATACTTACCCAGAGCATTTCCAATAAACCTTAGGGTTTCTTCACTCCAGCAGTGCATTGGGAGATTCGGTAGCCGAACCCAGACTGGAACTGCTTTGGGGATATCCAGAGCCGGGTCGAAGTCAGGAGTCCATCTGTTCAGGTAAAGACCCTGAGGACCCATAAAATACGGCCCACTTCTGAAGATCAGGTCCCTATCTTCTTTTGATACGAAGTCGAAAAGAAAGTACCCTCGTCCTATTGCATAGCTTTGAACTCACTGTGAGATCAGGGGCCGCCAGTTGTTTTGAATCCAGGTTTCAGTGGAGCGAGGAGATGGCCACAGTCCAGTAAACTGCCCGATAAGAGCTCTGTCTGCCAGGGATACTGCTAGATGAATGGGTTTTTCCGAAGGCAGCTCGATTTCAGGTATCGAATCCATCTTCTTGACGAATTTGGGAGGCGGGGCAGCATCTGTCTTTTTCCCGCAAATGTTTACAAGCCTTTCAAAGGCTGCTTCCTCAACAGCATGAGGAGGAGGCGGACCTCCTCCGGACGGGGCCATGACCGAACCCTCGAAGCAACCAGTTGCAGGCAAACCCTAGCGTTCGTGATAGTTCCTCGTGGCCAATGTTACCCATAAAGATGAGCACAATTTTTCCTTTGTCATCTAGTATGGCTCCTCCATAGCATGCAGCTCCAGGGTTACCTTTGGACACGCCGTCAAAGTTGAGTTTGAAGAATCCAGTGGGGAGAAGACTCCAAGTCTCAGGGCTGGGTGTGGAAGCATGAGAGCTGCAAGGAGAGGTAAAACCATGTTTACTAGGTACTACTAAAATATATAAAAATATACATATGATGTGGCCTACAATGAAAAAATAACAATAGATTGGATGATAAATTATGTTAAATTATTTTTAAACATAAAAATAATATATTTAAAGACGTTCCCAATAATGAGATGAACGTGAAGGAATTTTTTTAACCAATTAATGTGTATACATTATTATTGACATCAATTGTGGCATCTTAGGATTTAAGAGGAAGAACATGAGTATCTAATGTCGTTGGAACTTGGAAGGACTTAAACATGCTTAATAACGTGACATACCTTTAGGCATTGTAGGTTTTAAGATTCCTTCAAAGTATTTAAATTAAATATATAAATCATTGACCAATTACGTGTATAACATATCTTATTTACATCATTTTCTTTTTTTTTTAATAGGTGGTTCGTCGTTTGTTAGAGGGCTAGTCCACCTGGGAAATGGTCACCACCTGCTATTCTAGAGAATCAAGGTGGCACGAATTACAATCATTACAATATGAGCTCAACAAGAGCAATATGTCACTTACAAGAATTGAACCTAGGTGGGGAGGGTAACAACATTCCTCCCAACCACCTAGGCTACAACCAATGGACATCTTATTTACATCATTTTCATATACTTGTTTATAAAGTATTGTATTTTTTTTTATTGAAAAAAACATATTTTATTGACATCAACTTTGGCATGTTGGGAAACCGAGAAAGGACTTAGGGAAAACTAGGTGTTTAAAACAACAAAATGGATAATCCTGGTGTTTCCCACTATGGTAAATGTGCTTGGAATTTTAAATCTTATTTGCTTGTCAAATGAATATTTAATGATGGTTACATATTTTCATGGTCTGTCATTTCATATTTTATAGAGTGTTAGTATTTTTATATGTAAATTTGATCTTATAATTTTATTTAAATTTTGAAAATACAAAAATAAACTAAGACAAGGTAAATAGCTGCAAAGCAGCTAGTCCCTGCCTTGAGATATGGCTATGTACTTACAAAAATTTAATATTTTTGATATTATTCTTATTGTCAATTATTCTTAAGAGAAACTTTTGTTGAAAGCATAACCTTTAGAATGTTTTTTTATGTTTTATGTTGTTTATATTTTCTAAAAAATAATTTGATGACTTAAGATATAAACCAATATCATCCCATGCCAACAATAAGAAAATGAAAATGATAATTTGTAATATTTTTTCATGATGACAATGAAAATGATAATTTGTAATATTTTTTCATGATGACAATGAAAATGATAATTTGTAATATTTTTTTAACAGCAGCGTTATGATAAGGCCTGATTCGCAGAGTTCGAAATAGATGATTCACACCGGGGTTCCACGTTTAAAGCACAGAGAATCCACATTAAATACCCACGCATAGATTGCACATGTAATCGTATGAAGGTAAAAAAAAAAAATACTAAATGAGGACATAGCTATAGATATACCGAATGGCATGTCGATTCACCACCATAGCACAACAAATCAAACAGAGTATACATGAGATGGAACTGGATACGCTCGTCTGCGTTAAATTTGACTCCATAAATGGGATCCTGGTTTAAAATCCTATTTATATACAACAATCAAATAAATAAGCAATCAAACAGAGTAAACACAAGACGCAGGGGTTTAGATCCAATTTTTATTACAGATCTGGAAAACGCAAATTTACTAAAACTGACAGAGATTTCTAAAGTCCAATTTAAATCAAAACACAAAATTCAGGGAACACCATGGATTTTGGGGATAGATCTAAGATTGCAGTTGTGGAACTGAGGTCGCCACCCGTAATGGAGAACCAAATTTACAAAATGGGTTGTGACTTTGGGAGAAAACGACAATCAAATTTTTTTTTTTGAATTGTGACAGAGATTTGAATAAATCGAATACAATTTCAAATATGATACTGGAAGCGTCGATCCATATTATATCACATATATTTTTCAATGGATCAAACTGCAAATTACGCCATAGATTTGGAAAACGCCAAGCAGTTCTAGAACAATTTTTAAAGATCGAAATACATTCCTTCGAATTGAATACAGAGATTTTCAGAGATCGAAATACATTCCTTCGAATTGAATACATATATTTTCAGAGATCGAAATGCATTTCTATTGTTAATTCTGGGAAAAAGGCCAATCAATCATGACAATACAGTACCCTGACCAAAACTCGGTGTGGTTCGGTCTAAAACCATGACCATACAGTACCCTGTGATCTGAGTTTTCGATCCATTCCATAACAGAGTTTGTAATTGTAAAGAAAACCAGATAGGGTTACGACTGTTATCTTACCGGAATCTCAACCATGATGTATGTCCTTCATTTAGTTTATATAAGAACCTCTCTTGAATTAAATAGTCGAATACCCTAATTATAAAATTAAATAAAATGTTTAAGAGATATTCTTTCTTGACACAACATGTATAACCTCCATACGCATGTAAGGTATAGTTACGTTTCAATAATCGTGAATACCCGCAATCTTCTATCAGTCATAATGAATGGTGACACTGCTTCATGGTGAATGTAACAAATAATTTGACCTTTCAAGAACTATTACAAATATATATCTCCTCGATAGTGTGCAGGTTCTTCTTCATCATAAGATAGCCTGTGTGTCTCAGGAATACACAAACTCTAAATGCGTCCAGTAATTTCAAATAGAGCTACACTTAGCTGATTTCTTAAATGGGTTTCCAATAGATGACATGGCCTCTAGACTTACAAAAAATTGGAAATTTTACCTGATATATAAATTGGAAAAATAAACTACTACAAGGTTCCTTGAGATTCAAGAATGGATCGGACCATCATAGGTATTGTAGGCTTCCAAACCTTGCACAAACTCTGGAGAGTTCCGATCTGTCATAAGCGACTTGCTACTCTTTGCCCAGAATAGGTGTACGGTGCCTCCACGCCACAGATTTGACGGGAAACTCGCTAGATGCCGTCAAAATCTTCGTTACAGTTGTCTAAGTAATGAAAATCATGACTTGAAGGAGGTGGGGTAAGGGAACTTTGATGCAGTCCTATTTATAAAAAATTTAAAAAAATAAATAAAAGAAAAGACATATTTCACATCTCCTTCATACTAAGGAGTTCACTGTAGAAATTTAAAAAATTATTTATCCGAAATTTACCATAAAATAAAGAAAAAGACATTTTTCATATGTTCTTTACACTAAGCACTTAAGAATATTACAAAATTTTAGAAATACGAAAGTCTATCACAAAATTCAAAAGTTTGAACTCTAGTCACTCATAAAAGCATGAAAAGTTTGAACTGTGTTAAGTGTGTTAAGTAATAATCAGTTCACTATCATGTTTGGGCCATTACAAAATTTTAGAAATACAAAAGTCCATTACAAAATTTTAGATATACAAAAGTCCATTACAAAATTCAAAAGTTTGAACTCTATCCAGTTTAGTGTTCTTGCACTTCTCTGATGTGCTTTTTCACCTGCTTTTTCATCTGCAATGCAAGATAAAGGTATATGTAAGAATGCATCGAGTAAATTATGAAATTGAAAGTCTAAATTTTTTGGGAAAAAAATGGCTTTAAACATACCTTTTAAGTAGTTTATCATTATGTGAGTTATGTCTTCACACAACAATTGTATTTTCATGATTGAGTATAAACTTCCCATCAAAAAAGAAGTCACACAACATGTAGATTACAGTAGATTTGTTCTTCAGATAATCTTGATATGATAGTGCTATCAAATCTGGAAATAATTTTGCTAATATGTCACCTCTTAGTGTACATGGTACTTTTGCATTTGTTGTGTTAATTAGAGTACAATTTAACCGATGCAAATAGTTGATAGGAGTTTCAGCACTACATTTTGCACAATGTAGCATTGCCCCTTGTATTGTTCCAAAATTTTCTATTCCTAAATTGCAGTTAGAGCATGTTGGTTGAAAAGGATTGGAGTATATGTTTGATACATGCAATGTTCCTTGAACCTATTTGACATTGTTGAATGTTAAATGTTAGTCATAATCTATTTATAAAAAGTATGTTATATATGAAAAAAAAAGGTATGTTATATATAAAATATTTTCATATGGTTGTTGTTTCTCACCTCGCTTGTGGAATTTAGTACTATTTTTAGATCATTCAATGCCTTCTGTGTCTTTAATGGCATGATGAATGTTGATTGTCCTGTTCGTAGTATATTTGGTTGAAATTCTTTTTGTCTGACCAGATTCATGAATAGCAAGATAGGAAACTCTTTTTTTGAAAGTTGATCTTCAATCTCAGCGAACTGTTCCTCAAATTTTGAAAATAACTGTACCTACATTTTTTTCCTTGGAAAAAGTCGTAATTTTATTTCAAATAGTTGAACAAAATTACATTCTGCACATGTAATAGGATCACAAGGATCCCTACATTGTCACAAATAATCTGTCCCATATGACTTCAAGACAGTCCACATATATCCGACTACAAAAACTGTCACATATGACCATATGACCATCTAGTGTCCCATACATAATCAAAACAGAGTAATTGACTGTCCAAACAGCCCTCCGATAACCGACTACATATATCAAAGATAAAAAATGCAAAAAGTGATCCAAACAACAGCTAAAATAGGCTATCCATACATCCCGTGTATATAATAGCATATACAGAACTAATGTAGCTAATAAAACAGAGGCTAATGCTCCATCTGGTCCTCAATGTCTCGATGAAAAGGCCTGTGAAAAAAAAGCGGAGGGCGGGTAGCTGTTGGAGAGCACAGAGAGTGAATGGGCCGTCGAGAATTTGATATCGGAGCAAACCAAGACTCACCAGTGTCGGATGCTCCGCATTGCGGGCACCAGGTTCGCCTTAAGCGCGGCGTCGTCGCCCGTATAGACCTCATTGCCCACCGAGAGCCCCGTGATCTTGGTACTGCTCAGATAAGGCTGGATGTTCTGCGTAGCCCAAGACAAAGCCGTCTGCGTGTCCATAAGCCCCGCCACATACCCATTCCCGATACCCACCACAAACTCAATATGCAAACGCCTTCAGGATAGCCGGGTTCCAGTCGTAGAGCTTCACTTTGGTTATAAGGCCTGCAGAAGCTCCGCTATCCTGTAACCTGACTGATAAAAACGCCAGCAGAACCCAAAGGAGCAACGCACTGTTCCCAGTCCCATAAACCGAAGGCACTGAATCCAGCGTGAGCGTGCTCTGATTTCTGTAAAACTGGAATCGAAAAGAATCAGAAATCAAGAAAATCAAGAAATGAAACGTAATTTTCATTGATGCATCTTCTTCCCTTCCTTCATCCTGCTTAAGAAGATCAGAGCGCCTTCGCCTCGTTGTTCGTCGATATTTCCGTCCAAACCTCAGCGTTCCAGGTGGTTGGGAAGCCCTTGGAATCCTGGATCCATCTTGAAATCTTCACGAGGCCCTGCGAGCCGGGAATCCACCGTTTCAAGATCAATGGCAAAGCCACACGAACCCTGAGACAGAACCCCCGCCGGCCACTAAGAAAGCAAGACGTCTTCAGCTTCCAAAACCGAAACCCTCAACAGAAGAAACAACAGATCCAAGTTTGTGGACAAGCAGCAAACTCTGGATCTCCCAAACCGGCTAACTCAGCCAGCAACTACTGATGAAGAAAACGGCCAGACACCCTATGCTCCAGAACCTGCGATGCCTCCACCACACGCCGTCTCAGGAATCCTGCAAGGAAACAACAATCTACAGGGAAGGAGGGGCTGCTGGGCCAAGCCCTGGCCGCCCAAGCTACAGCAAAAATTCGCTCCAAGAACCAGATCTGTATCAACGCGCTCCTCGACATGCCTATTAACCGTACCCACATTATAACAAGATACATATTATTATTTTTTGTTAGCAAATAAATAAAAAAAACTAATATTTTGTGAACTACATGCATGGGTAGGAATATGCTTACCGTTGCCTTGTCATTTTCAGAGTTTCCATCCTTGATTTCGAGGACATGTTGCATGCCTAATTTCTTGGCACTTGTCACAATAGCACCAATTGTTCCAAGTGTGTACGATTCTGTTGACATTATAAGTCTTCTAATGGTTGTGTTGGGTACAAAGTAGTATTCCTGGCAAATAGATGTTATATTTTCTATGGTAGTATGATGGTCTACTACCAATATACAATCAGATTCACCATGGTCATAATTGGTTTTGGGTGCGATCTTGAAATTTTTTATACGAACCGCTTTTCCTGGAAGACGTTTTTGTTCATATTGCTGAATGAAACTGCCTCGTACATTCAAGGTAACTGTCATTTCTCCTTTTGAATCTGTTAAGTCTGATCGCATAATCTCAATTGACTTATTTGTTTTGTCAAGCATTTCTTTATATGTAACAATCACATTACCATCGAAGACATCTCCTATCTTGTAACTGGTCAATTCTTCAATAGTTATTGGGTTGCATGTGTTTTGTTTTTGCCTATAAAGAGCAACCAAGCATAAGCTAGCTAAAGAAGAATCAATGATTTTGCATATAAAGACAAACCAAGCAAAAGTTAGGTAAAGAAGAATTAAAGGTAATTTTTTCAGAAATTTGCTTAACATAAAGGTAATTTTTTCAAAGGTAATCATTTTGAGAAATTTGCTTCAACAATGTTTACCTTTTGACTTCTGCTTGTAATACTTCTTTTTCCTGTTCACCTTTAATCTATCTTTTCATGTTGTTGTGGATGGGAAATAATAATTGAATACCTGCATTAGGACAGACTTGATTGGTCATATAAAACGAATGCAGTGATTTGTGTTCATAGTTCTATGATACAATCTACACTAAAAAACAACAAATAATAGAATTGATGGTCTGGGCTCACAACAATCCTAAGATATATTCATTTCAACAAAACATTGCTTTTTCACATTTCTTTAATTTAACTTATTCAAGTATATAATGGTGAAGATATTTACTGTGCATGATTCAAATGATGATTTATGTTACCTACATGCATTCAGCCTTAATATCTAAATAAATATGCAGTATAATTTACATAGAAATCATTTCTAAATATAGGATCTGCCAAAGATTTAAGAGTAGCACAAGCTATTAAAAAAAATGTTTCTTAACATGTTGAACGCTCAATTTCATTTCCCCTGGACATCGATGTTGCACTAGAAGAAGGCGACCAAAGGAAATGAGGAAAGCAAGTCTGTATGAAATTATTTACCCTAAGTTAAACTGATAAACTGAATCATAGAAGATCCCGCCATCTCCATCTTACCGGTAGACAAATGATTCATAGACAAATGATTCATAGACAAATGAAGACAAAGTTACATAACTGTAGATGAGACTCTTAATAGTAATCAAAAGATGAAATGCAATATTGATTAGTTCCCGGTGACGGCCTTCTACATCTCACACCCTATTGCAATATGGCATTATTACAGAACTCAATATTTCATACTATTAAGCTTAATTCCCAACCTATTGACCAAGATGTAGCCGCTCATTGATGACGATGGTGGATGAATTTATTGTGCTAATACATGAAATTCCTGAAGATACCTTATCAAATTTGCATGATAGGAAAAAGAACTACACTTTTGGAAATATCAGGAAAAGGGAACATATCCTTGAAATGTAAATTTTATGGTTTTGAAAGAGGGCGATTGGCATTTATGTAATGTACCATACAACTGGTGTGTGAATTCATTACCAACGGTTCTCCATGCAATGTCTGGCTAATAATGTCAGTTTTGGAGTTTCTGAAAGGTTGAAGTGCTGACAAGTTTACAGAGGCTTATTGCAACAATTCTTGTTGATATTCAGCAGGAGATTGATACTTTTTGAGAAGAGGTTTTTAAAGAATTTGATTGGAAGGAGATTTCCTCTATGCTGGTTTCTATTCACAAGTTATGTTTGGATTACAAAATACATATGAACTTCTAGGGTTTTTTATCTGCAAATTTAAGGCATTGCTCTAGGAACTTGAGCACAAATCTGAGTGGAAAGATAGATATAGACCGTACGCCTGGAGCTTGTGCTACAATGAATCACCTTGGCGGTCACCCCCACTTACAATAACCTGAGCTTCGAACCATGAACTTGGAAGAACAGATTGAAACCCCTAATCACTATCCGCTTGCCTCTTGATTGGGAGGAGCACTATTGATCGCTACAGCTTGGGAATGAGCACCTGATGATGATTATTATGATGATGAAGAAGGATCACTATCACTTGCCTTATTATTTAATCTTGCCTTCCCGCAGAAGGATATGATATATTTCAAATGCTTATTTTGCAGATGTAGCTGTAAAAACAAAGCTTGGACACTGTAGAAGTGGAGTGGAGAGGCAAGGTATTGATGAAATAAAAAATGTAGCCCTATCGGCTAATAAATCAGACTCTACGTTGAAGGTGAGAAGTGCCTCGTTATCCATTCATTTTGTCAAAATCTCATCATCCATATAAACGAAAATACATTGCTTACTCTATAAGTTACTACTGCACACACAGAAAAACTAGTTTATCGGTCAATCCTTTATACCTTAAATTTAGAGAATAAAGGTCTGAGAAATATTCAATCACGCAGTACATAAATATTGAATATTCGAAATATTAAGATATTATTGAATATTAGATATTGACCCTAGGAGGTCAATATATATAAATTAACAGTATATATGTATATATATATATATATTTCTAACCCTGCATGAATGAGAATAAAGAAAAAATTATTTAGAATCATGGAAGCTGAAAAACAAATGAAAAGAGAATGCAGAACATATGTTGCGGTGGGTGGGGTTAGAGTTGAGGAATAACCCCTCCCATGTAGAAAACAAAAACAAAATTTGGCTGCAAGAAAGGCCGAAGGCCACACTATAGCAACAAACCCCACAGCGGGCCTGCCATGACTTCGGCTTTGGCCTAACCCTAAAACTTATCTTCTTTACAAATCGACTGAATCACCTTCTATGCCAAGCTAGCAATCAAACTAATTCTGTATTCGATCGGTCGAACGATACTATGAAGCACTACCATTTGGAGCATGTTGTGTGTGTGTCATTCTCGCTGAAGGTACCAATGTTTTGATACTCAGCAGATGTCTGAATGCTCCATGCTACATCGTGCCCTGCAAGGCAGAAAGCGGTCCTCAAATCAGCCACTGAGCATTCATTACCTTCAGATAGAGGCACAGGTATGGCTACCATGCCCATCCTCGCCAATCTAGTAGCATGCGTAGATGAGGGGGCTGAGATAGCGAGCGCATGGGGTGTCCTAGTGTGCTTGTAGGGAGGAGGTCATGAGTGCTGCGATAAATCTACCAACACTAAATATGATAGAAGTCGTGATGTCTGCAATAGCTACCTATGGATAAAACCACATGGATATCTCCTGTCAATGTACCCCAAGGCGCTCATCAATTAGAGCTTGGATTTGAAAAATGCTTCCCATAAACGCCCGGGATAAGCGTCTACAGACCCAGGAAAATATTTCTGTGGCTAAATTGATTCAAATCATAAGACCACAATGAATAAAATTAGACCAATGGAGCTTAGTGGTGGCGGTGCGGATCATACAACCGAGTTCGTAGGCAAAAAAAATCAAAACCCTGACTTGAAGGAGGGGGGGTAGCTTGAGTAGGGTTTGCACTGGAGAAGCCACGGGTTGCATGCACTTGCCTGGCAGGTGGTGGAAATATTTAATTATCTTTATTATGAAACAATTTTCAACATTAATTTGTCATTTTAACTTCATTTATTTTATACAAATCCGAAGTCGGTGATAAAAATATTTCTGATATATCCATTACTGATTGATTTCGTGTCAATAGGGCAAGCAGCGGGAGGGAGCTTATGAAAGGCGCCTGCATGTTAGCAGGTTGTTCTCTCGGTTGTATCACAATACTTTTCATAGATATATTGTGGAACATTTAAGTGGGCTCTTTAAAGAATACCTTCTGTTGTGCTGGGTCTGGCCTCATTCTCTCTCTAATATGTACATTATCAGCACAAACCCAAGGTATGACCTGAGAAATACATGTGGCTCTCACAGTACGTGTTTATGATCAACTTTAATCATGTATTATTGGTTTAAAGGATATGGTTTATGGCCACAATGTGAACATTGTCTGCCATCCAAAGGAAAGGAAACGAAACGACAAGTACATATGATCTGAACGCATTAGGGGTGCTGAGGGCAGTGCACCTTCTGCATGGCAGCCTTCAGGACTTTTGCTGGAATTCCCTTCACCGCTCTCCTTGATGGGTGGTCTTCCATGGCAGGACTTTTGGTGAAATTCCCTTCTTCCATCCATATTCCGCAACATTATCATTACGAACAACACAATTGACGAGGTTGAGATTAGCTTAATCGAAGGGATTCAAGGGAATTCCGCCCAAGGTCTTGCAATGGAGAAGGGCCCGCAATTGACACGTGTTGGAAAAGAAAAATAGCTTGGTTGGCAACGGCTTGTGGTCCATTTACCCGAAAGGTTGAAAGGACATGTCACATGAAGACTTGGTGTCAACTGCCAATAATGGTGTGTGGCGCGCTTCTATAGCAACTATCACATCTCCTGTCATTTAGCCATCCAAAGGGGAAGGAAACAAAATGACACGTACAGTTATCGCTGAGTTCTTTTAAAATAATATTAACGTTGAGGGCGGTGCACGATAATAATATTGAATTTCCCGTCCACCCTGGCGGGACCTTCTCCGTGGTAAGAATTCCCTACATCCATCCACAATCTGTGTCCTTCGCCGAATCGCCGTGGACTTCTCCCGACTCGTGAACCACAGGTTACATAATTTTGAAGATTTGGTGGAGATTACGAATGGTAAATGTTTAAGATCCATTTTGTTCAGCACCTAACCCAAAGAAAGAACATGGAAATTCCTTCATGTATGATGATGCTTAGTGGAGATAGTAAATCTCTGATTTTTAGTGGAAATAGTAAATCTCTTTGTATGTAAGGTTAGTAAATCTCTTTCCCTTTTCCCTTTTCATTGATATGTTTTATGTATGCAATTTGATTCACATGTTCAAATGATATATACTAGCAATTGTCCTATAAGGTGTAAAGGAACGTCGATAGAAATACCAAATAGAAAGTGTAAAACAAGTATGTCCATCCACCTTGAAACGAAAGTGTATGGACATAAATACAATCTAGTCAAATAGTCAATACTTATTTCATTACAACAATAGATATTCAATGTTTACTCCCAAGGATCAGGATCACGTGTAAGATATGAACCTAGGTGGGGAGGATAACAAAATTGTTGTCTTTATCATTTTGAGATGATATTCCCACTATAGTAATATAGAAATTATGTATGCCACTCAATGATCATAACCCATCACATTAAAAAGAGTACAGGATAATTGTGAATAAATAGTATTCAAGGTAAGCTACTGGTGCTCTAGCTGCTGCTTATGCCAGTGAATCACCTTACAGCATTAGATTGGATGGAAGGAAGCAAGGGCTTTAACATAGAGTTGTTGGACAACAGAATGGGTTAGGAAATAGTCTTTATATGACAAAAGATGGAAATTCCAATCATTAGTAAACATTTTTGCTTGTATTATATAACAAGAGACATTGTTTACAATTGAAGCAACGAAAAATCTAAGGATACTTCTACTATCATAGTAGAAAAATATTGCATGGAATACATGGCAAAGTACAAGTACAATGATATTGTTCTATGTAAAATCTAATTAAAAAAAATGAATAAATATTGTTAGCGTACCTTTAATTCGTTTACTGGGGAGATTTAATGAAGCCAACTGGTACACAGTTTAAAGCAACTGTAGCAAAGCATAAATAGCTTCATGGTCACTCCAATATGCTTCTAATATGTTGACTTGACAATGTTGAGAACGCAAATTTGTCCAAATGTGATCAATGTGACTTTTTGTTTCTGGTGTAGATTTGTTTGTTATTTCATGTAAGTGTCGTGAGTGCATGTATTCTGTTAGTTGTTTATTTCTTTGATTATTTGCGTGTATGTTGATATTGAAATCACCGATTATCAAAACGATGTTGTTGCCATGAAGCATTTCAGCCTTCGCAGATGAGATTGTTTCAATGATTGTTGAAGCAGATGAAAATGGAGCAGCATATATGTTCATTATGCAAATATGTTGTTGGATATATAGCTCTGACATAGCAAGTTCGACTTTCCCATTGCAAAAGTTTTTGTTTGCAATTATGTCTATGTTCTTTTCTATACAAGAGAGCACACCATGAACAGAGTATGATGTATTGAAGTTGTATCTTGAAAATTTGGTTTTGCTTGGTGGGAAATTTGTTCTTGTTTCTTGAAAACAAAGAATCATATCGTTCATGAGATCCTCATCTTGTAGTATGTCATCAATATGTGCATGCAAACTTCGTGTGTTCAATGTTGCAATTGAAAGTCTAGTGGAACATGAAATTGATTTTTGAATGTAGTCTAATTTCCATGCTTTATCTTCAGTTAGTCGTTTCATTTCTATTGATACTTTTTTGTTTACATTGAAGTTTTCTTGTGTTAATCTTTTAACTAGAAATAGTGAGTCCATGGATTTCACTCGCGATAAAGCTGCATATACTAATCCATGTGTTTTAATGTTACTTGGATCAAATGCAAGTCTATCTAAAGTCAATCCCTGTGCTCTGTGTATTGTTCTAGCGCATGCTAATTGTACTGGGAATTGTTTTCGTACAATTGTTTGATTTCTTGTTTTAGACGAAGACAATGGCTTCACAATACGAAATATTGGTGTCCAAGTTGGTGAAATTTTTTCGTCATAGAATTCAGAAAACTTTTCTCGTTGCAATTTTCCAACAATTGGATCAATAAATTCTACCCAGACAACATCCAATTGTTTTTTATGCACTGAGTAAAACTTTAATGCTCCATCGGCACCATTGACAAGCCCATCTTCTATGTTGTAGTTTCAAGCATATAATTCAACTAGGACATTTTTTTTTACCAGTATTCTGGATGGTAAATTTGTCGTCTTGTCATAAGTGTGAAAGTTCTGTTGACTATTCTCAGCTTCATCGATTGCTTCAAGAATTATTAGTTCTTCATCTAGTTCTGAAAGCATTTTTTCATTATTGCTTTGGACATCCTTGTTTCTATAAAATAAGTATGGAAATAATGGATCAGTAGGTGCCGGTTTATAACAATGGTGATTTATGTACTCTATATCCTCATCAGATTGCTCATTCAATCTCATTTTGTTTAATATTCTAATAAAGTCTTCATCTTTTTGACGCATAGTTAGGTGTAATTGATAGCATTTGACTTTTTCTTGACAAAAAGTATATGATAATTTTTCTTTGTTCAATATTGGGTTTTCAAAGATAAAAGAATCTTTGACAGGTTGTGCTTGATACAGATCACCTACGAAAATAACATCGACATTTCCGAAGTATGTTGTTGGCATATGCTTTATTTCGCGTAACCGTTTGTCAATTTGGTACAAGAATGTCGAGCCAACAAGCGATGCCTCATCAATTAGAAAAACACAAAGTTGTTGAAAGTGTTTTGTCAATGTGTCCAATTTTTCACTATTTAGGGGTAGGTATTCTGATTTGTTGAAGGGCATGAAAAGCGCGGAGTGTAATGTGACACCTCCTGCATTGAATGCTGCTTTTCCTGTGTAAGCTGTTATGAGTCCCTTTATTTTTTGTGGGTCATACTCAACTATATTATTATACATGCGTACAAGAGACTGGAATAATGCTTTTGCAAGAAATGTTTTGCCTGTTCCTGCACCTCCTGTCAAGAACAAGTAAATTGGTTCATTTGGTGCATTCTTCTTTTTAGTCAATATATCTTTCACTATAGCTGATTGCTCTTTGTTCAATTGTCTCCTGATGTTATAAAATGTTTTGTTTTCTAATATATGTGGTTTCTTTACAATGTGATAGGGTTTGTCAAGTGATGTTTTTATGTTTTTAATGTCTTTGTACTATTTGACATCAGCATCAATGTTACATTCTTCATATTTCTCATAATCATTGTGGAATATATCAATACTAATTGTTTGGTTATCTTTAATTATGTCTCTATTAAACAACTCATAATCTTTAGTTTCTAGTGTGATTGATGCATCGTCAATGTCACCCCATGCTTCAGCCATTTTATATGTGAACATTTGTTCATTTTTTTTAATGGTACTTTTCAAGCTCATGTATGCATTATTCCAAGTTGAATATTGTTCCTTGAAAATGATTTCATCATGTCGATAAGGAACATACAACATTAATTGTTCTCTGTAGTAATTATCTGGATCTTTATGTTCACTATATCTCACATATCTAATCACATATGGCATATCACTTTTTTTTTGTTTATTCCCTTTTTTTGTATAACTTGATGCAAATTCTGCTAAGCATATATGTTCAATGGTTGCGGGACGATCTAGATACCAATCAATGATCGATGCACATGCAATATCTTCTGAATCATCTCGTTCCTGTTGCAAATCCTTTGGTTTTTTCAATATAAATGCTCGTTGGTCTTTGGGTGAAGTATTAATGAATACACATTTCCTTGAACTAGTATTCAAAGGCAAAGATAGAACAATATATACAGCTTGTTGTGCAGACATTTGTTGCAAGTTCAACAAAGCTTTTCCAAGCCTACTTATTGTTTGTACAATGTCATTTTTTGTTTTTTGGTGTTCTTCTCGTATATGTTTAAATGTCTTTGTCATTGTTTTATCGAGCTTTGTCATATAAGAGCTACAATATGTAGCTGCAGCATATGAATCAAGTACATATTGGGAGTCTGTGTTTGCATTCCAAACTATTGGAATATGATGGGAAAAATTGTTTGTCCATATGTCTACAGGTCTTCGTTCTAATAGGATTGTTGTTCGCTTTAGAGTACATTTAATGGCATTTATGTAATCGTCTTCTGTCAAACTCAAGCTCTCTAAGAAATTATCAAATGTATATGTGTCATCATATTTAGTATGCTCTAAAGTATCAAAAATTATTTTTGCATTTCTTTTCATTATATCATTCTTAAATTCTGTTGGTTCAAGTATTCTTGTTTTTTTCATTGGGGGTATGGGGAAGTTGAACATACAGTGGGCGTTTTTATTTTTCCTGCAAGTTTTTGTGTGATGGTGTTGTTGAATTGTTTTAAGATCATTTGTAAGTAATCTTGAATCAGAGGACAAATATCTTTCTACAAATTCTTCTATCTCAGCATTTTTATTTTTACCATATATTGGTGTGTCTTTTATCCATAGTAATCCATGATCATGTTCACTGCCTCTGTTTTGGAATTCAGTTACAAAGAAATAGTCTTTTATCTGACCATAGTATTTGTAGTCATAAGCAAGAAGTTGTTGGAGCGCATTTATCCTATTTCTATAGTATCGTACACAAGTTACAGGGTCATTTCGTACCAATGTTTCAATTTCATTATCTGGTATTTCATTTTCAATAGGAAGATTTGATTTTGCTCTTATATCTTTTAGTGCATTGATTAATGGTTTCCAACGATGTTCCGCACTGCTAAATGTTACAAAAAATGTCGGGGGACCTAACTGTCGTATCATTGCATAAAGGTTTCTGCGTATAGCTAGATGGTAATCTGGTGATGTGCAAATTGATTTTAGATCCATGTAACCAATGTCTGATTTTAGTATGCAGTCCAAATTTGGTTTTGACTTAACATATTTTGCTAGTAACTTCCTTCCCTTTAGTTGTCCCTTTCTTATTCCAATCCAAATACAATTTAATACTTGATTAAGAATAATGCGAACTGCCTTGTAAAACAAATTTATGATGTGATATGCAAAGTCATGGTCCTTATGTAATATCTCCCATCTAGAAATTTTTTGATAAGTAAAACTTTTTGTAACATCGTTTGGTCGTTTTTGTCCATAGAATAGTGTAGGGAAACTCATTTCCTCTGAATATCTATCTTGGAAAATTCCCAACGGAATGTAGCCTTCGCCAAGAGCAATGTTTATTTGATTGTTTTGAAGATCATATATACTATGTGAATCTGTGAATCCATGGAGTAGTGTTTTTGTCACTGGCTCCTTAGTCTTTTCGTCGATGGTAGTCTCACTTTCATTATCAATGTTAGTTTCATAGGCATCCTTTGCCTGTTTGAACATTTCTTTCCAATTATCATTTATAACAACTTTCTCTATTTTATAGAGCATTGTTTTGCACAATCGCTTTAATGCTTTCGTGACTAGATGTACACGTATGTGACCAAAAGCATAAGCACTTTTATAGGATAGTCTTTTTTTAATTACAACTGCAACAGTGTCGGTTTCTTTTGTCACGAGGCAGGGCATGCTGAATTCGAGACATGTCAGTTGGAACATTGATAACGCCTCCAGTAAGGCCCATTTGTTGACCTCTATATTTTTGTCCTAGCTCTCGTATTTGCAAAAAAGGCAATCTTGGTGATACTAGCCTTTCCTCTAATTCATTTAATTGCTTGACTATACCTATGTGCTTGTTTCTTCTGATACGTTGTGGACATGCAAATTTAGGAATCTCATCATATTCAAAAGCTTTTTGACAAAGTTTGCATGTGTATTGGTTTTCTAAATTTTCAATTGTGTATCGTCTCAATTGTGTTTTTTCTATTTCCATGCCTAGTTTTTCTATATGTTTATCTTTTGTTTTTACAACATCTTTTCTAAAAAAGATGCAATCACAAACTACACAATTGTAAATGGGGATATCAGAGGCTTGTTTTATAAATGCTTTTTCAACTAGTGTTGGAAGTATGTTTTCTTGTTTTTGTTCATCTTCATGCCAAACTCTAAGTTTCTTCTCTTGTTTAAATGGTTCAAATTGTTCACAAATAACATTTGCATTTTTTTTTTCGCAGATATTCTATTTATTTCTAGATCAACTATCTTTGTTTTTGGATCAGATATAGCATTACCTCTCATTATTTTTTTGATAGAGCGAAGAGACAATTTTTTTTCTACTTGTAGTTGTATATTATTACTAGACAATATTGTATATGTTGTATTGTTTGTTGCTATTGCTTTTTGCAACGGTTCATAATGAAATCGTTGCATGCCTATTTCATATTGAATGACATTAAAAACCTTTGATGCATTTCTTATTGGATAGAATTTAGCTAAGATGCTGGTTATTTTAGCAGACCATATGCATATTTCTATGTTCCAAATGTAGGATATCCAACTGTAGACAAATGGACCACCTTCTATGTAGCCTTTTTTATATGGTAATGCCAAATTGACAATATACGCTTGCCAGTTTGCCACTCCTGGAACATTTTTCAATATGTCAATATTGATATAACGTTCTATGCATTTTATTGCAAAAGAATCATTTTGCATTATTGCTTGCATTATTGCTTGCATTATTGCATTGGAGAACGTTTGCGCCACTACGCGTCGTAAGCAAGGGGCATCATATTCATTTTCTGTTAAGTGGCAAATGGTTGGAAATGAAGTCTCACCATCTACACTATTGGATCCACAAGCTCGTTCAAGTCCATTTGCTAGCATCCTATTTTGTATTTGAATCCATTGGTGGTCTATATTTTCATATCCAGTAGTCTTTTCAGTATGTAGATGATCATTGATCATGTGTATTTGTTTTTTGCACAACAATGGTTCAAAATGTCCAGCAAGAGGGTTCTCGTCATGAAACAAGATATCATATGTGTTATTTACTAATGTTGAATTGAAATATAAATATGGCTTCATTTTTGTTTTTGACCAAACTCTTATTGGTATATTGAGCCATTTTGACAACCAATGTATGCAGAACATGTCTCCCCAGAGGCCTCTATCTTCTAATGGTAGAAGACTTGAGGCTGATTTTGACATTTGTTGCAAATAAACCTCTGGATCATTGACATTATGCATTTCCATCAAAGAATATGTGTTCAATTCATGTTGATAAGATACAAGTGCTTCTTTATCATTTGTTTGTAAGCAATATTTGAAGTGTTGTATTGCACTGTTTCTTAGTTCTATAGATGTGTATCTATTATGTAGCAGGACATGGAAAGCATCAAACAAACAATCTCCTTGGGTATATGCAAAGTTGTCCAAGCGATACAGGTTGTATTTTTCTAAAACGACATCAATAACATCTTTATGGGTTTTGACTTTCGACATTATTCTGCATATACAAATAAAAAAACATAAATATTAATTTTACTTTAGAAAAGTTGAGCAAAAGAAACATAGTAGAAAATTATATCTTAACACAATTGCAGTAATAAACAACATAGAAACATAAAACTATTAGACAATTGTTTCCCACCCTTACAACACTCCGAAGTACATTCAATGTGTTATTCAAGAATTAACACATGGTTATAATAACCATTACAAAGTATATGGGCTCTCAACTAGAATGTTCAACAACATAAGGTTTTAGGAGAAATTTCGAAAGCATAATAGTAGGTTAAACAAACTTACACATTATTTTCCTCCAACCATAGCACTCAATAAATAGGCATAACAAAACCATAAACAAATATTATTTTCCATTTCTATTGGACGACTAGTCATGCTTAGAATCCATTACATGCTACTCAACACTCATTTTTCGTGACACAGGTGCAAGGTTTATATACCCTACTTCCATGTTCTTTCAGAAATTAGTTGTTATAATGAAATTTTTAACACATGCTTTCATATTGCTTAGAGATATTTTGATTTTTTGAAACCGAGTTTACCCTAAGCAACCCAGCTAGTCCCTGGCATAGAATAATATTTACAGTTTCATTTATTGTATTTTTTTTATTATATGTAATAAAATATTAATTTTTATGTTGCATTATATTTGACAAATTATTAAGAAATTTTTTTAAGGTGTATTGTACGGTAAATTAAGTTACAACCCTTATCATGGTTGGATTTTTTGGTATGCCGACAACCTTTCTGCTTAGGGGGTGTCTTAACCATGCCCCGCCACCAACTGTTCTACATCTCACAATAATGTTACAATACTGTTATATTATATGTAATAAATTATTAATTTTTATGTTAAGTAAATGATTGTTAATTCTTGCTAGCTCATTAAATCCAACTAGTTTAGGGTTGCTGTGGCCAAGAATAAAAAGTATTTCTTTAATAATTGTTTTATATATTTACCAATTATATTCCTACAAAAAATTTAGTAGATAAAACATAATAAAAATGTTAAATAAAATATTAAGTGTTGAACATTAATTAGATTGGTAACTAGGTTTAGGTAACTATTTTATTTGCTTTAGCGGGGACTAAAAAAAATATCCACCTACATGTAATATTATGAAAAAGAATTCAAAAAAAAAAAATTAAAATCTAACATTAAAGTAAAATTGGTTGGAGAAACTTTAAATCCATAAACTATTTAAAAATAACATTATTAATAAATGTTAATATAGTAATAACTATTTTAAAAATAAAAACTACTTTAAAAACAACATTATTATATTTAATAAAATTTAAAGTAGTAAGAACGGTTTAAATTTTACTTCTATTTTTTTTAACTTGTTGACAATTAATCAACCATTATGTTAATAGATTACATTAACATATGTTGACTTTGAGTTGATATAAAAATCATAATATACTAAGGATTTTATAAAATAATAAATTAATTTTTTGGAGCTAGCTTTTCTAACATTAAAAAAAATGAAATCTATATAAGAGATTGAAAACTATTAGATTTGATAAATAGTAAAATTGACAAAAATTCAAAATCTATAAAAGAGATTGAAGATATTAGATTTGATAAATAGTAAAACTGACAAATAAACATTAATTGAAATCTATAAAAAAAGATTGAAAACTATTAGATTTGATAAATAGTAAAATTGACAAAAAATCGAAATCTATAAAAGAGATTGAAGATATTAGATTTGATAAATAGTAAAATTGACAAATAAACATTATAGATTAAAAATAAGAGATAGCCAAAACAAACTAAGGTTTAGTGGGAGATACCATGAAGTAAAATATAAATTATAAACTACACAATCTTGCTGGAAGATATAGGAGTAAAGTTAGGAGGTAATAAAAAGATGAAAAATTAAGATAGTGATATGATTAATTAGAATAATTAAATTTAAATTAATCAAATAATTTAAGATTTTTTAAATATTTAAAAAATCATAAAATTATAAGTTAGTAAAGATGTTTAAAAAAAGAATAATGTAATTATTAGTTTAAATTAATATTAATTTAATTAATAATGGATTTTTAAAATATATTGGAATGAAAAGTGAAGTAATAAAGCAAAAGGAGTTTTTTTTTCCTCAGAAAAATGCGTAATTTTATTTAAAAAATATGAACAAAATTACATTCTGCACATGTAGTAGAATCACTGAGATCCCTACATTGTCACATATTCTCTGTCCCATATTGACATCATATCTACTGTCCCATATAAACAATACAATGGATACCGTTGTCCATACAACCTGCCTATATCCATTCATAACAATACTGTCCCGGAAATGATAGATTCCATCGCTGTGTACTCGGCTGTCCATACAGCCTGCATATAGCCCATTACATTTAAACAGTACAGTCACAGAAATGTGTCTCGACATAAAACTATTACATAAAAAAAATTACTGTAACAGAAATGTGAGAAAGAGTCCTGCGCTGGTCAACAATAGCTGAGCTATTGCTCAATTCTGTGCCTCAAAATCGACATGAAAAGGTCTGTGTTAAAACTGTAGGTGCCCTCTGGTGAGTGGTCCATACAGTCCGCATAGCCAATTACATATAAACAATTACTGTAACAGAAATGAGACAATGTGTCCATCGCTGGTCAACAATAGCTAAGCTATTGCTCAATTCTGTGCCTCAAAATCGTCATGAAAAGGTCTGTGTTAAAGCTGTAGGTGCCCTCTGGTGAGCCAAGTGACCATACAGCTCGCATAGCCAATTACATATAAACAATTACTGTAACAGAAATAAGACAAAGTGTCCATCGCTGGTCAACAATAGCTGAGCTATTGCTCAATTCTGTGCCTCAAAATTGTCATGAAAAGGTTTGTGATAAAAACTGTAGGTGCCCTCTGGTGAGTGAATCGTGATCCTCCAAGTGCCAAATGCTAAGTGTTGCTGCGTCGCTTCTTTGGATAGCTGATCTGCTATCCCATTCCTCTCCCTGTAGACATGTGTAAATGTAATTTGATTAAATGACTGCTTTAACCTGATCACCTCCTCCAGGATAGGTAATAGTACCATCACATGACAATGTGTTATCTCCTTTGCCCAATCAATAACTAACATGGAGTCATCAAAGATCTGTACAGATAGACATCCTTGTTCGAGTGCAAATAACATCAGCAGCCTAAGAGACATAAGTTCAGCATAGTTATTTGATCCCCTCCCCAAACCAGCCATGATGTGAAAGTAATGGGACTTAGATTTGAAAAGGACTCCCCCCCCTCCACACACCGCTTGTTGGTCCATTGAAGCACCGTAAAAAAAATCCCACGGCATGGATTTATCAATCAATTCCACACACACAGGTCGAGTTCTAATCACTTTTACAGGTGCCTTGAAGTGTTGTATAACAGCCACAACTTGTGCCACTACAGTCTCCACCGGATCCCTGCAATCTTGAAAGATGATCTTATTTCTGGTTATCCAGATGCCCCAGGCGAAAATACAAGGAGAGGCCCGGATGGATGATGTCTTTTGACATGACCACCACAATTGGAACGCTTCATGAACATTCTCTCCCTGCCACCTCTCATTGAGATCAAGAAATTTGCAGACATCAGCCCAAACTGCCTGAGAATTCCGACAATGAACAAATAGATGAGAATTGTCTCTTCAGCATCCCTACAAAGTGGACAGAACCCCGGACCCAGGATGAAACGTTTTTGCAGGATGTCCCAGGTTGGAGCCTTATTTTCCAGAATAGCCCAGAAAAGTATTTTTGCTTTACCTGCACACTTTAACTTCCATAGATATTTCCACCACCACACCAATCCCCTGTTATGTATATCCACATTCAGCTGGATATATCCATTCCTTGGGGAGTATATTCCAGAGGGATGATGTTCCCAGATTAGATCATCAATCCTATTGGTCAGTCGTATATTCGAATGCCTGAGGGTCCGGAGAAAATCCGCCCAAGCCCCTTGCATATCTCCAGGGATCTCAAGTCGCTGTGCAGAGATCCACCCCTGATGCCAAAGAGTAGTTGATCCCGGAAAATTCCTAGCTGCCAAAAAATTCCTCAATTCCACATGAAGGACATGACCTCCCCTACATACAACCCAAGGGTCCAGTCCTATACGAACAAGGCACCCATTTCCAATCCTACACACTAATCCAGAGCCAACCAAATGGAAATGCTGCACCACCGCTTTCCAAACCACAGAGCAATTTGCCCTCGTCTTATTGCCCAGCCTTATCCATTCGAGTAGAGTTAGTGGGGAAATATATTTATGATATACCACTCAAGTCCAGAGACTCTGAGTATTAATAAGTCACCACGACACCTTGGCCCCCAAAGCTTTTGCAAACAGAAAAAATATTCTTTAACCCCCATCCTCCCAGTGCTTTTGGGACCGCAATTTTTTCCCATCTGACCCACACCAACGCTCGTTTGTCACATTTACCCTTCCAAAGAAAGGAAAAACACAACCGACGGATCTGCTCCAATACTCCTTTTGGGATCCAAGCTAGAGACAGCCAATACACCGGAATTGCTTCCAAAACGGATTTAATCAGAACCAGCCTCCCAGCCCGAGAGAGCCATTTATGACTCCATCCATGAAGGCACTGTTCTAATTTAGCTAATAACCAGTACCAATCAGCCTTCAAATATGCATTTGGTTTCAAGTGAAAGCCAAGGTACTTTAAACCATCATCAATATCCAATGGCCTGTAAGGTAGTCTAATTACCATTCTAAGAATCTCTTGCTCGGTTAATTGCGAACATGTGATTGAAGACTTATCAATATTCACTAACATACCCGCTGCAACTTGCACTAAATTAAGACCTTCAACCACCTTATCAATATCCTGTCTTGTGCCATCACAAAATATCAGAATGTCATCAACAAAAAGGAGATGTGTAATATACAATACCTGAGAAATGGCAATGCCTCGAAAGGAACCATCAGCTTTTGCTTTCAGAATAAAACGACTGAGGCCTTCAGCAACAAGGAGAAACAGCAGCGGAGAGAGTGGGCAACCCTGTCGTAGGCCCCTACCAGCTTGGAAGAATGGGCTAGCAGAACCATTAATCAGTACAGCAAAGCTCACCGTAGTGATGCAGGCCATAATCCATCGGATAAATTCGTAGCAGAAACCCAGGTGAGTTAGAAGCATCCGAATATAGAGCCAACTAACCCTATCAAATGCTTTTGAGAGATCAATATTAATCACAACACCCTTCTGTTTCTGTACTTTCAGAGTGTGTAATCCTTCTTGGGCAACACCGATGGCCTCATGTATTTGTCGACCTTCTAAGAATCCAAATTGCTCACAAGAAATATGCTGAGACAATATATTCTTGAGTCTCCTCGCCATAACCTTAGAGATGATCTTATAGATACAATTGCAAAGAGAGATAGGTCTGAATTCATCAAAACTGTCAGGCTTATCCGCTTTTGGAATAAGAGCAATAAAGGTCGAATTAAAAGGGCCATGTACAAACCCAGCCTTTCACGATTCTTCCACCACATTCAATAATTCCTCCCCGAAGAAGTCATAGAATCCTAAGAAGAATTCAATAGGCCAGCCATCAGGCCCAGGGCTTTTATCTTTCTTAAAGGAATGCATTACCAGCGAGAGCTCAATCGGCAACACTTCCTCCATCAATTGTCGGTTTTCATCCTCCCCCACAAAATGTGGGAATAGCTGAGTAACACGTATAACCTCAGCAATAGAGGCCCCAGGTTGTGCAGTGAATAAATCACCGAAGTGTCTAACACCCAACTCCGCCAATCCATCAAAACTGGAGACCCGTTCCCCATCGGCTGATGATAGTTCCCAAATAGAGTTTGTGAATTTTCTCCCTTTTGCAAATGCTTGAAAAAATTTTGTGTTCTCATCACCGCACTGAATCCAAATCGCCCTACTTTTCAATCTCCACATCTCTTCTCTCTCACACAGTATCACATTCCTGCGACGTTCCCACTCCATCGACTCTCCTTTCTGTTGATCATCCATATAGCCCATTCCCTGACATAGTAAAAGTTGATCAATGTTCAGTTCAGCAGCCTGTAGATTCTGATCATCTTTCACCCTTTTTTCATGAGCCCAGAAGATAGTGGCCTCTTTAATTCGTTTAAGATTTTGATGAAAGTGTGCACCTGCATGCTCCTGAGAATCTAGAGGTCAATGAACCCACTGATCCTGAACCAATTTATGAAAATCCTCCTCCTTCAACCAGCTAGGATTGAATTTGAAAGGGCTGGGCGGTTTATTACTTCTACCTCTTAACTCCAGGAATATGGGACAGTGGTCAGATACCCCACCTGATCCAACCCACTGCCGGACAACATCAACCCCCAATGCCAACACTTCGGCCACCAGAAATCTATCCAGTCTTTTTGCCACCCTTTGGTCCCATGCTCTCTTATTCCTCCAAGTTGGAGATAACTTGTTTGGTAGAATGTCAAGTAGATCCTTCCTAGCGAAGGCTTGTATGAAAATTTTTTCCAATGAATCCGGAGCAGCCCGAGGCCCCCACACTTCAGAAGTCCCCAGAGATAGATTGAAGTACCCTCCCAGAATCACATCCCTGCCATCAAAAAGATTCATACTTAACAAGGAGTCCCAGAATCCAACCCTATTTGAATATGGCCCATAGATATTGAGAACCGTGATCAACCTACCAATCTCAGCATCCCAAACTTCCAATCCGATGCCAGAAGAGATACCCCAAGAACTATCATAACGACAACTCTTCACCTTCCACCCCGAGGCCAGCCCTCCAGAGCGCCCCCGAGCATCCACTCCAACAAACTTCCATCCTGGAAGTGTAGATTCTAATGTTCGAACAACATCCTCACTGCCACCCAAAGTTTCTTGCAGCAGTAAAACATCTGGTTGATTTAAGTCCACCAACCTCCTAAGGGACGATTTTTTAATGGGACTCTCCAACCCACGACAGTTGAAGGACATTATTTTCATAAGATACCCCCTTCCAGGGCTTTCGCTGCTCTAAGTTCCAACTCAATTGAAGATTGTGTACCCATCACTAAATCAACTTTGGCCTGATCTTGTGCTTTTGACAAAAGGGATTTTCATCCCTGACCTTTTCCCCCAACACTAGAAGCCAATTCAGGAAGTCCCTTCCCCCCCGATCCGTCTACAGAAATCTCCCTGTTTCTGAGAGCATATCTGATTCGACCCTCAGGACTGCAGGAGTGTAAGGTGGATACAATGGACGGAGTGTGTTCACAATCCGCCTCAGACAACTGACCAGGAGCTACAGTAGATTGAGATTCGGTACTGGCAAGAGGAGTAGACCCAAGGCTACCCCCCCCCCAAAGCATTAGAGACATCAAATAAGGAATCTGCAAAAGAAAAGAAATGAGACATACCCGGGGGATTCGCAATTGAACCCCATCGTATATTGGACTTCTCTTGAAGCTTACTGGAGGTGGCTCGAGTCATAGGAGTCGCGGTACACAAAGATGCCCCCACAGCAACCAGATCCGCACTCCCAATAGTCTCCATTCCTATGTTCACCAAAGGGGGCAAAATTGCCTCTGCTCCATGTATCCCGCGGTTGTCGGATTGAACCACCGTATCAGTGATCACCCTACTGTCAAAAGCAGGCCCACTACCTTCAACCACCCCCGCCTGAGGGTTCACCGATAACATAGGTTCAGCTCGTTCTTCGACATCTTCATCGACCATTGGCTTACTGGCCCGAAATGGTAAGGGACAGTTGGCTACCAGATGTTCAAGAGCGTGGCAGCGGTGGCACCTAAAGGGTACACCCACATAATCCAGAATTTGAACGAAGTCCCCATCCTTAGATTGAACATTGATCTCAGTAGAGAGCCCCAGTCGAAGGTGGATTTTTACCAAGATCTTTGCCACCGAGTAATTACCAATCTCACAATGTGAGTAATCAGAACACACATATTCACCCAGGAAATTCCCAATCGCTGTAAACCGAGTTTCATTCCACAAGTGCATGGGGAACCCTGGAAGCTTCACCCACAGCGGTTCTGCAATAATTTTCTCCGATTTTGAGTCGAAAAAGGGGGTCCAGCTTTTCAGAATGATAGGGATGCCCAACATCGACCATTGTCGACTTAAAACTGCATCAACCTCCCCTATGTTCAATAGGATGAAAGAAAACCATCCTTTCGTCAATACCCGGATATCAGGAGCAGTAGTCACTAAATCCTTCCAATGCTCAGCTGCCCAACGCTGAAGGAAACTGCGACCAAGTCTTTTGCCCCGAACATGACCAACCACTGCTGTGAGAGTGTAATTCTCTACCTCTTCCATCGAAACATCCACCCCCAGCACTAATTTGTCCTTTCTCTTCCGTTCAATAACTCTCTTCCCATATTGTTTATGTGAGGCAGCCTTCGCAGTAGCCCCTGTTCGAGGAGCAGTCACCCTGGCAAAGGTAGGTTTCCCATCCCTGTCCTGTGCATCCACGGGCCCAAAAAGGTCCACTGGCCCCCTACCTTTCAAGAAGGGTCCAGAAAAATCCCTTGACCCATTCACCACCGCATAGTCAACTCCATCAGCAGAAATTCCTCGATCACGTACCCCATCTGAGGTGTAAGCCACATCCTCCTCCATGCCGCCCCAATCGATCCCTCAAATCGGCCAGATCACCAATCCCTGGCACCAAACAATCAGCAAAGTCACTGACAGAACAGTAACCCCAGAATAAAAAACTCAATAACAGCTCGGGACCTGCCCCCTAGTCACCATTCCACACAATCAGCTGTCTCCACCACGAAATCCTCCAAAGATCCCCGCGCTTCCCGTGAGGCCCTTCACACATCCACAACGAGTGTACAAGACCGACCATCAGCATGCCCCATCAATAATCCCACTCGGCACCAAGATCCAAAATATTGCTGGACAAATCGATCACCGGAGTACAGATGCCCACGATCTACCTCAGTAGCTCAGAATCCCAGGTTCCCCATGCCACCATCGCCCCCTCGTCTGCTGCTCGCATCTGCATCATCTAACATTACATCTAATAATGTATACCCGTGGCAATGTAAATTCGAGAGGAATCAATACAAGAATCATGCGATCCTCGGTAGGAATCGCCAATGATTTAGCACCTGTAACAGGAAACTCCAGATTTTAACGTACTCCTTGGGATCTCCATTTTCTTGGAGCTCAAGCGTCTCTTCCCCGAAAACGGGATTTTATTATATAAGTAAGAGATTATAAATAAAATTTGAATTAATAAATATATAAGAAATAAAAGAGAAAGGGTTTATACAAGAATTAGTTAAAGTTAATAATGTTAATAAAGATTTAATAAGAGTTAATTAATGAACAGAATTTAGTTGACCTTTATAAGAAAATATTATAATTTACTTAAATTAAAAAATATAAAATGGGGGTAATAATTGAACAAATTTAATAGTAAGATCAAATTAGAATAATTAATCATATATAAATGCACTAGGGAGAGAAAGCTTTAAGATTAATAACCACCACCATAAAATAAATACAATTAAAAATTTTAAATCATAGCTAATACCAAATATATTCACCTATTAAATTTCCCATACATAATATCATATATAATTTCATATACAAAGTAGATATATCACCAAACGATATTTAATACAGCTATGTATAAATAATTATAAAAAATAAAAAAACATTTGAAATTATGAAAACAATGTAGCTATTCTCTCATGACAATTATTACTAGTTATGATTCACATATGTAATCTCATGTACTAAGAAAAATTATTACAAAATAGCATTTAACACTATCAAAATTTTTTTAGTAAAAATTTGTTTTGTTCTAAATTATTCTTCCTCCATATGTAAAAAAACTTATTTTCATTAAATACTTTATGGATTCCTCTAATATATATAAAAAAAGTATTTTTAATGCATTTATTTAAAACATTATCACCTAATGTATAATTTATTTTTTAAAAATAAATCCATAAAACAAGAGAAAGTGATATAATATTTATGATGATGATGATACCATACTTCTTTTAATATTTAACTTTCTCGTGAGAGAAGTTAATTATAATTTATTATTTAATAATATTATAAAATGCATAAGCATATATATTCTCACATTATTTAGGATTCCAAAAACAGTTGGATTGGCATCTTGTCGTAATTTTTGGTGCTTTTTCGAAAACAGTTAGATTGGCATCTTGTCGTAATTTTTGACAGGAATTTATTTATTTTATTACTTCTAAGGTCCCCTCGGTTCTTAAAATCAACAATTGACCGAGTGAATATGTTTGTGTCGATGCACGATGTCATTTCTCTTAAAAGAGACTATTAGTATCATAACATGATCGCATCATTGGTGTTCTGAAACGTGTAAGTTGTGTGGCCATTCCACATTTTAACATTCTTCATAGACAACTAACATAACATGCCTAAACTTGTAAGATATGAAGCTAGCATGGATAACACTTTCTTATATGAAACACATCTAACCAGTTCACTTGCTAAAGGTTAAAGGTGGAGTTTGAACAACACGAAAAGCACAAAAAATAACAACAAAATACAGCCGATCACTAAGCACACTTCACCCAACACATCATAGGGGCAAACACACTTAATAGGTATACAAAGAAAATACATATTAAAGGGAAGAAAGGAAAGACACACTGGTAAAGCACCAAGCATTATTGGGGACATAAGAGGTCAGGGCATGTTGTTATTAAATCTTAGGGTTTCCCCTAAATAAATTCCTGATTTGCCTCCTTTAACATCTTCAATTCCTCCTTTAATTGCTCATTTTCATTCCTCATTTTGACACAAGTTGTCTCCTTGAAGAGTTGATTTTCATATTTTATTTATCTTTCTTAGACCTGCATTTCCTTGATTTCACTTTCTAACTCTTTGAATTGTCTCTTTTTATTCTTCAATTTTGAATTTGCAATCAAACTCGAGAGTGGCACTTGGTCCTCTCCTAGTCTTGAAGATTCTCTTTTTGTGGAAGAAGTATCAGTAGGTATGTTTTCTTCCATCTAATCTTGAGTTGGAGAAGTTCCTTTGCCACTGCCAACAATGTTAGAAGGAAATTTATTTATTGAGGAAGGTTCTCCTAATTCCCTATCTTTACTTTCTAGATATTCATAGAATTCCTATTTATTTTCGTCAATTTCAGACGTTGACCTTGATTTCTGTTTAGGGTATTTTGTCCTAGTTTTTTTGTAATTTTTACAAATCATAGTTATGTCCCTTTTCCTTGTTGTTTATCTTTCTTGGTTTTGTGTCTTGCAGTTTTAGAAATTTCATGGTTTTTAGTTTTATATTTAGATTTTTTTTGACATGTCTTCTACAACATTCCATGTTACCTCTTCAGTTTCTTCAAATTCGTTTGCTTCCAAAACTCATCGCCATTCCACTCCTTGTTTTAGTAGTTCATGCTCAACTACCATTTTGATACTGCCATGATGATATAGAGAACTTTCAATGTTTTTAGTTTGTATTTGAATGGATTTGCACATCTTGGTTAAACTACTCAACAAGTAACAAGGCATATTCAATGGTTTTTATTTTTCAGGTGCATCAATAGTATTATAAGGTAGAGGAAAATCAAACTAAATCTCCCTTCACAAGTAACATATATTTGAATGAGAAAGGAAAGGTATTTCCATGGATCCTTTTTAAAATATAATTTATATTTATAAAAACTATTTACAAATATTAAAAAATAAAAATATATAAACACAAATTATCATCTTTGTTAAAATAATTACTTTTAAAATAAAATTAAAATGGATTATAATTAGCTAATCAATATGCTATTTCTCTTTAGAAGTATTCTTAATAAAAATCCTTGCTCTATAACAAAGCATAATACATATAAATGAATAACATGAAAATATTTATTATTTTTGGTATCTATATATATATATATATATATATATATATTTCATATAAAGATTTATTTTAATTTGAAATATTTTTTTGAAAATGATAAAATTTAATATAATTGATTGTGATAATGGTATTGAAGATAGTTATTACTAAGTATTATAGGTATTATGTTAAATGCTAATTAGTTCATCATCATTATTAAAAAAAACAAAAACAGGCAACGGACTTCTTAGAGTCAAAATCTTTATAGGTAACATTAATCTAAAATAGATCTCTCTGCTAATTGATTTTTGAATTAACACAAGAGTTTTGGGTTGGGTTAATGGTTAGGAAGACCATTAACCAGATCTAGGTTCCATGGAATCATCCCAAACCAGTCACTTTTCATAAATCAGTGACTTGATAGCCAGACATGTATTTAGGCTTGAATTTCTCACTAGCAGATTGCAACACTTCATGAACCTGGATCCCTGTCGCTTCATGGAATGCTCATTGATTTTGATTGGTAATTATAGGTGTTATATTAAATATTAATTAATTCATCATCATTATTAAAAAAACCAAGTAACAGGGTTCTTAAAGTTTCACATATTTCTTTACATCTAAAAACGTGTTAACCAATTTTTTTTAATTCTTTACTTCTAAAAAAATCTTAACTAATAAAAACAATTTTAAAAAGACAAATTCTTAACCAAATACATAATATATATTTATATCTTAAAACCTTAAACAATCAAAAATTAGTTTTAAGAAAAAAATCTCTTAATCAAATATCAATTAACTGTTTTTTTTTAATTCCTTACACCTAAAAAATTTATTCACCAATCAAAAACAATTTTAAAAAATAGAAACTCTAAACCAAATACATAATATATATTTATATCCTAAAACTCGTTTTAGGAAATTAAAATTTTCTATGCTCAAACACGCTTTCAACAGAATATATAACTACAAATATTTCAACCCGGGCTGACAGAATTAGATTTGCAGTTACACGCATCACACCTATCCGCTCAAACAACCAAATTGCATTACACGAATTCCTCGTTTAATAGAAAATATGGATTTGGAAAACCCAACGAGTGCAGAGTACAGGAAAGAACTCGAATCATCCGGTGACAGGTGATAGGAGCGATATTGCATTTTGCTCATTCCTTCTGAATTGCTTATGGCGTGATAACGAGAATTCAATACCTTTTCTTCCTTGGTGCACCTCACTTCACCTGGCTAATCTGTGTGTCGAGTCGGCTCACTTGACACTACTCTATAGGCTCCTGGTTCGTTTGTCCTAATGCTTCCTTTCGAATGCCCCCTTTGTTGTTAGAATGCATTTCCAAGTTGAAGGAGGTAAATACTGACGATCATCCCACAAGTGGTTCCATCGAAGATAAATCCCTCATCTGATCGATCAAGCAAGAAGTAATATGATAAGCCATGCCCTAATATGATAATCCATGCCCCGGGGTTGGTCAAACTTCAGTGTTTGTTGAAAGTGCCTAATTCATATGGGTAGGGTAAGGAGTTCATCATTTAGCACCTATCAAAAAATACTATTAAAAATGACGACCCTTCCACCATGCATAAAGCTAATCATATTAAAATACTCTTAAAAATGACGACCCTTCCACCATGCATAAAGCTGATCATATTAAAATACTCTTAAAAATGATGACCCTCTCCCTAAAGGAGGTTGATCCTCTGTATATCATCAATCATTAAAATAACCCGCGTGTCCAGCACCATGCAAACAAATGTTTGAAGGATCCTCCACGTATCATTGTCCTAAAGTATGCAGTGGTCCCTATGTATATCGTCCTAAAGTAGGCCGATCCTCTGTATATCATCAATCATTCATCTTAAAGACATCCACCAAGAAGAAAATTAGATTGTTGTGGAAGTTGCTTTCCAAGTTTGCATAGGTCGAATTGCTCAACGAATTTAAGGAGGACAACGAGAATCTTTGCTGTTGAGAAAAGGGCTAGCAAGATGAGCAGAGCACACGGAAAATGCTAGAGACTATTGGAATTGCACGACGAGAGGTGCCCTTCTATAAAACAATAGTCCAACTGCCTAGACTTTCCCAGGATTTCTAAGGAGAAAGCTCTTGTGGAATGAAAAAGTTGACGGAATGGCAGCCGTAAATGCAATTTTACATAAGAGGCTTTGCATTTACTAGCTACGTTGGGTGGAGTATCGATTTCATTCAAATTCAGTACTTTATTTCCCTGGGTAATGCATACGAACTGAGCTTTGCAAAGGATGCCATGACCGTTATTTTCATGCACTCCAAATTTGAGCTTTATTATCCAGAACATGTTTGCAAAGCTTTAATTTCTGCTATTTTAGATCCTGTTGTTTGTGGAATCGAAACTTTAAATTTGTTCTTAAACCCGCTGGATCTTTATTTTCAATTTTGAAGCTAACATCATCCCCCGCTTTAAGTTTGCCAAAGAATATCTTTTTCTTGGATTTCTAAAACTATAGGAATATATCTTTAATGTTCAGTCCAGTCACACAGACATGCTCAGTTTCCCATTTCTTATTTATAAGCCTGCTTGTTTTAGGGATTAACTTTTGGCTGCTTTGATTCCCATTTCTTATTTATAAGCCTATTTGCTTTTAAAGTCTTTTAAGAAGTTTTAGGGATTAACTTTTGGCTGCTCTGAATTTAAAATTTCTAGACCAAAATTGGAAAAAATGTGTTGAAATTTTAAGAAACAATATAATTGTCTTCTACGGGCTAAAATAGAAGTTTTAACTGTTGAATATTGTAACTTCAAAGAATATTATATTTGTACTTTATTATTCCGGAGATGTTTCATCCCTCCGAGGTAACCCTATTATGTATCCGGAGATGTTTATTCCTCCGAGAGTTTGTATTAACTAGGGTTATTAGACCCACCATGTGGGGGTCGGCCCTGTGGTCATATTTTTGGGGTTATTAGACTTCTCCAGGAGAGGTCGGCCCCATTAGGTCTTTTAGTCAGTTAGGAGTCAGTATAAATAAGAGAGGTGAACTCCTCATTAGATCACTCACTCACTTGTGGAAGAGTGCGCACTTGTCTGGGAGATCTGCTAAGGAGACAAAGAAGGAAGGAGCACATCTTGTATTTTGGTTGATCATCTTATTGAGGAAAGCTTTGCTGGGTTTTCTACCCCATGAGGGTTTCCCAGGGTATATTGTGTCTATCTTGTGATTGTGTTTCTTTCAGGGATCTTGCTTGTCTATTTGGTTTAAACTTAACATTAACAAAACTATCCATCCCCAAAACCCAAAAGGATGTGGGGAGCTTGGCCATGCTGCTACTATAGGAGGTTTATCGAGAAGTTAATGAAAGTTGCTACTCGGGTTAAAGATTGTTCAGCACTAACCCATTTGTGCAGGTTTTTATAGTTACTATACATGAGCGGAGGAGATGGAATGGATCCATTTCTGTAGATTATAGGCTCTCTCTTCTTCTTTGATTTCCTCCAAAGGCGATGATGTTTTCACTGAGTTGCAGGCACTGTAATCATGTCGACCAAAATGAGTAGTCTGCCTCTGTATCTACGTGCATGACTGTGTTACAGTGACGCCTTCGCTTCCTTCCCCATTTGCTGGCATTAAAGCTTCATCTACCTAGGGTGTCGAAAATGATAAAATACAACATTTTATTGAAGGACGATGTTCGAGTGTAGATGGATAATAGTAATTTCCAATTCCTGTTCAATTCTCTTCCTTCAATAGAAATTCATACACTTACTAAGTAAAATTCTAAGTAAAACATCCTTCAGGAAAAACTCTTAAGAGTAAGAAATCTAAGTAAAGAGGGTCGATGCCCTTGCCCAGAAAGCTTAGAATTGAAGTTTGTGCATACGGTCTCGAGTTCAAAGACTCGTCATTATTGTAAAACTGGTGTCTCTCAATATTTTCTTACAACCATAGTAAGTGAAGTATAAACTATGCATGCCCAATCAGTTTATGCCCGGACCAGTTAATTAGTAACAGAATGATGATGCATAATGAAATAAGAAGATTACAGTTTACTTTTAATATAAAAAACGGAGACGAGTTCTGTATCGATTTCCGAAAAGCAGCTTGGAAACTTTAAACCCATTAGAAAAAAATCAAGACACTGTGTACAGATACTTTTTCCATGAAATACAGTACCAGGTTGTAAATAATAACAATGTAATGAGAAGTCATTGTGTTATTGTCTCGTCTAAACCTCTATCTAAGTCACGGCCATCCCGATAGACCCCCTTTTAAGACTCAAAGTTTCCACCTCGGAATCCTTCTACTGGAACAAGCTTAGTGAATTTTGCTTACCTGAGGAGCAAATTCTTCTCCTTGCCTCGTATCAGAGTAACCCACGAGCAAGCTGCCTTTTCATGCAAATTTTCAGAGTTAGATCTTGAGCAGTTAAAAAAAAGGAACCCTTCCCTCAAAGGGATTCTCGTAAACTGAATATAGCAGTAAGGAGAAAGGACTTACCAGATTTAGCGAGGAGACTATCGTACGAGCGGCTGAAGTTGTTTTGAACCTTCCTTCTGTGAGTGGTAACCTTCCTTTGTAAACCTATTCTACTCCCGAAACTTAAGAGTGTAAGAGAGCTATAGTGTTGAACCGTAACAACTTTGGCCAAGAGTTTTCTAGAGTGGTGTTCGTAATGCTGAAGGGATTAGGGAATTTCAGTACAAACCTTGAAATCTCTGCCAGGATTAGGTTCGAAGAGTAACAGCTCTCGAAGGGTTGAGTAGTTATTACTCTGACAAACTTGTACAGGATAAAACCCTGCAAAATGCCAAGAGTCATTACGGTACTCAATTTAAGTCAGAGTATATTGTTATAATGTTAAAATTGTACAATTAAGATACAATAATTATATTTTTTATTTTAATTTTGTAAATATAATTTTGTGTTGTAATAAAATTGTTAGTGTTGTTATTATAATTTGGATTATTTATGTTACAGTATTTTAGAAATTATTTTTATTAATATATTTATAAATTTAAACTTAAAAGTTCATAAAAAATAATATGTCAAAATCAATATTTTTTTATCATTATATCGAAAAGTTCAAAATTATATGTATTCGATTGAATGGGCGCTGAGCATGTGATTATAATGTTTTGTGATTATAAGTTTACATCCACTTGTCAAATATGTTTTGAAAAGCAAAAAGCATTGAACAATCCATCAATTTTCCAACCTGGTGCTAACCAAAATTTTGAGATTTTTTATATAGAGGCTACCAAACAAGTCTTCTACCATGGCAATTACTACTAAATTCAAAAGTTACATCAATTAAATTTTGTCTTTAGATTTTTAAAATGCAACTATTGATAATGGAGAGTTCCATATAAAGTGTGTCCAAATGGTCATATAACAAATTGATCGTTGAGGGAGAGAATAGATAAAAACGTTGAGTAACTAGCTCTCAAAAGGTCCCTAGCAAATTGTCGATCAATTTGATGTCAGTCACAAATTCCTTCTATTTACATTTTATGAATGTTGTCATTTTCTATAACTATTATAAATCCTCTTTGATATATTTAAATTTTTACTATTTAATTTGAAATTAAAATAAAGTCCATTAGTTAAATTAAAATTATTAAAAAAACAAATATCAATAAATTTAAAAATCAAAGATCTATGAAGATACTCGATATCTAAATTCAAAGATCTATGGAGATACTCGATATCCAAAGAAATAAAACAGTCTAAATAGTGTATGTCAAAATAGTAATCCGGCGCGCTTCAACGACCTTGAAAATCGCTCCGTTGAGTAATCTTGAACCCATTGTCATTACATGTTCACTATCTAAAAGTTTTTGTGGGGTTGTCATCATATGTTAAGGCATTTAGTTTCAACATTAATTTTAGCAAAAGTGGATACATACTTCCCAATTTTTCAATGTACTTTCCAATTTATTAACCTAAATATTTTGGTGTACACACTTGGTCACACATCATTCATTTCGGAGTTGTTAGGTTTCTTAAAAGTGGTTGGTCCGTGTATTTGCTTCATAGTTGTCGTAACGTTGGGACTATAAGAGAAGCTGTTTTTTCTTCCCTACTAGCAAGCCAGACCACAAATTTTCCATTATTACTCTTACCCTTTTTTCTTAGGTCCAAGGTCCACACGAAACCGCCTATGAGACACACTTTTGACCACTTCCCACGTAATTATTGGTGGGGATAACACGTCCTTACCCATTCACAAATAAATAAATACATCAGTTTTGGTCGTTAAATATAACGGTCAGTCTCGTTAGGGATGACGACTGACATAAATGAACACGTCAATTTCTTTAATTCCATTAACACGTCACATCACCCAAGGTAACTCCAATTAATACTAAACAGACCCAAGGGGCAACGATGGTGGGTGATGCCACCTATGCAAATTTTCCATGTCTTTGGATGGGCAAAAGCAACCGACAAGCTCTGATCCAATGGCGGTTAGGTCCATTTTTATCGTTTCCAGTCCGATGGCGGTTACTATTCATTGTTCAAAGTTCTCAATTTTTATCGTTTCAAGTCTGACGGCGGTTACTATTCACTGTTCTCGTTCAAAGTTCTCTTAATAAAATGCTGAAATAGATATTACGTATTTCACATGGAGTGAAACGAGAAGCTAAAAGAAACGATCCACGTGTAAGTCTCAGTCAATCATGGAGACAAGTGGTATGGATGCTGGTGGAATGGAGCCATCTCGCTCTCAAACTACGCTCTTCTTCCATGAAGTTAGAAAATGCAAAATCCCATTTTTAACAGTGAAAATAAATAAATCAAGGTGGATATTTGTTTCATACTTTGTTTATAAAGGAAGGATTCACGAGGGTGCCTTACTTTTGCCTTTTCTTTATGTTGTATCTCGTGCAGATGGGGGTGCCAAGGTGGGCCTTTCGCTATCTTATGGCTAAATGAAGTGACACGCTTTTCATGCTATTTTCACACCCAAGCTACCAAAGAAGGCTTCAATCCATTGCATTATATCAAATGATAGTTGTTGATCCATGTGTGATGCTAGGCTTCGAGCATGGAAGGCCAAGGAACCTATGGTTTCCTTGGAGCTACGGAGTCACGGAGTCAGATAACATGTTGTTGTATGGTTAGGAGGTAAACTTCAGTTTGGGGATTGGCCGTGGTTGGAAAAGGAAGACGGCTCAAGATTGGGGTGTTAATTTAAATAATTCTATATGTATTTTAGTGATTCCTACTCTATTTTGCTTAAGAAATTGTAATTCATTTATTATTTAATATGATGAAATCTATATGGTTGAAGTGTTATGTTTCACATAAATTATGTCACCATAGTTGTGCAAGCTGAAAATGGTATTATATTCTAAGTATTTAATTCTTATTGTTATAGATTGTTTATGTAACATAGATGTAAAATATCATTATTGCTAGGTTTATAGATCAAATGTTTATAGCTAAATAGAAATGTTAATTTAGAACATAAGGACTTAGTTAGTTAAACCAGATCCTTACATACTGTTCCATACACAACACAACAAAATGGTGTTGCTCAGAGAAAGAATCACATACTAGAATGACAAAATGTATGATCCAATCTAAGGGAGTAAGTCCTCATTTTTAGGCGAAAATCATTAATTGTGTTTATTACATAGTTAATCGCACTCCCATGAAGGCTTTAATAGATATAACATTAGCAGAAGCCTAGAATAAAATTAAATTAGATGTAAGCCACTAGTGATGCATGAGTTCACATTCGTAATGATAAAAGGAAAGCATTACATCCTTAGAGTGAGAAGTGCATTTTCGTTGAATATTTTGAAGATATAAAATGTTATAGACTTTTTCAACCTCATTCCAAGGAAATTATGATTAGGAAAGATGTTGAATTTGATGAAATATCCTAGCTTGTGAGCCTAATTCAATGTTTGTGCCATCTTTGGTATGTGAGCCATCTGATGGAAGTGCTGAAAGACATAATTCTTTGCTACTTGCCAAATGATTTTCTCAAGTTGATGGGATTAAGTATAATGAAACCTTTGCTCCTGTAGCCAAAATGAAATCCATGTGCCTTGTTCTATCCCTTGTTGCTTCACATAGATGGATTGTTCATCAAATGGATGCACGGGGGATTCTCTTAGTGAACTTGTTACATAGCACGATCGTTCACAAGGTATTAAAGAATATCCCTCATTTCACTAAATATTGGAAAATGCCTCCTAAAATTGTATTGTTGAACCCCCCTCCCAATATACCTTTCCAATTAAGAAAACCGCTAGTTTCACAAGATATTGTAGGTATCTGTTTTTATCAAGCCATTTTTAACACCCCCTTTATATCATATTATCAAGTTGTAATGAACAGGAGCCCTAATGCATCTTAGTATAAGCAAACATGATGCTAAATAAAATAATAGTATTTAATGCTAATAACGATCTTACCAGGATTAAAGGGGAAATTGATCAATTTGTAGCGTTGGATAGTGGGAGACCCAATGAAATAGTAATGGGGAAGGTAGGATGCATAAAAGGAAACCTAGTCAAGAGATCAATGTAACAAAGAATGTAAAGACAGATAGTCCAATATTCATTGCAATGCTTTGAAAATATGACAGTTGCTGATGTTTCACACCACACCCTACCTACCAATTTTATATCATGTAAATACAAGTATAGCCATAGTGAACTCATGTTTTCTATAAGCTTAATAAATCAAACTCCACAAAAATGAAAAATTGAAAACCTTTCATGGATGTTCCCTACCTTCCTATCAAAAAAAACATCATTGATGTTTGAACCCATATTAGGGGATAGGAGAAGGACTTTTGAGGTGGGGGGGTGGGGGGGGGTTCTTGCTATTATGTAAAAATGTTAACACCAGAATTTTCTGCAACAAGTTGAAATTGCAATAGGTCTTGTTTCTACTTTTTTCCTATAATAATTTGCAATTATTAATAACATAAGAATGTAAAAGGAACTATATATGCATGCCATTACACAACTATGCAAACCAACTTCAACATATTTAATATATCTAGCCAAATGTCCAAATCTTAGTACAGTATAGTAGCTTATTATTCAATATGCTTTATCACGAGTTAGAAGAGTTTGGATAATACTTCTAAATCTACATTTGCAGTAAGAATTGGGCAATTCCTTCCTCGAATGGGTTCTTGGGTGATCTTGAGTCTGCTTTTCTGATATCAGGTCTTGTTGCTAAATTTGTGCATTGTTTCCAGTCCTCAAATCCGTACCATTGAGAATGCAGCTTCAAAATCGCTTGTGATTCAATGTTGCTCAGATTTGTTAATTGCTTCATGCATTTAGATATGTTGATCCCTATGAGTTGTTTTGACCACAACAACATTTGGAAGGCTATCCAATGTGATTGTTTTTGTAATATTTCCCTAAAAGGCTAGAATAATCATTTTCATCATTGCATTTTATTTTGTCTAATTGCTTATGTAATCATGAGACAAAAACCAAATTATTTCAGTGTGGAATATTTTTGAGGAAGTGACTTATGCAATTGCATATTTGAATTAATATAAATTTTGGGGAAACATTGAATAGATCATCGAGAGTAATTTCATTAACTATCAAAAATGAGGAAAGAAAAGGAAATTTAATTTATTCTCATTCTTCCATATGTTGAACTTAACAACATTAATGATCAATTTCTTTTAATTAAATCAAGAAATTCCCACAAGAAACCTAACTACCTCCCATTGAGGGGAAAGGGCAGGAAATGATTAAAAAGAGGGAGGGACACCTTCAGTGGGGGGTTAAAATCCAAGATGCATTTGAGTAAGTGTGAGGTCCATGAATGCGTGCAAATTGGTATATTGAGAAAACACTTTGAGAGTACTCATGTAACTAAAGGAGAATCCTTTACAATCCTTAGCGGTATGAATGGCTCAGGGGTGGCCATTGGTGTAAGATGAGCCTACGGTTGGGAGGATGGTGATTGTAGTCCACTAAAAGTTCAATACCATAAAAATTGAAATAAAACTACCGAGATATATACTTTTCTCCAATCATAACCTCATTTCTTACTACCTCATTATCCTCATTTCTTGCTACCTCATTATCTAAGTTAACATGAAGAAACACATTTAAACTAAGCACTCATATTAGCTCTTGTTTATACTATAGAAAATAAAGTAAAATCATTTCTTTCTAGCTCATTATCTAAATTGACATGAAGAAACACATTTAATGGAGCACTCACATGAGCTCTTGTTAATAATATAGAAAATAAAATTTGTTAATAATATAAAATATAAAATTTGCTTAGACAAGATGATCATTGTAAAAGAGAAATTATACATTAAAAAATAAAATATAATTTAATATTTAAACTTAATTAAGTACACATATAACATAAATATTTTTTTATTAAATTTGGTGAAATACTATATATTTTGTATTTTCTAAATTTAAAAATTAATGTTAAAAAAAAACTACTTTGTTATGATATTTTCTAAAATCATCCACTAAATATTTTAATATTTTTATAGTTTATTTTCAATTGTTCCTTTTTTAATGTGGATTGTATTGACAAAGTTTACTCATCTTAAATGTTCACATTTGAATGAAGACAATTTCATAAAGTTAAAAAGTACTAAAAACATGCTCCAATAATAACTTCATTTCTTACTACCTCATTTAAATTAACATGAAGCACATAATGATATCTAAATTAACATTTACATTATCTCTAGTTTATATTATAAAGGATAAAGCTGGTTTTAAAAAAAATCTAAAAATATTAGACATTAAATAAAACATAATTATATTTAAATTTATTAAATTTTACATATAATATAAAGATGTTTTTATAAAGCTACTATACATTATTATACATATATTAAAATTATACATATTGTATATTATACATTGATTCTTGATTTTAACTTATATTTTCTAGATTTATTGATTAAATTTTTAAAAAGAATACTCGATTTTGTTATAATATATTTTAAATTCATATCATAAATTTATTTAGAATTTTTAATTTTTTTTCTATATAGATTGAATTTGAATTGGACAAAATTTATTCATATTTAATTTGGAAATTAAATTAATCTACATTAAGTATCTCAAATAAATGTTGAAACAAATTTGAATGAATACAATTTCATGATTTCAAATCTTATTAAGTGCAAAATTCAAAATAATTTATGAATACAATTTCATGATTTTAAACCTTATTAAAAACTTAAGTGCAAAATTCAAAATAATATATAGTTACTTTAATGAAAGATTCAAACTAACTTCTTAAATATCACTAGGTTTCAATTATTATAAAGTAAAAAAGTTATAGGTTTCAATTATTATAAAGTTATAGATTTCAATTATTATAAAGTTATGAAGTTATAATTATTATTATGTTTTTTTTTAAGAAAAAAAACCCGCCTAATTTCATTATTTGATCCCATCTTAGTAAGATTACATAATACATTATATTTTTCAACAAAGAAGGACAAGATATCTATGTGCACATTATTATTTAAGGTTAACTTTACCATATCACTATTTAATTATGAGATTATTATTTGATTATGAAATTATTAAATGGGTGCATGATTTCTTTCTATTCTCTTTGCCTAATGTGAATTTTTGTTAGCAAAAGCATATCTCAAAATCTAAGACTTTAGAATAATTTATTAAAGTGAGAGAGGAACTATTTAGATATTATGATGGTTTATGAGATTTTAGGGCCGTTTGAAATAATAGAAAGTATTCAACAAAGTTGAAATTAGGTGTATTAACCAGTATTAAGTGCCCCAAGAGATGTGGAGCACATAGGCATAAGAGAGATCGGATATGTTACAATTTTTTCATGTGATTGATGCACTAAGGACATGGGCTCCTTAGGGTTATTGAAGATTGTTGAATTTGTTGGAATTGCTTTTGACGAATTTAATGATGATTATATTGACATGATAATTGGATCAGCTATGGTTTCTTAGGAATTAAAAAGGAGAAGGCCAATTATGTTTATGAAGATAATTCAAGTTTGATATATGTTGAATTGATGCCCACGCTCCAAAGGAGAGTCCAATGTTCAATTGTTACTATACAACTTCTTAAAACATTTAACATTTTTTTATAGTTCATTTGGTTTTAATCCACCATTAAAAAAAATCAAAATAGTTCAATACATTAAATAGACATAATAAAGACCATAATGTTTTTTCAACAAAATTTATAATTGATAATTATAAAGAAATGATACCCATAATATTAATAATAAATTATTCAATACATTAAATAGGCATAGTAAAAACCATAATGTTTTTCCAACAAAATTTATAATTGATAATTATAAACAAATGATTCTCATAATATTAATATAAATAAAATAGAAGACTATATATGTATTGGAATTTTTTTTTTTATGAAAATGAGAGAAAACTAATAATTCATTTGATTCATACTTGATTTTTCAACTAATTTCTCTTTATAAGTTCAATAAAAATACAAAAAATGAAATAGAAAATAACACAAACAATAGTTTCAGAATTGTAGTAAACCTTAAAAAGGTTATGCATTTAACGACATGAAATTTCATAACTAAAGTATGTTAATGTGTATTCAACATCTAGTTTCATAATTGTATTTCATAACTAAAGTATGTTATGTGTATTCAACATCTGAGCATAGGATAAGGTAGCAAAAATAATTGAAATGAACTAACCTTTGAAGCAATGTGGATTAGACATCTGAGCATATGATAACCTTTGAAGCAATGTGCATTGAACACCTGAGCATATGATAAGGTCGAAACATGAGTAAAAGCTTATTTTCATCTTCTTTTTCACATACAAGATAAGATCAACATACCAAACAAAGTGTATTCATTGAAACTTTCGTTTGAATATATTGTTTCATATCATGAAACTTTATTTAGAACAAAGAATCTCTAGGTTAAAAGTTACCCATAACAGGATGAAATACTTTTTTAATTTGTTAATCTTTCAGCAAAATCTTTATCATCTCTCATAAATTTTAGACTTGAATATTTGTAACTAAAATTTTAAAAATTAATAAAATAATTAAAAAAGAACATTAATGTCTTTAATATAAGATAGAGAAGATTCATTTAATGATTACAATAGGTCTATTTATTTGCCATAATAATAAGATAATTAAAAAAAACATAAATGTCTTTGAGATAAGAGAAGATTTAATGAATACAGATAGGTCTATTTATTTGACAGAATAGTAAAAGCATATGAAAATAGTCATTATAGAAATGACTTAAGAAGAATAGAATGTAATAGTAAAAGGTTTGTTAATGATAATACAATAACCATCTATAGAAACCCTTCAGTAATAAATGAATAATCCAAGACTTTAAAAGATTGTTGATAAAACGCTACTTAATAAAAAGGAAAACATATTCATTTGCCAGAGCGAAGGAACAAATTTGCAGAAGATCGAAAATAAAATGTCAACGAACATATAAAAAAGGGAACTCTCTAAAATGTCCCTATGTAAAAGGACTTAAAAATATTCAAAGGAAGGGAAGTTGAAGAAAATATCATACAGGGACTTAAAGATTACACTCTGTCTCTAAGATAATAAAATAAATATGTATAACAACTCTTCAGGAGGAGAGCAAGTTCCTAGGTAGGTTCCCCCTTATTTATACGGTCAAAGGAAAAAACAAATACCACTTTAGATATTGATGGAAGTCCTTCGTTATGTAAGTTTAACTTTATGAACTTGTGGTGGGTTACAACTAACGTGGGCCATTATATCATATCATAGTGGGTGGGCTTGGCCAAGAAAAAGAGATAGTATGGTGGGACATCGGACTTCGGTAGAGGCTTGCCACCCCAGCTTCCACTCTTCCTTTGCATACTGCCCGGGTCAATAAAAAGACTCGAGACTTGCTTTCGCTCGTGCCATCCATGGCTACTTCGATCGAGCGCCTTTCCTTTTTCACTAACGTTCAAGTAAGCGAAAATTCCAAACCTGCCGCCAGAGGAAGGAAAAAGGGAAGTTGTTAAAAAGGAAGTAGTGTAGTTGCTCGCGCAAATCATTCTTCATTTAAATATGTTACTTGGATTGAGGTTGGCCATAAAATTGAGCCAAGAGCCCTTTTAGCTAAGACTAAGGTATAGCACAATCAATGGTCGTGAATGACCTCTCTAGAAGTTAAAATAACTTCCACACAACTCATGGAGACATACCTGGTAACGCCATTTCCATTCGTCCATGAGAATGTAAATTCCAACCGAATGACAAGCAAGATGCATCTTTTTCCTTTAGGTTGATCGCCTCGATGCTTCTTTGCGGGCTTTACGAAATAAACCGCCCGGCGAATAGAGAAGGATCAAATAAATTGCGCAGAAAGAAGGAGAAGCGCTCCCCACCAGACAGACATTAAACCTTGTTGTTTACTTTATGAGCATATTTATTTGAGCCATGTTATCGCCATAAAAACAATATTGGATTTATTTATTTCTTTCTTGACTGCCCAGTTCGAAACAGGCAATAAGAATTTCGGTTGACCCAGATTCAGAAAACCTTCTCATTCATGGGTTTCACCTATTTAAAATCTCCTATTTTAGAAATATTACCTTTCGGAAGTTGAAAGTGAATTTTATTATTAATAAATAATACCCTTTTTTTAAAAGTAATGCCTGATATGCAAAAGGATCAAAAGAAGTTATTCCAAACCCAATACTTTCCTTATAATGCAATAACATAACTGTGAGCAAGAATAAACGTAGAACCCTTACCAAATGCTTTGAGAGTAGCTCTTTTATGCCATTCAAAATTCACAGACCCAGAGTCAAGAAGGGGAAGGGAATCTCGAACATTGGAGGTTAAAACTCTCCGTAACACTACAATTAAAAAAAAATGCAAAATGGAAATAAGAAGGCACATAATAGAATGTTGAATTCAACATTAAGTCACAGTCAAAATACCTGTGTATAAGGGAATTCCAGATGTGGCATTGATAATCATCATTCCATTGCAGTGAATAATAAAAAAATTCTTAAACCCTAGCCTAATATTGTTCAAGCTAACAGAGAGAAACAAATGAGAAAGAAATACATGAATTGTGGGAAATGAGCTTCAGTAATGAGGTATACGGAGGAGGATAGTAGTGTCTTATCACTTCCCAAGAATACTTTGCAGGTGAATAAACATAGTGACCAAGTGGCATACAAAGATAAGCCAAGTGTCTACTACTTCACCTACCCTAGTTAATGCCAGATAGAAAATGCTTAGATAAGCTGCTGCGAAACTCGGCGTATCAAATCCCAAGGGAAAATTCTTAAATAAACAAGATATGCATATATCCCACGATATTGTTCATTAAATTCAGTAGGTACAGATTTATTGCAAATTGAATTGAATTGTTCATATGATATCATTTAAATTACATCTCCAACATGGTAAAAAATTCAATAGCCCATCATAAATTTATTGTTATTGTAAATACGAAACATTCTCCACGATTTAACCATATGTCTTAGTGCCAAGAGATATCATAATTTTTTTTCCCAAGAAAAAAGCATAATTTTATTTCAGCAGAGGTGAAAAAATTACATTCTGTATATGCGTATAGCATGCGGTTATCCATTGAAGGACTATAAACCAGTAACAAAAGATTTCGGTATAGCAGTCCATTGAGTTCTAACATCGCCAAGATATGACCAAAAAGAAACAGTAAGAAAAACATCATAACAATATATGACAAAAACTAAAAATGACAGGTGGTTCCCTGAGCCTCCTGTTTTCCAAAACATAGTCTAAAAAAGATTGAAAAGACGCAGCCTTTCATCAAAAACCCAAAAAGTATTATCACATCCATAGTAAATAGTAACATCAAAACAGTTTCCAGCTACTGTTCCTGTAGAGCCAAAATTTCCATAAATGGTCTATGATAGTATTCATAGTCGGTCCCATTTCGGTGTTCTTTTATTTTCCATAGCCCCATTGCCAAGTCCTTGCCAGTCTTAGCAGCCTGGTCCGTCTCCTTGTTGTTCTTCCTGTATATATGTCTGCAAGAAAAATGTAAGAAGGACAATTTCAGTTCCAGGATGTCCCGTAGAATATTCTCAAGTCTAATATCCCTGCAATGTTGAGTACCAGTTGTCCAGTTTGTGACATTCATAGAGTCTCCATACACATTTATCAGTTGACAACCAATCTCCCTAGCAAACATAAGAAGTAGCTTTAGGCTCATTAATTCAGCATAATTGTTTCCACCCTCCCCCAATCCCCAGAAAAGGTGGTATGAGTGGGTTCGTGATAAATGTAGTAACGCTCCACCCCCACAGTTGTATTCCAAAGTAGAACCATCGTAGAAACCCCAAGGTATAGAATCGTCAATTTCAAGAGCAAGGACATCTCGTTGTTTTGCAACTTTGATGTGATGTGGGTAGGCCTTTAAATATCCACAAATCTGTACAATTGAGACCACCAGAGTACAGAGTTTTCATTGAAAATCATGCCATTCCGTGCCAACCAGATGCCCCATGCCACCAGTAAAGGAAGATTTCTGTAGGACAAGCCAATAGGGTCCCTAAACCACTGTGTCCAAGCCAACAGTATAGAATCCCCATCCCAATTAAACATGGTGTTTGTTAATCTGGAGCATTCTGCACATACCTGCACCACGTATGGACAACGTAGGAATAAATGATGACAAGTTTCCTCATTTGCTTTGCACAATATGCACCACCCCGGCCTCGCCCTGTTCTTGCGCTGTAAAAAATCCCAGGTAGGGATGGATTCATCGAGAACACACCACATGAAGATACGATGTTTCAATGGGCAGTTTATCCTCCATATGGATTTCCACGACCCCACCAAAGCACGTGGATTAATGAAGTGACTTAAGCTGATGTAGCCATTCCTTGGTGTGTACATTCCATTTGGAGCCCCCTCCCATACCAAACAGTCCTCCTGGTTACGGATGTGAACATGTGAGCAAATGAGTGCTCGGAAATACGTTCTCAATTCCCCCTGTTCCTCCACAGAGTGCCAATGTATCTGCACCGATCCACGACTGATTCCATGGATTGGTTCTATCATGAACTACGAGATGGGATAAGTTAGTTATTCCAATTGCCCGCAGAGATGTAATCAAGTCATCAGATAAGATGTGTCTACCAGCACTCCCATACCAAGGATCTTCCCAAACACGTAGAGCCTGTCCATTCCCAATATTCCAAGTAAGAAGATCGCCAATCATCGAAAAATATTTGATAACTGCTTTCCTGTCATGTCCCAAATTTGGTATTGGGTCACAATGGCCTAATCACATTGGCTCTATTCATTAGAGTTTGTCAAATTGATGCTAAAGGTCAAATAATTGCCAAGGAGGAAAATTACTAGTTTCCTAGGTTTGGGGTGGAAGCTTTGGGATTTGGAATAATGGGGATAATAAATGATGTTTAGACATTAGAAGGGTTCAAGTATTTAATAAATAGAGTGAATAAAGAAATTCAAGAGAAATCCTAGGTGACAAATGGTTTTGGAGACATATGGAGGATGTGGGACCCACACTAGCTTGATTTTTCATAATACATGGTATCTCCCTTTTGCAAATTCGAATTAATGGGAATGTGAACACTCTTGGGTGAGTTGGTAAGTCATAACACATGTAATTGAGCATCTTAAGTCGAATTGGGAAGGATTGATAACCTCCATGGAAGATAAAGAGTCAAAGTGGAAGTTTGTGGACACTTGGGCTAGATTCCCTAGCCCCTATGACACCAATGATGGAGCATCTATGACAACTATGACAAATTGCAGACCTGACCTCTGACATCTGACCACTATGACATGTCAGCCCCAAAAATAGGCTCAAGGAAGGCGAATTTGGGAGTTGGAGAAGCCAAAGAGACTCAAAATCGAATTTGGGAGAAGATGGAAGGTTGGAACTAGGAGACAAGTGGCAAATGTGGAATATTTCATAAATGGAAATCTATTGAATCTATTGAGATGATTTCGACCCTTAGAAGGCTAATGTTGGTTATAAAATGTAGAAATGAAGTATGAGAATGGCTTTTGATCATTTGTAGAATTTGCAATTGCATTTGTGAAGAGGGAGAGCTAGTTGATGACTAGTTTCTTGCCGTAGCCAATTTCGAGGGTGAAAGATTCCCATCCAAGTTGGTAATTGGAAAGGCCATTCAGACCTTTCATTTGGAGCTTTAATGGAGTCTTTATTTGCAGGTGTAAGCTACAGGGCAGCTCATGGTTTCTTCTATTGCAGCTCACTCCTTCAACCATTTCCAGTTTTGATGGCATATTCTTGATCCTTGAGGGAGGGCGTTTTTGGTGAGCTATTGTACTCTTTGGGGAAGCTTTTAATGCCCCATTTATTTTGTAATATGAAGTAAATACTCTGTTCTTCATCTCCAAAAAGTTCCAGGTCGAAATTCCAAGTAGAAATGTATAAATCTCATTTTTAATGGAAGAACAATGCCAATTCCCCACTACCTTGTTGTGAGCCAATGTATTGATGATTATTTCGAATGAATGGATGATTATCTGATATATTTGTGATAAATATACTGCCATGGATGTCTTCTACAAGTTTCATGTACTGTACTTGAGCATTTGAAGCATTTTTACTCAGTGTAGTTGTATTGGGAGGTGAAATAGTGCCATTTCCCCAAGGGTCGAATTGGGGATTTTTGCAATTGAATGGGAGAGGGTGAGAACAGTTGTAATAATCCATTAATGGTGCATATGAGACTTTAATAACATACTTAACACATTAAATACCTCTTTTCATAAATTTGAGTGGGTTTGGAGGCATTTGGGAAGCCATTTTCATTGTTTACCCTAGGGGGATTTGAACCCCAAATTACTAGTAAAATTGCATAATTGGTCCAGAATATTAAGAGAGTTTGCAGAGGTCTTTTGGTGGCCATATGTCATCCATAAACATCATATTCAAGTTATAATATCATTCATACACCTTCCTTGAAGATTTGAAGGCATTTGGAGTCAATTTGAGACCTAGAGACCAATACTAGTCAAAGGAAAATCACTAGTAAAGTTACCTACATTGATCAGAATTGAAAGAGGATTTGCAGAAGTATTTTAAAGGTCCAAAGGCATCCCTGAAATACATATTTATGTTCTAATATCATTCATACACCTTCTCATAAGATTTGGGATCATTTGGGGCAAAATTGGGACCTAGAGATCAAAACTAGTCAAAGGTCGAACAAGGGAAAAAAGTGAAAAATTCCAATTTTAATAAAATTCCTAATAAGGGACATTACAGTGGTATCAGAGCATGGTCTTGGCACCTGATGTGGTAGAACATTAATGAATACCAGGAGTCAAAGAAATAAGCCACCACCCTTAGAAACTGAAACTTGATGTACTTTGGTGAAAGGGAAGAAGTAGGAGAAGAAGTGCATTCATTGGTCACCATGAGTAAGGATGAGAAAGGAACCTTAAAGGAGAATGAGGAGTTTAGTAAAATACTTGAACCATCCTTTGAAGACAAGTGGAGACAATACTTTCAAGAGTCCAGATTGTTGCTTAGTGAAATTGGAAGCAACTCGGAAAAAGTAATGAGCAATGGTTCTCTTTTCAAGGAAAAGGATGAAACAATTTATGCCACAAAAGAGGAACCTAATGTAATTGTGGAACATGAGGTACATGTTGATATGCAGGTTCTTGAAGATACTACACTAAAACAAGAAGAAGGACAAGCACTTGTCCTTGTTCAAAGGGATTATGAGTTGCCTCATGGAGAGAGTTGCAAAGCCTTGGAAGAGGTACATGATCTCACAATAGTTGGACCAGCCAATTATGGAGAAGAGGAATTAAATATTTCAATGGGTAAGAGTTGTAAAGAATTAAAGTTGGTTCATAATTCCTCACCCCACACTTCTTTTCCAGCCACATCACTTTGGGATGAAAATTGGGTGAAAGGTTTTTTCCTAGTGGTGCCACATGAGGGGTATGAAACTCCTACCGCTCCTTTTGATGATGACATGAATAGAGCACCTCATTATTTAGAATTGCAGCAACATATTGCTTTACCTTATGATGATACATATCCTCATGGATGTATGGATGAGACTTCTTTGAGTCCTTTGAATTCTCCTTGTTTTTCCTGCTCATTATTTAGTTCAGATTTTAGTGGAGATTCTTCATTCACTTCTTGGATGAAAGAATGCATGGCTGAATATTTTGATGCATATCACATTCTCTTGGAGCAACACTATTGGACATGGGATCCTCACCTATGTCATTGGACCAGATTTGATGGGTCACTTGAAGATTGTATGCACTTGGAAAATGGTGGTCTACATGCTTGGAGGTATAAGCACTTTCATGACTCTTTGATGAAGCATCTCCTTTATGTACATTTTCATTATGTTGTTATGTACTTTGATGATATATATTTTGTACTCATGATGTTTGGAAGAATGCATACAAGAAAATGGGATCCAGGAATCCTCTTATCTGATGGTATGGGTTGGAGAGCACTTTTAATTGTTGGGGTGCAATACAAGCAATGGGACCCTGGAATAATTTTTATCTCATTGGTTTCATATTTTTTGGGGAAGCAAGCAGTATGGGAGATGGATTCCCCACTTAATAAAGTGATTTTAATCAGAGTAGTGCAGCAGCAAGCATGGTGGTTCCTCTCTAAAATCTTCATGGAAACTCAAAGACTCAAGGTTGGGCAATTCAATGGCAACTTCAAAGAATTATACAGAAAGCAGGTTCTTCAACACCCACATTTAAAATTGCTTGAGGACAAGCAATATTGGGAAGGGAGGATTTGTCATGTCCCAAATTTGGTATTGGGTCACAATGGCCTAATCACATTGGCTCTATTCATTAGAGTTTGTCAAATTGATGCTAAAGGTCAAATAATTGCCAAGGAGGAAAATTACTAGTTTCCTAGGTTTGGGGTGGAAGCTTTGGGATTTGGAATAATGGGGATAATAAATGATGTTTAGACATTAGAAGGGTTCAAGTATTTAATAAATAGAGTGAATAAAGAAATTCAAGAGAAATCCTAGGTGACAAATGGTTTTGGAGACATATGGAGGATGTGGGACCCACACTAGCTTGATTTTTCATAATACATGGTATCTCCCTTTTGCAAATTCGAATTAATGGGAATGTGAACACTCTTGGGTGAGTTGGTAAGTCATAACACATGTAATTGAGCATCTTAAGTCGAATTGGGAAGGATTGATAACCTCCATGGAAGATAAAGAGTCAAAGTGGAAGTTTGTGGACACTTGGGCTAGATTCCCTAGCCCCTATGACACCAATGATGGAGCATCTATGACAACTATGACAAATTGCAGACCTGACCTCTGACATCTGACCACTATGACATGTCAGCCCCAAAAATAGGCTCAAGGAAGGCGAATTTGGGAGTTGGAGAAGCCAAAGAGACTCAAAATCGAATTTGGGAGAAGATGGAAGGTTGGAACTAGGAGACAAGTGGCAAATGTGGAATATTTCATAAATGGAAATCTATTGAATCTATTGAGATGATTTCGACCCTTAGAAGGCTAATGTTGGTTATAAAATGTAGAAATGAAGTATGAGAATGGCTTTTGATCATTTTTAGAATTTGCAATTGCATTTGTGAAGAGGGAGAGCTAGTGGATGACTAGTTTCTTGCCTTAGCCATTTTGAGGGTGAAAGATTCCCATCCAAGTTGGTAATTGGAAAGGCCATTCAGACCTTTCATTTGGAGCTTTAATGGAGTCTTTATTTGCAGGTGTAAGCTACAGGGCAGCTCATGGTTTCTTCTATTGCAGCTCACTCCTTCAACCATTTCCAGTTTTGATGGCATATTCTTGATCCTTGAGGGAGGGCGTTTTTGGTGAGCTATTGTACTCTTTGGGGAAGCTTTTAATGCCCCATTTATTTTGTAATATGAAGTAAATACTCTGTTCTTCATCTCCAAAAAGTTCCAGGTCGAAATTCCAAGTAGAAATGTATAAATCTCATTTTTAATGGAAGAACAATGCCAATTCCCCCACTACCCTTGTTGTGAGCCAATGTATTGATGATTATTTCGAATGAATGGATGATTATCTGATATATTTGTGATAAAATATACTGCCATGGATGTCTTCTACAAGTTTCATGTACTGTACTTGAGCATTTGAAGCATTTTTACTCAGTGTAGTTGTATTGGGAGGTGAAATAGTGCCATTTTCCCCAAGGGTCGAATTGGGGATTTTTGCAGTTGAATGGGAGAGGGTGAGAACAGTTGTAATAATCCATTAATGGTGCATATGAGACTTTAATAACATACTTAACACATTAAAATACCTCTTTTCATAAATTTGAGTGGGTTTGGAGGCATTTGGGAAGCCATTTTCATTGTTTACCCTAGGGGGATTTGAACCCCAAATTACTAGTAAAATTGCATAATTGGTCCAGAATATTAAGAGAGTTTGCAGAGGTCTTTTGGTGGCCATATGTCATCCATAAACATCATAATCAAGTTATAATATCATTCATACACCTTCCTTGAAGATTTGAAGGCATTTGGAGTCAATTTGAGACCTAGAGACCAATACTAGTCAAAGGAAAATCACTAGTAAAGTTACCCTATATTGATCAGAATTGAAAGAGGATTTTGCAGAAGTATTTTAAAGGTCCAAAGGCATCCCTGAAATACATATTTATGTTCTAATATCATTCATACACCTTCTCATAAGATTTGGGATCATTTGGGGCAAAATTGGGACCTAGAGATCAAAACTAGTCAAAAGGTCGAACAAGGGAAAAAAAGTGAAAAATTGCAATTTTAATAAAATTCCTAATAAGGGACATTACAGTGGTATCAGAGCATGGTCTTGGCACCTGATTGTGGTAGAACATTAATGAAGACCAGGAGTCAAAGAAATAAGCCACCACCCTTAGAAACTGAAACTTGATGTACTTTGGTGAAAGGGAAGAAGTAGGAGAAGAAGTGCATTCATTGGTCACCATGAGTAAGGATGAGAAAGGAACCTTAAAGGAGAATGAGGAGTTTAGGAAAATACTTGAACCATCCTTTGAAGACAAGTGGAGACAATACTTTCAAGAGTTCAGATTGTTGCTTAGTGAAATTGGAAGCAACTCGGAAAAAGTAATGAGCAATGGTTCTCTTTTCAAGGAAAAGGATGAAACAATTTATGCCACAAAAGAGGAAACCTAATGTAATTGTGGAACATGAGGTACATGTTGATATGCAGGTTCTTGAAGATACTACACTAAAACAAGAAGAAGGACAAGCACTTGTCCTTGTTCAAAAGGGATTATGAGTTTGCCTCATGGAGAGAGTTGCAAAGCCTTGGAAGAGGTACATGATCTCACAATAGTTGGACCAGCCAATTATGGAGAAGGAGGAATTAAATATTTCAATGGGTAAGAGTTGTAAAGAATTAAAGTTGGTTACATAATTCCTCACCCCACACTTCTTTTCCAGCCACATCACTTTGGGATGAAAATTGGGTGAAAGGTTTTTTTCCTAGTGGTGCCACATGAGGGGTATGAAACTCCTACCGCTCCTTTTGATGATGACATGAATAGAGCACCTCATTATTTAGAATTGCAGCAACATATTGCTTTACCTTATGATGATACATATCCTCATGGATATATGGATGAGACTTCTTTGAGTCATTTTGAATTCTCCTTGTTTTTCCTGCTCATTATTTGGTTCAGATTTTAGTGGAGATTCTTCATTCACTTCTTGGATGAAAGAATGCATGGCTGAATATTTTGATGCATATCACATTCTCTTGGAGCAACACTATTGGACATGGGATCACTCACCTATGTCATTGGACCAAATTTGATGGGTCACTTGAAGATTGTATGCACTTGGAAAATGGTGGTCTACATGCTTGGAGGTATAAGCACTTTCATGACTCTTTGATGAAGCATCTCCTTTATGTACATTTTCATTATGTTGTTATGTACTTTGATGATATATATTTTGTACTCATGATGTTTGGAAGAATGCATACAAGAAAATGGGATCCAGGAATCCTCTTATCTGATGGTATGGGTTGGAGAGCACTTTTAATTGTTGGGGTGCAATACAAGCAATGGGACCCTGGAATAATTTTTATCTCATTGGTTTCATATTTTTTGGGGAAGCAAGCAGTATGGGAGATGGATTCCCCCACTTAATAAAGTGATTTTAATCAGAGTAGTGCAGCAGCAAGCATGGTGGTTCCTCTCTAAAATCTTCATGGAAACTCAAAGACTCAAGGTTGGGCAATTCAATGGCAACTTCAAAGAATTATACAGAAAGCAGGTTCTTCAACACCCACATTTAAAATTGCTTGAGGACAAGCAATATTGGGAAGGGAGGATTTGTCATGTCCCAAATTTGGTATTGGGTCACAATGGCCTAATCACATTGGCTCTATTCATTAGAGTTTGTCAAATTGATGCTAAAGGTCAAATAATTGCCAAGGAGGAAAATTACTAGTTTCCTAGGTTTGGGGGTGGAAGCTTTGGGATTTGGAATAATGGGGATAATAAATGATGTTTAGACATTAGAAGGGTTCAAGTATTTAATAAATAGAGTGAATAAAGAAATTCAAGAGAAATCCTAGGTGACAAATGGTTTTGGAGACATATGGAGGATGTGGGACCCACACTAGCTTGATTTTTCATAATACATGGTATCTCCCTTTTGCAAATTCGAATTAATGGGAATGTGAACACTCTTGGGTGAGTTGGTAAGTCATAACACATGTAATTGAGCATCTTAAGTCGAATTGGGAAGGATTGATAACCTCCATGGAAGATAAAGAGTCAAAGTGGAAGTTTGTGGACACTTGGGCTAGATTCCCTAGCCCCTATGACACCAATGATGGAGCAATCTATGACAACTATGACACAATTGCAGACCTGACCCTCTGACATCTGACCACTATGACATGTCAGCCCCAAAAATAGGCTCAAGGAAGGCGAATTTGGGAGTTGGAGAAGCCAAAGTGATACTCAAAATCGAATTTGGGAGAAGATAGAAGGTTGGAACTAGGAGACAAGTGGCAAATGTGGAATATTTCATAAATGGAAATCTATTGAATCTATTGAGATGATTTCGACCCTTAGAAGGCTAATGTTGGTTATAAAATGTAGAAATGAAGTATGAGAATGGCTTTTGATCATTTGTAGAATTTGCAATTGCATTTGTGAAGAGGGAGAGCTAGTGGATGACTAGTTTCTTGCCTTAGCCAATTTCGAGGGTGAAAGATTCCCATCCAAGTTGGTAATTGGAAAGGCCATTCAGACCTTTCATTTGGAGCTTTAATGGAGTCTTTATTTGCAGGTGTAAGCTACAGGGCAGCTCATGGTTTCTTCTATTGCAGCTCACTCCTTCAACCATTTCCAGTTTTGATGGCATATTCTTGATCCTTGAGGGAGGGCGTTTTTGGTGAGCTATTGTACTCTTTGGGGAAGCTTTTAATGCCCCATTTATATTGTAATATGAAGTAAATACTCTTTTCTTCATCTCCAAAAAGTTTCAGGTAGAAATTCCAAGTAGAAATGTATAAATCTCATTTTTAATGGAAGAACAATGTCAATTCCCCACTACCACTTGTTGTGAGCCAATGTATTGATGATTATTTCGAATGAATGGATGATTATCTGATATATTTGTGATAAATATACTGCCATGGATGTCTTCTACAAGTTTCATGTACTGTACTTGAGCATTTGAAGCATTTTTACTCAGTGTAGTTGTATTGGGAGGTGAAATAGTGCCATTTCCCACAGGGTCGAATTGGGGGATTTTTCGCAGTTGAATGGGAGAGGGTGAGAACAGTTGTAATAATCCATTAATGGTGCATATGAGACTTTAATAAACATACTTAACACATTAAATACCTCTGTTCATAAATTTGAGTGGGTTTGGAGGCATTTGGGAAGCCATTTTCATTGTTTACCCTAGGGGGATTTGAACCCCAAATTACTAGTAAAATTGCATAATTGGTCCAGAATATTAAGAGAGTTTGCAGAGGTCTTTTGGTGGCCATATGTCATCCATAAACATCATATTCAAGTTATAATATTCATTCATACACCTTCCTTGAAGATTTGAAGGCATTTGGAGTCAATTTGAGACCTAGAGACCAATACTAGTCAAAGGAAAATCACTAGTAAAGTTACCTACATTGATCAGAATTGAAAGAGGATTTGCAGAAGTATTTTAAAGGTCCAAAGGCATCCCTGAAATACATATTTATGTTCTAATATCATTCATACACCTTCTCATAAGATTTGGGATCATTTGGGGCAAAATTGGGACCTAGAGATCAAAACTAGTCAATAGGTCGAACAAGGGAAAAAAGTGAAAAATTGCAATTTTAATAAAATTCCTAATAAGGGACATTACAGTGGTATCAGAGCATGGTCTTGGCACCTGATGTGGTAGAACATTAATGAAGACCAGGAGTCAAAGAAATAAGCCACCACCCTTAGAAACTGAAACTTGATGTACTTTGGTGAAAGGGGAAGAAGTAGGAGAAGAAGTGCATTCATTGGTCACCATGAGTAAGGATGAGAAAGGAACCTTAAAGGAGAATGAGGAGTTTAGGAAAATACTTGAACCATCCTTTGAAGACAAGTGGAGACAATACTTTCAAGAGTTCAGATTGTTGCTTAGTGAAATTGGAAGCAACTCGGAAAAAGTAATGAGCAATGGTTCTCTTTTCAAGGAAAAGGATGAAACAATTTATGCACAAAAGAGGAACCTAATGTAATTGTGGAACATGAGGTACATGTTGATATGCAGGTTCTTGAAGATACTACACTAAAACAAGAAGAAGGACAAGCACTTGTCCTTGTTCAAAGGGATTATGAGTTGCCTCATGGAGAGAGTTGCAAAGCCTTGGAAGAGGTACATGATCTCACAATAGTTGGACCAGCCAATTATGGAGAAGAGGAATTAAATATTTCAATGGGTAAGAGTTGTAAAGAATTAAAGTTGGTTCATAATTCCTCACCCCACACTTCTTTTCCCAGCCACATCACTTTGGGATGAAAATTGGGTGAAAGCTTTGGGATGAAAATTGGGTGAAAGGTTTTTTCCTAGTGGTGCCACATGAGGGGTATGAAACTCCTACCGCTCCTTTTGATGATGACATGAATAGAGCACCTCATTATTTAGAATTGCAGCAACATATTGCTTTACCTTATGATGATACATATCCTCATGGATGTATGGATGAGACTTCTTTGAGTCCTTTGAATTCTCCTTGTTTTTCCTGCTCATTATTTGGTTCAGATTTTAGTGGAGATTCTTCATTCACTTCTTGGATGAAAGAATGCATGGCTGAATATTTTGATGCATATCACATTCTCTTAGAGAAACACTATTGGACATGGGATCCTCACCTATGTCATTGGACCAGATTTGATGGGTCACTTGAAGATTGTATGCACTTGAAAAATGGTGGTCTACATGCTTGGAGGTATAAGCACTTTCATGACTCTTTGATGAAGCATCTCCTTTATGTACATTTTCATTATGTTGTTATGTACTTTGATGATATATATTTTGTACTCATGATGTTTGGAAGAATGCATACAAGAAAATGGGATCCAGGAATCCTCTTATCTGATGGTATGGGTTGGAGAGCACTTTTAATTGTTGGGGTGCAATACAAGCAATGGGACCCTGGAATAATTTTTATCTCATTGGTTTCATATTTTTTGGGGAAGCAAGCAGTATGGGAGATGGATTCCCCACTTAATAAAGTGATTTTAATCAGAGTAGTGCAGCAGCAAGCATGGTGGTTCCTCTCTAAAATCTTCATGGAAACTCAAAGACTCAAGGTTGGGCAATTCAATGGCAACTTCAAAGAATTATACAGAAAGCAGGTTCTTCAACACCCACATTTAAAATTGCTTGAGGACAAGCAATATTGGGAAGGGAGGATTTGTCATGTCCCAAATTTGGTATTGGGTCACAATGGCCTAATCACATTGGCTCTATTCATTAGAGTTTGTCAAATTGATGCTAAAGGTCAAATAATTGCCAAGGAGGAAAATTACGAGTTTCCTAGGTTTGGGGTGGAAGCTTTGGGATTTGGAATAATGGGGATAATAAATGATGTTTAGACATTAGAAGGGTTCAAGTATTTAATAAATAGAGTGAATAAAGAAATTCAAGAGAAATCCTAGGTGACAAATGGTTTTGGAGACATATGGAGGATGTGGGACCCACACTAGCTTGATTTTTCATAATACATGGTATCTCCCTTTTGCAAATTCGAATTAATGGGAATGTGAACACTCTTGGGTGAGTTGGTAAGTCATAACACATGTAATTGAGCATCTTAAGTCGAATTGGGAAGGATTGATAACCTCCATGGAAGATAAAGAGTCAAAGTGGAAGTTTGTGGACACTTGGGCTAGATTCCCTAGCCCCTATGACACCAATGATGGAGCATCTATGACAACTATGACAAATTGCAGACCTGACCTCTGACATCTGACCACTATGACATGTCAGCCCCAAAAATAGGCTCAAGGAAGGCGAATTTGGGAGTTGGAGAAGCCAAAGAGACTCAAAATCGAATTTGGGAGAAGATGGAAGGTTGGAACTAGGAGACAAGTGGCAAATGTGGAATATTTCATAAATGGAAATCTATTGAATCTATTGAGATGATTTCGACCCTTAGAAGGCTAATGTTGGTTATAAAATGTAGAAATGAAGTATGAGAATGGCTTTTGATCATTTGTAGAATTTGCAATTGCATTTGTGAAGAGGGAGAGCTAGTTGATGACTAGTTTCTTGCCGTAGCCAATTTCGAGGGTGAAAGATTCCCATCCAAGTTGGTAATTGGAAAGGCCATTCAGACCTTTCATTTGGAGCTTTAATGGAGTCTTTATTTGCAGGTGTAAGCTACAGGGCAGCTCATGGTTTCTTCTATTGCAGCTCACTCCTTCAACCATTTCCAGTTTTGATGGCATATTCTTGATCCTTGAGGGAGGGCGTTTTTGGTGAGCTATTGTACTCTTTGGGGAAGCTTTTAATGCCCCATTTATTTTGTAATATGAAGTAAATACTCTGTTCTTCATCTCCAAAAAGTTCCAGGTCGAAATTCCAAGTAGAAATGTATAAATCTCATTTTTAATGGAAGAACAATGCCAATTCCCCACTACCTTGTTGTGAGCCAATGTATTGATGATTATTTCGAATGAATGGATGATTATCTGATATATTTGTGATAAATATACTGCCATGGATGTATTCTACAAGTTTCATGTACTGTACTTGAGCATTTGAAGCATTTTTACTCAGTGTAGTTGTATTGGGAGGTGAAATAGTGCCATTTCCCCAAGGGTCGAATTGGGGATTTTTGCAGTTGAATGGGAGAGGGTGAGAACAGTTGTAATAATCCATTAATGGTGCATATGAGACTTTAATAACATACTTAACACATTAAATACCTCTGTTCATAAATTTGAGTGGGTTTGGAGGCATTTGGGAAGCCATTTTCATTGTTTACCCTAGGGGGATTTGAACCCCAAATTACTAGTAAAATTGCATAATTGGTCCAGAATATTAAGAGAGTTTGCAGAGGTCTTTTGGTGGCCATATGTCATCCATAAACATCATATTCAAGTTATAATATCATTCATACACCTTCCTTGAAGATTTGAAGGCATTTGGAGTCAATTTGAGACCTAGAGACCAATACTAGTCAAAGGAAAATCACTAGTAAAGTTACCTACATTGATCAGAATTGAAAGAGGATTTGCAGAAGTATTTTAAAGGTCCAAAGGCATCCTGAAATACATATTTATGTTCTAATATCATTCATACACCTTCTCATAAGATTTGGGATCATTTGGGGCAAAATTGGGACCTAGAGATCAAAACTAGTCAAAGGTCGAACAAGGGAAAAAAGTGAAAAATTGCAATTTTAATAAAATTCCTAATAAGGGACATTACAGTGGTATCAGAGCATGGTCTTGGCACCTGATGTGGTAGAACATTAATGAAGACCAGGAGTCAAAGAAATAAGCCACCACCCTTAGAAACTGAAACTTGATGTACTTTGGTGAAAGGGAAGAAGTAGGAGAAGAAGTGCATTCATTGGTCACCATGAGTAAGGATGAGAAAGGAACCTTAAAGGAGAATGAGGAGTTTAGGAAAATACTTGAACCATCCTTTGAAGACAAGTGGAGACAATACTTTCAAGAGTTCAGATTGTTGCTTAGTGAAATTGGAAGCAACTCGGAAAAAGTAATGAGCAATGGTTCTCTTTTCAAGGAAAAGGATGAAACAATTTATGCCACAAAAGAGGAACCTAATGTAATTGTGGAACATGAGGGTACATGTTGATATGCAGGTTCTTGAAGATACTACACTAAAACAAGAAGAAGGACAAGCACTTGTCCTTGTTCAAAGGGATTATGAGTTGCCTCATGGAGAGAGTTGCAAAGCCTTGGAAGAGGTACATGATCTCACAATAGTTGGACCAGCCAATTATGGAGAAGAGGAATTAAATATTTCAATGGGTAAGAGTTGTAAAGAATTAAAGTTGGTTCATAATTCCTCACCCCACACTTCTTTTCCAGCCACATCACTTTGGGATGAAAATTGGGTGAAAGGTTTTTTCCTAGTGGTGCCACATGAGGGGTATGAAACTCCTACCGCTCCTTTTGATGATGACATGAATAGAGCACCTCATTATTTAGAATTGCAGCAACATATTGCTTTACCTTATGATGATACATATCCTCATGGATGTATGGATGAGACTTCTTTGAGTCCTTTGAATTCTCCTTGTTTTTCCTGCTCATTATTTGGTTCAGATTTTAGTGGAGATTCTTCATTCACTTCTTGGATGAAAGAATGCATGGCTGAATATTTTGATGCATATAACATTCTCTTGGAGCAACACTATTGGACATGGGATCCTCACCTATGTCATTGGACCAGATTTGATGGGTCACTTGAAGATTGTATGCACTTGGAAAATGGTGGTCTACATGCTTGGAGGTATAAGCACTTTCATGACTCTTTGATGAAGCATCTCCTTTATGTACATTTTCATTATGTTGTTATGTACTTTGATGATATATATTTTGTACTCATGATGTTTGGAAGAATGCATACAAGAAAATGGGATCCAGGAATCCTCTTATCTGATGGTATGGGTTGGAGAGCACTTTTAATTGTTGGGGTGCAATACAAGCAATGGGACCCTGGAATAATTTTTATCTCATTGGTTTCATATTTTTTGGGGAAGCAAGCAGTATGAGAGATGGATTCCCCACTTAATAAAGTGATTTTAATCAGAGTAGTGCAGCAGCAAGCATGGTGGTTCCTCTCTAAAATCTTCATGGAAACTCAAAGACTCAAGGTTGGGCAATTCAATGGCAACTTCAAAGAATTATACAGAAAGCAGGTTCTTCAACACCCACATTTAAAATTGCTTGAGGACAAACAATATTGGGAAGGGAGGATTTGTCATGTCCCAAATTTGGTATTGGGTCACAATGGCCTAATCACATTGGCTCTATTCATTAGAGTTTGTCAAATTGATGCTAAAGGTCAAATAATTGCCAAGGAGGAAAATTACTAGTTTCCTAGGTTTGGGGTGGAAGCTTTGGGATTTGGAATAATGGGGATAATAAATGATGTTTAGACATTAGAAGGGTTCAAGTATTTAATAAATAGAGTGAATAAAGAAATTCAAGAGAAATCCTAGGTGACAAATGGTTTTGGAGACATATGGAGGATGTGGGACCCACACTAGCTTGATTTTTCATAATACATGGTATCTCCCTTTTGCAAATTCGAATTAATGGGAATGTGAACACTCTTGGGTGAGTTGGTAAGTCATAACACATGTAATTGAGCATCTTAAGTCGAATTGGGAAGGATTGATAACCTCCATGGAAGATAAAGAGTCAAAGTGGAAGTTTGTGGACACTTGGGCTAGATTCCCTAGCCCCTATGACACCAATGATGGAGCATCTATGACAACTATGACAAATTGCAGACCTGACCTCTGACATCTGACCACTATGACATGTCAGCCCCAAAAATAGGCTCAAGGAAGGCGAATTTGGGAGTTGGAGAAGCCAAAGAGACTCAAAATCGAATTTGGGAGAAGATGGAAGGTTGGAACTAGGAGACAAGTGGCAAATGTGGAATATTTCATAAATGGAAATCTATTGAATCTATTGAGATGATTTCGACCCTTAGAAGGCTAATGTTGGTTATAAAATGTAGAAATGAAGTATGAGAATGGCTTTTGATCATTTGCAGAATTTGCAATTGCATTTGTGAAGAGGGAGAGCTAGTGGATGACTAGTTTCTTGCCGTAGCCAATTTCGAGGGTGAAAGATTCCCATCCAAGTTGGTAATTGGAAAGGCCATTCAGACCTTTCATTTGGAGCTTTAATGGAGTCTTTATTTGCAGGTGTAAGCTACAGGGCAGCTCATGGTTTCTTCTATTGCAGCTCACTCCTTCAACCATTTCCAGTTTTGATGGCATATTCTTGATCCTTGAGGGAGGGCGTTTTTGGTGAGCTATTGTACTCTTTGGGGAAGCTTTTAATGCCCCATTTATTTTGTAATATGAAGTAAATACTCTGTTCTTCATCTACAAAAAGTTCCAGGTCGAAATTCCAAGTAGAAATGTATAAATCTCATTTTTAATGGAAGAACAATGCCAATTCCCCACTACCTTGTTGTGAGCCAATGTATTGATGATTATTTCGAATGAATGGATGATTATCTGATATATTTGTGATAAATATACTGCCATGGATGTCTTCTACAAGTTTCATGTACTGTACTTGAGCATTTGAAGCATTTTTACTCAGTGTAGTTGTATTGGGAGGTGAAATAGTGCCATTTCCCCAAGGGTCGAATTGGGGATTTTTGCAGTTGAATGGGAGAGGGTGAGAACAGTTGTAATAATCCATTAATGGTGCATATGAGACTTTAATAACATACTTAACACATTAAATACCTCTGTTCATAAATTTGAGTGGGTTTGGAGGCATTTGGGAAGCCATTTTCATTGTTTACCCTAGGGGGATTTGAACCCCAAATTACTAGTAAAATTGCATAATTGGTCCAGAATATTAAGAGAGTTTGCAGAGGTCTTTTGGTGGCCATATGTCATCCATAAAAATCATATTCAAGTTATAATATCATTCATACACATTCCTTGAAGATTTGAAGGCATTTGGAGTCAATTTGAGACCTAGAGACCAATACTAGTCAAAGGAAAATCACTAGTAAAGTTACATACATTGATCAGAATTGAAAGAGGATTTGCAGAAGTATTTTAAAGGTCCAAAGGCATCCCTGAAATACATATTTATGTTCTAATATCATTCATACACCTTCTCATAAGATTTGGGATCATTTGGGGCAAAATTGGGACCTAGAGATCAAAACTAGTCAAAGGTCGAACAAGGGAAAAAAGTGAAAAATTGCAATTTTAATAAAATTCCTAATAAGGGACATTACAGTGGTATCAGAGCATGGTCTTGGCACCTGATGTGGTAGAACATTAATGAAGACCAGGAGTCAAAGAAATAAGCCACCACCCTTAGAAACTGAAACTTGATGTACTTTGGTGAAAGGGAAGAAGTAGGAGAAGAAGTGCATTCATTGGTCACCATGAGTAAGGATGAGAAAGGAACCTTAAAGGAGAATGAGGAGTTTAGGAAAATACTTGAACCATCCTTTGAAGACAAGTGGAGACAATACTTTCAAGAGTTCAGATTGTTGCTTAGTGAAATTGGAAGCAACTCAGAAAAAGTAATGAGCAATGGTTCTCTTTTCAAGGAAAAGGATGAAACAATTTATGCCACAAAAGAGGAACCTAATGTAATTGTGGAACATGAGGTACATGTTGATATGCAGGTTCTTGAAGATACTACACTAAAACAAGAAGAAGGACAAGCACTTGTCCTTGTTCAAAGGGATTATGAGTTGCCTCATGGAGAGAGTTGCAAAGCCTTGGAAGAGGTACATGATCTCACAATAGTTGGACCAGCCAATTATGGAGAAGAGGAATTAAATATTTCAATGGGTAAGAGTTGTAAAGAATTAAAGTTGGTTCATAATTCCTCACCCCACACTTCTTTTCCAGCCACATCACTTTGGGATGAAAATTGGGTGAAAGGTTTTTTCCTAGTGGTGCCACATGAGGGGTATGAAACTCCTACCGCTCCTTTTGATGATGACATGAATCGAGCACCTCATTATTTAGAATTGCAGCAACATATTGCTTTACCTTATGATGATACATATCCTCGTGGATGTATAGATGAGACTTCTTTGAGTCCTTTGAATTCTCCTTGTTTTTCCTGCTCATTATTTGGTTCAGATTTTAGTGGAGATTCTTCATTCACTTCTTGGATGAAAGAATGCATGGCTGAATATTTTGATGCATATCACATTCTCTTGGAGCAACACTATTGGACATGGGATCCTCACCTATGTCATTGGACCAGATTTGATGGGTCACTTGAAGATTGTATGCACTTGGAAAATGGTGGTCTACATGCTTGGAGGTATAAGCACTTTCATGACTCTTTGATGAAGCATCTCCTTTATGTACATTTTCATTATGTTGTTATGTACTTTGATGATATATATTTTGTACTCATGATGTTTGGAAGAATGCATACAAGAAAATGGGATCCAGGAATCCTCTTATCTGATGGTATGGGTTGGAGAGCACTTTTAATTGTTGGGGTGCAATACAAGCAATGGGACCCTGGAATAATTTTTATCTCATTGGTTTCATATTTTTTGGGGAAGCAAGCAGTATGGGAGATGGATTCCCCACTTAATAAAGTGATTTTAATCAGAGTAGTGCAGCAGCAAGCATGGTGGTTCCTCTCTAAAATCTTCATGGAAACTCAAAGACTCAAGGTTGGGCAATTCAATGGCAACTTCAAAGAATTATACAGAAAGCAGGTTCTTCAACACCCACATTTAAAATTGCTTGAGGACAAGCAATATTGGGAAGGGAGGATTTGTCATGTCCCAAATTTGGTATTGGGTCACAATGGCCTAATCACATTGGCTCTATTCATTAGAGTTTGTCAAATTGATGCTAAAGGTCAAATAATTGCCAAGGAGGAAAATTACTAGTTTCCTAGGTTTGGGGTGGAAGCTTTGGGATTTGGAATAATGGGGATAATAAATGATGTTTAGACATTAGAAGGGTTCAAGTATTTAATAAATAGAGTGAATAAAGAAATTCAAGAGAAATCCTAGGTGACAAATGGTTTTGGAGACATATGGAGGATGTGGGACCCACACTAGCTTGATTTTTCATAATACATGGTATCTCCCTTTTGCAAATTCGAATTAATGGGAATGTGAACACTCTTGGGTGAGTTGGTAAGTCATAACACATGTAATTGAGCATATTAAGTCGAATTGGGAAGGATTGATAACCTCCATGGAAGATAAAGAGTCAAAGTGGAAGTTTGTGGACACTTGGGCTAGATTCCCTAGCCCCTATGACACCAATGATGGAGCATCTATGACAACTATGACAAATTGCAGACCTGACCTCTGACATCTGACCACTATGACATGTCATCCCCAAAAATAGGCTCAAGGAAGGCGAATTTGGGAGTTGGAGAAGCCAAAGAGACTCAAAATCGAATTTGGGAGAAGATGGAAGGTTGGAACTAGGAGACAAGTGGCAAATGTGGAATATTTCATAAATGGAAATCTATTGAATCTATTGAGATGATTTCGACCCTTAGAAGGCTAATGTTGGTTATAAAATGTAGAAATGAAGTATGAGAATGGCTTTTGATCATTTGTAGAATTTGCAATTGCATTTGTGAAGAGGGAGAGCTAGTGGATGACTAGTTTCTTGCCTTAGCCAATTTCGAGGGTGAAAGATTCCCATCCAAGTTGGTAATTGGAAAGGCCATTCAGACCTTTCATTTGGAGCTTTAATGGAGTCTTTATTTGCAGGTGTAAGCTACAGGGCAGCTCATGGTTTCTTCTATTGCAGCTCACTCCTTCAACCATTTCCAGTTTTGATGGCATATTCTTGATCCTTGAGGGAGGGCGTTTTTGGTGAGCTATTGTACTCTTTGGGGAAGCTTTTAATGCCCCATTTATTTTGTAATATGAAGTAAATACTCTTTTCTTCATCTCCAAAAAGTTCCAGGTCGAAATTCCAAGTAGAAATGTATAAATCTCATTTTTAATGGAAGAACAATGCCAATTCCCCACTACCTTGTTGTGAGCCAATGTATTGATGATTATTTCGAATGAATGGATGATTATCTGATATATTTGTGATAAATATACTGCCATGGATGTCTTCTACAAGTTTCATGTACTGTACTTGAGCATTTGAAGCATTTTTACTCAGTGTAGTTGTATTGGGAGGTGAAATAGTGCCATTTCCCCAAGGGTCGAATTGGGGATTTTTGCAGTTGAATGGGAGAGGGTGAGAACAGTTGTAATAATCCATTAATGGTGCATATGAGACTTTAATAACATACTTAACACATTAAATACCTCTGTTCATAAATTTGAGTGGGTTTGGAGGCATTTGGGAAGCCATTTTCATTGTTTACCCTAGGGGGATTTGAACCCCAAATTACTAGTAAAATTGCATAATTGGTCCAGAATATTAAGAGAGTTTGCAGAGGTCTTTTGGTGGCCATATGTCATCCATAAACATCATATTCAAGTTATAATATCATTCATACACCTTCCTTGAAGATTTGAAGGCATTTGGAGTCAATTTGAGACCTAGAGACCAATACTAGTCAAAGGAAAATCACTAGTAAAGTTACCTACATTGATCAGAATTGAAAGAGGATTTGCAGAAGTATTTTAAAGGTCCAAAGGCATCCCTGAAATACATATTTATGTTCTAATATCATTCATACACCTTCTCATAAGATTTGGGATCATTTGGGGCAAAATTGGGACCTAGAGATCAAAACTAGTCAAAGGTCGAACAAGGGAAAAAAGTGAAAAATTGCAATTTTAATAAAATTCCTAATAAGGGACATTACATTTCCATATAACAGAGCAACCAATATGGGTCTTATTCGTGGCCCGAACCCAGTCCATTACAGATACAAGGGAAATATATTTATGTATGACAACTCTTGTCCAAAGGCTTTCAGATTTTAGCAGTCTCCAAACCCCTTTCGCCGCCAGTGCTCTTGAGAAGAGATGAATGTTCTTAAGACCCCATCCCCCTAAGGATTTTGGGATAGCGATTTTCTACCAACGGACCCATGGTGAAACAAAATCTCCTTTCCCACTCCAAAGAAAACGAAAGCACAGTTTCCTAGCAGTTTCCAGCGTCCCTTTGGGGATCCAAGAGAGGGACATCCAGTACATCGGTATGGCCTCTAAGACAGATTTCACCAGGATCAGCCTCCCAGCTCTAGATAACTACCTGTGACTCCATACCTTCAACCTCTTGTGAAATTTTTCAATGATCTAGTGCCAATCCTGTTTGGTATATGCATTAGGTTTTAAGTGGTACCCAAGGTAGCAGAAACCATCATCAAGACTTAAAAAGGTATAGGGGAAGATCCTTCGAATAGTAGAGATCTCACCTTCCCTAAGAAGGTGAGTCGTAATAGTAGATTTCCTGTCATTGATCTCCATACCCGTAGCTCGAGAGAAGAGTTTAAAAATGTCCTGGAGAATTTCCATATCCCTAGCCGACCCAGAACAGAAGATGAGTATATCATCCACGAAAAGCAGATGAGTGATATATAAATCAGGAGCCACTTGTATCCCCTATAGGGTGCCATCCCTATAGGCCTTCTTCAATGCTCTACTTAACCCTTCTGCAACCAACAGGAATAGTAAAGGTGATAGTGGGCAACCCTGACGGAGGCCTCTCTCAGACCGAAAGAATGGAGATGCTGCACCATTTATGAGTACCACAAAAGATACCGTAGATATATAGCTCATAATCCACCTAATAAAATCCACAGCAAAACCCAGATGTGTAAGAAGTAAATGAATATACATCCAACTCACCTTGTCATAAGCTTTTGATAGATCAATCTTGATTATAGCTCCTTTGATTTTCTTAGATTTCATACTATGGGTTCCCTCTTGAGCTACTCCAATCGCCTCGTGGATTTGTCGTCCTTCCAGAAATCCAAATTGTTCCTCAGAAATATGCTTGGACAGAATGATTTTTAGTCGCCTGGCAATAATTTTTGACACCACCTTATATACACAATTACACAATGAGATGGGTCTGAAATCACTTAAAGAGGAAGAATTGTCAGTTTTAGGTATTAGGGCTAGAAAGGTGGAGTTTAGGGTAGCTGGGATCCGCCCATAGATTCTAGTGTCTTCCACCATCTGCAGTAGATCATTCCCAATAAGCTCAAAAAGTGCTATGAGGAATTCAACAGTCCATCCATCCGACCCTGGACTTTTGTCTTTTTGGAAACTCTGTAACACTCCCTTCAGCTCCTCTTCTGTAACAATTTCCATCAATGAGTGATTGTCATCCTCATCCACAAACCGAGGAAAGAGTTGTGCCATTCTGACTATTTCCAGAATATTAGCCTGTGCAGGGGCTTTAAAGAGAGTTTGGAAGTGATTTACCCCAACCCCAGCCATACTTTCAAAAGAAGTCTGGGGATCCCCTAAAGAGTCTTCCAGGCTCCAGATGGTATTAGACGCCTTTCTACCTTTAGCATATGCATGAAAAAAATTTGTATTCTCATCCCCAACCGATAGCCACAATGCCCTGCTTTTAAGACGCCATGTTTCCTCTTTTTCCAATAAAAGCAAATTTCTCCTACCTTCTAGAGATAACAAGTGTGCTTTTTCTTCTATAGTACCTAGTCCCCCAGTGTCAGAATCATAAATAGACTGAAGCTCCAATTCAATCGACTTCATATCTCTATCAGCTCTACAATTATTTTCATAGGCCCATTCCTTCACTGGCCTTTTAATTCTTTTGATATTTGCAGAGAACTGATGAGAGGCAGAGTGACCCCCCCTGGGTTGTAGGGTACCCAGAGGGATCCCACCAGATCAAAAAAGGTATCATCCTATAACCAGATCTTATTGAACTTCAGCGGTCCAGCTGATTTTGAAGGTCCATCTCGAATCTCCAAGAAAATGGGGAAGTGGTCAGACGAGCCCCCCGACCCTACCCACTGTCTCAATAGGTAGCTTCTATCCACAAAAAGTTCTGACACCAGAAACCGATCCAACTGTTTCTCAACCCTATTGTCACCTGTCCTGTTATTCCTCCAAGTAGATTTAAGAAGAGTAGGTTCAATATCCAGCAGATTATGTGCAACTAGCTTGTGGGTGAAGTAGTTTGCCAATGGGTCTTGCCGAGCCCTACTACCCCAAACCTCTGCCGGACCAAGAGAAAAATTAAAATCCCCTCCGAGGATCAGGTTTCCTTCCTGTAGCAAAGGATGTGAGAGGAGAGAATCCTAGAATGGAGCCCGGTTCAAATATGGTCCATAAACATTTACCACCGTAAAGAGTTCACCAAAATCTAGAGAACAGCAGGTCATGCCCAAAGCCGCTTCCACACCCCAGAGGTTGAGGCACTGCACCGAACGAGAGTTCCAACCCATAGCCAGGCCACCGGACCGACCACGAGCATCCAAGGTAGCAAAGTTCCATCCTCCAAACCAAATTTCGAGTAATGTTTTTATACCCTCACCACCACCCAAAGTCTCCTGGAGTAGAATGATATCCGGGTGTTCAAGGGATACCACTCTACGAAGTGCTATTCTTTTATGGGGACCAGCAAGACCCCTACAGTTAAAGGACATAACTTTCATTAACGACCCCTCTTCTGGGCACGCACCGCTCTAAGCACCCGATCAATCATCACCTATTTGCCATCAATCAGATCCATCTTGGCCTTGGATTGTGCATTTGAAAGATGTGATTTCCTACCACGGCCTTTCCCAATTTTATTCACCCTAGCACCCAGCCCTCCCGGAGAAACTTTGGTAAGAGATCGAATAAAATATCCAGAATCCGATGAGGTAGTAGTGGAGGAAGAAAAACCTTCAACAGGGCCAGGATCAGTTTCAAGCGGTAGGTCCAGCAGTCTCACCTCGGGGTCCGGCAAAGTAAGGTGGGTGGAGGGGAGGGTATGTGGAGAGGTAGGGAGGTCAGAATCTATACAAATAGGTTCCACTAAATCCATATCCGAGGAGATATTCAAATTTTTTTAAGCCTCAAACCAGTCCGGATTATCGAAAGTACAATTTTTTAAAACAAAATGAAAGGAGAGGGGATTAATGGAATGAGTAATACCCGCCGACGAGGTCCCTGGAATCGAGGCAGGAGCATATTGAGAAAGCACCATCGCTGAAGATCCAGGTACCGATTGTCCAATAATTGTCACCTCCAAAACCTGTTCCTGAAGAATGCCGTCAGTCCCTTCCGCAGTAGCCCCAGGTCCCGAGAGAGCAAGACCATGTGGGTCTTCCTTATCCCGGGGGTTTCCATGGCCCTCATCCGCATCCAGAGCCACATCATGAGAAGGTCCAGTAAATGGAATAACAGTCGGCGGGGTAGACTCCGCAGCAAAAGTGGATTTAAGAGTCCCTCCATTTTTCCTCCGTAGAGGAAGTTTGCATTCAGCCACCGGATGACCATATGCATGAAAACGGCGGCATCTGAATGGAACATTTTCGTAGTCCAATTTCTACACATAAACGTAGGGTCCCCAGCTGAGGGTTATATCCGGTGCTAACCCATCTCTAATGTTCAAATTAACTAGAATACGGGCAATATTCCTTTGACGGGTTTGTAGAAAACTATAATCTCCATCCAAATAGGTACCAATCAGGTTACCTATCCCTCTGAAATGTCTCTCCGACCAGTAATGGAGAGGTAAACCAGGTAGCCGAACCCACAGTGGAACAAGATCCAGACGTTCCCAGCTCGCATCATCCAAGAGATATCATAATATAAACTAGATATCGTAATATAAAATTTATACACACCTCGCTACTATGGAGTGACCGAAAAATTACATTATGTTTATTAAATACAAAGTAAAAATACATTATTAAATGAGTCCTTTCACATGTTAACTACATGAGGGATTTTACCAGAATGATCATGGATTCCCTCTATATGTAATTGGAAATACATAGATGATCCAATGATTACCATTTGTATGTGAGTACTAGTACAAAAAAAAATAACTCCTCCATCTCATACATGAACTTTGAGAATGAGCTTGGAAAGTCAATATAAAGATTTAGAATATATTTTATTGTTTTTTTTGGTTAGAATATTTTGATTATTTATTTAATATATATTATTATTGTATATATTGTTAATGATTTTGGATTCCTTCTATATATAATTAGAAATATATATAGATGATCCAATGATTGCACTTTGTATGTGAGTACTAGTACAAGAAAGAAACAACTCCTCTATCTCATACATGAACTTTGAGAATGAGCATTTAAAGTCAATATTTATATTTAGAATATATTTTATTCTTTTGTTAGTATATTTTAATTATTTATTTAGTATATATTATAATGTAGAAAAAATCTTTTTATAGTTGTTTTAAAAAAAATGAGATAGAAACGGATAAGGAGAGAGGGAGGGGAGAGGGGCTTAGAAGGAGAGAGGGAGGGGAGAGGGGCTTAGAAGAAGGGAGGGAGGGGATATAGGAGGGAGATATAGGGGGGAGAAAAAATAGATACATAAAGGGGGGGTTAGGGAGAAAGAAGGGAAGCAAGGAGAGGGAGAGAAAGATAGAAAGAGGGATAGGGAGAGGGATAGACAGATAGAAAGGAATAGGGGAGGGGAGAGAGAGAAGGGGGGTTTACTAGGTGTGAGAGAGAGAGGGGGATACAGAAAGGAAGTGAGAGTTAGAAACAGGGACAGGGAGAGAGATAGAAAGGATATTAAAGGGATACATAGAGAGAGAGAGAGAGTGGGGGGGGGTTAGGTAGAGGGAGAGAGAGAGGGGAGGGTGAGAGGGAGAAGGGGGAGGCGGAAATGAAGAGAGAGGTCTAGGGGGAGGGCGAGAGAGCTGAGGAGAAAGGGAGAGAGGGGGGGGGAAGGGAGAGAGGGGGGGGATAGGGAAAATAGAGAGATATATAAAGAGGGATGGGGAGAGAGAGAGAGGGGGGGAGAGGGATAAAGAGAGGGGCGAGGGAGCGAGAGGAGGTGTTTAGGGAGAGGGGCAGAGAGAGAGAGGATGGGGTAGGGTGAAACATAAAGGAGAGGGAAACAAAGAGGAGGGAGTAGGGGGGAATATAGATAAGTATAAAGAGAGGGAGAGAGAGTGAGGGTGGGGGAAAACTGAGAGAAAGAGAAAGAGAGAGAGTGAGAGAGATGGGGGCTGGGTAGGGAGGGAGAGAGATGGGGGGTTACAAAAAGAGACAAGTGAGGATATAAGGTGCAGAGAGAGAGAGAGAAAGAGGTTAAGGGGGATGGGAGGGGGAAGGAGGGAGAGGGGGGGTGAATTAATCATAGATGCATCCATGCTCAGTGAGGAGCAAACAATCTTCTTTACAGACAATTCAAGCATATTAACTAAACAATTAAACATGTAGTGAACGATAGAAAACTCAAGCTTTCCAGACATCATGGTATCCGGGAAAAGGTGTTATGGAACATAGTCAAACCAATTTTTACATAAAAAATAAATGACAAACTCTCCAATGTCCGAAGCATAATAAACTCTACTTTTTCATAAGCAAAGGACCCTAAACATTAACCCATATTGGATGGCGCTCATTTACCAATTGCCTCAATTGAGATCCATAGACACTACTACCAGAGTTATACTTTAAGTCATGCGTTGGTTGCATCTAAGTCGTTGATCTTAGGGTGAGAACTTCAACTATACTGAGTATCTGACAAATCAAATCAAACTTTAATGTGAACCAGTGATTCTAGAATTACGTGCCATCCTTTGCATTCATAGAATGGTTGCATAATAACTTTAATGCATATTATATTGTAATACAACCCATGCTATACTTATTATCATGTAGAACGAAACCATTACAATATAGTGTGACAAATTTTGTGCACGAATTCAAGGATTGAATCGAGAGTATAAAACATTAATGCCAATATGTCTAGATGGACTTGAGTCCATAACCATGGACTAATGTTTTTCTTTTGGATTATTATTATCCATGCAACGTTTCTCTTGGACTACTAAAGTGATAACTTTTACAATGTTTTCCTTTTTATTACATCTCATATAGGACATTAAATTTAATACTTAGGATAATCCTAACTATTGTATTTATAGTAATAAATAAACATGTTTGGAGAATCCTATATGCTCTCATTCACCCCTTGGCCAAAAATTCTAAGGAAAATCCTTATCCCTTCATAATTCTTCTATGTTTGGAGATTTTGTATCTTTGAAATATCTTGAAAATGAATGTTGTTAACTTTTATAATCTCTTTGTTTTATATTTTCTTTGACCCATCAGAAAGACCAATTGACCAAATTGTATTTACACATTTCTTAAAATTGTCATAAATGTGAAAGAACTTAGTGTTAATATGCCCCTCTTCCAACCATATGGATCTACTTTTGAGCCTCCACTCTACCTCCTTTTTGTCTAAAAGTTCCTTTTTTATCCTCTATTGTCTTTAAATATAGCAACTCTTCATCATTAGAAAATCCTCTGACATTATTTTAAAAAAGAGTGGTTATGTTTCTTCTACCTTTTCTTTCTCTACTTGATTTTCTTCATCTTTCATATTTGCGCTCCCTGCAACTAAATTCTTAGCATGTTTGAGATTGGAGGCAAATTGAATCATAATTGAATCCCATCAACAAGGATTATAAATTTTCCGTTTTTTGTAATAAGAAGTTTAAAATATTCCTTAGCCAACCAATCATGATTAGATTTAAAAGGAAAAGGAGGTTGTATATCCTCATTTTCTAGTTGTATAAGAATAAGTAGATGATCATATAAGCATGTTCCCTACCCAATAGTTGCAACTTTCAACCTCCTCCGCCAATTTTTCTACCATTAAGAATATATCCTTCATCTTAGAGATGATTGTTCTTCCATGTCAGCACACAAACTAGCATCTTAAGATTGAATTCCTAAAATCAATGATAGGTTATGGGAAACTAAGAGGGAGGCCATTGTCACCACACCTAACCTCTTTTGTCTCTTTAGGCTATTCCTTCTCTAGGTCAAAGGTGGAGTCCCTAGGGTAGGATTACTTGAGTTTAACAATGGAGTACATGCAAAAAATGAAGAGTAACTTTAGAAAAACAAAGTGTTTTGGTTTTGTAAAATACAAGAGTCATGAAGGAAATGGAGATTAGTCTTTTACACAATGGGAAAATGGGGTCAACCAAGGATTGCATGAGGCTTTCTTGAAGAATATTAGAAAGGGACAAGGTCACAATGCACAAACTTAGATTCTCTCTAGTGGATGGGATGATTTCAGAGATCACACAAAAGGAAATTTCTAGAGAAAAAAAATTCAAATGGACTCAAGGGGGAAAGCTACATTGAAAGGCATCAAAAAACACATGATTTATAAACACGAAATATGCACCTAAACTACACTTCCAATTGATAACAATCACATAAAATATAGAAAGCTTAATCCTTCATTACCTCAATCACATTAACAATTTGAAGATCGATTAACCAACCAAGCACATGAGCAACATGAAAACCCTTCAATAGAGCACTAGCATCAACCATCCTACATCCCTATTGAGTATCCCATGTCCATCAAACTCAATACCTCATGTCCTTGTCCCTTGATTTTTCCTCTGCCTCCCCTCCACCACTTCTACACAAAATGTAATAAAATATACCCTAAATATTTGTATTGCCATATAACATAATTAAGCCCCCTTGGCCCCTTAATACAAGGAAATATATTTTCTCATTTATGTATCATAGTTTATTCCCCAATATGAATGGACGTGATAGGATATTGTCTACCAACTGACCCCCCCGTGAATGGATGTCAAACCCACCTTCTTGCATGGGGAGTTGCATGAAGAAATTTACATGGAACAACCTCTTAGTTATGTTAAGAATAATTGAGCCTTGTTTATTGCCTCAAGAAATCTTTCTATGCCTTTAATTAAGCTTTATGATGAAAGCCTAGAAATAGGCAAAGTTGCTATTAAGTATAAGGCAAAGTTGATGTTAAGTATGACGAAAGAAACATACTATTTATTTAAAATTCTACTTGTCTTTGCTCAGCTAGGTTTGATATTGAACCAAATTAATCAAATCCATGTGACAATCTTAATTTTTTTGCACATTAAAAAAGAAAAATTCATTATATACATTTAGGAGATCCAAATTATACTATATAAATATTAAGAAATTAAAAAAAAATCATTATGATAAATTTTTTTTTTACAAGGTTCACCTCCAACCAAACTTAGTTAGTGACATAAAGCTATTGAAGTAATAAAAAATGAAAACATTTAACTTCAACATTTCAAATTATATATATTTTTAAATACTATTTAATAACTAATAATTCTAAAACATTAAAAAAACTTAATGTTCATACATACTAATACAAAGTCAAAATTATTAAATTATTTGGGAATGACCCTCCCTATATTCCGTGTTCCCTACGTAGGCACTGATGTAAACACAACCCACTAAAATTATAAATATTCATTCATTTCACTCTCCTTTCTTCCCCTAAAAATCAAGAGACACATGTCCACACGAATTAAGATTATTAAAAAAGACAATTGTAATAAGGTAAAAACTTACGATAAGGATTATTCAAAAGTATATTATTAGTTATTTTCTAGTTCTAAAGAATGAATTGGGCAGACATCTTTATTAAAGAGCTTATTCTGTAAAGTTCTAAATGGTATATTCGATCCAAATTTGGATGTCTAATGTAGCTTTCGAAAAGGAAGTATTTTAAATTTGGGGTTATGTTTGTATGTGATTTTTGGATCAATATAGTGGTACAGTTCCGGCATGTTTATAAAGGTTACGAAGGTTTTTAAAATGATTAAAATAATCTAAAAATTAATCCCTATGTTTTAGATCAGTGGGTTCCTACCGCTGGTTGAACTTTTAGAACATGATATCCATTATTATATAACTCGCTCATTTGGGATACTCATGACTCCCACTTTTTCCTTTTGGTTTCTGTGGGTTTAGTGGAGCTTCTTTCTTGCATGTCATTATCATCCATAGAAAATTAAATTTCACTTCATTATCCAACCGCCCAAATGTCCGTGAGCCTAGTCATGATCACAACATAAAGTTAATGAAGGGTCTTGCTATAGGCGGGGTGGCTGGGATAGTCAGCAATGGCCGCCCCCACCCCAGATCAAACCCCACACTAAGTGTTCTCACGAGGTGTGGCATGGCATGTTCTAATGAGGTTGGTTCATTTGGTCAAATTGTGAGGAAACATGCTATTGTTGGCTATTTATTTGTTGTTGTTGCTTGTGCATTTGTTCCTAGAGGGTGACTTGAGGGTTGCTGCTTAAACAATCTATGACACTGCTCGTGCCCTGCACTAATCCTATACCTAGCATAGAGGTCAACACTGTATATCAACAAAGAAATTGAGGAGGCTATCCGCGATGTCTTGTCTTGAAGAAATTCATCCACGACGTAGAATTGTGGAGTCCCTATTTACAACCCCTGTATCAATGAAACACCCAAGTCACTCCTCCATGAAATAGAACAAAAGATCTTTTACATCGCTGAAAAGAAAAACTGAGTTAATGCTACATGTTCCTCATAATGAATTGTGTCCTTTTGATATTGTTCATATTCAATGTATCCAATGATTGAGTTGGATCGCACCATCTCATGTTCCTCATAATGAATTGTGTCCTTTTGATATTGTTCATATTCAATGTATCCAATGATTGAGTTGGATCGCACCATCTCATGGGAATGCTTCTAACTTCTCTTGATGGAATAAATTATGGTAGCCATATGGATTGTACACCCTTTGTGTTTGATGAATATTTCAATTTGAATTTAATTCTTTTTAATTTCGATGTCAAAAAGGTTTTTTTGCTTTAAAAGACTGCAAAATTGCTAAACAAGCACTTTGCAAAATCAAAGGTATAGGTATAGTTTGTTATAGATTTTTTAAATTTAAATTCATCTTAAAAGTTTTAGGTTATCAAATCCAAGTGAAAATTTCAATAATTTAAAATTAAAATGAAGCTATGAATCTAGAGCACCTCTCTTCTCGAAATCTCAATAAGGAATGAAATCAACATTGGAACTAATCCTGCCCTCCAATTATTGCAGGAGGCTACATCAGTATTCGTTGCAGCAATGCCCCCACTCAAAAAAACTAAGGAATGAAATCAACATTGGAACTAATCCTGCCCTCCAATTATTGCAGGAGGCTACATCAGTATTCGTTGCAGCAATGCCCCCACTCAAAAAAACTAAGGAATGAAATCAACATTGGAACTAATCCTGCCCTCCAATTATTGCAGGAGGCTACATCAGTATTCGTTGCAGCAATGCCCCCACTCAAAAAAACTAAAGCCAATGATATAAAAAAATGCTATGAAGGCACAAAATGAAGGTATGTCGAGATCACCATCTAAACCTCAATTACGTTTGCGGCTATAACTGTGATATTATCTTGCTTCACCTCGTTAGGCACAAGTTCACAAGGAGAAGATTAAACAAGGTTACCTTTACGTTTGATAACCAATTAATTGAAATAGAAAATCTTTTTACACGTACCACTTCGTATTGTGACTAACACTTTAAACTTCGTACTGTGATGTGACGAACACTTTAGGGCTAAACCTCTTAGTTGAAATATTTAAATCTCTTTTTTCAAATCAAAATGTCAATACCAAATACTATACTGATGTTAATTTTGCATTATTACATACCATTCACACTCTAAATCTTGCAAAAAAATACAAGTTTGAAAAAGTAAAAAAAACCACGATAACTATAAAGTTCACCCCTACAAGCACGCCCACTTGTTTCCAAAGGAAACAAGCATATACCCACACTTTCCTTTAAGGCAAAGCATGTGTACCCACACTTTTAGTGAAACAAAGGCACATGTACTCAATTATGTCTTTGAAGATAGGTGTGAGTGTATCCAAAAAAAATGAGAAAAAATTTGAAATAAAGGCTCGAAAACTCGATTCTATAGTTAATAAGGAAAGAAATAACATAGAAGTAACTAACCAATTCAAACGGTGTGATGGGAAATCAAAGAAAATAAATTTTGTCCTTTCTAATATGGTCATCAATTCTGTTGTTGAAAATAATCCCCAATGACTAGGGTGAGATCATTGATAGAGTAAGAAGAAGCTTACAAACTAATTTTGAGAATCAATAAGCTATCAGATATAACTACGGAAGGAAGAGAGGACAAAGAAGTACCTTTATTAAGATAATTGTCTTTTGCAAATCCCTTGCTTGCATGCTTGAGTATGCTTCTCATTATCCTAAACTTTTCTCTTATAATACACACAAAACAAAACAATAAACTTTCCTCAAATCCTATTGGCCATAAACATGTACATCATAACATGCATACTAATTTACTTATGAACATCATAATATGCATACTAATTTACTTATGAATTGATTCTAATTAATCATCAAGAAGTCAATTGCACTCCAAACCAGATATTAAATGTGAATAACTCAATTCTCTGCAATCAGATTTGGCGGGGAACGAAGAGAGATCTTCATAGTGAACTAATAATAAACAACAAATACAAATGATAATTGATCTTGTTTTCATAACTTTTGTCACCAGAGCTTGGATTAATCTAGTCTAAACCACTTATGGACACGAACTCCACTTCAAACTCTTCTTTGTTTATGAATGGGAAATCACCAAGGATTTAGATCCCAACTATTAGCAAGAAAGTCAATTTCAAAAACAAGTTTATGCAATATGGTCTGTTCCTAAAAATCTAGGGGTAAAACTCTAAGGAAAAGCTCCATCATAAAGGTGACAAAATGGCAAGTGCTCCTTCTTCAACATTTGAACCCAATTTAAAATATGAATCAATAAAATATTGCGAATAATACATTTTTCAAGGTGTAAATTTCAATGTTTTGCATCCCACTATTGATTTTAGATTGACTTTTAAAATTAAAAAATACTTAATTTACATTAAATTTTATATTACTTTATATTTAAATCTATATTAACTTTAATTTATAATAAATTTATACGATAAGAAAACATTTTCTTATTTAAAGATCAAGATTTCCATGTCTATTAAACATCATTATTTCAAAATAACGATCTTCCATAACTAATTAACACATTATTCATTCAAAACAAAATAAAATTATAAAGTTTAAATTTAAAATATTATGAAATATATGAATTGTTTTCTCATCTGTGGTGTGATCTACATCAACAAAGAACACCACATAAATCTTATGATGAATTGTGGACATGGAACAAACACAAGAGCCGAGCTACTTGGGTTATGGTGTATTATCACTATTGCTGCCATCATGGGTCTACAAGAGCTGATTGTGTTTGGGGACTCCGGGGTGATGATCAAATGGACACTCAAATAATATAATCTAAACATCTTATCTTTACATCAGTGGTGTCGCAGGATTTGTCACAAAATACAGCTCTTCAAAGACACTTCATTTGAACACATCTATCGGCAATTTTACCAAACTGTTGATTCTCTCTCAAAAGATGCTCATGGAGGCGATGAGGGTATTGTTCACTGGACAAAATACATAGAAGATCAAGTCTATGATGTGGGCAGGGTAAATATGTTTGAACAATACTAATATGTGAACAATACTAATATGAGATGATCATATAGTAAATATGGGCTGTAATTTTTTGTGATAATCATGGGAGAGCCAGCATAGTTTTCTTTTGTTTTTTTGTATGAGAACTTCTGGAAACTTATTCTGAACTTAAGTTTGGTTAAGACGTAGGCTATTTTGTACTATTTGATTCAATTTAATGAATACCAGTAGTACGTCTTTTTTCCACTGAAAAAAAACTTTATGCACATTTAAAAAAAAATTAATGATTTAAAAAATTTAAACATTTCCTTTAAACACGGTGTCATATTGTGTTATAAACGTGGGAAGGAAGCTCTTAGCATCAACAAAAATAAATACTAATACAAAACAATACAATTGTTAGCACATTCTATGGTTGATAGGACGTAAATGAAGATGACACATACTTCTTCACCAAACCATGCATGCATTACATCTATGTTTGAGCTAGGGTATAATCATGCATAATCACAAATCATAGTTCTATGGTTTGGTTTTTTTTATTGGAATCTGATAATTTTTTTTTTGATAAAATTCAAATTTGGAAGTGTTTAAAATTTAAATTGTGTTTTTGAATGTATGAATATATTCAATACTCTCATATATTTTAATAGCACTCAAACCATATTCAACTCTTTAACAACGTTTTCAATCTTTAACAACGTTTTCAATGATGAGATGAATGTGAAGAAATTTATTTATTTGTTTTGTAAAAATATATAAAAATGATTGATCAATTAATGTGTATAACACATGTTATTAACACTAATCGTGGCATGTTAAGAAGCCGAGAAGGAGCTTAGATTTAAGCAAGTTGTTAAAGATAACAAAATGGATAAATACATATCCATGACTCCACTTCGTGAGTAACAAGAATTCAATTTCCAAAAGTAATCCAATTCGCTCTATCTCACCATTCCACTCCGCGAGTACCAAGAATTTAATTTCTACAAGTAATTCAAATAGCTCCACCCGTTTCCAACGTCGTTTAATAATTACTATGGTGTTTTTAATGAAATGGCGTGTGTTTAATAATCTTTTTGGTGTATTTAATGAAATGCAATTTAATAAGTACTTTCAGCGATGTATTTAATGTTGTTGTAGATATAAGTACTTTGGTACCCTATCGACTGTGCAATGGATAAGGTCTGGAAGGAAATCTATATGGGGAGTCTCTATCATATGGGTTGGTTTTATCTCTGCATTTCAGGTTATGGCAGATTGGTTGGCGTGGCTCCCGGGCGATGGTAGACAGACACTTATTGGTGAAGATCCGTTGATAGGTGGTCTTATTGTTTTTAAATTGTCTTCGTTGCTGCTCCTCCATCTCAAGAATCGTGGTTACTTCAATCTTAGCCAAATACTGGTGCGAAACAGGCCGGGGGTATCTTTCAACTGTTGGTTGAATGCTTTCCAGCTTGGACTTGCTGGCACATTGGCTGATGAATGGAACGTATATGTTCAGGGTTTGAATCACGCAAATATAAAAATTGATGCCGAGGTTGATCGACTTCTATGGTCGTGGAATACTATCGACGGTACTATCTCTGCAAAATTGGCTTACTCGGCTATATGTTCTTCGATTCCAAAGTCTGGGCAGTGGTGGCATGTAGTGTGTTGGAAATGGAGCATACCACCAAAGGTTAAGATCTTTATTTGGTTATTGTTGGGAGAAAAGATATTGATCTGGAATAATCTCTAGAAAAAAGGATTTTCGGGGCCTAACATTTGTTCACTATGTCTACAAGCTGAAGAATCATTGATACGTCTCTTTGTCCATTGCCCATTTACTAAGAAGGTGCGGCACTTTCTGGGAGATCCTTTCTCCCCTATAAAAATTGGTGGTGATTTCTCTATACAACATTGGTTCCACTACGTTTTTTTGCATAATCAGAAGTTGGGTATGTTGGCTTGCTTATTATCCTGGGAAATTTGGAAATCCCGAAATAGATTTATATTTGAGGATGGTGTATCCGAGGCTAGTCGTGTTGCATGTGCTATTCAATCTACTTCAAATGATTTCAGTCTATCTCATTCTGAGGAGCCTCATCTTACTGATCATCATACATGGCCTCCACGTCTTCTCAAGACCGGTAATTGTGCTCGGTTTGATGGCGCGACCAATGCCTCATCTGGCATCTGCGGGGCCGGGGCATTCATAGAATGTGCAAACGATGATTTGATTCATCTTTGGTTTCATGGCGGTGTGGGGATGAATACTAAAGGTGAATTATTGGCTCTTGGCTTGTACTATTCTTCTCGATAAAGGCCAACATCATTCTGGAGCAGATTGCTGGCGACTCATTATCTATTGTGAATTGGGAAAATTTGGTTGCAACTATCAATGCAGTGGCATTGTCCTCATGGTTGGCCCAAACAAAGATCCTTCTCATCCAATGTCCTCAGACTTCTATTATTCACATCTTTCGGGAGCACAACTCTATGGCAGACTCCCTCTCTAGGCGTGGTCTTACTGCGACAGCGGGAAGGATTTTCTATGAGATCTTGGAGGGTTCCGCATTCCCTTCTCGGGGTTTCTGGAACATTTTTGATGCCTAAGTCCTGTTGGTTTTTTGTGCGGCTATTAGTTTATGTTTGGTTGGTCGTTGCCGGCTTTTGTATTCCTTCTTGCTATCTTCCTTGGCTACTTGGTTCTTCTCCTGGGGGATTGGTATATCCCGGTTTCACTCTTTGTTTGTTGGGGGATGGTATGTCCTGCGGTTCATTGCTTCATTGGCTTGATGTTGCTATGGTGGCTTTTTCTGGTGTATGTACTGTCTGGAACTATTTTGGTCCATTCAGATTGTATACTTCATACTTTTAATATAAGTATTGTCTTTTCCATGTGAAAAAAAAAGATATAAGCTCAATTAAATATGATTCAATAATAACATTATTGAATATCGTTTCCAAAAATGAATCAAATAGTACATATGATCATAAGCAGATGCCAAAAATGGTATGCTTCAAACATCATCATCACAATTACAAAAAAAAAAAAAAAACATAAGCCTTCCCAAAAAGCTTATGCAGAGTTGCACCTAACAGTCCAAAAACAGAAAATAGTTCAAACTGAAACGATCATATATGATAAATCTGGACCAACCCAGAATCAATCATCATAGAATCAACGTGCTCCTCCCAGCAGATATCGCCTACAGCTCCTAAATATGATTCCTTGGATAGAGTATCCGCCATAGAATTAAACTGTCTGTAGATATGGTCTAATGAAATATGCTCAAAAAGTTGAAGTAAGACTTTGATCCTTCTACACCAGTGGTAAAGAGGAATATTGTTCAGGTCATATTCACCACGAGCCCATTTGATGGTCACTCTGGAATTGCCAAAGATCGCCACATTGGAAAGACCAAATAAATATGCAACTCTGAGGACACACCATAGACCTAGAATCTCAGCTTTCATATTTGTCCCCTGACCACAGTTCAGCTTCAAAGTAAAATAATGATCCATATTGATATAAATGACTCCGCCAGAAGCACATTTTCCACTAGAGGCTGCACCATCAAAGAAAATCACAGCTTTATGTTGTGGGAGACAAAAAGAAGAAATATTTTTTGTTCTTACCTTAAAAAGATCCGAACACTGCTCAGTTGTAATCTTAACAACACAATTGAAAGTCCCTTCAATATTCGGCTTCTGCTCCTCAAAGATGGTTGTATTCCTTGACAACCAAATTGCCCAAGCAATCACAACAGGTAAGAAAGAAAAAGTAGTTGTCGATCTGTACCATTCAAGAGTGTTCAGAGCAAAATTTCCAACACCCCACAGAGAATCCAAATTATAATGTCGCTGAATTGAAGTCCAAAGTCCTCGAGCAAAACAACATTCAACAAAAATGTGATTCACGGATTCAGCCCCATGCCTACAGAGATAACAAAGATTCGGCCCTTCCCAGCCTCTTTTAATCAGTATATCCCATGTCGCGAGTTCGCCCCTCAGAGCTCGCCACATAAAACATTTAACTTTGATTGGAATTTTCCAGTTCCACAAAGTCCTATACCACCAGTTTGCAGGAGTAATACAATGAGCGTTTATAACTGCTTGATAAGCCAGTTGTGCCGAAATGGTACCATCTTTTTTATTACTCATCCAGATCACCTTATCCTCCTCAGAAGATAACCTGCAGCCTACCTCATTTAATTTTTTAATATATTGGCTCCATTCATTAGCACAGTCACCTTCAAACCCCAACTGAAAAGCATTCAACCAATAATTTTGATTTACACGATGATTCAGGTTCCTTATCTTATTCAGAGTTTTATAATCAAAACGGTGGAGAGTAAAGAGAATCTCATTAGAGAATCTAAAACCATTCTCCACTCCAAGAAGTGGATCAATGCCAACCAGAATGTCTCGGCCATTACCTGCCTTCCAAACCAAATCCTTCACCATCCAGTTATAAATATTTAAAAAACCATTCCAAATCTTGGATGCATTGGAGAGTTTCTTCACAGGATCACGCAGCCAACGGATAACATCACCATTCAGATATTTAGCAGAGATCAGTTTTGACCACATAGTCGTTTCAAAGAGAGACCTCCAGAAACACTTTATTCTCAGAGCAATACTGGAAAAAGTAAGATTACGAATTCCCTAACGACCGTGGCAAGTAGGGAGAGCAATGGATTCCCACTTAGTCAATACCAATTTTCGACGATCAGCTGCTCCAGAGCATAAGAAATTAAAGCATAACCTTCTTAACCTGGTAAGAATATACACAGGAATTTGATGAAGCGGGAGCCAATCACGAGCCAATAAACCGGGATGCCAATGAGAATAGACTTTACCAAAATTAAGCGACCACCAATAGACAGCATCCGAAATGTCCAATGAGAAATTCTCTGCTCAACCTTCCTCAACAACCACATCCAATCATTAATCCTATATCCATTTGGCTTCAGAAAGTATCCTAGGTACATAAACCCTTCCTCCAATTGTTGAAAGTTGTAAGGCATGAGATTTCTTAATGCAGCTAACCGTTGCTCAGATAACCTATAATGGTAAGCACACGATTTCCTAATACTTACCTTCATACTTGAGGCCGCGCTGAACCTAGAAATAATATTCATAAACTTCTGCCATTCCAAATCGATATCCAACCCAGCAAGTAAAACATCATCAACGAATAAAACATGAGTAAAGATCAGCTCCTGCGATAATTTTATCCCTGAAATAGTCCCATCAGCCTTTGCAGCATTGATCATTGTACTTAATCCATCAATCATTAACAAAAAAAGTAGTGGTGAAAGTGGACACCCCTGACGGATCCCTCTAGACATATTGAAAAAACTGGACGGGGCCCCATTGATAAGCACATCAATACTAGCTGAAGTAACACAAGCAATAATCCATCTTATGACAAGCGGAGGCATACCAATTTGAATAAGAACCAACCTTAAAAAAGACCAATCAACTCTGTCATATGCTTTCTCAAGATCCATCTTGAGGGGCACAGCCTTCATCTTCTTCAGTTTGACAGTATGAATAATCTCTTGGGTTATTCCAATGGCATCCAATATCTGACGGTCCCTTAAAAAACTGAATTGTTCAGCTGAGATATGAGCAGATAAAATAGGTTTCAAATGGATAGAGATGATTTTAGATATCAACTTGTAAGCCAAATTACATAATGCAATTGGGCGAAAATCACCAAAAGTAGAGGGCTTCCCTTTCCTTGGAATAAGTGTGAGAAAAGTCGAATTGAGCCCACCAGAAATATAGCCCTCAGTGCGTGAGTACTCCACCATTTTTAAAATCTCAGGCCCCATAATATAAAAAAAATGCAAGAAAATCTCAATAGTTCATCCATCCAGCCCTAGACTTTTTTCCTGGGCAAAACATTTAAGTGCAGATTCAACTTCTAAAAGAGTAACTTCACACCCTAAAACATCAGCATCATGCTCCAAGATGAAGGTAGGAAAAATACGAGCCACATTGATTTGTTGCAGTAAATCAGTCAGGCCAGGATCAGGATATAACTTACCCAAGAAGTCATAAGCAGCATTGTGAAGAGCCACTTGACCAGCAATCACATTCCCCGGGTCATGATTAAGATCCCAAACAACATTCACATTCCTTCTATGAGAAGCATATGAATGAAAAAATTTAGTATTGCCATCACCATGACTGATCCATAAAGCGCGGCTTTTGAGTCTCCACTCTTTAGTCTCCTGAAGCAGTAAATCCTCTTTTTTCCTATCAATTAGTTTGATAATATCAAATTCATCCTCCTCTAAAACCCCTTCAAAATTCCTGCTATGTAAATCCAGTAAGTGATCCTCCAACGAGATCAATTCCGAAAGATCATTCTTCTTTCTATTATGAATCCACTTTGTGCAAAAGGCTTTGAGCTTGCACAGTTTTTGGACAAAACCATCAAGAGGGTTTAATTCAAGCTCATTACTAAAATTCAACCAGAAATCCTTAATAGAACTACATAAACCCTCATCATTCAACCATGTACAATTGAACTTGAAAGGATAGTGTAATTTGCATTGAGAAGGGTCAATTTGAAAATAAACCGGCCAGTGATCCGAAAACTTATACTCTCCAATCCAAGATCTGTGCCTTTCCCATCCATTAAGCAAACTTGAATTTACTAAGAACTTGTCAAGTCTTTTATGGATCCCTGCCAATCCAACCCTTCCATTTTTCCATGTGGGGCCTCGAACACAAGGAGCAACATCAATGAGGTCGAAAGAATTCAGCAGCCCTTTGAAATAAGAAGCCAAATCATCCAACTGGGCATGAGTACCCCATATATCCTCAACATTGCAGGTGAAGTTGAGATCTCCTGCAATTACAAGATTTTGGATATTAAGAATGCCCGAAGCACACAATGAATCCCAGAACCGACCATGGTCTTTATATGGACCGTAAATATTAAAAACAATGAGTGGAATGTTCAAACTCAAGCAATGACCTTCCAAAAGCAAACCCCAATGAGTTTTGAAAGCAAAGAACTTGAAAAAACAAGGGTTCCATCCCACAAGCAAACCCCTTGACTGGCCAAGAGCATCAACAGCCGCAAATTCCCATCCAGGAAGAATGGAGGAGAGTTTCCTGACAGCGACAAGATCCAAACATGTGGTTTCCTGTAACAAAATAAGTTGAGGACTAACAGCATTGAATAAATGAGATAAGGCCCTAGTTCTAGTGGCCTTTCCCAAAACCTGGACGTTTAATGTGAGAAAAAGCATTAGGGAACCCCAGATTGAGGCATACCATCTCTAAGAGCCTCACAAGAAGAAGAAATGTTGTTAGCACAGGAAGAATCCTGCGAAAAAGCTAATCTAGAAGAAAGGGGGGTAAAAATCTATGATGTGCCTCCTCCACCAGACTCCAAAATCTTCCTACGGGTTTTCCGAATAGTCACATTCATAAACTTATCAGGTGTAACAGGTTTGACATGAGGGTTCAAGGACGGGTTCTTCGAACAGATTGTCAAAGGAAGGAAGGTATCCTGCACAGAGGAGGATTTAGGATCAGGCTCCGAAGAATCCAGCTGATCTCCCACAATAGTATTACCAGAATGAAAAGGAACATCCCCAACAGAAGGAGAAAAAATAGGAGACTGGTTTAAAGCCTGCACGAAATCAGTGGGACAGTCCAGGTTTCAGATTGGTGTAACCAGAGAACCCTCCTTCAGCACACCCATGCTTGATGACACACAAGTGGAATCCAAAAACTGTTTAGTAGCATCAAGAGAAGTAAGATGAATAGGCTCAGTATCAACAAAGGATCTGGAAGGATGAGGGAAACCCCCAGGAGACAAAATCCCTAGATTATTGATAAAAACCCTCTCAGAAGGAGTGCAAGGCGATTTCTCATAGAAACCCTTGGGGTTAAGACATAGATTTTCTTCCCTGATACGCTTATCAAAGTTCTTTTCAATATCTAGGTAAAAATCCAACTCCTCACTGGGTAAATCAACCTGAGATAAAGGGATGTTTGGTGAAAGCTTACCCAAAATATTATTGCCAGGAGAAAGCATCTCCACTGAAGCCTTCTTGGACAATAAATCCAAACCTTCATCCTTCTCTTAAGCCCGACCAGAGCTCAATAAAAGAGGAGACCTTGCTAAAACATGTCCTGTACACCTGCACTTGAAACATCGAAACGACAGCCCGTAATAATCCAACCTATGCCAGAAGGTAAGTTTACCCCAAAAGATTTCGACTTCTGCCGGGAGACCTTTGTTAAGGTCAAATTCCACCATTACCCGGGCAACCCTCTTCTCTATCCCAAAAAGAGGGGATTTATCAGACCTGACGAAGGTGCCCACTTTATTTGCCAACCCAGTAAGAATGATTTCAATCCACATAACGATAGGGAACCCAGGTAGCAGCATCCAGAGATGTCTTCTGGATTGTATCTCCTTAAGAGGATCAAAATCCAAATGCCATTTCTTCAAAATCAACGAGCAATCTTTGAATGCCCATTTCTTAGACAGAATAAGCTCAACATGCTTATCCAGTGGCATAATAAACATAATCCATCCATTTAGTAGAAGATTAATCCTAGGGGAAAGGCCTAGCATAGGAGTCCAATGTTTATTAACCCACTCAAGTAAATCCTCCTTCAAACCAGAAGTGAACTCCATTCGCCCAATAATGGCCCTATGGGCGAGCATCTCAATCCTCTCCAGATTGGAGTCTTCTTCAATGGTAAACCGTTCTAAACCATCCCTGGCTTTAAGCGCCTTCTGACGACGACGGTGTCTAGCCCTGGAACCAGAGAGCCCCTTCTTCTTGCCCGTCCACTCCTCCAACCCATAATGAGGGTTAGAAACCTCACCCGACGGAGAAAAAACAGTAGGAAAGGTCATAGTAAACCCTTAAAACCCCCAAACAGTCTTGTCCACGAAGGAACCGGTACCTGTCTCGTAGCGAACCAGAGTACGTGTCAAGTGGGCATCAAAATAGGACAAAGAAAGATGAAAAAGGGCAGCCAGAAAAATACAAAGGATACTCCTAACAACAGGAAGCCTGAAGGTACCAAAAAGGAAAAAAACCGGACCAGGATAATACAAGCCAAAAAAGGGAGTCAAACCCTTGGTTACATCCAAAAACCTGAAAAATACTGCAGTAAAAAAAACCCCAATTCCCACTTTTTGATAAAAGCTTGGTTGGTACTAAAGCCAACCCACAAAGGCTGACTGGACTCCAAGCCCTGCAGTATTTTCAGACTCCTGAGATGTAAAACCTGGTGTCGAAACCCCATTGACAGTAAACCCTAGCCCCCAACATCGCTTCCATCTCTGAAACTAGGCTGCATTTTAAATTGTTGCCACCTATACCAACCAGGCTTGCCACGAACCATCTCCACCTTCTCTCCTACGAGAAACATTGAAAATGACATTATATATATTTGGAGACTTTGCATAGAGTGTCCACGTGGTCACATGTTACCCGTTGGTGTATAGAACAACCAAGACTCAAGAGTACCTTGCAGACTTTGAATTTGCCGCTCAATTTGATGATCGTTAAAAATTGCTCGATTTACGTTTTATGTAGATTTATAAGATCTTCCCTCTAAAATTTTAAAAAACACTAAAAAAAAGGGTAGATTTATAAGATCTATGAAGATCCTCGATATCCACAGAAATCCACACTGGTAGGTCAACTAAAATAACATATAAAAGTAATTAGGTGTGCTTCAACGACCTTGAAAATCTCACTATATTGAGTATATTTAAGTATTAATACTTGGACTCTCCTAGAAATAAATATATATTCTAGTTTCTTTGATTCACTTTATACATTAAAAAAAAATCATTATTAATAATCTATGTATACATTGTAGTTTTTTTTATTCACTTTATACCTAACAAAAAAAACCTTTTTCATTATTGGAGTCCCTCCAAAAGCTGTTAAGGATGAGTAGGTATGGTTAAAAACAAAAAATAAATAAACCATATCCAAAACTTGATTCCCATTAGTCTCGTTACACCACCCTAACTCCAATACTAAACAAACCCAAGTTGCAATAATGGTCGTTGATGCCGCCGAGGTAGGGTTTCCATGTTTTTGGATGGGAAAAGCAACCGACAAGCTCTTATCAAAGGGCGGTTAGGTGCTCACTGCTGTCCATTTTTATCGTTGAAAGTCGAGTGGCGGTTACTATTCATTCATCTTATTCAAAGTCCTTTTGATTTAATCTTAAAATTGATTTAACGTATTTCACATTGAATGAAATAAGGAAACTAATCATAAAAGACGCGTGTAAGTGCTTGTATTTTTAACGATGAAAATAAATAATAAACGAATAAGTATTTTGGAAAAACTCAAGGTGTAAGTCACTTTCCCTAAGTGGTTGGTATATTTGTTTCATACTTGTGTTCTAAAGCAAGGTGGGCCTTCCACTATGTTATGGCTAAACGAAGTGACACGCTTTTAATGCAATTTCCACATTCAAGTTGGCAACATAAGGTTTCAATTCATTGCATTACCCCAAATGATAGTTGTATATCCAATTTGTAATTCTCTCACAACACTTAACCAACTTTATTGTTGTGATGGCAAATTAGGTAGTTGGTCCATTAAATTATTATTTTAGGATATTCAACTTTAATGTTGTGGTGGCAAATTGCGTAGTTAGTTGATTAAATTATTCTTTTAGCATATTTATTAATCTCTATCAAAGATTAGTATAGGCCGTATAGACAGGTAGGGTTTAAGTGGTGTGCATTATGGGGGTTCAATGGTGGAAGCGGGTTTAATGGTAGGAACGTCGGTTTTTTTTGGTAAGATCTCGTAGATGTGAATGAAGAATAAGGGAAATGGAAACTCTGGGGAATACTATGATATGAAATCTGGCAGTTGAGATAATGACGGCCCAGGCATTTTCTGTTCTGGGGTTTCATAACAAAAGACACAGTTTTTTTGTTAGTATTGGACATTAATTTCGAGGAATCTGACCCCTTTCTGGAAAGCACTACCTTCGGACTTTGTTCAGACCGTGACTGCTCTGATTGTTGTCTTCTCTTCAGGAGGACGACCCTACTTGCTTTTTTGGGGATTTTTTCTTGTTAGGGGGATGGCACAACCTACTGGTATAAAGCCTGGGGTTTCTGCCTCGAAAGGGGATACAAGAGCATCTGATGAGTGGTGGGAAAAGGCTGGTATTCTAAAACCTGATGAAGAATACTGGCAGTTATGGACAACTCGTGCCACTCATGCCGGACAACATTTGGGGAAAGATGCCATCCCTATGCAAAAAGGAGTTGATGGACAAAAAGCAAAAAGGGCCCAGACAGAATCATGCGTTATCAGGGACTGGGGTATCCGAAGAAGGTTCTACTCTTCCCCTTCCTTCATTTATTGGGGTGCCTACTCAGATATTCCCTTCTCGGCAACACCTTGGCCATAAAAGGGTGGTATCTTACAGACACAAACAGAAGTGGAAGATGCGCGAACATGGTGGTGAACTACTTATGAATAGAATGTCCAGTCTGGAGAGTATTGCAGCATTATCCCTCAAAGGACTGGTGGGAAAATTTAGTTATGGTGTTATGAACCCTAGGGATATAGACCAGTGGATATCACACAACTAGGCGACCGGAGATTTACATTATGAGTAATGGTTGGTATGTCTTCTACTTCCGGTTGGAAGCTCATACTTCAAAAATTATGGAACGGACATGGCTCCGGGGGAATGGGAGTCTCATGCTCAAAAAATGGCATTTGGGGTTTGATCCCATTACTGAAAAACTTTGTTTCAGACACATATGGGTTCTTCTCTCGAACTTTCCTCTGGTGATGTGGCACCAGGAAGCCTTTATGGCTGTGGCTAACCACTTGGGTCGGTTTTTACACATTACTGATGAAACCCTCAACGGTAGGGACCGTCGAGTGGGTAGAGTTCTTGTCAAAATAGATATGTCTCTGGGACTGTTTGAAACCCTTACGATCAATTGGCATGACAAGAAGGTTACTCCGGTTTTGGATTACTGGGGCCTTCCTTTCAGATGCTCCAAATGTAAAGCAGTTGGCCACCTTTGGCGGGAATGCACTTCCTATAGCTCTGGTTCGGATGGGGAGTCCTTAGATGATATCCAGGCCTGGACATCTGATAGTGGTCCATAGTCAGGCTGTGAATTTTCGGGGTCTCCTACTGAAAATTGTTCACCTCCGGCTGAGTCTCTGAACCTGATTGATCCCTCCTCTCTCATTGGTAATCTTACTAAACGGAACCCCTCCTTTATTTCCACTCTTTCAAGTGATGAACTAGCTCATCTTTCTATTTTGGAAAGGAAAGGGGATATAAATGGCGAGGGTATTATTGGAGGTACCCCTACCTTTTATCTTGGTATTGAGGATCCATCCCCTGCTCCACCAATTGTTCCAGACATCCCTAAGCTTTCTACCAGACTTGCCCCTGCATCTGGTAGGATCCCACAGGACGATTTAGCGGGGCCAGTCGTGTTTTCTTCCGAGAATCCATCTCTTGTTTTATTGCATACTTCATTGTCAGTTTCTCATCATTTGGCATCTACTCCTGAAGTACCTGATTCTTTTCCTCCGATACATAATTTGCTGGATTCCAATGGGGGTGGAGGTACCTCACATGGGGAAAAACCTCTATTGATGCCAGATACATCTATGGGGGATTCAGAACCTTATTCACCGAGCCCTACTTATCTGGATATTGCAAAACTGAAATCTCCTCTTACAACCTTCAGGGAAAATATTCCGACTGAAGGGGATATACTGGGGGTGACAAAGCCTCTTCCAGCTGTAGGTATTTCTGAGGACTTGTCTATCAAAGGGGTCTGGCGGGGTGGGATATCTCAATTTTCTCCTATCAAGACATGCAGTGCAAGGAAGGGTAAAGTATTGACTATTGACAACTCTCCCCTCACTGATACATCCTTGGCTACTGATTCGTTATCTGGATCGCTCGACACCAAACGAGCCCTTAGAGACATGAAGGCCCTTGCCAGGGTTAAAAGATGACTTTTCTCTCTCTCAATATTCGAGGGATTGGGGGCCCTCAGAAAAGATTGGCCCCCAAAGGTATTTTAGATTTTTTGCAACCTAATATTATTTTTCTACAGGAGACTATTGTTTCTACGAAAAAGTCTCGGATCTACTTCCAAAATATTAGAAGGGATTGGATTATTTGTTCGTCGGACGCCGAGGGACAATCAGGGGGTCTCTTGTCGTCTTGGGATCCAAAAATATTTAAGCTTACCGCTTTCACTTCTCAGCTGGGGATTTTATTGGAGGGTCATATGCTGGGTTTCTCTGGTTTAGTCAATATGTTGAATGTCTATGGCCCATATTCAGACCGAAAATCATTTTGGGATTTGGCAAAAAGATCCAATCTACTCAGTATGGATAATCTCATTCCAGCAGGCGATTTTAATATTACATTATCATCCTCTGAAACCTGGGGCCATAATGCAAGACGGGACAAACTATGTACTCATTTTCTTGACTTTTTTGCAGAATTGGGATTAATTGATATTCGTCCCTCACATATGGGCCCGACATGGAGTAATGGCCGCAAAGGTGATTGGCTGGTATCCAAAAGGTTGGATCGGTTCTTCATATGTGACTCTTTAATTCAAAATATGGATAAATTTAGATCTTGGACAGTCCTTTCTTCCATCTCGGATCACTCTCCTATCTTATTGGATCTTCAATTCGGTGGGGCCAGAACACCACTACCTTTCAAATTCAATCATTCTCTTCTTAAGTTGGATGATTTTCAAACTTTTATCAGATCGGTTTGGCTCAACTTTCTGGCCTCGGGGGACTTTCTCCCTCTGACATATTGACTCAAAAACTGGGGATGCTAAAAAGGGAGGTAATCACTTGGGTGGTAAAGAAGAAAAAAGCAGATAAGGAAGAACTATCCAGCATACATACCTAGATTTTATCTTTCCATCATCAACATTCGGGGGGTCCTCTTCCTGTGGAGGCAAGATCATCTCTCATTGATCTGGAAGGTAAACGACTCCTTATTCTTTAAAGAGAGGAAGAGGCTTGGCGACTGAAGAGCAAGGCACTATGGATAGCTCTGGGTGACCATAATACAAAATTTTTCCATAGATTCGCAGACAATAGGCGGATCTATAATTCTATTTGGTCAATGTTGGATCTGGATGGGGTCTCTATTTCGGATCAGCAGGATTTACAAGATGCTGCGACTAATTATTTTAAGGAATATTATCATGATCCTAGGATGACTTCGGTTAGAGAACAACTACAAGTTATTAAGGAATATCCTAGGTTTTTTCTGAGCAAGAGGGGGACGATATATTTCTACCGGTCACATTAGACGAGATCTTCACTGTTCTAAGTGGATTTTCCAAAGATAAGAGCCCAGGCTCAGATGGCTGGACTGCTGAACTCTTTTTGACATTTTTTGACATCATGGGATCCGATATTTTGGCTATGGTGGAGGAGTCAAGACTTAAGGGCAGGTGTCTGGTGTGCTAAATGCTACATTTCTTGTCCTTATCCCTAAGGTCTCTCACCCGACATCCTTTAAGTAATACCGACCTATATCACTATGTAATCTGATCTACAAAATAATCTCCAAAATTATTGCTCTCCGGTTAAAGCCGGTTCTCTCGAGATGTCTTTCGTAGGAGCAGTTTGGTTTCTTGGACAATAGGAAAATACTGTACGCGGTGGGAGTGACACAAGAGGCTTTTCACAGCATTAAAACCAAGCATATTAAGCTTTGATCCTACAGCTGGATCTTTCACGTGCTTACGATATGGTGGACTGGACTTTTCTCCGGATGGCTTTACTTCAAATTGGACTTCCTTAGGGAGTCATCAAATGGATCATGGCGTGTATAACCTCGGTTAAATATTCCATCCTCATCAATGGTTGTCCATCAGACTTTATTTCTTGCCACAGAGGCCTGTGGCAAGGTTTCCCATTGTCTCCTCTAATGTTTTTTATCGTGATTGAAGGATTGAGTCGATTATTACACAAGGCACAAACAAATTCTCAGCTTTCAGGTATTCAGGTATCTCCAAATATAACTATAACTCACCAATTTTTTGTTAACGATGTTATGCTATTTGGGATTGCAAATTTACAGGAATGGACCCTTATTAAAGCATTACTGAAGCTATTTTGTCTAGTATCTGGTATGATCATTACTGAAGGAAAATCCACATTGCTGATTCACCTATTGGAGGATATTCAGTGCTTAGCATTTTCAAATCTGCTTCCTTACAGAATTGTTGATCTCTGTGCCGGTACCAAATACCTGGGCTATTATATAAAACCTAATGGCTATCGAGTGTCAGATTGGGATCGGCTTTTGCAAAGAATTGAGCATCGCATTCACCACTGGCAGTGGCGATGTCTATCTATTGGGGGACGTATAAATTTGGTGAAGTCCGTTCTACAAAACATGGGTGTATTCTGGTTTTCTCTGTATAAAGTTCCCTCAGACTGTTTTATCAACCATACGTCGGATGATCCACCATTTTATTTGGTCAGGTTCTGGTCGTCACAAATTTCATCTGGTGGATTGGATTAAGCTTGCAAGGCCATATGATATGGGAGGGTGGTCGATAAAAAATATTCACCTTTTCTCCACGGCCTTATTATCCAAGAGCTTATGGCGCGTGATCACGGTGGATTGTATCTGGGGATCCATCCTAAAAGACAAGTATATGGGTAATATGTCTACTATAGAGTGGATTCGATCCAAATCGAAGAGCACTGTGGCAACCTCAAACATTTGGGCAGGCCTCCTCTCGGCTTTTTCTGTAATGGCGGAATGGTTAGCTTGGTTTCCAGGCAGTGGAAGCCATAAATTGGTCGGCGAAGATCTGATTGTTGGGGGACCAATTAATTTCTATTTATCTCCCAAATTGAAGACACACCTGAGAGGCTGTGGTTACATATTTTTAAACCACATTCTACTGGATAATAATTTGGATAAGACTTTCAACGTATGGATCAATGCGACTCTGCTGGGTCTATTGGGAGGCTTGGCGGAGGAATGGAATCATTATACACTAGACCTGTACAGAGCCAACATCCAGATTACGGATTCTGATGATACACTTCTTTGGACCTGGAATACAGGGGATGGATCCATCACAACGAAATTAGCATATGATTCCGTGATAGCAGGTACTCATTCGGATTCGAGGTGGTGGCATTGGAGCTGTTGGAAGTGGCGCACTCCTTTGAAGGTAAAGTTATTTGGCTGGCTCCTTTTGGAAGGAAGGTTATTGGTCTAGGGAAACCTTCAAAGACGTGGATTCATTGGGCCTGATATTTGTATTTTCTGTAAACGGGGGCCTGAAATTTTTTTACATCTCTTTGTCACTTGCCCTTTCTTTGTTTTGGTATGGTCCTCTATCTACACTTCGCTGGATATTCCTCGGGCTTGGGGGGGTGACTCTCTTCCGAATTGTTATTTCAACTGGTGGAAATATAACCGAGATTTTGGGGAATTGGCAATAGTTGTATCCTGGACAATTTGGAACTCCAGGAATCGTTTTATTTTTGAAGGAGTGTCTCCAGATCCATCTAGTTCTACGGTTTCTGCTATCTCTCATTTTAAGGATGGACTGGCACTAAGCCTTCGAAGTCCCCAGCCATGAATCAGACTACTTGGCCTCCTCTTTTAGTCAAGTCTGGTAATCGAGCCCGTTTCGATGGTGCTGCTCAGTGTTTGAGTGGTTGTTGTGGTGTTGGGGCCTTCTTAGAATTAGATAATGGTGATCGAGTTAAACTCTAAATGGCGGGGGGACCTGGTACTAATACTAAAGGTGAATTGCTGGCACTTTGGCTGGTCTTATTTTTTGCGCATCAGACCCATTTGGATTTGGAACAGGTGGCTGGGGACGTTGCTACCATCATTGACTGGATTGTGGGGCGTGGTACTATCAGAGCTTTGGCACTTTCCTCCTGGTTAGATCGGACTCGTATGCTTCTGAATACTTACCCCTGAACCTCCTTCATTCATATCTTTAGAGAACATAATTCGGTTGCGGATGAACTTTCTCGTTGTGGTTTGCTCGTGGTGGAAGGCTGTATTTACTATGAGATATGGTCTGGCCCTGAGATCTCTCAGTAGGGGTTCTGGCACTTGTTCCATTCTTAGTTCCCTTATTCCTTTTTGCGGCTGTAATTTTTTCTCCTTTCTGTATTTCTGTCTAGTAGGCATCTCGGTATGCTTCTATTGTACATATTACTCTCTACATTTTTGGTGTTTTTTTTTTTATTTATCACTTACTGGTAGGGCTTGGGTTGAGTTTCAGATTCATAGCATTTCACATGGTTTTTTAGGTGGTCAGGTAAGCTACTCTGGGAATATCTTGGCATGGGGTTGATGTAGTGCTCATCGGGGATGACCCTAATTTGTTTATTATGCGGGGATCAATGGTTCCTATTACTATGGGCGACTTACTCTTGATGTTTTCACAATACTTTAATATGAAGTATCGATATTGTTATGTGTTAAAAAAAAAATATTGGATCATAACAAATGTGGATGATATTATCAGCTAGTATAAATTTAATAATTTTGGGTTATCATGTTTTTCATTGATTTATTATTGATAGTATTGATTTGTGCAAACTTTGGTATGAGTAATTTGGTCCTCTAAACTATCGCTCTTTGCAATAATGATCACTCATTTCTTGCAAAAATGGTGCATGTTTTATATATGTTCCCGTCAAACATCATTGTGACACTTTTGAAAAACGTACCTCTTTGCAAGTCTTAACCTCTTAGTAGTTAGTTCACAATGATTTGTGTGGTCCACTTCTTCAGCTTCTTTCTTTGGGTTCAATTATTTCTTAACTTTTATTGATGACTTCTCCAAATGCACTCAGATTTATTTCTTAAAACTTAAGAGTGAAGTTTTTGACATGTTTTTGGCCCACAAAACCATTGTAGAAAAACAATTTGGACATCAACTTCAAAATTTAATACAAACAATGGAGGCAAATATGTTAACAACAAATTTACTACTTACTACATTGCACATAACATTCAAATGCAACATATCGTTCCATGCACACCACAACAAAATGGTGTTGCTGAGAGAAAGAGTCATACATTAAAGAAAATGACAAATTGTATGATCTAATCTAAGGGATTAAGTCCCATTTTTGGGTGGAAGCCACTTAATTGTGCTAATTATATAGTTAATCGCACTCTCATAAAGGATTTAAAAGATATAACATCATAAGAAGCATTGAGTAAAATTAAATAGTATGTGGCCTACTTTTTTTTGTGTTTGGTAGTGAAGCATAGGCTCACATTCCCGATGAGAAAAGGAAAGCATTACAACCTAAGAATGAGAAGTGCATTTTTGTTGGATATTCTGAAGATGTAAAAGGTTCTAAACTTCTTCAATCTCATTCCAATGAAATTATTAGTAGGAAAGATGTTAAATTTGATAAAAATCTCTCAACTTGTGAGCCTGATTTGATGTTTGTGTCATTTTTGGAGATTCTGTCGTCTTATATTCCCAACCTTTTTTCTACTGATCATACTCTTGTTTCGTCTTTAGATGATGGCAATGCCAATGAACATGAACCTGCACTAGCACCACCTCTTCCTAGAGTGGTCCATACAACATGAGAAGTAGTCGTCGATCTTTTTGGTGATCCTACAAAACAACATCATACACGCTTACAATTCCAACAAACCTCATCTCTTTTGGCTCAAGTTCCAAAGAGTCATGATACATATGCATTTTCAGAAGCTTTTGGCCATCTAGATTGGGATGCAACAATGAATAAATAATATTGTTCCTTATTGGCAAACGATACTTGGGATTGTGTACTTCTTCTGAAAGGAATAAAACTAGTCAGATATAAATGGGGTATATAATGAATGCATTAGATGGAAGTGTTGAAAGACAAAAGGCTCAGTTAGTTGCCAAAGGATTTTTTGAAGTTGAAGGGATTAACTATAATGAAACATTTTCTCCCATAGCCAAAATGAACTCCATCTACCTTATTCTAGCTCTTATCACCTCACATAAATGGGAGGTCTATCAAATGGATGTCAAATCTGTCATCTTGCATGGGAATTTGCAAAATGAAATTTTCATGGAACGACCACCTGGTTATGTTCAGAATGACTCTACCTTTGTTTGTTGCCTTAAAAAATCTCTCTATAGCCTTAAGCAAGCTTGATGATGAAAATTCCATAAATAAACAAAATTGTTGTTGAGTATAAGGCAAAGTTGTTGCTTAGCTTAAGGAAGGAAACATACTTTGTGATTTTTTGCTCTACTTGTTTTTGTTTTTATAAAGTTGAATTTGATATTAAATAAGATGAAACAAATCCCATGTAGCAATCTTAAGTTTTTCTTTATTTTTATTTTTTAATTATATTATGTAATGCACATTAAAAATAGAAAAATTCATTATATAAATTTAGGACATCGTAAATATTAAATATATCATAATTAAAAAAAATGCAATTCATTAATCCAAAATATATCATAATAAAAAAAAAATACAATTCATTAATCCAAAAATTACTTTGATAGTTTTTTTTTTCCACTTTTATCACTTTTTATTTTTTTCAATTTCATCACTTATAACCAAAACGAAAACTAGTTAGTTGGTCACATAGAGCTATAAAACTAATTAAAAAATATTTAACTTTAAAATTTCAAATTATATATTTTTAAAAATTTATTTAATAACTAATAATCATTCCAAAACATATTCTAAATTTAGTTAATGTTTATACGTACTAATACAAAGTCAAAATTATTTGGATATTTCCTACGTAAGCAGTGATGTAAACACAACCCACCCACTCACATTTATAATTTCCGCCTTAAAATCAAGAGACGCATGTCAACACTTTAAAATTTAAAATTATATATTTTTAAAAAAAGATTTAATAAATAATAATTCTAAGACATATTCTAAAGTTAGTTAGTGTTTATGCATACTAATACAAAGTCAAAATTATTTGGATATTCCCTCCATAAGCAGTGATGTAAACACAACCCACCTACTCGCATTAATAATTTCCGCCTTAAAATCAAGAGACGCATGTGAACAAGAGTTTAAGATCATTCAAAAAGACGCGATCCTCCCATGGAAACCAGACAAGTGACGCGTGCTTCTCGACATAATTGTAATTAGGTAACCACTTTTTTTTTTCATACACAAGAAGGTTATACTTGTTATTCACATAGAATCAAATGACTCATCGGATTTTTTGTGGATGATAGTCATTTTATTTGGTGTGGGATGATAGTCATTTTATTTGGCGTGGGAGTTCTTGGTACTTGGCATAGGTATTATAAATATTATTGATCTTCTGTGTAACAATTGAAATGGAAATCAGTGTGGAAAAATCTGTTTTCTTTAAAGGAGCAGGATCAACAGATTTGGATGCTTAGCTGGTTGCATTTTTCCCTTTCAAAATGGAGGAATTGGACACTCGCCTCAATTATATTCACTTTATCAAGAAGGTTGATACACGGATTAATAAATGGTCCTATAATATCCTATTACTTGGTGGAAGATTGACTCTCATCATATCTGTATTGATTGCCATTCTGGTTTATTTGTTCTCATTGGCTATCTCGCCCCAGTTAGTCCTTTGGGTTTTAAGACATAATGTTTTTAATTTTCTTTGGTCTGGTACTGCACAGAATAAGAAATACCACCTTGTCTTTTGGGAGAGATTATCTTGGCCAAAAGCATTGGGAGGTTGGGACATCAAGAATATATGTTGGTTCAATAGTGCTTTGGTTATGAAAAATTGTTGGCGTGCTATTAGTGGTGTGGGCATATGGCAGGAGGTCATTAGGGCAAAGTATTTGAGGGGAAGACTGGTTTCTCTTTGGCTCAGAAGCGCTAAGGTTGCTACTAGAGGTGTCTGTTAATTTTGGAAATGCTTCATGAAAGTATTTCCTTGATTAATGAAAGGATGGCATGGAAGATAGGTAAGGTAGCCGATGTCCTGATTGGCATAGACCCCAATGTTGGCTGCAAAGAACATTTTTCTCTCAGCTCAGGTCTCTTGGAGTAGTTTGATAGTTTGGGGCTTTATACTTTCAATCAGATTTCTGGATATGGGGGGTCCACTCATAATGGCCCCTATTGGCCGAAGGCTGTAGATCTGGGCTTATAGGGGACCTTGGGGGAGGAATGGGATTCCTATATCTTTTGTCTCAATGGGGAAGAATTTAGGCTATCATCGAAGGAGGATTCCCTTGTCTGGGATTGGCATTTGTCCAAGGGTCAGTTGACTGCTAAAGAAGCTTATTTGTACATTGTTTAGGCTTAGGTATTACCTAATATGTGTTGGTGGTTTTCCATAATATGGAAGTGGAGCATGTAAAATTAGTCACAGCAGATCTAATGAACAAGTAAATCAATCACAATAGATGAAACTCAGAAAAATGGTGTAAAACTGTGCAAAGCATGCATCAGTGCTCAATATCCCAATGAGGGTGAATAATTACAATAGAATACAGTAACAATGACTGAGCAATTCGAATTGCCTAAGGAGGTCATTCGAATCACTGAATGGAGTAGCTTGACTCCAACTAGGAGTCCTCATCATCAATCAGTGGTGGTCATCAATGCACAAGAAACAATCATCCAGGTGTCAATCTGAGTCTAACATGTGTAACTGAAGTGTGTAGCACTGATATAGGGAAGTGGGCTCAGTGGGGGGCGCATGGGAGGCTAACTGAAGTCAGAACAAGTCATCTAGTCAATATGGAGGTCCAACGGAAGTGAAACAGTTAGTCGGGAGTGAAACTAGCCTCAAATTCGGGAGAATCGGAGCTAACTGAGTGTAACTGAAGTGGAACTACAGTGGTAGGTGAAGAAGTGCGCCCTTCTCTGGCAGTAGGTGAGAAGTGGGCGCCTTCCTGACTAGGAGGGTTAAAACTCTGAAGTAAGTGGCTCCCGGGTGCTAGAATAAGGTGGCTAAGGTGCTGGAGGCATCAACCTGGTGACTGGGATGCATGCAAAGTGCATGCAAACCCTAGAATTTGCATGCAAACCGTAATTGCATGCAAGATCCTGAAAAAGATGATGTGGATATTTGAACAGAGCATTCCTCCTAAGTTGAAGTGTTTCTTTTGTCTCTGTTTGGAAAATCACATTCTTTCTTGGGAGAACCTACAGAAAAGGGGGTGGATTGGATCTGGAATATGTTCTCTTTGTTGACAGGGAAATGAGTCCGTTGATCATATTTTCTTCCCTTGTTACTTTAGTAAACAAGTTTGGCTCGAAGTCCTACAAGATTTACATGTATATGATTCTTGGGGCTCTAATTGCTTCGTGCATGACTTCACTACCTGGTTGAAACAATTGAGGATCCACATATTACTGCCGATCTTTGTCTGCTGACAACTCCCAATTATGAGGAATAGAGTAGTATTCTAGGATGACAGTACCAACCTTCATGTTTGTATCATTAAGAGCCTGGGGATGTATACATAATATTTCATTGAAACGGTTCCTAGAAAAATAAGGTTGATTGTGGGACCTCCTCCTTCTGTTGGGAAAGTTGCGGGTTTTTTTGATGGGGTCGTGCAAGGCGGGAGGGGAGGATGTGGTGCTCTTTTGAAGATCAATGAGGATCATCTCTTTCAGTTAAAGCTAGGTTGTGGTAATGCAACCAATACAAAAGTTGAACTCTTGGCTTTATGGTGCTTGCTTAGTTTTGTTTGGTTAAATGGGATTTTGTCACTACATATTTTTGGAGATTCCTTGAAGATTATAAGTTGGTATAAGGGCTCATTCAAGCTCGAGGTCCTCATTTTGGATCACTGGTGCACTAAAATATCTGAACTACGTTCACTTTTTGGGGAGGTTCAGAATAGATCACATCCATAGGGAGTTTAATGTATTTGTGGACATACTCTCTAAAGAAGCATTATCCCGTGAAGAAGGTTGTCTGTATTTTGAGGAATTATTGGGGGAAGCCTCACTTGTTGACGGAGAGCATATTTCTTCTACTAATTTGGCTCGGAATCATTGTCAACCATCTTGCTTTTGTTTTTGTTTTAACGGAGGCATACTTGCTTGTGCAAGTCTTGTAGTCATTCACACATTAGCTTTTTGTAGTTGTTATGAATGAGTATTTATTTAGTGAGCTGTCAATCTTTGGATGACATGCCCACACAGTTTTGGGTTAGTAAGCTATTTTGATGAGCTCACCGTACATAACACAACCTACATCTCTATCTCATAGACGTCTTGTATTGTAAATAAAGTCTTATTTTTATTTGATTCAATATGAATATCAAGAGAATGTATCTTTTTTCTAGTGACAAAAAGAGATATACATAGAATGAGATAACCACTTATGATAAAGAATTATTAAAACAAAATCCGCAATTTTTTTTTTAAAGGTTTAGTTTTTTTAAAGTTCTAAACCATGTATTCGATGAAAATAAATGGCAAAATTTGTTAGTAAAAGGTTTAGTTTTTTAAAGTTCTAAACAATGTTTTCGATGAATATGGATGTCGAATATAGCTTTCAAAAGGGAAAGTATTTAATGAATATGGATGTAGAATATAGCTTTAGAAAGGGAAAGTATTTTAAATTGGGATTTTATGTTTGAATGTGATTTTTGTATCAATATAGGGCTATAGTTCTGCCATTTTTATGAAAAATTTGAATGTTTTTAAAATGATTAAAATAATTTAAAAATTAATGCCCATGTTCCTACCCTGGTTAAACTTTTGTTCTAAGTAAACCATCTAACTCAATATTTGGGACACGATGGAGTCATGGCGTTTTGGGCTTATACAATGGAGTTTACTATTAGTTGAGAGTCTTTCCCATTTAAATTTATATTTTGTGATACTCATGACACCATATAAAGTTAATGAACAGTGGATGTAGTCCGTTGTAAACAATAATTTTAGAAAAGTAGGTAGGTGTATGCTTGTCTCTCTTTTCTATGATATCCAAGGTTTTATTTTGTGATACTCATGACACCACATAAGAGCTATTCCAAGGTTTTATTTGGTTGTATAAGAGCTATTCCAAGCTTGGCTTGCTTTTCTTTTTATTATTATTTATTATTATTATGTTTTTATGTAGATGGGGATGTCAATTCTATTGTCGGAAGATGGATGGAATGAGAACTCTTCATTCATTTTCCAACCACATAAGTTTGTGAAGGAATCTTAATTTGTCATGGCCATGATGTTATAACCAAATTTTAATTATGGGTTCTATTTATAGTTTTAATATACAAGCTTCTGAGACGTTATGAGTTTAAACCCCACAAGTAACCATTACAAGGTACCTTACCTTGTATGTTACTAGGGAGTATGCGGCTTAACTAACTAAATGTGACAAGTTTTATTTTCGGTGAAATGTACAAAAGTAATGGACCTCCCATTTGAAGTTTAGATTAATTTATGACCACACAAGGGACTTAGACCAAAGCAATTATGGAGTTCAAACATCTAATTTTGAATACTACCAGTAGGGGAGCCGATGCCCGATGTATTTAAAGTATAAATAGTGTTACTCATAGAATCCCATCGGTACAAAGGATTTGAATGTGGCATTGGATCTTTATTCACAAAGTCATTAGCGTGCACGGAAGGTGGGGAGTACAAATTAGTATCCCTAGGAAATTCAGTCGAGGTAGGTTCCCCTTGCACTTGCTTTTCTTTCCTTATGGAGTTGTTCAAGACAATGCTCATCTTTTCATTTGACTCACTTGGCTATGGGTTATGATCATTCAACCTTTGCCTTCCGATAGGCGACTACGTGCTTTCAAGAGAGATACCTCTAATCCTCTGAGATGGATAGAGTGATTGATCAACCACTTTGAATTGAGAAACTTAGTAAAGGTGGGAACATAATCAAACCTAGGTTATCTACTCTTTAATAATAGAAAACACTCCCCTACAAAAATTCTGAGAGGAAGAAACAAACAAATTGTCTCCTAAATATGAGTTCAGGGTGGTTAAGACAAGCTAATTAGTGAACAATTAAATCCATAAGCCTTTCATAAGTAAATTTAGGAGGATTACGGACTAGATCCAACCAATAAAGGTGTGAAAAACAAGTACTGTAACTCTCACATAAAAATCACCCAAGGTGCAAGTACCCTTGTCAAAATAGGCACCATTCAAAGGTGTTGAAATATATGTTATGCAATTGTCTTAGGCACCACAATTACTTCGTACTTGCAGTGACCTAGGGAAGAACCTCTAGAAAGGCCACTGCAATTACAAGTTCATGACTGACAGCCAAGCTGCGCAATTGTGGATTAGGTTTATGCATATGGGAAAGGAATGTAGGGCCTCGTCCTAGACCTGGAACTTCATGGAAATGGTGTCACTCAAAGGACTTGTCAATCCAACTAAAATTCTAATCCATGCATAGCCCACTAAGCAAGCAAGAGGGGGTAATCTCAATACTTACTCGTCTATAACCGCATGCTCGATGCATGTGTTAAGTGCACTTTCTTGACAAGTGGCTTTGCTACTAATGAGTTTTACAACTCGCTAGTGACTCTAGTTTAGTTTTCGTAGCCTTGGAGAGATTACTCGCCAACCTACATCAAGACTCTACTTCCTAGACTACGTGTGTTTGCTATGAAAAACAAGTCGAGTTCATTTCAAATATTAGTGTTCATTTTAAGATTGTTATTTACTCAATGATAAATAAAAAAAACTTTGTGAATAAGTTTAAAAGTTGTAAGAAATGCTAAAATAATAAAAATACTAACAAAATTCAAAGAGCAATTTTGTTGATCTAATGATCTTTCATTGAAGGGGACATCCATTACATAAAAACTTGAAACATATTACTTAAGAACCTAACACAATCAATCATATAATACAACTTTTTTTTCTTTTTATCCTAATTCAATTGAAGTTATGAATAAAAATAACTTTAGAAGAAAACATAACTATAAAAACTTATTACTAAAGCAAAAAAAAAATATATATATATTTTTTTCAAATAAAAATGTTAATAATAAATGCTATATTTATATTAATTATGTATTAATGCATATCAAACACTCTCAATGTGTCAAAAACCAAATTTGAAAAGTTTATGTTAATAACCAATGCTATAGTTATATTAATTATATATTAATGCATATCAAACACTCTCAATGTGTCAAAAACCAAATTTGAAAAGTAAAAAACTGAAAAACAAAAAAACAAAACAAAACTATAAAATTTACCCCTATAAGCGCACACACTTGTTTCAAGAAGGAAACAAGCATATACCCACACTTTCCATTAAGCCAAAGCATGTTTACCTACACTTTTAGTGATGGGAAGACGAGTGTAGGAAAGACATGGGTACTCACTTATGTCTTTGAATATAGGCGAGAGTGCAACCAAGAAAAGAGAATTATTTTTTAAACAAAGGCTTGAAAATTTTAGAAATTAATGCTACAAAATCAAGGAGAAGAAATCCTAAAATGAAGAATCATAGAGTTCTTTCCAATATAATCAATAATTTTGTTGTAGGAAATAATTTTCATTTATTTGGGTTAGATCACCGATAGAGTATGAAAAAGATTACAGATTAATTTGGAAAATCAATTTACACCAATTGTGACATGTTGGGAGATTGAGAAGGAGCTTAGGTTAAAACATAGTTTATTAGCAACAACCACATTTTTAAATGTGGTTGATATTTTCCGATCGATGTATATCAACTATGACCACACATTTAAAAGTGGTTGATATACGTCGATCGACAAATATCAACCACATTTAAACATGTGGTTGTTGCTAGTTGACGATCGACGTACATGAAAGAATTGTTGAGTTTTTATTATTATAATAATAATAATTATAAAAATTATAATAATTATAAATAAACAAAATATTAAAATATAATTAAATAAACAAAATGGATAAACACATATCCACGACTCACTCTCCGAGTTCCAAGAATTTATATTTCCAAAAGTAATACAATTCACTCAATCTTGTCGTTTCCAACCATGTTAACCAAAATTTAGGGTTTTTTTTGAAATGGAGGCTACCATGCAAGACCATGGCAATTGCTAGTAAATGGAGTAAGCTAAACGTTGAAGGTTTGACACCATTTTTTCAGTGATTTTTTTTGTCGAAATCTGGATGGTTATTGAAATTGTATATCAGGGTGTTTGAGGGTGTTGGAGGGCATTGAATCCATTTCTGCAATAAAAAATATAATTTCGACAATGAAAATTCACGATTTCAACTATTAGTCGCTGGATTCCAACAAAAATGACTTGAAAAATGCAAAATTAGCATAATGATTAGCTTACGCCCTAATAAATTCAAAGTTGTCCCAATTCAATTTTACGTCTTTAACATCGAAAAAAAATAAAATATATATATATATATATATATAAGACAAGTTAATTGACCATTGAGAAATAGAAAAAATAGCAACTTAGAGTAAACATCCATTGAAAAATAGAAGAGATAAGAACTTAGAGTAAACAAGGATGTTTTTCAAGCGTAAAATTTGCCACTCAATTTGATAACCATAAAAAATTCATTAATTTACATTTTATGTAATATTTATTAAATCTCATTTTCTCTTGCATTAATTAAACAAAATAATAATCAAATCAAAATTAATTGATTTAAAAGTCGACCTATGAAGATCCTCGATATCCAAAGAAATCCATGCTTACCTTAGGAGGTCGCTGTTCCCATGGTAAAAAAAAAAAAAAAACATTGTACGCCAACTAAAATAGTAATACGTCGCGCTTCAATGACCTTGAAAATCGCTGCATTGAGTAATGTTCAACCCATCGTTTCTTAAAGTCGTGGGGGTGGGGTTGTCATCATAGTTTAAGACATGTATCCTCCTTTAAATATTTTACGATACATTGTATACACCTTGTCAAACATTTTTTTGGGGCTGTTTGGGTTAAAAATGGTTTGTCTGTTTGTTTGCTCCATTGTCTTAACGATGGGACTCTAAGCTAAGCTTGTTTTCTCGCCTAGTTTCCATTATTACCCCTTTATCATAAGTCCACACGGAACCGCCTATGAGAATATTTTTCACTACTTTCCACCTAATTCGGGTGGGGATAATATGTCTTTATCCATTCATAAATAATTAATAATTAATTAAGTAGAGTAATTGTGGTTGTTCAATATAACAACTTTGTTGGTCATAGTCTCTCTATGGATGAAGAGGAGGATGGTTGAAAAACAAGGAAATGAATAAACCTTATCCAAAATTCAATTTCCTTATAACCATTGACACGTCACACCACTCAAGATAATTCTAGTTGTACTAAACAAACCCAACTTGCAATGATGGTCGTTAATGCCGGCTAGGCAGGTTTTCTATGTCTGAATTGAGAAAAACGATTGACAAGTTCTTATCCAATGGCGGTTTGGTACTATCCATTTTTATAGTTTCAAGTCTGATGGCGGGTTTTATTCATTAGTATCATTGAAAACCCTCTTAACCTAATCTTGAAATTGATATCAAAAAGCTAATCATAAACGAGACGAGTGAGTTCTCATTGAATCATAGAAATGAGTGGTATGGATGGATGTGAAAAGGAGCCATCTCACTTTTAAACCACCATCTTCTTCGATGAAATTAGAAAATGAAAAAAACTAATTTTTAAGCATGAAAATAAAAAGTATTTTTGGGAAATCAAGGTTCAAGTTACTTTCTCTATGAGGTGGTTGAATATTTGTTTAAGGTGTAAGCTAAACTTTAGATGATTTGCATCAAGAATTTGGTGATTTTTTGATGAAAATTCGGCTAAAATTGTTAAAATGACAGTTTTGGATTGATAGAATTGCATAATTGAGGTGCCCCAGATAATCAAAGCTGCCGAATCCATTTCTGCAACCAAAATTGCAATTCAAACAACCCAAATACAAATCGTATAGAATTTAGCCCATTCCTTTATTTAATATTTTGGAAATTAAGATAAGACTCCAAGGCCGCCTTAATTTTGAATTTTCTTTAGGTTGTCGTGTAGATGGGGATGGCAACGGTGGGCGTTCCACTATGTTTTCGCTAAATGGAATGACACGCTTTTCATGCAATTTTCGCACTCCACGTAGCAAAAGAAGGTTTGAATCCATTGCACTGGATGCTCAGACGAAAGTTAATCGAACTCTAATATTCTGGTGGCAGTTTGGGTAGTCGGTTCATCAAATTATTTTAAACGAACTCTAATGTTGTGGTGGCAATTTGGGTACTTAGTTGATCAAATTATTTTAAACTCTAATGTTGTGGTGGCAATTTGGTTAGTCGTTTGATTAAATTATTTTAAAGTCTAATGTTGTGGTGGCAATTTGGGTAGTCGATTGATCAAATTATTTTTGAATAACAATTAATCTCCATCAAGAATTATGGGTGGCTAGTTTACTTACCATAATATGTGTGCATATTGAATGAAAAGTGCCAAATTATACTAACCAATCTCTTCAATTAGACATATATTGAGTGTTTATCAACAAATTCAATCAACTTATTGACTTATGTTGTTATAAGTTTTTATAAATTAATATTTTATAAGAATTTGTATTTTATATTGATTAAATTTAAATCTATTAATTTTATTGGTAATTTTATTATAATAATATATTTGTTTTAAATTTAATATACCATTTCAATAATATATTTATTATGAATTCAACATGTCATTTATTGAATAATTGAGATGAGAGAATAACACTCCATTCCATAATCACTTAAACTAAACTCATGTGATAATATATCACTATAAATTCATCTTAACTTCGGATCTACAAGCGCCTAGGGGGTCAAATTCATTGAGGTACAAACCTTTTTTAAAATGCAATTTTTGAAGCGTCAAGAGGGATCCAATCCCTTGAGGTGCAAACCTTTTCTAAAATGCAAATTTTGAAGTGTCGAGAGGGATCAAATCTCTTGACGTGCAAACCTTTTTATAATGCAAATTTTGAGGAAAAGCTTGTACCTCAAGGGATTTGATCCCTCTCGGTGCAAGATGGATCTATACTAGTTTGATATGTAAATCTCAGGTATGTGCTCGAATCCTTCTTATGTAAATCTTGGATTAATCATGGCTCAACTCCCACATCACATATAAAAAGATATCCAAATTTAATTAGTGTTTTTAGTTTTAATTAATTGGAATGTATATCTATTTGGTTTTGATCTTTAGGTTAGGGATGCCACTATAATTTGTTTTTTACCTAAAATTTTATTATTTTATTAGAATTACACTTTTCCATCCTATTAGTTTTGAACTTAAACATTGTAAAAAAAAATTTACTTAATATTTTACTATTTATTAAAGTGCCACGTGTCAACTCCACATTGAGCTCGGAATAACACTTCTCTCTCATATTAAACTGTAAAAAACACCTCTGGCTATTGCCCAGTATGGGGGAGATCTTCTAACGTAGCGTTACATCTAATAAAACATAAAAATGTACCGTTACATCTAATAAAACGTAAAAAGTGATTCCCCATAAAAAGAAGTAAGTAAAGTAAAGTAAAGTAAAGTAAAAAGAAGTAAGTAAAGTAAAGTAAAGAAAAAAGAAGTAAAATAAAGTAAAGTAAATATGGGGGAGATGTTGTAAGGTTTGTGATGTAATGTTTGTTACTAACAAAATAATTAAAAAAATTCATGTCGGCTCATAAGTTTTTTTATGGAAAGTATTTAAAAAAAATCCATGTTGGTTCATAAAATAAAATATTATGAAAAATAATTAAAAAATAGATGTTCGTTTATAAAATAAAAACTTAAAACTTAAACCCGGATTTATCAATCAAGAGAGATCAAATTTCTTGAGTTTAAATTAAAAAAAAAGAAATACACCTTAAGAAATTGGATCCCTCTTGGTGCTTAATAGATATGGCTTTAAGATGGATCTATGCTTGTTTATATATAATAGGTTGATCAAATATTCACAAATATAAATGTACATAGACAGTCATATAATAAAATCAAACATATATTTAAAAAACAAAAATATAAAATTTCAACAATGACGAGTGTGAGAGATAGACAACAACTATTTATTAATAATTCTTTTAATAAGAAAGTATGAAATTGAATGATATTTATGTTTTATATTGTTTAAATAATTAAAGTTTTATTTTATTTTATTTTTAAATTGGTTTTCAAAATTTAATTGTACACATTACTAAGTATTCGTATCATACCAAATATTTGACGAATTCAAATTTGTTCCAAGTTTCTATAAACAAAATACCAATACAACCGAATTATGCTACTATATCTATAACATATCGCAACATCCAATACATTCTAAATGACGACCAAAAAAACATAACATATGAACTAGTCGTCATCATTACACTTTACAAACAAAGGACTCCTATCATGCAACTAAAAGTGAAAGTTACAAACGTCTTCATCTTTGGAAATGGTGACAGACTGTGTATATGTTCAGTAAGCAATAGAACTTTTGGTTATTAGTCTTTATGACTTTCCTCTTTGGCAATTGTTGATTGTTGTACCAACGCATAAGGACAGACTCCAGGGCTTGAAATTCCCTCCAGTTGGTAGTCTTCAACTGGATTGCCTCCATTTTCTAAGATGTCTAACCCGCTAATTTGGGATACTCATGACCCCACTTTTTCCTTTACATTTCTTTCGGTTTCGTGGAGCTTTCTTTGGTGCATGTTGTTATCATCTAGAGGAAAGGAAATTTTCGCACCCAACTTAAAGACGGTTCATATATAGAGAGCGTGGTTGGTGTAAAGTAATCTTTGAGTTAATTATTCAACCGTCCAAATGTGGAAGAGCCTTGTCATGATGCCAATATAAAGTTAATGGACAAGGAATGTAGTACGTTGTAGACAATACTTTTTAGACTTTTTAGAAAAGTGGGTAGGCATATGGTTCGGCTCTCCTTTCTCCCATATTCGAAGGTCAATATTTTGTGATACTCATGACCCCACTTTATAGTCCATGCATATGGCGGTGATACTCATGACCCCCACTTTTTCTTTTTGGTTCTTTAGTTTGTATGTATTATAGTTGACTAGCAACTATTCCAAGTTGTGCTTGCTTTACATTTTCTTTTATTTTGTTTTAAAGTAATGGGAACGTCAAAGTGGGCCTTACAATGTGCTATTGGGACATGGATGGAATGACAAGTCTTTTGTTGATTTTCCACACCTAATTTTGAAAAGGATGTTTTCAATTTGCGTTTCACTTGTATGATGGTGTAACTGAATTTTTGTTATGGGTATTTTATGTATTTCAATTGGTTTATAGCAATTCAATTCCAACATTTTTACTTATTTTAAATGTTATCTTATATATGGTTATGTATGTGATGCTCTTAAACAAGTTAAACCAATTCTAATGTTGTGATGGTAAATTGGGTAATTGGTTGATGAAATTATTTTAGGGTACCAATTGATCTCCATCAAGGATTATTGCGTGTTGTACAAATTTGATCACAACAATTGTAATTGTTGATGATATTATCAGGTTGTATAGATTTAATAACTTTGGGTCATCATCTTTTTCATTAATTTTTATTACTCATAGTAATGACTTGAACAAACTTTAGCATGAGCGAGACAAAAGAAACCCAAGACGCCCACCTGGTGGGTGTTTTTATTCACGTCGCTGTAAGATGATGTAATGACCATTTTCTTATACTTAATACTAACGTATAATATCTTTTCATTTGAAAAACAAAATTGGGTAATTGGTCGATGAAATTATTTTAGGGTACTAATTGATCTCCATCAAGGATTATTGCATGTTGTACAAATTTGATCACGGCAATTGTAATTGTTGATGATATTATCAGGTTGTATAGATTTAACAAATCTGGGTCATCATCTTTTTCATCGATTTTTATTACTCATAGTAATGATTTGAACAAACTTTAGCATGAGCGACTTGGTCATCTAAACTATCGCTCATTGCATCAGCGATGTAATCAGAAAATGGTGACTGGTCTTCCTCTCATTTTTTGTAGAGATGGTGTATGTTCTTGGCAAACACCATTGGAATCGTTTTAACAATCTTGCCTCTCCGCATACTTCGACCCCTTGCAATTTGTTCATAATTTTTTTTTTGTGGTTTGCTTCCCTCAATTTCTTTCATTGCATTCAATTACTTCTTGAATTTCATAGATTACTTCTCCAGATGCACTTGGATTTATTTCTTCAAACTTCAGACTAAATTTTTTTACATGTTTTTCGCCTACAAGGCTCTTGTAAAAAACAATTTATACATCAACTTCAAAAGTTAATACATACAACAAAAGTGAATATGTTAGCAACAAATTTACCACTTATTGCACTGCACATGGGATTTAAATGCAACATAATGTTCCATACACACCACATGTCACGTCCCCTTCCATCATTCCAAACCATGGAAGGAAACATGACCAATCTTACCGTGCTTATTTGGATATCTCAACCCATACACTACTAAGAAATGCTTGAATAAATGAAACTTCTGTGTGCAAACTCATACTCAATATAAACACAGCGGAATTAAAACACAAATGCACACACACAAACAATAATGCATCAACATATCTATCACTAGCAGAGGATGATTCAACATTTAGGGATTCAATTCCATTCCAATGCTATGCATAGGCTTCATATCAATTCCATTAACATGAATAATTACCATTCTGAATTAACACATTACAGAACACCAAATGCATATAATTTAAAACACATATAACACTTATCTTTGAGATGAAGCTGTCCAACAACTGGCTATGTGAGAGCAATGTTCCACCCAACCATAGATCTCTGTCCAGGATGTATTCTTTCATCTAAGAGATCACCCCCGAGCTGGGTTGTGTATCCACTAAGGAGGAACTAAACAGGCTCACTCACAACCACGGTTTCACTCAACAGCTATGCTAAGCCAACAAACAGTTGGGTTTATCAAGCATACAAAAGACAAGGGAGGGCAATGTTAAGCCAGTGAGATCAGCCACAGAGCTATAGGCATCTTGAATGAATTCAACAGTATGGCACCCACAATACCTACCTCACCCAACACAAGGAAGGTCCCCTTCTCTGCTACACAGTCTCTCAAGCGTTCCTTCCCTCCAGTGCTATTCAGGGTGGGCATAGAAAGGTCCAACTGCTAATTCCTTGATATTTTAGCCTTCACTGGGTTTATTAAGCAAACCCAACTTCTGGTCAGTCATTCACACTTGGATTTCTCAAACTTCGTCATCAAATAACTCAATCCCGTCACTTGATTTCTGGGCTATAAAAACTGGGTTTTTCTATGGATTTCGGGGTATCTAATATTCTCAAATTCGCCCCAAGGTTCATATCTATGGATCCCCCATTGGATTTTACTGTCCAATACCAATTATGGATGTTTATGGCACTTTAAAACGTGGGCTCTTGCAAAGTTGCAATTTCTGGTTTTGCTCACTGCTGGAATTCGTAATGGATGAAAATTGATGCTGGAATCTTCAACAATGGAATGGGAATGAGGAAGAATCCATTCCCATGAGGTAGAGTGACTTGTGGTACAATTTAAAAAAGATCACATTCTTGCAATACGAATTTTTGGGTTGCCCATGCTCCATTGAAGCCATGGACTGAAATCTTCAACCACTTCCTTACAACAGAATTAAATGTCAGCAAGGGAAGTCAAATGGGTTCATAAGATGACATTTGGAAGCATATGGTCCATCCCCACAACCCCCTCACCTCTCCCTAGTGGATACACATGGCCTCTTCTCATTCATTGCCCCCATAGCCAGTTTTGGTATTTTATTGCAATATCAAATATTTACATCAATTTACAATATTCCATGGCTTAATAGCACATGGGTAATAAAATATCAAATACTTGTCCATTTTAAATAAAATTCGAACATACACTAGCGGGGCCTTGGCCTTGAGCTCCACGCTAGGAAACATACATTGCTCAGACGAAAGTTGATCGAACTCTAATATTCTGGTGGCAGTTTGGGTAGTCAGTTCATCAAATTATTTTAAACGAACTCTAATGTTGTGGTGGCAATTTGGTTAGTCTTTTGATTAAATTATTTTAAAGTCTAATGTTGTGGTGGCAATTTGGGTAGTTGATTGATCAAATTATTTTTGGATAACAATTGATCTCCATCAAGAATTATGGGTGGCTAGTTTACTTACCATAATATGTGTGCATATTGAATGAAAAGTGCCAAATTATACTAACCAATCTCTTCAATTAGACATATATTGAGTGTATATCAACAAATTCAATCAACTTATTGACTTATGTTGTTATAAGTTTTTATAAATTAATATTTTATAAGAATTTGTATTTTATATTTATTAAATTTAAATCTATTATTTTTATTGGTAATTTTATTATAATGATATATTTGTTTTAAATTTAATATACCATTTCAATAATATATTTATTATGAATTCAACATGTCATTTATTGAATAATTGAGATGAGAGAATAACACTCCATTCCATAACCACTTAAACTAAACTCATTCGATAATATATCACTATAAATTCATCTTAACTCCGGATCTACAAGCACCTAGGGGGATCAAATTCATTGAGGTACAAACCTTTTTTAAAATGCAATTTTTGAAGCATCAAGAGGGATCCAATCCCTTGAGGTGCAAACCTTTTCTAAAATGCAAATTTTGAAGCATCTAGAGGGATCAAATCTCTTGACGTGCAAACCTTTTTATAATGCAAATTTTGAGGAAAAGCTTGCACCTCAAGGGATTTGATCCCTCTCGGTGCTTTGCAGATTTGAGTTAAGATGGATCTATACTAGTTTGATATGTAAATCTCAGGTATGTGCTTGAATCCTTCTTATGTAAGTCTTGGATTAATCATGGCTCAACTCCCACATCACATATAAAAAGATATCCAAATTTAATTAGTTTTTTTAGTTTTAATTAATTGGAATGTATATTTATTTGGTTTTGATCTTTAGGTTAGGGATGCCACTATAATTTGTTTTTTTACCTAAAATTTTATTATTTTATTAGAATTACACTTTTCCATCCTATTAGTTTTGAACTTAAACATTGTAAAAAAAAATTTACTTAATAATTTATTATTTATTAAAGTGCCACGTGTCAACTCCACATTGAGCTCGGAATAACACTTCTCTCTCATATTAAACTGTAAAAAACACCTCTGGCTCTCAATACAATAAAATACTATACACAATACATAAGTAGATTGTTGCACCGAGTGTAAACGAGGTGCTTATAAAAACTTAAAACTTAAACCTGGATCTATCAATTAAGAAGTTTAAATTTAAAAAAAGAAATACACCTCAAGAAATTGGATCCCTCTTGGTGCTTAATAGATATGGCTTTAAGATGGATCTATGTTGGTTTATATACAATACGCTTGATCAAATATTCACAAATATAAATGTAGATAGACAGTCATATAATAAAATAAAAAATATATTTAAAAAACAAAAATATAAAATTTCCAAATAGAGAATTTATTTTTTGAAAAAATGCCCCCAAAATAGAGAATTTATTTTTTGAAAAAATGCCCCCAAAATAGCCAATTGACGAAATTTTGGCCTTAAAAATTTCCCCGATGACCAAGATACATTTTCAAAAGCTTCTGGACATCCAAATTGGAATGCAACAATAAACCAGGAATATTGTTCCTTAATAGTGAATGATAGTTGGTATCGTGTACCTCTTCTAAAAGGAAGAAAACTCGTCAGATGTAAATGAGTGTATAGAACAAACTAAGTGTGCATTAGATGGAAGTGTTGAAAGACATACGTATTGGTTAGTTACCAAAGTATTTTCTGAAGTTGAAGGGATTGGATATAGTGAAACCTTTGCTATCACTACCAAAATGAACACCATCCACCTTGTTTTAGCCCTCGTTGCTTCACATAAATGGGAGGTCCATCAAATGGATGTCAAATCTACTTCTTGCATGGGGATTTGCAAGAAGAAATGTACATGGAACAACGTCTTGACTATGTGCAGAATGAATCCACCCTTGTTTGTTTCCTTAAAAAATCTCTCTAATGCCTTAAGCAAGCTCGACGATGAAAACCCCAAAAACAAGCAGAGTTGTTGCTAAGTATGAAGCATGCTTGATGCTAAATATGAGGAAAGAAACATACTCTGTGTTTATATCTCTGCATGTCTTTGCAAGGTCGAATTCAATATTGGGTATGATAAGCAAATCTCCATGTGACAATCTTGAGTTTTTCTTCATTTTTATTTTTGTTCTCTATATTATCTAGTGCACGTTAGAAAAATAAAAATTCATTGTATAGATTTAGCAGATCGAGATTATGCTCTAGTGTAAATGTCAAGAATACCAAAAATTTCAAGGAATTTTAATGCAATTTGTTAGGACAAAAATTACGTAACAGTTTTATTTTATTGTTAATTATTATTTTTCCACATTTTCACCTCCAAGCAGAACTAGTTTGTCAAAGCCATAAAAACATCCATTTGGCAGAGATGAGTGGTGGATGACAAAAAAATATTGATCTAGAACGTTTCAACGACCTCCCCAAACTTGCCATTGAGTAATCTTTGTCTTCATTTTGCCACTGCCCAAATGTCCGTGGGCCTTGCCACGATGACAATATAAAGTTAATTAACAAGGAATGTAGTCCATTGTAAACAAATATTTTAGAAAGTGGGTAGGCATATGGTTTGGCTCTCTTTTTTATGATATCCAAGGTCTATATTTTGTGATACTCATGACCCCACTTTTCTTTTTCTTTTATATGTTTTTTTGGTTTATATAACAGTTATTCCAAGCTTGGCTTGCTTTTCCTTTCCTTTTATTATGTTTAAATGTAGATGGGAATTCCAAAGTAGCCCTTAAAATGTGATATGGGAAGATGATGGAATGACAAGTTTTTATTCATTTTCCACATACAAGTTGTATGTGAAAGAATATTTTAAATTGTGATTCCCATGTATAATGTTGTAACCAAATTTTAGTCGTGGGTTCTATTTGTAGTTCAGTTGGCTTTTAGAACTTCTCCAATCTAAAATACTTTGAGAGGTCATGAGTTCAAACCACATATAGTCACTAGAAGGTACCTTGTGATCCAGCGGGGGCCATGTGGTCTAACCAACTAATTGTAACAAGTCTTAGACTAGGTGAGATGTACAAAGGTAATGGACCTCCCAAGTGGCAAGGACCGGGTAATTTTGACTTCCCATGGGAATTATACCAAAGCAATTATGAAGGTCAAATATTTGATATGGAATGCCACTAGTAGGGAGTGGGTGACCCATGTGTTTAAATTATTAGAAACATTACTCATAGAAGCCCATTGATACAAACAATTTGAATGTAGAATTGGGTCTCTATTTGCAAAGTCATGAGCATGCACAAAAGGTGGGGAATATGGGTTGATATCCCTAAGAAATTCACTTAAGGTAGGTTCCCCTTGCACTTTCTCTTCTTTCCTTATGGGGTTGTTCAAGGAAATGTTCATATTTTTTTCTGATTCACTTGGTTGCGGGTCAGGATCAGTCAACCTGCACCTTCTTATATGTGACTTCGTGATTTTAGGAGAGATACCTCTGATCCTTTGAGATCGCAATAGTGATTGATCAACCACTTTGAATTGAGAAAATCGGTAAAGGTGAGAACATGATTAAACCTAGCTTCTCTACTCGTTAATCACAAAAATCACTCCACTACAAAAATTCCTGAGAGGAAACAACAAGCAAATTCTCTTCTAAAGATGAATTCAAGGTGGTTAAGACCTGAAGCTAATAAGTGAAGAGTTAAATCCAAAATCCTTTTGGAAGTTAGTTTAAGATGATTAGGACCTAGATCCAACCAACTAAGGTGTGAAATACAAGTATGGTGACTCTTGCATAAAACTCACCCAAGGTGCAAGTATCCCTGTGAAGATGGGAACCATCCTTGATGTGTTTAAACATATGTTATGCATTTGTCTCGGGTACCACAAATACTTCCCATGTATAGTAGCATCAACAAGAACCTCTAGAAAGTCCATTACAATTACCATTTCATGATTGGCAACCAAGCGAAATAATTGCGGGTCAGGTTTTTGCATACGGGCAAGGAATGTAGGGCTTAGTCCTAGAACCGAAATTTCAAAGAAATAATGTCACCTAGAGGAATTACCACTTCAACTAAAGATCTCATACATGCATAGCCCAATGAGCAAGCAAGAGGAGGTAATCTTAATACTTACTCGACTTTGACTCTTTCTTTGACGCACGTGTTAGGTGCACTTTCTCGACAAGTGTCTTTGTTAGTAATGGCTTTTACGCCTTGTCCAATGACTCTAGTTTAGCTTTCTGCAGCCTTAAGGAGTTTACTCTCTGTTGTCACTTTCTAGTTGCCAACATTGTATTAATTGAAAACCCTTAAACTACATCAACCATAAACTCCATAAAACCATAATATTCATATTTCCACAACTTAAGAAAAGATTTTTGTAACTACAAGGCACACAATAACAACATGATAACACATAATAATAAGAAATGATCTCATATATGCTTTATTAATGACACAAGAGATGAATACATATCCCTTTCCCATGGCGGGAAAGGGAGTTGAGGAACTTACTCCCTTGACTTCTACTATGCACTCACAACTAGTTATGAACTTTGAGAGATCTTTACTAGTGAAATCCCACAATAAGACATGCTTAATGACCTCCCAAAACCCTCTATTTATCCCATGCTTGATTTAAGTGGGAAATAAATGCTCCACTACCTCCATTTACATTGAAAATCCCTTTTCTCATTTTCACCCACTATTTTTCCATTATTACACTAACCCAACTAATACATTAATGATCATAATCTTCAACAAAAACCCCTTGGTTGCATCTACACACAAGCAAGACCCAACAACCACCCACCACTATTCATTGATTTGCTCTCTAGTCAACTCAAAGTGACTAAGAACATCTAGAATCACTACTACATGAAACTATCGAACTGCCTTACCTTAGGTTGTCTCCTCTCTCTAGCACAACCTCCTCACACGTTTCCATTACCTCCTCACTTTGGCACACCTCAAACTAGTGTAGCCTCCTCAAACCTATCACAAATTCAATGCAATGTCCTCAAACCTGTCGCAACATCTTCATGCTGGAAATATGTACCATGGGATATCCCTATGACCATCAACCTTGTATACAGTGTAATAGGAATCGACGCTGTATACAAGGTTGAACCTAACCAAATGTCTATCAAGACATGAACACCACATTTGTTCTCATTGGAATAAATTGATCATCTATCACACCATAACCTAATCATTGCAACTCATCACCACTATTCTCCATCGCTGATGAAACCCTAGCAATGATTCATTATGTATGCTTTCTCCTAAAGCAACATAGGTTTTTAGAAGAGATTCACAATATGCACAATAGAAAACAAGTTCATCCATGCCTCTTTGTGCATGTAAATACACAATGTGGATTCCCTCAATGACATTGGACCTGGTCACAAAGAAGATGCTCGACCTTATTTTCTTGAGTCATGGACTATAATCAAAGATCAACTGATTTGAATGTGATTTGACAACAGAGATTTGGGTTTCTTCAAGCAACTTCATCTCCTTGAGACCTCTTACAAGGATCCAGATCATATAGTTTCCAAACTTTGATGTAGGTAAGCACTCAACAACTATGAATCCTTGTGGAAATAGTAAATCTTGGATTAATCATGGCTCAACTCCCACATCACATATAAAAAGATATCCAAGTTTAATTAGTTTTTTTAGTTTTAATTAATTTGAATGCATTTCTTTAGTTTTGATCTTTCAGTTAGGGTTGACGATGTAATTTTTTTAAAATTAAAATTTAATTATTTTATTAGAATTACACTTCTCCATCCTATTAGTTTTGAACTTAAACATTGTAAACAATTTTTTTACTTAATATTTTATAATTTATTAAAGTGCCACGTGTCAACTCCACATTGAGCTCGGAATAACACTTCTCTCTCATACTAAACTGTAAAAAGCAGATTTGGCTCTCAATACAATAAAATACTGTACACAATACATAAGTAGGTAGCTTATATATAATACGTTTAATCAAATATTCACAAATATAAACATACATAGACATTCATATAATAAAATCAAACATATATTTAAAAAACAAAATTATAAAATTTCAACAATGGCGAGTGAAAAATAGATTGCAACTATTTATTAATAATTATTTTAATAAGAAAGTATGAAATTGAATGGTATTTCTGTTTTATATTGTTTAAATAATTAACGTTTAAAAAAAAAAATGGTTTTCAAAATTTAATTGTCCACTAGTAAGAATTTGTATCCATACCAAATATTTGACAAATTTAAATTTGTTCCAAATTTTCGTACACGAAATACCAATCCGATCGAATTATGCTGCTATGCCTATAACACATCGCAACATTCAATACGTTGATGACGACCAAAAAGAAAAACATAACCTAAGAGCTGGGCATCATCATTACACTTTACAAACAAAGGACTCCTATCATGCAACTAAAAGTGTAACTTCTTTGGAAATGGTGACACACTCTGTATATGTTTAGTAAGCACTTGTCATCACTAGAATTATGAAGACTGAGAATTTCTGGTTATTAGTCTTTATGCCTTTCCTCTCTGGCAATTGTTGATTGTTGTACCAACGCACAAGAGCACCCTCTTAGAAATGCTCTCCCGAAACATAAGGACAGATTCCATGGCTTGGAATTCGCTCCATTTGGTAGTCTTCGAGAGGGTTGCCTCCATTTTCTAAGATGTCTAGCCCGCTAATTTGGGATACTCATGACCCCCCTTTTTCCTTTAGATTTCTTTCGGTTTCATGTCATTATCATCTAGAGAAAAGGAAATTTACGCACTCAACTTAAAGACTGTTCATATTTAGAGAGCGTCGTTGGTGTAAAGTAATCTTTGAGTTAATTATTCAACCGTCCAAATGTGGAAGAGTCTTGTCATGATGCCAATATAAAGTTAATGGGCAAGGAATGTAGTACGTTGTAGACAATACTTTTTAGAAAAGTGGGTAGACACATGGTTCGGCTCTCCTTTGTCTCATACCGAAGGTCAATATTTTGTGATACTTATGACCCCACTCTATAATCCATGCCTATGGCAGTGATACTCATGACCCCCACTTTTTCCTTTTGGTTTCTTTAGTTTTCTTTCCGTTTGTATGTATTATGGTTGACTACCAGCTATTCCAAGTTGTGCTTGCTTACATTGTGTTATTGGAAGATGGATGGAATGACAAGTCTTTATTAATTTTCCACACCTAATTTTGGGAAGGATATTTTCAATTTGTGTTTCCCATGTATGATGTTGTAACTATATTTTAGTTATGGGTATTTTATGTATTTCAATTGGTTTATAGTAATTTAATTTCAACATTTTTACCTATTTTGAATGTTAACTTACATGTGGTTTTGTGATGTTCTTAAATAAGTTAAACCAATTCTAATGTTGTGATGGTAAATTGGGTAATTGGTTGATGAAATTATTTTAGGGTATTAATTGATCTCCATCAAGGATTATTGCATGTTGTACAAATTTGATCACACCGATTGTAATTGTTGATGATATTATCAGGTTGTATAGATTTAACAACTATGGGTCATCATCTTTTTCATCGAATTTTATTACTCATAGTAAGGACTTGAACAAACTTTAGCATGAGCGACCTGGTCATCTAAATTATCGCTCATTACATCATCTATGTAATCAGAAAATGGTGACTGGTTTTCCTCTCATTTTTTCTAGAGATGGTGTATGTTTCAGGTATGTTCTTGGCAAACATCATTGGAACAGTTTTAACAATCTTGCCTCTTCGCATACCTCGACCCCTTGCAATTTGTTCATAATTTTTTTTGTGGTTTGCTTCCTTCAACTTCTTTCTTTGCATTCAATTACTTCCTAAATTTCATAGATGACTTCTCCAGATGCACTTGGATTTATTTCTTCAAACTTAAGACTAAATTTTTTTACATGTTTTTGGCCTACAAGGCTCTTGTAAAAAACAATTTCTACATCAACTTCAAAAGTTAATACATACAACGAACGTGAATATGTTGGCAACAAATTTACCACTTACTGCACTGCATAGGGAGTTTAAATGCAACATAGTGTTCCATATACACCACAACAAAATGGTGTTGTTGAGAGAAAAAATCGCACATTAAAGAAAATGACAAATTGTATGATCCAATCTAAGGGATTAAGTCCTCATTTTTTGTTGGAAGCCATTAATTATGTTAATTACATAGTAAATCCCACTCCCACAAAGGATTTAAAATATAAAACATTGGAATAAACACATAGTAAAATTAAATTAGATGTAAGCCACTTTCATGTGATTGGTATTGATTCATGGGCTCACATTCTCAATGAGAAAAAGGAAATCATTACATCCTAAAAGTGAGAAGTACATTTTTGTTGAATATTTTGAAGATGTAAAAGGTTATAGACTTCCTCAACCTCATTCCAATGAAATTATTATTAGGAGAGATATTAAATTTGATGAAAATCTCTCTGCCTATGAACCTAATTTGATGTCTGTCTCATCTTTAGGTTGTGAGCCATATTTGGAGATTGTGCCATCTTATATTCCCAACCTTTTTTCTAGTGATCATACTTTGGTTTCTTCTTCATATGTCGAGAATGATGATGAAAAACCACATCTTCCTACTCACCTTCCTCTAGTTGGATCCATTGAACATGGACCTACACCATCACCATTGCTTCCTACATGGATCTGTACAACACGAGAAGCAAATTGTGGTCTTGTCAGTGATCTTACATAACAACGCTGTACACGTTCATAGTTCCAACAAGCCTTTAATATCTTTTGGCTCAAGTCAAAGGCTCATGACCAAGATACATTTTCAAAAGCTTATGGCCATCCAAATTGGGATGCAACAATAAACCAAGAATATTGTTCCTTAATAGTGAATGATAGTTTATAAGGTGTACCTCTTCTAAAAGGAAGAAAATTTGTCAGATGTAAATTAGTGTATAGAACAAACTAAGTGTGCATTACATGGAAGTGTTGAAAGACATAAGGCTTGGTTAGTTGCCAAAGGATTTTCTCAAGTTAAAGGGATTGGATATAGTGAAACCTTTGCTCTCACAACCAAAATGAACTCCAGCCCTCGTCGCTTCACATAAATGGGAGGTCCATCAAATGGATGTCAAATCTACTTCTTGCATGGGGATTTGCATGAAGAAATGTACATGGAACAACGTCTTTACTATGTTCAGAATGAATCCACCCTTGTTTGTTGCCTTAACAAATCTCTCTAATGCCTTGAGCAAGCTCGACGATGAAAACCCCCAAAACAAGTAGAGTTGTTGCTAAGTATGAAGCATGCTTGATGACAAATACGAGGAAAGAAACATACTCTGTGTTTATATCTCTGCATGTCTTTGGAAGGTTGAATTCAATATTGGGTAGGATAAGCAAATCTCCATGTGACAATCTTAAGTTTTTCTTCATTTTTATTTTTGTTCTCTATATTATCTAGTGCATGTTAGAAAAATAAAAATTCTTTGTATAGATTTAACAGATCGAGATTGTGCTCTAGTGTAAATGTCAAGAATACCACAATTTTTAAGGAATTTTTAAGGAATTTTAATGCAATTTATTAGGACAAAAATTACATAATAGTTTTATTTTATGTTTAGTTATTAATTTTCCACATTTTTCACCTCCAACCAGAACTAGTTTGTCAAAGAAATAAAAATATCCATTTGGCAAAGATGAGTGGTGGATGACAAATACAATATCGATCTAGAACGTTTCAACGACCTCCCCAAACCTGCCATTGAGTAATCTTTGTCTTCATTTTCTCACTGCCCAAATGTCTGTGGGCCTTGCCACGATGAGAATATAAAGTTAATTAACAAGGAATGTAGTCCATTGTAAACAAATATTTTAGAAAGTGGGTAGGCATATGGTTTGGCTCTCTTTTTTATGATATCCAAGGTCTATATTTTGTGATACTCATGACCCCACTTTTATTTTTCTTTTATATGTATTTTTGGTTTAAATAACAGTTATTCCAAGCTTGGCTTGCTTTTCCTTTCCTTTTATTATGTTTTAATGTAGATGGGAATTCCAAAGTAGCCCTTAAAATGTGATATGGGAAGATGATGGAATGACAAGTTTTTATTCATTTTCCACATACAAGTTGTATGTGAAAGAATCTTTTAAATTGTGATTCCCATGTATAATGTTGTAACCAAATTTTAGTTGTGGGTTCAATTTGTAGTTCAGTTGGCCTTTAGACCTTCTCCAATCTAAAAGACTTCGATAGGTCATGATTTCAAACCCACATATAGCCACTACAAGGTACCTTGTGAGCCAGTGGGGGCCATGTGCTCTAACCAACTAATTGTAACAAGTCTTAGACTAGGTGAGATGTACAAAGGTAGTGGACCTCCCAAGTGGCAGGGATTGGGTAATTTTGACTTCCCATGGGACTTAGACCAAAGAAGTTATAAAGGTCAAACATTTGATATGGAATGCCACTGGTAGGGAGTGGGTGCCCCATGTGTTTAAATTATTAGCAACATTACTCATAGAAGCCCATTGATACAAACAATTTGAATGTAGAATTGGGTCTCTATTTGCAAAGTCATGAGCAAGCACAAAAGGTGGGGAATATGGGTTGGTATGCCTAGGAAATTCACTTAAGGTAGGTTCCCCTTGCACTTTCTCTTCTTCCTTATGGTGTTGTTCAAGGAAATGTTCATATTTTTTTTGATTCACTTGGTTGTGGGTCAGGATCAGTCAACCTGCACCTTCTTATATGTGACTTCGTGATTTTAGGAGAGATACCTATGATCCTCTAAGATCGCAATAGTGATTGATCAACCACTTTGAATTGAGAAAATCGGTAAAGGTGAGAACATGATTAAACCTAGCTTCTCTACTCGTTAATCACAAAAATCACTCCACTACAAAAATTCCTGAGAGGAAACAAGAAGCAAATTCTCTTCTAAAGATGAATTCAAGGTGGCTAATACCTGAGCTAATAAGTGAAGAGTTAAATCCAAAATCTATTTGGAAGTCAGTTTAAGATGATTAGGACCTAGATCCAACCATGGGGGATTCACTAGAGAGGCAATATCATATCACGTCCATTCATATTGGGGGTTTTAATACTCTTAAAAACCTCAAAAATATATTGCTCTGTATTAAGGGGTCAATGGGTTTTTTTAATTTGACATAGTAATATAAATATTGGGGGTTATTTTATTTGGGTGGGATGAGGAAGAACCTCCAAATCGTGGAATGGATTCATACCTCCAAATCATGGACTCAATTCATACCTACCTAAAACTTATGAACCCTCCATTTTTATTTGATATTGCTTATGATCCCATGTTATGCATAAATATGATAATAATGTACCAATGATAATATCGATGGAAGTCTCTTTGGATTACTATCCTTGAGAAATCCTCATTTAATAGCTTATTTAGGCTTGTTTTCAATTGATGTTATATTTATTTTCATCTTTAAGTCAATATATGTAGCTAATCGGGAGTTCCATAGTTGAACAATTGTATTGTATTTTTTGTAGGCATTCAAGTAAAAGATCTAACTCTTCATTTTTTAGGTTGGTGTTTAGGTGGGTATTGATATTCAATCAAACCTTGCTCCACAACAACCAATAAAAGTGAGATCAATCTTGCTTGGCTCACTGGAAGCAAGATGTTTGTTTTGATAGGAAGGTAGGGGAGTCCATCCATGAAAGGGTTTCAATTTTTCATTTTTATGGATTTTAATTTATTGAGCTTATAGAAAACATGAGCTCTCTATGGATATACTTTTATTTACATGATATAAATTTGGTAGATTGGCAGGATGTGGTGTGAAAAATTTGCAATTCTCATCTTTTCTAAGCATTGCACTAACTAGTGGAATATGAGTGTTTTACATTCTTTGTTATGTTGATCTCTTGACTGGGTTTCCTTTTACACTTTTTTCCTTCCTCGGTACTATTTCGTTGGGTCTTCCACTATCCAATGCTACAAATTGATCAGTCATCCCTGCAATCCTTGTGGGATCATTATTAGCATTATAATATTATTTTATTTAACATCTTGTTTGCTTATACTAAGATGTGTTAGGGTTCTTATTTGTTACAACTTGATAATATGATATAAAAGGGTATTAAAAATGGGCTGATAAAATTGGATACCTACAATATCTGGGGAAACTAGGGGTTTTCTTAATTGGAAAGGCATATTCGGAGGGAGTTCAACAATACAATTTTAGGAGGAATTTTCCAATATTTAGTGAAATTAGGGATATTATTTAATATCACACGAACGATCGTGCTATGTAACAAGTTCACTGAGTGAACCCCCCGTGGATCCAACCAACGACGGTGTGAAATACAAGTATGGTGACTCTTGCATAAAACTCACCGAAGGTGCAAGTATCCCTGTGAAGATGGGAACCATCCTTGATGTGTTTAAACATATCTTATGCATTTGTCTCGGGGACCACAAATACTTCCCATGTATAGTAGCATCAACAAGAACCTCTAGAAAGGCCATTACAATTACCACTTCATGATTGGCAACCAAGCAAAATAATTGCGGGTCAGGTTTTTGCATACGGGCAAGGAATGTAGGGCTTAGTCCTAGAACCGAAACTTCAAAGAAATAATGTCACCTAGAGGAATTACCACTTCAACTAAAGATCTCATACATGCATAGCCCAATAAGCAAGCAAGAGGAGGTAATCTTAATACTTACTCGACTTTGACTCTTGCTTTGACGCACATGTTAGGTGCACTTTCTCGACAAGTGTCTTTGTTACTAATGGATTTTACACCTTGTCTAGTTACTCCAGTTTAGCTTTTTGCAGCCTTGGAGAGTTTACTCTCTGTTGTCACTTTCTAGTTGCCAACATTGTATTAATTTAAAACCCTAAACTACATCAACCATAAACTCCATAAGACCATAATATTCATATTTACACAACTTAAGAAAGGATTTTTGCAACCACAAGGCACATAATAACAACATGATAACACATTATAATAAGAAATGATCTCATATATGCTTTATTCATCACACAAGAGCTGAATACATATCCCTTGCCTATGGAGGGAAAGGGAACTGAGGAACTTACTCCCTTGATTTCTACTATGCACTCACAACTTTTATGAACTTTGAGAGATCTTTACTAGTGAAATCCCACAATAAGACATGCTCAATGACCTCCCACAACCCTCTATTCATCTTATGCTTGATTAAAGTGAAAAATAAATGCTCCACTACCTCCACTTACATTGAAAATCCCTTTTCACATTTTCACCCACTATTTTTACATTATTACACTAACCCAATTAATTCATTAATGATCATAATCTTGAGCAAAAATCCCTTGGTTGCATCTACACACAAGAAAGACCCAACAATCCCCCACCACTATTCGTTGATTTTCCCTCGAGTCAACTCAAAGTGACTAAGAACATCTAGAATCACTACTACCTAAAACTATCAAATTGCCTCACCTTCTGCTACCTCCTCTCTCTGGCGCAACCTCCTCAAAAGTTTCCACTGCCTCCTCACTTTGGCACACCTCAAACTAGTGTATCCTCCTCAAACCTATCACAAATTCAATGCAATGTCCTCAAACCCATCGCAACATCTTCATTATGGAAATATGTACCATGGGATCTCCTTATGACCATCAACCCATCTTACCGGAATGTGTCGAATACTATCTTGGGCAACTTCCAAGTGTAATAGGAATCAAGGCTGTATACAGGATTGAACCTAACCAAATGTCTATCAAGACATGAACACCACATTTGCCCTCATTGGAAGAAATTGATCATCTATCACACCATAACCTAATCATCGCAACTCATCACCATCATCCTCCATCGCTGATGAAACCCTAGTAATGATTCATTATGTATGCCTTCTCCTCAAGCAACATAGGTTTTTAGAAGAGATTAACAATATGCACAATAGAAAACAAGTTCATCCATTCCACTTAGTGCTTATGTAAATACACAATGTAGATTCCCTCAATGACATTAGACCCGGTCACAAAGAAGATGCTCGGGCATGTTTTCTTCAGTCATGGACTATAATCAAAGGTCAACTAATTTGAATGTGATTTGACAATAGATATTTGGGTTTCGTCAAGCAGATTCATCTCCTTGAGACCTCTTACAAGGATCCAGATCGGATAGTTACCAAACTATGATGTAGGTAAGCACTCAACAACTCTGAATCCCTATGGAAATTGTAACCAAATAGCCATAGATCCTTTCCCAAGCTTCAATTTGATATAATTTCTTTAAGCCTTGACTGTAATCATATCTAAGAGAAATTACTGAATTCTTTTGCTCGAGCGCCAGATCTGAATGGTGGAGTGAAGAAATCAACCACTCACCCACATAAATGCTGTGCACCACACCTGTAGAGAGTAAAATATTGCTTGACCCCAGGTTTTTGTAGTGATATCCTCCCCATGATGCCGCTGCAACGCATCCATGGAGGGAAGAATGAAAATCGCCTTACTGACTGGTGCAAAATGTTGGTAGTTTATGGTTGCCGACATTTTATTAATTGAAAACCTAAACTACATAAAACTACAATATTCATATTCCAACTAAAAAAGGCTTTCCACAACTACAAGGCACACAATAAAAACAAGATGACACATAATAATTGGAAATAATTGCAGATATGCCTTTATTCATTACACAAGGTTTGAATACATAAGCTTGTGGCTGCTCATGGAGGGCAAAGGAGTTGAGGAACTTACGCTCTTGACTTCTACTATGCACCCACAACTCTTAGGAAATTTGAGAGGTATTTATAAGAGAAAACCAAAGATAAGACATGTTTAATGACCTCCCCAAACCCTCTATTTATCCCATGCCCAATGGAGGTGGGAAATAAATTCTCCACTATTACATTGAAAATCCCTTTTCACATTTTCAACCACTATTTTTCCATTATTACATTGGCCCAACTAATTTATTAATGGACGAAACCTTGAGCAAAAAACCCCTTGGTTGCGTTCACACACAACTAAGACCCAACACTCTTCAACCTACACCAAGGCTCTACTTCCTAGACTATGTCTATTTTCTATAAAGAAAACAAGTTTAGTTCATTTCAAATATTAGTGTTTGTTCTAAGGTTGTTGTTTTCTCAATGGGAAACAAAGATGAAAATTTGTGATGTCTTAAAGGTTCTAATACTTCTCTTGAACACTAAAGATACTAACAAAACTCAGAGGGCATTTATGTTGATATTTCATTGAAGCTATGCACTTTTTACATAAAACCTTGAAACATATGACTTAAGAGACTAACTCAATCAATCCTACAATGCAAATTTATTTTCTTTTTAACCTGATTAGATGCAATGTTCGGGTATACAGGGTACTACCAAAGGACCGAACACCAAGAGAAACCACTTCACACAACAGATCACAGATCAACACACCGATGTTTTGACGTGGTTTAAACCCTTTTGAGGGAAACACTCCACGGCCCCGGCCAAATAGCTTCTACGGAACAATTTATTATGCAAAGAAAGAAAGTTACAAATGAGCTTCTCATAATCGATCAACTAAACAATGACCCTCCATGCTCTTTAAATAGAGATCATGGACCAATCAGGTGTTAAGCCACGGATCAAGGTTATGTTTGATCTAAGAGAAGTTGAGCCGTCAGATCACTCTATGTCGGAAACATATCGTGACCATCGGATTAAGTATTTACAAATGCATACTAATGCATACTAAAGAAACACACTATCCCTAACGGATATATTACACAAGTTGATCTTAACTAACTCCTAAGTGTCTAAATATCCTAACATCCCCCCTTAAGAACAACTTGGGATAGGATTGAAGGATTTACAAAAGTGACACTATTAGGAGAAGGAAGGAGGCATTAGAGCCTATCCCCCCTTAATGACAAGTTCCTGAACTCCTAACATAGATCGAAGTTTAGAAAACTTCGCTTCTGTAAGAGACTTGGTGAAGATGTCTGCAACTTGATCATCTATAGGGCAAAAGAGCACTTTAAGAACCCGATCATGAACAAGATTTCTGATGAAGTGCATATGTAGCTCAATGTGTTTGCTGCGTTGATGTAGAACTGGATCTTTGGCAAGCTTGATGGCACTTTGATTGTCACACCAAAGTGGAGTAGGCTGCTGCTGCTCGAATCCAAACTCTGAAAGGATCTGTCGAAGCCATAAAGCTTCCTGACTGGCATTAACTGCTGCTTGATATTCTGCCTCTGCTGAAGAAAGAGCAAGAGCTTGTTGTTTCTTGCAAGCCCAAGTAATAGGTCCAGATCCCAGACTGAAAACATAACCTGCAGTAGACTTTCGATCATCAGGATCGTCAACCCAATCTGAATCAGTGAAACCAACCAACAAAGGTTTCCCCCCTGTACTGTAATGAATCCCAAACTGAACTGTACCTCGAATATATCGAAGTATTCTTTTAGCTGCTTTCCAGTGACTTTCATGAGGTGTCTGCATATAACGGGCAACACGACCAACGACAAAGGAAAGGTCAGGATGGGAATGAGTCAAGTATAAGAGGCTACCAACAAGCTGACGATACAAGGTGGCATCGACTTCAGGTGAAGTATAAGTGGCAGAAAGTTTCACTCCAGACTGGAAGGGAGAAGGGGCTGGTGTACAATCTTCCATGTGAAAGCGACGAAGAAGGTCCCAAGCATACTTAGACTGAGAAAGAAAGATTCCTTCTTTGGTTTGCAAGACTTGGAGACCAAGAAAATAATGCAAATGTCCTAAGTCTGACATTTCAAAATTTTGTTTAAGACTGGATTTCACATGGGTTATAAGCTTAGGGTCACTACCAGTAAGAATAAGGTCATCAACATATAGAACAAGTATGATGAGATGGTTTCCTACTTTCTTGGTATAGACATTGGGGTCAGAATGGCATCTAGAAAAACCAGTGTCAAGGAGAAAGTTATCCATTTTGGCATACCAAGCTCTAGGAGCTTGCTTAAGACCATATAAGGATTTCTTAAGGCGGCAGACAAGGCTAGAGTTATTCTGAACATAGCCAGGAGGTTTTTCCATGTAAATTTCCTCCTGTAAATCACCATGTAAGAAGGTAGACTTGACATCCATTTGATGGACTTCCTAGTTGTGTAAGGCTGCAAGGGAAAAAACAAGGCGGATGGAGTTCATTTTTGCGACAGGAGCAAAGGTTTCATTGTAGTCAATCCCTTCAACTTGAGAAAAACCTTTGGCAACTAACCTTGCCTTAAGTCTTTCAACACTTCCATCTGATGCATACTTAGTTCTGTAAACCCATTTACATCTGACAAGTTTTCTTCCTTTTGGAAGAGGTACAAGATCCCAAGTATCGTTTGCCATTAAGGAACGATATTCTTCATCCATGGCTGCATCCCAATCTGGATTCCCTGAAGCTTCTGCAAAAGTTTCTGGATCATGATTCTCGGAAACTTGAGCCAAAAGAGAAGAGACTCGCTGAAACTGAGAACGTGTTCGACGTTGATCTCTAGGATCACCGACAAGATCACCAGCTGCTTCACATGTTGAACGAACCCATCGAGGAAGCACTTGTGCTGGTGCAACTGGAGGAACATGAGCAGGCAGAGGTGGATTTTCATCCTCACTGTCATCATCAGAAACTGGAGTTGGAAACCTGTCAAGGAAGTTGGAAGAAGAAGAAGAAGGTACAAATGCCGAATCAGGCTCTCAGGCCAAAGATGGCACAATCGCCGAGTTAGGCTCACAGGCCAAGATATTTTCATCAAATTTAACATCTCTTCTAATGATTATAGCATGAGAATGTGGTTGAAGAAGTCTATAACCTTTTACATCTTCAGAATATCCAACAAATATGCACTTTTCACTTTTAGGCTGCAATGCTTTCCGTTTTTCATCCGGAATGTGAGCCCATGCTTCACTACCAAACACACGGAAGTGACTTACATCAGGTTTAGTTTTACTCCATGCTTCTTCTGGTGTTATACCTTGTAATGCTTTAGTGGGGGTGCGATTAACTATGTAATTTGCACAATTAATGGCTTCAGCCCAAAATTGAAGACTTAGTCCCTTAGATTGGATCATACAATTAGCCATTTCTTTTAAAGTGAGGTTCTTCCGCTCAGCTATACCATTTTGTTGTGGTGTATATGGAACAGTGTGCTGTTGTTGCATGCCTTGTTCAGTGCAGAAAGTAGTGAATTGTTTGTTAACATATTCTCCTCCATTGTCAGATCTTAACTTAATAATTTGATGACCAGATTGTTTTTTAACAAGGGCCTTGTAGGCCAAGAACATGTTAAATACTTCGCTCTTAAGTTTTAAGAAATAAACCCAAGTGCATCTGGTGTAATCATCAATGAAAGTTAAGAAATATTTGAAACCAGAAAAAGAAGCAGATGGAAGAGGACCACACAAGTCACTATGCACAAGCTCCAAGGGAACCGAGGCGTGCCAAGAGGCACGTTTGTCAAAACTGTCCCGATGATGTTTTCCGAGTACACAACCGGAACAAACACCATCTCTGCAGGATACCATGGGAAGACCTGTCACCATATTATCTTTACATAGTTGTTGCAATGAGCGATAATTTAAGTGACCAAATCGCTCATGCCAAAGTTTGCTCAAGTTATCACTATGAGCAACAAAAACTGAAGGGAAAGGTGATGACCCAAAGTTGTTAAACTTGTACAACCTGGTAATATCATCAACAATTCCGGTAGCTAGGACCTGTTGAGGATCTTTAAAATCCTTGATTACAACTTGGTGAGGTGTAAATGTCACAGTTTTACCTTCACCAGAATGAGTGATCTGATAGACTGATAACAAATTGCAAGAAATTCTTGGAACACATAGTACATCACTAAAATGACCATTATCTACTGGAACTATTCCAGCTCCTACAACACTTAGAGATCTATCATCACCAACAAATATTTGTTTGGTCTTACATTCATGCATAGTAGAAAAGATGGCTTGATCCTTAGCCATATGATAAGATGCTCAAGAATCAATGAGCCATTCATTTGAAGTAGAAGAAGAAGATACATTATAAGAATAACCAGAAGCACAAAGTACATGTCCATGAGAGGTAGATTCTGAAGGTGAATCTAGGCTGATGTGGTGCTTCTTCATTGCTGCTTCCAAGGCTGCCATCTTCTTGAAACACTTTGATTCATCATGATTATCTTTCCCGCAATAGTTGCAATGACGCTCAGTTTTCTTGCCTTTTGGCTTGGATCCTTTGTCATTTTTTAAAGAAGGAGCTGACTGAGAGGGTTTGGGACCCTTGTTTGATTTATTATTGCAAAAATTTTGTTTCTTGGGAGGCTCGAACTTTTCTTTCTGTTGGGACAATAAGGTTTCCCAGATGTATTTGTATTTTTGATTATTCCAAGGTGAATGAGTTGATCTTGTTCTCTAATCAAGGAATCACAAAAGGATTCAAGACTAGGCTCTTGATAGCTAGCTGCATTCAAGGATGCTTTTATGGAGTAAAATGTAGATACAAAAATAGTATATGCAGGTCCAAGTTTGGAAAGAATATGATAAATGCATTGTTTGTCTTCCCTCTCAATCTTACATTCTGCACATAAGAGTTTAAGAGTTTTGTACTTAGATAAATCATCTTGAATGCATGAAAAGTCACTTGGATTTAAAGAAATCAACTCATTTTCGAGTTGGTGACCTCGAATTTCATTGTGTTTACCAAACACAGATTCCAACTTGTCCCAAGCAGCATTAGGTTCATCAATTCCAGATATGTGGAATCGCAAATCAGTAGAGATTGACATCCCAATCAATCCACAAGCTTCATCATATCTATTGGCCCATTTTATTTTCTTATCATCATCAGTGGGTTCTTTTTCTTTCCCTGTTGTAATTCTGAAAAGTCCCCTACTTCGTAGAACATCCTCCATACGAGATTTCCATGAGAAATAGTTGGAACTGTTAAGTAGAATATCACAAGGGGCGGCCATATTTGTAAATTAATGGCTGTAAAAGCAGAAACCAATAGTCTGGATGTGAAGAGCTCGAACAAATACGCGGTTTCAAAAAAAACGGCACTGAAAACTGACTCTGTATGATGAAGTTATGCTTGAACAAAGAAACTATTGAAGATGTCCCCAATAGTGACGTGGCAGCTAGAGAATGTCCAGCAAAAAAAGAACCCCCTTCTTCACAAGATGAACCTTTTGACAATCACTTTACAAGAAAGTTGCTTTAAGTGAACCACTTTTGTAAAATAAGTGATTTCACTTTTACAATGATATTACTTTTAAATAGTGCAACAATAAAAAAAACTTAAGTGACTCACTTGTATTTTTATTTTTTATTATTTAAGTGAGATGCACTTTTATAATAAAGTAACTTGAAATTAGAAATTGCATGCACTTTTCTTTTAAAAGTAACTTCCTAAGATTTGAACTCAAGACCTATTAAGGAATAAAGCAACTTTGAACCAAGTGAGCTAGATTAAAAGGTATGTAAAATATGGGAATGGGGAAGGGGTTTTTTTTTTTTTTTTTTACTCTTCTTGCTCGGTTTGCGTGCTTGCCCTTTTCCCTGCAAAACAAACCACAAATCGAAATAAAAAAAAATTTCCACACTTATGGAGTTAAATCTTGTTAGCTTGCCCAGAAAGTCTACGTTTTCTCTCTGTTTCTGATTTGCCAAGATCGCGCCAGGTGCACGGCAAAGAGCATACGCAGCCGAGAAAAACCCTTTCCCTTTCTGTTTTTGATTTGCTGAGATCGCTCAAGGTGCACGGCAAAGAGCATACGCAGACGAGAAAGCAACAATCCGAACCCAAAAAAAATCTAAACAGTAAAAAAAGATGAAATATGAGATTTTTTCTTTTCAAAAAACGAAATAAAAAAATGCGTCACTGTAACATTATACCTTCAGATCTGATGAAATATGCGTTTCTGGAGCAACCGGGAACCGTTTTCGATCAAACGAAAACTATTTTCCAATGGAAACGACGCTCCAGACGCAATGGAACACCTCCCACAGCCCAAAAATGCACATAAATACCAGAACTAGAAACCCTTTCGAGTTTCGGCAACATCAGTTCAAGATCTAGATCATAACCGGAAGCGGCACTTCATAAAAGCTCTGATACCATGTTCGGGTACACAGGGTACTACCAAAGGACCGAACACCAAGAGCAACCACTTCGCACAACAGGTCACAGATCAACACACCGATGTTTTGACGTGGTTTAAACCCTCTTGAGGGAAACACTCCACGGCCCCGGCCAAATAGCTTCTACGGGACAATTTATTATTCAAAAAAAGAAAGTTACAAATGAGCTTCTCATAATCGATCAACTAAACAATGACCCTCCATGCTCTTTAAATAGAGATCATGGACCAATCGGGTGTTAAGCCACGGATCAAGGTTAGGTTTGATCTAAGAGAAGTTGAGCCGCCGGATCACTCTATGTCGGAAACATATCGTGACCATCGGATTAAGTATTTACAAATGCATACTAATGCATACTAAAGAAACACACTATCCCTAACAGATATATTACACAAGTTGATCTTAACTAACTCCTAAGTGTCTAAATATCCTAACATGCAACCTATGAACCAAAATAACTATAAAAGAAAATGCAACTACAAGAACTTACTACTATGCATCTAAAATACAAAAACAAAATATTTAATTTTCTCTTTTTCAAATCAAAATGTCAATAACAAACACTATACTAATATTAATTATGTATTATTGCAGACAAAACACTCTTAATCTTGAAAAAATAAGTTTGAGAAAGTAAAAAACTCATGAAAACTATAAATTTTATCCCCTATAGGCACACCCGCTTGTTTCTAGAAGAAAACAAGCATATACTTGTACCTTCCTTTAAGGAAAACCTTGTGTAGGTCCGTGCTTTTATTGAGAGAAAGACATAGGTACTTGCTTATGTCTCTAAAGTTAGGTGGAAGTGTAGCCCAAAAATGAGAATTTTTTTGCACCAAAGGCTTGAAAACTCCAAAATTGGTTCTACAATTAGTAAGGCAAGAAATAACACTTAACTAACTAACCAATTCAAACTCTACATTTGAAAATCAGATAGAGCAAATCCTAAAAGGAAGAACTCATAGAGTTCTCCCTGGTTATGTTATAGGAAATAATTCCTAGTGGCTAGGGTCAAATCACTAATAGAGTAGGAAGAATATTACAAGCTAATTTTGAAGAATCAATAAGCTATGAGATATAACTACCTCAAGAAGAGAGAACAAATAAATACCTTTATTCAGATGGTTGTCTTTTGAAAATCCCTTGCATGCAGACTTGAACAGTCAACTTTCCTTAAATCCTCTTGGTCATAAATATGTAAATTATAATATGCATACTAATTTACTTATGAATTGATTCTAGTTAACCATGAGAAAGTCAATTCCACTCCCAACCAGATTTTAAATGTGAATAACTCATTTCTTTGCAATCAAATTTGCGGGTGGGGGAAGAAGAGAGATCTTCATAGTTGATAATAAACAACAAAAGGGTGAATCCATGAACATGGGTAACACTTTTTGGCCAAAAGTGACGGTGAAAATTCGATATTTTACTCATTTATTAAATCAAAACCTTTGAAACACATCTATGCCTCGTGAATTTCAACATGCAATAAAAAAACAAATTGTAGAGATCTATGTTGTCTTTCCAATGATATTAAAGACAAAGAAATGTTTGTCAAAATTTCCTTTAATGAAATGTTTGTCCATGCAAACTTAAGGAAAAGTTAACAAGTGGCTTGTGTGCACGCAAAAGTATTTAATGATAAATGTGTAATTTTCGAAAAAAATATATATGAATATAATTTACACAAAATGCATTGGGATGTGCATTTTTTTTATAAATTTATTTTGGAAAATTATATTTTTTTATGAATTTTTGAAATTGACCATTGAAAATTTGAATAATATTTTGTACACATAAACTTGTTTTTATTGCTTACAAAAATGGAAAAACTAGAAATACCCTTTTGAAGAGGACATGTCGATGTTGGGTGGATATATTTTTTAAATTTTTTTGGTTGTGTGCTTTTTATGTTGTTGATTTTTCTTTGAGCTGCTTCGAAGTTATGGACATGGTTTTTAAGTGTATGTTTTAAAATAAAATGAAAAAAAATATTATACAAACTCAAAAACATTTAAATTAAATGCCAATTGATAGACGAATTGTTGATGAATCCACCAACATCAAGTCGTCCACCTAAGGTGCAATTAATGATAGTGTTTATGCCTAAATCAAAGAGGCCAATAAACTTAAATATGCATAGAAGGGGGCTGAAGACTCGTTTTTAAATCCCTCCATTGAGGTATTAAAATTTCTAGATCGAGTGTTTGAGTGTTTTTCAAATACCTCAATCGAGGGTTTATATGTAGTTAAATAAATAGTTCGATCGAGATACTTTCTACATTTTCATTAGTGAACAGTCTACCCACAAACTATTTTTTTTAATAATGACAATAGCTTAATCGAGCTTTTTTTAAAACCTCAATCGAGGGTTTAGATAACCCTCGATCGAGGTTTTGAAAAAAGCTTGATCGAGTGCTTGGTTAAGCCGTTGATTGAGCTTTCAAAAGATCGATCAAGTGCTTGGTTAATCCCTTGATCAAGCTTTCAAAAGATCGACCGAGTGCTTGGTTAAGCCCTCGATCGAGCTTTCAAAAGCTCGATCAAGGGATTAACCAAGGCTCGATCGAGTGCTTGGTTAAGCCCTCGATCGAGCTTTCAAAATCTCGATCAAGGGATTAACCAAGGCTCGATCGAGCTTTCAAAAGCTAGATCAAGGGATTAACCAAGGCTCAATCAAGCTTTTGTTTTCTACAATTTGCACCTGCATCTTTCCAAAAAGTGTTACTCATCTTCACGGGAACACCCAAATACAATAAATTATCCTATTGTCTTCACCTTCATCACCAGAGTTTGGATTCATCCTATTTGGACAACCTCCTTATAATCCACATCTTAATAATGAATAAAAGATATGAATATAAATCCTCTTTGAGGGGGAATCTCTTTATACAATGTACAAAGTACACAAGACAAGATAAGACAAGACAAGACAAGATGATTCAAATGAAAAGGTCTCCTTCCTATATATAGGAGACAAAGAGGTACACTTATAACTAATAGACCCAAGCCGACATAACTAATATAATAATACTTATGACAATTACCACTAATAGACCGAGCCGACATCAATAATATGTAATGAACCACAATATAGAGGGTAACGTGCCAACATTTAAGGCTTAAAACTCAACTTCAAACACTTTGTTATATATGAATGGGGAAATCAACAAAGACTTAGATCCCAATTGTTAGCAAGAAAGTCAAGTTCAAAAACAAGGATTTATACAAAAGGGGTTGGTCATAAAAACCCAAGGGTAAACCTCTAAGGAAATTCTTCATTATAAGGGTGCAAGAATGGTAAATGCCCGTTCTTTTACATTTGAACCCATTATACTCTCAAGAGATGATTAAGTCCATTGGTAATAAGAATTAGGGTTGCATACGTGGACAAAACCTATAAACTCCACTTAGGAACACACAATTAATGCACACTTATTATTTTTTACATTTTTTACAATGTACAAGCACCTTTCCTAAAGGGAAAGTGCAAGTACCCACATGTTTCTTTAAGGAAGAACATGGATATAGGAAAAATCAATTTAATAATGATTTCATGTGGATAAATGATCAATAATGGATATTTTCTTGGTCATCAAGGCATCAATTGTGAGTGATGACCAAATATGGAAGGCCTAATGATTTTAACTATTTTTTTGTAAGGTTCACACTCACGGAGTTTCGAACATGTGGCCTTGCGCAAGGAGCACCTTAAAAATACATCTATTCACCATCTATTCTACACCCTATGAACCTAATAATTTTAACTATTAATTTACAATTAATATATAATTATTTTATAATTTTAAAAATATAAAATAATAATATTTTAATTTTAAATTTATAATTTAATTGCTACATACAATCCTTTTGTTGGTTAAACAATAAAACTTCTTTATACTATAATTTGATTATTTAATTTATAGGAATATATATACCTACCTCTTTTAGATTTAAATCTATATATTAAACATGTTACAAGTTTAAATAATATAGTATTGCATATTAAATTTAATAACAACTTAAGTATGAAAATGTTTTAGTCTAAAATACTTTCTAGAAAGGAGTATGGAAGAAGAGGATTTCAAAGGACTTGGAATAACCATAAAACATGCATAATTTATATTTAATTTTATGTTAACTTTACATTAATTTTATATTAACATTGAGGGGCGACAAGTGCGGGGGAGGGGGGTGATCTATAACCTCAATGGAAAAATAGAAATACAATTTGCATGGGTTTCAGAAGCAAGGCAAATAATCAAGCTGAAGCATACACTCTTTTTCAAGGTTGTAACCTAGCTCAAAAAGTGGACATTTCTAATATGACAAAACTCAAGGCCTAAGCATCTAAGCTTATAAATACATATTTAAAATTAAGCACGAAATAAGGGTGTGTGATAACTGGCACTCAAATCGTTCTTGTTGGATGGAAAATTTTTCGGCCATACACAGTTCCACCCTTTCTCATTATTTTTTTGGAATTTCGACTATCTAGATTGTCTTAAAATGGACCAAAATCCCTAAAAACACAGTTCCATGGTATAGTTTCACAGTAAATAGAGTGGAACTACCAAAGCGATTTAAGTACTAATTATCCCACGTCATAAATAAGACATTAAAAAAGGTCTGATTTGTTCACATTCTTCGTAAACTAAATGAAGAAGTTGACTAAGCGGCTAACTCTGCCACCCATCTGCTCAAACATCGCCTCGGGCTGAATAATATTGAAATTTCATCCCTTTAAAATCGCATTTTTTTAAATTTAATTGTAACAAATTAAAAAAAAATTAAAAACCTAAAATGTTTAACTCTTTTATAATCATAATTGGCCAAAATTACTTCGTAAGAAAACATTTTCTTACTCATCTTAAAGATTTACATATCTAGTCAAAGTACAATTCTTTCATACTAAGATCTTTCTCTAACTAATTAACAAAGGCGGCATTGTTCCTTAAGATAGAAATATAAAATTAAAAGTTAAAATGTGGTAAAATACATTAATTATTTTGTCATTTTAATATCACCTTAACTTTATATAAATTATTTAATATATTGAAAAATTCTATTTGCTAATCCGAGTTCTTGATTTTTAATGATTTCCTTTAAACCAGCTGCAATATTGTTTCATAAACATAGGAAGATGGAGGTGTTACATTACCTCACCCAAAATAAATAGTAATGCAAAATAATGAATGATTAGCACATTCCATTGTTAATATTAGGTAAATGAAGATGGCTTATACTTCTCTACACATCATGCGTGCATTACATCTATGTGATATGCTATTCCCATACGCATTGACAAACCATAAAGGAGGGCAAAGAGAGACTTAGGTTAAAGCAAATAAGTTATAATAATATATAATAATAATTTATTTTTAAGATTACAAAGCAACGATGTAATTGTTAAAGTCTATCAAACAAATGTTTTTCAAATGAATATATATATATATATATGATAAATACCATGAGAGACTAGAAGTTCCTTAAATTTGCTTTAAATTTCAGTAAAGACCATCTTCAGTTCAAGAGAGGTTGGTATAAAGACACCATGGCTCGGTTAAACCATTGGGGGATTGACGGAAAATGTTACTTTTTAAAATATCAACAACATTCAAAATACTATCACTTTTGAGTTGAAAATGTGGGATGAGAAAAAATTAGAGGTTAAAAAATTAAGATACTATAAGGAGGTCATTAACTCTAATTTGGAAGATCAAAAGTATCTCTTTGTCTTAACCAATTCAAAAAAGAAAATTAATATAGCCAAGATAGAAACAAACTCTCATGAGCTTCACGGTGAAGTAAGGCATTAGTCAATTCCTAAAACACCGTGGGTGGAAAGGATTTGCCATCTATGTGAGACTATGAGTATTGATGATGAAAGTCACTTTCTCTTAGAGTGCCTTGCATACACCCACATTCAATCGTAATTTCATAGTCTGTGCTACAATATAAATCTCCATAATCTTCTAACATGCCAAAACTATGGCAACGTAGGAATGATTCTTTCTAAGTTTTTTGAACATAGGAATACATTTTTATAACAATCTAAATAATTCTCTTCTCTTCTTTTAAGATTCGATAGACCAAGCTAGTCTCAATAGATGTTAACCATCATCATCATCATAAAGTTTAAATTGTATATATATAAATAAGATGTGTGGCTTTCCATTGGATTTTGATTTATTAACCATGTTGATTGAGTTGTGCCCTGTTAGCTTATATTAAGAATAATTATGGTAATATTTTTCCATATTGATACCTTGTTTAGATAAGGCTGATATGGTTTTTCATAAAAAATTCCACCTTCGAAATTGGGTGGTCAAAGGGACCTATATTCCAGCTAAAACACTCATGAGTGCAATTCACGGTGAATGAAAATTCTAAAGGTGATTGATTGTTTCCCATCAAGGTTTGTGAATTGTGTTCTCATATAGACTTGAAATATAACATAACTAGTCTGTCATTAAGGCATAGATTCGGTTATTTATAAATTATGCAAGTTTTTCATTTCAAAGAGCATGCAGAAATTCATTGAATAAATGTGCAAAACATTACTCTGGTGAATTCACTATATCCTATTAAAAAATTATTATTGTTATAAAACTATTGTACATTCCTGTATTATTCAATTGTACATGAATAGTTCTCCAAATTTCTACCTATATATTTGCTTTTACCAAACATACAAGAGGTGCTATTTTTTTTTTCAACCGAAAAAAAGTTTCTTACTATTCATAAAGTGAATCAAAGAAACTATAAATTACACTTATCCCTTGGATAGTGTTTTTCCAAACTGCATTCAATGTTGTTCCAAACTACTAATGTCCATAATAAAAACAAGTTAAAGACATTACAACCTATAATCGAGAATGTTTTATGGATTCAACTGATGTTACAAAAAGTCCATAGGACGATTAAAAAACCAAAGAAAATAGGACAAAGAATGCCACTACCAACCAATACCTATAAAAAACAAAGACTATAAAACATAGTACTAATGTTGTCCACATTAGTAAATATGCAATTGACCTTCTCGAGTCAGCATATTTTTATAGTATTCCTTGAAGTGTAATATGCCTTCCTGTAATCCAATTCCCTTTTTGGATAAAAAACCAACCCACTTATTCTATGTGCATAAAGTATGCTTGAAACTAATCAAGGGAAATTTGTGCTTAAGTTCTATAGTTCTAGCTTTCCATGGATCCAAAGCTGTGACTTGTAGACAATTCTTGCCACTAATCCATTCAATCACCACCATTGTGCTTAAGTTCTACAATTTTAGCTTTCCATGAATCCAAGGCTATGACATGTAGAAGATTCTTACCACTAATTCAATCAATCACCACCATTGAGTCTCCTATAATCACCACTAAGAGCTGCTACTAATTTATTATGAAGCACATTTATATTTCATAACTTTTTGAAACGTCCCTTAAAAAAAAATTCAAAATGTCAAACAAGAAAAGCAATGGCCGGTGTATATTGTACCTTATATATGAGAGTAGCAACATGTATTCCTCTCGAGTTTGGAAATTTCCTATCATTGTTAAGTTTTTTGTCTTAAAAAATCATTGAAATTTAGCAATGCACTCAGAGATATAATTATTAGGTAAAATAGTACTTGAGCCAAAAATATACATGTGTTGCGTGCACTTAACCCAAACCATTATAAGTCGAGAAATTTACTTGAACCTATTAAAGAATGAGAAAGATATCGCAACAGTATAAATATAGGAGACAATGATACACTAAACTATGCAGCTCTGCCTTTATTACTCACAATAAACATGTATATGAATAAGGAAAGTTTATTGCTTTCCAACCAAACTGTTTATATGAAAAACCCTTGGCTTGGACTCCAAGGATGTAGTTTGAGTTAATGGAAGAAACGCCAGCATTTACTTAGTTTGAGTTAATGGAAGAAACACTAGCATTTACTTAGTTTGAGTTAATGATACCCACATTAGCTTTTGCTTCTAGCAGTGGCAGTGGGTTCGATTAATAAAAAATAGTTGAGAACGGAATCTTAGAAATTTCTTTGACAAAAGCAATAAATGAGCCAATGAAGTTTCTCCCTAGAAATAAATAAATGAGTAGAAGAGACCCAGTCAAAATGGGGCATAGGTTCCATCATTGATACCTATAAGTTGCACTGATGCAAGAGGCATTGTTGTGGTTGGTAATCATGAGAGATAATTATGTAGCGTGTGAAGTGATGGATGAAAATAATAATAATACTAATATGTTATCTAATCAATGTACATTGATCGATGTGGAGAGAAGGAGATAGCATTAACAATCTAATATAGTTGTTCCACATAATATTAAAACCCATGAAATTTTGATCATTTTGAATATAATGTAATCTGGTGTGACTCATTTTATCGTTTTTTGGGCATGCGCTAATATACCACGATGCCATTATTCTATCACAACTCAACTCTCTCCATGGCATCTATTATAGTCCAACAATATGCATGCCATCTATTCACATGCCAATGGAGAGACTATGCCATGATCATGATACTGAATAAAACTTGGCGGCCATGCACTTACGATGTTGAAGTTGTGTGGTGATCTCTTGTCGTCCCTCCTGTGACCTTTGCATCTTTGCATCTGCTACCTACATTATTGCTAATCTTCCTATGTCTTTGTCACTTCCTTCGCTATTGGGTAAACTCCACCGACTGGATCAACTGAAACTCCTACTTGAATGTGGTCAATTACCATGCAGCCTAAATTGTGGGTGTTGTTTATTGATCATGCATAGAAAATAATGGTGATTCATTTCTTCCATTGTTTCATATCCATATGCAGATTGACTTCTAGTAGATCAAGATTGAGTTTTAGTATTATCCTCTAGGTGAATGGTACACTACATCTAAAGCAACAATCACATGTGAATCATATACCACGAGGGAAATAACACAAGTGGATGCATGTTATTTATTGTGTTTTCCCATTCTCCAATGACTCCTTCTCTCAGGCATGAAGTTGAAGATGACTAGAAACTGGTTGGACGTCATAAGTGTTTCACTTTGATGATGCTTGATGGAATTATATCGATGTTTGTGGGATCCTTTTCCTCCAGTATATCCCTACGGTTGTGGAGGCACCTTGGGGAGGCCTTACCTTAGCTACAATGGGTAAACTAGCATGAGACATAGATCTGATCAAGGAGAAGCGCAAACTAGATCCTAGTAAGCTACATTGGTATCTCCTATTTTTCACAAGCTTACCCCCATCTTCACTCTTTGTAAGCCAGTAAATATTAGAGGTAAGGTAAGCCAAGCCCAACACTTGATTGGATTGATGAGTATTGATTTTGAAGTAATTATATTTCTTCTAGCTTTGTTTCAATATCATGCCCAGTAGCAGCATATCTTGTTCCAAATACATATACAAATCTAGAAGCATATCTTGTTCCAAATACATATACAAATCTAGAAACATAAGAAGATGGAGCAACACCCTAAGCACATCCAATAATTGAAGCAGTAAACTAGCTAACTAGCTTACCTTTGTAAGGTTTCATATCCAGATGCATTGGTTCCCAAGTCATATAGTAAAGCATTTCATGAACCTCTAGTAAGTAGTAGTAGAGACAACATAAGTTAAGGTAGATATACTAGTTTACTTAGCTAAAAATCTTGGCCCAGTTATTGACCTTCGGGTTCGTGAACCAATTGAAGAAATAAGTTATGACCCAACAACAATAGTTGAACCAATTGAACCAACACCACCAATGCAACCACTAGATCCATCAACACCATCACTAGTAGCATAAGTAGAACGGGTGGAGACACAGGTAGGAGCATGATATATGAGCCATATTCATTAGTAAATATTTTCTAGTTGCAGTAGTTGATTATTCAATTGATCCAAGAGTAGTACATCCAATGGTAGAGACAGTAGACCCAGACACAGTTCCAGCTATTTGGAGTCTCATGTTCTAGATCCAGATTATGATGCACTAAAAGAAAAAGAGGGTACGAGGTATAAAAATAAGCAGGATCAATTCTAGGTCTAGATCTAGTCCCAAAGATAGAAGACGTAGCATCGTAGTCAATTCTAGTTTCAACTTATCCCGTTCCAACTTATCCACTACCGGTACTAGTAAAACCACCAAGACTAGCAATATGAGGATTATAGTCATTCCGATGAAACATTGCCAGTCATTACAAAGACACAAAAACATACATGCATTTTATAGGGAGCCGATGTGGTTGAAGACTCGCCATTAAACAATGTGATGAAGATGGTGCAAGCGGTCTAATAATGTACGTAGAGGCAGTGAATTGATGAGAACACAAGGCAGAGTCAACACTTAGAGTACATGGAAGACAAAAGAAAGAGCTCAGAGGACAACGTAGAAGAGTTTTCAATACTCTTTAATACCAATTCAATGTCTAGCAAGTAAAACAAGTATTCCAGTGCTAATGCTAAAATAAGACCTCAAGTTAAGAATGCCTCAACAAACTTTGTATAGCACATGCACATGAAATCATGAATGAAGATACCAAATGAAGATAACTTCAGTTAAAATGTAAGAATGAATAGCAAAACTAATATATGGTCAAACCAATCAATAACGAGTTCAACATTGAACGGACACAATACACATTGCATGCCAACATGTATAATAACTATAATTATACGTGACATACTTTTAGGCTTTCAATTTGCTTATTTATATTAATAGAATATAACTTTGACAAGTGACAAATGATTACATTAATCGTGGCATATATAAAGCATTACAAATGGAATGAATTATAATATGTTATGTATTAAGTCTTCCTCATAGTATTTAACATTTAAATATATATTTTTAAGTCTTCCTCATAGTATTTAACATTTAAATATATTTTTTCAAATTGAAAAAATAGTAATTTATTTTATATATATATATATATCAAAGTTTCAGAGAAAATTTATAAAGATAGCAACATTTAAGTAAAACCATTACCTTTCCCCTAAGCGATATAACCAGTCTTAACATGGAAAGAAAATACCATCAACCAAGCAAAGCCTTCAAAAAAGATTCAAAACACAAAAAAAGAGCCTGCATCTACCACATTGTTATCGACAATGTCCTCGAAAAAGATAAAACCATCCAAAGGACCAATAACATATTTTGATAAGGAATCTGCCTGTTGATTAACCCCCTTGTAGATATGGGTGAAAGAGATAGAGGAGAAATCACATATCAACTCCCGAAACTGAATAACCCATTGCTCCAAATGTGCCACCTGGAGTCTAGAAATTCCTTCCTCCTAATCTATCATCGCTTGAGAATCACCCAAAATCTCGAGACAAAAAATACCTTTATGTTTTGCCATCCAAAGTAGTCCCCAAAGAACCATCAACTCTGCCTTAGTATTCGTGCCTTTCCCAACCCCTAACTAATATAGCGATGAGGCCTCACCTGAAGAATCATACTGGCCCCACACCAACCACCTTGGGCCGCACCATCAATGAATCCAAATGATGTAAGGCCATCCATATAAAGCGACTTAAGAACTCTCGGGTTATCTGGAGACTTCTTCTTATAAAACTCGGTTGGCAATATGACATTACAGGTTGGCATTGATGACAATAAATGAAATACACAATGGTACAGAAGAATTGGGCACTGACAATCAAATATTGGCAAACATGGGTGAAGATGCTCATTAGTTTTATGAACATTCTCAAAGTGCTGGTGAATCAAGTGATAAGGAGCATGAACAGGTTCTGATGAAGCATAATGATTATGAAGATAACCATTCTATTAAAGAGCACGCTAATGATGAAATTATGATTCCAATAGCTCGTTAAAGCACATATTGTGATGAATATATTGATGAGTGGAATGGTGATCTTGAACCGTATGGGGAAAAGTTGCCATGGAATATGATGATCAGGAATTTGATGACCATTTCTGAATACTCTGAATATAGTGAAAATTCGGTTAGTGGATCACATGATGAACAAGGAGAATCCGAAGCCTTGTGATGATATTTTTCTGACGTAGTGGAATATTCGACTCAAGTGTTCGACGAAATTCCACACAAATTTATCTTTGTTGACAACCTGTTGCGTTATGAAGCATGTAGAGTGGGATGTATATCTCTGCGTCGGAGTTCGTCATTAATTTGGAGTTGTATTTCATTTGAATCCAGAGCTCAATATATTGGAAGGTAGTAGGGACTAGCGCGACGAGAGTGTTGGCAAGCCTGTGACATCATGGAGCCAGTGAGAGAAACAATAATGGTGAGACCTTCGTATGCTGCGTTGTTCTGGTGTGAAGTGTTTGAAGATAGTCTACTCCTCCAATACACTCGTTGGTAAACGCAACCAAGCCCGTGGTAAAATCGTGGCTCTCTTGGAGTGAACCTATGTGTATTATTTCTATTGAAATGCTTGAAGATTGTCTTCATCGAGTGCATTGAGTTGTGACCTACATTCCCCCTTTCCATTGTTGCATGTTGCATGAAGGCACTTTACTGTTGCGTTGAAGTGAACGATCTCTTCTCTTTTGCTAGTGAGTGTGCGGTTTAGTGCGTTGAATGATTTGAAGACATTTGTGAAGGCTGTGGTATTACACTGAGAAGAGTTGTGACCTCTCTACGTGAAGACTGTTTTGTCTTCTTGATGTATGAAAGCTATTGCGTGGATGTTTGAAAACATATGTTGTTTTCTTGATGTATGAAAGCTAGTGCATGGATGTCTGAAAACATATGCTGTGTGGATGTCTGAAAACATATGCAAATATGCACAGTGGAGACTCATTGGTAAAGACTGCTGCAATTGTATTGTGTGAACTGATGCGATATATGAGCTACATCTCTCCATTGTTGAACTATTGGATACAAGAACCCGCGGAGTTGTAAAATAATAACACATGCGTTGGATTGATTGGAGCTACGTAGAGCTACACGATTGGAGCTTGGACTGCCTTCTTTATCATGAAGACTGCTCTTTCTATCATTCATAATGAAGACTACCATGAATTCATTATGAAGGCTATTGCATCAAAATCATAAGACAGAAGTCAAATGATTGTGCTCAAGACAAATTGCAGAAGAATTGAAATAAATACATAATCGAATTAATTAATTCTCAGAATGATTAAACAGAAACACAATCCCAGTTAAACGATAGACAAATTGTTTTAAAGCTATACAATTATATTAATGAAACGTCACAACTATTCAAATGATTCAAATCTCAAAAAGATTAAGTCTGAAACAGTCACGAACAGTTAAAATTGTGTTTAAGAAATGATCAGTCAATTTTGTTAATTAATGTAAAATGAAAATAAAGGATTGCGATCTATGAGTCACGATGTTTCCAATATAAAATCACACGTGATGTGAACAGTTGCCATGATTATGTTTAAGAAGACCATTGAAGCATATATAAACTTGAAGGTATCTTGAAAAGTGAGGGTGTCTCGGTGGATCATGGATGATATCTTGGTGGATATTCTACCATTGATATGGACCTTGTGTTCATTCAAACAGATTGGTGTCTGTAATCAGGTTGGAGCCTGAATGAGGATTGGATTCCTCTCTACATGTTGTGTCATGTATACAAGCTAGGTCTTGTAAGAGAGTTGGGTTTCTCAATCTAGTTGGGTCTAGATCATTAATGCTATGTAATGTAAAATCCTATTTAATAAAAAGATATTTGACATATTCATATATGTGTTGTTCTTAATATGTGTTTATATATTTCATATATATATATATAGATAATTGGTAAATGTCATGATTGTTTCATATGACTGATTAAATTAGTGCTTTGGCAAGAGATTTTTAAGTTTTAAGAGACATTGATTCACCCTCCCCCCCTTTCAGTGTCTATGACCTTGTTCTACAATTGGTATCAGAGCAAGGCTGTCTTTGAACAACTCACTGCTGGAAGGTTGATCCAAAAGGAGAACAGGTTCATTTTTAGAGCCAAGCACTTAATCTAAAGATAGGTGCCAGAATCAACATTTTAAAAATGGTCGGAAATGTAGATGATAAAATCCCCTTGTTTAATGGAGATGACTATGCCAATTGGAGGGATGCCATGAAGAGTTAATTGAAGTCCAAATGAGGACATGTGTGGGATGCAGTAGCAAGCAATAAATGGTACTTGAAGAACAAAACCATAATTTCAAAAGATGACCAGAAATTCAATTCTATTGCTTTGCAAACCATTAAGGGATTTTTATCAAATGATGTCAAGATGGGACTCGGGAACTACACCTCTGCCAGGAAGCTATGGCTAAAGATTTAAGATACATATCAAGCCAAGTATCAAAGTCCAAGAGAAGATACAAGTCAAAAACCTGATGAATAAATGAGTGAAGATCCGTTGAGCAGTGAAGAGAACAATCCCTCATTTGTCTCATCACAAAACTCAGAAAACATTGGGCTAGATGAACTTTTGAATTACAGTTGTTATGACGATGAAGTTTTCTCTAATGAAAAAAGAAAAAGACCTATTAATTCTCAAAAATAAAAGCCTGATTACTAAGAATGAGGACTTGATAAAATTGAAGGAAGACTTCATTACTGCAGTAGGAGATACTAAGAAGAAACTAAGCTTTTATACTACGAAAGCTTTTGATGAAATTGAAAACAAATTCATGACCACTTTGGATGAATTTGAAAATATTCAAAAGATAAATGTGCTATTACAACAGCTAATGGATGAATCCAAGAAGAAAAGATATGGACAATACAATCATCCAGTTGACTTTAAAAAAGGGTCAGAATCCCTCGAGGTCAAGGTTCTAGAATTGATAAAGAAGCATGAGGCAGCTGAAATAATATTAAATGAGCAAAGGATTTAGCTGGATAACAAAGAAAGAGAATTAAAGACAGTCGTCTCAAATTTTAATTCTCAATTAGAAGATAAACTTAAAGCAATTAATACAGTAAAGGATTAAGTTAATTACCTGCAAGAAAAATTAACAACTCTGAAATCCATGGAAGATAATCAAGATTCTGAGAATGTTCTTGCTAACTTAGTAGGGCAGATAAGAGAAAAAGAAAAAGAAAAGGAAGTCTTGAAGTATCAAGTAGTCAATCTAACAAAACAAATTGGAGCTGCTGAAAAGATAATTTCTGAACAAAACATCCAGTTGGGAATGAAGCCTAAAAACTTTAAGTGGCAAGAAAATCTGAAGAAACAACTGAAGAATCAGGGAGAAGAGATCAAGGGTTTAAAGACCAAAGTTGATGATCTTACTCAAGAAGTTCAAATGCTAAAGGATTGTGGCAAGTCAAAAACCTATGTTGAAGAAATTAAAGGGACAAGTGAAATAATTTCAAATCTGGAGATTCAAATTGAAGAAGCCAAAATATTTGAAGAAGTTATGAAAACTCAGTTGAATAATAAGGAAAATCTCTGTAAAAAACTCAAGCTTAAATTGGAAGAGGTCAAGAGTGAGGAAGGATCTACATGTCTCACAGAAAATGAGATAAATAAAAGTTATGCTGGAACTTTTAAAGATACATTCACAAGAGGTGAAGAAAGGAAAGCGATGGATTATCTTCAATCCAAACATATTTCTCCATACAAAGGAAATGAGAAGAGCAATCTATATAATAGCTCAACCATTTTAGATGAAATTTGGAGTAAGCAAAGACTAGCCCATGAAAGAACCGATCTTGGATACAAAAAGGATAAAGAAGTTGAGAAAGGGACTCCCATGTCCAAGTTTGAGGAAGGTTCTTCCTCTTCAAAAATTCAGAGTGCAATCAAAAATCAGATACTAGAACAAAACTCTTCCATGAGAAGGAATTATGGAAGACAAAGGATAAAACATGAAGCACATCAAAAAGGAAGCTTATCATATCATACTAACACTTGGTATGGTAACATATTCAATGGCTACTGCTACTCTTGTCACAAACATGGACATAGAGCAATGGAATGTGATGCTTTTGAAAAGAAAACTCAAAAGAGTTCCTCTGAAAAGACAAAGTGCTGGAGATGCAAGCTTGTTGGGCATACAACAAAGTTTTGTCACTCCATAAGGTGTTTCAAGTGTGAAGGATTTGGGCACAAAGCACAAAATTGCATGAATCCAAAGACACAATACAATCAAAAGAAGGATGCTCCAAAGAGTCAAAGAAGGGATTTGAAAAGAGACAACATCCAAACTCTAGAAGGCAAGATGCCTCATGACATGTCTTTAAAGATGGAATCTGAGCAAATCCATAAGAAATCAAGAGAGACAAGTCCAAAGAGGAAGATAAAGAAATTTTGGAGACCAAAGACAGGAGGTCTCAATCCTCATGTCAAAACAAATGATGCTTGTGGAAAGGAAACCCTAGAAGAAAACATTCAATCTATAAATGATGACTGTACCATTGATGAAGAAAATCCAAGTAATGAAGAGGACTTGGAAATGACACTTTTACTTTGTTAGAAAACATTTGTTGATACCAGTCCAAACAAAAACTGTCAAAACCAAGTTGCATCATTTCAGGGGGAGACAGTTAACAATTGGCAATATGGCATAAATACAGCAGTCCAAGAAATAAATGAAGAAGGTTTCTTCAATTGGTTTCAGAGAAAGTACATAGTCAGGGGGAGCTGATTATATATTTCTCCAGTTATGTGAAAAGATAAAGGAGACAGTGATCAAAGTAAGGGGGAGTCATTTAACCCTTTTCCCTTGATGTCAAAGGGGGAGAAATGAAAACAATATTTCCATCAATGCCAAAGGGGGAGATTGTTGGCAATATGGCATTACAGGTTGGCATTGATGACAATAAATGAAATACACAATGGTGGAACATTGGAGATTTATGGCAATGGTACATAAGAATTGGGCACTGACAATCAAATATTGGCAAATGTAGGTGAATATGTTCATCAGTTTTATGAACATTCTCAAAGTGTTGGTGAATCAAGTCATAAGGAGCATGAATAGGTTCTGATGAAGCATAATGATTATGAAGATAACCATTCTATTAAAGAGCACTCTAATGATGGAATTATGATTCCAATAGCTCGTGAAAGCACGGATTGTGATGAATATATTGATGAGTGGAATTGTGATCTTGAATCGTATGGGGAAAAGTTTCCATGGAATATGATGATCAGGAATTTGATGACCAGTTCTGAATACTCTGAATATAGTGAAAATTTTGTTAGTGGATCACATGATGAACAAGGAGAATCCGAAGCCTTGTGATGATATTTTTCCGACGTAGTGGAATATTCGACTCAAGTGTTCGACGAAATTCCACACAAATTTATCTTTGTTGACAACCTGCTGCGTTATGAAGCATGTAGAGTGTGATGTATATCTCTGCGTCGGAGTTCATCATTAATTTAGAGTTGTATTTCATTTGAATTCAGAGCTCAATATACTGGAAGGTAGTAGATACTAGCGCGGCGAGAGTGTTGGCAAGCCTGTGACATCGTGGATCCAGTGAGAGCAACAATAATGGTGAGACCTTCATATGCTGTGTGATTGTTCTGGTGTGAAGTGTTTGAAGCTAGTCTACTCCTCCAATACACTCGTTGGTAAACGCAGCCAAGCCTGTGGTAAAATCGTGGCTCTCTTGGACTGAACCTATGTGTATTATTTTTGTTGAAATGCTTGAAGACTGTCTTCATCAAGTGCATTGAGTTGCGACCTATATTCCCCCTTTCCATTGTTGCGTGAAGGCACTCTACTGTTGCGTTGAAGTGAACGATCTCTTCTCTCTTGCTAGTGAGAGTGTGGCTAGTGCGTTGAATGAATTTAAGACATTTGTGAAGGCCGTGGTATTACATTGAGAAGACTTGTGACCTCTCTGCATGAAGACTGTTTTGTCTTCTTGATGTATGAAATCTAGTGCGTGGATGTATGAAAATATATGTTGTCTTCTTGATGTATGAAAGTTAGTGCGTGGATGTCTAAAAACATATGCTGTGTGGTATTACCTAGTGTGTAAAGAGCTGCAAATATGCACAGTGGAGACTCATTGGTAAAGACTACTGCAACTGTGTTGTGTGAACTGATGCGATATATGAGCTACATCTATCCATTGTTGAACTATTGGATACAAGAAACCGTAGAGTTGTAAAATAATAACACCTGCGTTGGATTGATTGGAGCTATGTAGAGCTACACGATTGGAGCCTAGACTGCCTTCTTTATCATGAAGATTGCTCTTTCTATCATTCACAATGAAGACTGCCATGAATTCATTATGAAGGCTATTGCATCAAAATCATAAGACAGAAGTCAAATGATTGTGCTCAAGACAAATTGCAGAAGAATTGAAATAAATACATAATCGAATTAATTAATTCTCAGAATGATTAAACAGAAACACAATCCCAATTAAACGATAGACAAATTGTTTTAAAGTTATACAGTTATATTAATGAAACGTCACAACTATTCAGATGATTCAAATCTGAAAAAGATTAAGTTTGAAACAATCGCGAATAGTTAAAATTGTGTTTAAGAAATGATCAGTCATTTTTGTTAATTAATGTAAAATGAAAATAAAGGATTGCGATCTATGAGTCACGATGTTTCCAATATAAATCACACGTGATGTGAATAGCTGCGATGATTATGTTTAAGAAGACCATTGAATCATATATAAACTTCAAGGTATCTCGAAAAGTGAGCGTCTCTGGGTGGATCATGAATGATATCTTGGTGGATATTCTACCATTGATATGGACCTTGTGTTCATTCAAACAGATTGGTGTCTGTAATCAAGTTGGAGCCTGAATGAGGATTGGATTCCTCTCTACATGCTGGGTCATGTATACAAGCTGGGTCTTGTAAGAGAGCCAGGTTTCTCAATCTAGTTGGGTCTAGATCATTAATGCTATGTAATGTAAAATCCTATTTAATAAAAAGATATTTGACATATTCATATATGTGTTGTTCTTCATATCTTTTTATATATTCCATATATATATATATAATTGGTAAATGTCATGATTGTTTCATATGACTGATTAAATTAGTGCTTTGGCAAGAGATTTTTAAGTTTTAAGAGACACTGATTCACCCCCCCCCACCTCTCAGTGTCTATGACCTTGTTCTACAATTGGTATCAGAGCAAGGTTGTCTTTGAGCAGCTCACTACTGGAAGGCTGATCCAAAAGGAAAACAAGTCCATTTTTAGAGGCAAGCACTTAATCTAAAGATAGGTGCTAGAATCAGCATTTTAAAAATGGATGGAAATGTAGATGATAAAATCCCCTTGTTTAATGGAGATGACTATGCCATTTGGAGGGATGCCATGAAGAGGCAATTGAATTCCAAAGGAGCACATGTGTGGGATGCAGTAGCAAGCAAGAAATGGTACTTGAAGAACAAAACCCCTAGCTTCAACCTAATATAGCGATGAGGCCTCACCTGAAGAATCATACCGGCCCCACACCAACCACCTTGGGCTGCACCATTAATGAAACCAAATGATGTAAGGTCATCCATATAAAGTGACCTAAGAAGTATCGGGTTACCTGGAGACTTCTTCTTATAAAACTCAAGGAAGGAGGAGACAACTTTTGAACAAACAAGATATCTCGAAGGTTTTCTATCATAAATGATGGATAAATTAATGTGTATAATACATGTTATTAACATCAATTGTGGCATGTTAGGAAACTGAGAAGTATTTTAGGTGAAAAAATGTTTTTTAAAATAATAATATTGATAAACACCTATCCACGACTCCACTCTATGAGTTCCAATAATTTTATTGATTTTTTCTTGGAAAATGTGTGCTGTTCATTTATATTGATAAATAAACCACCTTGTATATTGGTCAAAAGACCTTACTTCTATGTAGAGCTATCATGATAAAAACAAAAAAAAACCATATGTCCTAAACACAAAAAGTAAAAATGATTTCTTATACATTCATTAAATAAATTAGATGTCCATTGCTAGCTCTATCCAACTTCCTCAAGCTCAAATCATAGAAGCATAAAAAATACCAACATCTTCAACAACAACAAAAACTATGTCCATAGATTCAGATCCTCTAGTCCATCTTTTGACATTACCCTGGATGTGGTCCATGTCATCATATTTTTTCAAGGTACCATTCTCCATCTCCCATCGATTCCAAATACCCACTCCTACTTGTAGACTAGTCTTTGACAACTGATCTGCCAAATGATTCCTTTCTCTAAAAATATGCTCAAATTTTATTTCCTGAAAGAGGCCAACTAGTCTAAGTATCTCTTCATAGATGGGAATAAGTAGAATGTTTCTAGGAGGTCTTCTCAAACTCATCCAATCATTAACTATTTTGGAGTCCCTAATGATCTACAATTTCTGCATACCCTTCAAATTTTCCAAACCCAAATACAATCTTAAAGCCATGAACTCTTCTATATTGTTGGTACTATCCCCCAGACTAGCAAAAAAATTTAGCCATTAAGAGTTAGATAAATAAAGTATCCCTCTTGCCCCACCTTGATCTAGAGTACCCTGAGATGCCCCATCAAAGTATAACCAACTACCCGATCTGTCAATTATTTCCTCCATCATTCTCCTTTCTTTCTGATTCTCTTCACCTTGTGGGAAATTACTTAGGATAACAATACCTTTCGAAGCATATATTGTAGGGGAAATATGTAATACTCAAAGATGGTTTTATTCCTAGAGAGCCAAACCCCCCATATGAATATGCCAGGTAATGCCATATGGTCCTTAAAGGCCACATTATTTATCCAAGTCTTCATATCTCCTTCAAGATCCTTCCCTATCCATATAGATTGTATACCACATACCTGTGAAGCAAAGTCCTACATCCTCCTAATATAAGAACAAAAAAAAGAGATGAATAATATGCTTAGCACTGTCTTAGAGAGGGCATCTTCCAGGGCCACAGTAGAATTTTTTAAGCATGATATCCCAAACATGGACATTTTTTGAAAGGGACAACGATAAGAAAATATTTGATTTTAATGGGAACTTAAACTTCCAAATAACATTGAACCACACTATTTAGCGAAGCGAAAAAGATGGGTTCGGCAGCAGAGAACGAGTTGCGGCAACGATGGCAGGCCCTGGGGGTGGGGATTCGGCCCCTCCCCCTCCTCTCTCGGACGCAGACGCCTTCAGGAATCTAGTAAGCAATGGAGGTAGGTGGTCTGCTCCTTCTTCAGTTCCAATGTTTATCAAAAAATTAGATGAAGTCCCCGAAATTGCCCTACCAGAGACCCAACCAGTTAAGATAGTGTTGGCTCTAGCGGAGAGAGGCCTAGTTGGACAGTTCATGGGCCTTTGGCCATCTCCAAAGACAACAGATGACTGGATTCAACGGAATTGGAAGCCGCACCTCAAACATGGCATAACCTGTTATCCCGTGGGAAGAGGTTACTTCATATTTGAATTTATAGACAAAGAAGATAGGGACTTGATATTCAGAAACTGCCCCTACTTCATGGGCACACAGGGGTTCTACCTTAACAGATGGACCCCTGATTTCGATCCTAATGTGGACACTCCTAAGGAAGTCCCAGTCTGGGTGAGAATCCCCAACCTCCCTGTCCACTGCTGGAGCTTTGAGACTTTACAGAAAATTGGGAACGGAATAGGGCGATTTATTGACAAGGCTGCAACCAAGACGAATTACACTTGTGCCAGAATCTGCGTGGAAGTTGATTTGGAAGCAGGTCTCCCTAAAGCAGTGAAGCTCACAGTAGGAAGCTGGTCTCATTATCAAAAAGTAGACTATGAACACCTTCCTTTCAATTGCAAGAATTGTCAGGAACATGGACACTTTCAGAGGAATTGCCCCAAACTTCAAACGCAAGATAAAGAACCCTTGGAAGGTTGGCAACAGGTTAAGAGATCCAAAAATGCCCAAAAAAGCAGAGAAAGGCACCCTGAAGGTGGTTTAGGACCATCCTCTGCGGCCGGTGAAGCTCCCCCAGTTGGCCCCACTTCAGTCCCCCCACCTTCTTCTTCTCCCCCTCCCTCTGCTTCCCAACCTTTGGCCCCCCCCGCCCCTTCTGAGCTCGAATGTACCCCGGAAGAGGAGCAACAGAAATCCGATGAAGAACATGTCTCTCTGGAAACTGGAAATGAGGCTGAGTCAGATGAAGACGCCACTGAGACCAACAGCTCAATGGAAACCCCTGAAAAAGCTATAAGAGGAAGAAAATCCAACAGGAAAAAGAGGGATGAAAAATCCTACAGGGACGTAGCAGCTGGGTCTCAAAAAACCATCCCTGACATGATAACAACTAGATCTGGAGTCAAGGCAAGCAAGGTTCCTAAGGGAGCCCCCACCTCCCCATATAGACCGTAATGCACTACGTCTCCTGGAATTGTAGAGGACTTGGCAGTAAAGGGAAAGAAAAAGCAGATAAAGATCTTATCCGAATGTCAAATCCTGAAGTCTTGCTAATCCAGGAGATGAAACTGGAGGATTATGAAGTCCTCCAAGCAAGCATTCATTTCTAGAAACGTGGTTCAGGCAGAGCAGTCAGCTCCAGAGGAGCTTCAGGAGGCCTGTCCACCTTTTGGAACACCACCTCATTGGAACTCATTGAAGAAGAAGGAACCACCCACTGGATTTTTACCAAGTTCCACCATACAGAATTTGGTCACTTGGTAAGTTTGTTCAATATTTATGCCCCAGTTTTGCTTTCGGAAAAAAAAGAGTGCTGGGATTCGCTTAACAGATTCCTCAGCCTCAACCATCTGGAAAACATTGTCTTAGCAGGAGATCTTAATGTCACTTTAGCCTTGTCAGAAAAAAAAGGAGGCTCCCTGGTTAGAGACCCATCCAGAGAGTGGGTTGAAGATATTATTTTGGATTGGGATCTTCAAGATATAAAACCTACCAAGGGAAATTTCACTTGGTCAAATAAAAGAGCAGGCCCTGGGCATATTGCAGCCAGACTGGACAGATTTCTCATTCAATCTTCCTTCATGACCCTGGGGCTCTATGCTTCCTCGAACATTCTACCTTCGTATACCTCAGACCATAAGCCTATCACTCTTTCTCTCTCCTTAAGGGAAAATATGGGTCCAATTCTATTCCGCTTCAGCCCTCTTTGGACTACCTCGGAAGGTTTTTTTGAAATTGTCACCCATTCCTAGAGTTACCCTGTCTCAGGATCCCCCTTCTTTGTATGGGAGAAGGCTTAAGAGGGACCTTAAGACCTGGGCTAAGAACTTGAACTCTTCCTTACAAGAAAGGATTAAAGCCCAAAGGGATCTCACCTGTTACCGGCTTTCAATGGAAAGTGGTCCAATCACTGCAAAAGAGTTGGAGCAAGAGATTGATCTGCAAAAGAAGCTACATAGAGCCTTGAGGCGAGAGGAGGAATTCTGGAGGGTAAAATCTAGGAGCCTATGGCTCCATGCAAGAGACAAGAACACTTCCTTCTTTCATAAGCAAGCAAAGGCCCTCCAAAATCACAATACAACAACATAAATTAATTTCCAGGACCAAACCATTAATAATTTTGAAGAGATAAAGCAGGAAACTCACTCTTACTTCCAAGAGCTTTTTACAGAAGAGAACCCGTACGCTCAACTCTCTGATGGATACCCCCTGAATTTGGTCCCGTCCTTGGTTGATGCAGAAATTAATCTCAAGCTCATAGCCCCTGTCACGGCTGAAGAAGTAAGGAAAGCTCTTTTGGGAATGAACCCTGACAAGACCCCTGGGCCTGACGGATTCACGACAAGGTTTTATCTTGCATGCTGGGATATTATTCAAAAAGACTTGATAAGAATGGTTAAAAAATCTCAATGTAGCCACAAGATTTGCGGGAGTACAAACTCCTCCTTCCTTTCTCTCATCCCAAAAGAAAAGGGAGCTCAAAATTTCTCAAGATTCAGACCTATCTCTTTGTGTAATACAGGGTACAAATTAATAACCAAAATTATCGCCAACAGACTCAAACATGTCCTCCCTAAGATCATTCCTGAGAATCAAGGAGGGTTTGTCAAAGGGCGCCACATCTAGGACAACATTATTTTGGTACAGGAAGTGATTCATTCGAGCTGCCAGAGAAGAGAGAAAGGAATGGTTGTCAAACTAGATCTAGCAACTGCTTTCCACAGAGTCCGCCATAATTTTCCGTTCGCTGTTATGACTAAATTAGGATTCCACCCTCATCTAATCAACTGGATCAAAGCCTGCATCTCGAACCCTTGGATTTCCCCCCTTGTAAACGGGCGTTCTGCCTCCTTCTTCTAAGCCTCTCGAGGCCTTAGGCAAGGTTGCCCCTTGTCTCCCTTGCTCTATGCCACCCAAGCTTCAGTTTTGAGCTTCCAATTAGACAATTGCCTCCAGCAAAAATCCCTGCTCGGAATCAACATTGCCCCTAGAGTCAAGAATGTCAATCACGCCCAATTTGCGGATGATACCTTGTTATTAAGCCTTGCAACTCTCAGATCCGTAGTTAAATTTAGAGAAGAGTTGGACACCTACAAGAAGGTATCTGGAAGCGAGATAAGCCTCAGAAAGAGCAAAATTTATGGCTGGAATTGTTTGCCTAAGGATATGCTTGATATATCCAGAGCTCTAGGAATGGAAGGCACCTCCAACTGGGAGTCGTTTAACTATATTGGAATTCCTTTAGTCAAAGAAAAGCCCAGGAATAGTCTTTGGCTCCCTCTCCTCGATAAATTTAAAAGCAAAATCCATGTCTGGGGAGCCTCTTGGTTGAATAAAGCAGGGAAAATTATTCTTATAAATTCTGTTCTAATAGCCCTACATGTTTATCAAGCTTCAATCCTTCTAGCCCCAAACGCTATTCTCATCCAGATGGACAAATTGCTGAGGAGGTTTCTGTGGGAAGGAGGAAATAAGGGAGAAGGGAAAATGCACTTAGTTAACTGGGACAAAGTTAAATCTCCCAAAGCAGAGGGAACGCTGCAACTCAGGGATATTGGTGCTCAAAATATGGCGCTGGGAGGGAAAATTCTGTGGAGATTGATCCACGAGAAATCCTCTTGGAGCACCAAGGCACTCCGTCTCAAATACTTTCGGGGACATAAAGAGCGATGCCTGAATCACCTGTTCCAAAGGGGCTCCCCGATCTTCAATCTCTGTTCCAAAGCAAGGGAATTGATCACCTCGAAGCTCTTCCGGATCCCAGGAAATGGCAAGAAAATCAAGTTCTGGGATGACTGCATTTTGGGAAATCTGCCACTAAATCAGAATCTAGAGCTGGATAATATAAGGGAATGGCTAACCTCTAGAAACCAGGTCACCCTGTGGGAGATCTCTGCTTGGAATCAGGATGACACTCGCTCGTGGAATTATTGGGACTTAGGGGATTTCCCTCCAAACTTGAATAGGGAAGCAGAGCTGCTTCAGCAAGAATTGCAAGGATCCTCTCCCATCTCCGCTGGGAAAAAGGACAAAAGAGGTTGGGGATCTGCCTCTGGAAGGTATACAACCACAGCTGGTTACTATGCTTTTCTCTCTATCCCTTGGGTTCCTCCTGATCCTCTCCTTTGGACAACCCTTTGGAACTTTCCTTCCCTGCCAAAGATTGACTTCTTCTGTTGGTCCCTTCTGCACAACAGTATCCTTACTTTTGATAACCTTAAAAAAAGGGGATGGGCAAGCCCCTCAAGGTTCCCTCTGTGCTTCTATAGTGAGGAGTCTGCTGACCACCTCTTCATCCTTTGTCCCTATGCTCTTGAGCTTTGGAGTTTAATCTTGGGGCCTCTTAAATTCGATCTTCCCCCTACCGTTAAAGATCTGTTCTACTCTTGGATGAAACTTGCTCCTTTTCCTTTGGCAAAACTGTCTCTCCTCAAGAACTGTTGGATTTGGGCCCCGAAACTAATTTGCTGGATTCTTTGGTTGGAAAGAAATGGAATAATATTCAGGGAAATCGCTGCACCACCAGCCCGACTAGCTACAAAAGTTAAGGTTCTTGTCAATGATCTAGTGTCCTCCAAACCGCTGCTCCATAATGAGACCCTTCCTGATAGAGACACCTACTCCTGGTTTAATGATTTGGATCCGCTTCTACTATCAAGAACTAAGTCTCTGCAATCTCATCACTCCTCGTGGGAAATCAGGATTGGAGAGCAAGACTTCCTTATGTGGAGATCGTCTCTTGAAAAGCACGTCCTGATGGTGGATGGTGCATCGAAGGGGAACCCAGGGAAAGCAGGAGGAGGTGGGATCATTCTCAGCCCCGAAGGCAATTTAATGTTTTCCTTCTCCTGGGGTCTCAACAACCTCTCTAACAATAGAGATGAATATATTTCTCTCTGGAAAGGTCTTATCCAGGCTAGGCATTTGAAAATCTCTGATTTGGTGGTGATAGGGGACTCCAGAATAGTTATACAGTCCCTAGCTCGAAAGCGTCGCCCGAGTCAACTTTCTTTGTCTCAGCTTTACTCCAGGATACAAACTCGAGTTGCATATTTTGGCTAGATCCGTTTCTTCCATGTGCTCAGGGGGATAAATCATCTGGCGGACCTCAAGGAAAATATGGGTACCCCTCTTTGCAAAGGAGAACTGAAGATCAACGGGACGATCTCTTACTACCCAATCCCTTAAAATGAGAATCCTCGCCCCATACTGGTTTGAATCATTTGTCTCAGGGAATCGCAAGGCTCAGAAGCCCAAGGATCTTGATGTACAAGGAATCTAAGGGATGCCCTACTCTTTGATGAAGTCACGAGGACTTGGTAGGTTGAACTGTCCTCACGATCCGTCAGAAAATATTTTTCTCTGCAAAAATCAATGGCCTATGGATGTCATGAGGATAAGAGTCCAGGAAATATGCTTAGGTGTTCAGACCATCGATAGGACAACGTCCCCTCTGTACCGATTCTCCCCTACAAGTGACGGCTATAAAGGGCAGCTCCACCCCCCTGATCGTCACTTCTTGGCTGAGAGTCTAGTAGGAGAGGCGAGATCGGAGGCTCAAGACCAGAAAAGCGATGGCATCGGGCTCAACCTCAGGAGATGGCTCAGGAGACGGTTCCAACGTGACCATCGAAGTCTGTCTCACCACGATGCAATCAAACCTGGAAGAGCTCAAGCAAATTTCAAGCCAGCAAGAGATAAAACAAGCCAGGTCACAGAAGATCGACAACGACCGCTGGGACATCCTGAACCAGGAACTCAAAGAGATCCAGGAAGAACTATGGGAAGACCACACGACAAGCTTGAAGGACATAGCAGTAAGTTCTGGCGAGCTCGGGAAGAGACTGGTGGCTCTGGAAAAGAAAGTCGACGATCTGTGCTAAATGTTGGGCAAAAATCCAAAGGAAGAAGTCTGAACCAAGGCTACTCTACCCCTGTTTTCTTTAGCTGTTCCATGCGTTACATGCGATTTTGTCTGAAGAAAAATCGTCTTGTCTCGGTGCTAATATCATTAGGATGCTATTTCTGTTGTTATAGATTAGGCTTTCAGTTTATCTGGGCCAGGAATTTTGTAATGAAGGAAATCCCTCGGAAGTTTAGAGTCTGGGGAGGACACAGTGAAATCCTGATATCTTGGATAACTAAGATAAGTATATGGGGATCAGAATGTAAAGCCACTGGAAGGCTATTTGCCAGTTAGTAATAATAAAGCCTCATACCCGTTATAGTAAAAAAAAAAAACATTGAACCACCATCGAAGTTTTGGTAAATCTTCTTCTTCTCTAATAACCTAGCAACCAATCCTAGGAGAGTAGGAGCCCCTTGTAGCATTTATTGACCATATTAGAACATCATCCTGGTCCACTAGTCTAACATGACTATCATGAAGAGCCTTTATGTACCTATTCCAGTTGTTTTTGTCCTCCTCTTCGTGAAACCCCAAATCTTCTGCATTAATGAATTCTTGTCTCATAAAAATGGAATCAATAGGATCCCCAATCTGCTCCAAGTAAATAAAACCCTAATCCCTCAAAGTGTCTACCAAATCTAAACGAAGCCTATGAGCCCCACCACATCCTATCCATGGGTCCTATCCCAGTTTTATCTTCATACCATTCCCAACACTCCATTCCAGCCAGTCCTCGATGACTTCAAAAGACAAAATCAAAGCTTTCCACATAATAAAAACATCCCTAAGGGATTTCTCTATGCTTATGAACCATTCCTCAATAGATAAGGAAGCTATGTATTTTTGTTGGACAACAGTCACCCATAGTCTCTCTCCTTTCAAAATTCTCCAAACCCCTTTTGCAGCTAAAGCCTTTGGAAAACAATGAGAGTTCTTTAGGCCCCAACCACTCATATATTTTGGCCAAGAAATCTTGTTCCAGGCAACCCAGTGAAAATAAGTACCCTCTAACTGCCCTTCCATTGGAAATTATAACTCAACTTCCTAATTTGATCTAATATACCAGTATGTACATAATCCAAAGATACCCAGTACATTGGAATGACTTCCAAAAAAAGCCTTCACTAGAATTGATCGTCCCCATGAACAACCATTTGTAACACCATTATAAAAATATTTTCTTAATCTTACTAATAATCCATACATAGTGCCTTTGTCTTTAGAACAAAACTTAAATACTCAAATCCACTCTTAAGTATTTTCTTATTCTTACTAATAAGCCATGCACAATGCCTTTGTCTTTAGAACAAAACTTGAATACTTAAGTCCACTCTAAATATCAACCTTGGGAAAGACAAACTGAGTGCAGGTTATCCAATAATTTATATTTCCAAAAGTAATCCAATTCGCTCATTCCCATCGTTTCCAACCATGCTAAGCAAATTATTTTTGGGTTTTTTTTAAGGAAGCTATCGAATAGGTCTTCTACCATGTGAATCATTATTAAATTCAATTTATTTACCTAAATATTTTGGGATACATACTTTGTAACATATTTTTGAGGTGTTTGGTTTATTAAAAGTGAACATATACTTGGGTGGGTTTAATAATTAAAAATATGTGTTATTTTCATAAAAATTATAAGTTTAATTTCAAGGCCTTTATTACGCCGAAGGCGTTCTTTAAGGGGTCGGCTCCTCTCCGGCCTTCGTCATCTATCGACAGCAAATGAGGAGCCTCCCCCTGTCAATTGTTGCCATGATCGTAAGTCAATTACTGCTGCCACATAAGTCAACTGCTGCTACCACGATTTCGACCTCAGTCTGTCGCACCGTCAATATTCCTCGTCTCCATTTGCAACCTCTTTGTTTCCATATGCGTTGTATTGGAGAAAACTCACTATGGCTTGGGAATACTACAACAGACAGATGACCACCATAAATCTACTCAATTCTCAAAACAATGCTATTATAAATGACAATGTTAAAATAATGGAGAAATGTAACCAACCTCGATCCAACGTTTGATGTAGATCCCCGTTGGAGCTTTCAATCCGCGTGTGATGCACCTGCAGCAATGAATTAATAAGAATATGCGAAATAGCAGAAATGACAGAACTCAGAATCACTTTTATATTGATCACAGGCCACTTCAAGGGGGCAACCTCCTATGAGCAAGCTCAATACAAATAACTTCACGGTGCCTTCATAGGTCTCAACACACACTTATATACTAAGTCTAGGCGCCAATTCTATGGGTCAAAACCATGGGCCACTACAAACTATGGATCACAATACTACGGGCGACTTACAAAGCATATGCGCCAACAACAATAACACAAACTATTGATCAACAAATACTACGGGACGACTTACAAAGCATATGCGTCCAACAACAACATACTAACAAAGTAAAGACATGGGTGTTATAGCTTGAAATGACACCTCTCCGTCCGTGACGACACTTCTTGAGAACAAGTTCAGTCACACAACAGGACAGTCGTGGATGGAGGAGTCATTTGGGACACTAAAAATGGTTGAAATTACCTCATTCTTGACCCATTTGATGTATATGACCCTTAGGAACATTTTTTCAGACCAAACCATCTCCTGAAAATGAGCAGAAAAGCCTGTTTTTGGCCATTTTTTAATATGAGCGCGACTCCACTATTGAAATAGTAGCGTGTGTACGCGACTTTGTCTCATTTAAAGTAGCGCCCATTGCCATGTGTACGCGACTTTGTCTACTATAGAGTAGCGTACACCCCTGTTTTGGTCAAAATCTCGAAATTCGAGTAAGTTAAGTTGGTTGGGAAACCTTATGAGTGGTTGTAACTTCTTTTTCCTCTTCCTCACTGACTATATAAGGAGGGTAGAAGGGCCATGTGATGGGACTAAGCCCAATTACAAAGTTATGCTGGATGAATGGAGACCCTCATCCCCCTCTCTTGTGCTTAAGTTTTGGTAAACCCTAGCACAGTTGCTTAGAGGCTGGGATCCTTGGAGAACAGAAGCAGGAGATCTTGAATCTAGGTTTCGTGAAGTGCCAAGCTTGAAGGAAGGTATAACTTTATGTACTTGCTTTCATTCATTAATAAAGATCAAACATTCTTCTCTTTCCAAATATGACCTATTAATGTGTCTTAGATTTGATTACTGTTTCATTATAGTTTGATGTCTCTTTATATTATGGATATCAATATTATATATGTAGTCAAATGTATTTGAGAAAGGTATGAAGTTGTTTTGCAGGTCTGGGCCTTGCAACATTGGATAAGCATTGAAGAGCGAGGGAGGCAAATCTAGGATCAACCTTCTGAATAAGGTGCCTACATCTAAAAACCCTAATCTCTTCATTTATTTGTTATACTTGCAGAATGCTTGTAAGTCTATCTTTATCACCGTAACTTGGTAGTTTCTCCCCTGAACTATAGGTGCATTTTCCCCACAACAGAATGGCGACTCCGCTGAGGATAAGTATAACTGATTAGGGGTATCCAAGGTCATTTCTTCAGTCTTGTTTGATGGTCTTTGTTCATTTTATTGATTAGGATCAGTTAGTAGGCTCTATTTGACCCTCCTTGGCTCTTACAGACCCTTCCCTGCACTTGCAAACCCTTGTGGACCCAGGTGTGGTGGTTTTAACCCCATTTTTCCAACTTTTTCCACTTGTACGCTACTGTTTGTACCACACATTAGCGCCCATACGCTAATTTTCCTCTGCACAGTAGCGCCCATACTGCTATGAACGCTAGTTTCCTTCATACACAGTAGCGCTCAAAATCTGGGTTTGATTTTTTTGAGTTTTGGGTTGTGGACCCAAATCTGGGGGCTGTGGCTGCATTTTTTGGGGTCCCTGATGACCCTAGGTCTGAGTTAAACCACTGTAAGTGGTCTCCCATCCTTGTACTGATCCTACATTCATGATTTGAACCTCTTTTGATCAATTTGGGCTTGTTTGGAAAGTTTTGGGGTTTGTTGACCTAAGTTGGGGGGTTGTGGACCTGTTTGGTGTTTTGTACCCTAATTTGAGTCTGACTGAACTTGCTTGCCCCATTTTCCATTGGATTTGGAACCTCTTGAGTCTTCTTGACCCTGTTTGTATCTATTTGAGTGAAATTTCTCTTTTAGGTTGGTTTCTTATCCTCCCTTATGCTTTTAGTTTTTCTTTTGTAGTGAAAGCTCAAGTGTTTTGGCTGTTGTTCAAGACCTTGTTTGCATTGTTTATGTGCAGACCTGACTTTACCAAACCATACTTCTTTGTAGGTCATTTGCTTCGTTTGGGTCTAAAAGTAGTTTTTGTACTCTTTTCCCAATGGTTGGCATGCTTACATCAATAAGAATTTGAAAGTCATATTTGGTAGCTTTTACTGTTTCATAAAGAGAACCTGAAAGTTTCTTTGCTTTGCTTTGCTTTGATAATAGGTTGGTTTCAGTTTTGTTTCTTACCTTTGAAAGAATAAAGAATTTTGATTCATTTTCTGAATAGAGTACCTTGCAAGTGGCTTAAAAGATTTTAGAGTGATGTGCATCAAAAAGAACAAGTTTTCTTTTGCATACCTAGTTGCTTGAGTAGCTGCATTCTTAGGTTTTGAGTACATTTAGACTTTATTTTTACCTTTTTTTTGCATTCGAAATATTACAAATTTGCATTTGCACATGCATTCTAGATCAGAATTTTAAAACTTGCATTGAAAAGAAAAAGATTTGTTTGGTGGCAAATATTTCATTTTCAGTACTCTATCTCTACTATAACCACTCTCACACACCCACTACCCTTTTTAAGTAAGCAAGTAACCTTTAAAATGAACCCTAATAAAATGTACTAGTAACATTTTCTTTTCTAGGTTACACTACACCAACTAGTTTTGGTTAGGATCTTGGGTTTAAAACACCTTAAACCACCCAAGATCACACATTACGCAAAAATCGTAGTAAGACTATCATAGGTAAACCCACCTCACTCAAAATTTGCCTGGGATCTATGCAGTAGGTCATTGCGAGATCAGTTTGTGGGAATACTCCTCCTACTTACTATTCAAGCATACGCCAGGATCGGATTGCGTATTGGGGACTCTTTCGAGTTTCGGGCTTAGCTACCCTGCCCACGCTTTCTGATTCGACCGGTGACTGTTCCCCCAGGAGTTTTCGGTGTTGTGGTATCCTTAGTATCTGACTCTAGGTTCATACACAGGTGACAACAGAGGGTATATCTGTTGTACCTAAGACAGACGTGGGAGGAAATCCCTTGTAGGTATTTGGGAGGGCGGTTGGGTGATTCCAGCGCTTGCACCCTTAGTCATTGTATTGTGGACCCCGGGTAACTGTCTTTCTTCCTTCGTTGATCTGTTCTGGGCCCTCATCATCCCAGACTCTTCTCCGGAAGGCATCTATTTGCCTGGTTTGATTTACCTAGGACCTTTTTAGTGGTGTGCTCTTTGTGCTATTTTTTTTTAGTTTTCCTTAGAAAACTTCTTGTTCATTTGAGCAGGAAACTATGTCTAGCATTCCGGCGAGTGCCAATCAAGGTACCCCTGTTCCGGGGGATCCTTGTGCTGTTCCATTCATTGGAAACATTGGTACTCCCTTAATGGCTACTCTAAATCTTCCTGGATTCACTTTTGGGCTTCCGGTTTGGTTGTTTTCCACTCCGAATGCCTTGCATGCTCCTGCCGCTTCTTTTGTGAGCACCTCAAATCAAGAGCATCAAAACCCTGTGCCTCCCTTGCCAATAACATCTTCTCCTCCTCCTTCTACCTCATGTGGCGAAAGTAGTAATACTAGTAACTAGCAGTCTAAAAGGAATAGACGGGGGAAGAATAGGAAGAAGATGCCAAAACAAGGGGGCAGCAACCCAACCTCTGTAAGTCATGCTGGGGGCAAGAACCCTTCCTCTGCAAGTCATGCGGGGGGCACCTACCCAGCCTCTGGAGGTCATGCTGGGAGAAAATTTTTAGTCAATGAAAATCATACTGAAAGTTTGTCTTCAACCACTGTCAGTCATGTTGAGGACACGTCATTGATCATTGCTAGTCATATTAATGACAAGTCACCAGTTCCTGTGAGTCATACTGGAGACACCAGATCAGCCACTGCAAGTCATGCTGAGGGAGTTGACATTGTCAACAAACCCAACAAACAGAAGCTTAAGTTCCCTTGTAAGTTTTGCGAGGGAGATCACCATACTTACTTGTGCCCTGTACTTCCAGAAGAGCAAAAAGTGTGGTCCTTAGTTCAAAAGTCTTCTGCTTCTGAGCAACCAGCCTCTGTGAGTCATGCTGGGGGAAAACTATCAGCCAATGCTAGTCATGCTGAGAGTACTGACATTGTAAAGGAGTCTCGACCTATAGGACGGAAACCAAAGTTCCCTTGTAAACTTTGTAAGGGAGATCACCTTACTCACCGATGCCCTGCCATTCCAGAGGCACGAAGAGTGTGGTCCATGTCTGAAGGAACCTCTGTTCTTGAGTTGTCTATAGATTCCCTATAGTCAGATCAACCTTTGGTTGATAAAGTGGTTGAACCAATGCAATCTTTGGTCGACCCCACTCTTCCTTCGGAGAGTGAAGTGATCGAATCGATACAATCTTCGACCGATCCCATCAGTCCTTCGGAGATTGATGCACCTACTACTGAAGTCTTCTGCATTACCAGTTTGGATATTCCTGAAAACGGGGGCACTTCATCTATGCCATGTGAACCCCTACCAAGCCCTAGGATTGTTTCCTTTGATTATAATAGTCTAGCTGAGCCTCGTCTTCCTTCTTCGACACCTTTCCAGATAAAGGTTGATATCGGGAACCACACGGTTGACCGATGCATTGTTGATGAAGGTGCTTCTGTTAGTATCTTATCCGCTTATGCTTGGAGAGATTTGGGTTTCCCTAATGTTATTCCAGCTGCTAATTGGCCGTTGACCTTCGATAGAAGACCTAGTGAACCATTTGGATTCCTCCGTCAGGCACCTGTTACTTTGGGTGGAAAAACAGTCTTAGTTGATTTTATGGTTTTAAAGGACCCTATGGACTTTGATATGATCCTCGGGCGTGATTACGTTTATGCTATGCATGTTGTGGTGTCTACACTCTTTCGTGTGATGCATTTCCCTCATAACGAAAGCATCGTCACTATCAACCAGCTTGCATTCGTTGATCCTCCTTATTACCCAACTATAGACAAGTTAGATCCCTCGTCATTAGGCACTACTATGCCACATGGGAATTATGTGGCATATTGTTCCTTGAGTTCAACTGCTACTGAGAAGAAGTCTTTGATTTCATGCTTACCTTTTCGGGACTTGGTCCCAGCTTTTTACCAAGTGACATCTCCATCTGAATGTTTAGATATGTGTTCTATCTGGGATGATATACTTCCTTCCGATGAGGTTTTCCTAGAGTCTATAGTACAGTCTGCCATTCATTTGGATGTTGATCTAGTCACAGTCATGTCTAGCCCCAGTTTGACCTTAAAGTCTGATCTTCCTACTGTTGAGTCTTTGGACTCTCCTATAGATCCGCAAATCGGTGTTCCTACTGAGTTTGATTCTGCTTCTAGAATTTTCAACTCCCGTGATGATGAATTTGTTTCTGCAGATTCCATCATGTCCTTCAACTTTGATCTTCATCTTGAAGTTGATCTTGTTGATTGTAAGTCCTCGGGCTTGGGTACCATAGAGTCTTCATTTGAAAACTCTGCCTTGTTTATGCCTTCTGTTGATGATAGTGAAGTTGAAAGTATTTCTACCACAGTGACTTGTATCGGGTCTTTCCTTACATATGTTTTAGATATGATCCTGGTACTAATGTTTCTTGGAGACAGGATTCTTAGTTGGATGTATAATTTCTTACTGTTCCTTTTCGACACCTTGTGCAACCATGTCAGGTATATTCGGAACCTTGCATATAGGTTTAGGCTTCCCCGCTGTTATGTTTCATTTGAACCTTTTGCCATCTGAATTCGCCATAGGGTCGAACCTGTTGGATATTGGTGTGTTAGCCATCTCTTTATGCATTGTGCACCAGTCCAACAGCAGAGCCTACCTAACATGGGTCACCCTAGTCAACACCCTTATGCCATTCTAGTGCCCATGCTGAGTTTTTCTCATAAGTTCGGGAGCCTTTTTAGATTTACCATGACTTTGAGAAGAAGCCTCATATCTTTCTTCCTCATATATTTCTGGCCATCCATGATAAGGCTCCCATCTTTATGTTCAAATTGCATATGCATCTATTATGATCGCGCTTGCGCTAATGAGCCTGAAGCCGGCTTCCACGCTTTTAGCTCGTTGTATAAGCCTCCATCTCTGATCTCATTTCCGCTAAGCCCTGTATCATTTTGCCTTCACGATTTGACACCTTTTACCTGGAGGAGACACACCCTGAGTGTACTTATCTTGCTCATGTTCCTTGCATTAGGCATAGCTTTGTTCCATGCGCTTGGAGCTAGTTTTGCATGTCCCTGACACTCGTCTCCTCCCATTTCGAGCATTCTTCTTTTAGTTTGAGCTCGTTAAAAATAGTAAGTAGGTTTCGAGCATTCTTCTTTTACTTCGAGCTCGTTAAAAACAGTAAGTAGGTTTCGAGCATTCTTTCACCTTTCCTTCGAGCTCGTTAAAAACAGTAAGTAGGTTATGAGCATTTCTTCCACCTTTCCTTCGAGCTCGTTAAAAACAGTAAGGAGGCTTCGAGCATTCTTCTTTTACTTCGAGCTCGTTAAAAACAGTAAGTAGGTTTCGAGCATTCTTCTTTTACTTCGAGCTCGTTAAAAACAGTAAGTAGGTTTGGAGCATTCTTCTTTTACTTCGAGCTCGTTAAAAACAGTAAGTAGGTTTCGAGCATTCTTCTGCCTTCACTTCAAGCTCGTTACAAATAGTAAGTAGGTTACGAGCATTTCTTCCACCTTTCCTTCGAGCTCGTTAAAAACAGTAAGGAGGCTATGAGCATTTCTTTCATCTTCACTTCGAGCTCATTAAAAATAGTAAGGAAGTTGTGAGCATTTTCTGTATCTCCTTTGAGCTCGTTAAAAACAGTAAGGAGGTCATGAGTTTACTTTTCCGGACTCGTTAAACCTTTACGGAAAAGATCCCTATGGAGTTCTTTTAAGCCCTTTTCAGACTCCTTAAATAGGAAAAGTTTGCCGAGCATAGTTGTCTTTTCGGGCTCGTTAAAATAACTGAACCGACATCCACTTAGGTATAGAATTACCCCTTTTCCGGGCCTTGGTGGATAATTTACGGAAAAGGTATACTCTAGGTGTACTCTTGTATGCGCTAGAAGAATTCTTCTTCCATCATTTTACACTTTTTCGGGAAAGGAGACTAACTTTACGAAAAAGGACCTTTGGAGTCGTCTTTAGGGTTTTCAAACTCTCGAAATGTGAAAACACCAAGCGAGCATTCACCTACTTGGGCTCGATATAAAATCCATGGATAGGTGTATAGAGGACTGTTTAAGTTTTTCAACTCTATAAGCAAGAAAACACCGCCGAGCACAGACCAATCCGGGCTCGATATAAAATCCACGGATAGGTGTATGGAGTTTTCTTCTAGGTTTTTCAGACTCCTTAAATATGAAACTACCGTCGAGCATGCTTTAGTTCTTTTTCAAGCTCGTTAAAAAATGAAAAAGGAAAGGGAAGGGAAGAATGTTACAATATCTTTCAATATGATGGCAGCAAGTCAACTATCTCCTTGAACAAAGCACTTGTTTTGAGTCTCTCAAACAAGTTGGGTTTTAGTGTTGGCCTTAGGGTAAACTTGATATCAGAGTTCCTACTCCTCTGTTTGGTTAGTCTTCCAATCATTTGAAGAATCTGTTAATGTCTCCTACATTGCAGACTTGCATCGTGGTCCCTTTGTGTTAAAAGCTGCCTAAGTCGCTCTTGTGTCATGCTCACTGTTCAAGGATATAACCTGTGTCGGCCATTCTGCAGTTGCCTTGACCTCATGTGTCGGCCATTCCTTGGTGTCAGTATGTTTCATCATGTGTTTAGTCCTACTCCAAATTAGCTCATACCTATTGAGTGTCCCTCGTGTTGGATGATGGAGGATGCATTAAGGCCTCCCTTCCAACGGACTTCTTCCCATCGACTTCAGCTCATTGTGCTCTGGGAATGAAGTTTAGAGTTTCAGTTAGTACCTTGGGGATTGCAGTCATTAGTGGCAGTTTCCCTCGCTATTGGATAGATGGGAATACATCAATGTCTCCTATCTGATGGATTCTTCAAGTGTTCGACGGCAAGACCACTTATTCGCACTTGTTTGAATGTACTAGGTACCTTGGGTTCCATTTTCATTATTGGTGGACACCCTCGCGTTTGTTAATGGTATACATCAATGACCAGTAATCAAACGATACCTCCCATGTTCGACATCAACTCATTTATTCGCATGGATAGGTTTGTACCTTGGGTAGTTTTTGGATGAAGACCTTGGGATCCTCGATAGCATCACCTCATTTATGTTATCGCCAAAGTTGTGCAAGACTGAGCCACACTCTTTTTGGGATCTTGATGAGACATAGATCCAGCTTGTTCTTTATGGCTATGTTCTCCAGTTTTGACATAGATCCACCTTGTATTTATGTGGCTATGTTTACACTTATGTTCCTCATGGATCCACGCTTGTATGCTAGTGGCCATGATATATGCATCAGTATTTGGATCATTATTGTATCCTTTTGGAGGTCATGTTCCACCATTTTAACATGGACAGTTACCCCATGGATAAGTTTGTCTGACTTTGCCTTTGCTTTCAGGTACTTCATTTGAGCCTATGATTCTTGGTTTCTCCGTTCCTCCATGATTCAATTCTTTTTTATTTTATAATTTATTTTGGCCATCGTTTCCCGTACTCCCTTTGACCTCATACATTAGGGGGCATCTGTTATAGCTTGAAATGACACCTCTTCGTCCGTGACGACACTTGCTTCCCTTGGTCACATGATGACACTTCTTGAGAACAAGTTTAGTCACACAACAGGACATTCGTTGGAGCTTTCAATCCGCGTGTGATGCACCTGCAACAATGAATTAATAAGAATATGCGAAATAGCATAAATGACAGAACTCAGAATCACTTTTATATTGATCACAGGCCACTTCAAGGGGGAAACCTCCTATGAGCAAGCTCAATACAAATAACTTCACGGTGCCTTCATAGGTCTCAACACACACTTATATACTAAGTCTAGGTGCCAATTCTATGGGTCGAAACCATGGGCCACTACAAACTATGGATCACAATACTACGGGCGACTTACAAAGCATATGCGCCAACAACAATAACACAAACTATTGATCAACAAATACTACGGGACGACTTACAAAGCATATGCGTCCAACAAAAACATACTAACAAAGTAAAGACATGGGTTCCTAACATCTCCTCCCCCTTCAAAAAAAGATTTGTCCTCAAGGCTTTAGATGTGGAAATTGTTGTTGAATCTGAAGGAGTGGTTCCCATGTAGCATCCTCTGGTTGCATGCCGTGCCACTGAATTAAGACCTTTATGATAAAGCGAGAGCGAAGCTGACGCGTGCGCTGATTGAGGATGGCCTCCGGCTCCAAAAGGATGGATCCTTCATTATCCAGTTCGGGTAAAATCGTTTGTCCACTGATGTTGGTGCCAAGAACTTTCTTCAGACAAGAGACATGAAAGACTGGATGAATGCGGGAAGAAGGAGGAAGTTCCAATTTATAAGCAACGGACCCAATCTTCTGAAGAATCCGATATGGCCCATAGAAATTTGGAGCGAGCTTATGATGCCCTTTGATTTTCAAGGAGGATTGCTTGTGCGGATGGAGACGAAGAAAAACCATATCGCCGACTTGAAAAGTGCGCTCAGAACGGTGCTAATAAGCTTGTTGCTTCATGCGATTTCTTGCCATGTGAAGATTGTCCCGCAAAATGCGAAGAATCTGATCGCGGTTTCGAAGGACTGTGTCAACTTCCTGAACTGGTGAACTGGTGGGGGTGTATGGAAGAAGAACTGGAGGTGCCTAACCATAGACTACTTCATATCGGGTCATTTTAGAGGCAGTGTGGTAAGAAGTATTGTACCACCATTCAGCAAGAGGGAGCCACTTTTCCCACTGATGTTGTTGTTCCGAGGTGAAACAACGAACATAAGTTTCCAATCATTTATTGATAATTTCAGTCTGACCATCTTTTTGTGGGTGATACCCTGAACTCATCTTCAGTTTGGTGCCAGTGTGGCGAAATAGATCTGTCCAAAAATGACTGGTGAAAGTCGCATCACGATCTGAGACAATGGAAGAAGGGATGCCATGAAGAATAAAGATTTGGTCCAGTAAAATTTAAGCGACGGAGGAGGCTGTATAGGGATGGATGAGAGCACAAAAATGACTATATTTGGAGAGGCGATCAACCACAACGAGAATCACTATCTTCCCTCCAGATTTAGGGAGCCCTTCAATGAAATCCATAGAAATATCTGTCCAAATCCATGTAGGTATGGGCAAGGGTTCAAGCAATCCTAGAAGGAGTGTTGTTTCACCCTTATTGTGCTGGCAAGTATCACATTCGGCCACCATCTGTTGAATTGTCCTTTTCATGCCCTGACAAAAGAAGTTACAAAGATCTGGGCTCTGGGGAAGCACCAGACGACCCTTGTATCGCAGAGAAGCACCATCCCAAGAGTAATGTGGTACAGCAAAAGGGTTGTTGGTCAAGCGTTGGATGATTTGAGATAAGGAAGAGTCATTGACATAACCTTGTTGAACAAATTGCAACCAATTTGGAACAGGCATAGAAATAGATGAAAGAGAACCTTGGGCATCAAATGTGCGAGAAAGAGCATCTGCCACAATATTGTCTTTACCCTTCTTGTAAGTGATCTCATAGTCATAACCCATTAGTTTGCTAACCCATTTCTGTTGTGCCGGGGAGGAGACACGTTGTTCCAAGAAATATTTCAGACTTTGGTGATCAGTCTTGATGCAGAAATGATTCCCTAATAGGTATGGGCGCCACTTCTGTACTGCATACAAAATAGCCATCATTTCCTTCTCATAGGTAGAGGCAGCTAAATTCTTACCTGAAAGGGCTTTGCTGGTGAATGCAATGGGGTGTTCATCTTGAAGGAGAACAACACCAAGTCCATTGCCGCAAGCATCACTCTCAATAGTGAAGGGATTGAAAAAATCGGGCATAGCTAAAACAGGTGCAGTACACATAGCTTGTTTTAGTTTGTCAAATGCACACTGAGCAGCAGGTGTCCATGTAAAAGCATCCTTTTTCAATAGAGCAGTTAATGGAGCTGCAATATTCCCATAATCCTTGACAAACTTGCGATAGTATCCAGTCAACCCCAAAAAACCACGAAGGCTCTTGAGTGTCTGAGGATGCGGCCAATTGTTCATGGCATCGATTTTGGCAGTATCCACGCGAACCCCTTGTGCTGAGATAATGTGCCCAAGATACTCAACTTCCTTCTGTCCAAAAACACATTTAGACTGCTTGGCATGGAGATGATGGTCAGAGAAAAGTTGCATGACAAGATCCAGATGCTGAAGATGTTCATCCCATGTTTTACTGTAGATGAGGATATCATCAAAGAATACCAGAATGAATTTCCGCAAGTAGGGTCGAAATATTTTATTCATTAACGCCTGGAATGTGGAAGGAGCATTAGTGAGGCCAAAGGACATGACTAAAAACTCATAATGGCCATCATGTGTGCAGAAAGCTGTTTTAGGGATATCATCCTCATGAACCCAAATTTGATGATACCCAGAACGAAGATCCAACTTGGAGAAAAAGTGAGCCCCATGAAGCTCATCAACAACAGGAATTGGAAACTTATCCTTGATGGTGAGGTGATTAAGTGATCGGAATTCAATGCAGAGGCGCCATGACCCATCTTTTTTGCGGACAAGAATAACTGGAGAAGAAAAGGAACTAGTGCTTGGGCGAATAATACCTTGCTTCAATAAGTCCCGAACGAGCATTTCAATCTCCGTTTTTTGGTGAAATGGGTAGTGATAGGGCCTGATGTTGGGAGGAACGCTTCCAGGAAGGAGCTGAATACGATGGTCTTCTGGCATGGAAGGTGGCAATCCCACTGGTTCAGCAAAGACACCTGTATATCGATCCAGAATTTGTTGTAGATCCAAAGGAGTAGTGGAGACTGTTGATGGTTGCGTCTGAATGGAATGGAGCTTAGCGATGACACCATGTGAATTCTTCTTGAGGAGTTTTTCCATGCGATGTGAACTGATGATGCTGAGAGAACCTGGTTGTAATCCTGTCAATGTGTGTTTTTGTCCATTGAGGGAAAACTGCATCCAAAGTTCAACAAAATCCCATAAGATAGGGCCAAGTGTGCATAGCCATTGAGCGCCCAAAACCACATCACATCTGCCTAAGGTCAAGGCAAACATGTTAGAGCGTGAGGTATAATCTCCCATAGAGATATGCACATTTCGACACTTCCCTTTGCAAGGTAAGGTGGCCCCATTGGCAACCATGACTTCAAAGTTGGAGCAAGGATGGATAAAACAATCAACTTGTTTGGCGATCCGAGGTTCCATGAAATTATGAGTGCTACCAGAATCAATGAGTATTGTAAGAGGAAGCTTCTTGAAGTAACCCCTGACCCGCATTGTTTGGGGGGTGGTGATTCCGACTAAAGCATGGAGAGATATCTTTGGCTGGTCATCCTGAGACGGAGGGTCAATAGGCGGTTCCTGAATGTCGACCGGAGCATCCAGTGTTTCTGGATCTTCGTCACCAATTTCAGAGGAAGGCAGAGAATCCACATCCAAGAGATAGAGCTTTTGATGAACACATCTATGTCCCTGAGTGAATTTCTCATCACAATTATAGCAAAGCCCCTTTTCTCTGCGTGCTTGCATCTTTGTTTCAGACAAACGCTTGATAGGATTCAGTCGAGGAGCCTGCGATATAGGTGGTCGTTGAGAACCCATATTTCAGAAGGGAACAAAAGTGGGCTTGGAGCATTGTTGGGCTGCAATATTGTCTTCTTCCAACTTAGCCAACCCTAGGGCTTCCATCATTGTGGTGGGACAGAACATTTTGACCTCAGAGCGGATTGCATCCTTTAGACCACTGATAAAATAACTCCGGTAAAAGTCATTAGACAATCCTTAGGTGTGGTTGGCTAGGTTCTCAAATTTGGTTTGATACTCTCTCATAGTGTCAATTTGGCGAAGTTTAGTGAGGGCTCCTGTGAAGTCATCAAAAGCACTAGGACCAAATCGTTGCAAAAGGAGCTGGCAAAAGTCTGACCATTTGGGCTCTGGATGAGCCTTGATGTACCAACGATACCATTGAAGAGATTCCTGTTCCAAATGAAAGGATGCTAGCGGAACTTTGTTGACATCAAAAGTATTATGCAGACTGAAATATTGTTCTGCACGATAGATCCATCGAGTTGGATCAGTACCATTGAAGCGAGGAAAATCAAGCTTCGGACAACAAAAATTGTTGGAAGAAGAGAACCCATTGTCTGCTGAAGACTCGGACTGTCGTTTGTTGTTCATAGCTGAATGTTCAAGATGGAGGCCGAGAAATTTTTCATCTAGATCATGGAGTTTGGATTGGATGGCTACAAGTGCGTCTTCCATGGTTTTTGCTCCTGCACGGGTGACAACCATAACCAGGAGTTTTTTTTTTTTTTACTGGGTAGGAAAACAAAAACAGAAACTGCTTCAGTAAGGGAAAATCTGGACTTGGGAAAAAATATGAAGGGTAATTGAGGTTTGACTAGGTGTTGGACACTGTCGACTAGACAGGGAAGAAAAAATGAGGATTTCAGAAGCGGGGTGAAAGAATGGAAAAATTTGGCAGAGGGGGACAAAAAAGTAGAATTCAGAAAGGAACTCTATGGTAAAATTTGAAGGTGATTGGGTGAAATCTGAGGAAGTTATGGCAAACCCTAAAAATAGACAAATGTGGGATTTCGGGCTTTGGGAAGGGGAATTGGGGATAGGGTCCTCAGGAATGAAATATGCAGAATGATATGACAGGGGTTCCCCGAAAATTTCAAGGGAAATAGAGTGAAAACAAGGGAGATATGGAGAAAAAACTGAATTTTATACTCTTTTTTTTTTTTTGTTCAGACTGGAGCGGCTACGGCTCGGAAGGGATTTGGAACAGCGCCGAATGGATTGAAAACGGTTGGATCTGGAACGGCTTGCAAAATGGATCTGAAACGACGCATCAGTGATCGACAACAGTTCAACTGAAAGTAGATAAGGACCCCAGGTATGTGCGGCTTCCTAACAGTTCAGGGGTTTCACTCGGCCCCCAATGCTGTCTAACGGCTTGCGTATTGGGGCAGTACCCCTCACTCCACGGCTCAGGTAAAACTGATAACCGCTTTGCCACAAACGACCGCTCTTGGTTTACCTCACGGGTGGGAACTAGTCAATCAGGTAGGGGTCGTTGCCCTTTTCGCTGGCAGGTCCTCTCAATGGGCCAGCTACTTCGGGGTTCCTGTGGTACTCCTCACAATGAGTTTTAGGGATTATGCCCAAGTACTTCCCATAGTTAAGCGGATAGGGATTATTCCCAAATCCGAACCTGCAACAGATGCGAAAAAAAATTGGCAGAAATTTCACCTAGTGAGCCCAAGAAAGTGCTCTGATACCAGATGTGATGCACCTGCAACAATTAATTAATAAGAATATACAAAATAGCAGAAATGATAGAACTTAGAATCACTTTTATATTGATCACAGGCCACTTCGAGGGGGCAACCTCCTATGAGAAATCTCAATACAAATAACTTCACGATGCCTTCATAGGTCTCAACACACACTTATATACTAAGCCTAGTTGCCAATTCTATGGGTCAAAACCATGGGCCACTACAAACTATGGATCACAATACTACGGGCGACTTACAAAGCATATGCGCCAACAACAATAACACAAACTATTGATCAACAAATACTACGGGACGACTTACAAAGCATATGTGTCCAACAACAACATACTAACAAAGTAAAGACATGGGTTCCTAACACCGCGCACATCCAAGCACTTGTAATATGCAAATTAGTCTTGACAACCAATATCTAACAAGTACATGTGATATATAAATGACATTAACATTATCAATAACAATGGTCCATAATATCATAAGCAAATGTAACCCAATGTATAATAAATGACATTCACACCATGAATGGATGAGAATATGAGTATTTCTATTAATGAACAAGAAGAAGTACAAAGTGATACGACCTCTTCCCGGCAACCAATCTGAACAGAGAGCTAGATCAATCCACTTGTGCCTCCACCACTTCAATCCTCCATGAAAGGCAAACTCAAACTAGCAAGGAGTTTGGAAGGTGAACATAACTGGTTCACAACTACAAGGATCAATGAGTGCAGACTCAAGATAGGGAAAATATCCACTAGAGTGCCTTTACTATTCTCTTCTTCCTCCCGTCCATAATCCATATGTGCTCAATATATAGTCCTCTCAAAGGTAGGAGAAAGGACTCATCGAGACCTTACTTGAGCAGATGGAGAGCCAAAGGTCACCCAATGACCGCTTTTTGGGAGTAAAGAGTAATAAAATAGTGGTTTTTACCATTTTACTTAATACCCGCGGGGTATAGGGATGCAACTCGCAGGTACACATGCTATAGTGATGCAACATGCAGGTAGGAACAAAAATAGAATAAATTGGTATCACTGAAGGATGAAAATGGATCTGAGTCACTGAAATGGATCCTACAGGCCAAAGAATGTTGATGCTCATAGGGTGGAAGATTTTTGTGTAACAGATGCCCCCTAATGTGTGAGGTCAGATACTGAAATGTGCTACGATGGCCAAAATACATTATAAAACTCAGAAGTGGAGTGATGGAGACACAAGTGGAAAGAATATCTCACTCGGTGTAATATAATAGTATCTCTGAATACATGTCGGTATAGTACAACAATCTGATACAATGGCCATGAATAGGCAGTACATAAGTAGATACATGTCATAAGTGATCATAGCCATGATCCCTCTATAGTAAGATATGGTCTTCTACTGAAAAGAAGACAACTGGTGCAAAGTGGAGGTACAAACTGCTGAAATCTGAGAGGTGATATCTCAGATGTAAAGTCAAAGTCATATGTAGCATACTGAATGCCACAATCGCCTGGGGTCTTCTACACAAGTCTTCAACGGTGCAAGTCCCATCAAGTGAATAAAGGATTTGGGGTCGAACTTGATGAGACATCGTCTGATTACCGGTCATTGATGTATACCGTTAATAGACGCGAGATGACCCACCAATAATGAAAATGGGCATCAAGGCACAGAGCACAATCATCAGAGTGTGAATAAATGGGTTGAAGTCGAACACTAGGATGAATCCATCGATCAGGGGACATTGATGTATTCCCAAAACTGTCGATGGCGAGAGAACCTGCCACTAATGACTGCAAGCCTCAAGGTACTCAACCGAACTCTAAGCCTCAAGTCCCGGAATAAATGAGTTGAAGTCGATGGAACAAGACTCGCTGGAAGGAGGGCATTAAGGCATCCCCCATCAACCAGCACGAGGTACCAACAATGCTGAAAGATTTGGAAGATATCAGGTGAAATGGACTGACTCAATAAGGATGGCCGACATGCAATAGTCAAGATATCTGAGGAGTGGCCGAAACTGGTTTCAGGACTTCCTTTGAACAAGAGCATGAGCAGATGGATAGACTCAGGCAGCATAGACTTGACATAAACTGTGCAATGCAGGAGGCATTATAGAGGGCTCCATAATGACTGGAAGCTTAACCAATCAGTGGAGAAAACTGAGAAACAAGTACAGCTCCTAAGGCCCAACTATAGTCCCGACTCATAATGTTAGGAGTGGAATGAATGCTCTGTTCAAAGGTGACACAACAACTGTCAACAAGAAATAGTGACCATAATCCCATTCGGCTTTTTGGAATATTTGATTTTTTTTTGTCTTTTTCATATTTGGGAAAAGCTTGAAAAAGAATAAAATTGCTTATAGTACAACAAGTGAGGGAACGAGTGTAAAATAGCTAGCAAACTAGTCCCAAGCAGTGGAACATACCTATGCTCAATGCAAGGAAGTGCGTGCAGGATGTGGACACTCGGGGGTGTGTTCCCTTAGGGTCAAAGGGTCATCAAATTGTGAAGGGAAAATATATAAGCTCTATAGGGCTCGATAGGGAAAGTGCTCAGGCACTAGGCTAACAATTGAGTAAGCGGGAGCCGACACAAGGCTCAAGCGACAAGCAGGATGATGCAATGCAATCACAACATGATATAACTGAGGGGAGTCCTTAAGGGAGACGGCCAACATAAGACAAAGTAGAGTATGAGTCTTTATTGCAACGTCATGGCGTGACTACAAAGGACTCCCAATCTTGAGGAGAAACAACGGCATGGGAATCAAAAACATAGCGGGGTTCTAACTAGGGTACCCATGTTCAGGAAAACCCTACTGCCACATGACGACACTTCTATAATAGTGTGAAGGTTCTGTGTCAGTCACGAAGCGGGGTCGCACCTAGGGTTTATGAAAAATGGTCAAAGGTCAAATGCATAATGCATGTGGAAATGGCTTCTAACCTATATGCCAGGTGTGAAACATACCTGCCATAGGTGTGAAATGGATCAAAACAACTCTCGTCGAGGAAATCTGCTGAAAAAACACTACTCCAGGACACAATATTAGTTCATAACGGCCCAAAATGGAAAAAACTATAGAAAAGTGGGTCCAGAAAATTATAAATAGTAATAAAATTTAATAATTTTCAATTCATTTGCACTGTTCACCATTTTGGAGTTAAGTGGTAAGTTTGCACCTGAAACTTCAAGCGCCGATTGTGGGAGCTACGAGCAACCATTCAGCGAACTATCCAGAGCAGGTTAGTGGCCACTGCCATACCTTTCATTTAAGTGCTTTTATTTCAATTTTGGTTGGTGGGACATTTTGTTTGGCCAAGCCCTAAATGGCTTCGGCGCTACCCGCGGGCTGTAAGTATGCAGGTCGCGGGTAGGGCATCAAACGCACAGTAAAAAAACTGACTGTCCACGTCTACCCACAACTGTCTACAATATAGCCCGTTGGTACAGCCGTGAAGAAGTTTTTAAGCATGAAACTGACTAAAAATCTCTTGCTTTGCACTCCAAGATGGTTCTAGAGTGGAGGGAGAGAGAGCATGACGAGGTAGATGAGGTCGTGCACAATGATTTGCAAGCACAACAAACATTGCAACCATGTGGCTTATATAAATACTGGAGTCTCGGGGGCTTAAGGGCCCAAAACCTACTACTATGACATTTGATCAACTACTGGGATGTGGATGCTCAATACTTCATCCTCAACGGGAAAAAACTGACACTAGAAGTGGAGGATATCTACTTCATTACCGGTTTGTCCCGTAGAGGGGAAGTGGCTAGTATTCAGTCATGGACCGTGGGTGGTGGGATCACTGTGTTAGACTACATAGTACGGTATTGTCCCGCCAACACACGACCAGTGGGAAGTCAAGTGCCGGTCAATATCATAGTGGACTTGAGCACAAAGATCATAGTGGCTACTTTGGTGCAGATCACGGGATCCAAAGCACTACATCAGGCATCCAGACCGGTGATGTTCTATGCATCACAATGCTTGCAGCCTACTATATTCGACTGGTGTACTACTCTGCTGGTGTCTATGAAGACACAACTGATGGAATGCAAAGAGGGGAAGGCCAAAACATTTGGGTATGGTAGCATCCTCTGCAGTTTCTTCTTTGAGAGGGTTCCGGGACTTAGCCTGAGGGTGGATGTCCCTCCTCACAGTCTCCGAGATCCAGCCCTAACCCGGTGGGCTGAGATACTGACACGACAGGGTGGTGACCATCTGGCGTCACCATATACTGAGGAGTTCTTCCGCTGGTGGAACCGGCAGGTGATTTCTATCGAGGACTACCCCTATGCGTGGATATACTTCAGACAGGACCGTGACATGCCGCTCCCACTAGGTGCAGCTTTCAGAGACATCGGTGAGTACTCTTTTGGTTTTGTGTTTTTTAAATTTTTATGGATTTTTTGATTATAGTTGAAATGCAAAATTTATTTTTGGTGGTAATGTCATGTGCTAATGGGTGACTGTTTGCTCGTAGACAAAGGCCCAGTGAGACCCGAGGGATTCCCGAGACATGGTTGTCGCGGTAGAGATGAGGTGGCAGCATATGCTGCAGTAGGGCGCACGCTTTAGACGTTGTGGTGCAACATAGCACGGATGGTTGCCCGAGTACCACTGATAGAGGTAGCTCGACTACCTGAGGCTATGTAGCGCCAGGTAGTGGGTGTTCCTGGTGAGTAGGTGCAGCTACTGCAGCGTATGGCCAACGCAGTATAGTACTACTATTAGACACATCCCGTCGAGGTGGCAGTTAGATCTCCTCTGAGGGAGTAGATATCCCAGGGTCTCATCATTTTTTGTATCGATATGTATATTTTTGAGGGCTACGGGCTCCAGTCTTGTATGACACTACCATTTTTGGACATATTTATATATATATACAACTTTGGTTCTCGGTTCTACTATATGTGTGTATGGTACAAATGTATGAATTTCTTTGTATTTATGTGCTTCATGATGAATGTAACAAATGCCAATCTAATACATAGTTAGCGTATGCATTAGATATATAATTATGACTTCTCGGAATGTGAATATATGTAATGGAAACAAAATGCCTCTCCAAGAGTCGTACCTTAAGCAATATCCATAGTAATGTAGGGTCTTGTACACAGTACTGCCCATTCAGTTGAGACACAACTAGTTGTGAATCCAGGCGGACTTCTAAAGACTGGATACCATGTGAAATGGCATCCCGAAGTAGCTCAACAACGAAACTATACTCAGCCACATTGTTAGATGTAGGATCGAGACAAGCACCTCCCGAGGACACAACTAGATGGTCAGGTGAAAAGATAACCCAGGCAGCAGAAGCAAGCTGCTGCATATGTCGGCTAGCACCATTCGCAAAATCTAAGAATGTAGGACATCTCGCTGACATCTGTCAATCAAACAGAGGCTAATTAGTAGATCCGACAACCAAAAAGAAATCTAAACTATGTACAGAAAAACTATACAATAGTGTACAAAAGTATCAGCCCGAACCAAAGGTTCAAGCATAATACCGCTTGAGGTAGAGCCCATTTCTAGGCTCCTTCAAGACAACTCCCTCGTAATCTTCTAACTCATAAGCTCCTTTTTCCAGGACACGCCTCACAATGTAAGGACCATGCCACATGGGATTGAACTTTCCTGCCCCCAGGGGTTCTTTAGCTTGGTCATACAAGAGTACCAAGTCACCTTCAGCATATTACCGAGGATGGACAGACCTATCATATTGAACCTTGAAACGACACTTGTTAACATCAATGGCCACAGCGGCATCTCGACGGTGTTCGTCAAGTTGCTCGAGGTGTACTAAATGTTGTTCAATCTCCGTCGTATCAGGGAGGAGCTCCGTGGCTAGCTTGAGTGAAGGGATCTCGCATTCAATCGGTAAAAGTGACTCCACACCATGAACTAACTGGAATGGTGAGAACCCGGTGGCAATCTTAACTGCGGTTCGATATGCCCACAAAGCAGGATATAACACGATATGCCAATTGGTCTTGCTCTGTTGGATGGTATGTTGGAGAATGGTCTTCAAAGACTTATTTACTGCTTCAACTTGACCATTCGCTTGAGGATAGTAGGAAGATGAGTGTTCATGACGAAACCCAAGATTGAGAGACAAATCCTCCATCATCTTATTTTGAAAGTGACTGCCATGGTCAGTGACAATCTCTTTTGGGATACTGAATCAAGTGATAATTTGGTTGAACACGAAATGGGATGCAGTAGCACCATCGGCTTTAACGGTAGGCATGGCCTCAACCCATTTAGAAAAATAATCCACGGCCATAATAATATGATGATGCCCCCCAGCCGAAGCTGGTTTGCAATCCATGAAATCTACCCCCCACTTAGTGAAGGGACCGATAGTGACGACTGGATGGAGGGGCACTGTACGCGAGTGTATGTTCCGAGAAAACACCTAGCAAGGGTGACATCTCTTCACAGCGTTAATACAATCTTTAAAGATAGTAGGCCAAAAATAACCCGCTCGCATAACACGCTGGGCTGTAGCAAGCCCGGATAAGTGACCGCCACACGCCCCTGCATCGCAATCATTAAGTACCCATTCCACTTCTTCATGAGTCAAACACCGACAGAGAATGGAATCCTTTCCTCGGTGATACAAAGTGTCACCAACGATAGTATAATCTTTAGCGTGATGTCTCACACGCCGTCGCTCATCTCATGAATAATGTGGAGGAAACTTCAAAGTTTGGAGATATCTAATGACATCCCCATACCAAGGGTCCTCGGTCGAGATAATAAATAAGTGTTCATCCACGAAGGAATATTCATGAATGACATCCTCATCAAGCCGTGGAAGGTCCGACATAAGCTCAGCGAACACCAATGATTTCACCGATTTTGTAGAAGCAAACTCGAGATCAAATTCCTGAAGGATCACAATCCATTTATTATACTTAACCCCGATAAGGCGTCGTGATAACACGAACTGAAACGGATTGATATGAGCTACAACAGTGGTTGTTCGAAGCAAAATGTAATGCCATAACTGCTGGACTGCATGAATAGTCGCAAGTGCTAGCTTTTCTATGTGGGTGTACCTTAGTTTAGCATCTACTAAATTTTGACTAAGATAATAGATAACATGCTCGACAAGCGCATCATCTATCTGAACCAAGACCATGGCAATAGTCTCTTGAGACGCGGCCACATAAAGAATGAAATCTCATGTAAAGTCCGGCGGACTAAGCACGGGGGCCAATACCAAAGCTTTCTTAAGGGTGTCGAAAGACTGCTGGGCTCGCTCATCCCAGATAAAAGGTGTGTCTTTCTTCAATAGGCGTGCGAAACCTTTAGTAATACTGGCATAGTTAGCTATAAACCGATGCAGAAAAGTAGCTCTCCCTTGGAGGCTCTGAAGTTGAAATAGATTACGCGGAGGAGGCAACTAAAGTATTGCCTCAACTTTGAGAGGATCGACTCTAATACCCTCTTTCGAAACTATGAATCCTAGAAGGCGACCAGTCCTAACATCGAAGATGCATTTGTTTGGATTCAATCGAATTTTGTAATGGATACATCGTTCGAGAATCATATGGAGGTGCTTGGGGTGGTCCACTCTCTTGCGAGAATGGCTAGCAAGATCGTCCAAGAAAACTTCCATAATCTTCTTAAGATCGTGAAAGGCATAGGTCATGGCTCGCTGAAAAGTGGCTCCGGCGTTCTTGAGGCCGAAGGGAATTTTTCGATACGCAAAAGTTCCCCATGGACAAATAAATGTCGTTTTATGTTGGTCCGCAGGTTTGATTTGAATCTGATTATAACCCGAGAATCCGTCCATGAATGAAAAAATCTCACTTCCCGCACAAGCATCCAATATTTGATCAATGAATGGCGTGGGGAAATTGTCTTTCGAACATGCACGGTTCAAATCTCTGAAATCAGTGCATACACGGATCGTTCCCTGCTTCCTATCCAGAAGAACGGGGTTTGAAACCCATTCGGTAAGGGGAATGGGGTAGATGAAACCAGCTTTGAGCAGTTTCTCCACCTCTGCCTTAATAGTAGTTGCCTTCCTAAGGTTCACAGCATGTAAGCATTGTCAAACCGGTTTAGCATCAGGATACGTTTTAATCTCGTGTTCAACAATGCGGGGGTCTATTCCCGGTATCTCCTCATATGACCAGGCGAAAGCTTCCCGGAGTTCAGTAAACAAATCAGTGTAAATAGAAATCTCCTCAGGAATGCAATCGGCACCGACGTAAACATTCTCAATCTTTCCGGGAGTGTGGGAGATGTTGATCGAAGTGGTTGGGGAAATATTAGCCATATTCCCCTCCAAGAAAATATCATGCGACTGAAAAGAGCCATAGGGTGACCAACCATCTCAGCTAGAGTCATCCTAAACTCCTCCTGCTCAATGAGATCAAGGTTGGGAAGGAAATAAGATCGATGGTGCATATCTTCCCAAGGCCTCTCACTACCACACATGGCTTCGAGGATAGCTTCATCCGATGGCAAATTATCATCGAGGCAATCGTGAGAGCAAGATGAGTTGGCTACCCAAACTAGCAGCGTAACGGGATCTTCTTCAACTGTCAAGGGAGAAGAGAGATCCGGATCTGCAGTGGTTTGTTGGATGTGATCATAAGTGAGCTCCACTACAGATAAAGGAATAGACATCCCAACGTGCGCAATGTCTCCAGACATAGAATCCACGGATGGAAAAATCCATGAATCACCACAATACGAAGTCCGGAATGGCATACTATTCGAAGGAGGAGGCGCACTGTCGGAAATGGTTCCAATAAAATTCACAGGTGCAGAATGGTTAAAAGTTCCCATCAACAAGGGGTACATTCCAACACCTATGTTCCCAGTTTCCGACTGAGAATCAGAAACTTGCGAGACTACTGATCCCGTAGATGCTGTGGAAGGAGTTCCAACATAATCCAGCTGATCGATCGTCACAATATTTCCTTCATGGGGAAAGCAAATAACTCGAAATACAGTAGACGCGACAGTCTTCATAGCGTACATCTAGTTCCGACCCAGTAAAAGGTTGTAGTCGATGGGCGCATCAACCACTTCGACTTCAATAGGCACGGACTTACCTTCCAAGGAGACAACAAGGGAAGGGATAATTCCATGTGGCGTAAAAGATCTACCATCGAATGCAGTGAGTGTAGTTCTAGACGCGAGTAGAGGAGGAGAGCCAAGAGCTTTCCAACAAGTTAACGACATTACCGACGCGGAAGCACCTTCATCAACCATAGTACATTTGACGAAGCTCTTAAGGCAAACCACCTAGATTTGAAAAGCCACGTGGTAAGGCAAGTGAGGTTGGACATTAGTAGTATCGAACTTGATAACACTAGGACTTCCCCCATCCCGAACTCCTAACGCACTCAAAAGGGCATGCCTCTGAGAAGGACAAGCTTGTAAAACTTCAGGAGCCGACATGGCACACGAAGTTTGGCCCAAATATTCTACGATGGAGTAGTTCTGGGTGGCTCGAGCATTAGGATTATGCATGGAGCGCGTGAGAACACCTTTCGGTATCTGCAACATAATAGAAGGCTTCTCGATATGCAAGGAATTATCAGGAGGAGGGGGAGGCTCATTCCTGAAATTCGGTTGTGGTGCACCATAATCACATTGACGAGTAGAAACACAAACCTCCGTCTGAACCATATTCACGCATCCATAACAACTAGTATTGGAAGAAGACGTTGTTGTTTCATTAGTACCATAACCAGTGGTGGGAGCATGCAAAGCCATGTTCTGGTGATGAGGTAGGGGATCCTTCAGCATAGCTAGGCTCTATGCCAAATGCTTCGATGCTTCTTCAATACGAGGACATAAGTGAGTAAGATGATCCTCCCCACAAAGCTTGCAAGGGAATTTCACCTTACGCCTAGGTTTACGATCCTCGCCAGCATTACCGCCTTCCCGAGGAGGTTTGGCATTCTATTTACGAGGAGTATTACGATTGCTATTGTTGTTACTTCCATTGTTTCCACCCCTACGATTATTTCTCCCCTTTTTCTTACCACCAAGCTGTTGGTTACCCGACGGTTTCGTTGATTGCACATTGTGTACATCAGACGATGGAGTGGAAGTGGACAAGGTGTGAACCTGTCCGGGAGCAGACTGGTTTAGCGACAAATTTTGCATTTGATTATCTACCAAGTCTACAGGGAGAGTGCATGCGGACCCCACGATGCCATCGACATGTGGTCCAGGAACTGACGTGGGCTCATGTCTTGTTCTCGGTGTGTCAGGAATAATGTCATACAAAATGCCAGAATGAGAATAAAGTAAATATAACTGCTGGACTTTCAAGATAGCTTGTTCCTCAGTCATAATGCCGGACATCGAAACAACCTTAGCAATATATGGAAGTAAAGACTTGAGGAACCATTCCAACAGGAACTTTGGAGGAATGTTGGCTTTCACTAATCTCTTTCGCCGACACCACTCTTGAACATGGTCAGAAATATGTGTGGCCTTATTCTGACGGAAGGTGGACAACAACTCAGTACCAATATCATAACGAACTGGCAACTGGAAATTTTCTAAGAAAACCAAAGCAATCTCGTTGAATCCCTTATAGGTGTTTCCGGGAAACTCCACATACCACTTCACGGCTACCCCCGTGATGGTGCGTTGAAATAGGCATAATTGAATGGAATCATGATTCAAAGAGTTGGAGGAGCACCAAAGGTGAAATGTCATGACATGATCTCTCGGGTCCTCACCACCTTTCCCCTCAAACTTTGGAATGTCCAAAGGGAGCTTGGTAGGGACCGGGGGCCAAATAGGGTCGTGACACACCGGATAATTCATGAGCTTCGAAAGATCCGGGAGATTCAAGCGTGCAAGGAACGGGAGCTGCGGCTGGAAAGCTTGATTATAAGCTCCCATAAAAGGTTGGTTGAATGGAACTGTGCTATACGATGGACCAAAAGCTTGACCATGAGGGTTAAACTGCTGATACTGAGGACCTGACGGCCCATAAGATTTCCCATGGCCATAAGATGGATAACCTCCCCCTGCCTGACCCATTTGAGAGTAAGAAGGTATATGTGTGTTTGGAGCCCCATATTGGGGTGGTGGGTGATACTGGTGGCCAGCACCGACTATGTTGTAGTAAGGGTTGCCACCATGGGTATGGGGCATGTATGTACTATTCATAGTGGGAACCGTGTTGTATTGACCGTAATGGTCTGGTATGTTCCCACCCCCAATATTAGGATTATCTTGAGCAATCGTGTGATGACCATAAGCATGAGAAGTATTCCCAGGTCCAATATGGGTGTGACCAGTAGCAGGGTTGGTGGTGTGATGTCCATGCGGATAGGAAATATTTCCACCCCCTACATTACTATTACTAGCTGCGGCGGTGGACGCAAAAGTATGGATGCAAAAGTATGCAGTATGTGTCCACCCCCGTGGTTGGGAGGAATGGTATCATGTGCAAAAGTAGTCCTGGGTTGACGAGTAGCGACATGTGTATTAGGTGGTGGATGGCGAGTTGTGTTTCGGACAACATTCCGACTAGGTTGAGTATTCCTAGGAGGTGATCGCGTTCCAACATTAGCATGGTTAGGAATTTGACCAGTCCCCATACTATGTGAGTGGGTGAACAACGTAGTGCCCCCAGCTAGGGTAGTGCCCCCAGCTAGGGTAGTGCCCCTAGTGGGTATAGTATGGCTAACACTTTGACTAGTGCCAACATAAGTACCAATCATAGTGGAATCTTCAAGAGTATTGTGACTAGGCATACCAAAAGAGAGTGCGGTGGGGTTGACCATAGGACCAGAATCATCATGAATCTCAGGCCTCCTATATCTAGAATCGCGTGGAAACAAAGGAACAAAAGGCTCATCCTGTTCTTCCTCCTCGGGTAAGTCGGGCATCCCGTAAAGATAATTATCCGGATTCAAAGGATCAAACGGATCCTGGTCAAGTGGATTAGGCCAAATAGAACCAGGTTGAGTCGCAGGTGGATCACCTCCCCAATCCTCACGAGGAGTCTGGGGATCGGAAGTATGTTCAACTCTACCCGAAGGAGTAGAAAGGTCTTGCCCAATATTGGGATGTGCAGCCATGTAGTCCTCAACGTAAGTCAAGTAAGAATTTGAATACTCAGAGGGAGCCCTCCGACGTCCTCTAGTAATACGTTGTGTAACCAAAGCTGGCTTTAAACCAGCCAATCGACGGGACCGACGGAGAGTAGGGCTCTGCGCCACGTTCTCTCCGGAGAGAGACATAGCGTCTCCTAAAGGCCAACTATTGATAAAAAAACAGTAAATCAAAAGCACACACCTAGAGAAACTACAACCAAGAGTAGACAAACAGAGTGGGTAAATGAGCTCCCGACACTAGAGCTGGTATGTCTCGCCTAGGAGAGGCTTGAGACTCCCAAACTATAGCCGGAGGTAACAGAATCAGTTATAGAGACACCCAGGCTTCACTGTGTCGACAGGGTCAAGTCCACTGCACGAACACAACTGTGTTGTCCAATCCCTATCTGACTCAGGACACAAACAGCATAACCACTACAAGTACCCTGTGCGGTACCTAGGTAAGGCAACTATGTCTACCGCAATATAACTAATGCTCAGGGGGACAGTCATAGGTGGGACCCGTCGTATGGGTAGGGTAGCTAAGCCCGAAGCACAAGAGGATGAACCTCCGGTACCCCCAGATATGAACAAATCCTGGATATATCTCCCACGTTCAGCCGGTATCAGAGGGATATCTCCTCAACCAACCTCCCGTGACCTCGTGCTTAACTCTAGTTTGAGTAGAGCTTTCATGAGAACACTGATCTGTACCATGGATTCCTCCACTCCCTGGTTAGACACCTAATGTTTCGTTCAATAGTCTTGGATTGTTAACTCACAATGATCTATTCCAAGACTCTAAACCTATGCTAGTTGGTGTACCCTATAAATAAAATAAGTCTAATCAATTTTATGATTAAGCGTTAATTTTAGTGGCTGTGATTACTCAAGGGATATGGTCGTGAAACTAGTGATGTGTAGACTCAATAGTATGCAACATCGTCCAATCCTAGACTTATCTATCCAATAAAACAATGTCACTAATATGCAAAATCAACCAACAATTCCGAAATAAATATGCAAACTTTTATCTTTTCAATGCACAAGCAGAATCTAAAATGAAGGCAACAAGCACTTAATGCAAAATGCAGCACATGGAAATAAAATATTTTTGTATTTTCTCTTATAAACAGAAAGGAAAATGCAAAAAACTAAATGAATATTTTGTATTTTTTCAATATATATGGAATGAAAAAATGCAAGCAAAATCCTACTATTCAGTCACTGAAGTGCCGAGAAGATCATTAAGACAACCCAACAAATCCTAAACAGCAAGACTTAGCCAAAGAAATGAGCTCAACAGGAAAAAACCAAGAGGTTAAAACCAAAGATTGGTAAAAAACCAAGAAGGCTCAACCAAGAGAAACGAAGAGATCTGGTCACAACCAAAACATGAAACAATCAAGAAAGAGGCCAACAAAGACTCAGGAATCAACCAAACTCACCCAGCAACAACCAATAGCCATAAACCAACAAAAGCCGGAGTTACACACTACTGTCGAAGGAATACCTGCGGGTACCCGTGAGCAGTAGTGTAAACAGAGGCGGGTATACTCGGGCAGAACTAAGCCAACCCGCGGGTGAGGAAAAGCAAATGGTCAAACAGAGAGTCTAGAGGCTCAGAAAAAGCAATTTTTCTACAGTGTATCTTAACGGCCAATCAGTGACACAGAGCTTCAATAAACAACAGCTCTAATTATGGACTAATGCTCAAAACATTTCCCAAACATGGATGTTTTCCCCAGTGGAGTCGCCATTTTTGTATTGGAAAAAACTAACTATGGCTTGGGAATACCACAACAGACAGATGACTACCAGAAATCTACTCAATTCTCAAAACAATGCTATTATAAATGACAATGTTAAAATAATGGAGAAATGTAACCAACCTCGATCCAACGTTTGATGTAGATCTCCGTTGGAGCTTTCAATCTGCGCACATCCAAGCACTTGTAATCTACAAATTAGTCTTGACAACCAATATCTAACAAGTACATGTGATATATAAATGACATTAACATTATCAATAACAATGGTCCATAATATCATAAGCAAATGTAACCCAATGTATAATAAATGACATTCACATCATGAATAGACGAGAATATGAGTATTTCTATTAATGAACAAGAAGAAGTACAAAGTGATACGACCTCTTGCCGGCAACCAATCTGAACCAAGATATAGATCAATCCACTTGTACCTCCACCACTTCAATCCTCCATGAAAGGAAAACTCAAACTAGCAAGGACTTTGGAAGGTGAACATAACTGGTTCACAACTACAAGGATCAATGAGTGCAGACTTGAGATAGGGCAAAAATCCACTAGAGTGCCTTTACTATTCTCTTCTTCCTCCCGTCCATAATCCATATCTGCTCAATATATAGTCCTATCAAAGGTAGGTGAAAGGACTCATCAAGACATTACTTGGGAAGATGGAGAGCCAAAGGTCACCCAATGACCGCTTTTTGGGAGTAAAAAGTAATAAAATAGTGGTTTTTACCATTATACTTGATACCCACGGGCTATAGGGATGCAACTCACGGGTACGCGTGCTATAGTGATGCAACATGCGGGTAGGAACAAAAATAGGATAAACTGGTATCACTGAAGGATGAAAATGGATCTGAGTCACTAAAATGGATCCTACAGGCCAAAGAATGCTGATGCTCACAGGGTGGAAGATTTTTGTGTAACATGCGTCCACTGTTATGGTCCTTTGTGGGACCTCCTCCTGCTCAGAACTGGATGGCTCTCTACACCCATGTATATAGGATACACTGATAATTGATAATCCGGTCCCTTCGTAATTGCATCACCAAAAATTTGAAGATCAAAGAATCTAAGGTTGAATATCATGAGGGATCAATGGGTCGATTCTTTAGACCATAAAATGTGCAACATTAGGTGAAAATTCAAGGCAACTTCATAGCTTTCATAATTTACAACTAATTAATCCAACTTTTGTACTGGTTAGATTATTGTTCTCCACGAGAATGCACGAGAATACATTATATGCTCGTCATCTATTGATACTTTTAAAAAGTTAGTATCATTAAAAAACAAATATACAAGACAAAGGCTACTCACAGTTATTTCAAAATCGTCAAATCAACTAGAAATTCTGGTATTTGTCCATTTAAGTTGTTCTGAGAGAAGTCACTCCAAAAATGTAATGCCCAAAGAGCACGGTGTGATTTGTCAAAGTTTAGATGACTGTAAAATGTCATAAAATCATAGGTAACAAGATCACACTCTATTGGCTTGTGATGTACGAAATTTTCAATAAAGTAGGGCTGCATTATGTTAAATTTTCTGAATTTACTTTAATATGATCTAGGATCTTAACTGAGAGAACAACATGTACAGCATATCTGCAGCATATCAATCATGGAGACAATAATGCAAGCACACAAGAGACACAAAGATTTACTTGGGGAAAACCATAAAGGTGAAAAACCCCAATAACTTCCTCAGAGATAGATAGAGCAATGATACAACCAACCAAGAGAGATATCCATAACCTAACAGCAGATCCTCCTCCTCCATAAGTGCGCCACTCCTCCTTGAGTGCATGTGTGAGAAGTGAGTGAGTAAATAGAGTGCCTCCCGCACTCTATTTATACTTGACTTGACTTGCCTTTTTACCTAACTCATGTAGGCTCGAACTTAACCACATAACATAATGCTGAGTGGGCCGACCCCCAATAGGGTGGTCTAATAACCCTTTGACCCACATGGCCGACCCCCAATAGGGTGGTCTAATAACCCTTTGACCCACATGACTTATACAATGCCGACCCCAAATAAGGTGGTCTAATAACCCATCAAGTATAAGTTACGACACTTACAATATAAATGACGACACTTCCTTATAGAGGAATAATACCATCTCTATAGGAATACAATATACATATATGTGAAATACATTCCGAAGTTACATATACATCAACACTCCCTCTTAAATAGGAAGGTATTTCTCAGCACAGTTCTTCTAGCACAAGTCATCTTCTCTGGATTATCGTCACTAGATAATCGTCATCGAGTCATCATCATCGTTACTGCTGCTGCTATCTCAATCAATCTCTGAATCTACTCGTCATAGGAAGTTCTACAGAGCCAGTCCTTTTTCATACTGGATGTAGGCCCACCACCTGCAGGTCTTCATCATCACTGGCCATACTGTGGAATCCTCAGGACTTATTACGTGCATCACAAAACCTCGAAAGAGCATCCCAGGCTGTTACGAGCACACAACTCTACCTATAGGATCTCCCAGGGCGCTATTACATGTGACCCCACCACAAAACCTCGAAAGAGCATCTCAGGATGTTACGGGTACACAACTACGACCTGAAATCTCCCAGGGCACAAATTACATGTGGTCCACCACAAAACCTCGCAAGAGCATCTCAGGATGTTACGGGTACACAACTCCGACCTGAAATATCCCAGGGCGCTATTACATGTGGTCATGGCAAAACCTCGCAAGAGCATCCCAGGACTGATTACGGGCACACATCCCAACCTATCGGATCTCCCAGGGCGCTATTACATGCCATAGGACAAAACCTCGCAAGAGCATCTGCCAGATATCCCAGGGCGCTATTACATGCCATAGGAAAAACCTCGAAAGACTATTTGCAGATCTCCCAGGGCACCGAATTACATGTCCTCCCAGAGCAAAACCTCGAAAGAGCATTTGCCAGATGTCCCAGGGCACCGATATTACATGCCATAGGCAAAACCTCGAAAGACCATCTGCAAATCTCCCAGGGCACCGGATTACATGCTCATCTACACAACCTGATCCACGGCCATAGAGTATCATCCTGATACTCACCATACATCATCCTGATGCATCCATGATCATCCTGATCATCATCACTGCAACGTCCTGCTGCATGTCATCTGGAGCAACATCCTGAAGCTCGTCATCTATGATCATCCTGATCATCACTGTAACATCCTGCTACATGTCATCTGGAGCAACATCCTGAAGCTCGTCATCTATGATCATCCTGATCATCACTGCAACATCCTGCTGCATGTCATCTGGAGCAACATCCTGAAGCTCGTCATCTATGATCATCCTGATCATCACTGCAACATCCTGCTGCATGTCATCTGGAGCAACATCCTGAAGCTCGTCATCTATGATCATCCTGATCATTAATGCATCTACCTGATGCATACCAAGTATCTACCTGATACATATCATCATACATGATCCTCCTGATCATCAATGTATCCACCTGATACAAATACACATACATGATACATATCACCATACATGATCCACCTGATCACACAATGTATCCACATGATACATATACAGATACATGGTCCAAGCATCCAACATGATGCATACATACATACATAAAATGATCCAACTGATCATATCCAGCATCCACATGATGCGTACATACATACATAAAATGATCCAACTGATCATATCCAGCATCCACATGATGCGTACATACATACATAAGAATGATCCAACTGATCATATGTAAGCAGAAACCAGAACATCATCCTGATGCTCATCATCCAGCGCTTACATCCACAGCCATGTGAAGGATCCTCCTTCCAACATGCTTGGAATGGCTTCAGCAAATGTGTCCATCACTTCTTCCTCGAAGTGTCCTCCATCTGAAGAACACCAAGCCTCTCTCTGAAGTACTCGAACTTCACTCTGGCTAGTGGCTTCGTCAGCACATCTGCAATCTGCTCGTTCGTCGCAACATACAGGAGCTTCACAGCTCCTCTCTGCACCATATCCCTGATATAGTGATATTTGATCTCTATGTGTTTCGACCTGTCATGAAACACTGGGTTCTCGGACAGCTTCACACAACTCTGGTTATCACAGAAGATACCAGTAGCCTCCAACGGGAGATCAAATAACTCATACAGTTGCTTCCGTAGCCATACTGCCTCACAACTAGCTGAACAAGCTACAACATACTCTGCCTCAGCTGTACTTAGTGCTACGCAGGACTGCTTCCTGCTAAACCAAGAGATCACACCTGATCCCATACTGAAGCAACACCCAGATGTGCTCTTCCTATCTGCAGCACTGCCAGCCCAATCTGAATCAACATAACCCTGTAGGTTAAAATTTTGATTCGCCTCATACCTGAGCCCATAATCCACTGTACCCTTCAGGTACCTCAGAACATGCTTTACAGCAACTAGGTGAACACTCCTCGGATCTGTCAGGAACTGGCTCAATGTGTTCACAGCAAAGCAAATGTCTGGTCTCGTGTTCATCAGGTACATCAAGGACCCAATCATCTGACGATACAAAGAGACATCAACCGGATCAGATGAAGCATCACATAGAAGCTTCAGATTTGATGCCATAGGTGTGTCCATGGCCTTGTAGTCCATCATCCCGAACCTCTTCAGGATCTCTACTGCAAACTTCCCTTGTCCAAGGAATATTCCATCACTCTGCCACACCTCCATGCCAAAAATAAATAGTGCATCAACCCCAAGTTCTTAATCTCGAACTCGGCAGTAAGCTTCCGCTGCATGTCGGCAATCAATCTATCTTCACCTGTAACAAACAGGTTATCCGCATACAACTATTCAAGAAAGCTGTCTTGAAATCCATCTAGTGTATCTTCTATTTCATCACTTTCATATTTCTCTATGCTGCCATTTGCAGCATGCTTGATCTTGATAGATCCATATGGAAGTCATAACAAACTTCCCTTCAGGTCTTGGGACTACATCCCAAACATCATTCTTCATGATCGACGGATCATGGCATTCCATTTCTTCATCCCAGATCCTGGGAACTTCAATATCTTCAATATTTTCAATATATATCTTTGTTGCTGGAACAAATGTTGTAGTCCTTTTGTAGGTGAAGATATACGGTCTTTCCTACAAAACAGGTTAAATTGCATGATTAGAAAACATCTCATAGTTTTCAGAACAAATTCTTACACATAAACAAATATGTCATACAGTCATGCAATTATCTTAGCCAATGCTTCAATACAACATTTATCCATATCCCATAACTTTCTAGATGCCTTCCAATCTCTACCAGAACATTGTTTAGAGTGTGCACAACTCCCAACATGTCAGCAAAGAGGTTTCATTCTAGATAAGTAGCAATGGAATGTTGTACAGTGCCATAGGCCACTTACCCATGTATATTAGTAGTATACTGTCATTAATGCAACTATTCTACTATGCACAATACATATCCTAAGTCTAGGAACATGAGCATATACATCATTGAACAATTTTATTTAAACAAACAAATATGCAAGAAATGAAGATTAAAATACTTATCTTCCTTTGTTCGTTGGGTGGACTTCCTCTGAGTCTTCGCTTCCTTGCAGGATCTGTTGGAGTTCTAATCTGAAGTAGCTTCTTCTACACCTCTCTGTTGTGGAATGTAGAGAGACGGTCAACTCCCTCTGAATATCTGCATCCTTGCATAAACCATTGGAGTGTACTCCCTCTTGATCTTTGCTTCCTGGATTACCTGTTCTTGAACTCATATTCATCCTTGGTCCCTATGCATGCTTATTAGTATCATGATTGTGTTATCCTTGTGATCTCATATAAAATCATACATTCATTAGCATACTATTAAAACACAATAATCTCAAGCATGTATAGTCATGATCATTTCAAACAGAAAAATAATAAGTATTAGCATTCAAGGTTTATGTAGGATTCTTATGGTTAGTCAAATCATAAGAAACATGACATGTCTAAACCTGTAATTACTCAAACCTATGACTCTTCGGGTTAGTTGAATCATTAATCAAGATAAGAGATATAATATGCATAAAACTTGTGATTATTCAATCCTATACCTTCATGATTCTTTTGGTTAGTCATATCATCAATTAACATAATATGCATACAACCATGATTATTCAAACCTATGACTTCATGAATAATCATTATCAACAACAGTATAAGATCCTAACACAAGGTAGGATTCTAGCTTGATATAGGAAAAACATACCTGGATTAGCATCCTAGCTATTTATGTCTAACATACTCACATGATGTCTTCTTGTTCTTCTTCAATGACTTGTGCTAGTAACCTGTATATCTCATGGGTTAGCCATTATAAAACCAAGTTATACATACCTCGTAAATGGATCTTCTATGAGATCCATGACAATGGATGAGTCTTTATCCTCATGTCATCATGATCATATGTTCTTGGACCAGAACATGATTTGTCTTTCTTGGTGTACCTTTCATGTTAGTAGACAACATAAACCTCATACAACACCATAATGCATTAGTACAATCATAAGTGTCAACACCCTAACCAATGAATATCTTCTATCATGCATTCATAATTTTGTTAAGGTGATACGACAAATCTAAAATCAAAATTGTACTAACCGTAATAACATGAAGACAAACATACCATAAACCATAAACTTAATCATGGACAAATATCGAAACATACCTCGATGAGTCATACCTGTCGAGATCGATTGTAATCTTCTTATCATAAGGCCTTAGCCTCATCTCCCTCTGAAACGGGAACTTCTTCACTCATGCAGATGATCAATCCATCTTCTTCTAGGATTAACCCAATCCACTTGATTTGCAAGAACTGGACTTCGAGCTGGATATGGGTTTGTCAGAGAAATCCCAAATATTCAAACTTTGAATTTCAAACTTTCGAAAGGATAGAAATATGCGCCTTGATAAGCTGATCAAACAGGTATATTCAGAATTTGAGAACTGCAAAGTTTCACTCCTCAATTTTTCCTTTGAAACTTCCAGATTCACTGGACGTGACCCTGAACTGGGGTTTGATGAAGCCCACTCTTCTGCCCAATCAAAATGTTTGATCCAAATATCTAAGCTTCTATTTTTCTGAGGAGCTTCCAGCCGTGGTCACAGATTTCAAAAATTCCCATTTTTACAGAAGCCCTAATTTTCCACTTTTCTGATCAAAGTCCCGAACTAGGGTTTGATCAAGCCCGGCCTTCTGCCCAACCAAAAAATCTGATCTTGGTCTCTAAATTTCTATTTTGATGAGTAGCATTCAGCCGTGGTCTCCGTTTACAAAAATTCCAACTTTCTCCAAAGCCCTAAATTCCGGAAGCCATGAATGAAGGTACCAAAAAATAATTCTATTTTGACAGAAATATGTACCTGATTGTTTCTGGTGTACCTCCGAATTTTTCGATCCACAGGGTATGAAAATTTTTTCTGAGATATCCTGACCTGTTATCTTTCCATCTTGACAGGTCTGACCTCAATTGGATTCTCTGAGAGAGAGTTATGCCAAATGTCGCAACGTGACCTGTTTTGGGATAAAACAGGAGAGCGAACTTGTACGGAATTCCACGTGTCACTGTTTGACCTTCGGCCTCTGAAAACGTTTTCTGATATAGTACAGACTGTGTACTACCTGTCACTTTTTATGAAATTTCATTTGGAGCTTCCTAGCCCAAGATATGACCTTTTTCCCAAGGTCACCTGATTTTGACTCAGATCTGGAAGAGGCAGAAACCCTATATTGTACAGATCATAAATCACAAAGTCCAACGAATTAGAGGTTTTCCTTTGGACACAAGGTACCTGGAGATTTACTCTTCGTCCTGTAACAATTTCAGATCCGAAAACCTCGCCAAAACGGATTTATAGCGAAAGTGCTATGATGACTGGTTTTTGCTATATCAAGCCCTAGCATCGTAAGTGCAATAAGTGTCATACATGCCATATCATGCCTTATTTCAGGCTAGCTCTGATACCATGTTAAATTTTCTGAATTTACTTCAATATGATCTAGGATCTTAACTAAGAGAACAACATGTACAGCATATCTACAGCATATCAATCATAGAGACAATAATGCAAGCACACAAGAGACACAAAGATTTACTTGGGGAAAACCATAAAGGTCAAAAACCCCAATAACTTCCTCAGAGATAGATAGAGCAATGATACAACCAACCAAGAGAGATATCCATAACCTAACAGCAGATCCTCCTCCTCCATAAGTGCGCCACTCCTCCTTGAGTGCATGTGTGAGAAGTGAGTGAGTAAATAGAGTGCCTCCCACACTCTATTTATACTTGACTTGACTTGCCTTTTTACCTAACTCATGTAGGCTCGAACTTAACCACATAACATAATGCTGAGTGGGCCGACCCCCAATAGGGTGGTCTAATAACCCTTTGACCCACATGGCCGACCCCCAATAGGGTGGTCTAATAACCCTTTGACCCACATGACTTATACAATGCCGACCCCAAATAAGGTGGTCTAATAACCCATCAAGTATAAGTTACGACACTTACAATATAAATGACGACACTTCCTTATAGAGGAATAATACCATCTCTATAGGAATACAATATACATATATGTGAAATACATTCCGAAGTTACATATACATCAACACATTAAGGATAAGAGGATTTTTTGTTTTCTCCGCTATTCTTCTAGATATATGTTCGAAAACAAATCCCTTGAAATTTCAAAAGTATTTTAAATAATGTTAATTTTTTTCTAAATACAAAATTACAAACTATATTGAAAATATTAGGAAGAATGAATTATATGTTTGGTTTCTCATATTTTTTGTCATGATGGAACTCCTCTTAAATATAAAACATAATATATATTTTTATATCAATAAAATGTATACATCCTCTTGAAATATCTAGATTCTTTCTAGTGTCTTTTTCCATTCATCCGAATACATATTGTTATAATGGAACCATTAAACAATCTTTAACTGTAACTCTAACACTAACCTGCATTAAAATTTATGTAACTGTGAATTTTTTTTCTTAAATTTTTGCACCATTAAATTGTTTGCACCTACAGAGATTGAGAGTTGACCTCTCTTCGATTGATGATAAATTTAAAATAAAAATAAATCCCAACAAGATAAAGATGATAAATCTAAAATAAAGATCTATGTATAGATCATCTTCATCCCTAGATCTGTTCCAGTCAAAGTATCAAATTCTTTGAGGAGCTAGTCCCAACTGATTATTTACATATGAGATTGGCATATGGAGCAATATGATATCTCTCGGTGTAACCAGCCCTGCGTTTATACGGTCAAATATTATTTATAGATGAGATATGCATCACAAGAAACATTATATCTCCGGGCAGGTGTTTATAAGGTAGATTATAGTTGAAGTATAGATAATCACCTTATATATGAACCTCCAAGTGAAGCTCCAAAATTGCTTTTTCCAACCTTAACAATAGTCTTTGGTGATAGGCCAATCACGGGACAATACATGTTTCCTTGAAGAGGCCGAAGTTCCAGAGAAGAGATGATGGGTACTCCACTGTTGTTTCCACAACCAATGCAAACACTCGTGGATTTGAATTTCGCTATGAAAATTAATTCCTTCACCACGGGTATGCTTTCATCATTCAATGAAATGATATCCCACACATCGACATCTAACAACAGAACGAAATCAAGGGGTGAATTAAGATTTATCGTAGTTTGAGAATTAAGATATTTCGTTCTAATCTGGACTGGAATCAGCTCATAGCAATTATTGTTTCTTTCTAGAAATTTCTAAAGGGTGTTCAACTGTCTTGATGTTCCTCCAGAGTTGGACACTATGGCTCTCTTACCACTGTTTAATATATAATTATTGTCGTGGCTCCAAAGTATTCCCATGCTGTCATTATAAATCTCTGTGCCTCTGGAGTCAAGGCTAATTAACCCTGCAATCATTATCAACAACAACTATTTACATAACTAGACATGATTATCAATAATCAGTCTGTTATAACTTGAAAATATTTTACCCTAGTGAACCTTGCAATCGTTACTGACTACATGGCCAAAAATTGCTTGACTATATAGTTATCAAGAACAGTTTGTTAAAATTTGAAAGAAATGGAAAGAGGGTTTTCATTCTCACCAGGCTGAGTAGAAATCGGAGAAGCAAACAATGCCACAATCATACAGAAGTCCAACTTGAGATGGATCGTTGATTTAATCTTCATTTTGAAAAATAAAATCAATATGAAATTTAGTAGATGCCTGTATACTACAACAATACCAATGAAAACAAAGCATATAGAGTGTATAAGAAAAGATAAATCAATCTAAGATGGATCCTGAAACAAAATTTGTTCATAGAACTGTGCACAGAATAAGTCCAACCTCTATTATATATAGTTGGAGATTTTCTTTAAACTTGAATTGGGAATAACTGTATAAGTGATTGGCCAAAAACTGATGTTATGCTTTACCACTAGGTCAAAATAATCTGAAATTTTAATTTTTTTAATGGAAAAAAACTATCATAAACAAAAATGGGAGAACGTTGGATAATAAACAAAAATGGCAAAAAGTACGCGGGATGCGGGACCACAACAATGGATGGTGGACGAATATAGAAACAACGAGGTTGCAAACGTAGACGGAGGAAGATAGACAACACGACGAATGAAGGTCGAAATCATGGCATCGTTAAACTACTTCAAAGTAAAAAGTGATTATGTGCTATGGTAATCAACTCATTCTGCCAGGATGGAGAGAGTACCAGTCTCCTCCCTTGGGAAGGCAGGTTGGAATTGAGATTATGTTTTTATCATAGATCTTCCTGGTTAATTGCTTGATTCATGATGTTTTTGTGCTAATAGTGAACTAACTATTTTTTTAGTCAGGTCATGTTATTTGATGGAGATTTTTCTTCCTCATGGAGACTGGGAATTGTCGGTTGCATGTAACATTGAATGCAATATTTCTTTACCTTGGATCGCTGGTGCTCCACACTCATATCCTTCCTACCGAATGCGGGAAACATAAAACAATTGTTCAGTACTCGTCCCCTTCATCACCTTCCTCTCCCTCTGCAGACTCGACCCCAAACTCCTCATAATCCTTCTCAAGGGCAGCCAGATCCTCATAGGATTCAGAAAACGCATCCTCTTGCGTACCCTCGCCCACATACCAATGAATGAATGCTTTCTTGGCGTACATGAGATCGATGTTATGGTCGATTCTCGAGAACACTTATGCAACACTGGTCGAGTTGGAGATCATGCAGATAGCTCTCTAAACCTTTGCAAGATTGCATCTGGGGACAATAGTGGGAGGCTGGTAATTAATTGCACACTTGAATCTGGTGGGAAACCAATCAACAAACTGAATGGTTCTCTTTGTCTTGATGGTTGTGACAACAGCGTTGACATCCTTGCAGGGCACAACATCTCCACAGTAGATGAGACAGCAGGCCATGTATTTTTCATGGAGAGGATCGCACTTGGCCATCATGGAGGATGGCTCGAATGCGTTGTTTGTAATTTTTGCCACATAAAGTTGTTCATGGTAAGCCTTTTCTACATAGATCACAGGGGCGTAGAATGAAAGAATAAAGTGGATACAAGGATACGGGACTAAGTTTGTTTCTGACGTGATTCTCTAATAGTTCGAAGTGATTTTATGCCTCTTTCGACTGAGTCTTTCAGATTGATCTTTCAACGCATCAACCAAACTCACTCTCACTGGATCTAGAGAGGGTTTCACCTGCATTGATTATACGTTCAATTGGGTAGTTGACTCGCGCCATATTCTGACCGGATGTGTGGTATTCTCGACCCATGGTAGCTATCCTGAGCACATAAGAAAGATTCGTGAATCCTTTGTTGGGAATACCTGAGTTGCTCATGGCTATTATCTTGAAGTTTGTCGACTTGAGAATTATGACCAGATGATGCCCTAGGTTCTTAACAAGATTCAAAAGATCGTCAACCTGCTTCAACAATTGTTTTTGGCATCGACTAGGAGGATTGAACAACTAGAAAAGAGAGGGACTCCTTTATGAGGAATTTTTCATCCTTACCCAAAAATTAATTATATATATATATATATATATGATCTTTTTGCTTTGATATGTAACCGCTCACTATCATCGTGAGACCCACAACAGTCTATTGCAAGCGGGTAATTGTCTGATCTCTAAATTTGTATTATAGTCCAGTCATTGTGTTATCATCAAAAGAACTAGATAGGTATAGTGTGGGCTAAGCTAATGCCATCTCGTTGTGAGCTTGAGTTTGAACATACACTTTATTGTTTTTTTTTAATAATTTCATATTAAAGTTTATGAAAGGTTAAGAAAGGTGTATAGAAATGGGGTGGTGTTATTGTTTTTATTAAGGTATTATTTATTTACATTTTTTTTATTCTATGTATTTTTATAATAAAAAAGTTTATTCACAAAAAATAAGCAATTTGTTGAGAAAAACAATTTGTTGAGTGGTGTACGCATCCATTCGTTCCCATTGGGTTGAGGGTAGACCTATGAATTAACGATTTGCTTAGCCTATAACGAGATTTAGGACATCTAGATCTTAAGACATAGACATATTTCCTTCACTTATAAATATGTGATAAGGTTGGAACCATTCAAATGCCAAATCCATGTTATTATTTATAAATAATCGGTTATAAATAATAATCATTTTTTACATGGTTCTACCGAGAGCTAAGCATGGAGGTATCTTGGTCCATTTAATTATTATTATATATTACATATTCACAATTAAAATTTCACATTTTAGATATTTGCTCATTTATTATTTTTCCGCATCAAATGCAATTACACAATTAAAGTTTTTTTGGATGACAAAATAATCAAATATCTATTTGTGTTAACTTTTTACTTTGTTTTGATTTAGATATTTTTTATGCAGTTTAGCTAAAGAGGTCACGACATGAATAGATTTGTACTTATTTCCTGTATTATAATATTGGATATTAGGTCACCTGGAGTGGTCATGCAAATTGTATACACACCTGGATCTAGCTCTCTTAGGTTGCTAGCCTATGTTGTTGTGGCATTTGATAAATATGTACATTGTCCCTCCATGGGACCAATCTCAACCAAATCACATACCGATTCCACCCATAAATCGATGGAAAGCAAAATGAAATGTCTATTAATTTGTTAGAAGACAAAGTATATATATGTAATATAATTAGAGTTATCAAGTTTGACTCTAAATATATTGGCAAGCAACATTGGTATTTTCATTTGGTAAGGGGAGTGTAGGGATTGAGGGATGCAATTTTAAGTGTGTTACCAATGTCAATGGTTGATCTTGTTAATGTCAATCATTGGGATTTATGGATAGTCAATGCCCAATCCATCTTGAGGGGGATTTGTTTCTTGTTACTTCGATTTCATGGGTTCCTATTTATTGCTTATTAGTATTTGCAGTATAATTTCCATAGATTCAATTTACTTGCTTTTAATACATAAACTTACATTATCTACATACACACAACTTTCTCTCATTTTATACATACCGAAGTTCTTTTCAGCGTTTCATTTCCCCCGCTTCGGGGGTATGCTAGTTTTATTTTATTATGTTGTATCATGTAGATAGGGATGCCAAGGTAAACCTTCCACTAACATTTGTCACTAAAAAAAGTGACTCATACAATTTATACACCTCCACGTAGAAAAACAAGGTGTGAATCATTGGAGTATCCCATATGGTAGTTGTGGATCCCAAGTATATACTTTGACCAAAGTTAAACAAACTCTAATGTTGTGGTGACAATTTGGGTAGTTGGTTGATCAAATTATTTTAGGATAATAATTGATCTCCATCGAGGATTATTGGTGGCTTGTTTAGCTTATCATAATCATGTGATGCATATCAAATGTAAAGTACCAAATGACACTAACCAATCTCTTGCATATCAAATGTAAAATACCAAATGACAATAACCAATCTCTTCAACATATATTAAATGTATATTAATATGTTGTAACAATTGCATAGACTATGGAAATTTTCGATTGGAATTAGCTTCTACATACAGGTGGTTGTAGAACCGAAAAAGAGGATGAGTGCCGCTTGCAAAGGGTATATATTTAATCATCTTATGTAGTTATAGAACTTTAATTAATATTTTATATGAATTTTTGTTAAATTTAATTATTTTATGTTTATTAAATTATTATTAAACAATTAATTTTTAATTTTAATTTTTTAAAGCAAGATAGTACCTTCTATTATATTAATAATACAAACTTATACATAAAGTACAAAAATGAACTGGCTTTCTGGTGCCCTTCCTTAAGGAAAACAGAGCACTAAAGAGCTTAAAACTTAAGCCAACGAAAGTTTTAAAGTCTGTGAATGTCTGCTTACACAATTGATGCGATAAAGAGAACTTATAGTTTGATAATCATTGCTTAAATATACGCTGCTAAAGAGGCAAACCAATAGAACTAGATTCTAATTTTAATTTAATTATTAAGGAGTATTTTTATCGAGGTATTTTCAAGATTGGGTTTTTTCATTGAGGCATTTTTTTAATGAGCATTTTTAAGAGGCACTTTTACTAGGTATTTTCAAGATTAGGGATTTTTATTCAGGCTTTTTTACCAGTCATTTTCATGGCATACCTAAATCCTAATCCACGAGCTTGACCTAATCAACATTTTCACCAAGGAACTTTCATGGGAGCTTGTTCTGTAGAAAATAGAGATTCAATTATGATGTAAAGCATTTCTATATGAGATATATGTGTTGATATGATCCTTTGGTCGCACACCACTATTGGATGTTGGATGATGCCACCATTCTAACAATATGCCGATCCTCCTCATCCACACATAATCACATCGTCATCCTTGCCACCTCATCCATCCTAAACATAAATTTCTTTTGGACCAATTGCCATTCATTACACAAGTTAGTTTTTCTTTTGACCTAGTGAGCAGTTGGGATTAGACAACCAATTTGTTTATTAGCTAGGATTTAATTCAAGGATTAATATGGAAACAATGAGGACAATGATGGCAACAAAGAAATGCAAGCCCTTATTTTTAACTAAATTATTTTCCCAAATTGCAATCCAACTTTCCATCTCCTTAAAGTATGTTCCTTCAACCTTTCAAATTGAGAGCTTCGATTCTAATTCAAACCAGGAAACTTTCAAAACCCATAGAATTTTGAGTTGTTATGATGCCGAGTTCCAAGACAATGAAATTCAATACTAAGATTCAAGCAAACCTATTGATGCCAAGCCTTCTGCTTCCAATGGCCACCTAATGGTAGAAATCCCCCTACCTAAAATACCTTAGATGGAGTTTTTGTAGGAGTGAAAATGCTTAACAATTCCACCATGCAGGATCCCAAACCCTTAGCAATTTTTTTGGCAATGGAAGTAGTTTTCATAATTGGGTTTGCAAATTTTATCAACAAGTCTTTACATATATGACAATTCTTGTTGCTTACACCACATACAATTGATGATGACTGATGAATACAAAGAAAATGACTATGAGGATGAGTTGGAACAATTGCAAACGGCCATGTCTATGCAATACACATAATACTTTGAAGGTCTAACTAAAGAGGAGCTAGAGGAGGATTTGGAGAAGAGATTTTATAATTTTGCATTTAATGAAGAAGAGGTCTTTGAGCTAGCTTGACAAGGATGAAACCTCAGGAGGAGGATGTCCATGTAGTCTTGATTGTGTTAAATGGTTGGGATTATGACCTAGGATCACTTAAAATATGCAGCTTAGTTAGAATTGAGGTGATATTTTCTTGATGTTTTATATTTTTTTTCACAGTGGGGCTTTGGAAACTATTCTAAAATGAAACCTTTTGGAGACAGTCCCTCTATAATATTTATATTATTTCATGTCTTATATGAGGTTTTAAGGATGGAATAAGAATGGGGATTTTTAGTGTTTTATGTTATATAATAAAATGGGTTTTTAGCGGGGTATTTTTTAAGGATTCTTATGGCATACCTAAGTACAATATTCTAGATGATTATTTTGGATTGAAAAAATCATACATATAGATAGGTAGGCGAATGTTAAATAAGAAACATAAAATTTACTACTAAAACTTGTAAATTTTGGTGATTATTATAAAACAAAAAACATATTTTATGTAAATATATGCAGTATTTTAGAGTAAAAATGACCAATTAGCCAATTGATTTTGAAGAAAAGTCCAAAAAAATAGCCAATTTGACTAAATTTCGCCCCTAAAAAATGCTAGGGTTTTTAGTAATGGAAGATCACAATCATGGCTTTGATACAAATAAATATCATGTACATTTGGGTGTTTTAGATTCCATGGAAGCTCATTGAGCTTTTGCAAGCTTATTTGATATTTTAAAATGATTCTCTTACATTTTTTGTTTCCTTTCATATATTTGTTAATTGTCCTATAAGAATATGGATTTTAACACTACCATGCAAGTTAAACCTATGTAAAAATATATGTCTTTGGGGCTTTGAGAAAATTTTATATAATATGCATTTCTGATCTTTTAAAGATTGATTTTTGCATTTGAGCGTTCTTTTCATCATTGAAACACATAGGAGATGATCTAGATGCTCGTTTAGGGCTATCTAAAAAACAATATTGACCTTAACATTTTGGGTCTTGAACTTCTAACACATTTTTTCGGGCTTTCCCATGTGTTTCTCACCCCAAATACATGACCCAACTCAGTGTTTTAATTCTCTTCCAAATGAGTTAAGGAAGACTAAAATAGAGAAATAAGCAAAAGGTATAGTTCTTCCAAATAACTTAGATTCATCCAATTAAGCATTCACACTCAAATGCATGCGAAAATTCATTGCAATTAAAAGGCCTGGCATACAGTGCCCATTTCAAATACTTGGCTGTAGGAAAAACACAAGCGCTTCACCTTGGATTGCTCTGGAAGAAAAGCTCGGCTCAACTCAGGTGTTCAGATGAGTGTTACAGGATGGACAATGGTAGCACCCCCGAGCTCTGCCTCCCAGTGCTTAAGTGTCGTCAATGTAAGACGTCTATCCAAGTTACTGAGGGCACTGGTTTGAATCAATACCTCACTGCACTGGAAGCGATACAGGGGAATGGACACAACAAAAAGGAGGGCCTCAGACCCCTAGTTAACAAGACAAGGAATGTGCACCGTGGACAGCCTAAAACCATGGAAAATAGTAGAGGATGGGTTCAACAGGGTGGTAGGCATATGATGAACCCTGCCACTGGCATGCAAAACAGTTTCGAGCAGGAACCAGGGAAATTTTGGCGCATGATTGAAGCCAACAACAATCAGATCTTCGGCGGTTCTGCAACTCGGCTCTCTGCAACAATTGGGTGGCAACTTTGGGGAGACAGCAGCTGGAAAACTTTGGAACGTGATAGAAGATAACACAGGTATTGTGAACCTTGACTCCCCTTGTGGACCAGAAAGTCCTCCCCATGGTGTTCTCTCTCATCTGCAAGATATTGAAGCTTAGGTTGGAGGGATGAGAGGTGAGCATAAAGATCTCAAGAAAACTATCTCTCACCTTGCTACATTTGTCCAAATTGAAATTTCTGAGATAAGAAACAGCAATAAAAAAATGAAGGAGTACTTTGAAGGCATTGCTGGCAAGATGGAGACAATGCACAACTATCTCAAGATTGTAGAAGCCAAGGTGGATTGTATTCGGACCAACAAGAGCAACAACCCTTCTGTCATTCTGGGAATGGAGGACAATGTGAATCCGGCCTCAAGCAACAAGAAAAAGCCTCGACGTTCTGCGTAGAACTGAACTTTGGTTTTCCTTATAGCTACTACTTTTCTTTAAGTTAAATATGTAATCAGTTTTAATAGCAATCATTCAAATTCTCTTTCTAAGACATATATGTATCTATGGTTTCTGCGAAGTGTAAAGACTGGATTCGAGGTGCCCTCTTCCCTCCTTTTGATGGGCATAGTCTTCCCATTTTTGTAATAGACCTTCCTTTTTAATATAAATCTTCTTACTCATTTCTGTAAAAAAAAAAGCATTCACACTCAAATCTAATTTCATGCTAGAGTTAATGTTCATGCATATTAGGTTTGTTTCCTCTTAGGGTTTTATTGAAATTTATAAAATATGTTTTGTTATCTTGCCTCTAAACAAAAATGTGTTGGTCGCTCTTATTTTCAAAAAAATTATGGGTCTTGAACTTCTAGCACATTTTTTTAGGCTTTCCCATGTGTTTCTCACCCCAAATACATGACCCAACTCAGTGTTTTAATTCTCTTCCAAATGAGTTAAGGAAGACTAAAATAGAGAAATAAGAAAAAAGTATAGTTCTTCCAAATAACTCGAATTCATCCAATTAAGCATTCACACTCAAATCTAATTTCATGCTAGAGTTAATGTTCATGCATATTAGGGTTGTTTCCTCTTAGAGTTTTATTGGAATTTATAAAATATAGTTTTGTTATCTTGTCTTGGGAATTTTTTGGAAAATGAGAGCAACCAACACATTTTTGTTTAGAGGTAAGATATCACCCTTATAGCTCATTTGTATTACTTTGCATATTGCAGTGTTTTGGTTATTACTTTCATTAATAAAGTTTAGGTTTCATTTTATTATCATTTTCTTTGAAATATCCCTATGTTATTTCTCATGTTATTACTATATTCATTTCATTCTCAACATAATATAGATCAATAGTATTAGAGTGATATACTCTTTATTGTTTTTCTATGCATGTCTCTGACAAGGTCAGTGTACATGGAATTTGACCTCGAACTCACCGAGCTTGGTGAAGACTTTCTTCACCAACCCAAGTGGCCTCTGATGGTGGATGAAAATAAAGATGACAGAGAAAAATATCATATCATGATGTTGCTTAGGAATTCCTTGCACAATTAAGAATGAGATGATGGATAATTTTACCTAGATCCTTCAATGGATCCCACTGATAATAGGGGCACCTTCGACAAGCAATCACTTTGGAGGTATGATACCCTTAAATGTAAAAGTTGACTTTGACATTCCTTTGTTTGAAGGAAAGATATATATAAACAAGTGATTTAGGGAAATGGTTAAGTTTGCAAGAGAGTTATTAATTTATTCAAAAAAATTCCAACAATGAAAAAATCACCTTTTCGCTCCTTAAGCCCCTTCCCCATGTCAAAGATTGGTGGTACACCTACTTTTTGAAACATACTGAAGATGAATTTAAAGCATTTGGGACATAATCCACTAGGTTGGATTTTGTTGATTCCCTTAAGGATGAATTATACCGTGTTGGAAACTATGATGACTAATACATGAGATGGACAACTTTGCATTAAGGGAAAGACTAGGCGATGTTAGAGTACACCAATACGTTATGTAACTTGCATTCAAAGTTGGTTATCAAGGACTTTGACTAGAGATTGGTTCTAAAATACAACAGTGGCCTACACATGTACATCCAAATAAAAATGCAATTTCTAGAAATCTCTTCATTGGTGCAAGATTCACAAAAGCCCCTGGCATAACGCTAACAATTTTCTTTGGTTGATATGAAATCCCCATGATTTGATTCTAGTTAAAACTCTAATTCGAAGTCAAATAAGGGAAAACATATCATCGACATGGAACTCAATGTTACCATCACTACTACAAAGGTCCATCCAGAGGAACCAAAGGAGCATGGTAAAGGTGAGTGCCTCCCCCATGCACATATGTTGGTGAAGGAATTCCACTACATTTCATTATTAATAGTGGCAACCAAAAGAACCTAAACCTAGCAAGGTCTTCAAGAAGTTCAATCTACCAACATTGTCAAATATCATACAAGGGAAAGTTAAGGACATCGAAGGATACCTAGCATAAATATATAAAAATGGTGTTCCTATCCTCATCCCTCACATCCACAAGCTCTTCAATTTAGTATTCTAGCAACGTTTCCCTTAACCTTGGACTTAAATCCTCATTGTTCATATTTTTAGAAGCGGAGAATAAAATATCACTCTAATTATAGGAGCATTATGATTAACCCTCTTTTAACCAAGTTATATGGAAGTATTCTGGAAAAGAAGACCAACATATGGCTAGAAAGTCATGAAAAAGGAGTTAAAGGCTAGGCTGGATTTAGGAGCTATCATTTAACTATGGACCACCTTGTTATGCTTAGAACCATTGCCGAGGAGTGTTGCAATAATAAAACCAATCTTTTATGTTGCTTCATTGACTTTAGAAAATAATTTGACATAGTGCCCATAGCTAATGTTTGGAATATATTAGAAGAGATAAAATTTCCTTTTGAGCTGAGAGCTATTATTATAAGGTTGTACAAGAATGTTATTGCCAGGTTTAAGAACACTAAGGGTTGGTTAGAGGAAATTAATTGTAATACATGAGTCAAGCAAGGTTGTCCCCTGTCCTATATACATTGACAACTTAGAGGGTTGTTTGGAAGAATCAAGTTGTGTTAGCATGACTCTAGCTAGTACAGTCATCATCCTTCTTCTTTATATTGATGATATTGTTCTTATGGAGAGGAGTCTCGATGATCTTGAGAAGAAACTAAAAATTCTCAAGGATTTTTTCTCTAGTACAAGTATGACTATTAACACTATCAAAACAAAGTTTATGATAATGAAAACCAAAAATATCGCATATAATAATTTCATGTATGATAACAACAACTTTGAGGAAGTGAATTCATACAACTTTCTTGGAATCAATCTTCATCACAAGCTTAACTTGAACTATTTTAGAAAATCATAAATGGAGGGTTGACAACTTATTATGGACTTGAAAATAGTTGGAAATCAATGGATCTTTAGATTTGGTATAAGAAAAAACTTCACTTTGAGACTATCATCACTCCTGTAATCTTATATGGTTGTGAAGTTTGGGGCTACAACATCTCTAGAGGATTGTGAAGAAAGACACAGAAAATTCAAAAGCATAAATTATAACTTATAATCTCAAAATTAAAGGCAATACACCTTATCATATCCTCCACATAGAAGCAAATCTCTCCCCATTGAGAGCATGGCTATGACTAGGTACCTAATGTACAAGAACATGATAAACAACATGGGACATAAGAGTTTTCCTTGCTTCAAATTCTTGTCAAAACCACTTGCAATTTAAGCAAGGTTAGCATAAAGATGCCAGGTCTTGGCTAAATCATTGGGGATTAGAGGAAGAGGTCACTTTGCAGAATAGTGATAATATTAAAAACATTATTACATCTAATTAGGGAGATATCGTGGTGCGATAAGTAATTAGAGGATAAGAGAAAATTAAGAAACTATAAGGTGGTGATCAAACCTAATCTAGAAGATCACAAGTATCTTTCTGTTTTAATTCGTGTAAACCAGAACATGAACATTGCTAAAATAAGAACAAACTCTCACAAGCTCCATAGTGAAATAGGGCGTTGGAAAATTCCTAAAACATCGTAGGATTGAAGAATTTGTCATCTTTTTGACACTCATACAATTGAAGATGAAAATCATTTTCTCTTAGAATGTCCTGTATATACTCATATTGGATCTCAATTCCAAAATATTTGTTACAGTACTAACATTCCGAACCTTTTAACTCATTACAACTATGTTGATTTAGGAATGCTCCTCTTAAATATTTTCAAGCACATAATTAAAAATCTAAAGCAAATTGAGCGATTTCTTACCTTTTTTTAAGGTCTAATAGACAAAAGTTGGCCTTAGTGGACAATCATCATCATCATCATCATCATTGATTTTAGCTTATGATTGTTCTATTCAAAGTGAAATATTATATGCTTGATTATTTTAGACTTTAAAAGTCAAATTACACATTACTTGTGAAAGGTACATATCATCTTGGCTACTCTACATAATTTATTGATGAACCACTTATTAGTCGCTCCCTACATTGAGGATCATGTGTGTTGAATGCTTGTCTTTTTCCCTTTCTTTTTTTTTCAACTTTTCAATGAACTATCAAATTGATGAGAAACACTTGGAATTTTTGCTAATGATATTGTAATGCATTTTCTAGTTCCCTTAAAGGAATTGATTCCCTATCCTAACCTTAACTATTTAACTCGAGCCTTCACTTTGCCATGCCCAAGGAAAATTACAATGACATGATTTGAATCCTTAGTCATATGAATATTAATCTCCCACTTAGTTCATAGGTGATGGTAATTTAATAAATCTCTAAGCATGGATACTTCTACATATGAAGGTGGAATCAAATATTGATGACTCAATTCCCAAACCTTCAACTAGGCCAATGCCCTATTCGATCACTTTTTAATTTAAAAGACCTTTACCTCCGAACATGAGTTACAATGTACCCATGCTGAAAGAGAAACCTACAACATAACATTCTATGTTCAGAGTCCAAAAGTTGTGTCCAACTATAATTCTCACAATTCGACACAATTTTATTCGAAAAGTTTTTACTGAAATTTACAAAAACACACACTAAAGTAAAAACACACATTGGAGTAATTGTTACAGTAAACTTTTTTGTTGTTTTTGATCCAAAATTATAAACTTACTTAAAATATTACCAATGACCATAAAAATATTCTCATTCCACCATTTAAAAGGAAAATTGAACATTCTTACCCACTTCTGAAACTACTAACATTTTTGTAAGAAAGTTAAAATACATTATAATAACTTAAACAAAGGTTATATTTATCCATGAAATAAGGTCTCTTACTAACCATGGATACATCACCATACTCTAAGATAAAATTGAGAATGAAAAGACCTTTTTCATTCAAGTGTATTAACATTTACGAAAGCAACAATTCAGTTATAAAGATTTCTACTAATGCCTATAAGCCATTAAACATGCATACCATCTTATATTTATTTTAAGAAATAATCTTCCTACCTTTGAAGCGATGCAAAATCAAACATTTAGAAAGATTTCTACTAATGGCTAGAAGCCATTAAACATGTATACCATCTTAATCTTCCTACTTTTTAAGCGATGCAAGATCAAACATTAACCTCGGGGTGAAGCTCAAGTTTATTTACTTCTTTTTCGTCTCTTTTGGATGAAGAAACTGTTGGATTACATGGACCGTCTCTTTGGTCTTCAGCCGCCATAGAGAAAAAGCACAGGGTGCATGAGCCATGCCGACTGGTTTTTTTTGTATTATAAATGGAATCAAAACATATTTTTGTAGGATGAGTATTGGCGCAGGAACCAATATTAGAGCTGAGTTTTTAGTTCTTTGGGGTTGTTAACATTTGATATTTAGAAGAATATAAAGTAGATTCATGTTTTTGGTGATTCCATGATTATAGTTGATTAAGAAAAAGGAATTTCCTCTCTTTGGATTTATATATTAGATAACTGGTATAGCAGGATATATCTATATTAGATAACTGGTATAGCAGGATATATCTTTTGATCAATAATTTCTACACATTCCATATCTCTTACATATCTATAGGGAAAGTAATATTTTGGTGGACGAGCTCTCCAAGAAAGTTGTGGAAAAACCTGAAGGTCTTCTTATATATGAAGAATTTTTTGACTTTGTGCAAATAAGCTCGGGCTCCCTTCAGCGGTATTAGAATTCTAGAGATTGTTTTTACAAATCCTTCTTAGGATGTTATGTAGTTTTTTGTGTCAATGTGGTATACATTTAGCTTCTTTTTTTTTTCTTTTTGAAAAAAGAGATAAAGCACATTTAACAATTTAATCTTCTTAATATTAAGTTTGGTATTTATTATTTAAATATTGTTAATTTAATGTCTTTTTTTCACAAAGAAAAATGCTGATTTTTTATTTCATTAGTAAATGAATTAAAGATAACATGATAATAGTATTATTTTTGTCGGACCAAAAATTAATTTCCCATTTGTCTATGTACTTGAGCTTACATCACTGTACCCATAAACCCGACATCTAAAAAACAACCAACATTACCAAACTATCATGAATCCTAAAACAATAGATTCAATAACAGTGTCTACTCCCACCTAACAAAACTTCATAGACTAAATATATACAGTCTTCCGACAAACAAATACTTTTAACAAAAAACTATAAGGATAAACTAGATTCCAAGCCTTTTAAGCTAAAAAGCTCGGAATACTTGATTTGATACCAAACATTGTTATTTATATTCTCCAAAATACATTATCCAGTTCCACTTTTAATATTTTTTTTGACAATTTGTTAGCTTTCCCATTAAATTGTTTACAAATATGAGTGAATGACAGATATTGAAAACTTAAAAGGATTTCTTGAATTCTTTGTTTTCAATGCTCCAAAAAGATGAATTGCAAATCAGCTTTCCCATTGACTCAATCCAATATGACCTTGGAATCACATGTTACTTGCGAGGAAAAAATATTTTTTTGGGAGCCCACGGGGTATAGCAATTGGTAATTAGGTAGGGTGGGGGTCCATTCCTATGGGGCTTAGGCTATCCTTGATTCCCAAGGGAATAACAGGGTAGTGTAGATTCTTTTTTAAAAAAACCTTAAAAATATAAGTGAATCAAGGTGGAACTTTGCCCACCAATAAAAATAAAGAATAGGAGAGGGAATAGTGTATGTACACCTTTAAAAATGTTTATATAACTTGAGTGGGCCTAATGGTTAAAAACGTTTGTTTTTCCTAAGTTTACAAGTTCAAATATCAAAGAAGTAGGACATGTACATCTCCATATACTTTTTTGGCAAGAAAAGCTTTGGAATGTCATCTCTAATAAACTTATTGATATAGATTAATACACTTCACCTATAAAGTTTCAAACAAAAATACTTTAAAACAACATTAATAAATTTATCAAAAATATTAAAAAAATTATTTTATTTTTAAATTAAAACTTTTCTTCACACTTTTACAATCTATTTACACACAAAAAAATTTCTTTCAAAATTTCAATTATTTTAAATTCAAAAATTCAATTAAATAATGTAGCGTTTAAAGATAAATTATGAGCTATATGAAAATTTTTAATTGTTTTTTATTTTTTTTAAACGTGATATCTTCACTCGAGAGCGAACCGCCTTTTAGATTACATTTCTCCACTTTCCACCGAACTCTGGGGTTGAGATGACACGTTACTATCCATTCATAAATAAATAACTAAATAAATTGGGAGGGACTCTTGAAAAACAAGAAAATGAATAAATCCAAAATTCAATTTCCTCCATTCCATTGACACGTCACATCACCCAATATAACTTCAATACTGAACAAACGGAAGTTCAACGATGGTCGGTGATGCCACGTAGGCAAATTTTCCATGTCTTTGTATTGGAAAAACAACCGACAAACTCTTATCCAATGGCGGTTACGTATAATTCTTTTTTATCGTTTAAAGTCCGATGGCGGTTACTATTCATTCGTTTAAAGCTCGATGTTTAACGTACGTGGAATTATTGGGTTCACACGAGTCCTAGTCTTTTTAAAGAACGAATAATTTAGAGAATTGGACGTGGGTGCATCGAATTTTTTTTTTCCATTATCTGAAATAAATAAGTATGCGGAACATTGTCAATGGAATCGTGCGTTTTGGGTTGTCTTTATTATTTAAGAATAATAAATAAATGACTATTTTGTATACATCCAATGAGAGAAAGTTTAAGTGTTACTTTCCCTGGATGGTTGTTTGTATATTTGTTTTTTCTTTAGTTGAAAGAAGGGATTCCAAGGAAGTCTTACTATTTTGTATACATCCAATGAGAGAAAGTTTAAGTGTTACTTTCCCTGGATGGTTGTTTGTATATTTGTTTTTTCTTTAGTTGAAAGAAGGGATTCCAAGGAAGTCTTACTATTTTGTATACATCCAATGAGAGAAAGAGTTTAAGTGTTACTTTCCCTGGATGGTTGTTTGTATATTTGTTTTTTCTTTAGTTGAAAGAAGGGATTCCAAGGAAGTCTTACTATTTTGTATACATCCAATGAGAGAAAGTTTAAGTGTTACTTTCCCTGGATGGTTGTTTGTATATTTGTTTTTTCTTTAGTTGAAAGAAGGGATTCCAAGGAAGTCTTACTATTTTGTATACATCCAATGAGAGAAAGAGTTTAAGTGTTACTTTCCCTGGATGGTTGTTTGTATATTTGTTTTTTCTTTAGTTGAAAGAAGGGATTCCAAGGAAGTCTTACTATTTTGTATACATCCAATGAGAGAAAGTTTAAGTGTTACTTTCCCTGGATGGTTGTTTGTATATTTGTTTTTTCTTTAGTTGAAAGAAGGGATTCCAAGGAAGTCTTACTTTTCATGGCTTTTCTTTATGTTAATGGGGGATGCCAAGGTGGGCATCCTAGCTTGTTATGGTTAGATTGAGTGACACGCTTTTCATGCAATTTCCACACCCCACCTAGCAAAAGAGGTGTTTCAATCCATTGTATTATTGGTACTCATGTGAGATGTTCACAAACGTTTAGCCAACTGTAATGATGTGGTGGGAGATTGGTTTAGCCAACTGTAATGATGTGGTGGGAGATTGGTTTAGCCAACTGTAATGATGTGGTGGAAGATTGGGTAGTTGTTCGATCAAATAATTTCATGAGAACTCCTCTTCATCCAAGATTATTACTTGTTAAGTTATCATATCCATGTGTTCTATTATATATCGAGGGTAAACCTAGATATTATTAAGTGTACATTTGTAAATAATTTTGATTATAATTTTATAATAACAAATTACTGTTTTTTCAATTTTGAACAAAAGTGTAAATTTGTAAATAAAAGAGATTTAAAACATATAAAATAAAAATAGCTAATCATCTATATTAATGGTTACTCATTATGGTCAAACAAAGGTTGATAATCTTTGGAAATATTGTGAATTGGTTTCCAAGTGAGTCGTTGGCGTTGATGCTTCGCCAAAGTCATGTTGGTGTCCAAATGGAACATAATGCAATATTGCAAAAATTAAAAAATTATTTATTGTTGCTTTATATGGAAAAATTTGCATCTTTTATGAAAATCGAAAATATGTTCCAAAGATAATTTTAAATATTTGGTGGACTAAACCAATAATTTGCTCTTAGCATAATCTTAAGACCCAAAATAACTTTTTCAATGATTTGCTCTTAGCATAATCTTAAGACCCCAAAATAACTTTTTAAACGATTAGAGACCGAACTAATCAATAGAAAATTGAATAGTAAGAGAATTTTATTATAATAAAATTTAATATAAAAGATAATTTATAAATCTTTCAAAATTCTCAACTTTCTATATAAGTGAATTCAAAAAGAAAAAGTACTACACACTTAGAGGGCTACCACAATTATGAGAGTGCTCAAACCCTTGATCGGGCCTCTTGACACATTTCCCTTAACTATATGTTCCACTCTTTATCATTAATTTTCACCCTCTTGATAAAAAAATAAACTTTATAATAATTCTCACCCTGTTGATAAAAATTTAAACTTTGTTTTTATAAAGTGTAAATGTAATAAATCTATTTTTAACTTTTTTTAAATTAAAATTTTTATTTTTAAATATTTTGAAGGGTTGGATTTAAATGACGTGATATATTTTATCATTAAAATTTAAGATAAAAAAATAAAAATTTAGGAATTTTTTTTATAAAGTTTGTAACTTTTTATAGCTTGAATTTATATCATCGTATTGTTAAAATCTGGATTCATAATATATGTATATTTGAAAATTTGTTATCAGGTATGCATCCATATTTTCTAGTGTTTTCTCAATTGTCTAGAGTTGTTGTACAAGGACATTAAATTCGACAAATGACATGAGAAGAGCCAAATGAAAAACCGACATGGTTGGATGCTCTGCTTAGGTTGAGTTTGAGGTCCGTGATGCCTAGGGAATGTCAACATGACTAATGCTTTGCTCACAAACAAATCCCTGTGCCACTCATGTGGACTACTGCTGAAGCATTTTCTCACATTGCTTACCAATTCACCATGGCCATCGCCTGCTCTAGATAAAACAAGTTTGCTCCTTTGCTATAATTATTGCTACTCTACTCGAATTGTATCTATAATTCAACTATTATCTTGTTTTTTATTTGTTGAGATGAAATGACGAATTCCCTGCATGCAAGTCAGAGAATTATTAGGATGGTTTCGACTAGAATTGCCTCAGTTGCTGTAGATAATTTCTTTTCAAAATGTCTTGTGACGAGAATAACAAAGCGGAGCTTTGAAATTTAAAACACTTATCAACTCTCCCATTAATTCAATAGGAATTGAGAAGCCTCCAATTTGGGAATATGACATTATACAACCTTGTAGAAGGGTTTGTTTGATTTTTAAATAAATTTTGCTTGCTATTTTTGAAATTATTTCTCTACTTCCATTTCTTTTTTTAAAAATGGTTCCTATGACATAACTGTCAGTGAATGGTTCTATTTGGAATGAATTTTCTTTATATTGTTGTGTCGTAATGTATTCCATACGTTCAACTATCCCACTCCTTCTCATACCATGATAAATAAAACCCTTCAACAACAATTCTCGATAAATCTAGACATATATCTCAATGCAGATTTTCAAATCTACAAACAATCTGAATCCGAATTTTAAGAGTACAATGATGTAAATTCAAGCTATAAAAAATTACAAATTTTATAAATTAATTTTTTCCAATTTAAAATTCATAATTTATTATTGATAAAAAATATTACATCATTTAAATTCTATTGTATTTAACAATAAATTATTACATTCCACTTTATAAAAAGCAAAGTTTAATCACTGAAATTTTGAACACGGTCAAAGTTAATATAATAATTTAAAAATAAATTATTACATTCCACTTTGTTAAAGCAAAGTTTAATTACTGAAATTTTGAACACGGTCAAAGTTAATAATAGAGTGTAATATATGTCATATAGTCCACTGCCTTCGGCAGCGACTAATAAAATATAAATTCGGCGCGCTTAGACGACGACCTTGCAAATGGTTTTATCGAGTAATTTTCAACCCATCGTTTCTTGAGAAGTCGTATGTGGGTTTCCCAAGTCGTTTCACTTTTTCTTTTTTGGTTTTTTTTAAAAGTGATTTTTGTGTTGGTTTGTTCCTTCTTAGTTTTTTCAACTCAGAGTAACTAGAACAAAAAAACCTCCCTACAACACTCAAAAATTGAAGTCTTGATTTCTAATCTACAATGATTTTTTTTTTTCAAACCGTGGTAACTTTTCCAAATCGCCCAGTGAGCGCTGTCACTGAACCACCTAGATATCAAACCCATGAACCGGGGCCAGCCTTAATATTGAACAGGGGTATTCATCGAGAGTACAGCTACCATCGCAGTCGTACGAGCTTTTTCTGGGGTGCAGTTTTCTGAAGGAACATATGCCCGCCGCACCTCCCCCGCAGGAATCGAAACTGGACTTTTGTCGAAACAGCCATCAGACCTCACCGTTGCGCCCTACCCTCATCCCCCTAATCTACAATGATTTATATTAAATCAACTAAAATCCAACTATGCATTGATTTGTCAACTAAGATCCAACCAACCGAACTAGCTGTTGAGACTTTTTGTATTTGTTTGCTTCACCACCATAACATTGCGAATCTAAGTTTCTGCGTAGGTTCCCAGTGTTGAAGTGAATATAATATTATTAGTTTTTTTTAAACAATTGATCTTATTATTTTTCTGGGAACCGCCTCTGAGACTGCTTTTCTCCACTTTCCACCGAATTATTGGGTGGAGATAACACGTCACTATCCAATCATAAATAAATAACTGAATACAATTGGAAGGTACTCTTAAAAACAAGAAAATAAATAAACCTTATCCAAAAATCAATTTGCTTGATTCCATTGACACGTCACACCACCCAACATAACTCGTACCAGACAAACCCAAGTTGCAACGATGGTGAGTGATGCCACCTAGGCAAATTTTCCATGTCTTTGGATTGGGAAACACAACTGACAAACTCTTATCCAATGGCGGTTAGGTATTATTCTTTTTTATCGTTTAAAGTCCGATGGCGGTTACTATTCATTTGTTTCAAGCTGGATGTTTAGATTTGAGCTAGTTAAACTATAGTTCTAATCGTTTTAAAAGAAGTGGAGTGGGGTACACCGACATGTTCAATTTTTTCAATTATCTAAATCAATAATTGGGACATTGTCGATAGAATCGTGCGTTTTGGGCTTGTCTTTATTATTTAAAAATAATAAATAAATAACTACTTTTTAATACATCCAATGAGAGAAGGTTGTTTGTATACTTTTTCCTTAATGGTTCAAAGATGGACTCCAAAGAAGTCTTACTTTTGGCTTTTCTTTATGTTGTATTGTCGATGGGGGATGCCAAGGTGGGCCTCCTAATGTGTTATGGGTAGATTGACTAACACACTTTTCATGCAATTTCCTCATTCCACGTGGCAAAAGAGGTGTTTCAATCCATTTCGATGATAGTTGTGGATCTAAGGTGCTGATGCTCTCGCAAAAGTTTTGTAATGTAATGATGTGGTGGGAGACTTGGTAGTTGGTGGATCAAATTATTTTATGCTAACAATTGATCTCCATCGAGGATTATTATTCTTTTCGAGAGGTATGGTATGTTGTTTTCAATTAGTGTTGATTGTGGATGAATTGCCATTGACTGAACGGCCATATATATTTTAATCAAAGTTTTAAATAATTTTTGTATTTATTAATATAAAAATCAAAATTTTCTACAAACTGATTGGCACGTAGGTATTAGGAAATGCAAAAGGGTTGTTATCTCTTTGTATCGAGAATGTGATGCTGCCCTACTTTCCCGTTCTTTGAGTTAGGCCTTGTCCTGTCATTGGTCCAAAGCTCAATGATTTTCACCTATTTTCTTTATTTGTTGGTTTAATGGTTAAGAACATTTGGAGGTCATAGGTTTAAAACCGACGGGGTAGGGTTGTTCATTGGTCCGTTGTGACAAGGCTCGAAGGAAGGGTAGGTGACCCCTGGGATAGAGGCTCACCCAGTGAGATTCACGACGTTTTAAATTTTTTTTTCCAAAATTTTCCAAATGAAATTTAATGAACATAGTAAAACATAGAAGATTTTGATATATTGATGCAATATATTGCTAAGATTTCTGACATAAGTTATGATTACCGATATTCTGCAATTGCAGATTTTAATTCTAAGTCCAAAGATATATGATGATAAGTGACGAGTTAATGGATTTAAAATACAAATCTGTTTTAGGATACATTTCAAAGAACTATTGGTAGATTTATAAGTTTAGTTTTGTATACAACAAATGATGAAATTCCTAGACTTAGGGGCGGATCTAAATTGAGATGTTGGACAGTAGTTTCCAGATCTACTTTGTAGAAGCAAAGGTGGTTTTTGGACGTATATAAATCTATTTTTATAGTGTCTTCTCAAGCTAGAATATATAGGTTTAAATAGCAGGAATTTCAGTATAGTTTAAGATGCAAAATACAACGTATTACTAGACTTTAGGGGTAGATCTCAATGCATTACTAGACTTTAGGGGCAGATCTGGAGTATATGATATACAACCGTGATTTCCAAATTTGTAGATGCAAGAAAAATGAAATACAATGTATTACTAGACATTGTTCTTTTGAATGAAAGAAAAATGACTCAATTTTAAACAAAATGAAAAATAACTGACAAACTTTCCCTACTTCTATTCTTTGAGTGAAAGAAAAAAGATGGGAATGAAAATATTTCCAACTATTTGTTTTTGTTTTCCAGCAGTGTTCTCTAGTGAGCTCTTCATAAGAAATTGGATTTAAATCTGTTTGAAACCATGATAGCATCGTTGGGTTCATTGTTTTCCACACAACATCCCAATCCCCAAAAATCACCATAAACCGAGTAGCATTTGAATTTCAAAATTGGCAAACGATTTCCTCTAAACTCCACTTCACAAGCAACTGCTACTTTTTAATCAATCCAAACCATAACTTTATTTGCCCAATAAATTCGCTGTTTGATCATTTTTAGTCTCTAATATCACCTATATTTACATAAAGTATGTTTTTTTATCATAATATTCGCCAAAATTCACAAGTTTTAGTAGTAAATTGTATGTTTCATATTTAATATTCGCCTACCTTTCTATATATATATGTTTTTTTTTCATCCAAAATAATCACCTATAATACTATACTTCAGTATAATATTATAATCCTTAAAAAATACCCTAGTTGGAAGCCATTTGGAGGATATGTCGAGGCCACCATTGAATTGCTTTCCAAAGAGAAGTCATAGGTGCATGAGACATGACACATGCCAAGCCTAAAACTGGTATGAAAGGCATATGAAATTCCATCCACATAATTCAATTACATCATTGACATGCATGCAATTCCGGACATATGTAAATGTCATCCCTCTCTCCATGCACGTAATTCAATTCCATCATCGACATGTAGGCAATTCCAAGCTTAACTAATATAATAAACTTGGTTCAACTCCATATGTACAAAATAACAAGGTTTGACCACAAAAGGTGATACGGTGGGGCAAATCTTCAATAGAATACCATGGTCAGGGGGAATTCCCCATATCCTCCTTCCAACACTTTTCTTCAATCATCCTCTTATGCCATATTTTTCTCTGATTTAGAATCTTGCTGACACCTGTATCCCTGTTATGCCACTCATACCATTCCGATGGATCAACGAACACTCATAACATGCTAGCTACACCTTTGTCACCTTAACATGATCCTATAATTATTCACGAACTGCATGGGATTTGATAGCAGGTCCAAGCCAAGACCTGCCATTCCCAAGGATCCTCAAATTTTCTAGAGTGCTTATCACTCAAGAGACACACCTTGCTAAGTTTATCAGACCTCTACCAGACCTCCTAGGCTCCAGTTATCTTATTCCACTAGCTTAGGCTATCAGCTCTCCTCTAGTCCTAGCTCTTCTCTTTCATTTGTGTTAGTACACAACCCAACATGTATATGACCTCACTCTTTCAAGGGCTACCACTTTTCTCCTAATAAGCTCAATAGCTCACCTTCACAAGGTCTCCACGCACCCATCATCTTAACCTATGGCTTCTCAACCTATACACATGGCTCTCATAATCCATGGTATTTAACTATAGGGTCATTGATACCTAGCTCACATCCCTACTTGACTTTAAGACTCGAGAGTCTATTTCATATAGCTTGTGCGCAAGGATTTAACATTCCTTCACATAACACTCAGGTGCTTAAGTACTGAACGCTTAACCCTTATTCATTTACTACATACAATATAACCATTAGCCATAACCAATGGCCAGTATTTTTCCACTAAGCGCTTACCTCAACCTTAAGTGTCGCTTGCACTTAACTCCTGTTATCTTGACCTGTGACCAAGTCTATATCGCAATTCCAAGCTTTGAAGTTCGCCCTGCGTTGCACCTTGACTCCCACATCATCCTCTGACCTTGACCATATCGTAATGTCCATCAACAATGACTGTGTAGTTCTCCTCTACGTCAGTCTTTGACCTCCCACTCACCATTTGGACCAATCCTTGTCTACAAAGGAACGCCTATCCGTTGTCGGATCAACTACCAGACTCACAGGCATCGTTCAACCTTCTATGACCATCACCGACCATCTTCAACCGTTGGATTCACTATACGACCTACAGGAAGCATCCATTTTCTGTCAACAATTCCTTCGTGCACCTCTGTGTAATAACGTCATTTTTACACAGTCTCGTCTTCTTATTCCTTTTGCACAAGTATCACTATATGATCCCGTAATGCTTCGATGCTAATACCCTCGACATCACACCAGTTCATTCATATTTGTTCGACACAGAGCTCCCATTCACTCTCGTCCTTCACCAACTCCACCTTGTCATTTATAAAGCACAACTCTGTCCACAGAGCGAATTCAAGCTGAATTACCCATGCTAAGATACTCGAGCTTGTCAAGACTTCGACAACAACTTCTGAATATTTACAATACTCCACGCATCTCCTTATGCACCACCACTCTGGATTAAATCTGCATTTCTCCTCATCTATACAGGCGTCTCCCTCCACACTGCGACCTAGTGTTTAATCACACATCATCATCTCGCCACTCTGAAATATACAGGGCCTATGCTCTCTGTCCATTCTTCGGACTATTCGACTAGTACACCATCGCATTACAGAGACACTGGCATAGCTTTTGTCTCTGTATTCCAATCTTCGCGTTCAGAGCTCATACTTTGTTTCACCGAGATGTTTGCTTCAGGTATTAAACATAAACATTCTATCTCCTCATAGATTACTCAAGCCATTACTAGGATTCTGCAAGAATGAAAACACTGCAAGTCTATCCATCCCTAAATTAATAAACCTGCACGTATACAGTTAATCCCCATTCTACTGATTATCATTCATCAATTTATGCAATTACAGTACCTTCAAAGCGTAACAGAGGCAAAAATCCCCAAATATGATGAACTTTCTCTTTTCATTCGCGAGTAAAACTGTACATGCCATTTCAAACCCTCAGTTCCTCGGTTTATGGCCTGATACACCTTTTAATGGCCATCCTCCTTCTCTCTGAACCCCTTCCCTGAGTCCTGCCTCGAGAGTTACAAAAATTCTATATCCAAGAGAGTGTTTTCCAGCTCTTCAACTAACCTCTAAAATTCGACAACTAACTCTAATTTTAGAAAACCAATAATTACTCCTCCATGACTCATTCAACTGCTAGCTAAAAATAAGCTACTTCCCTACTCTAGTCATCCCTCTCTTTTAGGGATCGGTTACATAATCTTGATCATAAACTAACACCTACAACTAAGCATATTCCCTATCTATGCTTACTAAGAAATAAACACTTTTCACATGAAATTTTACAATGGCCCCTCCTTGGGATAATGTCTAGACCCTAAGGTTTGATTAACATTTAACAATTGACCATGAGAGCTAGTGCTCCTGCATCAGACTCCCAAGGTAAAAGAAGAACACGATCTCCTGATCATGAATCTTCAATCTTCATCTTTCCTCTAGCTGCAATCTTCCAGGCTTCCACACTTTGTGCTGTAATACTCCACTGTCCTTACCTTCATCATTCTTCACTCTCCAATCTACTCCACAGTGGACTGCCTTCTTCCCTCTATTGTAGCTCTTCTTAACTATCTGCATTAATTCCCATAGTTCATCTATAGCTTCTTGTAGTTCAGTCTTATGCATCAAACTATCCTTGTTTTGCTTACTCTACCACTGCACTCTGCTGCATTTTGTACATTCATATTCAAGCTGCTGATTATCTTTCTCATCTTTCCTTGCCTCAACTTTTGCTTGAGACATTCTTCTATCAATATTTGCAATTTCTTTCATCAATTCAATTTCTACTTGAATTCTCACAAGCACAACATCACTATGCTGCCCAACATTTCGAGCATAACACTCCTCCTCTTTCTTGACAACATCCAACAATTTCCTTTCAGCTTCATGGCTGGATCTAGTAACCAATTCAGCCTCTTCCAGTTCTAGAACTGATTCCTCTTTAGTCTGAGACATAGCTGTCTCACTTTCATCTTCACTGCTACCTCCTTCCCTGTCACAAATTCAATCTCCCTGTGACACTGCTTCTTCATTCTTTATCCAAATAAAATTTTGATTTCTCACTTCTGTGACAATTCTAAGTGTCTATCCAACAATCTTTTCTTGGCTATGCAGACAAGCCAACTTCTCCCTGTCCTCAACAATAACAGGCTCCTTGATATGAGACATGATTGTCTCACTTCCCTTGGATATGTTGCCCTCATTAAGTAAGGAATCAATAAATTCCTTCTGCTGCAGCAACTCAACTTGTTCTTCATCAGAAAGACATTCTTCATCATACCTGGCTTTACAATTCTCAACTTCCTTCAAGACAACTCCAAGAGATGGATTGCTTTTTTCCACACCTGCAAACACACTCAAATTGTCAATCTCAAAATCACAAGACCCAATGGTCTCCCTTGATGATTCAATCATCAAATCTTCTTGTTGTTCCAAGTCTTTTTCAGGACCCAGAAAACCTTCAATGCTCTTCTTCTCAGCCTCCTCAAGCATGGAATTTTAATGCTTGCTATCTTCCTCTACTTCTTTCTGTTCTTGGCCATCATTATAGACCAAACTTTCTTTGCTTTCAGCTCTTGCTGCATGCTAAAAAGAACCACTTTCTCTTAACTATGTATGAGCACTTACATGAGACTCAACTGTCTCATTTTCCTTCAAAACATATTTAAGTTTATGTCTATCTTCTTCCTCCTTCATATTCTTTTGTAACTTATGCCATCTCAACTGTCTCCTCATAAGGAAACCATATCTCTAGTCTTCCTTCTCCTTCTGTAACAGCTCCATCAGTACTCCTAGACGAACTTCTATCTCAGCCTTCTCCCTCTCATATTCTTCATCACTCATCTGCCTCCATATGCCATTGATTATGGCATCTTCTTCCTTCTCTTTATGGCTGCCTCCTAAACCTCTGCTATGACTCTCGATGGTCATCTTCTTGAGTTCTTTTCACTCTCTAGGAGCTACACTCACAACTCATCTACTCTTGAGAACACGACTGTCCTCTTGTATTTCAACCTCAGTTGAAGTACTAGGTTCTGGCCACGCCTCTTCTTTCTCCTAGAAACCCTCACTGGATTCCTTCATCACTACTCCTAAGGCTGTGATCTTCTTGCTGAGATGTCTTCGCTTCTACTACTGCCGATTGCATGCAAACTCTTATTCTTTATAGGCTACTGCTGGTCTGTCTTCTCACCTTCACAGAACAATATATTGTTTTGGTGTTCTTTCTCTCTTCACCAGAGTAAACTTACTCTCTTCTCTCTGCTCTGATACCAATTTATAGCAGGTCCAAGCCAAGACCTGCCATTCCCAAGGATTCTCAAATTTTCTAGAGTGCTTATCACTCAAAAGACACACCTTTCTAGGTTTATCAGACCTCTATTAGACCTCCTAGGCTCCAGTTATCTTATTCCACTAGCTTAGGCTATCAGCTCTCCTCTAGTCCTAGCTCTTCTCTTTCATTTGTGTTAGTACACAACCCAACATGTATATGACCTCACTCTTTCAAGGGCTACCACTTTTCTCCTAATAATCTCAATAGCTCACCTTCACAAGGTCTCCACACACCCATCATCTTAACCTATGGCTTCTCAACCTATACACATGGCTCTCATAATCCATGGTATTTAACTATAGGGTCATTGATACCTAGCTCACATCCCTACTTGACCTTAAGACTTGAGAGTCTATTTCATATAGCTTGTGCACAAGGTTCTAACATTCCTTCACATAACACTCAGGTGCTTAAGGCCTAAACGCTTAACCCTTATTCATTTACTCCATACAATATAACCATTAGCCATAACCAATGGCTAGTGCTTTGTAAGACCCCAACTTGGGTCTCCTTTAACTTTTATATACAATCAGATATTTCATTTCTGTTCAAAATTTCTGTTTTGTTTCTGTTGTGTTTTCTGTTCCTGTTTTTGTTATGCTTCTATTCTCATTACTAGTTTTGGCTATAGAAAAAATAAAGTGTTTACATTTACCAAAATTGAACAATTAAAATTATGTTTTGTCTACCTCTAACCAATTATTGTTGTGCAGGAGTAGCAGATATAATAACACAGCATATAAACCTTTGTAATTTACATTTTTTACATAATTTGACAAGGTAGAAATGATAAAATATACCTGCTGGAAAATACCTGTAGGTAGCTAGTAGATCCACCTTTGTTGCTGTCCCCGTTTGCTGTTCCTCCTTGCTTTTTCCTGTAGCCAAAACCTTCCCCAAAGCTCTGAAATTCAACCAGCCCAAAACAGTCTTGCCACCCTGCCAACTGGCGAGGTCTCGCCGACCACCCAGCTCCAAAGGTACCCCTTTGGACCCCCGAGCCCAAACCGAGTACAAGCCCAAGCTGTTGTATCCCTTTAGAAAAACAATCACCAACAAAATCCCTTCTTTGCAGCTCTGCTATCCCAATTTCTGCTCTCCAAAATGTCTCCCAAAAATCATAAGGTAAAGCTCCCCCTCTCCTTCCTCCCTTCTCCCTCTTATCCCCTTCACTTGCCGAGTCTATCCCTCATTACTACCCCTATCCCTAACTTAAATGTTTCCACCCCCTTCCATCTACCATGTAAGTCCTCGAGCCCTCAACTTGGACTTTTATTAATAATTTAAATTAATATTAAAAGGTGTTGGTTGGGGTCACTTCTCAACCTAATTTCCAATTAAATTAAATTTAATCCTTTTTATTTCATATAATAATTTTAAACATTTCCTTACTCATATTTCAATATTTAACCATTTAATTAATATTTTAAATTAATTAATCCAAGCACATTTTTATAACTTGTTAAATAATTGTATATGGCATTGTTCGTAATTTACATCCTAGTTATAAACAACTACGACATACTTATAAGAAATTAGTAATATATATAAATTAAACCTTATCCCTATATTTCAATTAATTAACAATAATGGTCAATTGATTAACTACTATTAACCTAATCATTTAATTAATGGTTTCTAATGTTTATAATATGTTAATTCCCTCTAATTATAAATTCAACTAATTCAATTTATCAATTATGAACCATAATCCTATCAATGTAATTCATAACATTATCAATGTGTAATTATATTAATTAAATAAAATTTACTAAGATTTAATCGACTCATTTACCTGGCTCCATTTTAATTACACCTTAGTTTGTAATTAGCTAATTAACAATCATTACTAAAGATAAGCATAGTCTTGTTAAAATTAATTAACATCATTAACACATAATTAATTTAAGGGATCAAGTTACTATTAACTTATTTAACATTATAATTACATTTTCAACATTTCAACCCTTAGTCCTGGCTAATTAAACTCATTAACAATCAATCAAGCATTCTAATCAATTGCATTAGTCACTACCTAGGTTAACCATAGCTTTGTTTATTAATCAACAATAATTAATTATTAATGGACAATAATTAACCATTAATCAACATTATTAACCCTAATCATCATTATTAACTTTAATTGACATTATTAACATTGATCAACAATAGTTAATTACTAAACGACAATAATTAATATTAAGCGACACTAATTGACATTATTACTCAACAATATTTCATGTAATTCATAATATGTAGGCGAGTTATGTAAGCGTAGCTACTGCTTACATTCCTCACGTAAGTACACTAAAGTAATAATGCACATACGTCAATCATAATCAAGGAACTTATTATTTACCAACACATGTTTTAACATAGTTTACAAGGTACAATCCATTAGCTTACTGAAATCCAAGTTACAACAATTCATACATCACTAATTTTGACACATACTAATCAAGGGTTTTCCACACCTACAATTAGATCTTGTTTTCACCCCTACTTCACGCTACACCTATCTACCTACATCATCACTAACTTACACATCCTATCCTGTCCTCTGCTGGACTACCCTGAAATGTCAAGTCATGACCGGTTCCAGCTAGAACCCGTAAGCGGAAGTATCGACTACATCGACCAAGCTTCACCAACAGGAAACCACCAGTCATCATCACACACCTTGGGGAGCGCGCCGTAGTATAGCCCTCCCATGACTCTGGGTTTCGGGGATAAATGGTGGGTAAAGCCTCCACCCCCCTAATGAAACAAGGGACTATGTCTACTCGACATAACAACAGTGTTGCACTTGTACTTGGTCTGTCATCGTATAACCAATCTGGGCGGTTGAGTTTCCTGAAACCCTACCCCACCCATGTCATAACATACATCATAATAAATAGCATAATAACCACACGAAAGTAAATAATGCATCACTCGCATACCATTTTATCTTTCGAAGTCCATGTCCCCGAGGCCCTCCCACCTCGTAGGATCCAACTATCACTTAGCCGTTTCAACCTGTAAGTCAGTCCTCGACATACAATATAGAATATCGTGCATAAATCCTCGATACACACACATATATTTCATCATAACATAACAACAATAAACTCATTTATTCGCCATGCACCTGGCATAACATTCGTTATTTCAACATATAACTGTAACGGTATCCACGTACCCATCATTCAGTAATTTCCATATATTTGACATAATTAACACATGATACATATCTAAACATGACTACCCATCATGATACTATCATCGCACACACACATATATATATATCGGCAAAATAATAGAACCATATGTCCACAGTGTCGTCAAACCGACGAGGTCTCATAGTCAAACAATACAACACATAATAGTAGTTCAGGTAGTAATGTCAAAACAGGGTGTTACATGCTTTTCCACTAAGCACTTACCTCAACCTTCCTTAGCGCTTGCACTTGGCTCCTCTTATCTTGACCTGTGACCAAGTGTAATGTCCCCAGTTTGACCCCAATATATTAAAATGTAAAGGATATCATTTTGTGATAAAATCATGGTGAGGATCTCAAGGCCAAGGCCTCGTCATCGATTTATTGATGCATATGGTTTACGTGCTAGCCAGGCACAATGGAATTTCTAATATCACGCAAATACGCATTTTAATAAAATACCCACAACTAGCTATGCAATGCAACAAGATATGGGAGCATGATTTTACAAGGATTTGGGAGGGAAAACATTCAAACCCTTGAGCCAATCAAGTCAAGCCAAGTGTCAATGAGAGAACCCATCAAACTCTCAACTACCCATGTTGACTTTTGTACCCAATCATTGATTTCTCCCAAGAGCTGGTTGAGGTAGTTAATGCCTTGGGGAATGAGAGGTATAGTTGTCCAAATTCGGGTATAGGAAAGCCACCATGCATGGGAAATCACGTTTTGCTTCTTGGGCAAGAAAAGAGCCATGAATTGCTCCCCAAGCCATTATCCATCAACCAGTTTTCCTCCCTCACAAGTTTGGAGCTACCTGGGGGTTTTCCAACCATGTTTTTATGTGTTTTCCTTGATCCTCAGCTGGGAGAAGGGTGTTTTTGTGTTGTATACCAGTGGGGAAGAATGGGAATCCAATTGGGGTTCCATAGAGACCGTGTGGGCTGCTGAATGCTTAGATACTTGGGGGAGAAATCGTTTTCCTCCCTGTGAATGTTTTTCCCCATCCCACAATTCGTTTTTGGTTGGAAACAATTTGGGGAAAGCCCATGGCCATCCTGTTTGTAAATCCCATTGTTAAACATGTGTATCCATGCCCAATGATTGTGCTTGCTGTGTGTAGATAGATTATGTTGGGTATGGGTTATGGGAATCCATTGTTTTGGCTTGAGCTTGAGTGCAAGCATCCAGGGTTCAAATGTAGCCTGATAAACCCAGCTGTGGACTGGCTTGGCTCAGATGAGATGATTAATTGGGTTGTGCATGAGCTTGAATGTCCTCTTTTCCTTGTAAGAATCATGCCCGGATCGGGGGTGGCAGTTGTGTTGAGAGATTGATGAACACAACTGGCCTATGGTTGGGTGGAACGTTGCAGCGACATAGCTAGTTGTCTGGGACAGTTGCACAACGAAGATACGTGTTTTTCTGTCTATGTATTTACTTCTACAATGTTTAAATTGATGACTGTTTTGATATGATGTATGCATATGATCTATGTGTGGATGAGTTTCAATTCCGCTGTGCATATTGCTTAATTTGCATCTGCACACTATTGAATTTATGTGTATGAATCTAATGAATGGGATGAGTTTTATGAAAAGCCCCATAGATTGTTAGCATGTTCCCTTCCTTGAATTGGGTCCGCGGGAGGGTCCATTACACCAAGGCTATATTGCAATTCCAAGCTTTGAAGTTTGCCCTGCGTTGCACCTTGACTTCCACATCATCCTCTGACTTGGACCATATCATAATGTCCATCGACACCGACTGTGTAGTTCTCCTCTACGTCAGCCTTTGACCTCCCACTCGCCATTTGGACCAATCCTTGTCGACAAAGGAACGCCTATCCGTCGTTGGATCAACTACCAGACTCACAGGCATTGTTCAACCTTCTATGACTGTCACCGACCATCTTCAACCGTTGGATTCACTATACGACCTACAGGAAGCGTCCGTTTTCTGTCAACAATTCCTTCGCGCACCTCTGTGTAATAACATCATTTTTACACAGTCTCATCTTCTTATTCCTTTTGCACGAGTATCACTATCCGATCCCTCAATGCTTCGATGCTAATACCCTCGACATCACACCAGTTCATTCATATTTGTTTGACAAAGAGCTCCCATTCACTCTCGTCCTTCACCAACTCCACCTCGTCACTTACAAAGCACAACTCTGTCTACAGAGCGAATTCAAGCCGAATTACCCATGCTAAGATACTCAAGCTTGTCAAGACTTCGACAACAACTTATGAATATTTACAATACTCCATGCATCTCCTTATGCACCACCACTCTGGCTTAACTCTGCATTTCTCCTCATATATACAGGCGTCTCCCTCCACACAACGACCTAGTGTTTAATCAAACATCATCATCTTGCCACTCTGAAATATATAGGGCCTATGCTCTCTGTCCATTCTTCGGACTATTCGACTACACCATCACATTATAGAGACATTGGCATAGCTTATGTCTCTGTCTTCCAATATTCGCGTTCAGAGCTCATACTTTGTTTCACCGAGATGTTTGCTTTAGGTATTAAACATAAACATTCTATCTCCTCATAGATTACTCAAGCCATTACTAGGCTTCTGCAAGACTGAAAACACTGCAAGTCTATCCAGCCCTAAATTAATAAACCTGCACGTATACAGTTAATCCCCATTCTACTGATTATCATTCATCAATTTATGCAATTACAGTACCTTCAAAGCGCAACAGAGGCAAAAACCCCCAAATATGATGAAATTTCTCTTTTCATTCGCGAGTAAAACTGTACATGCCATTTCAAACCCTCAGCTCCTCAGTTTATGGCCTGATACGCCTTTTAATGGCCATCCTCCTTCTCTCCAAACCCCTCCTTGAGTCCTGCCTCGAGAGTTACAAAAATCTATATCCAAGAGAGTGTTTTTCAGCTCTTCAACTAACCTCTAAAATTCGACAACTAACTCTAATTTTAGAAAATCAATAATTACTCCTCTATGACTCATTCAACTGCTGGCTAAAAATAAGTTACTGCCCTACTCTAGTCATCCCTCTCTTTTAGGGATCAGTTACATAATCTTGATCATAAACTGACACCTACAACTAAGCATATTCCCTATCTATGCTTACTAAGAAATAAACACTTTTCACATGAACTTTTACAATGGCCCCTCCTTGGGTTGATGTCTAGACCCTAAGATCTGATTAACATTTAACACTTGACCATGAGAGCTAGTGCTCCTACATCAGGATTAGATAATTCGATGATCGAAGTAGATGATAGGATGAGACTAATACACCGAGTTGACAAAAAACTCTTCATGAGATAGGAGGCAAAAAAAAAAGACTCGGCAGACATTGGGAAGTGTCCCATCCTACCATAGCAAGAACAAAATAATGACATGATTTAGTTATTTCAGAAGATTTACTAGTGACTTTTATTATTGACTATTTTATTCTGGTCCTTCCTCACTTTAATTCTTGGGGTGAGCCTCACCCTTGCTCTCTTTTTTTCGAGCAAGAGCTTCATGTTATAGGGCCAGAGGAAGCTAGCCTTGGATTGAAGTGATGCAGCTACACCACGCACTCTACTAATCAATGCATTCTGCTTTGTGCTAGTAAAGGATGAAAACGGGTTTAAACGACCTATTTCCGGATAGCACCAACCATCTTTCTTTTATTAAGGTAGATGGCAAGCTATATATCCACAGAGTGAACATTTTGTTGTAGGTTATTTCCAACAAAAAACAACAAATCACAGGTTTGTAGTGCTATATTGTAGTTGGTTTTGTTTACTATTTCCATTTGCAGTCTTAATAATGAATTTGAAGATCACTTGGCATGGATAATTGTGAGTTTGATGGGCATGTCTTCTATGGGATTTGGTTTCTTTGGAATTTTGAAAAACATGTTCCACTATTGATGTAAATGGGCACTTGCATGTAACTGCAGGCATGCTGTTTTGCGAGCTTAACAAGCACAACAACAAACTAATGCTTTGGTTGCAATTGTTGTTTTGCACACTCAATTGGCACAACAACAAACCAATGCTTCGACTGCCATTGTTGTTTTTCTCAACAAACCACTCAATTGGCACAACAAAAAACCAATGCTTCGACTGCCATTGCTGTTTTACCACAATGCTTCAACTGCCATTGTTGTTTTTCTCAACAAACCGCGAACTAATGCTTGAACTTACTAATCTTAATCTTAAGTCTAACCTCGATAGATATCCGCTGCCATGCAACAAAACTTACTAATCTTAATCTTAAGTCTAACCTCAACAGATATCTGCTGCCATGCAGCCTTGTTACTTGTTAATCTATGCACTTACTAATATTAATCTTAAGTCTAACCTTTGTAGATATCCGCTGCCCTGCAACCTTGTTACTTGTTAATCTATGCAATGACAAGAGGAGGAGAGGAGTCATGTGGAAAGGACAAGACTTGATTCACATACCTCTTAGTGTATGCTCACAAACATCCTCAATGAAGGTGGAGTGGGCTATTATGCCATTCAATTTTCATATGGTGTTTGAAGGTGGGATATCTTTGTTACAAAATTTGCTCGATGGCCTCATTCTAGGAATGCAAAGTGATAAGCCTTCTATTTTGGATTCACTGTCGGGCTAAAATTTAAAGAGTAAACTAGGCAAAATGTCATTCAATCGCTGGAATGGATTCCTGGAATTGGTAGTTCTATGTACTTTTGCTTTGAGATTTGTGGTTTTGTGGCTTGCTCTGTTTATTCTGTGCATTATATCCACCATAATTTGTTAAGTATATTTAAGTCTTCTTGGTCTATGTTTGGAATGGAGGACCATAACCATTCAAGTCATTTTTTGAATTCATGGGTATCCGTTGAGATTTAAGGCACCACAAGATTATGATTTCAGGCAACTAATCTACAAGCACTCGCCTTTCAAATTGTTTTCATACTTAGGAAGAGACTCAGAACTTAGGGCATGCATAAATATTGGAAATTTTTGTTCAACAAAAGAGGCAAATTGAAATTCTTGAGGAGGAGTAAAATATGTTGCATCAAATGGTGGTGAGCTTAGTGAGGAGTGTAATGCCCCATTTCGACTTGGATAACTAAACTACACATTGACCTATGTTGTATCTCTTTACTTACTATATGTTAACCTCACCTGGACTAAGAAGACTATCTATGTGTAGATTGTGGACCTAGTGATGTAAGGAACTTGAGTATAGAGTTTATTGATTGTGTTGCAAATGAATAAAGTAGTATGATGTACTTTTAGCATGCTATGCTAGACAACTATATGTGGTATGCGGATACCAATTTATATCATGTTTGTGCAATGAAACATTGAGTAGTATGCACATGGTAAATATAGTAGCTTATTTACATTTCTCATTATTTAATAACGTGATAATCACAATTAAATTGTTATAAGATTATGTTAGATCTCGTGTCTGGTAACTAACTGATAGGTTAAATGGACCAAGCGATGGTAAAAAAAAGTTATGATACTAAGGAGACGCAGATGGTGTGGATTTCAAAAGAGTAATGGTATGAGAATAAAGCATTTATTTGAGAGTATTATTAGTTTGGAATACGTTTCTATGATGTGTGGGCAAGTGCATGTTTTACAGGAAGCACAATTGACCGAATTGCCTATTCGACGACGTAGCTCTTACAACAAAAACAATGAAACAATATGTCAATGTAGGGTGTTGACCCTTGTTCTACCAAGAGGGGTGGAGGTATTACCCACAGTGTATCCTCTGAAACTTGGGGTTGTGGGATGGAAGTGCTAATCCATTCTCCCTAAGTTATGTGATGAAAACTATTGGTCGCCTGTTGGGGAAGCTTGGTTGATATTATAATTGAAAAGTTCCACTTACGAGTTCTATCCAGGGTTAGGTCAATATAGTTGATGCCTCAACACATTACACCAGAGGAAAGGATATGATGTGGAAGATGGAAGTAGGTTAGGGAGGAACAATGGTTCGTAATAGTTTAGATATGTTATTGGGAATTAGTTAAGACAACTTGGTTACTAATTAACTACTCTCAATGCAATAATTGAGCTTATCAAAATTCAAATAAAATAAAAATTAAAACAAAACCAAAATCTACATTAAATTTGCTATTGATGTATAATATATCTCCAATTAAAAAATTGATTAATGTCATTTAAAACTTTACACTCAATATGGACCCATGAATATGATAAAGCTAACAAATAATAATCCTTGATGGAGATCAATAGTTATCATAAAATAATTTGATCCATCAACTACCTAATCTACAACCACATCATTACAGTTGGATAAAATTTTGTGAGAGCATCGCACATGAGATCCACAACTACTTCGACAGAAAGACGGGTTCACGATGGCGGAGGTCTGGTTAGGGTTTGCAGGTTTTTCGGCGGTCTTTCTCTATTCTATTGGTAATATTGACCCATCATAGCTTGTTGTCACTGTATATTTGGAGTCCACTAATCTTGCCAATTAGTTTAGTACCAACCAAGTTATAAAAAAAGTGGGAATTTCTTCTACCTAGGTTTTTTATCCTCGTTCCGTTACTGCTGCTGGTTTCACCCTATTTGTTAGGGTACTGTTTTGTGGTTTTTTTTGTTTGGTACTGTGGTTTTCCGACGTCGTTTTGTGCCAATTTGGTGCTACACGGATAGCGACCTACCGGTTCTCGGGATCCTAGGCTATCATGACACCCACTAGGGTTTCGTCAGAAGGTACGAGGTTCACTACTATCCCATCGAAGGAGTTTCGAACACCTGGCTCCCATTCTGGAAAGCTAGACCTGTTCACGTTCCCAGTGGATTGTATACGCCCAAACCCAAATGCCATTGTGGAGTATGCAGGACATTCGAGAAATAAGGTGCAGGATGGGCACTCGGTGGTGCCTTCATCTTTGCCGGCGGGTTCTGAGGAATATTATTCTACTCCACATCTGTCTTTACACATCTGGGGATTTGACCTTAATGGTGTGGAGAAATCTGATTTTATACTCAGGAAGCCTGTGATTGGGGATAGGGCACGAGGGCGAAGGAAGCTTAAGTTGGAAAAGGTTAAATAGGGAAAGCCTTCCTATGTGTTGGGGAGGGACATGACCTTCGACATGGTTTTGGGGATTACTAAGCGTACCCTGCTCGGGCATTTCAAATTCATTCGAATTTCTAGGATGAAAATATTGGATTGGATGGGTAAATTCTGGAAGCCCCTAATTCAGTATATACCTAGGGTAAATATGCTGGTAAATGGCTGGTTTTGTTTCCACTTTCTTACCGAGGAGAGCCTTCAGGTGATCAAGAACAGGTATTGGGTTATTGGTGAAGGTTCCCTAATTTTCTCTAGGTGGCACTCTGGATTTAACCCTTGGATAGAAAAAATTGTCAACCGACATTTGTGGGTCATTATGTCGGGTTTCCCCCTGCAGTGATGGTCATTCAGGGGTTTTATGTCGGTCACCAATGCCATTGGTAAGTTCATTTTGGATGAAGAATCTACACTTCTTGCAACTGACAGAAGGGATCCACGGGTTCTGGTGGATATGGTGACCTCTCAGGGGCTGCCAGATGAAATTGAAGTTTTATGGAATGACGAGGTTTTTACACAATGCTTGGATTACTGGCGTGTGCCTTTCCGTTGTTTTAAATGTCACCAGACTGGTCATGTTAGGGACTCTTGCCTGGGGAGCTTGGAAGACCTGCAAAAGGATGCACCCACTTTCTCCGACGAGTCTGCACATTCAAAGGATTCATATACACTTTTGGAGAATCTTGTTCCCCTGGATTACTCTTCAACGATCGACATTTTGGGTAAGTTTAAGGGAATCCTGCCCGTGTTACAAAAGTTCATTTCTAGAGAGGAATTGGTACATTTTCTGTTAGAAGGCTTTGATGGTGGTTCTGATCCCATATCCACTATGGGTGGCAAAATCCCGATGAATGTCGAGGACCATGGGGCCATTATGAAGCCTACCGATTGGTCTAATGAAATTTTTGAGACTCATGCACCCTCCCTACCTGATCTGGGCCTTCCAGACTCCCCTGCATCTCGGGGTCATGAGGTTTCTGTATCAAATCCCCTTTGTGATCGGGTTTCCTCTGATACTCAGGCACTGGTCGGAGGGGTTGTGGATAGGGTCCATCTTACGGCTTTCTCGGGTAAACCATCTAGTGAGGATATAATTCCCATCTCCTTGATTCTCTTATAGAATGTTACCACTAGGAAAAAAGTGGTAAAAAGGGAGTTTCTGAGGATCTGAACATGATTGTTGACGAAAGTCTTCCTCCCTTTGTAAACCCTAGATTAGCTGAAACTACTTCTGTTGGCCGGGTTCTTTCTAGCATGTCTCTCAATGTTTCCTATCTTGAGGCCCTTAGAGCAAAGAGCCCTCTTGATTTTGGTCCCTAATGATCCTTTTATCTCTCAATACAAGAGGGTTTGGCAGTGTTCCCAAACGAACTGCCCTCAAGAGGTTGATTCATTCTACTAAACCTGACATTATTTTCTTTCAAGAAACTATGGTCTCGTCCCAACAAGCTTGTGAAGTGTTTCTCAAACTTTTCCCTACTTGGAATTGCTACTTCTATGATTCTGTTGGCTTATCGGGGGGTCTCCTATCGGCCTGGAACCCTCACACTGCTCAATTATCATCTTTCTTGGTGGATGAAAGAATTTTGTTGGAAGGCAAGTTCAAACATTTGGATAGAACTGTTCGTCTCCTAAATGTGTACGGACCATACCACAATAAATTGGACTTCTGGGATGGTTTGTTTTCGAGGGGTTTTCTTAATGACCCCTCTCTGATTCTAGCGGGTGACCTGAATCTTACTCTCTCTCCTTTGGAAATTTGGGGATCCGGCAGAAAGGAAGACCCATTAGCTGGTTATTTTAGAGATTCCTTCGAGGATGCTAAACTCATTGATGTATCCCCTGTAGTGTTGGTCTCGACCTGGAGAAACGACATAGCAAGCAAGAGTGGTTGTGCGAAAAGGCTCGACCACGTTTTTATTGAAGAAGATTTGAGTCATTTCTTTGGGAAGTATAGGAGCTGGTCTATCTCCGTCGGAATTTTAGATCACAAACCGATTTTCTTGGAACTAGATGTGAATTTCCCAAAGGTAAGTTACCCTTTCAAGTTTAATTATAATTAGCTCATGGATGATATTTTATGCTCTCTGGTTCAGACTAAATGGAAAGAATACTCCAACAAACATTTTTGTTCTGCTACACAGTCGTTGCTTTACAAAATAAGAAGGTTGAAATTCGAAACTATCATTTGGGAAAAATAGAAGGAATAGATGCAAGTTGATCTGTGCTCTATTGAGCAACAACTAAATCTCACAGGTGAAAGGGTTGAGGACATTTTCTTGGTTGATTGCAAGGTTCGCGGGGTCTACTTAGAAACTAAACGACAACAGCTTCTGCTTAAAGAAGAAGAAGCTTGGCGTTTGAAGAGTCAGGCGATTTGGATCTAGAGTGGGGATAAAAATACTAAATTTTTTCAGAATTTTTCCAATATGAGAAGAAATTTAAATTCTATTTGGGAAATAAATGAACTTAGTGGTAAACCTTTGAAGGATCACTCATCCTTAGAAGCAGATGCAGTGGAATTTTTCAGTGAGTTCTACAAACAGGAAGAAAGTGGGAACCTCCTTGATCAGTTAAAAGTGATTGGAAAGTATCCCTGTATCTTTTCTCATGAAGAAGGAATAGCTATAAGTGCAGCTGTCTCAGTGGAGGAAATCAGAGCAGTTCTTGATCATTTTGACAAGGCTAAGAGCCCGGGATCCGACGGATGGACCGTTGAGTTCTTTATTCACTTTTTTTATTTATTAGGGGAAGAGCTTCACTGTGCAGTGGAATAAACATGAAAGAAAGGTTTCGTTCCTGATAAGCTTAATTCTACTTTCATCACTCTAATTCCAAAAAAGGATAAGCCTTCCTGCTTCAACGATTATAGACCTATCTCTCTCTGTAATCTGGTCTACAAGATTATTACAAAGGTTATTTCAAATCGAATTAAAGCTTTTTAGATGTTGGGATTTCAAAGGAGCAATTTGGTTTTCTCTCTAATAGACAGATTCTTGATGCGATCGGAGTCGCTCAAGAATGTATCCACTCGATTAAACAGAAAAAAATGAAAGCCATGGTTTTAAAAATGGATCTTATGAAGGCTTATGATTGGGTAGACTGTACTTTCCTTCATTTTATTTTATTGCAATTTGGTTTACCCATTGAAGCTACAAACTAGATTATGGGTTGTGTAACGAGTGCCAACTATGTTGTTTTGGTTAATGGACACCCATCGAATTTCTTTAAGGGTGATAGAGGCTTATGGAAAGGGTGTCCTCTATCACCATTACTTTTTCTGATAGTGATCGAGGGCTTAAGCCTTCTTTTAAATATTGAAAAAGAGGAGAAACTTTTTTAGGGTATTAGGGTATCACCGACCTTGCATATTTCCCCCTTACTCTTCGTGGATGATGTCCTCATCTTCGGTCGGGGTTCCTTACAATGTTGGAGTCACTTAGCTGATATTTTGGGTCTTCTTTGTCGGGCTTTGGGTATGAAAGTCAGTTCTTAGAAATCCACTTTGTTTATCAGTGCGGACTTGGAGCCTGACTTAATCTTCCAACAACAGATCGAGCGTTTTTTCCTTTTCATTGGAAAAACCTATAATATGGAATCAATTATCTGGGCTTTGTGCTTAAGCCAAACAATTATACTATTGATGATTGGTTATGGCTTATCCATCGTATTGAGAAAAGAATAAATACCTGGGCTCATCGTTTTTTATCCATTGGAGGAAGGTATGTTTTAATTAATTCGGTTTTGCAGAGTATTCCAGTCTATTGGATGTCCTTGGCTATGGTGCCTAGGAAGGTTTTGGATAACATAAGTAAGAGAATGTTCCAATTCCTGTGGGTAGGTAACTTAACTCAAGCAAAATTTCATCTATCTGCTTGGCATTATATCGCTCTTCCAAAGAGCTATGGTGGTTGGGGGTTGAAAAATATTTTCTGGTTCGAGGAGGCCTTGGGTTCAAAGACATTATGGCGGGTGCTCTTTGGTGATAGCTTGTGGAGTGTAGTTACCATACGAAATATTTAAATTAGTCATTGCCATATATTTGGATCAGGGATACTCCACCCATCTCCTCAAATGCATCAGCGATCTGGAGAGGTCTTTGTAAGAAGTTACCTATTCTGAAGAAGCGCTTGAGTTGGAATGTTGGTCGTGGCATCTGGACTTATATTGGTGTCGAACCAACCATTGGTTTACATGGGAAATTCCATCTTTCGACTCATTTGCTCAAATCTCTTCATGCCAGAAATATAGAAGTCCTCGCACATGTTTATCTAAAGGGATCATCGAGCACCTTCTCTTCTGGTTGGATGCAAGCTTCTGAGTTGGGACTTACTGGCAGCGAGGCTACTGAATGGCAGAGTTATGTTCAAAATTTAAATGCAACTCGTATTTGCTTGTCAGATGAACTTGATTGTTTAGTATGGGACTAGGAGGATTCAAATGGGAGCATCTTTGCAAAATATGCATATGACTTTCTGGTGGCAGAACACGTGGTTATGGAGCTTGCTTGGTGGGCTACACATATCTGGAAATGGAAAATTCCAACGAAAATATGTTGTTTTTTATGGTTATGTCCGGAAGACAGAGTTCTTACGTGGGATAATTTAGTGAGAAGGGGTTTTATTGGCCCGGGTATTTGCTCTCTCTGCTCACATTTTTCTGAGTCTGTTTCTCATATTTTCGTGTCATGCTCTTTTATAACAAATGTCTGGAAAATATGTCAAGAGATATTACATTTCAAGGAATGTTGGAATAGGGATAACTTTCAGGACAACGTAAGATTTTGGCGTCTCATGAAGCCTAGATTTCTTGAGCTTCCTTTTTTTATATGCTGGGAAGTTTGGAAACAAAGGAATCGCCTTATTTCGATAATAAAAGGCCAAATTTCTTCTAGGCATCCTGCAAAGCGGTTGCTTAGTACAGGGATTTTAACATAAAAAAGGTAAAGAAAAAACACAAATCCATTATTCCTCCTCATTTTGACACTTCTTACTCTGTGGGCTATTTTGATGGGGCTCAGAGAGGGGGCCTATGTGGAGCAAATATGGTGTTACACATTAAGAAGGGGGATACCATTAAGCTTAGGATGAGTGCAGGAAATGGCACCAATACAAAGGTGGAGCTGGTGGCACTATGGGGTATTTTGTGGATTGCCAGTCATAGAGGTATTCAAATGTTACAGGTGGCAGGGGATTCAATGGTTATTATCAACTGGATCACTGGGAAGTCTTCATTAAAGGTCCTTCATCTTAGTCATTGGATGACTAGAATTTTGGAGTTAAGGGAGTATTTTACACAACTCTCTTTTACCCATATCTATCGGGAGTGTAACATGGATGCTGACCATTTATCAAAGGAAGTGGTAGGGAATATGGACGATTTTCTTCATTTTGAAGAATTTTTGGATGATGTTCCTATTGATGTTGGAACTCACCTTTTGTTTTAGATAGGCTCCTTCTGCTTGATGTTTTTGAGTATGGTCGGTCACAGTTCTCTTTTGTAAACAGTCTAATGTTTTCTTTCTAGGGGGCTCTTTGTCTCTTTGGTCCATGATGGTTGGATGTATGCATGTATTATTTTTTTCTAGTCAGATTTCATGGATATTGGTTGGGCTATTTGTAGTATCTTCATTGTTTTGGATAGATGATCCTGAGGACACTTCTATGTGGCTATATATCTGATGTAACTTTGATTCCACAAGAATAACAAGTTACCTTTTTTCGGCTTGAAAAAAAACTACCATCTCAATGGATTAAGACACCTCTTTTACTATGTGGGGTGTAGAAATTGCATGAAAAGCGTGTCACTCACTCTAATCATAATCGACTTAGAGGCCCACCTTGGAATCCCCATCTACAATACAACATAAAGAACATCCAAAAGTAAGACTTCCTTGAAATCCCTCCTTTAAACCAGAGAAAGAATCCATCAAGGGAAAGTGACACTTAAATCATCTCTAGTCAAATGTATCAAAAGTATCATTTATTATTATTATTATTAAATCATAAAGACAACCCCAAAAAGCACGATTCCATTGACAATGTCCCAAATATTGACTTTAGATAATTAAAAAAAAACCATATCATATGTACCCCGCTCCACTTCTCTAAACTTATTCATTATTTAAAACTACTAGAACTAGCGGAACCGACTAAGTGCACGAACATTAAACATCGAGCTTTAAACGAATGAATGGTAACTGCTGTCAGACTTTGAATGATAAAATTGAATAACAGCTAACGGCCATTGGATAAGAGTTTGTCTGTTGTTTTTTGACATGTAAATTTTGCCTAGGTGGCATCGCCGACCATAGTTGCAAGTTGGATTTGTTTAGTGTGATTGGAGTTATAAATTCAATAAGGTTTGTTCATTTTATTGTTTTTAATTGGGAAGTGTATATAGTGAGATAGATGTTTATATTTTATGATTTGAGGTAGATGAGGAAGGGTTTTATTTTTTCTAAATTATAGGAAGATGAACCAAGTGTATTATCAAGATTTATTTTATGGTAGTCGTTCCAAATTCGAAATAAATAACACACACATACACATATCAGTTTACATATGATAATTGGTAGCTTAAACATGAATAACGCACAATTCGTAGCACTTAACTTGTGACCTATCAATATTCACTGATCACAAATTTAATGGTTATACTAGTTTACAAAGATTAATTATACATTATTCTACTGCTATGTATCCTAAACAAGTTCTTTATACCAATCTTATATTTAGGTTAATTTTACCTACTCGACCATTCAATGGCTTTGAACACTCCAAGTTCTGACAAAGTAAATCTCTTCAATATCAGGTCCATGTACTCATTGTTAACTATAGGAAAATTTGATTTTCAACTCTCAATTTCGATAGGAGTATTGAAAAACATATATATGAGGTTGGAAAACAATTTTCTTCATTCTTATATGCACGAGGACAACCCCAACTATATATTTGAATTGGGAATTGTAGATTGCTACGTTGTAGCCTACATGCTTAAGGTAATTCATCAATGTCCTCTTGAGGCATGAGGTGCGTTTACACTTGAAATCTTTACCAACATGCTCACAAACACACAAAGTATATGACATATTGAACACCTGTCATATAAAAATAGACATATTGAATGCTCTAAATCTTCACGTCATGGAGAAATTTCTTACCTAACCTTCAACCCCAAATGTTGTTTAAAAATTCATATTGCGTTCTTATAAGATGGAAGAAATGTAGAAGTTACAATTTTCATATATGGATGATGATTTTCTACATTACAATTTAGTTTTTTCCCTTAATTTAAATGGTGATTTTAGTGTTATTTTTATTATATTCAAGTGTTGGAAATTTATGATTTATGTTTTTAGATGGAGATTTGTGTTATGATTTATGATCCCTCTAATTTGAAGATTGTATATTGAGAAATGCATTATATTCAATTGTTATTGATCTATGATCTATAGTTTAAGATGGAGGATTTATTGTTCAAAGGGATCCCATATTGTGGATCTATGTTTTGTCATAATTTGTAATATGTGCATTGGAAAATATATCATGTTATAATAGTATTGTTTAGATGCATTGATTTTAGTGTTATGTTTTAGTAAACTACTTCTTAAGATGCATTGCTTTCATTGTTATCTTTTATTAAACTTTTTAAAATGTATTGATTTATGTATATTTTTGTATAATATCATTCATGCATTGCTTTGATTTCAGGAATAATCCTAAATTTCTTCCTAGATTTCAATGTTTTTTTCTATAGCTTAGGTATTAAATATAATCTTGTCAATTCCTAATGACAATATTGATTAGGATGATGTTGAAGGACTAAGAAGGTTAGTGCAACAACATGTTAGAAAACATGGAGATAATGAATCACTTGAACAAATAGAAGATTAAAGAAGAAAATATCGTGAATGACATAGATTGCAAAGAATCACTACTAGCATAAAACTAATCTAGAACAAAAGGAAGACCAAAAAAGACAATATATAATAGGGTACTTTTAAGGATTCAAATATTATAACCTATATGTATTATTCTAGGATACTATTTGGGTTGAAAAATTATACATATAGATATGTAGGAAAATATTCATTAAAAAACATATAATATACTATTAAAAATTGTAATTTTTTGGTCAAATTTAGCAATTTAATCATATATTACGTAAAAATAGGCAAAATTTAAGCTAATTGGCTATTATATATATATATTTTTAAATGGCCTAAAAATAGTGAATTGGAATAATTCTACCTTTAAAAAAATACCATGGAAGATAATGCTGAGAAAAAGGGCACAACGAAATAAATAAACAAAAAGAAGTATGGAAGATATATTAGCAAACACTACAAGTACTATCTATACTTGTAGAAATGTGGTGTCAACTGAAGAACTTCAAACTACTACAACTGAGAAAGAACCTCAGGCCACAATGAACTAAAAAAGAACTTCAAATTGGAATAGTAAGCTATGAAGAACAAGTTATTGCACATCAAAAATTTCATACAAGGACTGATAAGTTGGCTCATCCTCAAATGTGTTATGTGTTTGAAGAGTCTTATGCTGGAATTCATGTGGTCAATATTGATAATGGGCCAATGTGTATGAGTCTTGAGATGTAAGAAGAACGGTCTAGGCATATTTTTAGTTAAAAATCATATGGACCAAGGACTAGAACCTCGAGTCCTTGCAGATCTAACACAAGTTGAAGAGATGTTGATAGCACATGTCAATCCAATTTTGGAAGCTATGTATTGAATAGATAGTCCATTCAAATATAGAGGACACACCATTAGCTTTCCTCAAAAAATAAAAAATGTTGTCAATATATTATCAACACATATTAAAGAGCATGATATAATGATCGTCGTTCACAAAAAAAGGACGATAGTGAACACGTTATGATTTGATTATCAAAACATAGAATGTATAAATGCATTGTTGTATAAAATTGAACATGATCCATTTTATCATGGTGTTTGAATTGATTACAATGTACTTGATGAGTTACCAAAAAATACAATTGATGTTTCACAAATGATTAATACTATTACATTACCAGAATTGGACAAAGATACATCATTGGCAATGGTTGGAGGGATTCTAAGGAAGGGAAAAATTTTAAGAACCCCCCTAAATTTATATGTATAATAAATGGGTGAATCCCCATGATATATGGGAAAGTGTGAAGACTATTTTATCAATAATATATATATATATATATATATATATATATATTGGCGAATCTTTCACGAAGTTATAAAATCTTGTAAAATTTGGGCCCATCGTTCACAAATTATAAAACCTTGATTTGTGAACGATTGGCCCAAATTTTACAAGATTTTATAACTTCGTGAAAGATTCGCCAATATATATATATATATATATATATATATATATATATATATATATATATATATATATATATATATTGGCGAATCTTTCACGAAGTTATAAAATCTTGTAAAATTTGGGCCAATCGTTCACAAATTATAAAACCTTGTAAAATCATGGTGAATCTTTCATAGAAATATAAGACCTTGTAAAAGTCTTGATGCATCTTTCACATGATTATAAACTCTTATAAAATCTTTGTGAATCTTTCATTGAACTATAAAACCTTGTAAAGTCTTGGCAAATTAGTTGAAATTTAACCTAATAAAATTTCCTAGATGATTTGGTATTCAATTCAAATTTCCCATGTACTTTTTCACTAGAACACCTCGTAAACAAAACGTAAGCTAATTTGTTGAATTGAGTCATCGCAATTATTTGTATGCTACTAAGTTCAAACCTCCTTAAGGATTACATGTATAGATGATTTAATAAATGATTTCAATATACAATTGAGCACTTAATCAAGGTGTGAAACTCATTTAGCCTTACTACAGTCAATGTACAATCAATTTTAGCAAATTATGTGGGAATTAACCAACCTCCTCAATAAAAAAATATAGCTACAAAGTAGCTAGATGTTTGAAGCATTACTCGAAATAGGAGGCTTGAAAATCTCTAACTCAATTCTCTCAAAAACTTCAATCGATGGTTAGAGTGCATCGACAATGACATTAACATCTTCTTAGCATGGATTTTCCCATTTTATAGCCTAACATGCAATCAAATTGAATAATTTGTGTAAGAGAAATATAATAAGCTACCTCTCACAAAACATTAAAATGAAATATAACATTATTTTTGATTTTATAAAATTTCCATGTAATATTAATGATCCTCTTTCTCTAATTATGATTCATAGTAGAGAAAATTTTAGAAACATTCACCTAAGCATATTTTTGCAAGTTCTTCTTCATATGCCTTACAACAAAGTTTTTGCTAGTGACCAATACCACTTGTGGCTTCACATTATTATGTGATCAAAGACTAAATTTCATTAAGAAATTTATGAATATGGCTAAAATCCTAGAGGCTACATGTAATGATCTTCTAGTCATGACATCAAAATTATAATTTCATTAACGAAATGTCAGTCTCTTTGGAAATAGGTCTCCTACGATGAATCTGTAGGAACCTAGTAGGCTAATGCATAGAGCTACATAATAGAAGGATCAAAATCAAACACGATCAAGATCGACTTCGCTGGGGATATAAGCCTATGGGAAGCTTCACCAATAAATAAAGGTACTCCATTGCAGCATGACATAACAATCTACCAAAACACCCTATTCGGGCCCCCATTTGGACCACGAACCTCTAGCCAAAAGTTTCCACATTCTTGTTGCTTCTAGCTTGCAACAGAACATTCACTTGGGATAACTTGCTCAAAAGAGGTTTCCTGGGTCCCTCTCGTTGTCATTGATGCGAAATTCATGAGGAGGATAGGGAACATATCTTTAACAACTGTATCTTCACTTTGGATCTTTGGGAGAAAGGAACAACACTCTTTCATACATCAGAAAGAGAAAGATCCAACCTAATCAACACTCTCATCAACTAGAAACAACTTCCCTTTAACAGTCCTTTGCTTAGTCGTCTTTGGCATCTCTTCTCGTCCTTTTTACTGTGGAAAATATGGAAAGAGATAACCAGAGAATATTCAAGGAGGAAGTGCACTCCCCAAACTACGATTGGCAAAGAATTAAATCCAACATTCAAGAAACTCTAAGACTATATATTTGGACTGATCATGACAAGGATCTCAACAATAGAGAAGCTAGTATCTTCAAAGCCTGGGATCTCAACATCGAGCATCCAATCAAGTACTCGACCTAAACCAAACCAAGAATAACCATCCCTTCTTCTTGGAGTCCTCCTCTCGAAGGATTCATCAAAATCAATTTCGACAGAGCTTCAAAGGAAAACCCAGGGCAAGTTGGCTATGGAGGAGTCTTCAAAGACAACTTAGGAGAAAGTTTAAGCAGGCTACATGGGCATTAATAGCAACAATGCAATGGAATTGGAGGCAATTCTTAGAGGTTTGAAGATAGTAATAACTTAGGGATTTACCAAAATTATAATAGAAGGGGACTTGTAGATCCCAATCAAAATGATAATCAAGATCCAAAATAGCACTCGTGTCTCAAAAGTGATTCATAACTGGTGGATGGAGGATGACTTGAGAGTCTTGGAAAATAGCATCATCAAAATCCCGTCTCTCATTCCTCTCCATGTTAGGCATATTTCCAACAAGGTTGCATGTTATATGGCCAACGTGGGAGTTACATTGGGATACAGGTCAGTGGATGACACTATTTCCAACTAGGCTAAGGAAGCCTTCGTAGAAGAATTCTGAAGAATTGTTATGACAGATATAGAGAGTGCCCTTCATTTCCCAAGTAGGATAAATAGAGGTAATAATGGGCCCACACGGCCTTCGTCAACATTGGCATCCCCAAGATAGGATCCCATTGAAGCCACGAAATCCAGCCATTTGGGGCGGATGGGATGCGTAGAGAATGTAAACCATGGAGAACACATGGATATGACCTCCCATCTTAATGTCTAGGAGTCTTAGCATGCTCAAGCCATTGCGAAGGTACCAAGCCGTTTCGAACTCTGAGAAATGAGGGGATTACTAGCACTCCACCATGACAATCCCTGAGTGCACTAGTATGGTGAAGGACAATATGATATTGGGGATAATCAAAACCATTAAATCTAGAGGTGAAACATATGTAGTTTTCATTCTTTAGAGGGTGTCCAAAAGAAAATATAGGGAAGATCCGCCACAAAGCATGGGCTAAATAGAGAACATGGCGAGGGGATGGAAGGTGATACATGCTCCTATTAGTGATAAGAAACTCTCTACTAGCCAGCTCAGAGTAGTAGCAATGGCACATTTTCACAAGGACTTGATCTCTATGTTCCATAAGCTCATGAGTGAAAGCCTAGAACATAAAACCTATATGGAATACTTCCACTTCCATGAGGTGGACGAATTTCAAGCATTGGCCAATTGGACAGACAACCCAATGGACTACAGATCCAGGAAATCTCTCTAAGAGCGATCGCTCGTCACCTTTTGTATTGAGAATATGTGCTTGGATTGCATTCTGGAAGATCAAAGAGAGAAACAAACTTCTTAGTAGGGGAATTAAAAGCACTCAATGATTTGGAAATAGACTCCAAAGTCATGAATTCGGACCTCAACCGACTGGGCAGATGTCTGGGGGTCGAATTCATCCCCTAGCCTCCAACACCTACAGTTTCCTCTAGTGATGATAGTTGGAAAGAAGGGGAGAATTGCGAGGAGCACATGAGCCTAGTGTGAAGCCACCTAGTCTTCAACAATGTGGCCCCTCAAGATGTGATGGTGGAGAGGATTCACAATCCAGGATACACAAAGGATAGATTAACGTTATATGAGCGGTCTGTTGTACTGCATTGGGTTACACAAAATCTTATGTATAAGGTTCTATTGGAACACACCTTAGAGATCATCCAACTGAAGCAAAAGTTGACAAAACTAAGCAAGCAATGAAGGTTGAACAAGATCTAGCGGGAAATATTTACATAATTGGGAAACGCTTGGATGAGAGACTGGGCCCAACTTGCACCATGGAAGGAAGCTCCTACAATGTCCCCATTGTCATAAACAATGACCCAATTCATCCACCAATGTAGTAGAGCACCTTTCAGATTAAATTTCAGGTTTTTTTTTCTATTACTCCATTACTGACTTTGTTGTAATAACTAATGGCAGTTTGCAAAGTTCAAGAATTCTAGGCATACGCAATATATACTCCAAAGATAGGAAGGTAGTCTAGTTTTTAGTCATATGTTCAAAAGTCCTCACAGACATCAATATTTCTCAAACAATGTTCTTTAGTCTGATCTCTCCAAGAAGAAAGAGGAGGATCCATTTTGTAAAAACTATTGATCATCTCTACTTTACTGATTAATAGAAGGTTCATAATCTTATTTTAAAAAAACATTAATTTGACATTAAATAATTTCAATTAAGAATGGAAATAGAGAGGAACTAGACCTCATATATAATTTCACACATCAAAATGCTACCACTTCATTAAAATAAATGTCCTTTAAAAAAGTGTATATTTTAATTCTACCTATCATTTTAGGTTTACATGTCATTCATATATGTAATCCAAAGCCCCACACACATAAGGAATAAGGAGTACGGAGGATGGGGCATAAACAATATCTTGTTGTTTGGTTAAGCACTAGCAGCGAAATCTGTGTAGCGATTGCTGAGCAAAATAACGATTGCTATATAGAAAAGGGTCGTGGAGCAAAATAACGAGAAAGAGGTATGGAATGTCTTATGAGACGTGGATTTGTCAAGATATTAAAACTTTGTCATGTGTTTCAAATGTATGGAAAGCGATACTTTAAGTCTCTCCATATTATGTCGTCGGTTGGAGTGGCAGGTTGGTAGAGGAGACATATTTCGTTTAGGTGCGGACCCATGGGTGGCAGCCTCCGATACTTCAACCTCTCTTCGGATTTGAGATTCGCTCTCCATGTGAGAGTTCTCTTCTTTCTAGCGGATGTTGGACCCCATGATAGAACAGTTGGTTGGCTTCAAAATTGGCCAACAACAACAAATCTAAATTTACAAGGTGACATTGCTAGGTGACATTGCTGAGGAATGGACTCAGTATATACCAATTGTCCCATGATGCCATCTTTTTCCGAGACGTTGAAGACAACCTAGTCTGGATTTGGAACAAATAATCTAGTATTTTAAATGCCAAGTTGGCCTATGAGGTGCTAGTCCATTCCTTCAAAATTGAGAATCCCAAGTAGTGGTGGGAGCCTTTATGGAATCTAGACTTCCATTCAAAAATAAGGTTGTTTAGCTGGTCGTTGTTATCCAATAAAATATTAACCTAGGATAACTCTAAGAAGCATTCTTGGTAGGGTCCTAATCGATGTACTTTATGTAATTTTCATGAAGAACTGGTTATTCATTTATTTGTAGATTTCCCCTATGTTGTTTCAATTTAGCATGGGGTCCTTTGCAAGACTAGCTGTCCAGGTTCCTAGAATCAGATTTTACTTATTTAGTGTTTTGATGAATAGTATGCACTCGTGGTGCTGAATAATTTTCCATCTCTACCTTGTTATGTTTTATGGGGGCTTTGGATAGCACAAAACCTCTCTTTGTTTGAAGGAATGAAGCAACCTTCTCTTGTCATTGCTACCAAGATCGAGGTTGTTTTCAAGGAAGGGAAACATCCCTCACTGTCTTTTCCCAGATCTTGCTTCCTCCTTCTATCAATGAAAATGCTCTGTGGAGGTTCTTTGATGGAGCCTCTCAAGGTAATCTGGGATATGGATGATTTTATCTCTCACTTAAGCCCACTTTTTCAACATAAAAGGTAATGCTGATGGTGCAAACAATTCAAGAGCTAAGCTATTCGCCTGATGAAATCTCCTCAATTATGCAATTGAAAAAGAAGCTATGGATCTTCAGGTTTGGAGAGACTCAAAATTCATTGTCGATTGATTTAATGGGAAATGTCAAGTTGAATCTCTTGCTCTCCAGCCTCTTGTTCATCATATTTGTGACACAAGTTATCAATTTCATTCCTTGGTAGTGCATCATACCTATCACCAGTTCAACTGCAAAGTAGATAAATCATCCAAAGAAAGTATGTCCTTATCAGAAGGTGTAAGTCAAACCTAAGATTCCTAGGGGAACTCTTGCATTCAAGATTATTCCTCCGCTCTCTACTAATATTTGTATAGTGATCTAAACTGATGCATACTATATGTTATTCCAATCCCCTCGGCTCAGTCTTGGCTTTTCATTGGTCATTCTCGAGACTGGTTTTGTTTTAATTTATGTTGGTATTACATGTAAGGGAAGACTAGGCTGTTTAAATAGTCCTTGAACATAGCCTACAAACTCTCTTATGTATACTTTGATTTCTCCTAAAATAATAAGTATAATTTTTTTTTTCATCTATGTATATATATATATTTCTTTTTATTTTTGCTCTTTTATTTTTTTCTATATGTAAAATTTCTATTTCTTTTTTTTTCTATTTAATATTTCTACTTTACTATTAAATTTAAAATTATTTTATTCTGTTCTGAATTTTTATGTTAAGCAATGGGAATAATGGATTCTAACTTGAAAGAAAGAGAGACGCTATTACAATATAATAATGCATTTAAGAAATAGTTAGTTTTTATTATTAAAATAAAGGAAATGACATAGTAAAAGTTATTTTTTCATTTTTATTTACTTATAAAAATATATATAATCTATATAATCTTAGTAGAAATGAGTAAATTAGGTTTCGGGAGTTTGAAATATTATGATTTGGAGAGGGTTGGTAAATGAATTTTGCAAACCAATTTAAGGACTTAGTCCCTTTTGTAAAAAAGAGTTCCATCATGTTAAGTTGGAGAAAAAAATAAATTTGATTAAAATCTTTAACAAATTTATACACGAATATAATATAAATGATTAAATATTTTTTTTATTTTAGTTAGGATAAATAATATTGTTTTTAACAATAACGGATAACGAGTTTTTATATAAAAAGAGGAACGAGATTACAAAAAAGATGGGAAGACTGATCCCAAAATCGAAGAGCTGCCATGAATTCTAGCTCTTCACTTTCCAGTCTAGGAAGATCATACACAAAACCTATTCTGCGATAGCTATAGACTCTTACAAACTTGCCTAGAAGCAAAATACAGGAGTAATGCATAACAAAGAGAGAAACTGTAAACTAGCTAATCATCAACTTCTATAAGCCTAACAAAAAGAGACTTATCACAAACGTTCTGAAAAGACATAGAAGAGAAAAGAGTTCAAACGAACTGAGAGGTCCAGATTTAACGAGTTACTAATAAGAATTCTTCTCCTTGTTCCCAGCAGCAGCTCCGACTTTGTCTTCAGCAAGTCCTTGAAAGGCAATGGTGCTATTGCTGATGTCAGACCTCATGCCATCTATCTTAGCTTCCACAATTCTAAGGATGCAGTGCATAGCCCTAATTTGAGTACTCAAATCCACAGAACAGGGACAACCATTCTCAAATTTTCCAGCAAGAATGTCATAATACTCCTTCAACTTGCTACTGCTGCTGCGAACTTCAGAGTTCGTAATATGGACAATGGTGAAAAGGTGAGAAATGGCTCTTTTAAGGTCAAAATTCTCTCCTTTGAGCAAGCGGACTTGGAGTTCCAAATCCTTCAATTGTGACTGAACCTCCGAATGAGGACTGTCAAGCCCAGGTGGAGATCGCAGACTATTGTGTCCACTACTATCGCCTGCTAAATGTGCCCAATTCCTACCAATACCCGACTCTTCATTTATGAAATGATCACGGGTAGCAGGCTGCATAGAGCTGCCAAGATTCTGACTCTGCACAACGTCACGTCTCTGAAAACCAACACCCCTCGAATGGGCCGAAGACTGAAAATGTTTCCTGCAGCGAATACATTGCAACGTAGGGAGGATCTGAACGACAATGGGATTGTCTTCCTCCATGATAAACCAAATAAAATAAACCCTGTTCTTAACGCAAATTTTGCCCTGTAGAATGATAGGGATATCACCCCCGAGCGAGATATAAGCCGGAGGTTCCTCGATCCTCGACCTCCATAAAATCCAGCATGTGAGACAGGTGTTACCGACGTGTAGAGGGCTCCAAGGGCGCCGAGAGGACATGGGAAAATTTTGAGGAGTGGTGAAGGATCCCGAGGAAATCTTGTAATAACTGAGAATCGAATTTGACAAGGGACTATAGTTCATAGAGAGAATAAGAATGTTATCCCATGCCAAGGAGAAATGCCACTTCCCAAAACTTAGAGAATACTTGAGTTCCATCTTGAAAACTGGAAGGGGGAAAAGATTATGGAACCCAATTGATGCCAAGATCTTGACCATTATTGAACGAGATTCCACAGTCCAGACCAACACCTATATTGGCCATGATATCTGCTTGTTGGTTATTATTCCTCAAAACATGAAGAAAGTTGATGGAGTTGAAGTCTTTAGCCATGTAATTGAAGAGATGATGGAGCTTAGAGATGGGCTTTCTTCGATTTTTGGCCAAATTTCTAGCTTCCCTTATTACCAGCATTGAGTCTCCAACTGCCACAAGATCCTTGATTTCTTCATTCCTTGCGATTTCCATTCCTTTGATCAACGTGAGCCACTCCGCATCATTATTGGTCTTCCTACCAATTCCCCAAGCAAAGTCTTTCACCTTGTTTCCCTCAGAGTCAAGAAGGACTCCTCCCGCACCTACCAACCCAACGTTAGGATAAATAATAATTACACATATAAACATGTTAATTTTTTTTAATGAATTTCTTTAGCAAAGTCATCATAATTTTATGTTTCTCTTCTAAAATACCTTTTAAAAAGGATTATGCACAGACACAAATTAGTGATTGTTTATTAATGTAAACTATTATTAAAAATATGATGTGTCTAGGATATTTTTCTTTTCTTTTCGTTTATTTAAAAAATAATTAAAATAATTATTTAGAAATTATGCTTAATTATTATTATTGTGTTTAATAGGTAAAATTACAAATGTTTAAAAAAGATTATAATGCACATAAAACAAATTAGTGATTGTTTATTAATGTAAACTATTATTAAAAATATGATTTGTCTATCGCATTACGTTTAGGATGTTTTTCTTTTCTTTTAATTTAATTAAAAAAAAATTAAAATAATTATTTAAGAATTATGCTTAATTATTATTATTCTATTTAATAGGTAAAATTACAAATTGAATATGCGTTGCTCCAAAGAAATAAGCTCAAACAACAATGAAATAACTTTTTAAATGTCCATTTTTGTGCAAGATTATCTTTTATTTTAGTTTATTTAAAAAACAACTAGAACAATTATTTATGAATTATATTTAATTATTATTATTATTTTTATGTGCAAGATTATCTTTGATTTTAGTTTATTTAAAAAATAATTAGAATATTTATTTATTAATTATATTTAATTATTATTATTATTATGTTTAATTGGTAAAATTACAAATTGAAGATATATGTTTCTAAATAAATAAGTTCAAACAACAATTAAATAACTTTTTAAATGTCCACTCACGTGTAAGATTATTAATATTTAAACAACAAATGAAAGACAATGTTTAAATTAAAATGTCACACAAAAAATAATTCACATTCAAACGCCAAATTTCAACCCTGATTTCATTCTTGAGCAAAGAGACTAAAGAATCGTCTAGCTTTGATTTGTCTGAATGGAATCAATAAAATGTTAGGCTTATCACATTTCTTATAAAGGTGCAAATTCCAATGTTTCATATCTCGATTTTGAGATGCAAAACATTGAAATTGTAATACCTCTCAAACCATGGTCATTCTTCTTCTTTAATATAGGAAAGGAAATTGATGGAAACGTAATTGAGAAACATTATATATACCTTGCGTCCATAAGAATGACTTCATCCTATGGATCTGAAGGATAGTTGTCTAATATAAACACAAGGTTCCCCCTCGAATCGAAAACAATAAAGACATTATAGTTGAAAACAAGAGATTTATTCAACACTATTAATTCTAAGTTGGATATTTTGGAGAGCTTACCCTCTATCACAGTAGGGTTGAAAAAATCTATGTTGTCTAGATGAATCTTAGTGAGCATTATCCATAGATATTCATTCCTATAGATTTTTATGTGGAATCTAAATAAACCAATTACATTTATAAGTTTTTCTAAAAAAGATAGACAATTAAAATAACAACAACAATGTTCAAACCAGAGTCTAGGAAGTGGTGATATCAACGATTTAAAATAAGTTATTTTAGGGTTTTCTGGTGATGATTGTGAGTAATGTAGATAATATATCTTTTAATGGGGTTCTCAAATTGGTACCAAATCAATGCTTGTAGATGCAAAGTGGCCATGTGCTTTTGTAATTTCTATCATAATAGATATTATGAACAACACTGAGGGAGTTATGGGTAACTCAAATTTGTAACCAAAACCATAGCCGCACAAACGAGATCCATTGGAAAGTAAGTTATCTCTTCAAAACCCTAGTTTTGGTTGTGATTTTTTTTCCAAGCAAGATTAATTTTGCAGGAAAATCAGTTGGTCCTTGTATTGAAGCATACGAAGTGTATTTTATGTCATTATTCCCAAACCATTGGAGATGTTTTGTAGCCCATGATTTAATAGAAGATTCTACCATATAGTACTAGAATTTGCTTAAATATGAGAAGATTAACTTTCAATGAAGCACATGAACGATTATTTTTAGACATGTAGTCTCATGTTGTGAAGAGGGATAATGAAATCACTAAGGGTATATTTTTGGGTGAGCACTTCCTATTACATGTTCATGGATGTTTTCAATAGGAAAATGTTATTATTTTTGTAAACCATAGTAGCAAGCATAATTTCATCAATGTTAACTGGGCTAAAATATTACAAGGCCCACAAAGCATACTCAAATGACATGCATCGAGGGTGAGAATATTCAATTATTTTCAATATTTGAGGAATACTATGGATAAATATATTTTCATTCATATTTTCATGCTATATATATATGGGTGGATATTATTCTTGAAAACCCCATGGGGAGTTCACTAAGTAGGCAATGTTATGGCATGTGAGTTCATATTGGGGGATTTAATACTATACAAATTTGAAACAATATATTGCCTGGTATATAAGGGTCAAGTAGTGTTTTTAACATATTAAAAACATATAGATATTAAAGAGAGTTTATAATTATGTATCTAGAGGCTTGAATAGGCTGTTGGGGGGTTTGAATTGGTACTTTATGTTTGAAGTTGGATTGAAGTTAGATTAGTGCTTTAATAAATATGTTCTATGTGTGAAGGTGGTGTGACCCAATTGCGTTGGGATTCATAGTGGTGTTTGAATAGGCATGATTTGTGAGTGAATATGGTGTGAAGTTGATTGGGACGAATATGCATGAATTCAACCTATGTCCAGAGGGTTTTTCCCCATATTTAAATATTTTCTCTCACTAAGATTTCATGTTTCACCTTGCAAGGTTTCTAGAGTTTAAGATTTGTGGCACGCCACCATACCAAGGGTAAATATAAAAAGGGTATTAAAAATTTAATGGAAAAAATGGATACATACTCATATCTAATTAAAACTTTTCTTTAATATCCTATGATCACACACACTATGTCATAGGTTCATAGAGTGAACCCCTTGAGGAAAATACTTGGATGTACTCAATGAATATAATCAATATTAATGTGAAAAATACATATGAAACTTTGTTACAAGAAACATAAAAACTTTGTAAAAAATTCCTCTTAGTTATCACCAATGGCCAAAGATGGCACATGAGGAATCCCTTGAAGGGAAACTAGCTATAGTACCAATAATGACATAGAGTCAAATATTGAATTTGAAGAAGAGTCCACATAAGCACCTTAAGGAGATCCCCACGAAGGGTATGATGAGGAAGAATAATCTATGCAACTACTTGACTCAAATGAACCACATGTTCAAGAGTCTAAGAAAGAAGAACCAATAGATAAGGTTTCTATATATAGCCACCCACACCCACCAACAATCATCAAGGCAAGTTCATGAGCATCAACAAACTTACTATGTACCAACATGTAACCAAAAATTTACGTAGTCTAGAGGTACATGTATGACTAAAAACAATACATGGAGATATAAGAATATAACAATGCCAACATGAAATCAAAAGAGCAACTAGAACCAAGATTAAGGTGGAAAGGCAAATTTGGACCTCATGTCCACATTTCACTCTAATGGATGTTGGTGCTTGATATCGATTGAATGGATTTTTTAGCGGATCATATTATGTGGTACACTCATCTTTCAAGGATGAAGCATGTGAAGGGGGATGAAATGTAATGTAGCTAACAATGACAATATGAGGTACCTAGGGAGTTACTCAATGGAGATAATGAATGCAATGTGGTTATAATCATGGAATTTTCCCACTTAGTAGTTGGTGGTTAATAAATAGTTTAAAAAAATTTGGTGGGAGATGAAGAATGTAATGTGGCCATAATCACGGAATAACCCACACAGTAGTTGGTGGTTAATAAATAGGTGCACTAGATAGTTAAATAAAATGGATATAATAATGAGGGGTAATTTGCATAGACCCCAAGGAATACTTGTGAGAAAGTATAAATGCATGGGTATCATTATATAGAGACATGTTGGATGTTTAGTATTTTATTTGCTACAAGCATGACTTGGAGAGTGATTCCTTCCATATGGAGTATTTGATAGTGTTACCCTATCTTAAGGGTTCTCTTTATATTCTTGTATTATCCATTATGTGAATGTATTTGATCATTTTAACGTTAAGGGTTTATCTTTCATATTTTATCTTTTATCTATCAAGGTTTACTATAAGGAAATACACCATAGGAACAACATTGAAGGATGAAAGATTCATTTTAAAAATTAGACATATCCATTTCCAAGTACATAAGACATTGAATAAGTCACATGAAAAGTGCAAGGCTTGGCATGAGCAATGCATAATTGAGAATACATTCAAGCTAAGAGACCAAATTTGGTTGCAATTGAACAAAGAAAGGTTACAAGGCCTTAGTAAGAAGATCAAGGCTCTGTGGTATGATCTTTTTGAAGTGTTGGAGTAGCTAGGTGATAATGTCTATAAACTTATTCTACCACTAGCTCCATATATGTGCATTTACTCAGTAGTGAATGTGTAAAATTTGAAACTGAATGAGCTTATCATGTTAAATGAGGGAAATGATGGGAAAGCCATATCTACCATAGAGGATTTAACACAAAAAATATTAGGTAGAGTAGCTTAGCATAGGATACAATTTTGCATAAGAATTTCATAACAATTTGATCAACAACAAGAACTCAAGTAGTTTCAGTTGAAAATACAACTTCCAAGTATTTCCATATGGTACTCTAGAGAGAAGGTAGAGGAAAAATTTCCTTCCTTCATTTAGTAAAAGATTTTGGGGCCTAAAAGCCTCCAAAAATGGGAAGGTAAGATTCAAAACAAACAACCATATTATTTATTATTTATCTTAGTACTTTGTGAGTGGAAAATTTGGAGCTTTTGACTTGTAGGGTTCATTTTAAAAGTAGGTCCTATTTTGGTGATTTGAGGTCTTAAAACATCTAGGGCCTATTTAGGGCATTAAATGTCCTTTTTTGTGGTAATATATTTGCAATGGGTGTTCCCATGAAGAAGGGTAACACTTTTTGGCAAGTGAAGGGCACAAAGGGTGGAAAAAAAGAGCTCGATCGAGCTTTTGTTAAGCCCTCAATCGAGGTTTTAAAAGCTCAATTGAGGGATTAACAAAGCATTCGATCGAGCTAATTAAAACCTCTCGATCGAGCCTTTCATTGTCATGTCCCCAATTAAATGATTTTTAGATAAATAATTAAGTTGTCCTACCCAATTCCTAAGGGTTATGTGGAAGAATTAAAATATTAACATTTAACCCCAAGGTCTATAGTTTCTCATGAAAATTCAATATTCTAAATTGATGGTGGAAAAATAGGCCAATAAATTATGGAATAAATGTTAAATCCTCCAAAATGAAGTGGCTTTGGGTCCTAGTTGGACTTGGGGGCGCATAAGTGGACATGTGGGGTCCACATGAGAGAATATTCCTCCTTTAAACATGGGGCCATCCCCAAATTCGAGTTGGAAGGGAAGAGGTAACATTCATGAAGGAAGAGGAAGAGTCATAGGGCTAAAAATAGACAATGACATATTCTATGACAAATATGACAAGTATTATGACAGTTATGACAGATTCTATGAAACCTATGACACTTATGATAGATTCTATGACATCTATGACAATGTAAGAGCTAAAAATAGACCAAGAGGGATCATGAGAGGAGTCACACATCTCTAAAGCATAAAAAATATTCCCCAATTGGAATTCATGGAGGAGTTGGAGACAAAAGATGAGCCAAGTGTCATGTGGGGCCAATGAAGGGTCATAACCCCCACTAATTCGAATTTAATGAGTAATTAGGAAATAATTTGAGTTCTAAGGTGGTAAATGAGTTAACTAAAGTTATTAAAAGGAGGCCAAGTCGAAATAGAGTAGATTTTGGTCATTTTTCATTTGCATCTTTACAATTTGGGAGAGCTTCAAGCTTGTCCTTGCACGATCGATGTTCATCCTCCCTGCCTTAGAACCAATTTCGAGGGTGCAAGATTCCCATCCAGTTTGGTTGATGGAGAGGCCATTCATACCTCTCAACGGAGCTTCAAGGATATGTTTTGATTCAGGTTCAACCCATCTGATTTCGAGTTCATCTTGTCTCATTCCTCTCTATTATCATTCTACTATTTTTCTCTCAATGTCATGTAAAAGTGCAAGGGCGCACTTCTTTTTGCATATAGTTAATGGAGGATTTCTATTTTGACCTTATGAACATGTTAGTTGCTCAATAAATCTGTAATATACATATCATGAGAGACACATCTCGAAACACTAAGAACTTCATGTACTATTTCTCCAAGTAACATTGATATTCGAGCTAGTTTCCTCACTATATTCTCTCAATGTCATGTGAAAGTGCAAGGGCACACTTCTTGTTTCATATAGTTAATGGAGTATTGATATTTCAACCTTATGAACATGTTAGTTGCTGAATAAATCTGTAATAGACATATCATGATAGCCACAACTCGAAATACCATGTACTTCATGTGATATTTCCAATCAAAACTGAGATTCGAGCCATTTTCCTCATAGCATTTTCATGGTGATTTTGGGATGATGTTGTACCTATTTTATATTAGAGATTTATGATATTTTTTTTCCATGTTATGAGATTAATATGAAGTTAATTTTATGTCCAAAATAATTTTTGCAGACCCCTAAAGTGTTACTATAGTTTGTGACCTACTCGACCCTAAAGCCTGATCTAATGCTGCACATATGTTGTCATTGATGTCCCATAACATATAAAAGTTTCATATTAAGAATTAGTTAATGTCGCACAATTTTTGGAAGGGAAAATAATGACAGACCTAGGGGGGATTTCCATTAACCCAATTGACTAGTCTTCTCCTGAAACTTCTCTCCTTGCAAATTGTAGACCATGGATGGGTATAGAAGGTGTTTGGGTGTCTGATAAATGTAATAAAATGTCCTATATCCTCCTAATTCCATCCATACATAATTCAAAACCATTTGGGATCATTTGGGATAGTTTGGGGTTTTACTAGTCCAAGGTTCGAAAATTGGCCAAATTGGGTAAACTTTCAAATTAGGGATATTACAGTGGTATCAGAGCATGTTCCTTGCACTTGGGCATTAATATAATCCATTGAAGAAGAAATTGCAGCCATATCTTACTATTATGATGACTCCTATGAGTACAATGCTTATGAGCAGTATGAAGATGATTGTGAGAAATATGGAGAAGAATGTGAATAGTATGAGGAAGAGGTGCCATCATGCAACACTTCTTACAATTTCATAACGAATGAAGGTTATTCATATGACCCTATGTCTGATGAACATGAATGTTTCATACCACCAAAGGCTAATCCTATGAATGAATTAGAAATATTGAGAGCAACATGTAAAACCTTGCCTCAACAATATCAAGCATATCTTGCTTTGAAGGGAGATATACAAAAGACCATTCCTTTTGAAGACTTTGTCGATTGGATGTTTGTATATAGGACCAAGAATGAATGTGTGGAGTTAGTGAAGAAATTTTTATGCCATTCTTGCAAAAGACCTTGGAGATAAAATCATATATGTCTGAGTGAAAAGGAGGAGCGAAATGAGGATACCCATGAGCCACCTAGTTTTGAAATAGGTGAAGCAGAGGAAGAATTACACGAAGAGGATCGAAAGTCACTACCAAGTGACTCTGAAAAATATGAAGAAACACCACATGATCATGAAGAATATTTCATTGAAAATGCTAAAGATCATTCTGAGACACTCTTTACTTTGGACATGAATCAAAGAGCATCGACTGATGGATGCTTGAACAGTGAAGGAGTACCTACTAATGGGTGCTCACACCTTTATGTTGGTGACATAGAGATAAATTTTGAAAGTGTTGCTACAAGCCAAATTTCCATTGACTATGGATATGAAGGCCTTGTAGCAGTTGAAGAAGAACCAAGATCAACTTCCCCATCACCACTTGAGCTTCATGAAGTTGGTCCAAGCAAGAAGGAATAAGATGAGGAGGTTCATTTGCAAGAGACTCATTTTCTTGAAGGGTCCTTGAATATGGATGAAAATAAATTTGTTTCATTGGTTTCGAAATATTGTTGGTGTGTGGAGGAGAAATATTCCCTTGAAGACATGGAGAAAATCCAGAAGGCAATGTTGGACACCAAAGGTAATTTTTTGAATTTGCTTTCTAATAGAGATTATTTAATTGAGCCTGTTGGTTTGTATCCTGGAATAACCTTGAAGGATGCAGAAGATAATGAAAAGCTCTCAAATGAGTTGGAGTCCACCCAAAATACACTCCAAAAATATCTGGTGTAGATTGAGCAACTTCAAGAGAAGTTGCAAAGGTCCTTTACACCCTCCTACATATCAGAAAATCATTCAATGGATGAAATAATTTATGTTAAGGAGGAACCTCATGTGATGTTGGAACATGAGGTACATGTTGATATGCAGGTGCTTGGAGAGGCTACACTTAAACAAGAAGGAAGTCACACACTTGTTTTTGTTCAGAGGGATTATGAGTTGCCTCATGGCGAGAGTTGTAGAGCCTCGGAGGAGGCGAGAGTTGTAGAGCCTTGGAGGAGGCACATGATCTCACAATAGTTGGACCAGCCAATTATGTTTAAGATGCATTAAAAATTTTGATGGGTAAGAGTTGCAAAGAGTTAAGGTTGGTTCACAATTCTTCACCCCCTACTTCTTTTTCAGCCACATCAATTGGGGATGAAAATTGGGTGAAAGGTTTCTCTCTAATGGTGCCACATGAGGAGTATGAAACGCCTATCTCTCCTTTTGATGATGACATGACTAGAGCACCTTATTATTTACATTTGCAGAAGCATCCTTTGTTACCTTATGATGATACATATCTACATGGATGCACCTATGATGTTCACTTGAGTCACTTGAAGACTCAAGATTTTCCTTTCTCCTTGCTTAGTTCATTTGATGTTGGAGGAACGTCATCCAATACTTGGGTGAAGAGATATATGATTGGAGCACATTTTTATTAGCAGCAAAATCCTTTGTTATTTCTTGATGATACACATATCCATGGATGCACAAATGGTACTTCTATGAGCCCCTTGAAGGCTCATTGTTTTCTTTGCTCCCTAATTGGTTCATATTTTAGTGGAGATTCTTCATTCACTCCTTGGATGAAAGAACACATGGATGATTATTTTGATGCATCTTACATCCTTTTGGAGCAGCATTATAGGACATGGGATCCTCACCTATGTCATTGGAGCATATTTGATTGGTCACTTGTTGTGTGTATGCACTTGGAAAATGGTGGTCTACTTACTTGGAGGTACAAGCACTTTCATTATTCTTTGATGAGGCACCTCCTTGATGTACATTTGTATTATGTTGTTATGTACTTTGATGATCGGTATTTTGTACTTATGATGTCTGGAAGAATGCATAAAAGGCAATGGGATCCAGGAATTCTCTTCCCTGATGGTATGGGTTTGAGAGCACTCATAATTGTTGGAGTGCAATAAAAGCAATGAGACCCTCAGATAATTTTTAGTCTCATTGGTTTCAATTTTTTGGGGAAACAAGTAGTATGGGAGAATGAGTCACCACTTGAGAAGGTGATTGTAATCAGAGTAGTGCAACAACAAGCATGGTGGTTCCTCTCTAAAATTTTCATGGAATATTAAAGACTCAAATTTGGGCAACTCAGTGGCAACTTCAAGGAATTATACAGTGGTATCAGAAAGGGTTTCCAAAATATGAAAGAGGTAAAGAGTAATTGTACAAACTTTGTTTTGATGGATTTAATTAATATTTTGGTGTTTAGTGGTGATGTCACAGGGGATATCAATATAAGAAATAAAACCCACATCTCCTTGCTTTTGGAAACACACAATTGCAGTACATGTGTGCCACTACTCAGAGTTTTGGAAGGAAAGTTTTGGAAAGAAAGCAGGTTCTTCAACATCCATGTTTGAAATTGCTTGAGGACAAGCAATATTGGGTGGGGAGGACTGTCATGTCCCCAATTAAATGATTTTCAGATAAATAATTAAGTTGTCCTACCCAATTCCTAAGGGTTATGTGGAAGAATTAAAATATTGACATTTAACCCCAAGGTCTATAGTTTCTCATGAAAATTCAATATTCTAAATTGATGGTGGAAAAATAGGCCAATAAATTATGGAATAAATGTTAAATTCTCCAAAATGAAGTGGCATTGGGTCCTAGTTGGACTTGGGGGTGCATAAGTGGACATGTGGGGTCCACATGAGAGAATATTCCTCCTTTAAACATGAAGCCATCCCCAAATTCGAGTTGGAAGGGAAGAGGTAAAATTCATGAAGGAAGAGGAAGAGTCATAGGGATAAAAATAGGCAATGACAGATTCTATGACAACTATGACAAGTATTATGACACTTATGATAGATTCTATGACACCTATGACAATGTAAGAGATAAAAATAGACCAAAAGGGCTCATGAGAGGAGTTACAGATATCCAAAGCATAAAAAATATTCCCCAATTGGAATTCATGGAGGAGTTGGAGACAAAAGATGAGCCAAGTGTCATGTGGGGCCAATGAAGGGTCATAACCCCCACTAATTCAAATTTAATGAGTAATTAGGAGATACTTTGAGTTCTAAGGTGGTAAATGAGTCAACTAAAGTTATTAAAAGGAGGCCAAGTCAAAATAGAGCAGCTTTTGGTCATTTTTCATTTGCATCTTTGCAATTTGGGAGAGCTTCAAGATTGTCCTTGCACGATGGATGTTCATCCTCCCTGCCTTATAACCAATTTCAAGGGTGCAAGATTCCCATCCAATTTGGTTGATGAAGAGGCCATTCAGACCTCTCAAAAGAGATTCAAGGATATTTTTTGATGTAGTTTCAACCCCCATATGAGCGCGAGTTCATTTTCTCTCATTCCTCTCTATTCTTATTCTACTATTTTTCTCTCAATGTCATGTAAAAGTGCAAGGCTGCACTTCTTGTTGCATATAGTTAATGGAGGATTTCTATTTTGACCTTATGAACATGTTAGTTTATGAATAAATCTGTAATAGACATATCATGAGAGCCACAGTTCGAAACACTAAGCACTTCATGTACTATTTCTCCAAGTAACATTGATATTCGAGCTAGTTTCCTCACTATATTCTCTCAATGTCATGTAAAAGTGCAAGGGCGCAATTATTGTTGTATACAGTTAATGGAGGATTGATATTTAGACCTTATGAACATGTTAGTTGTTGAATAAATATTTAATAGACATATCATGATAGCCACAACTTGAAATACCATGTACTTCATGTGATATTTCCAATCAAAACTGAGATTCGAGCCATTTTCCTCATAGCATTTTCATGGTGATTTTGGGATGATGTTGTACCTGTTTTATATTAGAGATTTATGAGATTTTTTTCCATGTTATGAGATTAATATGAAGTTAATTTTATGTCCAAAATAATTTTTTCAAACCCCTAAAGTGTTACTATAGTTTGTGACCAAATTCGAGGCTCCTTGTCTACCATTTTCACCCCAAATTTTATACTCTAGAAGCTGTTGTTCTTTGGGAGACCTTCTCGAACCTAAAACATGATATAATGTTGCACATATGTTTTCATTGATGTGCCATAACAAATACAAGTCTCATATTAATAATTACTGAAGGCTGTACAATGTTTGGAAGGGAAAATAATGGCAGACCTAGGGGGGATTTCCATTAATCCAATTGACTAGTCTTGTCCCAAAACTTCTCTCCTTGCAAATTGCAGACCATGGATGGGTATAGTAGGTGTATGGGTGTCTGATAAATGTATTAATGTGTCCTATATCCTCCTAATTCCATCCATACAAAATTCAAAACCATTTGGGATCATTTGGGTCAGATTGGGGTTTCACTAGTCCAAGGTTCGAAAATTGACCAAATTGGGTAAGCTTTCAAATTAGGGATATTGCATTCATTAACCCTCGATCGAGATCTATTGATCAATTGAGGGTTAGGATCTCAATTGAGATAATATATTGATCGATATAATAGCTCGATCGAGCTATTATCTCCATCAAGCTCTTGAAAAGTGTTATAAAACCGAAAAAAACTGTTAGTGGTTTATTTTCACCATGGCTATTGTTCAAAGTCTCAAATGAGAAATGAGAAACAACTTGACCGAGGGTCAAGCCGTCACCAGAAGCCACCACCAAAGAGCCCCTCTTGCTTTCATGGCGTCCAGATGACGAGGTAGGCTTGAAAAACTCTTAAACCCTTAATAAATTAGTTAATTTTTTATTTAAAATTTAGTTTTTGTAAATTAGTTAGTGTACTATTTAAAAAAAATTGTAAAACTAATTATTTTCATTAGTCTTGTTTCAATGGCCTTCAGACGACGAGGTAGGCTCGGAAAACTCTTAAACCCTTAAAAAATTAGTTAATTTTTTTATTTAAATTTTAGTTTTTGTAAATTAGATAGTGTATTTAACAACAAATTGTAAAACTAATTATTTTCAATAGTTGTATTTTGTAATATAGATTTATTATTTAGTTTATTTAATAATTTAATTTAGATCTTGTTATTTAATTATTTTAATTGTGTTTTATAATTTAGATTTAGATTTAATGTGTGTGTGTGTGTGTGTGGGTGGGTGTGTATTCAACAGGAAAACAAATTATAGCTTGAATTCCATGATCATAGAATCAAAGTTAAATATACCTAGTTCTTAAAAAATCAAATTGTGTTAATGTACCCACTAAGTGGTGAAGGATTCCCTTGGGATGTCATGTAGGTTCGTTTAAGGTGTTTTTTTTGGACTTATATGTATGGAATATTAATTTAGGGCCTATGGCCAATGTTCCTCCATCGACCATGTTAAGGGCTTAGTGACCCATAGTTAGTTCTCTAAAACTCGTTAACCCCAATTGGAGACCAAATATCCCATTGGGAGGTCATATATTTGGTTTTGAGGATTCATTCTTGGGATTTGATTGATTTAATATTCATTTAGGGAAAAAAGTCTAGTTTTTCACCCCAATCAATTCCACGACCATATACCCATACCTACTACTCAAACCTTTTAATACTACCATTATCCTCAATGTAAGCGAATGATATATCGTCAAGACGTCATGTGTTGTGGATTAAGTGTCTTTTTTAAACTTGGATGATTAAAAATTCTTTGAGGGAGTAAAGCCTAGGTTTTCTCCTCAACCATATCCAAGCCCAAAGGCTCATACTTAATATCAAAAACTTCATAATAACACCAATATTCCCACTCAGAGGTAAGGATAAATTGATCAAGAGGTCAAATTTTGTTGGCAAAAAGTGTTGTTCATGCCCATTGATGCCTAATAGCTTCCTTTAGAATCCAATCGCTAAGTTTCTTCACCAAACCATGTTGAAGGCCACATAGTCCTCAAAATATCCTAATGGCATGCACATCCCCATTCAAAATACAATGATAGAATCGGGAGGTCATATATTGTAGTTTGGTAATTGTTCTTATCTTTTGCCTCACGAAACTACCTTGAGACCTATACATACTACTCAAAACCACCTAATGTTGTTTGTATGTTCCCGCATAGAGGTAAAGGATATCCCCAGTAGGTCATGTGTAGTGGTTCAAGGTGTTGTTCTTGGCCATGGATAGCGAAAATATTCCAATAGGTCCTAAGGTCTAGGTTTCCTCCCTCAAACATGTCAAGGTCACTGAGAATGATGTCTAGTTCTTAAAACCTCCTAATGGAACTAGGATATAACCACTGTTACACCAAGGATACACTTAAGAGATTCTATGTGGTGGTTTGCAGTATCTTCTTGATATGGGTTTCTTCCATTAATCATGTTTATGGCCCTAAGACTCATACCTACTATTATTTCCTCTTGATTCTTTCCCTATCCATATTCTAAGGTGAAGGATCCTTTCAATAGGTCATTTGTAATAGTTCAACACATTGCTCTTGACCGCAAATATGTATAAACTTCTTTTAGTTCCTGTGACATGGGTTTCGCTAGGACTCAACCATGTCAAGATCCATTAGGCTTATCTCTAGTGATCAAAACCACCGCTCTAGAACAACCACTTGTAGAGAAACTTTGCTCGATGTCCAATCAATAATTGTTTTGGAGTTTTGATAAACTTGAAGAGATAAAAATCCCCTTGAATAAACAAATTGAAGTAATCCCCATAGAGTTAGAATCTCTTCCTGTGTATTTATACTCCATCAATCCTATGAAAATATTTATATAAACCCAGGATTTTGAAACTGGTCACTTGTACCTGTTGACTAAAATATTAAAAAATCCTTAAATCCCTCATTGAGGGAATTGATGTATCTATTTTTTCTGTAAGTCTTCAAAATAACACCCAACAGAGAACTGGGACCAGTTCACTGTAATCTAAAGCTCATAAATCACCTTTGTCTAGACTATACAGGAAAATGGGCATTCCACAAAAAGGTGTTTGACATACTCAAGTCAAGTTTTACATAAGATACATCATCATTAAAACATTGTCATGTAGTGACACCATCCTAATCGTTCGCTTCATCATACTTGACATCCTCATCATTGTTGTCACCATCATCAAAACATCATGAGGTTCGTATGAACATCAGAACATCAAAAAATAATTTTATTTGAAGGAAGACATATATTATTTTTCTTCATTGTCTCATGCAGATTGTTCTCCAGAGCATGGTTCTTCCCTCAACTAGTCGCGATTGTTAGGATGATCCATTGCTACAGCACCCTCCCCACGTTGCGAGCAGACTTGTATGTAAATTGCTTACATATAGTATTGTTTTCATTGAATTACATATAGAAGTAAAAATGATTGTATACATGTACATGTGTTTAATTATTAATTGTTGTTTGTGTCTAGGCACCCCACCATCCAAGCCGTTTGGTGAGCGTCCATCCGACAGCATTGTGGCCAGTGCCTCAGACGATGGTCCACACTCATTGATCCCCTCAAAGCATAGTGAGGAGGTTCATGATCACGCAAGTACATTAAATTCATATTTATTTATTTTACTAATCTATTAGTATCTTTAAATTTTGTATCGATGTTTTGTACTTTGACTCATACATTTTTTTATGGACCTGTCAGGTGTTGATCCCGGGTTTGATGCTCCTAGGGAGGATGAGATAATCAGAATCATGATTGAGGAGATCAAATCATAGTGTGATTGGCTATGCATTTAGGTATAGTACATGTGCCATGACTTCCCATCAGTACGGTCATTTTCCATGATGATAAATGCAGTCTATGAGTTGTTGGACATCCACCAGAAGGCGGGGCCTCTAAGTGACATCTGGAATGTTTCTTTCTAGAGGAGGAGGGACTAGGTATTGGGTCCTGACAAATGGGAGGTGGTGAAAACCACAACACGGGGAAAGGATGTCAGGGGTGCTTTGTTTGACATCCATCCTGATCGTGCTTCTGGACAACTGCTCCGAGTACACAAGTTCAAGTTTGAGATTGTTGCACCTCATATTTATGATAGTTTTATTGGAGCATGGGGAATGTTTCCCCATCATGACTAGGTCTCCTTGTACTTTGCTAAACATATTTATGCATAGTTCGTCTTACACATGCATCCCGATTACATTAGTATGTTGTCACCTTTCTATGGCGTCAGGTGGGGACACACTTATTATCTTCTAGGGCTCATAGATACCCTACTGCTATATGACCCTCTCCTCGATTGATTCCTATCCCTAGTCATATGTTTCTACAACTCGGGGATGTAGTTGAGATATCAAAACTTAGAATTGAGACACGTTCTTTGATGCGAGGTGCCACGTGTACTGCATTGGGTAGTACTATTGTTGTCATGCACGAGGAGAGGTCTAGACCCCCCCTAGACCTAGAGAGCTTGATTTATCGTGGATGGACAAATAAGATATTTGGTTCCTTGACCATGAGTCTCTAGTGTCATATGTTGTACATGCTTGAGACTCGTACTTTCGTCAATATGAGAGATCCATGCCACTATTGACATAACATATATATTTATGTACTTATATTTTTTATTATATGTCGTAAAATAATCATCTTTAATACATGTGCATCTAAAAGAATCAATTGAGTAATATTGATTTGTTTTTTGTTGCTCCACGCGGAGGACCGATTTTATGGATCATTCACTCCGTTCCACTTCTCCGTTAGTTGGCCAGGATTTACCATTACCCCTGATGATGTCCCCGTGGTACATATGCTAGTTCCTTCATCCTAACCTCACAATTTACATACATGTGTATAATTGCAATTATTTTATTGTAAATTTTGTCTTGTCCCTTGCTCAAATATTTTCGAGGTAGAGGCTAGGGGATTGCAGAGGAGCGGGAGACACTGTAGTATCCTTTGGATTTCGATCATCAACCACTAGTCAATAAGGTACTATAACTTATGTTTCAATGCAATATAGAATTCAAGTTGATGTTTAATTGATCATGTTCATTTATAATTCTTTTACTGATTACATGCACGATGTCACCATACATAGGCTCATGTAAAGTTGGGAATTGATGTTCCAGTGATGTTTAGAGAGGAGTGGGAAAGGTTGATTCAACATCATCTTGGTAAGGGCCCATCGAATCAGTATTGTCTTGGAAATGCCACACACGACAACTTGAAAAATATCACGATGGAATCAAGCCAGGTAAGTTGATCAATCCACTTAAAATTTTAAAAATATGTCTTCTTATAAATTCAAGTATTATTTAAATCTAGAACTAACTCATAGAGTTCAAAATTTTAATTTTTGCAGTTTGAGTCTTTAATACATGTACATCTAAAAGAATCAATTGAGTAATATTGATTTGTTTTTTCTTGCTCCATGCAGAGGACCGATTTTATGGATCATTCACTCCGTTCCACTTCTCTATTCATCATCATCATCTTTAATACATGTACATCTAAAAGAATCAATTGAGTAATACTGATTTGTTTTTTGTTGTTCCATGCAGAGGACCGATTTTATGGATCATTCACTCTATTCCACTTCTTCGTTAGTTGGCTAGGAAACCATTACCCCTGATGATGTCCCCATGATACATATGCTAGTTCCTTCATCCCAACCTCATAAGTTACATACATGTGTATAATTGCAATTATTTTATTGTAAATTTTTTCTTGTCCCTTGCTCAAATTATACGGGGTAGAGGCAAGGGGATTGCAGAGGAGCGGGAGACACTGTAGTCTCCTTCGGATTTCGATCATCAACCACTAGTCAATAAGGTACTATAACTTATGTTTCAATGCAATATAGAATTCAAGTTGATGTTTAATTGATAATGTTCATTTATTATTATTTTACTGATTACATACACGATGTCACCATACACAGGCTCATGTACAATTGGGAATTGATGTTCCAGTGATGTTTAGAGAGGAGTGGGAAAGGTTGATTCAACATCATCTTAGTAAGGGCCCATTGACTCAGTACTGTATTGGAAATGCCACACACGACAATTTGACAAATATCACCATGGAATCAAGCCAGGTAAGTTGATCAATCCACTTAAAATTTTAAAAATATGTCTTCTTATAAATTCAAGTATTATTTAAATCTAGAACTAACTTATAGAGTTCAAAATTTTAATTTTTGCAGTTTGAGTCTTTAGAAAGCCTTTTCGATCACATGTCTTCCCCACACCAAGGACATGGTGCATGAGATACTAGTAGTGGGGATGACCACACATCCCATTACGAGCCTAGTCCCGATATTGGATGACAATTGTTCATGTTATGCACTATTTTTATTGTTTTGTCCACATATACACTTGTACATTTTTATAAACTTGATGGATTATTTCATAACAAAATTTTTCTTCATGGATATATGTTGTCTTATGTTTATGTTGACATGAATTATTTATTTTATATTTATGTTTATGTGGATGTGTACATACATGCTATTTATTTTATGTTTATGTTTATGTGGACGTGTGTACATGTTATTTATCTTTCTTAAGTATGTTTATGTTTATGCACATGCATGTTAACTTTATCTTATATCTATATCGACGAGTATATAATATTTATGTTTATGTTTATGTCAACGAGTGTATACATGTTATTTATCTTATGTTCATTTTTACAATGCATGATGTCAATTACAATTTACAATTTACAATTGCAATTACAAGTTACAATGTAATATTTAAATACAATTTCACAATTTACCAACTCACAATTGTAATATTACAATTTAAGAAAATTAGCATCACTTATCATTTAGCCCCATATGTGCATCACTTATGTTAACCCCATATGTGCATCTTATATCACATACATGTGTTTACTATATTTGTCACTTAATATCTTAATTGAATTCTTATGTGGGTTTTGGGTTTATGTGTGTTGGTTAGTTTGATTAGTTGCTTATTTGTACATATGTTAGTTGGGTTAGTTGATTATGTGTGTTTCTTAAGTACATTAGGTGCATATTGGCATTAAATGCTTATGTGGATTAAAGTTATCATGGGTCTTATGGGGTTCAAGGGAATTATGTGAGTTATACATGGGGTTGAGGTTATGGGGATTAGTGTTAGGGATCAAGTGTTTAGTTTAATTTTCTATTAACACTAAGGTGTGTTTTCTATGTGCATAAAATTGGTGCATCACCTATGCACATACTTTATATTTATTAGATGAGGATTACCATCATAATAAAGGTTAGCATGCTTATGTGGGTGACCAACACTTAGTTCGATTGGTTGCTTAAGTGTGTTGAGTACATATGTGTGTTATAGGGTGAATTAGGTGGTTAGAGTTGGGGGGTTATTGCGTTATGTTAGGAGGTTTAAGAGTAATAGGTTAACTGAAAGTGTTTGAGGTTACAAGGGTTTAGTAGTATAGGGGTAAGGGGATCAAGGTAGTGGTTTTGGTGTTCCTTATGTGGGATATATTCAAGTGTGTAGCGTAATTGTATTGCATAGGTTTGCCACCTATGTGTTCCTTTTAATTCATGGGTATGATTAGAGGGAAGGAAGAAAGATGAAATGAATGGAAAAGTGAAAGAAAAATAACTTGATCGAGCTTCCGCTTAACCACACTTTAACTCTCGATCGAGCTATTTAAAAAATGTGCACAAATGCTCGATTGAGCTTTTAAAAAACCTCAATAAAGTTATTAAATCGATCAAGGGATTAAAAACATAATTTTGCCCCCCCTTTTTAAAAAAATATTTTTGTTATTTTTCCAAACCTAAACCCTATCCTAGGATACACCTTAAATAACAAACTTCATACCAATGGATTAATCAACGAATCGACTATTCATTGGCATACAATTTGCAAGTTTATGAGTTCATATGATATTTTTTGTTATTTTCTTCACAATCTTATACTTACAAAATCATGTCCACAACTTCAAATCAAAGCAAAGATAAATCAACAACATAAAAAATACAAAACCAAAAAAAATTCAAAAAATACATACCCCAAACTCCAATGCGTGCTCTTCAAAAAAGTATTTTTTCTTTTTTGATTTTTGTAACCAGTAAAAAAAGATTTACATGCACACATGTGTGGGAAATGCAATTAAAATTTCAATGGTTAGTTTTGAAAATTAAAAAAAAAAATATATATATTTCCATCATAAATTCAAAAAAAATGTGTGCCCTAGTGCATTTTGTGTAGATTATGTTAATATATATATTTTTTAAAATTATGCATTTATCACTAAATTATTTTACGTGCACACAAGCCACTTGTAAACTTTTGCTGAAATTTACAAGAACAAACCTATCATTAAATGCAATTTTGGCATATTAATTTTTTTTATTTTAAATATAGGTGAAAATATAACATAATTCCCTAAAATTTGTTTTGTTGTTGTGTGTCAGAATTCACAAGGTATATATGAGTTTTGAGGGCTTCGATTTAATGAATGAGTAAAAAATTAAATTTCACCATCACTTTTGGTCAAAAAGTGTTACCTATCTTCATGGATTCACCCCAATTAAAGTTCCTATATGACCTTTGAGATTGTTTTTCACATCGAGAGATTTCTATTGACACAAAGATGAGCTCAATCAGAGTTTGTATGAGGAAGTCACACCTCTTGCAAATTGGACCACATGGTACTGAGTGTTAAAAAAATAGGATCATAGAGCAATAAAGAAACAAAATGCGATAATAAAAAAAACATAAGATCAAAATACAAGAGACACCAATATACGTGGTTCACCCAATATGAGATACGTCCATGAAGACATTTCCATTATTTTTATTAATCTATCCAGCAATTGAAGGGATACAACCCATATCACATCCGCTGCAACTTCCTCTTCTCTCTCTCACAATCTCTCTCACACAATCACATATATATTTTTTACAATATTAGAATACAATGTTACACAACCGCAATACAATGCCTTCATTTTAAAGAGGGATTACTATGGGAAAATACTACAAGATACCCAATACCATGGGACCGTAAATCACCCATTATTGACCAAGTCGTGACTATGAAATTACAATATTTTACAAGGCATTTTTTTCCAAAATTTTTGCTATCGTGGTGTTGCCCCGAACTCCCACCAGGGGGTATCCTAAATTAGTCGTCGCCCCCCATGGACCCCATTAGTGACTATAATGGGGAGAAAATACCCCCACACCCCCCTCATCAAGTTCTGAGATCCAAACACGACTGAAACACAACATCTGAATTAGGAAGATTAGGCTCCACAACTAACAAGCGGATGCATGTCAATGCCCATTACTCACACATGTGGATCTAGTCTAATGTGGACTTTCAAAAAGATTTTAACCGGTCCAAGACTCTAAATTTAATCATGAATTGAGACATTGCTAAGAAAAGGAGTTGAATAACTATTCCACTATTGCACATCTAGTAAAAGGAGTGGGATATTGTGAGTAAAGTAAATGAAGTTAAAATCCTTGTAGAAATCATATAAACCATATAGACAACATGTTATGTGTAATAGTTCCATAAGTAATTCATCTTCTTTGTATTTAGAGGACCATTAAATATTATTAGACTTGATTGAATTTACACAGACTTAATTAAATTTACACAAACTTAACTAAAATCACACCAAAAAATGTCCATAAGAATTAAGTATTAAAAATCCACCAACAAAGGTGAATATGAAAAAATATAAAATCCTAACAAAGTATCTTGCTTAAACATAAACTAACAAAATGTATATACGTCAAATATTATATGAAGGACCTTCAACCACATTCATTCAATTTCACATATCATGACTTTATGTTGACGGATGGTAATTATTATAATACTATATGGAGATGGATACACATAGTTACACCATAAGACGTTTCTCTCCCGTGAAGATATGGGTTCCCCTCTTCTCTCGATTGCAGCACCATCTCCACAAGGCCAATTTCGTCGTGATTTTTACAAACAAGAATACTCCTTTGACAAGCAATGCTCGAAGAAACTTCGGCTGAAAAATCCTTTACGATTTTCTCTTTTATCTACTATTGCAATATGTTTTCCGCTCATAATTTTCATGGGATAATGATCCCTTTGCTCTCATTTGAGGATGGATATCTTTTGTTAGTTTTCCTTCAATGTGACTCACGTCGTCGAAATTGCAATATATGTAAAATTGTAATCTCTATGGCTCTTGTTGTGATGGAAGTGATTGATTATAATGTTCAGGAAGATAAGTAACGATGATTTATTCTTGTTGCTCTTCTTTTCTTTGTTAAATATCCATCCATGTGTAGATGAAGGTGTAGAAAATATTGGTCAAAGTGATGGTAATCTTCCTGTCAGTGGTGGTGCCCATGATCATTTTAGACCACAATCACAAGAGATGGTTGTCAAATGTGAGAATTCTCTATTGTATATCTAACATATTTTTGTATGGGTTCTTGCGAGACATAGTATTTCATAACCCTTTATCAATAATATCAACAACGTGCCGAAAAGAGACATTGAGGATGAGTTTGATCCTTAGGGGAAGGTCCCTGAGCTGCCTTTGGCCCATTTTGTATCACATGGACTTTCCAACAGACTGAAATGTAGTTGTATATATATACAAATTCCTAAAGAAAAACCACATGGGTATAATGTGCATGATGACACTACAAGGAAAAGGTCCTTTAGCGGAGATTATAGCAGATGTTCCTTACAAAAAATCTCAAATATTCGTTTATAGTGGAGGTCACTAGAAGAGGCGCACGACCGGAGGTTGTAGCAGCTATTTTTATTCACACAAAAACATGCACTGGGAATGCAAAAGAAACCATATCTCACCACAAAAAAACATCAATGACAAAAAATAATTTCACTGAGATATGCGTCAATTTTCTAAAACTGTCGCGGTGCGTTTTGGGAAACTTAACGCCTCGATCTGGTTATTTCAAAGAATGTACCATACTTTATTTTCTCAAAAACTAGCCGTCGTGGTGCGTTATGTTTCAAAGAACGCAATGTATTATATTTTATTAAAAAAATTGTGCTACCCAAAAACCACGACCCGGTGCATTAAGTAATAACCCACGCCTCAATGCGTGCAATATAAATGAATGCACCACGATATTTTATTAAAAAGCACATTATATTTTAATTAAAACCCTAAACGTGGGTTGTTAATTACTATTGAATGCACCAATGGGTGTTATATCACATAACGCACCGGTTCGTATTTGTTAAAAAATAAAAATAAATAAATAAATAAATAAATTTGATTTAAAAAATTGAAGACAACGCTGTTTATGTAATCCACACCAGTGCTTCCCACTGTTGAGTACACTGGAACACGGTACTATAAAAACAAATTTACCACAACGTAAAACTCATATTTACCCCTCTATAGTCCGTATGATCCATATGCACTGGTGCCTTTCATAACCCACCTAGATGCCCTGCCATCTGTCGGTTCATCCCACCTACTGCTCACACATTGCACATTCTTATTGGATGTTGAATTTAGTTTAAATTTTTCCAAATAGTGGAAAAAAATTCAAATTCTCCCATACATGGCCTGGATTCCTCCCCGACGAGCGATTCAGCAGGTAAATTAATCCTTGATAAATTAAATTCTTAGTGGATTAATTTTTGAAATTAAGCCATGATTTTCCATTTTAAAAAAATTTAAAAAATTTCACGGCGCGTTTGAGCCATCCGGCTTGCATCGGTTCTCAATGCACTCTGTAAATTTTTACATGTCACAATGTTTTATGGGGAAAGCCAAACGACTTGAATGCACCTCATAAGCGGTGTGCTTCCCTTTCGTAGCGCACCGGCATAACATAAACTTAATTTTAAAAATTATAAACTAATAATTGGTGCGTTAATTACACTTAAGCGCACCGAAATTACGGTGCATTTACATGTACCGAACGCACTAGTAAATATTGACAAGAAAAATTCAAAAACCAAAATATACTGTGCGTCTACTGCACGTCAATGCACCGGTTAATGGTTCCATGACATTCAGTATGAGTATCATGAACACATTCCCCATCATCCATAAATTAAATAAACCGCGGTGCTTTTATATCACGTCAAAGCACATAAAAGGGTGCATTGACAGGGTATAAACACACCGACAACTGCAATTTTAAAATTTCATTGAAACTTAAAAATCATAATTTAGTGGTGCTCATATTTCATGTTAGCGCATCGGTATTCAGTGCTCTGACATGTTGTAGGCACGCTGTCGAACACATTCCTTATCAATTATACAATGAAATAAACAACGGTGATTTTAGATAAAATAAGCGCACCGTGCACGGTGCGCTTACATGTTAGAGAATCACCGAATCTTACATATTAAATTTTTTTGTATCATGAAAAATCATAATTTAATGGTGCTCCTAGTGCACGTTGGTGCACTAGTTTCTGGTGCTCCTAGTGCATGTCAGTGCACTGGTTTCTGGTGCTCTTATATGACATAGGCGCAACATGAACGCAAATTTCAAAACACATTGGTGTGTGTGTATAGTATAGCACACCAGCTTGATAGTAAAATCTTAAACTTATAGAATTATATTAGCGATGCAATGTGTCAGATTTGTGCACCGACTATGGTGCTTAAAATGTAGAAGTGCACCACAAACGGTGCATATTTGTTATATTGGCACACCATAATTCAATTTTTGCAAAAAAAAAAAAATTGATTTTAGTACATGTAATTATCATATAATGATTTTATATGTATTTTGATGAGACTAATTGATGTTATATGTGAAACAGAGACGTGAGCGTCGTGAGGCCACACAGCAGCAGGAAGCACGAGTTGACCAGCATAACTTCCAGAGAGAGTGGGAGACCATGGAGAGGGAAGTGAAATTCTAAATCACAGCAGATCATGGAGCTGAGTATACCTGACAGAGAAAGAATGAGCATAAAAGATGAATTACAGTGAAAATTGAAGTAAAAATGAGTAGGCAATTAATCATGCATGAGAACTCAGATAGGAACATAATAATGTCACATGATCCAATAATCAGTATAGTCAACAATGATGTTACAATGGAGAGAATTCGAATCACATTGGAGAATTCGAGTCACAGTTTGTATAGCATAGTAATTGTCACCTCAATCAGTGCTCCGGAAGTCCCAAACTCAGTTAAACTCAACCAAATCTCAGTGAACTGATGATACAATTAGTTAACTAACCAAGGAGGGCATATCAATGAGTTTGTCATGCAAATCAATAAGAAAAGGGTGCATGAGGCCACAATCAGTGGTGATGGGAGCTCAAACTCCCAATTAGAGTCACCAATTCATGTGTAACTCAGTTAGACTGAACCGAGTCACTAAGTGGGCTCTTGAAATATAGGGAACTGCCTTCGAGGGTCGTAAAATCATGCATGCAGGGCGCATTAGGTGGCTAATGGGTCCTAGATGACATCTGCACACCACTACGGGGAAAATAACATCACTAAGTGCTCACAAATGGTAAATAATGCAAGTAGGACAAGGATGGAGTATTAAAATATCCTAACACCCCCGCTTAATCCAAAATTGGCATCCTGGGCCCTAGTTACTGAGGCCAAAGGTAACCCTTACAATAAAATAAATGATAAAACATAAATAATTATCCATGCAACAAGGTAATGGGGAAAACCTCATGGGAACCCCCCCCCAAAAAAATAGGATAGCAATAGGGAGCCCCCCCCCAAAAAAATAGGATAGCAATAGGGAACTCAAATAACCTTCACACTAAGTAGAGATGGAAAAAATTTCATGAGTGAAAGCCTTTGTAAAAATGTAGGCAATCTGATCCTATGTAGGATAGAAATTAAGGTGTTGGATCTAGATCTGGATCTGGATCTGCTCCTATGATGTACTTCCCACTGTGTTGAAGCTGTATTTTCCAAAACAAGTCTTCTAGGAACCCTTCTTGCTACTGGAGTGAATGGCTCACTGTAATCCAAATCGTGAACCTTTGAGTACCCTTTGTCAACCAATCAAGATTTGTACTTGGTTGTAGATCCCCCATGTCAAGTCTCTTCAATGGATTGTGGATCAAACCCCACCATCATGTAGCACATCTCTAAGAAAAGTGGATCTGCATGACATAGTGCAAGGTTTGCATGATACTGAGATCTGGTGGTTCTATGGTTATATGGATCCCCAACTATATTCTCAACAAATACAAGGACTTTGTGAGCCCATATTGGCCTTGGCCATGGATTGGGAGAAGGTGTTGGATCTGGATCTACTTCTGCTTGAACTTTATTCTCAACATCAATATCTCGATCCTCATCTTCATTAGAAGAGATATCACTCTGATCTTCATCAAATTCCAATGGAGTAGGCAGAGAGTATGGAAAAAATTGAGAGAATTCATATTCCTTTGAGGCATGATTTGCAAACCCTTTCGCTATAATCTTCCCAGAAGAGATCTCTACAATCTCAACTGTGTCAGGACCAAAGACCACTTTCTTCGGTGAACCTGTGTGAGTCATCTGATAGACAAAAAACAAATTTACTGACAAAGAAGGCACAAATAGAACATTTTTGAACTTTCCATGCTCTAATTGTATTGTGCCCTTCCCTTCAACTAAGATTTGAGAATCATCTCCCATGTGAATACTAGGACCATCATTGATATCTAGAGAATAAAATGATTCTTTGGAGGCAACCATGTGATTGGAGGCTCCTGAATCTATGAGGAAGGATTTTGATTGTGAAAATCCAGCCTTCGGTGCGTGGCATCTCTCATGGCCATTAGACTCACTTCCATAATCAGTTTCTCTTGTGCCTTCTGGGAGGGCAATGTTGTGTTGTTCAAGAAGTTTGGTCAACTGATCTATCTTCTTCTTCATGCATGAAATCTGTAGATGGTATGCTTTCTTGCGATAGGAACACATGGATTTCTCAAATCTCTTTTGCTTGTACTTCTTGGAGTTGGAGTCTCCTTCCGATGGATTGTACTTTGGATTCTGCTTGGTCTCAAATTGCTTCTTCTCTTTACCCTTTTTATTCCCTTTAGAATTCAAAATTTTTGACTCCCCAACCATAAGAGCTTGATTTTTGGAGGCTTGCAAAGAACCCATATGAATCAGTTTGTCTTGTTCTTGGATGAGAGATTCAGTGAATGCATCTAGAGAGAAAAATTTCTAGTTGGGGATTAACAATCTCCCTGAATGGAATGTAGAAACAAAAATGGAGAACCCTGGACCAAGCTTTCTCAAAATGGATAGCACCAACTGCTCATTCTTCTTCTCAATGCAACATTGCTTGCATTGCATGGCCAAAGATTTGAATTTGGAAAAGAATTGCTGGATGGTTTCGAAACTGCTGGTTTGAAGAGAAATCAACTCATTCTCCATAATATGGCCTCTTAGCTCATCTTGTTTTCTGAAGAGAGTCTCCAACTTCAACCAAACCTCTCTTGGAGTCTTCAATCCTTCAAGGTGGAATAGTAGATCTCTGGAAATATGAATACACATGAAACCAAATGCTTCATCCAATTTATTTAGATACTTGTCCTTCTCAACAGCTGCTTGAGGTTTGACCCCCTTTCCCAATGTTACCTTGTACAGTGATTTGTTGCGCAACACCATCTGCATATTGTCCCTCCAATCAAGATAATTGAAGGGTGTTAGGATCCTGGGAGAGAGAGGAGCATTCAAATTCTCCATTAGAGCTGCTGGAGCGAATACAATGTGGTACTACTGCTACTGCTGCATTGAAAAACTTTCAAAATCCTGCAAAAACTCTCAATTTTGGAGATAGAATACTACTGAGAACTGATTTAGGACAATAGGCACATTTTTTCAGATCCTTCACACCTAGCTAGACCTCAAAGGATTTCTCCAATGAATTCAATGCAATGGCACCAGAAATTGCCGTGGAAATTCAGAGGCTTCTGGTGCACTATTGAAAGAAGTTGCTCAACCTACGCTCATTGATCTCTGATACCATGTGAAATTCTAAATCATAACAGATCACGGGGCTGAGTATACCTCACAGAGAAAGAATGAGCAGAAAAGATGAATTACAATTAAAATTGAAGTAAAAATGAGTAGACAATTAATCAAGCATGACAAATCAGATAGGAACATGATAATTTCACATGATCCAATAATTAGTATAGTCAACAATGATGTTACAATGGAGAGAATTCGAATCACCTAGGATAATTCGAGTCACAGTCTATCTAGCATAGTAATTTTCACCTCAATCAGTGCTCCGAAAGTCCCAAACTCAGTTAAACTCAACCAAATCTCAGTGAATTGATGTTACAGTTAGTTAACTGACCAAGGAGGGCGCATCTATGAGTTTGTCATGCAAATAAATTAGAAAACGGTGCATGAGGTCACAATCGGTGGTGATCAGAGCTGAAACTCCCAATTAGAGTCACCAACTCACGTGTAACTTAGTTAGAGTGAACTGAGTCATTGAGTGGGCTCCTAAAATATAGGGAACTACCTCTAAGGGTCCTAAAATCATGCATGTAGGGCGCATTAGGTGGCTAATGGGTCCTAGATGAAATTTGCACACCACTAGGGGGAAAATAACATTACTAAGTGCTAGAAAATGGTAAATAATGCAAGTAGGACAAGGATGGAGTATTAAAATATCCGAACAAGGGAGATATATTTTTACCCTCGTCCCATTACTCCACAGATGAGACACCCCTTGAGAGTTGTTGGCCTCCTCAAGTTCTATGAGGAGGTGACATCATTCAAGGGGAACAATACATTCTTCACCCAGTTGATCGCACGCTGGGATCATCATAAGCAGGTGTTTTGAGTTGGTCATGATCAGTGGTTCTGAACCACTAAGGAGGACATATATTTTATCAATGGGCCCTCTATGAGAGGTGAGGAATTTCCTCATGAGTTCCATGAGGTCTCAACTGGAGCTGTGGCAGGGACTTAACTAGTCTACATTCAGAGATATGTTGATCCCAACATCTCCACCCTGATCATTTTCAGGTCAGTGGTGGGAAACTTTCCATTGTTGCTTTTGGTAGAGAGGATGTGAGGTGCCTCTCTTTGTTGGTGATGACCATCGCGCATATCATCTGTGACGGGCATCACATTAGTTGCCCCCTATTATTTTATGTTGATTCTTCAGTGCAGGAACCTAAATGCATTAGGTGGTCTGTTATTTTTTTACGTCAGTTTTTTTATGCTCTTAGTCGATGTCGGGCGTCTATTGGAAGGAGGACAAAATCTCCTGATGGCTCATAGTTGTTTTGTCTTTAATTTGAGATATTTCTGGCGACTAGGCCATCTTTTGGCCGAAACCCTCCTATGTTGATGACAAATGTGCGTATGTTCATGTGGGGGAATATGATGTCCAAGAGGGGGAAACTAGACTTTCTTGTGGGGATTACCGAGCATGTGCTTGACAATGCTAGGAGGCAAGTACTATCCTCGATTAGACATGGTTTCATATCCATATGCAGGTTTGGATTGGAGAGGGTGTACCACTAAAATCTTCTTTACCCAAGATGAGCCACCTGATGATAGAGGTAAATAAAGTGTTATGTTTAAATTAATCTAGTTGGATTTTATTCATTTTATACTTATAAATTTTAAATTGTTATATTAAATTCAAGTTTAATGAAATTGTCTAATTATTATTGTGTACTAAATATTTTACAGATGTCGGGACATTTTATGGTGATGTGTCAGCTCCTCCATCCAAGGATGAGGAGGAGATGAAGCTGGATTATCAACGTGAGGTGCCCCATTTATCCAGACCTAGCCTTTGCCGCAAGCTAGACAAGAGGTACCAATGGGACATAGCAGATAGGTTGACTATGTTGTTGGCAGATCGAGGGGTTCGGCTTGTACTGGTGAGGTACACTGTGAGGGACAGTCAATACTCAGAGTTGTGGAGGATGATTCCTCGTGATATGAGGCGCTTGACGGAACACGTTCTTGGTGCTTGCGATATTTTTTATGGTATCCCATCTGCTAGTTCATCGTCAGATGATTGCGAAGATGAGGAGGAGATGGAGCCAGATGATCATCTCAAGGTGGCCCATTTAGACAGAACTGGCCTTCGATGCAAGCTAGATGATAGGTATCGAAAGGACGTATAAGATAGTATGACTACGTTGTTGGAAGATCGAGGGGTTTGGATTTTACGGGTGAGGTACATTGTGAGGGACCCTCACCTCTTAGAGTTGTAGAGGATGATTCCTCGTGATATGAGGCGCTTGACACAACACAGTATGACTACGTTGTTGGAAGATCGAGGGGTTTGGATTTTACGGGTGAGGTACATTGTGAGGGACCCTCACCTCTTAGAGTTGTAGAGGATGATTCCTCGTGATATGAGGCGCTTGACACAACACATTATTAGTGCTTGCAATATTTTAGATGGTATCCCATTTTCTAGCTCATTGTTAGATGAGGACATAGATCCTCACCCTACTAGTCCACCTCCTTCTCCATTAGTTTCTTTGACTGGTGACGTAACCTCCACATCCATCGCACCTCCTAATCCTCGACATCTACCTCCTCTTCCTCCACCTTCGACATCACATCCACCTCATCCTCCACCAATCCTCCTCCTCCACCTCCGTCAACTCCTTCATCATCTCCTCTTCTCCTACCCGACCTTCTTCCCGATCCTACTTCATCATCTCCTCTACTCGTTATATGTCATGATGATGCTTCTGGCGGAGGTGGATCGGATATGCCATAGAATTTATTGGACTATATATATATTATATTTGACATATTGTATCGTCATTTTGTAGTTATATATGTTCATTATATTTATATGTATGCTGCATTTTTAATGTTTATGTTGATGTTTAATTATGTTTATGTTTATTTATATGTTGATGGTAGTGATGTGTTTTGTGTTTGTTAGATGGTGAAAAATGTTCATTATGATGGGATGTTTATGTTTATGCAGTGTCGAAAATGATGATCACGTAACATTTATGTTTAAATTTATGATGGTATGATCATGATGTTTATGTTTGTTAGGTGTAGAAAATCATGATCATGATTGTATGCTTATGTAAAAGAACATTGTACTATTCAAAATATGGGTCTTTAAATCACTAACTATTTTAGTCGACAAAAACATCACAATTTTACGTTATAAAGTATGTTATAAAACAAATTGTTTTATGATGTAACAATTTTTCAAAACATTAGAAAGTTTTCAAAATTTTAGCATCCTAATTTGGACCATTTTTTCATATTGAATTATTCTTGATTTGAGAAAAACTTACAATATATAGTTAACACTCATAAACATAACATATCAACTATCACTATAACACAAGTCAATAATTTAGAGCTTTGTAAAGAAAGTCAACGAGTTTTTAATTTTGACCAAAATTTTAGCATCATTTGGACCATTTTTCATATTAAAGAATTCCAACCTAAATTTTGTAAACAATTTGAAAAATCGTTTCATATATAGGTTGATATATAATTGGTTAGAAAATGAATTTGAAAGTACGGTTGGTTGTTAGGTCATCATAAATTTGAAAATATGGATTGGAGTAATGGTCATTGAAAATGTAGAAAAATGTTTTAAGTAATTTAATAGAAGTTAATTTTTTTGTTTTTACGTACATAATATAATTGAATTAAAAATATCATATTTGAATTAAATTATTTTTTGAATTTTGTATTGTTAATAGATGAAGTTGTGGGAACTAAATGATTTATGACTGTTGTATAATTTGCCATAGTATCATGTTTAGAATTTTTGTATAGTTTGTCATAGTATTATGTTTATGTAATAATATTTGGTTTATTTGGTTTTCATATTGTTCTCGTATTAATGAATCGTTTTTTATAACTGTAACCAAACATCATAACAAAAAGTCAAGTATTATAAAGTAATATTATTATAAATATGAATATAAACATAAAAAAAAATGTAAATATGAACATCGATATGACTTATCAATGTATCATTCAAGATTTTTATTTTATTTTTACAATAACTCACTTTACAATGACAAATATCAAAGCTCTAATAGGAAGGAAAACAAATACTTAATTAAAAGAACACCCTTTTGTCTATTAAAATTGTTAACATGTATGATTATTTAATATCAATAGTAAATCGAGTATGGATATTTGGATGAAGGTTCAATTAGTTTGATAGAATCAATGAATATCTTAATTTTGTATTGTACTGTATATGAGAACCATGTAAAATTGTGGTGATAAATATTAGTTGAATAGTTCAATGATCATTCCTGGTGTAATTTGAATGACAAAAACGAGAATTGGTTATGATTAATACATAATTAACATGATTTGTTTGTGGATGCTCAAAGCTAGTGTTGAAATTTTTCCAATTATTTTCAACATTAACAATTATGTATTTTTCCATTAAATACGATTGGAGAAGATGATAAAAGGGAGTTCATACATTGTCATCAATTGCTAATTGTTACGATGCACCTTATGATGATTTATGTGGACTTTATGTTTTGGATATGAATATGCATATTCCAAATATAGGAAAAAATATTGTTTGTTATTTTTAATTTATTATATCATGATTTTAAATGATATACATATTTCATTCTTGCCATAATTTTTTTTTCCGCCTTAACGATATATACATGTCTAAGTAGCTAAACTATAAAATATAAATGTATAATTATAATATATTCATTAAATCGACCATGTTAGTCAGATGAGAGTAGATGAAATTACAACAAACAATAACGATGATTGACATCAATGATAATTTTCACTGTAATTAGTTGATTCCAATCTAGTTGTAAGAATACAATAAGTTAAATGATAAAAGTCACATTGCAATGAAGTAAATGTTAAACAACTCAAATTGTTTAAACAATGCATCCTCTGCAACTTTCTATTTCCACCATCATAACATCAAAAATAAACAATATAATTAGACAATCAAATATAACAATAACAAAATGATATCCCAATCTATAAATGATGAAATAAAAAATATACATATCACTCTCTATTTCCATGATCTCAAGTTGATTATACACTTACGTACTTAAACAACTCAAATGGTTTAAACACTGCATCCAGTAATCAATTTTCCATTTCAGCGGTCATAACATGAAAAATAAACAATATAATTAGAACCTTCGTGATAACAATAACAAAAACATATATCAATCTGTGAATGATGGAATAAAACATCTAGATATCAAACCACTTATACTATGAAACGAGAACTCGACACAGTTCTCGTTTTTCTCTCTCCTAATTTTAGTAACTATTTTTAGCTCCGCTTCAAAAAGGGGTGATACCAGTATCACACATTTTCATTTAATTGTTGTTTTTACCTTCATTTCAAAAAGTGATGCTACTGGTAGCACCCTTATTTTTTTCAGAGCTAGATTTACAACTTTTTTAAAACCCCATCAAGTTTTCTTGCAATAAAAACCATAAATTGACCATGAATTGAAAAATTGGTGTTTTTGGTAGCAATCAACTCTTAATCGAGGACTAAAATTACATCTTGATTGACGTTGTTTCCTTAATAACGGACGTCGTTGCAACGAATAAACCAAAATCAATCTCCGACTCGAAAATAAGTGTTACAAATAACATTCATTTCTTTTATGAAATTTCATTTTCCTCGATTTTGTTTATTTTTTTTATTTTTAAATATAAAATTTAACAAATAAAACCTTCTGAAAATATTAAAAAAAAAATAAACCTTAAAAAAAAATCATGTTAATTAGGAAAAGAAAACTAAAAAAACTAACAAAAACAAAATTTAAATAAACAAAAGTTAAAATTTAAATAATAAAAAACCAAAACATTAAAAAACTTAACCAAAACCTTAAAAAACTAAATAAAAAAGTTAAAAAATAAAATATAATACAAAACACAATAAAAAAAATACAATATCGTATTAAAAAAATTAAAACGGGGAGGGAAGCGCGATACTCAGTACCGCGCCACTCATCCTCACACCCCTCCCGCCACCACTAAACCTTCTCCCTCCCCTCCACTCCACTCCACTCAACTAAACCTCCACCCTCCCCTCCACCTACTACTCCACTCCACCTACCCTACTTCACTCTACGCTCTCTTCCTATCCCACCCCACCTACACAAACCCACTCCCCTAACCTACCCGATCCTACACCCCCTCACTTTAAACTACCCACACCCATCCCTCAACCCTTTATCTAGCATACTACTTTAGGGACTTAGTTTTATATTTTAGTTTGGATTTTTTGTATTTTTATTATTTAATCTTTAGTTTTTTTAAATTTCGGTTATTTGAGTTTTGAATTTTTTGTTTTTTATTATTTGATGTTTAGTTTTTTAGAGTTTGTTTTTTATTTTATTTAATTTTTTGCGTTGGTGTTTTGTAATATTTTAAAGAGTTCGAATGTGTTTAAAAAAATTAATAATATGTATAAGTTCAATGTTTTTTATATAATGTTATTTTTACATTGTTTATAAAAAAAATAAAATTTGTTTTATATGTTTTTTTGGGGGGTTTGTTTAATTTTTTTTTTCTAAATATTGTTTTAAAAGTGTTTTTTTTTCCTTTTTTTCTATTTTGTTTTGTTTTCAACTATTTTAATTGTGTTTTTCTTTATTTTTTTGTGTGTCTTTTAAATATTTATATCAATTTTTTTTCTAAATTTGTTTATTTAGGTTTTATTAGAGATTAAAGAAAAATGAATTAATTTTTTTAGGTAATGGTCTCGAAGTTCTGTAATTGCACTTTAACGAAAAAAAAATTGACATTGGTGGCACCTCTTTATAATTTTTGGGGGTGATTTTAGGGTTTTGATTTCAATGGCATAGATTGTTCAAACAAGGTTTTACACAATATGCGATTTTAACCCTGAATAAAAATGGGAGTGATTCTAGGAGATTCTAGGAGGGCCACTTTTTAATTTGGGGGTTGATTTAGGGTTTCGATTTCAACTACGCTTCCCATGGTTACCAAAAAGTTGAAATTTTAGTCCTGAAACAAAACATGGTGCTACCAATATCACTTATTTTCGATTTATGGTTTTTTTATTTTTATTATTTTTTTTATTTTTTTATTTTATGTTTTTTATGCAAAAATATGAGTTTTTGTGGTTAGAGATCTCGGTCTTTGTATATAGTTCTCGTTTCATAGTATAAGTGGTTATCACTCTCTGTTGCCATGAACGTCATTATCTTCCTTGGTTGGCATGATAGCACTAGTGTTCTCATAAACATATTTTTTTTCTTAAGCCTCAAAGGGACGTCTAAGGGTAATCCCAATGCAAAGCATCTCTGATGAGCAATTAGTTGTATAAGAAATTATAGTTTATTAACAACTCCTCACTAGGAGACAAACTCCATATTGCATGTACAACAACAAACCTATACGCTTTATTTTTAGTAAAGAACTCCTGGTCATTGATGTGTTCGTTAAAAGAACAATTTGTAGAAAATGAAGATCACCTAGGACTATTTATGAACCCTGCAATGTTCCCATGAGTGAGTGGATGACCATCTATATATAACAGGTTCCTGTTGTTAAAGTTTCCATAAACATAATCATTCATGCACATACTATCCATGGAAATGCTCTGCTTATATTTAACAATATTCAAGTAATTTCATACCGACAATAGATAGGACCGCAAAATGGCTTAGGTGCTATTGATTGTTTGGGAGGAAGGAGTACATGAAAAAGAATAAACAACCCAAGATTTGTAGCATCTATATTAGACTTTCCAAACATAAAACGATTACCACAAACTTGGAGAATTCGATTCTAACATCAGGTACATGTACAGAAGATGGCCAAGCACCATACAAAGTGTAGTTCTAAGAAGTTTGATATTTACTTTGCAAATTCACAGGAAGGGAGAAATCATCGCTACCCTCCAAAAAATGGATGGACCTTGGTGTGTACTTGGACAATTTTTATTTCAACTCATGCAACTTTTTGGATCTTCTAGTAGATATGGTTGGGTGGCATTCATATCGTATTTTAGATCACTAGAAATTTCAGTTGACTGAACATAAGCAGAGAGGTTCATTAATTTACGTCAATGAGACATAGTTGTTTTGGCTTCCAACTTTTAAAAAAAGGAGCATAGGGAAGTGTTCCTGCGTGTCTTTTCTATATCACCTATTGGATTTTTACTGAAGTAGGGGGTATTATACCATCAACATTGGGTAATATATCATTGGTGTAATGGATGAGTGAGACACGTCGAGGCTTCTCCTTCAACCCTTGACATTTTGAACAACCACAAACTACTTTGGTGTCATAAAAGAGTTCTAGCTCATGATGAATTATCGTCGATGAACCAGGATTGTGACTTGAAGTTGGCATGTTATAATTGGCGGGGTAAAGTGGCTGTGTATTTTCATCTATGAACGGCTTGCAATATCTTGCTCCTGATAAGAACTTACGACGTTTTGAAACTGGTGGAATGCCTTGTGCATCCGAACTCGAACCTGAATTGGGATCCTGCAATAAAGAATAAATTGATATTCAGATTCACATGGATAAAATAAATTCAAATTAAAAGTCAAAATCAAGATGGAATGATGGAATGAGCTAGAATTTGAAGAATTGGCCATTTGATACTACAAACTTTTCTCTCTACATTTGAGAAAAATCAACAATCAATATACGTCGCTATAGTCCTAATTTTTTTTCAAGAACTCTATTACAATCTAACTTCCAATATAGTTTGGAAACCATTTTGTAAGAATAAGGTGAGTTTAAACAACATATATATACTATGAAATATTGTAATTGGTGTGGTTGAATACTCAAATAAAATTTGAGATGAATATATACTTTTAAGTGGATACATAAAACCAAAAGAGGATTTACAAATTAAACCGGTGCGTATATTCAAATATACATGCACCGATGCGCTCACATATACAAAATGTATTGGTGCGTAACAACTATAAACACGCCATGAAAGAACATCCAAAAAATCCCCCATGGTAGAAAATATCCTCTACATTTGGTAGCATTTATTTATACATGAATTTTACAACATTTTATTGCCGGTGGGTTTTGTAAAACTAAGCGCACCAAGGCGTCATAATTATACACATACCACGGCATGCAATTTTTTTTAAAGTTGTTGAATTTAATGTTGCTAGTGCTGCGTCGAAATTCAAATGTCCGGTGCATTTCATGTATGGCCACACTGGTGCGACATGGCCACAAGCGTACTAGAACGCCGAAAAATAAAAATTAAAAAATAAATCGTACAAGTTATTTTTTCCCTAAACTGAAAAATGGTGGCAATTTTAAGTTCGAAAACTAATTCTAAAGAGTGTTTAAAATAAAAAAAATTAACATTAATTCATTCTTTTGTTGAAAATTTCACGGGAAATTTTTGGAAGAGAGACTTACGTGGAATGAGTTTGAAACAACTGGATTATTCTGAGGATCGAAATTTGTTAGGTATGGTGAATTAAACAAAACCCTGCATAGTAAAAATTTCAAGTATGTAAATATTACAGTTGATCTTATTACCTTATTTAGAGTTTAACTAGATTTAAAAAAAAACTTCATACTTACCTTCAATGTTGCAACCCTTATTTCCTTGTTTTTTTTTATGTAGCTGCAATATTTTACATTAGCATTTAAATCTCTCTATTGTTATACATAATTACGATTTCACCTTTTAGGGATTTTAGATTTCTTGAGCTTGTGATTATATATAGAAAGCGTAGGGTGATATGGGGCCACATTTTGGGTTGAATCTGTAACCATGTCAGCCTTGGTAAGTTTTTGTTTTCAATAAAAAAATTCATGTTTCAAAATTAGTGTGTTTGTATTACAGTAACGCATTGGCCCAGGTATCATAGTAAAGTGCACCGGATATGATATGCAACACGTGTTAATTTATTTTATAAAAACACAATAATCTTTTTTTTTTGTTCAGTTCTCTATTCACGGTGCTTTTATATGAATGTCGCACCGCTAATGGAAGGAGCGCATCATTTTTTATTTTCATAAAATGTTAAATAAATTTCAATCGTTCACGGTGCACCTGTGTTGATATAACACACCGGTTCATGTATCTACTTAAACACACTAGGTCGTTTAATGTGATAAAGCGCACTAATACTAGACTTGTTTTCTTTTTTGAAGGTCTGTAATTTATTTGTATAATATATTGATAGCTTCTATATTTAATGGTCCAGGTTTTTTATTGATAGAAAATGCATGGTATTAGTTTAAAGTACAACTTTAGTTAACATGATGGGACTACATCCAAAATTACGAAGAAGGAAAGTGGTTTTAATTAATTTATGTATTTAAATTAACTTGTTTGAATTATTTGTAAAGTTAACAAATATGCAGTATTGGTTAATGTGTGACATACGAAGCCAAAAAATGACGAAACTCAATAAGATTCTTACAAATCTAAGTCCAGAAGAGTGTAAAATGTTGATGGAAAAGTTGCAGAGAGATGAATCAGGTGAATACAAAGTAAGTCAATATGAATTATTTCTTGAAATTTAAGTAATAATGTACTTAAGAATATTCACTAATATGTTTCAAATAATCTAATTCGCATATGTTGAATGTTATGCAAGGACTGATAGTAACATAAGTCAATGCCATCATAAGAATTTTTTTTATGGAAGGTCCAAATGATGATCAATTGGTCCTTAGCTCATCTCGAGTGGTGCTAGAAGTTAATAGAAGGGGAAAATATTTTTATAATACTATGAGGAATATAGTGGAAATAATGTACAAACATACTTTTCATTTACAATACAAAACCAATCAAATGATTCAAAGAATCAAGTCATATGTAAACTACAATAGACGTTCCCATATCAATGGTCAATGAGACCTTTCAGACTTGCAATAGAAAAAATATACAAAAAAAATCATTCAGAAATAAATATTCCTAAACATGTTTATGTAGAATATGTATCTATAATTACTACAAAGCGTCATTCCTTCAATAATTTTAATTTTGCTATAATTATTTTTCATGTAAATATAAAAATAGTTTAATGTCATTTTACATTTCTAGGAAGATTATGAAAATCCCAAAGGATGAGCGGGGTGATATGCGAAATGTGCCAATAGGGATGTCCAAAAAAGTGTACAAGGAGATGGTCAAGGAAATAGACATAATTGCATTGCAGGAGGAGCCATCTCAACATCAATGTGCTTCAAATGTATGAAATCATTGATTTTTATGATTATATACATCTCATTCATTAATTCAACATTAAATATTAATTTTCAATTATTTAATTTGTTGTAGAAAAAAAAAAAATGGAACCCAGCCAACACACAAAACAAGACGACAAGGAAAAAAGGCATTGATAGCAAAGTTTGTGAGTACATTTGTGATTTACTTATAAGAAATTAATATTTTGTAGTGGTTGTGATTTATATGTTTAATATTTTTGTTTTCACTGGCAATCCTTGGATGTCTTGAAATAGGTGTTAACATACAAAGATGAGCCATGAGAAGAATTAATATACATTGGGTTAAGCAAGGGTTGTGAGTAGATGTTGGCATATCAAAAACTAATTGTGGATTTTGTAAGTATCTATATTGTTTTACTTCTCTCATTTTATAATTAATAAAACAACAAATATCATTTATATTAAGTTTATGATTTGTGACGGGGCATAAAACTTGTAGGAAACAAAGTATGGAGTAGAGCCAATAGAAGACTTGTTGATAGAAGGCATGAGATCTGGTTTTGAAAGAATGTGTATCATTTATGAATCAATTATTTCTATGGTATGTTGCCTTTCAATTTACATTCATGTATACTATCTATTTTATTTTTCATTATTCTCGACAATGTAAATACACTCGGTACACTTTATTTTTATGTTTGAGGATGAAAGCCAAGGTATTTTTTAAGGATTCTAATACTATACTTAAGTATAGTATTCTAGGCGATTATTTTTTATTGAAAAAAACATATATTTAGACAGGTATGCGAATATTAAATATGAAACCTACAATTTACTACCGAAACATGTAAATTTTGACGAATATTATGATAAAAAAACATATTTTATGTAAATATAGGCAATATTAGAGACTAAAAATGACCAAAAAAGTGAATTTATTTTTTGAAAAAAACCCCGAAAAATAGTCAATTGGCGAAATTTCGCCCCTAAAAATTACCCTGATGAAAGCTGAAAACGAGGAAAACAATTGAGCCAATCAACAAAAATTTCGTCCAAATAACCAAAATGATGCAAGTGACTTGAACATTGATAAAGTTCCAACGAAGAATGGTAATCCATATTTAATTTTGATGTTAATGCACATTGTTGTAGCTTGTTGTATATTTTGGAATAATTGTCTGTGAAAATCAGACATTTTGTATAATAATGTACTGGACAAAGTGTCCGAGTAAAAAAACAACGGGTTACCAATAGGTGTAACAATTACATTCATGTTGACATTTTGTTTATTGTTATCTCTATGTTATTCTACTTTCTATGACAAATGCACTCTTATTGATATATAATAAAATAATTTTGTTTATTCTATCACATTTTTTAATGTTTTGTCAAATGTTACATGTGTGATGGTACATTCGTAATTAAATGTATGGATGATTAAATATTACAATAGATTCTTGTATCTATGATATAATAAATTAATCCAAACAAATCCAATAATTAAGATTGAAATGAATAGTACTATAAATATATATTTCAATTTCAGATGAATAATGGAATAAAAAAATAAAAATAAAATATATATATATATTTGACTCCAATGTTAGTAGCCACTATTCAAAGAATCATATGTGGTGATTTTGATAATTGATGTCACACTACTGCGTCTACTTGAACTATACATACTGGTGCATTTATGTCAACAAAAGGCCCGACACTCCAATGTAAATTAAAAGCACCTTTAAATTTTAAAAATAATAATGTCCATGTGCCAGACGGCTTATTCGCTGCATTATAGTTTTTGTATAGCACCGGTGCATGTCAATGGTTTATATGCACCGAGAACTATCAAAGATTTATATGAATCGGTGTTTTTTGGTGTTTTAAGTGTTTTAATGCGTTTTAGTTATTTAAATACACCAAGTTATTTTGATAGTTTGTAAGCATCGGTGCATTTTACAATGGAATGCACCAGTGCAGTCTTACAAATAGACAGAACCAATAAAATTTAAAAATATTAAAAATTGCCCAATACATATGATGTAACATAATGCATTGGTGCGTTTATTTTTTCATAAACACTGGTGCGTAAAATCTAAATGCAAGCACAAGTGCAGCGTCAATCAATTTGTTTCTTTCTAGTGCTTGTTCTATTTGAGTGCATCGATGCATATTTTTACATCGTACAAAACTGTTGCATTGTGTTAATACACACAACAGTGCACATATTATAAACAAAACGCATCAGTAAAAAATATCCGCTGAAAAATCTAGCCGTTGAGTTTTTTTAGTTATAAAATATATCTGTAATAACCTCCGTTAAAAGTTCTGCTACCATTTGTGGAGGTTGTAGCGAAGGTTTTTTTGACAATCTTTGTCAATCTTGTAACACTAAAACCTTCGTTATAACCTCCACTACACGTCTTTTCCTTATAGTGTAAAGTCCGAACAAATCCAACACTTTTGGCAACATCGATGGAATTCCATCCATATCATTGCGAACCTTGATGACTTATGCAACATTGTATTATCCAATTATGCCACGGTCATCTCATACGATGTCCAAAGCCATATAAAGATCAGTTTCAAACCAAACACAAAACACATCTCTATTTGTATAATAGCTCGAGGGTTTCATGGATAGATGCCAATTTCCAAAAATACACATCCATCAAAATGATATTTTAATCTATAATCATAGAAGGAACATAACGAAAATCATCATTGTAGGAAATTTGAACTATTATTTATGGATATTTTAAATATTCAAAACATGAAAGTCCCTGGGGTGAGGTCTCTTGCATATAACTAACACAACCACTTAATTTGTCGTCAAAGTGAATATAGTTAGGCCAAAAGTTAAGTACCATGAACTACTTATTATCAATGCCTCGACTATTAGTTACCACATGTAAATTGAAATATTTTTGATATATATATTTAGATTTTGGAATGATTACAATAAAATAAATTTTGACAATACACTTATTTCATCTTTCTAAGCACCTATCAATGTATTAAAATAGGTAACAAATATGATAATATACCCATCCATATATGTTAATAGTTCAATAAAACCTATATTTACCACCGTCTCCATCCCTTGATCTATCTAAATTCTTTCTCGTCGGATCAACCTATAAATTTCCATAACCCTCCAATTCTTGAGAAATGAAACACAAATAGCAATGGAGAAGTGGAAAGCATATAGAAGGATATAATGGGGAAGGATACATATTACGTGGCAAGGAATTATGATTAGATGTTCTAGTGGAAAATGATACATGGCAAAATGCTTTTAATAGATGGACGATGGACGTTTTATCTTAATGACCACTCCAAATGACTAACAGTAAATACATGGTGAACTATATCTCTATACTTCCCTTTGGGTTGTGCAACATCTCTTATAGCTTGAGATAAATTTTAGCTAATTCACCTTGTAATAGATTTTTTAATTGCAACGAACACCCCTTTTTCTAAAGAAAAATTCGGGCGAGATATTCATTTTATATAGATAAATAAATGTCACTTTCTCTATTGAATCAAATACGATCTCAATACAGATGTGAGGATATCCTCATTCCACTTGAATTCCAAAGTCGCTTATAACATTTTCTTTTTTGGTAAATATTTTGGTGTGACTATATACATAAACTAGATCCAAATCCTAGGCTCTATCAAGTGCCAAGAGGGATCAAATCTCGCGAGGTGCAAATGTTTAGGTCATTCAGTGCAATACCTGAGCCACCTAATCCTAAACTCTAAAGTCTCTAGTTTAAGTCTTATATTTACTTTTTACTTTGTATTATTTTTTTTGTTTATGGCCGACATAATATTTATTACTTTTTACTTTGTATTATTACTTTTTGTTTACTAGTATTATTTTGTTACTGGACAAACACTCGACAAACACTCTGAAGTCTCATATTTACTTTTTACTTTATATTAAAAGTAAAAAGTAAAGTCTCTAGTTTAAGTTTCATATTTACTTTTTACTTTGTATTATTCTTTTTTGTTTATGGCTGACATAATATTTACCACCTAATCCTAAGCTCTAAAGTCTCTAGTTTAAGTCTCATATTTACTTTTTACTTTGTATTATTTTTTTTGTTTATGGCCGACATAATATTTATTACTTTTTACTGTGTATTATTCTTTTTTGGTTTACTTTGTATTATTTTGTTATTCGACAAACTCGACAAAAACTCGACTCACAAGATCTCCCCCATACTAAGCTGTAGAGCGCCTCTCAACGCAATGAGATAACCAAAAAAATGTTTATATTGTATTTATTTCTACAATGTTCATAGATAAGTGTTATAGGAACGCATACACATGATATCATCCTTTTTTTTTTAACAAGTAAAAAAACTATACTTTATTAACAAAGTATAAGTAGTACATGAGTGAATATTATCCAGAACAATGAAAATAAGTAGACCAGCAAGATCAGGTCCAAGTCCAGGCTCCCCTGACAGATGAAGAAATAACCCAAAAGATCCGGGATATGACCATCCCCCAAATAGTTTAATATCAACCAAGATCCGAAGTGTGAAAGGTAACCATACAAAAAATTAAAATATAAGAGTCTTAATAATGGTCAATATATAGAACCACAGAAGGATAGATGAAAGTAATACTAAAAAAAGATACCAAAAACCACGTGAGGGAGGAAGGGCTCCGTCCAAGATCTCATAATAAATCTGGCCATCCATAGCATCCAGACCAAGGTGAGAAAGTTGATTGGCCACCGTGTTGTGCTCTCGAAAGATATGGATCAATGAAGTCGACGCACAGTGATGAAGAAGAAGCCTCGTTTGATTCAGCCAGGAAGAGAGAGCCAGAGCCTGTATAGGAACATTGGAGTTTGCCCAGTCAATGATAAGCTTCGAATCACCTGCAATTTGATCGAGGTGAATCTTGGCCTTTACAGAAAAAAAATAGAACAAGCCACAAAGCAACCAACTCCCCCTCCGTATTGGTTCCATCTCCACCATGCATCCAAAGTTTGATAGAATCCCCATTTTGTAATTCAATAAAGTCTCCTGCACCACATAAGCCTGATGATCGCTTGGAAACCCCATCGAATCTGGCCCTGTTGGCCCTACATAGAAGATTTGATGGCCGATGGATGCAAGCAGGAATCACGAGGATAGTCAGTGAGCTACCATAATCCAAAAAAAGCTTCTGAATCTCTCACGTTACATATGAAGCCGCCAGAGATTTATTTTCAAATATGAACAGGTTTCGTGTTTTCCAGATAGTCCATGAAAGTAGACAGACCTTCAGAGCCAATTGTTTATTCCGTGCAAGTATGCTATGGAACCAATTCTGTATTGTAATGTCAGTTTCAAATATGATAGCATGTAGAGGGAGATCCAGAAGAAAACAAACCTGTTGGGTGTATGGGCACTGAACAAATAGATGAAGGAGAGATTCAGGAGCATTTGAGCAAAGTGAGCAGATACCCGGACCATTGATGCCATGCCTTTGGAGATTGCTCCATATCAAAATGCGCTCTTCCAGTAATAGCCAGATGAAAATTTTGACTCGAGGTGGAATGTCCCATCCCCAAACCTGAGAGTGCCACCATCGCCCCTCTACAGGATTCAGATAGCAGAGTGCAGAGTATGCCAAATTGGCAGTGACAGATCCAGTGGTCGAATTCCATGACCATAACAGTTGGTTGGTCGACGGCCCCAATCTGATGTTTGATAGATATAAGTCTAGTGTGAATGTATTCCACTCCACTGCCAAAGAACCCATGAGTCCCAAATCCGCCGAGGAGACATCCTTACCTAGACGTTAGAACCCCTAATCTACAATATCACTAGCCATTAGTATTTTAAAATAAACTTTTGAAACAAAATTCATGTCAAAATTTCCAATGATCAAATAAAACCCAGCCAAAAAAGAGTTTATCGCCGCCCCCAACACCTATAGTATCACACTCACTACTCTTAATTAATAGTATATTGTTGTTTTGATCCTAACAACATAAAATCAATGTGCATCTTTTAAACATTATTTTATTATTATATTAATTATTATTCGGAGTTTTGTATGGTTTTGGTTTTGTATTTAAATATTAAAACATAGATAGACTAAGAATTACTCTAAACTACCGGGGTGGCAGGTGCGGGTGGGATTCTTTTCGATCCCGGCGGAAAAAAAATCGCAGACTTTGCTTGGGGATTAGGCAGGAAAACTAATAATGAGGCAGAATGGTTAGCTCTCATCCTCTCATTAGAAATAGCCTCCAACTACAGCATAGCCAATCTCAAAATCTATGGAGACTCCAGGCACGTCATCCAAATCATGCGAAGAGGATATGCCTCGCCAGGCTCAAAAGCAGATAGATACATGCAAAGAATTAAGACCAATACATTATTTTCAAAGGCCTCCTTCTTTCATATCCTCCGAGAGAACAACAGGGTGGCGGATCTAGCGGCAAATCAAGGAATCATGCTCGCAGTCGGGCAAACTAAGGATCATAAAGGAGTCTTGGGATTTCATTTTATCCCCTAACTTACCAATGTCTTGGCCCCTTGGTTTTTTGTCGTGGATTTTGGTTAGGGACTTGGCCTTAAGGGACCATCCACTCTCTTTGCTTAACTATGGCCTTCCCCTCTTTTCAAAATTATGTTTGAACTCGTCCTCCGCGTACCCTCCCACACGCTCCTCCATCTGCCTCCCCGTCCGACCCACCACCTGTCTCCTCGTTCGCTCCCCCGGTGTCAGCTCCCACGGGGCTTCCTTAACTCCCCCATCCGCCCTCCCTATTCTTCCCTCCGCGATGGCTCTTCCTCCCCATCTCCCCGATTCTCTGAGCCGTCTATCTCTCGGGGAGCTTGTTTCCTCTGCTCCTCGTCTCTCGCAGGTGGATAATTGGGATACAATGCCGTCAATTAGGGCAGCCATAGCTGCTTTAAGCAGAACCTTGATTGACATTAAGTTTGCAGTCCGGAGAACTTATGAAGCGGTCTGTTCCAGCGTGAACCAGAATGTTGATATGGCGTCGGTCATAACGCACGTTTGCACTCAGTTATCCTGCCAGGATTCCAGAATTGATGATCTGGAACGAAATATTATAGAATTAATGGGAAAAGTTGACAGAATGCAGGAAGACATGGCCGTTTTCTTCAGAGCGACGCAGGGAAGCTGGGTATACAAAAATCCAATGGTGAATCAGGAAATAAACCAGGTGATGGTGGACGCTTCGTCCGTCAAGCTAAGGAAGAAAGGCTAGACCAGCCCAGGTTTCAAATTTTTTTTGCTTTTGGTTAATGTATTTTTGCATACTCCTCTGTAGTCAGTTTGTAAAGGTTTATGCCAGCTCTATGCTGGACAATTTCAGGAAGACCAAGCTCAGAGATTATAATGTAATGCAAATAGTTATAGTAGTGTTAATTGGTCCTGACATCTCAGCACTGTCAAAAACTCTGTTTCAAGTCTGTAATGAATAGCTGTGCACAGCTTTATAAATATAATCCTTTCTCTGTTACTGTTAAAAAAAAAAAGAATTACTCTAAACTAACAAATGGATGATATCTTTACATCAATAAATAATGTTTTATATATTTTATTTAAAAAAAATCAATATAAATTACATTCATGTAGTATCTATAATCAACATCACAAAAATTATAATGTGTTCTATTATTTATCTTAAATTTAAATATGATAAAAATTATAAAAAAAATAAATTTAACATAAATTAATTTTAAATTCAATACAAATAAATAAATCCAACATAAATCAATCTTAAATTGAATTTCTAAGAATGATTACATACTTTTTTATCTTGAAAAAATTACATCTTTACATCAATAAATAATGTTTTATATATTTTATTTAAAAAAATCAATATAAGTTACATTCATGTAGTATCTATAATCAACATCACAAAAAAATTATAATGTGTTCTATTATTCATCTTAAATTTAAATATGATAAAAATTATAAAAAAATTAAATTTAACATAAATTAATTTTAAATTGAATAAAAATAAATAAATCCAACATAAATCAATCTTAAATTGAATTTCTAAGAATGATCATATACTTTTTTATCTTGAAAAAATTACATCTCAAAAAATGTCTCTTTGACTTTATAAATAATACTTAAAATACATTGATATTAATATATAATAGGATCCAATTCACTCTAAGAGTCCAAATTACTAGCTTCGTTTGTCTAGATATCTAGATTTAAAAAAAATACAAATTCGTAATTGGGCACGAATATGGCACATATTGCCCCATATTTGAAAATAGCGCCGCTCAGTAATAAGAGCAGGTTCATGTAAGAATAGTACAATAATAACTTACACTAGCCCAAGTTTGCAAAGACTAAAATACTTGCTCCCTTCCCTTCAGGGTGGTAGTTCACATATTTTTGTACAAATCTATCCTCTTGGTTCAAGTATGCTACGCAAAGAACATACTTGCTCAAGTAATTTGTTTGTCTTAAGCCTATTTTGTATCTTGGTTTGATCCTACGCACAAGATGATAATTGAAATAGCATGGAAATGATGTAAGAGACTGCAGTGGATTAAATGTAGTACTACAAAGAAAATCAAATTTCTTTTGCATTTTGATTCAGTATATTTGGCCTTGACCTCACCATCCGACAAACAACAATTAAGGGAAAACCGAGTCTTAAAAGACAGCTTAACCGCTCCTGCAGCGTATTGCTCCCACAATAAATCTCTCCGTCAACATTGATCATCCGTTCAGGGTAGTTTAGTAAGGCTAATTTCAACAAAAAGTTCAACTTGTGCCTCCAACTTCGCTCTTTTAAATTTTCACTGATGTTAATTTCTCGGGTGCCTGATGCATGCTTGGGCTTAGCATCACAAACATTTATATCATCTCTTCTATGGACAAGATCCGATCCTCCAGAAAGGATATTCTAAATTTTTTCTGAAGAAACTTTAGACAATGGAGACTTGGGCATTCTAGAGTCACATAAGATAATATGTTAATACATACTCAAATTTCACAAGTGCAATATGGCATATATTGCCTCATATTTGAAAATAGCACTACGCAACAATAACAACCGGTGCATGTAAGAATAGTATAATGATAACGTAACCTTGTTGATATTTGCAAAGTCTGAAATACTTGCTCCCTTTAGAGTGGCAGTTAACAAATTTTTGTACAAATCTATCCTCCGATGGTTCAATTATGCCATAGAAAGAACATTCTTGTTTTAGTAAATTGTTTTCCTTAAGCCATACATACATTTTGTATCTTGGTTTGATCTTACCCTCAAGATGATAAAATAAATATTGTGGAAATGTTGGAAGAACCTACAGTGGGTCAAATACAGTACTACAAAGAAAATGAAATTTCTTTTGGATCAAATCTATACTTTTATTCATTAGTCTTGGTTCCCTCCTCACCATGTGACAAACAACATTGAAGGGAAAACCAAGCCTTAAAAGACATCTTAACCACTCTTGCAACTTATTGCTTCCACAACGAATCTCTCTGTCAAATTTGATCATCTGTTCAGGGTAGTTTAGTAAGCCTAATTTCAACAAAGAAAGTTTAGCTTGTGCCTCTGAATTGGCTCTTGTAAAATTTCATTCAATACTTATTTGTTGGGTGGCTGATGCATCCTTGAGCTTAGCATCACGGACAACTAGATCATCTCTTCTATGGACAAGTTCATTGTGCAGAAGGGATATTCTGATTGTTTTTTCTGAAGAAGCTTTAGACAATGGAGTCATGGGCATTGCTCTTTTTAGAAGTTCTCTGATAAACACAACAACTCTCTACTTCTCAAGCATCACGGACAACTAGATCATCTCTTCTATGGACAAGTTCATTGTGCAGAAGGGATATTCTGATTTTTTTTTTGTTTTGTTTGAAGAAGCTTTAGACAATGGAGTCATGGGCATTGTTCTTTTTAGAAGTTCTCTGATAAACACAACAACTCTCTACTTCTCAAGCCCAATGCAATTTACATCTTCAATCAATTTGATCAAGTTCTCGGCATGCAAATGGTGAGGCAGACACAAATCCATCTCTATCATCTCTTTTTTATCCAAACCAATACCAACAAGATTTAGAGTGGCTGCCATGGATTTGCTTGGGTTCCATCTAAGAATCTTAGGATAATGTAAAATAATGTTGCCTATATTTTCATTTCTTAGTCTTAGGTTTGACAACGCATCTACTATAGAATACAATGCTTTCTCTAAAGTGTTGATAAAAAGTTGAGGGTTTGTATGGTATAGCATGCTTATATTATCCCAAGGACAACCAATACCTGTCAACAACATTAGTTTTTCTAAAATACTACTACATTTGAGTGGATTCTCTTCCAACAAACAACAAATCCTATTTACTATCTTATTTACTCTAAATGTTCTGCAACAAAAAGATGATGAAATTGTCTAATGCATTATTGCAAGTCTCAAGATCCATTACACTCACACCCATCATACAACCCATCATACAAGAAAGTTTCATGTCAACCTAGAAACAAATGATTAGACTCTGGATTTTTTAAAGCTAAGTGCCAGAGATTTGTTGGATTTCCAAAAGGAATGACCTTTTCTATCTTGCACTTATAAGCTTGTAGATTATAGTAGTGGTTTCTCATAGCAAGATGGTTGTAATTCTGCTAGATAAACTTGTTTGTATCCATGCTAAGAACTTCCATTAGACTCTTCTCTGCCTTCCTTTTATTTGAATCTACAAATATTCTAATTTGTTGTCATATGCATGACATGCATCTATGCTGCAAGCTAATGTCATAGACATTGCTGCTTGCAACTTTTGTTACGTATTTTAACATTTTAAACAAGAAACAACTACGTTGCAGCAAATTCCCTACCATAAGGAATGAAGATGTTTTGTTTAATTTAATATTGAACTTGGATCAGCGTTCCACAAACTTTTGAATCGATCTCATTAAAATGTTATACACTATTAATGAGAAGTTGAAATTCGGAGATCACCCATCTAACAATTTCAGTCAATTGTGAAAAAACCTAGCAATTTATAACGTCTAGCTAGGAGTATACTTTATGCAACAGGACACAGGTAATAAGCTCTATCAGAAACTTCATGGAGGAGGTTATAGGTGTTGAGGAACCTTCTCTAGTGGCGTGGTCGATCATATGATGATGTTTCCTTCTGTGCTGGAGGATTTAATTAATAATGTCTCGTGGATCTTAGCTACAAAGGGAGGTGGCAACAATGGCTGGTCCAAACAACCATCCCAATATGGAACTTACTGCCAGAATGTAGACATGAAGCAACCAATAAGGAGGTGTGAAAAGCAGTGTGATGAGTGTCAGGACAACATTGCCTATGTTGTGAGGAAATGGGAAACTTGGAGAAGATATTGGGCAATAAGTCAGGTTAGGGAGCTAAAAGTAATCCGAAGGCACTTGACTCTTATGAAAGCACATATTGTTAAGCATAAAGGCAAATTGGTCCTTTTGGAAGTATATGATGAATGCCTCAAAGAAAAACTAGATGAAGAAGAGACAAAGGTAAAGGAACTACAAGATAAAGTCCATTACTTTACCAAGATTTGAATAGTTATGAAATTTTATTGCACATGAAGTTGCAATTGGCTCATGCTAGGTGGTTTCAATGGAGGAAGATACAATGGAGCAAAACTTATAGCATAAAGGACATCAAGATTGTTTATACATGGCTTCACTAACAGGTTAGAGAAGATATGAACATCATGAACAATTTTAAGTTCATTGGGCAATTTGGAGAGGAATGTGAAATTGTGAACATGACTAAGTCCCAAGCCATAATGGAGTCCAAATCAATCCTTGGCAAATGATCTGTCTTACTAGAGGATGAAACTCCGGTATTCTTGCATGATTCTGGAGAACAATTATGTCTTCGGGATTTGATCATTCGACCTATTCTGTGACGAATTTTGTTGATTGAAGCAGCTCACAACAATCTGCAACAAAAATTAATTAAAAAACAAAAAATTATAAAAATGACCAGTTTATGGAGGATCATTTCAAAATTTCAAAATAAATAAAATTAATTAAAATTTGGAATGATCCACCATAAACTGAAAGAAATGGTCACCAGAACTTGAGCTGAAACATCGAATAGTGGGGCGTTTTAATTTGAGTTTATCTCATGCCCAAAAAAACCCGGTTGGATCACCGCATTGTCATGACACAAGCGGTTGGAACTCAATGAAGCTGTGTAATTTCGACGCTACTAGTCGCATTATTTTTTTGGTTGCATGTTGGATTTACATCTGGCCTCCTTTTTTCCCCCTTTCTTGCTTGATGTTGCACCCTTCATGATCATTTATATGGGTTTCTATTTTCCCAATTTTTTTTCTCTATCTACTTCCTCCTCACAAAAATCCTTTCTGGACCTTCTTCCTTCGCCCTTGGAGAATGCCAAAGGCTGGTAACCCATTTAAAATTCAATTAATGGGCGGGCTGCATTTGGCTTGTTTTTAAAATAATGCATGGGCACGGAATAATGGGTTACCAAAATTGAGAAATACAGGGTTGGTTATAGATTTTGAATGTTAACAAAAAAGGTGGTGTCTAAGATTTGGATTTAACTCCTATGCTAGATTCATTGATTTCTTTTTCTTTCCTAGCATTATGTTATTTCCCTTCTTTTTCTTTAGTTCGGATAGGTTGTGATTCCACAGTTAGACCAAAGTCTTCCATTAATAATTTTCTATGTTGAGGCATATTACAGATTTCAAACAACGAGATATTGGCCTTACTTTTCTTGATATCTTCCACAATATTGTACTCAGTACTATGACCATTGCCTTTAGTGCCTAATTTTTTGGTAGTTCCTTGGGAGCTAGTTGTGGGATTCGTACTCAAAGGAGGGACTATTTTTTGTGGGCTAGTGGGATTGTTGTTTTTTCTGGGTTGTGACTGTTCCTGATGCTTTCTGATGTTGTTTGTCATTGGTGCCATTTTTAGCAAGGAATGTTTTTTTTTAACCTTTTCATGGGACTATTCTTCTTACTGTTATCAGTCGTCTTAAGGGTTGTGTTGATAGGCCCCTTACTTCAGAGGGCATAGTTTGCTGGTTCTATTTGCATGTTTTGAATTTTAGTTGTTTTAGCATTTTCTTCACAATCATCTCCCAAATTAGGAGCTCAATATTCCATAATAGTATAAAGTAGGGTACTATTATACTATTATATGTAGGCATTTTATTTTAGAGCTACATACAATAGTATTAATTCATTTCTTGGTAAACTTGTCCATATGTATACTTTTCCTTAGACAACTACAAAAGTAAAACTCTTATATTGTTCAGTTTACAAATTGTGAAGACTAATAAAAAAAAATTAAGGACCCTAGTTCTATGGTAGAGCGAGGTGGTTTGTTACTCCTTATTTCTCCAATATCAACTCTAACTCCATGTCTTTAAAACAAAATGCCACTTCTGGTATGCCTTTGAAATCTATTAATTTATAAATGACAATGTAAAAAATGCACTAGGCATATTCATAAAATCTCCAATATCAACTCTACTTCCATGTCTTAAAAAAAAATGCCCCTTTTGGTATGCCTTCGAAATCTATAATCAAATATAGATCGAGTTAAATCGGTTCTCTTATCATATACACAAATTTGTGTTGAGATTAACATTAGTAAGGGTCTATCAAATAAGATAATCCTAAAAAGTCGTAGCCAAGAAAGGGCGCGAGCCACACACCGCGAGATTTTGAAGGATTGATCCTTGTTGTGTTTGAGGATGAAGACGACGATACATTAGAAATTTAAAGCAAGAGCTAAGAAACCTCCATTGCAAAGTCATCTTTGGACTGTATTGATACTCAGTTGACCGACGCCATAGGAAAACAACGTCTTCTGATGGTTAGTTAACTGGATTATGGGGTCAAGAATTTTGCACTATTTCAATTGAATTGGAATTTTGAAAACGTCTGTGGATGTTTCAATAATTAATTCGTAATGGAATTTTGAAAAAGTCTGTGGATGTTTCAATAATTAATCCATAACTTCTGTTGTGGCGCAGTACACAGCCGCTTATTAGCTTCAGTGGGAAACAGTCTCTTTAAGCATGAATTTACTGGACATATTCTTGTCTAAAGAGACTTTTACAAACGATACTCATATACATGTCCAAGGTATCGCCTGCATGACACTTGCAATCAAAATTGAAGAGAATCAACCTACTAATTGGTATAAATTTCAAAAGATGATTTCTTTCAAGTTCTATTTGTGTTTGCGGTATTAAAATGTATTTTCCTTTGCGATATTAAAATGCATTTAGATCATTGCAGTATTAAAATGCTTTTTAAATTTGTAATCCATTAATTCGGTATAAGCAGCTTGACTTCCCTACTCTGTAAAGCTGCAGAGGAGTTCCCGAACCAGAAAGCCATCATGGTTTCTAGAAAGTACCAGCTGACGCACTCGCAGCTTCAAGCGACGGTTAATGCATGCACCGCTCATCCATTGAGGTAAACATTATTTGTTCATCCTTCTTGTCAATGCCACATTGCTTGAGCTGCAAAACCAAGGATATGAACTTGGTGAAGAAGTCTTGGATTGTCTCGAAGTTGCTTTAGCTCAGATGGATAAACTCATTCTCAAGTTGGTGGCCCCTCAACTCATTAGTCTTCCCAAAAAGTGACTCAAGCTTGAGCCATACTTCATTTGGAGTAGTGAGACTGTCTACATGAAACAAGAGGTCTCTTGAGATACTAGAACAAAGCATGCAAAATGATTCATCCATCCTGTTGAAGAACTTCGTCTTCTCTACTGCAGAATTCATCTCATTCTTAGTACCCATGGTAACTCTAAAGAGACCCTTTGATCTCAGCTGGATTATCATTTCGTCTTTCCACTCAAAGTAGTTGAATTGAGTGAGCAATATGACATGAGACTGCTCCATTCTGTAGCTTGTGCACTTGGTGACAAAGAACACTGAAAACCTGCAATGCAAACACTCAATAAATCAGGAGGGAATCATAAATAGATAATTTGAACCCTGCATTGACAGAGGGAACATTTAGGAGCACATCTCACCTAGGTATACTCTACTAGATTTCTCTAGTGGCTTCAAGGAAATGGCCCCAAGGATTTATGTGGTTTCTCCACTGCTTCTAGTGCACGTATGAAGCAGTCTGGTTCTAATACAAGCTCCAAGAGCTCCGATACCATGTGGAATTCTAATCACAGCATGATCTACTAGCTAAAGAATTCCTCAATTGAGTGGTGGAGAAATTGGTGGAGTGGAGGTGGCCTAGGATAGGCCAAAACCGCCAAAGAGGAGTCAAAATGACCACATTCAATGCATGGGCGCCTCAAGTCAAACCCAAATCCAAAAAATAAGGGATAAGGGCACACCCTGGTGGATTTGTGGCAATAAATGATGGTGGTGGCCATAAACAAGGGAGCCTTAATCACTGGTTGACCAAAAATGGGTGCCAAGGTAGTGGAATTGGTCATTATTAGCCTAACAACCTTTGGATAATCATCATTAACCTTGCTTGAAACAACAACCATTAATTAAAAATCATAAGACTATGGTCCTAGTTGTAATAATGTTCTAACAAAAGACAAGAAATGAAATTTTACAGTTGTAAAATGTAATCCAAGATGCCTTAAGATAGGCATATCTGGCACAGGATGAAAATATATTTCAGCATTTCAGAACAAGTTCAAAAGAGGAAGTAGTTAGTGCCACAACAAAAGAGCAAGGCTTATATACATGACATAATATAGAATTGGAGAAAAAAAATGGATGAATGAGATGGAAACAATATTTAACAAACAAGATAATATATCAAAAGTTAAGACTCCAAAAGGTTTTCCACATTTCAGTAAGCTCCTTGATGATGGTGGGCGAATTGTTCACCGAAAACATCATGCTTTAAATATGTCATGTAGTGATTCCAAAAATAACAATGGAAATATCTCTAGCTGCAAAAATAATATGCATTCTAAGAAGTATCTCGTCTGTCCTGTCATGGATATAAATCCCATACTGCATGTGTCTACTAGACTCTTGGAGACGGTGGTTGTGGTGTTAACATGAAACATTGGGATTAAAATCTCTTTCACAGTCATTCTAAAACATACATTAATGATATATCTCGCTATGAAAATCTACATTCTAAGAACTATCATGTATGTCTTGTCATTAATAGTGTTGTTATGTTCTCCATATTTCTAGTAGGCTCCCTGATGATGGTGGACGAAGTGTTTATTTGAAATGTCAGGCCTAGGAAAATCTCACTCAATGATTCCAAAACTCATAGAGACATGAGCCAAGACCAACCATGTACAATTTGAGTAAGTTAACGGTTAATAACAGGTGTTTTTTTCAAGGTCACGGGTTCAAATCCAGAGGGGGGTAGGTTATGTAAACCTCCATAGACTTTAGCAGTTAAATCGCTACGCATAGGGGATTCCTAATCCCACAAAAGGGAATATCATACACCAAATTGATATCTGGCTTGGCCATGACCTTAAAATTGGATTATTTTAATTATTTTTATGAATTTTGAAAATCAAATTCATCACTTTATAAAAACTAGAAACAATTATGTATTCAGAAACATTGTTGAATGAAAAACACATACCAAATTTGCATAACTTTCACTTTGTTCAATGAAAAAAACATACCAAATTTGCATAGCTTTCACTTTATTGAATGAAAAAAGCATACCAAATTTGCATAGCTTTCACTTTCCTCTCGAAGAAGGTTAAATTTTGTTTGTTGATATAAAAGACAAGTATTCACCCTGGCCTGCATTTTAACATTTCAAAAAAGCATATAATGAGTTTGGGATAGATGTGAATGTAAAGATATAAAATATATTATATTATGTCCTCAAATAACCAAAATAGGCCAATGAGACTAGAAGTACAAGTAATCAAGACTCAAAATGGTAGTATGAGAGTGTTAATAACAACTTTTAGGTGCAAAAATGAGCATAAATAAAGAAAAAAAAAAGTACAAAGTGGTAAACATGATGTAACACTAGAAGAGAAATAAAACTAGGTATTGCTTTGTGCAATAAAGGAATCTCTACCCCACACCAGAAGTAAAAGACCAGTTACAGTCAAGTGAAAAAATATTGTTTATAGTCAAGTGCAAAAATAAGGTAGTTTTTCATGCTAGTAATAGCAGAAAAGCATGGTACAAATGTGAATTAAACTCAGAAACAAAAAAATATATTTCTTAATCAAGTCCTAATAAATGACATCACTTCTCACACTGTGCAAAAATATTGTTTACAGTCAAGTGCAAAAATAAGGTATCTTTTCATGCTAGCAATAGCAAAAAAACATGGTACAAATGTGAATTAAACTCGGAAACAAAAAATATACTTTTTAATCAAGTCCTAATCAATGACACCACTTCTCACACTAGTTAAGAAAAATTTAGGATGATAGCAAAAAACTCAGATTCTGGTCTGGAAACTAATCACACCAATTAGCTTACATTTTTATTTTGAATTCATAATAGTTTTTCCCACACTTAGTTTTTTTTTATTCAGTTCTGAGATCACTTCCCTGGATTGTTTAATCAACCTAATAGTAATTTTCTTTTAAAATAGGATTATGATGCTTAAACGAATAATGCTTAAAAGAAAAGGTTCTAGGCCACAAATAATTTATGGCAACTTCTTGGTGATTCCATGTAACATCCATCCATTAACTTCTCTTTGAAAATATTTTGGTTTGCATGCACCTTGAAGATGACATCATGGAACATAGATACCATACTCAACGTATTTCAATGCATTGAGAAATCCTACATTTGTGTGGATATAACATTTAGAAAGAAGAAATCCTAGCTCAGAATGTAATAAGATATTATGATGTACCTTACATACTAAATTAGACTAAGTTCAAGGATGTAATTCATTACTAAAGTGTTAAACATAGGTTGAACAAACACCATTTATAACATCCTTCTATAACAGATAGAAGGATTTTCTTAGTTTAAATTTATGCTCTAATCATGATTACCTTTTGTATTAGCCATTAACACTAGTCATCATAATGCCAGTGCAATAAAACCTCTTATACTCACATATCCATGCCTTTCAAATATAGTCTTGTGTATTGAACACAATTAATATAACTAATACATATTTAAATATATAATAAACTAAGCTCCCAACAATCGTGTCCTTTCATATTTGTGACCATTCAATGTTATTTATAATGTCACAAGTAATTATATCATTTATCACACATATTATTCAACTATATTCGACACTATATGGATTTCCTTCTTCTCTCCTATTGGGATTGCTTTTGTAGTTATCAAACAATGGTATGCTTTGTTGACTGAGCTCGAGACTCCTTGGCCAGTATATGAAACTGTTAGTTGGTGGCCTATGACCTTTGGCTCGTGGCCAAATTTTCCCAGATTAAAAAGGGAAAATAAAATTTGTGGGCTTGTGGCTACGATAATGATTCTGCCATGTGGCCAATTTTAATTCAAAAGTAAATTAAAAGGGAGAAATTTTTCCCAAACATTCCACTGCAAATTTGAAGAACAAATAGTTGCTAATATAATTTGGGCTAAAGGCTTGTATGCAAATAGATATTATTGATGAGAGAATAAACCATAGGAGGTCTTGACACAAAAATAAAGAGCTATAAATTTGGTGTACAATTAACAAAAAAATTACAATGTAAGTGGAATCTTTGTTAACATATAAGTGAATGAAAAATAATTGGGAAAACACCCGTGGATGACCAAAAAAATCAAACAATATTGACTCTCAAATTAATTACATTTGCATTGGAACCTTCTAAATTGTGATGGAAATCTAACCTATATCAACAAAAAAGGAATCTTGTCTGAGACCATGAGAAATTGATCCAAAGTTTTAGATTGGTATAGATGGCTCTAATATGGAAAATTGTTGCACACCATAGCCATCTTTAGCTTCATCTCTTGTAGTTGAATGAACTTGTGTCATGTCATATAACGATAAAGAGTTGCTACCATCCCGCTGCGGAGGACAAATGACAAATGGTCATTTAAGGTTATTGTTAAAGAATGTAGCATATAGAAATCATATTGAAACATTGGTTTGAATTTGCCATGAACATCACTATATTAAGGGTAAATTTAAAGAGTCCATGGTAAATGTAGTGTTGACAAGGCATAACACAATACCAAGTTTCCACCATATCCCTAATCACTCCTCGCGAGTGTATTTTGTAACTGACGAATTGACATTAACTTCCCTATTTACTTTAATCTTGTCTTTAGATGATACTACATACATAGTTGCACAAAATATTTATAAGAAATGAGAGCAGAGGGGATATTCTAAGTTTTCAAAATCAAATGAACATCCTCCTTCATTCATTAAGTAATATTTTCCATAAAAATATTGAGGATTGTACTTGATAAATATATCTAAACTATAATATGAATACAACTAACTTGTATATTGGATCAAATTTTGTTAATAGTTTCAAATTTAGGCTGGATTAATCTGTGGTTTACTACGTGAACTCACTCATAACTAGGTTCAATAAAAACTCAAAATTATGTTATGCAACAAATTTCCAAAAAGAGTATGAAAAGAGAAGAAATAGATAGGAAAGAGTACGCCGCAACTTTAATGAATAAAATAGATGAATAGCAAGCCCCTTCGAGGGGGAAACCTCCTTATACAATGTATTAAGTACACAAGACAAGACAAGACAAGACAAGACAAAATGCTCCAAATGAAAAGGTGTCCTTCCTATATATATGAGACTAAGAGGTACAATTCCAATTAACTGACCCAAGCCGACGTAACTAATATAACCATACTAATGATAATAACAACGAATTGACCAAAACAACATTAGATCTAATATAATATGACCCATATAAGGGGAAATGTTCCAACATTTAGGGATTAACATGCCCCCCCCACTTCAGACAAGTGTTGTCCTCAACACTTGGTTAGTTGTGGAGGCTTTTGTATGGACTTATCTTCCCATGTCAAATCTTCAATTGGTAAGTTCTTCCACTTTATGAGGTACTCCGTAATAGCCTGAATCTATAGCTGCTTGGTCCTTGTGTTAATGATTTGTTCAAGTTCCAATATGAATTTTCCTTCTTCATCAAGTTTCAGTAGGATTGTTTGAATCAGAATCTTGTCTCTGATTACCTTCTTTAAGCAAGAAACATGGAAAACTGGATGTAGCCTTGAAGATGAAGGGAGCTCCAATTTGTAGGCCATACTACCAATCTTCTGCAACACTTTATAATGACCATAGTACTTGGGTGTTGATTTATTGACCTTATTTAGTTGCTTGAGGGACATCTATTTGTAAGGTTGTATCCTCAAAAATTCTCAATCCCCTTCTTCGAAAATTCTTTCACTATGATGTTGATCTGCTTGTTGTTTCATCCTATTGTTTTACATAGCTAGGTTGTCTTTTAGTATTTGAACTTTATATTTTCCTTTTAAAGGATATGTGATAGATGGAGGTTGGTACCCATAAAGTGCCATGAATGGAGACATTTTTGATGATGTATGGAAGGAAGTATTGTACCACCATTTAGCCAAAGACATCCATTTCACCCATTGTGTTTGTTTATTAGATGCAAAGAAACGAAGATAACCTTCCAAACATTTGTTCACTATTTCAGTTTTCCAATTAGATTGAGGATGATAAGATGAATTGTGAGTCAAATGAGTACCCAAAAAAGAAAATAATTTAGTCCAAAATTTACTAGTGAAAATTGGATCTCTATCACTTATAACTTCTGAACTATATCCATGAAGGCGACATCTATTGTAGTTGCATTAAAAGGGTGAGAAAGTGAACAAAAGTGTGCATACTTTGTGAGTCTATCAACAACCACCATAATAACATTCTTCCCTTTTGACTTGGGTAGTCCTGTGATAAAATCCATTGAGACTTCCTCCTAGCGCTCACAAGGTATCTCCAAAGATTGTAAAAGACCTAGGGTCTTAACTGTTTCAACCTTATTTTGTTGGAAAACCAAACATTCTGCCATGAAATTTTGAACATAAGATTTAAGACCTTCCCAAAAAAAATCCTTCTTGACGTTGTGGTAGGTTTTCAACAATCCCAAGTTCCCACCTATAGGAGAGGTGTGTAATTCCAAAAGGACATTTTGTTTGAATTGGGAGTTCTTGCATAGATATAAGCGGTCCTTATACCATAGTGAATCATTTTTCCATGCGGAAATATCTGATACACTGGGATCCTTTTGTAGATTTTGTATGAGCATCCACATAGATATGTCATTTTTCCATTCTTCCCTTGCTGCTACCACCCAATCGGGTTATATAATGGAAATCACACAAAGTATTGCCCCAACAACCTCATCTTTTCTAGAGAGTGTATCTGCCACAAAATTTTGTTTCCATTTTTTATAAATGGTTTCAAAGTCATATCCCAACATATTGGTTACCCATTTTTGTTGTTATTCTGAAGATAGTCTTTGTTCCAAGAAGTATTTAAGACTATCATGGTCTATTTTAACCTTGAAGTGCCTACCTATTAGGTATGAATTCCATTTCTTAAGTGCATGTGTATTGCCATAAATTACTTCTCATAAATGGGTTTTTGCAAGTTCTTTCCCTTGATTGGTCAAATTTCAAAAGCAAGGGGATGTCCTTCCTTCATTAGAACATCACCAATGTCATTTCCTAAGGCATCAAATTCCACAATAAATGTTTTTGTGAAGTTCGGTGTCTCTTTAAGTTCTCCAAAAGCTTGAGTTTCATGTGGAGTCCAAGAAACTGATTCTTTATTCAATAATGCTATTAGAGGTGTTGTTATTCTTCCATAGTCACGAAAAACTTGTGGTACCCTGTCAACCCTAAGAATCCTCAAATATTCTTCAGGGTTTTGGGAATCCACTAGTCCATCATGGTTTTAATTTTGTTACGGTCTACCTTAACACCTTCATGAGATACAATATGATCCATATATTCTAGCTCCTTTAACCCAAAGGAACATTTTGGAGGTTCTGCATATAGTTGTTGCTCCTTTAGTAGTTTTAGCACCCTGTCAACATGTTGAATGCGTTCTTCCCAAGACTTTCTATATATTAGTATATCATCAAAAAATACTAGCACAACTTTTCTAAGGAAGGGCTTGAAAATGGAATTAATCAAACCTTGAAATGTGGAAGGTGCATTCGTAAGACCAAATGGAATGACCATAAACTCATAATGACCTTCACATGTTCTGAATGTTGTTTTTGGGGATGTACTCATCCTTCATTCTAATATGATGATACTCGGAACAAAGATCCAACTTTGTGAAGAAAACTGCTCCATGTAATTCATCAATGATAGGAATGGGAAACTTGTCTTTAATGGTGATCTTTTTTAGCTCTCTATAATCTAGAAACATACGCCAAGATCCCTCCTTTGTGTGTACCATTACCACTGGTGTAGAGTAAGAACTTTGGCTAGGACTAATTATGCTAGCCTCTAACATTTTTTCAACCATACGCTCAATTTCACTCTTCTAGCCATAAGGTATATGTAAGGTTTGATGTTAGGGGGAACACTTCTTAGAATTAAGTGAATAGCATGATCAAAATCTCGAATATGTGGAAGACCTTTTGGAATATATTCAAACACCTTGGAATTCTTATTAATGATCCTTTGGAGATCCGGGAAATAGGAGCCTCACATGTTTGATCATCTAATGAGCATAATTGTGCAATTACACCATGATGTCCCCTTTTCAATAATTTTTTCATGCCATTAGATCTTATCACCTTGCTTGGTTTCCTTGTGATACCATTTAACTCATATTATTTTCTTTCCCAAGAAAATTTCATGAAAAACTTCTGAAAATTAAAAGCCACGGTTTCGAGTGATTGTAACCATTGGACCCCTAATACAACATCATTGTTGATGTATATGTAACTTTAGAATGTATTTCATCTATGTATTTTATTGTACTCCTATAGAGATGTATTATTCCTCTATACAGAAGTGTCGTCATTTGTATTGACAAGTGTCGCAACTTGCCGATGGGTTATTAGACCACCATGTGTGGGGTCGGCCCTGATTAAGTTAACCTAGGGTTATTAGGCTGAGTTAGACAAGTCAGCCCCATAGGTTTATTAGGTTGATCAGAACAAGTATAAATAGAGAGCGGGATCTCTCTATTTCATCACTTCATTACTCACTTATCCATCACTCAGAAAGTGGCACACATGTGAGGAGGAGGATCAATTGCTGGGAGGAGTCTATCTCTGTGTACTTGGGTTGTACTTTGGTTGTGCTATTTCTCTATCTATCTTTGAGGAAGTTGTGGGGTTTTTCACCTTAGGGTTTTCCCTACGGAAACTCTGTGTGTCTATTGTCTCTTATGATCGCATCTTGTGATGATTGATATGCTTGCTATGCATTGATATACTGTACATGTTATTATCTCAGTAAAGATCCTAGAGTATTTTGAATTAATGCTCGAAAATTAACAATCATCACCACCCATTGGGATAGAAATAATTGTTCTATTCAATACATATTTCCCCATCGTAATATTTATATTATGGAATTTCCCAAAGCAATTGATAGTTCCTCCATCTACAATCATTACTTGAAACTTTGGTGCTAGATATACAAAGCAATTGAGAACTTTGGCTAATTTACAATGAATGAAATTATGAGTACTCTCGGAATCAATCAACACTATTACCTTTTTTTATTTTTGATGTATCCTTTGATCTCCATAGTTTGAGGAGTGCTAATTCCAGCCAGTGCATCACAATATATGGTGGGATTAATCCCTTCTATTTCTTCAACTAGAGATGGTTCTTGTTCTTTTGGTTCTTCCTCTTCGCAATCAATGTAGAATAATTTCTTCTCACCACACTTATGTCCTGTAAAATACTTGTTGTCGCAATTAAAGCATAGACCTTTTTCTCTTCTTTCATCCAATTGTTGAGGTGTCAACCTTTGAGGTTGGTTAGAAGAAGGAACATTATTGTCTCTATATGTGTTGGAGGTGGTCCTTTTAGTAGTCATTGCCATATTGTTACTTTCAACCTTCCTTGCCAACATGAAAGCATTATCTAAGGATGTGGTTTCGAAGAGGTGTGCCTCATGTTGGATGTTATCCTTCAAGGTTCCAATAAAGAGATCCAACAATTTATCATTTGTTATGCCCTCCACTATGAGACTCAACTTTTGATATTGTTGAATGTGCTCGCTTACTGGTCCCTTTTTCCTTAGATTTATCAATTGGGTAAAGAATGAATTTCTCTTAAAATCATCATGATATGATATCAATTCTTCTGTAAAAATGGACCAAGAGATAATGGAGTTCTTTTTGCGTTCACAAAGCCATTGGTACCACACAAAATGATCAGGTTATAAATACAAATATGCAATAGGTACCTTTTGGAGATTAGGCTCCTGGTGTATATCAAAGAATTGCTCCATCTGGAATATCCATGTTATGGGGTCATTTCCAACAAACTTCCTCATGCCAACATTGGGGAGTTGGATACCCCTTGGGTACCATCCCTAATTACTTCCATTATTAGCATCAAATCCTCTTGGATAAATCTTATTAATGAAAGGTTGATCAACATGGACACTATTTTATCTTCCCACGTAGCCCAAGACATATCATTACCTTTAGTAAGGATTTCCTTTGGATTTTGTAAGAGCTTATCAATCCTTCTATATTTTTATTAATATGTCCCATCCTTTCGTCCATCTTAGTCTCCAAATTAACTAAATCAACCTTACTCACTATCCCTTTGATCATATTTTCCAACTTGGACACCCAAAAAGATAGATCTTCACTTTTATCAAAGGTGAGGGATGAATCTTCTGGTGGCTTGATTGGAGTGGTGGTCTACTAATATTTTGTCCTTTTTATGGTCTTACATTTCAGGAGTCCTACTTTAATTATCGACCAAGGATTGTACAAACTTAAGAGGCACTACGCACTGTATGTGAAACTGGTGAGAGAATCCTAGATAAAGATTTATTTTATGGAATTTGGAAATGACTGATAAAAGAAAAGCATATAAATTCTATGTTCTATGAAAGCATGAAAATATGTTTAACAAATAACATCTACTTACTGAAGGAAATGATCTAATTTAGAAAATTGAAATTAAACTGAAAACATGGGATAATTAATCTAATAAAGCGGGAAAGTCTTATTCTAAGAAATGCTTTGAAGATTTAATCTAAGGCAATGGAATCTATTTATATGAAAGATGGAATATTTTAATCTATGAAATCACAAAAGAAACTAATCTAAATCAAGGCTGAAATGCAAGATATCATAAATCTGACTAAACTGCTCCAATGCATCAAAATGCAAATATGTCTAAATTGTTCTTGTGGGATGCACCTACAGGACTACAGACACCATATAATGGAACTACAGACACCATTCTACACAGCTATGGATGAAAATATGAAATTTCCAGAAATCTATTTTAAGCAACAAATAATACTTTAAACGAATTACAACTATCTACTTGATTAAAATAAAGAAATGATTTTAAACTAGTTTGAAATTAGAGGATGTTGGCATACTAGTTTATGACTTCCAATTGACAAGGAAAGGCACTCTTCGCTCCAATACTATAGATTCTATCGAAAGATTGTTGGCACTATAAATAGTTGGAACATGGGTGTCTACTAAACCAAGGCGTAGATCTAGAAGGAATATGGTATATGAAATGCTGGGAGTACATGAATATTTAGATGGTGCACTCATTGATAGTAGAGAAGAATACGGGTCATCTATATCTTCATCCAATCATTCATCTCAAGAAAATGTAGCTTATGATGGTGTGTCAAAATCCATGTGTTGATTTGAATATTTGCACATGAAACATTTTGTCTTTTTTATTAATATGTCATTGTTTGTATGGAAACTCTAAAGGAGTGCTTGAATTTTGATATGAATTACTTCTATGTCTTATGGTTTAATATATGATTTTATGATGAATATCATAAAGTTTTTATTTTATATGAAAAGAGTGGTGAAATTATTTCTTGAATAAATTTTTTTTTAACTCAATGCAAGTTTTATATAGTCTTACGAAGAGATTAAATAAGCACAAATTTTCAATTATTATAAAATCATATAAAAATAACATTTTTGGAAAAAGGTGCTACCAGTACCATTCATTTTCAATTTAGAGCTTGATTTTAAGGTTTTTGCAAACAACAATAACAAATGTTTTGGTTCATTTTTATTTATTTTTACCCCAAATCAAAAAGTGGTGCTACCGATAGAACCACTTTTTGATTCGGGGTTGTTTTTTGGTGTTTTTTATGCAAAAATATGGGTTTTTATGGCTATAGTTCTCGTTTTGAGTATGAAGTTCTCGTCAAGTTGTATAACATGTTGGGTGTCGAAAATCAAATATAGGGAAGATACGCCACAGAGCATAGGCTAAATAGATAACATGGCGAGAGGATGGAAGGTGATACAGCCTCCTATTAGTGATAAGAGACCCACTACTAGCCAGCTCAGAGTAGCAGTAATGGCATATTTTGACAAGGACTCAATATCTTTGTTCCATAAACTCATGCTTGAAAGCCTGGAACATAAAACCTAGATTGAATACTTCCACTTCCATGAAGTGGACGAATTTCAAGCGTTGGCCAATTGGGTAGATGACCCAATGGACTAAAAATCCAGGAAAGCTCTCTACAATGATCACTCGTCACATTTTGTATTGAGAATATGCGCTTGGGTCACATTCTGGAAGACCAAAGAGAGAAACATACTTCTTGGTACGGGAATTAAACTACTGAATTGCCCTACCAAGAAGTGGCGCTACCGATGTTCAATGATTTGTAAATGGACTCCAAAGTACTGAATTCAGACCTCAACCAGCTGGGCAGATGTCTGGGGATCGAATTCATCGCCTAGCGTCCAATACCTATGGTTTCCTCTAGAGATGATAGTTGGAAAGAAGGGGAGAATTGTGAGGAGCACATAAGCCTAGTGTGAAGCCATCTGGTCTTCAACAATGTGGCCCCTCAAGATGTGATGGTGGAGTGGATTCACAATCCAGGAGACACAAAGGATAGATTAAAGTTATATGACTGTTTTTTTTGTATTGCATTGGGCTACAGAAACTCTAATGCATAGGGTTCTTATGGAACACACCTCAGATCTCATCCAACTAAAGCAGAATCTGGCATAATTAAGCAAGCAATGAAGGATGAGCAAGATCTAGCGGGAAAGATTTACATAATTGGGAAACGCTTGGATGAGAAACTGGGCCCAACTTGCACCATGGAAGGAAGCTCCTACGACGTCCCCATTGTCATAAACAATGACCCAATTCATCCACCAATGTAGTAGAGCACCTTTCATATTATATTTCAGATTTTTTTTCTATTACTCCATCACTGGCTTTGTTGTAATAACTAGTGGTAGTTTGCAAAGTTCAGGAATTCTAGGCATAGGCAATATATACTCCAAAGATAGGAAGATAGTCTAGTTTTTGGTTATATGTTCAAAAGTCCACATAGACATCAATATTTCTCGGACCATGCTCTTTACTCTGATTTCTCCAAGAGGAAGGAGGAGGATCCTTTTTGTAAAAACTATTGTTCATCTCTTCTTTACTAATTAATAGAAGGTTCATAATCTTACTTTAAAAAAACCATTAATTTAACACAAAATAATTTCAATCAGGAATGAAAAAATAGACTTCATATATCATTTCACACATCAAAATGCTACCACTTTATAAAAATAAATGTCCTTTAAAAAAGTGTATATTTTTATAAATGTCCTTTAAAAAAGTGTATATTTTAATTCTAGTACCTATCATTTTACTTTTACATGTCATTCATATATGTAATCCAAACCCCACACACATAAGGAGTATGTAGGATGGGGCATAAACAATACTTGATTTTTGGTTAAGCACTAACATCCAAATTTATGTGGCGATTTCTATTTAGAAAAGGTTTGTGGATAAAAATATCGATTGCTATATAGAAAAGGTTTGTGGAGAAAAATAACGAAAACGAGGTATATATTGTATTATGAGACGTGGATTCGTCAAGATATTAAAACTTTGGCATGTGTTTCAAATGTATTGAAAGGGCTACTTTAAGCTTCTCCCATTTATGTCGTCGGTTGGAGTGGCAGGTTGGCAGAGGAGACATATTTCGTTTAGGTGAGGACCCATGGGTGGCAGCCTCCGATACTTTCAAACTCTCTCCGGATTTGAGATTCCCTCTCCATGTGAGAGATCTCTTCTTTCTAGCATATGTTGGACCCCATAATAGAATAGTTGGTTGGCTTCAAAATTGGCTAACAACAACATATATAAATTTACAAGGTAACATTACTGAGGAATGGACTCAGTATATAGGACAGTTGTCCCATGATGCCATCTCCCTCTGAGACGTTGAAGACAACTTAGTCTGGACTTGAAACAAATCATCCGGTATTTTAAGTTCTAAGTTGGCCTATGAGGTACTAGTCCATCCCTTCAAAATTGAGAATCCCAAGTAGTGGTGGGGTGGGATCCTTTATAGAATCTAGGCTTTTCTTTGAAGATAAGGTTGTTTAGTTGGTCGTCGTTATCCAATAAAATATTAACCTAAGATAACTCTAAGAAGCATTCTTGGTAGGGTCATAATCGATGTAATTTATGTAATTGTCATGAAGAACTGGTTATTCCTTTATTTGTATATTTCCCCTATGCCGTTTCAATTTAGCGTGAGGTCCTTTGCAAGACTAGTTGTCTAGGTTCTTAGAACCATATTTTACTTTTTCATTGTTTTGAGGAATAGTATGCGCTCGTGGCGCTGAATAATTTTCAATCTCTAGCTTGTTATGTTTTATGGGGGATTTGGCTAGCACAAAACCTCTCTTTGTTTGAAGGAATGAAACACCCTTCTCTTGTCATTGCTACCAGGGTATTTTTTAAGGATTATAATATTATACTTAAGTATAGTATCATAGGCGATTATTTTGGATTGAAAAAAACATGTATATAGATAGGTAGGCGAATATTGAATATGAAACATACAATTTACTAACAAATTGTGTAAATTTTGGCAAATATTATGATAAAAAACATATTTTATGTAAATATAGGCGATAATAGAGACTAAAAATGACCAAATAGCAAATTTATTTTTTGAAAAAAAAAACCCCAAAAAATAGTCAATTGGCGAAATTTCGCCCCTAAAAATTACCCTGATTGCTACCAAGATTGAGGTTGTTTTAAAGGAAGGGAAACATCCCTCATTGCCTTAGCCTCCTCAGATCCTACTTCCTCCTTCTATCAATGAAAATGCTCTTTGGATGATTTTATCTCTCACTTAAGCCCACTTTTTCAACATAAAATGTATGTTGATGGTGCAAACAATTCAAGAGCTAAGCTATTCTCCTTATGAAATCTGCTCAATTATGTAATTGAAAAAGAAGCTATGGATCTTCAAGTTTGGAGAGATTAAAAATTCATTGTCAATTGGTTTAATGGGAAATGCCAAGTTGAATCTCCTACTCTGCTCTGCAGCCTCTTCATCATATTTGCGACACAAGTTATCAATTTCGTTCCTTGGTAGTGCATCATATGTATCACCAGTTCAACTCCAAAGTAGATAAATCATCCAAAGAAAGTAGGTCCTTATCAGAAGGTGTAAGTCAAGCGTAAGAGTCCTAGGGGAACTCTTGCATTCAAGATTATTCCACCACTCTCTACTAATATTTGTATAGTGATCTAAACAGATGCATACTATATGTTATTCCAATCCCCTTGGCTCAGTCTGAGCTTTTCATTCGTCATTTTTGGGACTGGTTTTGTTTTAATTTATGTTGGTATTAAATGTAAGGGCAGACCAGGCTGTTTAAATTGTCCTTGAACAAAGCCTACAAACTCTCTTATTTATACTTTGATTTCTCCTAAAATAACACACACATATATATATATATATTATTTTTGTTCTTTTATTTCTCTCTATATGTAAAATTTCTTTTTTTTTTTTCTATTTAATATTTTTACTTCATTATTCAATTGAAAATTATTTTATTTTGTTATGAGTTTTTATGATAAGCAATGGACATAATAGATTCTAACGGAATAGAAAGAGAGACATTGTTACAATATAATAATGCATTTAAGAAATAAGAAATAGTTGGTTTTTATTATTAAAATAAAAGAGATCACACGGTAAAAGCTACTTTCTCATTTTTTATTTGCCTATGAAAAATGATATAATCTTAGTAATAATGAGTGAATTAGGTTTTGGGAGTCCAAATATTATGATTTGGAGAGGGTTGGTAAATGAATTTTGCAAAACAATTTAAGAGCATAGTCCTTTTTTTAAAAAGATTAGAGAGTTCCATCTCTTAGATTGGAGAAAAAGGTAAATTTGATGAAAAATATTTAACAAATTTATACATAGATATAATATAAATTATTATATATTTTTATTTTAGTTATAATAAATAATAATTACATATAAACATAAGTATATGTTTTAATTATGCAATTGGTAAGTTAATTTTTTTTAATGGATTGATTTAATAAAGTTATCATAATTTTATGTTTCTCTTGTAAACTACCTTTTAAAAAGGATCATGCACATATACAAATTAGTGATGGTTTATTAATATAAACTATTATTAAAAATACGATGTGCCTATCGCATTACGTTTAGGATGTCTTTCTTTTATTTTAGTTTATTTTAAAAACAATTAAAACAATTATTTAGGAATTATGCTTAATTATTATTATTATATTTATGAAAATAAAATTGAAAAGAATAATAATTATAAATAAAATTACTTTATTATGAATGTTTATGTCCATCAAAGGATTAATATCCTCTTCCACTTGACTGGATAATTATCAACAAAAGCAACTATGAAGATCTCATATTAATTAAACAATTTTAAACTATTAAATTCAAAAACTTAAATAAACTTTTGTATTAAAATTTAAAAAATTAATAATTGCAATTAAAAAATTTCATGTCGGCTCATAAAATAAAAAATTAAATTATGGAAAGTATTTTAAAAAAATTCATGTTGGTTTATAAAATAAAATATTATGAAAAGTAATTAAAAAAAAGATGTTCATCTATAAAATAAAAACTTAAAACTTAAACCCGGATCTATCAATCAAGAGAGATCAAATTTCTTTAGTTTAAATTAAAAAAAAAGAAATACACCTCCAATTTTTAAAACTTAAACCCGGATCTATCAATCAAGAGAGATCAAATTTCTTGACTTTAAATTTAAAAAAAGAAATACACCTCAAGAAATTGGATCCCTCTAGGTGCTTGATAGATACGGCTTTAAGATGGATCTATGATGGTTTATAAACAATTACCTTACCACCAATGTTCATATTTCCCCGTGTTTCCTGAAATTTAAATTTTGTTAATAAATAAAACATTGTGTAAGTAAAATAAAATAAAATTAAGCACTTCACTTAAAACCAAAACAAAAAAAATTGCAAACATGCTTACAAGAGACATAATATCATCAAATAAGTTGGAACCTAAATGAACCCTTGGATAAAACCATTTTCAATTTCAAAATGTGTTCACATTAACAATAAGATACATACATTACTTAAAATTCTAAAAAAAACATACAATATTTTTTAAACATAAATATAAATTTGTTTAATAAATATACCGCTCTAAAATGCTCTTCTACATTTTCACTAGTAGAGTGTCAAAAATCATGTTCATTCAACCATCTAGAAAACTGCAATCTATAAACATTTACATAATGTATTTATTATTATATATCAGAATATACTTAAAGTCATAGATATAATGTAACGAAAAGTTAAATTCAAAATGAATAAAACAATTATAGATTGTATGTACATAAACAATAGACTTCTCCTATACTCGATGTGTCATGGGATAGGACATCTGAAGTTGTATCGCGACAGACCTTAGCATAAGACCTAAGATATTCAGTTCCCATTGCGTCTACCTCGTCATTGGTTTTGTAAACAAACTTTTGACAAATATGGGCTTGAGCCCTCTCTCGAACCAATCCCACATCAACTCCTACAAATGCCGATGTTAAACCTTCGGCAACATAATCCCTTGCAGTTGTCCCAAGTTGGAATGTGGGCTCCATCTCTGATTTTAAGTCACAAGCCTAGTTGGGTGAGATATCTAGGATGAAGGTCGAAGAGTTGTGAGATATCTAAGAGCACATTTCGATCATATATTCGCCCATTTCCAACTCCATAAAAGCTAGAATGAATATCGGTAGAGTCTGGCCTCATATTTAAAAAAAAAAACTCTACATAAAAAAATTTGGAAAAAATAATTAGGAACCTCGTCACTCCATCGAAACCTACCATAGGCTGCAAGGAACCGATCATATAATAGATGTGCAAGTTCATGGTGCTTGAAATATTGCACTTTCAACATTTTTCTCTTTAGGCCTTCTTTGAAGTTAAACATTGAATTGGCCCATTCTTTGGTCACTCTCTCCTTCACAAAATCCCACTTTTCCAGACCCATCACTTGTGCCTTTATCCTCCGCATTAAGTCAATAAAACTATCTATAGTTGGTCCGATACCCTCATATACCTTAATGAATATTTGCAATGACCGCAAAACAATATCTAGACATTGTTTGCTCTCCGGGGGAAGATCCAAACTAGAAATATCATGTTGCAACTTGTCATAGTGAGATCTACAGCTTTCAAGGGTCATTTTTTGAACACCAATTTCCCATGGAATCTCCTCAGGTATATCAGATGGATAAGTTGTTATAGGTGTACAACCCACATCTAGTTCAACATATGTCCTCCTTGCTCGACCTCCGTCCTTTTGTGTAGAATTACGAGCCTCTTCTGGACCTTGCTATGCTTTAAAGACAAACACACTTGTGTGTAAACATACAAACTTTTTGAACACGTGCAAAATTACAATTGATACATGTACTAAAACTTAAATTTTCATACCAATAAAAGGTTGAGATAAACGTTCTCCCATAGAAGGTATAGGGGAATCATTTGTGCCCCTTTTTCCTAACTGGTGATCAGATGAATGTGAACTATACAACAAACTTGAATCTCGAGGGGAAGCCGACAACCTTCGATTATTAGTCGAGACACCAATTCCTGATGACCGTGTTAACCTCCTTTTAGTATCTATGTTGTTGTACCAGTAGACCTTATATGTTTTTTCCTTTAAGACCCCTCTCTTTCCATTTGATAAAATGTCTACATTTACACAACTATCAACTCATAACATATTCAAATTTTACATGTTTTGATATATAAACATTCCAAACATTTGACATCCATACAAAATTTCACATTTTGATTTTACATTCCAAACATTTATATACATATAAAGAGTAATTTTAGTATTGAAACCAAATATGTTTGAGGATGTCTAGACAAAGGTTTGTGGAGTGATTATTGATAAGAAGTAAGAGACCAATAAATAAATAAAAATAAGGGGGAAAATGTTGAATTGATCTAAGATATAAAATATTTTAGATAAAGAAGAATAATCCCATAGATCCACACACACACACACACTATATATATATATATGCATCTACTGTGTGGATCCCTGGGTTATGCCTACAATGGTTGCGCCCTCTCCCCTTCTGCGCATATTAAGAGTTAATATGTATATCACAGTCACAATCAAACTTCAAATTACCTCTTATAAGACTATTTGATTGTCAAATATAATATTAAATTAAATTTAACCATCACAAATATTAAATACAAAACTTCATAAAAATAGTTGAAACTGCAATAGTTGACATGTTGGTTTGATTTGAAATTTCAATGCTATTACAAATTTGACATTTAGATTGGATTTGAATTTCAATCTTGCTTGTCTGAGAGGCACAAGCATTTGTCCGTTACATGTCTTTTCTTGCTCAAATTCGAAGATCCATTGTCACATCCCCTTCTATCGAGCCAACGCAAGGAAGGGAACATGCTATCAAATTCTGGGGCTTTTACATAAACTCATCCCATTTCATTAGATTCATACGAATAAAACAAATGTGTGCAGATGCAAATCAAAGCAAACATGCACATCGGAATAAAACATCATCCACACACATTCCATATGCATTCAGCATATCAATAACAATCATCAGATTAAAACATTGCAGAAGTAAATACACATAAAGAATTATTATCTTGATGGTAAAGTGGTCCCAAGCAACTAGCTATGTCGCTACAACGTTCCACCCAACCATAGGTCTCTGCCCAGCCTGTATTGTTTCAGCACTCAAAGACCACCTCCAAGGTTGACATGATTTCTACAAGGAAAAGGGGACACTCAAACTCATACACAGCCAAATACTCATTGCATCTAAGCCAAGCTAGTCCACAACTGGGTTTATCAGGCTAAATCTGAACCCTCTTCATTTCTAGATGCTTGCACTCAAGCTCAATCCAAAACAATGGATATCCATAACCCATACCCCAACATACTCTATCTACACATAGAAAGCACAATCATTGGGCATGGATACACATTTTTAACAATGGGATTTACAAACAAGATAGCCATAGGCTTCCCCTAAATCGTGGGCACACCAAAAACAAATTGTTGAAAGGGCAATTCGACCACAGGGATCAAAACCGATTTCCCCCACAAGTTATGAGCATTCCAATGGTCAAAATGGCCTCAATGAAACCCCCAAATCGAGCTCTCTTCCTCCCAGCAGCTCTGCAACACAAAAACGCCCTCTTCCCAGCTAGAAAACCATGAAAAACCAGAAAAACGTGGAGGGAAAACGCCCAGGTGACTCCAAAAACGTGAGAGAGGCAAACTCTTGGGTGAAGAATGGCTTGGGGAGCAATTCCGTGGCTCCTTTCTTGCCAAGGAAGTCAAACACGAATTTCCATGAAGGGTGGCTTGCCCATACCCAAATTTGGACAACCATACCTCTCCATTCCCTAAGGAATTAACTACTCAACTAATTCTTGGGAGAAATGAATGATTGGGTACAAAAGTCAACATGGGTATTTGAGGGTTTATGGGTTCTCTCATTGACACTTGGCTTGAATTGATTGGTTCAAGGGTTTGAATGTTTCCCTCCCAATTCCATGTAAAATCGTACCCCCATCTCTTGTTGCATTGCATAGCTAGTTGTGGGTATTTTATTAAAATGCATATTTACATGATATTTGGAATTCCATTGTGCCTGGATAGCATGTAAACCATATGCATCACTAAATCGATGGCGGGACCTTGGCCTTGAGATCATTGGCGCAATTTTTATAACAATATTACATCATTTATATTTCAATGCAATGGGGTCAAAATCGGGATATTACATCCCTTCCCTTTCATGATCAATGTAGCCAAAATAGTAAGTCATGACTTATGCCATCCACTTTAGAAGAGGGATTTGTGGACAATTTTTCTTCTTGCAACTACCCACATATGTCTCCCATTTGGACATACTTTGACTGGATGGATTTGTCGACAAGTTTCCTTCTTGCAACTACCGAATGAATAACAGACGATTGTGTTTTTTTTATTTGGTTGTTGAAACCACACGTGGAGATAAAATCATAGTCATAAATGACACCTCTCCCTATTCTGTACTCGATCCACCGTCCAACTCACTCTCTACGATCGAACGCAATTTCAATACCAATGTTGGACGAGATCCACCACCAACTTCCATATCACTGACTAAAGAAAATAAAACAATATGCCTAAAAAGGAGGAGATTGTGACATATAACATAAAGAAAACAACACATACCTTTCACTACAGAAATGTAACTAGAAAAATCAATATGCAGGTTCATGTAAGCAACAGAAGGGAAAAAAAAAGAGATTGTGATGCTAATAGAGATGTTCCGAGGACAAACAATATTGAGGAACGTTGTTCTGTTGATTTATTACCAACCCACAACTTCTCACTACAAAGAAATATAAGAATACTGCACCTGTTGGTCCAATATAAAACTAAGATTATTTGTCCACATGTAGCACACTAAGTCACTGTTACTAACAATGAATCGTCTATTGTTATTGTTCTTATTATTAGTTAAAGTTAAGTTATTTAATTATTGACTTATTGTTGTGATTATCATTAAATACTATTTAGTAATAAAAAGATATGTCATAAAAATCATTCCAAGAAGAATATCACTTTCTCCTTTGAAACCATATATCTTAACCGGGCTTCATAAATGTATTTAATTTCGAAGCAAAAGTGGCTTTCAAAAAAGAGAGATTGGATAAATTCTATAATAATCTACCTTTGAAGTTTGTACTGAAAATTTCCAGGGGCTCCTTCCTATTGATATAGAAAAAGGAAAAAGCTTCCAGTGACTTCAAATTGTTTGAGATACGTTATATTAAGATGAATTTTTGTTCTACTAATATCACAGTCACTTGATAGTTGACTTACCTAGAAAAATGAAGGCTGAATCCGACTCTTGTACCAAGCTCCAAGCTCTAAGCTCCATGTCCTCGCGAATGACCTCCTGACTCGCAAATGACCTCTCGGCTCATGAACAACCTCCTGACTCTATAGGTGGCAGAAGTGGGTAGTGTGATAGGGTTTCGGAAGGGTAAAGGTGGTCTAGCACAGTGTTCCGAGATGACAATGACAACGTGCAAGGGTGGTCCAGCCGACGTGGTCCTGGTCGCAGCAGCAAAGCATCCCTACATGTTTAGCGGAAGAATGAACGACAATGATCGCAGCTAAACATATATGTAATAACCTTATTTGACCGAACAATTGTTTAAACGAATAAATTTCCAAAAAAAAGGCGTTGGCAAATTTCCTTGACCGACAATGCCTCACACACATTTCTAGGTCGCCGCTAGTTTTAACGGTCAACTGTGAATGGTTATTCGACCGAACACTATATGAATTTATTCAGACGAAAAACCCCATTTATTTGACCAAAAAAATTTAAACATTCGGATGAATAACTTCCCCTATGCCTCTCCACCCCCCAATTCTCATGAAATAGACACTCATTTTCGCGATTTCACCCAACAATGTCGGGTTCTAGTCAAGTTGTATAACTTGTTTTATTAGCAAATCGTCACTGGGAGACAAACTACGTATCGCATGTACAACAACAAACCTAGACGCTTTCCTTTTAGTAAAGAACTCATGGTCATTGACGTGTTCCTCAAAAGAACAATTTGCAGAAAATGAAGAGAACCTAGAACTATTTATGAACCCTACAATGTTCTCATGAGTGAGTGGCTGACCATATATATATAATAGGTTTTCCTGTTAAAGTTTCCGGAAGCATAAACATTCATGCACATACTATACATGGAAATGCTATGCTTGTATTTAACAATATTCAAGTAATCGCAACGACAATAGATAGGACCACAAAATGGCTTAAGTGCTACTGGTTGTTTGGGAGGAACGAGTACATGTGAAAGGATAAACAACCCAAGATTTGCAACATCTATATTAGACTTTCCAAACATAAAACGATTGTACCACAAAAGGAGAATTCGGTTCCAACATCAGGTATAGGTAGAGAAGACGACCAAGCACCATACACAGTGCAGTTGTAAGAAGTTTGATATTTACTATGCAAATTCATAGGAAGGGAGAAATCATCACTACCCTCCAACAATTGGACGGACCTTAGTGTGTACTTGGACAATTTTTCTCTCAACTCATGCAACTTTTTGCTTGTTCTATTAGAGATGGGTTGGGTGTAATTCATATAATATTTTGGATCACTAGAACTTTCAGTTTATTGAACATAAGCAAAGGGGTTTGTCAGTTTAGGATGAGACATAGTTGTTTTGGCTTCCAACATTTTCAAAAATGAGGATAAGGAAGTGTTCCTGCATGTCTTTTCTATATCACCTATTGGATTTTTTACTGCAGTAGGGGGTATTAGACCATAAAAATTGGGAATCTATAATTCGTGTAATGGGTGAGTGTGACACGCCGAGGTTTCTCCTTCAACCCTTGACATTTTGAACAACCACAAACTACTGGGGTGTCATAAAATAGTTCTAGCTCACGATGAATTACCATCAATGAACCAAGATTGCGACTTGAAGATGACATGTTACAATTGGAGGGGTAAAGAAGCTTCCCATTTTCATCTACGAACTGCTTGCAGTATCTTGCTCCTGATAAGGGCTTACGACGTTTTGAAAATGGTGGAATGCCTTATGCATTTGAACTCGAACCTGAATCAAGATCCCACAATAAAGAATAAATTGATATTCAAATTTAGATGGATAACATAAATTCAAATAAATAGTCAAAATATAAATAAAACATGAACTTATTGGGGATGGAAAGGCAGAAATCGTCGAACTTTGAACAAGATGGAATGAGATGGAATCTGAAGAATTGGCGATTTGATAGTAAAAATTTTTATTCCGGCATTTAAGCGAAATCAACAATCAATATACATGTCTACAGTCCTAATTTTTTTCAAGAACTATATTACAATTTAACTTCCAATATAGTTTGGAAACCGTTTTGTAAGAATAAGGTGAATTTAAACAACATCTATATACTATGAAATATTGTAATTGGTGTGGTTGAATACTAAAATAAAATTTGTGATGAATATATACTATTAAGTGGATACATAAAACCACAAGAGGATTTACAAATTAAACTGGTGTGTCTATTCAAATATACATGCACCGATGCACTCACATTTGGTAGCATATATTTATACATGAATTTTACAACATTTTCATGTCAGTGTGTTTCGTAAAAATAAGGGCACCGGGGCGTCCTAATTATACACACAATGCGGCTTGCGATTTTTTTTAAAGTAGTTGAAATTAATGTTGCTAGTGATTCGTCGAAATTCAAATGCCCAGTGCATTGGCCAAGCCGATGCAACATGGCCACAAGTGCATTGGAATGCCGAAAAATTAAAATTAAAAAATAAATCGTACAAGCTATTTTTTTCCTAAACTGAAAAAAGACGGCAATTTTAAGTTTGAAAACTAATTCTAATGTCCACAAAAGTGTACAAGGAGATGATCAAGAAAATGGAGATAATCGCATCGCAGAAAGAGCCATCTCAACATCAACGTGCTTCAAATGTATGAAATAATTGATTTTTATGACTATGTACATCCCATTAATTAATTCAACATTAAGTATTAATTTTCAATTGTTTAATTTGTTGCAGAAAAGAATTTAGAAAATGGAACCCAGCCAGCACATAAGACAAAACGACAAGGAAAAAGGGGTTGATAGCAAATTTTGTGAGTACATTTGTGATTTACTTATAAGAAATTAAAATTTTGTAGTGGTTGTTATTTGTATATTTAATATTGTTTGTTTTCACTGGAAATCCTTGGATGTCTTGAAATAGACCTGTTAACATACAAAGAGGAGCCATCGGAAGAATTAATATACATTGGGTTAAGCAAGGGTTGAGAGTATATGTTGGTGTATCAAAAATTAATTATGGATTTTGTAAGTATCTATATTGTTTTACTTCTCTCATTTTATAATTAATAAAACAAAAAAACATTTATATTAAGTCTATGATTTGTGACGGGGCATAAAACTTGCAGGAAACAAAGTATAGAGTGGATCCAATAGAAGACTTGTTGATAGAGGGCATGAGATTTGGTTTTGAAATAATGTTTATCATTTATGAATCAATTATTTCTATGGTACGTCACCTTTCAATTTACATTCATGTATATTATCTATTTTATTTTGTATTATTCCCAACAATGTAGATACACTCAGTACACTTTTTTTTTTTTATGTTTGTGGATGGAAGTTGAAGACGAGGAAAACAATCGAGCCAATCGACAAAACTTTCATCCAAATAACCAAAATGATGCAAGTGACTCAAACACCAATAATAGTTCCAACGAAGAATGATGATCCATATTTAATTTTGATGTTAATGCAAGCTGTTGTAGCTTCTTGTATATTTTGGAATAATTGTCTGTGAAAATTAGAAATTTTGTATAATAATGTACTGGACATAGTGTCTGAGTTGAAAAACAACGAGTTACCAATAAGTGTAACAATTACATTCATGTTGACATTTTGATTATTGTTATCTTTATATTATTATACTTTTTATGACAAATGCACTCTTATTGATATATAATAAAATAAAATAAAATAACTCTATCGCATTCTTCAATGTTATTATCAAATGTTACTCATGAAATGATACATTGGTAATTAAATGCATGGATGATTAAATATTACAATAGATGCTTGCATCTATGATATAAAAAATTAATCCAAACAAATCCAATAATTAAAATTGAAATGAATAGCTCTCTAAAAAAATATTTCAATTTCAGATGAGTAACGGAATAAAATAACTCCAATGTCAGTAGCCACTGTTCAAAGAATCATATGTGGTGCTTTTGATAATTGATCTCACACTGGTGCACTTACTTGAACTATACGTACCGGTGCGTTTATGTCAACGATAGGCCCGACACTCCAATGTAAATTAAACGCATTGTTAAAATTAATAATAAGAATATCCATGTGCCATACGACTTATCCAGTGCGTTGTAGTTTTTTTATAGCACCAGTGCATGTCAATGGTTTATATGCACAGAGAACTATCAAAGCTTTATACAAACCAGTGTTTTTTTGTGTTTAAGCGTTCCGGTGTATTTTAGTTATTTAAATGTATAGAGTTATTTTGATATTTTGTAAGCACTGATGCGTTTTACAATGGAATGCACCGGTGTTGTCTTATAAATGGATAGGACCGGTAAAATTTAAAAATATTAGAAATTGTCCAATGCATATGATGTAACATAATGCATCGCTGTGTTTATTTTGTGCGTAAACACCGGTGTGTAAAATCTAAATGCAAGCACAAGTCCGGCATCAAGAAATTTGGTTCTTTCCAATGCTTGTTCTATTTTAGTGCATCGATGCATATTTTTACATCTTACATCATCGCTGTGTTGTGTTAATACACACACCGGTGCACACAGTTTAAACAAAACGCACTAGTAAAAACATATCCGTTAAAACATCCGAATGTTGAGTTTTTTTAGTTATAAAATATATCTGTAATAACCTCCGTTAAAAATTCCGCTACCATTGGCAGAGATTGTAGCAAAGTTTTTTTTTTTGACAATTTTTGCCAATCTCGTAACACTAAAAGCCTCTGGTATGACCTCCGCTGCAGGGTCTTTTCCTTGTAGTGTAAATTCCAAACAAATCCAACACTTGTGGCAACATCGGTGGAATTCCATCCATATCATTGCGAACCTTGATGACTTAATTGTATTATGTAATTATGTCGTAGTCATCTCATACGATGTCCAAAGCCATATAAAGATCAGTTTCAAACGAGACACAAAACACATCTCTATTAGTATAATAGCTCGTGGGTTTCATGGATGGCAATTTAAAAAAAAACACCTCCAACAAAATGAGATTTTAATCTATAATCATAGAAGGAACACAAGGAAAATCATCATTGTAGGAAATTTGTTATTATTTATGGATATCTTAAATTTTCAATACATGAAATCCCCTAGGGTGAGGTCTCTTCCATATAACTAGCACAACCACTTAATTTGTGGTTGGTGAGTATAGATATGCCACAAGTTAAGCGCCATGAACTACTTATTATCAATGCCTCACCTTAGTTACCACATGCAAATTGAAATATTTTTGATCTCTCTCTCTATATATATTTAGATTTTGGAATGATTACTATAAAATAAAATTTGACAATACATTTGTTTCATCTTTCTAAGCACCTATCAACGTATTAAAATAGGTAACAAATACGATAATATACCAATCCATATATGTTAATAGTTCAATAAAAACTATATTGACCATCGTCTCCATCCCTTGATCTATCTAAATTCTTTCTCATCGGATCAACCTATAAATTTCCATAACCCTCCAATTCTTGAGAAATGAAACACGAATAACGGTGGATATTTAGTTGAAAGCATATAGAAGGATATAATGGGGAAGGATACATATTACATGGGAGGGAATTTTGACCAAATGATGTAGCGGAAAATGTTACGTGGCAAAACACGTTTAATAGATGGATGATGGTCGTTTTATATTTAATGATCACTCCAAATGACTAACAGTGAATACATCGTGAACTATAACTTTATACTTCTCTTTGGGTTGTGCAACATCTCTTAAGCTTGAGATAAATTTTAATTAATTTACCTTACAATAGATTTTTTAATCACAACAAACACCCCTTTTTTTAAGAAAAATTCGAGCGAGATATTCATTCTATAAAGATAAATAAATGTCACTTTCTCTATTGAATCGAACAAGATCTCAATCTAGATATAAATAAATGTCACTTTCTCTATTGAATCAAACAATATCTCAATCCAGATATGAGAATATCCTCATTCCACTTAAATTCGAAAATTGCTTATATTAGAAATTGACATTTTCTTTTTTTTCGTAAATATTTTAGTGCAACTGTATACATAAATACAACAACCAAAAAAATGTTTCTATTGAATTTATTTCTACAATCTTCATAGATAAGTGTTATAGGAATACATACACATGATATCATCCTTACCCGTTAGAATCCTAATCTACAATATCACTAGCCATTAATGTTTTAAAATAAGTCATAAATCTTTTGAAACAAAATTCCATATCAAAATTTCCAATGATCAAATAAAACCCACCCAAAAAAGAGTTTATCGCCACCCCCAACACCTATGCGTACCACTCTTAACAAATATACTCACTACTCTTAATTAATATATATCACATTGTTGTTTTGATCCAAACAACATAAAATCAATGTGCACCTTTTAAACATTATTTTATTATATTTATCATTTGGAGTGTATGGTTTGGGTTTTGTATTTAAATATTAAAACATAGATAGAGTAAGAATTTCACTAGAAATTCTTAAATTAACAAATTGATGACATCTCTACAACAACAAATAATGTTTTATATACTTTTTTATTTAAAATATAAGTAATATTCATGTAATAATTAGAATTAACATAAAAAAAAAATAACAAAAACAACAATGTATTTTATTATCCATCTTAAATTTAAATTTGATAAAAATCATAAAAAATTAAGTTTAATTAAATTAGATATAAAAAAATTAAATTTAACATAAATCAATTTTAAATTAGATTTCTAAGAATATGATCAAATTTCTTAAAATGCATTTTTTTTTATCTTTAATTTTTATACATCAAAAAAAAATTACATTTAAAGAAATGTGATCCCTTTATCCCTATGATCGATACTTAAAATGAATCCTTAAAAGGGATTGATATTTCACTCTATAGTCCAAATTACTAACTTCGTTTGTGTAATGTAATTGGGCACGCCTTGAATGGATTTGTCATAATAAATTATTGAAATTTGAAACAAACCACATTGCACCATATGCACAAACCTCCGTATTCAAAACCCTGAGTACATTTCATTGAAACTTTGCAATGACTTTTAGAAAACAATGATTGGGTGTTTCATGAATGAATTTAAGTGGACGAATATCAAGAGTTTTAATGAAAAATCTTTATGGCCAATTTATTCAAGAAAGAGACGAAATTAACAAAATACAAACCCTCAAGCATTCTTGAGCTGGATCACCAAAGGAGAACCATGCGAATTTCTTGCGATTCCAAGAACGGTGCAAAAAAAAAAATCATCAAGCCCCCGGGGATGGCACCCTCACATGATCGTGGTGCTAAGCACCATTGAAAAGGCGGTCTAGTGATCAATTCCGAGAGTTCCAGGGGAAAGTGCGAGGTCATATCATATGGATTGCTCTATGGTTCGTCAAATCCGTCCCTTACATGAAAGACCACCATAACTCCCATTTTAGCGGGAAATCAACCGAATGCCTCGTGTTTTTTTTCGGAATTCAAGTGGAAACCTCTCAATTTTGCATGTCCTTGCTTCAAGAACAACATCTTGATCTACAAGGTTGTCGTGAAGAATCTAACTCCAGAGTCGCTTTGAATGCATATCCCAAGTACCCAATTAAAATCCTTTTAAAGAAGGTGCACTAGTTCAAGCGCCTTCTAAAGACAAGTTTTAAAAGTGATGGATCAAACGATTTCAAGGAGCCCATTGCAATTTGCACCACTCACACAGAAACATGTTTCGTTTAAGTCTTAATTAGCTGAGATATTACTCGTTGGAAACAAAAAAGCAGTGATTCATTATGCTTCCTTTTTCTTAAATCTTTGCTTCCTAAAAATAGAAAGAAAAAGACAAAGCTATATAAAATTTGCCCGCTGATCCATTCGTTGCGAAAAAAATCACAAACCTTCGGATTTAATGTACGTTTCTCATAGAGCCAGCTCGGTTAAATACTTTAGAATGTACGTACTGCAAAACTCTCCCATGTGGAAAGCCTTTAACGAATTTTAAATATTTTATATTTTTAATAATAATAATATCTATGATATCATTTATATCAATTAATTTTTATATTATTATACTTTCGTCAGCCAAGTATAGTAATCATTTTCAGTAAAGTATTGTAATCGTTTTTAGTCTGCCCGGAGTGGCGCAACGGTTAGAAGTGGGGAGGGGGAGCATCGACCTGAGGCTATTTAGGAGGATAAAGCAGGTCCTTTGATTTTCAAAAAAATATCAGGGTCGTACATTTTCCTGAAAACAAATTGTTTTCAAGCTAAATTAGAAAAAATTTATACTAGCAATTGCAATAAAAGAAGGTTGTAATTTAAAGTGAAACAAGAAAATGCAACAACATAATGTTGAAACGTGTAACCATTAGAGTTAAATGTTGAATGTAAAAATATGAGTAAAATGCAATTACATATATCTTAATGCAAAATAGAACACAGAGCTGTAGATTAAAGCAAACAATTTGTAGTTTGTTGAGGAGTAGATCCTTCACATGAAAAGTAGAAAAATAGTTAGGGAGAAGGGTATAATAGAAGTATTTGGAAAGTGAAACAAAGAAATAGAGTAAGAATGAAGAAGTCAGAGAGAGCTTGAAAGGAAGTATAGGAAAATGAAATAGAGGAAAAAGAGAAGTACCTACATATAGAACGTAGTTAAGATAGCTCTATTGATTGTAGCAATGTCTTTGCATTTTTCCTTACCTTGACATGTGAATTATCCTGCATACGTTTGTATCGATCATAGGAATTTATGTTGGGGAGATGTGAAGATCCTTATTTATGTTGGGGAGATGTGAAGATCCTTAAGGGAAGGGACTCTGGAAAATACAGTGAAGGTTAAACCTTGACGCTCCATTGTACCAATGTCTATTGTATCATTTGGTAATGTCATGCCTTGAGATTTATGTATTGTCAATGCCCATGCCATTATAAGTGGGATTTGAGTACAACCCCCCCTTTGTATAGGTGGAATTGGTAGAAAAGTAGGATTGTTGGCATCCCATGGAGGACCAATGTACGTTTGGAAGTTAACAACAACAAATGTTCGAAATTGTGGAGTATGATGGTTTGATTTGTAGAAAATATCAACCACTTGTCCGACCGATCCATTAACGAGGCGTGCTGAAACCCACAAGTTTGATGTTAACATAACTCATTGCTTATGTGCTCAGCAATAGAGAGTGCTATTGGAATTTGCAAAGACTTCAACATGTGTAGATTATGAAGTGAAGCTAGTTGGTTGGTTGCAAATAAGTGCATGGAACCTTTGAAAGTAGATAACTCATCCTTATAAAGGAAGGAGTTTGTACTGGACATGAGAATCTTCCAAGCCTCTATAGTAGCTCATGCATTTTTGATGTTGTTAAGAAGGTTCCTGAAGGTGACCTGTGATGGGTCATTTCCTTGCTGGCGAATGCATGCACCCATCTGCTATTTACACTATTGCGATTTATTACAGTCACCTTAACCCTCCGTACCCTGCCAGAGCGTCGCAGTCCGTGACACACTTCAACTCTCATGCACAGCCAAATAGTATGTCAATTGTTACGTAGCTATTCAAAAGTAATGGTGGCCATTCTATGCCTTAGTTCGAGTGGCACAACCAAGTCCTGACTCCTAACTATTATTACCAGTTGTTCTTTGTCTTGCACACATTCTTCATTTTCTTTCATGTCCATGGCTTTGTTGGTTGGTAGTTTTTACCTACAGACAAGAAGAACTAAGGAATAATACCAATTGGTTGGTTGCTTTTCACCTACAGATTAAGAACTAGGAAGGAAGGATAGTGAGTGAAGCAGTCATTCACTTTGTTTCCTAGCATGAGGGAAGAAACCGCTATGTTCCACCAAGCGATTTGAGAGGCGTCCAGCTTGGCCTTGCATCGTCTAGAGAAATTGTAAGTGCCATGAACTAAATATATAAGAATAATGGGTAATTGGGTCCTTGTTTACAACAATTCTAAGGCAAATAATATATGTCATTAAAACTCATTTTCATTCTGATTCAGTTGGAAACCACCTTTGAAATCCAAACGTAAAGAATGTATATGTATGTATTTCAAGTTAAACAAAATATAGCACTTTTTTCTACTACTTCTTTTTGTTGGTAGAACTACTTGCTATAAGCAGCCATAGCTATAGCTGCAAGCCTCTAATTTCTCATACTAGCTACATGCAATGTTGTAATCTAAATTTGCAGGCAGTTATATCTTATCCTTATAACTTCAAAAAAATTGCTCTGATTGGAATGTAAGTCTTGATACTTACCACACTGCGTTGTCTGTGTTTGCCTGCTATCATGAATTTGAAGTAGTTGGGATCAATTTTTCTAAAAAAGTGAGGTTTTTCGAGATTGGGAAAAAACTCTTTGGCATAATTTTGGTTCATGGTGGAAATATGATAGTAGATTTAGTAAACTTTTGTGAGAGTAACCACGGTTTCAAAGCTTCGGATTCATGTTGAAATTGTAAAATTTCTATCCGATTATTCCTACTACTATTATGACCACTACTTCTCACGATAGGAAAACGACGACAATAGTCTATCATCTGTTGTTTGTTGAGTTTGTTCATGACAACCGAACGAGCACTTCGGCCATTGCCACTGCTGCCAATTCTTGGTGGCCATGGTTCACCGTCTCGCTACATCTGAATCTCCCTAGTTCAAAACCTCTAAATCATAAACCACCGTCTCAGATTATAAATTGTCATCACCAGCGGCGACAGACTGAGCTTTTTTACCATATATACCATTGGCAGAGGTTTAGGTTAAGGTTGGGCTGAGAGTCGACACCCTGGCAAAGAAGGAATTTCATATTTCTTGTTATCAAGCAAATAACCCTAAAAAAATTTCCCTGCCATTGTTGCAGGCAACGGCAATGGCAACGTAGGAAGGAGTTTTTTCGGTTACCATATTTATTTTTTATTTTTGGAATAAAACCTGATGTGTGAAAGGTCATTTTAGTTGCAATTGACAAAATCGATGCATAAGTGGTGCAGGGGGGCATATGGGCATCTTACTTTATCTATCTATGAAGTGTGTAGATAGATACGTGGGAAATAAATTAATGTGAATGAAAGAACCTCATTCTTATTATTTAGATATATCTAATATGCATGTGTGCGCATCTTCATTGCAGATTCACTCGGACCTATCAAATGATCGACTAAAGAAGGAAGAAAGTAGAAAGCCAATCCTGCAGGTTTTTTTTTAGGTTTGAGAGGGTAGGATGGAATCAAAGGGAAGGAAAATTCAGAGTGTATAGATAGATAATTGGTAGGATTGTGATATTTCTCTTCTGTAATATTTCTGCCTTCATTATGAACCCAAAACAAAATCCAACTATGTTGCACCGTCATACCATTGAGAATTTACCACTTGTAAAGAATCTTTCAGTTATTTTATTAACCATGTCTTCTGGCATAAATTTGACATTGGCCAGTTGATACTACAAACTTTTCTCTCTGCATTTGAGCAAAATCAACAATCAATATATGTCTGCATAGTCTTAATTTTTTTTCAAGAACTATATTACAATTTATCTTCCAATATAGTTTGGAAATCATTTTGTAAGAATAAGGTGAGTTTAAAAAATATATATATATACTATGAAATATTGTAATTGGTGTGGTTGAATACTCAAAATTTGAAATGAATATATACTTTTAAGTGGATACATAAAACCACAAGAGGATTTACAAATTAAACTGGTGCGTCTATTCAAATATACACGCACCGATGCGCTCACATATACAAAATGTATTGGTGTGTAACAACTATAAACACACCATGAGAGAATGTCAAAAAAATCCCCCACGGTAGAAAATATCCGCTACATTTGGTAGCAAATATTTATACATGAATTTTACAACATTTTCATGCCGATGTGTTTTGTAAAAATAAACGCATCGGGGCATCCTAATTATAAAGACATCGTGGCATGCGTTTTTTTTTAAGTTGCTAAATTTAGTGTTGCTAGTGTTGCATCAAAATGAAAATGTATGTTGCATTTCATGTATGGCCACACTAGTGCGACATGGCCACAAGCGTACCAGAACACCGAAAAATCAAAATTAAAAAATAAATCGCACAAGTTATTTTTTCCCTAAACTGAAAAAGGGTGGCAATTTTAAGTTCGAAAACTAATTCCAAATAGTGTTTAAAATATAAAAAAAATCTAAACATTAATTCATAATTTTGTCGAAAATTTCATAGGAAAGCTTTGGAAGAGAGACTTACGTGGAAGGAGTTCGGAGCAATTGGATTATTCTGAGGATCGAAATTTGTTAGGTATGGTGAATTAAACAAAACCCTACATAGTACAAATTTCAAGTATGTAAATATTATGGTTGATTTTATTATCTTATTTAGTGTTTAACTAGATTTAGAAAAAAAACTTCATACTTCCATTCAATGCTGCAACCCTTATTTTCTCGTTGCTTCTTTTTGTTTTATGTGGTTACAATATTTTACATTAGGGTTTAAATCTTTCATATTGTTATACAAAATTACGATTTCACCTTTTAGGGATTTTAGATTTGTTGAGCTTTTGATTATATATAGAAAGCATAGGGTAAGATGGAACCACTTTTTGGGTTGAATCCGTAACCATGTCGGGCTTGGTAAAAAAAAAAAATTCAATAAAAAAATTCATGCTTCAAAATTAGCATGTTTGTATTACAGTAACACATTGGTGCAGGTATAAGTAAAGCGCACCAGATATTATATGCGGCACGTGTTGTTTTATTTTATAAAAACACAATAATCATTTTTTTGTTTAGTTCTCTATTCACAGTGAGTTTAAATGAATGTCGCACCGCTAATGGAAGGAGTGCATCATTTTTTATTTTCATAAAATGTTAAATAAATTTCAATCGTTCACGGTGCACTTGTGTTGATATAACACACCAATTCTTGTATCTACTTATATGCACTGGGTCGTTTAATGTGATAAAGCGCACCGATACCAAACTTGTTTTCTTTTTCAAAGGTCTGTAATTTATTTGTATAATATATTGATAGCTTATGTATTTAATGGTCCAGGTTGTTTATTAAAAGAAAATGCATGGTATTAGTTCAATGTATAACTTTAGTCAACATGACGGGAGCACATCCAAAATTACGAAGAAGGCAAGTGCTTTTAATTAATTTATGTATTTAAATTAACTTGTTTGAATTATTTATAAAGTTAACTAATATGCAGTATTGGTTAATGTGTGACATACAAAGCCTAAAAATGAGGAAGCTTGATAATATTCTTACCAATATAAGTCTAGAAGAGCGTAAAACGTTGATGGAAATCAGGTGAATAAAAAATAAGTCAATATGAATTATTTCTTCAAATTTAAGTAATAATGTACTTAAGCATATCCACTAATATGTTTCAAATACTATAATTCGCATATGTTGAATGTTATGCAGGGACTGGCAGCAACATAAGTCATGTTATCATAAGATTTTTTTTTATGGAAGGTCCAAATGATGATCAATTGGTCCTTAATTCATCTGGAGTGGTGCTAGAAGTTAATAGAAGGTGCAAAGAATTTTATAATACTATGAGGGATATAGTGGAAAGAATGTACATACGTACTTTTAACTTACAATACAAAAACCAATCAAATGATTCAAAGAATCAAGTCATATGTAAATTACAAGAGACATTCCTAGATCAATGGTCAATGAGACCTTTCAGGCTTGCAATTGCAAAAGCATACAACAACAAAAAACAATCATTCAAAAAGTAATCTTCCTAAACATGTTTATGTAGAATATGTATTTATAATTACTACAAAGCGTCGTTCCTTCAATAATTTTAATTTTGCTATATTTATTTTTCATATAAATATAAAAATAGTTTAATGTCATTTTACATTTCTAGGAAGATTATGAAAATCCCAAAGGATGAACGGGTTGATATGTGAAATTTGCCAGTAGGGATGTCCAAAAACGTGTACAAGGAGATGGTCAAGGAAATGGACATAATTGCATCGCTGGAGGAGCCATCTCAACATCAATGTGCTTCAAATGTATGAAATCATTGATTTTTATGATTATGTACATCTCATTCATTAATTCAACATTAAATATTAATTTTCAATTGTTTAATTTGTTGCAGGAAAAAAAAATGGAACCTAGTCAGCACACAAGACAAAACGACAAGGAAAAAAGGGGTTGATAGCAAAGTTTGTGAGTACATTTGTGATTTACTTATAAGAAATTAAGATTCCGTAGTGGTTGTGATTTGTATATTTAATATTGTTTGTTTTCACTGGAAATCCTTGGATGTCTTGAAATTGGTGTTAACATATAAAGATGAGCCATCAAAAGTATTAAAATACATTAGGTTAAGCAAGGGTTGTGAGTAGATGTTGGCGTACATCAAAAATTTATTTTGGATTTTGTAAGTATCTATATTGTTTCACTTCTCTCATTTTATAATTAATACAACAACAAATATCCTTTATATTAAGTCTATGATTTGTGACGGGGCATAAAAATTGTAGGAAACGAAGTATGGAGTGGAGCCAATAGAAGACTTGTTGATAGAAGGAATGCGATTTGGTTTTGAAAGAATGTGTATCATCTATGAACCAATTATTTATATGGTACGTTGCCTTTCAATTTACATTCATGTATACTATCTATTTTATTTTTTATTATTCTCGGCAATGTAAATACACTCAGTACACTTTAATTTTATGTTTGCGGATGAAAGTTGAAGACGAGGAAAACAATCGAGCCAATCAAAAAAACTTTCGTCTAAATAATCAAAATGATGCAAGTGACTCGAACACCGATAATAGTTCCAATGAAGAAAGATGATCCATATTTAATTTTGATGTTAATGCAAGCTAATGTAGTTTTCTGTATATTTTGGAATAATTGTGTATGAAAATAAGACATTATGTATAATAATGTACTAAACATAGTGTCCGAGTTGAAAAACAATGGGTTACCAATAGGTGTAACAATTACATTCATGTTGACATTTTCATTATTGTTATCTTTATGCTATTCTATTTTCTATGACAAATGCACTCTTATTGATATATAATAAAATAATTTTTTTTATTCTATCGCATTTTTTAATGTTTTGTCACATATTACATGTGAAATAGTACATTGGTAATTAAATGTATGGATGATTAAATATTACAATAGATTGTTGCATCTATGATATAAGAAATTAATCCAAACAAATCCAATAATTAAAATTGAAATGAATAGTACTATAAATAAATCTTTCAATTTCAAATGAATAATGGAATAAAAAAATAAAAAAAATAATATATATATTTGACTTCAATGTGAGTAGTCACTGTTGAAATAATCATATGTTGTGCTTTTGATAATTGATGTCACACTAGTGCGCCTACTTGAACTATATGTACTGGTGTGTTTATCTCAACAATAGCGCTAGCACTCCAATATAAATTAAACACGCCATTAAATTGTAAAAATAAGAATGTCCATGTGTCAGACGACTTATGTGGTGCGTTGTAGTTTTTTTATAGCATTGGTGCATGTCAATGGTTTATATGCACCGAGAACTATCAAATCTTATATGAACCAGTGGTTTTTTGTGTTTTAAGTGTTTCGGTGCGTTTTAGTTATTTAAATGCACCAGGTTATTTTGATAGTTTGTAAGCACCAGTGCGTTTTACAATGTAATGCACCCGTGCGGTCTTATAAATGGACAGGACCGGTAAAATTTAAAAATATTAAAAATTGTCCAATGCATATGATGTGACATAATGCATCGGTGCGTTTATTTTGTGCATAAACACTGGTGCGTAAAATCTAAAGTGCTTTTTCTATTTGAGTGCGTCGATGCATATTTTTACAACCTACAACACCGATGCGTTGTGTTAATACACACACTAGTGAACATAGTTTAAAGAAAACGCATCGGTAAAAAAATATCCGCTAAAACATCTGGCCGTCGAGTTTTTTTAGTTGTAAAATATATCTGTAGTAACCTCTGTTAAAAATTCATCTACCATTGGTGGAGGTTGTAGCAGAGGTATTTTTGACATTATTTGTCAATCTTGTAATACTAAAAGCCTCTGTTATGACCTCCGCTACAGGGATTTTACTTGTAGTGTAAAGTCCGAACAAATCCAACACTTGTGGCAACATCGGTGGAATTCCACCCATATCAGGGAAATTTTTAGGGGCGAAATTTCGCTAATTGGCTATTTTTGGGGCATTTTTTCAAAAAATAAATTTGTTATTTGGTCATTGTTAGTCTCTAATATCGCCTATATTTACTTTAAATATTTTTTTTACCATAATATTCGCCAAAATTCACAAGTTTCCGGAGTAAATTGTAGGTTTCATATTTAATATTCCCCTACCAATCTATATATATATGTTTTTTGCAATCCGAAATAATCTCCTAGAATACTATACTTAAGTATATTTTTATAATCCTTAAAAAATACCCTGATCCATATCATTGCGAACATTGATGACTTATGCAACACTATATTATCTAATTATGCCGCAGTCATCTCATACGATGTCCAAAACCATATAAATATCGGTTTCAAACCAAACACAAAACACATCTCTATTAGTATAATAGCTCGTGGGTTTCATGGATAGATGTCAATTTCCAAAAATACACCTCCACCAAAATGAGATTTTAATCTATAATCATAGAAGGATCATAAGGAAAACCATAATTGTAGGAAATTTGTTATTATTTATGGATATCTTTAATATTCAATACATGAAATCCCATAGAGTGAGGTCTCTTGCATATAACTAGCACAACCACTTAATTTGTGGTTGGTGAATATAGATAGGCTACAAGTTAAGTTCCATGAACTACTTATTATCAAATGCCTTAGCTATTAGTTATCATATGTAAGTTTAAATATTTTTGATAGTATATATATTATATATAGAGAGAGAGAGATTTTAGAATGATTATTGTAAAATAAATTTTGACAGTAAGCACCTATCAATATATTAAAATAGGTTTAATAAATAGAATAATACACCAATCCATATATGTTAATAGTTCAATAAAAATTATATTGACCATCGTCTCCATCCCTTGATCTATCTAAATTCTTTCTCGTCGAACCAACCTATAAATTTCCATAACCCTCCAATTCTTGAGAAATGAAACACGAATAGTGGTGGAGAAGTGGAAAGCGTATAGAAGGATGTAATGGGGAAGGATACATATTACATGGGAATGACTTCTGACCAGATGTTGTAGCGAAGAATGATACGTTGCAAAATGCTTTTAATAGATGGACGATGTATGTTTTATCTTTAATGATCAATTTGAATGACTAATAGTAAATTCAAGGTGAACTATATATCTATACTTCCCTATGGGTTGTGCAACATCTCTTAGCTAGAGATAAATTTTAGTTAATTTATCTTGCAATAGATTTTTTATTCGCAACGAACACCCCTTTTTCTAAGAAAAATTCGGGCAAGATATTCACTCTATAAAAGATAAATAAATGTCACTTTCTCTATTAAATCAAACAAAATCTCAATCCAGATGTGAGAATATCATCATTCCACCTGAATTCCAAAGTCACTTATATTAGAAATTGACATTTTCTTTTTTTTTTCGTAAATATTTTAGTGTCACTATATACATAAATGAAATAACCAAAAAAATGTTTCTATTGTATTTATTTCTACAATCTTCATAAGTAAATGTTGCAAAAACACATACATATGATATCATCCTTACCTAAAGCCCGTAATCTACAATATCACTCTCCATTAATGTTTTAAAATAAGTTAAAACTTTTGAAACAAAATTCTATTTAAAAATTTCCAATGATCAAATAAAACCCACCTAAAAGAGTTTATCCCCGCCCCCAATAGCTATAGGTACCACTCTTAACAAATATACTCACTACTCTTAATTAATATTTAGTATATTGTTGTGTTGATCCAAACAACATAAAATCGATGTGCACCTTTTAAACATTATTTTATTATATTTATCATTAGGAGCTTTGTATGGTTTGGGTTTTGTATTTAAATATTAAAACATAGATACAGTTAGAATCATTAGAAATTCTTAGGCTAACAAATTGATGACATCTTTACATCAATAAATAATGTTTTATATGCTTTATTTTAAAAAAATCAATACAAGTAACATTTAAATAATGTTTTATATGCTTTATTTTAAAAAAATCAATAAAAGTAATATTTATGTGGTAACTATAATTAACATAAAAAAATGTGTTCTATTATTCATTTTAAATTTAAATTTAATAAAAATTATAAAAAAATTAAACCGAACATAATTCAATCTTAAATTAGATATAAAAAAATTAAATTTAATATAAATCAATTTTAAATTGAATCTCTAAAACTAATCAAATTTCTTAAAGTGTATTTTTTTATCAAAATAAAAAAATACATTTCAAGAAATGTTGATGCCTTTGTCCCTTTACATACTTAAAATCCATACTAATTTAGAATATGATCAAATTCACTCCAATCCCCTCTAAAGTTCAAATTACTAGCTTCATTTGTGTAGATGTCTAGATTAAAAAAAACAAATTCGTAATTGGGCACGCCTTGAATGGATTTATGATGCAGATGTCTAGATTTAAAAAACCAAAAACGTAATTGGGCAGGCCTTGAATGGATTTGTCATAATAAATTATTTAAATTTGAAACAAAACACATTGCACCATATGCACAACCTCCGTATTCAAAACGCCGAGTACATTTCATTGAAACTTTGCAATGACTTTTAGAAAACAATGATTGGGTGTTTCATGAAAGAATTTAACTGGACGAATATCAAGAGTTTTAATCAAAATGCATCATGGTGGATTAGGATATTTGAAAAACTCAATTCTTTATGGCCAATTTATTCAAGAAAGAGACAAAATTAACAAATTACAAGACCGTCAAGGCTGGTCCACGGAGAAACGGTTTTTGGATCACCAAAGGAGAACTATATGGTTGCTGATACATGCGAATTTCTTGCGATTCCAAGAACGGTGCAAAAAATAATATCAAGCCCCCGGGGATGGCACCCTCACATGATCGTGGTGCTAAGCACCATTGAAAAGGCAGTCTAGTGATCGATTCCGAGAGTTCCAGGGAAAAGTGCGAGGTCATATGGATTGCTCTATGGTTTGTCAAATCCGTCCCTTACATGTAAGACCACCATAACTCCCCTAAATTCTCTTATTTTAGCCGGAATTCAACCAAATACGTCGTGTTTTTGTTTGGAATTCAACTGCAAACCTCTCGATTTTGCATGTGCTTGCTTCAAGAACATCTTGATCTGTAAGGCTGTCGTGAAAGAATCTAACTCCAGAGTCGCTTTAAATAAGGTGCACTAGTTCAAGTGGAAGCTTTTAACTTGCATAACAGAAAACTGCATTATGAAATCAACACTTGGCCATGATTTATTTGAGAACAATCAGGAACGCCGCATGACCCAACATATAAATGTAGCGCCTTCTAATGGTTTGAAACTCGACCATGACGACAAGTTTTAAAAGTTGATGGATCAGAGCCCATTCGAATTTGCACCACTCACACAGAAACATGTTTCGTTTAGTCTTAATCAGGTGAAATATTCGTTGGAAACAAAAAAACAGTGCGAATCATTATGCTTCATTTTTTCTTAAATCTTTGCTTTCCAAAAAAAGAAAGAAAAAGACAAAGCTCTAAAATTTTTGCCCGCTTATCCATTAATCATTGCGAAAAAAAACACAAACCTTCGAATTTAATGTACGTTTGTCATAGAGCCAGCTCGGTTAAATACATTAGAATATACTATCAAAAATTCCAAACCAAAGTTTGATTACAACCCAAAATGGCATTGATACTTTGTCACTACCAAATACTCCTCATGGCGCCTTCCAGCACGTATATCAAACAATATGAACGATGACGGCATATTGCAGTTTTTGAGCCCACCAATTAAAGACACCACTTGTGACGCTGGGAAATTTTGTGAAAGTATCTTTCGAGATATTGTAAATACGTTTTTGCTCAACGAAAGGCACTGTTTCCCCTACGTCGATAATTCTCTTGTCCAATGCACTACAAAAATTCGGGACTGTGCCATAGGTATAGGTGCAATTGACAGACTTAGGAAGATTCTCCATGAGCTTGGCGATAGTAGGAGCCCAATTTGTAAGAAAATCAATACGGAATGACAGTGGAGTAATTACTTCTCCATTCCCCAGAGCCTTCAAAACCCGATCAATTAAAATAGTAAGCATATCACATATAGGCTTATATTCCATCACTCGACCAGCTATTACATCACGAAGATCGGCATCTTCACAAAATACTTTCACCACTGTCTCCAACAATTTTGCATCACGTCTCTGAATGACGCACAACAGCCACGATAACGTAGAACAAGCATAAGCTCCAGCAGCATCAGTTCCAGATTTAATTTTTTCCACGTTGGCGTTAAACTCTTTCAAAATAGCATACCTGCACGCATCTTTAACAGCTGGCGACGTATTTGATTCGAAGTATTTTAACATATAGCTCTCCACTTTTCGACGATATTGTAATCCATTGGAAGTCAGACACAGCAATTCTTGTAGATACTCCTTCACCGTCTCTATAATATGCCCGCAGTTGGGCTTGCTTTGGCTCAAACCTAGTCGGGCAGCTAAATCGGGCAATATATTTATCTGCAAAGATGCCAACAGAACTCGAAGCTGGGCTTCTTGCTGCGGACTCCAGCGAACAGCACATAAATATCGCATACATGATTCCATACAATCAAGATATATCACTTCTGAGGAAACTGGTAAAATGGCCAATACTTCGTCCACATTGGAGAAATTAAAGCGCTCGTCTGTGTCATAAGAATACATGAGCTGTATACATTTCACGTAATTCTCAGGATGGTAATTACAACATGTTACCTTGATATCAAACGGTCGCTTATCTGAAGACCAGCGTTGGGACAGCTTGGTTTCAAAATACTCAGCCTTTTTCAACACTTGAGAATGAAGGTAACGAGGATTTCCGGGATACTCCACTCCAGCTGAATCGATTAAATGCAATCTTACGTCGGCTGTATTCTTGTCTCCAAACACTCGTGGCTTGTTCACCATTGCTTCCTGCAAAAACAACAATGAAACGTTGGACTCAATAACAAATTTGCGGCGTTTTACAATTAATCCTTGTGCTCTATTTCTGTGAAAGCAACGACAAATGTTAAACAGCGTCCAAGAACCTTTCTCGTTTGGCGTTTCATCGCTCACGATGTCAACAATCTAACTGCATGTGCGTCTGTTTAGAGAATCTAAAGTTTCAAGGAGCTCTAATCACAGTGATATCATAGATTTTAATCTCACCCAAAGCTATTATTTTTAGGCGTTGGCACACACATTATACGATTAGCTTCAGTGCTGCTCTGTTTGCACCATTTAAAAAATAAACACACATTTAAAAATACACAAAAGCACCTCAATATAGAACTGCTTTAATTAGTATTTAACCCACGCGGCGTGCCACACCTACCTATCCCACAAGATGGCGGCGACGGTTTGGTAGGCTTGCGTCACCAGGCGAGGCCACCGCTTCCAGAGGATGTGTTCGATGACAGATTCATAACTGGTGGGAGTCACTCCACCTGCTCTGATCGGACTGCTAACGATTAGTGTTGTCAGTTTGTCAGGATCTTCCGGTCATCCGGTGGACCGTGGATCCTTTACGTCGCTCGCTAGAGCACTAATAACTAACCACATCACATGTCCCGTCATGCTATTGTTGACTCCCACCGTGACCATCCGTTCCGACGAGGCCAGCCACGTATCTGCACGGATTGATCTCCTCTGTCAAAAAGAATGAAAGCTGTCCCGTCGCTTTCCAATCCTCACTAAAAACCCGCGACTCCGCGAGCTCTCCCAGATCTCCAGAAGCTCGTCATGAGTACTCTACTACCGCTAAAAACGTACTGCAAAACCCTCCTATTCGGAAAGCCTTTTACGAATTTTAAATATTTTATATTTTTAATAATAATAATATCATTTATATCAACTAATATCTATAATAATAATAATATCTATAATATCATTTATATTATTATACTTGCGTCAGGCAAGTATAGTAATCGTTTTCAGGAAGTATATACTAATCGTTTTTAGTCTGCCGTTATGGCGCAACGGTTAGAAGTGGGGAGGGGGCGCATCGACCCAGGTCCATTTAGGAGGACAAAGCAAGCCCTTTGATTCCTTGAAAAACAATTGTTTCAAATCAAATTAGTAAAACTTTATATTAATTTTGTTCGTGTATCGAATGTTTTTTTATGTTTTTTAAAAATAAAAATACTCTTTTATAATTTTATAATTTAATATTTTTATTTTGCATTCATTAAAATCATCATTTTTATTTGATTTGCAATAAAATGGTCAGAAAAAAATTAATTTAAAAATAAATTAAACCACCAAGTAGTTTTGAAAACTGTGTACATTAAATAAATGTTTGATTTATATTATTGCAAAATCTGCATTGTAAACCCCGCACACCTGTTTTGCGTACACCTTAATGCCTTTTCCCGTCAAGTTCAATCGGGTCCAAATACTCAGGTAACCCAAGGGTCAATTTACAGCCTTGGCATTCATTCCGAGATGATCCGGATTCCGGTCCACCGACCTTTGCAACACATTTTAGAGCTCCTTGTGAAATAGCCATTTTTTAGACTTCATTATAATCAACCATATTTAACAGCTCCTTGTGAAATAGTCATTTTTTAGACTTCATTATAATCAACTATATTTAACAATCAACCATATTTAACAGCTCACTGTGAAATAGCCATTTTTTTAGACTTCATTAAAATCAACTATATTTAACACTAGCCATTACCCCTAAAAAGGTTCAATAATACACGGATAAATTGTTATCCATAATACTTTTAATGAGAAATAATTTTTTTCATGCAGCCTAGAATATCAAGAAGATCAAAGTTATCCTATGAAAGGGTTTTGGCATGTGCTAATGATTTTGTATGCTTTAGTTGTATTTCTTATATTTTTAACACTTTATAGTATCTCTGGTAAAATTTCGTATTCTTATTTCAAACTCTTTGATTTGAACAGATTGACATATTAGCCAATTTTTGTTAAGATATTAACAGCTACAAGTTTCTGTCATCTATTTTGTGATTTTTGGTACTTATTTTAAGATATTAACATATTTTTACAAGTTCATGGTTTCTATGTTGATTTTGGGTACTTATTTAAAATTTGAAAAATTCTAGTTAAAATATGAAATGTACTTGTCCTTTAATTCTTTCATTATTTATGTGAGAGTGCAAAATCTATGCTTATATTGTTTTTTGGTAAATTGATATCTCTTAGCAGTCCATGGATTAGAATTATAGATTTTACATCTTTTTTTAGTAAATAGACATATTTTGACACTAGATGGAAAATGAACAACATTTAAATTTGGCCGATTCTTCTTAACACTTGTTGATGGTGGATGAGTAGACTAATGGCCTGTACATTCTTTTCATTTCTTTAATATAATTTTAAACTAGCTGACATAAAAAATATATATTGCATTTATCCATAATAAATGCAAGCTTTAACGTTTTCATTCAATATAAAAACAATGTCAACAAAGGGCAATTGTTTGTTTTTCCGTCTCTTGTAGCTTGTCAACAACTATAATACTAAATGGCATCAATATAGTCGAACCTAACATTCAGACATTGATGATTTCTTTTGTAATATAGAATATAGTAAAAATTACATCTTTTGAAAATTTAACTTTTCTTCTTCTATTATGTGAACTAAATAAAACTCATGACGAATCATTAAAAAAACCTTTTATCATCATCTTTTTTTAAAAACTTTAGAAGGAGACTGCTTATAGCTTTCTCAACGTTAAGATACTATTGATATCGATTTCTTAATTTCAGAACACTATAGCCATCTTGAATGATGTTACAACATCTATACGCAACCATTCACTGAATTTTGGTTTAGATAAATCAATCATTTATTTCACATTTGCATCTGACATGTTTGATCACCACCATACAGCTACTGAGTGTGAAAGAATTAACGGTTAAAGAAACATGGAAAGATTTAATTCCATTCAATGTTAGTCGTAAACACAGATATTAGTGCCAAAAGAGCTTCTTGGCAAGTGTTAAGAAGAATCGGCCAAATTTAAATGTTGTTCATTTTCCATCTAGTCAAGCGACAGCTTCAGTGCCCATCTATGCTTTGCCTCCAACAGGGACGATTGGGTCAAACGGTTTATAGTAGCTCACAATTTACTACAGGCCTGCAAATGCAGTGGAAACTTCATGAACAAGCAACAAAAAAGAACCGCGGCAATCAAACACGTGACAAAATTTTATTGGAATGTGTGTGGTCGGCGTGGGCAGGGTTGGAATTTGTATTCATCTTTGCCCGTCATACAAATTTTTTTTGACGTTTTTGTTTCCTATACTAACCGTCAAAGAACGTGTTGTCCAAAATTTTGGCCTTCAAGAATGAAGTTTCGATGAGAAATTAACCCTTCTATAATGAAGTTATAACTAAAAAATTACCCTTCCATAATGAAGTTTTAAATTAAAAACTACTCATTAACAGTTGTTTGCAAAAAAAAATCAAAAAACTCAATTTACTACCTAGTTTTATAACAACGAAAACACCCTCCTCACATCAATAACTTGATTTCTTCCATGTAGGTGTTCTTTCTTGCACATATAGGGGATAAGAAACGAATTAGGAGAGGAATGTGAATGGCCATTAGAGCTAAGGAAAGGCAAAGCATTGTATTCAAAATTTGAGGGCCACAGAACAGAGGGAGCATTGATAGGACGTATTGATGGAAAGCATTATGTAAGGGCATTTATGAGTAAGTAGAAGTCAAGAAAATAGAAATAAGTTCCCCAAATGTCAAATGCATTGAAGATTGTTGGTCCATGATGGAGGGAGCTGGTATGTTTCATAGTGATGTGTGGAAAATATCTAAGGGCACTGTTTATTTGCCCCATGCCGCTTAGCCTTCATGCCAAAGGTTTTAATAAAGAGAGTGGAGGAGGAGACTACTGAAGGATTTGTTGTAGAAGTTGTTCAAGAGCACTTCTAAAGAAGAGAACTCAATGCTATAGAACACATCAATGAACACTGTGACTTGGCTTGGATGATAGAAGAGGTGTCCACTGTCCAATAATGAAAGCATATTCTCAGACAAAATGGAAAAAAGGATGAAATGCTTGTCCACGAAAAAAGGAGCAAACACTGTTGTTGGCATCGAGTATATCTTTTGCATAGTAGAGGAAAAAAACAAATTCAAGTTGTAGCTGCTACAAGGACAAATCTGGGCATCATAGTAGCTGTCATTAATAAACCCAACAATGTTGGGAACTGTACCCTATTTGTACTTGCCAACAAACCTCGAAACAATTCTCCTCTTCTAATCAACTACTACAACCTCCCTCGCATGCTAAAGACAAAATGATGGAAGCAAGAACAAGACAACCCTTGCCCTGCTCGAAATAACGCAATGTAATCAACAAAACAAGATAAGAATTCTATGACCATTTTTGTCCAAATGAAGAAGAGAAATAACTTTTAAATTAACAACTCTAAATTTTGCCTAAGTGTTCTTGCTACTAGCTAGTGTCAAAATATGTCTATTTACTAAAAAAAGATGTAAAATCTATAATTCTAATCCATGGACTGCTAAGAGATATCAATTTACCAAAAAACAATATAAGCATAGATTTTGCACTCTCACATAAATAATGAAAGAATTAAAGGACAAGTACATTTCATACTTTAACTAGAATTTTTCAAATTTTAAATAAGTACCCAAAATCAACATAGAAACCATGAACTTGTAAAAATATGTTAATATCTTAAAATAAGTACCAAAAATCACAAAATAGATGACAGAAACTTGTAGCTGTTAATATCTTAACAAAAATTGGCTAATATGTCAATCTGTTCAAATCAAAGAGTTTGAAATAAGAACACGAAATTTTACCAGAGATACTATAAAGTGTTAAAAATATAAGAAATACAACTAAAGCATACAAAATCATTAGCACATGCCAAAACCCTTTCATAGGATAACTTTGATCTTCTTGATATTCTAGGCTGCATGAAAAAAAATCATTTCTCATTAAATCCTGGAATAATCTTAGTGCTGGAACAATCTTTTCTTGTTGAATTCTTGAACAAAAATAAACCCGGTCTTTGAAATAATGCCTAGAATATACAAAATTATGCTGAAATAACAATACATCCATGTAACTAACAGCACCATGACTTTGAAATAATTCCTAGGATATGCAAAATTAGGCTGAAATGACAAGACATACATGTAACTAACAACACCATGTCTTTGAAATAATGCCGAGGATATACAAAATTAGGCTGGAATGACAAGACATCCATGTAACTAACAACACCATGGCTTTGAAATAATGCTCAGGATATAAAATAAATTATGCTAAAATGACAACACATCCATGTAACTAACTGCACCATGACTTTGAAATAATGCCCAGAAGATATAAAATTATGCTGAAATGACAAGACATCCATGTAACTAACAACAACATGTCTTTGAAATAATTCTCAGGATATGCAAAATTATGTTGAAATGACAAGACATCCATATAAGTCACAGCACCATGGCTTTGAAATAATGCCCAGTATATACAAAATTATGTTGAGATGACAAGACATCCATGCAACTAACAGCACCATGGATTTGAAATAATGCCCAGAATATTCAAAATTATGCTGAAATGGAAAGACATCCATGCAACTAATGGTACCATGTCTGTGAAATAATGCTCCTAATATACAAAATTATGCTGAAATGAAAAGACTTCCATGCAACTAACAACACCATGTCTTTGAAATAAGGCTCGAGATATACCAAATTATGTTGAAGTAGCAAGACATCCATGTAACTAACAACACCATGTCATTGAAATATTGCTTAGGATATACAAAATTATGTTGAAATGATAAAACATCCATGTAACTAACAACACCATGTCTTTGAAATAATGCCGATGATATATAAAATTATGTTGAAATGACAAGACATCCCTGTAACTAACAGCACCTGTATTCCACATTGCACAAATATAAAAAGAACATTAGAGTTGAATCTTATATCATAAAAATAAACATAATTTAAATTGGAATGCAAGACAACAAACATAAAAAAAATAAAATTGTGTATAAAATATATACAAAATAATAGAAAAAACATAAAATTTGATAACTCTCACATGTCATAAACTCTTCTATCCTTTGCATTATGCCAAATCTCATAAACTCGTTCCCAATCGATCTCTGATATCTGAGGACCTATTAATGATATACGCATCAATGCATCAAGTGTATCAATTGATAGTCTTGTTCTCTTTATATCTTTAATCAGATTTTGTTTGGAGAAGCCTCGTTCACATGCAACTGTGCTTGCTGGTATTACAAGCACTGCTTGCCATAATTTTAACATATTTGGATATCTAGAATGCCAATCTTCTGTTTGAGAAAATACTTTCCATGCATCTTTCATTGAGAATCTTTCTCCATTTAGATAAAGCACATCAATAAATTCATACAGCTCTCGTTTACAAGCTGCAATGTCAAACATTGGTACATTTTCTATTTCATTGCAAGTTTTATATTGCAAATGTGAAAAGAGCCTTTCAAGCCAATGCTTTGCAGTAGTTTCTCTTAGATAGAGATCTGATGGATAATGGAAAGGACTAAACAACCTCGTTGCATTAAAGAGATGAAGATCTGGAAACCTTGAATTGAAGCTCTCAACCAATGCTTGGACATAATCCCTTGTAAGTTGTATGCAACTTTCAAAGGATCCATCGATACAAGTTGTCATTTTTTGTGACATTTGCTCATCTTGGATTGGAATATATAGCAAATCATGTCTATGGACAGTCCCCTCTTTGTCAATATTTTCAAGAAATCCATCTTTTGAATCTTGCAAGAATTTAGTAAGATGCACTGCACCTTCAGCAAAAGAATCTGGCCTACAGAAATATCTTTGAAGAGTATTTAATGTACGATCAATGGCTATTCCAAGCAATGTGACGTCGACATTATCTTCTTGGAATTTTTTGTTGAGATTATTTAACTCCATTAAAACATCGGCTAGCATATTTAAACAAAACTAAACTGAGAAAATCCTTATCTTATGATACCAAGAGTTTTTTTTTCTTTCTTCCATAAGCTCAAAATTGCAGGCATCAACGTAACAAGTCTTTCGACTACTTGACCTCTAGATAACCATCTAATACCATGTATTTGAAGAACTTGTAAGGATTCTAATTCCATTATTTCTAGTAAGGAAATCAGTTCATTATTTCTCTTCGTTGAATTCCCAACCCAAGAGTACACTTTATTTTCTATTTTTTCAGCAAACAAAAATTCTGGTATTGTCTTTGAAGCATCTGAAGCAGCAAGTGCCTCGCGATGTGCAATTCAGTGTGTACCAATCAGATTTGGTAGATCATTCTTTAGTAGTGTGACAAATCCATTTTCACGTCCAACCATTGATGAAGCACCATCAGTCGAAACTGCTATTAGTTTTTCATTTTTCAACTTCCTTGTTTCCTTTAGATTAGTGACTGTATCATATATTGTCTTTCCTTTTCCATTGAGAACACTAATAATTTTCATGAATTGTGACATTGGAGGCCCCAAACCTTTTGAGTCTAGATATGTAGAATACACAACAAGGTGTTGTTCCAAACCACGGTCTGTGCTTTCATCTAACATTATAGAGAAAAATGGACTGTCTAACATATTTTTAACTTGCACCTCTTCAAGATAATCTGATATACATTGAATAAATTCAGTGCCATATTTTCTATTTATGTAAGAAGAGTACTCCACTCTAGAAGGCATACTAGGTGTTTGCAAATGCATTTGAAGATGGAATAGATCTTCATAATTAGTGATTGCAATATCCTTTTGTGCAATAAAATATGCTAACTTCATAGTGGTTATGACCCTTTCCTTGTTGGCCTCATTTATAATCATTACGTGCTCAGGAATGGGCTTTGCCAACCTTTCAGTTTCATACAAATTTTTTTGAGCCGATGTTTGATGAATAGAAGATTTTGAATGGGTTATTACAGCATCGTATTGAATTGTGTTGCATCCATTTCCGATACCCCATGGACCTTGAGCCTTGTACTTCTCACAAAATCTGCACTTCATACGAGTTTTTCCATCGACATTGATACTATACACCCAAGGATGCTTGATTTTCCACTCCTCTCGAAATTCACGTTTTGAGGACTTCCTTCTCCTCGGACTACTCGATCCACCTTCCTTGTCATGACCAAGAATTCCTAAATCATCAAAAAGCTCTTCATCCATGTCTTCATGAGGCTCATCATTCAAGTCAGGGATATGTGAAATATCTTCGACATTGGAAGGCTTTGACATTACAGAATATCCATAGAATTTGTCCAAAGTTGATTGGCCTTTATTTTTTGGAGGCATTTCTATTCAAATAATTTACCTATACACAAAACAATGACAATAAAAAAAAATTGAAGCTAGAAAAAGTGCAACTTGCAACTTATTAACCTAGCTCAATAAAGCAGATTGTGTTAATGGAAAATAAAATTGTGCAAATATAAACCTAAATACATAATTATAATATAACGTTGGGCAAAAAGCACTCTTCACCATTGTTGTTTCTTGCACTGATAGAGTGTTGTAATATGTCACTAAGAAACTTATTATAAGCTTGTCAATGCCAGGAAGGTAGATGATCTTTCAAAAGAACCACAAGTACAACGAGAACTAATGCTTATGAAATTGAATGTAAATTCCACCCAATGTACAAAGGTATTAGGACCAGTGGATATCTTTAAAGGCTGAGTGATTGATCCATCTGAGAATTTATTAACTATTGAGGTAATTGGTGGCCCTGAAAAGATTGTTGCAGCCAAAAGTACTTTTATAAAATTTGGGATTAAAGAGCTTACAAGAACTGTAAAGATTGCTTTGAGGCAAGAAAAGATGGGTGCAAAAGCTCTTTTTGCAGACTATCAGAAATACCTCCTTCATATTCTGAAGGTGAAAAGCTAGAGCAACATACTTTTTAGAGAGGATGACGATGGAACTTAGATGTGGCAGAGCATAAATATTAAAATGAAATAAATCAGAAAATGATGGACCGTTACACATTGTATCAAATCCTTGGTTCCATATTTAAAACTAATGACAAGGCCTATTTTAAACTTGAAACTCTAAAGTGAAAAAAAAAGTAAAAAGAAATCCAAATCCATTTTATTAAAGTATTTAAAAAGAAAATAAATTCACAGCATAAATTTAAAGAACCTAAGTTAGAATAAAACCCATTTATTCTAAAGGCAAGCTAAAGAATCTTCCTAAAAATTAAAAGAAAATTATACATAACTTTATTACATACTACCATGCATCATTCCAAATGAGAAATAAGCATGGGGGGAATGGCTTCTTTAGCAATTTAAGCATGTATCATCTTCATCATAATCCATTACTGAAACATGTGTCAAGACTTTTAATTTGTTAAAAAAAGAGATAAAAATTTATTGAAAGTTAACGTTATTTAAAAACATCATGCGAAAGAGAACATGTTAAGGTTTCCACGCATGACACAAACAACCTAAAACATATATAGCTTCATAAACATCATTTTGAAGATTACGAGTAAAGCCTTGGGTTGAGCGCATTAAGCTACAAAGCAATAAGAGGGGTAATATTATCAATATTAAATAACATCTTATAAATAGGGAAACAATGCGCACAACTTTTTCAAGAAAAAAAATGGTTAAGTTTTAAATTAAGCATACAATGTTAAACAAAAACTGTTATTTATTAACATGTATGACTAATATGTCATGGTTAAGGTCAATGCTTCTATACACTATGTTATAGAGAGCATAATAAAACTTAGGATTACAGAGCTTACAAGAACAGTAAATATTGCTTTGAAGCAAGAAAAGATGGGTGCAAAAGCTCTTTTTGTAGACTGTCCGAAGTACCTCCTCATATTCTCAAGGTGAAAAGCTAGAGCAGCATACTTTTTAGAGGGGATGACGATGGAACTCAGATGTGGCAGAGTTTTAATTTTTTCTTGTAAAATGTAGAACAAGCTGCAAATATTATTATTTAGTTGGAGACTAAATAACAAGACTGCAAAGGTTAGACAACAAGCTGCAAATCTTATTTCCAGAATTGCTCAATTTTTTCTTGCTAGAGAATGGAAGTGAAGATTATCAAATACTTCTTTCAATGTTTTCTGCGATCTCAATGATCATGTCAAAAATTGGAGGTTATGCAGAAACATCTATGCATTTCTCAACTGCAACTATACTTTTTTCTTGGACCTGTGTACGTACTAGCTTTGATGACATAAATTCATGAAAGACCTTACTGCTACAAAACTCTATGTCACTTGGAATCTTCATAACGAGAATCAAGCTAGCAATTCTAGATTTAAAATCAAAGTAACTTACAAATGGGTCATCATCGAGCTATTTGTAATATTCATTGCATGTGATGGAAAGTAATGTTGAAATTTGCTTGGCATATTCTAATGTTAACAATTTTGAATTTAATTTTCTTATCCAAAGATAGGAATGCGGTCATTTGGAAGCTATTCATCTAAGGTGGTGTCCATAGGTTGCGAAAGATCTTATTTTCAAAGTCTAATTTAAAAGATTTATTTCAGATTTAAAGGAATAGGGTTCTCATTCAGATCCACATTCCCAGGAATTATGTGCACACATGAATATTATAAAGAAAGCACCGAAGATTTAAAAGAGGGTTCGAGAAAAAATTTCATTTTAGAAGAGAGGAATTTAGAATAGAATTCTGGTAGGGAGACTGTGTCGTTCAAAAAGGATTTCAAACCCGTGAACTTTGATACAGAAGATGATGATAATGCTAGCAGTCTTGTTCAATGTTGAATACCTCGACTGAGAGCACAGAAAAGAAACCCATATGCTTAAACGCATTTGATATCATTTCTTATTCAAGGCGCCACACCATCACTGTGTGTGCTGGGGTGAGGGACGAACCCGCTCGACCGACAGGGAGAGGAGCCAAGGACTTATTTATTAACCAAGGCTGGCTGGCACCCATCACATTAACCCCAAAGTAATTAAACCAACCAGATTAGAAAGATTTGATTGAGTGAGCGACCTCCAAAGGCCAGAACTCTAAGCCGTACCGGGACTAAAAGTTACACAATGCATGAGGTTACAGGGTAGAGTTCGAGGGCTAGGTTCCTCCGTATTGGTGGAGACGTGGAGTAAGAGTTCGAGGTCTAACTGTCTCCAGCCGAGTAGCTCATCCTAGTAGCCAAGCAGCTGACTGAGTATCCAAACTGAGTAGCTAAGTATCCTAGTAGTGTAGCCGCTATTGGGCATGATTCCTATGCCGGGTTAAACACTCAATATGATGCTGGTTGGCAATAATGGGTCATACACTGAAGACAGAGAAACAGACTCCTTTCAAACTAAAACCACCTATTACACGTCTCCTATCATTCAGATCCACATTCCCAGGAATTATGTGCACACATGAATATTATAAAGAAAGCACCAAAGATTTAAAAGAGGGTTCGAGAAAAAATTTCATTTTAGAAGAGAGGAATTTAGAACAGAATTCTGGTAGGGAGACTGTGTCGTTCAAAAAGGATTTCAAACCCGTGAACTTCGATACAGAAGATGATGATAATGCTAGCAGTCTTGTTCAATGTTGAATACCTCGACTGAGAGCACAGAAAAGAAACCCATATGCTTAAATGCATTTGATATCATTTCTTATTCAAGGGGCTTTGATCTATCAGGTCTTCTATTTGAAGAGAAATAGTTGAAACACTAAAAACGCTTCACGAAGACATATTACAAGGTGAAGAAATTAATGCGTGGATGTGCATTGGTTCATTCATGTTACTGTTCACCACCTTTGACTAACATCATCTTTGAAATCTCCTCATTCTTATATCCCTCGTTTGTCTTGAAGTCACACACCAAGTTAATGTCTTTGTTCCCATTTCCTAATTTTAAGCTTTCTGTACTGCTCAGAGCTTTTCCTAACATTAAGCTTTCTGTACTGCTCAGAGCTGACACTGCAGATACAACTGATTCTCATTAATCCATGGTGTATAGTTAATATTGCTGGTCATTGCATTCACAGTTGATAGAAATAGCATGATAAGCCATCAATGACGGGATGCTTCGTGGCATAAGAGGCGGATCTAAGAAAGTTTCGGTTGCCATTTCTATGCTAAAACAGGTTGGGCCGTGAAACTTGGTCAGGGCTTTGTTTGCTTCTGGTTTGAAATAGAGATGGAGCTGACAGAGTCTTAGCAGACATCATGGGAGTCTTGCTTGCTCAGGCTTATTTTTCGCTGAATAAGGTCAAATCCATTGTGGGTCGTTGTTAAAAGTAAAGACAGAATAACAACGTATATCACAAATACTCATGGATGCTCTGATGACTTCATTCATATTAAATGGCTGTCAGGTCACTCTGCATACTTAATAAATAGTTTGTTGGCTTTACACACCACATCTTTGCTTCTCTCTCGGCTTCTTGGGCTATAAATGCTAATGGGTGGTGTCGGTATATGTCCTTTATAACAGACAGAACAGGCCCAGCAGCCATGGATCGTTGAAATTTTTAGGCCCAGCAGCCATGGATCGTTGAAATTTTTAGGTATTCTTTGAATATAATTAGGGCAACGCATGATAAGCCATCAATAGCATGATAAGCCATCAATGACGGGAATCTGGAGGTGTATGAGTTGGATTGAGTGTCAGGACTGAATACAAATATAAGTGATGAGTTGGACTTCACAAATACAAATTATTTTACAGAGCCCAACGCAAGGATTTGCCTTCAATCATTCTATTTCTGTACCTGTAAACCATTGACCATGCGTGCTTCACTTTCTTAGATGTTTCCTCTCCCTCCCGAGTCCCTCCACGAGATGTACCTTCCCCATTTCCCCTGCACACTACCCACTGTCCTCTGGAGTTGTATGAGCTGGAACGAGTGACATGCTTGAATAGACCGAATTTGCAGTCATAAGTCATGAGTTGGACTTTACAATTACAAAATTATTTTACAAATCCCAAGACACAAAAGACACAGAATTATAATATCCATAGCTGTAGACCATTGACCATGCCTGCTTCGCTGCTTAGATGTTTCCTGAGTCTGCCTCTCCCTCTCTTCATCAGATATGGCATCTATATAAACATTCAAACCCTCTTTCTCTCCCTCATCGTCCACAGTCCTCTCGTCCCCTTGCTGCACTTGCATTTCAAGCTACCTACTCTATTCTTCATCATTTTCTGCTCTTCCCATAAACATAATCATCGCCATGGGCAAGCCCCTCCTTCTCCTCTTTCTTTCATTACTATCCTCAACAACTTTCCTTGTAACTGTTTCTGCAAATTTCTACAACAATTTCGACATCACATGGGGCAATGATCGTGCTCAAATCCTTGACAATGGAAACTAGCTGCAGCTCACTCTTGACCAAACTTCAGGTACATACATTTATTTATTTGTTTGGTAACTTTTTTCTTTATGGTCCCTGCTCTGCTAATTTCATCTTCATGTATATGCAGAAATCTTATTCCTTCCTTTCCTTGATGACATTTGACAGGTTGTGGGTTTCAATCCAAAAACGAGTATTTGTTTTCCAAGATTGATATGCAAATCAAGTTGGTACCTGGAAACTCTGCAGGCACAGTCACTGCCTGTCACGGGATGCTTCGTGGCATAAGAGGCGGATCTAAGAAAGTTTCGGTTGCCATTTCTATGCTAAAACAGGTTGGGCCGTGAAACTTGGTCAGGGCTTTGTTTGCTTCTGGTTTGAAATAGAGATGGAGCTGACAGAGTCTTAGCAGACATCATGGGAGTCTTGCTTGCTCAGGCTTATTTTTCACTGAATAAGGTCAAATCCATTGTGGGCCGTTGTTAAAAGTAAAGACAGAATAACAACGTATATCACAAATACTCATGGATGCTCTGATGACTTCATTCATATTAAATGGCTGTCAGGTCACTCTGCGTACTTAATAAATAGTTTGTTGGCTTTACACACCACATCTTTGCTTCTCTCTCGGCTTCTTGGGCTGTAAATGCTAATGGGTGGTGTCGTTATATGTCCTTTTTAACAGACAGAACAGGCCCAGCAGCCATAGATCGTTGAAATTTTTAGGCCTAACAGCCATGGATCGTTGAAATTTTTAGGTATTCTTTGAATATAATTAGGGCAACGCCACTAATTTGCGTGACATCTAAGCGTCTTTATCTCCATATTCTCCCTAGTTATGTGACCACAGACACAAAATCCACATGCCTGCATGCTTTTACAGGACAAAGCCGAGGATAAATCAAAAGAAGAGAAAGCATATGATGATAGGGCCAGACAGAGAAGAGGATGCTTATTAACCTGCACACAGATCGAGCTTCAGAAACTGAAATTAAGCCCATGTACATGTCCTCACTCGCTCGATTTGCCCGGGAAGATGGCAGCAGAGGTCTCTGGGAGGCAGGAAAGGGCAACTATCTATTGTTGCAGAGATATTTGAAGTAAAGCCTTCTAGTTCTCTGTGTTGAAAAAATCCGGTGGCTAGTGGCGACACGCTAGAGTCTGGACTATGAGAAATTCTATGAAGAAAAGCTCAGGCGTGGCCTCAAAGACATTGCCTGGCCTTGGCATGGTGATATCGAGACTCCAGTAGTTTAGGGTTTAGGCATATAAGATATTAAGACCCATTTTGAAATTTGTGGCTACAAGCTACAACTACTGAAAATTTGATTGATAATAGGTTCGAACTTCGAAGACTTACCTGTAGATATCGGAGCCTGGTCGGAGTCGGAGATCACCTTGCTGCAGCCTGCAGGTCGATGGGAGTGGCACTGGAGTCTGGCACCGGTATTAGCAGATTGTAGTGTTCTAGGTTCCTGAATCCTGTAGCTTGCAAGTCGGGGTTCGGTGCCAGCCTGCCAGGTGGTACAGGGCTGAGGGCAATGGAGTTTGGAAAGCAATGCCACCACAATGTTTCTATTTGAGTTTGAGCCTTTGAGGTCTCCTGTAGTCTGCCACTGCCAGGATGCCCCCTCCGGCTCCCAGTCCTTCCCCAAATCCCCAATTCCAATTTACAGTTACTAATACAATGGTCCATGGTTCAGAAATTTAATCCGTAGTAGTCTCAGACTCTCGAGAGGAGGTGTCCCGTGCCAGGGGTAGATGGAGATGGTGAAGGAGTTAATGTCTTCATTAACTCTGGCTGGCGTGGCTGCGAACTGTGAGACTCCCACACGAAAATTAATGACGTCTTCCAAAAATTGCTATACGTCATAAAAACGGGACGAAAACTAATGACGTCTTCAGAAAATTGTTACACGTCAAAAAAACGTTTACAACATTTAACTGGCCGTTTACGTAGACGGTTTGATTAAAAAATTACCTGTATTTGACGGGCAAAATGCCCGTCAAATTCCAACCCTGGGCGTGGGTTGGCCAGAGGGACTAACAACTAGTCTCTTTTTTTAATTTTATTGGAATGTAAGTGGTAGGTGTGGGTTGGCCAGAGGGACTGACAACTAAGCTCTTTTTTTCGTGACACCGGTTTGCTTTATTTTGGTTGGAGGGAGATGTTGATATCACAATAGGAAAGGAAAAGATGTCCATAGTAGAGAAGCCCACAAATGTTGAGATCTCAACAATGAGATACGGATGTTTGATGGAGGGAGTTTAAGCTTTGCAACTTTAATATCACGTGAATATTATTTCTTTTCCAATTTATTAACTTTATTATTATTTTCTGTAAGTTAGTACTCCACGAGGATTTGAATTTGTGATCTTTTATGCACAACTTCTTATCTTAATTACTCATTACCAATTGCTGCACCATTTGTAGACTAATTTACTAACTTTATTATTATACATATTATTTATAATAAATATTTTTAAAAATATTAAATTTGAAAAAATAAATAATTACAAATATATCTAGATCATAATCACATTAAGGCCAAATGAATCACATTGAAAAATAAAATAATGTGTTATAAATTCATCCATTTTCCCAATGTATATGGTTCTAATTCACCAATTCTTTATCATAATCATATTAATACAAAATATTATTTTAACTATATTTATTAAATAACTTGATAAATTATATTTCTTTTCCAATTTACTAACTTTATTATTATACATCTTATTTATAATAAATAATTGTTTAAATATTATATTTGAAAAAATAAATAATTACAAAATGTATATCTATATCATAATTATATTAATAAATAAAATTATTTTAACTATGTTTTTTAAACAACTTACTAAAATATATTCTTTCTTAATTTACTATTTTTATTTTCAATGAAGAATGCCAACACGTTAGTAGAATGAAGGTATGGCTAGAAATACATCCATTCAAGCACTACATAAATAAAGTTCGACTCCCAAGGAGAAGTGTTGCAAAGCTAAATTTGAACACAGTTGGGAAGGATAACAATATTCCTAGAAAGATAACAATATTCCTCCACCGGATCTACACTCAATTGAATTTACTAACTCTATTATTAGACATCTTTTCAGAAGCAAAAAAGCATACTATTGTTATTCAAAGAGAATCAAATAGTACATTGATGATCTTGAGTCTTTTATAAAGACCGATATAACAAAAAAAAACATGGGATAATGTTCATATACATTGTAACCACAACCCTGATGGAAATCTATAACTACCGACATATTGGAACTTCAAAATCATAATAACTATCCCGCATACCAAAAACAATAAGGCAAAAAAACTGAGCAGATATTTTAGTCAAAAAACCACATTGAACCCATAATCACAGATATGTGAGTCCTGGATTTCTTCCCAAAATAAGTAGCCAGTTTCTCCCTCCAAATCCAATTTAGAGAACTTGTCAGCTAATGAATTGTGTTGCCTATATATATGCTCAAAGGATATTTTCTTAAAGAGTTGTATTGTTGATCTGATCCTCTTACACCATTGAAGGAGAGCTGTGACTTTTAAATTATAAACACCTTCTGCCCATTTTATAGTGACCCGCAAGTCTCCAAAAACTTTAAGCTCTGCAAACCCAAAAATATGGGCCACCTTCAAAACACACCACAAAGCCAGAAGCTCCGCCTTCATATTAGTACCTGTTCCACAGTTAATCCTCAAGTGAAATAATGACTCTGGTTCAGAAAAATAACACCTCCAGCTGCACAAAGACCATTTGTCACAGCCCTATCAAAGAAGGTAACATGGTTGTTGTAATGGCACTCAAAGTTACTAACTTTCTAAATTTTAAGAGACACCTGCTTCCACGAATAGAGCTTGTACAAATTCAAGATTTGGATGCATACATGTAAAACATTAGGGACCATATCTTCAAAAACAACCCGATTTCTGAAACGCCAGATAGACCACGAAATAATGGTCGGAAGAAAATAGTTTTCACGACACTGTCTGAACCAGTTGAGAGTACATATATCAAATTTTTCATGTCCCCAAACCATATCAATATTTAATGAAGAGCACACTCTCCTCCAAATATCTCTAGTAAACACACAATGAACAAAGAGATGGTAGCTTGATTCGATGTCATTTTTGCATAGAAGACAGATGTTAGGGCCTATCCAGCCCCTCTTGACTAAATTATCCCAAATCTTTAATCTTCCATATAAAGCGAAACACATAAAGCACTTATATTTCAATGGAATGCTCCACTTCCAAAGATGTTTGAACCACCATTGTTGAGGAAAATAACACCTCTCCAGAATTAAATTATCATAAGCCGATTTGGCAGTAACCTTACCCTCAACAGGATTACCTTGCCAGATGAGAGCATCTTTAACATTACTAAGTATTCACCCTGCACAATTTAAAGAATTAATATATTGATCCCACTCCCATGCATACCGACCAGAAAAACCAAGATCTTTTGCATTCAGCCGGTACCCAGCTCCAAAAACACTTCTTTTTTTAATTTTGTTGAGAGTAGCACATTTAAATTCCTTTAGATGTGAAATGATAGGTTCAGAGAGATTGTAATTATCTTCGAGCCCCATGATATGGTTAATCCCAACTAAGATATATTTCCATGTACCAACCTGCCAAATGAGATCTCTCATCAACCAATTAAAAACCTTCATGAACCCAAACCATATTGGAGAAGTGCCCCTAATTCTTTTTTCGGATTCTCGGTGAGCTAACAGGATCCTCCTTAATATGTTTAACTTCCAAAACATTGGACCAGAGGGTTGAGCCAAAAACACCCCTCCAGAGGCTCTTAAGACACAATTCCTTACTGAAAAAGTCCAAGTTCTTAATTCCCCACCCGCCACAAGCTTCAGGAAGGGCAATTTTATCCCAACTTTCCATGACCAAAGTGTTATGTCCTTTTCCCCCAGACGAGAGGAAGTTGGAGAAACATTTACTCAGAGAATTCAAAATAGAACTGGGGATTTTTGTGACAGACAACTAGTAGACTGGAATACCTATTAACACGGCCTTAACAAGTGTGAGCCTCCCACCAATAGATAATAGGCTAAAAGTCCAATGATTGATACAATGTTCAAATTTATTTAGGAGCCACGTCTAGTATTTTATTCTATAGTCGTTGGGATTTAGCTGATAACCCAGATATTTAAAGCCATCATTCAGTAGACACATATTATAAGGTAAAAACCTGTTAATATCCTTGAACTTGGAGTCCTAAACAAGATGACCATAAAAGTTTGATTTCTTCTGACTCACCTTCATACCAAAATCCGCACAAAACTCCTTTGTAATTTCCCGATAATGTATCCATTCATTCAAAGAATCGGGACCAACAAGCAGTACATTGTCGACAAAGAGCAGGTGAGAAAGAGCAAGCTTAATAGAGTTTCTTATACCTTTTATCTTCCCATTCGATTTTGCTTTGTTAATCAATATGATGAAGCCTTCTATGACAAGTAGGAAAAGTAAAGGGGATAAGGGGCATCCCTACTGGATTCCCCTAGAACAGTTGAAGAAACCTTAAGGCACCCCATTGACCAGAACTGCAATATTGTTCGAAGAGACACAAGCCACGATCCATGTAATAACCAAATGGGGAATTCCAATCTGAATCAATATAAACCTCAGAAAACACCAATCTACTCTGTCATAGGCTTTCTCAAGATCCATCTTGAGGAGTAAAGCATTTTTTTTGTTTTTCTTAATGGTGTGGATAATCTCCTGTGTGATGCCAACAACATCCAAAATTTGGCGATCCTGCAGAAAGCCAAAGTGTTTAGGAGATATAAATTTTGACAAAGCAGGCTTTAATCTTACCGCAATAATCTTGGATATCAATTTGTAGATCAAATTGCATAAAGCAATTGGTCTAAAGTCCCCAAAAGAGCTTGGTTTTCTGCACTTAGGAATTAATGTTAAAAAAGTGGAATTCACAGCCCCAGAAATAAGCCCTTCAGTTCTGGAGAATTCATCAAATTGGAGAATCTCATCACCCATAATGTCAAAGAAGTGAAGGAACAACTCAACAGTCCAGCCATCCGACCCTGGACTTCTCTCCTTAGCAAATAATCTCAAATTGTCTTCAACCTCTTTCATAGTAACCTTCCTACCCAATTCCAAAGCATCATATTCATTAAAAAAGTTTGGGAAAATCCTGGCCACGTTCAACTGAGCATTAAGGTCACATTGTCTAGAATCAAAAAATATATTACCAAAAAACATTTTTGCAGAGTCTTGAAGCCTTTCCTGTCCAGTAATAGTATTACCATCCTCATCATTCAGCTCCCAAATAGCATTGTTATTTCTTCTACAAGTAGTAAAGGCATGAAAAAAAATTGTATTCTTGTCTCCCAATTATATCCAGATGGCCCGGCTCTTGAGCCGCCAATCCATCTCTTCTTGAATAAAAAACTTTTCTTTTTCCTGCAATAGGAGTTTTAACATAGCAGCCTCTTCCAACTCAAGTTTCTGGCTAATATTCTTTAAATGCAACGCTTGAATTTGTTCCTCAAGCTTCTCATATGCTTGCTGCTCCATCTTAGTTTTGTTTTTTATCCATTTTATGACAAATCTTTAAAATTTATTGAGCTTAAAGACTAAAGAGTCCATTGGATTTAAACCCTCCTCCAACTCACAATTCAACCAGAATTCCCGAATGGTTGCACAAAATGATTCATCCTTAAGTCGAGAAGAATTGAACTTGAAAGGGTAATTCAAAAGAGAAATGGAATCTTCAAATTGAAGAAAAACAGGCCAATGATATGAAAATATAGAATCACCAAGGCAAGATCTATATCTCCGGAGCACATTCAACAAAGACCTATTGTCCAAAAACCGATCAAGTCTTTTGTGGATACAATCATCACCCAATCTACCATTTGTCGACGTAAGCGTTATGACACTTGTCGGCATATCAAGTAAGTCATTGGAATTTAGTATATCTGAGATAAAATATGCAAGATCATCTGGTTTTTCCGAATAACCCTAGATTTCAGAGGCAGAGTAAAATTTAAATCACCTGTAAGTATCAGGTTATCCAAATTCAGAATTCCAGAATCATTAAATGAATTCCATAATTGAATTATGTCCTTGTATGGTCCATAGCAGTTCACCACAGTCATCTTAAAATTGTGAACCTTGCTCCAACCATCTAGAAAAATACCCCATTTTGTCTTATAAGCATAAAAATGATAGAAACAAGGATTCCACCCCTCTAACAGACCACTAAATAATCCACAAGCAAAAATAGAAGCAAATTACCATCCCGACAGAATATTGGAAACCCTCAAAATAGATTTGGAATATTCACACATAGTCTCCTGTAAAAGAATTAAATCCAGGCTAGTAGCTTGAAATTTTTTAGATAAGGCCCTAGCCCTGGTAACCTTACCCAAACCACTGACATTTAAGGTTAAAATTAACATTAATCAACAGATGTGTTGGGATTCAAAGCTCGAAGTGCCCGTTCAGAGGTAGGAGGAATGCTATCCCGATGAGAGTCCATGAGTCTACCAAAGATGGGAATATATTCACCCTCAACCCTTTCAGATGACTTCGGAAGGTTTTTTTTTTTGGAATAGACATCCAGAGGAGTGATATAGGGGTTAGCTGGTCTAGGGTTATAACCACACTCTTATAAAACATCTCTTTCTTCCATCGTAAAAACCTTAGCTTCTGTATCAAAAGAGGATGCGTTATCTAGTGGAGGAACCTCCAAACCCACACTTACCTCAGAACATGATTAAAAATTGAGAGTAGTCAAATGAGGGGATCCAACCAGAAAACTGGTAAGGAAACCTCCAGGATTAAGGTTCGGCAGACCAATTAGGGGAGCAACAGAAGACGACAGAGGCCCACCCAAATTTAGGGTTAATTCCCCACTAGAAATTCGTTTATCTATAGATCTCTGAGCATCTAAATAAAAGTCCAATTCCGCTTTAGATACACCTTTATATGGAGTATTCTCGTTAGGAGAAGACTTACCCGAGAATAGTTGCTGAGAGATAGCCGTCCCAAAACGAGATTTGCAATAACCCAGAGAAGCAGAATTAAAACCCACATCATCACCAGCTTCAATAGGAATATAAAACCCAAAGAGACATCTAGAAAGGATATGGCCCGTATTGCGGCAGCCAAAAAATCTAAAAGGTAACTTAAAGTAATCCAACCTTTGAAAGGAAATACGGGAACCCCATACCACATCCACTTCAGTAGGCAGCCCCAAGCTCATATCAAGTTCCACCATAACTCTGCCATTGCATTTGTCAACACCATAAAATGAAATTTTGTCCAGGAGGACAAATATCCCAACCTAGTTTGCTAACCCAATAAGTATATTGTCTGTCCACAATTCTATAGGGAGACTAGGGAGAAGCATCAAGATATGTATTCTACATTGCTTCTCTCGTAAAGGGTCAAAGGCACTATGCCATCTTTTTAAAGCCAATGATCCATCCTTAAACAACCAGACATTGCCCAAAATCTTACTCACACATTCAGCATTCGGAAAAATGAACAAAATCCACATGTTCATGAGAATATTTTGTTGGAACATTTAAAAAACCCACTATGTCATTCTAGACTTAGGATAAAATTAATTAATCATTTATGATTAATTTCCTGAGTTTTGACTAGGTAAAATAGGCCAGTTTTGTCTTTTAGTGGACCACATGCTATCCTCATTCACAAAAATGAATTTGGATAGATTCTGGATAAGATTTCCTTGGATTCTGTCTGATTTTATTCCATTCCTGAATTAGAAAGACACTATCCAGTTTTAGTTAGCTTTGTCCTGTTTTTTTGCTTTCTAGTGGAAAAGATAAAGCTAGTTTACTTGGAATCTTTTGCCACTTGACCAATTCGACCTCCACACCATATCTAACCTTCTAAAGCCATCATTACATTCCATTTACCTCACTCATGAGCTGCCATACCATACTTGCCAAATTCGTGAGCCTCTAGCACAGTTTTGGAAACTGTTTTTGCCACCTAGGGTTTTTTTTGTCTTTTCTAAGCCTTTTCTTTTTGCTCTTTCCATATTGTTGATGTATATGTAACTTCGGAATGTATTTCATCTGTATATTTTATATATATTTATTGTACCCTTATAAGAGATGTGTCATTCCTCTATAAGGAAGTGTCGTCATGTGGATTGACAAGTGTCGCAAGTGTGTGTACTTGCCGATGGGTTATTAGACCACCATGTGGGGTCGGCCCTGAATTATATATATTATAATGTGGATGTACCTAGCTAGACAAGTCGGCCCCATAAAGTCACTGGGCCAAAAAGGTTAGTATAAATAGAGATAGGAGATCTCTATTTTACTCACTCGGAAAAGTAACTCACTCTCACTTAGAAAGTGGCGCACTAGTGAGGAAGAGGAGGATCATCTGCTAGGAGACTATCTCAGTGTATTTTGGTTGTACTTTGGTTGAGCCATTGCTCTCTCTATCTCTGATGAACTTGTGGGGTTTTTCACCTTAGGGTTTTTCCCACGGAAACTCTGTGTCTCTTGTCTCTCATGCTTTTGATTCTTGTGATGCTTGTCATGCTTATTGTGATTGTCATGCATTGATATACTGTATATGTTATTCTCTCAGCAAAAGATCTTAGAGTATTGTGAATTAATGCTCAAAATTTAACATGGTATCAGAGCTAATCTGAGAAGAAGACATTTTGCAGTGACGGAAACTTGAGTTTCTTGTTTATTGGGTTTCTCTCCACAGATTTTTGAAAATCAGTATAGTAGACTGACTCTAATCATCAAGTCGCATCTATCTGTCCAATCCGAATTCAATTCCGAGCATTTTCAGATTTGTCCCTAAAAATTAGGGTTTCCACAAAAATAGGAATTTCTGGAATCTGAAGGCACAGCTGGAAGATCCTTGCAAAAATCGAAGTTTAGAGCTTTGGATCAAGATTTTTTGCTGAGTAGATCTCCGGGAAACTCAAACCCTAATTCAGGGCTCTCCCTAGTGAACCCGGGAGGACAAAAAGGCTAATCTGAAGGGTAAAGCTTTGCTGATCTCAAATTCTGAATACACCAGGATGATTAGCTCATCAAAGCGCATCTTTCTATCCTTTCAGAAATTTGAAATTCACATTTTGAATTTTTAGGGTTTTTCCGACAAACCCTAATCCAGGACTAGATCCAGTTCTCAGCATTTCAAGTGGTAAGATCTAAATCTCTTCTATTTCCATTTGAAGTACTCTTTAAGATGTCTCACCACACCAAGCTTGAGGATAAGCTTGAAGGAGCTGATAACTTCCGAGCTTGGAAGTATAGGATTGGGTTAATCTTGGAAGAGAATGAGTTGGACTCATATGTGAAAGAAGACATCCCTATCCTAGAGGATGAAGAGGCCAAGGTATCGCATAAGAACAACTTGGTCAAGAAAAAGAGGATCATTGCTGATTCTATCAAAGACCATCTCATACCCCATGTGTCTTCTCTTAAGACACCCAAGGAGATGTTTGAATCTTTGACCAAGCTATTTGAAGGAAAGAACATAAATCGGAAGATGACCCTGCGGAACCAATTGAAAGGAGTAAAGTTTCAGAATGGAGAAACCATTCAATCTTATTTTTCAAGGGTCTCCCAGATCAAGGAACAACTAGAAGCAGTGGATGAAATGGTGGAGAATGGTGAAGTGGTGATGACCACTCTAAATGGCCTACCCAGGTCATGGGATTCCTTTATTCAAGGAATTTGTGCAAGGAAGAAGTTGATCTCCTTCAACAGATTGCAGGAAGAATGCTCTCAAGAAGAAGCTAGACATATAGCTCGTGAGAAAAAGATGGGAGGTGAAGATCAAGCTCTTGCAGCTCACACCAAAAGTGGCAAGCCCAAGAAGGAGCACTCTCGCCACAAGAGATCCTATCAAAAGAAGGATCTAAGATGCTTCACATGCAATGAGAAGGGTCACTTTGCTTCAGATTGTCCCAAGAACAAAAGGGATAATAACCACAACTCCAGCAAGAAGAAGAAGGGTAGCAAAAGAAAGTTCCATGCTCATGCTGCTGAGGATGATAAACCTCCAAAGAAGAAGGCTAGGGCAGAAAGTGATGATAGTGATGATGACTCATCAAGTGAAGAAGAGTATGTTCTAATCTCTGCTCTAACAGGTACTATCTCCCATGGTTGTAATGATTGGTTGATTGATAGTGGGGCTTCCAAACACATGACTGGGTTTAAGGAATCTTTTGTGAATCTATCTAAACATGAATCACCCCATAAGGTGAAACTTGGGGATGATTATCAATACCCAATCAAAGGAAGTGGTGAAGCCTCCTACAACCTAGATTCTGGAAAATCTTTGAAGATGAAAGAAGTCCTTTATGTACCTGGACTCAAGAAGAACTTACTCTCCATCTCTGCATTGGATGCAAAAGGTATGAGGGTTGAATTTGTGGATGGCCAAGTCCTAATGTGGCCAAAGGGTAAAACAATCGATGATGCAGTAGTGATTGGAGAGCAAGAGGGAGGTTTGTATAAATTGAAGGGACAACCTGAACATGCCATGGTGCATGAATCCATGGATCCAAGTGAACTTTGGCATAGAATACTTGCTCATATGCACTATAGAGCACTTCCAATTGCAAGAAAGGCTGTAGAGGGTCTTCCTGAAATCAAGACCAAACATGAAGGTGTTTGCAAAGGATGTGCAAAAGGTAAGAACATTAAGAAGGCTTTCCCAAGCAGTGAAAGCAAGGCAAGAAATATCCTGGAAATCATCCACTCAGATGTATGTGGTCCTATGTCATCCAATTCTCTTAGTGGGTATGTTTACTATGTCTCATTTATTGATGACTTCTCCAGGAAGACTTGGGTATACTTCTTGAAGAACAAAGATGAGGTGCTTGATAAGTTCAAGGAATTCAAAACCTTGATGGAGAATCAAACTGAAAAGAAAATCAAAACATTCAGATCCGACAATGGTGGAAAATTCACTTCAGGTGACTTCAAGAAGCTTTGCAGTGATTCAAGGATTAAGAGGGAGTTTACTGCTCCCTATAATCCTCAATAGAATGGAGTTGCAGAAAGGAAGAACAGAACTATCATGGAAGTAGCAAGGGAAATGCTGCATGACCAGGATCTACCTATGCATCTATGGGCAGAAGCAGCTAGAACAGCTGTATATGTGCAGAACAGAACACCCCACAAGATATTGGACAACAAGACATCAAAAGAGGTCTTTTCTGGTAAGAAACCTAAAGTTAGCCATCTCAGAATATTTGGTTGTCCAGTATACACTCATGTCCCAAAATAAAAGAGGACTAAAATAGATCCTTCAGGAAAGAAGGGTATCTTTGTGGTTTACAGTGAAAGCTCGAAGGCTTACAGAATATACTTTCCAGGGTTCAAGAAGATTGATGTTAGCAGGGATGTAACATTTGATGAAAACTCAGCATTCATCAAATCAAGGAAGGCACCTATCGAAGTTTATGAAGAACCTAAGGAAACCAGATTTCAAGACACTACCATGACTGAAGCAGTTCCAGAAGTTGTTCGTGAGTTTGAAGATCCACAAGAACCTGTAGATCCACCCCGTGAGGATAACTCTCACAAGAGGAAACCTGCATGGGCTAGAGAGCTCATTCAAGATGCAGAAGAGGAGCTGTGAATGTATTTCATTTGTATATTTTATATATATTTATTGTACCCTTATAAGAGATGTGTCATTCCTCTATAAGGAAGTGTCGTCATGTGGATTGACAAGTGTCGCAAGTGTGTGTACTTGCCGATGGGTTATTAGACCACCATGTGGGGTCGGTCCTGAATTATATATATTATAATGTGGATGTACCTAGCTAGACAAGTCGGCCCCATAATGTCACTGGGCAAAAAGGTTAGTATAAATAGAGATAGGAGATCTCTATTTTACTCACTCGGAAAAGTAACTCACTCTCACTTAGAAAGTGGCGCACTAGTGAGGAAGAGGAGGATCATCTGCTAGGAGACTATCTCAGTGTATTTTGGTTGTACTTTGGTTGAGCCATTTCTCTCTCTATCTCTAAGGAACTTGTGGGGTTTTTCACCTTAGGGTTTTCCCCACGGAAACTCTGTGTCTCTTGTCTCTCATGCTTTTGATTCTTGTGATACTTGTCATGCTTATTGTGATTGTAATGCATTGATATACTGTATATGTTATTCTCTCAGCAAAAGATCCTAGAGTATTGTGAATTAATGCTCAAAATTTAACATTCGTGAGCCTCTAGCACAGTTTTGGAAACTGCTTTTGCCACCTAGGGTTTTTTTTGTCTTTTCTAAGCCTTTTCTTTTTGCTCTTTCCATATTGCTTCAAAGCAATTCGATTTTCTCCATGGAGGATGTGTTATATATTGTTACAATATCAATGAATAATATACAGAGTGATTTCCATAATCTATTCTCTCCATTATTCTTCTCTCATTGTCTGAAATATTCCATGTGAAATTGTCTTATGAATTTAGTTCCTAGCAATTGAAAATCTCACATGGCATTAGAGCTAGCTTGATTCAAAAAACTTTCCAAGAGTGTTTTTTGCAGGTATTACCATTACCAGGAGTGCATCAGTATGGATCAAAATCAAGCCAAAGCTGTGACTCTCACTCCCTTCAATTTCTTTGACTGGAAGGCGCACATGATCATCCAGCTTCGGAGCAAAGGATTGTATAGAGTCACTATGGGGCTTGAAACTAAGCCAGGAGCTGTTGCATTAAAATCCAAATGGTTCAATAGGCTTGATGAAGCTTATGGGTTACTTTGTCTCTCTGTATCTCCAGATCTTCTATTCCATATCGATTCTCTATCAACTCCAAATGAAGTGTGGACAAAGCTAGAGTCTCTCTTTGGAAAACAGGACGAGCTCAGAGGTCATTTGTTGGAGATTGAGTTGATCTCTCTTAGTCCAAGTAATTTCGATTCTATGGAGGATTTCATCTCAAAATTCAAGAACATAGTGCTTCAACTCAAGCAATGTGGTATAGAGAAGAAGGATGAGCAATTAATCCTTACCATTCTGTCAAAACTGAGCTATGAATACTCAGTATTTGTGTCTACTTTTCATTCTACAAGACTTGCACTTCCCAAGTGGAAGATGCCAACCTTGGATGCATTCATTGATTCGCTCACTCAAGAAAAGGACAAGCTGGTCCAAATGAGGGATCAATCACCCTCCAAAGACTTTGCACTTGTTGCTCATGGATCAAAGAGTTTCAAGAATGACAAATCCAAACAGAAGATATTGTCAGATGAAGAGGATTCTGATGGAGATTCCAAATCCAAGAAGATGAAGAAGGAGAAGCCCAAGTGTTCTTATTGCTGCAAAGGCACTCATCCTGAGAAATCTTGCTTCAATAAGAAATTGGACATCATGGCCAAGATGCTTGAAGAGCATAACATAGATGTTCCTGACTTTGCAAAGAAAGAACAAGGCAAGGTTGCTGTAGAACAAGAACTCTGTCTCCAAGTCTCTCCCAAAGGTAATAATGTTTATGCTTTGAGTGCTAGAGTGAATATAATTCTGATGTCTTTGATATTGATTCACATTATGATATATCAGAATCAGAAACCTACACCTCTTCCTTGGAACAATCTTCAGTTAGTTCATCCAAGTCTACTCTCAAAACTAGTCATTTTTTACTAGCTTCTAATTGTCTTCTGAAAGGTCTTTCCACCATCATTCAAATCTTTTAGATTCTGATTTAGAAGATGATTTAAAGTCTGATATGTAGGTAATTACATATCCCACATCATATTCCCAACCTTTGGATGCACAAAAGACCCTACAAACCCCAAGTTCTCCGGTTAAGAAACTACACAATTCTATGTTTTCCTACACTGTGTCACTTGCCTCTGTTGCACTTTTGTCTTGCATATCTTTCATTGGTTGGACAACCATTGTTTTGGAATTATTTGGACTGATATGCCACACATCTGGACATGACCCCATCACTCATGGTTCAAAAGTCAAGTGCTCACACTCTCTAGGCTTGCTCAGCTGTCCGAGTGATCTAGTTTCTAAAAATTTTTCTATTGAAATTATGTTCGATCATGGAGAATCCACATATTTACTGGTTGCTGCTCCATATGACTTACATTCTGATATTTCAGAGCTGCATGATCTCATTTTAAATATCAGAAAGTTTCTACATCAGTTTGAGAAGAAAGTACAAGAACTAGTACACCACATTGCAGCTACAGAAGAAATTGATCTTATTGAGTTCATTGTTTCTCCTTGGGAAGGAGTATGCATAGATATTCTTTCCATCATTGATTATGTATGTTAGAGCAGTAAGAAAAATTCATTTGATGCTCCTCCATCATCAAAATATGAACTTCATAGAGCTTCAACACATGGTTCTTGCCTACACAACATTGATGCACTGATGCATGATCATGACATCCACAATCTCTTCATCAAGTCAGTTACTCAGAAGCAGCCCATTCAACGCATTCAACTCATTCAACTCATTTAAATGAGCAACGTGACAGTATGAAGACATCAAGCATGTCCATTTTTTGAGGGAGGGTTTTGTTCCCATGAGGTTTTCCCTGTTTCCTCAGTTTACACGGACTAGTTATTTTTGTATTAGGGTGACCATAAGCCTTGTTGCTTGGGCCCTATATTTCTGATATTTTTCTAATTCCCATCACATAAATTTAGGCTTAAGGGGGGGTGTTGGAACATTTAAAAAACCCACTATGTCATTCTAGACTTAGGATAAAATTAATTAATCATTTATGATTAATTTCCTGAGTTTTGACTAGGTAGAATAGGCCAGTTTTGTCTTTTAGTGGACCACATGCTATCCTTATTCAAAAAAATGAATTTGGATAGATTCTGGATAATATTTCCTTGGATTCTGTTTGATTTTATTCCATTCATGAATTAGAAAGACACTATCCAGTTTTAGTTAGCTGTGTCCTGTTTTTTCTGCTTTCTAGTGGAAAAGATAAAGCTAGTTTACTTGGAATCTTTTGCCACTTGACCAATTCGACCTCCACACCATATCTAACCTTCTAAATCCATCATTACATTCCATTTACCTCACTCATGAGCTTCCATACCATACTTTCCAAATTCGTGAGCCTCTAGCACAGTTTTGGAAACTGCTTTTGCCACCTAGGGGTTTTTTTGTCTTTTCTAAGCCTTTTCTTTTTGCTCTTTCCATATTGCTTCAAAGCAATTCGATTTTCTCCATGGAGGATGTGTTATATATTGTTACAATATCAATGAATAATATACAGAGTGATTTCCATAATTTATTCTCTCCATTATTCTTCTCTCATTGTTTGAAATATTCCATGTGAAATTGTCTTATGAATCTAGTTCCTAGCAATTGAAAATCTCACATATTTACTCTAGGAGCCATACCCACTAAAGGAGTCTAGGTTTTATTTACCCAATCCAGTAATTTCGTCCTACTTCCATAGGTGTATTCCAATCTTCCCACCAAAGCCCGACACGATATCATCTCAATGCATTTAAGGTTTGTCTGTGTGTCAGTAATAAACTGTAACCTTCCCTCTGTCGCCTTAATGGCTTTGAGAGAGCGCCACTGACGAGCTTTAGCTCAAGACAAACCAGATTTCCTGTGCACCACCTTCTCCTTTGAATGTAAACTAGTCGCCAAGCATAGGGTTCCAGAAGAGCCAGGAAGCCCCTCGAGCAAACCCTTTTCATGCAATGAGGCATGTGTAAAGTGTTGATCCATTCAAAAAAAAATGGAGGACAGGTGTAGCCCCCAAATGCCGGACAAGGGTCATGTCCAGGTGTCCGAAAAGGTATCAATGACAAAATCCAAACACCACAAAAAATTGCTCCAACGGTAGCAGAAAACCTAGAGGGGAAACGGGACAAAAAAGAAGAATCCCCAAAAGTAGCAGGAAAAACCCAAAAAGTGAAAAGGTGAAAAATAAGTGCTAAAAAAAAACCAAACCAGAAATAAAAACTGAAAACATTAAAACAAGAGAAACTGCGATCGAACCAAAATCGTGATGTTCCCACTTTTTTTTATACTTGGTTGGTACTGGGTTGATTCAAAAGAATCAACTTGACTCCAAGTTGTTGGTTCATATCAACGATATCTCCTGCCAAAATCTCCAATAGTTACCCCGATCGGCATCCATCTCCACACTCAGACACCTTATCAATCAATATTATTATACATCTCATTTATAATAAATATTTTCATTTTTTATAAATATTATATTTAAAAATATATAAATACAAACTATAAAACTTAAAAATACATAAAATAAAACATAACAACTTACAAATTAAGTTTACCACTTTTTAAAGGTAACCTTAAAATTTAAATAAATTAAAAATATACAGCTACAGTGGATTCACTGGTTTTAAGTTTATCATATTTTTTTCTTTAAAACAAGTTTGCCCTTTTTTAACTTTTCTTTACAATGGTTTTTTAAGTTTATCATATCTTCGGACTTTTCTTCTCACTTTCACCCTTCATTTAACAAACTACCATGGTAACTAACGAAAAAGTTTCTTTCATTTAAATTTTAATGCTAAAATGTTTGTTTCGGCGCAAAATGCACACACATTGATCATGGCCAATGTGATGCTGGTTCGGTATCTGAATTACTGTTCAGATCAATAATTCAAACGTTATTGCATTTAATTTTGTAAATTACAGCAGATCATTCAACTTCACAAAGAACTCTTCAAAAAAATAAAACGAAAATAGCTAACAATGTATCATGTATGTCAAATGAAAATCTACGAAGCCATTTTATATTTTATATAATCTATTTACTTACCGATTTTGTATTTGTCGAAAAAGAATCTGTTGTGTATATGCCCCCGAAAAAATCTTTGTTGTACGTACCATTATTTCAACAGTAGTGTATCCTATTTTATCATAATATTTCGTGCCAGTTGAGACTCATCTATATCAATTTCCGCATGTACTGTACATTTTTCAGAAGCCATCTAACTGTACAGTTAATGCACTATACATTGTTCATAAGCCGTCCAACTATAACTGCAGCTGCTGCGATTTGATACTCTACGATTTATTTTCGTGATAGGTGTTGATTTTTCATTGGAGGGAGTGACGATGATTCTAGCCAAATCCACAATCATATGAAAATGTCTTGAACTTGAACTATAAACACCACTGCAAACAAATCAATACCTATTCACCACTTTGATATGCTTAGATCTACCCATAGGTTTGATCTCTTAATTTTATATACTAGTGAACACATCAAATTTTCTCATGGAGGTGGAGACACATGTCTGCATTTGATTGCTAAACCTAGAACATTGCAACAATGTTCAAAGTTTTTTTTAACCTTCAGAGACCACAAATTTCTGAAGATACATTGAAATAACGTCAAGCAACATAGATAGGATGAAAAAGTTAAACAATTAGTAACTTCAGTCATCATGGAAAGAAACACCTAGAGATGGAAGAGAAACTAATTCTTTTGAATGTGCACACTAACTGGAACATATTCTCATCCGCATAAGCAGGGAATGCAAATAAATTTGGTTGAAACCAAAACTCTGTGGCCAAATAGATATTTTGTAACATACCCCTTTTGCTAAAAAACATTTTATGTTGGAAACATTATCTTAACTTTAATTGTAAAGTTTTATATTTGAACAAGTGTCCAAGGATGACTGTAATTGCACAATATTATTATTTAAATAAATAAAATAGGAGACACTCACCCAAGGGGAGCGGTTGAAAGGGTGTTTACTGACCCACTAGGTGGAATGGAATCTGGGGTAGAAGGCAATGGACAAGTGGCAACATCAGCAAGTAACTAGCTGTTGGTATGGGACAAATACCTTGAATTGTGGTCATAGTGCCCTGAAAGATGGGACTGGAGCTTGAGGCTCATTTATTGAAAACTGACCACTAAATACCTAGGCAATCTTTTTAAGAGCCATTGAATTTTGGACTGAGGTTCATCACTTTTCTTGATGAGTAAACTTACCTTGTGGTTCTGCTGTATGCACACAAGAGATTCGATGAGGGGAAATGCTATGTTTTTTACCATGGTGTAAGTCTACCTTGTTACTGCTGAGTGTAGAGTTTCCTATTGCTGAGTGCAGAGAATGAGAGTTTTTGGCAAGTCTCTATTGATTGCTGGTTATACAATTTGAGTGCCTTGCTTCTACACAGAGTTCTTCTACCTGGTGGTTCAGTAAAAAGGCTCGGGGGTCCAAATGAGGCAAGTAGATTGGCTGCTTCTTCTGGAGAAGGTTGGGAGGAACATGCCTCCTTGGGTGTTTGTCCACCCTATCTACAATTACAAGTTCTACTTGTTATTTCAGCTCTTAAGCAGTTAGATTATTTTATGAAATTATTGATTTAGTATTCATTAGTTTAAAAATTGATAGTTAATATTATACAAAAGTAGAATTGTGATTTTTTTTGTTCTATTTAAGATTCTGTAAACCGTTGAATAAATTTAAGAATTGATAAAAATACCTCCACTGTATTTTTCCGCATATTGTTTTCTGTATAGTACTCTAGTACAGGGAGGAAATATTAGAGTAAATGAATGATAATGTAGAGGGTATGATGAATGAATAGATTAACTCTATTATGATCCCTTTCTCTGTTATATTTGCAAATTTAACAATAACGTATAATCTTATTCATAGATGTTTTAGTTACACATTACTGTGCAGACTGTAGAATGCTTTCCTTTATGTATTTAAAAGAGATAACAAAAATACAACATTTTTAGGTTTCTACACAAACTTAGTTTTATATGCAAGTTAACTATATTTCCTTGCAACGAATGCTAATTACATTTATTTCTCATCATTCAGACAATCTATTTATCTCTACTTCTGTAGAAATAGAATAATCTAGGGTTTTATGTTTTCCCATGTTTTTCTAAACCCTTGCATAAGACTTCTATTCATTCCTGTATCAGATTTTTCAATATCAAAACAATTACTGACATTCATATTCGAAAACAACTATCAATACAAATGGAGAAACTAGAATGGGTTAACTTGTATCACCTTTACCAAAATCTCTTAAACATAGAATAAGTCTATATTGGATGAATGTCCCATTATCAACAAAACCCTAACTCCTATACTTCAACATTTAGTAATCATTCAACATTTACCAAATCAAATAATTTATCCAGGACAGAGTTCATAGAAGACTTTTTGCAAACATAACAATCACAGGTTCGAAACCCTTATCACTTTTATATTTCACCACGTATTAACACTAGCAAACAAAACTCTTTACAAACATAGAATTTAACCAAAAAAAGGTGGATATGTTACCATATCAGAATCAATTGCCATCGATACTACTTTTTTTATAAACAAACACTACAAGAAAAAAGGTCATTGGTGAGGGTCCAAAAATGTCACCATAAGCTCATTTGGTGATGGTTAAGAGGGGTCCCGTCACCAAAACCTAAGCCTCGCCAAAGGCACCGTCACCTTAAATGGGGGTATGTGGTGACATTCAAGGCCCTCCACCAATAATTATGATTATTCCAGGTTGTGACCGTCACCAATATCTATGAAGTGTTGGTGACGGACCTGCGTTGCCCCTCACCATTTGATGCATATATGGTGGCGATCAATGACCGATCATTGGTGAGGGTTGAGACATGTCACCATAATCTCATCACTGATGGTGAAAAATGAGGACGTCACCAAAATGTGAATGTCACCAAAGGCTGTGTCCCCAAAAGTAGAGGTGGTGTGGTGACATTCAATGTTCGACACTAATAAGGATTATTAGTGACAAATAATGACCCTCACCAATTTCAATGTTAGACATTAATAAGGATTATTAGTGACAAATAGTGACCCTCACCAATTTATATGAATTTTTGGTGATGGACCTAAGGGCCTCCATCACCAAAACACTGAACGTTGCCAATGACATATGATGAGGGCCTTACAATGACCCTCACTATTGAGGATATTTCCATTAACATATCAATGGTGACAACCGCTATGAGATTGTCACTGCTTTTCATTTTGAAAATCTCTTGATGACGCGACATAAAGGACCGTCGCCATTGCTTATAAAATTGTAAAAAAAATAATTATAATGGTCCTTAAAGGATAACGGTTCAACGTCACGATTGCTTTCCACAATGGTGACAATGGTGACACACAATTGATTAGAAGAGAAGTATGTCCACTCATTGTTGATAGAGCACCTTCCTTGCTGTTCTGGGCATCTTTTCAATTCAGCCTACATAGATTTGTAGGGATAGTTTTCTGTTGTGTTGACTCTACCTTACAAAGGCATATTTCTGAGTTTGCTGGTTGTAGTTTACAGGGGCAATTTTCTGAATTGTTGGTTGTACTTGGCAGGGGCAGATTTCTGTTCTTGTTGGTTGTACTTTACAATCATAGGAATTGTTACCTTGCATGGATTAGTTTCAACAGGCCTATAAACTTGCTTGCAAAAAATAATGCAGTAGGCCTATAAATATTTAAACACTAAACTATGGTAATTAAAAAAAATTTCTAACTACGATTGCATCATGCCTATTAAAATTCCTGGATCATAATTCTATTGGCCATCATTATTTACGATTTGAGCAAATCCTAGGGACATAAAAATTTACTATGTAAACTTAGTTTCGTATGTTCCTTCAAAAGAGAATTTTGGAGAATGGATTCAATATGTTGGAACTCATTCCAGTATATCGATTAAAAAACATGCCTGTACTTGCTATATAATTTCATGTTGCCTAACCTACCAGTATTGAAGAAAAATGTTGGGTGTGGATGATTTAAGTGGCCTTCCATGATGCCAAAATGGAAATTAAGTAGTGTGTAAGGTGCCAGAAATGAAGCAAAATCAATGTTCCATTGGGCAGAGATGATTCAAGTTTTTTCCATGTTTGAAACCGCATACAGGGAAAAGAATAGACATGTTTGACACTGCATAATTGATACAAGGCAGCAGAATAGTCATGATTGATATTGCAGAATCGACACAGGGTAGCATTGGGCGAAGCATGCAGTTGCTCGATGGACTATGACTATCACGAGCAGATTGGTCTTGGAAGCTCCAGGTTACCAAGTCAAAGGAGAGAGCTTTGATATTCTTAATTTATCTATTCAAATCTAATAAATATTTAAATCCAAAAATTGTTGTAGCAGGAAGAAGGATTTTTATTTTTTTGGTTTGCTGATCGCTATAGCAAGAAGAATGTGAGAATGACATTCCCAACTCAGAGGAGTCATAAGAAGTATGTCAGATTGCTCTCTAAACTATACATGGCAGCACACGATTAAGGGATCAGTCTCCAACAGGTTTTGTTTTGGAAAATTAGAGTTAATAATTTATGTCAGAGATTGGGAAGAGCTAGCTATCAATGGTAGCTCTCGTTTAAGGGACCCGTCTCCCCTTCCATTTGTAATCTGATTCATTTTCCTCTTTTTAATAAAAGTTATTAACCGTCATTGTTAAAAAAAAAATACTTAAGAATTTTCTCTTTATAATTGTCATGTTCCAGAATCCAAGCATTAGTTTCAGCAGGTATATAAACGTGCTTGAATAAACAACAAAGTAGCATATCCTGTGAATTATCGGTGTTATCTCAACTTACATTCATTTTTTAATTCTCATATATAACATAAATGTAGAGCACCTATAAAAGTGCAAAATTCCTAAGATTCATATTGGCATGAAATTACACATCTTTTTTTGGAAATGCTTCAACAAAATTCCTATGATGGGTTACATAGGGTAGACTTTCTTTGCTTACCTGCCCAATATGAGGTGTAGCTATACCCATCAAAATTTCTTGGGACTAGTACCCGGCCTCATTCCTTTTAAACTCATGTCAGTCAAGTGGAGTAGATCACAAGCAGAATGTAACCCTAGTAGATGGTGATGACCAATGTCCTCCTGGAATAAATTGAACATTTGGTTATTATTATTATAACATTTTACTAATTTAAAAAAGCAAAAATATCACATTGTTATAAGTAAAGTAAATAGAATTGATTCACTAACCTGTTTACACAATAACTAAAATAGATATCTAAGGTTTTTTAAGCATCTAGAAACAAGATAGCAAAAGATGATATAAAATGTTGTAACAACAGTTTAATAACGTATATCTACAGGCTTGGCCTAAGCCTGTAAGATGAGTTGTTTTTTACACTTATAGATGCACAAATGGAAATCAGACATATGGGCCTTCTTTGGAATCATGTCACCCAGCTCATCCTTTTGTTTGTTCCTCCAAGTTCGTTCTAATGTTAACTGAGGAGTGGATTTATTGCAGATTGGTAACATAACAAAGGAAGCATAGTTTATGCTTCCGTTGCGATGAAATGTTAATGAAGGTCAATGGAAACTAAACAAGCACTATAAATCAACACTATTGACAACAGCAAAAGCACAAGATATTATTCAAAAAGCTATTCAAACAACTTTTTTGAACTCCAGCGAAAAGCATGAACCATACCTTAGTCATTATTTCTGCCAGCTGCTTGACAGTGACCTAATTATTAGGATTGCCAACATTGAAAACGTGATTGTTTTCCCTGGAAGGAATTTCCTGAAAAATGAAATAGGTAAGTACTATAAATATATAAGCACCATACAAGATCAGTAGAAATCCACAAAGGATTGTTGTTACTTACCATCATCAAGAGAATAGGTCAGCTAGCATATTGTGCCCCATATGTTTAAAGACTGTTTATACAATTCCAAGCATGCAAAACCAACATAGAACAACACTAATTTTTTCCTTAAAGAAATCTATTGTGGAATAACTCCAAGTTAATGATTTAAAAATAAAAAAACAAATGCAAAACACAACCAAAAATACACCACTATAAAATGATATAATTCCATACCCAAGTTAACACATCTAGAAAGTCAATATGAAGCAATTACAACCACATAGCAGTCCACTTACTTTCCAAGAGCATAATCAAACATAAAGGACGAGCTGTAAATAATCCACTAGATAGTCCAAGAACATCTTAATTCAGTCCAAGACAAAAGAACAAAACTAGCATTTATCAAGAACATCATTCATTCAATGTAAATCCAAACCATTAGTGACCCAATATGCAAAGTCTGCAAATGTATAAACCATGTAAAGGTGAATATAGCAGAATCGATATGTTTTATTGTTTAATATTCAACCATATTCCTTCACAATCTGAACGGACATAATCCACGTTCACGTCAACATTGACATCGACTATATCTTCTTCATTTACACATTTTGCTTCTTGAAAGTCTGTAACCCCTGACAAATCTGCATACTCGGGTTCATATGATGTACTATTTCTCAATCCTTTTGGAGGACATGTTAACACTACATACCAGTTAGTCTCAACTGGATCTTGTACATAGAATACCTGTTTAGCTTGCGATGCCAGAATAAATGGATCATCTTGCCAATGATTCTGACTTAAGCATTTCTTCATACTCACCATTGTAAAACCCAAATCATCAGTTTTAATCCCTCTCTTATTGTATACATCGACCCAATTACATTTGAACAACGTGTACTCCATACAAATATAGTCCAATGTAATTATTTCTTCTATTACTCCATAAAATGTTGTTTTTTGAAGTACAGGGTTTGGATCTTTGGAACTTGACCTCATCATTGTTTCGGCTTCCAAACACACACCACTATTTTGTGTGGTTCTCTCATTATCCATTCTTTTTTGTATGGTATCTATAACCATTGGTTAGGTATCCCTTGTACTTATTCACAAATTTCCTTGGGCCCCGCGCTAGCCATTTAAGTGTATCAAACACATTTTCGTCTCCTTCCACCTACATATTTTCAGTTTTTTTAATGTAGTTAGAACACATACATCCAACCTATGATAAAATATTTAAATTTGTACATGACAATATTAAACATGTAATGATTTGTAAGTACTTATAATATAAATAGTATAAAGTCACCTGTTTTTTTAGCTAACTAGAAAACTGTTGGGTATGGAGTCTCTGCAATAGAGATTCATATTTTTTGGTTTGGGTAAATGAGTTGAGAATCTCAATTTTGTGCATCCTAATTTGACAATTATGGATAGTAAAAATGGTTGTTAATATTTTTTGATCAAATATGAATAAAAATAATTTGAAATGTCAAATACATTATTCTATCCATGGATTTGTGTTTTGTTAAACCACAAACAAACAAAATTTTGAAGGTCAAACATGTTACTTACTCTATCCATGGATCAACTTCATTTGTGTGAAATAGAACCCACCTATGGGCTTGTTCCCAACTAATGTTATCCATTTCTGATGGAATTGAAGCAAATAATGGCTTTCCATCAAGAATTACTTCTTCAACTTCATCATCCCACACTTCATTTCGACCATGTGTGGTTCCAATAGCTTCCATACCTTTCAAGTATCCTCCACGAAACTTTATTGATTCCTCCACGTTGTGGATTTCAGCGATGCATCCTTCAGCCCTATTTTTGTTCCTAACATAACTCTTGTATACTTTCATACACCTACAAAAATAGCATATTTTTTAAGTAATGTCAAAAGCTTTGAATAAATTATTCTTCTTGTGGTTCTTGATAACAAGTAAAGTTCCATGTACCTCTCAAAGGGGTACATCCATCTATATGAAACCGGGCCACAATATCGAAGCTCACGTATCAAATGCACATTCAAATGCATCATTATATTGAAAAATGAAGGAGGGAAGTACTTTTCAAGTGAGCACATTGTCTCCACGATATCATTTTCCAACTTGTCAAGGCTCTCTATTGAAACCGATTTTGCACAAATTTGCCTATAAAAGTAACAAAGCTTACAAAGCGTCTTTCGAACAGCAATTGGTAGCACATGGCATAGAGCTACTAGGAGAAGTTGTTGCATTAGAACATGGAAATCATGCGCTTTCATTCCATGAAATGTAAGCTCTTCCATAGATATATGATTTTTTGGATTAGAGATATAACCATCTGGCACTTTTAATGTGAAAAGAACATGACATAGGGTCTCTTTCTCTTTCTTTGAAAGAGTATGCGGTGCAGGTGGAAGGAATATTTTTTTTCCTTTAACTTCTGGCCATAATGATTTTCTCAAACCCATTTTTTGCAAGTCATCTCGTGATTTCTTTCCATCTTTGGACTTCCCTTTTATATCCAAAAGAGTTCCAAAAATGCTTTCACACACATTCTTCTCCACATGCATTACATCTAAATTGTGACGTTGTAGGTGTTTCTGCATTCCAACACATTGAGAATATTGGAAAATTATTTAATATGGAGGAAATAATAAACAATGAATTCAATGAAGACATCTAAGCACAATGACGTCATATAAGCATGCAATGTATAATAATTAGGAATGGTTGATGTCTCTACATACCTCCCAATATGGCAGATTGAATAGGATTGATTATTTCTTCCACACCACAACATTAGTTTTTTCACCTTTTTCCTTATTTATTTTCCTTTTCTTTGATTCACTCTTCCCCCAAACTGTTTCGTCTCCCCTTGTTTCCTTAAAAATATCTGACACTCTTACAACTGGAGGGGCATACCGAAGCTCCTCCTTCCCATTAAATGGTCCCTTCTGTGAGCGAAACTTATGATTTTGAGGAAAAAATCTCGTATGTCCCATGTACACACATTTCTTGCTACAATTGAGGTACTCTGATTCTGTGTTCTTTCCACATATGGGGCATGCATTATAGCCTTTTTTTGTGCAACCAACGATATTCCCATAAGTTGGAAAGTCATGAATCACCCACATAATAATCACCTTCATGTTAAAGCATGTGTTATTGTAAGCATCATATGTCCATACTCCTTGGTCTCATAATTCCTTTAGTTCATCTACCAAGGAGAGTCTTCAGGTGATCAAGAACAGGTATTGGGTTATTGGTGAAGGTTCCCTAATTTTCTCTAGGTGGCACTCCGGATTTAACCCTTGGATAGAAAAAATTGTCAACCGACATTTGTGGGTCATTCTGTCGGGTTTCCCCCTGCAGTGTTGGTCATTCGGGGGTTTTATGCTGGTCACCAATGCCATTGGTAAGTTCATTTTGGATGAAGATTCTACACTTCTTGCAACTGCCAGAAGGGCTCCGCGGGTTCTGGTGGATATGGTGACCTCTCAGGGGCTGCTAGACGAAATTGAAGTTTTATGGAATGACGAGGTTTTTACACAATTCTTGGATTACTGGCGTGTGCCTTTCCGTTGTTTTAAATGTCACCAGACTGGTCATGTTAGGGACTCTTTCCTGGGGAGCTCGGAAGACCTGCAAAAGGATGCACCCACTTTCTCCGACGAGTCTGCACATTCGAAGGATTCATATACACTTTTGGAGAATTTTGTTCCCCTGGATTACTCTTCAACGATCAACATTTTGGGTAAGTTTAAGGGAATCCTGCCCGTGTTACAAAAGTTCATTTCTAGAGAGGAATTGGTACATTTTCTGTTAGAAGGATTTGATGGTGGTTCTGATCCCATATCCACTATGGGTGGCAAAATCCCGGTGAATGTCGAGGACCATGGGGCCGTTATGAAGCCTACCGATTGGTCTAATGAAATTTTTGAGACTCATGCACCCTCCCTACCTGATCTGGGGCTTCCGGACTCCCCTGCATCTTAGGGTCATCAGGTTTCTGTATCAAATCCCCTTTGTGATCGGGTTTCCTCTGATACTCAGGCACTGGTCGGAGGGGTTGTGGATAGGGTCCATCTTATGGCTTTCTCCAGTAAACCATTAGATGAGGATATAATTCCCATCTCCTAGATTCGCTTATAGAATGTTACCACTAGGAAAAAATGTGGGAAAAAGGGAGTTTCCGAGGATCCGAACATGATTGTTGACGAAAGTCTTCCTCCCTTTGTAAACCCTAGATTAGCTGAAACTACTTCTGTTGGCCGGGTTCTTTCTAGCATGTCTCTCAATGTTTCCTATCTTGAGGCCCTTAGAGCAAAGATCCCTCTTGATTTCAGTCCCCAATGATCCTTTTATCTCTCAATACAAGAGGGTTTGGCAGTGTTCCCAAACGAACTACCCTCAAGAGGTTGATTCATTCTACTAAACCTGACATTATTTTCTTTCAAGAAACTATGGTCTCGTCCCAACAAGCTTGTGAAGTGTTTCTCAAAATTTTCCCTACTTGGAATTGCTACTCCTGTGATTCTGTTGGCTTATCGGGGGGTCTCCTATCGGCCTAGAACTCTCACACTGCTCAATTATCATCTTTCTTGGTGGATGAAGGAATTTTGTTGGAAGGCAAGTTCAAACATTTGGATAGAACTGCTCGTATCCTAAATGTGTACGGACCATACCACCATAAATTGGACTTCTGGGATGGTTTGTTTTCGAGGGGTTTTCTTAATGACCCCTCTCTGATTCTAGCGGGTGACTTGAATCTTACTCTCTCTCCTTTGGAAATTTGGGGATCCGACAGAAAGGAAGACCCATTAGCTAGTTATTTTAGAGATTCCTTCGAGGATGCTAAACTCATTGATGTATCCCCTATAGTGTTGGTCTCGACCTGGAGAAACGACATAACAAGCAAGAGTGGTTGTGCGAAAAGGCTCGACCACTTTTTTATTGAAGAAGATTTGAGTCATTTCTTTGGGAAGTATAGGAGCTGGTCTATCTCCGTCGTAATTTCAGATCACAAACCGGTTTTCTTGGAACTAGATGTGAATTTCCCAAAGGTAAGTTACCCTTTCAAGTTTAATTATAATTAGCTCATGGATGATATTTTATGCTCTCTGGTTCAGACTAAATGGAAAGAATATTCCAACAAACAGTTTTGTTCTGCTACACAGTCGTTGCTCTACAAAATAAGAAGGTTGAAATTCGAAACTATCATTTGGGAAAATAGAAGGAATAGATGCAAGTTGATCTGTGCTCTATTGAGCAACAACTAAATCTCACAGGTGAAAGGGTTGAGGACATTTTCTTGGTTGATTGCAAGGTTCGCGGGGTCTACTTAGAAACTAAACGACAACAGCTTCTGCTTCAAGAAGAAGAAGCTTGGCGTTTGAAGAGTCAGACGATTTGGATCCAGAGTGGGGATAAAGATACTAAATTTTTTCAGAATTTTGCCAATATGAGAAGAAATTTAAATTCTATTTGGGAAATAAATGAACTTAGTGGTAAACCTTTGAAGGATCACTCATCCTTAGAAGCAGGTGCAGTGGAATTTTTCAGTGAGTTCTACAGACAGGAAGAAAGTGGGAACCTCCTTGATCAGTTAAAAGTGATTGGAAAGTATCCCCGTATCTTTTCTCGTGAAGAAGGAATAGCTATAAGTGCAGCTATCTCAGTGGAGGAAATCAGAGCAGTTCTTGATCATTTTGACAAGGCTAAGAGCCCGGGATTCGACGGATGGACCGTTGAGTTCTTTATTCACTTTATTTATTTATTAGGGGAAGAGCTTCACTGTGCAGTGGAAGAAACATGAAAGAAAGGTTTCGTTCCTGATAAGCTTAATTCTACTTTCATCACTGTAATTCCAAAAAAGGATAAGCCTTCCTGCTTCAAAGATTATAGACCTATCTCTCTCTGTAATCTGGTCTACAAGATTATTACAAAGGTTATTTCAAATCGAATTAAAGCTTTTTAGATGTTGGGATTTCAAAGGAGCAATTTGGTTTTCTCTCTAATAGACAGATTCTTGATGCGATTGGAGTCGCTCAAGAATGTATCCACTCGATTAAACAGAAAAAAATGAAAGCCATGGTTTTAAAAATGGATCTTATGAAGGCTTATGACTAGGTAGACTATACTTTCCTTCATTTTATTTTATTGCAATTTGGTTTACCCATTGAAGCTAAAAACTGGATTATGGCTTGTGTAACGAGTGCCAACTATGTTGTTTTGGTTAATGGACACCCATCGAATTTCTTTAAGGGTGATAGAGCCTTATGGAAAGGGTGTCCTCTATCACCATTACTTTTTTTGATGGTGATCGAGGGCTTAAGCCTTCTTTTAAATATTGCAAAAGAGGAGAAACGTTTTCAGGGTATTAGGGTATCACCGACCTTGCATATTTCCCACTTACTCTTCGTGGATGATGTCCTCATCTTCGGTCGGGGTTCCTTACAATATTGGAGTCACTTAGCTGATATTTTGGGTATTTTTTGTCGGGATTTGGGTATGAAAGTCAGTTCTTAGAAATCCACTTTGTTTATCAGTGCGAACTTGGAGCCTGATTTAATCTTCCAACAACAGATCGGGCATTTTTTCCTTTTCATTGGAAAAACCTATAATATGGAATCAATTATCTGGGCTTTGTGCTTAAGCCAAACAATTATACTACTGATGATTGGTTATGGCTTATCCATCATATTGAGAAAATAATAAATACCTGGGCTCATCATTTTTTATCCATTGGAGGAAGGCATGCTTTAATTAATTCGGCTTTGCAGAGTATTCCAGTCTATTGGATGTCCTTGGCTATGGTGCCTAGGAAGGTTTTGGATAACATAAGTAAGAGAATGTTCCAATTCCTATGGGCAAGTAACTTAACTCAAGCAAACTTTCATCTATCTGCTTGGCATTATATCGCTCTTCCAAAGAGCTATGGTGGTTAGGGGTTGAAAAATATTTTTCTGGTTTGAGGAGGCCTTGGGTGCAAAGACATTATGGTGGGTGCTCTTTGGTGATAGCTTGTGGAGTGTAGTTATCCATAAGAAATATTTAAATTAGTCATTGCCATATATTTGAATCAGGGATACTCCACCCATCTCCTCAAATGCATCAGCGATCTGGAGAGGTCTTTGTAAGAAGTTACCTATTCTGAAGAAGCGCTTGAGTTGGAATGTTGGTCGTGGCATTTGGGCTTATATTGGTATCGAACCAACCATTGGTTTACATGGGAAATTCCATCTTTCGACTCATTTGCTCAAATCTCTTCATGCCAGAAATATAGAAGTCCTCGCACATGTTTATCTAAAGGGATCATCGAGCACCTTCTCTTCTGGTTGGATGCAAGCTTCTGAGTTGGGACTTACTGGCAGTGAGGCTACTGAATGGAAGAGTTATGTTCAAAATTTAAATGCAACTGGTATTCGCTTGTCAGATGAACTTGATTGTTTAGTATGGGACTGGGAGGATTCAAATGGGAGCATCTCTGCAAAATATGCATATGACTTTCTGGTGGTGGAACACGTGGTTATGGAGCCTGCTTGGTGGGCTACACATATCTGGAAATGGAAAATTCCAACGAAAATCTGTTGTTTTTTATGGTTATGTCCGGAAAACAGAGTTCTTACGTGGGATAATTCAGTGAGAAGGGGTTTTATTGGCCCGGGTATTTGCTCTCTCTGCTCACATTTTTTTGAGTCTGTTTCTCATATTTTCGTGTCATGCTCTTTTATAACAAATGTCTGGAAAATATGTCAAGAGATATTACATTTCAAGGAATGTTGGAATAGGGATAACTTTCAGGACAACGTAAGATTTTGGCGTCTCATGAAGCCTAGATTTCTTGAGCTTCCTTTTTTTATATGCTGGGAAGTTTGGAAACAAAGGAATCGCCTTATTTCGATAATAAAAGGCCAAGTTTCTTCCAGGCATCCTGCAAAGCGATTGCTCAGTACAGGGATTTTAACATAAAAAAGGTAAAGAAAAAACACAGATCCATTATTCCTCCTCATTTTGACACTTCTTACTCTGTGGGCTATTTTGATGGGGCTCAGAGAGGGGGCCTATGTGGAGCAGATATGGTGTTACACATTAAGAAGGGGGATACCATTAAGCTTAGGATGAGTGTAGGAAATGGCACCAATACAAAGGCGGAGCTGGTGGCACTATGGGGTATTTTGTGGATTGCCAGGCATAGAGGTATTCAAATGTTACAGGTGGCAGGGGATTCAATGGTTATTATCAACTGGATCACTGGGAAGTCTTCATTAAAGGTCCTTCATCTTAGTCATTGGATGACTAGAATTTTGGAGTTAAGGGAGTATTTTACACAACTCTCTTTTACCCATATCTACAGGGAGTGTAACATGGATGTTGACCATTTATCAAAGGAAGCGGTAGGGAATATGGACGGTTTTAGACAGGCTCCTTTCGCTTGATGTTTTTGTGTATGGTCGGTCACAATTCTCTTTTGTAAACAGTCTAATGTTTTCTTTCTGGGGGGATATTTGTCTCTTTGGTCCATGATGGTTGGATGTATGCATGTATTATTTTTTTCTAGTCAGATTGCATGGATATTGGTTGGGCTATTTGTAGTATCTTCATTGTTTTGGATAGATGATCCTGAGGACACTTCTATGTGGCTATATATCTAATGTAACTTTGATTCCACAAGAATAACAAGTTACCTTTTTTCGGCTTGAAAAAAAACTACCATCTCAATGGATTGAGACACCTCTTTTACTATGTGAGGTGTAGAAATTGCATGAAAAGCGTGTCACTCACTCTAATCATAACCGACCTAGAGGCCCACCTTGGAATCCCCATCTACAATACAACATAAAGAACATCCAAAAGTAAGACTTCCTTGGAATCCCTCCTTTAAACCAGAGAAAGAATCCATCAAGGGAAAGTGACACTTAAATCGTCTCTAGTCGGATGTATCAAAAGAATCATTTATTATTATTAAATCATAAAGACAACCCCAAAAAGCACGATTCCATTGACAATGTCCCAAATATTGACTTTAGATAATTAAAAAAACAACCATATCATATGTACCCCGCTCCACTTCTCTAAACTTATTCATTATTTAAAACTACTAGAACTAGCGGAACCGACTAAGTGCACGAACATTAAACATCGAGCTTTAAACGAATGAATGGTAACTGCCGTCAGACTTTGAATGATAAAATTGAATAACAGCTAACGGCCATTGGATAAGAGTTTGTCTGTTGTTTTTTGACATGTAAATTTTTCCTAGGTGGCATCGCCGACCATAGTTGCAACTTGGATTTGTTTAGTATGATTGGAGTTATAAATTCAATAAGGTTTATTTATTTTATTGTTTTTAATTCGGAAGTGTAAATAGTGAGATAGATGTTTATATTTTATGATTTGAGGTAGATGAGGAAGGGATTTATTTTTTCTAAATTATAGGAAGATGAACCAAGTGTACTATCAAGATTTATTTTATGGTAGTCATTCCAAATTCGAAATAAATAAGTAACACACACATACACATATCAATTTACATATGATAACTAGTAGCTTAAACATGAATAACGCACAATTCGTAGCACTTAACTTGTGACCTATCAATATTCACTAATCACAAATTTAATGATTATACTAGTTTACAAAGATTAATTATACATTATTCTATTGCTATGTATCATAAACAAGTTCTTTATATCGATCTTATATTTAAGTTAATTTTACCAAATCGACCATTCAAAGGCTTTGAACACTCCAAGTTTTGACAAAGTAAATCTCTCATAAACAAGTTCTTTATATCGATCTTATATTTAAGTTAATTTTACCAAATCGACCATTCAAAGGCTTTGAACACTCCAAGTTTTGACAAAGTAAATCTCTTCAATATCAGGTCCATGTACTCATTGTTAACTATAGGAAAATTTGATTTTCAACTCTCAATTTCGATAGCAGTATTGAAAAACATAGATATGAGGTTGGAAAAAAATTTTCTTCATTCTTATATGCACGAGGACAACCCCAACTATATATTTGAATTGGGAATTGTAGATTGCTACGTTGTAGCCTGCATGCTTAAGGTAATTCATCAATGTCCTCTTGAGGCATGAGGTGCGTTTACACTTGAAATCTTTACCAACATGCTCACAAACACACAAAGTATATGACATATTGAACACCTGTCACATAAAAATAGACATATTGAATGCTCTAAATCTTCACGTTATGGAGAAATTTCTTACCTAACCTTCAACCCCAAATGTGGTTTAAAAATTCATATTGCGTTCTTATAAGATGGAAGAAATGTAGAAGTTACAATTTTCGTATATGGATGATGATTTTCTTACATTACAATTTAGTTTTTTCCCTTAATTTAAATGGTGATTTTAGTGTTATTTTTATTATATTTAAGTGTTGGAAATTTATGATTTATGTTTTTAAATGGAGATTTGTGTTATGATCTATGATCCCTCTAATTTGAAAATTGTATATTGAGAAATGCATTATATTCAAGTGTTATTGATTTATGATCTATAGTTTAAAATGGAGGATTTATTGTTCAGAGGGATCCAATATTGTGGATCTATGTTTTGTCATAATTTGTAATATGTGCATTGGAAAATATATCATGTTATAATAGTATTGTTTAGATGCATTGATTTTAGTGTTATGTTATAGTAAACTACTTCTTAAGATGCATTGCTTTCATTGTTATCTTTTATTAAACTTTTTAAAATGTATTGATTTATGTATATTTTTGTATAATATCATTCATGCATTGCTTTGATTTCAGGAATAATCCTAAATTTCTTCCCAGATTTCAATGTTTTTTTCTATGGCTTAAGTATTAAATATAATCTCGTCAATTCCTAATGACAATATTGATTAGGATGATGTTGAAGGACTAAGAAGGTTTGTGCAACAACATGTTAGAAAACATGGAGATAATGAATCACTTGAACAAATAGAAGAATAAAGAAGAAAATATCGTGAATGACATAGATTGCAAAGAATCACTACTAGCATAAAACTAGTCTAGAACAAAAAGAAGACCAAAAAAGACAATATATAATAGGGTACTTTTAAGGATTCAAATATTATAACCTATATGTAGTATTCTAGGATACTATTTGGGTTGAAAAATTATACATATAGATATGTAGGAAAATATTCATTAAAAAACATATAATATACTATTAAAAATTGTAATTTTTTGGTCAAATTTAGCAATTTAATCATATATTATGTAAAAATAGGCAAAATTTAAGCTAATTGGCTATTATATATATATATTTTAAATGGCCTAAAAATAGTGAATTGGAATAATTCCGCCCTTAAAAAAATACCATGGAAGACAATGCTGAAAAAAGGGCACAACGAAATAAATAAACAAAAAGAAGTATGGAAGATATATTAGCAAACACTACAAATACTATCTATACTTGTAGAAATGTGGTGTCAACTGAAGAACTTCAAACTACTACAACTGAGAAAGAACCTCAGGCCACAACGAACTAAAAAAGAACTTCAAATTGGAATAGTAAGCTATGAAGAACAAGTTATTGCACATCAAAAATTTCATACAAGGACTGATAAGTTGGCTCATCCTCAAATGTGTTATGTGTTTGAAGAGTCTTATGCGAGAATTCAATATTGATAATGGGCCAATGTGTTTGAGTCTTGAGATGTAAGAAGAATGGTCTAGGCATATTTTTAGCTAAAAATCATATGGACCAAGGACTAGAACCTCGAGTCCTTGTAGATCTAACACAAGTTGAAGAGATGTTGATAGCACATGTCAATCCAATTTTGGAAGCTATGTATTCAATAGATAGTCCATTCAAATATAGAGGACACACCATTAGCTTTCCTCAAAAAATAAAAAATGTTGTCAATATATTATCAACACATATTAAAGAGCATGATATAATGATCGTCATTCACAAAAAAAGGACGATAGTGAACACGTTATGATTTGATTATCAAAACATAGAATGTATAAATGCATTGTTGTATAAAATTGAACATGATCCATTTTATCATGGTGTTTGAATTGATTACAATGTACTTGATGAGTTACCAAAAAATCCAATTGATGTTTCACAAATGATTAATACTATTACATTACCAGAATTGGACAAAGATACATCATTGGCAATGGTTGGAGGGATTCACCCATTTATTATACATATAAATTTAGGGGGGTTCTTAAATTTTTTCCCTTCCTTAGAATCCCATATATATATATATATATATATATATATTGGCGAATCTTTCACGAAGTTATAAAATCTTGTAAAATTTCGGCCAATCGTTCACAAATTATAAAACCTTGTAAAATCATGGCGAATCTTTCATAGAAATATAAGACCTTGTAAAAGTCTTGGCGCATCTTTCACATAATTATAAACTCTTATAAAATCTTGGTGAATCTTTCATTGAACTATAAAACCTTGTAAAGTCTTGGCAAATTAGTTGAAATTTAACCTAATAAAATTTCCTAGATGATTTGGTATTCAATTCAAATTTCCCATGTACTTTTTCACTAGAACACCTCATAAACAAAACGTAAGCTAATTTGTTGAATTGAGTCATCGCAATTATTTGTATGCTACTAAGTTCAAACCTCCTTAGAGATTACATGTATAGATGATTTCATAAATGATTTCAATATACAATTGAGCACTTAATCAAGGTGTGAAACTCATTTAGCCTTACTACACTTAATGTACAATCAATTTTAGCAAATTATGTGGGAATTAACCAACCTCCTCAATAAAAAAATATAGCTACAAAGTAGCTAGATGTTTGAAGCATTACTCGAAATAGGAGGATTGAAAATATCTAACTCAATTCTCTCAAAAACTTCAATCGATGGTTAGAGTGCATCGAAAATGACATTAACATCTTCTTAGCATGGATTTTCCCATTTTATAGCCTAACATGCAATCAAATTGAATAATTTGTGTAAGAGAAATATAATAAGCTACCTCTCAGAAAACATTAAAATGAAATATAACATTATTTTCAATTTTATAAAATTTCCATGTAATATTAATGATCCTCTTTATCTAATTATGATTCATAGTAGAGAAAATTTTAGAAACATTCAGCTAAGCATATTTTTGCAAGTTCTTCTTAATATGCCTTACAACAAAGTTTTTGCTAGTGACCAATACCACTTGAGGCTTCACATTATTATGTGATCAAAGACTAAATTTCATTAAGAAATTTATGAATATGGCTAAAATCCTAGAGGCTACATTTAATGATCTTTTAGTCATGACATCAAAATTATAATTTCATTAACGAAATGTCAGTCTCTTTGGAAATAGGTCTCCTACGATGAATCTGTAGGAACCTAGTAGGCTAATGCATAGAGTTACATAATAGAAGGATCAAAATCAAACACGGTCAAGATCGACTTCGCTGGGGATATAAGCCTATGGGAAGCTTCACCAATAAATAAAGGTACTCCATTGCAGCATGACATAACAATCTACCAAAACACCCTATTCGGGCCCCCATTTGGACCATGAACCTCTAGCCAAAAATTTCCACATTCTTGTTGCTTCTAGCTTGCAACAGAACATTCACTTGGGATAACTTGCTCAAAAGAGGTTTCTTGGGTCCCTCTCGTTGTCATTGATGCGAAATTCATGAGGAGGATAGGGAACATAACTTTAACAACTGTATCTTCACTTTGGATCTTTGGGACAAAGGAACAACACTCTTTCATACATAAGAAAGAGATAGATCCAACCTAATCAACACTCTCATCAACTAGAAACAACTTCCCTTTAACAGTCCTTTGCTTAATCTTCTTTGGCATCTCTTCTCGTCCTTCTTACTGTGGAAAATATGGAAAGATATAACCAGAGAATATTCAAGGAGGAAGTGCACTCCCCAAGCTACGATTGGCAAAGAATTAAATCCAACATTCAAGAAACTCTAAGACTATATATTTGGACTGATCATGACAAGGATCTAAACAATAGAGAAGCTAGTATCTTCAAAGCCTGGGATCTCAACATCGAGCATCCAATCAAGTACTCGACCTAGACCAAACCAAGAATAACCATCCGTTCTTCTTGGAGTCCTCCTATCGAAGGATTCATCAAAATCAATTTCAACAGAGCTTCAAAGGAAAACCCAGGGCAAGCTGGCTATGGAGGAGTCTTCAGAGACAACTCAAGGAGAAAGTTTAAGCAGGCTACATGGGCATTAATAACAACAATGCAATGGAATTGGAGGTGCTTCTTAGAGGTTTGAAGATAGTAATAACTTAGGTATTTACCAAAATTATAATAGAAGGGGACTTGTAGATCTGTATCAAAATGATAATCAAGATCCAAAATAGCACTCGTGTCTCAAAAGTGATCCATAATTGGTGGATGGAGGATGACTTGAGAGTCTTGGAAAATACCATCATCAAAATCCCGGCTCTCATTCCTCTCCGTGTTAGGCATATTTGCAACAAGGTTGCATGTTATATGGCCAACGTGGGAGTTACATTGGGATACAGGTCAGTGGATGACACTATTTCCAACCAGGCTAAGGAAGCCTTCATAGAAGAATTTTGAAGAATTGTCATGACAGATATAGAGAATGCCCTTCATTTCCCAAGTAGGATAAATAGAGGTAATAATGGGCCCACACGGCCTTCGTCAACACTGGCATCCCCAAGACAGGATCCCATTGAAGCCACGAAATCAAGCCATTTGGGGCGGATGGGATGCGTTGAGAATGTAAACCATGGAGAACACATGGATATGACCTCCCATCTTAATGTCTAGGAGTCTTAGCATGCTCAAGCCATTGCAAAGGTACCAGGCCGTTTCAAACTCTGAGAAATGAGGGGATTACTAGCACTCCACCATGACGATCCCTGAGTGCACTGGTATGGTGAAGGACAATATGATATTGGGGATAATCAAAACCATTAACTCTAGAGGTGAAACATATGTAGTTTTCATTCTTTAGAGGGCGTCCAAAAGAAAATATAGGGAAGATCCGCCACAAAGCATAGGCTAAATAGAGAACATGGCGAGAGGATGGAAGGTGATACATGCTCCTATTAGTGATAAGAAACCCACTACTAGCCAGCTCAGAGTAGTAGCAATGGCACATTTTCACAAGGACTTGATCTCTATGTTCCATAAGCTCATGAGTGAAAGCCTAGAACATAAAACCTAGATGGAATACTTCCACTTCCATGAGGTAGACGAATTTCAAGCATTGGCCAATTGGACAGACGACCCAATGGACTACAGATCCAGGAAATATCTCTAAGAGCGATCGCTCGTCACCTTTTGTATTGAGAATATTCGCTTGGGTTGCATTCTGGAAGATCAAAGAGAGAAACAAACTTCTTAGTAGGGGAATTAAAAGCACTCAATGATTTGGAAATAGACTCCAAAGTCATGAATTCGGACCTCAATTGACTGGGCAGATGTCTGGGGGTCGAATTCATCCGCTAGCCTCCAACACCTACAGTTTCCTCTAGCGATGATAGTTGGAAAGAAGGGGAGAATTGCGAGGAGCACATGAGCCTAGTGTGAAGCCACCCAGTCTTCAACAATGTGGCCCCTCAAGATGTGATGGTGGAGAGGATTCACAATCCAGGAGACACAAAGGATAAATTAACGTTATATGAGCGGTCTGTTGTACTGCATTAGGTTACACAAAATATTATGCATAAGGTTCTATTGGAACACACCTTAGAGATCATCCAACTGAAGCAAAAGTTGACAAAACTAAGCAAGCAATGAAGGTTGAACAAGATCTAGCGGGAAATATTTACATAATTGGGAAACGCTTGGATGAGAGACTGGGCCCAACTTGCACCATGGAAGGAAGCTCCTACAACATCCCCATTGTCATAAACAATGACCCAATTCATCCACCAATGTAGTAGAGCACCTTTCAGATTAAATTTCAGGTTTTTTTTTCTATTACTCCATCACTGACTTTGTTGTAATAACTAATGGCAGTTTGCAAAGTTCAAGAATTCTAGGCATACACAATATATACTCCAAAGATAGGAAGGTAGTCTAGTTTTTAGTCATATGTTCAAAAGTCCTCACAGACATCAATATTTCTCAAACAATGTTCTTTAGTCTGATCTCTCCAAGAGGAAAGAGGAGGATCCATTTTGTAAAAACTATTGTTCATCTCTTCTTTACTGATTAATAGAAGGTTCATAATCTTATTTAAAAAAAACATTAATTTAACATAAAATAATTTCAATTAAGAATGGAAATAGAGAGGAACTAGACCTCATATATAATTTCACACATCAAAATGCTACCACTTCATTAAAATAAATGTCCTTTAAAAAAGTGTATATTTTAATTCTACCTATCATTTTACTTTTACATGTCATTCATATATGTAATCCAAACCCCCACACACATAAGGAATAAGGAGTACGGAGGATGGGGCATAAACAATATCTTGTTGTTTGGTTAAGCACTAGCAGCGAAATCTGTGTAGCGATTGCTGAGCAAAATAACCATTGCTATATAGAAAAGGGTCGTGGAGCAAAATAACGAAAAAGAGGTATGGAATGTCTTATGAGACGTGGATTTCTCAAGATATTAAAACTTTGTCATGTGTTTCAAATGTATGGAAAGGGATACTTTAAGTCTCTCCATATTATGTCGTCGGTTGGAGTGGCAGGTTGGTAGAGGAGACATATTTCGTTTAGGTGAGGACCCATGGGTGGCAGCCTCCGATACTTTCAACCTCTCTCCGGATTTGAGATTCGCTCTCCATGTGAGAGATCTCTTCTTTCTAGTGGATGTTGGACCCCATGATAGAACAGTTGGTTGGCTTCAAAATTGGCTAACAACAACAAATCTAAATTTACAAGGTGACATTGCTGAGGAATGGACTCAGTATATGCGAATTGTCTCATGATGCCATCTCTTTTTGAGATGTTGAAGACAATCTAGTCTGGACTTGGAATAAATAATCTAGTATTTTAAATGTCAAGTTGGCCTATGAGGTGCTAGTCCATTCCTTCAAAACTGAGAATCCCAAGTAGTGGTGGGAGCCTTTATGGAATCTAGACTTCCATTTAAAAATAAGGTTGTTTAGCTGGTCGTTGTTATCCAATAAAATATTAACCTAGGATAACTCTAAGAAGCATTCTTGGTAGGGTCCTAATCGATGTACTTTATGTAATTTTCATGAAGAACTGGTTATTCATTTATTTGTAGATTTCCCCTATGTTGTTTCAATTTAGCATGGGGTCCTTTGCAAGACTAGCTGTCCAGGTTCCTAGAATCGGATTTTACTTATTTAGTGTTTTGATGAATAGTATGCACTCGTGGTGCTGAATAATTTTCCATCTCTACCTTGTTATGTTTTATGGGGGCTTTGGATAGCAAAAAACCTCTCTTTGTTTGAAGGAATGAAGCAACCTTCTCTTGTCATTGCTACCAAGATCGAGGTTGTTTTCAAGGAAGGGAAACATCCCTCACTGTCTTATCCCAGATCCTGCTTCCTCCTTCTATCAATGAAAATGCTTTGTGGAGGTTCTTTGATGGAGCCTCTCAAGGCAATCTGGGACATGGATGATTTTATCTCTCACTTAAGCCCACTTTTTCAACATAAAAGGTAATGCTGATGGTGCAAACAATTCAAGAGCTAAGCTATTCGCCTGATGAAATCTCCTCAATTATGCAATTGACAAAGAAGTTATGGATCTTCAGGTTTGGAGAGACTCAAAATTCATTGTTGATTGATTTAATGGGAAATGTCAAGTTGAATCTCCTGCTCTCCAGCCTCTTCTTCATCATATTTGTGACACAAGTTATCAATTTCATTCCTTGGTAGTGCATCATACCTATCACCAGTTCAACTCCAAAGTAGATAAATCATCCAAAGAAAGTATGTCCTTATCAGAAGGTGTAAGTCAAACCTAAGATTCCTAGGGGAACTCTTGTAAAATTCCTAGGGGAACTCTTGCATTCACGATTATTCCTCCGCTCTCTACTAATATTTGTATAGTGATCTAAACTGATGCATACTAGATGTTATTCCAATCCCCTTGGCTCAGTCTTGGCTTTTCATTGGTCATTCTCGGGACTGGTTTTGTTTTAATTTATGTTGGTATTACATGTAAGGGAAGACTAAGCTGTTTAAATAGTCCTTGAACATAGCTTACAAACTCTTTTATGTATACTTTGATTTCTCCTAAAATAACAAGTATAATTTTTTTTTCATATATATATTTCTTTTTATTTTTGCTTTTTTATTTTTTTTCTATATGTAAAATTTCTATTTCTTTTTTTTCTATTTAATATTTCTACTTTACTATTAAATTTAAAATTATTTTATTTTGTTCTGAATTTTTATGTTAAGCAATGGGCATAATGGATTCTAACTTGAAAGAAAGAGAGACGCTGTTACAATATAATAATGCATTAAAGAAATAGTTAGTTTTTATTATTAAAATAAAGGAAATGACATAGTCAAAGTTATTTTTTCATTTTTATTTATTTATAAAAATATATATAATCTTAGTAGAAATGAGTAAATTAGGTTTCGGGAGTTTGAAATATTATGATTTGGAGAGGGTTGGTAAATGAATTTTGCAAACCAATTTAAGGACTCAGTCCCTTTTGTAAAAAAGAGTTCCATCATGTTAGGTTGGAGAAAAAAATAAATTTGATTAAAATTTTTAACAAATTTATACATGAATATAATATAAATGACTAAATATTTTTTTATTTTAGTTAGGATAAATAATATTGTTTTTAACAATAACGGATAACGAGTTTTTATATAAAAAGAGGAATGAGATTACAAAAAAGATGGGAAGACTAATCCCAAAATCGAAGAGCTGCCATGAATTCTAGCTCCACTTTCTAGTCTAGGAAGATTATACACAAAACCTATTCTGCGATAGCTGTAGACTCTTACAAACTTGTCTAGAAGCAAAATACAGGAGTAATGTATAACAAAGATAGAAACTGTAAACTAGCTGATCATCAGCTTCTATAAGCCTAACAAAAAGAGACTTATCACAAACGTTCTAAAAAGACATAGAAGAGAAAAGAGTTCAAACGAACTGAGAGGTCCAGATTTAACGAGTTACTGATAAGAATTCTTCTCCTTGTTCCCAACAACAGCTCCGACTTTGTCTTCAGCAAGTCCTTGAAAGGCAATGGTGCTATTGCTGATGTCAGACCTCATGCCATCTATCTTAGCTTCCACAATTCTAAGGATGCAGTGCATAGCCCTAATTTGAGTACTCAAATCCACAGAACAGGGACAACCATTCTCAAATTTTCCAGCAAGAATGTCATAATACTCCTTCAACTTGCTACTGCTGCTGCGAACTTCAGAGTTCGTAATATGGACAATGGTGAAAAGGTGAGAAATGGCTCTTTTAAGGTCAGAATTCTCTCCTTTGAGCAAGCGGACTTGGGGTTCCAAATCCTTCAATTGTGAATGAACCTCCGAATGAGGACTGTCAAGCCCAGGTGGAGACCCTAGACTATTGTGTCCACTACTATCGCATGCTAAATGTGCCCAATTCCTACCAATACCCGGCTCTTCATTTCTGAAATGATCACGGGTAGCAGGCTGCGCAGAGCTGCCAAGATTATGACTCTGCACAACGTCAAGTCTCTGCAAACCAACACCCCCCGAATGGGTCGAAGACTGAAAATGTTTCTTGCAGCGAATACATTGCAACGCAGGGAGGATCTGAACGACAATGGGATTGTCTTCCTCCATGATCAACCAAATAACATAAACCCTGTTCTTAACGCAAATTTTGCCCTACAAAATGATAGGGATATCACCCCCGAGCGAGATATAAGCCGGAGGTTCCTCGATCCTCGACCTCCATAAAATCCAGCATGTGAGACAGGTGTTATCGGCATGTGGAGGGCTCCAAGGGTGCCGAGAGGACATGGGAAAATTTCGAGGAGTGGTGAAGGATCCCGAGGAAATCTTGTAATAACTGAGAATCGAATTTGACAAGGGACTATAGTTCATAGAGAGAATAAGAATGTTATCCCATGCCAAGGAGAAATGCCACTTCCCAAAACTTAGAGAATACTTGAGTTCCATCTTGAAAATTGGAAGGGGGCAAAGATTATGGAACCCATTTGATGCCAAGATATTGACCATTACTGAACGAGATTCCACAGTCCAGACCAACACCTATATTGGCCATGATATCTGCTTGCTAGTTATTATTCCTCAAAACATGAAGAAAGTTGATGGAGTTGAAGTCTTTAGCCATGTAATTGAAGAGATGATGGAGCTTAGAGACAGGCTTTCTTCGATTTTTGGCCAAATTTCTAGCTTCCCTTATTACCAGCATTAAGTCTCCAACTACCACAAGATCCTTGATTTCTTCATTCCTTGCGATTTCCATTCCTTTGATCAACGCGAGCCACTCCGCATCATTATTGATCCTCCTACCAATTCCCCAAGCAAAGTCTTTCACCTTGTTTTCCTCGGAGTCGAGAAGGACTCCTCCCGCACCTACCAACCCAACGTTAAGATAAATAATAGTTACACATATAAACATGTTAATTTTTTTTAATGAATTGTTTTAGCAAAGTCATCATAATTTTATGTTTCTCTTCTAAAATACCTTTTAAAAAGGATTATGCACATACACAAATTAGTGATTGTTTATTAATGTAAACTATTATTAAAAATATGATGTGTCTAGGATGTTTTTCTTTTCTTTTCGTTTATTTAAAAAATAATTAAAATAATTATTTAGAAATTATGCTTAATTATTATTATTGTGTTTAATAGGTAAAATTACAAATTTTTAAAAAGGATTATAATGCACATAAAACAAATTAGTGATTGTTTATTAATGTAAACTATTATTAAAAATATGATTTGTCTATCGCATTACGTTTAGGATGTTTTTCTTTTCTTTTAGTTTAATTAAAAAACAATTAAAACAATTATTTAAGAATTATGCTTAATTATTATTATTATGTTTAATAGGTAAAATTACAAATTGAATATGCGTTGCTCCAAAGAAATAAGCTCAAACAACAATTAAATAACTTTTTAAATGTCCATTTTTGTGCAAGATTATCTTTTATTTTAATTTATTTAAAAAACAACTAGAACAATTATTTATGAATTATATTTAATTATTATTATTATTTTTATGTGTAAGATTATCTTTGATTTTAGTTTATTTAAAAAACAATTAGAACATTTATTTATTAATTATATTTAATTATTATTATTATTTGTATTATTATTATTATTATGTTTAATTGGTAAAATTATAAATTGAAGATACATGTCTCCAAATAAATAAACTCAAACAACAATTAAATAACTTTTTAAATGTCCACTCACCTGCAAGATTATTAATATTTAAACTACAAATGAAAAGCAATGTTTAAATTAAAATGTCACACAAAAAATAATTCACGTTCAAACGCCAAATTTCAACCCTGATTTCATTATTGAGCACAGAGACTAAAGAATCGTCTAGCTTTGATTTGTTTGAATGGAATTAATAAAATGTTAGGCTTATCACATTTCTTACAAAGGTGCAAATTCCAATGTTTCATATCTCGATTTTGAGATGCAAAACATTGAAATTGTAATATAGGAAAGGAAATTGATGCAAACGTAATTGAGAAACATATATACCTTGCGTCCATAAGAATGACTTCATCCTATGGATCTGAAGGATAGTTGTCTAATATAAACACAAGGTTCCCCTCGAATCGAAAACAATAAAGACATTATAGTTGAAAACAAGAGATTTATTCAACACTATTAATTCTAAGTTGGATATTTTGGAGAGCTTACCCTCTATCACAGTAGGGTTGAAAAAATCTATGTTGTCTAGATGAATCTTAGTGAGCATTATCCATAGATATTCATTCCTATAGATTTTTATGTGGAATCTAAATAAACCAATTACATTTATAAGTTTCTCTAAAAAAGATAGACAATTAAAATAACAACAACAATGTTCAAACCAGAGTCCAGGAAGTGGAGATATCAACGATTTAAAATAAGTTATTTTAGGGTTTTCTGGTGATGATTGTGAGTAATGTAGGTAATATATCTTTTAATGGGGTTCTCAAATTGCTACCAAATCAATGCTTGTAGATGCAAAGTGGTCATGTGCTTTTGTAATTTCTATCATAATAGATATTATGAGCAACACTGAGGGAGTTATGGGTAACTCAAATTTGTAACCAAAACCATAGCCGCACAAAGGAGATCCATTGGAAAGTAAGTTATCTCTTCAAAACCCTAGTTTTGGTTGTGATTTTTTTTCCAAGCAAGATGAATTTTGCAGGAAAATCAGTTGGCCCTTGTATTGAAGCATACGAAGTGTATTTTATGTCATTATTCCCAAACCATTGGAGATGTTTTGTAGCCCATGATTTAATAGAAGATTCCACCATATAGTACTGGAATTTGCTTAAATATGAGAAGATTAACTTTCAATGAAGCACATGAACGATTATTTTTAGACATGTAGTCTCATGTTGTGAAGAGGGATAATGAAATCACTAAGGGTATATTTTTGGGTGAGCACTTCCTATTACAGGTTCATGGATGTTTTCAATAGGAAAATGTTATTATTTTTGTAAACCATAGTAGCAAGCATAATTTCATCAATGTTAACTGGGCTAAAATATTACAAGGCCCACAAAGCATACTCAAATGACATGCGTCGAGGGTGAGAATATTCAATTATTTTCAATATTTGAGGAATACTATGGATAAATATATTTTCATTCATATTTTCATGCTATATATATATGGGTGGATATTATTCTTGAAAACCCCATGGGGAGTTCACTAAGTAGGCAATGTTATGGCATGTGAGTTCATATTGGGGGATTTAATACTATACAAATTTGAAACAATATATTGCCTGGTATATAAGGGTCAAGTAGTGTTTTTAACATATTAAAAACATATAGATATTAAGGAGAGTTTATAATTATGTATCTAGAGGCTTGAATAGGCTGTTGGGGGGTTTGAATTGGTACTTTATGTTTGAAGTTGGATTGAAGTTAGATTAGTGCTTTAATAAATATGTTCTATGTGTGAAGGTGGTGTGACCCAATTGCGTTGGGATTCATAGTGGTGTTTGAATAGGTATGATTTGTGAGTGAATATGGTGTGAAGTTGATTGGGACGAATATGCATGAATTCAACCTATGTCCAGAGGGTTTTTCCCCATATTTAAATATTTTCTCTCACTAAGATTTCATGTTTCACCTTCACACCAAGGGTAAATATAAAAAGGGTATTAAAAATTTAATGGAAAAAATGGATACATACTCATATCTAATTAAAACTTTTCTTTAATATCCTATGATCACACACACTATGTCATAGGTTCATAGAGTGAACCCCTTGAGGAAAATACTTGGATGTACTCAATGAATATAATCAATATTAATGTGAAAAATACATATGAAACTTTGTTACAAGAAACATAAAAACTTTGTAAAAAATTCCTCTTAGTTATCACCAATGGCCAAAGATGGCACATGAGGAATCCCTTGAAGGGAAACTAGCTATAGTACCAATAATGACATAGAGTCAAATATTGAATTTGAAGAAGAGTCCACATAAGCACCTTAAGGAGATCCCCACGTAGGGTATGATGAGGAAGAATAATCTATGCAACTACTTGACTCAAATGAACCACATGTTCAAGAGTCAAAGAAAGAAGAACCAATAGATAAGGTTTCTATATATAGCCACCCACACCCACCAACAATCATCAAGGCAAGTTCATGAGCATCAACAAACTTACTATGTACCAACATGTAACCAAAAATTCACGTAGTCTAGAGGTACATGTATGACTAAAAACAATACATGGAGATATAAGAATATAACAATGCCAACATGAAATCAAAAGAGCAACTAGAACCAATATTAAGGTGGAAAGGCAAATTTGGACCTCATGTCCACATTTCACTCTAATGGATGTTGGTGCTTGATATCGATTGAATGGATTTTTTAGCGGATCATATTATGTGGTACACTCATCTTTCGAGGATGAAGCATGTGAAGGGGGATGAAATGTAATGTAGCTAACAATGACAATATGAGGTACCTAGGGAGTTACTCAATGGAGATAATGAATGCAATGTGGTTATAATCATGGAATTTTCCCACTTAGTAGTTGGTGGTTAATAAATAGTTTAAAAAAAGTTGGTGGGAGATGAAGAATGTAATGTGGCCATAATCACGGAATAACCCACACAGTAGTTGGTGGTTAATAAATAGGCGCACTAGATAGTTAAATAAAATGGATATAATAATGAGGGGTAATTTGCATAGACCCCAAGGAACACTTGTGAGAAAGTATAAATGCATGGGTATCATTATATAGAGACATGTTGGATGTTTAGTATTTTATTTGCTACAAGCATGACTTGGAGAGTGATTCCTTCCATATGGAGTATTTGACAGTGTTACCCTATCTTAAGGGTTCTCTTTATATTCTTGTATTATCCATTATGTGAATGTATTTGATCATTTTAACGTTAAGGGTTTATCTTTCATATTTTATCTTTTATCTATCAAGGTTTACTATAAGGAAATACACCATAGGAACAACATTGAAGGATGAAAGATTCATTTTAAAAATTATACATATCCATTTCCAAGTACATAAGACATTGAATAAGTCACATGAAAAGTGCAAGGCTTGGCATGAGCAATGCATAATTGAGAATACATTCAAGCTAAGAGACCAAATTTGGTTGCAATTGAACAAAGAAAGGTTACAAGGCCTTAGTAAGAAGATAAAGGCTCTGTGGTATGATCTTTTTGAAGTGTTGGAGTAGGTAGGTGATAATGTCTATAAACTTATTCTACCACTAGCTCCATATATGTGCATTTACTCAGTAGTGAATGTGTAAAATTTGAAACTGAATGAGCTTATCATGTTAAATAAGGGAAATGATGGGAAAGCCATATCTACCATAGAGGATTTAACACAAAAAATATTAGGTAGAGTAGCTTAGCATAGGATACAATTTTGCATAAGAATTTCATAACAATTTGATCAACAACAAGAACTCAAGTAGTTTCAGTTGAAAATACAACTTCCAAGTATTTCCATATGGTACTCTAGAGAGAAGGTAGAGGAAAAATTTCCTTCCTTCATTTAGTAAAAGATTTTGGGGCCTAAAAGCCTCCAAAAATGGGAAGGTAAGATTCAAAACAAACAACCATATTATTTATTATTTATCTTAGTACTTTGTGAGTGGAAAATTTGGAGCTTTTGACTTGTAGGGTTCATTTTAAAAGTAGGTCCTATTTTGGTGATTTGAGGTCTTAAAACATCTAGGGCCTATTTAGGGCATTAAATGTCCTTTTTTGTGGTAATATATTTGCAATGGGTGTTCCCATGAAGAAGGGTAACACTTTTTGGCAAGTGAAGGGCACAAAGGGTGGAAAAAAAGAGCTCGATCGAGCTTTTGTTAAGCCCTCAATCGAGCTTTTAAAAGCTCGATTGAGGGATTAACAAAGCATTCGATCGAGCTAATTAAAACCTCTCGATCGAGCCTTTCATTGTCATGTCCCCAAATAAATGATTTTCAGATAAATAATTAAGTTGTCCTACCCAATTCCTAAGGGTTATGTGGAAGAATTAAAATATTAACATTTAATCCCAAGGTCTATAGTTTCTCATGAAAATTCAATATTCTAAATTGATGGTGGAAAAATAGGCCAATAAATTATGGAATAAATGTTAAATCCTCCAAAATGAAGTGGCATTGGGTCCTAGTTGGACTTGGGGGCGCATAAGTGGACATGTGGGGTCCACATGAGAGAATATTCCTCCTTTAAACATGGGGCCATCCCCAAATTCGAGTTGGAAGGGAAGAGGTAACATTCATGAAGGAAGAGGAAGAGTCATAGGGCTAAAAATAGACAATGACATATTCTATGACAAATATGACAAGTATTATGACAGTTATGACAGATTCTATGAAACCTATGACACTTATGACAGATTCTATGACATCTATGACAATGTAAGAGCTAAAAATAGACCAAGAGGGATCATGAGAGGAGTCACACATCTCTAAAGCATAAAAAATATTCCCCAATTGGAATTCATGGAGGAGTTGGAGACAAAAGATGAGCCAAGTGTCATGTGGGGCCAATGAAGGGCCATAACCCCCACTAATTCGAATTTAATGAGTAATTAGGAAATAATTTGAGTTCTAAGGTGGTAAATGAGTTAACTAAAGTTATTAAAAGGAGGCCAAGTCGAAATAGAGCAGATTTTGGTCATTTTTCATTTGCATCTTTACAATTTGGGAGAGCTTCAAGCTTGTCCTTGCACGATCGATGTTCATCCTCCTTGCCTTAGAACCAATTTCGAGGGTGCAAGATTCCCATCCAGTTTGGTTGATGGAGAGGCCATTCATACCTCTCAACGGAGCTTCAAGGATATGTTTTGATTCAGGTTCAACCCATCTGATTTCGAGTTCATCTTCTCTCATTCCTCTCTATTATCATTCTACTATTTTTCTCTCAATGTCATGTAAAAGTGCAAGGGCGCACTTCTTTTTGCATATAGTTAATGGAGGATTTCTATTTTGACCTTATGAACATGTTAGTTGCTGAATAAATTTGTAATATACATATCATGAGAGACACATCTCGAAACACTAAGAACTTCATGTACTATTTCTCCAAGTAACATTGATATTCGAGCTAGTTTCCTCACTATATTCTCTCAATGTCATCTGAAAGTGCAAGGGCGCACTTCTTGTTTCATATAGTTAATGGAGTATTGATATTTCAACCTTATGAACATGTTAGTTGCTGAATAAATCTGTAATAGACATATCATGATAGCCACAAATCGAAATACCATGTACTTCATGTGATATTTCCAATCAAAACTGAGATTCGAGCCATTTTCCTCATAGCATTTTCATGGTGATTTTGGGATGATGTTGTACCTATTTTATATTAGAGATTTATGATATTTTTTTCCATGTTATGAGATTAATATGAAGTTAATTTTATGTCCAAAATAATTTTTGCAGACCCCTAAAGTGTTACTATAGTTTGTGACCTACTCGACCCTAAAGCCTGATCTAATGCTGCACATATGTTGTCATTGATGTCCCATAACATATAAAAGTTTCATATTAAGAATTAGTTAATGTCGCACAATTTTTGGAAGGGAAAATAATGACAGACCTAGGGGGGATTTCCATTAACCCAATTGACTAGTCTTCTCCCGAAACTTCTCTCCTTGCAAATTGTAGACCATGGATGGGTATAGAAGGTGTTTGGGTGTCTGATAAATGTAATAATATGTCCTATATCCTCCTAATTCCATCCATACATAATTCAAAACCATTTGGGATCATTTGGGATAGTTTGGGGTTTCACTAGTCCAAGGTTCGAAAATTGGCCAAATTGGGTAAACTTTCAAATTAGGGATATTACAGTGGTATCAGAGCATGTTCCTTGCACTTGGGCATTAATATAATCCATTGAAGAAGAAATTGCAGCCATATCTTACTATTATGATGACTCCTATGAGTACAATGCTTATGAGCAGTATGAAGATGATTGTGAGAAATATGGAGAAGAATGTGAATAGTATGAGGAAGAGGTGCCATCATGCAACACTTCTTACAATTTCATAACGAATGAAGGTTATTCATATGACCCTATGTCTGATGAACATGAATGTTTCATACCACCAAAGGCTAATCCTATGAATGAATTAGAAATATTGAGAGCAACATGTAAAACCTTGCCTCAACAATATCAAGCATATCTTGCTTTGAAGGGAGACATACAAAAGACCATTCCTTTTGAAGACTTTGTCGATTGGATGTTTGTATATAGGCCCAAGAATGAATGTGTGGAGTTAGTGAAGAAAGTTTTATGCCATTCTTGCAAAAGACCTTGGAGATAAAATCATATATGTCTGAGTGAAAAGGAGGAGCGAAATGAGGATACCCATGAGCCACCTAGTTTTGAAATAGGTGAAGCAGAGGAAGCATTACATGAAGAGGATCGAAAGTCACTACCAAGTGACTCTGAAAAATATGAAGAAACACCACATGATCATGAAGAATATTTCATTGAAAATGCTAAAGATCATTCTGAGACACTCTTTACTTTGGACATGAATCAAAGAGCATCGACTGATGGATGCTTGAACAGTGAAGGAGTACTTACTAATGGGTGCTCACACCTTTATGTTGGTGACATAGAGATAAATTTTGAAAGTGTTGCTACAAGCCAAATTTCCATTGACTATGGATATGAAGGCCTTGTAGCAGTTGAAGAAGAACCAAGATCAACTTCCCCATCACCACTTGAGCTTCATGAAGTTGGTCCAAGCAAGAAGGAATAAGATGAGGAGGTTCATTTGCAAGAGACTCATTTTCTTGAAGGGTCCTTGAATATGGATGAAAATAAATTTGTTTCATTGGTTTCGAAATATTGTAGGTGTGTGGAGGAGAAATATTCCCTTGAAGACATGGAGAAAATCCAGAAGGCAATGTTGGACACCAAAGGTAATTTTTTGAATTTGCTTTCTAATAGAGATTATTTAATTGAGCTTGTTGGTTTGTATCATGGAATAACCTTGAAGGATGCAGAAGATAATGAAAAGCTCTCAAATGAGTTGGAGTCCACCCAAAATACACTCCAAAAATATCTGGTGTAGATTGAGCAACTTCAAGAGAAGTTGCAAAGGTCCTCTACACCCTCCTACATATCAGAAAATCATTCAATGGATGAAATAATTTATGTTACAAAGGAGGAACCTCATGTGATGTTGGAACATGAGGTACATGTTGATATGCAGGTGCTTGGAGAGGCTACACTTAAACAAGAAGGAAGTCACACACTTGTTTTTGTTCAGAGGGATTATGAGTTGCCTCATGGCGAGAGTTGTAGAGCCTTGGAGGAGGCACATGATCTCACAATAGTTGGACCAGCCAATTATGTTTAAGATGCATTAAAAATTTTGATGGGTAAGAGTTGCAAAGAGTTAAGGTTGGTTCACAATTCTTCACCCCCTACTTCTTTTTCAGCCACATCAATTGGGGATGAAAATTGGGTGAAAGGTTTCTCTCTAATGGTGCCACATGAGGAGTATGAAACGCCTATCTCTCCTTTTGATGATGACATGACTAGAGCACCTTATTATTTACATTTGCAGAAGCATCCTTTGTTACCTTATGATGATATATATCTACATGGATGCACCTATGATGTTCACTTGAGTCACTTGAAGACTCAAGATTTTCCTTTCTCCTTGCTTAGTTCATTTGATGTTGGAGGAACGTCATCCAATACTTGGGTGAAGAGATATATGATTGGAGCACATTTTTATTAGCAACAAAATCCTTTGTTATTTCTTGATGATACACATATCCATGGATGCGCAAATGGTACTTCTATGAGCCCCTTGAAGGCTCATTGTTTTCTTTGCTCCCTAATTGGTTCATATTTTAGTGGAGATTCTTCATTCACTCCTTGGATGAAATAACACATGGATGATTATTTTGATGCATCTTACATCCTTTTGGAGCAGCATTATAGGACATGGGATCCTCACCTATGTCATTGGAGCATATTTGATTGGTCACTTGTTGTGTGTATGCACTTGGAAAATGGTGGTCTACTTACTTGGAGGTACAAGCACTTTCATTATTCTTTGATGAGGCACCTCCTTGATGTACATTTGTATTATGTTGTTATGTACTCTGATGATCGGTATTTTGTACTTATGATGTCTGGAAGAATGCATAAAAGGAAATGGGATCCAGGAATTCTCTTCCCTGATGGTATGGGTTTGAGAGCACTCATAATTGTTGGAGTGCAATAAAAGCAATGGGACCCTCAGATAATTTTTAGTCTCATTGGTTTCAATTTTTTGGGGAAACAAGTAGTATGGGAGAATGAGTCACCACTTGAGAAGGTGATTGTAATCAGAGTAGTGCAACAACAAGCATGGTGGTTCCTCTCTAAAATTTTCATGGAATATTAAAGACTCAAATTTGGGCAACTCAGTGGCAACTTCAAGGAATTATACAGTGGTATCAGAAAGGGTTTCCAAAATATGAAAGAGGTAAAGAGTAATTGTGCAAACTTTGTTTTGATGGATTTAATTAATATTTTGGTGTTTAGTGGTGATGTCACAGGGGATATCAATATAAGAAATAAAACCCACATCTCCTTGCTTTTGGAAACACACAATTGCAGTACATGTGTGCCACTACTCAGAGTTTTGGAAGGAAAGTTTTGGAAGCAAATTTTTGGAAAGAAAGCAAGTTCTTCAACATCCATGTTTGAAATTGCTTGAGGACAAGCAATATTGGGTGGGGAGGACTGTCATGTCCCCAATTAAATGATTTTCAGATAAATAATTAAGTTGTCCTACCCAATTCCTAAGGGTTATGTGGAAGAATTAAAATATTGACATTTAACCCCAAGGTCTATAGTTTCTCATGAAAATTCAATATTCTAAATTGATGGTGGAAAAATAGGCCAATAAATTATGGAATAAATGTTAAATTCTCCAAAATGAAGTGGCATTGGGTCCTAGTTGGACTTGGGGGTGCATAAGTGGACATGTGGGGTCCACATGAGAGAATATTCCTCCTTTAAACATGAAGCCATCCCCAAATTCGAGTTGGAAGGGAAGAGGTAAAATTCATGAAGGAAGAGGAAGAGTCATAGGGATAAAAATAGGCAATGACAGATTCTATGACAACTATGACAAGTATTATGACACTTATGATAGATTCTATGACACCTATGACAATGTAAGAGATAAAAATAGACCAAGAGGGCTCATGAGAGGAGTTACAGATATCCAAAGCATAAAAAATATTCCCCAATTGGAATTCATGGAGGAGTTGGAGACAAAAGATGAGCCAAGTGTCATGTGGGGCCAATGAAGGGTCATAACCCCCACTAATTCGAATTTAATGAGTAATTAGGAGATACTTTGAGTTCTAAGGTGGTAAATGAGTCAACTAAAGTTATTAAAAGGAGGCCAAGTCAAAATAGAGTAGCTTTTGGTCATTTTTCATTTGCATCTTTGCAATTTGGGAGAGCTTCAAGATTGTCCTTGCACGATGGATGTTCATCCTCCCTGCCTTATAACCAATTTCGAGGGTGCAAGATTCCCATCCAATTTGGTTGATGAAGAGGCCATTCAGACCTCTCAAAAGAGATTCAAGGATATTTTTTGATGTAGTTTCAACCCCCATATGAGCGCGAGTTCATTTTCTCTCATTCCTCTCTATTCTTATTCTACTATTTTTCTCTCAATGTCATGTAAAAGTGCAAGGCTGCACTTCTTGTTGCATATAGTTAATGGAGGATTTCTATTTTGACCTTATGAACATGTTAGTTTATGAATAAATCTGTAATAGACATATCATGAGAGCCACAGTTCGAAACACTAAGCACTTCATGTACTATTTCTCCAAGTAACATTGATATTCGAGCTAGTTTCCTCACTATATTCTCTCAATGTCATGTAAAAGTGCAAGGGCGCAATTATTGTTGTATACAATTAATGGAGGATTGATATTTAGACCTTATGAACATGTTAGTTGTTGAATAAATATTTAATAGACATATCATGATAGCCACAACTTGAAATACCATGTACTTCATGTGATATTTCCAATCAAAACTAAGATTCGAGCCATTTTCCTCATAGCATTTTCATGGTGATTTTGGGATGATGTTGTACCTGTTTTATATCAGAGATTTATGAGATTTTTTTCCATGTTATGAGATTAATATGAAGTTAATTTTATGTCCAAAATAATTTTTTCAGACCCCTAAAGTGTTACTATAGTTTGTGACCAAATTCGAGGCTCCTTGTCTACCATTTTCACCCCAAATTTTATACTCTAGAAGCTGTTGTTCTTTGGGAGACCTTCTCGAACCTAAAACATGATATAATGTTGCACATATGTTTTCATTGATGTACCATAACAAATACAAGTCTCATATTAATAATTACTGAAGGCTGTACAATGTTTGGAAGGGAAAATAATGGCAGACCTAGGGGGGATTTCCATTAATCCAATTGACTAGTCTTGTCCCAAAACTTCTCTCCTTGCAAATTGCAGACCATGGATGGGTATAGTAGGTGTATGGGTGTCTGATAAATGTATTAATGTGTCCTATATCCTCCTAATTCCATCCATACAGAATTCAAAACCATTTGGGATCATTTGGGTCAGATTGGGGTTTCACTAGTCCAAGGTTCGAAAATTGACCAAATTGGGTAAGCTTTCAAATTAGGGATATTGCATTCATTAACCCTCGATCGAGATCTATTGATCTATTGAGGGTTAGGATCTCAATTGAGATAATATATTGATCGATATAATAGCTCGATCGAGCTATTATCTCCATCAAGCTCTTGAAAAGTGTTATAAAACCGAAAAAAATTGTTAGTAGTTTATTTTCACCATGGCTATTGTTCAAAGTCTCAAATGAGAAACGAGAAACAACTTGACCGAGGGTCAAGCCGTCACCAAAAGCCACCACCAAAGAGCCCCTCTTGCTTTCATGGCGTCCAGATGACGAGGTAGGCTTGAAAAACTCTTAAACCCTTAATAAATTAGTTAATTTTTTATTTAAAATTTAGTTTTTGTAAATTAGTTAGTGTACTATTTAAAAAAAATTGTAAAACTAATTATTTTCATTAGTCTTGTTTCAATGGCCTTCAGACGACGAGGTAGGCTCGGAAAACTCTTAAACCCTTAAAAAATTAGTTAATTTTTTTATTTAAATTTTAGTTTTTGTAAATTAGTTAGTGTATTTAACAACAAATTGTAAAACTAATTATTTTCAATAGTTGTATTTTGTAATATAGATTTATTATTTAGTTTATTTAATAATTTAATTTAGATCTTGTTATTTAATTATTTTAATTGTGTTTTATAATTTAGATTTAGATTTAATGTGTGTGTGTGTGTGTGTGTGTGGGTGTGTATTCAACAGGAAAACAAATTATAGCTTGAATTCCATGATCATAGAATCAAAGTTAAATATACCTAGTTCTTAAAAAATTAAATTGTGTTAATGTACCCACTAAGTGGTGAAGGATTCCCTTGGGATGTCATGTAGGTTCGTTTAAGGTGTTTTTTTTGGACTTATATGTATGGAATATTAATTTAGGGCCTATGGCCAATGTTCCTCCATCGACCATGTTAAGGGCTTAGTGACCCATAGCTAGTTCTCTAAAACTCGTTAACCCCAATTGGAGACCAAATATCCCATTGGGAGGTCATATATTTGGTTTTGAGGATTCATTCTTGGGATTTGATTGATTTAATATTCATTTAGGGAAAAAAGTCTAGGTTTTCACCCCAATCAATTCCACGACCATATACCCATACCTACTACTCAAACCTTTTAATACTACCATTATCCTCAATGTAAGCGAATGATATATCGTCAAGACATCATGTGTTGTGGATTAAGTGTCTTTTTTAAACTTGGATGATTAAAAATTCTTTGAGGGAGTAAAGCCTAGGTTTTCTCCTCAACCATATCCAAGCCCAAAGGCTCATACTTAGTATCAAAAACTTCATAATAACACCAATATTCCCACTCAGAGGTAAGGATAAATTGATCAAGAGGTCAAATTTTGTTGGCAAAAAGTGTTGTTCATGCCCATTGATGCCTAATAGCTTCCTTTAGAATCCAATCGCTAAGTTTCTTCACCAAACCATGTTGAAGGCCACATAGTCCTCAAAATATCCTAATGGCATGCACATCCCCATTCAAAATACAATGATAGAATCGGGAGGTCATATATTGTAGTTTGGTAATTGTTCTTATCTTTTGCCTCGCCTCACGAAACTACCTTGAGACCTATACATACTACTCAAAACCACCTAATGTTGTTTGTATGTTCCCGCATAGAGGTAAAGGATATCCCCAGTAGGTCATGTGTAGTGGTTTAAGGTGTTGTTCTTGGCCATGGATAGCGAAAATATTCCAATAGGTCCTAAGGTCTAGGTTTCCTCCCTTAAACATGTCAAGGTCACTGAGAATGATGTCTAGTTCTTAAAACCTCCTAATGGAACTAGGATATAACCACTCTTACACCAAGGATACACTTAAGAGATTCTATGTGGTGGTTTGCAGTATCTTCTTGATATGGGTTTCTTCCATTAATCATGTTTATGGCCCTAAGACTCATACCTACTATTATTTCCTCTTGATTCTTGCCCTATCCATATTCTAAGGTGAAGGATCCTTTCAATAGGTCATTTGTAATAGTTCAACACATTGCTCTTGACCGCAAATATGTATAAACTTCTTTTAGTTCCTGTGACATGGGTTTCGCTAGGACTCAACCATGTCAAGATCCATTAGGCTTATCTCTAGTGATCAAAACCACCGCTCTAGAACAACCACTTGTAGAGAAACTTTGCTCGATGTCCAATCAATAATTGTTTTGGAGTTTTGATAAACTTGAAGAGATAAAAATCCCCTTGAATAAACAAATTGAAGTAATCCCCATAGAGTTAGAATCTCTTCCTGTGTATTTATACTCCATCAATCCTATGAAAATATTTATATAAACCCAGGATTTTGAAACTGGTCACTTGTACCTGTTGACTAAAATATTAAAAAATCCTTAAATCCCTCATTGAGGGAATTGATGTATCTATTTTTTCTGTAAGTCTTCAAAATAAAACCCAACAGAGAACCGGGACCAGTTCACTGTAATCTAAAGCTCATAAATCACCTTTGTCTAGACTATACAGGAAAATGGGCATTCCACAAAAAGGTGTTTGACATACTCAAGTCAAGTTTTACATAAGATACATCATCATTAAAACATTGTCATGTAGTGACACCATCCTAATCGTTCGCTTCATCATACTTGACATCCTCATCATTGTTGTCACCATCATCAAAACATCATGAGGTTCGTATGAACATCAGAACATCAAAAAATAATTTTATTTGAAGGAAGACATATACTATTTTTCTTCATTGTCTCATGCAAATTGTTCTCCAGAGCATGGTTCTTCCCTCAACTAGTCGCGATTGTTAGGATGATCCATTGCTACAGCACCCTCCCCACGTTGCGCGCAGACTTGTATGTAAATTGCTTACATATAGTATTGTTTTAATTGAATTACATATAGAAGTAAAAATGATTGTATACATGTACATGTGTTTAATTATTAATTGTTGTTTGTGTCTAGGCACCCCACCATCCAGGCCGTTTGGTGAGCGTCCATCCGACAGCATGGTGGCCAGTGCCTCAGACGATGGTCCACACTCATTGATCCCCTCAAAGCATAGTGAGGAGGTTCATGATCACGCAAGTACATTAAATTCATATTTATTTATTTTACTAATCTATTAGTATCTTTAAATTTTGTATCGATGTTTTGTACTTTGACTCATACATTTTTTTATGGACCTGTCAGGTGTTGATCCCGGGTTTGATGCTCCTAGGGAGGATGAGATAATCAGAATCATGATTGAGGAGATCAAATCATAGTGTGATTGGCTGTGCATTTAGGTATAGTACATGTGCCATGACTTCCCATCAGTACGGTCATTTTCCATGATGATAAATGCAGTCTATGAGTTGTTGGACATCCACCAGAAGGCGGGGCCTCTAAGTGACATCTGGAATGTTTCTTTCTAGAGGAGGAGGGACTAGGTATTGGGTCCTAACAAATCGGAGGTGGTGAAAACCACAACACAGGGAAAGGATGTCAGGGGTGCTTTGTTTGACATCCATCCTGATCGTTCTTCTGGACAACCGCTCCGAGTACACAAGTTCAAGTTTGAGATTGTTGCACCTCATATTTATGATAGTTTTATTGGAGCATGGGGAATGTTTCCCCATCATGAATAGGTCTCCTTGTACTTTGCTAAACATATTTATGCATAGTTCGTCTTACACATGCATCCCGATTACATTAGTATGTCGTCACCTTTCTATGGCGTCAGGTGGGGACACACTTATTATCTTCTAGGGCTCATAGATACCCTACTGCTATATGACCCTCTCCTCGATTGATTCCTATCCCTAGTCGTATGTTTCTACAACTCGGGGATGTAGTTGAGATATCAAAACTTAGAATTGAGACACGTTCTTTGATGCGAGGTGCCACGTGTACTGCATTGGGTAGTACTATTGTTGTCATGCACGAGGAGAGGTCTAGAACCCCCCTAGACCTACAGAGCCTGATTTATCGTGGATGGACAAATAAGATATTTGGTTCCTTGACCATGAGTCTCTAGTGTCATATGTTGTACATGCTTGAGACTCGTACTTTCGTCAATATGAGAGATCCATGCCACTATTGACATAACATATATATTTATGTACTTATATTTTTTATTATATGTCGTAAAATAATCATCTTTAATACATGTGCATCTAAAAGAATCAATTGAGTAATATTGATTTGTTTTTTGTTGCTCCATGCGGAGGACCGATTTTATGGATCATTCACTCCGTTCCACTTCTCCGTTAGTTGGCCAGGATTTACCATTACCCCTGATGATGTCCCCATGGTACATATGCTAGTTCCTTCATCCTAACCTCATAATTTACATACATGTGTATAATTGCAATTATTTTATTGTAAATTTTGTCTTGTCCCTTGCTCAAATTATACGAGGTAGAGGCTAGGGGATTGCAGAGGAGCGGGAGACACTATAGTATCCTTCGGATTTCGATCATCAACCACTAGTCAATAAGGTACTATAACTTATGTTTCAATGCAATATAGAATTCAAGTTGATGTTTAATTGATCATGTTTAATTGATCATGTTCATTTATAATTCTTTTACTGATTACATGCACGATGTCACCATACATAGGCTTATGTAAAGTTGGGAATTGATGTTCCAGTGATGTTTAGAGAGGAGTGGGAAAGGTTGATTCAACATCATCTTGGTAAGGGCCCATCGAATCAGTATTGTCTTGGAAATGCCACACACGACAACTTGAAAAATATCACGATGGAATCAAGCCAGGTAAGTTGATCAATCCACTTAAAATTTTAAAAATATGTCTTCTTATAAATTCAAGTATTATTTGAATCTAGAACTAACTCATAGAGTTCAAAATTTTAATTTTTGCAGTTTGAGTCTTTAGAAAGCCTTTTTGATCACATGTCTTCCCCACACCAAGGACATGGTGCATGAGATACTAGTAGTGGGGATGACCACACATCCCATTACGAGCCTGGTCCCGATATTGGATGACAATTGTTCATGTTATGCACTATTTTTATTGTTTTGTCCAGATATACACTTGTACATTTTTATAAACTTGATGGATTATTTCATAACAAAATTTTTCTTCATGGATATATGTTGTCTTATGTTTATGTTGACATGAATTATTTATCTTATATTTATGTTTATGTGGATGTGTACATACATGCTATTTATTTTATGTTTATGTTTATGTGGACGTGTGTACATGTTATTTATCTTTCTTAAGTATGTTTATGTTTATGCACATGCATGTTAACTTTATCTTATATCTATATCGACGAGTATATAATATTTATGTTTATGTTTATGTCAACGAGTGTATACATGTTATTTATCTTATGTTCATTTTTACAATGCATGATGTCAATTACAATTTACAATTTACAATTGCAATTACAAGTTACAATGTAATATTTAAATACAATTTCACAATTTACCAACTCACAATTGTAATATTGCAATTTAAGAAAATTAGCATCACTTATCATTTAGCCCCATATGTGCATCACTTATGTTAACCCCATATGTGCATCTTATATCACATACATGTGTTTACTTCACTTAATATCTTAATTGAATTCTTATGTGGGTTTTGGGTTTATGTGTGTTGGTTAGTTTGATTAATTGCTTATTTGTACATATGTTAGTTGGGTTAGTTGATTATGTGTGTTTCTTAAGTACATTAGGTGCATATTGGCATTAAATGCTTATGTGGATTAAAGTTATCATGGGTCTTATGGGGTTCAAGGGAATTATGTGAGTTATACATGGGGTTGAGGTTATGGGGATTAGTGTTAGGGATCAAGTGTTTAGTTTAATTTTCTATTAACACTAAGGTGTGTTTCCTATGTGCATAAAATTGGTGCATCACCTATGCACATACTTTATATTTATTAGATGAGGATCACCATCATAATAAAGGTTAGCATGCTTATGTGGGTGACCAACACTTAGTTGGATTGGTTGCTTATGTGGGTGACCAACACTTAGTTGGATTGGTTGCTTAAGTGTGTTGAGTACATATGTGTGTTATAGGGTGAATTAGGTGGTTAGAGTTGGGGGGTTACTGCGTTATGTTAGGAGGTTTAAGAGTAATAGGTTAACTGAAAGTGTTTGAGGTTACAAGGGTTTAGTAGTATAGGGGTAAGGGGATCAAGGTAGTGGTTTTGGTGTTCCTTATGTGGGATATATTCAAGTGTGTAGCGTAATTGTATTGCATAGGTTTGCCACCTATGTGTTCCTTTTAATTCACGGGTATGATTAGAGGGAAGGAAGAAAGATGAAATGAATGGAAAAGTGAAAGAAAAATAACTCGATCGAGCTTCCGCTTAACCACACTTTAACTCTCGATCGAGCTATTTAAAAAATGCGCACAAATGCTCGATTGAGCTTTTAAAAAACCTCAATAAAGCTATTAAATCGATCAAGGGATTAAAAACATAATTTTGCCCCCCCTTTTTAAAAAAATATTTTTGTTATTTTTTCCAAACCTAAACCCTATCCTAGGATACACCTTAAATAAAAAACTTCATACCAATGCATTAATCAACGAATCGACTATTCATTGGCATACAATTTGCAAGTTTATGAGTTCATATGATATTTTTTGTTATTTTCTTCACAATCTTATACTTACAAAATCATGTCCACAACTTCAAATCAAAGCAAAGATAAATCAACAACATAAAAAATACAAAACCAAAAAAAATTCAAAAAATACATACCCCAAACTCCAATGCGTGCTCTTCAAAAAAGTATTTTTTCTTTTTTGATTTTTGTAACCAGTAAAAAAAGGTTTACATGCACACATGTGTGCGAAATGCAATTAAAATTTCAATGGTTAGTTTTGAAAATTAAAAAAAAATATATATATTTCCATCATAAATTCAAAAAAAATGTGTGCCCTATTGCATTTTGTGTAGATTATGTTAATATATATATTTTTTAAAATTATGCATTTATCACTAAATTATTTTACGTGCACACAAGCCACTTGTAAACTTTTGCTGAAATTGACAAGAACAAACCTATCATTAAATGCAATTTTGGCATATTAATTTTTTTTATTTTAAATATAGGTGAAAATATAACATAATTCCCTAAAATTTGTTTTGTTGTTGCGTGTCAGAATTCACAAGGTATATATGAGTTTTGAGGGCTTCGATTTAATGAATGAGTAAAAAATTAAATTTCACCATCACTTTTGGTCAAAAAGTGTTACCTATCTTCATGGATTCACCCCAATTAAAGTTCCTATAAGACCTTTGAGATTGTTTTTCACATCGAGAGATTTCTATTGACACAAAGATGAGCTCAATCAGAGTTTGTATGAGGAAGTCACACCTCTTGCAAATTGGACCACATGGTACCGAGTGTTAAAAAAATAGGATCATAGAGCAATAAAGAAACAAAATGCGAAAATAAAAAAACATAAGATCAAAATACAAGACACACCAATATACGTGGTTCACCCAATATGGGATACATCCATGAAGACATTTCCATTCTTTTTATTAATCTATCTAGCAATTGAAGGGATACAACCCATATCACATCCACTGCAACTTCCTCTTCTCTCTCTCACAATCTCTCTCACACAATCACATATATATTTTTCACAATATTAGAATACAATGTTACACAACCGCAATACAATGCCTTCATTTTAAAGAGGGATTACCATGGGAAAATACCATAAGATACCCAATACCATGGGATCGTAAATCACCCATTATTGACCAAGTCGTGACTATGAAATTACAACATTTTACAAGGCATTTTTTTTCCAAAATTTTTGCTATCAGGGTGTTGCCCCAAACTCTCACCAGGGGGTATCCTAAATTAGTCGTTGCCCCCCATGGACCCCATTAGTGACTGTAATGGGGAGAAAATCCCCCCACACCCCCCTCATCAGGTTCTGAGATCCAAACACGACTGAAACAAAACATCTGAATTAGGAAGATTAGGCTCCACAACTAACAAGCAGATGCATGTCAATGCCCATTACTCACACATGTGGATCTAGTCTAATGTGGACTTTCAAAAAGATTTTAATCGGTCCAAGAATCTAAATTTAATCATCAATTGAGACATTGCTAAAAAAAGGAGTTGAATAATTATTCCACTATTGCACATCTAGTAAAAGGAGTGGGATATTGTGAGTAAAGTAAATGAAGTTAAAATTCTTGTAGAAATCATATAAACCATATAGACAACATGTTATGTGTAATAGTTCCATAAGTAATTCATCTTCTTTGTATTTACAGGACCGTATTTACAGGACCATTAAATATTATTAGACTTGATTGAATTTACACAGACTTAATTAAATTTACACAAACTTAATTAAAATCACAACAAAAAATGTCCATAAGAATTAAATATTAAAAATCCACCAACAAAGGTGAATATGAAAAAATATAAAATCCTAACAAAGTATCTTGCTTAAACATAAACTAACAAAATGTATATACGTCAAATATTATATGAAGAAGGACCTTCAACCACATTGATTCAATTTCACATATCATGACTTTATGTTGACGGATATGGTAGTTATTATAATACTATATGGAGATGGATACACATAGTTACACCATAAGACGTTTCTCTCCCGTGAAGATATGGGTTCCCCTCTTCTCTCGATTGCAGCACCAGTTTCATCTCCACAAGGCCAATTTCCTCGTGATTTTTACAAACAAGAATACTCCTTTGACAAGCAATGCTCGAAGAAACTTCGGGCTGAAAAATCCTTTACGATTTTCTCTTTTATCTACTATTGCAATATGTTTTCCGCTCATAATTTTCATGGGATAATGATCCCTTTGCTCTCATTTGAGGATGGATATCTTTTGTTAGTTTTCCTTCAATGTGACTCATGTCGTTGGAATTGCAATATATGTAAAATTGTAATCTCTATGGCTTTTGTTGTGGTGGAAGTGATTGATAAGAATGTTCAGGAAGATAAGTAACGATGATTTATTCTTGTGGCTTTTCTTTTCTTTGTTAAATCTCCATCCATGTGTAGATGAAGGTGTTGAAAATATTGGTCAGAGTGATGGTAATCTTCCTGTCAGTGGTGGTGCCCGTGATCATTTTAGACCACAATCACAAGAGATGGTCGTCAAATGTGAGAATTGTCTATTGTATATCTAACATATTTTTGTATGGGTTCTTGAGAGACATAGTATTTCATAACCCTTTATCAATAATATCAACAACGTGCCGATAAGAGACATTGAGGATGAGTTCGATCCTTAGGGGAAGGTCCCTGAGCTGCCTTTGGCCCATTTTGTATCACATGGACTTTCCAACAGACTGAAATATTATTGTATATATATACAAATTCCTAAAGAAAAACCACATGGGTATAATGTGCATGATGACACTACAAGGAAAAGGTCCTTTAGCGGAGATTATAGCAGATGTTCCTTACAAAAAATCTCAAATATTCGTCTATAGTGGAGATCACTAGAAGAGGCGCGCGACCGGAGGTTGTAGCGGCTATTTTTATTCACACAAAAACATGCACTAGGAACGCAAAAGAAACCATATCTCACCACGAAAAAACATCAATGACAAAAAATAATTTCACCGAGATGTGCGTCAATTTTCTAAAACCATCATGGTGCATTTTGGGAAACTTAACGCCCCAATCTGGTTATTTCAAAAAATGCACCGTACTTTATTTTATCAAAAAATAGTCGTCATGGTGCGTCATGTTTCAAAGAACGCAATGTATTATATTTTATTAAAAAAAATTGTGCTACCCAAAAACCACGACCTGGTGCGTTAAGTAATAACCCACGCCTCAATGCGTGCAATATAAATGAATGCACCACAATATTTTATTAAAAAGCACATTATATTTTAATTAAAACCCTAAATGTGGGTCATTAATTACTATTGAATGCACTAGTGGGTGTTATATCACATAACGCACTGGTTCGTATTTGTTAAAAAATAAAAATAAATAAATAAATAAATTTGATTTAAAAAATTGAAGACAACGCGGTTTATGTAATCCACACTGATGCTTCCCACTATTGAGTACACTGGAAAACAGTACTATAAAAACAAATTTACCACAACGTAAAACTCATATTTACCCTTCTATAGTCCGTATGATCCATATGCACTGGTGCCTTTCATAACCCACCTAGATGCCTTGCCATCTGTCGGTTCATCCCACCTACTGCTCACACATTGCACATTCTTATTGGATGTTGAATTCAGCTTAAATTTTTCCAAATAGTGGAAAAAAATTCAAATTCTCCCATACATAGCCTGGATTCCTCCCTAATGAGTGATTCAGCGGGTAAATTAATCCTTGATAATTTAAATTCTTAGTGGATTAATTTTTGAAATTAAGCCATGATTTGCCATTTTTAAAAAAATTAAAAAATTTCGCGGCGCGTTCGAGCCATCCGGCTCGCACCGGTTCTCGACGCACTTTGTAAATTTTTACATGTTGCACTGTTTTATGGGGAAAGCCAAACGACTCAAATGCGCCTCATAAGTGGTGTGCTTCCCTTTTGTGGCGCACCGGCATAACATAGACTTAATTTTAAAATTTATAAACTAATAATTGGTGCATTAATTACACTTAAGCGCACCGAAATTATGGTGCATTTACATGTACTGAACGCACTAGTAAAGATTGACAAGAAAAATTCAAAAACCAAAGTATAATGTGCGTCTACTGCACGTTAGTGCACCGGTTAATGGTTCCATGACATTCAATATGAGTATCGTGAACACATTCCCCATCATCCATAAATTAAATAAACCGCAATGCTTTTATATCACGTCAAAGCACATAAAAGGGTGCATTAATAGGGTATAAACACACCGACAACTGCAATTTTAAAATTTCATTGAAACTTAAAAATCATAATTTAGCGGTGCTCATATTTCATGTTAGCGCATCGATATTCAGTGCTTTGACGTGTTGTAGGCATGTCGTCGAACACATTCCTTATCAATTATACAATGAAATAAACAACGGTGATTTTAGATAAAATAAACGCACCGTGCACAGTGCGCTTACGTGTTAGAGAATCACCGAATCTTACATATTAAATTTTTTTGTATCATGAAAAATCATAATTTAATGGTGCTCCTAGTGCACGTCGGTGCACTAGTTTCTGGTGCTCCTAGTGCATGTTAGTGCATTGGTTTCTGGTGCTCTTATATGACATAGGCGCAACATGAACGCAAATTTCAAAACGCATCGGTGTGTGTGTATTGTAGCACACCAGCTTGATAGTAAAATCTTAAACTTATAGAATTATATTAGCGATGCAATGTGTCAGATTTGCGCACCAACTATGGTGCTTGAAATGTAAAAGTGCACCACAAATGGTGCATATTTGTTATATTGGCGCACCATAATTCAATTTTTGCAAAAAAAAATAAATTTGATTTTAGTACATGTAATTATCATATAATGATTTTATATGTATTTTGATGAGACTAATTGATGTTATATGTGAAACAGAGACGTGAGCGTTGTGAGGCCACATAGCAACAGGAAGCACGAGTTGACCAGCATAACTTCTAGAGAGAGTGGGAGACCACGGGGCGGGATGTGAAATTCTAAATCACAACATATGATGGAGTTGAGTATACCTCACAGAGAAAGAATGAGCATAAAAGATGAATTACAGTGAAAATTGAAGTAAAAATGAGCAGGCAATTAATCATGCATGAGAACTCAGATAGAGTCACCAATTCATGTGTAACTCAGTTAGATTGAACCGAGTCACTAAGTGGGCTCTTGAAATATAGGGAACTACCTCCGAGGGTCGTAAAATCATGCATGCAGGGCGCATTAGGTGGCTAATGGGTCCTAGATGACACCTGCACACCACTAGGGGGAAAATAACATCACTAAGTGCTCGCAAATGGTAAATAATGCAAGTAGAACAAGGATGGAGTATTAAAATATCCTAACACTCTCACTTAATCCAAAATTGGCATCCTAATCCCTAGTTACTGAGACCAAAGGTAACCCATAAAATCAAATAAATTATAAAACATAAATAATTATCCATGCAACAAGGTAATGGGGAAAACCTCATGGGAACCCCCCACCCCCCCAAAAAAAGGATAGCAATAGGGAACTCAAATAACCTTTACACTAAGCAGAGAAGGAAAAAATTTCCTGAGTGAAAACCTTTGTAAAAATGTAGGCAATCTGATCCTATGTGAGATAGAAATGTAGGTGTTGGATCTAGATCTGCTCCTATGATGTACTTCCCACTGTGTTGAAGCTGTATTTTCCAAAACAAGTCTTCTAGGAACTCTTTTTGCTACTGGAGCGAATGGATCATTGTAATCCAAATCGTGAACCTTTGAGTACCCTTTGTCAACCAATCAAGATTTGTACTTGGTTGTATATCCCCCATGTCAAGTCTCTTCAAGGGATTGTGGATCAAACCCCACCATCATGTAGCACATCTCTAAGAAAAGTGGATCTGCATGACATAGTGCAAGGTTTGCATGATACTGAGATCTAGTGGTTCTATGGTCAGATGGATCCCCAACTATATTCTCAACAACTACAAGGACTTTGTGAGTCCATATTGGCCTTGGCCATGGATTGGGAGCAGGTGTTGGATCTGGATCTACTTCTGCTTGAACTTTATTCTCAACATCAATATCTCGATCCTCATCTTCATTAGAAGAGATATCACTTTGATCTTCATCAGATTCCAATGGAGTAGGCAGAGAGTATGGAAAAAATTGAGAGAATTCATATTCCTTTGAGGCATGATTTGCAAACCCTTTCGCTATAATCTTCCCAGAAGAGATCTCTGCAATCTCAACTGTGTCAAGACCAAAGACCACTTTCTTCGGTGAACCTGTGTGAGTCATCTGATAGACAAAAAACAAATTTACTGACAAATAAGGCAGAAATAGAACATTTTTAAACTTTCCATGCTCTAATTGTATTGTGCCCTTCCCTTCAACTAAGATTTGAGAATCATCTCCCATGTGAATACTAGGACCATCATTGATATCTAGAGAATAAAATGATTCTTTGGAGCAAACCATGTGATTGGAGGCTCCTGAATCTATGAGGAAGGCTTTTGATTGTGAAAATCCAGCCTTCGGTGTGTGGCATATCTCATGGCCATCAGACTCACTTCCAGAATCAGTCTCTCTTGCGCCTTCTGAGAGGGAAATGTTGTGTTGTTCAAGAAGTTTGGTCATCTGATCTATCTTCTTCTTCATGCATGAAATCTCTAGATGGTATCCTTTCTTGCAATAGGAACACATGTATTTCTCAAATCTCTTTTGCTTGTCCTTCTTGGAGCTGGAGTCTCCTTCCGATGGATTGTACTTTGGATTCTGCTTGGTCTCAAATTGCTTCTTCTCTTTAGCCTTTTTCTTCCCTTTAGAATTCAAAATTTTTGACTCCCCAACCATAAGAGCTTGATTTTTGGAGGCTTGCAAAGAACCCATATGAATCAGTTTGTCTTGTTCTTGGATGAGAGATTCAATGAATGCATCTAGAGAGGGAAATTTCTAGTTGGGGATTAACAATCTCCCTGAATGGAATGTATAAACAAAAATGGAGAACTCTAGACCAAGCTTGCTCAAAATGGATAGCACCAACTGCTCATCCTTCTTCTCAATGCCACATTGCTTGCATTGCATGGCCAAAGATTTGAATTTGGAAAAGAATTGCTGGATGGTTTCGAAACTACTGGTTTGAAGAGAAATCAACTCATTCTCCATAATATGGCCTCTTAGCTCATCTTGTTCTCTGAAGAGAGTCTCCAACTTCAACCAAACCTCTCTTGGAGTCTTCAATCCTTCAAGGTGGAATAGTAGATCTCTGGAAATATGAATACACATGAAACCAAATGCTTCATCCAATTTATTCAGATACTTGTCCTTCTCAACAACTGCTTGAGGTTTGACCCCCTTTCCCATTGTTACCTTGTACAGTGACTTGCTGCACAACACCATCTACATATCGTCCCTCCAATCAAGATAATTGAAGGGTGTTAGGATCCTGGGAGAGAGAGGAGCATTCAAATTCTCCATTAGAGCTGCTGGAGCGAATACAATGTGGTACTACTGCTACCGTTGCACTGAAAAAATTTCAATATCCTGCAAAAAAATCTCAATTTTGGAGATAGAATACTACTGAGAACTGATTTAGGACAATAGGCACATTTTTTCAGATCCTTCACACCTAGCTAGACCTCAAAGGATTTCTCTAATGAATTCAATGCAATGGCACCATAAATTGTCGTGGAAATCCAGAGGCTTCTGGTGCACTATTGAAAGAAGCTACTCAACCTACGCTCATTAAGCTTTGATAACATGTGAAATTCCAAATCACAGCATATCATGGGGCTGAGTATACCTCACAGAGAAAGAATGAGCAGAAAAGATGAATTACAATTAAAATTGAAGTAAAAATGAGCAGACAATTAATCAGGCATGAGAAATCAGATAGGAACATGATAATTTCACATGATCCAATAATTAGTATAGTCAAAAATGATGTTACAATGGATAGAATTCGAATCACCTAGGATAATTCGAGTCACAGTCTGTCTAGCATAGTAATTTTCACCTCAATCAGTGCTCTGGAAGTCCCAAACTCAGTTAAAATCAACCAAATCTCAGTGAATTGATGTTACAGTTAGTTAAATGACCAAGGAGGGCACATCTGTGAGTTTGTCATGCAAATAAATCAGAAAAGGGTGCATGAGGCCACAATCGGTGGTGATCGGAGCTGAAACTCCCAATTAGAGTCACCAACTCATGTGTAACTTAGTTAGAGTGAACTGAGTCATTGAGTGGGCTCCTAAAATATAGGGAACTACCTCTGAGGGTCCTAAAATCATGCATGTAGGGTGCATTAGGTGGCTAATGGGTCCTAAATGAAATTTGCACACCAGTAGGGGGAAAATAACATTACTAAGTGCTAGAAAATGGTAAATAATGCAAGTAGGACAAGGATGGAGTATTAAAATATCCGAACAAGGGAGATATATTTTTACCCTCATCCCATTACTCCACAGATGAGACACCCCTTGATAGTTGTTGGCCTCCTCAAGTTCTATGAGGAGGTGACATCACTCAAGGGGAACAATACATTCCTCACCCAGTTGATCGCACGCTGGGATCATCATAAGCAGGTGTTTTGAGTTGGTCATGATCAGTGGTTTTGAACCACTAAGGAGGACATATATTTTATCACTCGGCCCTCTATGAGAGGTGAGGAATTTCCTCATGAGTTCCATAAGGTCCTAGCTGGAGCTGTGGTAGGGACTTAACTAGTCTACATTCAGAGATATGTTGATCGCAACATATCCACCCTGATCATTTCAAGTCAGTGGTGGAAAACTTTCCATTGTTGCTTTTGGTAGAGAGGATGTGAGGTGCCTCTCTTTGTTGGTGACGACCATCGCGCATATCATTGGTGACGGGCATCACATTAGCTGCCCCCTATTATTTTATGTTGATTCTTTAGTGCAGGAACCTAAATGCATTAGGGGGTCTGTTATTTTTTTACGTCAGTTTTTTTATGCTCTTAGTTGATGTCGGGCGTCTATTGGAAGGAGGACAAACTCTCCTGATGGCTCATAGTTGTTTTGTCTTTATTTTGAGATATTTCCGGCGACTAGGCCATATTTTGGCCGAAACCCTCCTATGTTTATGACAAATGTGTGTATGTTCATGTGGGGGAATATGATGCCCAAGAGGGGGAAACCAGACTTTCTTGCAAGGATTACCGGGGATGTGCTTGACAACTCTAGGCGGCGAGTACCAGCTTCGATTAGACATGGTTGCATATCCATATGCAGGTTTGGATTGGAGAGGGTGTACCACTAAAATCTTCTTTACCCAAGATGAGCCACCTGATGATAGAGGTAAATAAAGTGTTATGTTTAAATTAATCTAGTTGGATTTTATTCATTTTATACTTTATAAATTTTAAATTGTTATATTAAATTCAAGTTTAATGAAATTGTCTAATTATTATTGTGTACTAAATATTTTAAAGATATTGGGACATTTTATGGTGATGTGCCAGCTCCTCCAGCCAAGGATGAGGAGGAGATGGAGCTGGATGATCAATGTGAGGTGCCCCATTTATCCAGACCTAGCCTTTGCCGCAAGCCAAACAAGAGGTACCAACGGGACATAGCAGATAGGTTGACTATGTTGTTGGCAGATTGAGGGGTTCAGCTTGTACTGGTGAGGTACATTGTGAGGGACAATCAATAGTCAGAGTTGTGGAGGATGATTCCTCGTGATATGAGGCATTTGATGGAACACGTTCTTGGTGCTTGCGATATTTTTTATGGTATCCCATTTGCCAGTTCATCGTCAGATGAGGGCGAAGATGAGGAGGAGATGGAGCCAGATGATCATCTCGAGGCGACCCATTTAGACAGAACCGGCCTTCGACGCAAGCTAGATGTTAGGTATCGAAAGGACGTATCAGATAGTATGACTACGTTGTTGGAAGATTGAGGGGTTTGGATTTTACGAGTGAGGTATATTGTGAGGGACCCTCACCTCTTAGAGTTGTAGAGGATGATTCCTCGTGATATGAGGTGCTTGATGTTGAAATATTGTAACTTCAAAGAATATTATATTTGTATTATTCCAGAGATGTTTTATTCCTCCGACGAGACTCTATTGTATATCTGGAGATGTTTATTCCTCCATTGGATTATGGGAACTAGGGTTATTAGATCTCCTATGTAGGGATTGGCCCGAATTTATTTTATCGGAGGTTATGAGACTCAATTTGACAAGTCAGCCTCATAGGGTAAAAAGTCAGTTGGAAAACAAGTATAATTAGAGGAGGTTGTTCCTCACTTAACTCACTTGTTCTCACACTTCTATTGTGCGCATAGGAGAGAGAGAGTTCTGCATAGGAGGAGAAGGAGCTCTTGTTGTGGTCTACTATCTTGTATTGGGTTGATTATCTATATTGAGGAAAGCTTTGCTGGGTTTTCTACCCCATGAGGGTTTCCCAGGGTATATCTGTGTCTATCTTGTGATTGTGTTTCTTTTAGTGATCTTGCTTGTGCATTTATGCTAGAATTTAACACTTGACACAACACATTATTAGTGCTTGCGATATTTTAGATGGTATCCCATTTGCTAGCTCATTGTTAGATTAGGACATAGATCCTCACCCTACTAGTCCACCTCCTTCTCCATCAGTTTATTTGACTGGTGACGTAACCTCCACATCCATTGCACCTCCTGATCCTCGACATCTACCTCATCCTCCTCCACCTTCGACATCACATCCACCTCATCCTCCACCAGTCTTCCTCCTCCACCTCCATCAACTCCTTCATCATCTCCTCTTCTCCTACTCGACCTTCCTCCCGATCCTACTTCATCATCTCCTCTACTCGTGATATGTCATGATGATGCTTCCGGTGGAGGTGGATCGGATATGCCATAGAAGTTATTGGACTATATATATATTATATTTGACATATTGTATCGTCATTTTGATGTTATATATGTTCATTATATTTATATGTATGCTGCATTTTTAATGTTTATGTTGATGTTTAATTATGTTTATGTTTATTTATATGTTGATGGTAGTGATGTGTTTTGTGTTTGTTAGATGGTGAAAAATGATCATTATGATGGGATGTTTATGTTTATGTGGTGTCAAAAATGATGATCACGTAACATTTATGTTTAAATTTATGATGGTATGATCATGATGTTTATGTTTGTTAGGTGTAGAAAATCATGATCATGATTGTATGCTTATGTAAAAGAACATTGTACTATTCAAAATATGGGTCTTTAAATCGCTAACTATTTTAATCGACAAAAACATCACAATTTACATTGTAAAGTATGTTATAAAACAAATTGTTTTATGACGTAACAAGTTTTCAAAACAGTAGAAAGTTTTCAAAATTTTAGCATCCTAATTTGGACCATTTTTTCATATCGAATTATTCTTGATTTGAGAAAAGCTTACAATATATAGTTAACACTCATAAACATAACATATCAACTATCACTACAACACAAGTCAATAATTTAGAGCTTTGTAAAGAAAGTCAACAAGTTTTTAATTTTGGCCAAAATTTTAGCATCATTTGGACCATTTTTCATATTAAATAATTCCAACCTAAATTTTGTAAACAATTTGAAAAATGGTTTCATATATAGGTTGATATATAATTGGTTAGAAAATGAATTTGAAAGTACGGTTGATTGTTAGGTCATCATAAATTTGAAAATATGGATTGGAGTAATGGTCATTGAAAATGTAGAAAAATGTTTTAAGTAATTTAATATAAGTTTATTTTTTTGTTTTTACGTACATAATATAATTGAATTAAAAATATCATATTTGATTTAAATTATTTTTTGAATTTTGTATTGTTAATAGATGAAGTTGTGACAACTATATGATTTATGACTGTTGTATAATTTGTCATAGTATCATGTTTAGAATTTTTGTATAGTTTGTCATAGTATTATGTTTATGTAATAATATTTTGTTTATTTGGTTTTCATATTGTTCTCTGGGTGAAAAAATGAAGATGGGTGTCTATTTTGGGGGGTCTCGTGAGAAAATAATTCTGGTTTTTTCATGTTTTTCAACTTCGGGCGAACAAAAGTGATATTTTTGTTTAAAATTTCACTTTGCCGTAAAAAAAAAACTTTTGTAGAATTATGTTAGCTTTCTACTCATAATTTTTTCAATTTTTTTTATTAAGATTTGATATGTCGATTTCGCAAATGTTTGACAGTGTGTTCTTATAAAATGAAAAGACTACAAAAGAGTTATGATTTGTTGCACCACTAAAATCGTTGTTAGATTTGTGTTTTGCAAAAATAGAAAATGCTAAGACAATCTACACACAATGTACTAGTGCCTGACTATAAGTTTGCATCCAATGGATCTATATACTAATTATTATATTTTTTTAAAGTCGATCAATGGGGAAACTCAGTCAATTTTCAACAACTTTTTTGTTGCACCACTTTTCTCTCAATCCGCTATAAAAGCAAAAAATCTACGAACACCCTTTTGAAGTAGACATGCCATTGAAGAGTCCGACATTTTTTTCGATTTTTTTGGTGTTGTATTTTTAAAGTTATGGATTTTTCTTTTCGTCGTTTTTTTAAAGAGTTGAATCATAACTCGACACATGTTACGAAAATAAAACTTAAAAAATATCAGTTCTTATCTATATACAACAAAATTTATACCCTCGTAAAGTAGATTCAATGATGAATCTACTGGTATGAAGTCCGACATTCGTTTTGTTGTGTAAGAGGTCGTTTTTCCCTTCCGAAAATGGGGAAACCTGAAAATTCTGCAGCAATCTGAATTTTACATGTTTCAGAGATTATTCGGCCGAAATAATTATTCGGCCGAATAATTATTCGGCCGAATAACGTTTTTCCATAACGGCGCCGTGAATTATGGCGAAGGTTATTCGGCCGAATAATGAAACGGAAAAAAATCACGTCGACCGGAAAAAAATAAAATGTTTTTTATATTCATATAAATAAACTTAAAGTTAATTCATTATTTTCGCATGTTTTAACTTCGCATTTTTTTATCAAAGTAATTTTGAAAGGAGGAGAAATTTTTTGCAAAAGGAGATTTTTACAAGGTATGTTTCTTCTTCTATTTTACAAAAGGCATATTTGCAAGGAGTTTTTCTAAAATATTTCTTTTCTTATTGCATATTTACAAAGAAGACATTTTTTGCAAAAGGAGGTTTTTACAAGGTATGTTTCTTCTTCTTTTTTCCAAAAGGCACATTGAAGGTGATTTTTTTCTAAGGCATATTTGCAAGGAGTTTTTCCAAAATATTTCTTTTCTTATTGCATATTTGCAAAGAAGACATTTTTTGCAAAAAGAAGTTTTTACAAAGTATGTTTTTTCTTTTTTCCAAAAGACACATTGAAAGTGTTTTTTTTAAAGCATATTTGCAAGGAGTTTTTTCAAAATATTTCTTTTCTTAGACATGTTTGCAAGGAGATTCTTTGCAAGGATTGTATTTAAAAAGTGTGTATTCGAAAGTATTTTTGCAAAAAAAATGTATTTTTCCTTCTTATTTCTTTGAAAGAGATTTTTTCAAAGAGTTGTTTTGGTAAGATAATTTACAAATGGTTTTTTTCCAAAGTAGTTTTGCACTTTCCAAAGTAGTCTTGCACTTCTTATTTATTTGAAAGGAGTTTTTTCAAATAGTTATGTTGCTAAGGTATTTTGCAAAGGATTTTTTGCAAGGTAGTTTTGTACTTCTTATTTCTTTGAAATGAGTTTTTTCAAAGAGTTATTTCTTTACAATGGTTTTTTCTCAGATATGTTTACAAATAAGTTTTTATTCAAAGTACTTTTTTCTATTGGATTTTTTTGTAGATATTTTTTCAAAGAGGTTTTTTTGCAATGATTTTTACAACAAAGATTTATTTACAAGGTGTTTTTATTATTTTCCAATGAGTAGGTAATTTATTGTCGAGAAGTTTCTTATTTCTTTCGAAGAAGGTTTTTTTCAAAGAATATTTTTGTTCAGAGAGTTTTTTCAAAGGAAAGTTAATTCCAAAGAAATCTTCTTCAAAAGACTCTTACAAAATTTTTATAAGGTAAAGTAAATTTCAGTTCATGTTTTTATAAATTCCGTAAATGTTTTTAAATCTTAATTTATTTATTTTTACTATAAAGTAACATGATTCTTTAATTTATCATCTATAGATTAAACAACCATGGGTAATAAGAGAAAACGTCAAAGAAAAGCTGATTGTAAACATGATGATGATGATAATAGAGAGAAACAAAAACTCAGATATATTGCCAAAAAACAAAGGGTTGCCGAAATGGAAGAGAGAACTATTGAAGATATAAATACAGATTTAAATGATAATGTTGAAGAGATGGAAATTGAAAATAGAGTACAAGAAGAATAAATTGAAGTTGACAAAAACATTGTAGAAAATGTAAATAGTGATTTACATGCTAATGTCGATGAAGTCAATATTGAAGATCAAGTTCAAGATCCAGAAATTGGACCTGGTATGTATATATCATATATTTTCCCAATTCATTTTTTTATAATGAATTTTATTTTTTGATATATGTTAAATTAAATTTAACTTGATGTATAGGTACTTTTACTATTGATGATGAAATGTTAGAAGACATTGATTGCGACAAATATGGAGAAAAACTACCAATACATGTTGCATGATATCGTGCTACAAAAATTTATGATGAAGTTCTCAAAGATTACTCAATAGCAGGACAAGCACAAATTTTGAGATGTTTATTAGTGTCCAAGAAGTTAGAAGGTGCTACATCACTATTGGGTATTCACAAAGCGACAAAATAGTCGAAATTGAAACAAAATGTGATGGAAAATATAGGTGATGCAATAAAAAAATTTGAAAAATCCAGGAAGAAAGATATCAGTGCTGCACGTAAAGCAATTCATACAGCAATTCTTTCAGCTAGTACTAAACAAAAGCGTTTGACAACAAAACTAGCAAAAGCAGTTGGAACATCAAGAAAGACATTATACAAGCATAGCAAATTCAGAATGCAAATAGATGAAAATAATGAACTTGCTTGTTGGGCAATTATTTGTAGACAACCTTACAAAGATAGATTAGGAGCAAGTGTTAAAGATATTGTACGAGAATATTGGTTGGAACATGCTCGAGTTTCACCAAATTCAAGAAATGTGATACGCAAAAGAATATCACGAAATGTATATGAAAGCCAACCAAAACATATAATGGACATTACACAAGTACAATTGTTCAATAAATTCAAGGAAGATCATCGTGGAATTAATATATCAATCACTACATTTGTGCAACAAAAACCATGGTATGTTCGACCTATAACTATACGTGATACATGTTGTTGTCGTTATCATGTGCAATTTCAGTTATATTATGACACGTTTCTTGAATTTGGTAAAATGTTTTGGACAAATTCACCACCTCCGTCGACAATACGTGAATTCATATCTCAAATTTTATGTGAGAGAAATCACGATGAAGTATTTTATTCAAAGAAATGTGTCAATGGAAAACATTGTCATCATTGTGAAAATTTGGTGCTATTTCACAATAAATATCCTATCGATAATGATCAATCGTTGTCAAATGTAAATGTTGATTGGAAGAGATACGAATACATCAACTATAGTACAAGTTCTAGTGATTCACATTCCAAAAGAATTGATTTGCTAGAAGACAAGATATGCGTCACAGATTTTTTCAAAAAATTTGAAAGAGAAATTTATAAATACACCCAGCATTCACATAGAGAACGATGGCAAGACCTTCAATTCAAACAGTCTCGTGAAATTTTTCCACCCGGAACAATTTTGTCGGTGGTTGATTTTGCTGAAAACTATACATTTGTTGCACAAAAAGAAATACAGAGTGAATACTATCACTCTGACCAAGTTTCGATATTTGTCCATGTTGTATATAGACATTCTCAACAGGATGTCGATGGCATTGAAAGCACATGTGACAATCGAGAAGTGATTAAAGAATATCACTTCTATATCAGCGATGATCGTACACACGACACACATTTTGTTCAACATTGTATAGAAAATATTTTCTATGACTCACTGAAAAAACGCGAAGTCAAATTCAATGAGCATTGGATATGGTCTGATGGATGTGCGGGTCAATTTAAATCTTCACGATCATTTTTTTGGTTATGTCGACTTCATAAAGCGCTGAACATTAAACATCGCTGGAATTTCTTTGAAACTGGGCATGGAAAAGGTGAGCATGATGGTGCAGGAGCATGCATGAAAAGAGCACTTCGAAGATGGCAAATGAACTATTCTTCTACACGGTTTCATTCAGCTGCAGAGGTTGTCCAATGGTGTCAATTAAATCTAAGCCATGATTATAATCAACAATCAAAAGACGTGCGCTGGTATGTCCACTATTTTTTTAATTTATATTATTTCTTAAAATTTAAAAAAATGTATGTACTAACATTTAAGTACATGTACACTAATATTAAAAGTTGTTCTTTGAAAGTGATTCATCATTTATTGTGTAGGTTTTTTTGGCTTGTTGGGGTCCAAGATATAAATAGATCAATACCATATGACGCTAGCACCATACATGGAACTAGAGATCTTCACTCTATTCAAACAAAATCATTTCACAACGTGTTTGCATTTGACAGTAGAAAGCAATCATGCTTTTGTCATATTTGCATTGAAAATGTTGAGTCTACAGAAGTTTGTGAAAACATAACAAACAACTACGTAAAAGCTTGGAGACACACAGAGATTAATCCAAAAGGAAAAATGCCACTGGCAAGTGTAGAAGAATTAGAATCAGAAGAAATAGCAATATCATCTGATGGCGATAGAATTTCAGATCTCGTAAGAGAAGGTAATAAACTTGTTTTTGACTTTTGAGTTAATTGTTCATTCTTGTCCATCGCCATAAGTATAGTCAATTTAATTCATTTTAATACGCTAACACCAATTATAACTTGCGCAGGAGATGTTTTCGCTGTGATTGCACCTGTAGACAACAATGAAAATGTCAAATATTATTTGATGCGATGCACTGAAGGAAAAATGAAGTTATTGGAGGACTACAACGACAACGGATTTACATACGAAAGATGATCCATCATGTTAAAAGGCTACTTTTTTCAGCAGACGCATATGACTAAAAATTATGTCTACTTTCAAGATTATGAGCCCGATGTTATATGTTGTCAGTATAGTCATTTAGTATGTGCATCTCGAATAAAATTGATACAAGTTCTATCAAAAAAACAGTTAAAAACCAAAAAATGGAAACTATCCATATGTGACCATGAACGGATAGTTGAAGATGGCATTCCATTGCGATGTTTTTAATTACATATCAAAAATAAATTGATCTATATTTTTGTCCATGTCAATTGTTGTGTGCAATATATTTTTTGTCCAATTATCAAAATTGTTGTGCACAGTATATTTTTTCATTGAGTTTTTATGAATATTTTCTTGAATGACAACTAACATAAGAGCTTAAATGGTTGTACTTTAACATGCTTAAAAATGAATTCAAATATAATTTGAAAATTCAAAAGTACTTTATTCGGGTCCCCATATGTCTATTAGACCACTAAGGGATGAGATAACGGATGTGGCTATCCCCACTCCGCCCCGAATTTTTACCTTTGATTGATTGATGCCAACGAAAAATCACAAAAAGACCTATTAAATTTTGTATTCTTTTAATCCATCGAACATTTTTCTTTAATACGTACTTCACCATAAATATGATCTGAATAAAATTTTTAAAACAAGTTGTTCATCTATATAATTTTTAAATATATGATTGTTGCACACAAATAATATTTCTCACATGTAAGTTCACATAACTGAAATCATGGCAAATGAAGATAACAATCATTTGATTTTTAATCACAAACAAGAATTCCTGGATTGTGAAGCTTATGCTAAATTAGAGCAATGATTATTTACAACAAATCGATAAAAATTCATCGAATTGTTGTCTAAAATTCATTGCTCTAACTTAGCATAAGCTTCACAATCCGGAAATCGTCATTTGTGATTAAAAAACAAAAAATCATTATCCCCATTTGCCATGATTTCAACATTTAAAAATTCATGAACTACAAAGTACCCGGAACAATGAACACATAAAAAAAATTAGTTAAACTTTGAAATTTACATATGCATATCAAACAATAAACATATGAACAACATTCTCAAAAAAATTCGTACATTTTCTATCAAAAATTTACATATGAATCAAACTACCAAAAAAATGAAACTCTTATCAAACATTTCGTACATTTTCTATCAAAAATTCATATCATTTCATTTCTTTGCATTTTAGCATCCCATTTCTTAGTTTATTTTAAACCTTCATTCTTATGATTCAACACTTTCTCAACATTCATTCTTTTCATAACATTTCTTAACATAACAGAATGAAAATTTTTACAAATTCAACATTTCCAGACTTTAAATTGCACCTATCAAATGTTTCAATGTTTCATCATAAAAACATTTTGATAACATTTATTCTCAACATAACAAATTGAAAACATTCCTTCTTCCATAACACCTCCCATTCATTCTTTCCCAACATTCAATTAACATTCATTCTCAACATTGAATATTTTCTAACTTAAATTAACATTGTAAACATTTCTAACCCCTCCCATTCATTCTTTCCCAACATTCATTCTTCCATAACATTCATTCTCATCATTCAACATTTTCTAACTTTATAACATTCATTTTCATCATTTCCTAACTTTAGATTGCACCTCCCATTCATTCTTTCCCAACATTCAATTAACATTCATTCTCAACATTGAATATTTTCTAACTTAAATTAACATTGTAAACATTCCTAACCCTTCCCATTTATTCTTTCCCAACATTCATTCTTCCATAACATTCATTCTCATCATTCAACATTTTCTAACTTTATAACATTCATTTTCATCATTCAACATTTCCTAACTTTAGATTGCACTTATCAAGACATTTTAAACATTCATGCAAAACACATTATAAACATTATCAAAACATTTAAAACATTCATTCAAAACATTTTTTAAACATTTTACCAAACGAAAAATAATTAAACATGTACTCATATATAATCCAAAAAAAGTTAATGAACATGTGAGTTCAATGTACATGTATGTATAATCAAAAAATAAATACCCTCCATGTCTGAACTACAACATATATATATCAACAAAAACAATAAAGTATGGACCACTGTCCATCTGGACCAATATCTTTCCACTATTTTCCACTAGGACCTTCCCTGGGACTCAACTCAACCTACAATACACAGAAAAACAAATTATAAATCTAGATCATAAATTATTTAAACAATTTTAAACTAAATTCAAGATATTAAAATATTAAACTTATACTAAAAATACAATTCAATTATTAAAAAAATCATACATCAAACTCTTTGAATGCATGTCCACCACTTTTTTCCACTAGAGCCTTCCCTTTGGCTCCAAAGGATCTCAAAGAGCCAAGCTACAACATGTACAAAAGTAATTTATGAATCCTAAAGCATGCAAACAAGCTTCAAATAAATCCAAAAAATTTAAAACATTAAACTTATATCAAAGATCATTTCTAGTTCAACAAAATTACCTCGGTGCCAATATCCGCATTCATTAAAGAGCCCACATCTTCACCCCCAATTTCCAAATGATCTCTCCCTTAAAATTTAAATTTTGTTAATGAATAAAACATAACTTTTAAATACATATAAAAAATTAAGCAATTAACTTAAAACCAAAACAAAAAAATTAAAATCATTAGCTCATAAGAGATGGTAAATCATCTAAAAAGTTGGAATCTAAAGAAACCTGCATAGATAAGTCAAATTAACAATAAGATACATTGATATTTATTAAAATTCAAACAAACAAAAAAAATCAAGTTCAATCATAAATATTATAATTAAAATACCTCTCCAAAACGCTCTTCATTTTGACTAGGTTGCTCTTCATTTTGACTACTGGAGACTCGAAAATTATGTGCATTTAACATTCTAGAAAACTGCAAACAAAATACATTTGCTTAATATATTTATTACTATGTAGCAAAAAATTCAATTCAAAATGAATAATAAAAAATCAAATAGATTGTCATAGCATAATCAACAAACCTCTCCCATACTCGATGTATCATTGGATAACACATCTGAAGCTATATCTCGACAAGACTTAGCATAATCCCTGAGATCATCGATGCTCAATGCATCTACCTCGTCATTCGTCTTGTAAACAAAATTTTGACGGACAATAGCACGAGCCCTCTCTCGACCCAAACCCATTTCTACTCCAACAAGAGCTGATGCTAAACCATCACCTACCGATTCCCTTGCAACTGTCCCTAGTTGGGATGTGGGCTCCATCTCTGATCTTAAAGCCACAAGCCTAGGTGGAAGAGGTATCTCAGGTGGAGGTTGAAGAGTCGTAGGGTCTCTGAGATCACCTTTTCGATTATATATTCGTCCCTTTCCAACTCCATAAAAGTCAGAAGGAACATCAGTATAGTTTGGCTTCATACCTAAAAAAAACTCCGCATAGAAAAATCTAGCAAAATAATTAGGAACCTCATCATTCCATGGCAATCGACCATAAGCTGCAAGAAACCGATCATATATTAAATGTGCAATTTGAGGATGCTTAAAATATTGCACTTTCAACATTTTTCACTTAAGGCCTTCTTTGAAATTAAACATTGAATTGGCTTGTTCTCTAGTAACTCTCTCCTTCACAACCTCCCAGTTGTCTGGACCCATAACTTGTTCCCTTCGCCTGTGCATCAAATGAACAAAACCATTCGTAGTTGGTCCAAGTTCCTCATATGCATCAATGAATTTGTGCAAAGACCCCAAAACAATCTCCAGACTTTGTCGACTCTCTGGAGGGAGATCTAAAGAACAAAGATCATTGTTCAACCTGTCATAGTGGGATCTACAAATTTCAAGGATAGTTTATTGCTCAACACCTTGCCATGGAAGCTCATCAGGTAAATCAGACGAATAAGTTGATATGGGTGTACAACCCTCAGCCAGTGGAACATATGTCGTCCTCGCTCTAGGAGGATCTTCAGGACCCTACTCTGCACCCACACCTATTCCATCATCTACAATCCTATCTTGATCTTCGTCTCGCTCTGTCGAATTACGGACATCTTCTGAACCTCGCTCTGCTTCAAATATAGCCATAGTGAAGAGTTAACCTTGTCCAAAAGTTCAAAACACACAAAAATATAAATTATACATTCAATTAAACATTAATGTTCATACCAACAGAAGGTTGAGATCGACGCTCTCCAACAGATGACAAAGGAGAATCATTTGTACCCCTATCAACTCGTTGGTGATCAGATGACTGTGATGCATACAATAAACTCGAACCCCGCAGTGAATTCGACAACCTTGGACTACCAATTGGAACACCAATTCCCGATGAATGTGATGACCTCCTACGCTTTCCCCTCGAATACTCCACTCTTTCCATTTGATATGATTTCTAAATTTACACAAACATTAACAAATTGAAATTGTACATGTTTATCCTACAAGCATAAAGTCATATCTTATAAAAACCTACAACAAAATGTAAGGGTGTCTAAAGTATTATAAGCTAAGATTTTTTGTAAGTCCCTCTCCTAACTCTAATTAATTAACTAAAATTCCTTACCATTACTACTATTGCAACGTAAAGATATATGTAATAGTCATTTCATTATCAAATATAAATTATAACATATTTAATTGTAGTACTATAGTAACCTTAAAAACTTTTCATCCATCAAATTTGGTTGAATTATATATCTCAATTAAAAAACATCTCACAAAATATATATATATACACTTATTAGAAGATTTCTACTTTATATTTATGATAGAAAAATTTACACACACTAAAGTTGTACATGTTAATTCTACAGACTTACAGGCATATCTCATAAAGAACTGCATACCAAATGTAAGAGAACTACTATTGCCCGATAAAGATAACATTGATAATCATTTCATAATCAGATAAAAAGTATAATGCAGTTAATTGTAATAGTATAGTAACCTTGCAAATTTTTCATCGATCACTTATGATTTTAATCTATATTTCAATAAACAAACATTACATAATATTCATAAAAAAAATAATTAGGGAACTCTGTTCATGAACAGAGCTCTTTAACTTTGTTCATGAACAGAGCTCTTTAACTCTGTTCATGAACTCTGTTAATGAACTCTGTTCATGAATAGAGTTCTTTAACTCTGTTCAAGAACACAACCAATAAAATTTACATGACTATTTTATGATTTAATTTAAAAGTTTCATATTTTGATGCTAGTACTACGCAAAAATGATGCCCTACTGTGCTAATATGATGAAACATACATGAACACGGTTCATGATCATGAGCTCTGTTCATGAACAGAGTTCATGAACTCCGTTCATGAACAAAGTTCACAAACTCTATTCACAAACATAAATAGAGTTCATGAACTCTGTTCATGAACATGAACTCTGTTTATGAACATAGTTCATGAGCAGAATTCATGAGCAGAGTTCATGAACATGAACTCTGTTCATGAACAGAGTTCATTTTAAGGTAATAAAGACTAAAATGATGAACAAAAAATTAGAAATTAAAAAACTAAACCATCTAATTTCGTGAACGATACATACCTGTAACCCAAACAGCTAGCGAAAAGACTGTCAATCCACGAAGCCTCGCCGGTTCAGACCACCATCTCTCCAAACAGAAAATATTTCCTTCACACAACACCGAATTATGTTGGCAACCAAAAACAATAAAGATAGGATAACAAAATCAAAACAAAACAACTCGACAATAGAACGTACCTTCAATTTAACTTTCAATCCTGCGTGAAAACCGCAACACCAACGACACACCAATAACAGCACCGCAAAAACAAACGAACAATCCTGCAAATAAACCACATTTCATCATTAGTTACAGACAGAGACTGTATAAAATTATAAATCAAATTAAATAACCAAAACCAACAGAAAACAATAACTTACAATTGGACGTTGGCACCAGCTAGTTACAACGATCACAGATCCATGCAGCACCCCCGTCGACGAACACACCATCCACCCACCACAGTCGTCACTCATAGACCCGCCCACCACACTCTTCCCTTACAGATCCGAACACCACACTCGTCACTTACCGAAAACAACTTCCACAGCCGCGACAGGAAACAACAACAGAGCAGGCAGCTACAGAAAATAGCAAGCAGCGGACGGGAAGGGGTGCATCAAAACCAGACGATCAACAATCGATACCGGTGAAGCAACAGCGTCGTCGTTACAAGCGTCGACAACGGAGGGTGGTGCAAATCAACTACGGGCCCGCTTGCGGGGTCCAGGAATTTACAGCACGGAATGCCAAATGGCAGTATAGGCCGGGCTTTTATGCAGAAACAGTATTCGACCGACCAATTATTCGGCCGAATAATTGTTCGACCGAATAATTATTCGGCCGAAATATTGTTCGACCGAATAATTATTCGGCCGAACAATTATTCGGCCGAATAACCCACCACCCGAAATATTTTCCCGTCCGGCTTCCGTTTGCACACATTTTAAGGACAACCGTTAAACGGAACGGAGAAATGTTAGTGGTTATTCGGCCGAATAACCACTACATTATTCGACCGAATAATGAAAATTATTCGGTCGAATAATATTCATTATTCGGCCGAATAAGTTCCGCTAAGATGATTTTGCACTAGTTTCTCACGAAAGTGTTACCCACCTTCACGTTTTTACCCTGAATCGTTTTTTATAACTGTAACCAAACATCATAACAAAAAGTCAAGTATTATAAAGTATATTATTATAAATATGAATATAAACATCACAAAAAATGTAAATATGAACATCGATATGACCTATCAATGTATCATTCAAGATTTTTATTTTATTTTTACAATAACTCACTTTACAATGACAAATATCAAAGCTCTAATAGGAAGGAAAACAAATACTTAATTAAAAGAACACCCTTTTGTCTATTAAAATTGTTAACATGTATGATAATTTAATGTCAATAGTAAATCGAGTATGGATATTTGGATGAAGGTTCAATTAGTTTGATAGAATCAATGAATATCTTAATTTTGTATTGTACTGTATATGAGAACCATTTAAAAGTGTGGTGATAAATATTAGTTGAATAGTTCAATGATCATTCCTGGTGTAATTTGAATGACAAAAATGAGAATTGGTTATGATTAATACATAATTAACATGATTTGTTTGTGGATGCTCAAAGCTAGTGTTGAAATTTTTCCAATTATTTTCAATATTAACAATTATGTATTTTTCCATTAAATGCGATTGGAGAAGATGATAAAGGGGAGTTCATACATTGTCATCAATTGTTAATTGTTACAATGCACCTTATGATGATTTATGTGGAATTTATGTTTTGGATATGAATATGCATATTCCAAATGCTGATACGAATATGCATATTCCAAATATAGGAAAAAATATTGTTTGTTATTTTTAATTTATTATATCATGATTTTAAATGATATACATATTTCATTCTTGCCATAATTTTTTTTTCCAGCCTTAACGATATATACGTGTCTAAGTATCTAAAATATAAAATGTAAATTTATAATTATAATATATTCATTAAATCGACCATGTTATTCAGATGAGAGTAGATGAAATTACAACAAACAATAATGATGATTGACATCAATGATAATTTTTACTGTAATTAGTTGATTCCAATCTAGTTGTAAGAATACAATAAGTTAAATGATAAAACTCACACTGCAATGAAGTAAATGTTAAACAACTCAAATTGTTTAAACAATGCATCCAGTAATCTGCAACTTTCCATTTCCACCATCATAACATGAAAAATAAACAATATAATTAGACAATCAAATATAACAATAACAAAATGATATCTTAATCTATAAATGATGAAATAAAACATATACATATCACTCTCTATTTCCATGATCTCAAGTTGATTATACACTTACGTACTTAAACAACTCAAATGGTTTAAACACTGCATCCAGTAATCAATTTTCCATTTCAGTCGTCATAACATGAAAAATAAACAATATAATTAGAACCTTCGTGATAACAATAAAAAAAACATATATCACTCTATGAATGATGGAATAAAACATCTAGATATGATTCACTCTCTGTTGCCATGAACGTCATTATCTTCCTTGGTTGGCATGATAGCACTAGTGTTCTCATAAACATATTTTTTTTCTTAAGCCTCGAAGGGACGTCTAAGGGTAATCCCAATGCAAAGCATCTCTGATGAGCAATTAGTTGTATAAGAAATTATAGTTTATTAACAACTCCTCACCAGGAGACAAACTCCATATTGCATGTACAACAACAAACCTATACGATTTATTTTTAGTAAAGAACTCCTGGTCATTGACATGTTCGTTAAAAGAACAATTTGTAGAAAATGAAGAGCACCTAGAACTATTTATGAACCCTGCAATGTTCCCATGAGTGAGTGGATGACCATCTATATGTAACAGGTTCCTGTTGTTAAAGTTTCCATAAACATAATCATTCATGCACATACTATACATGGAAATGCTCTTCTTATATTTAACAATATTCATGTAATTTCATACCGCAATAGATAGGACAGCAAAATGGCTTAAGTGCTATTGATTGTTTGGGAGGAAGGAGTACATGAAAAATGATAAACAACCCAATATTTGCAGCATCTATATTAGACTTTCCGAACATAAAACGATTACCACAAACTTGGAGAATTCAGTTCTAACATCAGGTACATGTACAGAAGATGGCTAAGCACCATACAAAGTGCAGTTGTAAGAAGTTTGATATTTACTTTGAAAATTCACAGGAAGGGAGAAATCATCGCTACCCTCCAAAAAATGGACGGACCTTGGTGTGTACTTGGACGATTTTTCTTTCAACTCATGCAACTTTTTGGATCTTCTAGTAGATATGGTTGGGTGGCATTCATATCGTATTTTGGATCACTAGAAATTTTAGTTGACTGAACATAAGCAGAGAGGTTCATCAATTTACGTCGATGAGACATAGTTGTTTTGGCTTCCAACTTTGAAACAAATGAGCATAGGGAAGTGTTCTTGCGTGTCTTTTCTATATCAGCTATTGGATTTTTACTGAAGTAGGGGGTATTCCGTGCCCTTTTTACTTTGGATGACAATCGGACTTATCCATTCTGATTCCTCAACCACAAAAATAAGGCCCGCAGCCAGCATAAAGTCTATCTCCTTCTTCACCTTCTCCTTGACTCAAAAATTCTTCTTCTTTTCCAATTGGATTTCCTAACTAGAAACCAATTTTTAATATAATCATACTGTAGGATTTGTAGTTTTGGACCCTATAGAGGCTATAAGTTCCTTTTACATAACATTAGATATCTATAAGGCCAACTCTAGTTGCCAAATTTAGAGTCTAGCATTAGTCTATTATTGATACCTTTTATAGGTCTAGCATTAGTCTATTAATAATTCCTTTTATATGTTCACCATTTAAAGAGATGCCTGGTGGAGTTGTTGGGTTGCTCACCATTTGAGGAGGTTTCAATTTGAAACTGGCCTGTTGCCAGGTCTACTACAACCTTGGCCAAGGTTATAGCCTTTGGGCCATATAACTGATGATTCTTATAAAACACTCATATCATCATAGCTAATTGCAACGAAGCGAATGCAACCACGATGTTCACACACCGAAATCTATGATACTTTGCTAAGCACCAACCCCAGTTGATCCAATCACAAAAAGGCGAATCACACCTACCCATCCAATGGAAACCATATATATCTATATGTTTAGACTACATCCCCCAGAATCTATCCAATGCTCCTATATCTCTAGGCTCCATGCCTTATTAGGAGGTTATGAAGTCTCTAGGCCGTTAGGCCAAGGAACCATCCCATGTTCGGGATCCATCGTACAGAACCATCACAACCTCAATCACACGCCCAATTAAAAAACAAATTGATCTAAGCTAAGATTACGGATTAATGCGCAAATGGATGGATGTAACAAGGTAAGCCGAAGACCTATATTAGGTTTAGGTTCCATTAAAGGTAGTCCCCCTAGGTTCTTACTCCCCATTCTAGTTCCATCATGGGAAAAGCAAGAAGCTTCCTCACCAGTTACAGTTCCTCCATACGCGTTTCATAGGAGCACCGGGTGAGAATAAATCTTTGTGGGAAGAGATTCAGTCATTGCAAGCGTACTATAAACGTCTAACTAGAGTGGCCAAACGTAATTGCACTTGCGAAGAGAACAGCTCCGCTTTATTGTTTAAATCACCACATTAAAGAATAGCACTCTCATTTTTTTTTGAAGCAGGATCTTAATTATGCTTCTACTCGCAGCAGCTGGAGGTTGTTCCCTCGCCCTGAGCATATGCAGTCACCGGAGCTACTGTTGTATATGTGCCTGTATCAGTGGAAGCCGGAGCATACTTATGTTGAACCGCTGGGAAATTAGGGCATACGCATTAACCTCCCAAGTCGCGAGCTGCCCCTTTTCCAAAAGTAAATGTCTCTGTTCAAGCTGGAGCATAAGAGGATGTCGGGTCCGAAACAGGACCCGTCGTTCGAGCAGGAGCTGGTGTGAAAGCTGGAATCGGGTTAATTCCATAACCTCCGGTCTTTTTTTCCTAGGAGCCAAGGAGTATGGTTGTCGGCTTTACACTTTCTATGCCAAACAGCCATTCCCATGGGATTGAACACCGTACGTGAGCTAGGTCCCTCAAGATTCGACCACCTAACCCAACTTATTCCTTCGATTGCGAGCTACAGATCATCCGGATTAAGGGGGGCTGGATCTCCTCTGCCCATCGCTTCTATACATTACATATGTAGTAGGGCAACTGAGCGGATCCGGTTCCTAAAGAGCTTCCAGATAAATATATGGATCCTGCGTCAGTGGACTTCGTTGCCCGTCCAAATGGAAGCATATTTACCATTCACTATATCATTATTTAGTTTCAAAGCCAGTCAAGTCCCGAGTTTACCTAGGAACGAACCGGTTGAAGTTCCGTAGCCATAAAGGACCAATCGAGTCTGTCATAACCACCTGTTCGAAGTGCATATACAGCCTACATAGTTCAAGAAAGCGCATCCTGCCCACTAGCCAATCGAAAGCGCAACGTCATCCAGATGATTCAAAGTGTATCCCACCCATGCATAGTTTATCAACCATAAGGACACTCCATCCCCCGATCGTCAATGCATTATTCGTAAGCCTGTCACTCATTCGGATTGCCCTTCTATCTAGGCGAGAGGTGGATTATAATGCATTTTTTAATCTCTTACGTATAAGATTTATTGCTAGGAGGATCTTAAGAGACGTGAATTCGCCCGTATATAATTTATTGCCCCAATTATTATTTAAGGCTGCCCTCACGATGGAATGAACGAAGAGATAATTGTTAAGTCAATTATTTATCTGTTGTCCAAAGGGCTTGTTCCGGTGTGTTGGTAAGTGAGTGTCAGGAGGACTCCGGATGGTGGCCATTGGTCTTGGTTCGGTGTGTTCACGATCATCTATAGGAGAATGCTCTTTATGGAAGTGTAAGATGAAAGTGTCAGGAGGATCCGGGTGTGGGCGGGACGTCTGGGTTCAGTGTGTTGTATAGACTCTTTATTCGCATGTTGTTGGGGGTTCGGAGGCATATTCATCCATCCGGGTTCAATAACTAACTTTGAAAAATAGGTAACTCGCTTCGCGCTTAATGTTTACCCATAAATTAGAAAAAGGACCTTCTTTCCTTACACTAGCTAATTAGCTCACATAGGATAGTTTATTATAACTCTTACTTTTAGACACGTTAGGAGAGAGATTAACCAACCTTTGACACGGCATAAAACCAACTTTACCTGCTGAACTATATTAGGTATTGTTTACTAACTATAGTTGTTCCTCAAGGTCTTTTATCAGTAGAAAGAGTAGGAATAACTCAGGAACTTATGGGATCTATAACTATTAGAAGCAACCTAAAGGAATTAAGTAAACTATAGGATTAATAGGTCCTGTTGAAAGTATTGTTTTTAAATAATAGTTTCAATTCCAGGTCTTTCTTATAAACTAGAGGTTAGGCTTTAGATAAAGTCTTGTTCACTATAGCTTCTAAATAAAGTATAAGTAGTAGGGATTGTTTAAGAACTACAGATCATCCCGATATACTGATCAAGGGATTGGCATAAAAAAAAAGTAAATAAGTTAGTGGTGAGTCCATCTAAGTATAGTCCAGCCCGCATTGTTTATAGAGATGACTCACTAAACTAGGTAGGGACATAACCTTGGGCACAGCTATGGCACTCTAAATATGCTTCGGGCGTCTCTCCTAAAGATCTTTTACGTATTTCTGACAGCCCCCCCCCGGCTCGCTTATTTGGAGAGCAGCTAGCAACAAAAAAAAAATGGTTAAGAATCACTGCTTTTGGGAGGTCAGGGATGGTCAAACGGCAAATTTTTGGTAATATTTTTGGCAACAGCTACCGCGTCTTGCCGCAGAGATTAAATCCCCCTAACTAAAGAGCACCTAAAAAAGCAAGGTAGATTTATTGTATCCTACTTTTGGGCTCACAGTTTGCCGAATGCTCATAATCGCAGGTGGGAACAGCAGGATGATTGGCCAGTAATATAGGATGAGTATGTGAAAGAGTCAGTGTGGCTGGAACTGCAATGCCGTATCATTTGAAGCAAGGAAGGGAACGATTGGCTCCACTGGGGATATAAGCCCATTGGACAATTAACCTCCAAAGAAGCTTATTCCATTTTACAAGCATGCATAACTTCCGCGAGCAAACATATGGTAAAAGCTCTGGCGTAGTCATTTATGGCCCAAAGTTGCTACCTTTCTTTGGCTAGTAGTGCTCAGACGTGTTCTAACATGGGATAACCTCCTACGCAGAGGATTTGTGGGACCATTTATATGCTTCCTTTTTGGGAAGGAACAAGAGACTCTTAATTATCTTCTGGATTCCTCTAGCTTAACAGCCGTTCTGTGGGATCGAGGGTAACGGAACCTCATGCGATGCTTTCTCGGGGAAGCAATAGCGATCAACCAGCACCAGCAACCAGCAACAAGGAGGGATAATTCGGACCTTAATGCGTGAAAGAGAATGCGTGATACTGACTTCTATTCCAGGGTTTATTTCTTCTCTCATCATCAGTTGGTAACGCAGGTGTACTTTAACCTCTCTTCTGGGCGAATAGAATTGATGCACTTAACCCACCATTTGGATCGTAAGCAAGCTGTTGTAAACCTCGCTTCTATCTTGGTCCACCTTCAAAGACAGATCTGGCGACATTTACCAGTAAGGAGAATAACCTAGTAAGGAGCCATTATATTTATTTATCCGGTCACCTAACACGTCCACATGATCCGTCCATTGTAGCTGTATCCGTAGCCTTTTCCTTGCCCCACCCCAAAGAATGTGAGCTATGGATATTGTTTCCAGAAAGTGTAATGTGTGAATGAACTGAAAGCGCGGTAACGTTCTTTCCTGGGTGGTCCTGTTGGGCATGGACGTAATAACTGGATACCAGAAAATTGGGTTCCATTCCCTCTCCACTCCGCACTCCTTAACTGGAAACCTGAAACCGGACACCCGAGACCAGTCGGATTGACGAACCACCCCAAACCCACAAGTGAGAGATGCTCACCAGCCAATCCCTAATTGTAGCTTTTCCACCACTATTCCCAATTTGTTCTATTTTTAAAAAACCTTATATATGGGCTAGCTAGGAAGGAGAATGGGCCTGGCCACCAGACAAACACACATTTGACGCTTTAGTACCACCGGGACCTTGGCTGCTTGATTTTTGTTACTTGCTTTGTTACTGACTTATTATATTATTGCTGGCTTCTAGTTACTGCTGAGAGTTATGGCTGGCCGTTACTGTTGGCTGATTATCTTACTGACAGGTTGGGAAAAGACATAGGCTAGCTCGCTGGCTAGCTTTGAGGCTTGATGAACCAACCTGTGAGGTTATACGAAACAACCCGATGATATTATGCTTTGCTTGACTAACCCAACCACCGATCCTTCGACCTGACTTAGCTTCTTGATCCCGCCTTACTGCTATTTGCTTCGACCTTGTGACCTGCCTTACTTCGATCCCTCTTGCTTCGAACTGCCTTCGACCTTGGCAGAATGCTTTGCTCGACTAAACCGACCAACGATGATGCTTCGCGAGACAATAAAAAGCACCTCACCGACCAATAGCATTGACCTAGCTTTACATCCCACGCGCCCATTGCCCTCATCGTGACACAGAGAAACCCTCATTCCACAGAGCACTGACCCCCATCGTTCGAGCACCCGTCACCACCACCACAGCAAGAAAACCGCAGCAAGCTCTTTTTCGTCCCCAGGGAGAGCAAGAGACCTTTGGCAAGCAGCAAGTTCGATCGATCAGTGGGTAGGTTCTACTGTGGGGTTAAGGGTTCACAGTGGGCTTGAGGGTCACGCCCCTAGTCATTGGTAGTCTTATGTTTCGTGTAGGTGTCAAGTTCGGGGAGGTCAGGATAATATCTAAGGAGGTCTATACCTAAGGCAAGCATAAAGAGATCGCTGCTCCCATGGGGACATGGTTTGCTAAACAGATAGATCCCTGGTGGGAACGGATGCCATCCCTGGCGGGAAAGGATGCCATCTTAAGGTTAGACGGTGGGACGACCATCTTAGGGTTAGTTGAGGATCAAAGAGGCAAATATGGGTTGGTCCGGTCGATATAAAAAACCTCTCCTTTTAGTCGAGCGGCTCTGCCCTCTCCCTCACGGTCGAGCGGTTCCTTATGAAACACGGTTTTGAATAAAGTGAACCTTTGTTTATCAGGGTTCGGAGTAGTAAGCTAAAGGGAAACCACCACCCTATCCTATGGGCTACTCGCCCATCCCTCCATCCACTCCATATTATAGGGTGAAAGTATAAAGGTAAGGTCATTGTTTCATGCTATCCATGCCCCATCCCGGGTTTATAGTTGTACCTCCTCTCCTAAGGGCTTCCTAAAGTCAAGTGGAAAAAAATGTCTAGCTCTGAAGGAAAGGCTTGCTTGACGTTGGGAGAGCAAGGTGTCTAGGTTGTATGAAAAGGGATAAATATAAAGAAGAAATGTAAGAGATAACTCCACTCCCTCGACTAGGGGGCAGTATTAAAGTAAATAACAGATGGAAAGGTATGCTCGTAAGTAAAGGGTGAATAGCATGCTTCCCCTACAGGGCATTCCTGGCTTCTTCATTCATGGGTTGGTACTCCACTCCATCTCCTAGGGTTATAAGATACAAGATTGGGTACCATGCACGTATTACTTATTGGTCTGGCCAAGCCTTGGATGCTACGATTCAGTAATTTGAACCTACTGGACTGGCTAAGAATAGACTTACCTTTCAATGTCTTAACCTCATAGTTATCCACTCGTTCTTGGAGAGTCGGGACTGCTACTTACTTTCTCTTTGAAGCACCAGATGGATTGGATGGATCACCTTACCCTTGACTTTTCCCGTCACCCTAAGACAATGGAGTGTCACTATTCACTTCACCCTAGAATACCAGTAGAGTAGGGGAGGCACTATCAGAACCTCCTTGTTGGTTCCACACTTACTATTTACCCAAGAACCAGCAAGCACTTTTAGCCCATCAACATTGGGTAATATATCATTGGTGTAATGGATGAGTGTGACACGTCGAGGCTTCTCCTTCAACTCTTGACATTTTGAACAACCACAAACTACTTTGGTGTCATAAAAGAGTTCTAGCTCATGATGAATTACCGTCGATGAACCGGGATTGTGACTTGAAGTTGGCATGTTACAATTGGCGAGGTAAAGTGGCTATGTATTTTCATCTACGAACGGCTTGCGGTATCTTGCTCCTGATAAGAACTTACGACGTTTTGAAACTGGTGGAATGCCTTGTGCATCCGAACTCAAACCTGAATTGGGATCCTGCAATAAAGAATAAATTGATATTCAGATTCACATGGATAACATAAATTCAAATAAAAAGTCAAAATCAAGATGGAATGATGGAATGAGCTCGAATCTGAAGAATTGGCCATTTGATACTACAAACGTTTCTCTCTGCATTTGAGAAAAATCAACAATCAATATACGTCTCTATAGTCCTAATTTTTTTTCAAGAACTCTATTACAATCTAACTTCCAATATAGTTTGGAAACCATTTTGTAAGAATAAGGTGAGTTTAAACAACATATATATACTATGGAATATTGTAATTGGTGTGGTTGAATACTCAAATAAAATTTGAGATGAATACATACTTTTAAGTGGATACATAAAACCAAAAGAGGATTTACAAATTAAACCGGTGCGTATATTCAAATATACACGCACCGATGCGCTCACATATACAAAATGTATTGGTGCGTAACAACTATAAACACACCATGAAAGAACATCCAAAAAATCCCCCATGGTAGAAAATATCCTCTACATTTGGTAGCATTTATTTATACATGAATTTTACAACATTTTGTTGCCGGTGGGTTTTGTAAAAATAAGCGCACCGAGGCGTCATAATTATACACACACCGCGGCATGCGATTTTTTTAAAGTTGTTGAATTTAATGTTGCTAGTGCTGCGTCGAAATTCAAATGTCCGGTGCATTTTATGTATGGCCACACTAGTGCGACATGGCCACAAGCGTACTAGAATGCCGAAAAATAAAAATTAAAAAATAAATCGTACAAGCTATTTTTTTCCCTAAATTGAAAAAGGGTGGCAATTTTAAGTTCGAAAACTAATTCTAAAGAGTGTTTAAAATAAAAAACATTAACATTAATTCATTCTTTTGTCGAAAATTTCACGGGAAAGTTTTGGAAGAGAGACTTACGTGGAATGAGTTTGAAGCAACTGGATTATTCCAAGGATCGAAATTTGTTAGGTATGGTGAATTAAACAAAACCCTGCATAGTAAAAATTTCAAGTATGTAAATATTACGGTTGATCTTATTACCTTATTTAGAGTTTAACTAGATTTTAAAAAAAAACTTCATACTTACCTTCAATGTTGCAACCCTTATTTTCTCTTTTTTTTATGTAGCTACAATATTTTACATTAGCGTTTAAATCTCTCTATTGTTATACACAATTACGATTTCACCTTTTAGGGATCTTAGATTTCTTGAGCTTGTGATTATATATAGAAAGCGTAGGGTGATATGGGGCCACTTTTTGAGTTGAATCCGTAACCATGTCAGCCTTGGCAAGTTTTGTTTTTAATAAAAAAATTCATGCTTCAAAATTAGTGTGTTTGTATTACAGTAACGCATTGGCGCAGGTATAAGTAAAGTGCACTGAATATGATATGTGACACGTGTTAATTTATTTTATAAAAATGCAATAACCTTTTTTTTGTTCAGTTCTCTATTCACGGTGCTTTTATATGAATGTCGCACCGCTAATGGAAGGAGCGCATCATTTTTTATTTTCATAAAATGTTAAATAAATTTCAATCATTCACGGTGCACCTGTGTTGATATAACACACTGGTTCATGTATCTACTTAAACACACTGGGTCGTTTAATGTGATAAAGTGCACTGATACCAAACTTGTTTTCTTTTTTGAAGGTATGTAATTTATTTGTATAATATATTGATAGCTTCTGTATTTAATGGTCTAGGTTTTTTATTGATAGAAAATGCATGGTATTAGTTCAAAGTACAACTTTAGTTAACATGATGGGAGTACATCCAAAATTACGAAGAATGAAAGTGGTTTTAATTAATTTATGTATTTAAATTAACTTCTTTTTTTTCCCCGAAAAAAAAGCATAATTTCATTTCATCCATAGAGTACGAAATTACATTGATCAACACACTCATTTAGGATGGAGTAAAGAACTGCTGTGTCGAGCTCCCTGTTGTGTGCCCAAAAATAGACCCGATGTTCTCACTACGTGAGAAATAACATCTTTTACATTAATCGAGTATAAAAACTTCTTTTGTATCTGTACAAAACTTGTATTGTCTATTACAAAAATAATTTACTAAGTTTATAAAAACAGAGCGGTATATGCAAAAAACTGTTTGTAGTTGTTATCTGTCACCTCAAAATTTAAAACCTGGATCAATAACCTTTAACAAGAGCTGTTATCATTCGATCATTCTATGAATGGTCTATGATAGAAGGCTCGTTCATTGCCATTCAGAAATTCAGATATTTTCCAAGTGCCGACCCCCATAATGAGCCCTTCCTTTGAGGCCTTGTCCGCCTCAGCATTGTTTTCATGATAAATGTGCCTGCAAGTAAAAGTTTCCAAAGTGAGAGTGACATTCTGAACTTGTTCCAAAATAGAAGAAATCCTTCGACTGCTGCAGATGTAAGTGCCCATAACCCAATTGACCACATTCAAAGAGTCTCCAAAAACATTAAGTTTCTGAATAGATAGTTCCACAGCATATGAAATCAAGAGTTTGAGACTTAGAATCTCTGCCCAATTGTTTGTTCCCCTCCCAAGACCAAATGACATCACATAGTAGTGAACAGGTGAAAAGTAAAGGACAGCCCCTCCCCCACATTGTTCATTTTGACAAGCCCCGTCAAAAAAACCCCATGGCTGAGATCTGTCAATTTCCACAGGTTGAATAACACGAGGACTTGGAGCCTGACGAGCCCACTTAAGAGCTAGAAAGATCCCACAACTGTTAATAGCCACAAGAGCCGAAATTCCCATTTTGTCTTTGAACAAGCAACTGTTGCGCATGAGCCCAATGCCCCAAATCACCACCGGGGGAAGTGCTTCATAACCTCTCAATGCAACATTGTTTGACCACCTCCTCCATACCTCTTCAAGCGTGTTTCCTTTCCATGGCAGAGGTGCTTTTAATATTCTGGATAAAATGAACCAAACCTCTTTGGAGAAGTGGCACTGCAGAAACAGATGTGGAATAGTTTCATCATTTATATTGCACAGGTAACATCTGCTAGGACCGTGAAAGGTTCGTTTCTGCATAAATCCCACGTTGGAATCCGATTTTCCAAAGCACACCACATGAATAATCTGGTTTTGGTCGGGAAATGAAGTTTCCATACCGTTTTCCACCACCAAACCAGATCTCTGTGCACATAGTTCTCACTAATCCACTGATACCCACTTTTTGGTGTGTAATTTTTGGACGGGTCCCCATCCCAGATAAGAGTGTCATCTTCATCGTTCAAGAAAATCTATTCCCTACATAGTGCTCTTAAGTGCTGTCTAAATTCATCCTCCAGCTCCACTCTTAAGCCGAATGAATCTGCCCTTCTCCAAGCAGGTCTTTCCATCCATACATTATCCTCATCCACCAACTGACTGAGAAAAAGCACTCCCTGTTGCCTCAATGCCTCCATCAAACCCTCTGACAGTATGTGTTGAGCTTCACATCCTACCCAGGGATCGCGACCAATCCTCACCCTATGTCCATTGCCAACATCCCAGGCAAGATTATGCTCTATGACATCAAAAGAGTTCATCAAGGCTTTCCAGATGACCGATCCGCCATTATGTCTCTTTTGAGGTGACCTGATCCAATCTTCCACAGTGTTGGGCTTAACGTATTTCAGCAACATAACCCTAGCCCAGAAACCTTCGGACTTAATTAAACACCATCCACACTTAGCATCCAAAGCCTTAGAGAAGTGAAAAATATTCTTTAGACCCCACCCCCCCAGGCCTTTTGGAGTTGCAATTCTGTCCCACTTCACCCATGGGGTAACATGAACATCTTCCTTTCCATTCCACAGAAAATTAAAGCAGATCTTCCTCGCTGCTTCCAAAATCCCTTTAGGGATCCAAGCAAGTGACATCCAATATACCGGGATGGCTTCTAGCACCGTTTTGACAAGAACAAGCCGCCCTGCTCGCGAGAGCCACTGAAAACTCCAACACTTCAACCTCTTTTCCAGCTTTTCCAACAACCAGGACCAGTCCTTTTTTAAGTAGTCATTAGGCTTCAAATTGAATCCCAGATATTTCAACCCCTCCGAGAGATTAAGAATCTTGAAAGGAAATGAATTAGTATATAAAATGTATTCCTCCTCCCTCAAAAGAGAAACAGTAAGAGAGGATTTCCCCTCATTAATCTCCATTCCTGTTGTAGTTGAAAAAAGGTTCAAGATCTCTTTGAGGCTTTCTGCATCCTTTCTAGAGCCAGAGAAAAAGATCAAAATATCATCCACAAAGAGCAAGTGAGAAAGAGAAAGTCCCAGAGCCACCAAAATCCCCTCAAAGTCTTCGTCCCGTTTTGCTTCCTTTATAGCTCTACTCAGACTCTCGGCCACCAACAAAAATAATAATGGAGAAATAGGACAGCCCTGACGTAATCCATGTCCAGAATCGAAGAACGGGGTCACCGCTCCATTCATTAAAACATAGAAAGATACAGTAGTAATGCAGCTCATTATCCAACGTATAAAGCCAATCTCAAAACCTAAATGGGTAAGCATGAGACGGATATAAAGCCAGCTCACCTTATCATATGCTTTTGACAAATCAATTTTGAGTATTGCTCCTTTCAGTTTTTTCGTCTTAATGCTATGTAACCCTTCCTGGGCAATTCCAATCGCCTCATGAATTTGATGCCCTTCCAAGAAACCAAACTGCTCTTCTGATATATGAGTAGATAGGATAGGTTTAAGCCTACTTGCAATCACTTTAGTAACTATCTTATACACATAGTTACACAATGATATAGGCCAAAAGTCATTTAAGGAAGAAGGAGTATCCACTTTAGGTATAAGGGATATGAATATGGAGTTGATGCTGGCTGGCATCCTGCCATTCCTCCTCGAGTCCTCAACAAGCTCTAGTAGATCATTCCCTATGGTGTCAAAAAGAGCTATTAAAAATTCAATAGTCCACCCATCAGGCCCAGGGCTCTTATCCTTCTGAAAACTTCCCAAAACCTCCTTTAATTCCTCCCAGTAATGGGTGCCATCAGTTTCCTATTATCCTCCGCTTCCACAAACCTTGGGAATAGTTATGCTACCCTAATCACCTCTTCAATATTCACTCTCTCACTGGCTTTGAATAGATCCCTGAAATGAGTAACCCCAACAGAAGCCAGCCCTTCGAAGGTAGACATAGAATTGCCTTCTGCATCCTCAAGGCTCCATATAGTATTAATGGACCTTCTTCCTTTTGCATAAGCATGGAAGAATTTAGAATTTTCATCCCCACTTTCCAACCAGATGGCCCTGCTTTTCAATCTCCAAGTCTCCTCATTCTGTAGAAGTATTTTGTTCCTCTGATTTTCCAAATGAACTAAGTGGTCCTTAGAAGTCTGAGAGTTGAAACCACCACCCACCTCTTCATAAATAGAGGCTATTTCTCCTTCAATTGCTTTAAGGACCCTATCGTCCCTCTTCCTCTTCTCTGCAGCCCAAGATTTAATAGGTTCCTTAAGTGTTCTAAGATTCTCTGCAAAATGGAAAGCTGCTGAATGTATCGACCCAGTATGAAAAGGTATCCAATGCTGTTGTATAAGCTCCAAGAAAGTCGGATCTTCCAGCCATACCTTATTAAATTTAATAGGAGCAGGAGGTTTATTTGGACCATCTTTCATCTCCAAGAATATTGGATCATGATCTGAGTTACCCCCCAATCCAATCCATTGACGTACGAAGAAAGTTGCCTCCACTAATTGCTCAGAAAGGAGAAAACGATCCAACCTCTTTGCCACTCTGTCCAGACCAATTCTCTTATTCCTCCAGGATGGCTTCAATTGAACAGGCTCCACATCAATCCAGTTGCCTTCAGATAACTTCCGAACAAAAAAATTGGTAAGGGGATCCACATTTGCATGCGGCCCCCAAACCTCAGCATGACCCAAAGAGAAATTAAGGTCACCCCCCAATACCACAGAATCCCCACTGAGCATCTCTCTACCCAGCAGTGAGGTCCAAAACTTTTCCCTTTCACAGTAAGGGCCATAGATGTTTACAATAGTAAAAATTCGATCAAAATCCAGGAATTTGCAAGAAATTCCCAATACCAACTCCATCCCCCACCGAGAGGATACACAAACCTTAGCTTCATTCCAACCAATCGCCAAACCTTCGGACCGACCCCTAGCATCCAAGGCTTCAAAACACCACCCAGGAAACCAAACCTTAATCTTGTCTATAGCTTCACCACCACCACACATAGTTTCTTGTAAAAGCAAAACATCAGGATGCTCAAGGAGCAGCATCCGTTGCATGGCTGGTCTTTTGGAGGGACCATCAAGACCTCAACAATTAAATGACATAATCTTCATCTTAGCCCATCCTTATGGGCATTCACTACTCTAAGTGCCCTTTCAATTGAGAGTTGTTTTCCATTCCTAAGATCCAAACGCGCTCTGGACCTAGCATGTGAGATGAAAGACTTTCTTCCTCTGGTTTTAGGTTGTTTAGGTTTTTCCTTCCCTAACCCTCCCCCATTGGCTTTATTCATGGAGCGCAAAAAATAACCAGACTCTGAAGAGTCGGTGGGTGAAGAAGTCTCAGCCACAACTTGAACAAGTACAGGGGAATCTTCAAGAGGAACAGGGGGGGACAATCAATCCGAATGGTTTCCAAAACAGGGAAAGAACCAACATCACCCTGTATAGAAGGAAGAGAAGCCAACGAATTTGCAGAGATATGTAAATTCCTAAACCCATCCACCCAATCGAAACCAGGAAAAGATAAGTTTTTAATAAAAAGACTGAAGGAAGGGTTTATAAAGGGAGCAGAAAGAGTACCAGCCACAATGTCTGATGCAAGGAAAGCAAGGAAACCTTTGAAGTCTCGTCCAATGGCAAAAAACGTTCGTTCTCTGTAGTGCCTGAATAATCATTCATCTCTGGGACATTGCCATCCTCCACTAGAATGTTCTCAACTTCCACTGCCCCGGTGGGAATCTCCTCTGATGGACGTTCATTGCCCTGTGCACCCGATGCTGCTTCTTCCCATATTTCCCCTACCTCCTTCTCCACAAATCACCTTTTCAGATTTTTACCAATCTTCATACGAACCGGTAAAGAGCATTCTATGGCCGGGTGCCCATATTCATGGCACCTTCTGCAACGATACTGCACATTTTCATAGTCCAATGTTTGTGTGAATGTGTAAGGTCCCCATTTCAAATCCATGCAGTAAAATAAACCCTCCCTTACATTTATGCTTACCAGAATCCTGGCCACCTTCTGGATTGCCGTTGCTTGAAAGGAGAAATTGGATTCCAAATAATTCCCCAAAAGATTACCAATCCTCCTAAAGTGTTCCTCATCCCAATACTGTAAGGGTAGCCCAGGTAGCCTTACCCAAAGAGGTATAGTATCCATTCTTTCGCGGCTTGCATCAAACAGTGGATTCCACGGCTTAAGTAGGAGAGGAGCCTTGAAAATCGACCAGTTCATGCTAAGCACCCATACTGCATGTGTTTCATAGGTAAAATGGAATGCAAACCAGACTCCTGAGAGACCCACAATCCGCGGTACATACCCACAATGTCCTAGCCATACTTCGGTATCCCACTGAATCATCGATTTAAGGCTCATCGCCTTACCATAAACCCTGCCCACCAGTACAGATTTTACCATTTCAACAATCTGTTGAAAGCCGATGTCTTCTACCAGAGCGTAGTTCGGGGCTTTACCCGTGTTCTTGATCCACTTCCTACGTGTCTTCACCCGGGGACTCGTAGACCCCTCATCACTAGCACCACACCCTAATACCTTCCTTTCCGATTCGCCAGTCAGGCTAGAAAACCCCCGATGTTCCGCCTAGTCCAGTGCCGTTGCACCGTTACCCCCCTGTGTGGCCCCGCTACCATACTCCTCCTGTAAATCCTCCCTTGTTATCGACACCCTACTTATCTCCCGCACCGGAATTTCATGTGAGCCGTCCGAGGAATTCAGGAAATCAGGAAGGTATCCAAGCCCTGCACTTATAGGGTCCGAAGAGAGTGTGCACGGGACCTGAACACCCCAGATGTTGTCGACTCTGCCCTCTGATACGAACCCCTCACCATTCCCGTCCCAAAACGGTGATGCCGACTGGGAAGGCGCCGAAGTATACACCTGAGAAACCCGCACACCAAGAAGAGACAAACCCTCGGTCAGATGGTATTCCGCAAATATGCCTCCCCCAAAACCACCTTCACCGTTCATAAACTGAGAATCGCCAGGTGGTAAGCTCCATATATCACAATGCCGCAGCGTGTCGCTTCCATAGTCGACTTCATCCAACTGCTCCATACCAGGAGATCCGTGAAGCTACCGGGGGGGAAAGTAGGGTAGAAAGAAAACTGTAAAAAAAAAATACTTACCAACGTAACACCAAGGAAAGCAAGGAAACCTCTGAAGCCTTGTCCAATGGCAGAAAACGTTCGTTCTCTGTAGTGCCTGAATAATCATTCATCTCTGGGACATTGCCATCCTCCACTAGAATGTTCTCAACTTCCACTGCCCCAGTGGGAATCTCCTCTGATGGACGTTCATTGCCCTGTGCACCCGATGCTGCTTCTTCCCATATTTCCCCTACCTCCTTCTCCACAAATCACCTTTTCAGATTTTTACCAATCTTCATACGAACCGATAAAGAGCATTCTATGGCCGGGTGCCCATATTCATGGCACCTTCTGCAACGATACTGCACATTTTCATAGTCCAATGTTTGTGTGAATGTGTAAGGTCCCCATTTCAAATCCATGCAGTAAAATAAACCCTCCCTTACATTTATGCTTACCAGAATCCTGGCCACCTTCTGGATTGCCGTTGCTTGAAAGGAGAAATTGGCTTCCAAATAATTCTCCAAAAGATTACCAATCCTCCTAAAGTGTTCCTCAGCCCAATACTGTAAGGGTAGCCCAGGTAGCCTTACCCAAAGAGGTATAGTATCCATTCTTTCGCGGCTTGCATCAAACAGCGGATTCCACGGCTTAAGTAGGAGAGGAGCCTTGAAAATTGACCAGTTCATGCTAAGCGCCCATACTGCATGTGTTTCATAGGTAAAATGGAATGCAAACCAGACTCCTGAGAGACCCACAATCCGCGGTACATACCCACAGTGTCCTAGCCATACTCCGGCAGCCCACTGAATCATCGATTTAAGGCTCACCGCCTTACCATAAACCCTGCCCACCAGTACAGATTTTACCATTTCAATAATTTGTTGAAAGCCGATGTCTTCTCCCAGAGCGTAGTTCGGGGCTTTACCCGTGTTCTTGATCCACTTCCTACATGTCTTCACCCGGGGACTCGTAGACCCCTCATCACTAGCACCACACCCTAATACCTTCCTTTCCAATTCGCCAGTCAGGCTAGAAAACCCCGGATGTTCCGCCTAGTCCAATGTCGTTGCACCATTACCCCCCTGTGTGGCCCCGCTACCATACTCCTCCTGTAAATCCTCCCTTGTTATCGACACCCTACTTATCTCCCGCACCGGAATTTCATGTGAGCCGTCCAAGGAATTCAGGAAATCAGGAAGGTCTCCAAGCCCTGCACTTATAGGGTCCGAAGAGAGTGTGCACGGGACCTGAACACCCCAGATGTTGTCGACTCTGCCCTCTGATACGAACCCCTCACCATTCCCGTCCCAAAACGGTGATGCCGACTGGGAAGGCACCGAAGTATACACCTGAGAAACCCGCACACCAAGAAGAGACAAACCCTCGGTCAGATGGTATTCCGCAAATATGCCTCCCCCAAAACCACCTTCACCGCTCATAAACCGAGAATCACTAGGTGGCAAGCTCCATATATCACAATGCCGCAGTGTGTCGCTGCCATAGTCCACTTCATCCAACTGCTCCACACCGGGAGATTCGTGAAGCTACCGGGGGGGAAATTAGGGTAGAAAGAAAACTGTAAAAAAAAAATACTTACCACCGTAACACCAGCTTGACTGACCTTGAAACAAATGCGTTGCTGCCTAGGGAACTGTGCCAACCCCTGATGCGGCTGACGACCTACTGCCATCTGCAGTGGGCATGGCTGGCGCCTCTTCCACTGTTCAAACCCTCGCCACCATCAAACGCCCTCCTCCTGTCCAGCAGGTCTTACCTTCTGTAGAGGCGTATTTAAATTAACTTATTTGAATGATTTGTAAAGTTAACTAATATGCAGTATTGGTTAATGTGTGACATACAAAGCCAAAAAATGAGGAAACTCGATAAGATTCTTAAAAATCTAAGTCCAGAAGAGCGTAAAATGTTGATGGAAAATTTGCAGAGAGATGAATCAGGTGAATAAAAAATAAGTCAATATGAATTATTTCTTGAAATTTACGTAATAATGTACTTACGAATAGTCACTAATATGTTTCAAATAATCTAATTCGCATATGTTGAATGTTATGCAGGGACTGACAGCAACATAAGTTAATGTCATCATAAGAATTTTTTTTATGGAAGGTCCAAATGATGATCAATTGGTCCTTAGCTCATCTCGAGTGGTGCTAGAAGTTAATAGAAGGGGAAAATAATTTTATAATACTATGAAGAATATAGTGGAAATAATGTACAAACATACTTTTCACTTACAATACAAAAACCAATCAAATGATTCGAAGAATCAAGTCATATGTAAACTACAAGAGACGTTCCCATATCAATGGTCGATGAGACCTTTCAGACTTGCAATAGCAAAAATATTCCAAAAAAAAATCATTCAGAAAGAAATATTCCTAAACATGTTTATGTAGAATATGTATCTATAATTACTACAAAGCGTCATTCCTTCAATAATTTTAATTTTGCTATATTTATTTTTCATATAAATATAAGAATAGTTTAATATCATTTTACATTTCCACGAATATTATGAAAATCCCAAAGGATGAGCGGGGTGATATGCAAAATGTGCCAATAGGGATGTCCAAAAAAGTGTACAAGAAGATGGTCAAGGAAATAGACATAATTGCATCGCAGGAGGAGCCATCTCAACATCAACGTGCTTCAAATGTATGAAATCATTGATTTTTATGATTATGTACATCTCATTCATTAATTCAACATTAAGTATTAATTTTCGATTGTTTAATTTGTTGCAGAAAAAAAAATGGAACCCAGTCAACACACAAAACAAGACGATAAGGAAAAAAGGGATTGATAGCAAAGTTTGTGAGTACATTTGTGATTTACTTATAAGAAATTAATATTTCGTAGTGGTTGTGATTTGTATATTTAATATTTTTTGTTTTCACTGGCAATCCTTGGATGTCTTGAAATAGGTGTTAACATACAAAGATGATCCATGAGAAGAATTAATATACATTGGGTTAAGCAAGGGTTGTGAGTAGATGTTGGCATATCAAAAACTAATTGTGGATTTTGTAAGTATCTATATTGTTTTACTTCTCTCATTTTATAATTAATAAAAAAACAAATATCATTTATATTAAGTTTATGATTTGTGACGGGGCATAAAACTTGCAGGAAACAAAGTATGGAGTAGAGCCAATAGAAGACTTGTTGATAGAAGGCATGAGATCTGGTTTTGAAAAAATGTATATCATTTATGAATCAATTATTTCTATGGTATGTTGCCTTTCAATTTACATTCATGTATACTATCTATTTTATTTTTCATTATTCTCGGCAATGTAGATACACTCAGTACACTTTATTTTTATGTTTGAGGATGAAAGGTAGGGTATTTTTTAAGGATTCTAATATTATACTTAAGTATAGTATTCTAGGCAATTATTTTTTATTGAAAAAAACATATATTTAGACAGGTAGGCGAATATTAAATATGAAACCTACAATTTACTACCGAAACATGTAAATTTTGGCGAATATTATGATAAAAAACCATATTTTATGTAAATATAGGCGATATTAGAGACTAAAAATGACCAAAAAACGAATTTCTTTTTTGAAAAAAACCCAAAAAATAGTCAATTGACGAAATTTCACCCCTAAAAATTACCCTGATGAAAGCTAAAGACGAGGAAAACAATTGAGCCAATCAACAAAAATTTCATCCAAATAACCAAAATGATGCAAGTGACTCGAACACTGATAAAGTTCCAACGAAGAATGGTAATCCATATTTAATTTTGATGTTAATGCACATTGTTGTAGCTTGTTGTATATTTTGGAATAATTGTCTGTGAAAATCAGACATTTTGTATAATAATGTACTGGACATAGTGTCTGAGGAAAAAAACAATGGGTTACCAATAAGTGTAACAATTACGTTCATTTTGACATTTTGTTTATTGTTATCTCTATGTTATTCTACTTTCTATGACAAATGCACTCTTATTGATATATGATAAAATAATTTTGTTTATTTTATCACATTCTTTAATGTTTTGTTAAATGTTACATGTGTGATGGTACATTCGTAATTAAATGTATGGATGATTAAATATTACAATAGATTCTTGTATCTATGATATAATAAATTAATCCAAACAAATTCAATAATTAAAATTGAAATGAATAGTACTATAAATATATATTTCAATTTCAGATGAATAATGGAATAAAAAAAATAAAAATAAAAAATATATATATTTGACTCCAATGTCAATAGCCACTGTTCAAAGAATCATATGTGGTGCTTTTGATAATTGATGTCACACTAGTGCGCTTACTTGAACTATATGCACTGGTGCGTTTATGTCAACAAAAGGCCTGACACTCCAATGTAAATTAAAAGCACCTTTAAATTTTAAAAATAATAATGTCCATGTGCCAGACGGCTAATTCGGTGCGTTATAGTTTTTGTATAGCATCGGTGCATGTCAATGGTTTATATGCATCGAGAACTATCAAAGCTTTATATGAACCGGTGTTTTTTGGTGTTTTAAGTGTTCTGATGCGTTTTAGTTATTTAAATGCACCAGGTTATTTTGATAGTTTGTAAGCATCGGTGCATTTTACAATGGAATGCACCAGTACAGTCTTATAAATGGACAGAACCAATAAAATTTAAAAATATTAAAAATTTTCCAATACATATGATGTAACATAATGCATCGGTGCGTTTATTTTTTTCATAAACACTGGTGCATAAAATCTAAATGCAAGCACAAGTGAAGCGTCAATCAATTTGGTTCTTTCCAGTGCTTGTTCTATTTGAGTGCATCGATGCATATTTTTACATCGTACAAAACCGTTGCGTTGTGTTAATACACACAACAGTGCACATATTATAAACAAAATGCATCAGTAAAAAAATATCCGCTAAAACATCTGGTCATCGAGTTTTTTTAGTTATAAAATATATTTTTAATAACCTCCGTTAAAAATTCTGCTACCATTGGCGGAGGTTGTAGCGAAGGTTTTTTTAACGATCTTTGTCAATCTTGTAACACTAAAAACCTTAGTTATAACCTCCACTACACGTCTTTTCCTTATAGTGTAAAGTTCGAACAAATCCAACACTTGTGGCAACATCGGTGGAATTCCATCCATCATTGCGAACCTTGATGATTTATGCAACATTGTATTATCCAATTATGCCACGGTCATCTCATACGATGTCCAAAGCCATATAAAGATCAGTTTCAAACCAAACACAAAACACATCTCTATTTGTATAATAGCTCAAGGGTTTCATGGATAGATGCCAATTTCCAAAAATACACCTCCAACAAAATGATATTTTAATCTATAATCATAGAAGGAACATAAGGAAAATCATCATTGTAGGAAATTTGAACTATTATTTATGGATATTTTAAATATTCAATACATGAAAGTCCCTAGGGTGACATCTCTTGCATATAACTAACACAACCACTTAATTTGTCGTCAAAGTGAATATAGATTGGCCAAAAGTTAAGTACCATGAACTACTTATTATCAATGCCTCGACTATTAGTTACCACATGTAAATTGAAATATTATATATATATATATATATATATATATATATATATATATATATTTTGGAATGATTACTATAAAATAAATTTTGATAGTACACTTATTTCATCTTTCTGAGCACCTATCAATGTATTAAAATAGGTAACAAATACGATAATATACCCATCCATATATGTTAATAGTTCAATAAAAACTATATTTACCACCGTCTCCATCCCTTGATCTATCTAAATTCTTTCTCATCGGATCAACCTATAAATTTCCATAACCCTCCAATTCTTGAGAAATGAAACACAAATAGTGGTGAAGTGGAAAGCATATAGAAGGATATAATGGGGAAGGATACATATTACGTGGGAAGGAATTATGACCAGATGTTCTAGTGGAAAATGATACATGGCAAAACGCTTTTAATAAATGGACGATGGACGTTTTATCTTTAATGACCACTCCAAATGACTAACAGTAAATACATGGTGAACTATATCTCTCTATACTTCCCTTTGGGTTGTGCAACATCTCTTATAGCTTGAGATAAATTTTAGCTAATTTACCTTGTAATAGATTTTTTAATCGCAACAAACACCCCTTTTTCTAAAGAAAAATTAGGGCAAGATATTCATTTTATATAGATAAATAAATGTCACTTTCTCTATTGAATCACACAAAATCTCAATCCAGATGTGAGGATATCCTCATTCCACTTGAATTCCAAAGTCGCTTATAACATTTTCTTTTTTGGTAAATATTTTGATATGACTGTATACATAAATGAGATAACCAAAAAAATGTTTATATTATATTTATTTCTACAATGTTCATAGATAAGTGTTATAAGAACACATACACATGATATCATCCTTCCCTAGACATTAGAGCCCCTAATCTACAATATCACTAGCCATTAGTCTTTTAAAATAAACTTTTGAAACAAAATTCATGTCAAAATTTCCAATGATCAAATAAAACCCAGCCAAAAAAGAGTTATCGCCGCCCCCAACACCTATAGTACCACACTTAACAAATATACTCACTACTCTTAATTAATAGTATATTGTTGTTTTGATCCTAACAACATAAAATCAATGTGCATCTTTTAAACATTATTTTATTATTATATTAATTATTATTCGGAGCTTTGTATGGTTTTGGTTTTGTATTTAAATATTAAAACATAGATAGAGTAAGAATTACTAGAAATCTTTAAGCTAACAAATGGATGATATCTTTACATCGATAAATGATGTTTTATATATTTTATTTAAAAATAATAATATAAGTTACATTCATGTAGTATCTATAATCAACATCACAAAAAAATTATAATGTGTTTTATTATTTATCTTAAATTTAAATATGATAAAAATTATAAAAAAATTAAATTTAACATAAATCAATTTTAAATTGAATAAAAATAAATAAATCCAACATAAATAAAATCTTAAATTGAATTTCTAAGAATGATCACATACTTTTTTATCTTGAAAAAATTACAATCTCAAAAATGGTCTCTTTGACCTTATAAATAATACTTAAAATATATTGATATTAATATATAATAGGATCCAATTCACTCTAAGAGTCCAAATTACTAGCTTCATTTGTGTAGATATCTAGATTTAAAAAAATACAAATTTGTAATTGGGCACGATTTGAATGGATTTGTGATGCAGATATCTAGATTAGAAAAACCAAAAATGTAATTGGGCACGCCTTGAATGGATTTGTCATAATAAACTAGCATTCATCCCGGGAGGGGCAAAATGAACGTCGAGGGGCAAAATGAAATCCATAAGCGCTATAGTCTGAAAGAAATTATTTGGAAGATTAAATTCCGGTGAAGTTCCAACGGTGGAGATGGCTCAAGAAAAGATCGATGGTTGTGGTGGATTCCCGCATCGCTAAAAATCTCATGTGAAAACCATTGTGAGCGGTTGTGGATACAATACCACTGGAATACGTGGCGCAATGCTATTGTCCCGCATCGACGTGATAGTGGTATCGCAAACCACTGAAGCGCCATGCGGAACTACCAAAGAGTAAAATGTGGAAGCGTGGGCCATGGCACGTGGCGGATGCAGAAATACATGGGAGATGCACCATATATTGATGATGATCGGACGGATGACATGCATTAAGAAAAGATCAAGGGATGAGACCCATCCGCATCAGGGGAAATGCACACTCGATAAGGGAAAGGGTGGTTGCGGTAAACAAACCACCTTCACAGGTGTCACACGATGGTTGATCCGCATGCAGTCAAAACCAGGAAGGAAAACCACTATCTAGGATCGCGGATACCGACGTGGAGAATAAAGGGCACAAGATCTGATGGCTCAAATCATTAATATGTATGATCAACGGCTGGAAAGAAAATACGTCCGGAAAGCTGCAAGAAAGATAAGAAAAAGATTTTATATAAAACAAAAGGGTTTTCAAAAATGGCATTTTGTCTATGTGTCGTTGTTCTCGGGAGTTTTGAAGACCGATGGAGATTGCTAGTTATGTTAGAAGGATAAGGGACGTGTCTGCACAGGTAGGGTCTTGTGACCTGTCTCGCATATTTTAAAGGAATTTGTTTTAAAAAAAAACAATTTAAATGAAGACTGTGCATGATATAGACATTTTTAAAGCCAAAGAAGCCCTAGAAGACAGAGATGGGGACGTTTACGATACCCTAATTAGGTTACCGGTCGCTGAAATCAAGCTTAAATTGTCTAGGTTGTTAGAAGAAGGTATAGACGTACACAGAGTCCACCAATCATCCTTGCTAACCTTCTGCCCTAAACAAATCCTGTCTTTTCCAGAATTAGTGTCATGGTGTGTTGATAATTATTCCAGAGAAGAAAGGACTATCTTAGATGGTCGAAAAACCAGAGTCGTCTGTAAAATAGAGCCCGCTGTCATAATTGAATCCCTAGAAATAAATTTTTCCTAAACCCTCGAATCTGAAAGTTTTTCCGAAACCTCTGCTATTGAGTTTTATCACCAAGCCCTTCAAGATAGTAGAGAAAAGTTCCTGTCCACATGTCTTAAACCAGAAGCAAGCACTTCAGATATCCGTTACCCTATAGAGGCCACTCTATTTGGTGAAAATACCCAGCTGGTTTTAACCTTGTTAGCTTTGGTCCTAGGTTTCGACACAGACATGTACATAACTGAGTTTCAATTAAGCCTTTTGTATAGAATGAGTACAGTTCCGCTGGGGATTGATGAAAGTCAAATTCCTCGACTTAACTTTGAAGAATTCTTGGTTGAAAAGATCCATTACCAGATGGTTAATTTCCCTGCTCTCAGACACTTTAGATTTCAGTCATTCTTGATGAGAATGATCACGATGGCCAATCATAAAGAGCTACAATTCCCTGAGATAGTTTCGACAAATTTATTGGAGAATAATATGTTTAGTTACATAAATTATATGCTCTCAGAAATTTACAGAATGATTTATGGAGAAAGGTTGCCTAGAGTAATACCGGAGATGCAAACATGGATGCAATTAAGTACTGAATATGCTATAGGGGATTGGTTCCTGTCAAAAGACAGTACAGTGATCAGGTTATATGGCTTTAAACATAAACCCTACATTTTACCGGCGTTTCTTACCATAAGGGTTTTCGCCTTGGAGTTTCTCAGGCAGAAACTAATTGTTGAAGATAATAATTTCTTGTTTTTCAAACAAGCAATAGATATTAAGTATCCGTTTACACTTGGCCCATTCACAGTGAAGAACAAAAATGTTGCTATTTATATAGAAAAATTATTGAAAGATATGGAATTTGAGACAAACATGGCCATCGAATATGATCCGTTAAACATAATTTCAAAAAGGAGAACGGATCATCACATCAAAGCACTAGATCATCAGGTGATTGAGGGAATGTCTGATAGAGCAAATTGGTTCGACTATAAGGAGACCAAAGAAATCGTTCCTGATTCTCAAGAAAAAGAAATGATATTGACAGGTATGATGGTAGAGGCAAAAAGCATGGTGAACACTGCAATGGTGGGGTCTAAAAGGTCTGCACAAGACATAGTTAACATTGAGAGTGAAGAAGCAGAAAAAGGGAAAAAGTTAAAAATGGATGAGCAACAAGATCCAATGGCATTTTCAGAAGAGGAAGAAAAAACCGAAATCAAAATACTAGAGGTAACGGTAAATGAATATAGTATTCAAGAAGCCCCGGTGGAAAAAGATGTAAATAAACCAGGTAATATAATGGATGTTTTTAATGAGCACAGTCAAAATAAGCAAGAATCTTCCCGGCAAACCAGTCAATTATTTCCAAAGGTTAGGAGTATATCTATCACAAAAGTCAGTTTATTTACTAGTAGAAATGTTAAAGAAAACTCTTAAATTTTCAATTGTTACCAAAGACAAGATCTCAGAAATGAAAGTTAACTTGAAAAAAATCAATGCCCCAGATATAATCTTATTGCATAGACAAACTAGAGAAGTTATATACTCAGATTATTTGGAAGGGATCATAAAAGTTAACAATTTGAATATTTTAGTAGACAAATTAAATAATCAGTTGAGACAAGAAAAGACAGAAAATAAGTCTCGACAGCAACAAATAAAAAGATTGCAATCAGATTTGGCAAACAAAGAGGGAGGTGGGGTGGCAAATTTACTCAAAGAAAAGGACAACACAATTCGAACGTTAAAGCAGAGGCTGAAAATCCTAGATGCTTAGCTTATCCAGGGATCCGAACTGATTGTACTAGAGAAGGAAAAAGAAGAGCTGTCAGATGAAGTGAAAGATATTACTGCAAAAATGTTGAAGCTCGCTGAATAAAAAGTTCATTGGGAAAAAGAGAAGATTTGTTTGGAAGAGAAATTGGAAGAGGTAAAGAAAAAGTTAACAGAATTAGGTCAGTAACACGCATATGCGGGTACAGGTGAAGAGAAAGCTAGAGCAAACAGTCTCTTACAAGCCATGTCCCAGGTAAGTCTGAAGGATGTTGAGATTAAAGAACTGAAAAATGGAACACAGAGGCTAAAAGAAGAGAATTAAACAAAGTATAAGGAAATTGAAACCTTGCAAGCAAAGAATCAAGAATTGTCTGATAACAATAGAAGATTGGCAGCCCATATAACAGGACAAGCTGCAATGCAAGGTTGTAAGCATATGGTGTGGGATCAGATTATAAAAGAAGTTGAAAAATTGAGACCCTATCTTGATTGTATGAAGGTTAAAGAAAAAGTGGCCAAAGATGCTTTTGAAAGTTGCAGAGCAGCCAGAGAGAATCTGAACAAAAATCCAAAGGAAATAGCACAAAGAGCAATAACTTTCCTAAATAGTTTGACTAAAGCGGATTTGACAACAATGGATATAAGGAATAGAATTTCGGTCATTACATGGGCTAGAAGAATTTTAGGGAAGTATTCACACATTGAAAATATTGAAGTTAAAGCTGGAGATGTACGAGAGGAAGTAATCAGGTTTAAGAAACAATTTGAAAAATTGATAATCAAAGGATTCCCTGCTTTTTGGGATGCAAATCATGAATTCATTTCTCCAAATGAATATAAGAGGTTATTGTTTGGTATAAGAATGAATCATGAAAAGTTTCAGCATTTGGATCATATGCTTACTGGAAAGATTCTAATGGAGAAAATTGGGGAGGACTTTGAAATTTTAAATATGTTGATTTCAATCTGTGAGAATCTTCCTCTTGTTTCTTATGCAGGTCACATTGAAATGCGAGTCTTGATAAAGGAAATGATTAGTTATGATCTGCCCATGGCTGACCAATGGAACTATGTGGATAAATATGGAAAACAGAGATATTCGGTTCATACATGAAGATGCATTCAGAAACTCTTCCCAAGTGGCAAAAATCATGTTTTTATTTTAAAAGAAAATTTTGTAATATTGTTTAAAGACTGCTATCTTTCGAGTTAAGACATTTTCAGTTATTAGTTAAAAGAAGCGGTTATGTCAAACTTCTTTCGAATTTTGTATAAAAGACAATGAAAATCATTTTTGAAGGGGTTGGAGACTCCTTGAGAGACAATAAGTTTTGAAGTCAAATTTAGAATAAAAAATCCGTACAGTGGAAAATACCTATTTTGTTGAAGACCAGAGATTCATGTGTTGATTATTTTTATAGTCTATCTTTTCCCTTATCTCTTCATGTGCATGTCTATTTTCTTTGTTATATCTTCCATTATGTTCTTCTTCTATGCTTAAATGAATGTTTGAAATAGATTGGGATTCATACTGGTTATGCCTTGATCTATCGTATTTAAGTATCCATTTATTTCTCTAAAGTTGACAATGGATTCATCCTAGTTTGATGCCTGTTGTTGATGGACTGTCATTATTTCTTTCTATGCCACCTGCAAAATCTTATTGACTGTGATATGGTTGATATCTTGCCTCTGTGAAAATCTATTTGGTATTAAATCACTTGTTGGTACATTAAGTATCTGAAAATTGACTCCATGCCCAATGTTTTTTGTTTCCTTTTCAACCAAGTAAATCATTTTTGAGAAATTTGAGCGTGTTCTATATATTTTTGTCCTTTATATATATCTTGTGAGAGAGCCCTCTTTGGTGGAAAAAATGGCTAAGTTTTATACCTAAATATTGGTTTGAAATAGGTTACCTTAGGTGTTATTATTTTACAACCGGGGATAAAATCTAAGTGCTAACAATGATTATAATCTAGTTGGGTATTCTCATAAACCTCTAAATTGATGGTTATAACCTTATTAACCTAGGTATTCACAACGAATGAATATAATTTTTGTGGATATGCAGGGTTTGCATTTGGTTGAGTCAAAGACCTAGATAGCAATAGGGTAATCTGCATAACGATTCTCTCAGGTGTTCTGCATCTCTGCTAAAAGTATTTGGAGCTTTGATCCTTATATGAAACCCCAGTTTCACAGCATTGCCCTAAAAAACAAAGAATTTGGGTTTAAAGAAAGAGGATTCAAACTTGGGGGTCATGGCAGCAGTGTTTGAGATTAAATGCGAGAAGTTGGGGTTGCGGTAAGTTTGGGGTTTTAAACAATTAAGTTACACAAAAGCCGATTTGGTGAACGTTGCAACTTTGCGGATTTCGTTGTACACTTACCAAACTAAATTTTCCCTTGTAGGATATCGAGTTGTAGCATGAAAGTTTTCATTCTAGGAGGACTTACATTTTTCCATGTTATTGAGGCTCATATGGCGACGATCCTGGGGGTATAAATTGCAGATTTGTGCAGGAATTTACAAGTGATATTTGCGTAGATGTGATTTTAAGATATGGTTATAGTGAATTTTGACTAATTTCTATTGTTCCAATGGAGTTAAATATTATAATTTATTAAAATTTGAGTGAAAGTCAATAAATTTGTGTTGTGGGAGTATGGTTTATCTGGCTGAATTTCTATTTTGAAAATACAATAAGCTATAGAACATATAAATTACAGTATTTTGTTTTCCATGTTATTTGCGAAACCCATGAACAATCCATAGAGTGAACATATAGTCTTCGCAGATTAACATACTTGGACAAATGCATTATGTTTGAATAAAGGTAAAAAATACTGTATAAGTTGACACCCAAATTAATGATAATGTTTTCTATCTTCGCAAGATTGTAGATTATGGTTGTTGGACCATAACGATTGACTGCAAATAAGATTTCAATTTTAATTTTTGATTTGGTGCTTTTATGTTTGGACGGGTTGGATATGTACATGTGATTTGAAAGAAGCAAAGGAAACGTAGTAGAGTTTGACCTTGACATATAAGTTTTGTTGCTTTGTACTTTTTACATGATGTTTGGAGACACAAATTCTGTGACAGGAGCATCTCCGCAGTTTTCATGGACTGAGTTATATAGAGATATTAGGGACACAAATTTCCCAGATGCGAGTATTGAGGAATTATTGGTTTATAAGAATATCAGGAAGTCACACCTCCACAGAGTAGCAACACGGCCTGAGCTATTTCCATGCTCAGAATTGATAGGCTGGATTATACAGAGGACTGATGCAACGTCTAGAATGATTTCAGACACTACTAGTGAAGGTCTTGGATCCTTCCAGGCAGGTCACTTAGATGCAGCATACAACCTTCCTCATGCTGATGTTATGTTGACTACTCAATGGGTAAAAGATGCAAATTTTAATTATTTGGAATTTGCTAGGAAGATGACAATCCTTGGAAAACAGTTAAGGACAAAAAAGAGCGGGGAGTATGACACTGGACACCTGAGAACCCCGTTTTTCCTAATAGCTTTGATGTTGAGCCGAATTTATGGATTGCCAGATGGGAATATTTACAAACTCAGTTGGGCACCTGTGATGTGCCATGTTGCGACACGTGGTACAGTATTCAATTGGTCTGCAATCATCTCAGACAGCTTATCTACAAACATTGCTGCAGCTCAACGAGGAGTAGCCGAGGATAATGTTAATTTTCATATGTCTGGGTATTTGTTGGATTATATCTTGATTAGATATCCTTTTCCAGGTTTAGGATGTGTTTGGAACACAAATGGGCCCCCTATGCATGTAGCATATCAAATTCTTTGGGGCGACAGGTATAAAAGTCACTATAAGAGAATATGTGAATCATTCATCATACCACTATATCGCTTGATGTTTAAGGAAGAACCATGTTGCATGTCTGAGAATGCTATGAAAGTCATTGAACAATATGGAGATTATTACTTATGCATGGAAGGATTGTATATCCGGATGTTTGGTGGAAGCAAAGCTCCTTCTATGATGCCCCAATATGCTACTGATTTTGTGGTACACAAAGAAGCTGTTAGGCAAGTCTATGTAAATGGACACTGTGGCTTTTGTAGGATTGGCTATGAGTATGCCCACTTATTTTGGAAGGATGAGGAGTTTTATCGAAGCGCAAAGAACATGATTGATCTAAACAACCGATATTGTCTTAAAAAAGGAACAAGTTCTAGTCCTAACGTTGACAAGGATAAGCAGGTTGAGGTAGAAACACATCATGAACAAGTATTAGATAGGTCAGTAGCAGAGGTTGAGAAGAAGAAGAAGGAAGCTGAGGTTCAGAAAGTGCAGCAGGAGGAGAATGAGAAGGTGGTAAAAGAAGCATTAGACAGACTGCTTAGAGAAGAAACTGAAGAAGAGGGAAAATCCAAGCAACAAGAAGAGGCAAACAGTGATGATGTACAAAATATGGAAGTAGGTTCCCTAGAATCAGCGGAACAGGACAGGATAAGAGAAGCAGAGGTAAAATCTAAGCAAGAAGAAGAGGCAAAAACTGCTGATGTACAAAATATGGAAGTAGGGCTATTAGGATCAGCGGAAGAAGGCAGGATAAGAGAAGAAGAGGTAAAAGCTAATCAAGAAGAAGAGCCAAAGAGTCCTCATGTACAAAATATGGAAGTAGGGCCCTTAGGATCAATGGAACAGGACAGGATAAGATAAGAAGAGTTGAAATCTAAGCAACGAGAAGAGCCAAAAAGTGTCGATGTACAAAATGTGGAAGTTGGGTCCTTAGAAAGTATAAGTGGAGGGTATTGTCCACTACCACGGCTTGAACTCGTCCCTTATAGTCCTTCTAAAGAGAATGAGGTGGCAAATCTTGATTCAATTTTTTTTTATCCTGATAGAAAAGTGATCATTAGGAAATCAGAGAAAAGAATGAAGTGTGCCAATTATGAAGATGTTGTCACAGTAATAGAAACTCCAATCTTGGAGGGAATTAACAATGATCCAAAGTTTGCAGTTGCAGCAAATGTAGCGATGGCCCAGGCAAGTGCGCATAATGTGGACGAGTTGGTAGGCCATCTTGAAATTGCAAAGGCAACATTGTCCAACGTACGAGAAAATCTACATAGAGAAGAGAATTGAGGGAAAGAGATGAAAAGGAAATATAGTGACCTGTTATCTGAAAAGGAGAAAATGGTTGAAGATCTATGGAGGTTGGATGATGAAAAAGATAAATTGGTGGTTCTAGTGATGATTTTGGAAGGAGAAAATAATGATTTTGAAGCTACGGCCACTCAGTTAAAATCAAAACAATTAGCTACTGACTAGCAAGTCCAAGAGTTGAAGTTGAAGGTTGAAGAGTTAGAGAAAGAAAACAGAGGCTTGACAAAATGGCTTGAAACAGGGAACAACAGAAAGGTAGAAATAACTGTGTTTTGTGATGAAGCTTGCAAAGTAATAGAGCAGATGTATCATTTCCAAGTGACTGTTATGGAGAAAGTGTACAACTTGAAGCAAATGATGGTACGAATGGATGAAATTGTTGTAGAGGTGCAAGCAGCTAGAGGAAGGCGGTTTGATGTAGCAGAGAAGGTTAAACGACATATGGTTTGGAGAGAGACAAACTCTCAATACCCTACAGAATTAGTGCCTAAAACAATTTTGGATTTAAAGTCAGAAATGCAACTTCTAGAATTTTGCAGAAAGGCATCTTTAAAGCTGAATACTGACATTACAAGGACTACTGAGGCATGTATGGGTTTCTACAAGAGAATCCAGAAGGTCTATGAGAAGTGTCATCTTTGTCCGCTTCCACCTATAGATGAGTTTCCTGCAAAAGAGTTGCAAATGACAGAGATCAACACTGCGTTGCAAGGAGAATTAGAATACATTAGAAAGTTGGATACCCTCATTGAAGAAGATGTACACCATATGGTTGGCCAAGTATCCATACATGCATATTTGTTAGAAGAACATTGTGCAGCAGCAGAAGAAGGAAGGGAATATGTTGAGACTCAATTGTCATATCATGAAGTTGCTTTGCAAGTTTTGGAACCAAGCAGAGTTACTACTATTGATGAACAAGCTAATGCTCGGGACAAGTTTTTCTGTAGTTAGTTGAGGTGCAAATAATTGCAATTTTGTAATTACTTTTATGGCATGGGTGTTTTTTTTGTGTTCAAGAAAATCAGGGAGATGCAATTTATTTTGCAAATATTTAGAAACTGTTGGAAACTATATTTTGGGTACCTGATAGGTAGTAGAAGAGTTATTTTTTGTGACTTGTGAATCCAGCTTTCAAGGATTTGTTTACACTATTTTAATACAAGAGAGAGGAAAAACATAGTGAAGATCTATCTTCGAATTGGGTTTAGATGTAAAGGAGCATTACAAATAGATGTATAAAATGTTTAGTATGTAGTGAGAAGATGATTTATCAAACAGTATGACGTGTAAAAGATGTAAAGGGGTTCAGAATCAGAGACTATATATATACATGTCTTGAATACTATTTGAAGCAAACAGCTTTGTGTTCATTGTTATTTTTTGCTGTTGTGGTTGACATCTATTTACTTTTGCAACAGTTTCTTAAGTACTGATTTTTGAAGAAATAATAACAGTGGACAATCATTTATTTCAGTGCAGCACATTTTTTTATTTATGTGTCAAAAGTGGTCAGTAGTTTGGCCTCCATTTCAACTCCTATCTTCTGTGTCTGCAGCACAATGTGGAGTTGTGACTATTGCATAAAACATATAATGTATTTTTTGTTAGCCATAAAACAGTTGCATAAAACATATAATGTATTTTTTGTTAGCCATCAAGCTCTAGGTAGAGAAGTCAATATATTTTGTTTCTAATATTTCAAATTCTTCCAAATACATTTTGTTATGTCTATCAAGTGCTGTTGGATGCATTATAAGTGGTGAAATTTTGCTAGGGAGTTTAGATATTTGTGCTATAGATTATAGAATTTTTTTTTTCCCAAGTGTGAAATAAGCACACCAGGAATTATTACTACTTTCTGTTATATCTATCAAGTGCTCACTACTACTACAACCTTGCAAGAAGTAAATTTGTACAAGATTTGCATCTCTAGAGCTGTAACAAATTTATTCCAGGGTTACTATTTCTGATGCATCCATAACCAACAATACAACAACTTGTATAGTTTATAGCAATATTATAGTTTATAACATTTGATAAAGGGTGAGTTGCTGGATTATTCCTTGGATTATGAATTACGTTTGCTTGAAGAGTCATTATCAGCATGTGTTTGGCAAGTGATAGGTGTTGTGTATTGTTTTGTTGATTACAACAAATGTACAATATAATATAGAGTGGATTGCTGAACTCCATAATGATAAAGAGGATAAAAGCGTGCAACAAGTAAATATGTAGAAGGTTTGCATCTTTAGAGCTGTAACAAATTTATTCCAGTGTTACTATTTCTGATGCATGCTTATTGAATGATACATTGACTTGTATAGTTGATAACAATATTATACTTTATAATGTTGGTACATAGGCTAGCTCCAAAATGCTAAGCGCCAAGTCACATGGAGAAAGCCCCCATGGGGGGTATGATAGTGCCCATTTCATCAATATATAATCAAATTGGTGATGAATATAAATAATTGTGATATTCAACATTTAGCACGCAGGTAATCAACGACAGAAATGAAAATATTGCTGCGTTTATGAATCTTTTCAATTTGAGATATCATATGAAGTGCTTTAATCTTCTCAAAAATGATTTGGAATGGAAGTTGACATACGTAGGATCGGCAGAAAATGAGAAGTTGCTTGGAGGGTTTTGATACTTTTCATCAGATATTTGATCGAGTGCTAATCTACTTGTTGTAGCATATGTTTCAAATCATTTTATATTTGTTACAAATGTTTGGACGTGCAGTGCCAAAACTTCAAATTTGAAGCACTTTTAGCATTGAAATATATGGTCATCGTAATGAACCAACAGAACCGGCCATTGGAAATCATCGAGGGCATAAAGATATTTAGACGCCATTGCTCCACGCACGCATGGGAGTCTATTGATAATGTGTTCGTGGATCTCTTCAAGAAATGTGGAAGATTTGATGAACATAAACTCCGCATAATTCAACAAAGAAAAATACGTCTTCTGATATTGGTTACCTCTGTGCAAATTCTTTGGATATCCACGTGGACATTTTACAAATTGCTTATCATAATGCATATCATGAAGATCCTTATGTAAAGAAATTTGGTGCCAAATGTTTCAGTAGGATTGGTTATGGTGAGAAATTGTCGACAGATGAACCTTTAGAAGTTGTCATCATGGCGATTTTGTTTTTAAAATGCTTAAAGACACTACAGTGAATGATTGTTCCAGGTTTCCAAAGTGATAAAAAGATATACGGGGAGCGAAATTCCACCAGTGATGACTGTTCTACAATGTTCAATCCAATTGATTCTGCTGTGTTTGAGAATGTATTTGAAAATTGGTGTCAACACCATGACCATTTCACTCAGTTGAGCTAGATTCCTTTTATCAATGGCAAACGTAGAGACACGTTGGAGTGGGTCCATTATTTAACAATGATGGACGGTCGAGATGTGATATAAGAGATCAAGAGACGAGATCATCTCCGCATCAAAAAAGTGCACACTCGATAAAAGGGAAGGTGGTTGCGGAATACAAACCACAATCACACGTGTCCATTCTTGATACGTCCACATGTGGAAAAATGGTATTGCAAACCGCTCAAAGGGCAATGCGGAACCACCCTGATTGTAGACACATGGTATGACGCTCTTCTTAAACCTGATGTTCGTGCTTAGCCTAGTGATTATGAATTGCCTTTAAATGATGACAGCTTGCGATCCTGTTGAGTGATACGTTTGGAAGCATTGACACCCCACATTCCTACCGGGAACTCGAAGCCATCTCACTTCATGTTTACAATAGGAAATCCATGACAGATTTGGATGATAGCTTGACAAACATTCCTTTAAAATGGGCGATTGGAAAATTAGCCTCACGGCCACATTTAGCACAATTGTTTTCATACATTTATCCAAAGTATTATATATTAGATCACTTTCCTCCATATGAACTTGTTTTATTTTGTGTGCAAGTACAACTAAAATGGAAATGGACTTCGATGGGTAATGACACTATGTGCTCAACAGATTCCTCCCTCGGAAACTTGGTGTTTGATGTCGAGCATTTGATATGGTTGTCTTATAGCTAGATATGTCTAGTTCCATGATTGTACTTTACCTATATATGTTTGATGATGGTTTATTTATATATGTTTTCTTCACTTTCTCTAACAAACTCTAAGATGAATAAACTGTATGTATTGGTTGTATGAGTGTTTTGTCCTTTAGAAAACACCAGCAATACACCTATGTCAAAATTCTAGGTTTTCGTTACGCATTGTTTTAAACATAATATGTAAATAAAATACATTGATGTTAAGTAATAGACCTCAAGAAGTATAATATATTCAATGATAGTAGGAATAGGAATACAAGATATGAACAAAGCAGATAAGTCATTTTGGAAAAGTGGAAGGGAGTAAAGTGATAGCTATACAAAGTAGGCATGTAAAGGAGGTGGAATGTAACTCTATGGAGAATGTGGCTGCAAAGACTTTGAAGAAAGCAAGGTCTCTTTTTGTATTCTACGTTGGACATAGGGGCTATCTTTAATTCGAGAATACCTACAAAAGGAAAAAGGTGGAGCTATGCGAAGGCTTGATAAAGATTTAACTCTTGATATTGCAGTGAATGTAAGGCCTTGTCAGTCAATGTTTCCAATATCAATTGTTGCATTTTGCAGAGTCATCCCTTGTGCTTTATGAATTGTTAAATCCCGTGCCATTCGAAGTGGTACTTGCCTTCGTGTAACCCTCGTGATAGGAGGGATGGGCACATAAGTTGGATTGCAAGAATCCCATGGGGGTCCTTTGTAGTGGAGGAAGTCAATTACAACATAAGATTGGCAATTTCGGTGGTTGATTGTTGGAGTTGTAGACAATTGCAATAACTTTCCCAAGCGACCCATTTACAAGACCTGTAGAGACACACAAGTTGGCTGTCAACATGACTTGTTGACCAATTGCTAGTAGAACCTTGAATTGTTCATCATCTACTGAGGATTGGAGATGTTGTTTCTTTTGCTCTACAAAGCAATGTGCAATTGGCATGTTAAGGTGTTTCAGCATCTGTTTGTTGTGCATTTCAACAGAGCTATTAGTTGCGTACAAATGAGTGCAGTTGTCAAATGTATGGTTCTCTTCATGTGAAAGGTTTGAGGTTGTTATGGATATGAGGATGGTCCAATCTTCAAGAGTCAGTGTTGCATTTCAGAGATTAAGCAGTAGTTGGCGGAAGGAAACTTGAGAAGGGTTGTTCCCTTGTTGTCGAAATACAGTTGAAAGTGTAACGAAGGTGTCAAATATGCGCCATAGAATATTCCCTCGAGATGCGCCAACATACATGGGGATGTCCTTTACAGGGGGCAGTTGTCCAAAATCACCAAGGAATATGATGGAACAACCACCAAAGGGAGTTGTTGAATGGGAAGGGAAGGCTTGACGTAAGCGATCATCTATTCGAGAAAGCATTTTTGGGCCAATGAAGCTCATTTCATCAATGATGATGTACCGAATATGGCGGAATTGTTCTTGGAAGGATGAAAGGGATTGTCCTTCAAGAGGGTGCATCTCAACAATGGGTATGTGAAGAGTTGAATGGATTGTTAGGGATTGTATGTTAAATACAGCAATACCGGTTGGAGCTAGCAAGAGCAAGGGGGAAGGTGTATCGCTAGAGAAAGGATGGAGTGCAGTTCTAATACAAGATATTAAGAAAGACTTGTCTGTCCCCACATTGCCTTGAATGGCCATTTTGAGTGGGGGAGGGTTTGTAGAACTTGTTGAGTGTTTTAGGATAAGTTCAAAGGCCATTCGTTGTGTGGGAGACAAGGAGGCAACAGGACCTAAAGATGACTAGGTGTCGTGGTGTATGTGGGAGGATAAACGCGTGAGGTCAGTGAATGATATGGCTATTGCATGCATGTGGGAAGGAATTTGGTTTTCTGTCCAATTGTGTTCTTTGTCAAAATAATTATGGCCAAGCATGTCAAGGTCGTCAACATAGAGGTTGTTTCCAGGGTGGAGTTGGGAAAGCAATTCCCACTCATCCATAACAGGTGGTAATGGCAAGTGGTTAGAAGCAGTATTAGAGTCATCAGAGGGAGGTGTGTTGGGGGTTTCTGGGGTTTCTGGTAAACGATCAACATGCCATGCAATGTATGCGTCTTTAATGCGAAGCCAATTAGAAGTTATGTCCAATTCTGTTGCTCCAATGTCATTGTGCAACATGTGAAAAGGTTTGTATACCAGGAGCTCACTCCAACAGAAGGAAACAAAGGCATCTTCAGAAATGTGTGGAATGCTAGTGAAGCGAGGAAAGACACGAACGATTTTGGGAGGGTGGTTTGGTTTCCATTGGGAGTGCTTTCTACGAGATGAGAATGACCAAGAGCGTGCAACTTCAAGAAGAGTAAGATGTTCGAGTGTAGGGGGTCGTTGCATGTAGGAAAAAATGAAGGTTGGTGTTGGTGGGGTATCAAGACAGTCATTGGAAATACGTCGGAAAACACTTTCGCTAACATTTAAGGAAAGAAAGGAATGACTACAAAGACAAAGAGGGAGCTTTTGGAGCACGTGGCATGTCTCTTGTGCACCAATGTCTCGATCGGCAACAGTTTCTGATAGGAAGCATCTTATTGGTTGCAGGATTGGTGCATCATGTGGAGTTGCATGTGCAATGCAATAAAGAAGTGCCTGGTAGGATTATGATTTCGGCTCTGCCTTTGCTGCATATTTTGAAATATATTTGAGTATAGCATGTCTAGAGAGAACAGGTTGGCAATCAACGTTATCTCGCCAAATGGAGAGCATGGTAGGGTTGTGAATATTTAGGAGGGCATCATTCCTGGCAGGGTTGTATGTTTTTCGTCCATTTGCATCAATGAATAAGAAAGAGGTAGGTTGTAGTTTAAATGGAAAGTCGTAACGAACATTGAAGAGTTGACCCTTTTTTGCGGAGGCATGAAGACTCGGAACATTTTGTATGCCTTTGGACACAATTAACAAGGTCTTCGTAGTCATGTAGGTGATCGCTTGCAAGTATAGAATGTGATCCAATGGTGCATGGATCATTTATAGTTGAGGATTGGAACAATGGGGTTTGAGAATGGTTGATGCGAGGATTCCATGCTATAACAAACTTGTCAAAGTACTGTTTTGCATTTGCAACCCTAGCATCATCTGCCCAGTCTAATGTGTCCATATCGGGTGCATTGTCCATCCACAAGAAGCCATGTAAATGTGCTGATCCTCTATGTTGCCATTCATATCTACATGGAAAATATTAAGATTAGAAATTAAGAGTTGAGGTATTGAATACACTGAAATTTGATGGGAATATGGTTTGTTACAAACATGCACCAATAGTCTTTTGTTGCAAGCCCTTTTTGAAGAACTTCTTCTAGGAATATTTTGAATCTTTTCTCCTTGTATTGAGATGCAACACGTGGATTTGATATAAGGTTGCAAATTCTCCATTGGTACTGTTGATGTGAAGCTGCTGGAGCGTGTCCAGGCATGAAAGAATGCAAGTCTTTCCATTTGGTGTCAGCTGCACTGAGCGTAAAGAAGAATGTTGGTGTTCCTTGTTGTGTGATCATGTCAGTTAGTTCAGCTATGCTTTTGTTCCAGTAGGAGTGGGTCCCACGAAGGTTGGAGCCAAACCGCATGACTTGCTCAGCTATCTTAGCATTTGGTAATTCTTGTAATTGTTGTAGAAGCTATGAAACCGTTGGAGGAAGTGTATCTTCAATACTACATTTTACAAACACAGAAGCAGTAGAATGGCTGCAGTGGCGCATCATGAGATTATATATGTAATAACGAAGTCGAGGATGTTGGCCAAATCGATTGTCGTGGTATCGAAGTAGGTGCAGTGCATAATTGTCAATACCAACCTCTTCAATGTGTGGTTGTTTAAGCATTGCGACTCTAGTGGGAAACAGGGTTGGGAAGGCCATTAAGAGGAGGCCTATTGTGTTGTATTCATTGATAAGGGAAGTATCTATTGGTGGCCAGTCAATGCAAGGTGGAGTGGGTGCATCGCTTGTTGCTAAGAAGCATTTGATTTCATCAACCTCAGTTCTACTATTTGTCTGGGTAGATATAAAGGAAGAGGATTGTTCTTCATGGGGTTCCAAGAAGTTGGGTGACTGGATATTAGCATTTGAGGTATGCTCAACAAGTAGGGTTTCCTCAGGTCTGATATGGCGAAGAAGGGAGGAAATGTCAGTTGGTTCAATAGGAAAAGAAGACAAGGCAATTGAGTTAACTTGAACATCCTTGTAGTAGGGATCATTGACAGCTTGAATTGGAGAGCAGCAAGAACACGTGTTCGACTAACAAAGAACTCATAAGGCTTCTTGTTAGGATTGCATTTATGAACAATAAGGATGTCAATGTCTGAGAGTAAGCGGGGGAGTAAAGTGGCAATGCTTGTAATGTCTTGGGGGAAACTAATAGTGTGGCCAGAATAAGTATATTGACCCCCACGAGCATGAGTGACTTGTAAAATTGGGTTAACACGAGAAATGAGCATTTCTTCAACTTGAGTAAGGACAACAAGCACAGGTGGTTGCACCCTAGGATCCATGTTGTTTTCCAAGGAGTAGCGATGAAGAGTTTTTTCCCCAATGCATCGTGAACATGAAAATGCATTAGAAAAGTGCCTTGTCTTAATGCCAGGATAAGACTCCATGCATATAGAGCATACGTTCATGGGAGATAATTTGTCCAACCTTGTACGAAATTTTTGTTGTATACCTTGTAGGTGAATGTTTCCTTGATTGTTGGGTGTTGATGCAGATGATGTAGAGTGTCCAAGGGGAGGTTGGACAATGTCAAATGGAGCAGGGATATTAACAAGTTGGCGAGCAGCTTTATATAGAAGGCATTGGCATTTGTTGTTTTGTTGTTTCTTCTCAGTATATAGAACTCTTCTGCGTCCATTGATATGATCATTGTGCTCATTTGTTGACATGGCTACAAGAAACATGTTTTTTTGGTTAAGAACTTAATAATGCATTTGTTTGAGGAGAAACATACTATATATTAAGCCATTGAATAAGCAAACACAGGTAGATTGTTAAAGATAAATGGACCGTGCATAATTTATGGTAAGTTGTTGCAAGAAACAAATGTGAATCGTTTTGAAAAGTGTTTATAAAGAAAAGAAGTATAAAGTTGATAAATGAATCTTCATGTAAGCATAAATTTGAAAGTGACAAGATACGTTGCAATGAATATGCAATTTAACAAAATGTTACAAAAAAAGTAAAGCATATAATATTAAAGCATGCTCCATGATACATAAAAGTATCATTTACATACCGGTGTTAATACAAAAGCTTGCAGTGGATAAGTAGCAAGTATGAAGTACAAAAGGGTAGAATTGAAGAGTAGAAACTTGTTGGGAAAGTGTTATCAAAGGCAGAGTTCAAAGCCTGCGAGCTACTGGACGTGTAGTACGCAAAATGGGTTCATTTCCATCAAGGGAATCGGTAGGTGATGATGATAAGGAAGCTTCCTTTGACATGACGAGCAACACCTTCAAGCGAGATGTTGAATTAAAAGTCTCTATTCATATAGATAAGGTTAAAAGGTATTTTCGAGCACAGACACGTTGAACTATTTCCAAAATAGATGTTAAATCATTTGAGAGAAGGCATAAATCTTTTGCAGAGATGCCCATCAGTTGCTGCGCAAAATCATCAAAAGCTATGACACCATATAGTTGTCCAGTGGCATCCATTAGGTTAAGTTTGAGTATGTATCAATAAGCACACTTTGTAAATTCCCCATCACATTTTGCATAATGCCATACATTACCAACTTTGTGGGAAATTTTTTTCATGCATTGAATGCCATCGACAAACAAAGGACATGCAAGGAAATGAAAGTCATCGGTGTTAATATGGGTGATTGTAGCAATAATTGAATACCAAGTTTCTTTTTCAGAGGGTTGGAGAGATTGAAGAGCAGAAATGGAAATGCATTTGCAAGAGCTAGAAGAAGGCGAGGTGGATTTTCTGCTCAAAGATGGCGAGGATGAACGGAAACCATTGTCAGTAAACCATGTTTAGAGAAGTTGAGCTTCCTCAATATTTGGGTTTATAAGGAGGTTGGTGTTGGATATGGTTCCAATGGTTTTTCCATTGAACTCAGTAACACGCCCGCCTTTAATTGCAAGGATAAGGGGAGTAGGCAAACCTCGAAGGCTTACAAGGTGGGAACCCTCCATTGTGCAGTGATCACCCCAAAGTGTGATGTCTATGCTATACCCAGACATGTCCCTTAACCCAACTGTTCGTCGAATGCTTTTAGAGCCATCCCTTTTGTGTATAGTTGATGCAGGGAAAACAGAAATGACAATTCCAATAACGTCAACCATGGAATTGAGGGTGGTAGTTTTGATGTCATGGATAGATTTAAAGTGGAAGCAATGAAAATGGATTAATGGACATTCTTCCAAACATGGTTGAATGGTTGATGAGGGGTTAAGAAAAACCTCGAAGGGGCTTGTCAAATGGTTGTATGTTGGGTTGGCCAATTTAATTGTGCCATTTGAGATAGTGTAGACTATGCCAACATTTGTTTTGTCATATAATAAGGTGGCTAGTTCATTGAAAGTGGAGATATGAAGCTCATATTTGGTAGCACTAACAAGGTCAAAGCCAAAAAGTTGACCAGGCCCTTTTTGATTGGTGTAGGTAGTCATATTTGTTTTTAAAAATAACTCGACCTTGAATGGTCCAAGTTTTGGTGGAAAGATTGAGTGATGTAAAAGCAACAGGAGGTTCAGTAGGGTTTCCAATTGCATTTTGCGAACAAGGTATGATACCTGATGGGTTTTCGGGATCAAGAGTGTTGATTCTTGTAACAGATGAACTGCTAGGGGAGGTAAAGTTGGGGGTTAAGTTGAAAGGTGATGGGTCTCCAACTATCGTTGTTTGCAATGTGACAATTTCGATTATGTCCAGTGCAATTGTCCTGGCAAGAAGAATTAAGGTAAGTAAGTAAAAGTAAAAAAATTGGTACATTTGTTGGGAGTGCAATTGAAATCAAGTTACAATAAAACGTGATAAGCAAACCATACATCGCATTATGCATAGTGTTGCATGTACACTTGATGACTTTGATGATTGAACTTGCTTGGAGTTGGTGGTTTTCCACAGTGCTATTGTAGCTACTTGGAAGCAATGTATCGTGGCTATGAATTCCATTTGAGATAGTGATTCGGTAGTGATTAGTTGTTGAATTAAGAGAGCTTACTCGATCGAGAGCAACAACTTGTACAAGTGGGCATAGGTCAACAACACCATTCATTAGAAGTGAAGCTGCATTTTCGGTCAATAGAGTGTCCATAATGTTGTATTGAAAATAGTTGGAATGCAAAAGCAACCCGAAAAATGGATGAAATTAATATTAAGTGTAAATATAAAACATGTACGAGAACATGTAGAACATAGAAGAATAAACAAATGAAAGGTTTCAAATTGGTTTGCTTTTAGCAACGAACGTGCTTATTAAAGTAATAAGGAAACATGTACAAACAACATCAGAGATTGTTTATTTGTTTTTGAAACTTACATTGTTAGATTCTAGGTAGAAAGTTAAGAGCAATGAACTTTGTGGAATGTGAACAATAATTTTTTGTTAATTCTGATTCAGGTTGGGAATATTCCCTATGGGGAGTACTCATTTAAAAATTGATATCACGGTTGGTTATAACAGTACCATAGTTTAAGTGAACTTGGAACAAGTATTTTGAAAAAAGAAACCAGCTAAACATATCTACCATGAAACAAAGGGTACTCTGGTAGAAAGATGAGAAGTCAATAGGACTGTTGAGTATATAGAAAATAGAAACAGCATGGGTTAGTGCATAACGGTTGAAAAACTATTTGGTTCTCTTCTAGCTAGAAATGTTTGCAGGTCTTGTTTTGTGAGTTGGCTTGCGACCTTCAAGTGCCAAAAGATAGTAGGAACAGGAATTTGTTTTATTGTTTAAGTGCTTATAAGGATGTTTTGTTAAGCGACTATGAAGTGGATACTGATTTGAAGTGTTCAAGCTAGTAATTTATAACAAGAAATAGTGTCTGAAATATATGATTGCATATATGTTAATAATATCATTTTGGTTTTTAGTCTATTGTTTTTGATGGGGCATTTTTTTTCTGCACATGTCTATTTATTTCTAAAACTCTATGGGGTGATTTTCAGTCCTTTGAGCCCTATTTTTAAGATGATGATAGAAAAAAAGAAAAATTGAATGCCCAAGTTCAGTGAACTTGAAGGAAAATGGAGCTAAACTTATCAAATGTTGAATAACAATTTGTAAAAAACCCTATGATGAATGCTCATGTTGGGGGAGGTTGATATGGAATAAACAACAGTCCAGAATAGACAAGGAATTTCAGCAGGGTGTGAGTAGCAGGTATAGTTTATTTTAGAGCAGGAAAAACCTGTATAGTCTATTGTTTTTTATGGGGCTTTTTTTTTTTTTTTTTTTTTGCGCATGTCTATTTATTTGTAAAACTCTATGGGGTGATTTTAAGTCCTTTGAGCCCTATTTTTAAGATGATGATAGAAAAAAGGAAAAATTGAATGCCTAAGGTCAATGAACTTGAAGGAGAATGGAGCTAAACCCCTTTTGAGTAAACAATATTTTGTTTATAAGAAGAAAAGAAATTATCCAATAAGAAGTAGTAATGATAAGGGAAATTGGAACTATTATACCTATAATGGATGCTCATGTTGGGGGATACTCATAATTGTGTATGCAGGTAATGAAGGTTTGCTAATTTTTGGATTACTTCTCTTAAATGTGATTTTTTCTTCAATTTATGTTGGTAAATTTATAAAATGTTGAATAACAATTTGTAAAAATCCTATGATGAATGCTCATGTTGGGGGAGGTCGATAACTGTGTATCCAAGTAATGATGGTTTGCTAAGTTTTTATTACTTTGCTTAAATCTTGAAGAACTAAATATATACCAACAACAGTCCAGAATAGACAAGGAATTTCAGCAGGATGTGAGCAACAGGTATAGTTTATTTTAGAGCAGGAAAAACCTATATATCTATATTGGTAAACTTATCAAATGTTGAATAACAATTTGGTAAAAAACCTATGATGCATGCTCATGTTAGGGCAGATCGATAACTGTGTATCCAAGTAATGAAGGTTTCCTTAGTTTTTATTACTTTGCTTAAATCTTGAAGAACTAAATATATACCAGAAAAAGTCCAGAATAGACAAGGAATTTCAGCAGGGTGTGAGCAACAGGTATAGTTTATTTTAGAGCAGGAAAAACCTGAATTCTAAGAAAATGATAGAATCATTTACTGAAAAAGAACTATATTGGGAGAATCTATATTGGTAAACTTAGAGAACTGAATATATACCAGTCACAGCAAAGGAGCAATTTATTTAGTAAGTCTAAAATTTCACAGTATTTTAGAAGAGAGGACATGGTTTTGAAGTAAAAATCAGTAAAGGAGCAGAGGCAGTAGTAGATATAGGTTATTCCAGAACAGGGATGAACATAATCGTGAGAAAATAAAAGAATTATTTTGTGAAATGGACAAGTTGTTTGGGAGACAAAACATGTTGCAGCAGAAAGCAGAATAGGAACAGACAGAGCAACTAATTTTAACAGGGAGTGAACAAGAAGTATAGGTTACTTCAGAGCAGGGAAAAACACAATTGTGAGTAAGGGTGAACAACAGGTATAGGTTATTTGAGAACAGGGATGAACAAGGAATTTGAAGAGGGAGTGAACAGGAAGTATAGGGTTACTTTATAGCAGGGAAAAATACAATTGTTAGTAAAGAAAAGAGTTATTTCCTGGAGTGGACAATTTATCTAGGAGACAATATCTATTGCAACAGAAAACATTTGAAACCAGTAAATAAATGACATGCATGATTAAATTATGACTTTAAACGTTGAACATACAAGTAAAACAAGTAAATAAACCACAGTCCAGACACCAAACAAAAAACATGAGTTATTATAACAACAAATATAACTTTGGTTCAGAAAAGAACCTTGATTTTCAATAGAAAACAAGAAGCTTTATCTCCTAAAGAGCTTGGTTGAGATGAAGAAAAACTGAGACATAATAACAATAGCAAACAAGAACACAATTTTGACAAAATTAAAGAAATAATTTCTGGAATGGATAACTTCTTTAGGAGACAAAACCTGTTACAACAAAAAGCAGAATAGGAACATAGACAAAGAAAAACACAATTGTGAAAAGGGAAAAATACCTCAGAGCACGGAAAATTACTTGAGAGGTGCAAGTTACTTCAAAGATATTTCTGACAACGCAAGGCTATTCTCAGTACGAGCTACTGCATCTGGGCTAAAACCAATTGCTTTACAAAGTTGTTGACGACTTGGTTAATCAAAAGGAAGAAATTGCATGGTCTTAGAAAGCATACAATAAAGCATATATAGACAAAAATATACATTAGACAATAAAATATACATTAAGAATAAGAGACAAAACTTGTTGCAGCAAAAAAGCATAATAGGAACATAGACAAATTAGAACACAATTGATTTTCAGTAGAAAACAAGAAGCTTTATCTCCTGAAGAGGTTGATTGAGATGAAGAAAAAACTGAGACACAATAACAATAGCAAACAAGAACACAATTCTGACAAAATTAAAGAAATAATTTCTGGAATGGATAACTTCTTTAGGAAACAAAACCTGTTGCAGCAAAAAGCAGAATAGGAACATGGACAAAGAAAAACACAATTGTGAAAAGGAAAAACCCTCAGAGCAGAGAAAATTACTTTAAAGGTGCAAGTTACTTCAAAGACAATTCTGACAACGCAAGGCTATTCCCAGTACGAGCTACTGCATCTGGGCTAAAACCAATTACTTTACAAGGTTGTTGACGACCTGGTTAATCAAAAGGAAGAAATTTCATGGTCTTAGAAAGCATACAATAAAGCACATATAGACAAAAATATACATTAGACAATAAAAGATACATTAAGAATATGAGACAAAACCTGTTGCAGCAAAAAAACAGAATAGGAACATAGACAAATTAAAACACAATAGTGAAAAGTAAAAACATCTTAGACCAGAGAAAATTAGTTCAGAGGAGGGAAAAACACAATTGTGAGTTAAAAAGAATTTTTTTTTCTAGAACGAGCATTTTATCTAGGAGAAAATATCTGTTGCAGCTCAAATGTCAGTGAAGCAGCGTTTCATCTTAAAGCAGTAAGTAAATAAGATGTATGATTAAATTATAACTTTAAAGGTTGAACATACAAGTAAAACGAATAAATAAATCGCAGTTGAGACACTAAACAAGAAATACGAGTTATTATAACAACAAATATAACTTTGGTTTCAGTAAAGAACCTTGATTTTCAATAGAAAACAAGAAACTTGATCTTATGAAGAGGGTCGTTGAGCTGAAGAAAAAACTGAGACACAATAACAACAGCAAACAAGAATACAATCACATAAGCTTCATCCATCCAAATTTATAAATGATTGCAGCTACAGACGATGCATTGGTGTCTGAGCACATTTAACCATTGTTGCATTGAAATCTGTTCTCGTATCTGCAGAAGATAGAATGTGCAGAAGGTCCAATCCGTCAAATTCGCAAATACGTCCATAGGAAGAAATGAGTACTATTGAATCAAGATTCATAAATTCATAATCGAGTAGACCCAAAGAAATAAATTTTGTCGTGGCAAACCCGATGGAAAGTTGTTCCATGTCCAATCCGTAATTGAATGCTCAACTGTAGAAAAAAAATCTATTTCTCATAATATTTGTTCATGCAAAGTTGCATGAGTTTGTTTTAATCCGTAAATTGTTAAAATAAATGAATCCATAGTCGATATTAATGCCATCGGAGAAACATAGGAGATACTCATAGAATAAATTCAAAGATACATGGTATTTGAATACATGGATCATGATCTGACTGATTTAGCTGAGAGACTAGGAATGCGCTTTACTGTTCCTCAGATTAAGGTATGAGATTGATGAAAATATGAATCGCAAGATCATTTGGTAGTGACGAAAATGGAAACCTGACTAATAGAGTAATCACGCTGGTCGGCGGTCGCTGACGAGATCGGAGGAAAACACTATTTGCGGATGGCTGTGTCGCTGGTCGACGATCGATGGTCGCCTTGCAATGGCAAGAAAAACTAAAAGAGGATATGCGAACCACTTGCACTGGTCGCCGACGAGCTGCGACACGGTAAAGTTGAAAATAAAGGACCAATAGAGTAGTCGCGTTGGTCAGCGGTCGCTGACGAGTTGGAAGGAAAAACTATTTGTGCCTGGCTGTCTCTCTGGTCGGCGGTCGCCATGCAAGGCCTAAAAAAACTAAAACAGAATATGCGAATCGCTTGGAATTGTCATTGGTGACCTGCGACATGACAAAGTTGAAAACAAATGACCAATCGAGTAATCACGTTGGTCGACGGTCGCTGACAAGATGGAAGAACAAAACGATTTGCGCCTGACTGTGTCGTGGGTCGGTGGTCGACTGTCTCCGTGCAAGGCAAAAAAAACTAAAAGAGAAATTGCGAACTGCTTGCATTGGTCGTCGGCGAGCTGCAACACGACAAAGTTGAAAATAAAGGGCAAAATTGTTCATTCAACGAGACAACGTTGCGTCGCAAAAGGTAAGTTGCGGAGAAGCATTGCCATCCACGCGGCAAAATTCCATTCGCTCGATGAGCGAAGAATCTTGCTGATGTGGAAGTAATGCTTCTCCTTGATGAACGCCTACAACGTAATTATTTAAATTTGAAACTAAACACATTGCACCATATGTGCAATCTCCCTATTCAATACCCTGAGTACATTTCATTGAAACTTTGCAATGACTTTTAAAAACAATGATTGGTTGTTTCATGAATGAATTTAAGTGGACGAATATCAAGAGTTTTAATCAAAATGGAATGCATTGGATTAGGATATTTGAAAAACTCAATCTTTATGGCCAATTTATTCAAGAAAAAGACGAAATTAACAAAATACTAAACCCTCAAGCTGGTGGTGGATTAGGAACGCGGCATGACCACAACACATAAATGTAGCGCCTTCTAATGGTTTGAAGCTCGACCATGAAAACAATTTTTAAAAGTTGATGGATCAAAGAAACATGTTTCATTTAGTCTTAATTAGGTGAGATACTCGTTGGAAAGAAAAATCGCTGTGATTCATTATGCTTCCTTTTTTCTAAAATCTTTGCTTTCTAAAAAAAGAAAGAAAAAGACAAAGCTCTAAAAATTTTGCATGCTGATCAATTCATTGAGAAAAAAAAACTTTTAAAATTAAAATAATAAAAACACTTTTAAAAATAGACAAAAGCACCTCAATATAGAACTGCTTTAATTAGTATTTAACCCACACAAGGTGGCGGCGAGGGTTTGCCAGGCTTGCGTGACCAGGCGAGGCCACCGCTTCCAGATGATGTGATCGATGACAGGTTCACAACTGGTGGGAGTTACTCCACCTGCTCTGATCGGACATTGGAATTGCTAAAACGAGTGTTGTCAATTTGTCAGGATCGCCGCTCCCTAGAGCACTAATAACCAGCTACATCACATGTCCTGTCATGCTATTCTTGACTGCCACGTGACCATTCTTTCCGAGGAGGCCAGCACGTATGGATCTACTCTGTCAAAAAGTATCCAGATCACTGAAATTGTGATCTGAGTACTCCAAATTGTTAATTTGACCAAAATTGCTTTCAGTCCGGTGAATGGGAAGCGTTTTAGTTAGCATTCCGATTTCAGAAAACAAAGTAGGTCCTTGATTCTCAAAGAAATATCAGAGAAAAGACAACCAAACGCCTCGTTTTTTCAGCCCTTTTGATAAAAAAGTAGGTAAAATTTTTAATTATTCAATTTTAAAACCAACCAGATGTGAAAAAAATTGTTTTCAAGTTAAATTAGGAAAACTTTATTTTAATTTTGTTATGCATCTAATGTTTTAATTATTATTATTTATTAACTTTAATTTTTAAATAATAAAAATAATTTTTATAATTTTATTTTTATATTGATAAAATCATTAAAATGATAATTATTAATTTTTATTTGATTTGCAAAAAATTTGTCAGAAAAAAATTAATTTAAAAGTAAAAATTTTCAAAAATAAAATAAACTGCTCAGTAGTTTTGAAGACTGTGTACATTAAATAAATGTTTAATTTATATTATTGCAAAACCTGCATTGTAAACCCCGCACACCCTGTTTTGCCTACGCCTTAATGCCTTTTCCCGTCTAATGTACTCCTTCACGTTCGATCGACCAGGGTAGGACGTTGTAAAAAATATCACCCGACGGTTTCGACACTTTTTATTGTTTTTTCTGATAGGTGGCCTAAAAATATAGGCTGTATTTGAGGAGCAAAATGTTCTATTCTAGCCCCATCTATCAAACGGCCAAGGTAGGAACTTGGAAAAAATATCACCCAACGATTTCGACACTTTTTATTGTTTTCTTTGTTTTTCTGATAGGTGGCCTAAAATATAGGCTGTATTTAAGGGGCAAAATGTTCTATTTAAGCCCCATCTATCAATGGCACTTTTTACATATTAAAACTTTTATCCCATTTATCATAGTAGTGATTATTATAATGGTTACTGTTGCATTATGGGGTTTGGTGGAGAGTAGACGGACGGACGGGAAATGACCGGAGCTCAAAGACATGTTTGAAAATAAAACAAATGCTTGAAAAGACATTTTTGGTTGTATATGAGGATCCACGTAATCCCAAATTTGTCATCATACTAACTGGTATTAATTGTGATATAATTGATATTAATTATTATATTTACTTTACCTATGATACGTAACTCTTAAAATCTGTCATATTAATTGTGATATTTATTCCAAATACTCAGGTAACGAAAGGGTCAATTTACAGTCTTGGCATTTATTTCGAGATGATACGGTGACCAGTCCACCGACCTTTCCAACACATTTTAGAACTCCGTATGAAATAACCATTTTTTAGACTTCATTATAGTCAACTATATTTATTTTTTAGACTTCATTATAATCAACTATATTTAACAATACTGTTACTTTTCATTATCTAGATTTATTAGCGTACTTATTTTAAAATTATATTGAAGTTGAAAATGTATTATTTTGTCTATAACATATTGGATTCATTTTCCATATATTATTTTTATCGTACCAAAGCAATTTTTAATTTTCCTTAAGTTTGGAAATGTTTTCTTTTTAATTCTTTCCTCGTAATTTGTTGCGGGGTTTTGGCTGCCGCGTGTATCTGATCCGCTGTCCTGCTGCGTGATGTCTTGTTTCCCTGACTGCAATCCGTGTCCTTCACAATCAAATGATGCACAATGTTTCTGCCCGAGCTGTTGCCCACAAGAAACACTCTGGAGAAGTCGACGTGGGACTGAAGCCACGGATCCCATCTATTTCATTCTCGTTGTCTCTCTTTGTCGCTTCGGAGAAGAGCCACCAGAGCGCAGCGAGGCTAACATCACATGAAGCAGGGAGCCGATGCTTGGGAGAAATCCTGTAACTAGCAGAAACAAAAATTGCTCCTTCCACAATGGCCCTTCTAATACAAATCCCGTGGAAACAGAACTAGGCCGGGAGAGCCCATGATGAAGGCACTTCCATGGAAACAGAAGCAAATGGGCATGGGCATGCTCTCATCCTGATCAGTTTGAGTTGGAGGAAGATAGATCCACAACCATAGGTCGAGATTCTGATCCAATATTACGTCCTTGGAGGCCACTCAGTAATCCTCAGGTAGCAGTCCTTCTGGGTACTGCGAGACATGACTGGTCAGCGTTCATCATTCGTAATCCATATATATCCATTATTGCTATCGAATACTGAATTGCAGCAATATCATGTTCAGTGAGACATACGTACAATTGGGTCGGTGTAGAAATCCAAACTTATTGGGAAAGATACCAACTCTGACTCGGTAGTCTTCGTGTATCTTTCCCATCATCTTCTTCGTGATGATATAAAGCATCGTCACCCATTGGAGGTACTCGACAATCTCTATTATGGCCCATCACAAAACTAAATCACATAATAACAAGATTATCACGATCACATACATTTAGATAATCTCTTCTATGGACGAATTATGATCCTTCAGAAAGGATATTCTGAAATTTTCTGAAGAAACTTAAGACAATGGAGTCCTGGGCATTTTGCAGTCACATAAGATAATATGTTAATACATACTCAAATTTCATAAGTGGAATATGGCACATATTGCCCCATATTTGAAAATAGCGCCGCTCAGTAATAAGAGCAGGTTCATGTAAGAATAGTACAATACTAACTTACACTAGCCCAAGTTTGCAAAGACTAAAATACTTGCTCCCTTCCCTTCAGGGTGGTAGTTAACATATATTTGTACAAATCTATCCTCTGTTGGTTCAAGTATGCTACGCAAAGAACATACTTGCTCAAGTAATTTGTTTGTCTTAAGCTATGCATATATTTTGTATCTTGGTTTGATCCTACGCTCAAGATGATAATTGAAAGAGCATGGAAATGATGTAAGAGACTGCAGTGGATTAAATGTAGTACTACAAAGAAAATCAAATTTCTTCTGCATTTTGATTCAGTATATTTGGCCTTGACCTCACTATCCAACAAACAACGATTAAGGGAAAACCGAGTCTTAAAAGACAGCTTAACCGCTCCTGCAGCGTATTGCTCCCACAATAAATCTCTCCGTCAACATTGATCATCCGTTCAGGGTAGTTTAGTAAGGCTAATTTCAACAAAAAGTTCAACTTGTGCCTCCAACTTCGCTCTTTTAAATTTTCACTGATGTTAATTTCTTGGGTGCCTGATGCATGCTTGGGCTTATCATCACAAACATTTATATCATCTCTTCTATGGACAAGTTCCGATCCTCCAGAAAGGATATTCTGAATTTTTTCTGAAGAAACTTTAGACAATGGAGTCCTGGGCATTCTAGAGTCACATAAGATAATATGTTAATACATACTCAAATTTCACAATTGCAATATGGCATATATTGCCTCATATTTGAAAATAGCACTACACAACGATAACAACCGGTGCATGTAAGAATAGTATAATGATAACGTAACCTTGTTGATATTTGCAAAGTCTGAAATACTTGCTCCCTTTAGAGTGGCAGTTAACAAATTTTTGTACAAATCTATCCTCCGATGGTTCAATTATGCCATAGAAAGAACATTCTTGTTTTAGTAAATTGTTTGCCTTAAGCCATACATACATTTTGTATCTTGGTTTGATCTTACCCTCAAGATGATAAAATAAATATTGTGGAAATGTTGGAAAAACCTACAGTGGGTCAAATATAGTATTACAAAGAAAATCAAATTTCTTTTGGATCAAATCTATACTTTTATTCATTATTCTTGGTTCCCTCCTCACCATGTGACAAACAACATTGAAGGGAAAACCAAGCCTTAAAAGACATCTTAACCGCTCTTGCAACTTATTGCTTCCACAACGAATCTCTCTGTCAAATTTGATCATCTATTCAGGGTAGTTTAGTAAGCCTAATTTCAACAAAGAAACTTTAGCTTGTGCCTCTGAATTGGCTCTTGTAAAATTTCATTCAATACTTATTTGTTGGGTAGCTTATGCATCCTTGAGCTTAGCATCACGGACAACTAGATCATCTCTTCTATGGACAAGTTCATTGTGCAGAAGGGATATTCTGATTTTTTTTTCTGAAGAAGCTTTAGACAATGAAGTCATGGGCATTGTTCTTTTTAGAAGTTCTCTGATAAACGCAACAACTCTCTACTTCTCAAGCCCAATGCAATTTACATAAAATCAATTTGATCAAGTTCTCAGCATGCAAATGGTGAGGCAAACACAAATCCATCTCTATCATCTCTTTTTTATCCAAATCAATACCAACAAGATTTAGAGTGGCTGCCATGAATTTGCTTGGGTTCCATCTAAGAATCTTAGGATAATGTAAAATAATGTTGCCTATATTTTCATTTCTTAGTCTTAGGTTTGACAACGCATCTACTATAGAATACAATGCTTTCTCTAAAGTGTTGATAAAAAGTTGAGCGTTTGTATGGTATAGCATGCTTATATTATCCCAGGGACAACCGATACCTGCCAACAACATTAGTTTTTCTAAAATACTACTACATTTGAGTGGATTCTCTTCCAATAAACAACAAATCCTATTTACCCTCTTATTTACTCTAAATGTTTTGCAACAAAAAAGATGATGAAATTGTCTAATGCATTATTGCAAGTCTCAAGATCCATTACACTCACACCCATCATACAACCCATCATACAAGAAAGTTTCATGTTAACCTAGAAACAAATGATTGGACTCTGGATTTTTTAAAGCTAAGTGCCAAAGATTTGTTGGATTTCCAAAAGGAATGACCTTTTCTATCTTGCACTTATAAGCTTGTAGATTATAGTAGTGGTTTCTCATAGCAAGATGGTTGGAATTCTGCTAGATAAACTCGTTTGTATCCATGGTAAGAACTTCCATTAGACTCTTCTCTGCCTTCCTTTTATTTGAATATGCAAATATTCTAATTTGTTGTCATATGCATGACATGCATCTATGTTGCAAGCTAATGTCATAGACATTGCTGCTTGCAACTTTTGTTACGTATTGTTAACATTTTAAACAAGAAACAGCTGCGTTGCAGCAAATTCCCTACCATAAGGAATGAAGATGTTTTGTTTAATTTAATATTGAATTTGGATCAGTGTTCCACAAACTTTTGAATCGATCTCATTAAAATGTTATACACTATTAATGAGAAGTTGAAATCCAGAGATCAACCATCTAACAATTTCAGTTAATTGTGAAAAAACCTAGCAATTTATAACGTCTAGCTAGGAGTATACTTTATGCAACAGGACACAGGCAATAAGCTCTATTAGAAACTTCATGGAGGAGGTTATAGGTGTTGAGGAACCTTCTCTAGTGGCGTGGTCGATCATATGATGATGTTTCCTTCTGTGCTGGAGGATTTAATTAATCATGTCTCGTGGATCTTAGCTACAAAGGGAGGTGGCAACAATGGCTGGTCCAAACAACCATCCCAATATGGAACTTACTGCGAGAATGTAGACATGAAGCAACCAATAAGGAGGTGTGAAAAGCAGTGTGATGAGTGTCAGGACAACATTGCCTATGTTGTGAGGAAATGGGAAACTTGGAGAAGATATTGGGCAATAAGTCAGGGTAGGGAGCTAAAAGTAATCCGGAGGCACTTGACACTTATGAAAACACATATTGTTAAGCATAAAGGCAAATTGGTCCTTTTGGAAGTATATGATGAATGCGTCAAAGAAAAAGTAGATGAAGAAGAGACAAAGGTAAAGGAACTACAAGATAAAGTCCATTACTTTACCAAGATTTGAATAGTTATGAAATTTTATTGCACATGAAGTTGCAATTGGCTCACTCTAGGTGGTTTCAATGGAGGAAGATACAATGGAGCAAAACTTATAGCATAAAGGACATCAAGATTGTTTATACATGACTTCACTAATAGGTTAGAGAAGATATGAACATCATGAACAATTTTAAGTTCATTGGGCAATTTGGAGAGGAATGTGAAACTATGAACATGACTAAGTCCCAAGCCATAATGGAGTCCAAATCAATCCTTGGCAAATGATTTGTCTTACTAGAGGACGAAACTCCAGTATTCTTGCATGATTCTGGAGAACAATTATGTCTTCAGGATTCGATCATTCGACCTATTCTGCGACGAATTTTGTTGATTGAAACAGCTCACAACAATTTGCAACAAAAATTAATTAAAAAACAAAAATTTATAAAAATGACTAGTTTACGGTGGATCATTTCAAAATTTTAAAATAAATAAAATTAATTAAAATTTGGAATGATCCACCGTAAACTAAAAGAAATGGTCACCGGAACTTGAGCTGAAACATCGAATAGCGGGGCGTTTTAATTTGAGTTTATCTCATGCCCAAAAAAACCCGGTTGGATCACCGCATTGTCATGACACAAGCGGTTGGAACTCAGTGAAGTTGTGTAATTTCTACGCTACTAGTCGCATTATTTTTTTGGTTGCATGTTGGATTTACATCTGGCCTCCTTTTTTTCCCCTTTCTTGCTTGATGTTGCACCCTTCATGATCATTTATATGGGTTTCTATTTTCCCAATTTTTTTTCTCTATCTACTTCCTCCTCACAAAAATCCTTTCTGGACCTTCTTCCTTCGCCCTTGGAGAAGGCCAAAGGCTGGTAACCCATTTAAAATTCAATTAATGGGTGGGATACATTTGGCTTGTTTTTAAAATAATGCATGGGCGTGGAATAATGGGTTACAAAAATTGAGAAATACAGGATTGGTTATAGATTTTGAATGTTAACAGAAAGGTGGTGTCTAGGATTTGGATTTAACTCCTATGCTAGCTTCATTGATTTCTTTTTCTTTCCTAGCATTATGTTATTTCCCTTCTTTTTCTTTAGTTCGGATAGGTTGTGATTCCACAGTTAGACCAAAGTCTTCCATTAATAATTTTCTATGTTGAGGCATATTACAGATTTCGAACAACGAGATATTGGCCTTACTTTTCTTGATATCTTCCACAATATTGTACTCAGTACTATGACCATTGCCTTTAGTGCCTGCTTTTTTGGTAGTTCCTTGGGAGCTAGTTGTGGGATTCGTACTCACAGGAGGGACTATTTTTTGTGGGCTAGTGGGATTGTTGTTTTTTCTGGGTTGTAACTGTTCCTGATGCTTTCTGATGTGGTTTGTCATTTGTGCCATTTTTGGCAAGGAATGTTTTTTTGTTAACCTTTTCATGGGACTATTCTTCTTACTGTTATCAATCGTCTTAGGGGTTGTGCTGACAGGCCCCTTACTTCAGAGGGCATAGTTTGCTGGTTCTATTTGCATGTTTTGAATTTCAATTGTTTTAGCATTTTCTTCACAATCATCTCCCAAATTAGGAGCTCAATATTCCATAATAGTATAAAGTAGGGTACTATTATACTATTATATGTAAGCATTTTATTTTAGAGCTACATGCAATATTATTAATTCATTTCTCGGTAAACCTGTCCATATGTATACTTTTCCTTAGACAACTACAAAAGTAAAACCCTTCTATTGTTCAGTTTACAAATTGTGAAGACTAATTAAAAAAATTAAAGGACCCTAGTTCTAGGGTAGAGCGAGGCTATTTGTTACTCCTTATTTCTCCAATATCAACCCTAACTCCATGTCTTTGAAACAAAATGCCACTTCTGGTATGCCTTTGAAATCTATTAATTTATAATGACAATGTAAAAAATGCACTGGTCATATTCCTAAAATCTCCAATATCAACTCTACTTCCATGTCTTAAAAAAAATGCCCCTTTTGGTATGCCTTTGAAATCTATTAATTCATAAATGGCAATGTAAGAAATGCATCAGGTATATTCATAAAATCAAATATAGATCGAGTTAAATCGGTTCTCTTATCATATACACAAATTTGTGTTGAGCTTAACATTCGTAAGGGTCTATCAAATAAGATAATCCTAAAAAGTCGCAGCCAAGAAAGGGTGCGACCCACACACCGCGAGATTTTGAAGGATTGATCCTTGATGTGTTTGAGGATGAAGACGAGGATACATTGGAAATTTAAAGCAAGAGAGCGTAAGAAACCTCCTTTGCAAAGTCATCTTTGGACTGTATTGATACTCAATTGACTGATGCCATAGGAAAACAACGTCTTCTGATGGTTAACTGGATTATGGAGTCAATAATTTTGCACTATTTAAATTGAATTGGAATTTTGAAAACGTCCGGGGATGTTTCAATAATTAATTCGTAATGGAATTTTGAAAAAGTCCGTGGATGTTTCAATAATTAATTCGTAACTTCTGTTGTGGCACAGTACACAGCCACGTATTAGCTTCAGTGGGAAACGGTCTCTTTAAGCATGAATTTACTGGACAGATTCTTGTCTAAAGGGACTTTTACAAACGATACTCATATACATGTCCTAGGTATCGCCTGCATGACACTTGCAATCAAAATTGAAGAGAATCAACCTACTAATTGGTATAAATTTCGAAAGATGATTTCTTTCAAGTTCTATTTGCGTTTGCGGTGTTAAAATGAATTTGCCTTTGCGATATTAAAATGCATTTAGATCATTGCAGTATTAAAATGCTTTTAAATTTGTAATCCGTTAATTCGGTATAAGCAACTTGACTTCCCTACTCTATAAATCTGCAGAGGAGTTCCCGAACCAGAAAGCCATCATGGTTTCTAGAAAGTACCAGCTGATGCACTCGCAGCTTCAAGCGACGGTTAATGCATGCACCGCTCGTCCATTGAGGTAAACATTATTTGATTAGCTGTCTTTAGTAGGGTTTTGATTATGGCTGACTGATCATGGATGCTTATAGTTCGTAGTTCAGTTAATGGCGGTCATCCGAGCTAGAGGTGTTGTAGCCCTTCTCAACCCAGTGTATACTACTAAGGAATTTGAGTTTTTTTTCTGGCCGACTCCAAGTCGAAGCTGCTGTTGTTGTCAGCCGAAGGGAACAGAGCAGCATACACGATCACTGCCAGGATTGGATTTCCTGTGGCCAACTATCAGTTTAGTCTTCTGTCCAATGGCAGTGGTTCTCTTGCTTCTTCAAACATTTTTCCTTCTGCTTCCCGTTTGCATGCTTCAAATCACCAGCTGCAAGAAATTGGTTCTTTGATGATTTGATGGTGCCCATTTCGACCAACTTGTCTTGCTCTTGTGTAAGAGACTCCATGAAGTCTGCCAAAGATGGCATATTCAAGTTTTGAACAATGAGCTTGGTGGAATGGAAATTTGCAACAAACATAGAGTACTCAAGTCCCAACTTCCAAAGAATGGACAACACTATCTGTTCATCCTTCTTGTCAATGGCACATTACTTGAGCTGCAAAACCAAGGATTTGAACTTGGTGAAGAAGTCTTGGATTGTCTCGAAGTTGCTTTAGCTCAAATGGATAAACTCATTCTCAAGTTGGTGGCCCCTCAACTCATCAGTCTTCCCAAAAAGTGACTCAAACTTGAGCCATACTTCATTTGGAGTAGTGAGACTATCTACATGAAACAAGAGGTCTCTTGAGATACTAGGACAAAGCATGCAAAATGATTCATCCATCCCGTTGAAGAACTTCGTCTTCTCTACTACAGAATTCATCTCATTCTTAGTACCCATGGTAACTCTGAAGAGACCATTCGATCTCAGCTGGATTATCATTTCGTCCTTCCACTCAAAGTAGTTGAATTGAGTGAGCAATATGACATGAGACTGCTCCATTCTGTAGCTTGTGCACTTGGTGACAAAGAACACTGAAAACCTGCAATGCAAACACTCAATAAATCAGGAGGGAATCATAAACAGATAATTTGAACCCTGCATTGACAGAGGGAACATTTAGGAGCACATCTCACCTAGGTAAACTCTACTAGATTTCTCTAGTGGCTTCAAGGAAATGGCACCAAGGATTTATGTGGTTTCTCCACTGCTCCTAGTGCACGTATGAAGCAGTCTGGTTCTAATACAATCTCCAAGAGCTCTGATACCATGTGAAATTCTAATCACAGCATGATCTACTAGCTAAAGAATTCCTCACAAATCAATAATTTGGCTAAGTATGCATGAAAACAATGTAAAAGAAGCACAATATACACAACGAATGCTACAAATAACTGGTAATTCTATTATAGCACAACCCAGAATAAGTTTGGAACATCATTATATTACATTTGGGAAAAATCGTGAGCCTTTGGAGGCATTCGAATGAGCTACAACTGGCTAGCTTACATTGGACCTCAATCCCCCCTATGTTAACCAATAGTCTCCCAAATCACATCAAACTGTCATGAATTTCTAATATGAATGTTGGGATTGTATGGGGGGACATTAATGATGGTTTCACATGAGTGGTGGAGAAATTGGTGGAGTGGAGGTGGCCTAGGATAGGCCAAAACTGCCAAAGAGGAGTCAAAATGACCACATTCAATGCATGGGTGCCTCAAGTCAAACCCAAATCCAAAAAATAAGGGATAAGGGCACACCCTGGTGAATTTGTGGCAATAAATGATGGTGGTGGTCATAAACAAGGGAACCTTGATCACTAGTTGACCAAAAATGGGCGCCAAGGTAGTGGAATTGGTCATTATTAGCCTAACAACCTTTGGATAATCATCATTAACCTTGCTTGAAACAACAACCATTAATTAAAAATCATGAGACTATGGTCCTAGTTGTAATAATGTTCTAACAAAACACAAGAAATGAAATTTTACAGTTGTAAAATCTAATCCAAGATGCCTTAAGATAGGCATATCTGGCACAGGATGAAAATATATTTCAGCGTTTCAGAACAAGTTCAAAAGAGGAAGTAGTTAGTGCCACAACAAAAGAGCAAGGCTTATATACATGACATAATATAGAATTGGAGAAAAAAAATGGATGAATGAGATGGAAACAATATTTAACAAACAAGATAATATATCAAAAGTTAAGACTCCAAAAGGTTTTCCACATTTCAGTAAGCTCCCTGCTGATGGTGGGCGAATTGTTTACCGAAAACATCATGCTTTAAATATGTCATGCAGTGATTCCAAAAATAACAATGGAAATATCTCTAGCTGCAAAAATATGCATTCTAAGAAGTATCTCGTCTGTCCCATCATGGATATAAATCCCATACTGCATGTGCCTACTAGACTCTTGGAGATGGTGGTTGTGGTGTTAACATGAAACATTGGGATTAAAATCTCTTTCACAGTCATTCTAAGACATACATTAATGATATATCTCGCTATAAAAATCTACATTCTAAGAACTATCATGTATGTCTTGTCATTAATAGTGTTGTTATGTTCTCCATATTTCCAGTAGGCTCCTTGATGATGGTGGACGAAGTGTTTATCTGAAATGTCAGGCCTAGAAAAATCTCACTCAATGATTCCAAAACTCATAGAGACATGAGCCAAGACCAACCATGTACAACTTGAGTAAGTTAACAGTTAATAATAGGTGTTTTCTTCAAGGTCACAGGTTCAAATCTAGAGGGGGGTAGGTTATGTAAACCTCCATAGACTTTAGCAGTCAAATCGTTGCGCATAGGGGATTCCTAATCCCACAAAAGGGGATATCATACACCAATTTGGTGTCTGGCTTGGCCATGACCTTAAAATTAGATTATTTTAATTATTTTTATGAATTTTGAAAATCAAATTCATCACTTTATAAGAACCATAAACAATTATGTGTTCAGAGACATTGTGAATATCCAAATAGCTGAATTTCACATTGTTGAATGAAAAAAACATACCAAATTCACATAGCTTTCACTTTCCTCTCGAAGAAGGTTAAATTTTGTTTGTTGATATAAAAGACAAGTATTCACCCTGACCTGCATTTTAACATTTCAAAAGAGCATATAATGAGTTTGGGATAGATGTGAATGAAAAGATATAAAATATATTATATTATGTCCTCAAATAACCAAAATAGGCCAATGAGACTAGAAGTACAAGTAATCAAGACTCAAAATGTCAGTATGAGAGTGTTAATAACAACTTTTAGGTGCAAAAATGGGCATAAATAAAGAAAAAAAAGTACAAAGTAGTAAACATGATGTAACACTAGAAGAGAAATAAAACTAGGTATTGCTTTGTGCAATAAAGGAATCTCTACCCCACACCAGAAGCAAAAGACGAGTTAGAGTCAAGTGAAAAAATATTGTTTATAGTCAAGTGCAAAAATAAGGTAGTTTTTCATGTTAGCAATAGCAAAAAAGCATGGTACAAATGTGAATTAAACTCAGAAACAAAAAAATATACTTCTTAATCAAGTCCTAATAAATGACATCACTTCTCACATTGTGCAAAAATATTGTTTACAGTCAAGTGCAAAAATAAGGTATCTTTTCATGCTAGCAATAGCAAAAAAAAATGGTACAAAAGTGAATTAAACTCAGAAACAAAAAATATACTTTTTAATCAAGTCCTAATCAATGACATCACTTCTCACACTAGTTAAGAAAAATTTAGGATGATAGCAAAAAACTCAGATTTTTGTCTGGAAACTAATCACACCAATTAGCTTACATTTTTATTTTGAATTCATAATAGTTTTTCCCATACTTAGTTTTTTTTATTCAATTATGAGATCACTTCCCTGGATTGTTTAATCAACCTAATAGTAATTTTCTTTTAAAATAGAATTATGGTGCTTAAACGAATAATGCTTAAAAGAAAAGGTTCTAGGCCACAAATAATTTATGGCAACTTCTTGGTGATTCCATGTAACATCCATCCATTAACTTCTCTTTGAAAATATTTTGGTTTGCATGCACCTTGAAATCATGGAACATAGATACCATACTCAACGTATTTCAATGCATTGAGAAATCCTACATTTGTGTGGATATAACATTTAGAAAGAAGAAATCCTATCTTAGAATGTAATAAGATATTTTGATGTACCTTACATACTAAATTAGACTAAGTTCAAGGATGTAATTCATTACTAAAGTGCTAAACATAGGTTGAACAACCATTTATAACATCCTTCTATAACAGATATAAGGATTTTCTTAGTTTAAATGTATGCTCTAATCATGATTACCTTTTGTACTAGCCATTAACACTAGTCATCATAATGCCAGTGCAATAGAACCTCTTATACTCACATATCCATGCCTTTCAAATATAGTCTTGTGTATTGAACACAATTAATATAACTAATACATATTTAAATATATAATAAACTAAGCTCCCAACAATCGTGTCCTTTCATATTTGTGACCATTCAATGTTATTTATAATGTCACAAGTAATTATATCATTTATCACACATATTATTCAACTATATTCAACACTATATGGATTTCCTTCTTCTCTCCTATTGGGATTGCTTTTGTAGTTATCAAACAATGGTATTAGAGTCGCTCTTGGGCAATGCTTTGTTGACTGAGCTCGAGACTCCTTGGCCAGTATATGAAACTGTTAGTTGGTGGCCTATGACCTTTGGCTCGTGGCCAAATTTTCCCAGATTAAAAAGGGAAAACAAAATTTGTGGGCTTATGGCTACGATAATGATTCTGCCATGTGGCCAATTTTAATTCAAAAGTAAATTAAAAAGGAGAAATTTTTCCCAAACATTCCACTGCAAATTTGAAGAACCAATAGTTGCTAATATAATTTGGGCTAAAGGCTTGTATGCAAATAGATATTATTGATGAGAGAATAAACCATAGGAGGTCTTGACACAAAAATAAAGAGCTATAAATTTGGTGCACAATTAACAAAAAAATTACAATGTAAGTGGAATCTTTGTTAACGTATAAGTGAATGAAAAATAATTGGGAAAACACCCGTGGATGACCAAAAAAATCAAACAATATTGACTCTCAAATTAATTACATTTGCATTGGAACCTTCTAAATTGTGATGGAAATCTAACCTATATCAACAAAAAAGGAATCTTGTTTGAGACGATGAGAAATTGATCCATAGTTTTAGATTGGTATAGATGGCTCTAATATGGAAAATTGTTGCACACCATAGCCATCTTTAGCTTCATCTCTTGCAGTTGAATGAACTTGTGTCATGTCATATAACGATAAAGAGTTGCTACCATCCCGCTGCGGAGGACAAATGACAAATGGTCATTTAAGGTTATTCTCAAAGAATGTAGCATATAGAAATCATATTGAAACCTTGGTTTGAATTTGCCACGAACATCACTATATTAAGGGTAGGTTTAAAGAGTCCATGGTAAATGTAATGTTGACAAGGCATAACACAATACCAAGTTTCCACCAGATCCCTAATCACTCCTCGCGAGTGTATTTTGTAACTGACGAATTGACATTGACTTCCCTATTTACTTTAATCTTGTCTTTAGATGATACTACATACATAGTTGCACAAAATATTTATAAGAAATGAGAGTAGAGGGGATATTCTAAGTTTTCAAAATCAAATGAACATCCTCCTTCATTCAGTAAGTAATCTTTTTCATAAAAATATTGAGGATTGTACTTGATAAATATATCTAAACTATAATATGAATACAACTAACTTGTATATTGGATTAAATTTTGTTAATAGTTTCAAATTTAGGCTGGATTAATCTATGGTTTATTACGTGAACTCACTCATAACTAGGTTCAATAAAAACTCAAAATTATGTTATGCAACAAATTTCCAAAAAGAGTATGAAAAGAGAAGAAATAGATAGGAAAGAGTACATCGCGACTTTAATGAATAAAATAGATAAATAGCAAGCCCCTTCGAGGGGGAAACCTCCTTATACAATGTATTAAGTACACAAGACAATACAAGACAAAATGCTCCAAATGAAAAGGTGTCCTTCCTATATATAGGAGACTAAGAGGTACAATTCCAATTAACTGACCCAAGCCGATGTAACTAATATAACCAGACTAATGATAATAACAACTAATTGACCAAAACAACATTAGAACTAATATAATGTGACCCATATAAGGGGAAATGTTCCAACATTTAGGGATTAACATGCCCCTCCCCTTCAGACAAGTGTTGTCATCAACACTTGGTTAGTTGTGGAGTCTTTTGTATGGACTCATCTTCCCATGTCGAATCTTCAATTGGTAAGTTCTTCCACTTGATGAGGTACTCTGTAATAGCCTGAATCTATAGCTGCTTGGTCCTTGTGTTAGTGAATTGTTCAAGTTCGAATATGAATTTTCCTTCTTCATCAAGTTTCGGTAGGCTTGTTTGAATCAGAATCTTGTCTTTGATTACCTTCTTTAAGCAAGAAACATGGAAAATTGGATGTAGCCTTGAAGATGAAGGGAGCTCCGATTTGTAGGCCATACTACCAATCTTCTGCAACACTTTATAATGACCATAGTACTTGGGTGTTGATTTATTGACCTTATTTAGTTGCTTGAGGGACATCTGTTTGTAAGGTTGTATCCTCAGAAATTCTCAATCCCCTTCTTCGAAAATTCTTTCACTATGATGTTGATCTGCTTGTTGTTTCATCCTATTGTTTTACATAGCTAGGTTGTCTTTTAGTATTTGAACTTTATATTTTCCTTTTAAGGGATATGTGATAGATGGAGGTTGGTACCCATAAAGTGCCATGAATGGAGGCATTTTTGATGATGTATGGAAGGAAGTATTGTACCACCATTTAGCCAAGGACATCCATTTCACCCATTGTGTTTGTTTATTAGATGCAAAGAAACGAAGATAACCTTCCAAACATTTGTTCACTATTTCAGTTTTTCAATTAGATTGAGGATGATAAGATGAACTGTGAGCCAAATGAGTACCCAAAAAAGAAAATAATTTAGTCCAAAATTTACTAGTGAAAATTGGATCTCTATCACTTATAACTTCTGAACTATATCCATGAAGGCGACATCTATTGTAGTTGCATTAAAAGGGTGAGAAAGTGAACAAAAGTGTGCATACTTTGTAAGTCTATCAACAACCACCATAATAACATTCTTCCCTTTTGACTTGGGTAGTCCTGTGATAAAATCCATTGAGACTTCCTCCTAGCGCTCACAAGGTATCTCCAAAGATTGTAAAAGACCTGGGGTCTTAACTGTTTCAACCTTATTTTGTTGGAAAATCAAACATTCTGCCATGAAATTTTGAACATAAGATTTAAGACCTTCCCAAAAAAAATCCTTCTTAACCTTGTGGTAGGTTTTCAAGAATCCTGAGTTCCCACCTATAGGAGAGGTGTGTAATTTCAAAAGGACATTTTGTTTGAGTTGGGAGTTCTTGCATAGATATAAGCGGTCCTTATACCATAGTGAATCATTTTTCCATGCGGAAATATCTGATACACTGGGATCCTTTTGTAGATTTTGTATGAGCATCCACATAGATATGTCATTTTTCCATTCTTCCCTTGTTGCTACCACCCAATCAGGTTATATAACGGAAATCACACAAAGTATTGCCCCAGCATCCTTATCTTTTCTAGAGAGAGTATCTGCCACAAAATTTTGTTTCCATTTTTTATAAATGGTTTCAAAGTCATATCCCAACATCTTGGTTACCCATTTTTGTTGTTATTCTGAAGATAGTCTTTGTTCCAAGAAGTATTTAAGACTATCGTGGTCTATTTTAACCTTGAAGTGCCTACCTATTAGGTATGAATTCCATTTCTTAAGTGCATGTGTATTGCCATAAATTCCTTCTCATAAATGGGTGTTTGCAAGTTCTTTCCCTTGATTGGTCAAATTTCAAAAGCAAGGGGATGTCCTTCCTTCATTAAAACATCACCAATGTCATTTCCTAAGGCATCAAATTCCACAATAAATGTTTTTGTGAAGTTGGGTTGTCTCTTTAAGTTCTTCAAAAGCTTGAGTTTCATGTGGAGTCCAAGAAACTGATTCTTTATTCAATAATGCTATTAGAGGTGTTGTTATTCTTCCATAGTCACGAAAAACTTGTGGTACCCTATCAACCCTAAGAATCCTCAAATATTCTTCAGGGTTTTGGGAATCCACTAGTCCATCATGGTTTTAATTTTGTTATGGTCTACCTTAACACCTTCATGAGATACAATATGATCCATATATTCTAGCTCCTTTAACCCAAAGGAACATTTCGAAGGTTCTGCATATAGTTGTTGCTCCTTAGTAGTTGTAGCACCCTGTCAACATGTTGAATGTGTTCTTCCCAAGACTTTCTATATATTAGTATATCATCAAAAAATACTAGCACAAATTTTCTAAGGAAGGGCTTGGAAATGGAATTCATCAAACCTTGAAATGTGGAAGGTGCATTTGTAAGACCAAATGGAATGACCATAAACTCATAATGACCTTCACGTGTTCTGAATGTTGTTTTTGGGGATGTACTCATCCTTCATTCTAATATGATGATACTCGGAACGAAGATCCAACTTTGTGAAGAAAACTGCTCCATGTAATTCATCAATGATAAGAATGGGAAAATTGTCTTTAATGGTGATCTTTTTTAGCTCTCTATAATCTAGAAACATACGCCAGGAGCCCTCCTTCGTGTGTACCATTACCACTGGTGCAGAGTAAGAACTTTGGCTAGGACTAATTATGCCAGCCTCTAACATTTTTTCAACCATACGCTCAATTTCACTCTTCTAGCCATAAGGTATATGCAAGGTTTGATGTTAGGGGGAACACTTCTTAAAATTAAGTGAATAGCATGATCAAAATCTCGAACATGTGGAAGACCTTTTGGAATATATTCAAACACCTTGGAATTCTTATTAATGTTCCTTTGGAGATCCGGGGAAATAGGAGCCTCACATGTTTGAACATCTAATGAGCATAATTGTGCAATTACACCTTGATGTCCCCTTTTCAATAATTTTTTCATGCCATTAGATCTTATCACCTTGCTTGGTTTCCTTGTGATACCATTTAACTCATATTATTTTCCTTCCCAAGAAAATTTCATGAAAAACTTCTGAAGATTAAAAGCCACGGTTTCGAGTGATTGTAACCATTGGACCCCTAATACAACATCATTTTTGATGTATATGTAACTTCAGAATGTATTTCATCTATGGATTTTATTGTACTCCTATAGAGATGTATTATTCCTCTATACAGAAGTGTCGTCATTTGTATTGACAAGTGTCGCAAGTGTCGTAACTTGTCGATGGGTTATTAGACCACCATGTGTGGGGTCGGCCCTGATTAAGTTAACTTGGGGTTATTAGGCTGAGTTAGACAAATCGGCCCCATAGGTTTATTAGGCTGCTTAGAACAAGTATAAATAGAGAGCGGGATCTCTCTATTTCATCACTTCATTACTCACTTATCCATCACTCGGAAAGTGGCACACATGTGAGGAGAAGGATCAATTGCTAGGAGGAGTCTATCTCTGTGTACTTGGGTTGTGCTATTTCTCTATCTATCTCTGAGGAAGTTGTGGGGTTTTTCACCTTAGGGTTTTCCTTACGAAAACTCTGTGTGTCTATTGTCTCTTATGATTGCATCTTGTAATGATTGATATGCTTGCTATGCATTGATATATTGTACATGTTATTCTCTCAGTAAATATCCTAGAGTATTTTGAATTAATGCTCGAAAATTAACAATCATCACCACCCATTAGGATAGAAATAATTGTTCTATTCAATACATATTTCCCCATCGTAATATTTATATTATGGAATTTCCCATAGCAATTGATAGTTCCTCCATCTACAATCATTACTTGAAACTTTGGTGCTGGATAAACAAAGAAATTGAGAACTTTGGCTAATTTACAATGAATGAAATTAGGAGTACTCTCGGAATCGATCAACACTGTTACCTTTTTTATTTTTGATGTATCCTTTGATCTCCATAGTTTGAGGAGTGCTAATTCCAGCCAGTGCATCACAATATATGGTGGGCTTAATCCCTTCTATTTCTTCAACTGGAGATGGTTCTTGTTCTTTTGATTCTTCCTCTTCGCAATCAATGTAGAATAATTTCTTCTCACCACACTTATGTCCCGTAAAATACTTGTTGTCGCAATTAAAGCATAGACCTTTTTCTCTTCTTTCATCGAATTGTTGAGGTGTCAACCTTTGAGGTTGGTTAGAAGAAGGAACATTATTGTCTCTATATGTGTTGGAGGTGGTCCTTTTAGTAGTCATTGCCATATTGTTACTTTCAACCTTCCTTGCCAACATGAAAGCATTATCTAAGGATGTGGTTTCGAAGAGGTGTGCCTCATGTTGGATGTTATCCTTCAAGGTTCCAATTAAGAGATCCAACAATTTATCATTTGTTATGCCCTCCACTATGAGACTCAACTTTTGAAATTGTTGAATGTGCTCGCTTACTAGTCCATTTTTCCTTAGATTTATCAATTGGGTAAAGAATGAATTTCTCTTAAAATCATCATGATATGATATCAATTCTTCTGTAAAAATGGACCAAGAGATAATGGAGTTCTTTTTGCATTCACAAAGCCATTGGTACCACACAAAATGATCAGGTTATAAATACAAATATGCAATAGGTACCTTTTGGAGATTAGGCTCCTGGTGTATATCAAAGAATTGCTCCATCTGGAATATCCATGTTATGGGGTCATTTCCAACAAACTTCCTCATGCCAACATTGGGGAGTTGGATACCCCTTGGGTACCATCCCTAATTACTTCCATTATTAGCATCAAATTCTCTTGGATAAATCTTATTAATGAAAGGTTGATCAACATGGACACCATTTTATCTTCCCATGTAGCCCAAGACATATCATTACCTTTAGTAAGGATTTCCTTTGGATTTTGTAAGAGCTTATCAATCCTTCTATATTTTTATTAATATGTCCCATCCTTTCGTCCATCTTAGTCTCCAAATTAATTAAATCAACCTTACTCACTATCCCTTTGATCATATTTTCCAACTTGGACACCCGAAAAGATAGATCTTCACTTTTATCAAAGGTGAGGGATGAATCTTCTGGTGGCTTGATTGGAGTGGTGGTCTACTGATATTTTGTCCTTTTTATGGTCTTACATTTTAGGAGTCCTACTTTAATTATCGACCAGGGATTGTACAAACTTAAGAGGCACTACGCACTGTATGTGAAACTGGTGAGAGAATCCTAGATAAAGATTTATTTTATGGAATTTGGAAATGACTGATAAAAGAAAAGCATATAAATTCTATGTTCTATGAAAGCATGAAAATATGTTTAACAAATAACATCTACTTACTGAAGGAAATGATCTAATTTATAAAATTGAAATTAAACTGAAAACATGGGATAATTAGTCTAATAAAGCGGGAAAGTCTTATTCTAAGAAATGCTTTGAAGATTTAATCTAAGGCAATGGAATCTATTTATATGAAAGATGGAATATTTTAATCTATGAAATCACAAAAGAAACTAATCTAAATCAAGGCTGAAATGCAAGATATCATAAATATGACTAAACTACTCCAATGCATCAAAATGCAAATATGTCTAAATTGTTTTTGTGGGATGCACCTACAGGACTACAGATGCCATATAATGGAACTACAGACACCATTATACAAAGCTATGGATGAAAACATGAAATTTCCAGAAATCTATTTGAAGCAGCAAATAATACTTTAAACGAATTACAACTATCTACTTGATTAAAATAAAGAAATGATTTTAAACTAGTTTGAAATTAGAGGATGTTGGCATACTAGTTTATGACTTCCAATTGACAAGGAAAGGCACTCTTTGCTCCAATACTATAGATTCTATCGAAAGATTGTTGGCACCATAAATAGTTGGAACATGGGTGTCTACTAAACCAAGGCGTAGATCTAGAAGGAATATGGCATATAAAATGCTGGGAGTACATGAAGATTTAGACGGTGCACTCATTGATAGTAGAGAAGAATACGGGTCATCTATATCTTCATCCAATCATTCATCTCAAGAAAATGTAGCTTATGATGGTGTGTCAAAATCCATGTGTTGATTTGAATATTTGCACATGAAACATTTTGTCTTTTTTATTAATATGTCATTGTTTGTATGGAAACTCTAAAGGAGTGCTTGAATTTTGATATGAATTATTTCTATGTCTTATGGTTTAATATATGATTTTATGATGAATATCATAAAGTTTTTATTTTATATGAAAAGAGTGGTGAAATTATTTCTTGAATAATTTTTTTTTAACTCAATGCAAGTTTTATATAGTGTTACGAAGAGATTAAATAAGCACAAATTTTCAATTATTATAAAATCATATAAAAATGACATTTTTGGAAAAGGGTGCTACCAGTACCATTCGTTTTCAATTTAGAGCTTGATTTTAAGGTTTTTGCAAACAACAATAACAAATGTTTTGGTTCATTTCTATATATTTTTACCCCAAATCTAAAAGTGGTGCTACTGATAGAACCACTTTTTGATTCGGGGTTGTTTTTTGGTGTTTTTTATGCAAAAATATGGGTTTTTATGGCTATAGTTCTCGTTTTGAGTATAAAGTTCTCGTCAAGTTGTATAACATGTTGGGTGTCGAAAATCAAATATAGGGAAGATACGCCACATAGCATAGGCTAAATAGATAACATGGCGAGAGGATGGAAGGCGATACAGCCTCCTATTAGTGATAAGAGACCCACTACTAACCAGCTCAGAGTAGCAACAATGGCATATTTTGACAAGGACTCAATATCTTTGTTCCATAAACTCATGCTTGAAAGCCTGGAACATAAAACCTAGATTGAATACTTCCACTTCCATGAAGTGGACGAATTTCAAGCGTTGGCCAATTGGGTAGATGACCCAATGGACTAAAAATCCAGGAAAGCTCTCTACAACGATCACTCGTCACATTTTGTATTGAGAATATGCGCTTGGGTCACATTTTGGAAGACCAAAGAGAGAAACATACTTCTTGGTAGGGGAATTAAACTACTGAATTCCCCTACCAAGAAGTGGCGCTATCGATGTTCAATGATTTGAAAATGGACTCCAAAGTACTGAATTCAGACCTCAACCAGATGGGTAGATGTCTGGGGGTCGAATTCATCGCCTAGCGTCCAACACCTATGTTTTTTTCTAGAGATGATAGTTGGAAAGAAGGGGAGAATTGCGAGGAGCACATAAGCCTAGTGTGAAGCCATCCGGTCTTCAACAATGTGGGCCCTCAAGATGTGATGGTGGAGTGGATTCACAATCCAGGAGATACAAAGGATAGATTAAAGTTATATGACTTTTTTTTTGTATTGCATTGGGCTACAGAAACTCTAATGCATAGGGTTCTTATGGAACACACCTCAGATCTCATTCAACTAAAGCAGAATCTGGCATAACTAAGCAAGCAATGAAGGATGAGCAAGATCTAGCAGGAAAGATTTACATAATTGGGAAACGCTTGGATGAGAGACTAGGCCCAACTTGCACCATGGAAGGAAGCTCCTACGACGTCCCCATTGTCATAAACAATGACCCAATTCATCCACCAATGTAGTAGAGCACCTTTCATATTATATTTCAGATTTTTTTTCTATTACTCCATCACTGACTTTGTTGTAATAACTAGTGGTAGTTTGCAAAGTTCAGAAATTCTAGGCATAGGCAATATATACTCCAAAGATAGGAAGATAGTCTAGTTTTTGGTTATATGTTCAAAAGTCCACATAGACATCAATATTTCTCAGACCATGCTCTTTAGTCCGATCTCTCTAAAAAGAAGGAGGAGGATCCTTTTTGTAAAAACTATTGTTCATCTCTTCTTTATTGATTAATAGAAGGTTCATAATATTACTTTAAAAAAACCATTAATTTAACACAAAATAATTTCAATCAGGAATGAAAAAATAGACTTCATATATCATTTCACACATCAAAATGCTACCACTTTATAAAAATAAATGTCCTTTAAAAGAGTGTATATTTTAATTCTAGTACCTATCATTTTACTTTTACATGTCATTCATATATGTAATCCAAACCCCACACACATAAGGAGTATGTAGGATGGGGCATAAACAATACTTGATTTTTGGTTAAGCACTAACATCCAAATCTATGTGGCGATTTCTATTTAGAAAAGGTTTGTGGATCAAAATATCGATTGCTATATAGAAAAGGTTTGTGGAGAAAAATAACGAAAACGAGGTATATATTGTATTATGAGACGTGGATTCGTCAAGATATTAAAACTTTGGCATGTGTTTCAAATGTATGGAAAGGGCTACTTTAAGCTTCTCCCATATTATGTCGTCGGTTGGAGTGGCAGGTTGGCAGAGGAGACATATATCGTTTAGGTGAGGACCCATGGATGGCAGCCTCCGATACTTTCAAGCTCTCTCCGGATTTGAGATTCGCTCTCCATGTGAGAGATCTCTTCTTTCTAGCAGATGTTGGACCCCATAATAGAATAGTTGGTTGGCTTCAAAATTGGCTAACAACAACAGATATAAATTTACAAGGTGACATTAGTGAGGAATGGACTCAGTATATATGCCAGTTGTCCCATGATGCCATCTCCCTCTGAGACGTTGAAGACAACTTAGTCTGGACTTGAAACAAATCATCCGATATTTTAAATTCCAAGTTGGCCTATGAGGTACTAGTCCATCCCTTCAAAATTGAGAATCCCAAGTAGTGGTGGGGTGGGATCCTTTATGGAATCTAGACTTCTCTTTGAAGATAAGGTTGTTTAGCTGGTCGTCGTTATCCAATAAAATATTAACCTAAGATAACTCTAAGAAGCATTCTTGGTAGGGTCATAATCGATGTAATTTATGTAATTGTCATGAAGAACTGGTTATTCATTTATTTGTATATTTCCCCTATGCCGTTTCAATTTAGCGTGAGGTCCTTTGCAAGACTAGTTGTCTAGGTTCTTAGAACTAGATTTTACTTTTTCATTGTTTTGAGGAATAGTATGCGCTCGTGGCGCTGAATAATTTTCAATCTCTAGCTTGTTATGTTTTATGGGGGATTTGGCTAGCACAAAACCTCTCTTTGTTTGAAGGAATGAAGCAACCTTCTCTTGTCATTGCTACTAGGGTATTTTTTAAGGATTATAATATTATACTTAAGTATAGTATCATAGGCGATTATTTTGGATTGAAAAAAACATGTATATAGATAGGTAGGCGAATATTGAATATGAAACATACAATTTACTACCAAAATGTGTAAATTTTGGTGAATATTATGATAAAAAACATATTTTATATAAATATAGGCGATATTAGAGACTAAAAATGACCAAATAGCGAATTTATTTTTTGAAAAAAAACCCCCAAAAAATAGTCAATTGGCGAAATTTTGCCCCTAAAAATTACCCTGATTGCTACCAAGATTGAGGTTGTTTTAAAGGAAGGGAAACATCCCTCATTGCCTTAGCCTCCTCAGATCCTACTTCCTCCTTCTATCAATGAAAATGCTCTGTGGGGGTTCTTTGATGGATCCTCTCAAGGCAATCTGGGATAGGGATGATTTTATCTCACTTAAGCCCACTTTTTCAACATAAAATGTAATGTTGACGGTGCAAACAATTCAAGAGCTAAGCTATTCTCCTTATGAAATCTGCTCAATTATGCAATTGAAAAAGAAGCTATGGATCTTCAAGTTTGGAGAGATTAAAAATTTATTGTCAATTGGTTTAATGGGAAATGCCAAGTTGAATCTCCTACTCTGCTCTGCAGCCTCTTCATCATATTTGCGACACAAGTTATCAATTTCGTTCGTTGGCAGTGCATCATACGTATCACCAGTTCAACTCCAAAGTAGATAAATCATCCAAAGAAAGTAGGTCCTTATTAGAAGGTGTAAGTCAAACGTAAGAGTCCTAGGGGAACTCTTGCATTCAAGATATTCCACCACTCTCTACTAATATTTGTATAGTGATCTAAACAGATGCATACTATATGTTATTCCAATCCCCTTGGCTCAGTCTGGGCTTTTCATTGGTCATTTTTGGGACTGGTTTTGTTTTAATTTATGTTGGTATTACATGTAAGGACAGACCAAGTTGTTTAAATTGTCCTTGAACAAAGCCTACAAACTCTCTTATTTACACTTTGATTTCTCTTAAAATAATATATATATATATATATAATTTTTGTTCTTTTATTTCTCTCTATATGTAAAATTTCTATTTTTTTTTCTATTTAATATTTTTACTTCATTATTGAATTGAAAATTATTTTATTTTGTTGTGAATTTTTATGATAAGCAATGGACAGAATAGATTCTAACGGGAAAGAAAGAGAGACATTGTTACAATATAATAATGCATTTAAGAAATAAGAAATAGTTAGTTTTTATTATTAAAATAAAAGAGATCACAAGGTAAAAGCTACTTTCTCATTCTTTATTTGCCTATGAAAAATGATATAATCTTAGTAATAATGAGTGAATTAGGTTTTGGGAGTCCAAATATTATGATTTGGAGAGGGTTGTTAAATGAATTTTGCAAAACAATTTAAGAGCTTAGTCCTTTTTTAAAAAAGATTAGAGAGTTCCATCTCTTAGATTGGAGAAAAAGGTAAATTTGATTAAAAATGTTTAACAAATTTATACATAGATATAATATAAATGATTATATATTTTTATTTTAGTTATAATAAATAATAATTACATATAAACATAAGTATATGTTTTAATTATGCAATTGGTAAGTTAATTCTTTTTAATGGATTGATTTAATAAAGTTATCATAATTTTATGTTTCTCTTGTAAACTACCTTTTAAAAAGGATTATGCACATATACAAATTAGTGATGGTTTATTAATATAAACTATTATTAAAAATATGACGTGCCTATGCCATTACGTTTAGGATGTCTTTCTTTTATTTTAGTTTATTTAAAAAATAATTAAAACAATTATTTAGGAATTATGCTTAATTATTATTATTATATTTATGAAAATAAAATTGAAAAGAATAACAATTATAAATGAAATTACCTTATCATGAATGTCCATGTCCATCAAAGGATCAATATCCTCTTCCACTTAACTGGATAATTATCAACAAAAACAACTATGAAGATCTCATATTAATTAAACAATTTTAAACTATTAAATTTAAAAACTTAAATAAACCTGTGTATTAAAATTTAAAAAATTAATAATTGCAATTAAAAAATTTCATGTCGGCTCATAAAATAAAAAATTAAATTATGGAAAGTATTTTAAAAAAATCCATGTTGGTTTATAAAATAAAATATTATGAAAAGTAATTAAAAAAAAGATGTTGGTCTATAAAATAAAAACTTAAAACTTAAACCTGGATCTATCAATCAAGAGAGATCAAATTTCTTTAGTTTAAATTCAAAAAAAGAAATACGCCTCCAATTTTTAAAACTTAAACCCGGATCTATCAATCAAGAGAGATCAAATTTCTTGACTTTAAATTTTAAAAAAAGAAATACACCTCAAGAAATTGGATCCGATAGATACGGCTTTAAGATGGATCTATGATGGTTTATAAACAATTACCTCACCACCAATGTTCATATTTTCCCATGTTTACTGAAATTTAAATTTTGTTAATAAATAAAACATTGTGTAAGTAAAATAAAATAAAATTAAGCACTTCACTTAAAACCAAAACAAAAGAAATTGAAAACATGCTTACAAGAGACATAATATCATCAAATAAGTTGGAACCTAAATGAACCCTTGGATAAAACCATTTTCAATTTCAAAATGTGTTCACATTAACAATAAGATACATACATTACTTAAAATGATAAAAAAAAACATACATTATCTTTTAAACATAAATATAAATTTGTTTAATAAATATACCTCTCTAAAATGCTCTTCTACATTTTCACTAATAGAGAGTCAAAAATCATGTTCATTCAACAATCTAGAAAACTGTAATCAATAAACATTTACGTAATGTATTTATTATTATATATCAAAATATACTTAAAGTCATAGATATAATGTAACGAAAAGTTAAATTCAAAATGAATAAAACAATTATAGATTGTATGTACATAAACAACAGACCTCTACTATACTCGATGTGTCATGGGATAGGACATCTGAAGTTGTATCGCGACAAACCTTAGCATAAGATCTAAGATATTCAGTGCCCATTGTGTCTACCTCGTCATTGGTTTTGTAAACAAACTTTTGACAAATATGGGCTTGAGCCCTCTCTCGAACCAATCCCACATCAACTCCTACAAATGCCGATGTTAAACCTTCGGCAATAGAATCCCTTGCAGTTGTCCCAAGTTGGAATGTGGGCTACATCTCTGATTTTAAGTCACAAGCCTAGTTGGGTGAGATATCTAGGATGAAGGTCGAAAAGTTGTGAGATATCTAAGAGCATATTTCGATCATATATTCGCCCATTCCAACTCCATAAAAGCTAGAATGAATATCGGTATAGTCTAGCTTCATAAATAAAAAAAACTCTACATAAAAAAATCTGGAAAAATAATTAGGAACCTCATCACTCCATCGAAACCTACCATAGGCTGCAAGGAACCGATCATATAATAGATGTGCAAGTTCATAGTGCTTGAAATATTGCACTTTCAACATTTTTCTCTTTAGGCCTTCTTTGAAGTTAAACATTGAATTGGTCCGTTTTTTGGTCACTCTCTCCTTCACAAAATCCCACTTGTCCGGACCCATCACTTGTGCCTTTATCCTCCGCATTAAGTCAATAAAACTGTCTATAGTTGATCTGATACCCTCATATACCTTAATGAATATTTGCAATGACTGCAAAACAATATCTAGACTTTGTTTGCTCTTTGGGGGAAGATCCAAACTAGAAAGATCATGTTGCAACTTGTCATAGGGAGATCTATAGCTTTCAAGGGTCATTTTTTGAACACCAATTTCCCATGGAATCTCCTTAGGTATATCAGATGGATAAGTTGTTATGGGTGTACAACCCACATCTAGTTCAACATATGTCCTCCTTGCTCGACCTCCGTCCCTCTATGTAGAATTACGAGCCTCTTCTGGACCTTGCTATGCTTTAAAGACAAACACACTTGTGTGTAAACATACAAACTTTTTGAACACGTGCAAAATTACAATTGATACATGTACTAAAACATAAATTTTCATACCAATAAAAGGTTGAGATAAACGTTCTCCCATAGAAGGTATAGGGGAATCATTTGTGCCCCTTTTGCCTAACTAGTGATCAGATGAATGTGAACTATACAACAAGCTTGAATCTCGAGGGGAAGCCGACAACCTTCGATTATTAGTCGAGACACCAATTCCTGATGACTGTGATAACCTCCTTTTAGTATCTATGTTGTTGTACCAGTAGACCTTATATGTTTTTTCCTCGAAGACCCCTCTCTTTTCATTTGATAAAATGTCTACATTTACACAACTATCAACTCATAACATATTCAAATTTTACATGTTTTGATATATAAACATTCCAAACATTTGACATCCATACAAAATTTCACATTTTGATTTTACATTCCAAACATTTATATACATATAAAGAGTAATTTTAGTATTGAAACCAAACATGTTTGAGGATGTCTAGACAAAGGGTTGTGGAGTGATTATTGATAAGAAGTAAGAGACCAATAAATAAATAAAAACAAGGGGGAAAATGTTGAATTGATCTAAGATATAAAATATAACTTCAAATTACCTCTTATAAGACTATTTGATTGTCAAATATAATATTAAATTAAATTTAACCATCACAAATATTAAATACAAAAATTCATAAAAATAGTTGAAACTGACATAGTTGACATGTTGGTTCGATTTGAAATTTCAATGCTATTACAAATTTGACATTTAGATTGTATTTGAATTTCAATCTTGCTTGTCTGAGAGGCACAAGCATGTGTCCATTACATGTCTTTTCTTGCTCGAATGCAAAGATCCATTGCCACATCCCCTTCTATCGATCCAACGCAAGGAAGGGAACATGCTATCAAATTCTGGGGCTTTTACATAAACTCGGCCCATTTCATTAGATTCATACGAATAAAACAAATGTGTGCAGATGCAAATCAAAGCAAACATGCACATCGGAATAAAACATCATCCACACACATTTCATATGCATTCATCATATCAATAACAATCATCAAATTAAAACATTGCAGAAGTAAATACACATAAAGAATTATTATCTTGATGGTAAAGTGGTCCCAAGCAACTAGCTATGTCGTTGCAATGTTCCACCCAACCATAGGTCTCTGCCCAGCCTATATTGTTTCAGCACTCAGAGACCACCCCCAAGGTCGGCATGATTTCTACAAGGAAAAGGGGACACTCAAACTCATACACAGCCAAATACTCATTGCATCTAAGCCAAGCCAGTCCACAGCTGGGTTTATCAGGCTAAATCTGAACCCTCTTCATTTCTAGATGCTCAAGCTCAAGCCAAAACAATGGATACCCATAACACATACCCCAACATACTCTATCTACACATAGCAAGCACAATCATTGGGCTAGGATACACATTTTTAACAATTGGATTTACAAACAAGATGGCCATAGGATTCCCCTAAATCGTGGGCACACCAAAAACAAACTGTTGAAAGGGAAATTCGACCACAGAGATCAAAATTGATTTCCCCCACAGGTTATGAGCATTCCAATGGCCAAAATGGCCTCAATGAAACCCCCAAATTGAGTTATCTTCCTCCCAGCAGCTCTGCAACACAAAAATGCCCTCTTCCCAACTAGAAAACCATGAAAAACTAGAAAAACGTGGAGGGAAAATGCCCAGGTGACTCCAAAAATGTGAGAGAGGCAAACTCTTGGGTGAAGAATGGCTTGGGGAGCAATTTCGTGGCTCCTTTCTTGCCAAGGAAGCCAAACACGAATTTCCATGAAGGGTGGCTTGCCCATACCCGAATTTGGACAGCCATACCTCTCCATTCCCTAAGGAATTAACTAATCAACTAATTCTTGGGAGAAATGAATGATTGGGTACAAAAGTCAACATGGGTATTTGAGGGTTTATGGGTTCTCTCATTGACACTTGGCTTGAATTGATTGGTTCAAGGGTTTGAATGCTTCCCTCCTAATTCCATGTAAAATCGTGCCCCCATCTCTTGTTGCATTGCATAGCTAGTTGTGGGTATTTGATTAAAATGCATATTTACATGATATTTGGAATTCCATTGTGCCTAGATAGCATGTAAACCATATGCATCACTAAATCGATGGCAGGGCCTTGGCCTTGATCTCATTACCGCAATTTTTATAACAATATTACATCATTTATATTTCAATGCAATGGGGTCAAAATCGGGATATTACATCCCTTCCCTTTCATGATCAGTGTAGCCAAAATAGTAAGTCATGGCATATGCCATCCACTTTAGAAGAGGGATTTGTGGACAATTTTTCTTCTTGCAACTACCCACATATGTCTCCCATTTGGACATACTTTGACTGGATGGATTTTTTGATAAGTTTCCTTCCTGCAACTACCGAATGAATAATAGACGATTGTGTTTTTTTTATTTGGTTGTTGAAACCACACGTGGAGATAAACTCATAGTCATAAATGACGCCTCTCCCTATTCTGTACTCGATCCACCGTCCAACTCGCTCTCTACGATCGAACGCAATTTCAATACCAATGTTGGATGACATCCACCACCAACTTCCATATCACTGACTAAAGAAAATAAAACAATATGGCTAAAAAGGAGGAGATTGTGACATATAACATAAAGAAAACAACACATACCTTTCACTATAGAAATGTAACTAGAAAAAATCAATATGCAGGTTCATGTAAGCAACAAAAGGGAAAAAAACAGAGATTGTGATGCTGATAGAGATGTTCTGAGGACAAACAATATTGAGGAACGTTGTTCTGTTGATTTATTACCAACCCACAACTTCTCACTGCAAAGAAATATAAGAATACTGCACCTGTTGGTCCAATATAAAACTAAGATTATTTGTCCACATGTAGCACACTAAGTCATTGTTACTGACAGTGAATCGTCTATTGTTATTGTTCTTATTATCAGTTAAAGTTAACTTATTTAATTATTGACTTATTGTTGTGATTATCATTAAATACTATTTAGTAATAAAAAGATATGTCATAAAAATCATTCCAAGAAGAATATCATTTTCTCCTTTGAAACCATATATCTTAACCGAGCTTCATAAATGTATTTAATTTCGAAGTAAAAGTGGCTTTCAAAAAAGAGAGATTGGATAAATTCTATAATAATCTACCTTTGAAGTTTGTGCTGAAAATTTCCAGGGGCTCCTTCCTATTAATATAGAAAAAGGAAAAAGCTTCCAGTGACTTCAAATTGTTTGAGGTACATTATATTAAGATGAATTTTTGTTCTACTAATATCACAGTCACTTGATAACTGACTTACCTAGAAAAATGAAGGTTGAATCCGACTCTTGAACCAAGCTCCAAGCTCCAAGATCCATGTCCTTGTGAATGACCTCCTGACTCGCAAATGACCTCTTGGCTCATGAACAACCTCCTGACTCTATAGGTGGCAGAAGTGGGTAGTGTGATAGGGTTCCGGAAGGGTAAAGGTGGTCCAGCACAGGGTTCTGAGACGACAATGACAAGGTGCAAGGGTGGTCGAGCAGACGTGGTCTTGGTTGCAGCAGCAAATCATTCTTACATGTTCAGCGGAAGAATGAACGACAATGATCGCAGCTAAACATATATGTAATAACCTTATTCGACCGAACAATTGTTTAACTGAATAAATTTCCAAAAAAAAGGCGTTGGCAAATTTCCTTGACCGACAATGCCTCACACACATTTCTAAGTCGCCGCTAGTTTTAACAGTCAACTGTGAATGGTTATTCGACCGAACAATATATGAATTTATTTAGACAAAAAACCCCATTTATTCAACCAAAAAAATTTAAACATTCGGATGAATAACTTCCCCTATGCCTCTCCACCCCCAATTCTCATGAAATAGACACTCATTTTCGTGATTTCACCCAACAATGTCGGGTTCTAGTCAAGTTTTATAACTTGTTTTATTAGAAAATCGTCACTAGGAGACAAACTACGTATCGCATGTACAACAACAAACCTAGACACTTTCCTTTTAATAAAGAACTCATGGTCATTGACGTGTTCCTCAAAAGAACAATTTGCAGAAAATGAAGAGAACCTAGAACTATTTATGAATCCTACAATGTTCTCATGAGTGAGTGGCTGACCATCTATATATAATAGGTTTTCCTGTTAAAGTTTCCGGAAACATAAACATTCATGCACATACTATACATGGAAATGTTATGCTTGTATTTAACAATATTCAAGTAATCAGAACGACAATAGATAGGACCAAAAAATGGCTTAAGTGCTACTGGTTGTTTGGGAAGAACAAATACATGTGAAAAGATAAACAACCCAAGATTTGCAACATCTATATTAGACTTTCCAAACATAAAACGATTGTACCACAAAAGGAGAATTCGGTTCCAACATTAGGTATAGGTAGAGAAGACGGCCAAGCACCATACACAGTGCAATTGTAAGAAGTTTGATATTTACTATGCAAATTCATAGGAAGGGAGAAATCATCACTACCCTCCAACAATTGGACGGACCTTAGTGTGTACTTGGACAATTTTTCTCTCAACTGATGCAACTTTTTTCTTTTTCTATTAGATATGGGTTGGGTGTAATTCATATAATATTTTGGATCACTAGAACTTTCAGTTTATTGAACATAAGCAAAGGGGTTTGTCAATTTAGGATGAGACATAGTTGTTTTGGCTTCCAACATTTTCAAAAATGAGGATAGGGAAGTGTTCCTGCATGTCTTTTCTATATCACCTACTGGATTTTTTACTGCAGTAAAGGGTATTAGACCATAAAAATTGGGTAATCTATAATTCGTGTAATGGGTGAGTGTGACACGTCGAGGTTTCTCCTTCAACCCTTGACATTTTGAACAACCAAAAACTACTGGGGTGTCATAAAATAGTTCTAGCTCACGATGAAAGTTACCATCAATGAACCAGGATTGCGACTTGAAGAATACATGTTACAATTGGAGGGGTAAAGAAGCTTCCCATTTTCATCTACGAATTGCTTGCAGTATCTTGCTCCTGATAAGAGCTTACGACGTTTTGAAACTGGTGGAATGCCTTGTGCATTTGAACTCGAACCTTAATCAAGATCCCACAATAAAGAATAAATTGATATTCAAATTCAGATGGATAACATAAATTCAAATAAATAGTCAAAATATAAATAAAACATGAACTTATTGGGGATGGAAAGGCAGAAATCGTCGAACTTTGAACAAGATGGAATGAGCTGGAATCTGAAGAATTGGTGATTTGATAGTACAAATTTTTATTCCGGCATTTAAGTGAAATCAACAATCAATATACATGTCTACAGTCCTAATTTTTTTCAAGAACTATATTACAATGTAACTTCCAATATAGTTTGGAAACCATTTTGTAAGAATAAGGTGAATTTAAAAAACATCTATATACTATGAAATATTGTAATTGGTGTGTTTAAATACTAAAATAAAATTTGTGATGAATATATACTTTTAAGTGGATACATAAAACCACAAGAGGATTTACAAATTAAACTGGTGCGTCTATTCAAATATACATGCACCGATGTGCTCACATTTGGTAGCATATATTTATACATGAATTTTACAACATTTTCATGTCAGTGTGTTTCGTAAAAATAAGGGCACCGGGGTGTCCTAATTATACACACAATGCGGCTTGCAATTTTTTTTAAAGTTGTTGAAATTAATGTTTCTAGTGATGCGTCGAAGTTCAAATGTCCAGTGCATTGGCCAGGCCGGTGCGACATGGCCACAAGTGCATTGGAATGCCAAAAAATTAAAATTAAAAAATAAATCGTACAAGCTATTTTTTTCCTAAACTGAAAAAGGACATCAATTTTAAGTTTGAAAACTAATTCTAATGTCCAAAAAAGTGTACAAGGAGATGATCAAGAAAATGGGGATAATCGCATCGCAGAAGGAGCCATCTCAACATCAACGTGCTTCAAGTGTATGAAATAATTGATTTTTATGACTATGTACATCTCATTAATTAATTCAACATTAAATATTAATTTTCAATTGTTTAATTTGTTGCAGAAAAGAATTTAGAAAATGGAACCCAACCAGCACATAAGACAGAACGACAAGGAAAAAGGGGTTGATAGCAAATTTTGTGAGTACATTTGTAATTTACTTATAAGAAATTAAAATTTTGCAGTGGTTGTTATTTGTATATTTAATATTGTTTGTTTTCATTGGAAATCCTTGGATGTCTTGAAATAGACCTGTTAACATACAAAGAGGAGCCATTAGAAGAATTAATATACATTGGGTTAAGCAAGGGTTGAGAGTATATGTTGGTGTATCAAAAATTAATTATGGATTTTGTAAGTATCTATATTGTTTTACTTCTCTCATTTTATAATTAATAAAACAAAAAAAATCATTTATATTAAGTCTGTGATGTGTGACGGGGCATAAAACTTGCAGGAAACAAAGTATAAAGTGGATCCAATAGAAGACTTGTTGATAGAGGGCATAAAATTTGGTTTTGAAATAATGTTTATTATTTATGAATCAATTATTTCTATGGTACGTCACCTTTCAATTTACATTCATGTATATTATCTATTTTATTTTGTATTATTCCCAACAATGTAGATACACTCAGTACACTTTTTTTTTTATGTTTGTGGATAGAAGTTGAAGATGAGGAAAACAATTGAGCCAATCGACAAAACTTTCATACAAATAACCAAAATGATGCAAGTGACTCAAACACCAATAATAGTTCCAACGAAGAATGATGATCCATATTTAATTTTGATGTTAATGCAAGCTGTTGTAGCTTCTTCTATATTTTGGAATAATTGTCTGTGAAAATTAGAAATTTTGTATAATAATGTACTAGACATAGTGTCTGAGTTGAAAAACAACGAGTTACCAATAAGTGTAACAATTACATTCATGTTGACATTTTGATTATTGTTATCTTTATATTATTATACTTTTTATGACAAATGCACTCTTATTGATATATAATAAAATAAAATAAAATTATTCTATCGCATTCTTCAATGTTATTATCAAATGTTACTCGTGAAATGATACATTGGTAATTAAATGTATGGATGATTAAATATTACAATTAAAATTAAGAAATGATATAAGAAATTAATTCAAACAAATCCAATAATTAAAATTGAAATGAATAGTTCTCTAAAAAAATATTTCAATTTCAGATGAGTAACAGAATATATATATATATATATATATATATATATATATATATATATATATATATATTTGATTCCATTGTCAGTAGCCACTGCTTAAAGAATCATATGTGGTGCTTTTGATAATTGATCTCACACTGGTGCACTTACTTGAACTATACATATCGGTGCATTTATGTCAACGATAGGCCTGACACTCAAATGTAAATTAAACGCATTGTTAAAATTAATAATAAGAATATCCATGTGCCATACGACTTATCCGGTGCATTGTAGTTTTTTTATAGCACCGGTGCATGTCAATGGTTTATATGCACAGAGAACTATCGAAGCTTTATACAAACTGGTGTTTTTTTGTGTTTAAGCGTTCCGGTGCATTTTAGTTATTTAAATGTATAGAGTTATTTTGATATTTTGTAAGCACTGATGCGTTTTACAATGGAATGCACTGTTGTTGTTTTATAAATGGATAGGACCGGTAAAATTTAAAAATATTAGATATTGTCCAATGCATATGATGTAACATAATGCATTGCCGTGTTTATTTTGTGCATAAACACCGGTGTGTAAAATCTAAATGCAAGCACAAGTCCAGCATCAAGAAATTTGGTTATTTCCAATGCTTGTTCTATTTTAGTGCGTTGATGCATATTTTTACATCGTACAACATCGGTGTGTTGTGTTAATACACACACCGGTGCACACAGTTTAAACAAAACGCACCAGTAAAAACATATCCGTTAAAACATCCGAATGTTGAGTTTTTTTAGTTATAAAATATATCTGTAATAACCTCCGTTAAAAATCCCGCTACCATTGGGGGAGATTGTAGCAAAGTTTTTTTTTTGACAATTTTTGCCAATCTCGTAACACTAAAAGCCTCTGGTATGACCTCCGTTGCAGGGTCTTTTCCTTGTAGTGTAAATTCCAAACAAATCCAACACTTGTGGCAACATCGGTGGAATTCCATCCATATCATTGCGAACCTTGATGACTTAATTGTATTATGTAATTATGTCGTAGTCATCTCATACGATGTCCAAAGCCATATAAAGATCAGTTTCAAACGAGACACAAAACACATCTCTATTAGTATAATAGCTCGTGGGTTTCATGGATGGCAATTTAAAAAAAAAACCTCCAACAAAATGAGATTTTAATCTATAATCATAGAAGGAACACAAGGAAAATCATCATTGTAGGAAATTTGTTATTATTTATGGATATCTTAAATTTTCAATACATGAAATCCCCTAGGGTGAGGTCTCTTCCATATAACTAGCACAACCACTTAATTTGTGGTTGGTGAGTATAGATAGGCCACAAGTTAAGCACCATAAACTACTTATTATCAATGCCTCACCTATTAGTTATCACATGCAAATTGAAATATTTTTTATCTCTCTCTCTCTCTATATATATAGATTTTGGAATGATTACTATAAAATAAAATTTGACAATACATTTGTTTCATCTTTCTAAGCACCTATCAACGTATTAAAATAGGTAACAAATACGATAATATACCAATCCATATATGTTAATAGTTCAATAAAAACCATATTGACCATGGGTGAAAAAATGAAGATGGGTGTCTATTTTGGGGAGTCTCGTGAGAAAATAATTCTGGTTTTTTCATGTTTTTCAACTTCGGACGAACAAAAGTGATAATTTTGTTTAAAATTTCACTTTTCCGTAAAAAGAAAATTTTTGTAGAATTATGTTAGCTTTATTAATAATTTTTTCAATTTTTTTTATTAATATTTGATATGTCGATTTCGCAAATGTTTGACAGTGTGTTCTTATAAAATGAAAAGACTACAAAAGAGTTATGATTTGTTACACCACTAAAATCGTTGTTAGACTTGTGTTTTGCAAAAACAGAAAATACTACGATAATCTACACACAATGTACTAGTGCCTGACTACAAGTTTGCATCCAATGGATCTATATACTAATTATTATATTTTTTTAAAGTCGATCAATGGGGAAACTCAGTCGATTTTCAACAACTTTTTTGTTGTACCACTTTTCTCTCAATCCGCTACAAAAGCAAAAAATCTACAAACACCCTTTTGAAGTAGACACGCCAATGAAGAGTCCCACATTTTTTTCGATTTTTTTGGTGTGGTATTTTTAAAGTTATGGATTTTTCTTTTCGCCGTTTTTTTAAAGAGTTGAATCATAACTCGACACATGTTACGAAAATAAAACTTAAAAAATATCAGTTCTTATCTATATACAACAAAATTTATACCCACGTAAAGTAGATTCAATGATGAATCTACTGGTATGAAGTCCGACATTCGTTTTGTTGTGTAAGAGGTGGTTTTTCCCTTCCGAAAATGGAGAAACCTGAAAATTCTGTAGAGATGTGAATCTTTCATGTTTCAGATATTATTCGGCCGAAATAATTATTCGGCCGAATAATTATTTGGCCGAATAACGTTTTTCCGTAACGGTGCCGTGAATTATGGTGAAGGTTATTCGGCCGAATAATGAAACGAAAAAAAATATATATATTTTTTATACTCATATAAATAAACCTAAAGTTGATTCATTATTTTCGCATGTTTTAACTTCATATTTTTTTGTCAAACTAATTTTGAAAGGAGGAGACATTTTTTGCAAAATGAGGTTTTTACAAGGTATGTTTCTTCTTCTTTTTTACAAAAGGCACATTGAAGGAGTTTTTTTTTTCAAGGCATATTTGCAAGGAGTTTTTCCAAAATATTTCTTTTCTTATTACATATTTGCAAAGAAGACATTTTTTGCAAAAGGAGGTTTTTACAAAGTATGTTTCTTTTTCTTTTTTCCAAAAGGCACATTAAAGGTGATTTTTTTCTAAGGCATATTTGAAAGGAGTTTTTTCAAAATATTTCTTTTCTTATTGTATATTTGTAAATAAGACATTTTTTGAAAAAAAGGTTTTTACAAAGTATGTTTCTTCTTCTTTTTTTCAAAAGACACATTGAAAGTGTTTTTTTTTAAGGCATATTTGCAAGGAGTTTTTTCAAAATATTTATTTTCTTAGACATGTTTGCAAGGAGGTTCTTTGCAAGGATTGTATTTAAAAAGTGTGTATTCGAAAATATTTTTGTAAAAAAAATGTATTTTTCCTTTTTATTTCTTTGAAAGGGATTTTTTCGAAGAGTTGTTTTGATAAAATAATTTACAAATGGTTTTTTTCCAAAGTAGTTTTGCACTTCTTATTTAATTGAGAGAGGTTTTTTCAAATAGTTGTTTTGCTAAGGTATTTTGCAAATGATTTTTTTCCAAAGTAGTTTTGTACTTCTTATTTATTTGAAATGAGTTTTTTCAAATAGTTATGTTGCTAAGATATTTTGCAAAGGGTTTTTTGCAAGGTAGTTTTGTACTTCTTATTTCTTTGAAATGAGTTTTTTCAAAGAGTTATTTCTTTACAATGGTTTTTTCCCAGATATGTTTACAAATAAGTTTTTATTCAAAGTACTTTTTTTTAGTGTTTTTTTTCGTAGATATTTTTTCAAAGAGGTTTTTTTGCAATGATTTTTACAACAAAAATTTATTTACAAGGTGTTTTTATTATTTTTCAATGGGTAGGTAATTTATTGTCAATGAGTTTCTTATTTCTTTCCAAGAAGGTTTTTTTTCAAAGAAGATTTTTGTTTAGAGAGTTTTTTCAAATGAAAGTTAATTCCAAATAAATCTTCTTCAAAAGACTCTTACAAAATTTTTATAAGGTAAAGTAAATTTCAGTTCATGTTTTTATAAATTCCGTAAATGTTTTTAAATCTTAATTTATTTATTTTTACTATAAAGTAACATGATTATTTAATTTATCATCTATAGATTAAACAACCATGGGTAATAAGAGAAAACGTCAAAGAAAAGTTGATCGTAAACGTAATGATAATGATAATAGAGAGAAACAAAAACTCAAATATATTGCCAAAAAACAAAGGGTTGCCGAAACGGAAAAGAGAAATATTGAAGATATTAATACAGATTTACATGATAATGTTGAAGAGATGGAAATTGAAAATAGAATACAAGAAGAACAAATTGAAGTTGAAAAGAACATTGTAGAACATGTAAATAGTGATTTACATGCTAATGTCGATGAAGTCAATATTGAAGATCAAGTTCAAGATCCAGAAATTGGACCTGGTATGTATATATCATATATTTTTCATATTCTTTTTTTATAATGAATTTTATTTTTTGATATATGTTAAATTAAATTTAACTTGATGTATAGGTACTTTTACTATTGATGATGAAATGTTAGAAGACATTGATTGCGACAAATATGGAGAAAAACTACCAATACATGTTGCACGATATCGTGCTACAACAATTTATGATGAAGTTCTCAATAATTACTCAATAGCAGGACAAACACAAATTTTGATATGTTTATTAGTGTCCAAGAAGTTAGAAGGTGCTACATCATTATTGGGTATTCACAAAGCGACAAAAGAGTCGAAATTGAAACAAAATGTGATGGAAAATATAGGTGATGCAATAAAAAAATTTGAAAAATCCAGGAAAAAAGATATCAGTGCTGCACGTAAAACAATTCATACAGCAATTCTTTCAGCTAGTACTAAACAAAAGTGTTTGACAACAGAACTAGCAAAAGCAGTTGGAACATCAAGAAAGACATTATACAAACATAGCAAATTCAGAATGCAAATAGATGAAAATAATGAACTTGCTTGCTGGGCAATTATTTGTAGACAACCTTACAAAGATAGATTAGGAGCAGGTGTTAAAGATATTGTACGAGAATATTGGTTGGAACATGCTCAAGTTTCACCAAATTCAAGAGATGTGATACGCAAAAGAATATCACGAAATGTATATGAAAGCCAACCAAAACATATAATGGACATGACACAAGAAAAATTGTTCCATAAATTCAAGAAAGATCATCGTGGAATTAATATATCAATCACTACATTTGTGCAACAAAAACCATGGTATGTTCGACCTATTACTATACGTGATACATGTTGTTGCTATTATCATGTGCAATTTCAGTTATATTATGATACGTTTCTTGAATTTGGTAAAATGTTTTGGACAAATTCACCACCTCCGCCGACGATACGTGAATTCATATCTCAAATTTTATGTTAGAGAAATCACGATGAAGTATTTTATTCAAAGAAATGTGTCAATGGAAAACATTGTCATCATTGTGGAAATTTGGTGCTATTCCACAATAAATATCCTATCAATAATGATCAATCGTTGTCAAATGTAAATGTTGATTAGAGGAGATACGAATACATCAACTATAGTACAAGTTCTAGTGATTCACATTCCAAAAGAATTGATTTACTAGAAGACAAGATATGCGTCACAGATTTTCTCAAAAAATTTGAAAGCGAAATTTATAAATACACCCAGCATTCACATAAAGCACGATGGCAAGATCTTCAATTCAAACAGTCTCGTGAAATTTTTCCACCCGGAACAATTTTGTCGGTGGTTGATTTTGCTGAAAACTATACATTTGCTGCACAAAAAGAGATACAGAGTGAATACTATCACTCTGACCAAGTTTCGATATTTGTCCATGTTGTATATAAACATTCTCCACAGGATGTTGATGGCATTGAAAGCACATGTGACAATCCAGATGTGATTAAAGAATATCACTTCTATATCAGCGATGATCGTACACACGATACACATTTTGTTCAACATTGTATAGAAAATATTTTCTATGACTCACTGAAAAAACGCGAAGTCAAATTCAATGAGCATTGGATATGGTCTGATGGATGTACGGGTCAATTTAAATCTTCACGATCATTTTTTTGGTTATGTCGACTTCATAAAGCGCTGAACATTAAACATTGCTGGAATTTCTTTGAAACTGGGCATGAAAAAAGTGAGCATGATGGTGCAGGAGCATGCATGAAAAGAGCACTTTGAAGATGGCAGATGAACTATTCTTCTGCACGGTTTCATTCAGCTGCAGAGGTTATCCAATGGTGTCAATTAAATCTAAGCCATGATTATAATCAACAATCAAAAGATGTGCACAGGTATGTCCACTATTTTTTTAATTTATATTATTTCTTGAAATTTAAAAAAATGTATGTACTAACATTTAAGTACATGTACACTAACATTAAAAGTTGTTCTTTGAAAGTGATTCATCATTTATTGTGTAGGTTTTTTTGGCTTGTTGGAGTCCAAGATATAAATAGATCAATACCATATGACGCTAGCACCATACATGGGACTAGAGATCTTCACTCTATTCAAACAAAATCATTTCACAGCGTGTTTGCATTTGACAGTAGAAAGCAATCATGCTTTTGTCATATTTGCATTGAAAATGTTGAATCTACAGAAGTTTGTGAAAACAAAACAAACAACTACGTAAAAGCTTGGAGACACACAGAGATTAATCCAAAAGGAAAAATGCCACTGGCAAGTGTAGAAGAGTTAGAATCAGAAGAAATAGCAATATCGTCTGATGGCGATAGAATTTTAGATCTCGTTAGAGAAGGTAATAAACTTGTTCTTGACTTTTAAGTTAATTGTTCATTCTAGTCCATCGCCATAAGTATAGTCAATTTAATTCATTTAAATACGCTAACACCAATTATAACTTGCGCAGGAGATGTTTTCGCTGTGATTGCACTTGTAGACAACAACGAAAATGTCACATATTATTTGATGCGATGCACTGAAGGAAAAATGAAGTTATTGGAGGACTACAACGACAACGGATTTACATACGAAAGAGGATCCATCATTTTAAAAGGCTATTTTTTTCAGCAGACGTATATGAGTAAAAATTATGTCTACTTTCAAGATTATGAGCCCGATGTTATATGTTGTCAGTATAGTCATTTAGCATGTGCATCTCGAATAAAGTTGGTACAAGTTCCATAAAAAAAACAGTTAAAAACCAAAAAATGGAAACTATCCATATATGACCATGAACATATAGTTGAAGATGGAATTCCATTGCGATGTTTTTAACTACATATAAAAAATAAATTGATCTATATTTTTGTCGATGTCAATTGTTGTGTACAATATATTTTTTGTCCATGTATCACAATTGTTGTGCACAGTATATTTTTTCATTGAGTTTTTATGAATATTTTCTTGAATGACAACTAACATAAGAGCTTAAATGGTTGTACTTTAACATGTTTAAAAATGAATTCAAATATAATTTGGAAATTCAAAAGTATTTTATTCGGATTTTCATATGTCTATTAGACCACTAAGGGATGAGATAACGGATATGGCTATCCCCACTCCGCCCCGAATTTTTACTTTTGATTGATTGATGCCAATGAAAAATCACCAAAAAACCTATTAAATTTTGTATTCTTTTAATCCATCGAACATGTTTATTTAATATACTTCACCATAAATATGATCTGAATGAATTTTTTAAAACAAGTTGTTCATCTATATAATTTTTAAATATATGATTGTTGCACAAAAATAATATATCTCTCACATGTAAGTTCACATAACTGAAATCATGGCAAATGAAGATAACAATCATTTGATTTTTAATCACAAACAAGAATTCCTGGATTGTGAAGTTTATGCTAAATTAGAGTAATGATTATTTACAACAAATCGATAAAAATTCATCGAATTGTTGTCTAAAATTCATTGCTCTAACTTAGCATAAGCTTCACAATCCGGAAATCCTCACTTGTGATTAAAAAACAAAAAATCATTATCCCCATTTGCCATGATTTCAACATTTAGAAATTCACGAACTACAAAGCACCTGAACAATGAACATATGAAAAATATTAGTTAAATTTTAAAATTTACATATGCATATCAAACAATAAACATATGAACAACATTAATTAAAATTTAAAATTTACATATGAATCAAACTACCAAAAAATTGAAACTTTTATCAAACAATTCGTACATTTTCTATCGAAAATTCCTATCATTTCATTTCTTTACATTTTAGCATCCCATTTCTTAGTTCATTTTAAACCTCATTCTTATGGTTCAACACTTTCTTAACATTCATTCTTTTCATAACATTTCTCAACATAACAGAATGAAATTTTTTTACAAATTCAACATTTCCAAACTTTAAATTGCACCCATCAAATGTTTCAATGTTTCATCATAACAACATTTTAATAACATTTATTCTCAACATAACAAATTGAAAACATTCCTTCTTCCATAACACCTTCCATTCATTCTTTCCCAACATTCATTTTTCCATAACACCTCCCATTCATTTTTTCTCAACATTGATTCTTACTATAACATTCATTCTCAACATTGAACATTTCCTAACTTAGATTAACATTTTAAACATTTCTAACACCTCCCATTCATTCTTTCCCAACATTCATTCTTCCATAACATTCATTCTCATCATTCAACATTTCCTAACTTTATAACATTCATTCTCATCATTCAACATTTTCTAACTTTAAATTGCACCTATCAAGACATTTTAAACATTCATGCAAAATACATTATAAACATTATCAAAACATTTTAAACATTCATTCAAAACATATTTTAAAATTTTTACCAAATGAGAAATAATTAACATGTACTCATATATAATCCAAAAAAAGTTAATGAACATGTGAGTTCAATGTACATATATGTATAATCAAAAAATAAATACCCTTCATGTATGAACTACAATATATATATATATTAACAAAAACAATAAAGTCTGAACCACTGTCCATCTGGACCAATATCTTTCCACTATTTTCCACTAGGACCTTCCCTGAGACTCAACTCAACCTACAATACACAGAAAAACAAATTATAAATCTAGATCATAAATTATTTAAACAATTTTAAACTAAATTCAAGATATTAAAATATTAAACTTATACTAAAAATACAATTCAATTATTAAAAAAGTCGTACATCAAATTCTTTGAATGCATGTCCACCACTTTTTTCCACGAGAGCCTTCCCTTTGGCTCCAAAGGATCTCAAAGAGCCAAGCTGCAACATGTACAAAAGTAATTTATGAATCCTAAAGCATGCAAACAATTTTCAAATAAATCCAAAAAATTTAAAACATTAAACTTATATCAAAGATCATTTTTAGTTCAACAAAATTACCTCGGTGCCAATATCTGCATTCATCAAAGAACCCACATCTTCACCCCCAATTTCCAAATGGTCTCTCCCCTAAAATTTAAATCTTGATAATGAATAAAACATAGTAAATACATATAATAAATTAAGCAATTAACTTAAAACCAAAACAAAAAAATTAAAATCATTAGCTCACAAGAGATGGTAAATCATCTAAAAAGTTGGAATCTAAAGAAACCTGCATAGATAAGTCAAATTAACAATAAGATACATTGATATTTATTAAAATTCAAACAAACAAAAAAAATCAAGTTCAATCATAAATATTATAATTAAAATACCTCTCCAAAACGCTCTTCATTTTGAATAGGTTGCTCTTCATTTTGACTACTGGAGACTCGAAAATTATGTGCATTTAACATTCTAAAAAACTGCAAACAAAATACATTTGCTTAATATATTTATTACTATGTAGCAAAAAATTCAATTCAAAATTAATAATAAAAAATCAAATAGATTGTCATAGCATAATCAACAAAGCTCTCCCATACTCGATGTGTCATTGGATAACACATCTGAAGCTATATCTCGACAAGAATTAGAATAAGCCCTGAGATCATCGATGTTCAATCCATCTACCTCGTCATTCGTCTTGTAAACAAAATTTTGACGAACAGTAGCACGAGTCGTCTCTCGACCCAAATCCATTTCTACTCCAACAAGAGCTGATGCTAAACCATCACCTACCGATTCCCTTGCAGCTGTCCCTAGTTGGGATGTGGGCTCCATCTCTGATCTTAAAGCCACAACCCTTGGCGGACGAGGTATCTCAGGTGGAGGTTGAAGAGTCGTAGGGTTTCTGAGAGCACCTTTTCGATTATATATTCGACCCTTTCCAACTCCATAAAAGTCAGAAGGAACATCAGTATAGTTTGGCTTCATACCTAAAAAAAACTCCGCATAGAAAAATCTAGCAAAATAATTAGGAACCTCATCGTTCCATGGCAATCAACCATAAGCTGCAAGAAATCGATCATATATTAAATGTGTAATTTGAGGATGCTTGAAATATTGCACATTCAACATTTTTTGCTCAAGGCCTTCTTTGAAATTAAACGTTGAATTGGCGTGTTCTCTGGTGACTCTCTCCTTCACAACCTCCCACTTGTCTAGACCCATAACTTGGTCCCTTCGCCTCCGCATCAAATGAACAAAACCATTCATAGTTGGTCCAAGTTCCTCGTATGCATCAATGAATTTTTGCAAAGACCCCAAAACAATCTCTAGACTTTGTCGACTCTCTGGAGGGAGATCCAAATAACAAAGATCATTGTTCAACCTGTCAAAGTGGGATCTACAACTTTCAAGAATAGTTTGTTGCACAACACCTTCCCATGGAAGCTCATTAGGTAAATCAGACGGATAAGTTGATATGGGTGTACAACCCTCAGCTAGTGCAACATATGTCGTCCTAGCTCTAGGAGGATCTTCAGGACCCTGCTCTGCACCCACACCTATTCCATCATCAACAGTCCTAACTTGATCTTCCTCTCTCTCTGTTGAATTACGCACATCTTCTGAACCTCACTCTGCTTCAAATATAGCCGCAGTCAAGAGTTAACCTTGTCCAAAAATTCAAAACACACAAAAATACAAATTATACATGATTAAACATTACTGTTCATACCAACAGAAGGTTGAGATCGACGCTCTCCCACAGAAGACAAAGGAGAATCATTTGTACCCCTATCAACTTGTTGGTGATCAGTTGACTGTGACCCATACAATAAACTCAAACCCCGCGGTGAAATCGACAACCTCTGACTACCAATTGGAACACCAATTCCTGATGAATGTGATGACCTCCTACGCTTTCGCTTCGAAGACTCCACTCTATCCATTTGATATGATTTCTAAATTTACACAAACGTCAACTCATAACATATTGAAATTGTACATGTTTATTCTACAAGCATAAAGACATATCCAATAAAGAACTTCATTTCGAAAACTCCACTCTATCCATTTGATATGATTTCTAAATTTACACAAACATCAACTCATAACATATTGAAGTTGTACATGTTTATTCTACAAGCATAAAGACATATCTAATAAAGAACTACATAACAAATGTAAAGGTGTCTAAAGTAGTTTAAGTGAAGCTTTTTTGTAAGTCCCTCTCCTAACTCTAATTAATTAACTAAACTATTGCAACGTAAAGATATATTTAATAATCATTTCATTATCAAATATAAGTTATAACGTAGTTAATTGTAGTAGTATAGTAGCCTTAAAAACTTTTCATCCATCAAATATGATGGAATTATATATCTCAATGTACAAACATCTCACAAAATATATATATACACACTCATTAAAAGATTTCTACTTTATATTCATGATAAAAAAATTTACACATTGAAATTGTAATTGTTAATTCTACAGACTTAAAAATATATCTCATAAAGAACTCCATACAAATACTAACTTTTATAAAATTTAGATTAAATTCTAATAATATAAAACACTGCTTATTAACTTACTAAGAGAAATAACAATTTAATAAATTAGTTTGAAACATCGACATACTTAACCTGTCAATTTAAAATTCATTTTATTATACACTATGTATCACACAAATTATCCCTAAGAACTCTGTTCAAGAACAATTCAAGAACTCTGTTAAAGGGTATACAGCCTAAACTCATAAACATAAAATTACATATAAAAAAACTATTCTTACCAATACATAAGATTGGGAAAGGAGCAACGTTTAGAAATAAAGACAACCATTTTTACCAATAAAGAATTTCGCGAAATGGTACATACCTGTAAGCCAAACACAGACTGAAGAGATCGTCAATCCACAACGCCGCAGCAGGTCAGACCACCAACTCGCCAAACGACAAATATTTCCTTCACAAAACAACAAATTATGTTAGCAACTGAAAACTTTAAAAATTCGAAAACAAAATCAAAACAACACTACAAAACGAGAAAACGTACCTTTGGCGAACTATCTATCCTCCGTAGAAAACCAAAACACCAACGACGCACCGATACCAGCACCAGGATAGCAAACGAACTAACCTACCAAACTACCGCATTTCAATAAAAGCTAAGAAGACAGAAACGAATTATAAAATTCCAAAACAAAATCAAAACAACACTACAAAACTAGAAAACATACCTTTGGCGAACTATCAATCCTCGGCAGAAAACCGAAACACCAATGACGCACCGATACCAGCGCCAGGACATCAAACGAACTACCAAACTACCGCATTTCAACAACACCTAAGAAGACAGAAATGAATTATAAAATTCGAAAACTACCACATACAACAAACATAAAATTCGAAAACCAGAAATAGGAGATAAAACTTATTTACCTTCGCGGCTGATAACTCCTCGTCATTCCGCCGAGATGCAAACAAACACCAATTTCAAATTTAGGATCCGCCAGGCACACTCGTCGACGAACAAACCATCCACAGCTGCAACAGGAAATAACGGATCCACCAGGCACACCCGTCGACGAACAGAGCAACCACGGCAAGCAGCAGATCTGGGAAGGGGTGGAGCAACAGAGGCCGAGCGTCGTCGACGCAAAAGGAGACGAGCGTCGTTGATGCAACAGGAGACGAGCAGGGTGGTGGCAAGGAACAACGAGGGGCCCGCTTGCGGGGTCCAGAAAGATAAAATAGCAACTGCCAAATGGCGGACGATGCCATCTTTTTATGCAGAAAAATTGTTCGGCCGACCTATTATTCGACCGACTAATTATTCGACCGAACAATTGTTCGGTCGAATACTCGTTAAACCGAACAATTGTTCAGCCGAATAAACTACCATCACAAATTTTTTTCCATCCGACAGTGGTTTGCACGCATTTCGAGGATCCCCGTTAAACTAGACGGAGAGTTGTTAGTAGGTATTCGGCCGAATAACTTCTACATTATTCGACCGAATAATAAATATTAATCGGCCAAATAACCTTCGCTAAGACGATTTTGCACTAGTTTCTCACGAAAGTGTTACCCACCTTCACGTTTTTACCCCCATCGTCTCCATCCCTTGATCTATCTAAATTCTTTCTCATCGGATCAACCTATAAATTTCCATAACCCTCCAATTCTTGAGAAATGAAACATGAATAACGGTGGAGATTTAGTTGAAAGCATATAGAAGAATATAATGGGGAAGGATACATATTACATGGAAGGGAATTTTGACCAAATGATGTAGCGGAAAATGTTACGTGGAAAAACACGTTTAATAGATGGACGATGGTCGTTTTATCTTTAATGATCACTCCAAATGACTAACAGTAAATACATGGTGAACTATAACTTTATACTTCTCTTTGGGTTGTGCAACATCTCTTAAGCTTGAGATAAATTTTAATTAATTTACCTTACAATAGATTTTTTAATCGTAACAAACACCACTTTTTCTAAGAAAAATTCGAGCGAGATACTCATTCTATAAAGATAAATAAATGTCACTTTCTCTATTGAATCAAACAAGATCTCAATCTAGATATAAATAAATGTCACTTTCTCTATTGAATCAAACAATATCTCAATCCAGATATGAGAATATCCTCATTCCACTTAAATTCCAAAGTCACTTATATTAGAAATTGACATTTTCTTTTTTTTTCGTAAATATTTTAGTGCAACTGTATACATAAATACAATAACCAAAAAAAATGTTTCTACAATCTTCATAGATAAGTGTCATAGAAATACATACACATGATATCATCCTTACCCGTTAGAATCCTAATCTACAATATCACTAGCCATTAATGTTTTAAAATAAGTCATAAATCTTTTGAAACAAAATTCCATATCAAAATTTCCAATAATCAAATAAAACCCACCCAAAAAAGAGTTTATCGCCACCACAACACATATGCGTACCACTCTTAACAAATATACTCACTACTCTTAATTAATATATATCATATTGTTGTTTTGATCCAAACAACATAAAATCAATGTGCACCTTTTAAACATCATTTTATTATATTTATCATTTGGAGTGTATGGTTTGGGTTTTGTATTTAAATATTAAAACATGGATAGAGTAAGAATTTCACTAGAAATTCTTAAACTAACAAATTCTTAAACTAACAAATTGATGACATCTTTACAACAACAAATAATGTTATATATATATATTTTTATTTAAGATATAAGTAATATTCATGTAATAATTATAATTAACATGAAAAAAAAATAACAAAAACAACAATGTATTCTATTATCTATCTTTCTTAAATTTAAATTTGATAAAAATCATAAAAAATTAAATTTAACATTAATTAATTTTAAATTGGATATAAAAAAATTAAATTTAACATAAATCAATCTTAAATTAGATCTCTAAGAATATGATCAAATTTCTTAAAATGCATTTTTTTTTATCTTTAATTTTTATATATCAAGAAAAAATTACATTTAAAGAAATGTGATCCCTTTATCCCTATGATCGATACTTAAAATGAATCCTTAAAAGGGTTTGATATTTCACTCTATAGTCCAAATTACTAACTTCGTTTGTGTAACGTAATTGGGCACGCCTTGAATGGATTTGTCATAATAAATTATTGAAATTTGAAACAAACGACATTGCACCATATGCACAACCTCCTTATTCAAAACCCTGGGAGTACATTTCATTGAAACTTTGCAATGACTTTTAGAAAACAATGATTGGGTGTTTCAGGAATGAATTTAAGTGGACGAATATCAAGAGTTTTAATGAAAATGCATCATGGTGGGGATTAGGATATATGAAAAACGCAAATCTTTATGGCCAATTTATTCAAGAAAGAGACGAAATTAACAAAATACAAACCCTCTAGCATTCTTGAGCTGGATTACCAAAGGAGAACCATGCGAATTTCTTGCGATTCCAAGAACCGTGCAAAAAAAAAATCATCTAGCCCCCGGGGATGGCACCCTCACATGATCGTGGTGCTAAGCACCATTGAAAAGGCAGTCTGGCGATCAATTCCGAGAGTTCCAGGGGAAAGTGCGAGAGGTCATATCATATGGATTGCTCTATGATTCGTCAAATCCGTCCCTTACATGTAAGACCACCATAACTCCCATTTTAGCGGGAAATCAACCGATGGTAATTACAACATGTTACCTTGATTTCAAAGGGTGGTTTATGTGAAGACCACATGTTACCTGGGTTTCAAAGGGTGGCTTATGTGAAGACCACCATTGGGACAGCTTGGTTTCAAAAAACTCAGCCTTTTTCAACACTTGAGAATGAAGGTAAAGAGGATTTCCGGGATACTCCACTCCACTTGAATCGATTAAATGTAATCTTACGTCGGCCGTATTCTTGTCTCCAAACCCTAATGACTGGTTCGCTATTGCTTCCTGCAAAAACAACAATGAAACGTTGGGTTCAATAACGATTTTGCGGCGTATTACAAATAATCTTTGTGCTCTATTTCTGTGAAAGCAACAACAAATCTTAAACAGCGTCCAAGAACCTTTCTCTTTTGGCGTTTCATCGCTCACGATGTGAATAAACTGCATGTGCGTCCGTTTAGAGAATCTCAAGCTTCAAGGAGCTCTAATCACAGCGATATCGTAAATTTTAATCTCACTGAAAGCTATTATTTATACGCGTTGGCACACATTTGATCGTTAGAATACGATTAGCTTCAGTGCTTCTGTTTAGCACTCACGCACCACTTAAAAAACACTTTTAAAATTAAAATAATAAAAAACACTTCACCTCAATATAGAATTGATTTAACCCACGCGGCGTGCCACGCCTACCTATCCCAGAAGGTGGCCGCGAGGGTTTGCTAGGCTTGCGTCACCAGGCTCGGCCAGCGCTTCCAGAGGATGTGATCGATGACAGATTCACAACTGGTGAGAGTTACTCCACCTCCTCCGATCGGATTGCTAAAGCGAGTGTTGTCAATTTGTGAGGATCGTTGCTCGCAAGAGCATTAATAACCAACTACATCACATGTCCTGTCATGCTATTGTTGACTGCCACCGTGACCAACCTTTCCGAGGAAGCCAGCACGTATGGATCTCCTCTCTCAAAAAGTATAAAAGCCGTCCCGTCGCCTTCAATCCTCAGTAAAAATCCGCGAGCTCGATTTGAGTGCCAGTTATCCCAATGCCGCGAGGTCTCCCATATCTCGAGAAGCTCTCTACCACCGAAAAACACGTACTGCAAAACCCTCCCATGTGGAAAGCCTTTTACGAATTTTAAATATTTTATATTTTTAATAATAACCAGAGTCACGAAGTGGCAATGTTCTTGGCATTGACAAGAACATTGCCACTTGCCCTTGCCAAGTAGGGATGTCGTTTCATGTCTCTCAAGTTCAGTTTCTATGATTAACTCAATTACAAATTTTCTTAATAAACTCAATTGCAAATGCAGCTATTGTTTACTGTGTGCACATGGAACATTAGAATATAGATAGATCTTTTCTACTTCAATGAATGACATGAAGAGAATCAAACTTCAATGAATTCACTTTAGCTCCATTTAAAAAAAATTACTTAGTTTTGCAGTATGTTTCCAAAATCAACACATGAAACTTTTGCACAAAAGCTTTACCAAACCTTCAATAACCACAAGCGCTTCAGCAAGCCAAAACTTTCTAGAACCGACTTTACAATTATTCATGATGCTGGTGATGTAAGCAACTGGTGGCTATGACCCTTACCATTCAGTCGTTTTTAGCAATAACCACTTTCTCACATTTTCCTAATATTTAAGTTGTTTCTTTTATGATTTGCGCAAGTTATGTATCAAGCCGATCTCTTCCTTGACAAGAATAAGGATTATGTTGTTGCGGAGCACCACGAGTTGTTAAACGCCTCAAAGTGTTCTTTTGTTGCAAGTCTCTTTCCTCTTCTACCAGAGGAGTCTTCAAAGTCTTCTAAGTTTTCTTCCATTGACACACGCTTCAAGGTAAATTGGCACTGACTTGCTTATAATGTGTATGTCATCATATTTATTGTTATACTCTAGTTAGTACATAGTTAATAAGTTATACCTTGATTATGTGTTAGCATTAAAAATAAAGTCATTTCAGAAATTGATGCATACATGAGAAGCTCCGCTGCCAATTCAAGATGGAAACGAGATTTGTCATCTTTAGGCATGGAAGAATCCATCTCCTTGCCCTTCGTGAAATTTATGTTACCTAAATGGAGAATAGCTGCCACAACTCTAAAAATTGAATCTTGAATAGATCTTGAATAGTAAAGCCATCACTTCAGTGGGATATATAATCATGCAACATTCTATTTATTTATAGTTCAAAATTAACATTTAAAATATATTTAAGAAGAGCTAATAGATTATTAATTATTTAAACCATACCTGTTTTTCTGGACTGATGCCAACAATATCCATTGCCTTTCTGGTATTAAGATATTCCTCATCATCACTTACACCAGCTAGTTCATAACAATTGGTTTGGTTAAGATAATGAAAGGATCTTGGATTTCCCAACTATTATCTCTTAATATCCTGAAAATATCACAAGGCAATTTATAAGCTGCGATTCATTGTATATTGCAGTTCAAATCAGATTAGTAGATATGACGGACACTTCCAGCATTGCGACAAGGCACCAAGTCTTGGACCAAAATAGTAAAGCATTGCCCATATAAAGTATCAGACAGATGATAACACACCTCGGGTGGAGCAGCGCAAAGTAGGTAAAAGCAATGATAATTTCTTTCTGGATCTGAAACTTGACAGAGACGGGACCTTTCTAGAACGTAGGTTCTCACAGCAGCTCCTGATATCCTTCCAGTCTTGTCAAACTGAAGCTCCACAAATTTCCCAAAACGACTGCAAACAAAAGGTATGCTTGTCATGTTAATGTAACACAAGCAATGTTGAAGATCCATACAAAAATCCTGTAGAATACTAGACCAATGGCAATCCAATCTCTCACACCCCAATCCTAAAAATATCAATGTGGTTGCCCGGAAGTTAAATCAATTAGAGATCAATAAATTTTACGATACTTAAATTAAACTATTAAAAAGTCTTTACCTAGAATTGTTGTTTCTGACGGTTTTGGCGTTACCAAAGGCTTCAAGAACAGGGTTCGACTGTAAAATACAATACACTAAGAATTTAGAGAAGCAAACCATAACAACCTTACAGTCCAAAGTTAAAACAGCCAAAGTAATGGACAATAATTTTATTCCAGCCCAGATCAACAACTGCATGGTTGTCACTCATCTTACTTCTAAAACTTGCTGCACAACTGTCCGTCCTTCTGTTGCAGCGCGACCACCCATGTACGCTAAATAACGCAGAAGCATTTTTGTGCTTTCTGTTTTACCAGCACCACTTTCTCCACTTACTAGAATGGAGTTACTTTTTCCCTCATTTATCATAGCCCTGTATTTAAAATGATTTAATACTCAGAAAAAACATAATGGTGCTCTCTAGTGCAAAGTGTTGTGGAGACATCAAGCAATCATAATACTCTACCTGTACGCAGCATCTGCCACTGCAAAAACATGAGGACTTAACTCCCCGAATGTTGCCCCCTTGTATTGCTCCTCATACAAGTGAGGTAGTCTTCTAAATGGATTGACAGCAATCAATATATTCCCTGTATATGTTTGTCAAACATCATAGCTTGTTAGTCAATAATATTCTCCAATGGATGTAAGTTCTCCTTTGATATGACAGACAGAATATAAACAACATGCTCAGCAATTTAACTCGCTAAAGTAATATTTTTTTTAAACTCATAAACCAGAATAAAAAATGAGACTTCAAGTTGAAATAAGCTGGAGGAAATAAACAATAATCAGCAAATTACTAACATATATTTCATTAAGTTCATATCTAGTTGCCAAATTCTGCAGGACTCCTGGTTCACGTAAATAGGAAAGTTTCGTAATATCATCTACTCTCGCGGGAGGTGCTTCTGTATCTTTTGGGTACACATTTGACAAATTAGCAACCACCTGTATACATGGAGAAACAGTCACACGTATCAGCAACAATTGATGAGCAACAATAGAATACCACGAGTTTGATGCAATAATAGAATACCATCAGTTTGATGCAAGTTAGGGAAAAGCAAAAAAAATTAAATCCAAAACAAGTAATCTTCATTAAAATTCACCAGATCCAACTGTCCAAAATTCGTAGAATTGGAGAATATTTCAGTGTCATAAATTAAAGTGGTATGTTAGCATAAATTTTAGTGATAAAACAAGTGTCCTGCTCATATGCCTAAAAATCAAGTTTGAATTGGATATTAAGAATGAAAAATACAGAAGTTCATGTCAATCTTCTGTGTTTGCCTCTCTAGTGTGCCATTTTGATCACTGACAAAGGCCCAAACCAGTTCATAGATATTTAATAGCTTGATAAATGTTTCACAAGGCCAGAGAAGTTATATGATGCCACAAGCAATGTGAAATTTTCATCAGTTTTGAACAGCAGGATGCCAACAACTCCTTAAAAGAAAAATCCAGACTTGCAACAAGTTACCCAACCAAAGAGTTATGAGGTCCAAAGTGGTTGATTGACCCATTCCGATGAATAACTTGAAAAATCATTAGGATTCAGTCAGTTATCCATCTAAATATCATTTTATCAGCCATTAATTCTACCAAAGATAGCTTATGACAGTTCATAAATTTGGAAGCAACTGCTTTAAGAGATTCAAAATAGATCTCCTCAACTTGCCTTTCAAAATCTTCTCGCCACAATAATTTATTCTATCATTCACATCACATATACTATTAAAATCATACATGCCCACTTACCACTGGATATAGTCATCATCAAAATACCAATTGATTTGGAATCCTTACCTTCTTTCCAGTTGTAGTCTGAACTTCAACTTTATCGCCATTAACTTTTGTAACCTCGCCATCGACCCAGTCTGTATCTCGATCTTCCACCCAGACATGGGATCCTACTATAATATTCACAGTAGTTGCTTGCGTTTAACCAATTTATGGAAGACTCGTAAGAAACATTTCCATAGGTTGCTCATGAAAATGAAATTCTATAAAACAAACCTCAAAAAGCATAAATGCATATCAAGTGATGAACTCCATACATCGATTGAATAAATTTAACTTAGTAAACCATGGAGAATATTCTCTATGAATATAGAGGCAACCTTGCATGATAACACAACAATGCATAAAAAGACTAAAGAAGGGACATAAAAATGGGACAAATATTTCAGTTCAGTTGTTGCCATTCATTTTGAGTGTTCACAGATTTGCACAGAAGTTTTATAATAAGTATTAATCGCAGAAAAGTCAGAGCTCCTAGGATTATCTTGCCCCTGCTTTGTTGGTTTATAGGAGAATGCACTTCCTAGCACTTAAAATGATACTACATTGTCTTTAAAAAAAAATGGCTCAGTTCAGTATTAACTAATCTGATAAGAAGTTGTATATTTCTTGGGTGGAGCATGGCAAGTGATTATACAAAGGGACAAAAGAGCAATGTCAATATCAGAAGCCTGTCGCTTTATGTAATGAATAAGAAACATGTCACTAATTGGCCTTGAGTATGTTTCTACAATTGAAGATTGAAGGTGCATTTCTGTAAGCAACTGAAATGGAATTCAATATATGCCTAAGATTTTTTAATTTTCATAATCCAAACTCCCAACTACCATCTTATTCTTTTCTTGTTTTTATATATATATAGATTTATAGTTAACTTAGCATTTATTTTGGCTTGTAAAAGAGGAAACAAAATCTGCACTACAAAATTCCCAAGGTCTTACAGAAAATAAGTAATCACTGGAATTCTATGGTCCAGTTACAACAGGGTTACAACAGGGTATATAGAACAATATTTGATGACAAGAAAAGACAAGACAAGGAAATATTACAAATAAGACCCACTCCCCTCCTTAACAAGGAGCTAGTAAATAAGCCATAGGGAATTTGCCATTGTAGTCTTCCCTATGTTTAAGGATTGCATTTAATTGGGTCAAGAAACAAAGGATTCACTCGAAAAAGTATCCAGATTTTCCACTAGTTATGGGTTTGATCCAATCATCGATGCCGAAACAAAGGATTCACTCGAAAAAGTATCTAGCTTTTCCACTAGTTATGGGTTTGATCCAATCATCGATGCCCCTACTACCATATAGTGAACCCATTAGCCTACGGAAATTTTCTTACAATGGCAGCCGCTGATTAGGGTGGACAAATCCAAATGTTAGAAAACATTTGCCCTTTAATCCCAATGAAGTGATACAAATATACAGAATGATTCTCCATCATCTCGTGCTTGAAACCCTCGAAGATCAAACCTTTGTTGCAACCCATGATCAAAAATTTAGGATTATCGAAAGCACCGACTGTGACATGGCAGCGGCAACAACAAATTCCAGTAGTATTTTCATAGAGTGAACAAAATTCACTTAAGTTTGCACCGGGAATAGTTGTAAAACTGTAATCTTCCATGCATTTAACATCGAAACCCCCCAGAGAAAGCTAAAACAAAGTTTTAAAAAATCCATTTTCAACACACGCAATTTGAATTTCAACAATATTTTCCCAAATTTACATCGAGAATGACTGTATATGATAAGCTTTGATGCCTCTAGTATCGAAACCCCAAAGAAGTTAAAAATAAGACATTTTTTACACATACCATTGAAGAATCAAAACGTTAACCGCAAAATCCGAGGTTATCGATTGTTGAGCTGCCGAAAACCCGGTCGGAAGTTCTAAACCCCCAACCTACCCTGCAATTGATGAACGCTACACCTTAAAACCAAATTCGAAGCCTAATCTCGCCGTGGAAGTATCCGATTCTTCCCCCTCCACTACCAAGAAGCCCTTCAGACCCTATCGACCTGACCGATGATCCAAAACACATAAGCAGCCGCTGTTCCCCTTAATTTTCCCTCGTTTGCCCGAAAGGATCATGAGTTCGAGTCACAACCCTGCAAAAAAATTCCCGTTTTGGCGGCCTTCGGATGCTGTCTCGACTCTTGGTTCCAAGCTTATCCGGACCTTTGGTTTCTGGATATATTAACGGCCGAAAAGAAGCCTTTTTCCGAGAGACAAAACGGCTAATGGGAAATACGAATTTGTGCCTAAAGTGAGCTTTCTGGCACCAATAAAGGATGACTTTTTTGCAGGAATACAAAGGTGGAGCTACTCACACCAAAGTCGAGGAGACGTCAGCCATTGCATTAAAACTTCTGCAAACATTGCAAACACCATACCGGAGCATTAAAACTTTTGCAAACACCATACCGCCGCACACCAGGGAGGATGACGCAACAGCGCCGCCGCGTCATGGGGCACACAGCCCCAGGACAACGTCACCTTGTACTCAACAAATCAAATAACAGTTAAACATATTTTTTAAAATTACAAATAAATACATGTTATTTAAACTATAGTCTAAACTTTGATCAAATAAAAAATCAAAATCTATAGTTCAAGATTAATCCAACTTCCCGATTCATATATGTCAGGGACATAATAATGTCCATGATATCATTTATATCAATTAATTTTTATATTATTATACTTTCGTTAGCCAAGTATAGTAATCATTTTCAGTCAAGTATATTGTAATCGTTTTTAGTCTGCCCGGAGTGGTGCAACGGTTAGAAGTGGGGAGGGGGAGCATCGACCTGAGGCTATTTAGGAGGACAAAGCAGGTCCTTCGATTTTCAAAAAAATATCAGGGTCGTACATTTTCCTGAAAACAAATTGTTTTAAAGCTAAATTAGGAAAAATTTATACTAGCAATTGCAACTTGGGGTGCAATAAAAGAAGGCTGTAATTTAAAGTGAAACAAGAAAATGCAACAACATAATGTTGAAATTTGTAACCATTAGAGTTAAATGTTGAATGTAAAAATATGAGTAAAATGCAATTACATATATGTTAATGCAAAATAGAACACAGAGCTATAGATTAAAGCAAGCAATTTGTAGTTTGTTGAGGAGTAGATCCTTCACATGAAAAGTAGAAAAGTAGTTAGGGAGAAGGGTATAATAGAAGTATTTGGAAAGTGAAACAAAGAAATAGAGTAAGAATGAAGAAGTCAGAGAGAGCTTGAAAGGAAGTATAGGAAAATGAAATAGAGGAAAAAGAGAAGTACCTACATATAGAACGTAGTTAAGATAGCTCTATTGATTGTAGCAATGTCTTTGCATTTTTCCTTACCTTGAAATGTGAATTATCCTGCATACATTTGTATCGATCATAGGAATTTATGTTGGGGAGATGTGAAGATCCTTAAGGGAAGGGACTCTGGAAAATACAGTGAAGGTTAAACCTTGACACTCCATTGTACCAATGTCTATTGTAGCATTTGGTAATGTCATGCCTTGAGATTTATGTATTGTCAATGCCCATGCCATTATAAGTGGGATTTGAGTACGACCCCCCCTTTGTATAGGTGGAATTGGTAGAAAAGTAGGATTGTTGGCATCCCATGGAGGACCAATGTACTTTTGGAAGTTAACAACAACAAATGTTGGAAATTGTGGTGTATGATGGTTTGATTTGTAGAAAATATCAACCACTTGTCCGAGTGATCCATTAACGAGGCGTGTTGAAACCCACAAGTTTGATGTTAACATAACTCGTTGCTTATGTGCTCAGCAATAGAGAGTGCTATTGGAATTTGCAAAGAATTCAACATGTGTAGATTATGAAGTGAAGCTAGTTGGTTGGTTGCAAATAAGTGCATGGAACCTTTGAAAGTAGATAACTCATCCTTATAAAGGAAGGAGTTTGTCCTAGACATGAGAATCTTCCAAGCCTCTATAGTAGCTGATGCATTTTTGATGTTGTTAAGAAGGTTCCTGAAGTTGACCTGTGATGGGTCATTTCCTTGCTGGCGAATGCATGCACCCATCTGTTGTTTACACTATTGCGATTTATTACAATCACCTTAACCCTCCGTACCCTGCCAGAGCGTCGTAGTCCGTGACACATTTCAACGCTCATGCGCAACCAAATAGTATGTCAATTGTTACGTGGCTATTCAAAAGTAATGGTGGCCATTCTATGCCTTAGTTCGAGTGGCACAACCAAGTCTTGACTCCTAACTATTATTACCAGTTGTTCTTTGTCTTGCACACATTCTTCATTTTCTTTCATGTCCATGGCTTTGTTGGTTAGTAGTTTTTACCTACAGACGAGAAGAACTAAGGAATCTTACCAATTGGTTGGTTGCTTTTCACCTACAGATTAAGAACTGGGAAGGAAGGATAGTGAGTGAAGCAGTCATTCACTTTGTTTCCTAGCACGAGGGAAGAAACCGCTATGTTCCACCAAGCGATTTGAGAGGCATCCAGCTTGGCCTTGCATCGTCTAGAGAAATTGTAAGTGCCATGAACTAAATAGATAAGAATAATGGGTAATTGGGTCCTTGTTTACAACAATTCTAAGGCAAATAATATATGTAATTAAAACTCATTTTCATTCTGATTCAGTTGGAAACCACCTTTGAAATCCAAACGTAAAGAATGTATATGTATGTATTTCAAGTTAAACAAAATATAGCACTTTTTTCTACTACTTCTTTTTGTTGGTAGAACTACTTGCTATAAGAAGCCATAGCTATAGTTGCAAGCCTCTAATTTCTCATACTAGCTACATGCAATGTTGTAATCTACCGTTGCAGGCAGTTATATCTTATCCTTATAACTTCAAAAAAATTGCTCTGATCGGAATGTAAGTCTTGATACTTACCACCCTGCGTTGTCTGTGTTTGCCTCCTGTCATGAATTTGAAGTAGTTGGGATCAATTTTTCTAAAAAAGTGAGGTTTTTCAAGATTGGGAAAAAACTCTCTGGCATAATTTTGGTTCATGGTGGAAATATGATAGTAGATTTAGTAAACTTTTGTGAGAGTAACCACGGTTTCGAAGCTTCGGATTCATGTTGAAATTATAAAATTTCTATCTGATTATTCCTACTACTATTATGACCACTACTTCTCACGACAGGAAAATGACGACAATAGTCTATCATCTATTGTTTGTTGAGTTTGTTCACGACAACCGAACGAGCACTTCGGCCATTGCCACTGCTGCCAGTTCTTGATGGCCATGGTTCACCGTCTCGCTACATCTGAATCTCCCTAGTTCAAAACGTCTAAAGCATAAACCACCGTCTCAGATTATAAATTGTCATCACCAGCGGCGACAGACTGAGCTTTTTTACCATATATACCATTGGCAGAGGTTTAGGTTAAGGTTGGGCTGAGAGTCGGCACCTTGGCGAAGAAGGAATTTCATATTTCTTGTTATCAAACAAATAACCCTAAAAAATTGTCCTTGCCATTGTTGCAGGTAGCGGCAATGGTAGCGTAGGAAGGAGTTTTTTCAGTTACCATATTTATTTTTCATTTTTGGAATAAAACCTGATGTGTGAAAGGTCATTTTAGCTGCAATTGACAAAATCGATGCATAAGTGGTGCAGGGGGGCATATGGGCATCTTACTTTATCTATCTGTGAAGTGTGTAGATAGATACGTGGGAAATAAATTAATGTGAATGAAAGAACCTCGTTCTTATTATTTAGATATATCTAATATGCATGCATGCGCATCTTCATTGCAAATTCACTCGGACCTATCAAACGATCGACTAAAGAAGGAAGAAAGTAGAAAGCCAATCCTGCAGGTTTTTTTTAGGTTTGAGAGGGCGGGTTGGAATCAAAGGGAAGGAAAATTCAGAGTGTATAGATAGATAATTGGTACGCTTGTGATATTTCTCTTCTGTAATATTACTACCTTCATTATGAACCCAAAACAAAATCCAACTGTGTTGCACCGTCATACCATTGAGAATTTACCACTTGTAAAGAATCTTTCAGTTATTTTATTAACCATGTCTTCTTGCATAAACTTGACATTGGCCAGTTGATACTACAAACTTTTCTCTTTGCATTTGAGCAAAATCAACAATCAATATATGTCTGCATAGTCTTAATTTTGTTTCAAGAACTATATTACAATTTAACTTCCAATATAGTTTAGAAATCATTTTGTAAGAATAAGGTGAGTTTAAAAAAATATATATATATATATATATACTATGAAATATTGTAATTGGTGTGGTTGAATACTCAAATAAAATTTGAGATGAATATATACTTTTAAGTGGATACATAAAACTACAAGAGGATTTACAAATTAAATTGGTGTGTCTATTCAAATATACACGCACCGATGCGCTCACATATACAAAATGTATTGGTGTGTAACAACTATAAACACATCATGAGAGAATGTCAAAAAAATCCCCCACGGTAGAAAATATCCGCTACATTTGGTGGCATATATTTATACATGAATTTTACAACATTTTCATGCTGATGTGTTTTGTAAAAATAAACGCATCGGGGCGTCCTAATTATAAACACACCGCGGCATGCGATTTTTTTTAAAGTTGCTAAATTTAGTGTTGCTAGTGTTGCGTCAAAATGAAAAATTTTGTTGCATTTCATGTATGGCCACACTAGTGCGACATGGCCACAAGCGTACCATAACACCGAAAAATCAAAATTAAAAAATAAATCGCACAAGTTATTTTTTCCCTAAACTGAAAAAGGGTGGCAATTTTAAGTTCGAAAACTAATTCCAAATAGTGTTTAAAATATAAAAAAAATCTAAACATTAATTCATTATTTTGTCGAAAATTTCACGGGAAAGCTTTGGAAGAGAGACTTACGTGGAAGGAGTTCGGAGCAACTGGATTATTCTGAGGATCGAAATTTGTTAGGTATGGTGAATTAAACAAAACCCTGCATAGTACAAATTTCAATTATGTAAATATTACAGTTGGTCTTATTACCTTATTTAGTGTTTAACTAGATTTATAAAAAAAACTTCATACTTACATTCAATGCTGCAACCCTTATTTTCTCGTTGCTTCTTTTCGTTTTATGTGGCTACAATATTTTACATTAGGGTTTAAATCTCTCTTATTGTTATACAAAATTATGATTTCACCTTTTAGGGATTTTAGATTTGTTGAGCTTTTGATTATATATAGAAAGTGTAGGGTGAGATGGAACCACTTTTTGGGTTGAATCCGTAACCATGTCGGGCTTGGTAAAAAAAAAAATTCAATAAAAAAATTCATGCTTCAAAATTAGCGTGTTTGTATTATAGTAACACATTGGTGCAGGTATAAGTAAAGCACACCAGATATTATATGCGGCACGTGTTGTTTTATTTTATAAAAACGCAATAATCATTTTTTTGTTTAGTTCTCTATTCGCGGTGTGTTTATATGAATGTCGCACCGCTAATGGAAGGATTGCATCATTTTTTATTTTCATAAAATGTTAAATAAATTTCAATCGTTCACGGTGCACCTGTGTTGATATAACACACCAATTCTTGTATCTACTTACACGCACTGGGTCGTTTAATGTGATAAAGCACACCGATACCAAACTTGTTTTCTTTTTTGAAGGTCTATAATTTATTTGTATAATATATTGATAGCTTATGTATTTAATGGTCCAGGTTGTTTATTAAAATAAAATGCATGGTATTAGTTCAATGTACAACTTTAGTCAACATGACGGGAGCACATCCAAAATTACGAAGGAGGCAAGTGCTTTTAATTAATTTATGTATTTAAATTAACTTGTTTGAATTATTTGTAAAGTTAACTAATATGCAGTATTGGTTAATGTGTGACATACAAAGCCAAAAAATGAGGAAGCTTGATGATATTCTTACCAATCTAAGTCTAGAAGAGCGTAAAACGTTGATGGAAATCAAGTGAATAAAAAATAAGTCAATATGAATTATTTCTTCAAATTTAAGTAATAATGTATTTAAGAATATCCACTAATATGTTTCAAATACTATAATTCGCATATGTTGAATGTTATGCAGGGATTGGCAGCAACATAAGTCATGTCCTCATAAGATTTTTTTTTATGGAAGGTCCAAATGATGATTAATTGGTCCTTAGTTCATCTGGAGTGGTGCTAGAAGTTAATAGAAGGTGCAAATAATTTTATAATACTATGAGGGATATAGTGGAAAGAATGTACATACGTACTTTTAACTTACAATACAAAAACCAATCAAATGATTCGAAGAATCAAGTCATATGTAAATTACAAGAGACATTCCTAGATCAATGGTCAATGAGACCTTTCAGGCTTGCAATAGCAAAAACATACAACAACAAAAAACAATCATTCAAAAAGTAATATTCCTAAACATGTTTATGTAGAATATGTATTTATAATTACTACAAAGCGTCGTTCCTTCAATAATTTTAATTTTGCTATATTTATTTTTCATATAAATATAAAAATAGTTTAATGTCATTTTACATTTCTATGAAGATTATGAAAATCCCAAAGGATGAATGGGTTGATATGTGAAATGTGCCAGTAGGGATGTCCAAAAACATGTACAAGGAGATGGTCAAGGAAATGGACATAATTGCATCGCTAGAGGAGCCATCTCAACATCAATGTGCTTCAAATGTATGAAATCATTGATTTTTATGATTATGTACATCTCATTCATTAATTCAACATTAAATATTAATTTTCAATTGTTTAATTTGTTGCAGAAAAAAAAAATGGAACCTAGTCAGCACACAAGACAGAACGACAAGGAAAAAAGGGGTTGATAGCAAAGTTTGTGAGTACATTTGTGATTTACTTATAAGAAATTAAGATTCCGTAGTGGTTGTGATTTGTATATTTAATATTGTTAGTTTTCATTGGAAATCCTTGGATGTCTTGAAATTGGTGTTAACATATAAAGATGAGCCATCAAAAGAATTAAAATACATTGGGTTAAGCAAGGGTTGTGAGTAGATGTTGGCGTACATCAAAAATTTATTTTGGATTTTGTAAGTATCTATATTGTTTTACTTCTCTCATTTTATAATTAATAAAACAACAAATATCCTTTATATTAAGTCTATGATTTGTGACGGGACATCAAACTTGTAGGAAACAAAGTATGGAGTGGAGCCAATAGAAGACTTGTTGATAGAAGGAATGCGATTTGGTTTTGAAAGAATGTGTATCATCTATGAATCAATTATTTATATGATACGTTGCCTTTCAATTTACATTCATGTATACTATCTATTTTATTTTTTATTATTCTCAGCAATGTAAATACACTCAGTGCACTTTAATTTTATGTTTGCGGATGAAAGTTGAAGACGAGGAAAACAATCGAGCCAATCAAAAAAACTTTCGTCTAAATAATCAAAATGATGCAAGTGACTCGAACACCGATAATAGTTCCAATGAAGAAAGATGATCCATATTTAATTTTGATGTTAATGCAAGCTATTGTAGTTTTCTGTATATTTTGGAATAATTGTGTGTGAAAATAAGACATTTTGTATAATAATGTACTAAACATAGTGTCCGGGTTGAAAAACAACGGGTTACCAATAGGTGTAACAATTACATTCATGTTGACATTTTCATTATTGTTATGTCTATGCTATTCTATTTTCTATGACAAATGCACTCTTATTGATATATAATAAAATATTTTTTTTTATTCTATCGCATTTTTTAATGTTTTGTCAAATGTTAGATGTGAAATAGTACATTGGTAATTAAATGTATGGATGATTAAATATTACCATAGATTGTTGCATCTATGATATAAAAAATTAATCCAAACAAATCCAATAATTAAAATTGAAATGAATAGTACTATAAATAAATCTTTCAATTTCAAATGAATAATGGAATAAAAAAATAAAAAAAATAATATATATATTTGACTCCAATGTGAGTAGTCACTGTTGAAAGAATCATATGTTGTGCTTTTGATAATTGATGTCACACTAGTGCGCTTACTTGAACTATACGTACTGGTGTGTTTATGTCAACAATAGCCCTAGCACTCCAATATAAATTAAGCACACCATTAAATTGTAAAAATAAGAATGTCCATGTGTCAGACGACTTATGTGGTGCGTTGTAGTTTTTTAATAGCATTGGTGCATGTCAATGGTTTATATGCACCTAGAACTATCAAAGCTTATACGAACCAGTGGTTTTTTGTGTTTTAAGTGTTCCAGTGCGTTTTAGTTATTTAAATGCACCAAGTTATTTTGATAGTTTGTAAGCACCAGTGCGTTTTACAATGTAATGCACCCGTGCGGTCTTATAAATGGACAGGACTGGTCAAATTTAACAATATTAAAAATTGTCCAATGCATATGATGTAACATAATGCATCGGTGCGTTTATTTGTGCATAAATACTGGTGCATAAAATCTAAAGTGCTTTTTTCTATTTGAGTGCGTCGATGCATATTTTTACATCCTACAACACCGATGCGTTGTGTTAATACACACACTAGTGAACATAGTTTAAACAAAATGCATCGGTAAAAAAATATCCGCTAATACATCTGGCCGTCGAGTTTTTTTAGTTGTAAAATATATCTGTAGTAACCTCTGTTAAATATTCCTCTACCATTGGTGGAGGTTGTAGCAAAGGTTTTTTTGACATTCTTTGTCAATATTGTAACACTAAAAGCCTCTGTTATCACCTCCGCTACAGGGATTTTACTTGTAGTGTAAAGTCTGAACAAATCCAACACTTGTGGCAACATCGGTGGAATTCCATCCATGTCAGGGAAATTTTTAGAGGCAAAATTTCGCTAATTGGCTATTTTTGGGGCATTTTTTCAAAAAATAAATTTGTTATTTGGTCATTTTTAGTCTCTAATATCGCCTATATTTACTTTAAATATTTTTTTTATCATAATATTCGCCAAAATTCACAAGTTTCAGGAGTAAATTGTAGGTTTCATATTTAATATTCGCCTATCAATATATATATATATATATATATATATATATGTTTTTTGCAATCCAAAATAATCTCCTATAATACTATACTTAAGTATACTTTTATAATCCTTAAAAAATACCCTGATCCATACCATTGCGAACATTGATGACTTATGCAACACTATATTATCTAATTATGCCGCAGTCATCTCATACGATGTCCAAAGCCATATAAATATCGGTTTCAAACCAAACACAAAACACATCTCTATTAGTATAATAGCTCGTAGGTTTCATGGATAGATGGCAATTTCTAAAAATACACCTCCACCAAAATGAGATTTTAATCTATAATCATAGAAGGAACATAAGGAAAATCATAATTGTAGGAAATTTGTTATTATTTATGGATATCTTTAATATTCAATACATGAAATCCCATAGGGTGAGGTCTCTTGCATATAACTAGCACAACCACTTAATTTGTGGTTGGTGAATATAGATAGGCTACAAGTTAAGTTCCATGAACTACTTATTATCAAATGCCTTAGTTATTAGTTATCATATGTAAATTTAAATATTTTTATAGTATATATATATATAGATAGATAGATAGATAGATAGATAGATAGATTTTAGAATGATTACTGTAAAATAAATTTTGACAGTACACTTGTTTTATCTTTCTAAGCACCTATCAATATATTAAAATAGGTTTAATAAATAGAATAATACACCAATCCATATATGTTAATAGTTCAATAAAAACTATATTGACCACCGTCGCCATCCCTTGATCTATCTAAATTCTTTCTCGTCGAACCAACCTATAAATTTCCGTAACCCTCCAATTCTTGACAAATGAAACACGAATAGCGGTGGAGAAGTGGAAAGCGTATAGAAGGATATAATGGGGAAGGAGGATACATATTACATGGGAATGACTTTTGACTAGATGTTGCAGCGAAGAATGATACGTTGCAAAACGCTTTTAATGGATGGACGATGTATGTTTTATCTTTAATGATCAATTTGAATGACTAATAGTAAATTCAAGGTGAACTATATATCTATACTTCCCTTTGGGTTGTGCAACATCTCTTAGCTAGAGATAAATTTTAGTTAATTTATCTTGCAATAGATTTTTTATTCGCAACAAACACCTTTTTTTCTAAGAAAAATTCGGGCGAGATATTCATTCTATAAAAGATAAATAAATGTCACTTTCTCTATTAAATCAAACAAAATCTCAATCCAGATGTGAGAATATCATCATCCCACTTGAATTCCAAAGTCACTTATATTAGAAATTGACATTTTTTTTTTTTTTCGTAAATATTTTAATGTCACTATATACATAAATGAAATAACCAAAAATATGTTTTTATTGTATTTATTTCTACAATCTTCATAGGTAAATGTTGTAAAAACACATACACATGATATCATCCTTACCTAAAGCCCGTAATCTACAATATCACTCTCCATTAATGTTTTAAAATAAGTTAAAACTTTTGAAACAAAATTCTATTTAAAAATTTCCAATGATCAAATAAAACCCACCTAAAAGAGTTTATCGTGGCCCCAATAGCTATAGTTACCACTCTTAACAAATATACTCACTACTCTTAATTAATACTTAGTATATTGTTGTGTTGATCCAAACAACATAAAATCGATGTGCACCTTTTAAACATTATTTTATTATATTTATCATTAGGAGCTTTGTATGGTTTGGGTTTTGTATTTAAATATTAAAACATAGATAGAGTAAGAATCACTAGAACTTCTTAAGCTAACAAATTGAGGACATCTTTACATCAAAAACTAATGTTTTATATGTTTTATTTAAAAAAAATCAATACAAGTAACATTTATGTGGCAATTATAATTAACATAAAAAAAAATGTGTTCTATTATTCATTTTAAATTTAAATTTGATCAAAATTATAAAAAAGTTAAATCCAATATTATTCAATTTTAAATTAGATATAAAAAAATTAAATTTAATATAAATTAATTTTAAATTGAATCTCTAAAATGATCAAATTTCTTAAAATGTAATTTTTTATCTTTAATTTTTAAATATTAAGAAAAAATTACATTTCAAAAAATGTGATGCCTTTGTACTTTTACATACTTAAAATCCATACTAATTTAGATTATGTTCAAATTCACTCCAATCCACTCTAATGTTCAAATTACTAGCTTCGTTTGTTAAGAGGCCCTTTTACACGTCATAGAAGGCTGTCTTGAATTTTACCATGCAAAAAAAATTTCATTAACAGCCTGTCAATACTTAAATTAAAATTAAATGAGGGGTTGTAAAATTCTAATTGCAACAGAAATTAACTGTGAGGTTGTAAAATTCTAATTGCAACAGAAATTAACTGTGAGCTTGTAAAATTGCAACAGAAGGGTAGTTCGAAATTTTGCCCGTCAAATGGTTTAAAGTGGAACCGGGCCCCGGGTCTTACTCAGCACTGGCAATGAGTCGTCTTGTGTGTCGATGAGTGGAGACATCAGACAAGGTATTTGCTGAAACAGATGATACGGGTATTAAATGCGATTAAATGATGGCTTGTCTTACCTAATGGTTAAAGCCTAATACCAATATTTCCTATTAATGATACATTACCCAGGCTGCCAGCGACGTCAATTAATTCAGGCCGTCGTCAATTTGAGGGGCAGTCAGCACGCTTAAAATTTTCCTGTAGCATATTATAACTATTTTTAAATGCGGACTTCAGAGTTAGTTTGGATTTTCATTAATGTGGATTGATAGCGGATTAATAGTCTGATGGTTAGAACTTGGAATTAATGCCAACTTCCAAGTCTTAAATGCATGTGATGGAACTGGAAGTAGCTGCATGCTGAAGCTTTATTCATTTTATCATGTCGAGCAGAGTTGGGAGTCGGGATCATGGCCATGGGAGATAGCACTGATCAGTTTATGTTAGGTCATCGTGGTAACAGCCGTTTTCAATTCGATGCTTTCGGGGGGTGGTGATTCAGTGAGGAAAAACGCCAAAATTAAAAATTTAATCTTAAATTTTATGGATAATGTAGGAATTTGTTGATTGGCGTAGGTATTTATTTCAAGAGTAATAGTTCTATACATCAATTTCTCTACATAAATAAATTTAAATAAACAGACAAAAGAAATGAATCTAACACTAACTAAAAAGTAGAAATGTCTCCTCTTTATTTCTAGATCACAATATTTTCATCAGCCAACGGTAAAGTAGATATTATCCGTAGACTTGTATATAAACAATCAAAGAAACAAAAATTCTAATGAAGCACCTAATATAAAGAAAATTTCTAAATCTAAAGTTGACTTGCCATAGTTTCCTTGATGTGAACTTGTGTAGGGTTAGAATTACAGACTTTGAAGAGTCTCTATGTCACGTTTTTGTTTCCTCGGTTTATTAAAGGATAGAAAAGTAAAAAGTTTTTAATTATAAAAAACCAGCCTAGATCCAAATCCTAGGCTCTATCAAGCGCCGAGAGGGATCAAATCTCCCGAGGTGCAAACCTCTCCTCGAAAAGCTCCTTGAGTGCAATATCTGAGAAGAGGTTTGCACCTCGGGAGATTTGATCCCTCTCGGCGTTTGATAGAGCCTAGGATTTGGATCTAGGCTGATTTCAGTTGTGGGTGGTGACACAAAACTGGAGTTTGATCAGCATTGTAAGGAACATGTTAAGTTGAAAACACAGATACATTTACAAGGATTATCATAATGTAAATAATAAGTATTAAGGATTGAGTAAATTGTTAAACTGGAAAATAGAGACAATTCGCCTAACTTTTTTTTTCGATTCTCTTTTTGTTGATCTGCGTTTTGTTTTGGTTGTTCTTCTCCTTCTTCTGCCGTCATTTCGTCATTTTAGACATTTTGATTTATTTGTTGTTATGCAAACTGATTTTTTTGTTCTTCCAATTGCTTCAACTTTCTCTTTCGATACGCTCTTTGTCGATCAACTTTTCATTTTCTTTGTTCTTCTCGTTCTTCTGTTGTCAACTCCCCTAAAAAAAAATTTCGATTTTTTTTTTTGTTGATTTGCGTTTTGTTTTGTTCGTTCTTCTCCTTCTTCTGCCGTCATTTTGCCATTTCGTACATTTTGGTTTATTTGTTGTTCTGCAACTTGATTTCTTTGTTCTTCCAACTGCTTCAAGTTTCTCTCTCAATACACTCTTTGTCGATCAACGTTTCATTTTATTTGTTCCTCTCGTTCTTCTGCAGTGAATTCGTCCAAGTTTTTTTTTCGATATTCTTTTGGTCGATCTGTGTTTCGTTTTCTTCGTTCTTCTAGTTCTTCAGCTATCATTTCGTCCAACTTCCTTTTTCGAAATTCTTTTTGCTTTTCTGTTTTTCATTTCAAGTCTTCTTCTCATTCTTTTGTTGTCACTGAAATCAATGCATCCATACACTGAAATCCATGTGTCCATACATTGAAATCAATGCGTCCATAGAATAACATCTACACTAAAAAATATGCAATAAAAAACCCCATACACTAAAATCTATGAGTCCATACACTGAAATCAATGCATCCATACATTGAAATCTATGTGTCCATACACCGAAATAAACGCGTCCACAGAATAACATCTACACTGAAAAATATGCAATAAAAAATCCCATACACTGAAATCTATGCATCCATACACTGAAATCAATGCGTTCACAGAATAATATCTACATTGCAAAATATGCAATAAAAAGACCCAATACACTGAAATCTATGCGTCCATACACTGAAATCAATGCGTCCACAGAATAATATCTACACTGAAAAATATGCAATAAAAAGACCCTATACACTGAAATCTATGGAAGTATAAAACTCACTTTACATGATAATGAAATTCAATTTATTTACGTAATTCTATATTTTAAAAAAAAGTAGGTGATCTGGGAGGATTGAACCTTGGACTTCCCACCCATTATTCCAACCCCCTTACCACTATACCACATGTACTTCTTATTATACATAATAAAGAACTTATATACTTATATGTAAATATTAATATATATTTTAATAGGTGGATGAAGATACAGAGGGGTGCGAGATTCATATATGCTTTCTGTACATATTCCAAATTCATTTTTAAATGACAAAATATAAATTGATTTTTACTTTCAAATTATATTATAAATTCATTATTTTGATAATCTATTATATGAAATATTAATAATTTTACATTAAATTTATATCTTTTTAAATTTAAATAGCTTAAATTTGAATATATTAAATTTTAAATTTGAATATATTAAATTTTGAATTTGAACATATTAAATTTTAAATTTAATATAAAATTAAAGTAAATTAATTTTGTTAACTTAATATATATTTAATTAAATATATTTAATTTAAAATTTTGAATTTAAAATTTTAAATTTTAAATTTTAAATTTTTTGAATTGCAGGAGTGTGCAGTAGGCGAGCTGGAGGGAGGGAGGTCATAGTCGCAGGAGGGAGGAAGAGGGAGGGGAGGAGGAGGCACGAGGGGAGGGGAGGCGAGAGTGTGCAGGACAGAGGGACCAGGCCAACGGTGGGAGGGTACAACAGGCGGGTGGCATGGAGGAGGTGGAGGAAGGTGGAGGGAAGGATGAGGCGTGAGTGGAGGGGAGGCGGGTGCGCAGGTCGATGGGCGGTAGTGTGCATCAGGTGGGCAGGAGGGAGGGAGGTCGCAGCCGCAGGAGGGAGGAAGGTGGAGGGGAGGAGGAGGCGCGAAGGGAGGGGAGGTGGCTGCGTAGTCCACGGGAGAGAGGAGGTGACTGCAGCAGAGAGGAGGCTGTAACAGAGGCAGGAGAGGGGAGGATGGAGAGAGGAGGCGGCTGCAGCAGAGAGGAGGTCGCAGCGGAGGGAAGGAGGCGGGAGAGAGGAGGTCGCGACGAAGGGGAGGAGGGAGAGAGGAGGCGACTGCAGCATAGAGGAGGCCGCGACCGAGGGAAGGGGGCAGGAGAGAGGAGGTCGCGGCAGAGGGGAGGAGGGAGAGAGGAGGCGGTTGCAGCAGTCCGCAGGAGGAGATTGCAGGTGGCTGCAACAGTAAATTCATTTAAAATTTAATTTCAAATATAATTTCAATTTTAAGAGAAATTAAAATTTTAAATTTAAAACAGATTTAAAATTAGCTCTTCGCCACTCAGAAGGCTTTCTCTTCTCTGCAGAATTGTGTTTTAAAAATTGGTATGAATTTTTTTGTATTATGTTTGGTTTTTTGTATTATATATAGTCACCGTTTCTAAATTCACGTCATTTCTAAATGGCCGACCAAATATATTTATTACTCTTAAAATTAATTTGTTACATGAGGGACTTTACTTTTAACTTTAATTATAGTCATTGCTTCTAAATTCTTTCTAAATGGCCGACCAAATACTTTCTAAAAACAACTTTTAACTTTAATTTGTTACATGAGGAACGTTACCAAAAGTAATGTTAGAACATCTACACCATAATCGGCAAGTAAAAAGTAACTTACATGTTATATGTGAGGAATGTTATATGTTACAAGATCTCCCCCTTCCACTATGTGAGGAACGTTACATGTTACATGTTACATGTGAGTCACATTACATGTTACATGTTACAAGATTTCCCCCATCCAATATGTGAGGAATGTTACATGTTACATGTGAGGAACGTTACATGTTACATGTGACAAGATCTCCCCCATCCACTATGTGAGGAATGTTACATGTTACATGTGAGGAAAGGTACATCTGACAAGATCTCCCCCATCCTGGACTGTACAGCACCTCTCGGCGCAATAAAAATAAAAAGGTTAATCATCATAATAAAAAAAAGAAAGTCAAATGATGTTGACAGAGATTAGAGATCGATCGAGAGAGACTAGAGATTGATCTTCTGTCTTTTTTCTATATGAGTTTGTTTTTCTTTTCGATTAACTCGTTTTGGGAAAGCCAACATGTTGTATATTTGCAATATGGGCAATAACTCGGCATGCTTAAAATTTTCCTGTAACATATTTTAACTACTAGTTTCATTGTTGGAACTTGGCATTAATGCCAAGTCGTAAATGCATGTGATGGAACTGGAAGTAGCTGCAGGCTGGAGCTTTATTCATTTTACCATGTCGAGTATACTTGGGCTACTTTTGTTGTTGATATTTCTGAATCGTAAATGGGGATGTGGCCCCCCTCTACCTACAAATTTCCACAATATCGGTCGGATCAAGGATTCATGATGGTTTTTGGACAGGGCTGAGAGGTTCTCGGATGCCGCACTTGAGATCTTCTTCCATATGGAAAGACTTTTCTTCGTCATCATAGATTCACAATGGCTGCCATGGGGTGAGCAGAGGAGAGACTGAAGTTGGGTTTATAATGTTGTAACTACTCATTCGTCTGTGACCACTAATTTCGTGACCCCTAATGCCATAAACCATAAATCCTTTGGTTGTAAACTCGTAATGCTTTGAGTTTGTGATTGAATCTGTTTATCATGTAACAAAGAGAAGCTACATCGGGTTTTTGGCGTCATTCTATTCAGTAGTTGTTGTTGTTGTATTTACTCAAGGACCAAGGTTCTCTTCACATGAAAGGAACACGTGACACATGTAAGCATCTATTTTCCATGATTTCCATATGCCCTGTTCATCTCCCTTATGAATAATTCACAAAAGTTTGGAATTAATCAAATTATAGGTTAAATTCGATGTGGGTGTAATATAACTTAAATTAATTATCATCTTACTTAATTGGAGCTTCGCCTGCATTGCCAAAGAGCAATTTATTCTTCAAATGTGTGTGAATAGGATCAGAATTCAGGACTCAGGAGAATGCAGTCTAATACTGATGTTGTTTTTGCTCTTGCATTCGCTGGTGAAGACCTTGGGCCTTTTTAATTTGTTGCACATGTTGTCTTGTCCTTATATGATATGTCGAGAGTAACAGGTTTTTTCACATTTTAGTGTTGCAACTCTTTTGATGAGTCTGTTATGAACTATGCATGAGTATTCCATGTGACTGTGAGATGTATGCCCCCAAATTCATAATTTGGTGAAAGTAGCTAGTTTCTGTGATTTTGACTGCATTTTTTTTCATTTTGAGTTGGAAAAGCTAGGGCTCCTTGTTTATTAGGCACCCATCTTCTCACTACAACCAACTGGGTATCTTGGTCTATCTATGGGGATACAGGGGCATCAGACCTTTCTACGTTGTACCCGTGATTATATAGGGTGTGCCTAACCTTTGTTGTGCCCATGATTCTAGTTTATATTTTCCCTAGGCATATCAAGATTAAGCTTGGATCTCATTTTTCCCCTTTCTTTTGTTGTAGGTGATACCTTGCCATCTCTTTATTTGGATTGTTCTTACTCTCTAGGTCGGGATAGGACCTTTGGATTTCCCAGTTTAATGTGGTTTATCTGTTTGGAAACCCCTCTCCCTAAAAAATAAATAGCCTAGGGAGATCGAGGAAATTAAGTTGCTCATAAAGGTGAGGGAATGAACCGCTCTCCTCCCTATGGTAAGGAGGTCCCGACTCCAATGTGAGGAAGACTTGCCTTCACTGTGGCTTGGGAAGCCATTTCTTCTTTCTTTTAGACTTGTTTGTAAATGAACTTGGTCTAGGGGGGAGCCTTTTCTTATAGTTCTTAGAAGTCTGTCCCAAGAATGGCTTCAAATTTTAAGCATTTAAATCAATCAAGTTTTTTTTCTTAATATAGAAGAAAACCAATATATTTTATGAGCTTTTCTATTTGATTCGATGTACCCCGAAAGGGGAGCAGGAAATGGACATTGAGGATGTGCATTGTGGATTCACGAGGAAGACACTATTTCAAAGAAATGAAAGTAAATTACATGGAAAAAACAATAATGGAAAGATTGACATCATGATATTATAGCCATCACACTATTTTAAACAAATGTAAGTAAATTTCATAAAAAAACAGTAACTCTATTTAAAAAAAAAAGGAAACTACATCTAAAAAAAACAATAACTGGAAGTAAGTCTCTTGGAAAACATTTTTTCCATCCAAATATTCTGCAAAATCAGCCCTTCTACCTTTAGCTATCCATTATTTTATACAAATGAGAGCTATCTATTTCAATATAAAGCAAACATAGTTACATTTGATTTTTCCATGAACAAGTTTCATTACTTGTCAATTCAAGCTTCGCTAGTTATAAAACAACTGATTTCTTTATATATATATATATATATATTTTTTTTTTTTTTTTTTGAAATTTCTTGAAATTAATTTACATTGCTATTTGTTTTAATATATGCTGAAATTTTTATGTACTATTACATTTTCACATGAAAAGAATTTTTTTTTACCTGTCAACATTGAAGGGTTTAATATTTCAAAGCCCTTCAAGATGAAATAGGACCCTGCCCTTCAAATTTGATCCCTGCCCATCATGCTATTGTTGATTCCCACCGTGAGTCGTGACCATCTATTCCGAGGAGGTCAGCCACGTATCTGCACGGATGGATCTCCTCTGTCAAAAATTATGAAAGTTGTCCCGTTGCCTTCAAAACTCACTAAAAACCCGCGAGCTCTCCGAGATCTCCAGAAGCTCCTCATGAGTACTCTACTACTGAAAAAAAAACCGTACTGCAAAACCCTCCCATTTGGAAAGCCTTTTACTTTTATTTAATAATTACGCCTTAGGCGTTCAAACAACGAAATACCATCCATGCCACTGTAGCTGGATTTCTCGCTCATTGAGCCAATGGAATGCTGCCAAGCGCGTTTTCATGCTATTTTGGAGGTCGGTCTGCTATTTTAGAGGTTGGTTGGTTCGTCACATGTTCGCCGATCAACTGCACCCGCTTAGGGTTTTCTGTATTTTTGGGTTGTTATTTCTTATGCTTCTTAAATAGATTTTATGTATTTTTGGGCTTTCATTTCTTATGCTTCTCAGCCTTTTCCTCTATGTTCAGCCTTTGCTCTTTGTATCCTCAACACTATGGGAGGATGAGCATCGAGGAGGAAGAAGAGAAGTGGATCATCCGTGGTGAGGACATGCGGATCATTTGCGCAAGAGTCCTCCGCCGAAACCCTGAGCGCCAGTGCCAAGTGCTGCTTACTCTACAAAAGCCGGTCTCAGGCCAACAATTGGCGCCTTCTGCTAGCAAGAAGGTGCTTGCATGGTGGGAGAAAATCACATTCAAGTGACTATCTGTGAGCCTTATCATTAATGCCTTAGATTTTATGGCTTTCCCCTCCAATTCACCCACAATTCATGGGATCAAGCTCCCTTGCTCACAATCTCACTTGAATATATTCACTGCATGTAGTATTTCTTCAATTTTAGCTCATTGGTATTCTTTAAAGTTTTATTTTGTTTTAAAATTCGCCCAGACATGCCTTACATTGGGCAGGGAGGACTGGATTTATGCGCTACCCCTACTTTGGATAGGGATCTAGAGGATTGAATGTATGAGTTTACATAAGATGAAATTTCCTTCATTAAACATAAGGATCGGGTTATATGACGTTCCATAAAATATTTTAATTGGATTTTTCTCAAAATTCCCTACTTGATGCAGGGTTTAAAAAATGGCCTTTGAGTGAATCAATTTTGTAGAGTGAAAAAAAGTTCCATAGATACTCAGGTATGACATATTTAATTAGGATATATACAACTTACTTAGCTTGTGATTCTAACCAACGTCCTCCACAGTGGTTGGAGAAGAAGCAGCGCATCTGAAGCTGCAGTGGCGGTTCCATGCAATCCTATTTGGACTAAGTCTCAGTTTAGCAAGGATTATATCTCGTCGGCCTTGATCTTGCAGTGGGGATATTAAATCAACAAGGCTTCCAATATACGATGTATGAATGACTCTTTTATTTTGTTGAAATTCAAATAGATTTAGAATTTTAGAGGAAAGTTGAAATATTGGAGAGGGGAGAGAGCGAATGAGGCTCTTATGAGATTCACTGGGTTTTGATGGACATGGTTGAATTATTGTTTCACACTAAACCATCCCAATTTTTATTTAGGTTTTCATTCCTTCCTGTTTGGAATCCAAACTTGAACATCTATTTTACCTTTACAAAAGAAATTGTGTTGGTTGAATTGAAATTGTTTGGAGATGGGTTCTAGTGCTTCAACAAGAAAACCTTCAAGATTCCCCCATTTCCCTAGAATATATGGATGGAAGATAGTTCAATCACCTTCAACAATAGTGGTTGGTAGCCTAGTGGGAACTGATTGAGCTAACCCACTGGAGGACTAAATTGGATAATTGATTTTAGTATTAGTTAGTTTTTCTAGACTTTGGATAGTTTTGCTCCTATCTCAATGAAGTATTTAATCTGTGTTTCTTTATTCTTTGAACTTGGCGATTATTTCTTGTGAGCTGGGATCCGTTGATAGCATGGAGTTCTTTTTTCAGAAGTCTACCCCAAAATTTGCAGAATGCATGTTGTTAACATGCCAATATAGGAGGTATTTAATCTACTTTTTCCTCGCAATAATATGATCGGGACCTTACTTGAACAACAATCAGTAAGAGCACCACCTTATCGTGTCAAGTGACAAAATATAGCCGATTACCCTTACTTTCACACAATCAACAAAGAGGATCGTGGTTGGAAAATTATTGCTTGTGATTTTCTTTTCTTTACATCCAAATTAGCTCCTTCCAAAGCCTAGTTTGCTCAGCTTATATGTTTCTCTTTTCCACCAGTGTTTAGTAATCCTTACAGCTATCCTTGACTCTTTAGGAGAGCTACTAGATCCCCTCGGCCAATACTATTCGTCAGATGTCATTAGGAGAATCCGTTTTAGGTACTCATACATGTTGAAGTGTAGTGTTTCTTATCCCATTTGAGTAGTTGTGCTTTTTAAGTTTTTTATTTTTTAACTAATTTTGCCATTCTAGCACATTCTCTCATGCTCATGGTGTATGGGATTTTCTCCAATGTTTTGGCTGATATTACATGTGACTCTATTTTTGTAGACTATTGGCAAGGTTCTACTAGCTCTCAATGGAAATTTGTCTAGAATGGCCTTCCGAGTACCCACTCCATATGTTTCAGTTGTTGATCTGACTGTTCGACTTGAGAAATCTGCTACTTATGATGAAATTAAGGAGACCATCAAGTAAGTAGTCTAAGCGACCTCACTACGAGGAGGAAGAATAGATACAATATTCAAGTAGGAATTAGGCTTGAGGTTGTGTATTTAATTCTAACTATATATGCCGCATTTCATCCTATAGGGAGGAATATGAGGAAAAATTGAAAGGAATTCTTGGTTACACATGTTGGAATATTCTCACCATCGTTTTTTCAGATTTGCATGTATGCATGCATTTTGCATGCATCCAGTCATCTGCATGCATTTGCATGCATCATGTCATCATCTTGGTGGTCCTCCCAGCACCTAGAGCCTATTTTCAGCTCCCTAGAGCCTTTCTTCAGCCCCCAGTAGCCCTCCTACCTACCTAATGCACCCTATTTAACTCTTCTGCATGACATGTGCACCCTTGCTCACCTACCACCAGTTATCATTTAGTTAGAGCGCCTCATCTCACCTACCAAGTGTCTGACAGTCAGTTAGAGCATTGATTGAGTAGTTCTTCCATCGATTGCTCATGCTAACTGCCTGTAGCTCCTAGTTAGCTAGTTATGGAGTGCCACTTCACCTTCTGACAGCATCATGCGCCCTCCTTGGAGTCTCCATCCCCTGATTTATGCCTAGATGGTTCTGGTAGACTCAGCTAGACTCACTTGACTGATTATTACCATTTATGACTGATACTACTAACTGGATGATGTCTCCAATGTTATCCAAGCTATATTTTGAGCATGATTCGAATGACCTCCGTGGTTAATTCCAATTCTCTACACAGTTATTGTATTATTGTATTCAGTTTTCACAGTGCCAGTTCACAGCTGATGTATGATACTGCTATTCTCCATTTTCTGTGTTCATGAGTGATTATTGAGTGCATTCTTCTCTTCTTCTTTGCAACTTCTTGAGATTTTGTGTGAGGCTTGTTACAGTTGTTGGATCCTACTGCAAATTATCACATGGTATCAGAGCTGTGAGATCTTCCTACAGATCATCACATGATATCAGAGGAGTCAGCATCTATTCGAATTGCAGCAGTTGCAGCATTTCTTTGAGCAACTATCTTTCCCTGAGCACTAGAAGCCTCTGCGTTTCCACAACAAATCCTGGTGCTATTACCTTGAATTCACTGGAGCAATCCAGTGAGGTATATCCAGGTGTGAAGGACTTAGTCATATGTGCTCAGGTGTCCTAAGGTAGTTTTCATTCGAAGTGTAGCAAGTATCCATCAACAAAACTCTTCTTGTTTTGCAGGTGTATTCATCCATTCGAATCCCTCTTCAGCAGATTCAAATTCAGCAGCTATCATGGATCTCCATTGTTTTTGCAGGTTATTCAAAATATTCTACACTAGTGATTCTACACTGATGATTCTGCACTAGTGATTTTGCATTGGTGATTTTGCACTAGTGATTCTGCACTTCTACACCAATGCTTTCTACACCAGAAACACACCAGTAGATTCGAATTGAACAACATCTTCCATGGATTTGGAAGGAGTTCCTTCTCTCTCTCCATTCAACTATGATGAGTAGAAACCAAAGATGATTGCATCTCTGAAGAGACATGATCTTTTTGATGTGTGTACTGGTATTAAGAAGATTTTTCTTCCTATCAAGAGAAAGAAGATTGGGTTGATGCTTGTGACAGAGCCTTAGGAAATATATGTATTACTATGTTTTCCAATATGGAATACCTCATTGATATTGATGAACATCCAAGTGATCTATGGACTAGATTTAACAGATTATTTGGAAATCAGGAGGAAGAGGATGATGCTAGCCATTTGGAAAACAAGCCAGCGATACTTCCTCCATTTCTCTCTCTATTCATGATTTGGCCTACATCATATCCCATGATGAATTTGTTCAAGATAAAGTCGAAATACAACACATGGTTTCAGTTAATCCATCTTTTGATTCGAATTCTGAGCTAAAGATGTCAGTTACTACTCTAGAAGTTGAAGAGACCTTCACAATCTCTACTTCTCATGAGCCTGCTGATGTGCAAGATGATGACCTACTGAGCATTTTGGAAGTAAAATCAAATTTGGGAGGCAATGCATTCGCCCTCCTTGATCAAAATATTCCTATGGACTCCTATTTGGTCATCGTCACATGTTTTCAGAGTTTCACCGAAGATGGAAGACTCTATCATTCGCTTGAGTTCAAGTCTCATGCATACCCTTGTGATTTTGGTTTTGATCTCACACCTGTTGGTTCAAAGGAGATCATAAGAAATGATCCTCAAATTCTTGGATCTGATTTGAAGTTTAATCCATCACCATTATGTCATGGTTAATTTGATTTTGATCTCACCCCTGCTGGTTCAAAGGAGATATCAAAGAACTATCTACTTTGATTCTACCTTAGTTGGTTCGAATCACATGCTCCATAATGATCTTCATATTATGTTTTTGGAGCATGATCCACTTCTTCCCAAGAGGAAGATACCACCTCCTTTGATTGATAATCAAGAGAGCGAAGCATCATCACATGAGATTTCAGATTCAGAATCTAGAGATGGAGATGATGACGAGGGAATGGTAGATCCAGACCCACAAGAACCTGAAGATATAGCAACTTATGATGAATATGAGCGAATGGGAGATCCAGTTACACAAGAACCTAATGATCTCTCACTTGATGATCCTCCTCTTCCTCGATGTGCAGCCATTACACTCCGATATGCCGGTGATTTGGTTGGTGATCCACATGATCAGAGAAGAACTAGATCATATTTTCAGAATGGAAGGTTTCATCCTTCTCACATTATTGATCCATTTCAGATTGATCGATCCTTCTTCGGAGAAGAAGGACACTTGCCTCCTTCTAGGGTGAGTGATGAAATGTGACATTAGCATCTTTCAGTCTATTTTGAGGGAGGGCTTTCTTCCCACTGGGTTTTCCCTCTTTCCTCACTTAGTTTATTTAGATTGATTGTACGAGGTGACCTTTGGTCTCAGTCACCAGGGCCCTATTTTTTAGTTTTCAATTACTACCTCATAGTATAGCTTGAGGGAGGGTGTTGGAATATTCTCACCATCATTTTTCAGATTTGCATGTCTGCATGCATTTTGCATGCATCCAGTCATCATCTTGGTGGTCCTCCCAGCACCTAGAGCCTATTTTCAGCTCCCTAGAGCCTGTCTTCAGCCCCCAGTAGCCCCCCTACCTACCTGATGCACCTTATTTGACTCTTCTGCATGACATGTGCACCCTTGCTCACCAACCACCAATTATCATTCAGTTAGAGCGCCTCATCTCACCTACCAGGTGTCTGGCAGTCAGTTAGAGCATTGATTGAGTAGTTCTTCCATTGATTGCTCATGCTAACTCCCTGTAGCTCCTAGTTAGTTAGTTCTGGAGTGCCACTTGACCTTCTGACATGCTCATGTGCCATCCTTGGAGTCTCCATCCCTTGATTTATGCCTAGATGGTTCTGTTAGACTCAGTTAGACTCACTTGACTGACTATTACCATTTATGACTGATACTACTGACTAGATGATGTCTCCAATGTTATCCAAGCTAGACTTTGAGCATGATTCGAATGACCTCCTTGGTTAATTTGAATTCTCTACACAATTATTGTATTATTGTATTCAGTTTTCACGGTGCCAGCTCACAGTTGATGTATGATACTACTATTATCCATTTTCTGTGTTCATGAGTGATTATTGAGTGCATTCTTCTCTTCTTCTTTGCAACTTCTTGAGAGTTTGTGTGAGACTTGTTACAGCTATTAGATCCTAATGCAGATTATCACAACACAAAGGACATTGTGATATCTACAAATTTCATTGATGACAATCTGTAAGTTGCAAATTTTTCCCACATTCAATTTGTTTCTTTTTTACTATGCTATTCTTAGTTGCAACCTAGACTGACTGTAGCTGCTTTATTATTATCGTTGTAGATCAAGAATATTTGATTCTCACATAGCCACAACACTTAGTGACAATTTTGTTAAATTAGTGTCATGGTATAACGACGAATGGGGATACAGGTGAAAATTTAACCATGTATTTGATGTATGTTGAATGGATTTTATGGTTTTCAACAACATTACTGCAATGCCTGCCAAATTAATTTGGTCCCTTTGATTGTATGTTTTGTAGTTCGCGAGTGCTAGATCTAATCGTCCGTATGGCTTCTACCCACTAAAGCTATAATAGCAATTTTTAGTCTTTTCCTTTGAATTTTATTTTGATAGATGATCTGGAGTTCTAGTGGTGATGGTAAGCGGAGGATTTGTCTGCTTTTAAATAAAAATAAAACTTGCATAGATGATATCTGTAAATGTAAAGATACACAGGCCTTCCATATCGTTGGTGCATGAATAACATTGTGTTATAATTTTGGAAATATAATGTAGGATATATGAATGGGTGTCCATTTCTAGCGTACTCCATGCATACAAATGTTGAGGGATCAGACCAGGCCTATCACCTTTTGCTCCTATTCTCACCTTGGAAATGGCACATGGGACTTATTGGTTATGAATTAGACCTCCTTCTTCCTTGATATTGGCGCACTAGCCATTGTATGTAATTTCCTGGTCTTCATTCTAGAAGGGTGCATTTCCTCTTAATGCTCTTTCACAGATCCACATGGAATTTGACTCATTATATTTTTGTAGAGTTACTTAGATCTCTCACATGGATAAATATCTAAACCACTCATTTGTAACCTCTCTCTCTCATATAGATCTACACTATTTTTTTATTCATATGTACTTGACATGGTCATGAAACCCTCACTCCCTCCTGGATCTATAAAAGAAGAGGCTTTTCTTGTGTTGGGTTAGATTTGGCTCATGTAGTTTTTTCTCATGAGATTTGGAGATTGGAATAATACTAGTGTTTGGAATTTCTTGTGAATTCGACGTATATTTTCTGTTTTATGCTATTTAGGAGTGCTCGTCCATTGTTTTCAAAGTCGATTGTGATATTTTTAACTTAGTTCACAGGCATACTTATGAAATTATGTTTGCAATCATACTTATGAACTTATGTTTTTAACATGAACACATGCATACTTATGAACTTATGTTCTTAACATACGTTTGCTAAACCCACTTAGTTCACATGCATACTTATGAACTTATGTTTTTAACATGAACACAAGGCAGCTTCTTACAAAAAAAGTATGCTTCTACTTCGCCGTGCCATAGCTATCCTTCACAACTCTTCCTGCAATATTAAACTTGCCAATAAGAATTTATTGTCTACCCCTTGATGCTAGATCATACATGTTCAAGAGAAACCAAGGAACTGTTATAGTTAAAACATGGATCCATCTAAAAAGGATAAGAAGCACTTGCACCATAATTAAGGCTTTCTAGTAGAGAAGAACCTAAGGAAAATGGAATCAGGCGCAGCTAAGTTATTCCCACCATGAGACTAACTAAATAAATAGAATATTATTCTCTCTCTTCGTGTAATATTGAATGCATCTTCAAATTTGTGCTTTCCCTTAAAGATATTTCCATTAGATTCAATTTTGTGATAGTGATAGTGTGTGACATGGTCAAATAAAATTTATTATATGCCTCCTATTAAAATCTGGTATATTTTATGATATTATCCATGGAAGAGAATCTCATAGAGGTGGATCTATTTCATATCAGAATTTTCATGAAGTACAATTTTCCCTGTCATTGTATGAACGTCTTCACAAATTTGTTAGGTCCAGAGGCATTGAGGTTTTTGTTGCCATTATATCTCCATAGAAGCTACAGTTGAAATGTTTGCAATAGGAGTTTGAAAGTATCCTTAGTACGGTACAAGGAAAAGGGTTATCTAGTAACCAAGTAGATACTTTTCAGGGTCAGGAGCATGATGCAATGCAAAAGTATTATGTTTAAGCTTTGATCCATGGTGTGGGTTTTGTAGTGGACATTCGCTACATGGAAGCAACCAAATGACGGGTCAGCCTTAATTGACAATGCAAAATCAAGAGGATGTTGGACTACAACCTTCATCTTATTCGACTTAGTAGCATCCAAAAGAGTATCTGTAAGAAGAGTCTGGTCAAGAAAGCAATAACCTCTTTCCACCGTCCTTCAACGCCGCATAATAGCCCAAGATTGTTGCATGCAAGGTTATAAATTGGACAAATTTTAAGTGCCTTTGCAAATGTCTAGTTTGCATCAACAAACCTATTTTTTCTCGATAAAAATCCCCTGATTTGAAAAAAAATTGTGTACTTATTCAGTAGTGAGAGAGAGATTCTAGTTATATACATTTCCAGCCAAAGGAATATCTTTAGACTTGTTGGCTCGGTTTTGCAACCAGGCTTAGTGCTATGGGCACCTACTAACTAGTAGTAGCAGTTTCAATAGAAATAAAAATCATAAACTAAATAAACAATACTTTTCATGGATCTAAACAAGAATCTAAGCAAATAATATAAATATTTCAAAATCAAGAACAAGAAACATAAGAAATAAATTTTGTATTGAAAAGTGGGGGGCAAGCAAGTGCTTGCGATATTACCTCCAATGGTGAAGGTTGATGTTGAGCAACTCCCAAGATGAGTAGCTCCAAACTCCAATAGGTCTCTTTCTCCAAGGTTGCTTCAATGGCTAAAAGTGCTCATGGGAGATTTCAGCAGCATAAGGATGAGATAATGGAAGGATGTGAAATGAGGAGCCCCTACCACCTTTTTATAGGTTTTGGTGGTGAGGAATACCATTTGTGGTTTTGTGGAAACCAATGGTATTGACCAACATGGTTTAGGTAATTTTCCCTCCTTTTTCCTTTTTTGAATAAAAATAATATTTTAATTCCCTTTTTAATATTTTTGGGAATTTGGACCCTTTTTGAGGGTTTTTTATGATTTTCTTGGAAAAATAATCTTTTTTAATGGAAAAAAGGGGTGTACCAAGGTCTTTTGGTGACCTTTTGTTGGTTTCAGAGGCTCAGATGGTGGAAAAGTGGACAAATGGGTCATGTGAGTAAGGGAATGAGCTAGTGAGCACTTTTTAGGTGTTAACAGATTGCCCCCTGATGTGTGAGGGCAGGAGCTCATCGTATGGCCAATAGACATCATAGTTCTTTTGTCCTTTTTCTGGGTTTTAGGGGAGAGAAGAGACCGTTTTGGAGGCTGGAGCCACGGCCCTTGGAAGCTGCAAAAACAAAAAATATTACATGGCCTCAATATGAATGAGGTATAATCTCTGATAAAGGACGAGGCGGGCATTCCCATGCTCGTATCAAGGCATATACAAAACAATTAGTCCCAAGAAGGGGGATCTAATACGTGAAGAAATATACTGGTACATCATAATGGTCCAGGGGGGACATGATGGTGGGATATACTCATGATCATGAATGATCTCAATAAGAATGATCTCAATAACTGATACACTGGATCAACTGTGGAACTGCTGAAACTGAAGGTGTCCAACATCTGTAGGGACTCAAAGACCATGAGTCAAATCTGGGAATAAATGTAACTGTATACTCAAGGGAGTATGAAACAGGTGTGAATCTGAATATTGTCGCCATGCGCAGCCCGGATAACTATAGGAAAAGTGTAACTGATATTATCCATAGGAAGACTCTCAAATGTGGAGGAGTCAGGAGGTATCCGGGGTCTTCGACTAATAACTGAACGGACCAATACCCTGTGCGAGTCTCAACGATGCGATCAAGGTGTTGAAGTCGAGCATGTGAGAAACAACCATTTGGAGAGGCACTGAGGATTCCTCTCGAAATGATTCGTAGGCACTCATCATAAATGGTAATGAGTCCAAGACACAGGGGCCTCTAGGTCTATCCTCTGGAATAAATGTGGTTGTCGTCGACAGAGGGAGACCAGCAACTAACAAGGCAATGATGTTTCCTTGCTAGGAGCGCGAGGTGTAAATGGAAGTGATGTAGTACTGCTGGTAGGACTGACATACTTGTGGGGATGGGAAATAACTGGGTCAAAAAATGGGTAGACTCAAACTTCCTTTGTTCAGAGCATGATGACATGGTTGACCTGGCAGTGTAGGGAACTGACTTGTAGGTGCAGGGATCATCTTTGACTGAATGGTATATATTGACTCTGGGGGGGGGAGGACCAGCTGATGGTAGCTGTCTAGGGAGTTTCAGGGTGACATACTGCAGAATACTCTGAACAAAGGCGACCAAAAAATGGGGAAGCTGATATGCGAGTAGCCAAGAGGCACCATTGATTCCTTCTTCGTAGTTTTAATGAGCTCCAAGAAGGGATAACAGTGTGCTCTGAAATGGTACGGTCCTGTGGATTTTGTGAGCCCAGGACGGCTGATGCTCATGGTTGCTTTCATGTTTAGAGAGTCTGAAAACGGTAAGTGGACTCTGTCGGTGTTCTTTTTCGTAGTTTAGTCTCCAAGGCCCGAAAAAGCATAAACTGATGCGGATGGAGAACTCTTCTAGCCGATGTGACTAGAGTATACCTTTTTCGTAATTAGTCTACGAGGTCCGGAAAAGGGGTAAACTTATACCAGGTAGACGCCCTTTCAGATACGTTTATCGAGCATGAAAGGAAGCAAGATTGCTCGGCGATCTTTTCATTGTTTTAGGAGTCAGAAAAGAGCTTAACAGAAACTCCCTAAGTGCCTTTTTCGTAAAAGAGGTTGCTCGGCCCGAAAAAGGGATAAAATTATACCGAACAACAAAGGAATGACGAGGGCGAGAAAAGGTCTCAAGCATCGTCATCTGTGCGGAAAACTGGATCCGGTGACATAAGGATTGTCGAAAACGAAGAACGGCCGATGTGGCACGCAAACCGAGGTGACGAGGGGGCGTGGAAAAGATTCCCGGAAATTCTAAAGGTGAGAGCGAGAAATGGTCTCAAGTATCATCACGAGCGCGGAAAACTGAATCCGGCCATATAAGACACATCGAAAACGGAGAACGGCCGATGTGGCACGCAAACCGAGGCGACGAGGGGGCGTGGAAAAAAAATGCCCGAAAAATCTAGGCGTGAGAGCGAGAAATGATCTCTAGCATCGTCACGAGCACGGAAAAATGAATCCGATGATATCAAATATATCAAAAATGGAGAGCAGCCGAAGTGGTACGCAAACTGGGGCGACAAGGTGTCGGGACACAATGTTGATATTGGTCCTGGTGAGAGCGAGAAATGATCTCAAGCATCATCACGGGCACGGAAATATGAATCCGGCAGTGCAAATGGTGCGAAAAACGGAGGTCATAAGGACTCCGGAATGGTTAAAGGAAAGAACTAGGTTAAAAAATGGCTACAAATAAAGGTGATCTCACCAAGCGAAGGATGCAGTGGTGGGGAGAAATGATGACCCGTGGGGGCAAAATACTAGGTGTATCAAATCAACTGAAATATACAAGTGACACGTGACCTCAAAAATGGTTGAGATCACGAATATGAAAAAGTGAGCAGGGTTAATGACCTGCCCCCATGCTATGTGCATGGGATTTGTGATTGTGGATCACATATGTGTTGGTTTGAACGATGGGCTCATTGAGGTGTTGAGATAGAGATGATGGGGAAGGTTCAAAATGATTGATCATGCCCCCTATCCCGGGGTCGAGGTAATCTATTATGCCCCCTAACTCAGAGGTGTCAATGTGGTGTAGATGTTGTCTCAGAGAGAGATCAATAGGGCATTGAGCAACTGCTGGCGGGGTGTTATACCATGAGGCTGTGGGTCGTGGTGGCATACTGAAGTGATGATATGATAATGGGGGATTCCCTTTGTGGGGTGGATGCCCCCAGTATCTCCGACGAGGATCACGGTGATGATGAGTAGGCAAGGTTTTGGGCATGCCCCCATGTTGTGGACATGTGGTTTCCTGGTTGATTTGAAAGGGTTCAACCTGTGTGTCAAAGGGATCAATGGAAGGGGCCGACCGGACAGAGGGGTATCCAGTGGAGATCATATAAATGGCGGGGTCAAGGCCAGGCATTTCAGTATCTGACCAAGTAAAGACATCAGTGAATTCTTGGAACAGTTGTTGGTATTCTCCGATCTCATGCTCACTGTGGGAGGTTCCTAATGTGATGGTATGAAGGGCACCAAGTGGGTCAGAGATGTCAATGTGGATGACGGGAGAAATATCGGCCATGGGATCCGTTAACCAGTCGATTTTAGTAGGAAGGAAATCCTTGGACTCAACCGCGGATTGGGTAGCGGTGGTGGATGAAGTCTCTTCCAGGAGGAAGTATGGACGATGGTGCATGTCTTCCCTGGGATAATCAAAGGTAGTAGGAGTCTCGAGAACCTCTTCATCATTGCGGGACCTTTGAGTGGTCAAATCGAGTGATGAGGTAGTGGTAGTCGAAGAGATCATATAGATGGTGTTAATCTCTCCGGATGAGGATGATGCGGGAGGGTAGATCTCCTCGATAGTAGAGGGTGCCGTCTCTAGGTCCAAATTGTTCATCTCGTAGAGAGCTGCTCTGTAGTCTGGGATGTCAGGACAGTTATGCGAGTAGTGGCCATAAATACCGCATATCGCACATGGGTGGTTGGTACGCAGTGATTTATCAAGAGGCATAGGGTTTGGATCTAGTTTGACCACCGGGATGTTGGGGTCGTCGTCCAACATTTGCATGTGTTCCTGCAATGCAGGTAACTGTGGGCACTGATGGGTTGGATGGCCTAACTCATCACACAGTGAGCATTTTGGAGGAGCACGAAATATGGGGGGAGGTTTAACTGCCTTGGGTGGGGGAACCGCAGTGTATGGTTGTGGGCCTCTGCCCCTAGTGGGCCTGACGAATGGAGGGGGATTCGTCGACGACGAAGGAGTCGTGATACCGGGAGGTGGTTGGGTAGAAGTAACAATGGGTTGCACCGGTTGTAGGATGACGTTTGGTGTCGGTGGAGGAACGGGAGGCGTAATATACCACACGGGTAATCCTAATGTTAACCCGGGGAGACTAAGGGTAGCCATAAACGGGGCGCTTACTACACCCGAAGGAGGAAATAGAAAGGGGATTGTGTGGATAGGTGTAACACCGATGTGACTAGGGACCAATGGTGGTTTGGGTAACAAGGAGGGTTGATTACCGGGTGTTTGTGAAAGAGTGCAGAGGTTAGCGACCTGGGTCTCCGGTGACGGTGGTGGAATGGCCTGGAATGTAGAGGTTATCGACGCCTCGGAGTAAAGTCTGGGTCCTACTGAGGAAATGAATGAGGTAGTTGCACCACAAACAGGTTGTTCAACCATGGTGAGACCATTTTCAGGTGTGGTAGGGGCCTTGGGATCGTAATAGGTGAGCTGGTCGACCTTGACCACGCGTCCCTCATGGGGGAACATCATGGTACGAAAAACGGATGAGGCAACCGCTTTCATGGCGTACATGTAGTTGCGACCAAGTAAAAGGTTATAGTCTAGTGGGGCATTGATGACCTCAATGTCAATGAGCACGGTTTTACCCGCCAGCTGGACAGGGACATTGGCTAACAGACCTAGGGGTTGAGCCGAACGGCCGTCATAAGCTCGTAATGCAGTGGTGGACTGCTGGAGAGTAGGGGATCCCAACTTCTGCCAAACAAATGTGGACATGACGCATGTGGAGGCCCCTTCATCGATAATGCACCGATGGATGACAAGATTCCGAACAGAAACGGAAACTTGGAATGCTAAAGAGGAAGGCAGGCGGGGTTCAGACTGGTCTAAATCGAATGCGATCAACTGTGAATCATTGGGGTCAATGGCGCCAATGGCAGAGAGCAAAGTTTTGCGCTGCGAAGGACAGTTTTGCAAAACTTCTAAAGCAGACATGGCTGCAGGAGACTGGGCTAAGTCGTCTAGGATGTTGTAATTCGACGCAGCGCGAGCATTGGGATTACTGTTGATGCGACAAAGTGGGAAGCGAGGTGCTTTGGAAGCGCCATCAAGTGAAGCCGGAGGTATACGTAACGTTTGATCTGTGGGATTAACGTTAGTGTTCTTGTCGGCGGGAGGGGCTTCAGAGGTGGAGCCATATTGGTTCCAACGAGTTTGGAGGTTAGCATCGGCAGTCGACATCATCAACAAATGGTGAGTACCTGAATCGAACACGGGTTGATCAGGGGCTGCATAAGTGATCTGCTGTGGTGGCACGTTTCCCTGAGGGGGGGCTAACGGCTGAGTGTTCACTACACCCTGGTTTGGAAAGGGGTTTTGCAGCACCAAAGGTTGATGTTGAGGTGGTGGAGGGTTGGGTGGTGGCTGAGGAACCGCTTGCCCTTGACGATGGGCATCGTTGGTCCAGAGTTGCCGAGCTCGCTCCAAATGTGGGCAAGAATGCGTGTAATGACCATAGACCCCGCAAATAGAACAAGGGTGGTTTGTTCTGAGGTTATTATTTCTAGGCTGCTTAGGATTCCGATCCGGATTGCGGTTGGGAGGAGCAGCATTGCTATTTTGCGGAGGATTGGGAGGTGGAGGACCTTGCTGATGTAGTTGGTTATTACCATGGTTATGACCTCTACCACGGTTCTGTTGCGCACCTTGGTTGCGCTGGTTGTTTTGGTATTGGGGCTGATGTTGTTGTGCATACACGTGCCCTTGAGCATTGGGGGGATTTTGAGGAGCCGCAGGTGCGGGAGCAGGTTGCGGTGGATAGTACGCAGGTGGAGCTGGAGGTGGTCCAGTTGCCTGCTGGGGTTGTTGGTACCCCTGAGGTGGTGGAGTTGTGAGGTGAGCCGGTGCAATCGGTTGTGGGTAATGCATATGCTGTTGTGGGAACTGCATGGGGGTCTGTACCGTAGGTTGAGCATAGTATGTAGGAGGTACATATGCTGATGGCGCTTGGCCATAACAATGTTGTGGACAAGAGGGTCCATGAATGTGATGGGTCTGGTTTGTTGGAGCATAAGAAGTTGTCGCTCCGGAACTGGATGTAGCCCTAGAGAGGTCTGGGGCGGGCATGGTGCTCACCATACTGAAAGGTTTTGCTTGCGGTGTAATTTGGCCAATAATGCCATCAGCGGCATGTGAAGCCCCCGGTGTGTCACCGCGTGCAGAGTCACCTCGTGGGGCGTCAGGTATGATCGTGTATAGGTAACCTGACTGGGCATAGATAAGATCAAACTGTTGGGCCTTGAGGATGGCCTCCTCCTCAGACTGGGGTCTTTCAGATGCTACATCCTTCGCAATGAGAGGAAGGAGGGATTTAAGGAACCAGTCTAGGAAGATTCGGTCGTCTAATTTGATCTTGCATAGGCTTCGGCGCCGGCGCCAATCATGAATATGGTCAGTGATATGCGTGGCTGTGTTCTGTCTGCAAGACAGTAGGATTTCGACGCCCGCATCATAGCGGACTGGTAGCTGAAAGAACTGCAGGAAGGTCGAGGCAAGGGAAGTAAATGTGGCATGCGTCCCATGGGGCTGCTCGATATACCATTTGGCTGCGGAGCCAGTGAAGGTGCGTTGTAAAAGCCGTAGGCGGATTGAGTCATCCACTATGGAGTTGGAGGAACACCATAAATGGAAGGACATGATGTGATTCTGGGGGTCTTCTCCTGCCTTTCCCTCAAACTTAGGGATGTCAGAGGGAAGCTTAGTGGGCATATGGGGCCAAGCAGGATCATGTCTGATGGGGTCATTTGTGAGCCTAGCTAAATCTGGCAGGTTGAGACTTGCCATGTATGGTAGACTAGCGGATGTGGTGACCGGAACCGGGACCTGCCTAGCCATTGTGGTATGGTGTAGGGGTCCAGTAGCGCTTATAGGTATGCTAGGTATGGAGGGTATGTGCCCTCCAAAAGGTGTGGGATGATATGGGTTAGCGCTCCCAAGTGCAACTTGGGTTACACTTGGGTTAGGAATCGCACCAGGGATTCCTGGTATAGCACTGCCAAGTGCAACATGAGTTACACTTGGGTTAGGAATCGCACTGGGGATTCCTGGGATAGGGTTTGTGGAAACCGAAGGGGGTATGACCCCCATGTTGGGCATGCCCATGATAGGTGGTGGTCCTGTGCTAGGCATTCCTGAATGTGGAGTGTTACCCATATTGGGCATACCCAAGGGGGTGGTTGTTGCCATGGATGGTACTGCCGCAGAAGGGTCTGCGGATGTCTGACCTATGGTTAATGTAAATTGTGGATCAACTGGTGTTTCAGACATATTTGTGGTTGGTGGTAACTCGGTGGGGTTTTCGGATTCTACCTCCAAATCAAAGGTGAAGTGGGGTATGTCAGAATCGGATGACCGTCTAATTGATTGACGATGTGTCGAATCAAGGGACAATGCTCTGCGTCTGTGACGTGGAGAGCCAAGTGGACTAAACTCTGGGAGTTCGCCCTGTAGACGACGAGAACGTCTAGAATTCTCAATGGTGAGAATATGTTTTTTATGTAAAAAATGTGTTTTAAGTATCAGGTGGTGATATATATGTAAAAGACTCAAAACCCTAATGCAACCAAGGGTGCAAGAAGGGGAGTGAAAAAAGAAGGCTCACAGGCCAAAAATCAATCCTCAAAAAATGCACTTATTCTAGCAGCTGTGCTACAATAAGTGGAGGAATGCAACAACCGGTCAGAATACCAACATGCAAGCGGCTCCTAGAAAAAATAGGTGTAACTAGACTCAAAAGGTGGTAAAGATCATGCAAACACCTAATCTAAAAGTATTGTGACTCAAACAGACGATATCCCCTGCAAGGTGATGAAATCCAAGTCAGACAATATGAATGTAGAGACAAGGGCTAGATATCCCCCTACCGGGAGGGACACCGGGTAATCAATCCTAAAAAGACAGGCTACTAGGATACTCCGTTCATGACGCGTCGAGAAAAGGTAAATCTGCCGTTTGGTCCTTTGATCGCAATATCCCAATACAGGGATATCCCGAGAACTGCGAATGGTAGCCCTTCGGTTACTGAATGGGTTTCGGTATCCCACTCAGGCTTCCGGAACCATCCTCGCGACTTCAACCCTCCTAGGGGAGAGGCCTTCCCACAAACCGGTTGTGACCGCGCCAAAAAGTACTAAGAGATTTTAGCTCCCTAATTGGACAACTTCTATGTCTCAGATGTATGAACTGAGGGGTGTTATTGGAACACCTATCCCCCCAATACTACCTAGCTACAAGAATTCTTTTAGTGTTCCCCAAGTGGGGTTAAAAGTGTGTTCAAATTAAGGTACGTTTTAAGGCTTAGTTCAATTAAGTGATCGTGTGAGTGCACGTGAGGTGTTGTAAACTGAACTTGAAAAAATTAAATGCTTTTACAAGAAATTTTCAAAAAATAAAGGATTTTTCGAAAATAAAAAGCAAATATTTATGACTTTTTCACTAAAAAGGAATTTAAATGCTTTTCAAAAAATAACTCAAAAAATAAAGGATTTCTTGGATTTATGAAAGCAAATAATAGACTTCTTTTTAAAAGAAATAATGGATTTCTTTGTTTTGAGAAAAATTGCTAAGGGCAAGATTTTAAAGAAGTAAACAGGAAAAAATTTGAATCTAGATGAAAATGCAATAATGAGTCTTTCTTTCACTTTCTTGAAAATTTTTAAAAAGATTTCTAGATATGCACTTTAAATAGTAAAATTTTTTTCTATGGCTGTAAGATATGGAGAATCAATACTGTAAAAAATGAGCCAAAATGGGTGAACTGAAGTGATAAATAACACTAAAATACAATATTAGATAAATTTCTATGGAAAATTTCTTAAATCTAATAGCATATTTGGATTCCTTGATCGAAAACACCCAATTTGAAAAAAAAAATCGTTTCAAACGGAGTTCGGGAGAGGGAGATATGGTCGTTTGAAAATTGAGCTGCGCGGCCAAAAAATGACATGGACCGCGCGGGTTTTGGACCAAAAGTCGCGATGGACCGCGCGGGTTTTGGACGCACAGTCGCGATGGACCGCGCAGGTTTTGGGCGCACAGTCGCGATGGACCGCGCAGGCTTTGGGCGCACAGTCGCGATGGACCGCGCAGGTTTTGGGCGCACAGTCGCGATGGACCGCGCAGGTTTTGGGCGCACAGTCGCGATGGACAGCGCGGAAAAAGGCCGCGAAGCCGCGGTGTGCAGCGCGGAAAAACACAGAAAAGTCGCGATGGACCGCGCGACTGTCTGGAAAAAGGCCGCGATGGACCGCGCGGAAAACTGCAGAAAAGTCGCGATGGACCGCGCGACTGTCTGGCAAAAAGCTGCGAGGCGGAAGCCGTGCACGGAAACCGAGAAACGACCGCGAAAATTTAAAATTTAGGGCTGTTTTTTGGGGCCAAATCTCAGAACAGCAATGGATCTGCTGTCTAAGATGGCAGATCTATGGATCTAATGGTTAAAAACTCATAAAAACTAAGATTTAATGGCAAAGCTAGAGATCTAAAGTTCAAACCAAAGCGGAGTCGCCAAAAACTGTTGGCTCGGTTTTGCAACCAGGCTTAGTGCTATGGGCACCTACTAACTAGTAGTAGCAGTTTCAATAGAAATAAAAATCATAAACTAAATAAACAATACTTTTCATGGATCTAAACAAGAATCTAAGCAAATAATATAAATATTTCAAAATCAAGAACAAGAAACATAAGAAATAAATTTTGTATTGAAAAGTGGGGGGCAAGCAAGTGCTTGCGATATTACCTCCAATGGTGAAGGTTGATGTTGAGCAACTCCCAAGATGAGTAGCTCCAAACTCCAATAGGTCTCTTTCTCCAAGGTTGCTTCAATGGCTAAAAGTGCTCATGGGAGATTTCAGCAGCATAAGGATGAGATAATGGAAGGATGTGAAATGAGGAGCCCCTACCACCTTTTTATAGGTTTTGGTGGTGAGGAATACCATTTGTGGTTTTGTGGAAACCAATGGTATTGACCAACATGGTTTAGGTAATTTTCCCTCCTTTTTCCTTTTTTGAATAAAAATAATATTTTAATTCCCTTTTTAATATTTTTGGGAATTTGGACCCTTTTTGAGGGTTTTTTATGATTTTCTTGGAAAAATAATCTTTTTTAATGGAAAAAAGGGGTGTACCAAGGTCTTTTGGTGACCTTTTGTTGGTTTCAGAGGCTCAGATGGTGGAAAAGTGGACAAATGGGTCATGTGAGTAAGGGAATGAGCTAGTGAGCACTTTTTAGGTGTTAACAAGACTGTTACAATGTGATATCTAAACTCGACCAACAAATTTGCAACCTTTTCATTGAGCTATAGTAATCTCCATATAGCTTAAAGCATTTTTGAACTGTGGGGTACAGAGAGTATGCAAGCCTATATGATGCCTATAAACAAAATTATCAAGCCTATTGTCCATGCAACATAGTAGCAGTGAAGATATAGTTCAACATACTAGAGATATTTTAGCATTTAAATAAGCAGTAATTGGTATCATAAAAAATACATAGACTGAACATGGATTCTCTCCTATGTTATTCTTAAACATTTTACTTTTCTTAGACTTTATATTTTTAAATTATAATATATTGACCAAATGTTAATGCTACTGGTGTTTTTACAAGGTTTTCACAAAGTTTTCCTTTTAATAGAGACAATATCTTATTGAAATAGTATAATCATTTTTACGAAGTTTGCTAGAGCTAAGCTAACAAGAGCAATAAAAGATCATACTAAAAGTCAATTTGGGAGACTAGTATGGGGTTGTCTATTAGAAAATCCCTCATACATTTAATACAAACCATCATGTTCCAGGTAATCAAAAGTACAAATTTTGTCAAGATTATTGTTTTCATGGATATTGGTGCAAAGTGACCAATTGCTAATAACCTTTTATTGTCCGAAATTTCTAAGCAAATGTATTGATTATATGTATTTTGTTATGAGATGCTTGCCCTTGTAAATGTGCTGCTTAACCTCACTTAATCATGGGAATGGTTATGTGTCCTGCGGTATTCTTAACCCTCCCTGAGATTCATAGGAAATATGGGTTTTGGCAGGAGACAGGTAGAGACCTGCTAAAGGTTGGAAGATACCTTAGAAGGTTTACAGACAAAATTTAAGAGAAGGAAATGAGGATCTTATATATCTCAACTGGGAATGGGGTTGTACCATTGGATAGATCTCTCCAAGAGATTTCCAACGATACCAACCTTGCCTCATTTGGACCTAGGATGAATAAGTTATGCCTCTCAGAAGTTTGCATTGGTGAGCTGCAGGAGCATAGAAGTTGGACTTCCGCAATTCCGACTTCCGCAATGCTGATTGTGGATTGTAGAAGGGAAGTTTTACGAAAGGTTGAATTTGTACTTCTGCAATTCTGACTTCCGCAATGCGAAGTGCAGATTGCGGAAGGGGAAGTTTTCTGGAAGGTTGAAGTTGGGCTTCCACAATTCCGACTTCGGCAATGCGGATTGCGGAAGATGAAGTTTTCCGAAAGGATGAAGTTGGACTTCCACAATGCGGATTGTAGATTGCAGAAGGGGAATTTTTCCTGAAGGTTGAAGTTGGATTTCCGCAATTCTGACTTCCGCAATGCGGATTGTGGATTGTGGATTGCAGGTCGCACAGTTACGGATCGTTGATTGCGAAAAGATGCAATGCGGATTGCGGAAAGACGCAATGTGAATTGTGGGAAGACACAATTGTGGACTGCGGATTGCGAAAATACGCCATGCGGACTGTGGACCCGAGAATAATTGCGGAAGGGTGTGTGATGGAAGCATTGGAAGAAAAAAAAGAGTATCAAGGACTCCCATCGCCTCTAAAGGATACCAAGGTGATCTGGGGATGTGACAGAGTGGTATCAGAGCTTCAGTTGCAACACTCAAGTTGTTAGGGCTGAACCATGGAATAAATCGCATGCAAGGAAATGCCATGACCCTGTTTTAACCTAATAGAACTCTTGTTGATTAAATGTTTAATGAGTAATTTCCAAATTGTATGGATGTTTCAAGTCCTATGTTGTCTAATAAACATTTGTATCATGCACAGTGATTGCAACAGGTATAGTTGAAGCATACATCAAGGCCGTGTGTCAGAAAGCAAGAATGGTGACTGTTAATGATGCACAAGATCCCTACGAGCCTGAAGATGACGTGTTGGGGGAAAATGTGCAGGAAGAGCACATTGAAACAACGTCTAATGGAAGAAGGGAGCGGGTGACTCACAAGACTTGGTTGAGACCATGGTAAGATTTAATGAGAGGCTGATAAAGGTGCAAGAAAAGAAACAACAGCTCAATGCGGCCATTCTGCAGAGCCTCACTGACATGCATCAAAAAGTAAACATGGGGTCTAATCCAAGTAATATGGGCCGAGAAGAAAGGAATGCAGTTAGTCAGTCTAGAGGTCATTCTAGGAAGAGGACTCCAAGCCATAGAAGGGGTTTTATGAGCAGAAGGCACAGAACATCCTCTTCAGGGTCTCCTTCCAACAGATCGAAACACTCCAAGAACTCTCAAAGAAGTCCAAGGAACACTCAAAACAAGAATGAGAGGGGAAGGAATTCTAGAGGGATCCCACAAGGAGACTTTAGGAAATCAATACCTCCTACCTTTGATGGGGAAAGCAAGACATGCCAGGAAGAAGAGGCATGGTTATTTGGAATGAAAAAGTACTTCAAAATGCATGATTATTCAGAAAGTGAGAAAGCTAGGGTCTCCATTTACAATCTGAATGGAAGAGATTCCTTTTGGTGGGAACATCTCATGAAAGTGAAGAGAACCAGTGAAAGAAGGATCAACTGGGAACGGTTTAAAAGATACTTCAAGGAGAAATACCTATCAGCTAGGTATTATGACAACAAAAGAAAGGAGTTCAATTAACTCAGGTTGGGGAAAACTTCCATGGAAGAACATGTTCATAAATTCTTGGAATTGTTAAGTTATGTAGACTACATCAAGAATGAAAGGGTGAAGATTCATTGTTTCCTTGGAAGCTTACCACAGAACTACATGAATAGGATTGAGTTTGTCCATCCACCAAGTTTGGACGAAGCCATTAGGATGGCCATGCTTTGTTATGAGAAGAATAAATGAAAGACAGATACTCAACCAACATGGAAAGGAAATCCCAAAGGAGGATTTGAACCAAGGAGAAATGGATTCAAACCACCTTTCAAGAATCAACCCGTAAAATTTCCACAGGGACATCCAGCAGGAAATGGGTTCAAACCAGCGGTAATAGTAGAGAAAACATCAAAAGGACCACTTTAGTGTTGGGGATGTGGAGACAACCACATGCTTATAGATTGCCCAAATCGAAGAGGGAATCCCCGAAACGTGCACAACTTGGGAGGAGCAACCATAGTGGAAGATATGGCCAGAGCCACACCTCGAATCTATGCATCACTAGATGATCACCGAGAGGACCACCAATCAACAGTGGTAGAAGTTGAAGGTAATATTGCTAAGCAACCTCTTTCTATTTTAATTGATCTAGGATCCACTCATAGTTATGTGTCCCCTAAAGTGGTTGAAAGTTGTTCACTTGGTAAACTGAAACATAGTAATTCTTAGTTAGTTCAACTAGCCATTGGGACCAAGAGAAAGGTGAGTGAAGTAGTGGTGGAATGTTTTGTAGAGCTGATTGGACTTCCCACCAAGGTAAACTTGAATGTACTACTCTTAAGATCTTATGATGCCTTGATAGGAATGGATTGGTTGGAGAAGCATGTAGCCAAGCTTGATTGCTACAAGAAGGTACTTGAGTGTATTGATGAGGAAGGAATACCAAGGTTGGTTAAAGGAATTCCGACACAAGTTTCAGTAAGGCAGATTTCAGCCTTACAGCTGAGAAAGTTCTACAAAAAGGGTTTTCAATTATATGCTGTGCATATATCAGATTCAACAGAAGATAAAGGGACAAAGTTAGAATACTTTCAACTATTACAAGAGTTCTGGGATGTATTCCCAGATGAAGTACCAGGACTACCACCCAAGAGGGACACTGATTTCTCCATTAACCTTATTCCAGGAGCAACACCAATCTCCAAATCCCCTTATAGAATGCGCACACCTGAGCTGATAGAATTAAATATGTAGCTACAAGAATTAATGGACATGGAGTATATTAGACCGAGTGTATCCCCTCGGGGTGCAACTGTGTTGTTTGTTAAGAAGAAGGATGGGACTTTAAGGCTATGTATAGATTATAGGAAACTAAACAAGGTAACAATCAAGAACAAGTATCCATTGCCAAGAATTGATGACTTGTTCGATCAGATGAAGGAAGCTAAAGTATTTTCCAAGATTGACTTGAGGTCTGGCTACCATTAAGTGAGGATAAAGGATGAAGACATTCACAAAACAACTTTCCGAACTAGATATGGACACTATGAGTTCATTGTGGTGCCATTTGGTCTCACCAATGCACCTGCTACTTTCATGTGTCTTATGAACAGTGTCTTCGGCAAATACTTGGATAAGTTTGTGATTGTATTCTTGGATGACATTCTGGTGTATTCAAAGAATGAAGAAGAGCATAATAAACATTTGAGAATGGTACTACAAGTCCTTAGAGAACACCAGTTGTATGCAAAACTGAGCAAGTGTGACTTCTATCAGCAAAAGGTACAGTATTTGGGACATATTATTTCAGCAGAAGGTATTGCAGTAGACCCAGAGAAGATTGAGACCATAATGGATTGTCCTACTCTGAGAAATGTTGCAGATGTAAGATCTTTTATGCACCTTGTAGGTTACTACAGAAGATTCATTGAAAGTTTCTCCAAGATAGCTCATCCCATTACATCATTACAAAGGAAGGAAGTCAAATTTATATGGACTAAGAAGTGTGAAAGGAGTTTCCAGAAGTTAAAAGAATTACTTACCAGTGCTCTTGTTTCAAAGATTGCAGATATAAATAAAGACTTTGTGGTGTGCACAGATGCTTGCATAGAAGGATTGGGTGGAGTACTCATGCAAGAAGGATTTGTAATTGGATATGAGTCAAGGAAGCTGAAAGATCACAAAAGGAACTATGCCACACATGATTTAGAGCTCACAACCATAGTGCATGCCTTCAAGAAATGGAGGCATTACATTTTGGGAAGAATATTTGAACTCAGGACAGACCACGTGAGTTTAAAATATTTATTTTACCAGCCAAATCTAAATGCTAGGAAAACTAGATGGATGGAATTCCTCTGTGAGTTTGATTTAGAGATTAAAAATTTTAAACGAAAGGAGAATAGGGTTGTTGATGTGCTCAGTAGGAAATTTCATGTTGCAGCAATAAGTATTTGTAAATCATATTTGAAAGCAAGGATCATCGAAATTCAAGCTAATGATGAAGCTTACCTACAAATCAAAGAGAAGTTGCAGCAGGGAAAGGTGGATAACAAGTGTGCAGGATATCAGATTGGAGAAGATGATGTCCTTATGTACCAAGATGCCAGACTGTACATTCCAAACTGTGTAGAATTGAAGGATCTTGTGTTGGGAGATACGCCAAAAGCCATATTCTGGTCACCCAGGGTATCAGAAAATTATAACCGCAGCAAGGAAACAATACTTTTGACATGGGATGAAGAATGACATAGAAGAGTATATTGCTAGATGTCGAAAGTGTCAGTAGGTCAAGGCAGAGCATCAATATCCAGCAGGATTCTTGCAACCACTACCTATTCCCGAATGAAAGTGGGAAGTGATTTCTATGGACTTTAGAACAGGTTTTCCCATGACTGTGAAGAAACACGATTCCATTATGGTTGTAGTGGAAAAGCTATCAAAAGTAGCTCACTTTATCCTAGTTAAGTCTACTCACAAGGCCAATGACATTGCAAATAAATTCATGAGAGAGATATTCAGGTTGCATGGATTCCCCAAGGCAATAATTTTAGATCGAGACATGAAATTCACTTCCAATTTTTGGAAAGGATTATTCCAAGAGTTGGGGACTAAGTTGAATTTCAGTACAGCCTATCATCCTCAAACAAATGGTCAGACTAAGAGAGTAAAACAGATTCTTGAAGACATGTTAAGGATGTATGTGATGGATAAGCCATCAAAGTGGGAGGACTACCTACACTTGGTAGAATTTGCCTACAACAATGGGTACCAGGCATCATCGAAGATGAGCCCTTTTGAAGTTTTGTATGGCAGAGGATGCATAAATCTAGTGAATTGGGACAACCCAGTGAACAGGGTAGTGCTTGGACCAAAAATGATTGAAGCGATGGAATGAGAAGTTGTTAATATTAGGCTGAATTTGAAGGCAACTCAGGACAGGAAGAAAAGATATGCATATTTGAAGAGAGTGCACAAAGAATTCCAGATCGGGGATCATGTTTACTTGAGAGTGAGACCAAGGAAGAGATCCATGAAGTTGGGAAGTTGTGCCAAGTTAACACCCAGATATTGTGGACCATTTGAAGTTCTTGATAAAATAGGACCAGTTGCATATAGGATTGCATTACCTTCTAACATGAAAGCTCATAATGTTTTCCATGTCTCTTTGCTTAAGAAATATGTACATGATCCTAATCACATCATTGATTGGCATGTGATACAGGTGGAACCAAAGGGAGAATTCCAAGTGGTGCCTATATGCATACTCGACAGGAAGGTTACCTTTATCAGGAGGCGAGCCATTAGACAGGTAAAGGTGCAATGGAAGCACCTTAGTCTAGAGGAGGCGACCTGGGAGCTGGAGGATTCCATGATAGAGGCATTCCCATTTTTGTTCAGTTTTGAGAACACTGAGGACAGTGTTGTTCAAAGGGGGAGGGAGTTGTAATACCCCTACCCTGCCTTAGTAATTGTTGGCCTCAATGTAAATATTGTGTTTGTGCAATGTGTGTTGATCCTAGTGTGGATCCCAAGGCCAATGCCCCACTAATGGATGCTTAAGGTTTGCTTTCATAGGCAAGAATTTGACAGTGAAACTATGCATGTGTTATTAAGCCATGAAATTTTGTAATTGATGTAAATGTTTAATATTGCAATGAAATACCCAAAACTGGCTAAGTGAGGCAGCTAAGGAGAAGGGGGTGAAGGTATCCACTAGGGAGAGGTGAGGGGGTTGTGGGATGGTGACCCATGCTGCCACTTGAGCAGGAGTAACCGATTTGATTCCCTGTACGGGTAAGGATTCAGTTACAAAATGTGGAGAAGGAAAGCGGGCGGAGGATATTCGCAAGAGATAAAATACGACACAGAGATGGGAGAAGGGTTTGGTTGTTCGTTGGGTTGTTCATTCAGGGTTTCAGGGGTTCATTTTGTTCAGGGAGAAAATCCTTAGAGGGGGGCGATCCATGAGATAGGGGAGAAGATGAGATATCCTATGGGAGCTGAAGTAGTGAAGCTGAATGCCAGAGGAATCTCCTGCGTATGCGTAATCTTTGAGTATATCCCTGAAGGCAAGTTCGAAGGCGGACTATAGGGCGTGAATAGCTTGAGGAAGCTATGTGAAGCCTAGAATCCGCAAGCAAAGAGTCGAGTTGTGGGACAGAGCTTAGTCTGAAACCCTGGAATGAGCCAGCATGTTTAGCAGACGTGGAAGATAGGTTTTAAGGTTGGAATGCTTGATAAACCCAGTGAAGACTGTGATCTCGTGGAACTAGCAGTTGGACCTTCGTATGCCTACCCTAAATAGCACTGGAAGGGAAAGGGCCTTGAGGGACTGTGTAGCAGAGAAGAGGGCCTTCCTTGTGTTGGGTGAGGTGGATAATGTGGGTGCCTTATCTGCTAAGTGAATGAGATGTCTGTATCTCTATGGTTGATCTCACTGGCTTAGCAATATCCTCCCTGTTACCTTGTATGCTTGATAAACCCAACTGCATGTTGCTTTAGCATATGTATGCTTAATAAACCCAACTGCAGGGTGGCTTAACATGAGTATGTTTTCGGAATTGCTTGACAAACCCAGCTATAGGTTGGCTTAGCAACGAAATGGACCTTGAATGTTAAAGAGCCTACCCAGCCCTCCTTCGTGGATACATAGCCTAGCTCAGGGGTGGTCTTTCAGCTGAAAGAGTATATGCTGGACAGAGACCTAAGGTTGGGTGGAACGTTGCTTTCACTTAGCCAGTTGCTGGGGCAACTTCAAGATACAAAGATAAGTGTTTTGTGGAATGAATGATGCTACTTCACGCTATTATTATTATGTTTTGTTGCTTAAACTGTTGAATGAATGTTATATGAATAGGAATAATAGTTATATCATGTGTGAGCCTGAGTGGAATGTTGAGTGCAGGTTGAATGCTTCATTTAGTTGCATGAGTTTAATGCATTGCTAATTTTACATGTGTTAGATGTATGGTTACCCTTAGTTTCATTTATTATATGTATTTTATTATGATATGCTTACCCTTGTAAATGTACTGCTTAACCTCACTTAATCATGGGGATGGTTATGTAACTTGCGGTATTTTTAACCCTCCCGGAGAGTCAGAGGAAAGATGGGTTTGGCAGGAGACAGTTAGAGACCTACTAAAGGTTGGAAGATACCTTATAAGGTTTACAGAAAAAACTTCAAATAAGGAAATGAGGAGGTTAGATACCTCAAGTGGGAAGGGGGTTGTACCATTGGATAGAACTCTCAAAGAGCTTTCCAACGGTACCAACCTTGCCTCATTTGGACCCAGTATGAGGAAGTTATGCCTCTCAGAAGTTTGCATTGGTGAGCTGCAGGAGCAAAGAAGTTGGACTTCCGCAATTCAAACATCCGCAATGCGGATTGCGGATTGCGGAAGGGGAAGTTTTATGGAAGTTTGAAGTTGAACTTCCGCAATTCCAACTTCTGAAATGTGGATTGCAGATTGAAGAAGGGGAAGTTTTCTAGAAGGTTGTAGTCGAGCTTCCGCGATTCTGACTTCTGCAATGTGGATTGCGGATTGTGCAAAGGGGAATTTTTGCGGAAGGATGAAGTTGGACTTCCGCATTTCTGAATTCCGCAATGAGGATTGTGGATTGAGGAAGGGAAAGTTTTCCTAAAGGTTGAAGTTGGATTTTCGCAATTCCGACTTCCGCAATGCAGATTGCGGGTCGAGCAATTGCGGATCTCTGATTGTGGAAAGACAGAATGCGGATTACAGATTGCAGATTGCAGAAAGATGCAATTGCGGATTACGGATTGTGGAAAGACACCATGCAGACTGCGGACCTGATAATAATTGCGGAAGGGTGCATGATGGAAGCATTGGAAGAAAAACAAAGAGTATCAGGGACTCCCATCACCTCTGAAGGACACCGAGGTGATCTGGGGACGTGAAACCGTTGCTCAAATCGTGATTTTGATGATTTGGGTAGTTTTAAAATCACGCATTTAGTCTAATACCACTCATTGTGATTGTTGAAATTGCAACATTTCCTAAATTGCAATTTTTAGACCACATTTTGACCCGAAATTAGTTAAAAAGCCACCGAAAAAACGAGGCGTTTTAGTTTGTTTTTATCCTACGCATCGAGCCAAAAAATGAACACGTCAACTTCTATTAGTGTGTTAATTTTTAAAATGTCGATTTGATGTCGAACAACTTCCATAACCCATCATAATTTCTAGTGGCCATATGGGGTGTAAGATACTGGTGGCATAGCATAACCTTGTCTCATTATCAATTTCGAGTCAGCAAGTGTTGTATTCTCTCTCCACATTTCCATGTTGGAGATAACAGGTTATGTAAGTTCTCTCCATGCCATCATCGTAAGCCAGACATTAAAAATCCCTTTACCGACTACCTCTACCATACACCTATATCCAGGGGGTTGCAAGTAATTATTGACATGCCGACATTGCAGACTGGAAACCAAATTAGTTTTCAAATAACATAGGTATTAATGTTTCCTCTATCCATGTAGCTTTTTTCTCTTCATGCTAGGCAGAATTGACCTAGTGCCTACAAGACCTCGTTCTAATGCTGAAATTGAGGGCTACTATATGCTTCCAATGTTTTACAAGGTTAATCCTATTGATCTCTAGTGGAAAAAAGGATCATATGTTGAATCCCGTGAAAACATGAAGAGAAACAACGATGTGCCATCAGAAATATTTAGGAATGGAGATGTCACTCAACCCAATAGAAAAATCCACACTATCATCGTAGGCCTTCCACATTGAGCCCAATAGAAAACATCTGCGTTTTCCATGCACTCGTTCAAGTCGAGTTGAAGATGACAAGGAAGAGCAAAAGGAGGATTGCATTGATAATAATGATCTACCTTTCCTAATTCATAAACTCATCTCGTTGTTGTCTCCTCGGTGTCCAACGATATTGAGCTCACTCGGTGACCTTCAAGTCGACAGGCAGGCTGAGAAATTCATAGCTAAATGCTATGAACAATTGAGGCTGGAGAGCCAAAATTGTTTCCTGGAAATGATTGAGAGGGGTGCAAGATAACAAGTCCAACATGAAAATCTTTAGTACTAGGTTAGCAAATGTTGTGTCCAGGTTAGCAAATGTTGTGTCCAGAAACGACCCACTTTTAGTTCCACTGATAGAAGAATAATCTGCCGACAAGAATAATCCGTCCACATAGGGAAGAAAAATTATAAAAATGCACCTTAGAAGCAAGACTACGAAAGAATTTCATGAGGAGAAATGTGTTGCACGTTCTAATTCTAGACCAATTCACTGCAAGGGGATGGACCGATTTGCATAGGAGGCTTGAATGATCGAAGAATTTAGGTGAATAAAAACCAAATAGGGTTTTTTTAGGCAATGTACTCACTACTCCTGTACATGGAAATACAACGTTGATGCATGAGAACAAAGTGAAAATGGAACTCGTAACTATTGTCATAGAGAAAATGGAATTTAGATTACATTTTACTGTCGTTGTTGTTGTTTGTGTTTTTCTTTAGAGCAGTTTTGCTTCATACAATTTTGGTAATTTAATTGTACGTTTAAATGAGAGTTGGTTTTTGCATTATTCAATGTTCATATTACTGCTATGTGTTATGCCTTATGCGATTGTTTTCAGATTATATTTCAAAATGGCAGTTTACAATTATATTTTCCTGCCACAAATATGAGTGGCTTCCATCTAGAGCCGTGTAATGGGTGAGCAACTAATAGGTATATGTATTTTATAAATTAAGTCGCGACTCGCTCTAGTGATATATAATCCGAGTAGAGGATATACAGATAAAAAAATTAGACACTCATAAATATGAAGAAAACATAAAATGACAGCTATGTAAAAAATGAAACTGTCATAAAATGGTCAGGTAGACAATATCTAAAATTCCAAGCCTAATCGGTCCACTGACCTTTGCAACACATTTAGAGCTCCGTGTGAAATAGCCATTTTTTAGACTTCATTATAATCAACCATATTTAACAATATTGTTACTTTTCATTATTTAGATTTATTAGCGTACTTATTTTAAAACTAGCATAGTCACAAGTGAAGTGGTCGGTGAACACCGATAGGCGTATCCAACCACTTGGTTTTGTGGAGATGGCTTGTTGTTAAACAAATGCTAAACATTAAACTAATCAATATAAACATTAAACTAATTAATATAAACATAGAAACAAATACTATTTAATAAACATACCCCTTTTCTTAACCATCGCTCAATTGAAGCTTATTTAAATCTTAATCAGGATGCATTTGAGCATAACAAGATATGTCGACCATGAAATGAATCCCCACTATACACTTGTTACACTAAGGTTAATCTTGTTGATCCACTCAAGGAAGTACAAAATCTCAGATAATATCTAAACACCTATCGGTGTTAATTATATTGAAGTTGAAAATGCCTTATTACATATTGCTAGCATTTTAAAAAATTATAGTTCAAAATTCTATAAAAACATACTAGACAATCACAAAATAATTGTGACCAAAATCAAAACAAAACATGGGCACACTTTTTTAAGTGAACATTATGATATGGTAAAGGAAAGGGAAAGGTTATTCAGTTGACTTAGATGCGTTGCTTCCATATAAGACTTGAAGAGTAACGAAACAAGGGATTATATCATATAAAAAGGGAAATATACTTATCGCAAACTGAAATATGACCGAGATAAAATGCATTGGGTAGCGTTGATAAAAGGAAGAGGTTAGATTTAATTTTTTCTACGTTGGCGTTAAACTCTTTCAAAATAGCAGACCTGCATGCATCTTTAACAGCTGGCGACGTATTTGATTCAAAGTAATCTATCATATGTTTCTCCACTGTTTCACGATAGTCTTTTCCATTGGAAGTCAGAGACAGCAATTCTTGTAGAGACTCCTTCACCATCTCTGTAGGGCCGCAGTCGGACTTGATTTGGCTCATACCAAATATGGCGGCTAAATCAGGCAATATATTTATATTTAAAGATGACAACATGACGCGAAGCTTTTCCTTCACCATCTCGGATTTGCTTTGGCTCAGACCAAGTCTGGCACCTAAATCGGGCAATACATTTATCTCCAAACATGACACCAGGACTCGAAGCTGGGCTTCTTGCTCAGGACTCCAGCGAATAGCACATAAATATCGCATACATGATTCCATGCAATCAATATACATCACTTCTGAAGAAACTGGTAAAATAGCCAATGCTTCATCCACATTGGAGAAATTAAAGCGTTCGTAATTCTCATAAGAATACATGAGCTCAATACATTTGATGTAATTCTCAGGACTGTAATTAGAACATGTTACCTTGATTTCAAACGGTCGCTTGTCTGAAGACGAGAGTTGGGAGAGCTTGGTTTCAAAAAAACTCAGCTTTTTTCAACACTTGAGAATGAACGTAAAGACGCTTTGCGGAATACTCCACTCCCGTTGAATTGATTAAATGTAATCTTACGTCGGCCGTATTCTTGTCTCCAAACACTAATGACTGGTTCGCCATTGCTTCCTGCAAATACAATGAAACGTGGGACTCAACAAGGATTTAGCGGCGTATTACAATCTGTGTGCTCTATATTTTCCGTGAACGCAGTGACACTTCTTAAACACCGTCCACAACCTTTCGCCTTTGGCGTGTCATCGCTCACGATGTGATAATCCAAGAGCACTTTGATGAGTATGTCGGGTCATATTGCTTTATTCGCGTGCTTTTCTTTCATGTCGTCGTTATCAGACATCATGGGCGTACGTTTAGAGAATCTAAGTTCCAAGGAGCACTAATTACAAAATTTCATCCAATCAAAGCTATTATTTTCGTGGGTTTGCGCACACATTGGATTAATATATCGATTTGGAGTTATCTAAATGGTTAGGTACAAGTTTAACTTTCCGAGTAAGCAAATATGCTTTGAGTATTGTTCCATACTTTATTCTAAATTCGAAATAAATAATTTTAGTTAGTTAGTTCATTAAGTGAAGATGTGGATTTCGTCATCATCTGAGTTCAATTTTTTTAAGGTGACTTAGTTGGGAGAGATATACCAAAAAACCGAATCAAATTAGTGATTTTTACAACTTAAATACTCAAATTTTGATCAAAATCCTCTTTTACGCTTTAGTGCTGATACGTTTAACACTAACATAAAATTAAAAAAAAAAACAACCTCAATATAGAGTTGTTTTAATTAGCGTTTAGCGCACCCTTACCTATGCCAAGTTGATAATTGATTCCCCTCCTATGCGATATATAAAATGGAAAAGCAAAAGAACTACTTTATTAGAATATGGATAAAACAACCTTAATATAGAATTGTTTTAATTAGCGTCTAAACCACGCCTTGCCTATCCCAAGTTGATTGATCACCCTCCTATGCGATATATAAAAATGTAAAAGCAAAAGAACTACTTTATTTGAGAATATAACCTTAATATAGAATTGTTTTAATTAGCGTCTAACCCACGCTTGCCTATCCCAAGTTGATTGATTCCCATCCTATGCGATATATAAAAATGTAAAAGCAAAAGAACTACTTTATTTGAGAATATATGGTACATGTCATAATCCTATGATACACGTAATTACTAGCATCTGCCCCTCGAGGGGTAAAAGAAACGCCAAAGGTATAAAAGTTAGAAATGAAAGTTTGTGTAAATGTATTTTTTGTTTAATTCATGAAGGTTTAGGTTGGATTTTATTTCTATGCTACTGCATTGGGTGGACAATAGTTTTGGGATAGACGATGATGTCATCTTGATGCCTTGAAAATTGCAGTATTAAATCACATAGATGTATTTAAGGTGAATGTAAATGATATGAAATATAAGTTTGATTTAAATTAGTGATGAGGCACATAAATTTTGCAAAGAAAATGAAAGTATTGACAACATAGAATTATTTGATATAAGCTAGGAAAGATCTCATTTAATATAGATGAAAATTGCTGAAATAGTTCTAGAAACATCCATGATAACTCCATACAAAATAATGCACAAGCTTTGACAAGGCAAAATTGTTTTCTCCATTCATGTAGTTGAAGTAGTTCTTTTCACATAAGAGGAAAATTCTTTAACTTGCTGGAAGTCCTTCTTCTCTTCTCTAATGTAGCTATATATAGCTTTACAAAATGCCTCATTGGCTGCCACCAATAGTCTAATCGTTCTTGTTCTTTTGATTTGTCTTCTAGTGGCTATTTTACAAAAAAGGCTAAATATTCTAATTATTTACAAAATAAGGAGAAATAACTTTCAAATGTTATATTAGAAACTCAAAGTACTTCATCCTTGGGTTGGCGCTTCTGGGGATTTAGGCACTTGTATGGTTGTTGGTATTGCTGATTTTGATGCTGAGGCCTCCGGAGTTACTGATATAAGTGGAGCAGTCGATGCTTCTAAGATCCAGATTAAACCCGAGGATCAACATAAAACTGTTTTTATATGTCCTTGGGGTACATTTGCGTACCGGAAGATGCCCTTCGGCCTTAAAAACGTTGGAGCTACTTTTCAGCATGTCATGACATACGCTTTTCACGACCTTAAGCGCATAGTGGAGGCTTTCTTGGATGATCTTGCTGGCCATTCTCGTAAGAGAGTGGACCACCCCAAGCACCCCCGCCTCATTTTCGAAAGATGTCGGTGCTACAAGATTCGTTTGAACCCGAACAAGTGCATCTTTGTCGAGAAAGCAGGTTGCCTTTTAGGGTTCGTAGTTTCCAAAGAGGGTATAAGAGTCGATCCTCTTAAGGTTCAGGCAATACTTTGGTTGCCTCCCCCGCGTAACTTAATTCAGCTTCAGAGCCTCCAAGGGAGAGCCACATTCTTATGACACTTTATCGTGAATGATGCCAGTCTTACCAAAGTTTTCTTTATCGTGAATGATGCCAGTCTTACCAAAGGTTTCACGTGACTTTTGAAGAAGGACACTCCATTATCTTGGCTGAGCGAGCCCAGCAGTCTTTCGACACTTTGAAGAAAGCTTTGGTATTGGCCCCTCTGCTTAGTCCACCCGACTTTGCTAGATATTTTTTACTTTATGTGGCCGCATCTCAAGAGATGATTGGTATGGTCTTAGTTAAGGTGGATGATGTGCTCCAATAGCATGTTGTTTACTACCTTAGTCGAAATATAGTAGAGGTTGAGATGAGATACTCTCATGTGGAGAAATTGGCACTTGCGACTATTCATGCAGTCCAACGTTTACGGCATTACATTCTACTTAGGAAAACTACTGTCATAGCACATGTCAATCCATTTCAGTTTGTGCTTTCACGACGCCTAATTGGGGGAAGTATAATAAGTGGATTGTTATTCTTTAGTAGTTTGATCTTGATTTTGCTTCGACGAAATCGATGAAATCCTTGGTTTTCACTGAGCTCATGTCGGATTTCCCGTGACTTGATGAGTATATCATCCATGAAGATTCTTTTGTGGATGAACATTTGTTTCTTATCGTGTCAATGGACCCTTGGTATGGGGATATCATTATATATCTCCAAACTCTGAAGTTCCCTTCGCATTATTCGCGAGATGAACGATGACATGTGAGACATCATGCTAAAGACTATGTCATCGTAGGCGACACTTTGTATCATCGGGGAAAAGACTCCATCCCTCGTCTTTAGTTAACTCATTAAGAAGCAGAGTTAGTGCTTAATGACTGCCATGGTGGGGTGTGTGGTGGTCACTTATCTGGGCTTGAGACAATCCAACGTATCATGCGAGCAGATTACTTCTGGCCTTCGATCTTCAAAGATTGTATGAACGTCATGAAGAGATGTCACCCTTGCCAGGTGTTTTCTCGAAATGTACACTCGCATCCTGTCCCCCTTCATCCAGTCGTCATCGTCGGTCCCTTCACCAAGTAGGGGGTGGATTTCATGGATTGCAAACCAGTTTTGGATGGGGGGCATCACCATATTATTATGGCCATGGACTACTTTTCCAAATGGACTGAGGTCATGCCGACTGTAAAAGCCGACGGTGCTAATACAGCCCACTTCGTATTCAATCAGATTATCGCTCGATTCGGTATCTCGAAAGAGATTGTCACTGACCATGGCAGTCACTTCCAAAACAAAATGATGGCGTATTTATCACTCAAGCTTGGGTTTCGTCAAGATCATTCATCTTCTTACTACCCCCAAGCGAATGGTCAGGTCGAGGCAGTTAATAAGTCCTTAAATACCATTCTCCAACGAACCATCCAATAAAGCAAGAGCAACTAGCATATCATGTTATATCCTGCTTTGTGGGCATATCGAACTGTAGTTAAGGCTGCCACCAGTTTCTCACCATTTCAGCTAGTACATGGTGTGGAGTCTATCTTGTCGATTGAATGTGAAATCCCTTCATTGAAACTAGCCATAGAGTTCCTGCCTGGCACCTCAAATGTTGAGCAACGTTTGATCCACCTTGAGCAGCTTGACGAGCAACGTCGAGATGCCGCCGTGGCTATATATGCCAACAAACGTTGTGTCAAGGTTCAGTATGATAGGTCTGTCTGTCCCCGAAAATATGCTAAAGTTGACTTGGTCCTCTTGTATGATCAAGCTAAGGAACCCCTCGGGGCAGGCAAGTTTAACCCCATGTGGCACGGTCCTTACATAGTGAGGCGTGTCCTTGAGAAAGGAGCCTACGAATTGGAAGACTATGAGGGGAACGCCTTGAAGGATCCTAGAAATGGGCTCTACCTCAAGCGGTATTATGCTTGAGCTTCTAGCTCGAGCTGATACTTTTGTATACTATTGTATAGTTGCTTCTGTACATAGTTTAGATTTATTTTGATTGTCCGGATCTGTTGATTTACTTCCGTTTGGTTGACAAATGTTAATGGAATTTCCATTGTTCTTGGGATTTGCGGAGATTTCTAGCCATCATACTCAGAGACTCGCTTCTGCTGTGTGGGTTATTTATTCACCTGACCATCAGATTGTGTCTTCAGGAGGCTCTTGTCTCGGTCCTACATCCAACAATGTGGCTGAGTACAGTGTCACTGTTGAACTACTTTGTGATGCCATTTTGCATGGTATCTAGTCTTGAGAAGTCCACTTGGATTCGCAACTAGTTGTATCTCAATTGAATGGCCAGTACCGTGTGAGGGATCCAACATCACTATGGAGGTTCTTAAGGGTAAGACTGTTGGAGCGTCAATTTGTTTTCATTACATACATTCATGTTCCAAGACATTTTAATCATGTACCTGATGCATATGCTAATTATGTCCTAGATTTCCATTTGTCACATCAATAAGAGAAGCATACAAATAAATATTCATTCACACATTTGTACATACACATATAGTAGAACCGGAGAATCATAGTTTTTCATAAATAATATGTCCAAAATGTGGTGTCACAGTACAAAATTGGAGCCCGCAGCTCTCAAAAATATACATAACCGATACATAAATATATGAATCTATGGCATCTAATCCCTATGGGGAGGCCTCGCTACCTCGGCAGGATGTGTTTGAACATAGTAATGCACTGCATTGGCTATGCGCCGCAATAATCGTACCCAGGTACCCGGTACTCCTACAACATGTCGCTGCATCGCCTCTGGGATATGCTCCACCTCTATGACTGGTACTCTAGTAGTCATGGGGGTCAGGTTGACCTGTACTGTCTCTAGCCTGCGATTTGCTGCAGCACCAACCACCTCTCCACCCCTACCTCAACGACGATGTCGCAGGAAGCCCTGTGGTCTTCGCGGAACAACATCTGCTAGAAAACAGTCATATGTCAATATGTGATACCACACCAATTTGTTTTTGCATTTAATTATAATAAAAAATACAAAAAAATTAAATATTCCAAAAAGAGTAACGTACCGATATCTCCAAATGCGGCCCCTGGAGGGAGCGGTAGGTCACAGTCACCCCGGTAGTCTATCCCCTCATATGGTTAGTCATCGATCGCGATGACCTGTCGTGCCCACCAGTGGAAGAACTCCTTAGAATATGGGGAGGCCTGTCGGCCACCCCCCTGCCGCGTCAGTACCTCATCCCACCGGATCTAGGATGGATCCCAAAGACTGTGTGGAGGGACTTCAACCCTCAGACTTAAGCCCGGAACTCTCTCAAAGAAGAAACTGCAGAGTATGTTGCCAAAACTGAAGTTTTTGGCCCGTCCAAGCTTGCACTCCGTTAACTGACTCTTCATAGTAACCAGTAACGTTGTGCACCAGTCGTACCCTTTAGGTCTGATACATTCTGCTGCGTAGAATACCAATGGCCTTGAAGCCTGATGTAGAGCATCTTAACCTGATATTCTCCCGAGTGTGAGTACTATTATCTTCATACTCAAGCTCGCAATGGACTCAATGGAATCTGACTGCCCACATTTTGGGTACCAGGAAGGCAATACCGGTCTATGTAGTCAGTAATGGTGATCCCACCACCTACATTGCGGGCCTTGAAGCTAGCTACATCTCCTCGGTGGGACAACCCGGTGATAAAGTAAATATCCTCCACCTCTAATGGAAGTGGTTGACCATCCAAGTCAAATTGCTGCGCATTTGCATCCCAATAATCAACCAGCCTGTGGAGCAATTGGTTTTGGGCCCTTAAACCCCCAATGCTCCAAAAACTGTAGAGACCACATGCTTGTAACGCTCGTTGCGTGGGTAAATCTTGGCGTACTCGTTCATCAACGACGTCATGTTCTCTCTCTCTCCACTCTAGGACCATCCTGGAAGCAAACACAAGGAATTTTTTAGCATTCAACCATTAAAAAACCATCTTCATGGCCCTGTACGCAGTCAAAAATGTATACAATCGCGTTCGTACACAGTCAACTCATGTGTTGACTGCATCCAGGATGCCTCACCCACAACCCTCAAAGCTATAGCTCACGTACAACGCCGAGAAGATGTAGGGCTTGGAAAGTATAAAAATTTGACCACCAAAACTTGAAATAAAAGCTATGAATTGGAAGAAGAGAATGAGACTACCAACCTGCTCGTGACAGCTCGTGGATCCGACACCTGTAGCTCCCAGAATCAGCAACTGAAGATTGAGGTGAAAACTAACCAAAAACCACTATTTGGGTGAAATGTGAAAATGAAATGGTAATAGTAATTTCTTTTTACTATTTATAATTTTTCAAACCCACTTTCCTATATTTTTTGTTGTTTTGAGCTATTTTTTGGACTAATATGTCGTCTTGGAGTACCATTTTGAACAAATTTTTTCGACGAGAGTAGATCTTTGACCGTTTCGCGCCTACGGCGGGTATATTTTACACCCATCATATAGGTTAGATGTCATTTTCGCCTGCATTGTGCATTTGACCTTTGACCATTTTCCATTAACCCTAGGTGCAACCTTGCTTTTTAACCAACACGGAGCCTTCACATTGTTATAGAAGTGTTGTTATTTGGCGGTAGGGCTTTTCCAACCATGGGTGCCCTAGTTAGATCCTTTTTATGCCTTTTGGCGCCCATGTCGTTGTCTCTCCTTAGTATTGGGAGTCTTTTGTAGTTACGCCATGACTTTGTGATAATGAGTCATACTCTACTTTGTCTTATGCTGGCCTTCTCCCATAAGGACTCCCCCATTTATATCGAGTTGTGATTGCATTGCATCATCCTGCTTGTTGCTTGAGATTTGTGTCGGCTCCCACTTACTCATTCATTAGCCATGTGCCTGAGCACTTTCCCTTTCGAGCCAAGCAAAGCTTTCATTTTCCTTTCGTAATTTGATGACCCTTTACCCTGAGGGAACACCCCCCCGAGTGTCCACATCCTACACATGCTTCCTTGCATTGATCATAGGTATGTTCCACTGTTTGGGACTAGTTTGCTCGCTATTTGACACTCGTTCCCTCGCCTGTTGTACTATAAGAAATTTTATTCTTTTTCAAGCTTTCACAATATGAAAAAGACCAAAAAAATTTAAAAAAAAACTGAAAAAGATGGACGGGAAAATATTTACTACTTCTTGTTGGCAGCTGTTGTGTTTCCTTTGAACAGAGCATTCACTCCACTCCATTCATTATGAGTCAGGACTATAGTTGGACCTTAGGAGTTGTACTTGTTTCTCAGATTTTACTCCACCGGCTGGTTAAGCTTCCAGTCATTATGGAGCCCTTTGTTGATGCCTCCTACATCGCACAATGTTATTATCATCTAGTACTTGAGTCTATGTTGCGTGAGTCTATCCATCTGCTCATGCTCTTGTTCAAAGGAAGTTTTGAAACCAGAGTCATCCACTCCTCAGATCTCTTGACTATTGCATGTCGGCCATCCTTATTGAGTCAGTCCGTTCGTCCGAGTTCTTCCAAATCTTTCATCGTAGTTGTTACCTCATGCTGGTTGATGGGGGATGCCTTAATGCCCTCCTTCCAGCAAGTTTCGTTCAGTTGACTTCAACTTATTTATTCCGGACTTGAGACTTAGAGTCCATTGAGTACCTTGAGGCTTGCAGTCATTAGTGGTAGGTTATCTCGCCATCAACAGTTTTGGGAATACATCAATGTCTCCTGATCGATGGCTTCATCTTAGTGTTAGACCTCAACACCTCTATTCACACTTTGATTATTGTACTCTGTGCCTTGATGCCCATTTTCATTATTGGTGGGTTATCTCGCATCTGTTAACGGTATACATCATTGATCGCTAATCAGACGATGTCACATCAAGTTCGACTTCAACACCTTTATTCACTTGATGGGACTTGCAAGGTAGATAATTTGTGTAGAAGACCCCAGACGGTAGTGGCATTCAGTATGCTACTCATGATCGTGATTGTACTTATGAGATATCATTTCTCATACATTAACAGTTTGTACCTTCAGTTTGCACCAGTGGTTTCCTTTTCAACAGGAGACCATATCTTACTGTATAAGGATCATGGCTATGATCACCTATGACATGTATTCATTATGTGTTTCCTGTTCATGGCCATTGTATCATATTGATGTATTGTACTGACATGTATCCAAAGATATTATTGTATTATGATGAGTAGGCTACTCTTTCAATTTGTGTCTCCATCTCTCCACTTCTGAGATTATAATGTATTTCGGTCAGCATAGTACCTTCTCTGACCTGACACGTGAGGGGGCATCTGTTACAGCGTATTTTTCCACCTTGTGAGCATCAGCACTCATTGGCCTTCAGTATTCATTTTCTTGACTTGGATCCATTATTTTTCCTCCAGGAACCATTGTTCCCTATTTTTGTTCCTATATGCTAGCTGTTCCACTATACCTAGAGTATACGCAGGCTGTCCCAATATAGCCTACGTACAGCAAGTTATATGGTAAAAAACAATAAAAACTCTATTTTTACTCCCAAAAAGCGGTCTTAGGGTGACCTTTGGCCCTCCATGCACCCCGAAACGACTCGATTTGACCTTTCACCTACCTTTGGAGGGTTATATATTGAGCTCTTATGGTGTATGGAAGGGAGGAGAAAGAGAGAGCACCTTAACTCTATTGGATTTTTGTCGTGACTTGAGTCTACATCCATTGATCCTTGTTGTTGTGAACTTCTTATGTTCACCTACCAAACTTCTTCATAGTTTGAGTTTTCCATTGCATGGGGGATTGAAGTGGTGGAGGCACAAGTGGAGGGACCTAGTTCTTGGTTCAAATGGGTTTTCTACAAGAGGTTGTATCATGTACTTCTTGTTATCATTAATGGAAATACTCATTTTCTCATCCAATTGATCTTGTAAATGTTGTTTAAATTACATTGGGTTACATTTGCTTATGATATCATGGACCATGTTATTGATTATGCTAATGTATTTCATATATTATATGCACTTGATTGTATTTGTTGTTGAGACTAATCTGCAGGTTCAAGTGTAGAGATTGAAAGCTCAACGGAGATCTACTTCGAACATCCAGTTGAAGGTTGGTCTTTTCTCCATTATCTTAGCATTTTCATTTATATAACATTGTTTTGAGAATTGAGTTGATTTCTAGCAGTCATCTGTCTGTTGTGGTCTACCCCATACCATAGGAAGTTTTTCTCCATAACAACCGGGCATTGTTGTCGCTAATGGCTACAATCACCAAATGGGGAAATAGTTATACATGCATGAATAAATAATATAGTAACACGGTTAAATACTATGCATTGTAATTGTTGAAATAGTTACCTCTGTATGACTTGTGGTTATTACAGATGCGGCACTAACTACAACATCAATGACCCTTGTTAGGTGAGGGGTAGATGGATCTCCCGTGTGTCTGCTATAGAGGACATCCACACCCTTTCTAGGAGTGGAGCCTTTCTTATACACTTGTCCCTTTTGCACATTTGGACTACGAGGAGCGGCAACTGCTGACTGTTTCCTAAATATAGATGTTGGTGGATACAATCACCAATTACTGATGTAGTTAGAAATGCATTGGTCAATGAAATAACATGTATTAACAAACTAACAATGATGAAATACATACCGCTGTATTGTATACTTCAATCAATTCTAAGAAACGTTTTGCCACCCATTGTGTCTCTATGGGCACGCTATCGCTTGTATTCCCACCAGGGGGGAGCTCACTAGATGAAATCATTTCCCTCTAAGGGGGATCTACAACCTACAATTTAGAAAATTGTAAATATTAGATCGTGTGGCATTAATTAAGTAACATGCGATAACAAACTAACATGTATTAAAATAATGTCATGTTAAAATATTTACCTCAGTGTGAGTTGTTGTCGTCGAAGGTATGGAAACATCTTGTATATCAGAAGGTTCTGGTGCATGAGCCTCTGGACTATCCTCTGCATCATCAGTGGAAAAGTATTGCCCCTCATGCCCTTCTTGTAGCAACTACAAGTTTTAAAATCATTAAAAATATTAGCATTCTATATATGTGTATAGTAAGGAAAAATAATTTACAAATGACACTAAATTGTTAACCATTTACTTACTTGTGTAAAATACCCAGTAAAGGTATCATCTGTTTGGACAGGACCAAAGCAAGGATGGCCGCATATTGTGCATGGGTGGGGCTCTCAGCTATGCTCATGATGTGCAGGTCTAGTGCCACTACTAGATGTTCCTCGACCAATGGAAGGTGGTGACTCTACCCCACTGGGAGGTGGTGGATCTACTCCACCGAGAGGTGGTGGCTCTACTCCGCCCGTATATGGTGGATATGATGGCCCTTCCTGGTATGTATGTTTAAGATACGTGCTATGGGGAACAACCACCTGTGCCAATAGTAGGAATGACTCATGCGTCTTTGGGACCAACTGATGCAACGTATTTTTCCACCTTGTGACAGCAAATGTGCGTTTGATCTTCATTTGTTATAGCGTATTTTTCCACCTTGTGACAACAAATGTGCGTTTGATCTTCATGACCATGCTTGTAACGCAAAACATAAGCCAGTGGAGCAGGAGAGATGAGGCAATAAGCATGAAGTTACACTGGCTATTCATAACGAATTTCTGATGGCGCAGATGCTCGCTCGGGCTGCACATGTGCTCTTCACAGCTGAGTTTTGTCTCATACTTCTAGTAGATATCCATCAATAGAAACAGGTAGAATGGCACCACGGAGAGCATCAGCTTCAACGCATTTCGAGTAACCGCTACAAATCCCTTCCTTAGGTGATCCAGGTCGGACATTTTGAGCAACAACAGCATGAGAATACAAAAATGGGTTCCACTGCATCAGCACTCTCCACATAGAGTCGCAGAGCCAGGAAGGGCGTCACTGAGTTGTAGAACCAGTGGGGAAAGGAATTGTGAGTTCACGCGTGTGAAGGGGTAGAGATCCGATATGAAGAGGTTGTGTTCACCTGGGGCTCCTCGCTGGAGTCTTCCTAGTAGAATGCATGCAAGTGATCCTCAAGTGGGATCCATCCTGATGCTCCTCCAACTGAGCCATGCACCCAGCCAGATATGCGTGATTTCTACTAACTAATTTTTTATTCATCCTTCCCGCATCATGAGGTATATTTCTATGACGAAACATGTTCAAATATATTAATTATGCTTATGTTGACACGATATGCAATAGATTATGTTACCCATGTTGACACCAAATGAGAAGAAGATTTATTATGTTACCCCGTGTTCCCCTTAATAAGCCCAGTCCTACTTGGTTCCTAGTTTGCACAACATTCTATTGTATGCATGATTCTGAATCAAAATACATATTTTTTAAAGGAGATCAGCTTCACAAATGGGCATAACCCAATCATCCCACTCAGTAGCATCCTTATAGAGATTCTATATCTTTTGTTTCAAAGTTTTGGTTCCACATCCTTTCGATCCTTTCTTTGGTTCCCTTTTTTTGGTTCCTCTCTTTGGTTCCTGAGAGGTTATATATAGTTGACAAGATAAAACGTGTACTACTGCGGATTTTCTGGAAAACCATATATATATATATAACCATACCCACCGCGGAAATATCAGAAGTTAAAATGGGCCAATTCAGGGGCTCATCATACCCCGCCGGTCAACAAAAGGAAGTCCATAGCCAGAGGCTGCAATAGCTCATCAGTGACAATCGGTCATTGCTTGCCTTTTCTACTCAGCTAGGATAATGAAATGGGAAAATATAAATTGGATGGTTGTTGTGCTATTCAACTGTGCTAATTGGCTTTGATAACGGTTATAGAAGAATAAAACAGCCTTTGCAATAATTAATTATTTATCATCCGCACTTGAAACTTGATTTTATCATATAGAAACCATACCCTTTCTTATCATTTATCAAAAATACTTTTTATCACGACAACAAGTGTGTTATGTAACTTGGATGTCTTGCATAATGAACATTTCTCCTTTCTTTTTTAATCGACTTCCTTAACGGGGTTGGTTATGAATCTGTCTATTTAACTTTCCCTCCCTTATTTTGAATCTCCAGTGTTATTAATAAGCCGAAGTATAAGCACGAGCAGAAGCTTTAAAAGCGATATTTAATGGTGCAAACTCTTTCTACCTTATATAAGTGTCAATCCCAAGTTAGTGGGCTAGCTTGAGGAGGATTGCTATTATATATTTTGAATAGTTGAACAAGTGTCTAGGTGTTAAGGTGGGTCTCCAAGGCCTGCAAACTTATCTATGCCGATCATAGGTTAAAAGTTCTCTATGCTAGTATCGTATAGTCAAGAGCAGCCTAACAACTTGCTCCCCATAGTAGCTTACAATACACTTCTCCACTTCACTGCCATATTTTGGATCTTTGGAAAATGTAAACAACAATTCCTGTATTGACTTGGCCAAGAACGTCTGTAAATTGGCATTAACGTCGGACTTGGCTTCCAGGTTCATACAAAGTCTAGCACTTAAATCCACAGGCAAAGTATTTAATTGCGGGGACAATATCGCTGCTCGAATTTGGGCTTCTTGCATACAATTCCAACGTACCGCATTCAAATATTGCATGCATTCTTCAATGCACTCCTGAAACAATAATTGAGAAGCCACTGGTAGAATAGCGAGGGCATCGTCCACACTTGAAAAACAAAGTCGCTTGCTTGGTGCACAAGAATACATGAGCTGAATACATTTAATATGCTCCTCCACACTGTGATTACTTGCAGTTACACTAATTTGAAGTGGTCGGCATTTATTTGAAGACCAACGATTAGATAATAGCACTTCATAAAATTTAGATTTTCTCACAACTTGAGAGCGAAGGTAAACTGGGTTCCCTCCATACTCTGCACCATCTGGATCAATCAACTTTAACATTATATCAACGCCATTCATGTCTCCGAATTTCGGTAGTTGTTCGGCCATTGCTACTAAAAACTGTATCAAATAGCACATCTAACATGTTCTATGTGCAATTATCAATGAATGCCTTCGCTTATACTGCATGGCACCAGCTCTCACTTGTTATCACCCGTCACCACCTTTCACTTGTTGCATGCCTCGGAAGGTGCAGAGGACAAGATGTCAAATATATATATTTCTAGTTAGCATAACATGGCTCAAGTGAAGTTTCGTTCAAACACCTAGCCTCAAGCTCAAGTTATGTGGGCTTTCAGTTATAAGAACTTTATATTATAGCATCGCTAGCAAGAGATTCGATTAAGGCCTCTAACAAATTTCTTTACACCCAAAGGCCTCTAAGAAAAACCATCCACCATTTGGCTAAGAGGAGTAACTATGGACTATAACCTAGGCTTGGCTTCTAGACTTGACTCAACCAAACCCTATGTTTTTTTTCCACACATTCTTTTACCCTAAAAATGTCCAACCAATGATTGTGTAGCCAACCCAATGGCATGATGGAGTTTACATCATCCCCCAAAACCCAAGGGACTAGGTTCCCCTCCTTTGCAGACACACTGCTTACTTTGTTGCTAAGATGAACTACCACATCTTTTTTGACCTCCTTCACCACCAAGACACTCAATCGATGGTTTTGGGTGTTCATACCTAGCAACTGATAAGAGATTTACTTCATGGAACAAGCGTAGATCAACCCTCACATTCAAAATATTTCCCCTTCTTAATGACGCAGAGGACTTCACCACCAAATCTTCCTCATTATACACTAGATTCTGAGCAAGGAAAGGGCCACGAACATGAAATGAATTAGATACAAAAGAGAAATTTATGAAGGTAGAGGATGGAAAATAACATCTTCCCCAATAGCTCGGCTCTAGAAAGGTGTACATAAATTGATTTTAAGGCCCCCATTATCTCGATCCTTCATTAATAATTGAATTAGGAGATCCCTCCCATCGATCATTAATTGATTTACATGTAGTTAATCCTCACCTTCCACTTTGGTTTACATGTAGTTGTTATTATAGTATTTTGAGATTATATTTATGTTTGTAATGTATTCGTTCTTGCACAAAGTTTGTACATTTTTTCATTTTTGAGAGATTTCATTATAGCACATCTATATGTTTCTAATGATTTGTTTTTTTATTTTTTGATTGCAGTGACGACCATGGATGCACATTCAGACATCCAAAGAGAAATTGAGAGGCTCAGAGAAATTCGAGCCTCAATAAGAATTGTTGATGATAGGCACCATATGCTTGCATCCAATTTGGACGCAATGATAGAGACCTTTAGTAGGTCTAATGGTGCACTGCAAGATATTGCTACATACAGAGAGAGAAAGAGGAAAGAATATGCTGATGGAATTAGCTACAAATAAGTTAAGAAGTTGAAGATAACAAAACAACATATGTTTTCCCTTTTTAGAGATCCACGGACGGGTGAAATCCCGAATGTAAAAAAAAGGCATATTTCTATCGAGTGGTATACATATCAAACATTCATAAATAATTGGATGGACCAATGGTACATGGTGTTTGATGTACCACCACATAACAACAGGGAAATGCCTCTATATTTTCTTAGAAAGATGTACGCAGAATTTGTTTTGGGGAAGCATGTTAATTATTTTGATATCTTGGAGTACCAAGGCATTGGGATGGGATGCCTCAACAATGTCCCAATGCGAGGCACATAGATACCAATCACCTAGTAGCTCCACCTCGCAGGAATCTACCCAGACCATATGTGTCGCCTACACATCAATTGGTCCCAAAGACGCATGAGTCATTCCTACTATTGGCACAGGTGGTTGTTCACCATAGCACGTATCTTCAACGTACATACCAGGAAGGGCCATCATATCCACCATATATGGGTGGAAAAGAGCCACCACCTCTCGGTGGGGTAGATCCACCACCTCCCAGTGGGGTAGAGACACCACCTTCAAGTGGTCGAGGAACATCTAGTAGTGTCACTAGACCTGCACATCATGAGCACAGCCGAGAGCCCCACCCATGCACAATATGAGGCCATCCTTGCTTTGGTTCTGTCCAAACAGATGATACCTTTACTGGGTATTTTACACAGGTAAGTAAATGGTTAACAATTTAGTGTCATTTGTAAATTATTTTTCCTAACTATACACATATATAGATTGCTAATATTTTTAATGATTTTAAAACTTGTAGTTGCTACAAGAAGGGAATGAGGGGAAATACTTTTCCACTGATGATGCAGAGGATAGTCCAGAGGCTCATGCACCAGAACCTTCTGATGTACAAGATGTTTCCATACCTTCTGTTATAGCTTAAAATGACACTTCTTCGTTCGTGACGACACTTGTTTCCCTTGGTCGTATGACAACACTTCTTGAGATCGAGTTTAGTCACACAATAGGACACTTGTGGATGGAGGAGTCATTTGGGACACTTAAAATGGTTGAAATTACCTCATTCTTGACCCATTTGATGTATATGACCCTTGGGAACATTTTTCCAGACCAAGCCATCTCCTGAAAATGAGTAGAAATGCCTGTTTTTGGCCATTTTTCTCTACAAACGTTGGTTTCCTATGCATAAAGTTGCGTTCACTAGGATGTGAGCGCAACTCTTATACCTACAAAGTAGCGTTCGTCTTGAAAAGTATGCTACTTTGTCTACTGAAGAGTAGGGTACACCCGTATTTTGGTCAAAATATCGAAAGTTTGGTAAGTTGAAGTGGTTGGGAAACTTCCTAGTTGGTTATAACTTCTTTTCCTCTCCTTGACTGACTATATAAGGAGGGTAGAAGGGTCATGTGAGGGGACCAAGTCCATAACAAAGTTATGCTGAAGGAATGGAGACTCTCATCCCCCTCTCTTGTGCCTCAGTTTCTCATAAACCCTAGCATAGTTGATTAGAGGTTGGGATCCTTGGAGAACGGAAGCAGGAGATCTTGAATCTAGGTTTCGTGAAGTGACAAGCTTGAAGGAAGGTATCATTTATGTACTTTCTTCATTCATTAATAAAGATCAGATGTTCTTATCTTTCCAAATATGATTCATTCTTGTGTGTCTTAGATTTGATTACTATTTGATTATGATTTGATGTCTTTTTCTGTTATAGATATCAGTTTTATATATGTAATCAAATGTGTTTGAGAAAGGTATCAAGTTGTTTTGCAGGTCTGGGCATTGCGATAGTGGATAGCATTGAAGAGCGAGGGAGGCAAAGCTAGGATCAACCTTCTAAATAAGGTGCCTATATCTCTAAACCCTAATCTCTTCATTTGTTTGTTGTACTTGCAGAACATTTGTAAGTCTATCTCTATCACCGTAAGTTGGTAGTTTCTCCCCTGAACTATAGGTGCATTTTCCCCAAAACACCTTCAGCGACCTCAACTCACACTGAGGTAAATATTTTAACATGACATTATTTTAATACATGTTAGTTTGTTATTGCATGTTACTTAATTAATTCCGCACGATCTAATATTTACAATTTTCTAAGTACATGATACAACCTCTTGTAGAAAACCCATTTGAACCAAGAACTAGGTCCCTCCACTTGTGCCTCCACCACTTCAATCCCCCATGCAATGGAAAACTCAAACTATGAAGAAGTTTGGTAGGTCAACATAAGAAGTTCACAACAACAAGGATCAATGGATGTAGACTCAAGTCACGAAAAAAATCCAATAGAGTTACGGTGCTCTCTCTTTCTCCTCCCTTCCATACACCATAAGAGCTCAATATATAACCCTCCAAAGGTAGGTGAAAGGTCAAATCGAGTCGTTTCAGGGTGCATGGAGGGCCAAAGGTCACCCTAAGACCGCTTTTTGGGAGTAAAAATAGAGTTTTTACTGTTTTTTACCATATAACTCGATGTACGCGGGCTATATTGGGATAGCCTGCGTATACTCTAGGTATAGTGGAACAGCTAGCATACATGAACAAAAATAGGGAACAATAGTTCTTGGAGGAAAAATAATGGATACGAGTCAAGAAAATGAATAATGAAGGCCAATGAGTTCTGATGCTCACAATGTAGAAAAATACACTATAACAGATGCCCCCTCATGTGTGAGGTCAGAGAAGGTACTATGCTGACTGAAATACATTATAATCTCAGAAGTGGAGAGATGGAGACACAAATGGAAAGAGTAGCCTACTCATCATAATACAATAATATCTTTGGATACATGTCAGTGCAATAAATCAATATGATACAATGGCCATGAATAGGCAACACATAATGAATACATGTCATAGGTGATCATAGCCATGATCCTTATACAGTAAGATACGGTCTCCTGTTGAAAAGGAAAGCACTGGTGCAAATTGAAGGTACAAAATGTTGATGTATGAGAAATGATATCTCATAAGTACAATCATGATCATGAGTAGCATAATGAATGCCACTACGTCTGGGGTCTTCTACACAAATTATCTACAGTGCAAGTCCCATCAAGTGAATAAAGGTGTTGAAGTCGAACTGGATGTGACATCGTCTGATTAGCGATCAATGATGTATACCGTTAACAGACGCGAGATAACCCACCAATAATGAAAATGGGCATCAAGGCACAGCGTGCAATAATCAAAGTGTGAATAGAGGTGTTGAGGTCGAACAATAAGATGAATCCATCGATCAGGGGACATTGATGTATTCCCAAAACTGTCGATGGCGAGATAACCTACCACTAATGACTGCAAGCCTCAAGGTACCCAACGGACTCTAAGTCTCAAGTCCGGAATAAATAAGTTGAAGTCGACGGAACGAAACTTGCTGGAAGGAGGGCATTAAGGCACCCCCCATCAACCAGCACGAGGTAACAGCTACGATGAAAGATTTGGAAGAACTCGGACGAACGGACTGACTCAATAAGGATGGCCGACATGCAATAGTCAAGAGATCTGAGGAGTGGATGACTCTGGTTTCAGAACTTCCTTTGAACAAGAGCATGAGCAGATGGATAGACTCACGCAACATAGACTCAAGTACTAGATGATAATAACATTGTGCGATGTAGGAGGCATCAACAAAGGGCTCCATAATGACTGGAAGCTTAACCAGCTGGTGGAGTAAAATCTGAGAAACAAGTACAACTCCTAAGGTCCAACTATAGTCCTGACTCATAATGAATGGAGTGGAGTGAATGCTCTATTCAAAGGAAACACAACAGCTGCCAACAAGAAGTAGTAAATATTTTCCCGTCCAACTTTTTCAGTTTTTTTTATTTTTTTGGTCTTTTTCATATTGTGAAAGATTGAAAAAGAATAAAATTTCTTATAGTACAACAGGTGAGGGACGAGTGTCAAATAGCGAGCAAACTAGTCCCAAGTAGTGGAACATACCTATGATCAATGCAAGGAAGCATGTGCAGGATGTGGACACTCGGGGGGACGTTCCCTCAGGGTAAAGGGTCATCAAATTGCGAAAGGAAAATGAAAGCTTTGCTTGGCTCTAAAGGGAAAGTGCTTAGGCACATGGCTAATAATTGAGTAAGCGGGAGCAGACACAAAGCTCAAGTGGCAAGCAGGATGATGCAATGCAATCACAACTCAATATAAATGGGGGAGTCCTTATGGGAGAAGGCCATCATAAGACAAAGTAGAGTATGACTCTTTATCACAAAGTCATGGCGTAACTACAAAAGACTCCCAATACTAAGGAGAGACAACGACATGGGTGCCAAAAGGCATAAAAAGGATCTAACTAGGGCACCCATGGTTGGAAAATCCCTACCGCCAAATAACAACACTTCTATAACAATGTGAAGGCTCCGTGTCGATTAAAAAGCAAGGTTGCACCTAGGGTTAATGAAAAATGGTCAAAGGTCAAATGCACAATGCAAGCGAAAATGACATCTAACCTATATGATGGGTGTAAAATATACCTGCCGTAGGCACAAAACGGTCAAAAATCTACTCTCGTCGGATTTTTTTTTTCAAAATGGTACTCCAAGACAACATATTAGTCCAAAAAATAGCTCAAAACAACAAAAGATATAGGAAAGTGGGTTTGAAAAATTATAAATAGTAAAAAGAAATTACTATTACCATTTCATTTTCACATTTCACCCAAATAGTGGTTTTTGGTTAGTTTTCACCTCAATCTTCAGTTGTTGATTCTGGGAGCTACAGGTGTCGGATCCACGAGTCGTCAGGAGCAGGTTGGTAGTCTCATTCTCTTCTTCCAATTCATAGCTTTTATTTCAAGTTTTAGTGGTCAAATTTTTATATTTTCCAAGCCCTACATCTTCTCGGCATTGTACGCGAGCTATAGCTTTGAGGTTCATGGGTAGGGCATCCTGGACGCGGTCAACACATGCGTTGACTGTGTACGAACGCGACTATATACATTTTTGACTGGGTACAGGGCCGTGAAGATGGTTTTTTAATGGATGAATGCTAAAGAATTCCTTGTGTTTTCCTCCAGGATGGTCCTAGAGTGGAGAGAGAGAGAGAGAACATGACGTCGTTGATGAACGAGTATGCCAAGATTTACCCACACAACAAGCGTTACAAGCGTGTGGTCTCTACAGGTTTTGGAGCATTGGGGGTTTAAGGGCCCAAAACCAATTGCTCCACAGGCTAGTTGATTATTGGGATGCAAATGCGCAACATTTTGACCTGGATTGTCAACCACTTCCATTAGAGGTGGAGGATATTTACTTTATCACCGGGTTGTCCCACCGAGGGGATGTGGCTAACTTCAGGGCCTGCAATGTAGGTGGTGGGATCACCATTACTCACTACGTAGACCAGTATTGCCTTCTTGGTACCCAAAATGTGGGCAGTCAGATTCCCATTAAGTCCATTGCGAGCTTGAGTATGAAGATAATAGTACTCACACTTGGGAGAATATCAGGTTAAGCTGCTCTACATCAGGCTTCAAGGCCATTGGTATTCTACGCAGCAGAATGCATCAGACCTACAGTGTATGACTGGTGCACAACGTTACTGGTTACTATGAAGAGCCAGTTAACGGAGTGCAAGCTTGGACGGGCCAAAAACTTCAGTTTTGGCAGCATACTCTGCAGTTTCTTCTTTGAGAGAGTTCTGGGCTTAAGTCTGAGGGTTGAAGTCCCTCCGCACAATATTCAGGATCCATCCTAGACCCGGTGGGATGAGGTACTGACGCAGCAGGGGGGGTGGCCGACAGGCCTCCCCATATTCTAAGGAGTTCTTCCATTGGTGGGCACGACAGGTCATCGCCATTGATGACTACCCATATGAGGGGATAGACTACCAGGATGACCGTGACCTGCCGCTCCCTCTAGGGGCCACATTCGGAGATATCGGTACGTTACTCTTTTTGGAATATTTAATTTTTTTGTATTTTTTATTATAATTAAATGCAAAAAAAAATTGGTGTGGTATCGCATATTGACATATGACTGTTTTCTCACAGATGTTGGTCCGCGAAGACCACAGGGCTTCCCGCGGCATCGTCGTCGAGGCAGGGGTGGAGAGGTGGTTGGTACTGCAGCAGATCGCACGCTAGAGACAGTACGGGTCAACCTGACCCGCATGACTACCATAGTACCAACCATAGAGGTGGAGCATCTCCCAGAGGCGATGCAGCGACATGCTGTAGTAGTACGGGGTACCTGGGTGCAATTATTGCGGTGCATAGCCAATGCAGTGCATTACTATGTTCAGACACATCCTACCGAGGTAGCGAGGCCTCCCCATAGGGCTTAGGTGCCATAGATTCATATATTTTTGTATCGGTTATGTATATTTTTGAGAGCTACGGGCTCCAATTTTGTACTGTGACACCACATTTTGGACATATTATTTATGAAAAACTATGATTCTCCGGTTCTACTATATGTGTATGTACAAATGTGTGAATGAATGTTTATTTGTATGCTTCTCTTATTGATGTGACAAATGAAAATCTAGGACATAATTATCATATGCATCAGGTACATGATTAAATGTCTTGGAACATGAATGTATGTAATGAAAACAAATTGACGCTCCAAGAGTCTTACCCTTAAGAACCTCCGTAGTAATGTAGGATCCCTCACATGGTACTAGCCATTCAATTGAGATACAACTAGTTGTGAATCCAAGTGGACTTCTCAAGACTAGATACCATGCGAAATGGCATCACGAAGTAGATCAATAGTGACTATGTACTCAGCCACATTGTTGGATGTAGGACCAAGACTTCCACAATGCGGATTGCAGATTGCGGAAGGGGAAGTTTTCCTGAAGGTTGAAGTTGGATTTCCGCAATTAGAACTTCCGCAATGTGGATTGTGGATTGTGGATTGCAGGTCGCGCAGTTACGAATCGTTGATTGCAAAAAGATGCAATGCGGATTGCGGATTGCGGATTGCGGAAAGACGCAATGCGAATTGCGGGAAGACGCAATTGTGGACTGCGGATTGCAAAAAGACACCATGCGGACTGCGGACCCGAGAATAATTGCGGAAGGGTGTGTGATGGAAGCATTGGAATAAAAAAAAGAGTATCAGGGACTCCCATCGCCTCTAAAGGACACCGAGGTGATCTGGGGATGTGACAGAGTGGTATCAGAGCTTCAGTTGCAACACTTGGGCTATTAGGGCCGAACCATGGAATAAATTGCACGCAAGGAAATGCCATGACACTGTTTTAACCTAACAGAACTCTTGTTTATTAAATGTTGAATGATTAATTTCCAAATTGTATGGATGTTTCAAGTCCTATGTTGTCTAATAAACATTTGTATCATGCACAGTGATTGCAACAGGTATAGTTGAAGCATACATCAAGGCCGTGTGTCAGAAATCAAGAATGGTGACTGTTAATGATGCACAAGATCCCTACGAGCCTGAAGATGATGTGTTGGGGGAAAATGTGCAGGAAGAGCACGTTGAAACAACATCTAATGGAAGAAGGGAGCGAGTGACTCATAGGACTTGGTTGAGACCATGGTAAGATTTAATGAGAGGCCGATAAAGGCGCAAGAAAAGAAACACCAGCTCAATGCGACCATTCTGCAGAGCCCCACTGACATGCATCAAAAAGTAAACATGGGGTCTAATCCAAGTAATATGGTCCGAGAAGAAAGGAATGCAGTTAGTCAGTCTAGAGGTAATTCTAGGAAGAGGACTCCAAGCCATAGAAGGGGTTTTGTGAGCAGAAGGCACAGAACATCCTCTTCAGGGTCTCCTTCCAACAGATCGAAACACTCCAGGAACTCTCAAAGAAGTCCAAGGCACACTCACAACAGGAATGAGAGGGGAAGGAATTCCAGAGGGATCCCACAAGGATACTTTAGGAAATCAATACCTCCTACCTTTGATGGCGAAAGCAAGACATGCCAGGAAAAAGAGGCATGGTTATTTGGAATGAAAAAGTACTTCAAAATGCATGGTTATTCAGAAAGTGAGAAAGCTAGGGTCTCCATTTACAATCTGAATGGAAGAGATTCCTTTTGGTGGGAACATCTCATGAAAGTGAAGAGAACCAGTGAAAGAAGGATCAACTGGGAACGGTTTAAAAGATACTTCAAGGAGAAATACCTATCAGCTAGGTATTATGACAACAAAAGAAAGGAGTTCAATTAACTCAGGTTGGGGAAAACTTCCATGGAAGAACATGTTCATAAATTCTTGGAATTGTTAAGTTATGTAGACTACATCAAGAATGAAAGGGTGAAGATTCATTGTTTCCTTGGAAGCTTACCACAGAACTACATGAATAGGATTGAGTTTGTCCATCCACCAAGTTTGGACGAAGCCATTAGGATGGCCATGCTCTGTTATGAGAAGAATAAAGGAAAGACAGATACTCAACCAACATGGAAAGGAAATCCCAAAGGAGGATTTGAACCAAGGAGAAATGGCTTCAAACCACCTTTCAAGAATCAACCCGTAAAATTTCCACAGGGACATCCAGTAGGAAGTGGGTTCAAACCAGCGGTAATAGCAGAGAAAACATCAAAAGGACCACTTCAGTGTTGGGTATGTGGAGACAACCACATGCTTAGAGATTGCCCAAATCGAAGAGGGAATCCCCGAAGCATGCACAACTTGGGAGGAGCAACCATAGTGGAAGATATGGCCAGAGCCACACCTTGAATCTATGCATCACTAGATGATCACCGGGAGGACCACCAATCAACAGTGGTAGAAGTTGAAGGTAATATTGCTAAGAAACCTCTTTCTGTTTTAATTGATCTAGGATCCACTCATAGTTATGTGTCCCCTAACGTGGTTGAAATTTGTTCACTTGGTAAACTGAAACATAGTAATTCTTAGTTAGTTCAACTAGCCATTGGGACCAAGAGAAAGGTGAGTGAAGTAGTGGTGGAATGTTCTGTAGAGCTGATTGGACTTCCCACCAAGGTAAACTTGAATGTACTACTCTTAAGATCTTATGATGCCTTGATAGGCATGGATTGGTTGGAGAAGCATAGAGCCAAGCTTGACTGCTACAAGAAGGTACTTGAGTGTATTGATGAGGAAGGAATACCAAGGTTGGTTAAAGGAATTCCGACACAAGTTTCAGTAAGGCAGATTTCAGCCTTACAGCTGAGAAAGTTCTACAAAAAGGGTTTTCAATTATATGCTGTGCATATATCAGATTCAACAGAAGATAAAGGGACAAAGTTAGAATACTTTCAACTATTACAGGAGTTCTGGGATGTATTCCCAGATGAAGTACCAGGACTACCACCCAAGAGGGACACTGATTTCTTTATTAACCTTGTTCCAGGAGCAACAACAATCTCCAAAGCCCCTTATAGAATGAGCACACCTGAGCTGATAGAATTAAATATGTAGCTGCAAGAATTAATGGACACGGAGTATATTAGACCGAGTGTATAACCTTGGGGTGCAACTGTGTTGTTTGTTAAGAAGAAGGATGGGACTTTAAGGCTATGTATAGATTATAGGAAACTAAACAAGGTAACAATCAAGAACAAGTATCCATTGCCAAGAATTGATGACTTGTTCGATCAGATGAAGGAAGCTAAAGTATTTTCCAAGATTGACTTGAGGTCTGGCTACCATTAAGTGAGGATAAAGGATGAAGACATTCACAAAAAAACTTTCCGAACTAGATATGGACACTATGAGTTCATTGTGGTGCCATTTGGTCTCACCAATGCACCTGCTACTTTCATGTGTCTTATGAACAGTGTCTTCGGAAAATACTTGGATAAGTTTGTGATTGTATTCTTGGATGACATTCTGGTGTATTCAAAGAATGAAGAAGAGCATAATAAACATTTGAGAATGGTACTACAAGTCCTTAGAGAACACCAGTTGTATGCAAAGCTGAGCAAGTGTGACTTCTATCAGCAAAAGGTACAGTATTTGGGACATATTATTTCAGCAGAAGGTATTGCAGTAGACCCAGAGAAGATTGAGGCCATAATGGATTGTCCTACTCCGAGAAATGTTGCAGATGTAAGATCTTTTATGCGCCTTGTAGGTTACTACAGAAGATTCATTGAAAGTTTCTCCAAGATAGCTCATCCCATTACATCATTACAAAGGAAGGAAGTCAAATTTATATGGACTAAGAAGTGTGAAAGGAGTTTCTAGAAGTTAAAAGAATTACTTACCAGTGCTCCTGTTTCAAATATTGCTGATACAAATAAAGACTTTGTGGTGTGCACAGATGCTTGCATAGAAGGATTGGGTGGAGTACTCATGCAAGAAGGATTTGTAATTGGATATGAGTAAAGGAAGTTGAAAGATCACGAAAGCAACTATGCCACACATGATTTAGAGCTCACAACCATAGTCCATGCCCTCAAGAAATGGAGGCATTACATTTTGGGAAGAAGATTTGAACTCAGGACAGACCACGTGAGTTTAAAATATTTATTTTACCATCCAAATCTAAATGCTAGGCAAACTAGATGGATGGAATTCCTCTGTGAGTTTGATTTAGAGATTAAAAATTTTAAAGGAAAGGAGAATAGGGTTTTTGATGTGCTCAGTAGGAAATTTCATGTTGCAGCAATAAGTATTTGTAAATCATATTTGAAAGCAAGGATCATCAAAATTCAAGCTAGTGATGAAGCTTACCTACAAATCAAAGAGAAGTTGCAGCAGGGCAAGGTGGATAACAAGTGTGTAGGATATCAGATTGGAGAAGATGATGTCCTTATGTACCAAGATGCCAAACTGTACATTCCAAACTGTGCAGAATTGAAGGATCTTGTGTTGGGAGATACGCCAAAAGCCATATTCTGGTCACCCAGGGTATTAGAAAATTATAACCGCAGCAAGGAAACAATACTTTTGACATGGGATGAAGAATGACATAGAAGAGTATATTGCTAGATGTTGAAAGTGTCAGTAGGTCAAGGCAGAGCATCAATATCCAGCAGGATTCTTGCAACCACTACCTATTCCCGAATGGAAGTGGGAAGTGATTTCTATGGACTTTAGAACAGGTTTTCCCATGACTGTGAAGAAAGACGATTCCATTATGGTTGTAGTGGAAAAGCTATCAAAAGTAGTTCACTGTATCCCAGTTAAGTCTACTCACAAGGCCAATGACATTGCAAATATATTCATGAGAGAGATATTCAGGTTGCATGGATTCCCCAAGGCAATAATTTTAGACCGGGACATGAAATTCACTTCCAATTTTTGGAAAGGATTATTCCAAGAGTTGGGGACTAAGTTGAATTTCAGTACAGCCTATCATCCTCAAACAAATGGTCAGACTAAGAGAGTAAACCAGATTCTTGAAGACATGTTAAGGATGTATGTGATGGATAAGCCATCCAAGTGGGAGGACTACCTACACTTGGTAGAATTTGCCTACAACAATGGGTACCAGTCATCGTCGAAGATGAGCCCTTTTGAAGTTTTGTATGGCAGAGGATGCATAAATCTAGTGAATTGGGACAACCCAGTGAACAGGGTAGTGCTTGGACCAAAAATGATTGAAGAGATGGAACGAGAAGTTGTTAATATTAGGCTGAATTTGAAGGCAACATAGGACAGGAAGAAAAGATATGCAGATTTGAAGAGAGTGCACAAAGAATTCCAGATCGGGGATCATGTTTACTTGAGAGTGAGACCAAGGAAGAGCTCCATGAAGTTGGGAAGTTGTGCCAAGTTAACACCCACATATTGTGGACCATTTGAAGTTCTTGATAAAATAGGACCAGTTGCACATAGGATTGCATTACCTGCTAACATGAAAGCTCATAAAGTTTTCCATGTCTCTTTGCTTAAGAAATATGTACATGATCCTAATCACATCATTGAATGGCATGTGATACAGGTGGAACCAGAGGGAGAATTCCAAGTGGTGCCTATATGCATACTCGACAGGAAGTTTACCTTTATCCGGAGGCGAGCCATCAGACAGGTAAAGGTGCAATGGAAGCACCTTAGTCCAGAGGAGACGACCTAGGAGCTGGAGGATTCCATGATAGAGGCATTCCTATTTTTGTTCAGTTTTGAGAACACCGAGGAAAGTGTTGTTCGAAGGGGGAGGGATTTGTAATACCCCTACCATGCTTTAGTAATTGTTGGCCTCAATGTAAATATTGTGTTTGTGCAATGTGTGTTGATCCTAGTGTGGAGCTCAAGGCCAATGCCCCACTAGTGGATGCTTAAGGTTTGTTTTCATAGGCAAGAATTTGACAGTGAAACTATGCATGTGTTATTAAGCCATGAAATTTTGTAATTGATGTAAATGTTTAATATTGGAATGAAATACCCAAAACTGGCTAAGTGACGCAGCTAAGGAGAAGGGGGTGAAGGTATCCACTAGGGAGAGGTGAGGGGGTTGTGGGATGGTGACCCATGCTGCCACTTGAGTAGGAGTAACCGATTTGATTCCCTGTACGGGTAAGGATTCAGTTACAAAATGTGGAGAAGGAAAGCGGGCGAAGGATATTCGCAAGAGATAAAATACAACACAGAGATGGGAGAAGGGTTTGGTTGTTCGTTGGGTTGTTCGTTCAGGGTTTCAGGGGTTCATTTTGTTCAGGGAGAAAATCCTTAGAGGGGAGCGATCCATGAGATAGGGGAGAAGACGAGATCTCCTATGGGAGCCGAAGTAGTGAAGCTGAATGCCAGAGGAATCTCCTACGTATGCGTAATCTTTGAGTATATCCCTGAAGGCGAGTTCGAAGGCAGACTATAGGGCGTGAATAGCTTGAGGAAGCTATGTGAAGCCTAGAATCCACAAGTAGAGAGTCGAGTTGTGGGACAGAGCTTAGTCTAAAACCCTGGAATGAGCCAACATGTTTAGCAGACGTGGAAGATAGGGTTTAAGGTTGGAATGCTTGATAAACCTAGTGAAGACTGTGATCTCGTGGAACTAGCAGTTGGACCTTCGTATGCCTACCCTGAATAGCACTGGAAGGGAAAGGGCCTTGAGGGACTGTGTAGCAGAGAAGAGGGCCTTCCTTGTGTTGGGTGAGGTGGATAATGTGGGTGCCTTATCTGCTAAGTGAATGAGATGTATGTATCTCTATGCTTGAGCTCACTGGCTTAGCAATATCCTCCCTGTTACCTTGTATGCTTGATAAACCCAACTGCATGTTGCTTTAGCATATGTATGCTTAATAAACCCAACTGCAGGGCGGCTTAACATGAGTATGTTTTCGGAATTGCTTGACAAACCCAGCTATAGGTTGGCTTAGCAACGAAATGGACCTTGAATGTTAAAGAGCCTACCTAGCCCTCCTTCGTGGGTGGTCTTTCAGTTGAAAGAGTATACGCTGGACAGAGACCTAAGGTTGGGTGGAACGTTGCTCTCACTTAGCCAGTTGCTGGGGAAACTTCAAGATACAAAGATAAGTGTTCTGTGGAATGAATGATGATACTTCACGCTATTATTATTATGTTGTGTTGCTTAAACTGTTGAATGAATGTTATATGAATAGGAATAATAGTTAGACCATGTGTGAGCCTGAGTGGAATGTTGAGTGCAGGTTGAATGCTTCATTCAGTTGCATGAGTTTAATGCATTGCTAATTTTACATGTGTTAGATGTATGGTTACCCTTAGTTTCATTTATTATATGTATTTTATTATGATATGCTTACCCTTGTAAATGTATTGCTTAACCTCACTTAATCATGGGAATGGTTATGTGGCTTGCGGTATTTTTAACCCTCCCGGAGAGTCAGAGGAAAGATGGGTTTAGCAGGAGACAGGTAGAGACATACTAAAGGTTGGACGATACCTTAGAAGGTTTACAGACAAAACTTCAAATAAGGAAATGAGGATGTTAGATACCTCAACTGGGAAGGGGGTTGTACCATTGGATAGAACTCTCCAAGAGCTTTCCAACGGTACTAACCTTGCCTCATTTGGACCCAGTATGAGGAAGTTATGCCTCTCAGAAGTTTGCATTGGTGCGCTGCAGGAGCAGAGAAGTTGGACTTCCGCAATTCCAACATCCGCAATGCGGATTGCGGATTGTGGAAGGGGAAGTTTTATGGAAGTTTGAAGTTGAACTTCTGCAATTCCAACTTCTGAAATGCGGATTGCGGATTGAAGAAGGGGAATTTTTCCGGAAGGTTGAATTCAAGCTTCCGCGATTTTGACTTCTGCAATGCAGATTTCGGATTGCGGAAGGGGAATTTTTTCGGAAGGATGAATTCGGACTTCCGCATTTTCGACTTCTGCAATGAGGATTGCGGATTGAGGAAGGGGAAGTTTTCCTAAAGGTTGAGGTTGGATTTCCGCAATTTCGACTTCCGCAATGCGGATTGTGGGTCGCGCAATTGCGGATCTCTGATTGTGGAAAGACACAATGCGGATTACAGATTGCAGATTGCGGAAAGATGCAATTGCGGATTGCGGATTGTGGAAAGACACCATGCAGACTGCGGACCCAATAATAATTGCAGAAGGGTGCGTGATGGAAGCATTGGAAGAAAAAAAAAGAGTATCAGGGACTCCCATCGCCTCTGAAGGACATCAAGGTGATCTGGGGACGTGAAACCGTTGCTCAAATCGTGATTTTGATGATTTGAGTAGTTTTAAAATCACGCATTTAGTCTAATACCACTCATCGTGATTGTTGAAATCGCAACATTTCCTAAATTGCAATTTTTAGACCACATTTTGACCCGAAATTAGTTAAAAAGCCATCGAAAAAACGACGCGTTTTAGTTTGTTTTTATCCTACGCGTCGAGCCAAAAAATGAACACGTCAACTTCTATTAGTGTGTTAATTTTTAAAATGTCGATTTGACGTCGAACAACTTCCATAACCCATCATAATTTCTAGTGGCCATACGGGCTGTAAGATACTGGTGGCATAGCATAGACCTTGTCTCATTATCAATTTCGAGTCAGCAAGTGTTGTATGCTCTCTCCACATTTCCATGTTGGAGATAACAGGCTATGTAAGTTCTCTCCACGCCATCATCGTAAGCTAGACATTAAAAATCCCTTTATCGACTACCTCTACCATACACCTATATCCAGGGGGTTGCAAGTAATTATTGACATGCCGACATTGCAGACTGGAAACCAAATTAGTTTTCAAATAACATAGGTATTAATGTTTCCTCTATCCATGTAGCTTTTTTCTCTTCATGCTAGGCAGAATTGACCTAGTGCCTGCAAGACCTCGTTCTAATGCTGAAATTGAGGGCTACTATGCTTCCAATGTTTTACAAGGTTAATCCTATTGATCTCTAGTGGAAAAAAGGATCATATGTTGAATCCCGTGAAAACATGAAGAGAAACAACGATGTGCCATCAGAAATATTTAGGAATGGAGATGTCACTCAACCCAATAGAAAAATCCACACTATCATCGTAGGCCTTCCACATTGAGCCCAACAGAAGACATCTGCGTTTTCCATGCACTCGTTCGAGTCGGGTTGAAGATGACAAGGAAGAGCAAAAGGAGGATTGCGTTGATAATATTTATCTGACTTTCCTAATTCATAAACTCATCTCGTTGTTGTCTCCTCGGTGTCCAATGATATTGAGCTCACCCGGTGACCATCAAGTCGGCAGGCAGGCTGAGAAATTCATAGCTAAATGCTATGAACAATTGAGGCTGGAGAGCCAAAATTGTTTCCTGGAAATGCTTGAGAGGGGTGCAAGATAACAAGTCCAACATGAAAATCTTTAGTACCAGGTTAGCAAATGTTGTGTCCAGAAACGACCCACTTTTAGTTCCACTGATAGAAGAATAATCTGCCGACAAGAATAATCTGTCCACATAGGGAAGAAAAAGTATAACAAAGCACCTTAGAAGCAAGACTACGAAAGAATTTCATGAGGAGAAATGTGTTGCACGTTCTAATTCTAGACCAATTCACTGCAAGGGGATGGATCGATTTCCATAGGAGGCTTGAATGATCGAAGAATTTAGGTGAATAAAAACCAAATAGGGTTTTTTTAGGCAATGTACTCACTACTCCTGTACATGGAAATACAACGTTGATGCATGAGAACAAAGTGAAAATGGAACTTGTAACTATTGTCATAGAGAAAATGGAATTTAGATTACATTTTACTGTCGTTGTTGTTGTTTGTGTTCTTCTTCAGAGCAGTTTTGCTTCATACAATTTTGGTAATTTAATTGTATGTTTAAATGAGAGTTGATTTTTGCATTGTTCAATGTTCATATTACTGCTATGTGTTATGCCTTATACGATTGTTTTCAGATTATATTTCAAAATGGCAGTTTACCATTATATTTTCCTGCCGCAAATATGAGTGGCTTCCATCTAGAGCCGTGTAATGGGTGAGCAACTGATAGGTATATGTATTTTATAAATTAAGTCGCGACTCGCTCTAGTGATATATAATCCGAGTAGAGGATATACAGATAAAAAAATTAGACACTCATAAATATGAAGAAAACATAAAATGACAGCCATGTAAAAAATGAAACTGTCATAAAATTTTATTGGACAGGCAGACAATATCTAAAATTCCAGGCCTAATCGGTCCACCGACCTTTGCAACACATTTAGAGCTCCGTGTGAAATAGCCATTTTTTAGACTTCATTATAATCAACCATATTTAACAATATTTTTACTTTTCATTATTTAGATTTATTAGCGTACTTATTTTAAAACTAGCATAGTCACAAGTGAAGTGGTCGGTGAACACCGATAGGCGTATCCAACCACTTGGTTTTGTGGAGATGGCTTGTTGTTAAACAAATGCTAAACATTAAACTAATCAATATAAACATTAAACTAATTAATATAAACATAGAAACAAATGCTATTTAATAAACATACCCCTTTTCTTAACCATCGCTTAATTGAAGCTTATTTAAATCTTAATCAGGATGCATTTGAGCATAACAAGATACGTCGACCATGAAATGAATCCCCACTGTACACTTGTTACACTGAGGTTAATCTTGTTGATCCACTCAAGAAAGTACAAAATCTCAGATAATATCTAAACACCTATCGGTGTTAATTATATTGAAGTTGAAAATGCCTTATTACATATTGCTAGCATTTTAAAAAATTATAGTTCAAAATTCTATAAAAACATACTAGACAATCACAAAATAATTGTGACCAAAATCAAAACAAAAAAATGGGCACACTTTTTTAAGTGAACATTATGATATGGTAAAGGAAAGGGAAAGGTTATTCACTTGACTTAGACACGTTGCTTCCATATAAGACTTGAAGAGTAACGAAACAAGGGATTATATCATATAAAAAGGGAAATATACTTATCGCAAACTGAAACATGCCCGAGATAAAATGCATTGGGTAGCGTTGATAAAAGGAAGAGCTTTTTTTTAATATGTTGTAATAAAGTTTGCACGAGAATTCAAGCACTGTTACTTCAAAGACATGAAATACAATTATGTTGGTAGCTAAGGAAGGGACGACCAATGAGATATTAGACATTCCATACTATTTGATGACAAGAGCATAGGAAGACAGGTCTGGAGCTGTCGGGGATCAATTCCTCATTGCAGAACTGTTAAACCATGAACCACGTGCATTTAACAAGAAGACAGTTGACAGATACACAAGTTAACAGAGATCACCAGTAGAATAATTGAACACGGCAATTGAATGGACACGCGGCCATTTGATGGAAAAGAGACATTCAAATAAATACTTACCTAGATATATTAAGCTCTTACGAGCAATAACAACTCAATTGCCAAATTACAACCAAAAAAAATTAGAATCTGAATTCAAGAAACCTTTGTTTATTTCTAATTGAAGTATAGACCAAAAACATCAACAACAAAAGTGGAATCCACAAACTCAAATAACTACAAAACTACCCAAAAACTATTGAGAAGATATATAAGGATGAGAGCCTATGCCCACCTCAAATAATATAAGTGAAGTAATTGATGTTATTACTAATAATATTTTATGTGTAGTATTTATACTATTAAGGAAATAATATACTTCAAAAGTGAAGGAATTGATGTTTTCACTAATAATATTTTATGTGTAGTATTTCTAAACCATGTAGACGTCATACCGTTTTGAAATATACTCCCCTCTTTTATATATTAAGACCATAATCATGGTTATTTATGGAATACCAAACTATTATCCCTTTAATTACGTTGTAGGTGTTCAAACAATGAAAGACCATCCATGCCACTGTAGCATATTCCTCGCTCATTGAGCCAATGGAATGCTGCCACGTGTATCTTCTCCTTTTGCTTGAGGATCGATGCGTGTTGAAAAAGTTTGAGTGCTGAAGAAGTACTCTGGAGTTTGGAACAAACTGCCACGCAACCTGGAACGAAGCAGTTCTGGCAGATACATTGTTCCTGATCACGCCAAACCACTCTCCTTTCGCGCTCTCAAATGTCCCCTGACCTCCCCAATGCTGATGAAACTCATTGGACGCATCAAGTTAGCGGAGATTGATGCTAGCGGAGAATATCTTTGTTTGAGCAAGCAAAGTTGGATGAACATTACCAACACCTTCCATGAATTGGAAGGATATCATCTTGATGAATTTCATAAGCGCTATGTAGGCCCTGTCAGACCCATCATCCCTCTGGTACTGGACTCTTTCCTAAGCGGCCAATATCTCACCACGCCAATGGCTTGACTGGCCTCAGTAAATTTAGAGTGGTTGGATCATCATCTCCGAAATATTCGTTGTCCATGTCTCACAAGTCCAAAATGCAGCTTGATCAAGCATATGGACATGCTATTAGAGGTTAGACAATCCCCTAGCCTGTTCCTCGGTTTACTGTATAAAATTTCAAACCAGAAACGCAACTCAGCCCTCAGCTCAAGTGCATCAAGAGGTGGATGGGAAATGTTTAGGTCATTATTGTGCTTATGAAATATGTAGATCAATAAAAAAATAGAAACCAAAATTCAAGATGCTGATTATGATCCCCCAAATCTAAAATAATGGAATATTTGATGCATTTCAAGACAGATCTCCTAAACACTAAAATAAATGTAGAACTTGGAAAGCAAAAGAAACAAGGGGGAACCTAGGAAACAATCCTGGAGTTGGTTTGGCAACAAAAGGTAGAGGATGCAAGTCCAAATCATTATCCATAGAAGGATGAAATATTTGACAACACAGGTATTTTTCACACGCCGCAATCCCAATCAGCCATAGACGACCAGTTCCTCCATATAGAGAGGGGGTGAGTATAAGAATCTCACTAGATATTCTATGATCTCTTCTATAGTGTCCTTGGAGAAGCATTTTTCTGTCAGCGAACAAATTCATAAACAGAAATATTTGAGAGACTCAATTTATGTCTGCAATCCTTAACAAAACAAAACAAAAATGCAAAACATAACACAAAATGCTTCCATTAGTACCACTCCTCGTCTAGAAATTGTTATTTGCTTACTTATACAGAATGCTTTTCTCTCCAGGATGGACTTGAAGAGACAATTCTTCCATTATTTCTTTGGCAATGTTCCTATCTCCAGAGTTCAGATCAATCAACTGCTTCTCCAATTCTTCCAATTTATGTTGTAAACAGAACAACATAAACATCTTACATAACAAAAATAACATTGCTTCAAATGGGGAAGATTTGCATTGAACTTGTACTATAATAGACTAAGCGAAGGGGCTTGAACAAATTCAGTGAAAACAGGGCCTTGCTTCATCACATAATGTAACCAGAATATTTATGCAATACAAACAAGCAATCCAAAATTAATAAATATATAAGCAACAAAATAACTGCAAGACTGCCTAAACTCCAGATGTTGTAGCGGAAAATGATACGTGGAAAAACACTTTTAATAGATGGATGATGGTCGTTTTATCTTTAATGATCACTTCAAATGACTAAAAGTAAATACATGGTGAACTGTATCTTTATACTTCCCTTTGGGTTGTGTAACATCTCTTAGCTTGAGATAAATTTTAATTAATTTACCTTGCAATAGATTTTTTAATCGTAACGAACACCGCCTTTTTCTAAGAAAAATTTGGGCGAGATCTTCATTCTATAAAGATAAATAAATCTCACTTTCTCTATTGAATCGAACAAGATCTCAATCCAGATATAAATAAATGTCACTTTCTCTATTGAATCAAACAAGGTCTCAATCCAAATGTGAGAATATCCTCATTCCACTTAAATTCCAAAGTCGCTTATATTAGAAATTGTCATTTTCTCTTTTTCGTAAATATTTTGGTGTGACTATATACATAGATAAGATAACCAAAAAAATGTTTCTATTGTATTTATTTCTACAATCTTCACAGATAAGTGTTACAGCAACACATACACATGATATCATCCTTTCCTAGACATCATAGCCCCTAATCTATAATATCACTCGCCATTAGTATTTTAAAGCAAGTTAAAACTTTTGAAACAAAATTCCATGTCAAAATTTCCAATGATCAAATAAAACCCACCCAAAAAGAGTTTCTCGCCAATAAAACCCACCCAAAAAAGAGTTTATCGCCGCCCCCAACACCTATAGGTACCACTCTTAACAAATATACTCACTACTCTTAATTAATATAAGTATATTGTTGTTTTGATCCAAAGAACATAAAATCAATGTGCACCTTTTAAACATTATTTTATTATATTTATCGTTTGGAGCTTTGTATGGTTTGGTTTTTGTTTAAATATTTAAACATAGATAGAGTAAGAATAGCTTAAGAATTTCTTAAGCTAACAACCCCTTGTTCTTTAAGGTTATTACATCAGGTGCTCTAGTTCAAGTGGAAGCTTTAAAGTTGTATAACAGAAAACTGCACTATGAAACCAACACCTTAGGCATGATTTATTTGAGAACAATTAGGGACGTTATCTATTATTGGTCCTTATATTTCACTTTTTGAGCGATAGAGGAGACTCTATTTGACTCAATCTATGCCCGAGCAAGACAGACCTACGTCAAGGAAACCTTTTGAATAACTTTGGGATTGCTTCCGAAGCTTAAGAATTTGGAGCACACAGAGCCATATTAGTATCTTCCTGGAAAGAGGAGAATGTCAGACTAACTGATCTTTCTATCAGTTAATGAAAAAGCCGAATGCCAGAAAATGCATGTTGGGTTCTTGGAACAGTTCAAATCATTTTGATAATAAGAATTTTGATCTCTTCCCAAACCAAGCTAAGGTCTCAAGAGTATCTCTCCTGTTCATTTTGACATCATATAATGGAAGAATCCAACCTTATAAATAGAGTTCTTTGTATGTAAATACAAGAAATCACAAACTATCAACTGAAACCACTTACATCTTTACTCATTTCATGGAAAAGAAATTTTTACTCATTCCTAAATCAAAATTAACCCTAACAACATACCCTCAACACACATAAATGAACCCAAGGTTTGATGGGTTTGATGGATCAAACGATTTGAAAAAAGTCCATTCCAGTTTACACTATTTACAAAGAAACATGTTTAGTTTCTTCTCTTTAGGTGAGATACTGGTTGGAAATAATAATTCACCGTGATTTATTATGCCTCATTTTTCTTAAATCTTTGCTTTCAGAAAAGAAAAGAAAAAAAAAGACATATTTGCCCGCTGATCCATTCATGCTAAAAAAAAAACTAACCTTGGGATTTAATGTATGTTGCTTTCAAGAAAAGAAAAAAACAAAAGACATATGTGCCCGCTGATCCATTCATGGTCCAAAAAAGAAACAAACCTTCGGATTTAATATATGTTGCTCATAGGTTAAATACAATAGAATATAAAATAAAACAAAACAAATCAAAGTTCGAGTTCGAGTACGAGTACCAAAAATGGCATACATACTTTCTCACTACGAAATCCTCCTCCTCATGGCGCCTTCCAGCACTTATATCAAATAATATTTTGCACGATGACGGCATCGTGCAGTTTCTGAGCCCACCAATCAAAGACACCACCTGTGGTCATGCGATTTATTGTGAAATTATCTTTCCAGATGTTGTAAATACGTTTTACGCTTTAGTGCTGATACGTCTAACATTAACATAAAATTAAAAAAAACCAAAAAAACAACCTCAATATAGAGTTGTTTTAATTAGCGTTTAGCGCACCCTAACCTATGCCGAGTTGATTGATTTCCCTCCTATGCGATATATAAAAATGGAAAAGCAAAAGAACTACTTTATTAGAATATGGATAAAATAACCTTAATATAGAATTGTTTTAATTAGCGTTTAACCCACGCTTGCCTGACCCAAGTTGATTGATTCCCCACCTATGCGATATATAATAAAAATGTAAAAGCAAAAGAACTACTTTATTTGAGAATATATGGTACATGTCATAATCCTATGATACACGTAATTACTAGGTTTTGAGAATAGATAGTACATGTCAGTGTGTCACAATCATATGAAACACGTAATTATTATAGATGTGAGAATATATGGTACATGTCATAATTATATGATACACGTTAGGTTTTGGGAATTTTTTTATTTTATTTTGAAACTATTATGTAGGGGAGAGTTGTTTATTGTTGAACAGGGACCAGTAGTTGACATAGTACTGGTCCCATATAACCACCATATCTTGACACAAATAAACCCATAAATTAAACACACACATTCCATATTAAGTGCAGAAAATATTTAAATTATGTCCAAAAATTGCCCATTAACTGACTGGGCCAATAGCTGTCAATAAATAGTCTTTATATGACAAACTGTACAAAACATCTTGTCCCAACAAAGTACAGATCTGCTCAAATATCCAGAAGTACATAAACAGCTAAATAACCCAACTCGTTTTTGCCACCTACTGCAAGGTACCTATCAAAGGAGGACCCACGAATATCTAATGGAGCCTAAATATCCCAGCATTCATTGAAACCTGTTCAAACATTCATGCATACCTGTTCAAGCATCAGAAAATATAGTGTCAGCCATAACTACAAGATTGTTCAACATTCCAACCCTCTGTATTCAATAAATGACACCTACCCATTAAATGCACCCATTAAACAGATGGAAGCACACAGATCATGAAACAGATGAAGGCACAGGGATCCACAATGACAAGCTCCCAACCATTGGATCACTTTCAAATCAATCCACAACACACATTGAAATTTGAGAGATTGCAATCCATGTGCAACCTTCTTACCAACCCAATTCAATAGCAAACAACTATAAATGAACCACAGCCCTTATGAAGATGCATTTCATAAATTCAACCTGCAGAGTGTGTGCACAGTTGCATTTCAGAAATTTGAACAACAGAGTGTGTGCACAGACAGGACCCGAGCAACAATACACGGGAGGATGGAGACTGTGCGGGAAAAGCGCCGGAAAAGCGGGAAAAAGCGTGCCATAAAGGCCGCTTTAATTATAGCACCTACCACGACAGGTGGCGGTGCCATCTGGGCCCGGGCTGTGGTCGTGTTGACTCTCCAGCGTGGCATGGGGGAGGGAGCCACGTGGGGTGTCCAACAACTGGCATCCCTCCCCTATGTAAAATTTGAGATTGTTTTTTTAATTTTGTTTTGATGTTTGTTTTAAGGATTTAAGATTTAGAGGTGTGTGGTAGGAGTGTTAATTCTAATTTTCGTACATTATTATTGAATTATTTAAGATGATATTATTTTTCTAAAATAAAAATGAATTTGATTTTTTTAAATATAACATTGCTATAATTCATTTGGAAATTTCATTTATTTTTTGAATTAGATAAATCTTTGTCCTATTTTACTTATTCTAAATATTCTTTAAATAAAAAGTATTTGTAAACTGTTAATCTTTGTCCTAACACTGCATAAACCTTCCATATTGTATGATGGCTACGGCTTTACATGAGTATGCCACTCTTTTGAAAAAGGATTTTATTCTACATTAATTGAGTAAACAAAGTAGATTTTAGGTCAGGTTTTGTAACTCTAATACAAAGGCCTTTTTTTTCAATCAGGAAAAAAGTTATATTTCTATTAATAAAATATATGAAAAAGTGTTAATATAATTTTCTGTTCCAGAAGTGAACTAAGGTAGAGCATCTCAAAAATCACCAAAAAATCACAACACATAAAACCAGAGATGCCAAAGAAGTGCACTTGAAGACAAGAGACGCAGATCTCCATCCAAGAAGAGAACGTAAAGAAAAAGGCAAAAGAAACAAAGATTAAAAAAGAGAAAAAACAGAGAGATATCAGCGGCCTAAAAACAAGAAAAAACCCCAATCACCAACTATAGAGAGATACAAAGTCTACGATTATGTAGTTAGATGGTATGTGTCTTAATATGCAAAGTGGTTCAATGACAATAACATATTAAAAAAAAATACATTTATTAGATAATTATCTTTGGTTTGAAACAGTTTTGAAAAAATGTAGAAATAAAGAGAAACAAAATCCGTTGCTTTTGATAATAGTGATGATTATATTTATTCTTGGAATGATTATAAGTGGCTATTTATCATCAAGATATCGTGTATCTTGACATATAGAAAGAGAAGGTGATGTCTTTCAAGGATATTTTTATAATTAGAGATTTTATGAACAAGAAACCATATTTTTGAAATTAAGAGTTTATGTTTTTTTTCTTCTATTTAACCAAACTTCATTTCAACCCAAAAAAATTGCATCATCATTACAAACCTAAGTTCATTGTTTGAAACCTTAACCTAGTGACACACAAACCTCCCCATGTTAAGTTCCTTGGCCACTTTATTATTAGAATCATGAGAAGGAATATTATAATCACACGTCTTTGTTCCAAATCAGGTAAAGTCATCACAATCAAATTCATCATCATCATGTATCATAATGGTTTTAGATGGTCAATTTTGTGAAGCTTTGTTATGATCACATATGGCATGATTGGTTAAATCACAACTTCATCAATGATACTTTTTGTAGATGTGATAATTTCCTCAATGGAGTTAATCTTGGCTTTATACTTGAACCATTTGGGTTCATATTGGTCTAGCACGATGGATTGTAGACTATTGATATGGTATAGAGGAATGGATTGTGGATCGTTGATATAAATGATGTGATAAGATTTGGTTCGTTTACACAAGCTTCACCTATCTTGAACCACTATGAAATGCCCTAGCATGTTGCAATGTGGGTTGTATATCTCATCCCCCCGGAGAGATATATCAATTGTTCAATTGCTTACTTTTCCTTCTCCTTTTGCTTGAAACCTCTAGCATGAGAGATTATGGGTAGTTGATCTCAAAGGTATGATAAGATCTAGATCGTTCATGGTGTTTCTCAAACCTTGGAATCTCAATGAGCTAGAATCCCATAAGAGCTTATCAACCGTCAATCTAAACTGTTGGATCTAATCTCCACTATTTGCGACATACCTACAACCTTTAAACATCGAATCAATTTGCACCATCAGATCTAGAAGCTTAACTCTCAACCATGGATCATCCCCTGGTCCCCAAACATAATTGTGACCTTACAATTGGAAATTCAAACTTTTGTTAGTTAACGAAATTAAGCATTCTTACTGATTTCAAAAATTTTCCCAATGGGTTTTCTCAAAACTAGATTTCGCCATTCATGTTCATAACCAACAATACCCATATTATGGGATTCTACCAAAACATCATCAATGAAATTCAAAACCTTGAAATCCTCAAGGACATTTTGTCAAATACTTTGTATGTAAACTTAGATTTCCTTATATAGAGACAAATTCCAACCCATACAACCCTAATGCTACAACTAATAGCTCCAAAACCACAATCTAATGCTGCATTCCAACATTCCAGTAACAAGATAGGTTGTTACAAATACCTTAGATCCCATCCTGTTAGGTGCCCATTAGGGCTGATAGGAAATTACACACACAATACAAAAGGATATAGGTTTTAAGCTCAAATTCTCATTGATCAAATGTACAATATAATACATGAGAATGACCCTTGGATTCGTCTTCCAAGTGGTCTCTTGGACTCCTCTTGACTTTTCCTACTCACCTAGGAATCTTGGTCTTCTTCTCACACAAATATGGAGATAATAACATAATATTTTCAGAACACCAAGGATTAGGTTCCAACAATTCCCCCCTTAATCCAAAGGGGTGTATATGAGTCTAAGAAAAGAGAGTTGAATAACTGGAAGTGGGCAGCTACCAATTGTTGAAAATTTCCAACTTGACAATCCAAATTTGCAAAGCATGTTAGCAGAAGTTGACATCTCTTGCTAAATACAAGTGCTCTATGAAGTGGTGGTTTTGGTTGACCACAAACCACAAGGGATAGGGGTGAAAACACTAAGTTGGGTAATGCTTTTTGGAGAAGGGGTTCGCTTAGAATGTAAAATGTACTTTCATGAGAGAGAAAAAAAGTCAACAAAACTTCTTTGGCGATAGTTTAAATTTTTCTCGGGAAAGAGTTTCATATTTTCTTAGGCCAGAGTTTATTGGAGTTAAAGTGGGGTTAAATATTTTCTCAAGCAAGAGTTTTAAAGTTTCTCGGTTGAGAGATTTAAATTTTGTCATTCGCAAACTCTCAGGAAAAACTCTCACCCGAGAAGTACAACATCTCTCATCCGAGAGGTAGATTCATTTCCAATTCTCATCCAAAAGTTTTATTTCTATATACAACCCCTCAATCAGCCCCGTCCCTCGCGAATTGACTTTGTTGCGAACTAGATGTTTTCCTACCCATCCTCTATGAATTGACTTTGTTGCGAACTACATGTTTTCCTGCTCGGCCCTTGTGAATTGGCTTTGCATACCTGCTTGTTTTCTCTATTCATGCCATAATCGCGGATGAGGTTGCAAGTGTTCTCTAGTGGATAGAACTCCGGATAAACTATTGAAACCGAAACTGGATGAGAGCGACTATTGAAACCAGAAGCAGCTGAGATCGAAGGGGACAGATTTCCAGGAAAGCACACATATCCTTTTTTCTTCAGTCACCAAGTATTTGTACTAATATCGTGCTCAAATGTAAGTTTAGATCATAATTAGTGTAATAGGGTGTTCCCATGAAGATGGTTACACTTTTTGGCAAGCAAAGGGCATGAGAATGGTTAAAAATGAGCTTGATCGAGATTTTGTTAAGCCCTCGATCAAATTTTGAAATATCAATTGAGGACTTAACAAATCGCTCGATCGAGCTATTTTTAGAAGCTTTATCGAGGCTTGAAAAACTCTTGATTGACCTAAATAGCTTGATCAAGGGTTTTCTTAACCCTCGATCTAGTGTTTAAAAGCTCGATCTATCTTTTTGAAAAGTTCGATCTAGCTTTTTGAAAAGCTCGATCTAGCTTTTAAAAGCTCGATCTAGCTTTTAAAAGCTCGATCTAGCTTTTTTAAAAGCTAGATCAAGGTTTTAAAAGATAGACCGGGATTTTAAAATCTAGATTGAGCTTTTAAAATCTAGATCGAACTTTTAAGCTTGATCATGCTGCTCAACTCGAAATAACTCGCGGGATTTTTTTCTCAAATTTTTATTTCATAGGATCCCAATCGAGCTTTCGATTTACCCACACTTAAACCCTTAATCGAGGTATTTAAAAATCTGCCCAAAAACCTTGATTGAAGGTTTTTAAGACCTCAATCGATTTAAGGATTTAAAAACAGGATTTTATCCCTCTTTTCTGTAATTTTAATTTTACTTCCCTCTTTACCTTGCCTAAAATCTGTCCTCGATTGCACCTTAGGTGGAAGACTTCATACCCATAGATTCGTCAACGAATAATCTATCCATTGGAAAATAATTTATGGGTTTATGAGTTCATATGATAATTTCTTTTCAAACTTACACTTACAAAACCATGTCCACAACCTTGAATGAGCACAAAGAAAAATAAATAACATAAAAAATACACAACCAAAAAATTTCAAAGAAATATATATGCCACAGACCAATGCATTCTCTTCAAATGGTACTTTTTATTTTTGTAACTGGTAAATTTTTTTTTACGTGCACACACATGTGTACAAAATGTGATTAAAAGTTTCAATGGTTTGTTTAAAAAATGATTAAAAAATATAATTTTCCAACATAAATTAAAAAAAAATGTGCACCAAAGTGGATTTTGTGTAGATTATGATCATATATTTTTTTCAAAAATTATACATTTATCACTAAATTATCTTACGTGCACACAAACCACTTGTTAAATATTCCTAAAATATATAAGAAAAAACTTATCATTAAATGCAATTTCGACATTTTTTTTTTTTTTTTAAATATAGGTAGAAAGACAACATAATTCCCTACAATTTGTTTTTTTGTTGCATGTCAGATTTCACAAGGCATATATGAGTTTTTAGGGCTTCGATTTAATAAATGAGTAAAAAATGGATTTTCACCGTCACTTTTGGCCAAAAAGTGTTACCAACCTTCATGGATTCACTCAATAGGTTTTATGCTAGCCTCAATCAGATAAGCACCAAATAGGTATGGTAGGGAAATGGGATATGGAATATCATAATTAATATAATGAGTAATTTAAGTACGACATTATCTAAGGTTTAGAACCTTCAACGTAGAAAGAAACCACCGATTGACCCTTTTCCCTTGAAGAAAACAAATATTAGTAGGGGCATCTCTTGCCTTCCCTTTCCCCTTTAAAAAAACCAATGACAAGATTTGCCTAGGCAGAGGAACACTACTCCCCCCCGACAATCCATCGAGGAATTTACTTCATCAATTTCCGTTCCAAGAGAAAGGATACTCCCACCTGAATGATTATATCTCGACATATGGAATTAGACCCTTTTAATTCAATATTTTGAGCACATCTCCTAGTTGAGTGGGGAAGCAACCCTAATTTTTTCAAAGATCAATTGAAATCTCAAATTACTCCTTGTTACCTTAGTAAATAAATAGGGTTCTTTTTATTTGAATTTAGCTTGTCTCCAACAACTTGAGCCTTCTTTCCAGTTATATTAATGAATTCTCTAAGTAAAACTAGAAACAAAAATGACTAATGCAAAATTCCCAGTAAACTATATAGCATTTCAATGCATTAACATCTGCAATAATTTCTGAATATTTCGTCAAACTACAGAAGCAATGAACATTAAACAATGAAACATAAGCCAATGTAGATCTGAATTTGATATTGAGTTATTTCTCGTATTTCTCCCACACAGCATGATACCATGGGTAATGTACATTCTTTTTATAGAAAGGTTGTAGATCAAATATGTTTTGGGGGTTTGTTCTTTATTTATGTAATTATCCAAATCCTCAAAAGAAATCAATTCTATTGGTATTTATTTTCCTTTCTCCATCCTTAATTTGGATAATTTCGTCTCATACTAGCCACATTTCCAATGTTCTTTCTAACATTGTGGGCCTCTAATCTAAAATTAATGCCATTATGTGGAATTGATTTAATACCGAGAGGGGGTGGCGAATCCCAGATCTTAGGAACTTCAGATTCTTCAATATCTTCAATAGGTAGTTTTCTTGAACTTTGTTGCTGGAACAAATGTTGTTCTTCTTCTTTTGTAGGTGATTGTACATGATCTTTCCTACAAGTCAAATTCAATTGTATGATTAGAAACTTCTCATAGTTTTCAGAACAAATTCTTACGCATAAAAACATATGTCATACAGTCATGCAATTATCTTAGCCAATGCTTCAATACAACATTCATCCATATCCCGTATTCATACAGTAACTTTCTAGATTCCTTCCATCTCTACCAGAACATTGTTAAGATTGTGCACTACTCCCAACGTGTCAGCAAAGAGGTTTCATTCTAGATAAGTAGCAATGGAATGTTGTACAGTACCATAGTCCACGTACCCATTACTTGCATATTAATAGTATCTTGTTCATTAATGCAACTTTTCTAAAATGCATAATATACATCCTAAATCTAGGAACATAAGTATGTACATGACTGAACAACATCATTTAAGTAATCATATATACAGGAAATAACAATTCAAATACTTATCTTTGTTTGCTTGTTGGGTGGACTCCCTCTCAATCTTTGCTTCCTTGCATGAACTATTGGAGTGTGCTCCCTCTTGATCTTTGCTTCCTTGCAGGAACTACTGGAGTGTTCTTCCTCTTGATCTTTGCTTCCTAGATTATCTATCTTTGAACATATATCCATCTTGGACCACTATGCATGCTTAAATGTGCACAAGTGTCATCATTGTGCCATCCTCAAGATCTCATACATGCGTTAGTATAATCTCAATACAATCAAAACATTATGATTCTAAATAATCTTAAACATGTAAGGTCATGATTATTTCATATATAGGTAATTTATCACAAGCATTAGTATTCAAGGTTTTAGGGAGTACTTCTTTTACTCATGCATATTCTTATTTGACCATAGGACTCTTCTAGTTTGTCATATCATTAATCAAACTAAGAAGCATAATATGCATAAACCCATGATTTCCCAAACTTATAACTTCATGAATTATCAATCATACCAAGAATACTTATATAAGATCCTAACACAAAACGCCAATTTCATTAAATTTGGACAAACTAGGCAAATTTTGGACTAAGAAAGTGTGAATTTAGACTTTGAAAGTGTCAATATCAACCTTTCTAAAGTGAAAAAACGGGTTTTGAAAGTGGCAATATTGGATTTGAAAAGTGTGTTTTTCTATTCGAATAGTGTGTTTTTTGACTACTTATGAACCTTAAAATTGTAGTTTTTTGTTATAAAACAATGAATTTCAATTCAAAATGTGTGAATTTCAAATCAGAAAATGCAAATTTTGATTTGAAAAGTGTGAATTTCAAATCCAAAAATGCAAATTTTGATTTGAAATGTGTGAATTTCAAATCAAAAAATGTAAATTTCGATTTGAAAAGTGTGAATTTCAAATCAAAAAATGCAAAATTTGATTTGAAAAGTGTGAATTTCAAATAAAACAAATCAAATTTTGATTTGAAAAGTGTGAATTTAAAATTAAAAAAAATGCGATTTCAGATTTCAAATGTGTGAATTTCAAATAAAAAAACTGCAATTTTCATTTGTAAATGTTCAAAATTTTAAGGTGAAAAGTTCAATGTATAAAATATTCAGTCATTGTTTGAATAACAACGCAATCCGCTAAGTTATAACATATAAAATTGGTTTGTCCTGATTTCTCTTTTCCGACAAGAAGGATCAGTCGCCCCTTCTTTTCATAGTTAATTGTGAAAACCTTTGTCCAACAATTTATCTATATCTATAAGGGAGAACACAAGAAGGATCGACCGACCCTTCTTCCAGTGTCGAAATATTATGAAAAGACTATTGGTAATAAGAAGGGTCGAGCGACCCTTCTTGCAGTGTCAAACTATTATGAAAATGATATGGGGAATAAGAAGGGTCGACCGACCCTTCAATTACAAAGGAATTGTAAAAATATAACACCTTGGAAGTTATATCATATAAAAACGGTTTGTCCCGACTTCCATTTTACGACAAGAAGGATCGGTCGCCCCTTCTTTTCTTAGTTAATTTTCAAAACCTTTATCCATCAATTCAGTTATAGCCATAATGGATAATGCAAGAAGGCTCGTCCGACCCTTCTTGCAATGTCGAACTATTATGAAAAGAATATTTGGAATAAGAAGGGTCGACCGACCCTTCATTTAGGAGGGAATTGTAACAATAGAACACCTTGGAGAAAGAGCGGTCGCTCTTTCTCTGAGAATTTGTCTACTTGCCAGCAAAGTATTTAAAGAAAAACGTCTATAATTTTTTTTGTTAAAATGTTGATATCTAATATCCTAGAGTGACACGTGGAACGAGCATATTATGACACGTGGCATATTTGATTTGGCACATTGAGTATAGTGAGGTTACTAATTTTTACTTGATTTGGCACATAGTAGTTTATGCTAATTGAAAAATTCACTGATAGTAGTTTTAAGGATAATTAGGCACATGCAAGATTACCCTGTAGCTTATGTTAATCATTAACATGAATTTATTAATTTATGTTAATCATTTGCAAAAATAGATAAATGTTTTAATTAAATAAACAATGTTCATAAATAATCTAAAGTGAAAATCACCATTTATCAAAGAAATTTGATCAATTAACAAAAGAGGAATGAAGAGAAGGACTAACTGTACTACTTCAAAGTTGCAAAAAATTACAATCTCTGCATCAATCAGAGTGTCTCCAGTCTTCTTTTGCTGATTTTAATACAAGAAGGATCGGCCACCCCTTCTTTTCGTAGTGAATTGTCAAAACCTTTATGCATCAATTTGGCTATATCCATAATGGAGAACACAAGAAAGATCGGCCGACCCTTCCTGTGTTGATGTATTTGTAACCTCGGAATATATTCACTTGTATATTGTATTTGTACTTTATTGTATCCCCAACGGAGATGTATTATTCCTCCGATTGGAAATGTCGTCAGTTGTACTTGCATGTGTCGCAAGTTATATTGTAAGTGTCGTAACTTATATTTGATGGGTTATTAGACCACCTTGTTGGGGTCGGCCCTGTATGAGTTGTGTGGGTCAAAGGGTTATTAGACCACCCTAGTGGGGGTCAGCCCAATCAGCATTATGTTAAGTGGTTAAGTTGGGTCCAACCTAGTTGAGTAAAGGTCAAGTGAGTTAGTGTATAAATAGAGAGTGTGTCTCTCTCATTTTACACATTCTATTGTTCACTCACTTCGCATTAGTGAGAGAATAGGACGATGAGCACAAGTGGAGGAGGAGCATGTTGTTGTAGATATCTATCTCTTGGGTTTGATCATGGTGATCCTTGTATTGATTCTTATTCTATCTTTGAGGAAGTTGGGGGTTTTTTCACCTTCTTGGTTTTCCCCGGTGAAATATTTTGTGTCTCTTGTCTTTTGTCTCTTACATGCTTGATATGATGTACATGTTGTTCTTTCAGTTAAGATCCTAGATAAGAATGAATTAAATTTTGAAAAACTAACATGGTATTAGAGCTAGCCTAAAGGAAGGCATGCTATGGCATTTATGAGACTTGTTGCACTTGCGACAAATTGGAGGCTAGGGCTTGATATAGCAAAAACCAGTCATCGTAGAACTTTCTCTATAAATATATTTTGGAAAAGATTCAGGATTTGAAACCTTTACAGTTCGTATATAACATCCGCATGTACCTTGTGACAGAAGCACAGAATCTAATTCGCTGTACTTTTTGATTTATGATATGTACAATATAGGGTTTCTGCCTCATCCAGATCTCAGTCATAAACAGGTGACCTAAGAAAAAAGGTCACAACTTGGGATAGGAAGCTCCAAATGAAATTTCATAATAAGGGATAGGTAGGGAACGGACTATAGTTTCCCAGGTAAATGTTTCAGAGGCTGAAGTTGAAACAATGACACGTGGCACTCCGTACAAGTTCGCTCTCATGTTTTATCCCACAAAGAGGGCACGTTATGACACTTGGCATAACTCTCTCTCAGACAATCCATTTGAGGTCAGATCTATGGGATTGGAAATAAGACAGTTCAGGATACCACAGGTCGAAGTTGCAGACCCTGTGGATTCGTAATTTCTGAGTTACACTAGAAACAATTAGGTGCATATTTCTGTCCAAACATAATTGGATTCTGAGCACCTTCATTTTTGGATCATCACTACTGTGAGAATTTAGGGTTTTGGAGAAAATTGGAATTTTTGTAATCAGAGACCACGGATGGATGCTACTCATCAAAATCAAAATTTAGAGACCAATATCGAATTTTTTGGTTGGGAAGAAAGCTGGGCTTGATCAAACCCTAGTTCGGGACTTTGATAAGAAAGGTGAAAACTTAGGGCTTTTGCAAAAATGGGAAATTTTGAAATCTGTGACCATAGCTGGAAGCTCCTTGGAAAAATCAAAGTTTAGAGCTTTGGATCAAACCTTTTGGTTGGGTGAAGCTCAGGTAAAATCAAACCCTAATTCAAGGTCCTCCCTAGTGAATCCAGAAATCTAAAAGGCAATTTTGAGGGGTGAAACTTTGCAGTTTTCAAATTCTGAGTATACCAGCTTGACCAGCTCAAAAAGGTGCATCTTTCTATCCATTCAAAAGTTTGAAATTCAAAGTTTGAATTTTTAGGGTTTCTCTGACAAACCCTAATCCAGATCCAGATCCAGTTTCAGCAAATCAAAGTGGATTGGGTTAATCCTAGAAGAGAATGGATTGGTCACCTGCACAAGTGAAGAAGTTCATGTTTTATAGGGAGATGAGGCTAAGACCTTACATAAGAGGATTACAAGCAATCTCGACAGGTATGACTTATCCAGGTATGTTTCGAGATCTGTTCATGATTAAGTTTATGGTATGTTTGTCTTCATTAAGGTTAGTACAATCTTGATTAACTTTAGACTTGTCGTATCACCTTAATAAAATTATGAATGCAGATATTCATTGATTAGGGTTTTGACACTTGTGATTGTACTAATGCATTGTGGTGTTGTATGAGGATGATGTTGTCCGCTAATATGAAAGGTACATCTAGAAAGACAAATCAAGTTCCAGATCAAGAACATATGACCATGGTGACATGAAGACAAAGACTCATCCATAGTCATGGATCACATAGAAGCTATAATTACGAGGCATGTATAATTTGGTTCTACAATGCTTAACCTATGAGATATGCAGGTTACTAGCACAGGTCATTGAAGATAACAAGAAGGCATTATGCAGGTATGTTAGACATAACTAGCTAACATGATAACCAGGTATGTTTTTCCTATATCAAGTTAGAATCCTGCCTTGTGTTAGGATCTTATACTTTTGTATGAATAATAATGATTATTCTTGAAAGTTAGAAGTTTAAGTAATCAAGGGTTTATGCATATTGTGTTTCTTACTTTGATTGATGATATGACTAACTAGAAGAGTCCTATGGTCAATAAGAATATGCATAAGTAATAGAAGCCCTCCCTGAAACCTTAAATACTAACACTTATTACCTGTGTGTGAAATAATCATGACCATGCATGTTAAGTTTATTTAGGATCATAATGTTTTGATAGTATTGAGATTATACTAATGGATGTATGATCATGTATGAGATCTTGAGGATGACACTAGTGCACACTTAAGCATGCATAGTGTTCCAGGATGAATATAAGTTCAAGGACAGGTAATCTAGGAAGAAAACATCAAGAGGGAGCACACTCCGGTAGTTCTTGCACAGAAGCAAATATCGAGAGGGAGTCCACCCAACAACCAAACAAAGATAAGTATTTGAATTGTGATATATATGATTACTTAAATGATGTTGTTCAACCATGTACATACTCATGATTTAGGATGAATATTATGCATATTAGAAAAGTTGCATTAATGAACAAGATACTACTAATATGAAAGTAATGGGTAAGTGGCCTATGGTACTCTACAACATTCCATTGCTACTTATCTAGAATGAAACCTCCTTGCTGACATGTTGGGAGTTGTGCACACTCTTAACAATGTTTTGGTAGAGATGGAAGGCATCTAGAAAGTTACGAAATATGGATAAATGTTGTATTGAAACATTGGCTAAGATAATTGCACGATTGTATGAAATATGTCTTTATGAGTAAGAATTTGTTCTAAAATATATAAGATGTTTCTAATCATGCAATTGAATTTGTCTTGTAGGAAAGACCGTGTACCTACAAAAGAAGGACTACAACATTTGTTCCAACAACAAAGTTCAAGGAAAACTATCTATTGAAGATACTTCGACGAAGAAGTGATGGGACACATTTGCAGGAGCCATTCTAGGCATGGTGAGAGGAGGATCCTTCCCTTGGATGTGGATGTAAGCACTGAGTGATGAGCATTAGGATGATGCTCCAATTACTGCTTTGGATATGCATCAGTTGGATGCTTTGTATGATCAGTTGGATCATGTATATTGATATGCATCAGTTGGATGCTTTGTATGATCAGTTGGATCATGTATATGTATATGCATCAGGGCGATGCAGTGACAATGATCAGGATGATTATGTGTGATGAGTATCAGGACGATGCTCTGGGTGACATGCATCAGGACGATGCAGTGATGATGATCAGGATGATCATGTGTGATGAGTATCAAGATGATTCTCTGGATGATATGCATCAGGACAATGCTATGATGAAGGACTTGGGTATGATGCATTACTTTCTAGGTATGGAGGTGTGCTAGAGTGCAGATGGAATCTTCCTTAGAAAAGGGAAGTATGCAGTAGAGATACTAAAGCGGTTTGGGATGATGGACTGCAAGGCCATGGCCACACCTATGGAATCGAACCTGAAGCTACTGTGTGATGCTTCATCTGAGTCGGTTGATGCCACGATGTATCGTCAGATGATTGGGTCCTTGATGTACCTGACGAACACGAGAGAAGATATTTGCTTTGCAATGAACACATTGAGCCAGTTCCTGACGGATCCCAGAAGTGTTCACTTGGTTGCTGTAAAGCATATTATGAGGTACCTAAAGGGTACAGTTGATTATGGGCTCAAGTATGATGCGAATCAAAATTTTAACCTAGAGGGTTATGTTTATTCGGATTGGGCAGGAAGTGCCATTGATCGGAAGAGCACTTCGGGGTGCTGCTTCAGTATGGGATCCGGTATGATCTCTTGGTTTAGAAAGAAGCAGTCCTGTGTGGCACTGAGTACAGCCGAAGCAGAGTATGTCGCAGCTTGTTCGACTAGTTGTGAGGCAGTATGGATTAGGAAGCTACTGTCCGATTTATTTGATCTCCCGTTGGATGCTACCTGTATCTTCTGTGACAACTAGAGTTGTGTGAAGTTGTCTGAGAACCCGGTGTTCCATGACAGGTCGAGGCACATTGAGATCAAATATCACTATATCAGGGATATGGTGCAGAGAGGAGCAGTGAAGCTCCTGTATGTTGCGATGGACGAGCAGATAGCTGATGTATTAACCAAGCCACTGGCTAGAGTGAAGTTTGAGTACTTCAGAGAGAGACTTGGTGTGCTTCAGATCGAGATTCCTTCCAAGGGGAAGTGATGAGTCCGGAGACACAGATGCACATGAGCCATTCTCACATGGTGGTAGGTGTGTCCTCCCATGGTGCAGATATAAGGGCTGGGGCCATTCCGACATGGTTGAAGTGTGTCTTCCCATGGTTGTTGATGTAAGAGTTGTGCCATTCAAGCATGGTTGAAGTGTGTCTTCCCATGGCTGCGATATAAGAGCTGTGCCATTCGAGTATGGTTGAAGTATGTCTTCCCATGGCTGCGATATAAGTGTTGTGCCATTCGAGCATGGTTGAAGTTTGTTTTCCCATGGCTGTGATATAAGTGTTGTGCCATTCCTAGCATGGTTGAAGTGTGTCTTCCCATGGCTGTGGATATAAGTGTGATGCCATTCTTACATGGTTGAAGTGTGCCTTCCCATGGCATAGATATAAGTGCTGAGCCTTTCATGGATGGTTGAAGTGTGTCTTCCCATGCCGGTGAGTGTAAGTGTTGTGTGATGTGCATTTGGGTTGTGCTCCGTGGACTATGAGGTGATTTGAAGACGATGAGGTGACAATATGGTACACAGGTTTTGCAGAGGCATATAATCAGTCCTGAGACGGTCTTGCAGGTTTTGCAGAGGTAGTGTAATCAGTCCTGGGAGATCTTGTAGGTTTTGCAGAGGCAATGTAATCAGTCCTGAGGTGTACCTACTTGATGGCTTGCTCACAGAGATGATGAAGACCTACATAGAGGCTAGGCCTACATCTAGGATGAAAAAGGGTTGGCTCTGTAGAACTTCCTATGATGAGTAGATTGGAGATTGATTGAGATAGCAACAGCAGTGACGATGATCCTCCGTGATCCAATGATGATGATCCAGCTCCAGTATTGAAGACCTGTGCATATATGTATTGATGACTTGTGTCAAGAGAATACCTTCCTAGTTAAGAGGGAGTGTTGATGTATTTGTAACCTCAGAATATATTCACTTGTATATTGTATTTTTACTTTATTGTATCCCCAACGGAGATGTATTATTCCTCCGATTGGAAGTGTCGTCAGTTGTACTTGCATGTGTCGCAAGTTATATTATAAGTGTCGTAACTTATATTTGATGGGTTATTAGACCAGATTTTTGGGGTCGGCCCTGTATGAGTTGTGTGGGTCAAAGGGTTATTAGACCACCCTAGTGGGGGTCGGCCCAGTCAGCATTATGTTAAGTGGTTAAGTTGGGGCCGACCTAGTTGAGTAAAGGTCAAGTGAGTTAGTGTATAAATAGAGAGTGTGTCTCTCTCATTTTACACATTCTATTGTTCACTCACTTCGCATTAGTGAGAGAAGAGGAGGATGAGCACAAGAGGAGGAGGAGCATGCTGCTATAGATATATATCTCTTGGGTTTGATCATGGTGATCCTTGTATTGATGCTTATTCTATCTCTGAGGAAGTTGCATGGTTTTTCACCTTCTTGGTTTTCCCCAGTGAAATGTTTTGTGTCTCTTGTCTCTTACATGCTTGATATGATGTACATGTTGTTCTTTCAGTTAAGATCCTAGATCAGAATGAATTAAATTCTGAAAAACTAACATGGTATCAGAGCTAGCCTAAAGGAAGGCATGCTATGGAATTTATGAGACTTGTTGCACTTGCGACAAATTGGAGGCTAGGGCTTGATATAGCAAAAATCAGTCGTTGTAGAACTTTCTCTATAAATATATTTTGGAAAAGATTCAGGATCTGAAACCTTTATAGTTCGTATATAACATTCGCATGTACCTTGTGACACAAGCACAGAATCTAATTCGTTGTACTTTGTGATTTATGATATGTACAATCTAGGGTTTCTGCCTCATCCAGATCTTAGTCATAAACGGGTGACCTAAGAAAATAGGTCACAACTTGGGATAGGAAGATCGAAATGAAATTTTGTAAAAAGAGACAGGTAGGGAATGAACTATAGTTTCTCAGGTAAATGTTTTAGAAGCCGATGTTGAAACAATGACACATGGCACTCCGTACAAGTCCGCTCTCCTGTTTTATCCCATAAACAGGTCACGTTGCGACACTTGGCATAACTCTCTCTCTCAAAAAATACATTTGAGGTCAGATCTGTGGGGTTGGAAAGAAGATAGGTCACCACAGGTCGAAGTTGCCGACCCTGCGGATTCATAATTTATGAGTTACACTAGAAACAATCAGGTGCATATTTCTATCCAAACAGAATTGGATTCTGAGCACCTTCATTTTTGGATCATCACTACTGTGAGAATTTAGGGTTTTCGAGAAAGTTGGAATTTTTGTAATCGGAGAGCACAGATGGATTCTACTCATCAAAATCGAAATTTAGAGACCAAGATCGAATTTTTTGGTTGGGCAGAAGGCCGAGCTTGATCAAACCCTAGTTCGGACTTTGATCAGAAAGGTGAAAAATTAGGGCTTCTGCAAAAATGGGAAATTTTGAAATCCGTGACCATAACTGGAAGCTCCTTGGAAAAATCGAAGTTTAGAGATTTGGATCAAACCTTTTGGTTGGGTGAAGCTCTGGTAAAATCAAACCCTAATACAGGGTCCTCCCTAGTGAATCCAAAAATCTAAAAGGCAATTTTGAGGGGTGAAACTTTGCAGTTTTCAAATTCTGAGTATACCAGCTTGACCAACTCATAAAGGCGCATCTTTCTATCATTTTAGAAGTTTGAAATTCAAAGTTTGAATTTTTAGGGTTTCTCTGATAAACCCTAATCCAGCTCCAGATCCAGTTTCAGCAAATCAAAGTGGATTGGGTTAATCCTAGAAGAGAATTCATTGGTCACCTGCATAAGTGAAGAAGTTCCTGTTTCAGAGGGAGCTGAGGCTAAGACCTTACATAAGAAGATTACAAGCAATCTCGATAGGTATGACTTATCCAGGTATGTTTCGAGATCTATTCATGATTAAGTTTATGGTATGTTTGTCCTCATTAAGGTCAGTACAATCTTGATTAACTTTAGACTTGTTGTATCACCTTAATAAAATTATGAATGCAAATATTCACTGATTAGGGTTTTGACACTTATGATTGTACTAATGCATTGTGGTGTTGTATGATGATGATGTTGTCCGCTAATATGAAAGGTACATCTAGAAAGACAAATCAAGTTCTAGATCAAGAACATATGACCATGGTGACATGAAAACAAAGACTCATCCATAGTCATGGATCACATAGAAGCTATAATTACGAGGTATGTATAATTTGGTTCTACAATGCTTAACCTATGAGATATGCAGGTTACTAGCACAGGTAATTGAAGAGAACAAGAAGGCATTATGCGGGTATGTTAGACATAACTAGCTAACATGATAACCAGGTATGTTTTTCCTGTATTAAGTTAGAATCCTACCTTGTGTTAGGATCTTATACTTTTGCATGAATAATAATGATTATTCTTGAAAGTTAGAAGTTTAAGTAATCAAGGGTTTATGTATATTATGTTTCTTACTTTGATTGATGATATGACTAACCAGAAGAGTCCTATGGCCAACAAGAATATGCATAAGTAATAGAAGTCCTCCCTGAAAGCTTAAATACTAACGCTTATTACCTATGTGTGAAATAATCATGACCATACATGTTAAGTTTATTTAGGATCATAATGTTTTGATAGTATTGATATTATACTAATGGATGTATGATCATGTATGATCATGTATGAGATCTTGAGGATGACATTAGTGCACACTTAAGCATGCATAGTGTTCCAGGATGAATATAAGTTCAAGGACAGGTAATCCAGGAAGCAAACATCAAGAGGGAGCACACTCTATTAGTTCTTGCATGGAAGCAAAGATCGAGAGGGAGTCCACCCAACAACCAAACAAAGATAAGTATTTGAATTGTTATATATATGATTATTTAAATGATGTTATTCAGCCATGTACATACTCATGATTTAGGATGAATATTATGCATATTAGAAAAGTTGCATTAATGAACAAGATACTACTAATATGCAAGTAATGGGTAAGTGGCCTATGGTACTGTACAACATTCCATTGCTACTTATCTAGAATGAAACTTCTTTGATGACATGTTGGGAGTTGTGCACACGCTTAACAATGTTCTGGTAGAGATGGAAGGCATCTAGAAAGTTACGAAATATGGATAAATGTTGTATTGAAACATTGGCTAAGATAAATGCATGATTGTATGAAATATGTCTTTATGAGTAAGAATTTGTTCTGAAATATATAAGATGTTTCTAATCATGCAATTGAACTTGTCTTGTAGGAAAGACCGTGTACCTACAAAAGAAGGACTACAACATTTGTTCCAACAACAAAGTTCAAGGAAAACTATCTATTGAAGATACTTCGACGAAGAAGTGATGGGACACATTTGCAGGAGCCATTCCAGGCATGGTGAGAGGAGGATCCTTCCCCTGGATGTGGATGTAAGCGCTGAGTGATGAGCATCAGGACGATGCTCCAATTACTGCTTTGGATATGCATCAATTGGATGCTTTGTATGATCAGTTGGATCATGTATATTGATATGCATGAGTTGGATGCTTTGTATGATCAATTGGATCATGTATATTGATATGCATCAATTGGATGCTTTGTATGATCAGTTGGATCATGTATATTGATATGCATAATTTGGATGCTTTGTATGATCAGTTAGATCATGTATATTGATATGCATAAGTTGGATGCTTTGTATGATCATTTGGATCATGTATATGTATATGCATCAGGGCGATGCAGTGATGATGATCAGGATGATCATGTGTGATGAGTATCAGGACGATGCTCTGGATGACATGCATCAGGACGATGTAGTGATGATGATCAGGATGATCATGTGTGATGAGTATCAGGATGATGCTCTCGATGATATGCATCAGGACGATGCTATGATGAAGGACTTGGGTATGATGCATTACTTTCTAGGTATGGAGGTGTGGCAGAGTGCAGATGGAATCTTCCTTGGACAAGGGAAGCATGCAGTAGAGATCCTGAAGCAATTCGGGATGATGGATTGCAAGGCCATGGCCACACCTATGGCATTGAACCTGAAGCTACTATGTGATGCTTCATCTGAGTCGGTTGATGTCACGATGTATCGTCAGATGATTGGGTCCTTGATATACCTGACGAACACGAGACCAGATATTTGCTTTGCAATGAACACATTGAGCCAGTTCCTGACGGATCCCAGAAGTGTTCACCTGGTTACTGTAAAGCATATTCTGAGGTACCTAAAGGGTACGGTTGATTATGGGCTCAAGTATGATGTGAATCAAAAGTTTAACCGGGAGGGTTATGTTGATTCCGATTGGGCAGGTAGTGCCATTGATCAGAAGAGCACTTCAGGGTGCTGCTTCAGTATGGGATCCGACATGATCTCTTGGTTTAGCAAGAAGCAGTCCTGTGTGGCACTGAGTACAGCTGAAGCAGAGTATGTCGCAGCTTGTTCGGCTAGTTGTGAGGCAGTATGGATTAGGAAGCTACTGTCTGAGTTATTTGATCTACTGTAGGATGCTATCTGTATATTCTGTGACAACCAGAGTTGTGTGAAGTTGTCTGAGAACCTGATGTTCCATGACAGGTCGAAGCACATTGAGATCAAATATCACTATATCAGGGATATGGTGCAAAGAGGAGTAGTGAAGCTCTTGTATGTTGCAATTAATGAGCAGATAGCCGATGTATTGACCAAGCCGCTGGCTAGAGTGAAGTTTGAGTACTTTAGAGAGAGACTTGGTGTGCTTCAGATCGAGATTCCTTCCAAGGGGAAGTGATGAGTCCGGAGACACAGATGCACATGAGCCATTCTCACATGGTGGTAGGTGTGTCCTCCCATGGTGTATATATAAGGGCTAGGGCCATTCTGACATGGTTGAAGTGTGTCTTCCCATGTTCGTTGATGTAAGAGTTGTGCCATTCGAGCATGGTTGAAGTGTGTCTTCCCATGGCTGCGATATAAGAGCTGTGCCATTCGAGCATGGTTGAAGTGTGTATTCCCATGGCTATGATATAAATGTTGTGCCATTTGAGCATGGTTGAAGTGTGTCTTCCCATGGCTATGATATAAGTGCTGTGCCATTCCTAGCATGGTTGAAGTGTGTCTTCCCATGGCTATGGATATAAGTGCGATGCCATTCTCGCATGGTTGAAGTGTGTCTTCCCATGGCTATGGATATAAGTGAGATGCCATTCTCGCATAGTTTAAGTGTGTCTTCCCATGGCATAGATATAAGTGTCGAGCCTTTCACGGATGGTTGAAGTATGTCTTCCCATGCCGGTGAGTGTAAGTGTTGTGTGATGTGCATCTGGGTTGTGCTCGGTGGACTATGAGGTCATCTGAAGACGATGAGGTGACAATATGGTACACAGGTTTTGCAGAGGCATATAATCAATCCTAAGATGGTCTTGCAGGTTTTGCAGAGGCAGTGTAATCAGTCATGGGAGATCTTGCAGGTTTTGCAAAGGCAATGTAATCAGTCCTGAGGTGTACCTACTTGATGGCTTGCTCGCAGAGATGATAAGACCTACATGGAGGCTAGGCCTACATCCAGCATGAAAAAGGGTTGGCTCTGTAGAACTTCCTATGACGAGTAGATTGGAGATTGATTGAGATAGCAGCAGCAGTAATGATGATGTTTCGTGATCCAGTGATGATGATCCAGCTCCAGAATTGAAGATTTGTGCATATATGTATTGATGACTTGTGTCAAGAGAATACCTTCCTAGTTAAGAGGGAGTGTTGATGTATTTGTAACCTCAAAATATATTCACTTGTATATTGTATTTGTACTTTATTGTATCCCCAACAGAGATGTATTATTCCTCTGATTGGAAGTGTCGTCAGTTGTACTTGTATGTGTCGCAAGTTATATTGTAAGTATCGTAACTTATATTTGATGGGTTATTAGACCACCTTGTTGGGGTCGGCCCTGTATGAGTTGTGTGGGTCAAAGGGTTATTAGACCACCCTAGTGGGGGTTAGCCTAGTCAGCATTATGTTAAGTGTTTAAGTTGGGGCCGACCTAGTTGAGTAAAGGTCAAGTGAGTTAGTGTATAAATAGAGAGTGTGTCTCTCTCATTTTACACATTCTATTGTTCACTCACTTCGCATTAGTGAGAGAAGAGGAGGATGAGCACAAGTGGAGGAGGAGCATGCTGCTGTAGATATCTATCTCTTGGGTTTGATCATGGTGATCCTTGTATTGATGCTTATTCTATCTCTGAGGAAGTTGGGGGGTTTTTCACCTTCTTGGTTTCCCCCGATGAAATGTTTTGTGTATCTTGTGTCTTGTCTCTTACATGCTTGATATGCTGTACATGTTGTTCTTTCAGTTAAGATCCTAGATCATAATGAATTAAATTCTAAAAAACTAACATCTTGCAGTGTCAAACTATTATGAAAAGAATATTTGGAAGAAGAAGGGTCGACCGACCCTTCATTTAGGAGGGACTTGTAACAATAGAACACCTTGGAGAAAGAGCGGCCTCGTCTATAAATTTTGTTGTTCAAATGTTGATATTTAGTATCCTAGTGTGACACATGGAATGATCATATTGTGACATGTGGCATATTTGATTTGGCACATTGAGTATAGTGAGGTTACTAATTTTTATTTGATTTGGCACATTGAGTATAGTGATGATACTAATTTTTATTTGATTTGGCACATTGAGTATAGCGAGGTTACTAATTTTTTATTCCGGATTTAAAACTTATAAATCTTTATTTTTCCAAAATTAGTAATGAAGAAGGATGGGATGGATGGGGAACGGTAATTATCACAATAGATTTTGCTCGAGTAAGATATCATCTCTGTAGATTTTGTTGGAGTAAGATATCATCTATGTAGGTTTTGCTAGAGTAAGATATCATCTCTGTAGATTTTGTCGAGTGATTGTACAAATATCTAGTAGTTCGTGAGACTATTTAGGCCTGGAAATTGACGGCGTGTATAATTTATTTGCTTCACTGGAACGTATTTGATAGGTCTGCTTGAAATTTACCTATGTCTATAGGCATGCATAATTTAAACCCATCAAATCGATGTCCACAAAAATTAATTCACTTATCCGTCGTAAACAAATAGTACAGTAGTAAAATTACTAGTTTCATTGGTACTTGTTGCAATTATCAAGAAGTTTAGTAATTAAGATTGGGAATATTTACATGGTTAAATGAATTGAAAATTTCCATCATATTTATGCTTGTTTGATGTGCTTGTGACCTAAGTGCAGTGTGCTTCATAGATGCATTTGTGACCTGAGTGTAGTGTGGCATTCTGTACCAACTTTGATGTAAATAAAAAAATAGTACCGTCTTGCTTGAAGTATGTCAAATTTTTTCAAGTTTCATATGGCTTAAGGGTTCTATATTGATGATTTTGAAAAGTAGTTAATTATTGCTTGGATCATTGCTTGTTACCATAGATGCACTTTCTTTTAGCGTGCCGGACTGGAAATCCTCCATATATTTATTTATTTACCCAGAAAACTATGGGATCATTGCTTGAACTGAAATTACCATGATGACGCCACGGACAGAGGCTCTCGAGGCTGATATACCATTTTTATCATTGTTATCTTTTATATATATATGGTGATCACCTATGGGATCGACCTTTGTGTTTAACTGCTGCAATATTCTATGACTTTGCATGTTGCATTCAATAGGTATAGGATGAACTCTATTGTGCCTTCGTTGATTTTTGAAAGAAAGGCTTGTTTTCATGAGAATGCTCCATGATACATTAATTTAAGTAATTTCATTGCTTTTAGAAAGAAGAGATCTCTGCCAACGCATGCTCAAATTGCTAGTTATTGCTTAAGTTATTGTATTTTCTTGTTTGCTGGGAAGATGGGATGATTGGGCGACCTAGGATTCCTATTAATGCCATGCCTTGCTACTACATGTTTATTATGATGTAAAGGAGCTTGGTGATCCCACCATGGTTCCATCCCAAGCCCCAAATTATTAGACTGTTGTGTCATTATCGTGATATTAAAGATTCAGCATATTTTTCTGGAATGATCATTTGCACACAAATTGTTTGACTATTCCTAATGCAAGACATGGACCTCCATATTCCTAATGCTACCACGACTGTGCCAGAAGAACATCTTGGTAAAGATACTCTGTAAGAGGAAATCCGGGAGCTGGAAATCTAGGAGGCCATGGACCGGGGGAACACTGCTGGCCGTTTAACCCTGTACGAGCGAACTATTGCCCTTTACTCAGTAATGAAAAACTTGGTGGGGTATGCTCTTACAGACCGTATGCAAAAAGCGGATGCGTTGCAGAACTCACTTGAAGATTAAAACAGGGAGTTGCACTGGAAGATGGACTTCTTACTGCAATCCATGGGCCTCCATATTCCTGATGCTACCACGAATGCGCGGGAAGTAAATGCTCAAGGCCGTTTCCAGGACTTGCCACATATTTTACTATAATGTTGTTAATCTCTCTAGTGATCAGGGGTTGTTTCTCCCATGTAGTTGGTGTGTTTTTTTTGTTTATATCATAGTAGCAAAATACGGCCGTGTTAGCAGTTGTTGCACGAAAATTCGAACAAAGTTAAAAATACCGCGAACATTCAAGAAAAGACAAATTTTGGACTAAGAAAGTGTGAATTTAGACTTTGAAAGTGTCAATATCAACCTTTCTAAAGTGCAAAAACGGGTTCTGAAAGTGGCAATATTTGATTTGAAAAGTGTGTTTTTCTATTCGAATAGTGTGTTTTCTGACTACTTAGGAACCTTAAAATTGCAGTTTTTTGTTATAAAACTATGAATTTCAATTCAAAATGTGTGAATTTCAATTCAAAAAGTATGAATTTCAAATCCGAAAATGCAAATTTTGGTTTGAAAAGTGTGAATTTTAAATAAAAAAATGAAAATTTTTATTTGAAATGTGTGAATTTTAAATCAGAAAATGCAAATTTTGATTTGAAATGTGTGAATTTAAAATAAAAAAATGCAATTTCTGATTTGAAAAGTGTGAATTTCAAATAAAAAAAGCAATTTTTCATTTGAAAATTGCAATTTTCATTTGTTAATGTTCAAAATTTTAAGGCGAAAACTTCAATGTCTAAAATATACAGTCATTGTTTGAATAACAAGTTAATCAGCTAAGTTATAACATAAAAAATTTGTCTCGACTTCTGTTTTCCTGCAGGAAGGATTGGCCGCCCCTTCTTTTTGTAGTTAATTGTGAACACCTTTATCCAACAATTCATCTATATCCATAATGGAGAACATAAGAAGGATCGACCAACCCTTCGTGCAGTGTCGAAATATTATGAAAAGAATATTGGGAATAAGAAGGGTTGACCGATCCTTATTGCAGGGTCGAACTATTATGAAAATAATATTGTAAACAAGAAGGATCGGCCGACCCTTCCCGACTTCCGTTTTAAGACAAGAAGGATCGGTCGCCCCTTCTTTTCGTAGTTAATTGTCAAAACCTTTATCCATCAATTCAACTATAGCTATAATGGAGAACACAAGAAGGATCGGCTGACCCTTATTGCAGTGTCGAACTATTATGAAAAGAATATTTGGAATAAGAAGGGTCAACCGACCCTTCATTTAGGACGGACTTGTAACAATAGAACACCTTGGAGAAAGAGCAGCCTCTCTTTCTCTGAGAATATTTCCACTTTCCAGCAAAGTCTTTAAAGCAACATGTCTATAAATTTTGTTGTTAAAATGTTGATATCTAATATCCTAGGGTGACACGTGGAATGATCATATTGTGACATGTGGCATATTTGATTTGGCACATTGAGTATAGCGAGGTTACTAATTTTTATTTGATTTGGCACATTGAGTATAGCGAGTTTACTAATTTTTATTTGATTTGGAACATTGAGTATAGCGAGGTTACTAATGTGGGTTCAACTACAACACAATGAGGAAATGAAAATTAACTGATAGTAGTTTTAAGGATTAGGCACATGTAAGGTTACCCTATAGCTGGAATGCTATTTGAAAAATTAACATGAATTTATTAATTTATGCTAGTCATTTGCAGAAATAGTATGTATGAATTTATTAATTTATTAAGTTCTTTCTGCTTCTTGTTCACAGTATGTAAATGTTAGGAGGAAATCTCTGGAAATTGAATAACAAGACTTTTTCTATGGAATATGACGACTAACAAATTGCCCTTATTGGTCTTTGAGTTTAAGAAGAGCAATAAAGATCCCATAATGATAAACTGTAATGAATTGCCATGATTAAAACCTTTGGGTCTGAGAGATGCAATTATCACATCTGTAACGAAATAACATATAGCATGCGCCCACAAAATTTGGATTAAGATGGAGTACAATTTTAATTATATCAAATCTAAACAACTTATCATTATGGATTAGTCCGATCAATGACTATGACTTCAAATTTGGCCGAAGGTGAAAATCGCAGTTAGGAGCCTAATTACAATTTTTAAAAATGGTAGAGGGGAAAACAGACAAGCTAAACTTCATTTAAATCACCCAGTGTAATCTCATCCGTAGGATCAAGACAAATCGACGGTTAAAACTTAAACATGTGGGAAGGAAAAGAAGGGTTGTGGGGTTTTATTTCATAAATATATACATTCTTTCTGCAAGCCATAGTCCGAATTGCGGGTTGCGGAAATTAAAAGTGAAAAACTATTTTAAGGCTCTTCCCTCAATCCGCTATTGCGGGTTGCGTGTGTAAAATTATTGAAGAATATTTATACATCCACAATCCGCATTGAGGATTGCGGGTTGCGGAAAGAAAATGTTTCAAAACCGAAAACCAAGATTCCGCGTGGGAAGCGGAAAGAACCTGACTTTTGGAAAAACTCAGTGCTTTCCGCAACTCACAAAAACACTCAAAGTTTCAAGAAAATTTCAAAGGAAAGTGTGAATTTTAGATCAACCTTAAAAGTGTGAATTCTACGAGCGAAGGATCGAGAAGGAGCCATAAAGCCGCACATGTGAGGGCAGGCAGGTGGAAGCAAGGGAGGTGGTATATTGCATGGGGCACGCATGTAATGTTACAAGCGACTGGGTCGAGGCTCCCCCCCCACGTTCCCTCCTTGTGTCCGGCACATGGCCCCTTGTATAATGGTGACGCCTACATCCGGCACGTGGCCCCTTGTATAATGGTGACGCCTGCATCCGGCACGTGGCCCCTTGTATAATGGTGATGCCCGCATTCAAGGTTAATATATGGTATACTTGATTCACATAAACAATTTTGTTTCTTAAAAAAAATCATGGGAAGTAATTGCACAATTTAATATATGGTATACTTGATTCATGTAGGCTGAAACTTACGGGGAATATCATTACGCCTGCTGTAGGCCATTTAAAGCGTTGGCAGCAGGTATGTTGGCCGTTGGATTTTCAAGGAATCGATTGGAGTGATATGTATACGATTACTCCAGCAAAATATGTAGTCGCTACAGATGATATATATGACCACCATGATCTCGCCATACTGTGATAATTACCATTCCCCATCCATCCATCTGTGTGTCCGGGAAGCCATGGAATTTTTCTTTGCTTCCTCTGTTCTCTGTCCTTTGTTGTTTTATGAGAAATGATTGAGTCTTATGATCGCTCCCCAGTTCTCCTCGTGATATGTGAGCATTTCGAAATCAGCTCCATTGGATATAGGGACGGAATGGAGCCATCTTTGTCTGACAGAGGACATGAATTCGCCCGCAAAATGTATAATCACTGACATCCAACAAGAATATGCAACTATGGAACAATACATGTGATGGAGAGCAATAATTCGACCTGACAACGTGACCAGAGAGATAGATCTACTATCGATGGATGTAAGGATGGGATGGAGCCGTCGTCACATGCGGTCGTCAACAGTTGCAGCAATCGTCGAATGTTGTTTTAGTACCAGACCATGCTGTCAACTTCTTCTTACTGCGCCAAGTAGAAGGCAGAAGGACTGTGCTTTCATAGTTCATTCAACTCTAGTTATTTTCTGATTTCTTCCGGACAAAGAAATGGATTGTTCGTGGGGGAGATGTTGGAGGATCTTAGGTCGGCCGCTCGACTGGGTCCTCCGTTCGACCACTTCAAAGAACATGTCAAACCGTCGTGTCAATTAATGTTAAATTTTAATTAGCATTATAGTGTGTTTGGGAAGGCATGCACGAGTCGCTTGTTTTTGAAATTATACATGGAATGTGTTGAATATAATTGTACCATTGATGAAAAAAATATTCATTAATGACAGTTTGTAAATTTCCTTCCTTTCTCTATTAATTATTATTTCCAGCAATGACTGTCTATAAATTTCCTTCCTTTCTCTATTAATTGTTATTTCCAGCAATGACTGTCTGAAAATTTTTTCCTTTCTCTATTAATTGTTATTTGCTGTAAATTATGTGTGTGTAAATTTCCTTTCTTTCTCTGTTAATTGTTATTTCCACTAAATCTTTTCCATTGTGTTATTCTTCATGCTTTGATGAAAGTAATATAAAATCAGAATTCATATGTTTATGCTCTAGTTTACCACATCTAAGTATTCACCAATTTTCTGCTAAAATTGATATTGGATTCATTTATGACCAATGCCCAATATTAATGGAGAACACAAGAAGGATCGACCGAACCTTCTTGCAGTGTCGAACTATGACGAAAATAATATTGGGAATAAGAAGGGTCGGTCGACCCTTCAATTTCGAGGGAATTGTTAAAATAGAACACCTTGGAACTTATAACATATAAAAATAGTTTGTCCCGACTTCCTTTTCTGACAAGAATCCTTTTCCGACAAGAAGGATCGGCCACCCCTTATTTTCATAGTTAATTGTGAAAGCATTTATCCAACAATTCAGCTATTTCCATAACGGAGAACACAAGAAGGATTGAGCAACCCTTCTGATAGTGTCGAAATATTAAGAAAATAATATTGGTAATAAGAAGGGTCAACCGACCTTTATTGCAGTGTCAATTACGAGGAAATTGTAAAAATAGAGCACCTTGGAACTTATATCATATAAAAATGGTTTGTCCAGACTTCCGTTTTACGACAAGACCGGCCGCCCCTTCTTTTTGTAGTTAATTGTCAAAATATTTATCCATCAATAAATCTATAGCTATAATGGATAATACAATAAGGATCGACCGACCCTTCTTGCAGTGTCAAACTGCTATGAAAAGAATATTAGGATTAAGAAGGGTCGCCCGAACTTTCATCTATGAGGGAATTGTAAAAATAGAACACCTTAGAGAAAGAGTGGCTGCTCTTTCTCTAAGAATATTTCTACTTGCCAACAAAGTCTTTGAAGCAAAACTTCTATAAATTTTGCGACACGTGGAATGCTTATATTGTTACACGTGTCATATTTGATTTTTAAAATTAGTTTAGAGATTGTTTAAATGAATATTAATGGTAGCATTTAAAGTTTGGGGACTGTTTTAAGTTCCTGCCTTTTCTGAACCAGCAACGTGGATATTATATCAACGGGGATCCAAATGAGAAGTATAACTTGCAGTTTGTGGAGAAATGAGAAGTAGTTGGAGATGAAGATGGTGTATTTATGGTCAATTTGCTGAGTAGAATTTCCTTAACGAAATTTAAAGCTGATACACTACAGATCAGGTAAATAGAAACTTCGTTATAATTTTCTGTAAAAAACATTTTTAGAAATAGCAAAAAGTTTTAATTGAATTAATTCTTTTAAAACATTAAGGATACACAGATCATAAGCAAAGAAAAATCAAAACTATAGATCAATGTAATTATAGATTGCAAAAGATTAAACAGTATTGATAAATAACCTGAAAGTGAAAATCAATATTGATCAAAGAAATTTGATTAATAGACAAAAGAGTATGCGAGAGAATAACATAACTGTATTACTGAAAGTTTGCAAGAAATTACAAGCCCTGCATTAACCAGAGTATTCCCAGTCTCTTCTGCTAATTTTCTCCTCCAAATTCTATCATCCCTAGCCTACGAGAGAACTACCCTTTAAATAATAATTACAAATTTGTTACAAAGGATACATTCCCCCCAAAAACAGGGATTTCAAAAATAGAACTAGGCTAATGGCCAAGAAAATATTGCCACATGGCTGTAATTTCTAACAATTCATCTATATTTGGATAATTGACCAACTCAAGCCCTAGCTGGGCATCACACGTAAAAGTTTCCAGCTCGTTTTTAGCCAAATTATGCCAAATACCAATAAAAATGTGGATCATTCCCTCAATGGCAACAGGTTGCCAGATTAACTGATCCACATCATCAATCTTGATATGCTCGAGGCGCTAGATCTTCTCTTTAGCTTCCTCGCATCGACGTTGAACCTGTTCTAGCATCAACTTTGGTGGACAAGCGCTTTCAATGAGGTCCATGGTAGGGAACTGCAACTTCTCCATGATGCTATCCACAATGTATCATCTCCTTCCGCAAACACTTTGTGCTTTCTGGATAGTATCTCGAACCATATCATTTAGATCATCCCAAGCGCGCAACGCAGTTATGCTTTTCTTCAGTAGGAAACTAGTGAGAGTAGGAATATTCTCAGGTCTCTCCTTAATGTGACTCTGCCATTGCACAATATCTTCATTGGCCTTAAAGGCCTACTGTCTTTTAGCTACCTGCTGATCAAGAGTAACAAACATCTTCCCAAAAACAATGTGAGTCTCCTGGATATCATTCAAGGTGTGAAACAATTCAGCTAGCAGCTTACAGTGTTCATCATTGACCTGAATGGCCAAATCCTTAAACTCCAGTTGGGAAAATCCAGAGAATGCAGAGGAGGCTGCACTTGCAGTTGCATCCTCACATTGTTTTTCTAGCACAACTATCCTTTGTGTATTGGCAACATTTACAACTTCTGCATCATGTAATTTAACCTGGAGAGAGGTATTTTTCAACTACATATCTTCAAACATAACTTCAAATACCTTCCTGAGATCAGTAACATAAGATTCAAGTTCCTCATTGGTTTTGGCCAATTTCTCTTCAAGCTTCTTTAGCTCTTCTTTCTTTAAATCAATCTCCCTATTCAGTGTTGTCATTGAATCATAGTTTGCACCTACAAATGCACCCATGGCTACAGCAACATCCAATGCTTCTCGTTGTATGTCATCAAACTGCTTGGTCCAAATTATTTGATTAGGAGTAGGTGCCTCCAATCCACCTTGATCCCTGCTTCTCTTCTTACCTTTTTTTACCACTTCCTTGGAAGCTCTGCTATAGAAGTAATCCCCAAGAGGGACTACTGTTAAGATTTAATATGCTAAGATAGAAAATAGCAGCATTGCATTCCATTTCACAATAATAGCATATACAGGATCACTGAAGAAACAACAAGCACAACATAAACACAAGAGACACAGATTTATCCTCGGAAACCCTCATGGGGTAGAAAACCCAACAAAGCTTCCTCAATATAGATGAATAGCAATATACAAAGATGCAAACCAAAGACATGATCTCCTCCTCCACCATAGCAGACCTCTCCTCCACAAGTGCACTACTCTCAAGTGAGTGAATGTGTGTAAAATGAGGAATACACCTCCTCTATTTATACACTACTCCGACTTGTCTTTTACACAAATCATGTAGGCTCGTATTTAACCATTGGGTTAAATACCCCATTACAACTAACTGGGCCAACCCCTCTAGGGTGGTCTAATAACCCTTTGACCCACATAACACATACAGGGCCGACCCCCACTAGGGAAGTCTAATAACCCAAGTTACCACATTCCGACGGAGGAATAAACATCTCCGGATATACAATAAGATCTTCATGGAGGAAAGAATCATCTCCGAAATAATAAAGTACAAATATAATATTCTTTGAAGTTACAATATCTCAACACTCCCCCTTAACGAGAAGGATATTATAACAACATCTGCACGAGCAAGAAGTCATCAACATCATACATGATACATCTATAAATCATTGGAAGCTTTCTCAACATCATTAGTAACTCAAGCAGTTACTGGAACATATTCAATACTGGAACATCAACATCTTCAGTACTAAGTCTTTATCTTCTGCAGCACTTGAATAGCTACAACAACATCAACATCTGGATCCTCACGATCATTAGCATCGTCATCATACGATCATCAGCATCGGGATCATCTCGATCTACAACATCTAGATCACCACGATCTATAGCATATGGATCATCTCGATCTACAACATCTGGATCATCATGATCTACAGCATCTGGATCATCTCAATCTGTAGCATCTGGATCATCTCGATCTACAGCATCTGGATCATCACGATCTACAGCATCTGGATCATCTCAATCTACAACATCTGGATCATCACGATCTACAGCATCTGGATCATCTCGATCTACAGCATCTGGATCATCTAGATCTACAGCATCTGGATCATCACGATCTACAGCATCTAGATCATCTTGATCTACAACATCTGGATCATCACGATCTACAGCATCTGGATCATCTCGATCTACAGCATCTGGATCATCTAGATGTACAGCATATGGATCATCACGATCTACAACATCTGGATCATCTCGATATACAACATCTGGATCATCACGATCTACAGTATCTGGATCATCTCGATCTACAGTATCTGGATCATCTCGATCAACATCGTCATCTAGATCAACATGGTCAGTAGCATCGTCATCTAGATCAACACGATCAGCAGCATCGTCATCTAGATCAACACAATCAGCAGCATCGTCATCTAGATCAACACGATCAGCAGCATCGTCATCTAGATCAACACGATTAGCAGCATCTAGATCAACACGATCAGCAACATCATCATCTAGATCAACACAATCAGCAGCATCGTCATCTAGATCATCAGTATTAGTATCCACACCAATACAAGTATACACATAATCAATACAAGTATCCTCATCAATACATATCATCAATACAAGTATCATCATCAATACAAGTATCCTCATCAATCAAGTATGCATAGCAACATACCCTGCAACACACACGATCATATTACAGGATGATCAATCCCGCTCTCTTTAGGACATAGGTCCATGGATGATACAATCCAGATCAAGTTCCATGGTGATCAATCCTTATCACTTAAGACAAGTCTCATGTCTAGGGACGATGCAATCCCATCACGTACATTTTGAACCCAGTTCATGGACGATGCAGTCCTCACGCGTACATTTTGAACCAAGGTCCAGGGACGATGCAGTCCTATCTTCAATTCTCAGAAACATCAGTCTACGGATCAATTCTGGGACCGAAGTCCGGGGAAGATACAATCCCCTACCTGTTCATTTAGGACTTCATTATCGGAGACCCAGTCTATGGCTCAATTTTGGGACCAGAGTCTGGGGAAGATACAATCCACTACCTGTTCATTCAGGACTTCATTATCGGAGACCCAGTCTATGGCTCAATTATGGGACCAGAGTCCAGGGAAGATACAATCCCCTACCTGTTCATTCAGGACTTCATTATCGGAGACCCAGTCTACAGCTCAATTCTGGGACCAGAGTCCGGGGAAGATACAATCCCCTACCTGTTCATTCAGGACTTCATTATCGGAGACCCAGTCTACGCTCAATTCTGGGACCAGAGTCCAGGGACGATACAATCCCCCACTTGTTCATTTAGGACTTTATTTTCGGAGACATCATGTCTACGGCTCTCTTTAGGACTGAAGTCCAGGGATGATCCAATCCTCATATGTCCACCAAGGACTTCATTCTCGAAGACATACGTCTACGGCTCTCTTTAGAACATGTGTTCAAGGATGATACAATCCCTCTTCTTTCTCGGAGACATTTGTCTATGGCTCTCTTTAGAACATGTGTTCAAGGATGATGCAATCCCTCTTCTTTCTCGGAGGCATCTGTCTACGGCTCACTTTAGGACTGAAATCCAAGGATGATTCAATCCTCACATGTCCACGAAGGACTTCATTCTCGAAGACATCTGTCTACGGCTCTTTTTAGAACATGTGTTCAAGGATGATGCAATCCCTCTGTCACCTTAGACCCTGTCTAAGGACCATCCACCAACCTCTCTGTCGGCATCACCAATATAGGTATCCACATCATCGACCTCACTATCGATGCAGGCAATCTCATCATAAGTGATCACATCACTCCCCCTTTCGAGGAGGGTCCTTCTGAACTATATTAAGTTTGTCTTGGAAAGCTTTACTTGAGGTAGAGGTTTGGTTAGTACATCGGATCGGTAGAGGTTTGGTTAGTACATTGGTAACTTGTTACAAATTCGAACTTTAATTCCTTTCTGCACCATATCTTGTATATAGAAATGTCAGATCTCTATGTGCTTTGACTTATCATGGAACACTGGATTCTCTACCATTTTGGTACAACTCTGTTTGTCACATAGGATCACAGTTGGGTCTATCTCTAAGTCAAACAATATTGAAGCCATACTTCTTCACAACTAGCAGAGCAAGCAGCCATATATTCCGCTTGTGCTGAGAGCCACACTAGATTGCTTCCTGCTAAACCACAAGATCATGGTTGATCCTAGACAATAACATCTTCTCGATGTGCTCTTCCTGTCTGATACACTTTCTGCTCAATCAACATCTGTGTAGCCATCTGAAGTCATGATCTCCAAGATAACATAGATCAAAGTCTATCGTTTCCTTTAGGTACCTCATCACATGCTTTGTAGCTATCAGGTGAACACATCTAGTTTCCACCAGATACTGACTCAAGGTGTTCACAGCAAAGCATATATATGACCTAGTATTCGTTAGACACATCAATGACTCAATAATTTGTCTGTACAGAGTTATATCCACTAACTCTGATGAGTCATTTGCTAACAACTTCAAGTTGGAATCCATGAGAGTGGCCATTCCAACACATCAAGTCCTTTTAATATTTCTAAGCATACTTTCAATGGTTGAGAAAGATTCCTTCTGAGTCTTGCCATACTTCCAAACCTAGGAAGTAATGCATCAATTTCATTTTCATTTCTGCAGCCATCTTCTTCTTTCTTTTCATGATCTGTTTCTCATTCCTTGTTAGAAAGAGATCATCATCATACAATAATGGTATGATAGGTTCATCATCCACAACCTTAAGGTAAAGGTTAGGATCAGCTTTACTTCTGGTAAAGCCCAAGCTTTGTCAAGAAGCTGTCAATTGTCCATCATTCACACTTTGCATTGAGTGATATTCTGCATATCTATCTGTGCCCTCTCTCATCAGATGGGTCTACTGATATGAGCCTCAAAATCATTCGAACTCTGTGGTGAGTTCCTTCTTGCATCCATGTCATATGTGTATAGAATCCATATTCAACCTTGTAGCAAAGGTTAAGATCCACATCACCCATGATGATCATTAAGCTCATCAATTGACTACCAATCCTGGGTACCCATACAGAACCTAATTCACACTTCTTCTTTAATTACACCATTAAGAGAATGGTCTTATCTATCCACTTGGAGCAAACATCTTGTCATGATTCTCTTCCTCTTTCTAAGAGAATCTTATAGCAATGAGCCTTCTATATTTTGTTTGATTTGTAAATCTTCTTGTTGAACATCCATCACTTGTTCGGTGTTCATCATTCTTCATAATCTTTCCTACATATCAAAATTAAGTACATGATTAGTAATACTTCATAGTCATGAAATCATGTTGACATGATAACCTATTATGCATACAGATATCATTTACATAGTTATGCAACTATCTTGACCAATACTTTGGCACAACACTTTTCCATATCCTGTATGCATACAATGGCTATCTAGATGCCTTCCATCTCTACCAGAACATACTATTGAGAGTGTGCACAGCTCTCAGCATGTTAGCAAAGAGGTTTCATTCTAGACAAGCGACAATGGAATGTTTGTCCAACTTACCAATCATATGCATATTAGTAGTATATTGTTCAATGCTCTATGAATGTTTACACTCAACATGATATATTCTAGGAATACAAACATGCATACAAGCAATATCATTTACTATTTGAAATAACAACTCAAATACTTATCTTTTATGTTTGTGTGGTTGCCTCCCGCTTGATCTTCTATATGTATTTTGAACTTCTATTCATTATGTACCATTGTGCATGCTCAAGTGTGCACTAGTGTCATCCTCATGATCTCATACACAAACATACATTCATTAGTATATTCTCAATATTATCAAAAACATTATAAATCTAATAATCTTGAATATGTATAGTCATGATCATTAGTATTCAGGGTTTCAGGGAAGTCTTCTTTTACTCATGCATATCCTTATTTGATCATGGGACTCTTCTGGTCAGTTAAATCATCAATCAAGATAAGAGACATAATGTGCATAAACCCTTGATTAACTTTATGAATAAGCATAACCAATCATACCAAGTATACTTATATAAGGGATCCTAACACAAGGTAAGATTCTAACTTGACATAGGAAAACATACCTGGATTAGTATACCTGCTTAGTTATGTACAACATACCTAAACAATCTCTTCAATGATTTAGAGATCATGAGCTAGAACCTGCATATCTCATAGGTTAAGCATAATATAACAAAGTCATACATACCTTGTAAGTAGAACTTCTATGTGATCAAAGATTATGGATGAGTCTTTGTCTTCATGTTATCATGGTCATGGAACTTGATTTGTCTTTCGTGATGTACCTATATCTTGTTAGCATACAACATCAACCTCATACAACACCACAGTGCATTAGTACAATCATATAGCCCTAATCAATGAATGTCTTCTATCATTCACATGCATTCATACTGTTACTAGGGTGATAAGACAATTCTAACATTAATCAAGATTGCACTAATAAATAATATGAAGACAGACATATTATGAACTTTATCAGGAATCAAATTTCAAGACATACCTATATCTCCTTAAGACATACATGTCGAGACTTCTTGTAGTCTTCTTATGTAAGGCCTTAGCCTCAACTCCCCCTGAAACTTGATCTGGATCTTGATTAGGGTTTGTTAGAGAAACCCTAAAAATTCAATATTTGACTTTCACACTTCTGAATGGATGGAAGGATGTGTCTTCCTGAGCTGATCAAACTAGCATACTTCAATTTTGAAATCTCCAAAATTTGACCCCTCAAAATTTGCCTTCGAAACTTCTGGATCTTCTGGACAGGATTCCGAACTAGGGTTTGATGAAACCCACCCTTCTGCCCAATCAAGAGGTTCGATCCAAGGCTATAAACTCTTATTTTTCTGAGGAGCTTCCAGCCGTGGTTACATACTTCAAAAATTCCAACTTTTGTTGAAGCCCTAATTTTCCATCTTTTCGATCAAAATCCCGAACTGGGGTTTGATCAAGCCCGGTCTTCTACCCAACCAAAAAATTCGATCTTGGTCTCTAAATTTTGATTTTCGTGAGTAGCATTCAGCCGTGGATTCTGATTCCAAAAATTCAAACTTTCTCCGAAACCCTAAATTCCGGAAGCCATGAATGAAGGTGCTCCAAAAATAATTCTGTTTTGACAGAAATATGTACCTGATTGTTTCTGTTGTAACTCCGAACTTTTCGCTCCACAGGGTCTGAAATTTTTTTTTGTGGTATCCTGACCTGTCATCTTTCCATCCCAATAGGTCTAACCTCAATTGGATTTTCTGAGAGAGATTTATGCCAAGTGTCGCAACGTGACATGTTTATGGGATAAAACAGGAGAGCGAACTTGTACGGCATGCCACGTGTCACTGGTTCAGCTTCTACCTCTAAAAAAGTTTTCTGAGATAGTACAGTCTGTGTAATACCTGTCAATTTTTACGAAATGTCATTTAGATCTTCCTAGCCCAAGTTATGACCTTTTTTCCTAGGTCACCTGATTTTGACTGAGATCTGGAAGAGGCAGAAACCCTAACTTGTATTGATCATAACTCACAAAGTAAAACGAATCTAAGGGTGCCCTTTGGACACAAGGTACTGGGGGATTTTAACTACGACTTGTAAACTTTTCAGATCCTGACCCTTCGCATAAATGGATGTATAGCGAAAGTTCCATGATGACTGGTTTTTGCTATGTGAAACCCAAACCTTCAAATTGTCGCAAGTGAAGCAAGTGTCGTAAGTGCCATACATTGCCTTCCTTCAGGTTAGCTCTGATACCAAGCTAAGATTTAATATGATAAGACAGAAAATAGCAGCATTTCATTCCATTTCACAATAATAGCATATACAGGATCACTGAAGAAACAACAAGCACATCATAAACACAAGAGACACAGATTTATCCTGGGAAACCCTCATGGGGTAGAAAACCCAACAAAGCTTCCTCAATATAGATGACCAGCAATATACAAATATGAAAATCAAAGACATGATCTCCTCCTCCACCATAGAAGACCTCTCCTCCACAAGTGCGCTACTCTCAAGTGAGTGAGTGTGTGTAAAATGAGGAATACACCTCCTCTATTTATACACTACTCCGACTTGTCTTTTACACAAATCATGTAGGCTCGTACTTAACCATTGGGTTAAATACCCCATTACAACTAACTGGGCCGACCCCTCTAGGGTGGTCTAATAACCCTTTGACCCACATAACACATATAGGGCCGACCCCCACTAGGGAAGTCTAATAACCCAAGTTACCACATTCCGACGGAGGAATAAACATCTCCGGATATACAATAAGATCTTCGCGGAGGAAAGAATCATCTCCGAAATAATAAATTACAAATATAATATTCTTTGAAGTTACAATATCTCAACAACTACAATGTCTTCTTCAAACTCAGCTACCATTTCAGTAAATGATGAAGTCACATTTGCTATTGAAACCAATGAAGATGTCTAAGTAGTAGTAGGAGCAGGTATAGACATAGTTATTTGGAAAGTAGTTGGGGTGGAAGGGATATTTTGAATAACCGTCGGTATAGAAGTTGGGGAAGGAATTGAAGTGAAGGCTTCAAAAAGTGGAACTTGGATATCATCAACTGGTAATGAAGAAGGAGGAACTGGAGTCTTCTCATATGTAGCTAGTGGTGATAAAATGAATGGAGATGATTGGAGAGGGACAGTCGAAGACTGGATCTCTGCAATAGTAGATGGAAAAATAGGAAGTGGAACCGAGCTAGCTGGGAATGGAGCAGTGATGGTAGTTAGAGTATGGAAAATCTGGGATATGGGGAATGGAGGTGTTACCCCAGATGACAAAGTTGAAAGAATTTCAATAGATGAAAGTAGAAGTGCTGAGGTTGTGGTGTCAGCAGCAGGGGTAGTTTCAAGAAACTGATGGTTTGGGACAAAATCATCCACCTCAATAGCATTCAATAAATCTGTAATTGGTTGTGAATTTTCAGTTACTTCCTCAATCACAGGCACGGAATATACCTCATCTTCAACATCACTGTCAATAATATATAAGATAGGGATTTGAGATGCAGAAGTCTGAGTTTTATGCCTTTTGGTTGGCTTGGTAACAACCATCACTTAATCATCACAAGTCTGAGTAACTGCAACAGTCACTTGAATATCAATAGTAAGCTTAGCAGCTACAGCTACTTGAGTTTTTAGCATCGAAGTCATCTGAGCTAACTTCTGCTTTGATCGATGTGATGCTTGCATCAATACCTTCATTTGTTCATCAGTCTTTACCTCTAGAGCATCTTCCATGAGACCTTTTCCTTTATCCCCTTCACTGCAGGTCACCATTAGTGGAGCAGCTGCTTTATGAGATTCTTTCTCCTATCTATCCTTTCTTGCTTGCTCAATGAGCTTTAGTTCCATTGCTCTGTAGCTCAAAAGCTCAGTCTTAAGCTCATGTTGATACTGCATGATATGGTTCTGTTCATCTTTACTCTTAGCCCTTGTCAAGACTTCAGAAAAGGTATTTACTCCTCGATAAATGGAGTCATCAGGAACTTCTTCATGAACATATCCACCCTTCACATGGTTTTGCTTGAAATGGGAATCCATAATACCTTTAGGATCATGTCTTCTTTTGGCAGCATAACCCAATTTTAAAGTAGCAATTTTGTCACCCAACACTATATCCCAAGTTGAAGTTGGGATGGCCAATGGCCCAAGGTTCAAGGGGAACTTAGGCCACGCCTTCCTCTCAGGACCAGATAGCTTTAAATACACACCATTGGTAACAGTTTGATAGGAGACCTCTTCAATGACCAATCTGTCAGGAACTATCCTGGGTAGTAGATGTACAGTACTGCTTCCCCAAACTTTGACATATGAGAAGGATTCACACACATACCAGTCACCAATTGTGGCAATGAAGGTTCTGGCATCAACTGAGAAAGCAGGAGCCTACTCTCTGAATATTTTGAAGTACATACTTCCAAGGAAGTGATCACAAATGTCATATATCAAAGGCATATAATTGTTCTCCCATAATGCTGAATGATAAATATGGATAGGAGGAGCTGATGGAGTCCAATTCCATCCCATGTTGGGATATTGGAATTCTGCACAAAATATATCAACGACAAAAGCTGAAAAAGAAGAAATGTGGCTTCCTCATAGCCGGTGCCTTCTGATATGCTTGAATGGTTCTTTTGAGTTCAAAAGACAAGATAGATGCCCAAGGGAATGACTCGCCAGTTGTTAGAACATGATGGGCTACAGGAGCCCACTCAGCTTTAAATACAAAACAGTTTGGGAGACCATACAGTCTGCATAGCATGGAATCCAATAGGGAATAAGGTTCTCTAAACCAGGAAACCGAGTACAAGTTATCAGCCCTAGGGATGAAACTGTTAGGTTTATTCATCCATGACTTCAACATTTCATTAAAATTGTACTTGGTGTTAGAGGATTCTATGAACTCAGCGTCAAGGGGTTGCATAGACGGTTTAAGAGCATAAGCTCTAATGAAAACCTCAGGGAAGAAGGTAGCCAATTGTGACCCTGCACTGTCATTAAATGATCGGTCTTTAGGGTTAGCATGGTCCACAATCCATTTAACCGCATCAGTATAAGGCAAGATAGTAGGTCTGGCAGCAATGGCATGAAGCTGGGAATCCCTAATTTTCTCATATGCCAGCTGTTCATTCTGAATGTCTGATAGGTCATCATTATCAAAAATTGAGTAGATTTTGGACCAGTCTATCTGATAGGTTTCAGATATTTTATCACTAGTGTCCAAGAAAATACCAAAATTTGGGTCTTTGTTCAGTAAATCCTTCTGAGGAGTTTTACAACGTGTATTGCGCGACATGTTTGAAATTGGAGGTTTTCTGATAAACGAATGAACAAAAATCAAAATCAAAATCAAAATATCGAAACAATAAATAACCGAATAAGAGGAATGACTAAAACCAACTTGTTTCAGCTAAAAGTAACGAGCAACAGACACCTGGAAAAACTTTGCAGTAAAATTCAAGCAACAAGGTAATCTTCGAAATTAAAAATGATAAGGAAAAATAGGGAAATTCACATATTTATTGCTTTTCGACGCGCCAAATCTAGACCGTAGGATGAAAATGAATCAACGCCTAAGATTAAATCTTGCGGGATGCGGGGTCAAGTTGGGGGATTTTTATTTTGGAACTACGTATATTGTTCCCGCAAATTGCAATCCACAATTGCGGGTTGTGGGATCGCAACTTAAAAAACAAACAATCAAAAGGATCCCGCAATCCACAAATGCGGGTTTCAGGTTGCGAGAAAAAAAAGTTCAAAAGCTATTTACAAAGTCTTCCCACAATAAGCAATTTGTGGGTTGCGGGATGACAACACTTCCAAAAATAAATGACAAGCTTGAGGGATGAAAATGACTTAGTGGAAAAACTCAAAGCTTCCCGCAACTTCATTAAAACAGTAAAAAAAAACTAGAAATCTTCAAAGGGAAAAATCCAATCAAATCCAAACAATGCAAAGGCATAAAATCATAATAAGCATAAGGATGAAACCCCCATAATGATAAAGTAATTTAAACCATTAACTTTGCATTAAAAATCTTGGGGCTCCCATGTTCCATTAGAACATGGGATATGTTGTTCCTACAACACAGCTAAACTTCATTTAAATCACCCTATGTAATCTCATCCGCAGGATCAAGACAAATAGATGGTTAAAACCTAAACATGAAGGAAAAGAAGGGTTGCAAAGTTTTATTTCATAAATATATACATTCTTTCTAGAATCCGCAATCCGCAATTGCAAGTTGCATGTTGCGGAAATGCAAAGTGTGAAACTATTTTGAGACTCTTCCCGCAATCCACAATTGCGGGTTGTGGGTTATGAAAATGCCTAGCGCAAAACTATTTTAAGACTCTTACCGCAATCTGCAATTGCAGGTTGCAAGTTGCGGATGTAAAAGACCAAAATTATTGAAGAAGGATTGGATGCCCCTTCTTTTCGTAGTTAATTGTGAAAAACTTTATCCAACAATTCAACTATATCCATAATGGGGAACACAACAAGGATCGACCGACCCTTCTTAAAGTGTCGAACTATTATGAAAATATTATGGGGAATAAGAAGGGTTGGCCGACCCTTCAATTACGAGGGAATTGTACAAATAGAACACCGTTTGTCCTGACTTCCGTTTTTCGACAAGAAGGATCGACCGACCCTTATTGCAATGTCGAACTAGTCTAAAAAGAATATTGGGATTAAGAAGGGTCGGCCAACCCTTATTGCAGTCTCGAACTAGTCTAAAAAGAATATTGGGATTAAGAAGGGTCGGTCGACCCTTATTGCAATGTCGAACTAGTCTGAAAATAATATTGGGAATAAGAAGGGTCGGCCGACCCTTCATTTCGGAGGGAATTGTAAAATAGAACACCTTGGAGAAAGAATGTCCGTTCTTTCTCTAAGAATTTTTCTACTTGCCAACAAAGTCTTTAAAGCAAAACGTCTATAAATTTTTTTGTTATAATGTTGATATCTAGTATCCTAGGGTGACACGGGGAATGATCATATTGTGACACGTGGCATATTTGATTTGGCACATTGAGTATAGCGAGGTTACTAATTTTTATTTGATTTGGCACATTGAGTATAGCGAGGTTACTAATGTGGGTTTAACCACAACACAATCAGGAAATGAAAATTCACTGATAGTAGTTTTAAGCATCATTAGGCACATGCAAGATTACCCTGTAGCTGGAATGTTAATTGAAAAATTAAGATGAATTTAAATTAATTTAATATGTTAATCATTTGCAGAAATAGATAAATGTTTTAATTAAATAAATTCACTTAAAACATAAAAGACACACAGATCATGAGTAAAGACAAATCCAAACTACAGTAGATCAATGTATGGATTATTGATTGCAAAAATTAAACAGTGTTCATAAATAATTTGAAGTGAAAATCAACATTCATCAAAGAAATTTGATCAATTAAAAAAAGAGGAATGAAGAGAAGGACTAACTGTATTACTTCAAAGTTGCAAAAAATTACAATCTCTGCATCAATCAGATTTTCTCCGATCTTCTTTGCTGATTTTCTCCTTCTTACCCTTTAAATAATAATTATAAAAATAGTTACAAAAGATAGACTTCCCATAAAACAGGGATTACAAATCGAAACTAAAAGGCATCCTCGGGAGTGACTGATACCGACAATATTTTCACAAAATTCCCAAAATATTTTCATCACATGGTTTCCGGGAAGTAACCTATAACAAACTGTGAAAGATACCGGCAATCCACTAGCTATCTGTGACAGAAGTTGAAAGATGCTTCTTAAAAGATTCATGGTGATCGACAACATTGTCCTAAAAAACTGAAAAATCGGCCACTTGTCCTTCCTTCTGGGGAATTAGTGGAGTCACAGGCACTTGATTAATCCCGGATAACTGTATTATCTCGATCAACATGTTTCTCAGTGATATTCCTTCTCTTACTCCGAGGGAGTCGTATATACATGGATTGAATCTCAGAATCTTCTTTTTCACTACCAGTGTTGTCAACCAAAACATCAGCTTTAAAAGGTGGCAACAGAGGTTCATGATATTGAAGAGACTGAAGTTCTTTCTCACCACAAAATCTGACTGAAGAAATTTTGAGACTTTTCTGCATATTGTTCACAAGAAATATCTGGAAATTGAATAAGAAGACTTTTTCTATGGAATCTGACGACTAACAAATTGACCATGATTAACTGTGTTTAAGAAGAGCAATAAAGATCCCATAATGATTAACTGTAATGAATTGCCATGATTAAAACCTTTCGGTCTGAGAAATGAAATTATCGCATCTGTAACAAAATAACATATAGCATGCATCCAACCAAATTTTAATTATATAACGTTACTATGATTTGATGTCAAATCTAAATAACTTATCATTATGGATTAGTCGGATCAATGACTATGACTTCAAATTTGGCTGAACAAGGTGAAAATCACTGTTAGGAGCCTAATTGCAATTTTTAAAAATGGTAGAGGGGATAACAGACAAGCTAAACTTCATTTAATTCACCTAGTGTAATCTCATCCACAGGATCAAGACAAATCGACGGTTAAAACTTAAACATGTGGGAAGGAAAAGAAGGGTTGCGGGGTTTTATTTCATAAATATATAAATACCTGGCAATTGAAAAACTAGATTTATGGTTACAAATTTATGGTTTGAATAATATAAACACCTGGCAATTGAAAAACTAGATTTATGGTTACAGATTTATGGTTTGAATAATATACATACCTGGGAATTGAAATGTTCTGTTACATATTAAATTAGATAAAAATATAAATACCTGGCAATTGAAATGTTTTGTTACAGATTTATTATTAAGACATAAAAATCAATAGAAGCTAATATTCCTGGCAATTGAATTTACTTCGATCTTTCAATTTTTACAGAGCTTGGGCTCTTAATACATTTCACGACTATGATCTTGAGCTCACAAACATAGACTCTTCTACTACAGGATTTATATTAAAAAAATTCTTACTAAGTAGACTACATAAAAATCAGTAGAAGTTATTCCGGGTTAAAACAGTGCAGCTTCACCGCATTGCACATAGATGAAATTTACTTCGATCTTTCACCTTTTACAAAGCTTGGGCTATTAATACATTTCAGTACTACGAGATTGAGCTCACAAACACAGACTCTTCTACTACAGAGAATTTACAGACTTTATTTTGGCTTCAACTAGAAGCTATACTTTATTTTTTGTTTCCACTAGAAGCTATGAGTCACATTAGTGACAAATCCTGGTCTTGGGGCTTCGACAGTGCTCGAAATGCCCATATATCATGGTGTCATGAGGATTTGTCAGGAAAATACTGTTGAAATTCTCATATATCACGAAGAGAGCGACCATATGACTCAAGTATTTCTGATAAAACAACAAAGGAAACGAAACAAAGGCGGTAAAGAAGAGTGCCATGACTTCCCGAAGATTTCATTTTGTTGTGATACTGGGTATCATGATTTAGTATTTATCATAGTATTGGTGAATTGACTTGGATGTTACGGATGGGGAAGGATAATTATCACAGTATGGCGGGATAGTGGTCATAGATATCATCTGTACCGACTGTATATTTCGCATAACTAGAGATGAGCTGGCTAACAAAGGTGTTGAAGCACGTTTAGCCTTCAAAGCAGGCATGCTAGAAGGTGCATGCGATCACGTGGCTAGAAGAATGAATGAATGAAGTATTTTAATAACATCCATGAGGCTGATCAGCCTAAGGGACCAAAAGAATCACAGCCCAAAATCCTCTCCATATTCTTTTCCAAGTCGGATCTTCTGCTACAAATCTTGACTAGAAGACTTGTAATCTGGTTGATCTTATCTTCTTCAAAAAGATGGTGCATGCTGTCATCCTTTTCCAAGACAATGCCTTTTTTGCATTATATTTTAGGAGGCCATGTTTCCACCTTTACATGTGTTTGATTAAATTCTATATAACAATTAAATGATGCAGCCAACGTACGGAGTAAATACGTGGTAGAGTGTCAGAGAAGTAGGCGGGAAGGGTGAATACCAGCTGGTATTCATTAGTGGAGCATTGTTAATGGTGAAGGTCAATTAATTGATCATTGAAGCAAAATAACTAATGCATGAGGCAATTGTATTTTTGAACTTGTACTCTGCAGAAGATAATACAAGTCTGTAAAGCATGAATTTTGTGGATCTTAGGTTGATTTTAGACTAAAATGGTAAAACAAATTGCAAATATATAAGTAATATTTGAATATAACAAAAAACAAATTGACACTTTATAAAGTTTAATCAAACATAAAATGATAGGCAATGAAAATTAGTAACCGTCATTAAATTTTGACTTAATAGGCAGTGAAAATTTGAAATTCCAAGCCTGGACTCGAAGGCTTACCAAGCATGCGAGGCCTCACAGGCTTACCAAGCATGTGAGGCCTTGCAGGCTTACCAGGCTTACCAAGCATGCGAGGACTCGAAGGCTTACCAAGCATGCGAGGCCTCATAGGCTTACCAAGCATGCGAGGCCTTGCAGGCTTACCAGGCATGCGAGGCCTCGAGAAGGGATGGAATGGTTATCATTTTCATTAATGGAAAATCAAGGCCTAGTAGGATGACCATATCTATTTGAAGGCTTATGGATTATAAATCCAAAATGGTGGACCAATGCAGGTAGGTTTGAATTGAGAAAGTAGCTTCCCCTACCCTGAGAAAAGGCATGATGTGTTTGTTCCATTTCCAGATTAAATAGTTTTAGATAGCTGGAGGTTTTTCTTTTCCGTCCGGAACCATATTCTTAAGAATTATGGCCCCTTGCATGCGTCTTTGCAGTCGTCATGGCTCTAAACGGACCTCCAGGGAGAGTGGCAGGAAAAGGGGTGAAGGCTCGTCCAACCAGGAGAACGTCTCGGTGGATGACCACCATGTGGATTTCAACTAGGCACATCTTCACCTGGAGGAAAATATTGTGGCTACTGAGTCCCATATCGCTCATTTGGAAATCTCACTGCAGCAGGAGGTCGAGGAGCAGCAGGGCTGTCAGATTGCAGCCAACCCATTCTAGGTGGGCAGAATTCTTCTGGCCCGTGAAATCAAGGCGCGAGAGAAAATTTTCAAAGACATTAAAGATATCATCGAGGGAATGAAAGTGACTCAGTAGGATGAAATGGAGAGTACGTGCACTCTGGAGACCTTAGTGGAAGCGCTCAGCATCCATGACCTGTAGGAGGCCCGGAGACGGGCGTCGAGAACCACGCGTTGATCAGGATGGCTTTTTCTCTCTTTGCCCTATGTTTGCGATTATATTTTGATGGCAGTACTAGTTGTTGGTTTTCTTCCTGTTCGACCTGTTGTTCTTGATTAAGCCAGTAGCTTGTTCCCTTGCTTTGCTGCTAGGCTATTTTTTGGCCCTTGGAAGGTGGTTTCTTATCCAAGAGGTATTGTGTTCTCAGTTTTTAAGATGATATGTGTCATACTATCTGGTGCAGTTGTTAAGATGATCTGTGTCATGCTATCTGGTTAAGTTGTTAAGCTGATATGTGGGCGCCCGGTTTTTCGAACTCAGGAAGGGCCTGAGTGAGATTTTAGCTCACTCTGTTTGTGACTCTGTACCATTTTTGTACCTTTTTATACCATATTTATAGAATTTTCGGCTCTGCTTACTTACAAAAAAAATGAATGGTCGGTCGACCCTTCAATTTTGAGGGAATTATAAAAATAGAACAATTTGGAAGTTATAACATATAAAAATAGTTTGTCCCGACTTTTGTTTTTCGACAAGAAGGATCGGTCGCGCCTTCTTTTCGTAGTTAACTGTGAAAATCTTTATCCAACAACTAAGCTATATCCATAATGGAGAACAAAAGAAGGATCGACCGACCCTTCTTGCAGTGTCGAAATATTATGAAAAGAATGTTTGTAATAAGAAGGATCGACTGACCCTTCTTGCAGTGTCGAACTATTATAAAAATAATATGGGGAATAAGAAGGGTCGGCCGACCCTTCAATTACGAGGGAATTGTAAAAATAGAACACCTTGGAAGTTATATCATAAAAAATGGTTTGTCCCTAATTCCGTTTTACGACAAGAAGGATCTGCTGCCCCTTATTTTCGTAGTTAATTGTCAAACATTTATCCATCAATGCAGATATAGCCTTGATGGATAATACAAGAAGGACCGATCGACCCTTCTTGCAATGTCAAACTATTATGAAAAGAATATTGGGAATAAGAAGGGTCAGCCAGACCTTCATTTAGGAGGGAAATGTAACAATAGAACACCTTGGAGAAAGAGCGGCCGCTCTTTCTCTGAGAATTTTTCCACTTGCCAGCAAAGTCTTTAAAGAAAAACGTCTATAAATTTTGTTGTTAAAATGTTGATATCTATTATACTATAGTGACATTTGGAATGATCATATTGTGACATGTGGCATATTTAAGCACATTGAGTATTAATAGGGAGGTTACTCTTTTTTATTTGATCAATTAACAAAAGAGGAGGACAATCTCTACATCAATCAGAATGTCAGTCTTCTTCTGCACAGTTTGCTCTTGTCTCCTTTCGTTGCAAAATAGGACAGATGGAATCCAACTCTCCATGCAGGCGAGTTTTTTATATTATTTATCCTTTGCTATCACCGCTGCATCTTCTGCGGCGTGGAAGCCTCCCTGGGTGTCTATTTTCCTGATCCATTCTGGGCTGTGGATCGTCGATTCTTTCTAACTCTATGATCCTTGGTGGCCTCAAATCCGGCCACATGTCGCCTTTTCTACCAGTTAAAACCACGGGAAGAAACCCACCGTTGATCTGGATCTTGCATGAATCCTGGTCGTTAAATGGTGCGACTTTTACCAACTTCGTGGATTTGGCTTGCGTTGATGTTTCGTGCAACTTAGATCCACGAACAAAACCTCGGCCATAGATCTCGGCTTCGTCAGATCTGTGCCGTCCAAACCTGCGGACCTCTACCAAAAGTTCGTGGATCCGAAAATTTGTTTCCTCCACGCATGTCGTATCGGAGAAGTAACTCCTGACCGTCGATCTGCTCCATTGGCCGTTGATCTGCTCCTTAAGATGCTTGTGGGTTAAATCTCATGCCTCCGTCTAAAACACCTCACCAAGATGATTCTATTTTGCTCAAGCCACTGAGGCTTTCTCCATTCTTTTTAGATGGTTAAAACGTAAACATGCAGGAAGGAAAAGAAGGGTTGGGGATGCAGAAGACCACAATTATTGAAGAATATTTCTGAATCCGCAAACCTTTCAAAATTGCAAAATCAAGTTGTGAAAGTGGCAATATTGGCTTTGAAAAGTGTGTTTTTATATTCGAATAATGTGTTTCTTGACTACTTATGAACCTTAAAAGCATGAATTTCAAATAAAAAAATGTAAATTTTGATTTCAAAAGTGTGAATTTCAAATGCAAAAATGCAAATTTTGATTTGAAAAGTGTGAATTTCAAATCAATAAAAGCAATTTTTTATTTGAAAACTGCAATTTTCATTTTTAAATGTTCAAAATTTTAAAGTGCAAAGTCCAATGTTTAAAATATCCACGCATCGTGCGAATAGCCAGTCAATCAGCTAAGTTATAACATATAAAATCGTTTGCTTTGATTTCTTGCAAGAAGGATCAGCCGCCCCTTCTTTTCGTAGTTAATTGTGAAAACATTTATCCAGCAATTCATCTATATCCATATTGGAGAACACAAGAAGGATCGACCAACCCTTCTTGCAGTGTCGAACTATTGTTAGAATAACATTGGGAATAAGAAGGGTCGGTCGACCCTTCAATTTCGAGGGAATTCTAAAAATAGAACACCTTGGAAGTTATAACATATAAAAATAGTTTGTCCCAGCTTCCATTTTTCGATAAGAAGGATCGACCGCACCTTATTTTCATAGTTAATTGTCAAAACCTTTATCGAACAATTAATCCAAAGCCATAATGGAGAACACAAGAAGGATCGACCGACCCTTCTTGCAGTGTCGAACTATTATGAAAAGAATATTGGGAATAAAAGGGTCAACCGATCCTTCTTACAAGGTCGAACTATTATGAAAATAATATTGGAAATAAGAAGGTGCGGCCGACCCTTCAATTAGGAGGGAATTGTAAAAGTAGAACACCTTGGATGGTATATCATATAAAAATGGGTTTTCCCGACTTCCATTTTAAGACAAGAAGGATCGGTCACCCCTTCTTTTTGTAGTTAATTATCAAAACCGTTAACTAGTAATTAATCCATAGCCATAATAGAGAACACAAGAAGGATCGACCAACCCTTCTTGCAGTGTCAAACTATTATGAAAAGAATACTGGGAATAAGAAGGGTCAATCGACACTTCTTGCAGTGTCGAACTATCATGAAAAGAATATTGGAAATAAGAAGGGGCGACCAACCCTTCATTTAGGAGGGAATTGTAACAATAGAACACCTTGGAGAAAGAGCAGCCACTCTTTCTCTGAGTATATTTCCACTTGCTAGCAAAGTCTTTAAAGAAAAACATCTATAAATTTTGTTGTTAAAATGTTGATATCTAGTATCCTAGGGTGACACGTGGAATGATCATATTGTGACATGTGGCATATTTGATTTGGAACATTGAGTATGGGGAGGTTACTATTTTTTATTTAATTTGACACATTGAGTATACCGAGGTTACTATGAGAAGTATAGCTTGCAGTTTGTGGAGAAATGAGAAGTTACAGTTGGAGATGAAGATGGTGTAAGGAAGTTACTATGAGAAGTTACAGTAAGGAGATGAAGATGGTAATTTATGATAATTACCATTCCCCATCCAATATTTTGTTAGTGACAAGACATAAACATAATGTGGACTGAAGCATGATGAGATTATTCACATGAGTGATACAATCCATCATTTACAACGAATATTATTCAGCCTGTTGTAGGCCATTTAATGCACTGGAAGCATGCATGTTGGTCGTTGGATTGGAGTGATATGTGTATGATTACGGTTACTCCAACAATATTTGTAGTCGTATTGGAGTGATACATGTACGATTACTTGAGCAAAATCTGTACTAGCTATAGATGATATCTATGACCACCATGATTCCGCCATACTGTGATAATTACCATTCCCCATCCATCCCAGAATCCCATCCCATTCAATCCATCAACACAGTGGCCACTCACTATATATAGGATAACTATGCCCCATATCACAACAAACTGATATGGGGACATACTAGGGAGATTAGCACTATCTAAGTCCCAATACATGGATTTGTCATTATGTTCTTGGATATGCAACAAGGAGGGGACATAGGGATATTAGCAGTCTTGGAGGCTTTCTTCTCTAAGACAACATCCATTGTTGCGGTCGTCAACACTTGTAGCAGCCGTGGAATGTTGTTTTAGTACCAGACCATGCTGTCAACTTCTTCTTACTCTTGTTTCAATTCACAAATAGTTTCTCTGTTTTTATTGTGCATGATGATATGTGTGCTCACGCGCTACCCTGGCTGCAATAAACGATTATTTTTTCATTTGTTGGAAATGGTTTCTTTTTCCGACAGCGTGATAAACAATTATTTGTTTGCTATGCAAGTACTCGAGAGATATGCAATACCACTGTTTCCAAGTAGTATATTCGAATCTCTGTGCCTCCAAATCATGTTGTCAGCTTCTTCTTACCCTTGTTTCAATTCATGAAAATGGTGTAAGAGTAAACGGGGTACTGTTTCACGACCTCAAAATGGAATTTGGAAGTAATTTAATTGGATTGCGGACCTCAAAATGGAATGTCAAAATAATTTAAGTGGACTAGTAGTTCGTTCGAATTGGAATTCGTCCATAATGCACCATTTTCCTGCAGAGAGATTTCTGGAGATAATAGGTAGCCTAATATCATTGAACAATCTTGATATCCATATTCTGAAGCCTCTTCCTCTTCTCAACTTATTGGAGTAAGTTCCTAACCTTGAAGGACTACATATCCACAAAAGGTTTTTCTCGGTAAGAAAGAATTTTTGTAGACATTATACCCACGTCTAATTTAAGTATTTGCTTATCATTTGCAAAGTATATTTCATTGGTTGAATTCCTTTGCTTCCACTAACTACGGTGTTAGGAGCTAACCCGTCTAAGCGGGCTGCCCAGACCAACTGTCTGGCCATCCCCTGTTATGGCGCACTTGGCAATTTAGGAATAGTTTCTCTGTTTTTATTGTGCATGATGATATGTGTGCTCACGCGCTACCCTGGCTGCAATAAAATGATTATTTTTTCATTTGTTGGAAATGGTTTCTTTTTACGGAAGCATGATAAACAGTTATTTGTTTGCTATGCAGGTATTCGAGAGAGATGCAATACTGTCGTGTCTAGGCTATCCGCTTGCTAATATTCGAGTATTAAAAGTAGACATGAAGGGATATGATGGGATGGAAATACCATCAGTAGTCTTTGAATGTTTTTTTAGTACCAAACCATGATGTTAGCTTCTTCTAACTACGCCAAGTAGAAGGATTCAAGCACTCACCATGATATATGGGCATTTTGAGCACTCTCGAAGTCCCAATACATGGATTTCTCATTATGTTCCTTGGCACCAATCACGTTTTCGTCACTCTTCTTGCGGTCATCAACATTAGGATTGCAGCAATCATTGAATGTTGTTTTAGTACCAGAAGGCTTCGGTCCTTGGGAAGGTGAGAAACTGTGCGAGTGGTTGAATCAACATCAAAGTTTGTTGACGATTCTCGAATGATGTAGTATCAGACTTAACAGACAGTAAACTTGTTATCACCATCGCACATTTTTTGCACTATTCATCAACAAATAACTACATCTGTCCCGGAGAGCTTACCGGTCTTTGCAAGAATATTCCGATTAGGTCCTTTGTTCGACTACTTCAGAGATCATGCCGAACCGTCGTTATACATGGAATGGAATGTGTTGAATATAATTGTACAACTAATGACAAAACTATTCATTAATGACAGTCTGTAAATTTTCTTCCTTTCTCTGTTAATTGTTATTTCTAGTACTAACAATCTGTAAATTTCCTTGCTTTCTCTAGTAATTGTTATTTGCGGTAAATTATGTCATTTTGTTAATTGTTATTTGCACTAAATTATTTCAGTCTGTAAATTTCCTTCCTTTCTCTGTGAAAAAATCAATGTCTAAAATTTCAGTCATTGTTTGAATAACAAGTCAATCGGCTAAGTTATAACATAAAAAAATTGTTCGTCCCAATTTCCTTTTTTCCGACATGAAGGATTAGCCGCCCCTTAATGGCCAACACAAGAAGGATCGACCGACCCTTCTTGCAGTGTTAAGATATTATGAAAATAATATTGGGAATAAGAAGGGTCGGCCGACCCTTCAATTTTGAGGGAATTATAAAATAGAACACCTTGGAAGTTATAACATATAAAAATAGTTTGTCCTGAGTTCCGTTTTTCGACAAGAAGGATCGGTCACCTATTGTTTTCGTAGTTAACTGTGAAATTCTTTATCCAACAATTCAGCTATATCCATAATGGAGAACACAAAAAGGAGCGACCGACCCTTCTTGCACTGTCAAAATATTATTAAAAGAATATTGGTAATAAAAAGGGTCGGCCGACCCTTCTTGGAGTTTCGAACTATTGTAAATATAATATGGGGAATAAGAAGGTTCGGCCGACCCTTCAACTATGATCGAATTGTAAAAATAGAACACCTTGGAAGTTATATCATATAAAAATGGTTTGTCCCTACTTGCGTTTTATGACAAGAAGGATCTGTCGCCCCTTTGTTTCCTAGTTAATTGTCAATACCTTTATACATCAATTCAGATATAGCCATAACCGATAATAGGAGAAGGACCGACCGACCCTTCTTGCAATGTCGAACTATTATGAAAAGAATATTGGCAATAAGAAGGGTCTGTCGACCCTTCATTTAGGAGGGAATTGTAACAATAGAACACATTGGAGAAGGAGCAGAGAAAGAGTGGTCACTCTTTCTCTGAGTATATTTTCACTTGCTAGCAAAGTCTTTAAAGCAAAATGTCTATAAATTTTGTTGTTAACATATAAAAATGGTTTCTCCCAACTTCATTTTTCCGACAAGAAGGATCGGCCGCCCCTTCTTTTCGTAGTTAATTGTGAAAACCTTTGTCCAATAATTCAGCTATATCCATAATAGATAACACAAGAAGGATCGGCCGACCCTTCTTGCAGTGTCAAATTATTATGAAAAGAATATCGGGAATAATAAGGGTTGGCAGACTCTTCATTTACGAGGGAATTGTAACAATATAACACCTTGGAGAAAGAGCGGTCACGCTTTCTCTGAGAATATTTCTACTTGCCAACAAAGTCTTTGAAGCAAAACGTTTATAAATTTTGTTGTTTAAATGTTGATATCTAGTATCCTAGGGTGACACGTGGAACGATCATATTGTGACACGTGGCATATTTGATTTGGCACATTGAGTATAAGAAATATAGTTTAATTATAATATTGACTCATATAGAATATTTTCTCCTCTAAGCACCACTGAATCCATGCTACGGTTTATTCTCTTGTGCTCTCACACTATCACTGCCTCTCTAGCGCCTCCCAATACACCCTATTATTTTGGTCATTCACGTTGATCTAGATACTTGCAATCGTTTTGATCTTCTATGCCTATGTTTCATGTTCTAATTGGCCATCAAACCCAAATGGTTTCATGCAACTAGCTTATGAGATATTGAAAAATATAAAATTACTTGGAAATTGAAAAACGAGATTTATGGTTTGAATAATATAAATACCTGGCAATTGAAATGTTCTGTTACAGATTTATGGTTTGAACAATATAAATACCTAGCAATTGAAATGTTCTGTTACAAATTTATGGTTTGAATAATATAAATACCTGGCAATTGAAATGTTCTGTTACATATTAAGACATAAAAATCAATAGATTCGGCTATATAATTCCTGGCAATTGAATTTACTTCGATCTTTCAACTTTTACAGAGCTTGGGCTATTAATACATTTCACGACTACGAGCTTGAGCTCACAAACATAGGCTCTTCTACTACAAGATTTATTTTGGATTTACTAGTCTTTACATCCAAATTTGATGTAAAAACTCATCCAAGTTTGAGGAATAATGACTCATTATTTTTGCAGTTGCAGGAGATGAGTCCACTGCTTCTACAAGTCGAAGCTCCAATAAAATTTTAGTCTTTTATTACTCCTACAAAGGAGATGATCTGATTCAAGGATAAGGATAAGGAGAATCTAGATACCAGTGATACATGATATAGATACCAGCGATACAATGTGATATATAATAAACAAGCTAATAATACATGATATATAGATACCAACTATAATACATGATACATGATATATAGAATTAATATAGTCAATAAATCAAGAAGTATTCTATTATTCAGTACCAAGTACAATACAATACAATCTCTCAGTGCCGACCAAGTATAATACAATTCAATGTCCCATTACCGCCCGGAGTTGGATCAACATGTGTGTTCGTGTTGTCAACATGGGTGTTCTTGCTGTCAACATGGGTGTCATTGCTGTCAATATGGGTATTTTTGCCATCCTTACTGTCAACAAGGCCATTATTGCTTTCAACATGGCTCTTCGTCTTGCTCTCAATATGGCTCTTCTTGCTGTCAACATCGGTATTTTCATTGTCAATTAGGCTATATTCCGAGAGGACTGCTGGAATCCTAACGTTAACGACAATGGTTGTTCATGTTGTTTCAGAGAAGTGTCCCATGAAACAATTACCGCCACCACCAATCAATATTGGTGGCAAGCAAAAGAATGCCAAATCATGGCCTTAGGGCTTCAAGAGTGCTCGAAATGCCCATATATCAAGGTGTGGTGAGGATTTGTAAGGGAAGATGAATCGAAATGCTCATATATCACGAAGAGAACTGGGGAGCGACCATAAGACTCAAGTATTTCTGATAAAACAACAAAGGAAACGGAACAAAGGCCGTAAATAAGAGTGCCATGACTTATGGAATATTTTGTTTTGCATCGATATGGGGTATGGTTTAGCCTAGTATATATAGTGAGTGGCTAGTGAATTGGTTAATTGATTGGGATGGGAGAGATGGGGAATGGTAATTAGCACAGTATGGCAGGATGGTTATTTTCTATTTTTTCATTTGAAGGATAAGGAAATTTACTATATTATATAATATTGGTCATTCTTTTTATGAGATTTCATTCTTTTTATAAGATTTTTTATCCACGTCGTTGCAATATAAAGTAAAGTGTTTCTATTTTAAAAAAACAAAAAGAAAGAATGTTTCTCTTTAAAAATTAAAATGTTTCTATTTAAAAAAAAACAAAAAAAAAGTAAAATGTTTCTATTTAAAAAAAACAACAAGAATTTAAAATTAAAATGTTTCTATTTAAAAAAAAAAAAATAAAGAATGTTATCTTCAAAAAGTAGAATGTTTCTATTTAAAAAAGAAAAGAAAAATAAAAATGTTTCAGTTGTAGCTGAAAAATTGGGTGTTGGTGCATCCAGCAAGTTGGATCTTGCAAATTAATTGTAAATATAATTTTTCAATATTAGAAATATTTGGTGGTTTTCCCAATTGGTCTTCCACGATAAAATTGGTCTACAAGTCGAAGCTCCAATCAAATTTTAGTCTTTTATTACTCCTGCAAAGGAGATGATCTGATTCAAAGATATTAAGGAGAATCTAAAACATTCAGAGACTTTGTTGGTGACAAGACATAAACATAATGTGGACTAATGCATGATGAGATTATTCACATGAGTGATACAATCCATCATTTACGGCAAATATTATTCAGGAGCAAAATCTCTGCTGGTTACAGATGATATCTATGACCACCATGATTCCACCATACTGTGATAATTACCATTCCCCATCCATCCCAGACTCCCATCCCATTCAATCTATCAACATAATGGCCACTCAGTATATATAGGCTAACCATGCCCCACATCACAACAAACTGATATGGGTACAAAGGGATATTAGCATTGTCTAAGTCCCAATACATGGATTTGTCATTATGTTCCTGGGTATGCAACGAGGAGGGGACATAGGGAGATTAGCAGTCTTGGAAGATTTCTTCTCTAATACAACATGCATTGTTGTGGTCGTCAACACTTGCAGCAGTCATGGAATGTTGTTTTAGTACTAGACCATGTTGTCAGCTTCTTCTTACTCTTGTTTCAATTCATGAATAGTTTTTATGTTTTTATTGTGCATGATGATATGTGTGCTCACATGCTACACTGGCTACAATAAAACGATTATTTTTTCATTTGTTGGAAATGGTTTCTTTTTACAGAAGTGTGCTAAACAGTTATTTGTTTGCAATGCAAGTATTCAAGAGAGATGCAATACTGCCGTGTCTAGGCTATCCTCTTGCTAATATTAGGGTGTTAAAAGTAGACATGAAGGGATATGATGGGAGGAAAATCCCATCAGCAGTCTTCGAATGTTGTTTTAGTACCAGACCATGCTGTTAGCTTCTTCTAACTGCGCCATGTAGAAGGCTTCGGGAACTCTCGAAGTCCCAATTCACCATGATATATGGGAATTTCAAGCACTCTCGAAGTCCCAATCGATGGATTTATCATTATGTTCCTTGGCACCAATCATGTTTTTGTTCATCTTCTTTCCGTCACTCTTCTTTCAATAACTGATTGCTATGCAATGAGGAGGGGACATAGCGAGAAGAAGCAGCAGAAGTAGAAGGCAGGACTGTGCTTTCTCTAAGACAACATGCGCTGTTGTGGTCATCAACATTAGGCTTGCAACAGTCGTCGAAGGTTGTTTTAGTACCAGAAGGCTTCGGTCCTCAGGAAGGTGAGAAACTGTACGAGTAGTTGAATCAACATCTTAAATTACATAGCATTCTATAGCAAATTTTGTTGACGACTCTCGGAGAGCTTACTAGTCTTTGCAAGAATATTCCGACAAGGTCCTCCGTTCGACTACTTCAGAGATCATGTCAAACCGTCGTGTCAATCACCGTTAAATTTTAATTAGCATTATGTTGTGTCTGGGAAGGCATGAATGTGTTGCCTGTATCGGGGGTCATCTCGTAGTTCATCATCTCTGTGCCTCTAGACACGTTTCTAGACATGACCAGCTCATAGTCATCAACGTGCTCTTCATCCAACTCCGGTTATTTTCTGATTTATTTGAGGATAACAAAGGCATTGTTCATGGGGGAGATGTTGGAGGAGGTTAGGTCGGCCGCCCAACTAGGTCCTCCGTTCGACCAATTCAGAGAACATGTCAGACCGTCGTGTGGATCACCACATGTCGAGTCAGTTAGTCTCGTAAGTTAGTGAACCTACCAGGAATAGAAGACTTCTTGACTCTGTTACCATTACTTATCTTGGGTTCCTATTGCAGCAAACTAAAATATTCTGGATAGCAATGGCAATTTTCTTTACTGCCTTTGTTCTCTGTCTTTTTGTTGTTTTATGAGAAATGCTTGGCTTTGCAATTAGTTGATGGATAATTGTTGTTATAGGACTCTGTAATCAATGAAATCCCTTTGAGGGGCTTAGAATAACTGAAACTAATAGCTAGATTCCTTAGTATTAAACTCTTCATAGAGAATGATTTTTGCATGGAATTTGGGGGTGCTTCAATGTCAAATTATTTATGTTTATAACAAACACTTCTGTAAATTTCTGTCCTTTCTCTGTTAATTGTTATTTCCAGTACTGACAGTCTATAAATTTCCTTGCTTTCTCTGTTCATTGTTATTTGCAGTAAATTATGTCAGTCTGTAAATTTCCTTCCTTTCTCTGTGAAAAAATCAATGTCTAAAATTTCAATCATTGTTTGAATAATAAGTCAATCGGCTAAGTTATAACATAAAAAAAATTGTTCGTCCTGATTTCCTTTTTCCGACATGAAGGATCATGAAGGATCAGCCGCCCCTTAATGGCCAACATAAGAAGGGTCGGCTGACCCTTCAATTTTGAGGGAATTATAAAATAGAACACCTTGGAAGTTATAACATATAAAAATAGTTTGTCCCGACTTCCGTTTTCCGACAAGAAGGATCGGCCGCCTATTCTTTTCGTACTAAACTGTGAAAACCTTTATCCAATAATTCAGCCATATCCATAATGGAGAACACAAGAAGGAGTGACCGACCCTTCTTGCAATGTCGAATATTTTGAAAAGAATGTTGCTAATAAGAAGGGTCGGCCGACCCTTCTTGGAGGGAACTATTATAAATATAATATGGGGAATAAGAAGGGTCGGCCTACCCTTCAATTATGAGGGAATTGTAAAAATAGAACACCTTGGAAGTTATATCATATAAAAATGGTTTGTCCCTACTTGTGTTTTATGACAAGAAGGATCTGTCGACCCTTCTTTTCCGAGTTAATTGTCAATACCTTTATCCATCAATTCATATATATCCATAATCGATAATACTAGAAGGATCGACTGACCCTTCTTGCAATGTCGAACTACTATGAAAAGAATATTGGGAATAAGAAGGGTCTGCCGACCCTTCATTTAGGAGGGAATTGTAACAGTAGAACACCTTGGAGAAGGAGCAGAGAAAGAGTGGAGAAAGAGAGGCCGCTCTTTCTCTGACAATATTTCCACTTGACCGCAAAGTCTTTAAAGCAAAATGTCTATAAATGTTGCTGTTAACATATAAAAATGGTTTTTCCCGACTTCCGTTTTCCGACAAGAAGGATCGGCCGCCCCTTCTTTTTGTAGTTAATTGTCAAAACCTTTATCGAGCAATTAATCCATAGCCATAATGGAGAACACAAGAAGAATCGACGGACCAATCTTGCAGTTTCGAACTATTATGAAAAGAATATTGGGAATAAGAAGGGTCGGCCGACCCTTCATTTAGGAGGGAATTGTAACAAGAGAACACCTTCGAAAAAGAGCAGCCGCTCTTTCTCCGAGAATATTTCCACTTGCTAGCAAAGTCTTTAAAGCAAAACGTCTATAAATTTTGTTGTTAAAATTTTCTTATCTAGTATCCTAGGGTGACACGTGGAATAATCATATGGTGACACGTGGCACATTTGATTTGGCACATTGAGTATAGGGAGGTTACTATTTTTTATTTAATTTGACACATTGAGTATACCGATGTTACTAATGCGGGTTTAATCACAACACAATCAGGAAATGAAAATTCACTCATAGTAGTTTTAAGGATAATTTAGGCACATGCAAGATTACCGTGTAGCTGGAATGCTAATTGAAAAATTAACATGAATTTATTAATTTATGTTAATCATTTGCAGAAATAGATAAATTTTTTAATTAAATAAATTCACTTAAAAGATAAAAGACACACAGATCATGAGTAAAGACAAATCCAAACTGTTAGTAGATGAATGTATGGATTATTGATTGCAAAAATTAAACAGTGTTCATAATCTCATCAAATAAATTTGATCAATTAACAAAAGAGGAATGAAGAGAAGGACTAACTGTATTACTTCAAAGTTGAAAAAAATTACAATCTCTGCATCAATCAGAGTGTCTCCAATTTTCTTTGGATGATTTTCTCCCCCCCTACCCCATGAGACCTCTACCGACCCTTCTTGCATTCTAGAACTAATATGAATTAAATACTGGGCAGAAGAAGTGTGGGTCTCCCCTTCATTTATGAGGTAATTGTAAAAATATTCAACCTGTGAAAAATAAAATATGATTAAGTAGATTCTAAGGAGAGTCTGACGAAAGTTAAACGTCTATAAATTTTGTTGTTAAATGTCGATATCTAGTTTTCCAGGGCGACACATGGAATGCTCAGATTGTGAAACATGAAACGCTCAAATTGTGAAATGTGGAACGCTCAGATTGTGAAACATGGAACATGAGCGACATTTGTATCATGGTGTATATTTTGTTCGTGACAAGACATAATGTCGACTGAAGCATGATGAGATTATTTTCTTCACACGAGTAATATCTACGATTACTCCAACAAAATCTGTTGTCACTGCAGATGATATCTATGACCACCATACCGCCATACTGTGATAATTACATTACCCATCCATCCCATCCCGTTCAATCCATCAACTCACTGGCCATTCACTATATATAAGCTAACCATGCCCCATATCACATCAAACTAAAATCTTCGGGAATCAAAGCCATGGCATTTTTCTTTACTGCCTCTGTTCTCTATCCTTTTTTATGAGAAATGTTTGAGTCTTATTATCTCTCCCCAGTTCTCCTCATGATATATGAGCATTTCGAAATCGAATCCCTTGAAAATCCTCACTAGACCATTATATATGGTAATTTTGAGCACTGTCGAAGTCCCAATACATGGATTTGTCATTATGTTTTTTGGCACCAATCACATTTTTGTCAATCTTCTTTCTGTCAATCTTCTTTCAATAACCGATTGGTATGCAAGCGTCTGTCTTGGAAGATTTCTTCTCTAAGACAACATGTACTGCTGCGGTCCTCAATGTTAGGCTTGCAGCAGTCGTCGAATGGTTTTTTAGTACCAGACCATGTTGTCAGCTTCTTCTTCGTGCATGGAGATGTTTCCATACATAACGACCCATTTCCAGCCAAGGGAGTATCGGGTATCAGCTCGTAGTTCATAATGTCTGTGCCTCCGGACAAGTTTCTAGACATGACAACCCATTTCCATCCAAGGGAGTTTCTACGAATCCGGCCTTTCTTCTTGGTTGGGGAATGCGACCTTCTCGTTTCCTTAGAAAGATTTTATTGGTTGGGGAATGTGACCTTCTCATTTCCTTAGAAAGTTGTTCTCGGTTGGGGAATGCGACCTTCTCGTTTCCTTAGAAAGCTGTGGATTAGCACAAAAAGTAGCTACAAATTTCAAACTCTGTCTGTGGAATTTCTTCCAAGCCCAATTATTATTGTGGCCAGTTGCAAGAGCTTACTTTGCTGCAATGGAAAAGATGAAAATTACATATGCAATCCTGTGACCAAAACCTAGATAAAACTGCCTAAGCGTCGTGAACAATATAAATATAGTAGCCTCGATTTCATTTCTCTGGATTTCGATACCTGCGCTACATGTTGCAGTCTCATCATGGGAAGGAATTCGAGTGGAGAAAATGATACAACAGTTTATATGTACGATTCTGAGTCTCATAAGTATGAGAAATTGGTTACTTTGGATAGGGAGCATATATATATATATATTATAGCTCTGTTTTTCCTTGCAAACGATTTCTCTGTAAGAAACTCCTTCCAGATATTTTGTAATGTTCGAGATTTGTCAGAATTGCTAAATCTGTTGTAGTTTTTGTTAGAATTTTGAACTCAATCGTGAGCTATAACATGAGAATACTTGGTTTAATATCTGGCAACTATCTTGTATCGAATTTGTTGTGCTGAATTTTTTCTACCAATTATTTTTGTAAAATGGAATTTAAACCGAAATGTGATGAAAAGACGATGAAAAGATTAGAAACACCATTTTGTTCAATTCCTTTTTATCATGGCATTACGTGAAATCCTCATGTGATAGAAAATATATTTTGAATGGCCTAATTAGTTTTATATATATGAGGTTTTGACGCCCATGAATGGTCAATCATAAGGTGTTTTTGTTTACTATAAATATGTAAGTGTATGGAACCATTTTCAAGGTTTTATATGGTTAATTTATTTTGATGGTTGAATATCTTCAAGGTTTTAAATGGTTAATTTATTTTGATTGTTGAATATCATGTTTAGTAGACAGTAATTTGATGTGTGATATTCTCTGTTTATGGGATAAGGGAGTTTGCATGTCTCTAATTTTACTTTATATACCTTATATCAGCTCGTAGTTCATCATCTCTGTGCCTCTAGACATGACAACCCATTTCCATCCAAGGGAGTATCGAGTACCAGCTCATAGTCATCAACGCGTTGTTCATCCAACTCCAGTTATTTTCTGATTTCTTCGAGATGAACAAAAGCATTGTTCATGGGGGAGATGTTGGAGGAGGTTAGGTCGGCAGCCCAACTAGATCCTCCGTTCGACCAATTCAGAGAACATGTCAAACCGTTGTGGGCCGACCCTTCTTCTACCCACTAATATTTTCGTAATAGCTCTAGATTGCAAGAAGGGTGGTTTGATCCTTCTTGTGTTCACCATTGTGGATACCGGTGAATTGTGGTATATTGGTGTTCACAATTAACTACTAAAAGAATGGGCGGTCGATCCTTCTTGTCAGCAGTCGGAAGTCGGGATAAATATTGTTTACATGTTATAACATAGGCAATGTCCCGATCCCTGCCACATACTGCAGAAGTCGATCGTGGGGAAATGTTGTCCAAACCTTCATAGATTAATTGTTTTTCATTTCCCTTTTAAATGAAGGGTCGACCGACCCTTCTTGTACTTCTCTTATTGAAATTCTTTTGAACTTTCGAAGCTCTTAGTCACTTTCCTCATCATCGCTTTAGAAGGAATTTGGTTGAGTTGTTTGAAGGAATATTTGTCCACATCTTTTAAAATAAATTGGAGAAATTCTCTTCTATTGTGCATAAGAATCCTTTAATGGGTTTCCTTTATCGACCTAGACTTATTAATATTCATGTAATGCAATACAGAGGAAGTTTTCGTAGCCATCATTATTTTCCTCCATTCCGACAAAATTCCTTTCTTTAGGGTTGTCGCGGTATCAGTTCCAGAATGATTAGAAACATCATACGAGGGAAAAACCCACCCTTGCTTCACATAGGAAATCGGATCTGGATCGGGACCACTTTTCATTAGATCTAGTCGATAATTACAAACCATAAGATCAAGTTGTAGAAGGCAACACCAAATTCAACAGGATCCGCATATGTCAATATTCCAGCTCTAGTTTGAGCTCCGTTGTAATCCAAGTAGAATAGATATAAATCCGAGTCCAAATTATTTGGTTCTTCCATCTATCTCAACATACCATCCATTTTTTAATAGCTGAATGTAGTGATCTTTTGACAATTCAAAGCAAGGCATTTCCTGGTAGTTACTGAGGCTCAACAACGCAGCCATGCATATAATGATCTATAATTATAAATTAGTTTTTTAATATTAGATGTATACTTGCAAATGTTCATGCTAATGATCGATGGTTCAGGAACGACCCGTCATATTCAAAATCAATTGATTGATTAAGAACAGATCTCCTAGGATTATCCATTAGAGATTGAATGCACATTTTATAGAGTCGTTTGAGATAAGGACCGTTCATAGAATAAGTGATCATCATAGAAGGGGCGACCGATCCTTCTTGTTTATGTGTATGAGTTTATCACATGTTTTGTATTCAAGTTTATGTGAGTTTTTGTACTTAATTTATATGTATGTGAATGGTAATTCCACATTGAGTAATTGGAATACAAGTGCGTGATTGTGAAGAAGAAACACATAGTTTGACGAATTCGTAGCTAACTGGTGAATACATTAGAGATTTAGCGTAGTCAAATCTCTGCCAAGCTGCCAAGTACGAAGTCATCTGGTGTTCTAGTTGATGTTAAATAGAACATTATGCGAAGATCATAACCACATATGTGCATCGTCGTGGTTAAGAGAATCTTGATTATGCAACCCCTATATTCGCTTCGGGTTAGACTTCAACCTGTTTACAAGGTGATGCTGAAGGTGCCAGTGAAATGGGTTTTGTTGTGTATCCATTTATCTCATGAATGAAGGGTCAGCCGACACTGATTGTGCTCAGTATTCTTCCAGTGTTCACCATTCTTCATATACATGAATTGACACCCTCGCCTTCGGAGGTTGAATATTTTTACAATTCCCTCATAAATGAAGGGTAGTCCAACACTTCTTGTGCCAAGGATTTGTTTCGTAATAGTTCTATACAACAAGAAGGGCCAGTCAATCCTTCTTATGTTCCCCATTCTGGATACAGGTGAATTCACAATTCTCTACTAAAGGAAGGGGCGGCCGATACTTATTGCCAGATGTCAGGAGTCAGGATTTTTTTTTTATATGTTGTAACTTAACTAATGTCCCGAACACCACGGTTACAGAAGCTTGACGGAGATCGACGGCCACAAGCCCTGTTCACAAAAGTAAGATAGGACGATTTAAGCATGGGCAGAGTGTTGCTAGCCTGTGAGCAAGTTGGAAATTATATCAATGGGCAGAAGGACAGATCTAGGGACGACAGGTACTTCAGTGATTTGAGATGCACGGGGAAATGGACTTTTTAGAACTTGGAAGGCCGTGGGGCTAAGCATGGAAGGAGATCAATGGTACCAGATCGATCATGCATGATGGACGACTCAGAGAAACTCCTTTATCGCTAGAGGTTGACCCCTTGCCCCCTTGGTAGAGGTCAAGGGGGCAAGTTAATTTAGATAGACTCAAATAGACTCTAGCACCTTGGTGAATGCACATTCTATCTGGGACCAAGTCCAACAAAACTGATGCAATAACTAAACAACTAGCTCAAATAAAACTTCAAAGAATCGGGTAAGAGAGCTACAATGGAATGTAAGATGATACATATGGAACATAGTTATAATCATTTTGAATCTTTGATACATAAGCAAATCTAGGGGTTTAAGATTGCTCCCATGCATGCAAGAAAAATTTCCACTTCCAAAGCTATATTCTTCATCCATGAGATGAAATGAGCTAAGACTTAAAATTGGACAAAAGTATATGCAAGCCACCCGATAATTTGAAAATATTTCTCGTATTAAAAATCGAATTTACATGCATTGAATAGATGGCAACCTTAATTAAGCTTGGAAAATTATTGGACAACAAGCTCGACAAATCATACAGAGATAACAAATAAAACTTATTAGAGAGTATTGATTGGATTGTTTCTTATCTCTTCTTTTCCACGAGACCAAAGCATTTTGACCGTAACTAAATGGATACCTTGCCTTTGTTAAAAATGGCCATGCAATGAAGGGGCGGCTGATCCTTCTTGAACCAAGTATTCTTTTCATAATAGTTCTAGACTGAAAGAAGGGTCGACCGATAATAGTTGTAGGTGAACTTTTGGATATACATGTTCCCAATTTTATATTAAACAAAGGGGCGGTCGATCCTTCTTGTCGGAGGTCGGAAGTCGGGATAAATATTGTTTATATGTTATAACTTAGCCAATCTCCATTCCCCACTATTTATTGCAGAATTTGGGAGTCGGGAATTGTTGTCCCATCCTGCAATCTGCATTGCGGGTTGCGGGATCGCGGAATTGATGGAACGTTTTAAGAAAATTAGGTATCCGCAATATATTTGCGTCTTCAGAAAAGGCGATCAATCCTCATGTGGGGTGCAAGAAGGGTCGGCCGACCTTTCTTGTGTGAGTATTATGTTCAAAATAGTTCTAGGCTGCAAGAAGGGTCAGTCGATCCTTCTTGTGTTCACCATTCTGGATACAGGTGAATTGTAACATATAGGTGTCTACAGTGCTCTACTAAAGGAAGGGGCAGCCGATTCTTCTTGTTGCTAGTCGGGATAAATATTGTTGATATGTTATAACTTAGCCAATGTACCGATCCCAACTATTCATCGTGGAAGTCGGAAGTCTGGAATTGTTGTCGTAGCCTAGGCAGGTTGAATAGTTTTATGATTCACTCATAAATGAAGTGTTGGTTGACCTTTCTTCTGCCCAATATTATGTTCAAAATAGTTCTAGACTGCAAGAAGGTTCAGTCGATCCTTCTTGTATTCACCATTCTCGATACAGTACAGGTGAATGGTTAGATATAGTTGTTCACAATTTTATAATAAACGAAGGGGCGGCCGATCCTTCTTGTCGTAGGTCAGAAGTCGGGATAAATATTGTTTATATGTCATAACTTAGCCAATATCCGTTCTATGATGAATTATGCATTAATTTGGAAGAAAGAACATTGACAATATTTAAATGTGTGGATCAGAGCATATAAAATGAATTCTAACTCAGATATTACAGTCAACTATGAGGCAAAGCGATAAGATGGTGTAACACGAAATACATTCACAAAATAGAAATTAAAAGATTGGAGAAAATAACAACATATGAATATGTGTTTCGGATGTACTTGTACTTCTGTTCTTCTTTAAAGTCTTCAAAAAATATTACATCTTTTAAAATTAACACACCTTAATATTTATTCCCGACATAACCTGTGTTTTGGTTTCCCAAATATTTCAACAATTTTCAATTGCTCTTGAGTTGGGATCTCAGAATCCATAATTTCTTTCACCATCACCTCCAATTCTATGCATTATGTTTAACATACATTTGGAAGACCCTTCTTAATCATTACAAATAGTTTAAGTATTTCAAAATCATCAGTCAATTTATCAATTATTGTCTTTCTAATTAATCCTTTGACTAAACCTTCAAATTTCAAGTGATCCATATGAGCCTGTACTATCAAACTGTGATTATTTTCTTGAGCCATTAATTTTCCATCACCACTCCAAAAAGAAGGTAGACCACATTCAAAAGGCCCCAAAAATAATTCCTTAAAATTTTGAACTTCAAGGACCATCTGTTGCGCCATGTCTTCTACTTATTTAACACGATCATGCTTGCTAATAACTCTTCTTCCCGAAATGATGATTGATGGTCTGTCTTTGATTCCAAAACTCTGCATATCTAATTGGGTTAGAGTTAATAACAAACTGACTGTATTCTGAGTTGTTTCTGAAGGCCTTTTGCGTAATGTCTCGTTTGCCACTTTACAACTCTGGAGAGCTATGTTTGCTATAGCATCTTTATCTGCTATAAAATTCAAATAAGACCAGAATTTGGTGACTTCCTCTGATATTGCATCCCATATAAGGTGTTTAGCTCCATGCAATGGAATCTGACCTGTCAATTTATCTTTTAATTCATCAACTTTCTTTTGCAGTTGATTTCTATCACTCAAAGCCTTTATCTTTGCTCCATAATTTCGAATTACTTCCTCTTTCAACTTCAGGTTTTCTGCTTTCAACTCTTCTATCTCTACATATTTTAGACTAATTTGTGACATAGCACTGGTCAGTTCCTCTGTGGAGGATTTTTGCATTTGTCCTTCACCCATACATAGAGATTGATCCCCTCGCTTCTCTGGCGCTTACACAGTTTCAATCTAATTGGTATTCAACAATGAAATTTGTGACAACAATTCAATTCTTTGTTTTTCCCAAGCATTCTTTTCATCTTGTAACTTTAACATTTTACCTTTGTGATCCATCATTTCTTCATATATGGATTCATTTTCTTGTTGTAATGCTGTCAAATTTGGAGACTGCACATGTTGATTATTTGGCACCTTCAACTTTTTCTTGAGAATTTGAATGACATTTTCTTTTTCATCAATGAGCCTTTTGGTACACTGGCTGTTCCTTAGCTCGACTCCCACAGTCACAAGTTCCACTTGTAGTCTTTTGATCTGGATCGAATTTGCTTTGTTTTCTGCCTTCTCTTGCCTCAGTTGACTCTCTATCTTTGCTATCACAGACTACAATTTAGAAATTTTTAAAGTGAATTGCAATAAATCAGAATACAGGACATCTCTTGTTTGTTTATGCAATTGAATCTTATCTGGTATATTAATCGCATCAAGCTTAACTTCCATTTCAGAAACTTTCTCATCATTCACCACTACAAACCTTATAGAGTTTCTTCCTGGATCCGTAGTTGTAAGGAGGGAAACTTTTTGTTCCGCCAGCGTTCTTACCTAAGGGTACAATTTTTGAGTTTCTTTGGAAGACTGCTTCCTCTTTGATGTATATTATGAAAGCACATCAAATCTAGACTTATACTAAGAGTTACTTCCAGATTCTGAAAAATAATATTGCTGCATAATATTTGCAGGTGGCTGCAAAATCAAACTAGTTTTTTCTGGAACAATTGAATCTTGTTCCTCCATACTAATAATTTCCTTCTGTCATTCCACTTTTGATTTCTTCCTTGAAACTTCTTGATCGACTTCCATACTATCAACTTCTGAAATACTTCTCTTACTGGTGATATCAGATTTAGCTGGTGTCTAAACCAGCATTGCCAAATTGCATGTTTGTTCCATATTCGCCTCTTTATTATCTTGTTCAAATTTGAATAAATTTTCCATTTATTTCAATCCTTCTACTGTTTGATGATCAAAAGATTTGTTTCCATTTTGATGTCTCCTTTGCGATATAATTTTATGAGGATCATAATTAATCCTTTTAGCCTCTTGGAAATCCATAATCTTCAGTAATTTTTCTACTACAGAGAGGGCTTCCTTATTCTTAATGATGACTGGACCAACTTTAAGAGGGAATTTCACATCCGATGCTTTTTTGAAAGCACCGAAATGTTCTTCTTCTGACTGCAACCTTTGTCGAATAAATTCCAAGGCAAAGACCCTCGGTGTTAAAAACGTTGGCAACAGATATGGTGCTCCAGTAAAACCATACACCCTAATTATAGTATGTTCTCTATACAAGAACCAATCACCTGTTTGGCCTTCTGGTGTAGGCTGCAAAGTTTCTTTCATTCCTTCTAACACTCGGAGCATTTCAGCATTAAAAATAATACTGTAAACTTCTGCCATGATTTTATGGGTGAACTCAAACATATTGACCTATTTAGGAAGGTCATGAGAAAATATGGTACCAAGAAACTTGGATTCCGAAATGTTTGAACACACGAACAGCTTCAGGAGATATGACTGATATCTGAAATGCTTCAACTGGTTGAAATTCACCAACTGCACATGAATCGCTTCAGCTAGGAATTCATCAAAATTAAAACAACACACCGGACTCGACTGTGACTATGGTGAAATTACTTGGAGAAGGAAACCTAACATAACTTCAGTGATAGACTTATCACTATCTAGACCTAAAACTTGACTCAACAAGGACAAAACTAACTGGGTATCTCGCTGAAAAACATCAATACTCAAAGGGAACGATAGGTTTTCATGTGACTGACCATCTTTCAAGACTTGTAATAAAAACTTGTCTTTTTCTACAGGTCTTGTAATAAAAACTTGTGAAGATCCTAGAGTATTTCAAGACTTGTAATAAAAACTTTTAATAAAAAATTTCTTCGTTAAACGACTCAAGGCTTTTGGTAAATGTTGTTAAATTTTGAGCATTAATTCACAATACTCTAGGATCTTCACTGAGAGAATAACATATATAGTATATCAATGCATAACAATCACAATAATCATGACAAGCATCACAAGAATCAAAAGCATGAGAGACAAGAGACACAGAGTTTCCGTGGGGAAAACCCTAAGGTGAAAAACCCCACAACTTCCTCAGAGATAGAGAGAGCAATGGCTCAACCAAAGTACAACCAAAATACACTTGAGATAGTCTCCTAGTAGCAGATGATCCTCCTCCTCACTAGTGCGCCACTTTCTGAGTGAGAGAGATATGACTTTCTGAATGATCTAAATAGAGATCTCCTTATCTCTATTTATACTAACCTATTTTCCCAGTGACCTTATGGGGCCGATTTGTCTATCTAGGTACATCCACAATATAATATATATTTCAGGGCCAACCCTACACATGGTTGTCTAATAACCCATCGGCAAGTACACACACTTGCGACACTTGTCAATCCACATGACGACACTTCCTTATAGAGGAATAACACATCTCTAATAAGGGTACAATAAATATAGATTAAATACATTCCGAAGTTACATATACATCAACACTCCCTCATAACTAGGAAGGTATTTCTCGACACAGATCTGCTAGACAAGTCTTCTTATCGGGATCATCATCATCGATGCATCGTCATCATCATCGTCACTGCTGCTGCTATCTCAACCAATCTCTGACTCTACTCGTCATAGGAAGTTCTACAGAGCCAATCCTTTTTCATACTGGATGTAGGCCCACCACCTGCAGGTCTTCATCATCACTGGCCATACTGTGGAAATATCAGGACTTATTACGTGCGTCACAAAACCTTAAAAGAGTCTCTTGACTAGAAAGAACCCTAAAGAGCATCTGAGGCCTTTTTCAGCCCGTTTAGATCTCCAAAACTTATTACATGTGACCCCACCACAAAACCTTGAAAGAGAATCCTAGGACTGATTACGAGCACAAGGCTCAACCTATCGGATCTCCTAGGGCACAAATTACATGTGGTCACCACAAAACCTCGAAAGAGCATCCTAGGACTGATTACGAGCACAAGGCTTAACCTATCGGATCTCCTAGGGCACAAATTACATGTGGTCATGGCAAAACCTCTAAAGAGCATCCCAGGACTGATTACGAGTACACAGCTCAACCTATCGGATCTCCCAGGGCACAAATTACATGCCATAGGACAAAATCTTGAAAGAGCATATGCCAGATATCCCAGTGCACAAATTACATGCCATAGGAAAAACTTCGAAAGACTATCTACATATCTCCCAGGGCACAAATTATATGTCCTCCCAAGCAAAACCTCGAAAGAGCATTTTCCAGATATGCCAGGGTACAAATTACATGCCGTAGGAAAAACCTCGAAAGACTATCTGCAAATCTCCCAGGGCACAAATTACATGCTTATCAGCACAAACTGTTCCACGAACACAGAGTATCAACCTGATACTCACCTTACATCATCCTGATGTACACATGATCATCTTGATCATCATCACTGCAACATCCTGGTGCATGTCATCTAGAGCAACATCCTGAAGCTCGTCATCCATGATCATACAATGCATCTACCTGATGCATACCAAGTATCTACCTAATACATATCATCATACATGATCCACCTGACCATACAGTGTATCCACCTGATACAAATACAAATACATGATACATATCATCATACATGATCCACCAGATCATACAATGTATCCACCTGATACATATACAGATACATGGTCCAAGCATCCAACATGATGCATATACAAAATACATACAAATGATCCTACTGATCATATCCAGCATCCAACATGATGCATACATACATATAAATGATCCAACTGATCATATCCAGCATCCAACATGATGCGTACATACATATACATATAAATGATCCAACTGATCATATCCAGCATCCAACATGATGCATACATACATACATATAAAAATGATCCAACTGATCATACCAGAACATCATCCAGCGCTTATATCCACAACCATGTGAAGGATCCTCCTTCCAACATGCTTGGAATGGCTTCAGCAAATGTGTCCATCACTTCTTCCTCGAAGTGTCATCAATCCGAAGAACACCAAGCCTCTCTCTGAAGTACTCGAACTTCACCCTGGCTAGTGGCTTCATCAACACATCTACAATCTGCTCATCCATTGCAACATACAAGAGCTTCACAGCTCCTCTCTGCACCATATCCCTGATATAGTGATATTTGATCTCTATGTGTTTCGACCTGTCATGAAACACTGGGTTCTCGGACAGCTTCACACAACTCTGGTTATCACAGAAGATACCAGTAGCATCCAATGGGAGATCAAATAATTCAGACAGTAGCTTCCATAGCCATACTACCTCACAACTAGCTAAACAGGCTGTAACATACTCTACCTCAGCTGTATTCAGTGCTACGCAGGACTGCTTCCTGCTAAACCAAGAGATCACACCTGATCCCATACTGAAGCAACACCCAGATGTGCTCTTCCTATCTGCAGCATTGCCAGCCCAATCTGAATCAACATAACCCTGCAGGTTAAACTTTTGATTCACTTCATACTTGAGCCCATAATCCACTGTACCCTTCAGGTACCTCAGAACATGCTTTACAGCAACCAGGTGAACACTCCTCGGATCTGTCAGGAACTGACTCAATGTGTTCACCACAAAGCAAATATCTGGTCTCGTGTTCATCAACTACATCAAGGACCCAATCATCTGATGATACATAAAGACATCAACCAGCTCAGATGAAGCATCACATAGAAGCTTTAGATTTGATGCCATAGGTGTGGCCATGGCCTTGCAATCCATCATCCCAAATCTCTTCAGGATATCTACTATGTACTTCCCTTGACCAAGGAAGATCCCACCTGCACTCTGCCACACCTCCATACCTAGGAAATAATGCATCATTCCCAAATCTTTCATATTGAACTCGGCAACAAGCTTTCTCTTAGTATCTGCAATCAATCTATCATCTCTTGTTACAAATAAGTCATCCACATACAGGAGTAGAATCACAGGATTCCCTTCCTCAAACTTGTAATAAAGGTTGGAATCCGCTTTGCTCTTGGTAAAGCCCAAACTAGATAGGAAACTATCCATCCTACCATACCAAGTTCTGGGAGCTTGTTTCAATCCATACAAGGCTTTCTTCAATCTGCACACATATGACTCCCTGTCATGTATTTCGAAACCGAGTGGCTGCTCCACATATACTTCCTCTTCAACTACACCATTCAAGAAAGCAGTCTTGACTTCCATCTGGTGTATTTTCCATTTCATTGTTGCAGCCAGGGCAAGTACTGTTCTGATGGAAGTATACCTGGCTACAAGTGCAAAACTTTCTTCATAATCTATTCCCTCTTTCTGAGAGAAGCCACAAGCTACGAATCTTGCTTTGTATTTTTCTACACTGCCATCTGCAGCATGCTTGATTTTGTAGATCCATTTGGAAGTCACAATAGACTTCTCTTTAGTCCTTGGGACAACATCCCAAACATCATTCTTCATTATTGATTGGTATTCCTCAACCATGGCATCCTTCCATTCTTTCTTTTCCATTGCTTCTTCATAATTGGAAGGCTCTTTGTTCATAATGTCACAGAGTAAAGCAACATAGCTGGTATGTGATCTGGTTCTCTTCTTTGCTCTGTGTTCTTCTTCTGGAATGCCAAATATTTATGCATCTTGAATGAGCTCTCTATCCCATGCAGGTTTCCTCTTGTGAGAGTTATCCTCACGGGATGGATCTACAGGTTCTTGCGGATCTTCAAACTCACGAACAACTTCTGGAACTGCTTCAGTCATGGTAGTGTCTTGAAATCTAGTTTCCTTAGGTTCTTCATAAACTTCGATAGGTGCCTTCCTTGATTTGATGAATGCTGAGTTTTCATCAAATGTTACATCCCTGCTGACATCAATCTTCTTGAACCCTAGAAAGTATATTCTGTAAGCCTTCGAGCTTTCACTGTAACCCACAAAGATACCCTTCTTTCCTGAAGGATCTAGTTTAGTCCTCTTTTCCTTTGGGACATGAGTGTATACTGGACAACCAAATATTATGAGATGGCTGACTTCAGGTTTCTTACCAGAAAAGACCTCTTCTGGTGTCTTGTTGTCCAATATCTTGTGGGGTGTTCTGTTCTACACATATACAGTTGTTCTAGTTGCTTCTACCCATAGATGCATAGGTAGATCCTGGTCATGCAGCATTGCCCTTGCTGCTTCCATGATTGTTCTGTTCTTCCTTTTTGCAACTCCATTATGTTGAGTATTATAAGGAGCAGTCAACTCCCTCTTAATCCCTGAATCACTATAAAGCTTCTTGAAGTCACATGAGGTGAATTCTCCACCATTGTCGGATCTGAATGTTTTGATCTTCTTGTCAGTTTGATTCTCCATCAAGGTTTTGAATTCCTTGAATTTATTAAACACCTCATCTTTGTTCTTCAAGAAGTATACCCAAGTCTTCCTGGAGAAGTCATCAATAAATGAGACATAGTAAACATACCCACTCAGAGAACTGGATGACATAGGACCACATACATCTGAGTGGATGATTTCCAGGATGTCTTTTGCCTTGCTTTCACTGCTTGGGAAAGCCTTCTTAATGTTCTTACCTTTTGCACATCCTTTGCAAACACCTTCATGTTTGGTCTTGATTTCAGGAAGACCCTCTACAGCCTTGCTTGTGATTGGAAGTGCCCTATAGTGCATATGAGCAAGTCTTCTATGCCAAAGTTCACTTGGCTCAATGGATTCATGTACCATGGCATGTTCAGGTTGTCCCTTCAATTTATACAAGCCTCCCTCTTGCTCTCCAATCACAAATGCATCATCTATGTTCTTTCCCTTTGGTCACATTAGGACTTGGCCATCCACAAATGCAACCCTCATACCTTTTGCAGCCAATGCAGAGATGGAGAGTAGGTTCTTCTTGAGCCCAAGTACATAAAGGACTTCTTCATCTTCAAATATTTTCCAGAATCTAGGTTGTAGGAGGCTTCACCACTTCCTTTGATTGGGTATTGATAATCATCCCCAAGTTTCACCTTATGGGGTGATTCATGTTCAGATAGATTCACAAAATATTCCTTAAATCCAGTCATGTGTTTGGAAGCCCCACTGTCAATCAACCAATCATTACAACCATGGAAGATAGTACCTGTGAGAGCATAAATTAGAACATATTCTTCTTCACTTGATGAGTCATCATCACTATCACTTTCTTCCCTAGCCTTCTTCTTTGGGGGTTCATCATCTTCGGCAGCATGAGCATGATATCTTCTTTTGTTATTCTTCTTCTTCTTATTGAAGTTGTTGTTGTTGTCTTTCTTCTTCTTGGGACAATCTGAAGCAAAGTGTCCCTTCTCATTGCAATTGAAGCATCTGAGATCTTTCTTATCTTTATGATAATGGTGGTGTGAGAATCTCCTGTTATGAGATGATTCCTTCTTGGACTTGCCTTTCCTCGCATGTTCTGTGAGAGCTTGATCTTCATTTCCCAACTTTTCCTCTCGGGCCACAAGCCTAGCTTCTTCTTGAGAGCATTCTTCCTGCAATCTATTGAAGGAGATCAACTTCTTACTTGCACAAATTCCCGTAATAAACGAATCCCATGACCTGGGTAGGCCATTTAGAGTGGTCATCACCACTTCACCATTCTCCACCATTTCATCCACTACTTCTAGTTGTTCCTTGATCTGGGAGACCCTTGAAAAATAAGATTGAATGGTTTCTCCATTCTGAAACTTTACTCCTTTCAATTGGTTCCGTAGGGTCATCTTCCGATTTATGTTCTTCCCTTCAAATAGCTTGGTCAAAGAGTCAAACATCTCCTTGGGTGTCTTTAGAGAAGACACATGGGGTATGAGATGGTCTTTGATAGAATCAGCAATGATTCTCTTTTCCTTGACCAATTTTTTCTTATGCAATACCTTAGCCTCTTCATCCTCTGGGATAGGGATGTCTTCTTTTACATATGAGTCCAACTCATTCTCTTCCAGGATTAACCCAATCCTATACTTACAAGCTCGGAAGTTATCAGCTCCTTCAAGCTTATCCTCAAGCTTGGTGTGGTGAGACATCTTAAAGAGTACTTCAAATGGAAATAGAAAAGATTTAGGTCTTACCACTTGAAATGCTAAAAACTGGATTTGGTCCCGGATTAGGGTTTGTCGAAAAAACCCTAATTATTCAAAATGTGAATTTCAAATTTCTGAAAGGATAGAAAGATGTGCCTTGATGAGTTGATCAGCCTGGTGTATTCAGAATTTGAGATCAGCAAAGCTTTGCCCTTCATATTTTCCTTTTTGTCCTCCCGGGTTCACTAGGGAGAGCCCTGAATTAGGGTTTGAGTTTTCTGGAGATCTACCCAGCCAAAAATCTCAATCCAAAGCTCTAAACTTCGATTTTGGCAAGGAGCTTCCAGCTATGTCTTTAGATTTCAGAAATTCCTATTTTTGTGGAAAACCTAATTTTTAGGGCCAAATCTGAAAATGCTCAAAAATGAATTCTGATTGGACAGATAGATTCTCCTTAATGAGTAGAGTCAATATACTATATTTCTTTTCCAAAATCTGTGGAGAGAAACCCAATAAACAGGAAACTCAAATTTCCATCACTGCAAAATGTCTTCTTCTCAGGTTAGCTCTGATACCATGTTAAATTTTGAGCATTAATTCACAATACTCTAGGATATTCACTAAGAGAATAACATATACAGTATATCAATGCATAACAATCACAATAATCATGACCAGCATCACAAGAATCAAAAGCATGAGAGACAAGAGACACGGAGTTTCCGTGGGGAAAACCCTAAGGTGAAAAACCCCACAACTTCCTCAGAGATAGAGAGAGAAATGGCTCAACCAAAGTACAACCAAAATACACTTGAGATAGTCTCCTAGTAGCATATGATCCTCCTCCTCACTAGTGCGCCACTTTCTGAGTGAGAGAGATATGACTTGTTGAATGATCTAAATAGAGATCTCATGATCTCTATTTATACTAACCTGTTTGCCCAGTGACCTTATGGGGCCGACTTGTCTAGCTAGGTACATCCACAATATAATATATACTTCAGGGCCGACCCCACATATGTTGGTCTCATAACCCATCGGCAAGTACACACACTTGCGACACTTGTCAATCCACATGACGACACTTCCTTATAGAGGAATAACACATCTCTAATAAGGGTACAATAAATATAGATGAAATACATTCTGAAGTTACATATACATCAACAAATGTTTCAGGTAAACCTAGAACCTCACGGACAGTCTGCGCATTTACTGGGCATAGAATTTTGGTCATTTTTACATTAATGATTACCCTTTGGCCCTGGGAATAATTTGTCGCACGCCAACAAACAAATTCGAGGAAGTGTGGGGTTTGTTCGACACAAAAATAGTACAGAAAAGAACCAAAAACATTAAATACATCCTTTCCCTGCGACTTAAAGTGCATTAATTTCTCCTTAGACTGCGAAATACTACACACAGACAAAACAGGGTCGAAAATATCCCTTTCTCTGTCAAATACAAGCTTCTCGTTTTCATTTGAACTTTCATTGAAGGGAAAGAGGTCTTGGGTTTTCTCCATTTGGGACACAAAATCTAAACACAGAGGGTTTCAAGCTACATGTGAAGTGAGCTTCTTTGGTGTTGTTCTAGTTGATGAAGAGAACGACGTGTTTCCTACGAGTTCTTTTCCTCCAGGCAATAAGCGGAAAAAACATTTTTTAAAACTTCGAACAAACCTTTTATAGAACATATGCTTAGGTGGTTCCGGAACTTGCGATGAGTGGTTTAAATTTAACCCTTTTTCATAGCGGACTCCACCAACACTTGCCACATGGTAAGTGGCTTAATTTCCACTCCACCTTATCCAGGTTTAACCACTATGCACTTTCTAGCGCGGGAACCCATTTCCATCATCGATTTGCTTCTGGGTGAATCTGGATCATTATTCCGTATGTTCCGCCTCCACCCTTGGCCTTAGAATAGTAACAATATTTGCATTGTTCCTCTCTATAAACATTAATAAATATTTGACATAATTTTTTTGTAATGGGTTTGTAGAAGATCTAGTGTAACATGGGAAGAAGTCGATGAAGAAGAGGGAGAGATGACCATAAGAGATAAGAGAAGTCTAAATAACACGATCAATCTTCCAAGATGGCAGTGAGATGAAACATTAAATTAGGAAAAGAAGGCGTCAGAGATCACATGTCGTAGAAATAACATCTAAGGTTGGCATTGTTTTTGTACACAACCCATTTCATATTAGTTGCATAATTTTCATGTAGTGTCCCTTTTTAATAAATTTGTTAAACTTCAAAAATTACATTTTTTGGCTAATTCGACCCTTAGACTATTAATGACTCGAATGCTTCCAAATTTGGGTTTGAACGTGTTTAAAAGGTATTAGGACATAAAAAGCGACAAAATTTGCATCGTTCCTCTCTACAGCTTTTAATAAGCAATGACTAACCGAGATAAACCAAGAACCCATATAGAGGAAATTTTAGAAGCCCCCAAGGGTAGATGGCTCCAAAAGACTCTTTAAAGGATTTTGAATTGGGTCTGAAGGTATATGAAGGGTATTAAGACATAAAAAGGAACGTCATTGGTGATTATTGACTAATAGCTTCTGGAACATCTTCTACTATCAGTAACCTCCTGAGATGGAACACCGTCTACTGGAACATCCTCATCAGCAACAACATCAGCTGGAACATCTTCTGCTATTATCAACCTTGTCAGCTAGAACACAATCTGCTGGAACATCCTCATCAGCAGCACCATCGGTTGGAATATCTTCTGCTATCAACAACCTCGTCAGCAACCCAATCTGAGTCTGTGTACCCATACAGTCTAAACTCCCTATCTGAGGCATATCTGAGTCCATAATCCAATGTACCCTTTAGATATATCATCACATGTTTTTCCGCAATCAGGTGATTCAATGTGTTTACAGCAAGGCCATAGGTGTGGCCATGGCCTTGCAGTCCATCATCCCGATCCACTTCAAGATATCTACTTTCTTTGTCCAGGGAAGATTCTATCTGCACTCTGCCACATGCGTAGAAAATAGTGCATCGTACCCAAGATCTCGAACTCGGCAGCAATCTTCCTCTTCCCATCCTCACCTATCACAACCAGGTCATCCACATACAATAGGAGTATCACTAGATTTCCTTCCCCAACTTGTAGTGAAGGTTGGAATCCTCTTTACTCTTGGTAAAGCCCAAACTAGTTAGAAGCTGTCAATTCTGTCGTACCATGTGCTGGGTGCCTATTTCGAATTGTACAAGGATTTCTTCAGTTTGCACACATGAGTCTCCATGTCATGTGTCTCAAACCTGAGTGGTTGCTCCACATATACTTCATCTTCCACTACACCATTCAAGAATGTTGTCCACATATCCCGTAACTTTCTAGAGTGTGCACTTAGCTCCAACATGTCAGCAAAGAGGTTTCTAGATAAGTAGCAATCGAATGTTGTACTACTACCATAGACCACTTACTTGCATATAAGTAGTTGGGTGGACTCCCTCTCAATATTTTCTTCCTTGCAGGAACTACTGGAGTATCTAACAGAGTGTTCTTCTTCTTATGGGAGTTGCTTTTGTTCCTGGGACAATCTCCTTGTGATGAGGATGCTCCCTCTTGTTGTAATTCTTCTTGGTGTGTGTTGTTCCTGCTCTTCACTACCCATGTTTTCTTTTCGAGCTACAATTCGAGCTTCTTCCTATGAGCATTCCTCCCACAGCCTACTTCCTAGCACAAATTCCTTGGATGAAGGAATCCCATGACCATTCAAGGTGGTCATCACTATTTCTCCATTCTCTATATCTTCTTCAATGGCTTCAAGTTGCTCTTTTATCCGAGAGACCCTTGTAAAGTGTGACTGCATGGTCTCTGCATTTTTAATCTTGACATTCTTTAATTGACTCCTCAAATTCATCTTCCGATTTATGTTCTTTCCTTCAAACAGCTTGGTCAAGGAGTCAAACATCTCTTTATGGATGAGACATGTGGTATGAGATGGTCCTTGATAGAATTTGCAATGATCCAAGTTCTTGGCCTTGACCAAGTTCTTCTTATGTAAGGCCTTAAGGCCTCATCTCCCTCTGGGACTGGAACCTCTTCACTTATGTAGGTATCCAATTCATTCTAGACTTCTAGGATAGGATTTAAACCCAATCCTTACATTCATGTTCGAAAGTTATCAGCCCCTTCAAGCTTGATGTGGTGAGACATCTTAATGATAAACTTACCACTGGATTTGGAGCTTAGCGTTTGACAGAGAAACCCTAAAAATACAAACTTGGAATTTAAAACTTTTCACTGGAAAGGGAGATGCAATTGACTGAGGTGAGCAAGCTGGTGTGCCCAGATTTTGAAAACTCCAAAAATTTACCTCTAAAAAGTGACCTACGAATTTTGGATCTGCAATTTCTCTCAAATTCTGGTTTTTTGTCCAATGCACAATGACCTCTCCAATTTCTGTCCAATGCACAATGGCCTCTCCAATTCCCAATTAGGATGGGAATCTTTCACCCTCAAAATTGGTACTAAGGCAAGTAGAGTAAACACTCCACTAGCATGGACAAGGTACAAGCTCTCCAAATTGCAAATATGCAAATAAAAATGATCAAAAGCTACTCTCCTTGGGTCGAATTCCTTCCAAAGGATTCATTCCAACTCAATTTGGGAAGAGTTTCCAATGTGTACGACTTGTCCAACAATTCCTAGTCTCCTTATTCCCTCATTTCGAATGGCTGCCCTAACTCCCTTTTGCACCTTCTTGGATGTTATTTTTATCCCTAACATGTCATATATTTAAGATGTCAGCATTCAGGTCTAATTTGTGTCATAGGTGTCATAGCATCTTCATCATTGTTTTCATAGTAGAGGCAGCCTAAGGAATTTAGCCAAAGTGTCACAATTCTTCTAATATGCCTCTTCCTCTTCCATGGGACTTATTCTTCCACTCCAATTCGAGCTTACATGACTCATGCCATGAATAATGCCTCTTAAACTACCCCAAGTATGTTACCCTTCATATTGAACTCGAATTGGTGAGAGAATCATGTCAAGTATGTTACCCTTCATATTGAACTCGAATTTGTGAGAGAATCATGCCAAGTGTAGTGGGTCCCACAACCTCTTAATATGTGTCCTCATGGTCCAATGCACAATGGCCTCTCCAATTCCCAATTAGGAAATCTCACCCTCGAAATTGGTATTAAGGCAAGTAGAGTAATTATGGACAAGCTATGCTCTCCAATATGCAAAATGAGAAATGATCAAAAACCACCCTCCAATGGCATAGATATTATTGGTGATTGTATACCATGGTAATGATATTGGCATGAGATCCATCTAAGCTTTGATTACACTCTGGGATTTGCTATACATTTGAAGTATATCTTGGAATAAGTTGCTGCCATTCTTGGATGACAAATTTGTGGCATGTACAAGTTGGCATTGTGACATCGATATTTTTTGTGGCCTTATGACAGAGACAATGATTATGTCCTTGTGACGAACATGGATTGCGATAGTGACATCAATACAATGATACATGGACAATGATATAGGTACAAGGACATATATACACGTATAGGTTGATGGAAACCGTGATACAATGGCAGTGGAATATTATACTTCTTATTTAGATTAGGGTGGCAGGATCATGTGAAAGATAAATTTGAAAGGTGTTCATGAGGTGGGACAAGGTACAAAATCTTTGCACAAAGGGACCCCATTCTTAGCATTATTTTTGTCCCAAGTACCTAAAAAGATCAGGTAAATTTCATGAGCTTTGGAGTCCAAAGAAGGCTTAAAAAGTATAAGGGAAGTAAGCTTACCTTAGGGGCCTACAAACTTATGTCAATAGGCCCAAGCGCTTAAAATATTAAGCAGAGGCGCTAGAGCATCAACTACACAAGACATTAGGCGACAATGAGGGCTATGCGGAAGGTGTTGGTTCATCCAACAGTATTAAGAGGTGGGCGGGGGGGATCCGTATTTCCTTTTTCTACCCTTTTTATATAAAATTAGTATTAAGCACGTGTTAAATAATCATTCCCAATGTGAATAGGATAATTAAAAATTTGAACACAACAATACAAATCGTATACAAAATTGTTCTACAAGCACCAACTTGATAGAGAACTTAATCCCATGGATTCTTTTGCCACTACAGAAAGGATGCTCCTACACCCCTGGTTTTCTACCTACTAAACAGACAAGGATGCTCCTACACCCCTGGTTTTCTACCCGCTAAACAGACAAGGATGCCCCACCACCCTAAATCTCTACCCACAACTAGAAGGAGGCAACAATTCCCTTAGAAGGCCTCAACCTGCCCGAAGAACCACCCAACAACCCTCTAATTTATAATAGTTTTAACTTTGGCTTTTCAGATCTTGCTTCTGATATGCAATTACTTCATAGACACCTATGGTCCTCTTCATACATGGTTATATATATTTTCAAAGAACTTTATTATTTGAGAACTTTATCAAGGAAAATCATGCATCTTCATAAAAATAATATTGGATCCTTATAATGGCATCGATTCATCATTGATCTTCATAGTCTTTCAATCTTGTTTTAACATGCGCTTAGCTAGATTTCATAAAGAATTTGCATCGTATCCTGTGCTTTAAAAGCTGCACAACTTAACCCAATGTAACTATCTTGTAGCGTTGGATCGCCCCATCCAAGACCGACGGTGGACTTCAAAAGTTTATGAGCCCAATTATGAAGGAGCAGTATAAGGGCTTACCAAAACGCCCCCGACTCACCGGAATCCGGCAGTGTGAAAATAGCCAAAATAGCAATTTTGACTGCTCAAATCGCAATTTCGGCGATCTGGGTAGTTTTAAAATAGGGAATTTAGTCTAGGAATGGCAATTACAATTGTTGAAATTGCAGTATTGCGGAAATAATAATTTCCAGGAAGAAATTTGACCGGTTTCCATCCAAATTTCGCCGTAAAAGCGGGGCGTTTTAATGTCCCATTAGTTAAATCAAAGGGTAAAGGGTAAACTCCCATCAGTTTTAATTTCCAGGAAGTTGTATTTTATCCTACGCGAATTATGAACCCTTGTCGTCAATATGTCCCATCAGTTAAATCAAAGGGTAAAGTCTACCAGTTCTCGGGTAATGTCTTTGACCCTTAATTTCCTATAACCTGCTGTAACAGTCTTTTAATCGCTTTGATCTTTCATTCTGACGGCTCTGGAGATTTCCCGCGATCCGAGTTCTGGTTTTGGATCGTGTTCTGGTTTTTTTATCATTTCCACTCGTTTAAATAGGATCTACTCCTATTCGATCTAGCTTGCTGAAAATGCTTTCGAAATTAGCTCTGTGTTCGACTCTTTCTCCGTCCACTGGACCTCCTCAACGGCTGGTTGTTAAAGTTGGAGAAAAGGAAAGTCTCCAGATTCCGACCACTACTCTGCATAGCAGTCGCTCTTCAGGAAATCTTTCTTACAACAGTTCTTCAAGAAAGCTTTCTTACAGTAATTCTTCAGGAAAGTCTCCTTGTTTTATAATGGTGGACAGTAGCACACACAGAAGGACCAAATTCACTGATGAATCCACTCGCATCACAGTGGAGAATCTGGAAAGGTAGATCAACGAGATTCAACGGACCATGGAAACCAGGCTAAACTCGATGGAGCAAAGAATGGAAAGCAACTAGACCGAAATGATGGAGAAAATCCGAGTCCTCCTCGGTGAGGGCAACGAAGCCATTTGAAATCAACCCGCCGGACCTCAAGGTAATGTCGAGGGGAGCCGAGTTACTTCGGTAGGTTCTGGGCAGTCCCGTCCAACTACCAGAACTCCCTCATCAACTCCCGCAACTGCCGGAACTCCCTCATCAACTCCCTCGAGATCATCCGGCGGGGTGAAACCAATGGAGATTGACTCATCCTGAGAGAACCACGCGACCCACCCACCACCGTCTCATGTTATTTTACTGGAAACTTTAATATTTTAGGTTTACTTTTCTGTTAGTTTAGTTGAGGGCTTTTTTCCAAGGCCCTTCTGTTCAATTTGTATCAACAGCTATTTTAGGTTTACTTTTGTGTTGGTTCAGGGGAGGGATTTTGTCCTTGGCCCTACATTTTGAAAAATTTAAACTCTGTGATATGTCCAGATCCTCCTTGAATGAAATATATGCAGTTTTTTGAATATTAGATTTAATTAATTTTCTAATTCTTTGGTCTTCTCTAAATTCTTAACCTCTCTTATTTATCGATTATGTTTGGATTTATCTATTCTTTTTCAATTTAGATAAACTAAGTTTTGAATTTCTTTTGAATGATAGGTTAAATAACGGAAAACAAAAAATCCAGGCCATCAATTCGACATAGTGATTATTTACTCAAGAAAAACTCTTTGAATGTAGAACTCCAGGAGACACATTGAGCGATGAATCATATTTATCTTGGAAGTGCATTTTAGCTATTTTCAAAGTATTAATGTTTGTAAATTACCTTACTTTACTTTGCATAATGTTTGTTGGTTAATATCTAAATATGGCTTAAATTTCATGTTTGAAGGTCATGTATCTCTTGATTTTTCCCTTGATGTTTCTGCTCTTGCATTGGAATTACTATAACTTAAATCCGTATTCTAAGGTTTATATTGAAACGGTACCTTTAAGATCCGTAATATTCTTTTAAACAATAGCAAAAGTAATGTAAAAATCAAACATGCCACGTGTCACAATCTGAGCATTCCACATGTCACCCTAGAACCGTGGAAGCTAGATCTCGACATTTTAACAACAAAATCTATAGAAATATTCCTCGAAAGAGTTTGATGGCAAGCTAAAACTTGTGTTTAGTGAAAGGGTGTTGGAATTAGATGTTGAGGAGAAAGAGCGACCGCTTCTTCCTCCAGAGATGTTTTGTAGCAATTGGAAATTTCAGCACTCTAAACAGAAATTTCAAACAAAAATTTCATAGGAACATTGCACAACTTGATTGCAATTGGAAATATTCTCAGAGAAAGAGCAACCGCTCTTTCTCCAAGTTGTCTATTTTTACAAATACCTCATAAAGGAAGGGGCGGCCGACCCTTCTTCTGCCCATAACTCTATTCATAATAGTTTTAAGAATGCAAGAAGGGTTGCTCGATCCTTCTTGTGTTTGCCATTCTGGATATAGGTGAATTGATGGATATGGGTGTTCACAATTATCTACTAATCGAAGTGGCTGATCCTTACTATTTACAGTGGAAGTTGAAAGTTGAGAATTCTCAGACTGGCCCTCGTATATTAAATTTGTTTACAGTGGTCTCGTAAATGACGGGTCGGCCAAACCCTTGTTGTGGTAAGCATTCTGCCAGTGTTCACCGTTAAGGATATAAATGAATTGATGGTATAGCCTTCATAGGTTGAATAATTTTACATTTTTTAATGGAAGTATTCTCAGAGAAAGAGCGACCACTCTTTCTCTTTCTCAAAGTTGTCTATTTTTAAAATCCCTCATAAAGGAAGGGGCTGTCGACCCTTCTTTTGCCCATAATCATTCATAAAATTTCTAGGATGCAAGAAGGCTCATTCGATCCTTCTTGTGGTAAGTATTCTTCCAGTGCTAACCGTTTTGGATATAAATGAATTGACGGTCTAGCCTTCGTAGGTTGAATAAGTTTACATTGCTTTGCACAATTTGCTAGCAAATGGAAATATTCTCAAAGAAAGAGCGGTCGCTCTTTCTCCAAGTTGTCTATTTTTACAAATCCTTCATAACGGAAGGGGCAGCCAACCCTTATATTGCCCGTAACTCTATTCATAATACTTCTAGGATGCAAGAAGGGTGGGTTGACCCTTCCTGTGTTGGCCAATCTAGATATAAGTGAATTGCTGAGCTCACCGTTTTGGATATAAATGAATTGACGTTCTAGCCTTCGTAGGTTGAATAAGTTTACATTGCTTTGCACAATTTTCTTGCAAATGGAAATATTCTCAAAGAAAGAGCGGCTGCTCTTTCTCCAAGTTGTCTATTTTTACAAATCCTTCATAACGGAAGGGGCAGCCAACCCTTCTTTTGCCCATAACTCTATTCATAATAGTTCTAGGATGCAAGAAGGGTGGGTTGATCCTTCCTATGTTGGCCAATCTGGATATAGGTGAATTGCTGAGTGCACCGATTTGGATATAAATGAATTGACGGTCTAGCCTTCGTAGGTTGAATAAGTTTACATTGCTTTGCACAATTTGCTTGCAAATTGAAATATTCTCAAAGAAAGAGCGGCCACTCTTTCTCCAAGTTGTCTATTTTTACAAATCCTTCATAACGAAAGGGGCAACCAACCCTTCTACTTCCCGTAACTCTATTCATAATAGTTCTTGGAAGCAAGAAGGGTGGGTTGATCCTTCCTATGTTGGCCAATCTTGATATAGGTGAATTGCTGAGCTCGCCGTTTTGGATATAAATCAATTGACGGTCTAGCCTTCGTAGGTTGAATAAGTTTACATTGCTTTGCACAATTTGCTTGCAAATGGAAATATTCTCAAAGAAAGAGCGGCGCTCTTTCTCCAAGTTGTCTATTTTTACAAATCGCTCATAAAGGAAGGGGCATCCAACCCTTCTTCTCTATTCATAATCCACTAAACGAATGGGAAAATATAGTCCAGAATTCTTAGCCTGGCCTTCGTAGATTAAATATGTTTACACTTCCTTCGTAGTGCTCACCGTTTTGGATATAAATTAATTGACGGTCTAGCCTACGTAGGTTGAATAAATTTACATTGCTTCGAACAATTTTCTGGTAAGTGGAAATATTCTCAGAGAAAGAGCGGCTTTGTCTTATTTCTCCAAGTTGTCTTTTATCCCGACTGCGGATGACGGAAACATTAAACCACTCGAGTTTAAATTCTCACATCCCCAATTCCGCAACCAAATTAATAATTTCCCTTTCAAATTTAATAGATTTTTGTGTGTTGCGGAAAACATAGATTTTCTCCCCGCAATCGTCTCGCAATGAGGATTGTGGATTTCTTGGTCATTTGGATTTGATATTTTTTTTATTCCGCAACCCGCAATTGCGATTGATCTCTTTTCCATTCTGTGTCTATAACACAAGAGGTCGCTGAAGTCTCTTAGGCAATTGTTGATTTGCTTGATAGCATTGTGATTGATGATCCCACTCCAGAGGCCCATTGATGATCTCTTTGTTATGTCTAGTTAATAATTTTCCCTTTAGAATTCATTGATTTTTTTGTGCTTTTGTGATTTGCGGAAAGCACAAATTTTCTCCAAATTTTGTGCTTTCCGCCACCCGCAATCCGCAATGTGAAAGCTTGGTTAGTTGGATTTGAAAGTTTTTTCTTTCTGCAACCCGTCATCCTAATGTGGACGAGTTGTTTGGGAAGTTTACCCTTTGTATCTATTTGGTAATTATTATTTAAGGGGGGGATAAAATCACAGAAAGAGGACTATTGTAATTTTTTGCAACCTTGGAGAAATATAGTTAGTTTTCTCTTGATATCTGTTTTTTTAATTTATCAAATTTGTTTGATCTATGTTGAAATACACTGATTTAGTTTGCAGTCACAATTAATACATTGTTCTGTAGTTTAGATTTGTCTTGACTTATGATCTATGTTTTCATGTTTTAAATGAATTTGTTTATTTAAATCATTTATCTATTTCTGCAAATGATCAACATATGTTATTAAATTAATTCCAATTTTCCAATTAGCTTTTTATATGAAGACGATTTGAGGGGTTCAGGTCCATAAAACGAGGGGTAACGCCTCGGTTGTCGAATCAGAAGACCCAAGGGATGTATAATGTATCTCTGGAAGTGAATTTGCAGCGCGCGAATAAAATAATCAAAGATCCTAAGCTTTAACATTGCTGATGGGGGAGAAAAAAAAAATTTGTAAAGATGCGAATTTATATTAAGCTAATAAAAATACAGTAGAGATTACAGTCAGCAGTGGTCTTATCCATAGGTGCCAGCCATAGATATCAGCAGAGTTGTGGCGATTCAAAATCAAACTATACAAAAAACTAGCAGTCATAGGCAGAATCAAAACAGACAAAAAGTAAGAGAGAGACATCAGAAGAACCTCCTCAACCAATTGCAGAGGGGCCTTCTACATCCGAAGGTGTCTCCTCCAGAATTAGGCATATGTAGTAATATATGTCCTTCCAATCGCTTGCAGGTGTTGGAGCATCATTCCCAGGTGTTGAAGCAGCAATCCCAGGTGTCGACGTAGCTCTCACGAGAGGCAGAGTAGTTTTCGCAGAAGGACAAGTGTCCTGAGCAGGGAGCTTGAACGGCAACGGCGTCATCTTCCGGGGCATGAAAGGAACGAAACCAGTCGGCTCACTACGTGTACGCTTGGCCAGGATTGGGCCCAAGGTGACGGGGATGGGATCCCTGCTGCGTGTCAAAACCGACATGCTACCCCCTGGGTTGGACTTATCCATACCAAGAGGAGTGGCCAGAGTTCCAAGGGTGGCTTCAGGTCTGACAGCAGACGTGGTGGCGCCAGGTGTATTTTTCCCAGGACGACTGTCACGGCCAAAGGGACGAGTGGCAAAATAGGAGTCCCAACTAAGCGTGTGTTCCAAGGTAGCGACTGGCGAGGGTGGCCTCCATGTTTGGCAGAGTAGCCCGCAAATTTTGGGTGGCATGGCGAGCAGAGGTCCAATTAGTCTGCATGTCTTCCATCAGCTTACCTAACACGTTCTTTACAATCTAGTAGGGGTCCCAGGTCTGCTCCTGATTCCTGTTAGCCATAATTTCTGCAATTATCCTATCCTCCCAGTTACCAATCAGTAAACGGACTGGAATTGAGACTTCAGCACCCTTTGGCCTGCCCATGGGATCCAATGAGAAGATGTTACAGGTGCAGGTAACTGAGAGCGTGAGGAGAACTAGAGCATAAGGAGCTTGGAGCAGAACCAGGTGAGAGCAAATGCGTAGCGTAGAGGGCCATGATAGAACAAAGTAGCGTGAACCTGGCAGCCTGATCTTCGCACGTCGGAGATCCATGTGAATTGTTTCCAGGCAGGATGAGGCGATGTCGGGGGCAGGGGAATTAAAGAGCCCAGCTGCTTGACGTTGCATGGCTAACCTCATGGAAGTTAAACAGGGATAGAGATCCACAACCCAGAGTAGATCTTACAGTTGGACGGCTTGAAAAACCTATTTGCTACAGAACATACAAGGATTATATGTTCCTCTTAGAACACAGCACAACAATCAGAGCTTATGCACTACCCTCTTTTCTAACCCCTAGACTATTTACACTGGAATTCATCAGGAAGAATCTTTTCCAACCATTGAAGGTATGATGCCAGACATAGGGCTTCAAACCAAGGCTACTATAAACTATGACCCCCACCATATCATCTCAGACAGAAGGAAAGAAAGCAACATAAATGGTTTTGAACATTTTGAGCTTGCAGGTCTTGCTGAGGCTGCAAATTGGTTAGAATATAGTGGCAAAGAGAAGATGGAGGTAGATGTACAGGATGAATCCACCTCCATGGTACCAAAAGCCACTTCTCCACTACCTACCTCCTCCATCGTGGTCCCAGTGGTTGAAGAAACTATACCCCTTGCCAGTGGCTTTGGGGAAACCAGCAAGTTGGAAAATATTGGTCATGGATATAGATGATGACACAAAAAGAGCTCGCAAAAGGCAGATAGTGCAAAAACCTGAGCAACAGATTATACAGGTGTCAACGGGTCAAGGCAAAAATAAACAGGTTAATATTAAACCTGAAACATGTTAAGATTAAACCTGAGCAGTAGATTGTACATGTGTCAATGGGTCAAGGCAAAAAGAAACAGGTTTAGATTAAGCTGCCTGCTTTCGAGGTCAAAGAATATGTATTCATCCAAACATCCACTAAACCTGCTGCACCCAGCAAGAGTAGAGCAGATCTACTGGGTGAGTACAAAGAGAGCCCAAAATCAGCCTTAGAGGAGTCTAAGATATATGAAGAGGTGAGGCAGATTTCAAATAAAGATGTGTCTTTGGTAGCTAGCAAGAGCTATGCCCAGAACACCTTGAACTTGGCCTCGGCTACCAAAACCAAAGCCACTGAAGTGAAAGTGAACTTGGAATATATTCTTGTTCCTGATATGATCAACTTGCACAAGGAGACTGGGGAGGTTATCTATGCCAAACTGCTAAAGGATTCCCTAGAACTGTCAAAATTGCAAGTCGGAACAAAGCCCACAAGACACAATAAAAAAGTTTCAAAATGCATTGTTGGCTACTGAAAGCCAAGAAGACAAGAAGGGTAGTATAAAAAAGATGTTGGATGACAAAGACATCATCATTCAGTCATTAAAAAAGAAGATAAATATCCCCTCCAGCTGATAGAAGCTTCTGAATTGGCAGATATCTCTAAGAGGAACCAACAAACTACAAAGCTAGGTCGTTGAAGTGTGAAGAGAAGTTGTGGCTGACTAATATATCTCTCATGGTGGAAAGTGAAAAGAAGTGGAGAGCTAAGTCTGAAGACCTTGAAAGGAAAACACAGGAGAAGAGAAAAGAGTTGGAGAACATGGCAAGCCTAAAAGACTGAGAAGTGGAAAGGTTGCAAAGCAGAACACAGAGGTAAGGAGTAGAGTCTCAGAAGAAGAGCAGGAGGGAAAGGATTGGGAGGTAAATACCTAGGGCTACAAGTGAAATATGATGAATTAATAAAGAAACTTAGAGGTGAGACCTCCCTGATGGAAGCAAATCAAGGGAGGGCCGCGGAGAAATTGAGGCCATATCTCGATTTCATTCTGGACAAAGAGGTTGTAATAAAGTTAACCAGGCAAAGCATAACAACAGTCAAGGAAAAGTTGAACAAGAAGCCCATGGAGTATGTAGAAAAGGCCATAGAATTTATACAAAGAACACAATTCAGGAAAGGATAGACATTTTAGCACATCAAGTAAAACTCTACAAAGAAATGTTTGATCCATTATTCTAGAAGGGACTTCCTCTCTTTTGGGAGGAGGATGGCACCATGAGTTAGTGTAATTTTTTGCATAATTAATGAAATTTAGTCGGTTTCAGCCATCTATTTTGGATTTCTTAATTAATTAATTAATTAATGCATCTATCTGTAGGTTGGATTTCTATGAATATACGATTCATGTGTTATTATGTCTTAAATGAATTTCTTCGTTTAACTCATTTTATCTATTAATTTTCTGCAACTGAATTTCTTCGTTTAACTCATTTTATCTATTAATTTTCTGCAACTGATAGACAGCCACAACGCCATTTTATCTAAGTGGAAAAGCGCTCTTACAATGCCAGTTTCTTGGATCTGCGTTGGATAAAGATACTATGTAGCACAGGAACCGCTCTCGGATTTTAAGAAACTCGTTCCCGAAGTTTCGACGTTCCAGGGAACTTGGGAACTTGTAGGAAACTTTCCAAATCCGATGGGAACCGTTCCGGATGGTTGGGAACTTATTGGGAACTTCTACCCTCTAAAATTGGGAACTTTGGGACTTTTTCTTGCGCGTTCCCTTCACCGGGCACTTACACGCATTCATGATTTCCATGTGGGCTGTTAACAACATTCCTATTGCCTCGCACCCATACATATACATAGTTGACTAGAAAAAAATTCTATAGAAAACTAAGCTGCAGTAAAAGTCTATTTCGTGCTACCTTGTCGAGTTGGTGCACTAATCTCTATCTACCACCCATTCTAGAGTATTCACTTTTTCCTATGTTGAATTGCAATTACCGTAAACAATAATAAATGAAAATCTATTTTGACTTTTATATATTAAATAAAAGAAAGTAAATTTATATATTTTACTATTTACTTTATGAATAAAAAAATAAACTTTTAACTAATTGGAAATAGTTTTAAATCTTACTTTAAAACTAAATTCATATATTACATTTAAATAACAATTATCTTGATTTTTATTTTATAATAATTTAAATTTAATTATTTATACACCTTTGCAAATACCCTAGCATAAAATGTATTTATATTCTAATACATTTTAATCATAGTTGGAACGAAACTGAAAACTTTATACATATAGCCACAACTATAGGGACTATAAATTCTAAAAGGCTCCACTTTAGAAAGAGTTTGCCTTATATAATCAATTGTAAGGCAGACTCTTTGGTTTTGGTTACAACTGTTATATCCGGCCACATCATATCCACATGTGCCAGCGATCGTGAAGGATGGGCGAAGGTGGTTTCGCAAATGGAGGAAAGTAGTTTTCCTTACTGCCCTTCCAACTTGCGAAATCATGTGGTGCTACCACGTGGAGAACGGTTTCAGATTCCGCAACCACCCATCACTTTGTCCTAGCGTGCATGTTGGGGATGCAGAATTGATCTTTTATGCCATTTAAAATGGTTTGTACATTGGTAGAGGTGATCTTTTCCACCATTTAAAATGGTTTGTATGTTGGCGGAGGTGATCTTTTCCGCCATTTAAAATGGTTTGTACATTGACAGAGGTGATCTTTTCCACCATTTAAAATGGTTTGTACGTTGGCATGGAGGTAATCTTTTCCACTGTTTAAAATGGTTTGTACGGCACTAATGGTAAATGATGGACTGTATCACTCGTGTGAATAATATCATCATGTTTATGATGGATTGTGTTTATGTGTCACGACGTACAGATGATATCCCGCCACACTATGATAATTAATGTCACGAACTTTTCTGCATTGATACTGTGTGATGATATCTCGCCACAGAACATTGAAACTTAAAGTTCAAACTCTCTGTGGTTGCGAGTTTGGAGCTCTGTTTTCTCTGAGGATCGAGGCTTTCTTCTGCTGAGGTGGAACCGAGAAGAGTGTTGGGTGGGTAGAGCAATAAGATTGGTTTGAAGAATCCACTGCAATTTTTTCAATTGGCAAGTATTTATATTATTCAAACCATAGATCTAAATCTATGGTTGCGAGTTTGGAGCTCTGGTCTCTCTGAGGACCAAGGTTTGCTTTTGCTGAGGTGGAACCGAGAAGAGTGTTGGGAGGGTAGAGCAGTAAGATTGGTTTGAAGAATTGACTGCTAATTTTTCAATTGGCAGGTATTTATATTATTCAAACCATAAATCTAAATCGGTAACACAGCATGCTTATTCAGCCTCCAGGCTAAAAATCCATATCTTCCATGGTTGTCAAAAATCAATGCAATGACAGTTTCAAGTTTACAGTAATTTAAAGTCGTTGAACGTTTTAGATTCTTCAGATTTCCTTCCACCCTTGTATGTCTTCTTCAGATTTCCAGAATTTATTTCCTTCAATTCTGGGTAGTTATCTTCTTACAGTCCATTAATATGAATTCACATTGTTATATTTGCAAAATCGTGCATTACAGGATTGCCGCCAGCTTGCATACGTTTTCTGTCTGGTGGTGTAGCGTATTATTTTCATATATTCCATATTGTTTTCTGCAAATCCTCTAGCATTTGGCTAGCTTTGTTGGAAAAAGATAACGACAAATGAACTCAAAAAATTGAAACATGTTTCCTATTTTTAATATCATTTTGCAGTTAATATTCACAATAGAAAAGTCCCATGTATTGGGTAGTTGGATGTGGTTTATGACTCAAATTGTTGGATGCAATGAGAACACATTAGAGTCTTGCATACGATACCAAGGAATTTAGTTGAAGAGATAAAGCTAATAAAAATGTTCTTAAAATTAAGTGAATTTTATCAGAAAATTCGTGAAAATTGGTGAATACCCTTGTTTGTCTTAGTTTGCAGGTTGATAATGAAGAAAAGAAAACAATCGATTAATATTGGGCATTGGTCATAAATTAATCCAATATCAATTTTAGTAGAAAATTGGTGAATACTTAGATGCGGTAAACCAAAGCATAAACATATGAATTCTGATTTAAGATTACTTTCATCCAAGCATGAAGAATAACACAATGGAAAAGATTTATTGGAAACAACAATTAACAGAGAAAGGAAGGAAATTTACAGACTGTCATTACTGGAAATAACAATTAACAGAGAAAGGAAGGAAATTTACAAACTGTCGTTAATGAATAATCAAAGCCACGTGGCACAATCTGAGTGTTCCACGTGTCACCCTGGAGACTAGATTTCGACATTTGAATGAAAAAAATTATAGAAGTTTTGCTACAAAGAGTTTGCTATCAAGTCAAAATTTTATCAGAGAAAGCGAGGTCGCTCTTTCGTCAGGTTGTTCCATTTTAGGGTTTTTGGAAGTAGATGCTGAGGAGAAAGAGCGTCTGCTCCTTCTTCTAGGGATAAGTTTTTCGGAGTGGCTAAAGTAGATATCCTCACTCCAAACACATATTTCATAGATAAATATCCACAAAGAAAGATCGGCCGCTCTTTCTCCAAGTTCTATTTTTCCAATTCCCTCGTAAAAGAAGGGGCGGACGATCCTTCTTCTTTCCAATATTCTTTTCGTTATAGCTTGAGACTGCAAGAAGGGTTGGTCAATCCTTCTTCGTCTTCACGATTCTGGATATCATTCAATTTCTAGATAAAGGTTTTCACAATTATCTACTAAATGATCCTTCTTCTCGAAACATAGAAGTCGGGGCAAACAATTTTATATGTTAAAACTTAGCCGTTATCCATTGACGCTTGATCTGGAATCATTTTTCCAAACTTCAAGTCTTTTTATTAAGGGAGGGTCGGCTGTTAAGATAGATTGTCTTCTCCTAAATGTATATCTTTCCTAATGGGTGTAGTAGCATTTTGTTGTGCTTTTTGATTTCGGGCCTGCGTGCCTATGCTAATAATATCTCTGGTTCAACGAATTTTTGGATAGGTAGTGATTTTTGTTGTTCTAAAGATTCTGAGGATAGGGATGGCCAGTTGAATGAAAGCATCTTATCTGTTTTGGTGATAATTGTCTACCGCAAGGTTAATGATGCTAGAGTCTATGGGTTAGTAGTTAGATGGTATGTTTTGATGAACAAGTCTGACTCTGGGACAGCTTGTTCCTTCTGTAACTCCTCTTTAATTTAATACAAAAACTTCTTACTTACAAAAAAAAAGAAGGAACGACTGACCCTTCTTTTGCCCAGTATTGTATTCATAATAGTTCTAGAATGCAAGAAGGGTCGGTCAATCCTTCTTTCTTTCGCCATTCTAGATATCGGTGACTTGCTGGATATAGTTGTTCACAATTCTCTCATAAACGAAGGGGCGACCGATCCTTCTCTTTGGAAAATGGAAGTCGGGAGAAACATTTTTATATGTTAGAACTTAGATGATGTCTGGGTTGACTCCCTACTATTTACAACGGAAGTTGGAAGTCGGGAATTGTCGACATAGCCTTCATAGATTAAATATATTTAAATTTATATCGTAAATGAAGGGTCGGCCGACCCTTGTTGTGCTCAGTATTATTTTCTTGTTCACAATTTTGGAAATACATGTATTGACGACCTATCATTTGTAGATTAAATATATTTAAATTTATATCGTAAATGAAGGGTCGGCCGACCCTTGTTGTGCTCAGTATTCTTCCCTTGTTAACAATTTTGGAAATACATGAATTGACGGCCTAGCATTTGTAGGTTGAATATTTTTAATTTTTCGTCATAAATGAACGGGCGGGAGAAGCTTCTTCTACCCAGTATTATTTTCGTAATCTTTCACGACTGCAAGAAGGGTCTTTCGATCCGTCTTGTGTTCGCTTCTTCTACAAGAAGGGGCAACCGATCCTACCATTCGGAAAATTGCAAGTCCAGACAGACATTTTTTATATATTATAATTTATGTTATATCTTTGTTTAAAATAAATATGATTGTTAATGTGCTCCTGTTATTTTATATTTCATAAAACGCTTCTGAACTGGATTTTAGTTCTGAACAATGTGTCCTGTTATTTTATATTTCAGATATCGTTTATGAAATGGATTTTGGTACTCAACAATGTGTGGACCTACTTTTGAATGGATTGAAAGTTGTTGAAGGAATCTCTTTTCCAAAAAGAAAATTTTTGTATAGTATCAGAATTAAGGACAGATGTATCATTGTAAATGTTACCAAGTCTTTAAATGCAAGTCTTCCATTGCCCTATCAATCACAAGGTGCAGATACATTGTCAGAGGCAGTTGGTGGTTATATTCAATGGCCTGTATTTGAGATCGTTAACCAGATTGGGTCTACTCTTCGCGAGAATGAGGTGAATGATATACCAGCTTCTACTTCGACAAGTATAGCACATATCATAACAACTGAGAATGAGGTCAATGATATACCAGCTTCTACTTCGACGAGTGTAGCACATATCATAACAACTGAGAATAAATCTTCTTTTATTATGAGAAAAGTTAAGTTGTTACATAAGTGTTTAGAAAGAAAGGATTGCATTTCCATAGGTGTTGTAACAAATGTGAGTGGGAGTGATTTTGTTGGGGGAACATTTTTGGGTGACTTCAACTTTGGTATTTTGGTGGATGAAGTGGTGTTTTCTTGTATGGCATGTTGTCCAGGGTTAAGTAGTGGAGCTTTTGTTGTTTGGCCAATTAAGAGAATCATCGATTTTAATACAGAAACATTGCTTTCTTTTGCAAAAACTTTCAACGATAATCAATCTAAATCTACTTTGAAAGTATTAAGAGAAAATCACAATGAAAGGTTTTTGGGACGGACAGTTAATTTGATACATCAATGTTCTTTAAAGCCACAGTATGTTGCTCAGGGAATAGTGTCAAATGTTTTTGAGGGAGACATTATACAATTCAAAGCACTAGATGCTGGTGAGTTTGGTATTTTAGTTCATAAAGTCTTCTGCAATTGCGAGGATTGTGGTGTATTTGAAGGATCCCTTATAAGATGGCCTGCAAACAATTTTCTTGACCTCGATAATGTTCCTTTGGATGTTATACTAAAAAATAAAGCAAAGGAAGAAATGGTCAAATTTTGGAATGTTTTTGAAGAATGTCCTTTATAGATGGTCCTTCCAGGTACTCCTCGTTGTGAATATATAGATGTTAAAGGTAATGGAACAAGGCCATACAATTCCGTAAAGCAGCAAGCTGGAACTAAAATTTCCGAAAGAAATTCAAGATCGGTACCTTACAGGCCTGCAATAAATCTGGGTGCATTCCTTTCAAACATTGGCACCGAACATTGTTGCTCAAATCTTTGTATATCAAAAATTCCACATGGATCGATAGTTGAATGTGCGAAGAAATTTGATAGTATGAATGGAAATTCAAAAAGACAGTTTGTTATGAATTCTTTGGGATCAAATGCTCCTGTGGCCAAAGAAGGAGATGAGAGAAAAAGAAGCTTGTTTACACTGAGATTAGACACAGTAGACGTCTGTCAAAATGCATGGTATAAATGCCATCGGATAAAAAAAAACACTTTCTTCAATTATAAAAGAATGTTCATGAATGGTGATGTGAGAGCTGTGCACGATAATAGTGGCTTGGAAAAATCTAGGCTAAACACTACTGCACTGGTAGCTACTATTAATAAAATTGTTGTAGAGAATTCAGACAAATATCCACATCTTACATGAATAATCAATAAAGATGGAACAAGGACAACCTTGAAATTATTGCCCGCTAATATGTCCCATGGTTTACTATGAAAAATGGCTAATGATGAAATCACAGGAATCGATTTGCATCCAGTATCACAATCCTCCTTTAGCAAGGTGATGAGAGAAGATTTTTCGGATGTTAAAATCTCTAAATCAAACAACTTTGCAAGGTGTAATGAGTGCATTACAATACAGGATAGGCTTAAGGGTACCACTGATCCAGCTGAGGTGGAAAAGCTGCGAGTAAATCAGGATGCTCATAATAAATACGCCTCAAGTTGTCGCCAAATCTATTATGCTCACAGGTCGGCTTCCCTGCAAAATCTGAAGACTTATCTCAGTATTGTTCATGACAAAATGGACAAGTCAAAGACTTCCATTCCAAGGATGGGTAAGAAGGCAAAAGCTTTTAGTAATGTTATGAATCTTCCCATATCATTGACTGGAATGTTGACCCATGGGCACCAGACTGGGGGTTTTGGTCATTTCAGCCTCTCATTTTTAGAGATGGGATCGAATTTCAATGTGACATCCCTGGCTAAATGCTTGAAGTGTCTTGAAGAACCAATGGGTGATAAGTATGGTGATTTTCTCTACAAAGGCGGAACATCTAAGCAGCAATTGCATGATGCTCTATTACAATCAGACTCATATGAAAAGTGTTCGGTATATAGACAAGATGTAATGCAAGATGATGTAATGTGTGTTGATGGTACTAATCAATGCATGCCTTATAGAAAACTACCACGCATATTGTTGTTACAAATGGATAATTGTTCAATCGATAACAAAAACCGCTTTGTATTTGCATTTTTATCTCTTTTAACAGCAAGGAGAGTGTTCGAGAAAGTTGAATTTGGATTCCTCCCGGTTGGACACACCCATGAAGACATAGATGGAACTTTTGGCAAGTTATCAGCAAAGCTAATGCGCAAGGATATATTTTCTCTCCCATAAATTATGGATACATATAGGACATGTGAAGATCAAAATTCCTTTGTCCCTTATCTAATTGATGAACTTTACAATTTTAAGAGTTTTGTGATACCCCACCTTTTGGATGGAAATGCCAAGATCGTCGGTATCAAAAAATGCCAGTTTTTTAAATTTCAGCTCATAGATGACATTCCAGTCATGCAATGGAAGGCATCACTTCGGGATGAAGATTGGTCATCTCCTCTTAAACTCTAGCGGTCATTGCCAGATGGTAAAGAAGACTTGTCGGTGGGATAGCCTAGGTTATTAAATATGCAATCAAAAAGTCCTTTGGACATTGACGAAATAAAAAAAGGACTAGAAACATATATTTCATTCTGGAATGGAGGGATTGAGAAGGGAGGTGAACAATTTTGGCGTCCCAAGTTAAATTATTGGGAGGATGTACTTAAAGCTTTGGACAATCCCTTCGAGAGTGTTGATCATTCATCGACTAACTTTTGGCCATCGACAAGCCATGATATCCATAGTGAACCTACAAGATCTGAACATGAAATTATGGATGCCTATTTAGGAAAATGTTCCTGCTTTGCAGGATTGCTATGTTGGACCGCTACACAACAAGCCTAGAGATGAATTCATTCCAAGAGTGGAAGTTGTAAAGGGCCAAATGGTCATTGTGCAATCACCAGACCCAGATTGTGCAATCTGGTTGGGTAAGGCGATTGGTGATGTTTATCAGGATTCAGATGCTAGTACTGTTGGGTCTTACAAAGTAGAGGTGCAATGGTGGAAGCCAACAAGACCATTGAAGGATCTGAAGGTCTTGTACAGAAATTGCTTAGATAGACAGCAACAATGGGTTGTAGGTGCAGAAAAAAATATGAAGATCAATGTAAATAGCATCATATGGGCATGGTCACCAAGGCAAGGATGGGCAGGAGAAATAATTAGAATAAATGAGAAGGGCCTTGCAGCAGTCAAGGCACAAGGAGTAAACATGGGGAATAGTGTTTAGAATGATGGATGTTCTCAAGGGTTGATAGTAGACAAAATTGGTTTCTAAATTTCCCTATGTGGCAGTTTTAAGCAACAAAATTGTTGTGTTTCTAAATTTCTACTTGGTTAGCAAAAAGTTGTATTTTTTCATTTTCATCAAAAAAAGTTTTATAAAAGGAAAGATACAACTTATAGCCATTGGGATTGATAATGGATGGTTATTTGCTACAAAATTGAATTTGTGATAAGTGTATTCATTTGCACACTAACTGTCGTTAAGTGTTGTAATTAACACCTTAATTACTAGTTAATTGTGCTTAAGAATAATTAGCCTTTAGAAGTGGTTTATCCGCCGCACTTAAAATCAAGTAATTATCCTCAGAGTAACTACCGAAATATTAAAATATGATCCAATATACTCAAACTGCCAAATTCAACGGTGCTCATAGGAGAAAATATTCTATACGAGCCAATATTATAATTAAACTATATTTCTAATACTCAATGTACAATATCAAATATGCCACCTGTCACAATAAGATTATTCCAAATGTCAGCCTGGGATACTAGATATCAACATTTAAACAACAAAATTTATAGACGTCTTGCTTCAAAGACTATGCTGCAAGTGGAAGTATTCTCAGAGAAAGAGCAGCCGCTCTTTCCCAAAGGTGTTCTATTGTTGCTATTCCCTTGTAAATGAAGGGTCGGCCGACCCTTCTTATTCCAAATATTCTTTTCATAATAGTTTGAAACTGCAAGAAGGCTCGGTCGATCCTTCTTATGTTCTCTATTATGGATATAGCCGAATTGTTGGATAAAGGTTTTCACAATTAACTACAAAAAGAAGGGTCGGCCGATCCTTCTTGTCGGAAAACAGAAGTCGGGAGAAACCATTTTTATATGTTAAAACTTTCAAGGTGTTCTATTTTTAAAATTGCCTCGTAATTGAAATTTCGGCCAACCCTTCATATCCCTAATATTATTTTCATAATAGTTCGACACTGCAAGAAGGGCCGTTCGACCCTTCTTATTCCAAATATTCTTTTCATAATAGTTCGCCACTGCAAGAAGGGTCGGTCAATCCTTCTTGTGTTCTCCATTATGGATATGGCCGAATTGTTGGATAAAGATTCTCACAAATAACTACAAAAAGAAGGGGCGGTCGATCCTTCTTGTTGAGAAACAAAAGTATGGAGAAACCATTTTTATATGTTAAAACTTCCAAGGTGTTCTATTTTTAAAATTGCCTCGTAATTGAGAGGTCGGCCAACCCTTCTCATTCTCAATATTATTTTCATAATAGTTGGACACTGTAAGAAGGGTCACTCAACCCTTCTTATTCCAAATATTATTTTCATAATAGTTTACCACTGAAGTTTAGCTTGCCTGTTTAGCTTGTCGGTGTTAGCACTAGCATTGTCCTGGATGAAACTGGGAGGTTCAATTTCTAAAAATAATGGAGAATCATCTAGGTAGGTATTCACGGCCTCCAGGGTGAAATGATCAAAATGCCAAGCTCGAAACTTTGCAAGGAGAATTGAATTGCAGAGGTCCGCCTCCTGTTACATATCTACGCAAATAAACGGTCTAGATCTTCGGAGTGAAGATCTACAGACATGAGCAGGATTCGCGAAAAAAGGATAAGGTGTTTTAGATGGAGGGGGATGTTTAGCCAATGAGCATCTTAAGTAGCAGATCAACGGCCAATGGAGCAGGCTTCGTCTCAACATACTTTTCAATTATTTGCTAAAAAGTCATATCTCCTCCTACACAGGAAGACAGGGGAAGTCATATATGTTGATTTCTTAGAAGCACTTTTGGAAGTTGAGAAGTTGAGAAACATTGTAGATAAATTAAACAATCAATTGAAACAAGATAAAATAGAAAATAAATCCCGACAGCAATAAATCAGAAAGTTACAAATTGGTTTGGTTGACAATGAAGGGAATGCGGGAAAAAAGTTTTTAAAAGAAAAAGAGGATATAATTCAAGGATTGAGAAAGAAATTAAAAATCCCAGAAACCTAGCTTATACAAGGGCCTGAGCTGACCATGTTAGAGCAGTAAAAAGAAGATTTGTCCAAGGAAGTGAGGGATAGCACAGCCAAATTACTGAAACTCACTGAAAAAGAAGCTAGCTGGGAGAAGGAAAAAATGAGCCTAATAAATAAAATTGATGATTTGAAAAATAAATTATATTCAAATTTGAGTCAGCAGCAAACAAGTATAAGTCAGACTGAAGATGGAAATAATGCTGATAGTCTTCTACAGGCTATGTCCCAAGTAAGTTTAAAAGATGTTGAAATTAAGGAGTTAAGAGAAGAGGCTCAAAGGTTGAAAGAAGAAAATGAGAAGAAAGATGAAGAAACAAAATCTTGGCAAGACAAATATAAAGAATTGATCAAAACCAACAAAAAATTGGCACATCAAGTGGTAGGGCAAGCGTCTATGCAAGGATGTAAGCACATGGTGTGGGACTTAATCATTAAAGAAGCAAAAGATTTCAAACCATATTTAAATATCATAAGATTAAAGGAAAAACTAATTAAAGATGCTTTAACAATTTGTACAACAATTAGAGAGAATCTAAATAGGAAGCCCAAAGAGACGGCACAAAACGCAATTACCTTTTTGAATAGTTTGACAAATGAAGATCTAAGGATCCTGGGTATTAAGGATAGGATTGCAGTCATTACATGGGCAAGAAGAATTTTAGGAAAGCATGCACACGTCGAGAATGTTGAATCCAGAGCTGGAGCAATGAGAAGACAAGTAGCAGAATTCAAAAAGCAGTTTGAGAAATTGATTGAAAAAGGTTTGCCTGCTTTATGGGATGAGAATCAAGAGTTAATTCCCCAAGATGAATATAAGAAATTATTGTTCAATATAAGAATGGATCATATGAAATTTCAGTATTTAAATTTATTGACAGGGAAAATTTTAATGGAAAAGATTGCATAAGATTTTGAAATTCTAAACAAAATGGTTTCAATTGGTGAAAGACTTCCACAGATTTCTTATGCAGATCATGTTGAAATGAGAGTCATGGTAAAAGAGATGGCCAGCTACGATCATCCAACTATTGATCAGTGGATAAATGTGGAAAATTACGGAAAAATGAAGTACACAGTTCGTTCTTGAAAGTAGTCGTTGGGTTATACATCAAATGAGGATTTTGAAGTATTTTTATTCAAAAGAAATTTGTAATATTGTTTGTGACTTTGACTCAAATGACATTTGGCAAGTTTAATTAAGTTATTTCAGTTTTTAGTTAAAATATATTTTGTATAAAAGACATTATGAATTACTTTGAAAGGGTTGGAAACTTTTTGGAGAGACAAGAATTTTGTATCGAGTTGATATATTTGAATATAAAGAGCCACACAGGAAATAACTCATCTTTACAGAATCAAAGATTCATGTGTTGATCTTGTTTACAATCGACTGTATTTTTCTCTTCTTAAAATTGATAATGTATTCATCTGTAACTTGGTGCCCATTATTGATGGACTGTCTATGTTTCTTTCTAAATCACCTGCAAAAAGCTTTGACTGTAATCTGACAACTACCTTGCCTCTGTGAAAATATTTATGGTGGTTTATCTGTTGGTATATAAATTGTTTGGTTTTCTACTTGATGCCCAATGATTGTTACTTGAAATTTCAACCAGTCTGTTTATTTCTTCTCTTATGTGAATGTTTCTCTCATTGTTTAATTCATATTGTTATGCTTTTTCATGCCTTGATAAGTGTTGTATCGGGACAGAATTCATAAATATTATGCTATGTTACTTTCATTTCAAGCATCCACTACTATTTTCTACTAAAGTCAGTATAGAATTCATTTCTATATTGATGGGTTGTTCATATCTTCTTCTTTGACTGTGAGCGGGTGGCTATCCTTCCTCTGATTAGTTTTCTTTGCAAAGCACTGTCATGTTTAATCATATTTGTAATCAATAATCCATACATTGATCTACAGTTTGGATTTTTCTTTACTCATGATCTGTGTGTCTTTTATGTTTTAAGTGAAATTATTTAATTAAGACATTTATCTATTTCTGCAAATGCTTAACATATTAAATTAATAAATTCATGTTAATTTTTCAATTAGCATTCCAGCTACAGGGTGATATCAAAGTTTCAAATCAAATATGCCACGTGTCACAATATGATTGTTCCACGTGTCACCCTAGGATAGTAGATATCAACATTTTAACAACAAAATTTATAGACGTTTTGCTTTAAAGACTTTGCTGGCAAGTGGAAATATTCTCATTTCTCCAAGGTGTTCTATTGTTACACTTCCCTCCTAAAAGAATAGTCCGCGGACCCTTATTATTCGTAATATTCTTTTCATAATAGTTCGACACTGCAAGAAGGGTTGGTCGATCCTTCCTGTATTATCCATTATGGCTATAGCTGAATTGTTGGATAAAGGTTTTAATAATTAATTACTAAAAGAAGGGGCAGCCGATCCTTCTTGTCATAAAACGGAAGTAAGAACAAACCACTTTTATATGATATAACTTCCAAGGTGTTCTATTTTTACAATTCCCTCGTAATTGAAGGGTCGGTCGACCCTTCTTATTCCCCATATTATTTTTATACCAGTTTGACACTGCAAGAATGGGTTGCTCGACCCTTCTTATTACCAATATTCTTTTCATAATATTTCGACACTGCAAGAAGGGTCAGTCGATCCTTCTTGTGTTCTCCATTATGGATATAGCTGAATTGTTGGATAAAGGTTTTCACAGTTAACTTCGAAAATAAGGGGCAACCGATACTTCTTTTCGTAAAACGGAAGTCGAGACAAACTATTTTTATATGTTATAACTTCCAAGGTGTTCTATTTTTATAATTCCCTTAAAATTGAAGGGCCGATCGACTGTTCTTATTCCCAATATTATTTTCATAATAGTTTAACACTGCAAGAAAGGTCGGTCGATCCTTCTTGTGTTCTCCATTATGGATATAGCTAAATTGTTGGATAAATGTTTTCACAATTAACTACGAAAAGAAGGGGCGGTTGATTCTTCATGTCGAAAAATGGAAGTACAATTGACTTGATATTCAAACAATGACTGAATATTTTAGATATTGATTTTTTATGTTATAACATAGCCGATTGACTTGTTATTCAAACAATGACTGAATATTTTAGACATTGATTTTTTCACCTTGAAATTTTGAACATTTACAAATGAAAACTGCAATCCTCAAATATACAATTGCATTTTTTATTTGAAATTCACTTTTCAAATCAGACATTGCATTTTTTTATTTTAAATTTAACTTCACAATAATTTAAAGTCATTGAACATTTTAGATTCTCGTTATCCTTAATCAGATCATCTCCTTTGAAGGAGCAATAAAAGACTAAACTTTTATTGGAGCTTCGACTTGTAGACTTAGAAGCACTAGACTCATTCCAGACTAAATCAACATTCGACGACTGCTGCAAGTGTCTTTGAAAGAATTAAACCAAATCATTCATTAAATACATCATACCTCCTGCACAAGGTGGTAGTATAAGTTAAACTTTAAAAAGTGTTGAAAATCCCATAGTCATCCAAGGATTCCAATTTCCATCCCATTAACTTGGACTAGTTACTCATGGATGTAGGCTAGAGAAACTTTAGAAAGCCTCCTACCCTGATGATTTTCCCAACTTCAGCTACAAAGGGAATATTCTTGCAAAGACTGGTAAGCTCTCTGGGCTAGATGTAGTTATTTGTTGATGAATAGTGCAAAAAATGTGTGATGGTGATAATAAGTTTATTGTCTGTTAAGTCTGATACTACATCATCCGAGAGTCGCTCAACAAACTTTCAGATAGGATGTTGATTCAACCACTTGGCACAGTTAGAAGAAGCTGACAGCATGATCTGGAGGCACAGACATTCGAATATTAGCAAGCGGATAGCCTAGACATGGCGGTATTGCATCTCTCTCGAATACCTACATAGCAAACAAATAACTGTTTATCACCCTGCCGTAAAAAGAAACCATTTCCAAGAAATGCCAACGCATGAGCACACATATCATAATGCACAATAAAAACAGAGAAACTATTCCTAAATTTCCAAGTGCACCATAACAGGGGATGGCCAGACAGTTGGTATGGGCATCCCGCTTGGACGAGCTAACTCCTAACACCATAGTTAGTGGAAGCAAAGGCATTCAACCAATGAAATATACTTTGCAAAATGATAATCAAACACTTAAATTAAACGTGTATAATAATGACTACAAAAATTCTTTCTTACCGAGATAAACCTTTTGCGGATATGTAGTCTTTCAAGTTTAGGAAGTTGCTCCAATAAGTTGAGAAGAGGAAGAGGTCTCGGAATATGGATATCAAGATTCTTCAATGATTTCAAGCTACCTAGTATCTCCACAAATTTCTCTGCAAGAAAATGGTGGATTAGATCTATTATATGAGAACGTTTCTTCATAGCTATAAGATTCTGGCAGTTCACAGTTAAAGCCTCTACACATATTAAGTATGCAATGTTGGGAGAGAAAATAATAGGCTTCCGTAGTCCATAACAATAGATTAGCTCAAGCTTTTGCAGAAGAGGGAAATGAGAAATAAAGTGAGCTTAAGAGTCATCCGTCAAAGCGAGCTAACAGCACCCCATTGACTCTTACACCATTTTCATGAATTGAAACAAGAGTAAGAAGAAGTTGACAGCATGGTCTGGTACTAAAACAACATTCGACGACTGCTGCAACTGTTAACGACCGCAACAACGCATGTTGTCTTAGAGAAGAAACCCAGGAACATAATGACAAGTCCGTGTATTTGGAATTCGACAGTGCTAATCTCCCTATGTACCCTCCTCGTTGCAGGAACTTAATGACAAATCCATACATACCCAGGGATTTTCAAGGGAGCGGACTTCGATATGCTCATATATCATGAGCAGAACTGGGGAGCAATCAGAAGACTCAAGGCGAACAAACTGAAAAATTCCATTTTAGTTTGTTGTGAGTGGCCACTGTGTTGATGGATTAGCCTATATATAGTGAGTGGCCACTATGTTAATGGATTTAATGGGATGGGAGTCTAGGATGGATGGGGAATGGTAATTATGATAGTATGGCGGGATCATGTTGGTCAAAGATATCATTTGTAGTGACTACAAATTTTGCTGGAGTAATCGTACACGTATCACTCCAAGGCAGGAAAGCCTTAGGCATTGATCTGCAGAGCATTTAATGCTGCAGCTCAGTGCTTAGGGTCCGTTGGATTTGGAGAATCTTCAAATCCAACGGACCCTAAGCTCACTGAGCTACAGCATTAAATGCTCTGCAACTCAATGCTTAGGGCTCGCCTCACTCCAATCAATTCCTTGAAAATCCAACGCCCAACATGCCTACTGTCAGCGCATTAAATGACTTACCGCAGGCTGAATAATATTCACCGTAAATGATGGTTTGTATCCCTTGTGTGAATAATCTCATCATGCTTTCAATCCACATAATGTTTATGTCTTGTCACAAAAAAAGTCTCTCCATGGGGTCAATGGTAATTATCACCGTATGGTGGGATCATAGATATCATCTGTAGCGAATACATATTTTGGTGGAGTAATCGTACATGTATCACTCCAATCGATTCCTTGAAAATTCAACAGCCAACATGCCTGCTGCCAATGCATTAAATGGCCTACTACAGGCTGAATAATATGTTGGTTGTGGATCCTAATATCCAGATTCAGAGATATTATTATTCAGCCGTGTTTGTACCCCAGCTTTATATGATATGTAAAAAGAACTGTACACTCACCCCAACGAGGGGGTGTGGGGGTGGCGAAGCCCCCGAAGAAAATTTTTGGGGTTGTTTTACAGGCCCATGGTTTTGGGTAACCTGTGGTATTTTCCCATTGTATCTCCCTTATAAAATAAAGACATTGTAACACGGCTAGGGTTGATGTATTAGGATTTATGCATTGTAAATATCTCTGAGTTCATAAGAGAGACTGTGAAATAGTGAAGAGGAATTGCAGCGGTTGTGCTGCAGGTTGTATCCCTTCACTTTGATGGATGGTATAATAATAAGGACTGGAAACTTTAGTGTGGACATAGGCCAAATTGGGTGAACCATGATATATCTGTGTCTCTCTTGTAATGTGTATTTGTGATTGTATTTGCATTTTTGTTTATTGTTATTGCTCAGCGATCCTGTTTTTCTAACAATTAGTATCAGAGCCAAAGGTCTATTTGGCAGATAAACCCGCAGGAAGCTAGGGTTTCTGGTTTGAGTGGGAGAAATGGCAGAAGAAGGAAAGTTTAAGGTCGAGAAGTTTAACGGCTAAAACTTTCAGTTATGGAAGATGCAAATGGAGGACTATTTGTACCAAAAGGATCTATTCCTGCCGTTGGGAGGAAGAGCAAAGCAATCAGAGGCCATTAAGGACGAAGAATGGGAGGTTCTTGACAGAAAGGCTCTGGGAACAATACGGCTGAGCCTGGCTTTGTCGGTGGCTTTCAATATCTCAAAAGAAATGACAACAAATGGTTTGATGAGCGCACTGGGTAAGCTGTATGAAAAACCCTCAGCCTCCAACAAGGTATTTCTAATGAAGCGTTTATTTAATATGAAGATGTCTGAAGGTGGATCTGTTACTGATCATTTAAATGAGTTTAATACGGTTACAAATCAACTACATTCTGTAAGTGTGAACTTTGATGATGAGGTTAGGGCTCTTATAATCTTGTGTTCATTGCTAGAAAGCTGGAATAGCTTGGTCATGGCTGTAAGTAACTCTGTCTCTGGTTCAAACACCTTGAAATTTGATGATGTTATTGGCGTTATTCTTAGCGAAGAAAAAACACAGGTGAGACATCAGGTAATGTGTTGACCATGGAGAGCAGGGGAAGACAAAAGGAGAGAGGAAAGAGCCAAGGTAATCACAGCAACTCTAAAAAGGGCAGATCCAAGTCCAGACTGGGAAAAATAGAGTGCTGGAACTGTGGAAAGAAAGGACATATGAAGAAAGACTGCAGATCTCTAAAGAAGAAAGGAGATGCACAGAAGGAAAATACCCAGGAAGCAAATGTAGCAGGTGATGTGTTACGAGATGCTTTGATTCTTGCATTAGATAATACAAGTGATTATTGGGTAGTAGATTCAGGGGCTTCATGTCATGCTACACCCCATAGGAAATACTTTCATGATTATGTTCCAGGCGATTTTGGACATGTTTCATTGGGTGATAATGAGCCATGTAAAATTGTTGGAATGGGTAAGATATGGATAAAAGTTAAGAATGGAATTGATTGGTTGTTGAAATATGTTAGGCATATTCCTGCTATGAGAAGAAATCTGATCTCAACAGGGCAGTTGGGAGATGGCGGTTGTCTATCTACTTTTGGAGAAAAGTGGTGGAACATCACTAAAGGATCAATGGTGATAGCAAAAGGAGACAAGGTAGGTACGTTGTATTTATGTCCTCATAATACTAACCATTCTATCTCTTTAGCTTCCACAGGAACAGATACAGCATTGTGGCATCATAGGCTTGGCCACATGAGTGAGAAAGGGATGCAGATTCTTCACTCAAGGAATTTGCTGCCAGATTTGAAGCATGTAAGTTTGGAATTCTGTGAGAACTTTGTTTATGGAAAACAGAAGAGAGCCAGATTTCTCAAGGTTGGGAAAGAGAAGAAGAATGAAAAGTTAGAGCTTTTGCATACAGATGTATGGGGATCGGCTCAGGTACAATCTCTTGGTGGTTCTCATTATTATGTTACATTTATTGATAATGCGACTAGGAAAACTTGGGTTTATTGCATTAGACAGAAATTTGATGTGTTTGCTACTTTTAAGAAGTGGAAAGCATTGGTTGAGAATGAGACAGGAAAAAGGTTGAAGTGTCTCAGATCTGATAATGGAGGTGAGTACTGCGACAGGGAGTTTGATAGTTACTGTTCATACCATGGGATTTGTAGAGAGAAGACAGTCCCAGGAACACCACAACAAAATGGTGTGTCTGAAAGGATTAACAGAACGATCATGGAGCATGCAAGGTGTATGAGACTACATGCAGGGCTTCCCTTACAGTTTTGGGCGGATGCTGTAAATACTGTTTTTTATTTAATAAACAAAGGAACTTCAAGTGCTTTGGATGGTGGTATTCCAGAGGAGGCATGGACAGGTAAAAAGGAAAACTACTCATTTCTGAGAACGTTTGGTTGTGAAGCATTTGTCCATATTGATAAATATAATAGAACAAAGCTTGAAGCCAAATCCAAGAAATGTACCTTTATTGGATATGGGGTTGATGATTTTGGTTATCGATTATGGGATTATGAAAATAAAAAAATCATTAGGAGTAGAGATGTGATATTCAATGAAAATGTCATGTATAAATATCAGTTGCGGGGAAAGAAACAGGAAAAGGAAAACACAGAGTACACAGTACTTGATGAAATTAAAGAAAATGAAATTCCAAAGGTGCCAGAAAATTAAAAAAAACAGCAAGTACCTGAAACTCCTGCAACTACAAGAAGATCTATTAGGTTAAGTAGACTCCTTGAATGATACTCTCCTTCAATGTATTATCTATTGATGACTGATACTGGTGAACCAGAGTGTTACGAAGAAGCAATGCAGGTGGAAACTAGAAAGAAGTGGGAGCAAGGCATGAATGAGGAGATGGACTCATTGGTAGGAAACCAGACTTGGGATTTGGTTCAGTTGCCTACTGGTAAAAGAGCATTGCAAAACAAATGGATTTACATGTTGAAGGAAGAAGAAGGAGGTAAGAAGCGGTGCAAGGCTAGACTTGTTGTAAAGGGGTTTGCACAGAAGAAAGGTATAGATTTTGATGAAATATTTTCTCCTGGTGTTAAGATGACTTCAATTAGGACTATTTTAAGTCTAGTGGCGGTAGAAGATTTGCATCTTGAACAGCTAGATGTAAAAACAGCCTTTCTCCATGGGGATTTGGAGGAAGAGATATATATGCAGCAGCCACAAGGGTATGAGGTCAAAGGTAAGGAGAACTTGGTATGCAGGTTGAAAAAGAGTTTGTATGGCTTGAAGCAAGATCCAAGGTAGTGGTATTTAAAATTTGACAAGTTTATGACAGAACAAGGTTATAGTAGATGTCATTCTGACCACTGTGTTTATTTCAAGAAGCTAGACAATGAAAAATATATTATCTTGTTATTGTATGTGGATGACATGCTTGTTGTAGGGTCTAACATGCATGATATAAATGTACTCAAAAGGAAGCTAGCTAATTCATTTGCGATGAAGGATTTTGGTGCTGCAAACCAAATCCTTGGTATGAGAATAACGAGACAAGAAAAAATGCAAATTAACATTGTCTCAAAGTGAGTACATACAAAAGGTATTGGAGAGGTTCAAAATGCAAAATTCAAAACCAGTAAGTACACCTTTAGCTAGCCATTTCAGTCTAAGTAAGGAAATGTGTCCCAAGACATAGGAAGAGACAGATTACATGTCCAAGATTCCCTATCAATCAGCAATTGGCAGCTTGATGTATTCCATGGTGTGCACAAGACCAGATATTGCACAAGCAGTGGGAGTTGTGAGCAGATATATGAACAATCCAAGTAAAGAACATTGGAAGGCAGTACAGTGGATTCTCAGGTATTTGAGAGGTACCACCACTCAGGCATTATGTTTTGGAGATTCAGACACTATTCTATAGGGATATGTTGATGCAGATATGGAAGGTGATAAGGATAGCAGTAGGAGCACCACAGGGTATGTGTTTACTGTAGGTGGAACAACAGCAAGTTGGATTTCGAAACTGCAGAAGGTTGTTGTACTTTCAACAACAGAAGCAGAGTATCTTGTTGTTACAGAGGCTAGTAAAGAGATGATTTGGTTGCAGAGGTTTATGGAGGAATAGGGTAAGAAGCAGAAGGATAGCAGGTTGTATAGTGATAGCCAGAGTGCCATTCATCTTGCAAAGAACTCAGCATTCCATTCCAGGACTAAACATATACAGCTCAAGTACCATTTCATACGCTCTATTCTGAAAGATGAACTGTTGAAGCTAGAAAAGATACATATTATCCAGAATCCTGCAGACATGTTTACAAAGGTAGTGACTAGAGAAAAACTGATTTCCTGCTCGGTTTCAGTTGGCCTTCTAGAGTGAAGTTGAAGATGAGAAATTTTCCAAATCCAAGGTCCAGCAAGTGTAGCAACGGTGGAGTTGTTGTGTTCAATATCCAAGTGGGAGATTGTTGGTTGTGGAGCCTGATCTCCAGATTCAGAGTTATTATTATTCAGCCGTGTTTGTACCCCAGCTTTATGTGATATGTAAAAAGGACTGTACACTCAACCCAACGAGGGGGGTGAAGCCCCCGAAGAAAATTTTTGGGGTTGTTTTACGGGCCCATGGTTTTGGGTAACCTGTGGTATTTTCCCATTGTATCTCCCTTATAAAAGAAAGACATTGTAACACGGCTAGGGTTGATGTATTAGTTTTTATGCATTGTAAAGATCTCTGAGATCAGAAGAGAGACTATGAAACAGTGAAGAGGAATTGCAGCGGTTGTGCTACAAGTTGTATCCCTTCACTTTGCTGGATGGTATAATAATAAGGACTGGCAACTTTAGTGTGGACGTAGACCAAGTTGGGTGAACCACGATATATCTGTGTCTCTCTTGTAATATGTATGTGTGATTATATTTGCATTTTTGTTTATTGTTATTGCTCTACGATCCTATTTTTCTAACATAATATTCGTCATAGATGATGGATTGTATCCCTCGTGTAAATAATCTCATCATGCTTTCAATCCACATAATGTTTATGTCTTGTCACCAAAAAATTCTCTCGATGGGGTCAATGGTAATTATCACAGTATGGTAGGATCATAGATATCATCTGTAGCGACTACAGATTTTGCTGGAGTAATCGTACACTTATTACTCCAATCGATTCCTTGAAAATCCTACGGCCAACATGCCCGGTATCATTAATATCCGTAATATTCGTTTAAAAAATCTTTGAAATAATTTTAAAAATCAGATATGCCACATGTCACAATATAAGCGTTCCACGTGTAGCCAAATTTATAGAAGTTTTGCTTCAAAGACTTTGCTAGCAAGTAGAAATACTCTCAAAGAAAGAGCAGCCGCTCTTTCTCTGGGGCATTCTATTTTTACCATTCTTATTCCCAATATAGTTGAATTTCTCGATAAAGGTTTTCACAAATAAATACGAAAAGAAGAGGCGGCCGATCCTTGTCGAAAAACAAGGATCAAAAACAAAATTACTCAGAAACCATTTTTATATGTTATAACTTACAAGGTGTTCTATTTTTTACAATTCCCTCGTAATTGAAGGGTCGGCCGACCCATCTTGTTCCCAATATTATTTTTATAATAGTTCGACCCTTCTTAATCCCAATATTATTTTCATAATAGTTCGACACTGCAAGAAAGGTCGGTCGATCTTTCTTGTGTTCTCCCTTTTATTATATTTCATTCTATTTAAAAAAAGAAAAAAGAAATAATGCTTCGATTTAAAAAGAACAAAAAGAAAGAATGTTTCTATTTAAAACAAAACAAAAAGAAAGAATGTTTTTATTTAAAACAAAACAAAAAGAAATAATGTTTGTATTTAAAATAAAACAAAAAGAAAGAATGTTTCTATTAAAAAACGAAATAAAAATGATTCTATTTAAAAAAATAGAATAGTTTTCGTATAATGCTACTATAATGATACTAATGTAAATGTGTAATGTTACTTATTTACAGTTACTTGAAAAAGTAAACTTCAGTTTGACGAGCATTAGGGACCACCAAGGAGCAAGACGAGAATATAACATGTGGTCATCGCAGAGTCTCTCGTGCTCATAAGAGGTTTGGTGGATTAAACAATTGAAACTGTGGTCGGTCCCGTGTTTGACCTCTTCTCTGAGTTCAATGGCGGGCCTTGCTGACGGAATGATGTTCCTAAGGTCCAGTGTGGGCATCAAAGCGCACAGAGAGTTGACTAGCCGACCACATGCGGTATATCTCTCAGCAATTAACCTGTTACGACTCCATAATTGATGATTTGGAACGCACTCAGATTGAACTTATGGGGACAGTGGATTTTATAAAAGATGAAATTTTGAAGATGGCCACGATGTCACAATGTAGCCACTGCCAGGAATCCCCCTCTGTGGACATGAGAATTGTTGAGTCTACCCCAGTTCAGCGAAAAAAAAATTTGTAGAAGAGATCCCTACTTGGATTAGTTTTTACATCAATTTTGGAATTTTTTTTGCATCAGCTTGTTAAATTTACAGAGCCATACTGGGAAAGCTATTCATGCTCCCAAGCTCTCCTTTTTGTAATGAATTGTTGTGCATAGCCTTCTGAATAAATCCATCTATATGCTTCAATATAATTATAGAGAAGTTATTTATAAAGAAATATGGTCAAATGATGAATATATCTTTCTAAATATAACTCATTTTATTTTACATAATAAGAACAAAAGCATTTTACATATTAAGAACAAAAGTATTTGATATATAAAGAACAAACATTTACAACCGAAAAATCATCGATTATTGGACAACATTTACAACCGAAAACCAGAATGATCAAATAATGAAAAAATACTAAGGCTAGGCCGTCATTTGATGTCTAACCATAATGGAAAATAATGGAAAAATACTAAGCACAAGAAGGGTCGACCGACTCTTCGTTTAGTAGATAATTGAGAACACCGGTATCCAGCAATTCACCTATATCCAGAATGGTTAGCACAAGAAGGATTGGACGACCATTCTTGCAGTCTAGAACTAGTATGGAAATAATACTGGGCAAATCGCATGAATGGGGGGACCATCGAAGGAGAGAACTGGGGACATTCTGTACTTGGAGACTAGTAATGTTTTACAATCTTTAAAGAATTTTAGTTAGTTTCTATTTTACTTTCTTTTGTTATGTGTATCAAGTTTCCTTGATTCATTTTGGTTTTTCATACATACATCTAATAACTCTGTTTTGTATTGTTAAATCATAAAACATATAAATCTATGTGCTTGATTTATCATTAATATGATTTTTATGCAGGTTATGCATCAGTGAATTTCTTTACTTGATTCATATAGTTTCACATTCTCTAATAGCAGCGCAGTCATTATGGCCATAATTTAATTTGTTAATTAGCTCATCATTGACAGGATAGTCACATTATTTTTAATCCTTTGAATAAAATAACATAGGAATCTTTACTCTTGAAAATATGCATCAACTCTGCTCGGGAATATTTATTCAAAATTGGAGGGCTCAATACAAAACGAGTATCTCTTCACGGGATCCAACACTTACTACATTGCCAAAAATAAACATCTAATCCTTTGAATAAAATAACACCGGAATCTTTATACATTGTAAAACCTCTCGAGGTAAAACCCTAACTGCTTCATAACTAAAAATAGAAAATTATAAACTAACTATTACATTCCATTTCGTTCAAAATTTATACAATTTCCAAAATTTCTCAGAATATAACATTTGATGTCTTTCTATTGGTTGTAGCTTCCGACAGGGCTTCTTTCTCGAACAGTAGTCTTCAAGTGTGCAAGGTGTACTTCATTTTCCCATATATCTCCACTGTCTTCCATTGCTCTGTAGAAGGTACCTCATAACTAGTCATCTCCTGGACCAATACTTTCATCTCTATGTGCTCTGCAATGGAGGTTGGAGGAATCTTTTTAGCTATCATGGCCAACTGATTTAGAATTTCAAAATCAAGGGAGAGTTTCTTTAGTAGAATTTTCCCTGTTAGAACATGAGTCAAACCTTGAAATTGCTCATGGTTCCTCCCGATGCTATATAGTAAATCCTTATAATTGTCCTGGGAAATTAACTCATTATTTTCATCCCAAAAAGAAGGCAGTCCCTTTTGTATTACCTTCTCAAATCCCTTTTTGGATGCTTCAACCTATTCCTTCATCTGTTCTACACTAGCCTGAACATTCTCAATGTGAGAATGTTTGCTAAGGACTCCCCTAGCCCAAGTTATGACTGTTACCATGTTTTCGATAGCCATTGCTTTCAGATCACCTTCTATCAGAGTATTTAAGAAACTTATGGTACCCTGGGCTATATCTTTTGGTATCTTATCTAAAACTTCTCTCATTGATTTACAGCTTTGTAAGCTATCATTTGCTATGGATTCCTTTGTCTTCAAAAAATCTAAATAAGGCCTCAATTTTGCAGCCTCATCGATGATTGAATCCCAAATCAAATGCTTTGCACCTTGCAATGCTAGTTGTCCTGTCACTTGGCCTATCATCCTCTGATTTCTGCCTACCAAATCTTTATTGTTTTTTGTCAACTCTTTTATTTCATTTTCCTTTTTCTGATTTTCCTCTTCTAGTCTTTGTTTTTCTTCTTTCAGTTCTATGATCTCCATCTCTTTCAAGCTAACTTGGGGCATAGCTTGAACTATATCATCTGTGCTTGCGTCTGTGTTGCCTTGATTTGTTCCTTGCTTCTCTTGTGCTGTATTTTCCAATTTCGCCTTTAGATCTTCAATTCTAGTCTTAAGACTCAATCTATCTTTCTCCCAACTTTCCTCTTTTTCCTCAAACTCGAGCAATTTAGCAAGACAGTCATCCAATTCTCAAGATAAAGTTTCTTTTTCTTGTTCCAACACAGTTAATTTAGAGGCTTGAATTATCCATGTTGCTGGAATTCTAACCTTTTGCTGAAGTAATTGGATATTCTTTTATTTCTCAGCTCAAAGCTTTTTAATTGCCTCCCCTCTATTTGGTTCATCATTGCTCTTCACCAAGTCATATTGCAATCTTTTTATTTGCAACTGATGAGCTTTGTTCTCTATTTTCTCTTGGCTCAACTGGATTTGCAGCCTGTTCACTGTTTTCTGTAATTTTTCCACTGTTAAAGTAGCTTTCATCATATCAGCATAAATCACCTCTCTACATTACTACATTTTTGGCCTTTAGGGGGGGTTGTCTTCCACCCCAAAAGTGACCTTGGGGGGGGGTTGGCTTTGGGGGCGGTTTTGGCAAAACCGCCCCTAAAGGCACCGATGTTAAAAGTTTTTCCCTTTAAGGGTGGTTTTTTACAAGACTGGAACCGCCTCCAAAAGTGACTTTTGGGGGCGGTTTGTGACCCCCCTCGTAGACATCTAAGGGGTCGGTTTTAAACCCCCCTTGTAGACCCCTTCATAGAGACTTACGGGGGAGGTTTTGAACGCCCTTCATATAGACCTACGAGGGTGGTTGTGAACCCCCCTCATAAGCCCCCTCATACAAACCTATAGGGGCGATTTCAAACCCCCCTCGTAGAGGCCTATAGGGGCGATTGTGAACCCTCCTCGTATAATCCTATAGAGGCGATTTGGAACCCCCCTTGTAGAGATCTATAGGGGCAGTTTAGAACCCCCCTCATAGAGGCTTATAGGGGCGGTATTGAACCCCCCTCGTAGAGGCGTATAGGGGCAGTTTGCAACCCCCCTTGTAGAGGCCTACAGAGGCGGTTTGAAACCCCCCTTAAAATTTCTTATTACAAACCTTTGGGGACGGTTACAAACCCCCCTCGTAGGTACCTATGAGGATAGTTCTAAACCCCCCTCATAGGTACCTACGAGGGCGATTCTAAACCCCCATCGTTGTAACATACAAGGGCACTTTCAAACCCCCTTCGTAGTGAGATATGAAGGCATTTTAGAACCCCCCTCGTAGCAACATACAAAGACGGTTTGAAACCCCCTCTATAGCCATAATAAATCATAATAAAATACATTTTATTAAAAATACCAATATTGCAATATCAATAGGGCACGAAGGAATCGAACCACCAACCTCCTGCTTGTAAGGTAGGCGCTCTTCCATTGAGCTAGAACCCTTTCAGAATTGGAGAGAGGAGCATATGAACACCCAGATTGCATCATTTTTAATTCTAAGAAAAGACAATAATATCCAAAGACAACCATGCGTAGGACAACAAAACTGTGAGTGGTCGTTGTTGTGCTATATCAATCAAAGAAGAATATCCTCTCACAAATTCTATTTTCTTTTGATGTCCATGTGATTTTCTTGATAGGAAATTTGTGAAATAAATGCCCTCCATTCAGAAATATTTGAATTTGAATGCATTATGTGCACCAGGGAGGAAAACTACACTATCATGAACAAGTGTACTGCAAACATCAGACGAGTCTATATCATGTACAAAGGCCATTAATTAATAGATACTTGGACATCAATAACATGGATAATTAGTCTATATTATGGATAATTGTGCCTTCTAGTTTTTCATAATATTTTATGTATATTAGACATATATGTATACCTAATATAATTAATACAACATACGTATAGGATATTTTGCATCGTTCTTTAAGCACCTAAAGAATATGGCTTTCATTCTCTTATGAATAAAAATATGTTTTTTCTTTTAAACAAATAGAGGTTTATGTCGAATAGCCATACAACGCTAGATTTGTGGTTCATATTGCTTGAAAATGTGTTGCAGAGATCCAATTAATGTATCTAGTGCCAAACTATAGCTTGTACACCATGGTAGAAGAATTTATCCAAATTGGGTAGTTCCATATGGAAATTCGACCAATGATTAAATTCACTTGAATCTTTCCAATGTTTGGATTCAAATCATAAGACAATCATAACATGCAAACAAAAAAATCAGGGTTTACATGTGATAGCGCATATGAACTTTGTTTGTTAGAAAGAATGTAGATAGATGAGAGGGGTCAAATTAATCATCAACTCAACTTTGAGGCTGCCTCCATCACTTCACTAAGAAGGAAAAGGTGGAAAGCCTCGAGACCCTTTAACAAAAACCCCAATTGTAATTGTATTCCCTCACAACCCAAACACAAAACCTCTTGCAAATTAGAGCTAGGAATAATCCCTTGATATTCCTATGATGACCCAATATATGCACTGGTGTAGATCTCCTTCTATTGGGTTTTTTTTTTATCTCCATATATTGTGCTCTCAAGGTGCTCATAGCTATCCTTATAACGTTAGGATCAATGGATGCCAATAAATTCTTCAATACATATGCATATGTTTATAACTTACTGACCTAAATAAATATGACATTTGTTTGTCAAAAAAATGTAGATAGATGAGAATTCTATCATGTTCTTAACTCTATATATATTATGGAAGTATCATTTTAGAGAAGATACACATATTTCTAAAATAATTTGCATGTGTTTTTCATATTAATGAGATGTACATTTAATATCTTTTACAAATTAGAAATGTTCCAATACTTTTTTTTCCAAATCATATCAAACTCAAATCTGCACCCAAATTCGTACATGGTAATTGTGTTGTATACCTACTAACTTTATTCAAGATTCTCTAGTGCCAAAATATAGATTGTACAGCTAATAACTTTCTGAAAAACTTCATTTCCAGTTCTAAAAAGCATCTCATTTAGGCAAATTTTCAATCAAGTAGCAAGGAAAAAAGTACCTATTTGAAAATTTGGGCTATTGGTTCCAGACCTTTGGGTATCCTGCAAAAAAACCTATACATCCTTGAAAGATCAATTTCAATTCATAATCTTGATTAGAAGAAAGCATACTAGAAAAAGTACCTCACATTTTCACACTGTTAATGTTTCAAATTCATACCTTCTGGTCCTTTAGTAGGGAATAACACCTTGAATGTTCCTTATACAAAAGTTGGTTTTGATATTGGGAAAGGAGTTCATGCTCTACTTTCTACACATAAATATCCAAAAATACAAGTAAAAAAAATAAAGTGAGATTGAACTAAAAAAGTCAAAACAACTTTGGTGTTCTATTACATGAGCACATGAATTTTAAAATAAAAATGAGAGACTTGTTGACAACAAGTTATGCACTCACAAGAACTATTAGAAATGGAATCTTACTGCTAATAACTTTTGCTAACTATCTGCATGTAAATAATGACTAACTCTTTCTTTCTCAAGATTCAAGCCTTCTTCATCCTTTATAAAGATACACATTTTTGCATTAGTTTAAAGCTCATTTCAACAAGTGTTTACATAAAAAATTGCATGACAAAAACTAGATTTAGGGAATACCTTGATCATATAATATGGACAAAAAGATTCTAGAATCATGTCACTCTAAGAATCCCGTGCAAACCCAACAAACCCAAAAATCATGGCCACAATACTTAATAATACAAGCAGGAACTTGTTAGTCCTTTCCATGTAGAGAAAAAACAGGGTTGGGAGATTCATGGGTATTCTATTAGGAATGGGTTTGAATCAAATACTCATGTAATTAATTCCCTTGTAGTTGTGTGTGATAATTTGTGTAAGATCGATTTTTCATACCATATGTTTGAAAAAATGCCTGAGAGAGACTTGATTTCCTGGAGTGCACTAATAGTAGTTTTTTATCAACTTCAAAGAGCAATTGCATAACAGAAACCAAGAATGGTTGAATGGAGCATTGCTCAAAACACCGAAATTTTACAGAGCCAAATAATAAGCATTCATGTTTACTATAATAGGACCCCAAAAAACGTGCCAAGAATAAATAAGAATGCATAACACATATCTAAATGCATGCACTCTCGTAAATTTGAGATGCTTTCAAGTTATAGTACAACCTGGCCTCTCCAAAAATTGTAAAAACTGATGGAATGAACACCACAATATGCAAAGTAAATTTTTCCAATCTACAATGATTACGAACTCTAAAGATAAATTAATTCTTTGACTAGTACAAACAGTCAACCCCCATCTGCTCTAAATATTGACAGATCATTTTCAAGATATGTAATTAGCAGCCATGATTGTGTCCCATCTCTCCTAACATGACTTTTAAGCAGAGGTTGTCCTAAAATGACCTGGGAGATGCTTGTTGCAGCTTCTTGAAGAGGTTGGAGAGAACACCATCTTTATTCACTCCATTATCATATATGACCTTCCCTTGTGATGTAATCCCACCACAAAAATTTAAAAATAATGCATTCAATAATTCTAACATGAAAATTTCAACAAGGCCTCCCCTTTCTCTGACATATCTTGAGGCATTATTTATAGTCCACAAAAATAATTCTTTGAAGGCTCTATAAAGAGCAGCTTGATCAGCCAATGAAGTAAGATACATGGAATTCTTTGCCAAAAGGTTTTAAAAGGAATCAATAAAGAATTGTTCTGCCAAAATTATAGGAGGCATAGAACCTAACATAGGCAGCAAGCAGGTATGCGATGTTGGTTGTGACCCACAACAACCATGTCTAAGAAAACACCATAGTTGAGGTAATTTGAGTTTTTGAATACTAGCATCCCTTCAATCTTCAAGGAACTTTCTCTTAAAGAACAACAACATATCCCACATGGAAAAATGACAAGTTAAATCCTTTTCTTGAAACTACCCAAGGATAATACTTGCTGGAATCTTCATCCATCTTTCACTCAAAACCTAGGGATCATATCTCACAAAACTCGGCAATGATTGGTAGACAGTGGAACAAAATTTAGAACTACGTGACTTCAAAATTTCCTGAAATATTTGAGAGTATGAAAAATCCTCTCTACTGATGAGAAAGCTCTAGATCTTGCATTTGCAACATTCCTCAAATCAAGATCAACAAAAATACTTCTATTTTTAGATGTTGATCCTTGTAAACAAAAAAATACATCCCAATAAAGACATTAAGGGGAGATCCTAATGCAAGGAATGAAGAAGACAGAGCAAGCTCATGCATTAATTCCAAAATGATGAAGCCAATGTAATCAACGGTCTTAATAACCCCGACATTGCAATTTTAACAAGGACTGCAGTTCATCCACGCAAGACTCAACCATCTTCACCTTCACCAAGTAACACAACATCTATTTTGTCAATCATATGTTGTTCTAAAAGTGAACTCCACAATGACTGTCAATTACTGCATCATAAGTAACACAGTCAGGGGTCAAGCCTTTCATTTCGATTGCTTTCAAAATTACCTTAATTGCGATGGAAGACACTTTGGTAAGTTGATCCTCACAAACTTGCTTTCCTTCAGAAGAAGCCTTTGAAACTCCTTGAAGAGGAATACATGTAATTGAATATCATGGCCTTTTTATGTTTCAATGGGAACATCTCTTCCAACATGCTTGCCACCACCAGCTAATCAATATATTCCTCAATGTGTGAGCAGTGCTGTAAAGATCGCTCATCTAGAGACTTGTGAGGAATTGAAATTTGGTCCAAAAGGCACAAAGCTGGATTCACACACAGATATTAGGACTGTTAAATTAGCTTTTGACACTAATAATTTGTCTAGAAAATATTCAACTTATAAACTTCCCCAATCAGGTCTGCATGTGGCAATTAGCAGTCCTCACAAACTGAATCTCAACCCAGCAATACTAGCAGGATCATGTGGCAACTCAATTTACATCAGCAGCCAAATACATCACTTTTAGTGGAAGAAGTATTGTCATTAAGTGCTACTTCTGCAAGGTCTGATCCTGTACACACATCTTCAGGTCAAGATTTGTCAACCATCAGACAGAGACAATCTGGTGCAACATTGGATCTATCAAAACCTTCCACTCAGGATGAAGAAACTAGCCTCATTTCAGTGGATGTTCTGCATATAAATCTTGTTCAACATCATCTATCACTCGGATAATTTATGGTTCGATTCCTTAAGTTGTTTCTGTGGCTGTCATTAGAGACTCATTTTTTTTTGGTTCACAATCCACCACTGTGATTGAACTGTATTATTGGCTATAACAGACATTAAACCTGCACATGCTTATCCTATCTACACCAATGTTTTACCCTATCTACATTAACCATCAATTCAAGTTTCAAATGTAACATTGCTGGGAATAACACCATGCCCAAAGAGTTGTTCTATATGGTGAAGAATTTGGGGCATAAATGGATCAAAAGCTACCATTCCATCCTTAAGAAAAGTAGCCACCCAAACACACAGGTTGGAGGGATTCAAGTTGTCTGCCACAATATAATTGCATAGAGAATAAAATTGGGAAAGAGCCACCCTGATGATGATCTGTCAAGCTAAAAGGGTCATTCCAACATGTTGGAAGAGGAGGTGGAAGATGAGAATAACATAACCCAGAAATTAAAACTTTTCTTACTTAAGCAACAAGAAGAAAAAGAGAATTTGGGACAAAAGCATGAACAGGTACTGTAGGATTTTCTAAATCAACGGCTACAAAAGGTTTTTACAGTGAAAATTTGAAGGAATAGTTTGCTTTCATATTCTAATGATACCTACTCCAAGGTCACTGTCAATACTAGTGCAAGCAAAATTAAACCATTTCATGGTGTAGATGATGTGAGCAATAAAGAGGACATCGATGAAACATCAAGAAAAAAGCATCAGCTGAAGAAGTTGGAAATCTTACTTTGGCTATCCAGAAGGAAACAATGCAGGAATCTCTAAACAGAGATATTGGTATTGAGACTATAGTTAAAGAATCAACCTCTGGCTTAGCTCCCAGAGATGAGAAGAATGTCAAGCATGCTGCATACCCTCTTGATAAAAATGTCGTCACAAAGGAGATAGAGAATCTGTATTCCTTGAAATGTACTAGGCGTTTGGACCTTTCATGTTTAGTAGGCTCAGTGTCAAAGATGGAAACGGGTTGTAATCAAGCTGATACATCTACAGTGGACAAATTCTTCGGGTAGGATGTGACAGGTGCACAATTCCAAATGTTGAATAATGTTAAAAAAAATCCCCATTCCAAATTATAGTAGTGTTTCTAATAGTGTTGACAAGCTTGGCAAACATAGTTCATTCATTATATTTTACAAGGATACATGATCCCTCGGGGATAAATCAACCTCATCTAAGGGGGAAGTGAAATCCTTGGACATGGACACTAAAGGGGATCTATCAAGAAGTTCATACAAGTCAAAAAACAATGATAAAGTGCTTCATCAGCTGAAGAAGGAATAAAGTGCTTCATCAACTGAAGAAGGAACACCTTCAGAAGTCTATTGCAAACCTTAGGTCCAAAAAATCTAGAAGGCTTGAAGCAATCTATAAGTGGTTATTTGATTTGTAATTCAGGAAATAAGCTCAGTGAAGGTATCTCTCAAGATGGTCCTACTGGATCCAATGTTTCCGCCACAAGGCAACAGGCTTCATCTAAGACCACTAGAGTATGGTTTTCCTTAGTTCTTGATTATATTATTAATAGATGGAGTCATTTGCTGGTTGATAGAAATGCAGCTGGCCATCAGGATTGAACATGTGAAGCTCAAATTACATATCCATCATACTCATAATTGAATATTTTTGCTAGCAAGTAAAGATTTTCAGGGGTTGCATTCCATCATAGAAAATGGACATGCATCAGCTTATGTATTTTTGTAGCTACTGCAAATCAACTTCCCGCCCCAGCGTTTCCCATGGTGAACTAGCCTTATAATTTAATTTCCTTTCCTTGTTTTTTCTTTCCCCATTCAATCACAGCAGAGCACAGCATGCTAAATTCATGGTGGAGCAGGTTTTAATTTTTCAAATACCCATTGTATTTATTTCACTAGTGACATGCCCCACGCGGATGTACCGCAAAGAGCGTACTTCCATGGTGGCTTAGGGGCCAATTCCAAGCACCCTATACTTGCACCAGTCCTTATACTTGTGAAACCTATGCTATATTGGTGGGGAAAACAATAGTGAGAATGGAATCCTGGTGGATGGGCTAACATTTCATCCAAGTGCCATTGAAAATGCTTATTTGAAATTCCATTTGGTTAGTAATCTTTGACTAGAGGTCTAGGGCTCTAGTACATTCATATATGCAGATTCGGACAATGTATTCTTGGGTTAAATCTTGTTGTATTGGCATTTAGTATTTATTTTCCCCTTTCGGTTGGTGTCTATGTTTGGTATTTGTAATTGATTTTTCCTTGAGGAGCTATGTTTCATTAACATGGTACAGATTACATTTTATTGGCCTTATTGCCTAAACATGCCAATCACGAGGAACAATTTTTTTCACAAAGAGAAAATCCATGACTTTCACCAATTCATCTTATTTATATCGACCACAAATGGTTGGTGTTGAGGAGAACATAGGGTTGACTTTATTCACTTATGTATGCACAGGGAGTGCAATGCAAGCTTCACAGATTTGACCACTGGTTTGAAGATGGGTTTGCAACTTTGCACAAAGAGAACCTATGGCTTCACCAATTCATCTTACCCATATTAACTACAAATGGCTGGCATTAAGGAGAACAAGAGGTGGGATTTGATCCACTTACGTATGTGTGGCTAGTACAATGAAAAATTCACACATTTGACCACCACCTAAGGTGGGGGCTGGTAAGATTCAAGCCATTCTTTATTGGCCAACATGCCTAAAAAGTAAAAACATAATTCAGTTGAGAAGATACATGGGTTTATGCAGTTTCAACAGTGAGTTTTTTAAATGTGGTTTGGAGGACTCATGACCCCACTTATTGATATAACAAAAAGATCACTTCCATTGGACAGAGGCAGCAAAAGCTACATTTCATTCCATGAGAAAGATAACAACATCCAAGCCAGTTTTAGCACTTCCATATTTTTCACAAGATTTTTCATGGAATTTGATGCTTCAAGAACCAGTATTGGGTCAGACTTATGCAGAATCAACAGGCTGTCTTCTTTGAAAGCACAAAGATAATAGAGAAAAAATTAAAACCCTTGAGTATTTAAGATAATAAAATATTGGCTATCATGCAAGCAATCAAAAAGTTCATGTAGTACTTTTTGGGTCAACACTTCATCATTAGTACAACACTGAAGCCTTAAGAACTTCTTAACCCAGAAAACTTTATCCAAGCAGCAAGCCAAGTGGGTAAGCAAGTTACAAGGTTTTTAACTTTGATATTGATTAAGGGATTGTCAAATACTTTATACCTCGAGTGGTAGAACTACATGTTATTTCCATGACTCAACTGGGATGGAAAGAGATAATATTATCAAACATGCCAAGGATCCAAAGTTATCACTATGTTGCTAGATAAAGACAAAGCAAAGACATAGGATAGCATAGTTTCTTTCACAGGTTACATCATCCAATACAAGAATCGATTAGCTTCATGGACTTCCTAGGTACATTATTAGTGATAGAGATCGAAATTTTATAAGAAACTTTCGTAAATAATTCTTTAGGATTAAGGGTACCATGTTGACCCTTAGAAATAGCTATATACACATACATATGATCAGACAGAGGTAGTGAACAAATGTTTTGAGCAATAAAAACTATGTGACAGACCTGCAATCTTCTTGGCCTAAGTGGCTACATCTGTGCGAGAATTATACAATATCAATTACCGTACCTCCATGGTTATGTCTCCCTCTGAGGCCCTCTACAGTTGGCATCCTCCTAAACTGATTGATTGAACCATGGAAGACACTCATGTACTTGTTCTATGATATTTCCTTGAGAAAAGTCAACAGAGATTGCATCGAATCGAGGAGAATATCAAAACTGCTAAAGATTGAATGAAGGCCCAGGAAGACCAGTGCCACAGTGAAAGAGAATTTGAAGTTGATGATTAGATTTTCCTAAGATTGTAACCATATATTTGGAGGTGCTTTAAAGGGAATGGGTAATAAAAAACTGCACCAAGGTACTATGGGCCCTATAAGTATAAAGTACAATCAAGTGTAAGACAAGTTACATATACTCTTGAATTTCCAACCGGTACTCATGTCCATACATTCCATGCTTCATGTCTAAAGGAAGTAGTATGTCAATGGATCCAGGATGGTTGGTTGATTGATGGTTGATTGATGTTATCTTTGTAATAATGTGCAGTGATCAAAGATCGGTCCTTGGAGGAAAATCCTGGTAAGGATGAGGTTGACTAACCAAGTATTGAAATGTTGTAGGACCTCATCTTATCACATTGATATTAATATTTCTCACATGGTGGCTGCAATAAAGCTTACTAAGTCAATTCAAAATGCAAAAGGAAAAACATGACAGGCCTGCAAATGGGAAGCCTCTCACTTAGTGCATAATACCAATTTTAGAGGGAAAAATCAAGCATTTGATAGTCATATCCTGTGCATTAATGGACCTCTACGGTGGAGCATTTTTCCGCTTGGATTCCGGGTTTTAGATTGTGAAAATGCGTTGAGCTATACTAGGATCCTATCCTTTAAGAGCAGATCAGCAAGCTAACATTGGAATATTTTCTTGTAGACCCCAAGCACCAAAATTGTGCTCTCTTTACGTAGGAAACCTTCAGTCATTGGTTGGTGTATTGGATCAACCCTCTGAGGGGTTTGGGGGTAGCATTAATAGCCTAGAATGTTTCCAGTAAAGGAGGGAGGAATCGTTGTTGCAAATCTTGGCTATACATGTTGCATTTTCTGTTTGAACATTGCCCTTCTCTGGCCTCTTAAATGCAGAATCTGTGGGTTGAGAGGGCCTCTTTCAAGTGGGTTTTGCACTCAGATCGGAGACTATTCATCTTGGAAAAACCACCCAATGTCGGATCGGTTCTCAACAGCCAAAGAAAGAGGTAAATATTCATTGCTTAATAGTCTTATTATGGATGCCTACAATTGCATAGCACACCCACAATTTCCTTGTTTGTGATATCATTGCCTCAGCAATAAGTAGTATGCTTTTATCAAGCAAATGGTCTCCCTTTCCCATCGTATATAGAGTTTGTATATTGCATATTTGTATGTTGTGTTATGCACCCTAGAATAGTATTAGATGTATGTGGCCATGTCCCTTCTATACAATTCACTATAATGCCTTACACATCTGATTGCATGCTTGTTATCAATTATCACACTGCTATCATGTGATTTAAGGTACATCACAGAGCATGGCTTCTTAAGCCTCAAGCTGTTGGTCATGATGGGAATAAGAAGGATACACCCTTTGAAATAAAGTTGCTAAGAATTTATGTCATAAGCTGTATTGTTGTTTGTTTTTATAGCATAATAGCATATATTTGTATTATGAAGAGGCTCACAGGCTATGAAATCAGCCCAGCACACATCATACTCCTTAAGTTGAATTGATAATGCATACATAGGGAGGTATTGTAGCCATTGGACACCCTACAATTTTATGAAACCTTCTAATCCAAGCATTAAAAAAAGGTAGAAAAAACTTTGCATTGCTGATAAGTAATTTTGCTTCTCTAAATTAGCCAAGGTTTTTCCTCTTTTCAAATGTTCCCATTTGAAAGAATATGTATAAGAGGCTCTCAACCTTGTGTATTTCAAGGCTATCCTTCCCTCAAGTCATTTTGAATGACTTTCCTTAGGTTTGATTTGATAGAGGTTTAACTCTGGCATACTCATGACCAATCATCATCCACCTTCTAAGAGTTTTTCAACTCAAAAGACATGAGTTGTATTTTTTGAGTTTGAAAAAACTGGAAAGCTCATCATTGCATATTTCGATACTAACTGAGTTAATAAATACGAACCTAAAATTACAACATATTATGACAGGTTCTCAATGACTTGGAAGTGTAAATTTCGAAGATAGGAAGAAAACAATCAAATGCACCAATCAATAGATTGAAGTACTAGTTTTCCCCACCATAGGAAGAAAACAATCAATATATTGAAGCACTAGTTATCCCCGCCATATACATTAGCTCATGGATCGAACATCAACGCAAATGGAAACAATTTAACCACACAAGATGATCACTTCACGCTATGTCCATGAGTAATCACCCAGAAAACGTAGACCATAGTCCAGAGCAATCAACTCCAGTGAACTGACATAAAATTATATAGATGTCCACGAATGACCAAAAATAGGTCAATGAGACAAGAAAGAACAACATTTTACAACACTAATGTGGAATGCCTAGGGCATTGGTAAGTAGTTCTGGAATCATAATTTAAGGAGAGAAAGAAAGAAAGAGAAGAGAATAAAATAGAGAAAAAGGTAGAGAACCAAGAAGGGTAAACCCTACAAGATGAAATGGATAACACTCCATGAGAAAAATGTGTCTCAGTGACAATGTTACAGTATTATAGGTCCTCTATCAAGCAACCAAGACTATGGAGGCCAAGTTAGAGTAACATCCTGGCCACAGTCCAAACAAAAGAGAAGCCATCATTGTCCACCATTTTGAGTACAAGAGTGACTTGGGCACCATACATCTTCTCTAGCCAATAAATTTGGCATTTCAAATATGTGGGACATAATTATTTTTTTCTAAGATCAATTTGCATCCTTCTTCCTCTCATTTTGCAAATGAACAAGGAAGATTTGTGATGTTAACTCCAGGTTAAAAAAAATTATATCTATGTCTTTGGTGATCATGATGCATAATTTAGAGTGTTATCAGGGATTAAAAACCTACTGCTGTTATGAGGTAGAATGTATTTTCAATGATGACTCATATTCCAAATTTGTTACTATAGGATATTTCCAGAATTGGGTTGGGTGTTGATTAGAGAGCACAAAGATTGTTAATCTGCCTCTTTTAGCTTTGGTTGTACTCTCCAAGACCGCCTTGAGATACTCCTTGGATGCGCTATGCTAAACCCCAAACCTTCATTATTAGGGCTCTCTTAAGGGATGCTTTAACTTCATCATGTATCTTCATGTTTTCAACATCTAAGACATTTTCACATGGGCTGCTAGATTTTGTTTAGGACACTTCACTTGCTCACAATGATGATCCCGATTCCCAACAACAATGTCCACTTGTCATCACTTCAACAATCCACTTTGTGACATCCACAAAGAATAAAGACTTTATTATTATTATTCTTTTAATTATTTTCGATTATTTATTTTTCAATAATATGTTGGATATAAAGTTGTGTTACCGGATCCACCACTCCAGTGTCTAGGATATGAGGATCCGATACGTATCTGGATCGGATCCATTATGGAAACGTATCCCCTATAGAAGGAAACGTATCCTGGTCCTATGAAATGGGATCCTATAAAAAATCAAACATTTCCTGGAATTTTCAAATGGATCCTGAAACTTCCAGTGCTTCCATGACCCATTGATCCCCCCAAAGAATTGTTTTTTAATGAAAAACTTAAAAAAACCTACAGATAATGACTAAAAGTGTAAAACCCATTCCTTCTTAAGGTCTGATCTATCCTTATGTCAAGATCTGCTCTTGAACTCTGATATATCAATATCAAGTTCTTCTCTCAATGTTTTTATTTGATTTATCTTTATGGTCAAGGTCTGATGTCAAGGGCTGATCTATCTTCACGTGCTATGTTGTTGCTCACTTCACCTACACTATTATGTAGTCTTGCCATAGTCTTCAAGAAAACCACTTTATTCCCTGCTGATAGGGACATGTGGATGTGGCTCACAAAAACACTATTATGACCTGCTTCAAGTTCATGTTGAAATGGTTTTTCAAAATTATCAATATCAATCATGGTTACAACTCATCAAATTATCAGTTATGGTATATGAAGTCTCTTTTTTGGCAATAAATTAGTTCTACTCTTGAGTTTCATGAAAAGTTTGATTCTTCACTCTATATTTTTATTTATTAAATAAATATTTTTATATTTTTTTGTACTTGTCGTTTCCCCACCATATCCGGATCCTGGGTTTTAAAAAATCTAGCAAATCCGTATCCAGATCCATATGCTGGTAACTTAGATATAAAGTCCACCAAGAAGTCCTAGAAGGACTAATGTAATTAAAAAACATTTTGGTTGAATTTTTAATAAAAGAATGAGGGGAAACAACCATGTTAAATGAGGAGATCATGCATGAAAGAGTAAAGGACAAGTGAGAGTTAACCTCAGGGAAGTTGAAACAAGTGTCAGAAGTGCATTTATGGCACTAGACATGCCCTGAAAATCAGGGATTTTACCAGCTGCAAAAATTTCCATGATGAATTGGCTGCTAATGGAAAGACCTAGGCAAAAACAAAACTATAATAGAGCATATGTGGGAGGCAGGACACTGCTTAGTATGCTAGGGAGAAGAATTCTTGCTGTGTGAGCACTCTGTGTTAGGCAAGATAGTTCTGGAAAGTTAACAGAGAACTGGAACTGAGGTTGGCTGCTCTTACTCTTTGCATGCATGAATCTAGCTCGGGGGTGATTGAGGGCATACATTTCCAATTGCACCTAATCTACGGTTGGGTGGAACATGACTGTTCCTACTACATTCGGATCACAGTTTTCTAGGTTTTTTGTTGTGTTGATTATTGCAGGTCCTAAAAGTCTCTATATGTTTATGTTTTATTTAGTAAATTATCAAGATGGATTCTGGAATGTTAAGTATCACCTATAGCGTGATTTAATACTTATATAATGATAGTATGAAATATTAAAGATAGATGCAGCTGATTTGTAAATACTATATCCAGTAGAATTCCTAATTTGTTTAGCCAAAATCATAACATAATGCACTATGCTTAGTCAGATGAAAACAAAGCATTGAAATTTTTGGGTTACAGGAATTTATAGTTATCGACATAACTTTAGATAAATTGGTATTTACTTTTCTTTACAACATGAGTTGCTCCAGTTTGTTTTAATCTATTTTTCGAAAAGAGTGGATCCATATTGTTTTCCATTATTCCTAATTTTTTATTTTGAAATTGATAAACTTTATTGAAATCGAACCATGGATAAAGTTGGATCTTGAGCTAGTTGCGTGCGGAAGATTTCATGGATAAATGTATAAGAATATAATTTGTGGATCTAGGTGAACAAACTCGTGGACCTAGTAGACACTGGTTTAATACATATTAAAAGGGGGTTATATGGGCAGGGTTTTAATAGTGAAAACCTACGAATGATTATTGGAACTTGAACCATGGATCAAACTTTGGATCCCGGAATTAATTATTTTCAATTTTCATAAACACAATTATAATGGTTAAAAGCTATAAAATATTAAACTAATAAGATTAGTTCTTAGAATCATTTTGATTCTCTTCTGAAGATTTATGTGTTGTATAAACAAGAGATAATCCGATCTATACTAGTAAAACTTACATATATTTAAGTTGAAAACTAGAAAAGGTGTCGGATCAGGATTGGATCCTAGGCCATTAGGTTTTCTGGAAAATGATTATCTCATTGATAGATCATACCGATCTATTTTTTTTACCATCAAGGCCCAAAACGCTTTTATAGATTTAATTAAGACAAACATTTACGAGTGATATTACAGTGAATCTGGGCTAGGGTTTCGCGAATACTCCAGGATTGAATTATAAACATTACAGTAAAGAAATTTCAGCCTGTATCCAAAGAAATACACGACTAACGAATTACTCCTTTTACAAGCAAATAGTGAAGCTTGAAAATCTTTTGCATTAAACTACTTTGATGAACTCCTGAACAGTATATAAATGAAACACTAGCTTAACAAACAGTTCAAGGAATTAGATGATTTTATAGTTTACAGCTTCAAGTTAATGGCGCAAGTCTTAGACATCCGAATCATCAACCATTTTGGAAAAGGCACAAAGTTGTGATTCACTGTTCTGGGCATATCGCATATAAAAACCAGAATGGAGCTAGACCCATCAGAGTTTAAATAACTTCTACAAATAAATAAAAAATAAAAAATCTATGAAATAGAGATTCTCTTCATCCTTACTTTCGTGTTCAAAATCAATTAAAATTGAACAGGGCAAATCTGAGGAAGTATTGGGTCAGAATGCCCGAAGGTAGTGGAATGCATAACATTCCTATTAAAACCAGTTTAATAATATAGTAATGTTAAACGATCTCGGGCTTACAAGCCTTTGGACGTTGTATTGGACTCAGCCTCAACAGTTTACCCTAAACAAGAATTGATGGGGTGTCTCTTATTCTTTGTTTTAAAGTTACCCAAAATACAGTGCAAGATTACTACAAATCAATTGCGTTTGTCCATGGCACAGGTGCCAGGATGACTGTAATAAGTTAAATACTAGTTGCATGCTCACTTAAAACCGAGGAAGGTTTCGACCTTTCCTCACAGACCCCAACCGTAGGCCCTCCCATTTCTGAGTGCCCTTTAACCAGCAAGGGAAATATATTATGGTCGATCTATTGCTTGCCCAAAGGATGGAGAACGCTGGAAAACAGTGTCCGAAACCCCATCTGGTAACCTGCCATTTCACAAGAGTTCAGTTAGAATCTCAAGTTTTGTCATTTTTCAAGTACATAGTTTGTATTACAGAACATTTTATTTAAACAGGGTATCAGATTCTTACCATGTTTTTATAAGGTGGCGAACACGCATTTGCAGAGGTAAGAATACACGCCGAGCTTTATAAACCAAGCTTAGACAAACACTCCAAGTGTGGGTTCTCCAACACAAGTCCCTCCGGACTGTCTACTGTGTTCACCATGAGTAACGCTCGACTGCAACAGAAGCCTCTCTAAACCCTTCAAAACGAAACCTTCTCCACAGCGAAGTGATTGATATCATTCGGGAGTTTTCTAGCTTTAACTCACTGCCAATGTGCTTAGTTTGAGGTTGTACCCTCCCTGGAAATGAGAGTAAATTCTAGGCTAACAATGCAAGCATAGGACACCTCTTCGCAGAGTTCAAGGGACAAATCTTGTACGTTGATGGCAGCATTTAATGATAGCCAGTGGTAGATGGTGACCCCTTTCTTTTAATCTGTATGATGTAGCGCATATTACATAACCTGAGTAATGAGTAATTCTTGTATGGTTTTGATCCTTGTCTTGTCACATTTTAAACCTTGTCGGAAGCCAAAATCTTACCCTTAGTTCAGCCCATGGTGTATTTTCGACATCCATATTTTTGGAATATCACATGCTATGTTTTTTCTTTTTATTACTTCAGTTTGGATGTTTAACAAGCTTTTTAAAAAGCCCAACGTTACATGTCCTTTATCTTGGTACAATCCATAGTGTAGGCGCCTTAATTTTAGCATAGTATAAACACCCTTTTGGTTGAAAGAGGAGCTGAATCCTGCATTAAGAATGATAAAAGAGCTTTGCTATATTTTTTTAACGCTCCTCTTATATTGAAAAATCTATGGACATAAGAATAAGAGTCCTTTTTTTAACAATAAAAAAGGCTATACTTGTATTAAGAAGTATGGTAGTAATGCATACCAATCGATCCGCAAATAGTCAACCATTTACAACCGAGACATAACCCTCTCTGAATCAAGAGCAAAAGGTAAAAAATAAACCGGGATATACCAAATCCCCCTCATGTAGAAACACAGATAGTCCAAGATAATACAAAAAGACGATTAAAGGCAATCTACCAATCCGAAATATACCAAAAATAAAAAATGCAAGAAAGAAAGTGATATTTAAACGGCAAGGCAAAGGTAAGACTAAGAGTCCTTACCTATAGTATAACTCCAGACCCCTTCTTCTTTAAGTCATACCTACCACATTAGGGTATAGTGGTGTGACCTTCTAATGAAAACATACTTGCAGGAGAAAGAACCTTGACTGCTTCTAGTTAGTAGATTCTTTCTGTTTTAATTACGATGATAGTATATCGTCATGGATTGTAATTTCATATACTTGATGATAGGAGAAGTAAAGATAAGATGTTGAAAATGAAAAGGAAAAAAACAATTATGGGTATTTCACATATGGTATCAGAGCTACAGGTTCAGCCCTGTCGCCTTTTGGGAACATCTAGATTCCGTTAAAACATGGGAATGTTATTCTAACAATAAATTGGGATGTTTGTGATCAAAAATGTAATTTTGGATTGATGGTGATGATGGTAATGTTGTTTTATATATGTGAATTTATTTAATATGATGATGATGGCAATGATGTTTTATATATGTGAATGTATTTAATACGATGAAGATGATGACAATGATGATGATGGCTATGCCAACAATTTTATCCTGATTCTACAAGTAGTGTGGAATGTTGTTGCTCGACTTCTCTATTTCTACTTCAAGTTTCTCGGTGTTCAAGTGCACTTAGACTCCCCTGAAAGAAGCAAGGTGACTAGTTATAAATCTGCAAATCAATTTAGGGACCTTCGATGTTTTTATCGAGAGAAGAAATTGGATCCATTTAAGGGATACAATGGTGATGTGTAGAAGGAGAATATAAAAGTTTAGGGTTCTAATCTCACTTGTTAGAACAACACAAATCTTGAGCCTAGTGGTCGAATCCTTGGATCAATAGAATTTTCTTATTAGTTTCATATATAAATAGTTAAAATGTTCCCATCAAGATAATTTGTAAGATGTATGAGGGTTAGTAGGTTGCCCTGAGATGCATCCTAGCATTGATCATACAAAACGAGATGTTCATGGTTCAAGTCTTTATATGTTTAGATTAGGAAAAAATTTATAGCTATTATTACAAGGTTTGACTCTTGATCAGTCACGTTACTTCCATACGTAAAGGTATGGACAATCATACCGAGTTCACAAATAGTTGTTTATCGTATGGGCGGTCTGCTATTTCTTTAGAGCATGTAGATGCAGTGTGGATCTCCCAAGCCATGTTGATAATATCACTTCCTAATAGCCATATTCTTTGTATTTATTTTGATTTCTAAGTGTATGCTTGATCCAAGTGATTATTCCCTTGAAACATTGTTAGAGGAGATGATGATACTAGAGAGAAGATGAATACAAAGACATTGTTTGCTTGACTAACAACTGAAGATGTGATTTCCATGTGGAAAATCTTCTTTAAATAACCATTTAAGATGTGATTCAATCTAAATGTGGAAGGAAAATCCCATTGAAAAATGGGAAAGAAAATTCCGTTGAAAAGGGGTAAAGTATATCACTATTATTAAATATATCATTATATGTTATTCATTTACAATGTCTGTTTAATTGGCAATTTCTACATAATAATTATTAGTGCATTAAAAATAAAAAATAAAAATAATGGTTGTTTCAATGATTCAAGGTTAATCTTTCCAATGAGATTGAGAGCCCATGTCACAAATGAGGAAACTGGAGATACGAGGTGCCAAGAGATAATGGGGACATGGATCTCAAGTTCATGCATTTGGCATCAAGGGAGTATAAAAATGAAGAGAAATAATCATGCATAAAGGTCGATCAATAGTATCCCACACAAATGATATTTTTGGAGATGGTGTGACCATCGAAATGACTATAGTACAAAATATCAATATAGTAGATGGTGGGTTTGATTATATTTTCATCTGTTTGATTGATAATCCCTATCAAGGCTTTGATCATCAAAGTTATAAAATATGAGTGGGAAGTCATCATAGGTGGAATGAGTACATGGAGAGATACCAACATTTCCCTAATATCTTCAAAGCACTTAGATCAAGTCTCTCTCATCCAAGTAAGATAAACTTATTTCTTAATGCGTAGATTTAGGGCATGAAACTAGTGAGCAAAGCTGGCAAGGACACTAGATTATGTATGTGGAATCGTCCACAACACAAAGAAGACAAACTTGTACCCTAACTAGGTATTAACCCTACTCTTTAGAATCTTGTTTGAGCTCTATTTTCATCTCCCAAATAGGATCTATATGTTAGACCTATCAATCCTTATCGTCTATTTTTCACATATTCATTACGGAACAACACCATATTAAAATACGAATGGCACATCCCCATTTTGACCCTATTGCATTAAGATTGTAAATGATGTAAATATTGTTAGTTAATCATGGTGAGGAGCTCAAGGCCAAGGCCTCGCCATTGATTTAGCATTATTATGTATCGGCAATTAAAATCGGTGCATATGGCTCTTGTGCTAGATAGGCACAATGTAAATGGAGACATCATGTAAATATGCAATTTTAATGAAAACCCCACAACCAACTATGTAATGCAACAAAGAGATGGGGGCATGATCTTTACAAGGAATAGGGAGGGAAAATAACCAAACCCTTGAGCCAGGTGCTAAGCCATTTCATTGAGGAAATCCATCTTTGGGCATCCTACTGTAAAAACGCCCAGCACTTGCATTTCTGGATGTTATGTCCCTCCCTATTTGGTATGAACCTGTGAGCAAGAGATTCAGGAGTGGAAGAGGACAGATTTGGCTTGATGAACCCAGTGAGGTATCCATAGCTCAATGGTTGAGCCACTAGCCTAGCAATTCACCCTCTGTCCATCTCCTAGCAGCATGAGAAACCCAACTGTTGATTGGCTTGGCTAATTTTGGTGTATCTTTGGCTATGTGAGAGCCTGTTGTTCCCTTTTCCTTGTGGAGATCATGCCCAGCTCGGGGGGTGGCAGTGGTGCTGAGAGATTGAGGAGCACACTGGCCTATGGTTGGGTGGAATGTTGTAGAAGCATAGTTGGTTGCCCAAGGATTACTTGTTTTAAGATAATTACTCTCATTTTCTATTTCTACAATGTCTATACTTAATGGCTGTCATGAAATGCTAAGTGTATGCTAGATAGTAACATGACTTTAATTCCACTGTGTTTAATTACAATATGCCTATGACATGAACAGCTTGAATGTCTTGAATGCATGATGGACGTGTGATAGATTTCTAACCCTATTGTGTTTTGCAAATGTCTATGTTATTCCATATGTCCATCTTCACTCCATATGAATGTTTATTCTGTCATGAAAATGCTGGATGGGTGTTAATTCTGTATGTGATTTACTTCTGCTGTGTATCCTTAGATTCCCACATCTGCATGCCTGTCTTTTATGTTATGTGAACATTTTTAATTAGTGATTATAGGGCTAATTGCCCAGTTTTAGCATCACGATCCTCTCCATTGCACTGGTATGATGGGTGGGGACGTGACAACGAAGTGGGTGAAGGTTGTCCCATTAACTCATGAAAACTTTAGACAAGTGGTTGGTTTTATTGAAACCAATATTCTTGTAGTTTGGAATCTCGATGGAAAATATTATTGATAATGGATGTAAATTATTAGTGATAATGGTCTTACTTTCATCTTTAGGGACCACTTGGTTTCACTCAAAATAAAGCATCATTGCCTCAACTTCCTATTTCTATTACCCATAAGGAAATGGACTAGAAAAATATACGAATAAAAAATAAATGTTCTAGTACACATCATCAAAAGGATCATGGTATTAATCCATAGGAATGGCATACTCAACAAATATTTGTTTTACGGGTTGATTGCACTTCTTCTAATTCATGCATTGGATAGAAAATCACTACTTCTAATTATAGTATTGGATAGAACCCCATGTTTCTATCCTATGACAAGGATACCATCATACCTTCCAATATTGAAATTGCTACTCTTAGGATGTCTTACAAGAATATTGAGGTGGAGGAAGATTATCTCCAACAAAGGAAAAACACCTTGATCATTTTAGAAGAACTTCAGAATTTTTATTATTATTCCAACAAACTTACATGCTAGTTTGAAGAGGTATTTCAATAAAAATTCCATGTACAAGCCCTTTTTCATTGGACAACAAGTCCTTTTGTAGGAATTTCCACATAATGAAGCTAACAAAGATACGGAGGTCTAACGATTGTGGAATGGTCCTTTCATAATCACCCAAGATTTTGGAAATAAATCCTATAGGTCAAAGGATGCCCAAAAATAGTGTTGTTCCATTCCATTAATGGAGTATTCATTAAGGCCTTCCATTCCTAGGATCCTTGAAAATAAATTTAACCCCCAAAAGGAGACAAGTTAAGAGATTTTCAGAGTTTTATGTGTGTTTCTCCCTCACAAGTTTTGTTAATTTACTATTCAAATCTATTATGTTTTGTTTTGTCTTTCATTCACTTTCAACTCTCCTTAATTTTTGAGCTCTTTACTTGATGCTAATTATTTTTGTTCTTTGAATAATGATTTTGTTGTTGTATTTTACCAAAGTCGATGCAATCAATAAGAGGCTTTGTATTCCAAGAATAATTTGAAAAAATGAAACATGAGCGGACTAACCATTAAATATTTCATAATTTTATTTATTGGTTGGATAACTCAACATGTTTTTGTAGAACATACCGAGATACTAAGAGGGCGGGGGGTGAATCAGTATCTCCACTAAATTTCACTTTTACCCTTTAACTATTAGTTTTACTAACTAATTCATTTCAAGAGATAACTCAAGCACCAATGTCTCAACATCGGTAGAGTACACAATATAAATGGAAAACTCAATATTCCTTATTGATAAAAACCATAGAAGGGATTAAAACAATTGAGGATATTGAAGGATCCTACCCCCTTGTTTCTTCAACTCCAACTGAAGGGATGCTCCAACACCCCACTTCTCCAGCTCCTACTGGAAGGAGGCTACAACCTCCTAATATTTTATTAGCTACTACGGATAGGATGCTTCAACACCCTGTAGAATAACTTCTTCAAGTAGTATGACAAGGTCCTCCTCATCATCTTCCACAAACTCACTCTTCACTGCACTTTACACAGTCAGCTTCTTTGGTGCCTTTCCAACTCAAATAAAATATGTCTTATTTTCACCAAATATGACCCAAACTTCTCTATCACCTTCTTTTACTTCCTCAAACACAAACTTTATTTTAGTCCGTTATCCCTTCAAGCAAAATCTCTATTGTAGATATTCCACAAATCTACCTTTACTCCTCTTTTGAAAGTATCGGATTCTTTTGACATGCCTTGGGCTCAGCTCATCACTATTGCATCCAAAGATGATATCATCAACATAAACTACTTTTATTAACATAATATATTCCTATCAATTTTAATGTAGATATTGTTGCTAGCAGTCCCTCTCTAGAATCCCTGTTGTAGTATATAATTGTCAAGCCTTGCATACCAGGATTTGGGTGCTTGTTTAAGACCATAGAGAACATTTTTCAGTTTATCCAGATAATATTATTTTCCTGGAAACTCAAACCCTTCTGGTTGTTCTATGTAAACTTCTTCCTTTAGTTTTCCATTCAAGAAATCAGATTTGTCATTCATCTGGTATACCTTAAAGTTCTTGATGCATGAGTAGGCTAAGAATAATATGATGGCTTCCATTCTATCTACAGGAGAAAATGTTTCATCAAATTCTTCTCCTTAAACTTGAGCATATCCTTTGCAAACTAACCTGGCCTTATTCCTCACTATCTTTCCATCCTCATTTAACTTATTCTTGAGCACCCATTTTGTTCCAATCACATTCTTGATTTTATGTCTCGGTGCTAGTAGGTCTCACTTTTCTCAATCTGGCTAAGATCCCTTTCATGTATTTTTATCCACCCTTCATCCTTACTAGCTTGAGTAAAATATTTCAGTTTAATCGTTGATAAGAGAACCATGTCTGTATTGTAAGTAAGCTTTGTTTGAGTTTGAACTCCTGGCTCTTCGATGTTTCCAATTATTTGACTTTTTGGGTGATTTATTTGAACTACTTTGGAAGGAATATCAGTGTTTGTTTGTTTTATTTCCTCATGATTATCTTGGTCCCTTGATGCTTCCTCTTCTTAGTTCTCTTCTTCTTGGTTTTCTGTATCAACCTCTATTTCTTTTAGGTTTCCATTATTCTCAAGTTCTACTTTTCATGTAAGTGCTTTAACCCACTTGTACATCAACACATTCCATAATTTTCCTCAGTATTTTGTTATAACATTTACATGCTCTTCTAGTGTTTGAGTATCCCAAGAAGATACCTTCATCAGCCCTGGAATCTAATTTGCCTGGATTGTCTTCATTGATCTTCATGTAGCACTTGATTCCAAATATTTTGAAGTAATTTACTGGCCTTCCATTCCATAGTTCATATTGGTTTTTATCACTATTTACTCTTAATTGGGATTGATTTATAATATAAATAGCAGTTCCTTCTGATTCCCTCCAGAATTTCTTGGATAGGTTTTCTTCTTGAAGCATGGACCGAGCTGTTTCTTGGACTGTTATGTTCTTTCTTTCCACTACTCCATTTTGTTGAGGAGTTATTGCCATAAAGAATTGTGTTTTTATCCTATGTTTCTCACAAAAATCAGTGAATTCATTCGAAGTGAATCCCCCTCCATTGTTTGATTGCAGACACTTGATCTTGATATCACTTTCATTTTCAACTAATGCCTTAAATTATTTGAATTTATCAAAAGCTTCATATTTTTCTCTAATGAAAGTAACCCATGTCATTCTAGTGTATTCATCAATAAAAAGCATATAGTACCTTTCGCCTTGAATTTTGTGTACTCTGGTTGGTCTACAAAGGTTTGTATGTATTAGCTCCAGGAATCTTGATGTACTTGAGTGCTCCTTGACTTTGAAGATTGCTCTGGTCTTCTTTCCTTGTTGGCATGCTTTGCATAGTTTTTCCTTAGGTTTGGTTATCTTGGGTAATCCTCTTACTACTTTTTTTTTATTTACCTTTATCAAGTTATCAAAATTTAATTGTCCAAGCATTTTATTCCATAGCTAGTTCTTATCAAGTTGACTAACATAGCATCTCTTTCCCTAAATTTCATCCAAGACATACACATTTCCAGGAGTCCTTACTCCTCTTCCAATTATTTATTTTGATCCATTTCTTTGGATCTCATAGACTTTGTACTATAAGGTAAGGTTGCAATCAACATCACACATTGTTTCAACACTCAGGAGATTATGTTTCATACCTTCAACATACAATACATTTTGTGCTTTAGCCTTTCCTTTTGGTGTCATTATTCCATTCCCCATAATATTGGCAATTCCATCATTTCCAAATGATACATCTCTACTTTTATCTTTCTTAAGTTTCATAAAATTTCCTTTGTCACCTATCATATATCTTGTGCAGCCACTATCTATATACCCTTTATCTTCTTCTTTTTGAGCATATAGAGATACACCGCATATTTCAATTTCTTCCTCAGTATGCTCTTCTTGAATGAGTTGACAGTACCTTGCCAAGTGTCCAAAGTTGTGACACTTGTAGCATTCCACATCATGTTTGGTTAGGAGCTTAAAAGGATTTTCATCTTCCCTTATGTTCATTCTCTGTTTATTAATCCTTTTTTATTTCGTGTAGCCACTATTTAACTGAGCTCTACAATCCATAAATTTATGACCAAATTTGTTACAAGAATAACACTAACCAAAGAATAAATTTTGATACCCGTTTGATGGTGTTCTTCTAGTTAAGAAATGATCTTTGTTTTTGTTTGATGGCTAGACATAGTGCTCCTTTTGAATCCATTTCTATTTTCTTCACAATTCCTAGATGAATCGAGCACAATCCTTCTTATGTCTTCATTATGCATATTTTTGTTGGCCATAACTGCATAGATGGTTGAGGGTGATATACACACATTGTTTCCACTTAGACCCAAGAATTTATTCTCTAGGTCTTCCCATTCTTTTTCTCATTTTCAACTACCTTAGTACTTCTTCCATAGGTTCCTTGATTAGTTTTAACTCAATACTAAACCTCAATATATTTTTCTTTATATGGTCAATCTCTTCTTCCTTGGAAGTCTCGGTTATAGTATTATTTTGATTGGATTCAAATCCAATCCCTCTCCTATATGAAGGATATATCTGCTAAGTGAGCAAGTTGTCCAGATATGATGAGCTCTTTTATTTTAGGTTGACAAAGTTTGTTTTCCTCAATTGTTCTTTAAGAGCCTTGATTTATGCTTCTTTTTCTAAAGTCTTCTTGGTTAACTCCTCTTCCATTTATCTTGCTTCGTTTAGTTGATTCTTAACTATATTGATTTCCTCTGTTTGCTTTTTGGAAGCCTCTCTCAAAATTTCAATTTCTTCCAAGGCTATTACTAGTTTAGCTTCAAGGTCAACCACTACTTCTTCATTTTCTTCTTCTGGACAACATCCTTATTTTGGATGATTTTTTTTTCCATGGCTAGAAATATAATCTCGTTTCTTTCATCATCTGATTATTCTAGTTCATCTTCATCATATTCGGATGATTCAACCTCTCATTTATATGATTCCTTTGACAAATTTGGGATGACCTACTTTTATTTCAATACAAACTTCTTAGGTATAATTCCCTTAGAGCCAACCTACAATAGGTCCACTTCAATTGATTCATTAGGTATTTTTATGTCTACAATATCTCGAGCCCAAAATTTGAGGATGTTAATTGTGTGTCTATAGATGCATGCTCCAAATTGTCAGTATCTAGATTTATACTCGGTCTATGATTGATAGGAAAATGAAAATCTTCCCCTAGGTCCTCGACAAGAGATTCTTCATATGCCTTTTCACACTCTTGTTGGCGTTTTTCTTGAGCACTCATTCCATTTTTACTATTAGACCACCGGTTCTCCATTTTGACAATTAAAATATGTTGCATGTCTTGTATAGAGATCCAAACAACTTCAACGTTTTGCAAGAAGGGAAAAAAAATCCACCCCTTCGTCCACAACAAAAAGCACGGATGGACGAATGGAAAACGTATACCAACCTGTTGACGCCTAGAAAAATCCTTGCACTGACATTAGGGATTCTCCCCAATGAAAAGTCCCAACTAGAGTATTCACTGTTTGGAATGGGGAATACGTCTAGTTAATGCTATGTCTACCGTAGATTTTAGTTGACTTTAGCTTTACCGGTTGCGGCCTAGCCCACCATTTATATTTTATATTTGGGGATGCAAATGCAAATACTCTAATTTTAATAATGCATGATCCTAACTAAAAGAAAATTTGACTGATAGGTAGGAGCCTCACAAGTGATGCACATGTTCTTACCTCTCGTCTTATCACTTCTACCTTATCAATCAACTAAAACTACCCTAATAAAATACATCTTTTAACTAATTAAACTAATCGATCATTACACGGAGCGAGTTTTTAAAATATGAGCAATATCTAAGATTGCTAGTACAAATTCAATAGTTAACTGATTGAAATAAAATAATGACAATCACAGTAAAATGATTACACAAAAATAGCTTTGATACTGATTGATTTCATTCATTACTCATTTTTACACAAACATTTTCATTTTATAACATAATTCAATAAAATCATTCATACCCCATTAAAATATTCTAATAAAGTAAGAAATATCTCACAACATAAACATGAACAAAAGAAGAAGTAATTATGTAACTTAATTCATAACATTCCATACAAAATGTTACTTGCTTCTGTTACACCATCCAAAAGCTTTTTCTCATTCTAATCTATCCTATTTATCTTTACAAATATTTGTGTCTATGAATTGCACCAAAACAACTTAAAAAAACAATAAAAAAATATTGTTGTGTTGGGTAGAGGGCGGAATTGCTCTCAATTCGTATCTCCTTCAAACCCACCGAGGATTTATGTTGAAGAGGAGCCGCCATATCCGTGTGCAAAAGAAATACTTTTATTCTTTGTTGAAGTCTGCATGTTGGGTCTACGAGTCTAAGCATATCTCGACCACTGTACAAAGGCGAATATTCCTCAAGAGAGTTAAAAGAGCCGTGGAGATCATGTTCACTGCCGAGAGTGAGATCCATCTGTGAAAGAGAGGCATCATCTCATGATCGCTTCTTATCACTTCTGCGTGCCCCTGTGTATATAGAGATCCATCTGTGAAAGAGAGGCATCATCTCATGATCGCTTCTTCTCACTTCTGCGTGCCCCTGTGTATAAAGAGATCCATCTGTGACAGAGAGGCATCATCTCATCATCATCTCAGAGATCCATCTGTGAAAGAGAGGCATCATCTCATCATCGCTTCTTATCACTTCTGCGCATGCAAATTCTTGTTGGAATCCCTCTTCTTGGATCTTAAACTCTCCTCGTCGACAGTGGGGAATTGATGATAAATAAATCGTGGCCTTATATGCAGCACGATTGGGACTTATGGCCATTTCGAGGTGCACATAATTGGATATCTTGCATCTGGTGAAGATTCCATAGTGCATGAGCACCGAGCTTGCAGTGATTGCCATAACTGAAAGGAAGTTGGTGCATCCATATGCACGCAGCTAGAACTGCCATAACGCCATCATCCATTGGCCATTGATCCAAAACTATTGACAACGATATTGCAGTCATCGACAAGTATTTCAGTTTTGAGTCTTTGACACAGTTGTAGAGGAGGCCCAACGGCCTATAAATGCAGCTGTAGAAGCAGAGAGTGTTAAGAATGGCATAGGCCTTGTCAAGCTTATGGGTCGCTATAGTGGGTACATTGTCATGTATACTACACTTGCAAGCCGGGATGTGGATTGCTTTCTAATACCGGAATCACCATTTTATCTTAAATATGAAAATGGCCTTTACGATTTCGTTGAAAGTGTGCAAAATATGGATTCACGTGTTGCCTCAGGAAACCGATTACTCCTTGATGTTGGCTTATGTCTCTCTGGAAAAAAAACACTCAAAGATTAAACTTTGAACCCGAGTTCAGATTCAAACAAACTCAGACCAAATTTTTGGTAAAAGTTTGATAAATTCATTCCCATTTGATGGATAAATCGATGGCTATGGTATTATGTTTCATGTTTTGGGTTTTATATTATAGTTTGTTTTAATCAGGCTATTTTAAAACTAATTTTCCATTTTCCAAAATTGGACCGAAGGCCCATAAAGAAGCTTGTGTGGGTACATATTTTTGGGTTTAAAAACCATAGTGCCCATATGGTATTTTCACCCGAGTTCATGATTCCATATATGTTGCCATGGAGTTTTGTAAATGGTTTTATAGCCACTATTGAGTGGAAGACATTATGCCTAAAAGCCGTATTCAACATTTTAAAAGCATTGTAATTACAATTTTGGATGCATGATCGGTTGTACCCGACATCCTCAAATTGACCATAAATACAAGTAAAACAGTCCAATAAATCGAAATACATCCATGGACAAAGCTTTGAAGGAGGATAATGTAAAGACTCTTTTTCGATCATGAATCAAAACTTTTTGGAGGTCCAAAAAGTGCTTTTAGTGGGGATTATTGATCCAGGAGGATTGTCTGAGTCGAATAATGCAGAAGGTCTTCATTTTCTTCGCAGGTGGTTGTTCGACGAAGAGCTCGCAGAGAGATTTCTAACGCAACTTGAACGGGGTCAAATGGACTTCGTATGTGGGAGAATTTATAGGTTGAAGTTACGACAAGAAAGGAGATTTCTCCAACAAAAAATTCATAAAGTGTTTTGTTCAAAATTCAATGAACAAACTATGTAAAAGGGAATTAGATGAAAATGTTCACATAAATTCTCATTTAATTAGTTAAAAGGAAATTAAAAAGGTGTGAGAATCAACCTCATCAGTTGGTTTCCTAGTCCTAAAGGGTGTTGAGATCTTCATGGAGGAAGATAAGACCTTTTATCCACCTACCCATAAAGTTGTCTTCTGATCCTAATTTAGGGGATCATGGGATATATTGTCTCCTTAACATGGGTGATGAGTAATAATCCATGAAAAATCTATAAAAGCTCTCATTTGGAGAAGGAAGTAAGCTTTTTGTGAGAAAAAAACATTCTTTGTAATCCTTCATTTGCATTGGAGAGTTTAAGAAAGGAGGTCTTGCTTATGAAATTTCATGTGAGAGCTTTAGGAGAAGGTTTCCCAAGATGGGAGAGAATACCACATGATTCTATGTAAAATGCATGCATGTTGTGAAGGAATATTAATAAGAACGGTTCAGAGCTTTGACGAACCCGGAGACATAGTCAGGAGGTCTGACGAACTCTGTTATCACTTGGTATTTGTCATTTTGTATGTGTGAATTTTGATTATATTCTCACTTCGTTAGTTATGACAGATTGCTCATGTTTTAATGGTGCATAAGAATTCAAATACTCATGAATTCACAAGCAAATAAGTGTCAGTAAATATTTTGTTTTCTTGAAGATTTATGTTAGAGAAAGTTCTCAGTTAAATTTTCAGATCATTTAGCTTGCACTCCTTGAAAAATTATAACTCCCCTCTCTATTTCACCTTTTTCTATTCTAGGAAAGGGAATATCCAATTGTAACCTCCCTCTCATGAATTGAGTAACCCCTAGTAAATTTGAGTTACTTCTCTTGGAATTGTAGTTACTTCCTTGGGAATTAGAATGGCTATAGAAGGATTGGAAAGGGGCTCCCTTTCATTCTTTCTCTCTCTCTGAGATCTCAAGTGTAGTGGAATGCTCTCTTTTCTTGGGAAATACATGCTTTCGAGGAGGAGATGCATTGTATTGTAGAATATTGAAGGCCTTGTAATGAGGTTTGAAGACCCTCTAATGGAGATTGAAGATTGATTATGTAGAACACAACATGAGTCCTTATCCCATTTCTTGTCCCTATTCAAATATCTACACGTGAATCCTGATGATGGATGGTGATGTACCAAGGGACCTGTGTGGTGAAGGGAATCCTATTGCACCAGGTAGTGTAGATTTAAGGGAAAGTTTAGATGGAGAAAGGTGTAGTTGTGGTTTCTGACAGTGTGGAAAGGGAGCAACCATATTTTTTGGTTCACCTATTTTTTATTATTTATGGTTTGTGATACCTATTCCATTTTGTCAGGAGTGACATTTCCAGTAAGGAACACCTTTTGTTTCATTGAAAAATATTTATGTATGACTGAGATATGGTTATTTTGTGTAGCAGTGTTTCCGGTATTGAGATGAGTGCACCATACCTGTTGGTTTGAGAGTACCTCTCCTGTAGATCTATGGTCTCAACTCGAGGTTAATTGTCATGTTGAAATATGCATGGGAATGGAATGTATATGGAAGGGTGGAACGTTGTCCTATTGAAGCTAGTTTCCCATGATTGAGATGAGTATTTCTTATTATGTGTGTTTACTACATTTTCAAAAATATATGTGTTTATAGATCCGAAATGGATTGTAAGGTTGTAGGTGACAGACATGAGATGTGATTTTATATGGTTGTAGATGATAAATTTCATATCTGAATTTGTTCATGTTGATATGGCTATGGTTGGTATTCAATGTTGAATATTTTATTATGTATTTATTTACATCATTTTGATGTAGATGAGCTCTTGGATCCAGTTTTTGCTTATGGTTTGTAAGGTTGTAGATGACATCCATGGGATATTATGTCATTATCGTCTATATGGATGTATATTGCATCCCTCATAGCTAGTTTTACTTATGTTAATATGGCTATAGGTGGCAATCAATAGATCTAGTTTCTAGCTCTATCACTATGGGTGAATATGGCATCCTATAGCTCTTTTATTTATATTGTTAGAGATTGATTGAAAATATGATTTTATTAATGGTTATATGACTGTAGAAGGTATGATTAATTGATGTTAGATTACATGTGAAAATCTTGTTCAGATCCATTTAAATTCATGCTTGCATAGCATGTGCATATGGGGAATGATTTGTATCGCAAGTTTGCTTGTCTTTAAAAAGGCTAATTGTTTTATTTAATTGGATTGTTGGCATGATGGCCTAGACTTAGATAAACTTATTGCATCATTCATTTACCTTGATTCAACCTTCCTTTTGGTTTTTTAGTGACCTTGGCCTTAGATTTGGGATTGGGAACATCACAGAGTGGTATCAAAGCTTAGGTTTCAACACTGTGACTGTTTGGCCTTCTACAGATTTGAAACTTTGTGTTTATGTTTTGGAATTGTGATATATGTATTGTGATTGATAATGAACACATTGCAGCCCCAGTTATGTCAGTTAATGATTGGCATGCAGTGTGGTTATTGAAATGCAATTTTAAACCCCAAACGAAATAGTGAAGACCTTCTGGCATCTAATGAGTGCTTAATGCACGTATGAACTATAATAGGAATGGGTTAATAATATGTGGATGCTATAATAGATATAAGTTATTATTTCTTATTTTAATGATAAGTAAGGAATACAATTATTAAATGATAAAGTAAATAATAAGTCATTATTATATTAATGCAAGTATATGGTTATGAGTATGGATGTAATACTATGTGGTTATAATATTATTAGTATGATTTATTAAGTGGAATTTATACCCTATATGGATTTTGGGTTTTCTATTGATAGTATGATTTTATAGGTTTATTTATGCCACTTGGATGGCAGTGGTTATATTGATGAGTAATTCCATGTCTATTTATAGGAAAAAGGCCACTTGTCTTAATGGTGGTTTCATTTTCCTTTTTATTTTTTATTTTCAATGTATGTGAGTAACTCCTTTCCCATTTTTGGGAAGAAGGCCACTTGTTTCAATGGTGGTTCCATTTTCCTTTTTATTTTATTTTTAATTTTTATGTATTTGGCACGTTTCATTTAATTATTCTAGATTCCTCTCCTTGTCTATTTTGGGGGGGGATGGGCCACTTGTCCAAAGAGTGGTGTATATATATATATATATTTATAATTGTAAATATATATATATATATATATATATGATGTACTTGTGTGTAAGTTGTACTTAAATATTGTATAGGTATATATACCTTATTGATCTCGTAACTTGTGTCTAAGGGCTTGAATTCCTGTATATATATACATATATTATTATTGTTTGTTGGAAATAGATTTGGATGGTTTTTGTTTCTTTGCATTATTTAAATGTTTTGTCTGTTGAATAGTTTATTGTTGAGAGGGAATAGCCCCCTTTGCTATACCACACATCCATTAATGGTTTAATTGATTGGATGTGACAAGTGGTGAGGGTGTCTCCCTCCATAGCCGGTTTGTTATCTTATGCTACTTGTGCTTGATGTTGCAACAGTAGTAAGGGGGAATCACTCTTTAATTGAGATCTTGGACTATATATAGTATATGTGTATTGTATGTGATGGTGGTGTGTATATTATATATATTATATATATATATATATCAATGCATCTATATATGTAGTAGTTATAAGAGTGTGTATGTATATAAGATAGTAATATATGTGATATAGTATAATGTAAATGATAATAATAGCTATGGTATGATTAGTGTAGTATATAATATAAACATGCAATAGGTAATGTATGCATATATAATGTATAGTGATGGTATTAATAATATATATATATATATATATATTGTGGTAATCATCTTTATATATAATAATTATTGTGATAATGATATATTTGGCCTTGCATATATAAATATTGTATATGTATGGTGGTGAAGGGCCTATTCTTCTCATTGTTGTCTTGGATTGATTATTTTCTATAATTAATCATTTTGGCATGGTTTGCACGAAGGGATTATGCCTGCTTTAGTTGGATGTAATGCATATGCTTGTGGTTTGATGCATATGATGGTAGAGAAAGGGTGCAGCCTTATCATTGTCTTATCTTGATAATTTTAGTGTATACTTGTAGTGTATGTCATGCATGTGTAAGTAATTTCATACATATGCATTATGTGTTGGATGGATGGGTAATTGCATTTATATGTACCATGTGTAGGATCTCTTAGATATATTAATGCCAGAGAGAGGGCTTGGCCCTTTTCCTGTGCTTGAATGCATATGTATGCATGGACATATGTTTATGAATTGGTTGGCTATGGGTGAATTGTCATCCATGTTGCTTTCGTTGTTAAGTCCCTTGCACGGGGTAAGGAATTAACCCTTATGAGGTAAAGTATGTTATTACTTCTTGGTAAGCTAATATTGGATTGGTGTTAACTATGTTTGTTGGCATGATAATTTGATTGGGAATGGATTTCTTCTCTTTTCATGTTTATGCATATTAAGTAGGCTTAAGTACTCTACCTATGAAGGATCAACTCCAAGTATATTATTGTGTTTCTTATCCTAGGATGGCTATGGACTTGGTGTCTGGTGGATGAGAAGAATTGTGTGTCTTCCCTTGGTCCTAGTGGAACCATTTCCCAGCTCAAGTGTGGCCTCACGACAGAAAAATTATATCTCGGATGAGTGCCTACGATTGGGTAGAGTGTGGAACTTGGACACCCGACTACCCTTATTTAATCCAATGTTCTTAAATTGTGGTCTTGATGCATTAAAATACTTTTTAGGATGTATATGTAGTCCTTACACTTGATGATTTTATGTAAGTTGGTTTTTCCCATCTTGGTATTCGCAAGACTTTATGTGTTGGTATAATGATTAATTTTGTATGCATTAGCATGTGATCATGTTGTTGTGATGTACTTGGCACTAATACATATTATCCATGCATGTTATGGGTATGCATATGGTTACATAAGTATCTGCTTATGTAGTTATGTCGTATATGCATACACTTTGTATATATCTTATGATCATGTTAATAGGTGTCTCTAGTATGAGGGGGTGACATCATCATAAATGCATTTAAGTTATGATAGTACTAGGAAGGCAATGTGCATCATGGGTGTATATGATAATTGGTGATGTTCTAATGGTTATTAAACAAGATGCTTATGAAGGTATAATAAAAATATAGCATAGCATATGTAGCCATGATAATCCTATAGAAATAATGCTTATGTGGCATGTTAGTCTAGCCCTTAATAATGTAATAATGCTTTATGGTCATATTTCTTGTCTAAAGGCATGATTGATAAATGAATGGTGTTATGTGGCTTAGCTTGGCTTGATTATCAAGGACATGATAGTCCTATGTGTTATCATTAGGTGAGGCTTGGCCTCTATAATAGCAATGCATATGTCTTGATGATTGTAAAGAGTCAATGTTAATGGTTGGAATATGATTTTATAGCTTGATGGTTGTAATTACTATGTTAAGGACTAGTATCTATGTTGTAGATATTCATCACTAAAATTTACTAATGCTCATGGGGAATGTGTGATACATCAATGGGGCTATAGACTATCTGTACATTATGCAACATATTGTGGATAGGTTATGTTGCATATGAGCTTGCATTGCCACTTGCATAAAAGAGCATAATGTATTTCTTGTATCTTTGTTGAAAAAGTATATACTTGATGCTAATCATGTGATTGATTGGAATGTAATTTAGGTGGAACCGGAAGGGGGATTTTCTGGTACAACCAATCTGCATATTGGGTAGAAAAAACAAGGTTCTCCGGAATCGAGAGATCAGGAAGGTAAAGCTCCAATGGACCCAATACATTCCTGTTGATGCTACTTGGGAGCTGGAAGATGTTATGAGGAAGGAATACCCTCATATTTTCGAAAATGCGTGAAGGCATGTACGAATAAAGTCATGCGTGAAGGCATGTATGAATAAGTATGCATTGAGGATGATGCATTGTTTTAAGGGGGAGGGGGATATAATACCCCATTTGTTAAGCCTTGAACATATGTTATTATTTTGTTTATTATTTGGGCACTAGGTGTCGGGACTATGGAATTTGGACATTATTATTATTATTATTCTATTATTATTGTTGTTGTTGTTGTTGTTGTTTTTGTTTAATTAAATAACTAGATTCAACATGGAAAACTAACGAGAATGGGGGGGGCATGGATTCCACTTGTGAGGGGGTTGGGGACTATGAGTTGTTGCTCTCCCTAACATTACTCTTTGGACACTATTTTTTATTATTTTGGTTTATGGAGGTACTATTACATATTCTTTGATGTTTGATGTACCGTCTTGGATAGTGCACCCTCCTTGGGTATTCCAAGCCTCTTTTGATGCTCCTAATGTGCTAGTGCACCCTCACTAGCTACTTTTAGCCCGCGTTCCTTGAAAAAGTGTAACTCCCATATCTATTTCACCTTTTGTTATTATGGGAAAGGGAATCTCCAATTATAACCTCCCTCTCATGAATTGAGTAACCTCGAGTAAATTTGAGTTACCTCTCTTGGAATTGGACTTACTTCCTTGGGAATTTTAATGGATATAGAAGGATTCGAAAGGGTCTCTCTTTCATTCTTCTTCTCTCTCTGAGCTCTGAAGTGTAGTGGAATGCTCTCTTGTGTTTGGAAATACATGCTCTTAAGGAGGAGATGCATTGTATTGCAAAATACTGAAGGCCTTGTAATGAGGTTTTAATACCCTGTAATGGGGATTGAAGATTGACTATGCAAAACACAACATGAGTCCTTATCCCATTGCTTGTCCATGTTCAAATATCTACATGTGAAGTCCGATGGTAGATGGCGATGTCCTGAAGGACCTGTGTGGTGAAGGGAATCCCATTGCACCAGGTAGTGTAGATGGAAGGGAACGTTTAGATGGAGAAAGGTGTAGTTTTGGTTTTTGGCAGTGTGGAAAGGGAGAAACCATATGTTCTGGTTCGCCTATTTATGATCATTTTTGGATTGTGATACATATTCCATTGCGCCTGGAGTGACGTTTCCAATAAGGAACACCTTTTGTTTGATTGGAAAATATTTTTGTATGATTGAGATATGTTGGAATAAATTTACCCCATCTAGACTTAAGATATATTTTATTATAATGTTTAGATACTTTCCTAGGTGTTAGACTAGGTTGTTGGCCCCATGGATCCTAGTTCGCCCACTTCTTGTCATGCTTATCCACTCAAGCACCCTTATTTGATTTATGCATGCTTTTATGCCAGTTCTGGTTAGAAAGAGTGCACTTCCTTCTTTTAGAAGCTTTGTCCTTATTTTCCTGCTCATAAAGGAGCTTGCTTTGCTTTTGAGTTAGATAAGGATAAATCAAGGGAACCTTCATGGACTTAGCAACTTGATACCTTTTTGTCCAACACATCCTCCCTTATTTTCTCTTATAAATCCACCATATTTCTTCTTTTTCATCATACATGGGCTGCCATATCTGATTTTGTCGATTCGTGAGCCTCTTGACTGAGTTGGAAAGATGATGTTTCCATTGATGGGGATTTTCATGTGTTGTAAGTCCGCTTTTTGTGAGCTGCTCGAATGCCTCTTTAGCCATTCGAATTTCAGCCTTATGTATATATTTGGACAGCCACTTAATTGCCTAATTTTGTTTGATGTACAATTAATCAATAGAGTTTTATCGTGTGCATCATTTATGTCTCAATTTTCAGTGTAATTATGCAATGTTTGCTAATCAATTGTGTGAAGAATTTATTGTAAGAATAGATCCACCTATGAACTGATTTTACCATGGTATTAGACTGCAATTTGATTCCATTCACTCTTCGATACTTCCTCTGAGGACCAGAATTAGTGGAGTTTCCACAGAAGTCCTTGGGGAAATCACCTTGATAGATTTGGTTGATCTACCATTGAAATCTTCCCAGGAGTGAAGCACTCTGAATGTGCTCAGTTTCAAAGTAGAGATTGACTGTTCTAACAAACCTTCCTCATGAGTGTTGTTTTGCAATTCTGTAGGTTATAGATCCAGTCTCACTAGAGCGGAACAATTGATCATGGAGTAGTCTTAGTCCATCATCTTAACTCCATTCAATTACATTGATTGGAAAGCAAAAATTGTAATCATATTGAGAGCCAAGGGCCTTTACAGAGTTAGTATGGGAACTGAGGTTGAGACTACATCAACTGTAGAGAAGGCCAAGTGGCATAACAGAAGAGATGAATCATATGGTATATTGTGTCTTAGTACTTCAAGGGATATCTTGTTCCATCTGGATGGTTTATCCACATCGAATGAAGTTTGGGTCAAACTTGAATCTTTGTTTGGAAAGATAGATGAATTAAGAGGACATCAACTAGAGAATGATCTAATTTCTCTAAGCCTCAACAGTTTTGAGACTCTACAAGATTTCTTCACTAACTTTAAGTCTTTGGTTCTTCAACTCAAACAATGTGGGATTGAAAAGAAATATGAGCAGTTGATCTTGTCCATACTTTTGAAATTGGGTCCAGAGTACTCATTTTTTGTTTCTACCTTCCATGCTACCAAGATCACAGTTCGAAACTGGAATATTCCCTCCCTGGCAGAGTTCATGTAATCACTAACTCAAGAGCAAGATAAGTTGTTCCAGATGGGTGCCAGTAAGAAATCAAAAGACCATGATTTGGCAGCTAGATATTCCAAGGGTTCGAAAGGGAAGAAGAATTCTAAAGACAAAAATCCTTCTGATCAAAGGAAGGAGAAACCCAAACCATATTAAGAGGGTTTGAGTTCTACGAAAGAGAAGCAAAAGAAGAAGGAGAAGACAAAGTGCACTTATTGTCACAAGGGTTGACACCCTGAGATTGCATGTATGAAGAATACCATAGACATGAAGGCTTCACTTCTGGAGAAGAACACTATTCCAGTTCATGAAGGTGCAAGGAAGAAATATGGAGGTTCAAATTGAGAAGTAAAAGAAAGATGTCATGCTCTCATGGATAGTACATCAAAGTCTTCCTCATTCATAATTGATTCTGGAGCTTCTAGGGATATGGTTGCCACAAGGGATTCTTTCTCTTAGTTTGAATCCATGGGTGGTCCTTCAATATTGTTGGGACGTGATTCAAGGGCTAATTCAAAAGGTAAGGGTAGTATAGATCTAGACCATGGTTATTTCAAAAATGTTTTATATGTCCCTAGTATGGATACCAACCTCCTTTCTGTGTATTAGATGACACATACTGGATCTCCTAAGAAAGTCATATTCACCCCCAATGAAGTGGATCTTTCTGAAATTTCCACTGGTAGAATTATTGCCTTAGGTGTTGTAGACCATGACTCAAAAGTTACAAGTTTTCTCATTTTCTGCCATACTCATCACCCAATTCCCTACTCACTCATGCCAATGAAACCAGCAAGTTGTGGCATGAGATATTTGGTCACCTTAACTATACGTATTTGAATGATATGCACAAATTTTCTCTAGTTGATGGGATTCCCAATATTAAATTTTCAAAAGGAGTTCGCCAAGTTTGCATCCTCGGAAAACACCCTGAGCGCAAGTATGAGAGAGGTAGAGCAGAGAGAACTTCACAACCCCTTGAGCCGATCCATAGTGATGTCTCAGGTATTTTCCATACCATTTCCTTTATCAATGCAAAATATGTGCTCACCTTCATTGATGACTACTCAAGGTACTGTTGGTTTTACTTCCTCCAATACAAGTCATAAGTATTTGGTTTTTACATTGTTTTTAAAGACCTAATGGATAATCTATCTAGTAGGAAGATCAAATCCATTCGAACAGATAATGGAGGGGAATATTTCAAGTCTAATTTGCAGCAAATTTTTGTTAATGTTGGAATTCAAATGCAACATATTTTTCCCTACACACCTCAGCAAAATGGTGTGGCAAAGCGGAAGAATAGATCCCTCAAGGAGATGCCCACCTGCATGCTAGAGTCCAAGTCTTTGTCTCCAAGACTCTGGGATGAAGACATTAATTGTGCAACCTATATTCAAAATATATTTCCACATAAATCCTTGAAAGGTATGAATCATTTTGAAGCTTGGAGTGGACGTGGAGTGGACACAAGCCAAATGTGTCACATCTCAGAATTTTTGGCTCTAAAGCATGGGCTAGAATACCTCTTGAAAAGAGAAGTGATTTGCATCCCCAAAGCCAACCCTGTATATTTTTTGGCTATACAGAAGATTAAAAGGGTTAAAAATTGCTCAATTTGGCCACTCAAAATACCTTCATTGAAAGGAGTGTGCAATTTGAAGAAGAACCCTTGAAAATAGTTCAATTGGAAGAAGGAGAGTGCTCACATCCACCACCTGATGAAGAAAGTGATGCCTCAAGTGAAACTTCTGATTCTGAGGATAATGATGAAAAATAAAATTTAATTTCATATCCAAATCCACCTCCAAGACCTAAGTGGGATGCAAAAACCATTGAAGTAGTCGGAGAACTTGTGGGTGACCCTCAAGATACTAGGAAGACTAGGTCTCAATTTGGCAATGCACACTGTGCATTTTCAACCAGTGATCCTTACCTTCCTGAAATATGCTATCTAATGATTGGATCTATTATTGTGTCATATGTTGAGGCTTACAAATATCATAGATGGAAAGAATCCATGGCTGAATAGTTTCAGTCTCTTAAAAACAACCAAACCTGGGAACTAGTTTCTTTGCCACCTAGTAGGAAATTGGTTCAGTGTAAGTGGATCTTTCAGACAAAGGTGGATACTAATGGTGCAATAGTGAAGTACAACTAAAGGATGGTGGCTAAGGGATTATCCCAATCCCATGTTCTTGACTACAATGATACTTTTGCACCGATAGTCGAGATGGATTCAATCAGGCTAGTTGTAGCAGTTGCAACATCCAAGCAGTGGGAAGTGCACCACATGGATGTGAGAAGTGCATTCCTCCATGGATACCTTGAGGAGAAAATTTATATGCAGCATCCAAAAGGTTATGTGAGTGATCCCTCTCTTGTGTGTAGATTGAAAAGTTATTTGTATGGTCTGAAGCAAGCTCCCAGAGCTTGGTATGCCAAAATGGACAATTTTCTTTTGTCACAAGGTTTTAACAAATGCAAATCTAACCCAAATGTTTACTTGAATCATGATAATGGTTCTCTTTTAGAAATTGTCTTATATGTTGATGATCTTTTGATTACTAGGAATTCAACTAATGATATTGCTTCAGTAAAATCTGCTTTGCATCATGCATTTTCTATGAATGATTTGGGACTACTAAGACAATTTCTGGGACTTGAGATCACTCATTCCACTTCAGGAATATAGGTATCTCAGTAAAAATATGCATTAGATCTGCTCACAAAGTTCAGAATGCAAGAATGTAAGCTCGCAAATACTCCCTTTCTCTCTGAATTAAGACTTGAACATGGTGACTCTACCCCGCTAGTGAACAACACTTTGTATAAGAAGCTTGTTGGGAGTTTGTTATATCTTACTCACTCTCGACCTGATTTAGATTTTGTAGTTAGTGTTGTGTCAAGGTACATGTAGGAGCCTCATGAGCTCAACTGGAAGGCTACCAAAATGATCTTGCATTATGTGCAAGGAACCAAGTCATTTGGGATTCATTATGCTACAAATTCTTCATTGGATCTTTATGGTTTCTCATATTCTGATCGGGTTGTAGATAGCTCAGACCAGAAGTCAACTTCCAGAAATGTTTTCATGCTTGGAGGAGCTCCAATATGTTGGTCAAGTAAAATTCAAAGTGCCATTTCAGTTTCATCTACAGAGGTTGAATACAGAGGATTTGTAAATGCAACCGCTTAGGGTGTCTGGTTGCAAGGTATGCTTTCAAATTTTGAGATTGAATTCTGCACATCTACAGTCACTTGGTGTGACAATCAAAGTAGCATTAAAATCTCAATTGATCTAGTACAAAGACAGAGAACCAAGCATATAGAAATTCACATGCATTATATCTGAGGACTAGTGCATGATCATATCATATCTCTGTAGTATTTCCCTACTTCTGAGCATGTTGCAACTATCTTCACCAAAGAATTCATATATAATACTTTCAACCATCTTAGAACACTACTTGGAGTGGCTGAAAATATGGTGAAGAAAGATTGAAAATAAATTTTTCAGTTTTGTTTGTTGTCTAGTTTAGAGGGAAGGTTTTTCCCAAGAGGTTTTCCTTCTTTCCTTGCTTGTTGGACAAAATAAATGTAAAAGGGTGACCTTAGCCATAATTGTTGGGCACATTAGTTTTTTAATTCTGTACTCACATACATTCAAGCTTAAGGGTGGGTGTTGGAATAAATTTACCCCATTTAGACTTAGGATATATTTTATTATAATGTTTAGATACTTTCATTGTGTTAGACTAGGTTGTTGGCCCCATTTGTTGGCCCACTTCTTGTCATGATTATCCACTTGAGTGCCTTTATTTTCTTTCTTCCTAATTTTATTCCAGTTCTGGTAAGAAAGAGTGCACTTCCTACTTTTAGAAGCTTTGTCCTGCTTTTCCTAATCATAAAGAAGCCTCCTTTTCTTTTGAGTTAGATAAGGATAAAGCAAGGGCGCCTTCATGTACTTAGCAACTTGATATCTTTCTGGCCAACATATCCTCCCTGATTTTCTCTTCTAAATCCATCATATTTCTTCTTTTTCATCATACATGGGATGCCATATCTAATTTTTCCAATTCGTGAGCCTCTTGACTGAGTTGGAAAGCTAATGTTGCCACTGATGGGGATTTTCATGTGTTGTAAGCCTACTTTTTGTGAGCTGCTCGAATTCCTCCTTAGCCATTCGAATTTCATCCTTATGTATATATTTGGATAGCCCCTTCATTGCCTAAGTTTGGATCATGTACAATTTATAAATAGATTTTTATTGTGTGCATCATTTCTATCTCAATTTTCAGTGTAATTGTGCAATCTTTGCTAATCAATTGTGTGAGGAATTTCTTGTGAGCATAGATCCACCTATGAACTGATTTTCCCAAGATATGGTTATTTTTGTGTGGCAGTGTTTCTGGTATTGAGATGAGCGCACCATACCAGTTGGTTTGAAAAAACCTCTCTTGTGGATCTATGGCCTCAACTCGGAGGTGATTGTCAATGTTGAAAGATGCATGAGCATGGCATGTCTATGGAAGGGTGGAATAATGTCCTGTTGAAGCTATTTTCCCATGATTGAGATGAGTATTTCTTATTATGTTTGTTTATTTCATTTTCAAAAATATATGTGTTTATAGATATGAATTGATTATGGATTGTATGGATGTAGGTGACATCCATGAGATATGATTTTATATGGCTATAGATGTGTTACACCTAAAATATTACCATCATGAGACTCAATGTAAACATCCCTAAAGTTTCCTTAACTAAGTCATTAACTTGGAAGAAATGCAAACCTTTTTATTCTAGGTTTTGAGAGGTCATCGTAGGTTGTCCTCATGCAACCTGTGACGTCACAGGTTGTCCTCTTATAGACTGCGACGATGTCAGTTAATGGACTAAAATTGATTCTTTGAGCCCGTTCTCGAAGCTAGCTGATGTGTATCCCTATCCCTAGCCTTTGGGGAAGTTGGCATTCAATTCCTAACCTCTTGGAAGGATCCCCTATCTCTCTCCTACCATATCTCAACCTACCCTATCCACTTAGTTCTATATAAGTGAAGCTCACTCCCATTCCAAAGGGAGGAAGTCTATAGTATCCAATTGCTTGTGAAATTAGTTTAGGAGAGATCTCTACTCATCCTTGAGAGATCCATCATCCTTTGGAGGTTTTTGCATTGGCTTGATCGGAGAAGGATCGCTACGTTAAGTCGTTGGTTGTAACCTCTTCATGCTATGTATTTCCCTTTTTAATATAGTAATATAAGTGCTTTCCACCAATCTCATTTTGGTAATGATATATTGTGTAGTTTGCTTACTTAGATCTATTATTGTGTAGGTGCTTTTTACTACTTGCTTTGTTGTGTTGTCTTGATAGGTTTTGCAGCTTGGATCTGAAGACCATCAAGCTTGGAGCAGCATTCAAGGAGAAAGGATCAACGATTCATAAGGTAATAGCATCTAGTTCCTGGATCTCTAATTCGATCTAGGAGAGTCATTTATGTTCTATCTCTATTTGTTCTAGACTCACGTTGAGATAGGGATATCAGGCCTCGAGTCCGCTCTTGGTAGATTGTCCGTCAAATAAATCTGGCGACCATACTGGGGAATACGTTCTTTGTTTGTAGTTTTCAATTTGAATTCCATTTTCAGTTGATTTCTTTTGCAAGCCATTTTTGCCTCCTAAGTCTTTTTCACCACTAGATCTTCACTTTGAAGAGTCTATAGTCCTCCTATGAGTCTGTACTTACTTTTTTCAAACCATTTTATTGCTCATTGTTTGGAGATTTATTCATTCTTGAACTTGGATCTCTCCCGTCGCACCTGGACAGTGAAACCAGAGCGTTGATTGGACCTCTATTCTCTATTTGTTGGCCTATCGTCGCAACCCACCCACTGGTGTACTGCAACATCGTCGCTTTTCCCGCACTAGCAAGCTGCAACGGTCGCTCTGTGTATACACACAGACTGCGTCGATATGTCAAAATTGACATGTGGGCATCCCCATCCATCTTTTTTTATTTGATTTTTGGTATGGTGTGCAGACCCCCTCTATGCTGCAAGATCCATTCAAAGACTTTCCTTTTGATAAGTGTGTTTAAAGTGTTTGGTTGTGTGGATTTGTATTGGGTCCTATTCTTGATGAGCTTAAGTTTGGTAGTGGTGGACACTTTGAGTTCCCCCATCTTCATCCACTTAGCCCTGTCATCCCTCCTATCCTCACCTGATCTGATCTTTGCATTATATCTCATCCCAAACTTCATTTTTGCACTTATCATTTGAGCTTTGTTTGCGATTTAGTGCTTTGATTGAGTGTTTTGAGTGTTTTTGAAGTGTTTTCAGCCCATTTGAGAGCTTTTCTTTTGCTTGAGATTTCCTGAGTTTTAGAGTGTTGCAAATCAATGTTCTTTTCAGTTATCCATGCTTAAAAATATCATTGTTATCAAGTTGTTATCTTGGCATATCATTGGAAATTGAAAGTGCATCATTTTTACTGTTTTCAAGTACATTTGGAAATCGTTGTAGAAATTACTTCATGCATTGGAATTGTCATTCAATAATTTTTGGGGAAAGTTTGAGGAAAAATTAGTCATTTGTGCTTTTTCGAGAACTATGAACCACCCATTTTCTTGAAGAATTCGAATGAAATCAAGTTTTTTACAAAAGTGACTCCATGCTTGAGAAAATTGTATGCATTTTTGGTTTTAGTGTTTTTGAGCTATCATAGTGAAATTGAAAAGTTAGAGCGCTCTAGATAGGAAATTTCTCTCTTTTCATCTCTTAATTTTTTATTCGAAAAGACAAAAGAAAAATATTTGGATTTGGTTGTCATGCTTGTTGATTTTGTGAGTTTTGCTTAAAAAAAAAATGGAAAAATGAAAAGAGTGTTTTTTATCAAATTTGGTAGATTTTGGGATTGTGTTGCATTGTGTTGCTTTGGTAAAATCATTTGGAAAGAAATTTCTCCTTCCCATACATAGAGTTCATCAAAAGAAAAGAATAATTTTTGCATGTAGTTAGGACTTGTATTATGTTTACGATTATGTACTCACCTCATGCATTCACCTTACAGTCCAAATAAAATTAATGGTAGAACTAGGGTAAAAATTTTAGTAACTTGTGTGTCAGTTAGAGACGTGTTTCGGCATCGTAAAACGTGGCAGCTGTCATTACTTTCCAACACTGTATTCCTGAGGTATTGTAGTCTTCCACGTGCTTATCGGTATATTGAAGCTCTTTCACGTACCAATCAGGTATATCGAAGCTCTTTCACGTACCCACCAAGTACTTCGTGTACTTGGTGTATATTGAAAGGTGTTTTACGTACTTGGCGTATATAGAAAGGTGTTTCACATACTCGATAGTATATAGGAAGGTCTCGTGCCATACGGTTGTGCATTAGACAGCACAACTATGGATTTGAGCTCCCACGTACATTGCATATATCGGGAGACACCATTAGGATTCTTAAAACCAACTGAGTCAACCATTTGGCCGTCTTGGCAGAGCAATACACGGAGAACAGCACTCGGGAAGATTACTACACACGTGGACCTACTTAATGGACCACGTAATGGACCACCTTTTTATGGTGGTGGACCTACTTATGGTCTAGGCAGCACACCCCCCTACGGCCAGTTTCCTTCGGGAACACCTTATAATCAGTCGATTCAAGGTCCTACCAGTCCATACATGCCTTATCAGTACTATCAGTACCCCCAGTTGAACCAACAACTTCCCTTTTTGGCTACTTTGGACTTACCCGACTTGTCTCGTCTGACAAACGAGCCCATTTTCCATGGGCACAACTAGCCACCTATTCCAGTTAAGTTACCATCAGATATCCCTAAATTTGATGGCAAGCCTGGCGAGGATCCTAAAAACCATGTGATGACCTACCATTTATGGTGTTCAACCAACTCCTTGATGGACGACTCGATCCGTCTTAGGTTATTTCAATGGACTCTCACTAGCCCAGCTGCCAAGTGGTACATTGAGTTACCACCCAATTCTTTTCCCGATTTCTGATCGCTTGCTATGTCATTTTTGACCCACTTCCAGTTACCCATTCGCTATGAGACTGGTACGGACTTATTGACCTCCCTTCACTAGAACACTGCCACTCATATTTTCGATCATATTCATGAATGGTGGTGAAGACAACGTCTTATTAAGGCTCACATTCTCAACCAACTCTTAGCTGACTGGTTTACAAAGTCACTTTTACCCGTCGTAGCTATGGGAGGAGCTATCACTGAGAAACAAGCTATTTCCCGTGCCCATTACTTAGACTTGGTCTATGTTCAATCCGGCTCATTATATGAAATTGTTCCTGATGCACCTCGCCCTACATACGATCCCGCGAAACCACCCAAGGGACCACAAAATGATGGCATCATTGGTTCCCTTGCCTCCCAGCCTTCTATTCAAACTGGTGGCTCGTCTAACCCCCAAGGTTCTTCCCCATCACCACCACACACTGGCAACAGCACTACCAAGTCCACCACTCATGCTTCCACTGAAGAGGTGAATTCTATGCAATTAGCTTCATCTCCGAAGTCCGGTGGTAAGAAGAAGAATAAGGGGAAACCTAAGAAATCTTCTAACCAACAGGAGCCCGAGCCCACTCACGAAGACACCAAATAGAAGAGAAAGTTAAATTATCCTTGTTTGATGTGCGGTGGAGACCATTTCTCAAAAGAATGTCCCCACCGAGATGAATTTCAGAAGTTTCTTAAGGGAAACTCTACTACTGCAGTTCTCAACGATCCCTTCCCCACTCCAAACCAGTAACTCATTGCACACACCTCTCCTTCCCAGGGAGAAGCATCCTCCACCGCGCATGTTCTCATGATGCATAATGAGACCGTCAACTTGAACACCCGTTCTCGTTCGTATGACTCCGTCATGGAAAAGGAACCCGTTGGAAGTAATACTGAAAAAGCTTCCACTTTGATTCTCGACGTCACCGTACCATTTGCTTCTCTCACCATAGAGAAGCCCTCTTTCGAGTCAGTGTTGCATCCGCCCAACAGCACGATTAGAAAATATGTTTTCAATCCCAATGCTCGGGCCACTCAAAACTACAACATTGTAGAGGACCTGGAACAAGATCCTTGTGTTATGTCGATGCTTGAGGTCTTGCAAAACTATCCTAACCAGCGCAAGACTCTCCTCGCTGCCATCGGCGCGGTTGATCCAGATTCTTCAAACACCATTATGTTCTGGCTGGAATACTTCAAACAGAGGCTTTCCCATTAGTTGGCATTTCAAGTTTCCACGAACATCGCTCGGAAGACAATCCATCGTACCATTATGGACGAAGGTGCCTCCACTTCAATCATGTCGATCTCATGCTGGAGAGCCATAGGCTCTCCCGAGTTGAACTGTTCTCCTACCACTTTGAAAGCATTCGACGGACGTGGCTTTCAACCTCATGGGCTGTTACAAGCTTTAGCAGTTGAGTTGGGGGGAAAGACCGCAACCATTAATTGGTCGTAATTGGTTTTACGCCATGACTACGGTCGCATCATCTGTCTTCCGCATAGTACAATGCCCCCATCAAGGCCGAATTGTTACTGTCGACCAATTGGATTTCTGCACACCTGACACCGCTGCTCATCTGGACGATAATGTTCCATTACTTGGACAATCTTCGCATCAGTATGAGAGCGTGGGGGTTGGCCTCATTAAGGACTCATCCCTTATGGGCATTTTTCCTTCTTCGGATCCCCCAAATCATGTTTCCATGGTGAACATGATCTCCTCGCGGATTTCATCCATTCCCAACTCTACTTATTCATTGCTTGTACCTGACGAAGCTAGCACACACCTGATTGGAGACATTATGCCTCTTTCACCCGCTGAACTTACGTATGAGGCTATCCAATCAGCTCCGGAGGACCACTTAACTATGGCCTCTACCTCCTGTTCTCTACGATGGACATCATCCGATCCTCTGCTATGGACTTTTCATTTTGATGATTCCATTATGGAAATCATGAGTGTGGATGATCCTCCGTGGGAAGACCTCCATCATCGATCCTCTTTCCTTCCTTCATTGGATACTGTGGAGAATGGCATTTCCACCATCGTTACACCGGATGTCTACTCTTTCTCTCAGTCCTCGATACTCACATGTCAAACGGATTCTGAAGGCAACTTGGCCAACATTGAGCCTACCATTTCAGTCGATATATCGGTTACTCCTAGTGTAGTGGAACACATTCGTTTAGGCCAGAAGTGTTCCCTTAAAGAAATCACAACGTTTACAGCCTTGTTCAATCGAGACGTGTTTGTTTGGACTTACGAGGAGATTCTCGGGATAGACCCCGCTATTGTTTCGCACACGATTCAAACCTATCCCGACGCCAAACCAGTCCGACAAAAGTTGCGATCGGTGCACCCTAGAAAGACTGTGGCAATCAAGGCAGAGATTGAAAATCTCTTGAAAGCTGGTTTCATTTACCCTGTCCCATTGACAGAATGGGTCTCAAACGTCATCCCTATAGCTAAAAAGTAGGGTGCCATTCGTGTCTGCATCGATTATCGGGATCTCAACAAGGCTTGTCCCAAGGTCAATTACTCGACTCCCTTTATTGACCAGATCATCTACAATTATGCGGGAAGCGTCATCTTTTCATTCATGGATGGCTTTTTTGGCTACAACCAAATTGAGATCCACCCGGATGATCAACACAAGATAGCTTTCATCTATCCTTGGGGTACGTTTTCTTATCACAAGCTCCCTTTTGGTCTTAAAAATTTTGGTGCCACATTCCAGCGGGCCATGTCGTACGCCTTTCACGACATGAAGGAATTTGTGGAACCTTACTTAGACGATCTACCTGCCCATTCACGGCAGCGCGAGTACCACATTGATCATATGATGGTGGTTTTCCTCATATGCAGGCGGTATAACATCCGCCTGAACCCTCACAAGTGCATCTTCTGCGTCGAGTCTGGACGACTCCTCGGTTTCATAGTCTCGAAAGATGGGATCCGCATTGATCCCATGAAGGTGGCAGCCATCATCGCTCTTCCACCTTCCACCGACATAACGGAACTTCAAAGTTTGCAAGGGAAGGAAACTTATTTAAGGTGTTTTGTCTGTAATTTCACGCAAAAGACACAGGGCTACATGAGATTGATGAAGAAGGATGTCCCATTCATATGGGACGACCAAGCTCAACAATCTTTTGAAAGCTTAAAACATGCTATTGCGCATGCCCCTATGTTCCAACCGCCCAATTACTACAAGGATTATATCCTTTATCTTGTTGCTTCTTCCAGCACAATCACCATGGTCTTGGTCCAAGAAGACAACAATGCCCAGAAGCATGTGATATACTACGCAAGTAAGGGTCTCATTGATGCTGAAACTCGCTATTCACATGTCGAGAAACTCGTTCTCACGGCAATCATTGTTGTCCAAAAGTTTCGACATTACATCTTGCTTCGCACCACCACCAACATTGCCGATTCAAACCCCATGTACCACGTTTTGACACGACAGGTGCTTGGGTTCAAGTATTCACGCTGGATCGTGATACTGCAAGAATTTGATCTCCTTTTTGAAAAGGTTAAGTCAAAAAAGTCTTTGGTGTTTGCTGAGCTGATATGTGATCTTCCCCGGGCTGATGTCGATTTTGAGCCCAATGATTCTCTTCTGGACGAATCATTGTTCCTCATTAGCACGTCAGATCCATGGTATGGAGATATCACTTTATATCTTCAAACCCAACGTTTCAGCCCTTAACTCTCACGAGACGACCGTCGTTGCAAATGCCACCATGCAAAGTATTATCTAATCATCAGTGATACTTTGTACCGCCGTGGTATTGATTCTATTCTTCGACGTGCGACATTGTCTCACTCATGAGGAGGCTGAACACATTCTAAATGACTGTCACACTGGGGCGTGTGGCGGTCATCTCTTTGGGATGGCTACGGCCTAGAAGATACTTCGCGCAGGATATTTTTGGCCATCTATCTTCAAAGATTGTATTGAGGCCGTCAAAAAATGTCCTCCATGCTAGCACTTCCAAACTAAGAAGCGCACCCACCCCACCCCGCTACACCCGTTTATGGCTGTTGGACCCTTCGCTAAATGGGGCGTCGACTTCATGCACTGTAAGCCTACCTCGGTCGGGGGGCATGGTTACGTCATAGTAGCCATGGATTACTTCACAAAGTGGGCCGAGGCTATTCCTACATACACAGACGATGAAAAAATCGCCGCACTCTTCACGTTTAATCATGTTATAGCGCAATTTGGAGTTCCTCAAGCTATAGTAACCGACCATGGTTCTCACTTTATGAACCACATGGTTGATGATTTGAGCACTAGATTGGGTTTTCGCCATGAAAACTCAACACCGCCATTAAGAAGGTCTTGAAAACCATGATCCAACGCATGGTGGGTACGCACAAGTCCAACTGGCATAATATGCTCTTCTCCGCATTATGGGCTTATCAAACTTCCGTTAAAACTGCCACTGAATTTACTCCCTTCCAACTAGTGTATGGATTGGAGGTCGTCCTTTCGATAGAGTGTGAGATTCCATCCCTCAAACTCGCAATTGAACTTCTCCCTAACACTACTGCTGAGGAAGAATGCTTCCTCTACCTAGCTAAACTCAATGAGACTCATCGCGATGTCGTTCTTGCCAACGAGGCTCATAAAAATGCATCAAAGCGCAGTACCATGTCGATAGAACCTCGCTCCTATAGAGAAGGTGATTTGGTCCTTATATACGACCAAAGACATGATAAGCTAGGGGCAGGAAAGTTTGAGTCCATGTGGCATGGACCCTACATAGTGAAACGCATCTTAGAGAAGGGAGCTTATGAGCTTGAAGACTACGACGGGATATCTTTAGGTGAACCCCGCAATGGGATTTACCTGAAGAGGTACTATGCCTGAGTCTTTCATGCATAAGTACTTTGTATATACTGTACATGGTGTGTGTGTTTTGTGTGGTGTGACGCTTTGATTTTTTGCGTGCTTAGGTCTTGTTTCGTTACTTATACCATGTTCTGTCTGCGTGTGTAGATGGAAACTTGCTATGGATTTGCAGATGACGCCAGTCGGCATACCCGTAACCTTGCTTCGGCAGCCTGGGTGCTCTATTCTCCCACCGGCGAGCTTATCAGCTTAGGAGGAATGTGTCTAGGTTTCGCAACCAACAATGCTGCGGAATATCAGGCAGTCATTGGAACCCTAACTAACGCTATTTATTTGGGTATGGACCACATTGTCATCTATTTGGATTCTCAACTAGTGGTCTCTCATCTTAACTGGGTCTACACCATCCGCGATCCTACCCTACTCCGTCTCTATAGATGAGTCCGTCTTCTGGAAAGGTCCTTCGAATCCATTCAGTACCTGCACATTCCACGAGACGTGAACACAATTGCCGACTCCATGGCCAACTTCATCTTAGATTGGTACATTTCACACACATAAGCATATTCATGAATTGTTAAAAGTAGACATAACATGTAAATAACTCATTGTATAAGCAAACACATAAATAAGATCACATCATTCATCCATTAAAACACATAATGTATAAAACCACCAAAATGTCTGTCTATATATATAATCAAGATAATGTAGTACTGATACAAAAAGTCTGAAGCACGACGGCTTTTAGTAAGTCCATACAAAATCTGAAGCCTGACAACTTTCAGTAGTACAAAATATGAGGCTCACATAGATCTCAGTACATACATAATAACATAACTGTGCCTGACGTCTAGCCCGTGCACCTCTAGGTCTAGCATCCTTCGCCTGCTGGACATGGAAGCAATCAACTCCCCTCGCTACGTTGCGGAGTAGCGTACCAAATCGCATAGTCACACCGACTGTATACCTCTGCATAGGCCTCGAAAACTCATGTATTGTTGCATCTGGGATGTCCAATGTCAACCTCGTAAGGTTCTCATAGACGTCATCCATCTCCACGATGGCATCGTGCATGGCTAGCGCTACTAGTGGTGCCTCTCCTCTTTTCACAAGAAGCGAGACTCCCACTGGCCATGAAGGGCCCACATCTGCACACACATGTTATTAACTCATCAACACTACCCAAAAAAATTATAAATACACAAAATTAAAAAGTACAAGGGTCATTGTTCATACCGATGTATCCCCACTCTGCCTCCTCAGGTAGCTCTAGGTCTGGATCTTCCCTGAAATCCGTACTGCTGTACGGATAGTCCTCTATCATGAGTAGCTGGACTTCCAGCCAGGTGAAGAATCCAGGACTGTACCCGATGATAAGACCCCCGCCACCATGGCGGGCCATCACCTCTATCCATTTGAACATGTGAGGATCCTTTTGGGATCCCTGTCATCCACAGTCACCTGCGGGCGTAGAAGGGGAACCCACTCTAACAAGAATGATATCACTATCGATCCATATCTGAACTGCTTGAGCTTTCCATGCCGACGCTTGGTTAGCTAAGCTCGTATGTTGGTGAGGAGTCCCTCACACAAGTTGAACACATTGGGAGACATGTAGTCCTCCGCGTACAACATCTGGGACCTAGTAGCCAGATGAGCCGCTTGGCTCCCTGCTATCCTCACTATGGTGAAAAGAATAGCTCGCAGTGGACGATCTTTGATGGGAATCTTCCCACTAGAGGCACGGACATGCGGAGTACAATGCTGGATGATCAAGTCATCCACTATCTGGTCACTTCCCCGTGATCCAGTAAGAGCCACATTGTCCCTCCTCCGGGACAATCCAATCAAGAAGTAGATGTCCTCGACATATATGGTCAGTATGTGCTCTCTGATCACGAAGTACTGCTGTGCTGCGTCCCAACAACAGACCATATGTTCTAGCAGTAGGACTTGGGCCATCATGCCCCGGACATTGTAGAACTTCAGTAGTCCACAGTTCCGCAATGCCTCCACACATAATGGGTCATTTGTTGCTTGCACATCATCTACCTCATGTTCTCGCTCGCGCCACTCTAGGACCATGTTGGCAGCCACAAACCTGTCAATAGGAGCATTTAAACATCATTAAAGCTCACCCAAACCATTAAAACTTTTTCTTGTGGATTGGTTTTTATTTGTGGGATGGATGTTTTCCACCGTCGCACCTCATCCTTGCATACAGGGCGACATCGTCGCAAGACACCCTTGCAGGATTTGCGACAACCCGAGTTCGTTGCAGTTCCCGTAAGGGAGACCTGCGACGACCCGAGGGCGCACAAACTCCCCACTAATCAACCCCAAAATCCTAAAAAATGGACAAAAATTGAAATTCTAAACCACTGGAAATATGTTGGATAAGATTTAGGGTTACCTACTCTGAACGGCTCGTGAAATGGTTGCTCGTAGCTCCGGCAATCGACAAGTGAAATTCTGCTCCAAATGGCACTTTCTTCTCCCCAATTTAGCAAATGAACAATGGTAACTATATTTGGTCATTTTTTCTATTTATAAACAAAAAGAGAATATTCCTTTTCAAATATTAGATTCTCTTTGGGTTATTTGCTATAGTTTGGATCATTCTACTGCATATGAATACCCAGTTGACTGTTTGACCTAGTTTTTAAGCATGCAAGAGACATTAAGTGTTCCGTTTGCGCCGTTTTCACATTGTTGCGATCATCTCAGGTATGAACAACCCCTTGAATATTTTGTCGTTATTTTTCATCCGTTAGATTTTAATTATTTAATGATGACGAGCTTATTCTTTTTTCTTTCTCGTGCTCTTAAAACCATGAGAATAAGTTACTGAGTTACTATTTATCACTTTTTCGGACTTGTTAAACTCCTACAGAAAAGGAACCCCCCAAATTCTATCTTTAATCTCTTTTCAGGCTCTCGAAATACGAAAAGATTGCCAAGCGAACTTGTCATGTTGACGCTTGTTAAAGAATTTGAATGATCGTCTCCCTAGTGGTAGTTTATCCCTTTTTCAGACCAGGGGGCACTACTTACGAAAAAGGCATACTCCAGCCAATCATGACTGGAAGAGTCCTCTCCCGCGTTGTTTTACTCCTTTTCGGGCGATGAGGCTAACTTTACGAAAAAGGACCGTTGGAGTCTTCTTTAGTTCTTTTCAGACTCTCTAAACATGAAATGACGACCGAGTTTACCTTCTATGGACTCGTTAAACTCTAACATTGAAGGGCCCATCATGGGACAAACCCCTCCTCTCCAAGGTTTGGAAAATATTTGGGATTGGACTCATCTATGAGATGAGCTATACCGAGCATCTGGTTACCCTCATCAAGCTCGTAAAAAACACATGAGGCACTCATCATTCATGATGGGGAAAAAGGAAAGATTTTATGTTACACCCTTTATATGTGGCAGTACATAGTTGTTCTTGAACATGGGACTCATTTTCATTTGCATACTGTACTTGGATCATCCGTTTGTCTTTGAGTCTTTCCTACTTCATGAGTCTAGTCACTCCTTTGAGTCATTCAAAGAATGCTTCCATCATCAGTTGCATTAAGAAGTTAGTGTCGTACTCGTCATGTCAATACTGCCAAGTCATGCCATGCCCATGTTCAAGAATACTTTCACCACTCATTATCCGCAGTCAGTACACCTTTCACCATGTCGGTCTATTCTGAGTCAGTCCTGTATGTTACTGTACCATCCGATCTACTCCAAACATCTGTTGTCGTGTTTCATGTCGATGATGGGGGGATTCATCATGGCCCTCCTTCAACAGATTCATCCTTGTCGACTTCAAATCATCATCCGAGGATTAAATCTAGAAACCAATCAAGTACCTTGGGCTTGCATGCCTCAATGGCAGGTTACCTCGCTTTCGACATGAGTTCACATCATTAACTCTTGATTGAAATATTTCGTTAAGCGTTCGACTTCAACTCACTTATTCACGCTTGACGATATGTACTGTGATACCTTGGGAATCATTGACATTAATGGTGATTTACCTCGCGCTTGTTAATGGTATACATCAATGACTGGTAATCAAGTGGTTTCTACCATGCTCGACGTCAAAACATTTGTAATCACATGGATAGATTCATATCATTGCGGGTTCGGCTTGAAGACCCTGGGGAGTCATGTTTTACCCAGGTTGCGATGGAGATTGTTTTGAGTCATATTACATGGATCCACATTTGTATTGGTCATGGCTGTGTTATCATCTCATCATGGATCTATGTGTGTGTCTAGTAGCCATGATTGTGTTCAGCCAGTCATTACTACCATGGATCTGCAATGTATTGGTCGGCAGCCATGTTGTGAGTCATATGAGACTGTGTACTCAGAGTCAGTTGTACTGCAGCAATGTCCTTCATCCGATGAGCCATTGCCATTCCTTCTGTCAAAGCATTTCACCTGTCCAGTTTCAAACAGCTTCATGCTTTGGGGGGCATTCTATTACACCTAAAATCTTACCATCATGAGACTCAGTGTAAACATCCCTAAAGTTTCCTTGACTAAGTCATTAACTTGGAAGAGATGCAAACCTTTTTATTCTAGGTTTTGAGAGGTCATCACAAGTTGTCCTCATGCAACCTGCAATGTTGCAGGTTGTCCTCTTACAGACTGCGACGATGTCAATTAATGGACTAAAATAGCTTCTTCGAGCCCATTCTCAAAGCTAGTTGATGTGTATCCCTATCCCTAGCCTTTGGGGAAGCTGGAATTTGGTTCCTAACCTGTTGAAAGGATCCCCTATCTCTCTCCTACCATATCTCAACCTACCCTATCGACTTAGTACTATATAAGTGAAGCTCACTCTCATTCTAAAGGGAGGAAGTCTATAGTATCCAATTGCTGGTGAAATTAGTTTAGGAGAGATCTCTACTCATCCTTGAGAGATCCATCATCCTTTGGAGGTTTTGACATTAGCTTGATCGGAGAAAGATTGCTACGTTAAGTCGTTGGTTGTAATCTCTTCATCCTATGTATTTCCCTTTTTAATACAGTAATATAAGTGCTTTCCACCAATCTCATTGTGTTAATGATATATTGTGTAGTTTGCTTACTTAACTACTTACTTAGATCTATTATTGTGTAGGTGCTTTTTACTACTTGCTTTGTTGTGTTGTCTTAACAGGTTTTGCAGCTTGGATCTGAAGACCATCAAGCTTGAAGCAGCATTCAAGGAGAAAGGATCAGCTATTCATAAGGTAATAGCATCTAGTTCCTAGATCTCTAATTAGATCTAGGAGAGTCATTTATGTTATGCCTCTATTTGTTCTAGACTCACGTTGAGCTAGGGAGATCAGGCCTCAAGTCCGCTCTTGGTAGATTGTCCGTCAAACAATATGATAACTTCAATATCTGAATTTGTTCATGTTGATATGGCTATGTTTGGTAGTCAATGATGAATATTTTATTATGTATTTATTTACAACATTTTATTGTAGATTTGCTCTTGGATCCGGGTTTTGCTTATGGTTTGTAAGGTTGTAGGTGACAACCATGGGATATTATGTCATTATCATCTATACGGATGTATATGGAGCCTTCATGTCTAGATTTACTTATGTTAATATGGTTGTAGGTGACAGTCGGTAGATCTAGCTTCTAGCTATGTCATTATGGGTGAATATGGAAGCCTGTAGATCTTTTATTTATATTGTTAGAGATTGCTTGCAAATATTATTTTAATAATGGTTATATGGCTATAGAAGATATTATTAATTGATGTTAGAGTACATGTTAAAATCTTGTTCATATCCATTTACATTCATGCTTGCATTTACCTTGCATAGCATGTGCATATGGGAAATGATTTGTATCACAAGTTTGTTTGTCTTTAAGAAGGCTGATTATTTTATTTAGTTGGCTTGTTGGCATGATGGCATAACCTTAGATAACTTTATTCCACTATGTATTTACCTTGATTCAGCCTTACCTTGGATTTCCTGGTGACCTTGGCCTTGGATTTGGGGTTGGGGACATCACAATGGCCCAAAATGTAAGGACCCGTTGGGACAATTTTTATTTTTTTTTAACATTGTCAAATGCAACAATTTAACTTGATTATGATTGTCAATAAATATATATATAACATTAACTTGAAGCACAACAATTCATGATAACATAACTATACATAATTCCTTATATCATCAGTTCTAGAATACTATCTATTAAATACAATTTAAATTAATTAATGATAGTACTTAAAGCAATAAATTCCAATTTTACATGGCATCATACAATCTAGCTTTTATCACACCTCTCTCTCTCTCTCTCTTTCATGAACATATAATTATATTACACTTAATATAACTTAACTTAAGTTTTCTATCCAATTAAAAGAAACTATTTATAAAATGTTAAAGTATTATAAACTCAACTATATTAACTTAAATGGTATTATGTAACTATCCCAAATTACATATTTGATGTAAATTATTATTGTAATTTATCTTGCTAAGCCTTTACTAACTATTTGATACAGGCATGTATAAATATATGTGCATAAAGTTATTTTAATAAGACTTCCACAAAAGCTTAAACTTAACTTATTTTATTTAAGCATTTAATGTAAGGTTTTTACATATATAACAATTTCAATGTAAAAACTATCTACAAGATAATGTATAAAGTTACATTCAGTTCCTTGCACAATTTGATTTAAGCATATACACATAGCATTTATAATATATATGGATTTTATGGTGATAAAGTATGCTATATAATAGCATTCATTAACAAATTTCTTTCCTAGTATCAATAGTAAATATATAGTAATTATATACAAGTAGTATTCAGTCATGATTCATATAATGCATTAATAAATTATATACTTCAGGTATTACTTAATCTTGAGTATATAAAATTTTATATAAAAGAAACCATTTATAAAAACCACTAAAAACTAATAAACTGTAACATTTAACCTCTAATATTAATGTAATTTAATCTAAAAATTACATATCATTTATTAACCATTTGATTTCAGAATATATAATAAGCAGCTACAATGTATAAAGCTATTACAATAAAATTAGGATAATCCACACATATATTATATCCACGTTTTTTTTTGACAATTTTGATTTTAAAGCAAATATACATCAGGCTATGCAAGCTTTCATCATCCCATTTGTTTACATAAGTTAATACATATGTTTTCTTTTATGGGTAAATGCAAACAGATTTTTGAAATACAAATAATTCAGAAATTAAAGGTCTTTCAAACATAAATACCTTAAGTTTAACGGAAGCACAATAATAACGCAGAAATGGAAGTTTGAACATATCTTATCTTGTAAATTGTCATATTAAAGGTAAGCATGGTTCAATACAGAAACAAGAGTTAAGAATCGACATATCGATTTTCAATTACAGAATAATATAATGAACAGAAGCTTAAATATATATTATCAGTGATTTTCAGATTTATGTATGAACTCAGTCAAAATAAGACCAAGGTGAGGAAATGAGCATGTAGATTTTTGAATGGATGTAACTGGAGAAAAATCAATTGCAAAATAAATCAGTCACATAAATTTTCTGCGCAGCTACAGTCCATAACTTTCAAGTGTTTGAAAGCCCATACAATAGTCCCTCCGTGACTATTTATAAAAAAAATTATAAATGTAATTCTGGTTTTCTTTTGGCCATGACTTGGGGGCTGCGCCCTCCTTCATTGGGGCGTGAGCATATAGTTCATACACAATATATATATGTTTCATTCAATAGGACAGAGTTATTCTCTCTTGATTATTTGCAAGCAACAATTTAAAAATAATTATATGTTCACTAATGGAGCATAGCTGCATACTCTACCTGAAAAGAATTATATCCAATCCTACGGCTGCCCATGCTATGGTCGCTCCCTCTATAGATGGGCACGCATAGAAGGAATGAATAAAGGGTTTAACAGTAGCCTTGAGCTGCACTCAAGCTGGTTATTCCTTCTTCAGCATAGTCCATGCAAAGGCTTCGATAAATAACTAACAGATAATAACTGCAAACCCAAGCGAGGGTTGTGCTCTCCCAGAGCTGCGCTCAATTCCTCTATACTAAATATTAATTACGGGTTTTAAAAACTCAGAATAAACAGAATGTTAAGGTTTAATGTAGGGTATAACACAGAAAGTTTTTAGGAAGGTAGCGTCCAAGTTGGATCTCATAACTTCCGTACACAACAGATTATTTCACTTTAAGTGTGACAGAAGGTCAATAAGGAACCTGCGGTGGTAGTCCTAATTATTCATTATCAAGTTCGCGTGACCCATAAATCCTATATTTCTATTTATTTCACAAGTACCTTGCAGGGTTGACTCGGTATGAACAACTACAATTTCCATAATCATAACTAAAATAATAAAAATGCACAGATAGTCAAACAGCCCTTTTTACATACAACGCGTCCACCAACACAGGGGTAATTGTGATACTTATGTGCAAACAGCTATTACTTCATAAACAACACAAATGATTCGACAATCTATTCGAAGCAAATACTATAGCAAATAATGTCGTTTAAAATTTATCATTTAAAAATCAATAATTACAGAATTACCTGTTGCACGCTAGATGCTAGATGGGTGAGGGCAGAATTGCTGCAGGGGTTGAGGTCGATCTTACAGTCCTTATGTTCTCCTTTCTTGATTGCCAATCTCACCAGACCCACCATGTTATCTCCTCAATAAACATAGACTAGTCATAGTATCTAGGTGATAGGAGGTTTTTAATTTTTTGTTTTTCGCATGTGTTTAAGTTCCAGTCTGATAGGTTGAAGAAAGTAACGAAGTTTGAAATAACATTTTAAAGCTGGCTCTCCTTCCGAAAGGCAAATTTCAGGTTTCGGTAGCTTGGGTGGGCCTGGCGATGGTTCATTAGCTACCGAAAACTCTTTTTATGGCAGCTTACTGTGTGAAAGATGAAACGCTTCAGCTACCGAAAGGGTAAAATTACAGCGTGAGTGATGGGGCAGTTTTCGGTGGCTTGGGCGAATACGATGGTGTTCATTAGCCACCGAAAGGTAGATCTTTTCCGCAGTTCGTAGTTCAAGTTGGAACCTTCCGTAGCTGCCGAAAGCAAAGTCATTTTCGTAATCCATGTGGTTGTTTCGGGGGCTTGGGCGAACACAATGGTGTTCATTAGCCACCGAAAAGGCGGATATTTTTCTCAGCTTACCATCCAAAGGCTGGATTTTTTACAGCCACCGAAAGCAAAAGCATTGGCGAAGATCGTTTTCCAGCCACATACGGGGTTAAAAGCGGATTATCGACTGTCGAAAAGGAGTTGGCATCGATCGGTGGACACGTCAAATCGAGGGTTTGATCATGATAAAGGGAATTCATCATGGCTTAACCGCCGAAAAGGTCATTTCAGCGAAAACACAATTTGCCCCATGGTGAGGCCAGACACCATCGCCATATCTCTGGCCAAACGGACCTCGTTTCCTCTCCACATACCAACATTTCTAAAAATTCGTTCCTCAGGTACAATCATGCCGCAGTAGCCATCATTACGCCCTCATGATTATCCACCTTTTCATACCCCTCGGAGTCAGTTCCCGAAAAGCTTCACCACCTTTCTGCTTTCACCCTCACCACGTCGATTGAACTCATTTTCTCTTTGTTTTCCCGTCTCTCCCTCAGTCTCGATTTTAGTAGCAAGCGCCAGCGAGCAGGTTGAAAATGAAGAAAGGAGGAGGAGCGGCCCTGAGAAAGGAATTGAATGACATCTACTACTTGGAGGCACACCCCGAGGTATGTCAATTCTTCAAAAATGTCGGCTGCTATATCTTTTGCAAAAAGCTACAGGGCTCTCATCAACAGGTGGCCAAAGCATTTGCCCTCATGTTTGACGGAAATAGGGCAGTAATAGGCAAGGAAGAATTCCAGGTGAATGAGGCCCTTATAGCCCAGGTGACAGAACTTCCAACAACCAGAGAAAACTGGTTTAAGACCACTGTCAAAAAGGATTTCGAATTTCAATTATATCTGAAACCGGAGCATAAGAACCTGGTTTGGAAAAAAGACATTCCTATGTCATAACTGGAGGATAAATGGCAACTTTTATTGAAGTCCATTCTGGTCTATATAACTTGTGAAGGCAGGTATAACAGGGTACTGATTTACCATTTCAGATTACTGGATCACTTCACTGGCAAGAGCCCCTTAAATCTCCCTTTCTACCTCCACAAGAGCCTGACCAAAATGGCACATCAAGTAAAAGACCAGCCAACCAAAATTGCACGCAGGTTGTACCACCATGGTCTGATCAAACTCTTGGTCTCTGAGTTGTTGCAGAGGAAAAGCATGAACTGGGCTTTCTTCCTGTTCTGGAGTGGGTTCGAGACAGAATCGCGACCGGAAGACGGAAAGAAATCTTCCACCCCTAGAAGCAGGAAAAGAAAAAGGAGGGCTATCTCCCCAATCACAACCGACCCCTTTCCTCAGCCCCAAAGGTGAAGAAAGCCAAAAGGAAATTAGCATTCAAAGATAAGACTAAGGACGAGGGAGATTTTTCAAAAGAGACCCCTTCAATGAATGCCAACCTTTTAAACCTCCCTTACACTGATTCTGAGGAGAATGAATTGCAGGAAGCCGAAGCAGGAAATGAGGAGGTGGCGATGGAACAGGAGCTCCAGGAAGCAGATCCATCTGTGACAGAACAAGAGACCACCTATGTTAATTTGCCTTCTCCTACACCTGTGGAAGAGTAGGGATTCGAACGTGCAAACTTACCCTCCCCTACACTTGTGGAGGAGCAAGGTCAGCAGGTAGCCGAAGAATTAATCCATAAAACAAAGAATTCTGCGTCACAGAAAATCAATCGACTCCTCCAGCAGGCATATGAATGCAAGATACTCGAGAGAGTCATCAAGGAGAATAATCAGAGGTTGACCGAAAGATATAACGAGCTGTATGTTTCTTTTCAGGGGTTGACCAGGAAACATGGCAAAATGAGAGGAAGAAACATTAGGCTGATCAGAAAAAACATCAGGCTGAGGAGGAAGGTCGAGTCTTTGGAAGGTAAGGAAAAAACTCAGAGTCCCTAGCCCAAGGTACATTCAGACCTGGAGACCTTAGCAGCAGCTGCAATCAACTTTGTCGACCCTTCGGTTTTGGCCCAAGAGGAAGAAAAATCCAGGTAGCAAGGGACAGAAGCACAATTTTGTAAACTTTTTGCAGGCTGGATCATCCACCGCTTTCGGCAGCTTGGGCGAACATAGGAGTTGTTCATTAGCTGTGGAATCCCGATTTGGCAGTTTATGACATGCAAGCAGCGCCCTCCCAGATACCGAAAAGAGATAAAGGTTTCCAGCACTTTAAAGCGATTTGGTGGTTTAGGCGAAGCGTTAATCTAATTCATTAACCACTGAATACCAGGGTTTCGGTTGCTTATCACCTCCAAGCCTAGTTTTGTTAGCTACCGACACAAAAAACACAGAGGTCTGTCTTTCGGCATCAAACCCCTTTTTGTTGGTCCGAGCATCTTGAAGGTGTTTTCCAGGGGATTGATAAGCGTTCAAGTGCATCATGATCACCTCTGATCCCAGACTGAGGGCGCCAGCAGAATTAACAGTGGAATATTCCTGTTTATTTTTAGAAAAAGATGCCTACAGGTTTTCTGCAGACAATAGTTTCAAACTCGTCCTCCAGCCCCCAAAGGCTCATTTCAGCTGTCAAGCGTAGGTGTATCAACAAGAATCAGTTATTTCGATCATAATACACTGTCACATCTTTCATTAGCTGTTCTTAGTTGTTATTTTTAGCAGATTCGATCCATCTTTTGGGATCTGGAAAAACTTTGTAATGGCTATAAAGCCCATAACTGAAGCAGAACGTGGGTTCAATTTTGGAGAAACTTTGCTTAAATCTATATTATCAGACTTCTGGTTACATATCAATTATACAAGCTTCTTTTGCCATATGTGTGTTCAGTTTCAATTCTTATATCTTTTATACTTGCAGTGAAATGTCTATTTCTTGAGTTTTCATTTGTCTATGCCAGATAGTTGTAATCCTATTTGTGTATTGAGAGCTAGATATTCAGTGCCCTTTCACTTATCGTGATTTGCCATTTATATATATATGTTGTATGTGTGAATTTGCTAGAACGATAAGAGTTCTTCTTTTATCTTTTACAAACTTCCTGAACACTAGTTGCTAAAGCCTTGTTTATCTAAATGTATCTCTGTATGTTTTGAGCATATGAGTTTTGATCTCAGTCATCCAACTTGATCCATATTTACCCCATCTTTCAAGATAAGTTTAAGTTATCAGGCTCTTCCGAGCACAACCTAGGAAGACTCCTGGAGGGATAACAAACTGGCACCATTGTCGGGGAAATATTATTGAAGCAGCAGCTTCCCTGGGAGACGTCATAGTTCCAGCTTTGATGATAGACAAAGCTTGGACATTATTTCGGTTGTAATCATCTATCTGGCGACTCCATTGGAACGAAGTGGCTTCGAGAAGACCAAGTACCAGATCAAATCCTCAAAGGCCACCAGTAACACCTGTTTCAAATCCCGAACAGATTATAAGGAGAGGAAGGACTACGCAGAGGCAGATTTCCAGGTCCACAAGGGGAATTGCATCAGGCGCTACCAAAGGTATTTCTTCTGTCTCATCAAATGAAACTCCTTTTGAATCTCCATTACCTGAAGCAGTTGGTTCACCAGAAACTATAAGTAGATCAGAAGACTTATGGGTTCAAGTATCCTCATTTGTTTCTGCTACCCAAGTCCCTAGTCCTGAATCTGCTACCCGAGCTGACCTAGGAAAAGAAATCCTAGAATCCATCAAAGAAGAACGTTGTTCCTCCTACCTGCAGCCCTTACCAACTGAACCAGAAGAGAAGTACTCTTTTGTTTACACCAACGTACTTGCCATTGAAAATATTTTTCAAGACCTTTTGGACTAGTGTGAAGAGAGGTTGTCCTCGTTACTTGCACAGTCCAGTAAGAGAACTGATTGTCCAGAACAACCATCAATCTGTTTCACCCCAATTTTTGGCCACTCCACTGCATTGAAACCCCCATCTTCATCGTTGCCTATACCTCCTTAACTACCGTCCACACCCCAAATACCTTCTGCCACCCTCTCTGTAGCCACACCCACTATGGTTGTCCCTCTGACCAAAATGGAAAAGATCCTCATTTCTAGGTATGCCCCTCTAAATTTTCCTAATCCCCTTGCTACTATGCCTATCGAAGATTACCAAAAATATATGCCAAAGTTCACCGGGGAGGGGGATTTTACAGCCGAAGAGCACTTGGAGGCATTCTATAGCTATGCTGAAAACATAAATATCGAGCACGAAGATGTATGGACTAGGGTGTTTGTGCAAAGTTTAGATGGTCAGGCCAGAAAGTGGTTCAAGGAATTACCTGTTGGGTCGATAAATGATATCGAAGCCCTAGATGAATTGTTTTTGAAGCATTGGGGGGAAAGAAGAGACCACCTTTACTACCTCACAAAATTTGATAATTTGAAGAGAGAAAGTGGTGAGTCTGTGGCAGCCTTCACTAAGAGGTTTAATCAAATGTTTAGCAAAATCCCTACAGAGATCAAACCCACATATACCTCAGCGAGGATTACCTATGCAAATGCTTTCGATCCTGATTTTTGTCTTCATCTCCGAGAAAGAAGATCTGCCTCTTTATTGCTCATGCAATATGCTGCGCTCGAATTTGATTCAAATATGGTTGCATCTAAGATCCTCAAAGGAAAAATTGACAAGAAAAGGCAGACCCCAGATTCCCCCTCCTCGTCAGGAACTAATCTGGAAAAAATGGCTAAAATGCTGGACAGCCTGACCTCCAAAATGTCCAAGCTGAAAGTGAAAGGCCAGCCACCTGCAAGAAGTAAAGGATTGAATGAGTTTGTCCCCAAGAACACCAATGCCCCCCCTTACAGAAGAAATGGCCCACAGGCTCAGATCCTCCAGAGACACAGGAATCCAGCTGAAGAACAAAGGATCAGAGCCCCTTTCCGGCATGCTGTATTAGAAGAAGAACGGGAACTTATTCAGGGAGGAGCAAAAGAAGAAGACAATGTCAACTGCATGGAGGATAAGGTTGACCTCGCTTTCCTAACACAAGCTGATTATGAGGAAGCCCTCATGAATGAACAAATCACCGAGGAATCGTTGTATCAGGATGACGATCAAAGGAGCTATGATTTGAGGTCCAGGAATGTTTCTAAGAAACCTTTAACCCTCACTCCTGGGAAGAAGACTCCTGCCCCCACGAAGCAGCCTGCTGCTCCTGCAAAACAATCTGTCACTCTTTCAAAACAGCAACCTGCTGCTCCTGCAAAACAGGTTGTTGCTGTTGCAAAACAACAGCAAAGACCATCTCAGCCAGCTAACCCAGATCCTGTCCAACTTACAACTCCAGCTCAAGAGACGAGAATCCCTGACAAGTTTCCCTACTCCTTTAATCTCGAAACTAAGATTTAGAAAATAAAAATCCCTTTTCCACTAATTGAGCTGATGAAAAACGACTCCTTCAAGTCATCTATACTGAAATCCCTCCAGCCAAAAGCACCCATAGATGCTGACTTCGTGAATTTACAAGACGATAAGCCCACAGTAACCCTAGTTCCCATGGTTGAAGAACAGGACGGGTCCTGCCCACCATTCTATATCTCCTTAAACATACATAACAAGATCCTTCACGATTGCTTACTTGACTCGGGTGCCTCTCACAATCTCATGCCAAAAGCAGTGATGGATGAACTTGGGCTTAGCATTACAAAACCCTACCATGACCTCTTCTCTTTTGACTCCAGAAAAGTTAGATGCCTAGGCCTCATAAAGGATATCGTCATAAACCTGTCTCAGCTGCCATCAAAAAGCATGGTAATGGATGTAGTGGTCTCTAACATCCCATCGAAGTTTGGCCTCCTCTTGTCCCGATCATGGAGCAAACGGCTAGGGGGTACCCTACAGATGGATCTGACTTATGCTACCATTCCTATGTTTGGAGGTGAAACTAAAAGGCTCTACAGGGAAAACCGGTTGGCTTATATTATCAGCAATGAGAAAAATTCTGTAAATCACCCTAATTACGCAGTGGATACAGATTTTGGAGCATGTATCCTGCAAATAGATGATGATTAGTCAGACCCTCTACAACTCACAAAGCCTACGAGTCAGCAACCTGAGGAAGTAACCACTGCTGTGTGGAGCATGTTTTTTTACGGTGCCAGTACTCAGGCTACAGCAGGTGCAGGTGTAGTCTTGATCTCTCCTTTGAAGGACGTCACTCATTTGTCTTATAAGCTGGAGTTCAAAACTACAAATAATATAGCAGAGTACGAGGCTTTGCTGTTGGGAGTCAACGGCTGCCAAAGAGACAGGAATCATGTGCCTGAAAATATTTGGAGATGCAGAGCTCATCATACAGCAAGTGACACTACAACAAAATAGCCCTTTAGGGGCGGTTTTGGCTTGCGGGGGTCTTGCTAAAACCCCCCCTAAAAGTTTTTTCAGACCTTTGGAGGCGGTCTTTTAAAACCGCCCCTAAAAGTCATGGAAATTGGACTTTTAGGGGTTTTTTTTTTAAACCGCCCCCAAAAGTCCTGAAATTTGACTTTTGGGGGCGGTTTTGGGAAACCCCCCCCTAAAACCGTCCCCAAAAGTCCTAAAATTTGACTTTTGGGGGCGTTTTTGGGAAACCCCCCCCTAAAAGCCCAATTCTCATAACTTTTGGGGGCGGTTTGTCAAAACCCCCCCTAAAAGTCATGAGAATTGAATTTTTGGAGGCGGTTTTTTTGGAACCCCCCTTAAAAGTCATGAGAATTGAACTTTTGGAGGCAGTTGTTTGAACCCCCTCCTAAAACCCCAATTCTCATAACTTTTGGGGGCGGTTTGTCAAACCCCCCCCTAAAAGTCATGAGAATTGAACTTTCGGAGGCGGTTTGTTTGGAACCCCCCTTAAAAGTCATGATAATTGAACGTTTGGAGGCGGTTGTTTGAAAAGCCCCCCTAAAAGCCTAATTCTCATAACTTTTGGGGGCGGTTTGTCAAACCCCCCCACTAAAATTCATGAAAATTGAATTTTTGGAGGCGGTTTTTTTGGACCCCCCTTAAAACTCATGAGAATTGAACTTTTGGAGGTGGTTTTTTGGCACCCCCCTTAAAAGTCATGAGAATTGAGCTTTTGGAGGTGGTTTGTTGGAGCCCCCCCCCCCTAAAAGTCATGAGAATTGAGCTCCTTACCCTTAGACGTTATGTTTTGACTAGATAATATGGCCCAATCAATGATAACCATTCTTGGTTGCATGAGCTTGAAATGGCCATTTCTTGCTTGTAAGCCAAATATTTCCCACATAGAGATGGCGTTATGGACTAGGGCCCCATTTGTGGGCCCCGATCCTTGAGCAAAATGTTATGGCTTAGGAATTTATATGTTTACCCTATTACATGGACTAGGCCATGAGAGCCATCCTTAGTGTGCCAAACTTTGAACACTATATTCCACTTACATGATAAAGATTCCTTTATAGGGCTTGTATGGTGGACATAGGCCTATTAATGTCACATGATCCCTAGAGACAAAATGGCCTAAGCTGGTAAGGTTGATGCAAAAGATTTATCCTTACTTACCTGGCATATTTGGATGTCTGAGGTTTTGGGTTTAATTAATGTGTCCTCCCATTTTGTAAATGGCCAGCTTTTGCTTTGTATTTGTCCCTTTGCCTTGACACATTAATCACATATTACATTCTTTTACTCCCTCAAATTCCTCACTAGTCATGCCTTTGACAAATGAAGGTCAATGTCCAAACTATGATGATAATCTTAAAAGGTACCATGATGGAATGCCCTCACCGTTCGGCAATTTTTGTTGGTAATTGTAGTTGGTATGTCAAATCCACTCCAACTATCTATTAGGTCCACATAAAGAAACAACAAGACCAATGTAAGAACATCTCTCCATGCTTGAAACAACAAGACCAATGCAAGAACATCTCTCCATGGTAATTGTAGTTGGTATGTCAAATCCACTCCAACTATCTATTAGGTCCACATAAAGAAACAACAAGACCAATGTAAGAACATCTCTTCATGCTTGAAACAATGCATATCTCCATTGTAGCATTCTTTTAAACAATTTGTGAGCCTCCTTGATTTTCCCATTTTATATGCAATCCCAAATCACAACATTCCACAAGACAACATTATTCTCAAGCATGTTATTAAACATTGTTGAGCTTTTTCCATCCACTGCAACAAATCCTGGAATTAGCGTATGTTTTAGCTCCCTTTTTAGCGTCCACTATCACTTTTAGTGTATTTTTCATCATTTTTTGTACAAAGTGGACGCTTTTCCACGAGATGGAGCTTTTAATGGCGTTATTTGCATCCTTTTTTGAAAGTAGATGTTAATTGGGACGCTAATTATCAATCCAATTAATGTCCCAATTAACGTCCCAATTAGCATCCCTATTAGCATCCCAATGAACGTCCATAATAGCATCCCATTTAACGACCAAAAATAGCCTCCAAAATAATGTCCAAAATAGCGCCAGGCAGCTTGCAAATATGGGAGTATCACCCACGTATCTTAGATCCTTTTGGTTTATTTTTATAAACGGCCTCTTCTTCATTGACACCAATAAGAGATATGCTCATCACATCCATTTTATGTAGAGACTAACCAAAACAAGAAGTAATAGACCAAATGGTGCAAATGGAAGAATACCTGCCAATTGGAGCAAATGTTTATCATAGTCAACTCCCTCTTTTTGAGAAACCCTCTTCCTATAAACCTAGCTTTGTATTCCTCAATAACTCCATTACTAGTTGGTCTTGGAACTATTTCCTAGGCACCATTATTAAGGGGAGCTATACTCCTTTGTTAGAGCATTATTTTATCCTTCTCAAAGCTAGAAGGTTTTGTCTCAATAATAGAAGTCATTATTGCAAGATATGTAGCAAAAATATTAGGTGGATGACTCAAAGAAGATGAAGAACTATATGAGGAAGAAGATGATTACTCCCAAGCAACACCTAAAAATACTATTTTATATTATGCATTTCTTAAAAAAGAGACCTCATTTTAGAAACCAAGCATATCAATTTTTTTTTAGCTGGGGACAAGAGTTGAGTATACTGCATGTCATATTGAATTCGTTCCAGCCTCATTAAGAAGAGATGGCAACGTATTTTGCATAGGTGGATTCCTAATTTAATGAGAGAGATGAGAAGCTGATTGCTTTGGTGGATTATTGCAGTTTAGATATGATAAGATAACAAGATGATTGCTTAGGTGGATTATTGCTTAAATATGAAGAGATGACAAGATGATTCCTAAGAGTTAAAGTTTCTCAACCAATTAAAAAATTATGAAGGCGGGGCATTCCAAAGAAAATGACTTAAATCCAAATAACATTTCAAGGGAGAAGAGGAGATTAACATTAGAATTAGACTATAGAACTTTTTTGTTATGTGAAGGAAAAAGAGATTGACATTGGAATTATACCATACATTTTATTTGTAGGAAAAATAGATTGACATTGGAATTAGACCCTACATTTCCAAGAGTGAGGACAACCATATGGCCTATGAAAATGTGACGACACAAAGAATTCAATTTGGTTTTATGTTTCAAATATTGTCTAGGCTGTACGAATTTCAAGACTCCATGTTTTCTCAGTTCAAATTTGTTTGAGACAACTTCAAAGTTAGGATCCTGGACCTATCACCATTCTACCTGTTTTCTTCCTGAGGACAACAAAGCCTCATTTATGAATACCCTCTAGTAGAGGGATATTTCAAGCATTCAATTTCAACTGCCAGGGGATGATCATAAGGAAAGGGGGCTTATTACTTGTACACAACATCAAATCAATAAACTTGATATCATATTCAAAGAAGAACAACTCCATTATAGATGAACAACCCAGCACCTGAAGAAAGGAAAGGAAAAGATAGAGGACTGCGAGGATCAACATATAGAGAAGTCCTACTCATGTACATTTACCAATCCACCCATGGAACATAACAGGGAATACATAGCTAGAATGACTAATATAGCTATATCATTATATTTCTTTCAATTAATGAAATACAGATGCAAGATTGATAGTTCAAATTTGTGTATTTGCTGTCATATTTTTAGTGTGATGTGTTTAGCATTCAGAATTTACAGTTAATTTGATAGGAGTTATTAGTTTTAAATTTCCTAGTGTTTTCGAGTTTTATTTTGAAGTGCAAAATCAACGAGTTTGATGCCCAAGAGTCTTTAGTGAGTGAAGCAATCCGTGCTTGAGATAAACACTTGGACATGTGAGGAGTTTGTGGTGATATGCCCGTGATATTCCACTGATTAAAGTGTTGTTTTATGCTTGAGAGAGGCGCTTTGCACCTATGATAGGTTGTTGATCTGATTTATCTTTTCCAGTTGATTTGTTTGGCTGGAATATGTTCCTAAGTTGAAGATTTGACTAGTCTTAGTCTCGGAGAGTGCAACTATCTAGAGGGTGCTTTCAATTTTACCCATTGGAAGTATAGATTGCAGATGCTACTAGAGGAGGTTTATCCTTCGTGTTTTGTTGAGGTGAAGGCTATGATTCCTATTGATCCCACACAGTGGGCCGAACATAACAAAAAGGTGGCCAAAGCTAAGAGAATCATCCTTGATTTTGTGAAGGATCAATTGTTCCTTAACATCGTGGAGAAGAAGTCGACCCAGGATATGTACAATGCCTTGATCTCTCTGTACTAGAGTGAATATTTCTTAGAAAACACTGTTGAAGAATAGGTTCACTGCCACATGCATGAGTGATACAAACATGGAGGCTAGTTATATTATGAAGATTATTGAGCATTGAGATCAACTTGCCACTATCGGGGTGGAGGTACACGGTGAGGAGTTGGTGCCATAGCATTAAATATGTTCTTTTCATCTTGGTACCGTTTTGTTTGGTGTCTTTGTTCTCATGAGAAGCTTCCTACTTTTAAGAAGCTTTGGGGTGATTTCATATAGGAGGAGACCAAATTGGAGACTATTGCAACAAGAGTGAGGAGAGTCATAACTTAGGACTCGTTGAGAAAATGAGGAAAGGGGGTAAGAAAAGAGGACCTGAGAATGGTCGAGAGGAAGAAGGAAGATTCAGGTTGTTTGAACTAGGGCAAGAAAGACTTGTCATGTGAAGTGCTTTCAAGTGCCACAATATGGGGTCACTATGCTTCTTAGTGTCCTGAGAAGAAGGGGAAGGGGAAGTGTTAGCAGAATCAGAGTCTTCAGGGAGTGCAGAAGCTTCAGCTGGAGTAGATGAGTTAGCATTTAGGGTTGATACAACCTTCTCCATGGTTTGGGCCTTTCCACTAACACCTTTTATAGTGTAGGTTGGTATGTGGAGAGTGGAGCATTCAAACATATGACCTTCAATATAAGGCTTTCAACAGATTTCAGGAGCAAGAAACAAGCATATAGGTAGAGTTGGGTGATGACGCACTTATCCAATGATTGGATGTGGAAATTTTGAGAATCAGATTTTATTGCAAATTTAGGAATTTCACCTAAACCTCGAGGTTTCTTGGATCTATTTCCTGTGAACTTTTAGCCTTAAGGCCGAGGCTGAAATATTAATTTACAGAGGCAAATACTTCACTTCTCTTCAACCGAATTCACAAGGAAGCCCAAGAAAATAATTAAAGTGTACTTCAATACCACAAAGTTTCAGCCCTTAGGGCATGCTTTTCCAAGCATATGACAAATCTGAAAATGACTTGTTACAACACATTATCACAGAAGGATGTGCGATTCAAGTTGATGGAGATAAATTTCACTTCCCCAGTGGTGGAACCATGTTTCCTAATGGAGAAGATGCTTATATTGAAAATATCAATAAACTGATTCCTTTGACTTATGGATCAATCATGACTTCCTTTGACACTGGTTGTGGGGTATGTTATGTGCTTTCCCCTTCATTCCTTGTGGTAATTTCAAATTCTTGGTAATTCAGTGGCCTTTTGTAATTCAAAGATCATGCCATTATTTTATGTTTGGGGATCATAATCAACATTTTGAATTTTGGTTTCTATTTTTTAATTGATCTACATATTTCGAAAGCACAATAATGACCTAAACATTGTCCATTTATGCACTTGAGCTAAGGGCTGAGTTGAGTTTCTAATTTTGTTTAAAAAATATTGCATGGTAGTCGATGTCCAATTTATGAATGTGTTTTGTGTTGCATGTTTGTGAGTATTTGCCGATTAGTAAAAAATATTGATGTTTCCTTTCGAAACAGAAACAAATCTTAAAGGTAAATTACATAAATGTTCTTCCCAAGGAAGCCTGTCCACCACCAATGTAAGGGCTCTGTCTGGGTTCGTTTAGGAAGCAAAATTGGATGTTATTCTGGAAGCAAAAAAATGGTTGCTATTTTAGACATCAGAAAGGACGGTATCTAGGAAGCAAAAAAAGACGTTATTTTAGACTCTTTACATTTTTTCCATGACGCGTCCCATTTAGCATTTACTTTGCCCACTCAATGAAAAAAAAATTAACACTAAAAAGGGACGCTAATTCCAGAATTTGTTGTAGTGATCCTACCATTATGGGCATATTTCATAAGCATTATAGTCCACAAAATGGTGTCTCATTGAGACATTCTCTAAACCACGTGATGAGCATATTATAATCAACCCTCCACACCAATTGTTCCAAGTGAAGATGGCATTCTTTGAAAATACATCCACAAATTATCAATGCTCTAAAAGGTCCCGGAGAATCTAGCTTGCTGCATCCAACCTTTACACTCATCCTTTCTTTTCAAAGAGGGACTTTATTGTGGCTAGGCTGTATTCTCTAATGATTCAATGTTCCTAATTGGGGAGGACCTTAATCGTACTTAAGATTTCCAAACATTGATCTAGAATTTGTCAGGGATCAATGAACCCATATACATTAGTTATATTGCCCTTTACCCTTAAGTCTAAAGTATAAATTGCTAGTCATCTATCAATAGGTGGTAAGTTGGTTTTCTAGATCCATGTTTATGGGATCCTACATCATTGCCATGAATCTTGAAAATCCTCTCAATCCTCTAGTTGAGCAATTGCATCCTCCCCATATCATTTTGGTGAATTTATAAATGTTATACATTTTGCATTTTGTTTATTGAATAAACACTAAGTCTAGTTTTTCTACTCTTATTTTGTTTTTCAAAATGATTTGTTTCTTGGGTGCATTATTGCCCCTTATGTTCCATAAGAGAATTTTCATTTAGAAGGCCTAGGCGTTTGAAGAAATGTCTCCTTAAGTGACGTTGTTTGCCTTGGGTTAATTAATTGCTCCCTTTTCTCCTTCAAGTTATCATTGACAAGTTTCTTGCCTCGTCCCAACTTAGATTTTGTCAACTTTGTGGGATTTGTGTCTATTCATGATCATTTCTTATGGGAACTTGACAATCCTTCAACATTTCTATCCTCCCGTTTCCATTTATCATATGCCAGTGTAGATTCACCAATTGCTAACTTGAAAGGGAAATTATAAATGTTTTATTATAATGCAAGGATAATAACTCCATGTCCACTTCTTCCACATCCTCCTCCTCCTCTTGCATTCAATTCTAATTTATATATCTTTTTTATGCTCTCTTTTCCCTTTTTAGTATTAAGGTCATTTCATTAGTACAAAATGAGAGATAAGTGACCAGGCGACCAAAAAGTTTGGTCACCATAGTTTTTTCAAGGGATAAATGACTAAAATTGAGAAATTTTAAGTGAGCCAACTAAAAATGACCAAGATAAATGACCAATTTGGTCACGGGATAAGAACTAAACTAAAAATGACCAATTTGGTCATGGGATAAGAACTAAACTAAAAATGACCACATAACAATTGGTCATTTATTTGGTCATTGGAATATGACACCAAAGGTGAACCTACTAAACTTTGTCAGGAGATCATTCTGTTTGCACCATCGTGTCCAAGGCCATGTGCTTTTCATGCCTGTATCTTGTTTCACGATTTACGCTTCTGTATGACCCTTGCGACTAACTTTCCAAGTTGTGTCTTACACATGGGCATGTTGTGGTCAAGTCAAGTCTAGGCATTTTGTCCTTTCTTGTCTATTATATCATCATTCCAAGGCTTCAATGGCATTGCGTTCAGTATGTCGCATGATCACGCTCATACTTCATTTGGAAAAAATTGACTCTATTTGACCCACTCGACACTCAGTCAAAGTTTTGGCAAGTCAAAACCTTTTGCATTATGTCAGTCAAAATACACCGTTTCACATCCAGTGATTAATTATTTAGCCTCATCCGTTGACATCATTCTCATCATGCCTATGTCCTTTAAGTCAACAATGCCCCTGGGGTCCTTCCTTGCAAAAATCCAATGAAATTATTTTTCAAAAGTAAAAATACTCCCCCCATTTCCAATGTTCACTTACCTTTTTAAAAAAATGCATTTTTCCTTATCTTTTATTCATAAATGAAATATTCCCCTATCCTTCCTACCCATTTTCCCACCTTTTCTTTTTCATGCTTAAGGGTTCCCCTTTTCTTTTGAGTTTTGTCGAAATTATTCCCCTCCTTCCTAAGTCCCCATTCCTTTTTTTTTATTAATAAAAGAAAATAATAAAAAACACATTCCCCTTATTATTAGCAAGCCCTTCTTTTTTAGTTTTGTCCACTATATGTTCTATCTTTATCTATTAGTTGGTGTCAATAGTTGGTGTCAATATTTCATTCTTTCTAAAAATAAATCAAAATTAAGTTAAAGTTTATATTTATAATTTTTTTTCCAAAAATTATATTCAATTTTTATTGAATAAAAGTCCTATCTTTATCTATTAGTTGGTGTCACTATTTCATTCTTTCTAAACATAGATCAAAATTAAGTTAAAATTTATATTTATAAATTATTTTTTCAAAAATTATATTCATTTTCTAGTGAATAAAAGGTTTTGAATTGACCCGTATTAAAAAAATTAAGAAAAAAAAAAATAGTTACCTTTCAGTTCCAAATATCAACCTTACCCACCAGACCTAGCACTTTGAACTTAACCCTACCCGCCGCACTGGCCGTCCATTACTGTGGCTTGTGCAAGAAATCGCCCTGTCCTCTAATCAATGCAATCTCAGGTCTGGAGACCAGAAGTGAGAAGAGGTCGATGAGGGAAGAACTGAAATGACAAAGGAAGAGGAGCAGAGACGGGAAATGATCAGTGCAAAGGATACAGAGGAGGCTACCGAGGCCATTCGGGATGGGGACACTCCTCATTCCTTCATCAATGTTGACTCCAATTCTAGTTTCGTGGAGAAGCCTGTGTCATTCCAGGTTTTTCTTGTTTTGTTTTGATAGTAATGCTATTAGAAGCTCTAGGTAGGTCTGGTCATGAATCAGGGGTATAATAAAATTATATATTTTTTTCAGGTACTATGACAGTTTTTTAAAATAAAACCAGTCTGGACTATTTACAAATTTCATAAAAAAATTTTGCTTAAAAAATTCCATAGAAACTGTTTGCTTGAAACATTGACGTGAAAAAAAGAGGATTCCCTTACCTAGAAATGGCCAATTTAATTCAATTCCATTCAAAGCCCAGCATTTGGGATATATTCCATGGCGTGACTTTACTCTTGGCATTGTCCTACTCTAGCATCTACTTTTTTAATGCAAATTTATTTATCTGCTTCACAATCAATTTGGGAATCCCTGAAGCTCATCCTCTGCCTGAGCATCATCGTCATCTAGCTCCCTGCATCTCTCACCCAATTGGGTATTTCCTAACCTCAAAAAATTGTTGCCTAGCCTTTGCAATATCACAAATTTTCACTACAAACATCCTTTTCTGGTATTCTGATGCAAGAACTCTCAGATCCCTGCTTCAATTCTCTCATAAACCTTTTCCAATTCCTATCTACATATGTTACCACAATCTATATATATGCTACAGAAATAGAAATCTACTGTAGGAATATTAAGCTGTTGCAGAAATCTAACTATGCTGTAGGAGCCTTTTACATAAAACATTCATGATCTGTCCTTGGCTTAATGACCACTATCTTGATTCACAAGATTTCTTCTTTATTTGTAAATTGTACTCATCAAACATGGAATCCACACACATAAACTGGATGCTTCTCTAATGGATGCTTTGTTTACTAACAAATTTAGTCGAGCAATCTCTCACATACAAATATGTGGTCTAACTAACCTTCCAGAAACTGGAATTTACACAAACTCTACCAGATATTAAATATATGACAAACCCTACCTATAAATTCAAACTTCAGATTTCAAATTTACCAAATGCGTTCTAGCTAGTTCACCAAAGAGCCACGATTTAAGAAGTCGACTCTCTATGTAAATGTTCTCTCCTCTAGTTCCAAACTCATTACCGTGAGGAAATAGAATAAAAATGGCATCCTAGTCTTCTTACCAGTTTCTTCGCAGCACATAAATTTCTTTAACAATGCAAACTCCAAATCCTCTTCGCAAAATATTCCATCCACAATGTTTTGGTTAATTATGCACATAACTAGTGACTTTCAATCCACGATTCAACCATTCTTTGACCATAAAATATTGTTGGCATACACATGGGTATTATCTATCTCATCTTCAATCTCATAGCTGAGGTAGCAACGCATCAACCCTCGATTCTCCTTATCAAATTCATGCTTATTCCTTTAAACTGCAACCATTGGATTCCAAAATACAAAGCATGACCAATTCTTTCAATATTGGTCAGCATCTCCATCCACACGATTTCTATGCAAGAACTGTTATCACGATTAATTTCATTTACAGCTTGGTTTTATTCTTCACTAAACCAAGTTTCCCATTGTTCAACCTCAACTTGGTTCCATACTTTGAGAACGTGGAATCTATATCGACTCTGTCATTGTTTCATTTCCTTGAACTAATCTACTATGGCCTGACTATTCTCTGCTTGGACATCATCAATATCCCTGTATTCATAGTCAAATACGAGTCCCATATTTCATGATTAAATACTCAGTGAGTTCATTATTACACTTCTGCAGAGACAAATATTAGAACATCAACAATAGACAGAGATGGTTACAATTAAGAAGCATATAGATATGCTATTCATTTATCAACTTCAGGTACATGAAGTTCCATGCTAGATTACACAGTATGCGCATGCAGCCCAAGCCTCTTCCTTTCTGCTTGTCATTCCAGTAGGATTACATCGATATATCAAAAGGAAGTCATTGCTTCCAACTCTCAAACCCTAACAAGCTTCCTAACTTCTGGAAACTAACTCCTACAAACCCTGAACGAATTCCAATAACATAATTTCGATCCTATCCTTTAAACCATGATTCACAACTAAAACCTTCTAGACCTCTCGATTCATCCCATTAGTTTAGGAATTGATGGTTCCAAAATGAAATGGGAGACCTACTTTAAAGGGTGTAAACAACAATACATTCATAAAGAATATATTTCCAAATACATGTAAATAATGTGGCAAAAACTGCCAGATTTGGTAACTCTTCTCTAGATCTTTCCATTGCATAAAAAGGAAGCATTAGCAAATGATGATATGTGAATGACCAGTGCATGAGTTCCAACTTGTATAGTATTTTTATCCACATTGACAATAAACCTTTTTTTTAGCTAGGGAAGAGACCATCAAAGAGACAATTTTTCACCAATGTCGCCTTGGAAGGGAGCCCCTAATAAATAACTAGCCACACAAAAACCTGAAGCTTGAACGACAGATGCACAAACCACACACTATGAAACCGTCAAACTCACCTATCCTTGACTGGTGCACACGCTTGACATTTCTCTGTGAAATATGAAGTAGTGCGAGATTGACTCTCTCGCAATAAATTCTTTGATCAACAATACATTAGTTTTTGGATTTAGTGCTAAGGAATTCAATTCAAACTCGACAGAGTCTCTTCCCACCATCATTTCCAAATGAAGCAGAGATACATTTAAATCCTAGTTGCAGAAAAAGCATGCACCTATTGTTTTCCTTTCTACACAGGGTATTGATGCTCTGATGTTACCAACACACTCATCGATGGAATAAATATGTCTTACATCATCTGAGAAGGTGACTATTCCAACATAGATTAAAAGTCTCAAAAGATTCCCAACAAATTTTACACATTGAGGAAATTTCTAGAATGAATAAAAACTGAGTTAATATTTGCAATCTATGGCTGGGATCACTATTTCAAAATGATACCTCCAAATGCTTCTTACTTCGACTTTGCTTTGAAAACTCTTGTGGCATATCTTCTCATAGATGTTCATTTGTGAATGCTTCCAATGCTTGTCATTTGGCACTTTCCTTATGGCTTGTTAATTGAAAATTGAGTGCATTATACAGATATGTTGACATTTGGACGCTAACCATATTACTTGGAACGATTCTAGGCATTCATTTGTGATAGATGATAAATAATCCCTTCCATGGATACCTTTGTGTCAGCACTTGGTGCTTGGTACCTGTAGCGATTGCTTGATGACACTTATTTCAGTGCGTTGGTGATGATAAAGATGCAAGAGTTGTGTTCCTATGTTCTTGATGGCCCACATAAAGAAACATAACAAGTATTTGGCGATGCGAAGGACTCCTTGTCGGCTTGTGAGCCCTCCTACCTTTGGCGTTTTGGTATGTGCTTTGACAGGGTATTTGAAAACAAATAGTACAAGTATGACTTCAACTTAAAACAATACTGGATCTATAAAATTGTCATTAAAAAGATAAGGATTGTTTTCTGAAGGAAGTCAATTAAAAATATATTCCAAAAGGTTTTAATACTGGCCATAGATGTCGCTATAAACTGTAAATTTATTTCTATTTGAAATATTGATATCAACTAGTGATGGCATCACTTCTAGTAAAATTGCTTTTGTAGCTGGTATATATTCTATAATCCATTCTTCATAAGCAACCATCAACCATAGAATTTTTGCATTCTTCTCATTGATACTTGGGCTTAGAGAACATATATGTACATCAGGAGTCAGATGATTATAACATGTAGACAACAGGAGTTCCGGGAAATCCTGGTCTACTTATGAGATAATCTGATGAGATTTTCTGACTGACTGCATGGATTCCTGCGGGCATCTCCTCAATACTGAAGACATTTTACTTTGGCATCTACCACGGCTAGCAGGTATCCTTCCAAATGCGGGCATTTGCACATCTTCTGAAGTATGTATTTTCCTTATGCTGTTGCGGGCATTTTTATGATGCTGCACGCATAACTTTCAACACTATGAACACTTTTCCAATGTTGTAGCCATTTCAAGTGCAACTCCTCTACCTACTGCGGGCATTTTGAGACCTTATATAACATGTTGCGGGCATTTCCAGGTCTGCCTGTGGGTACTTTCTTCACAGACTTTTGGTAATTTTCTTCACTGACTGACCATTTTATGACATTGCCTTTTGTTTGCGGGCGTATTTCTCATTAGTACGTAATCCTAAGGGCATTCTATTAGGGTTGCGTACATTTTTACCAAACAAAGATTTTACTTGGAAACCCAAATTGGGAAAAACCACGAAACATATGCTTATAGTAAATGGTTACAATCAGATTGGTGCTCCAACACCTTAGTGAGGTTACAACCTCAAGTAATGATTCAGGCTACAACCTAAGAAATAAGAATTCTTCCCCTGCTCCACCCTACCACCCTAAAACAAGGAAAGATACAGAGCTTCTCCATATCTTCTCCACTGTCTTCGGATTTCCACAATCACTCTTAACCTTCTGCTATATTACTGTCTTCAAAACAATGAATAAATAAACTTCATCTTACTTGCTTTCACTTGATCTTTCAGGGTAATATTTTATCTTTTGCTGTAGAGGTATCTTACTGACTTTAGCAGGCTTTATACAGTCTTCAAGAACTGATACTCTCATTTTGACAATGCAAATGGATCTTCGGACTGTAATCGAACTGTGTCCTCGATGATACTTGAACTGTTGCTATACTATACGCACAGTGTCCTTGAAACTTTGAAGTGATCTTTGTGTCTTCAAAACCCTTTACAGTGTCTCACGAACTTTGAATAGAACTTCGGACTGTGTCTGCGAAACCTTAAAAAATAAATCCAAGGACTGTTATAGAGATGATTCGTAGAGAGTCTTCGAGCCGCTGCCAAACTTTGATCTCACTCTTCTTCGATACCTTTTGTCAACTGAACCCTTCCACGGAGCAAAATGACAACTACAGCACTTCCACAGAGCAAACGTATTTGATCTTCACATCAAAGTGCATGCTCACTTATCAACGAAAACCCCTCAAGTATTTATACTGTAGGTTTTCTCAACGTAAATAATGGGCGCTGGATTTAGCAGACACTCTACATCAAAATTTCCAGCAATTTAAGCCATAGAGTTTTCTGCATTCCCAGAAAATGTCCTTAAAGGTATCATTCTATTCACATATTGGGAAAATGTGGGATCCATGATGGTCCATCTATCCATAAAAATCCTCTACGTCATAACCATACATTTCCTTCCTTGGACCGTTTTAAAATTTATTGGGAGAGTAATTAGGGAATTTGTTTTTCCTATGTGGACGCTATTCATAAACGGTCCAGATTTTATACAAATAAATTAGATTTAATTGTATTATGATATTTTTTAAACTATAAAGCAACTAGTACTCTTTTTCAAGGAATACGAGGCCATTAGCTGCAACTCACCAATTTAATTGCTGTAAGTTTTTATCGAATAATTTTACTGGTAATAATTTTATTGGTAGATAAGCATCCAAAACTAAATAATTTATTCTGAACAATAAAAGAATACGATTTTTATAAGCCTTTGCAACCAATCTATTGATTGTCGCCTTGAATTATTCATACTCTCTATCAAACCATGCAATTTCAGAATTCTTGGATTGACACTCAGTTTAACTAGTACAGCCACTTCACACCTATCCGTGAGATGAAATGAAATTTGAAATTCCCTTTATATTTAGGGACCCTTTCTTCATGGCGTGGCACTCATTTGTTATCTGGCTATGCTTTTGAAAAAAATATAAAATTTCCATTGATTTGTTGCAATTTGGTGCAAGAATTGATACTGAGTGCTGCTCTTTTAGAGGCATGTGGGTTACCTTAGTGCTAATCCATCAAGATACGACTCACTACTAATACGAAAACCATTTGGAAAACTGATATTCTGCACCAACAAACCAGACCTAACTGCATCATCACAATACTCTCTAAATAATCATATCAACTTCATTAGATGCATAGCTTCCCAGTGATTTTGGATGAAAACATAATTTCTAATTTCAATACGGCACCTATTATTTATGTTGAGAAAAACTACAATATAATTAATGGATCGCTTTATCACAATTTATTACGAATTAATATATGAATCGGTAAATGCGCAGCACCGTAGTCTCTAAATTCAACACCTGGAATCCAGAGATATTCTCCACATTAACAGTCACTTGATCGTGTTCTTGGATTGGCCTGCTGCTTTCCCTGCCATGTCTTTAACAAAGGTGTTTAAGTTCTGAAACGACGACCCTCCAGGAAGGACTGTTCTGGTTGCACACTCCTTCAGCTTTAGAGCATTCTCTCTCATATGCTTTCCTTGCCTGCTTCTCATCCTGAGGGAATTGTTAGGGCTGCGTACATTTTTACCATGAAAAAAAAAATCAAGGAACGCTATGTTCATCATATATTTCATATGAAATTAATCATTAAAGTGAAGAACTGCAGATGCCATGGATGCTTGAATGGTATATATTCATTTCCTTGTGTTTACCAATATATGTTTCATATTGACCTGGGCAGATAATTTTCACCCGAGCAGTTTTTGTCTCCTAGAAAAGTTAGGCCTTCCATTCCAGGTTCTTTTTGCCATTCCCTGTGCTTGTTTTCACTGCAAGTAAACGATGCACATTTATCTTGAAAAAATGGGTTAGCACATGCCAAAGGGAACACATAGCAAGATCTTCATGAGTTAGTTGTAGATTCTCCATCCATCAATAGGAAATTCCTAAAACACATTATATCATTTGTGAAATCAAATGCCATGTCATTTCAGTTGTAGAAGAAGAAGAAGTTCAAGTGTAATATTATATGTTGTCCAACTTGTGGTATCAGGAATGTCACCTTACCGATCCTTGTATTGAATTACGTATATATTAACACTAGATCTCCTTCACAAGACTAGCGCTAGGGATGAAATGATCTTCCTTATCTAGCCAAATTTTTATGTGTTGAGGTAATGCTAGCAGGTGTAAATGACAGTTGATGCCAGTGGCCTGAGGCAACCCTTTTTCTGACTCAATCAACTCCAACAATCCACTCATCCATATGCTATAGTTGTATGGAAAAAGTGTTGGAAAAACATCCCAGGCAAGCCCTAAATCTGATTCATATCTCTACACACATATGCCATTACATCTGGAGGTTGCAATCATTCAAAAATCAACATTCCAGGGGTCCAAACTGCCACCAATTATGACTCATGTATAACATTGGTAGGAGAGATTACTGCTGTAAATTATGCCATCAATCTTCATCCAAAAGTGTTGCCAAAGGATCATCCATCAGTTGATTCAATCTCTTCATGGAAGACATCATAAGGGGCTCTTCTCAATTGCTGATGTATGATTATACAAGACCTCCATGACTGTCCTAAGACATGCCCTGGAGAATCCACCATGTACTGTTGGAAATGACATATAAGGTCTCCTCAGAATAACATTACAAAGGTCATCTCAAACACACAAATCCAACAAGCAACAAGGTCATGGTTTAGTGTTGTTTCTGCCACACGTTTCACTAGGGATCTTTCATATTGCTGCTGTGAGGAATTAGGGTTGAGTGCTGGTACCACTTGTTACTTTGCAAAAATCCATTCAGGAAGCTCTAGTGCAACTTTTTTAAAAGATCACACTCCTTATGAGAAAATTGAAGAAAATTGAGTTCATATTTTTTGAACTTATATTAACTTCATACTTCATAGAGATTCTCAATATATTACAGTGCTAATAAGACATTAATTACAATTAATGGAAAGTAAACTTAGCCTATAATTGACAATTGGCCTATAAACATCCCATTTAAAACAGCAAGACTAAAAAATGGGTTTCTGATTGCAGAGAGAGAACATGGTTCTATGATGTATTCTAGTATTTAAGTGTATTCCATCTTTTTGTTCTTTATTTAATATTTGATAGATTGTTGTTTGAGCTTTTTGCAGGTTCAGATTGGAACTCATTCATTCACATTTGATCATGTTTATGGTAGCATGGCTTCTCCCTCCTCTGTCATTTTTGAAGAATGTGTTGGTCCACTTGTTGATGGCTTATTCCAAGGATACAATGCTAGAGTTCTTGCATATGGTTAGGTGTGCATTTAGATGCCAATACATAATTGTCTTGAGCAATTCTAAGAGTTTTAGTAATACTACCTTTTTTGCAACAAAATTAATAATTATGCCTCAAGATGGCTGTTAAAATCTTCAAATATGTTTGTAATAAGCTCTTGTCCAGAGGTATCTATGGAAAATCCTTTCTTCATGGTGCAGACTGGTTCTGGAAAGACATACACAATGGGAACATGATATCCACACGGTGGAAATACAAAAGGAATTATTCTCTTGGTTATGGTCCATGGAGGCCATATTTAAAAAAGTCAAAGATTTGAAGGATCATGGAGAAATCCTATTGAAGGTTTCATTTATCGAGGTTAGTTTATTGCTTATATTTGCACTTGAACTTGTTGTTTTCCTATCCTTGTGTTGCTTAAGTACTATCTATGCATCTTTTACATGCCTTAAATTATCAATAAGGCTTTCAAACTTTCATGTGTTTCATAAAAAATGGAAGCTATCCTTGTGTTGTTTGAGTCCTATCTATGCATATTTTTCCAATTCTAAAATTTTTCAATAAGATTTTTCATATGTTTTGATACTAAGAAATGGAAGCTTCACAAATCCTATACTAAAACATGAGACCATATTTGCCTTCATCTGAAGGACAAGTTTGCAAGAAGCTGCTGCATCTCCAATGGAAGATATGAAAGACCAATAGGGAACCTCCAAGTCTGTATGTCCAATAGGGTTGCTTCACATCAGATAAGAGGTCTTTGTTAGAAGTCTGAGAGATTAGTCTTATGTACAAATGTCTTCACTTGTCTATGTGTCCTTGGATGCCCTGAGTTTAACCAATCTAAAACACCACGAGATTATCTTTTGCTGCTTCAATTGTCATATGTATTCTGAGATAAATGCCTGTAAAATCAGACCTTAGAACCCGTGGCTGTCTTAGTCTTTGTTTATCCTTAGCTTAGTTCAATATGTGTTGTAGGTGTCCAGAATTCAGATAAAAATGTGTGCATGCAAGACCCCAGTCATCTAGCCCGAATTCAGAGGTGATGTCAAGCTATTTCCATTAAAAGATGACTGCTGCTACTTTTCAGCTAATCCATCAACTAGGTTATAGCCAAATACAATTCCAGTAAATTCATAGAAGGTAAACATTCATTATTCAAGTCTGCTCATAGATTACTCCATCATTTCACCATGTCTGTGGCTACCACTTTTCTTCAAATCTGTAACTCAAAGGCAGTACTCAATTCTTGAAACTTGAAGCTTATACACTGATACAGTCTTAATGAGTTTCCAAAGTCTTGCGGGCATAGTTGGAGACCTCTGCGGGCATTTTATCAATGTAATGCACCAGCTGCAGGCATTCTCTTATGCCTTGTGGTCAGTTTTCTAGCTAGCGGGCATCCCCTTGTCATATACAACCATGCAGTGGGCATTTTAAGACCTTGGCGGGCATTTACTTCACAATTGCAGGCATTTCTTTTAATAGTGCGGGCATTTTCAGTGGTCAGACGAGCATTCCTCACTATGTCTATGGACATATGTATTTTAAGTCTGGTAGGCATTTTGTCTTAAGGTCTTGCAGACATTTAACTTGATGTGTGGGCATTCTCTTTCACCTTAAACTTGATGTGCGGGTGTTCTCTTTCACCTTTTCATATAAAAATCATACTTTGATTAATCAACCTCGTTTGATTGATTACTTTCCTCTCTTTTCTGTAATGTCCGGAAATTACCAGCCTAGATCTTATGCACGGTTTCGTTGCTAGCTAGCAATCTTACATCATATTTTTCTCATGTCTTGATTACATCTCCTTATCTCAGGGCCAGAGCTACCTCACATTATTATGTAGACATCATTATCAAAAAGAGTCTTCTTAGAAATTGGTTTCCTTCAAAGATCAAAGCTTTCATCAAAAATCCATTTCCTTGCAAGGCCACAGAGCTCCACATCACATATTGTAGTTTGCAATCTCAGGTCATATTTAAGACATATTTATACCCTAGGCATTTCTCAATGTGCTACGGGCATTCTATCATGTATTACACCAGTTGTAGGGATTTTCTTCATACGAACAGGCCTTTGTCTAAGACTTGCAGGCACTTTGCAATATTTACTGGCATTTTTCATTTGCAAGGCGGGCATTTTAATGGTGTTGCGGGCATATGGGCATTTCTTTCATTTTTTTGAGTATTTCCTCACTGTTTGGGAGCTTCCTACACAACAAGTTAAATTGCATGATTAGAAAATATCTCATAGTTTTCAGAACAAATTCTTACACATAAAGAAATATGTCATACAGTCATGCAATTATCTTAGCCAATGCTTCAATACAACATTTATCCATATTTCGTAACTTTCTAGATGCCTTCCAATCTCTACCAGAACATTGTTAAGAGTGTGCACAACTCCTAACATGTCAGCAAAGAGGTTTCATTCTAGATAAGTAGCAATGGAATGTTGTACAGTGCCATAGGCCACTTACCCATGTATATTAGTAGTATACTGTTCATCAATGCAACTATTCTAATATGCATAATACACAACCTAATTCTAGGAACATCAGTATATACATTATTGAACAATATTATTTAAACAATAAAATATGCAAGTAATGACAATTCAAATATTTATCTTTGTTTGTTTGTTGGGTTGACTCCCTCTCAGTCTTTGCTTTTTTTCTGCAACTCCATTCTTATGTGGATTGTGAGAAGTGGTCAACTCCCTCTGAATATTTGCATCCTTGCAGAAACTACTGAAGTGTGCTCCTTTGCTTTCTTGCAGGAACAACTAAAGTGTGCTCCCTCTTGGTCTTTGCTTCCTGGATTACCTGTCCTTGAACTTACATCCATCCTTAATCACTATACATGCTTATTAGTATCATCATTGTGTTGTCCTTGAAGTCTCATACATAATCACACATTTATTAGTATAATCTTAATATTATCAAAACACAATAATCTTAAACATGTATATTCATGATCATTCACAAATAATAAACATTAGTATTCAAGGTTTCAGGGAAGTCTTCTTTTACTCATACATATTCTTATTTGATCATAGGACTCTTCTGGTTAGTTGAATCATCAATCAAGATAAGAGATATAATATGCATAAAACCCATGATTATTCAAACCTATACCTTCATGATTCTTCTGGTTAGTCATATCATCAATTATGGTAAGAAACATAATATGCATACAACCATGATTATTCAAACCTATGACTTCATCAATAATCATTATCAACAACACAACAGTATAAGATCCTAACACAAAGTAGGATTCTAGCTTGATATAAGAAAAACATACCTGGATTAGCATGCTAGCTAGTTATGTCTAACATACCCGCATAATGTCTTCTGGTTCTCTTCAGTGACTTGTGCTAGTAACCTGCATGTCTCATAAGTTAACCATTGTAGAACCAAGTTATACATACTTCGAAAGTAGATCTTCTATGTGATCCATGACAATGGATGAATCTTTGCCTTCATGTCACCATGAGCATATGTTCTTGAAGTAGAACATGATTTGACTTTCTTGGTGTACCTTTTGTGTTAGCAAACAACATAAACCTCATACAACATCACAATGCATTAGTACAATCATAAGTGTCAAAACCTTAATCAATGAATATTTTCTATTAAGATGATACGACAAGTCCAATAATTAATCAAGATTGTACTGTAATGATATGAAGACAAACATATGATAAACTTAACGATGAAACATACCTGTAAGCCATACCTGTCAAGATTGCTTGTAATCTTCTTATGGAAGGCCTTAGCCTCATCTCCCTCTGAGACAGGAACTTCTTCACTTATGCGGGTGACCAATCCATCTTCTTCTAGGATCAACCCAATCCACTTGATTTGCAAGAACTGGACTTGGCGTTGGATTAGGGTTTGTCAAAGAAACCCCAAAAATTCAAACTTTGAATTTCAAACTTCCGAAATGATAGAAATATGCGCCTTGATGAGCTGATCAAGTTGGTATATTTAGAATTTGAAAACTGCAAAGTTTCACCCCTCAAAATTGCATTTTAGATTTCTGGATTCACTAGGGAGGACCTTGAATTAGGGTTTGAGTTTCCCGGAGCTTCACCCAACCAAAAGATTTGATTCAAAACTCTAAGCTTCGATTTTTCTGAGGAGCTTCCAGTCGTGGTCACAGATTTCCAAAATTCCAATTTTTGCAGAAGCTCTAATTTTCCATCTTTCCGATCAAAGTCCCGAACTGGGGTTTGATCAAGCTCGGCCTTCTGCCCAACCAAAAAATCTGATCTTGGTCTCTAAATTTCGATTTTGATGAGTAGAATCCAGCCGTGGTCTCCGATTACAAAAATTCCAACTTTCTTCGAAGCCCTAAATTCTGGAAGCCATGAATGAAGGTACTAAAAAATAATTCTGTTTTGACAGAAATATGTACCTGATTGTTTCTGGTGTAACTACGAACTTTTTGATCCACAGGGTCTGAAATATTTTCCTGAGATAGCCCGACCTGTTATCTTTCCATCCCGACAGGTTTGACCTCAATTGGATTCTCTAAGAGAGAGTTATGCCAAGTGTCGCAACGTGACCTGTTTATGGAATAATACAGGAGAGCGAACTTGTACGGTGTGCCACGTGTCACTGGTTCAACTTTGGCCTCTGAAACATTTTCCTGAGATATCTCGACCTGTTATCTTTCCATCCCAACAGGTTTGACCTCAATTGGATTCTCTAAGAGAGAGTTATGCTAAGTGTCGTAACGTGACCTGTTTATGGGATAATACAAGAGAGTGAACTTGTACGGCGTGCCATGTGTCACTGGTTCAACTTCGGCCTCTGAAACATTTTCCTGAGATAGTATAGTCTGTGTACTACCTGTCACTTTTTACGAAATTTCATTTGGAGCTTCCTAGCCCAAGTTATGACCTTTTTCCCAAGGTCACCTGATTTTGACTCAGATTTGGAAGAGGCAGAAGCCCTATATTGTACCTTTGTTTGTGCCATAGGGTCCACTGCCTCCTCCTAGGAAGCAAGCCACATTTATCTTTCAACAGTAAAATGATGGTGTCAGTATTCTGCCAAGGCCACCGCTAGCAACTACATCAAAAAAATCTGCACAGAATCCACTATGGCACTATTGGGTTCACCTTATGAAACTACTGTTCCTGATCATCTGCCTTGAACTTGTCCAGCCCACTATCAAGGCACTTGGGACCTCCAGTGCTGCCTTTTGATTTCTGCACTGGGGTTTTTCCTTCAATCTTGGCACTTGGAATTCTTCCAAGTATTCATAAACCCTAAATTGTAAACCCCTAAAAGAGAAACAATGGGAAAATGTTTCTGGATCCAATGGAAATAAGTTACGTTCTTACCTCTGGACTTGGGTAATTTTGGTTGCTTCCTTGCTGTGATGTTAGTATCCTTTCAAACAATTCCAATTGTAGTGCCCAAGTTTCGACTTGGTATGTTGCAGTTGGTTTAATACAGACTGCTTTTAATACTTTCCTTTGAGAACATAGTCGATCAGTCCTATGTTTCGTTATATTCTAGAAATCTTGTCAGGTCATGTAAATGTAGCACCTCGACATCTAACAACTGAGGCTGAAACATTTCTTTTTGCAACACGTATACGAGGTAAGCCATCTGTATTTTTATTGACTAGTTTATGAGCCATTTGTTCTTGCTGAGCCAATCGATGAGTAGGGATCACGACATACACCCAAAAATAGATTGCTTATTCACTATCTTGTTCAAATTAAATATTAGTGAACCCAGACAAAAAAAATATATTCATTCACACAAACATTAGCATGTCTATATTAGCAATGAATCAACTCCAGATTCCCATTAAGTTTATGAAAATGTATGACAATGTATGGACAACTTGAAGTTGAGCAAAATATTTAAGCAACCCATGTTATGTCATTTAGCATCTAGTTAAGGGATACAAACGTTTCGTCTTCTAGTTTATTCATATTGTCTATATTGAACAAAGTACATAAATTCTCATAGTGGAAGAGACAAACTAGGAAGATGATTCTTCTTGAATATTTGCTTTCCATGCACAAACTATTGAGCTCCTCAACTGCGTCAATATGTCATGTCTACAATAAGAATCATTGCACTATGTTATGAAATGCATATCACATGATTGAAATTTGTGTCTGCAAATTGTATGCAATTTTTTTCAGCATTTTTGTTGTTTTAGTAAGTAATCGAAAAGTTTGGAATTATAGATCTTATGCCTTGTGAAGATTGCAAAGAGCAGGTTGCTCTTGCATGATAATCTGTAGATATTTGGGTACATGTGGATATCCTGTTACAATCATCTCCTGCATATTCTTATTGTCTTTTCTTAGACTTAAAAATAATGCAATATGAGTGGTAATGTTGCTCATCTCCCTAATTCTTAAAGGGTGCTAGCTCAATGGTAGAGCACCTGCCTTACAAGCAGGAGGTTGGTGGTTCGATTCCTCCGTACCCTATTGATATTGCAATATTGGTATTTTTAATAAAATATGTTTTATTATGATTTATTATGGCTATAGAGGGGGGTTCAAACCGTCTTTGTATGTTTCTACGAGGGGGGTTCTAAGCCACCTTCATATGTTACTACGAGGGGGGTTTGTAACCGCCCCCAAAGGTTTGTAATAAAGACTTTTAGGGGGGGTTTTGAACCGCCCCTATAGGCATCTACGAGGGGGGTTCCAAACCGCCACTATAGGCCTCTACGAGGGGGGTTCAAAACCGCCCCTATAAGCCTCTACGACGGGGGTTCTAAATTGCCCCTATAGGCCTCTACAAGGGGGGTTCCAAACCGCCCCTATAGGACTATACGAGGGGGGTTCACAACTGCCCCTATAGGCCTTTACGAGGGGGGTTTGAAACCGCCCCTATAGTCCTCTACGAGGGGGGTTCCAAACCGCCCTTATAGGTTTGTATGAGGGGGCCTATGAGGGGGGTTCACAATCGTCCTCGTAGGTCTCTATGAAGGGGGTTGAAAGCCACCCCCGTAGGTCTCTATGAAGGGGTCTACGAGGGGGGTTTATAACTGCCTCCGTATACCTCTATGAGGGGGGTTACAAACCGCCCCCAAAAGTGACTTTTGGGGGCGGTTCCAATCTCGTCAAAAACCACCCTTAAAGGGAAAAACTTTTAACATCGGTGCCTTTAGGGGCGGTTTTGCCAAAACCGCCCCCAAAGCCAAAACTCCCCCCCGTAGGTCACTTTTGGGGGCGGAAGACAACCCCTCGTAAAGGCCAAAAATGTAGTAGTGTGAATGTAAAATATCAGGCAAAGAACGTCAGGCTGAAGTCATACAGAGATGAGGTATGGAAACTCAGAGATTCCTTCATGTTTTTTGAGATTTCTTATATCCCGCGAGCCATGAACCACCTGGTTGATTCCCTTGTTGTCTCTGGTAGCACATTCATTCCTCCCATGCCTCCCAAGTTGAATTATGATATCCAAGTCAAGTACAGGCCATCCTTACCCGATAATGTCAAATTTTGGAAAGTTTTTGAGAATGATGACGAGCTTAGTAGATTTCTCCAGGTTGTTGACGAATTTTTTGATATGCATATTGACCAAGAAAATATGAATATAGAAGAATCTCAGAGATCTAAGTTGAAGGGGAAAATAGGCCAACATGACATTGTTCAATTGTCAGTAAATCACATACCTAGGGGCCTAGTACCTCTCGAAAGGCTGTTTGACCATAATGACATCCCCTTTAAACCTGTGAGTGAGGAAAAAGACCCAACTGTCCATCAACATAAAATAGGAAGCCAAGATCACCCTAAATTCATAAATCTGTCCACTGAGTTGACAGCTGATCAGAGGTCAGGTTATTGCAGCCTGGTAAAGGATTTTGCAGATGTGTTGGCCTGGGAATACAGTGACCTGAAAACTTATGATGAAGACACCATTTAGCATAGAATTCCATTGGAAAAGGGCACCACCCCATTCAAGCAGAAGCTAAGGCCTATCAGCCCTCTCCTGTTACCTGTGATCGAGAGAGAAATAAGAAATCTACTTGATGCTAAGATCATAATCTCGCTAAGGTATTCTAAATGGGTCGCGAATTTGGTGATAGTGAGGAAGAAGAATGGCGAAGTCAGGCTATGTGTCGATTTCAGGAACTTAAACAAAGGCTCCCAAAAAGATAACTACCCTCTGCCCAAGATGGAGCATTTACTGCAGATAGTGTCAGGAGCTAGGGTCATGTCGTTTCTAGATGGCTTCTTAGGCTATAATCAAATTTCTGTACACCCCGATGATCAGGAGAAGACAATGTTTACTACTCCCTGGGGTACCTTCATGTACGCCAAGATGCCGTTTGGACTGATGAATGTCGGGGCCACTTTTCAGAGGGCCATGGATATAGCGTTTGTGGGGATCAAGGATAAGTTCGTCCTCATATACCTCGATGATATCACAGTATACTTGAACAGTCACGAAGAACATTTGTAGCACCTACGGGAGGTCTCCCTGAAATGCAGATAATTTGGAATTTCTTTGAATTCTAAGAAGTCACAGTTTGCTCTTGGAGAGGGAAAGCTCCTGGGCCACATAGTTTCAGCACAGGGAGTGAGGATTGATCCAAATCGGGTTGAAACGATTCAGAAGGTATCTATACCAAGGTCGAAAAAGGATATCCAGTCTTTTCTCTGGAAGATAAATTTCGTTAGGAGGTTTATTCCAAATTTTTATGAGCTGGTAAAGCACATAACCTCCATGCTGAAAAAGGGAGCTGAAACCAAATGGACAGAAAAGGCGAGGCACTCTTTCGAGGCCATCAAGCAGGCCATCATGGAGGCTCCCACCCTGATTAGTCCAGATTACACCAAGGTGTTCTATATTTTCTCTTTTGCCTCCCATGATACAGTGGCAGCAATCTTACTGCAGAAAGATGACGAAGGGCTCGATCATCCAATTGCCTTCTTTAGCAAAACATTGAGGGATGCCAAGCTCAAGTACGATCCCATAGAGAAACAGGCCTATGCTCTGATTAAATCATTAAAAACATTCCAAATTTATATCCTACATGCAAAGGTTATAGCCTATGTCCCTTCAGCTTCTATAAAGGATGTTTTAACTCGGGCTGACATTGATGGAAAAAGGGCCAAATGGATCGCTAAGCTGATCGAATTCGACATAGAAGTGAAGCTCACCAGGTTAGTAAAAGGCCAAGGTCTAGCCAAGCTGATGGCCGAAGATAATTGAAAACTATTAGACATTAATTTCATTGGAATAAATTCTGAAAATTTGCCAACAGAGGTAGCTGCAGCAAAACAATGTGACAACCAACATGTGGCTGAAAATTTGCTCTCATGCGAGTGGTATTCAAGTATCATTCATTTCCTGCAAAATTTGGAAGTTCCCCCTCGACTCAGTACAACTCAGGCACGATCTCTCAAGCTTAAAGCTGTAAAATTTTGCATAAGTGATAAGCTGCTGTATTGGAAAGACCCTACTGGAATTCTGTTAAGATGTTTGGACAAAGAAGAATCAGGTCAAGTCATGCATCACTTCCATTCAAGCATATGCGGGGGGCATCATTACTGGAAAACTACTGCCCACGAGATTTTAAGGGCTGGGTACTATTGGCCTTGTTTGTTCTCTGACGTATACACTTTTGTGAAAACTTGTGACAAATGCCAAAGATTCACGGGAAAACAGCAGCTGAAATCCCTCCCCTTGAAGCCTATTTTGGTTAATGGTCATTTCCAGCAATGGGGCCTTGACTTCATAGGGGAGATCAACCCTTCATTCAGCGGTCAACACAGATGGATCCTGGTAGCCACTGATTATTTCACCAAATGGATAGAGGCCATTCCTACCAGGAATGCTAACGATCATGTTGTCATCAAATTTTTATATGAAAACATCCTCACTAGATTTGATTACCCAAAAAGGCTGGTAACTAATAATGCACCTACTTTCAAAGATAAAGAGTTAGTCCACATGTGCGAATCAACGGGCATTCAGTTAGTTCACTCCACTCCCTACTACCCTCAAGGCAATGGCCTCACTGAATCTTCCAATAAAAGCCTAGTCAGGATCATCAAAAAACTATTGGAGGAAAATCAAAGGAGTTGGGATTCAAAGCTAAAATTTTCCCTCTGGGCTGACAGAGTGACAAATAAGAAATCTATAGGGACCTCTCCTTTCAGATTGGTTTATGGTACTGATGCCATTTTCCCAATCCAGCTAATCTTGCCAGTGACTAAATTCATTCAGGAGGAATAGGATGAACCAAATGACATGGTGAGAAGAATGCTCGATTTGGTTGAATTGCAGTAGACCAGAGAACAATTACTGGAAAGGTCAAAAGCTCATCAGGAAAAAATAAAAGACACCTTTGACAAGAAGGCCAAGATGGATAGTTTTCAGGTGGGAGACTGGGTATTGAAATGGGATGTCCCCAGGCAGGACAAAGGCAAGCACGACAAGTTTGATTCTTTCTGGATAGGTCCTTACGTAATAACTCAAGCAAAGCAGAACAATACCTTCAAACTGCAAAGTCTGGAAGGTCAAGAGATGTTTGGTAGTCCGGTCAATGGGCGTTTCCTGAAACTTTATTTCGTTTGAGGCTTCACAGCCTGGTCACTGTAAATACCATTTTGTTTTCCGTTTTTTTTGTCTTGTTTACAAATAACTCCATGCCCAATGGAACACTAGAAGTTAGAGTTATAGTTTTGTTTTTTTTAGGGAAAGGCATTTGGTCTGTGGTTCTTGGAACCTCGTTGGGAGGTTTCCATCCCCAAGTAGGAGCCAGATGTTATCTCCACAATAAACATAGACTAGTCATAGTATCTAGGTGATAGGAGGTTTTTAATTTTTTGTTTTTCGCATGTGTTTAAGTTCCAGTCTGATAGGTTGAAGAAAGTAACGAAGTTTGAAATAACATTTTAAAGCTGGCTCTCCTTTCGAAAGGAAAATTTTAGGTTTCGATAGCTTAGGCGGGCATGGTGATGGTTCATTAGCTACTGAAAACCCTGTTTTCGACAGCTTACTATGTGAAAGATGAAATGCTTCAGCTACTAAAAGGGTAAAATTATAGCGTGAGTGATGGGGCAGTTTTCGGTGGCTTGGGTGAACACGATGGTGTTCATTAGCCACCAAAAGGTAGATCTTTTATGCAGTTCACAGTTCAAGTTGGAACCTTCCGTAGCTACCGAAAGCAAAGTCATTTTCGTAATCCATGTGGTCATTTCAGGGGCTTGGGCGAACACAATGGTGTTCATTAGCCATCGAAAAGGCGGATACTTTTCACAGCTTACCATCCAAAAGCTGGATTGTTTACAGCCACTGAAAGCAAAAGCATTGGTGAAGATCGTTTTCCGGCGGCATACGGGGTTAAAAGCAGATTATCGACTACCGAAAATGAGTTGGCATCGATCGGTGGACACGTCAAATCGAGGGTTTGATCATGATAAAGGGAATTCATCATGGCTTAGCCGCCGAAAAGGTCATTTCAGCGAAAACATGATTTACCCCATGGTGAGGCTGGATGCCATCGCCATACCTTTGGCCAGACGGACCTCATTTCCTCTTCGCATACCAGCATTTCTAAAAATTCGTTCCTCAGGTACAATCATGCCGCAGTAGCCATCATTACGCCCTCATGATTATCCACCTTTTCATACCCCTCGGAGTCAGTTCCCGAAAAGCCTCACCACCTTTCCGCTTTCATCCTCACCACGTCGATTGAACTCATTTTCTCGTTGTTTTCCCGTCTCTCCCTCAGTCCCGATTTTAGCAGTAGGTGCCAGCGAGCAGGTTGAAAATGAAGAAAGGAGGAGGAGCGGCCCTGAGAAAGGAATTGAACGACATTTGCTACTTGGAGGCACACCTCGAGGTATGTCAATTCTTCAAAAATGTCGGCTGCTATATCTTTTGCAAAAAGCTACAGGGCTCTCATCAACAGGTGGCCGAAGCATTTGCCCTCACGTTTGACGGAAATAGGGCTGTAATCGGCAAGGAAGAATTCCAGGTGAACGAGGCCCTTATAGCCCAGGTGACAGAACTTCCAACGACCAGAGAAAACTGATTTAAGACCACTGTCAAAAAGGATTTCGAATTTCAATCATATCTGAAACCGGAGCATAAGAACCTGGTTTGGAAAAAAGACATTCCTATGTCATATCTAGAGGATAAATGGCAGCTTTTATTGAAGTCCATTCTGGTCCATATAACCTGTGAAGGCAGGTATAATAGGGTACTGATTTACCATTTCAGAGTACTGGATCACTTCACTGGCAAGAGCCCCTTAAATCTCCCTTTCTACCTCCACAAGAGCCTGACCAAAATGGCACATCAAGTAAAAGCCCATCCAACCAAAATTGCAGGCAGGTTGTACCACCATGGTCTGATCAAACTCTTGGTCTCTGAGTTGTTGCAGAGGAAAAGCATGAACTGGGTTTTCTTCCTGTTCTGGAGTGGGTTCGAGACAGAATCGCGACCGGAAGAGGGAAAGAAATCTTCCACCCCTAGAAGCGGGAAAAGAAAAAGGAGGGCTATCTCCCCAATCACAACCGACCCCCTTTCCTCAGCCCTAAATGTGAAGAAAGCCAAAAGGAAATTAGCATTCAAAGATAAGACTAAGGACAAGGGATCTTTTTTCAGAAGAGACCCCTTCAAAGAATGCCAACCTTTTAAACCTCCCTTACACTGATTCTGAGGAGGATGAATTGCAGGAAGCCAAAGCAGGAAATGAGGAGGTGGCGACGGAACAGGAGCTCCAGGAAGCAGATCCATCTGTGACGGAACAGGAGAACACCTATGTTAATTTGCCTTCTCCTACACCTATGGAAGAGCAGGGATTCGAACATGCAAACTTACCCTCCCCTACGCCTGTGGAGGAGCAAGGTCAGCTGGTAGCCGAAGAATTAATCCATAAAACAAAGAGTTCTGCCTCACAGAAAATCAATTGACTCCTCCAACAGGCATATGAACGCGAGATACTCCAGAGAGTCATCAAGGAGAAGAATCAGAGGCTGACCGAAAGATATAACGAGCTGTATGTTTCTTTTTAGGGGTTGACCAGGAAACATGGAAAAATGAGAGGAAGAAACATTAGGCTAATCAGAGAAAACATCACGCTGAGGAGGAAGGTCGAGTCTTTGGAGGGTAAGGAATAGACTCAGATTCCCCAGCCCAAGGTACATTCAGACCTAGAGACCTTAGCAGCAGCTGCAATCAACTTTGCCGACCCTCCGGTTTTGGCCCAGGAGGAAGAAAAATCCAAGTAGCAGGGGACAGAAGCACAGTTTTGTAAACTTTTTGCAGGTTGGATCATCCACCGCTTTCGGCAGCTTGGGCGAACATAGGAGTTGTTCATTAGCTGCCGAATCCCGATTTGGCGGTTTACGACATGCAGGTAGCGCCCTCCCGGATACTGAAAAGAGATAAAGGTTTCCAACACTTTAAAGCGATTCGGTGGTTTAGGCGAAGCATTAATCTAATTCATTAACCACCGAATACCAGGCTTTCGGTTGCTTATCACCTCCAAGCCCAGTTTTGTTAGCTACCGAAAACACAAAAAACGCAGAGGTATGTCTTTGGGCATCAAACCCCTTTTTGTTGGTCCGAGCATCTTGAATGCGTTTTCCAGGGGATTGATAAGCGTTCAAGTGCATCATGATCACCTCTGATCCCAGACTGAGGGCGCTAGCAGAATTAACAGTGGAATATTCCTGTCTATTTTTAGAAAAAGACGCCTACAGGTTTTTTGCAGACAACAGTTTCAAACTCGTCCTCCAGCCCCCAGAGGCTCATTTCAGCTGTCAAGCGTAGGTGTATCAACAAGAATCAGTTATTTCGATCATAATACACTGTCACATCTTTCATTAGCTGTTCTTAGTTGTTATTTTTAGCAGATTCGATCCATCTTTTGGGATCTGGAAAAACATTGTAATGGCTATAAAGCCCAGAACTGAAGTAGAACGTGGGTTCGATTTTGGAGAAACTTTGCTTAAATCTGTATTATCAGAATTCTGGTTACATATCAATTATACAAGCTTCTTTTTCCATATGTGTGTTCAGTTTCAATTCTTATATCTTTTATACTTGCAGTGAAATGTCTATTTCCCGAGTTTTCATTTGTCTATGCCAGATAGCTGTAATCCTATTTATGTATTGAGAATTGGATATTCAGTGCCCTTTCACTTATCGTGATTTTCCATTTATATATATATGTTGTATGTGTGAGTTTGCTAGCACGATAAGAGTTCTTCTTCTATCTTTTACAAACTTCCTGAACACCAGTGGCTAAAGCCTTGTTTATCTGAATGTATCTCTGTATGTTTTGAGCATACGAGTTTTGATCTTAGTCATCCAACTTGATCCATATTTACCCCATCTTTCAAGATAAGTTTAAGTTACCAGGCTCTTCCGAGCACAACCTAGGAAGACTCCTAGAGGGATAACACACCGGTTTCCTCCCAACCATACCCAAGGATACTCTGCTTCTCCTGGGACCCCCAAGCTCAACGGGGCTGCCGACACTCTCTGCTAGCAAATGAACTACGAAGTCGGCATTCTGCCCATGAAGATCCCACTTCAACCTTCGTAGTGAACCACACCTTCTCAGATACCTTTCTCAGAAAATTGTCAAAATTTCTTCACTATTCCCAAAAGAACCAAGCTCCTCCAAATTGTGTGTCCTTCCCTTTTTATCTTTTTTTTTCATTTTGATTTTTCTTTCTTTCTTTCTTATTTTGATTGCTTTATGTTTCCTTCTTTTCTTCTTTTTCTTAATTTGAACTCTTATTCTTTTTCCTCTTTCCTTTTTTTTGTTCTTTCTATTATTTTTACCTTTTCTCAAATTAGTATTATTTTTAATTCTTTCCTTTTTGTTTGTTTGTTCTTTCTATTATTTTTACCTTTTCTCAAATTAGTATTCTTTTTAATTGTTTATCATATTAGTATTTAATCCTAATTATTATTTTATGATTTATCTATTATTATTATTTAAGTTAAGTTAATTAATTTAAGCTTAATCATTATCTTTATTTATCCCATTGATCCTTTATTAATTTAATCGTCGTATTTCCTTTGCGACCAGAGACATCAAGGCTCTATGCTTATCACCTGTCTTTCGATGATCTTTGAGGTGGGGATACAGTACGACGGTTGAGACATTGTTAACTCGACCCGTCTACCCTGACAAGGTTCAGTGGTTCCTGATGAATAAGGCCGAGCCCTCATTGCGCGCCCCCCAGTTATCTATACCTCGTGAGTGACCGTACAACAGCCTACCATCACGGAAACACGCACCTGATGAGTTGGAGCCTCTCTCGCTCATGACAACTCATCGTGCCGTCATTGGCTAGACTTAACTGGTGTCATTATCAACCCCGTCTCCTGATGTGGGTCGATTGGCAATCACTGCCAATACCTGCAAATCAATGCCATGCATTAAATTTGCATCAATCAGATGTAATAAAAACTATAAATTGACGTCACCTGCCAATGTAATGACTCATTCTGAGTCCATGTACACATGTACATAAGATCCTTTCACCTGGATTTCATCGATTGCATTCATACACATCAGGTTATCAACACATGTTTTCAATTGTGGCTCATTTGAGGCCATGACGCAACATGTCGGCTAGCACTTGTACCTGCTCTACAAGTCATACTCAACAATACATCAGAGTACAGGATCCATGTATCAAGTAATCATTCAACAACATTTTATATGTGAACTATAACAACATCACTCCAGCATAGAAATCATAATCAACTCATGTAAGCAAATGATTAACTATGTTATCACATCATAACGCATGAATTCTTAACACATGAGTCATATAGAACAAAAATTGCTAAATTCACAACATCATATCCATCGTCATCAATAACATAACATTTAACATTTTAACTGAATAATATAGTTTCATCATTGAAATTTAATAAACAACAGCACACATGTATATCACACATATATCTATTTGGAGCATTCAAAATCGAATATCCTCAAAACAACACCACATAGTTTACGACAAATACATACGTACATCTAGGTCATTCATCACTGAATGCCCTCAAACAATAATAGGTCGCAAATATATCAAGTCTACAAGGTAACACAAAAATAGGGCACTACACAAAACATCAAACCAGGAGCTAGATGAATTCATTAAATTTTCCAATAAGGAGAACAATAAAATATGGTATGATGCCAATAAAAATCTCAGAGCCATGAAGATGGAGCATGAAAACACCCAAAAGGCCCACTCATCAAAAGTGGAACAAATTATCAAACCAATAGAAGGCCCATAGCTCGAGGGAACACTTGATAAAATCTAGAGCTTACTCGGGTCTATATTAATTTTCTTTCAACAAGTACTTGACCAACAGAATCAATAGCAACAGTATGAAAACGGTCTATTGATGGCTGACGAATTTAAAATGTTTGAAGAACGAGACAAGAAGCTAAAGCAATACGAGGTGAAAGAGACTCAATTGGTCCTAGTTCTAAATAATTGGTATTCATACTATGGGAATATCTGCATTGAAATTCATACCATGCAGAATAATATTTTGGAATTATAGAAAAGGAATAGTATAGTTGACCCAGGCACCTCCAACATCTTAGAGGAACAAATTTGAATGGAACAATAGTTCTTGGTAGACTTACAAAAGAAAGAGCACCAGTGATTACATGAAGCTAAAAATGAATAGGCTGAAGTCAATCATCTGAATAGCCACATATACAGACTAATGTGAGTTGTTGAACTTCAACACCAATATTTTGGTCCTAATATTCAGTACATGCAGAATAGATCAATACCCAAGAATCTATTGTTATTATTAGATCTAACTACAATTAGTACTAATATCTAGCATGCCTTGGCCTACTAGGAAGAATTTCATTTATTCCTCACCCTCTCTACCGATTCCATAATCGAAGTATGTGTTGAAGCAAATCCACCTGGCACAACATCCAGTTCTCATCAACCTTGAATTTTGTAATTTTGTAATTTTGTAAAAATTCACATCTCCCTATTCTCTTCAAGATGAATAAATGTTTTGGGTGGGGGTTGATGTTAGAGGATCTTAGTTGACGATCAACTAGGTCCTCCTAGCTCACCACCCATTGGTAAGCCCAGTCTAGTCTAGTCAATTAGGTCAACTAACATACAATTATACAATTACAATTTTCTAACCGATTGTATGATCCATATATATAGGTTGTTGAGGGAGATGATATAGAGATGATTGTCCCTCTTATTTTTTCTTGTTCTCTTTATATATGATTGTCTCATACTTGAATACCTATTATAATGTGCTATTGGTAACGTAATGTAATCCTATAGATTACAAAAAGCTACTATTTTCACTTATCCAATACGTTTAGGGAAAAACAAACTTACCCTGAATACAAGTAAAATAAACTTCCACAACATATTATGGTGATTAGGATTTGTCCCATTTATGGTGATTAAGACTTTTACCAACTGAGTTGAATTGGGAAATTAATATATGTGTTTTAATGTTTGTCATGTATGAGTTGAATTGGTAATTAAAACTTGGAAATGATTTTCAAATTGATATATGTGTTTAATTGAATTGGTGATTAAAAATTAGAAATGATCTTTGTTAAACGGATTTCTTTGTTGAAATTCATAAAGGTACAAAGTAAAATGGTTATTGCAATTGATTGCTCTCATAACGACCAATCCTTGGAATCGAATGCTTGAATTATTTATTAGCAATTTTGTACCATGTATGGATCCCAACTTCAAGGATGAAGATATGATCACAGTGTTAAAATCAGATCTTGAGATAGGAAAGAATTATCTTTGTTTCATTTTTTTTTATGATTAAAGATACCAAGGTGACTCCAATTAAACGGTATTTCATAAATGATCAAATATCTTTTCAAACTTCAGCATGCATTTGAAAGTCGGTTGATTGCAAATCAAGAATATTTTGAAGTTTTGCATGGAATTCCTTTTGAGGGATGTTTCTCTCAACAAATGACTCTTCATAATCATGGTTAACAACACTAGATGAATATGATGATCCAACTAATCTAGGATGAGACAAGGAAGTGTGTTGAACCCTATTATACATAAGTCTGTGTATACTACATTATGATAGATAAGTGGCATGCACTCATCATATGTCTAGTCTTGTGTGATTTGAATCATGACCAAATCCGTGGTGGATTTTGGTATCATTGTAATTATTTGTCCTTGTGTCATGGCATTATAAGTTTTTCGGCCACATAAATAAAGTAAAGGCTATACCATGAGGCTTGTTCATGAAAAGAGTAAGATTCCCCACCATATTTGGGCTTTGCATGATGCGCATCATGTGATGCTTCTAAAAAAGTGGATGAATAGTTCCTCCACTATCACTGAAAGTGTAGATGCATAATAAAAGTAAGGAACAATAAGTGATGAGTAAGAAAGGAATCTCGAAAAGTCCTTTGGGAAACTTCTTTGAATCCTATAAAAGAAGTTCCTCTTCTCATTATTAAACATCTTATCTTTTGTTAGGCATGAGATGAAGCCTTCATAGTCATATTGTGGAGAAGCTTGCGAAGAGGTGTGGTTGAGCAACCACTTATACTATGAAACGAGAACTCGACACAATTTCTGTTTTTCTCTCTCCTAATTTTAGTAGTTATTTTTACCTATGTTTCAAAAAGGGTTGATATTAGTATCACACATTTTCATTTTGAGGCATTTTTGTGGGCCTTTGAATTATCTTTGTTATAAAATATTTTTAATTTCTATTTTCAAGTGTATTTTTAGAAATTTAACAAAATAACATACATTTATAAGCAATTTATAATGAAAAGCATATACATTTTGTGATTTTTTCTATAAAATAAGACAATTTTATTGACAAAATTGTAAAAAATTCTAGAAAATAAAGACATTTAAAACCATTTTCAATGAATTTTTAGAGATTTTTTGTATAAAAACAATACTATTTCATATTATTTTCTGAAAAGTGACGATTCACATAAATTCAAGAAAAAACTATACCATATATTTGTAAAAAACATATTAAAAACGTTATATATAGAAAATTTATTTCTAAAATAAAGTCTGAAAGTCAAAACATTACGAATATATCTTATCAAAAAATTGTCAAATTTAACATTTTCTTCAAGACATGAAACTAATCAACAATATCATGTAAGCCGAATTCTTCCTCGAAATTGGAATTTTCTAGAGCTTGACTTTCTTCAGGGACATCAATGTCATCTTCCATTGGGTCTTCTATGTTTGAAATATGCCCAAAGTGATCCTTTCCAAACACCCCTCCTAATGGGGGTTGAGGCTCTTTTGACATATTTGCCACAAGTGTTTCACTAAACTCTCATTTCTTCAAACCAACTTCTTGCAGTTCATCTGGAAGAACTTAAATATCATTAACTCTTTGCTTGATGTAATTGCATTGCAGTGGATCATTATCAATGGATATGCAATTTCTTCCTTTTATCAATGTTCAACATTGCGCCGCCCGTGAAGGGCGGCCCTTTGGCGCCCAAGTGAGTGGAGCTCCGCTCACTTGGGCACCAAAGGGCCGCCCCTCACGGGTGGCGCGATGCTGATCGCTTCCTTTTATATTGAAATGTAAGGGCCTAAACTTTTATTTTCCAGGGAACTTTTATAGTCTTAATCTGTACTTGGGTAAGTGGGTGAAGGTCCGAAGATTAATAGAGGGGAGGTGGGCTGTTTGAATAGAGATAGTAATATTTTTCCAATTTTATAGAGATAGTAATGATTCAATCCTTTCCTTAGTTCCTGACATTTACTTTTCCGAAGGCGAGTTCACCAATTATAACTCACCCTTTATTTTACTATTTTGGCTCAAGGCTGCTACGGGAAAGAGCTAAACGCTCCGGTTGGGTGGGAATGTATAAGAAGGAGAGTTGCGGTACAACGACTTCGTTCCTAAAATGACAATAAAAATGCATACTTATAATTTTAAATCCTATTATATATTATTAAACTACTAATGTTATTATAATGAAATATATTGGAACGAAACGAGATGAACTTATTCATTTATTGTTAGCTCAAGTTATTTCCAGCCCTAACCTTGCTAATTGCAAACCTTCAAATATTTTAATTGAAATTGCTTATTGCAAAAACCCTCCCTCTACTAAAGGAATGCGTCCATGCATGTCTAAGCTTACGGTGTTACGTTAAAAAATTTCTATGTATATTATTGCCTATATTTTACAAACACCCTTTATGCAATGAAATCTATTTCAATTATTATTCTATTTTCATAAAATTACATATATAACAAGGTTCTAATTAGACTACAATAAAATTATTAAGAAAAAAGAGTGCCTCATCAACGAACCTACAATGAACTGTATGTTTGAGTTCCCCCGCAGACGGCTCAAGTGCGAAGGGACGGGCGTATAAATCACGTAGCCTCCCGTTGAGAACCGCGTATAGTCGCAATATTGTTTTGGTTTGGAGAGTAAAAATCGACAAAATAAAGAGACACACACGTGTCCGACTGAGCCGCCATTACACAATGATTAGCCATGTTTTGAAGAGGCCCAACTCGAGCATACATTCCTATCGATTCATTCGCGAAGGCGAGGAGCGTCGTTTCTTTATCTACTTATAGCCTGCGACCAATCCTGAGCCTTGGCCTTCTATTTACGATTCGTAGATGATGTATACTAACGATTGAGCTATATCCAATCGAATACCATTTCGAAATGCCGAGAGTAACCCACCAAACCAATTGCACTTGTTCGGATACGGATTACACTTCGCCTGAGCCTTTTACTTACAATATCCTTCCGATACTTCTAATAGCCATACGTACGAGTATATTTCATATAACTAGTAATTCTAGTAAACAACTTATTATGCTTTGCAGCCTGCTTCAAAGCCTAATGCTTACAAGACGCCTAACACTTCGGATGAAACAACTTACGCCAACTGCTAGCCATACGCATTCATAGATGCTTTGGGGTCTTATTATGTCCTCCTTTTCAACCTGATTACATTTACCTTATGCTTAGCCATCGTGCAATATTACGCTTCAGATCCTTCGGACAATTGCAATTCTGACTATTCTGCTTCAGAGATGTTTAGGCCTTTTAATGGGCCTTATGAGCCTTATACTTCCGAATTGCGTGGTACTATTTACAATTCACAGTAGAGCCCGACGAAGACTTGCTTTTACACCTGCGTAGTAGCGACTGATTGAGGTTGAGTTTGGTATCCCGGACTGTGTGCCACTATGAGTCGAGGCTGTTGTTTAGTATTACCTAAAAATATGGTAGATTGTATAGTGTGACGTAGCCGAAGTGGTTGCACAGCCGAACTTGGATAGTCATAAAACTTTATCTAGTTGAGTTGCTTCTTCCGTACCCAGTGCACGTATAGTTGTATAGAAAGACCTGTGAGTATTTTACCTCTAAGCCCTGGCAGCAAGGACCTGCGTTTTGAGTTGGTAGCCCCAGTATTCGTACGTACCCAACAAATGTACCTGTTGGTCTTCTTTCGGAGAGTGAGAGCTATGAGTTATACTAAAGTTTTGACTAGCCATACTAATAAATGGAAGCCCCTCGAATAGACTCTGAGTTGCTAGGATCCAGCAGCGTAGCCGCCACTGGTTGTTTCGCATTACCAACCCGCTATAACCTGCTATAAACAACGTACATACCCTGGAGTTTGTCTTACAATCCAGATGAAAATACCGATTACAAAACCAATTCTGATTTTGACGCTTATTCTGCTTTAAAGGGGAATCTGGAATGGAAACAGCATCGCGCCGCCCATGAGGGGCTTCCCTTTGGCGCCCAAGTGAGCATAGCTCTGCTCACTTGGGCGCCAAAGGGCCTCCCCTCACGGGCAGTGCGATGCTGAGAATCGCGAATCGCGCCGCGTGTGAGGGGCGGCCCTTTGGTGCCCAAGTGAGTGGAGGAATGTGGGTCGAAGAGGAAGGAGAAGGGAGGAGGGGGAGGAGGAGGAAGGGAAGGGTGGCCGAGGGAAGAGGAAGGGAGGTGCGGCGGGAGGAAGGGGAAGGGAGGGGGGGAGGAGGTTTTAATTTTTATTAAAAAAAAATATTATATAGATTAGGGGGTTTATGGGGTAGGTTAAATTTGTTTTTTAAATTTTTTTTATTATATAGTTTAGGGGGTAGTTTTAAATGTTTTTATTTTTATTTTTTTAATATATAGTCTAGGGGGAGGGTTAGGGGGGTAGTCTTTAATTTTTTTTTTAATTTGATTAATATATAGTTTATTTTAAAGGTCCGTGGTAGTCTTTAATGTTTTTTTTTTTTTAAATTTTAATATATAGTTTAGTTCAGGGGGTTGGGGGTAGTTTTAATGTATAGTTGAGGGGGGTTGGGGGTAGTTTTAATGTTTTTTTTTTAATATTTAATATATAGTTTATGGGGGGTTGGGGGTAGTTATTAATGTTTTTTTAATTTTTTAATATATAGTTTAGGGGGTAGTTTTTAATGTTTTTTTTTTTAAATTTTTTAATATATAGTTTAGGGGTGTTGGGGGGTTAGGGGTTAAATTTTTTAATATATAGTTTCTGGATTTTTAAATTTTTTATGTTTTTTAATATATGGGTTAGGGTTTGGGGGGGTGTTTTAAATTTTTTTAATTGTAATGTTGGAGGGGGTTGGGTGGATTAGGGGGCTAGGTGGCATTTGAGTAGGTTTAAAAATATATATATATATATATTTTAAATCAAAACTAAAATTTGTGGGATAGGGGGCAATCCTTGCTTCAATTAATACTACATGAATTTAAGAAAAACAAACTAACCCGTAAAGCGGTAGAGCCTCCTATCTTGAAAGTTCTAGAAGCCCCTCTCTACAATCTTCTCAACTAGCATAGAGTTTGGCATTTCTGAAATTCATGCCAAATCGTCAAATGTATGCTTCAAACTTATTGTCATTGCAATCATCTGCAAAGATCCATAATGCAAGGCGACATAGTAGAGATGTTGATTCTTCCCAATGCTCGGAAGAAATCAAAAATCCTATTTAAGATACATATGAGTACTTTGATGTTGCTGATTCTGTTTGGTGGAATTCTTTTTTCATGGAGCAGAGTGACATAATTTCAAACTCTACAAATGGAGATATATATTTGAAGTCTCCATTTGCTTGGACACAAAGTTTATCAAATGAAAATGAGGTAACAAATGTTGAACCTCGAGGTGTTAAGTTTTCTAAAGTACAGTAAAGAGAAATGTATATTGGCTCTAGAAGATCATCCGCAAAGCATTGAGAGATGGAAGACCTTTACAGGGGCTCAGTACAAGATATCAAGGAGGGTTGCATGATTGCAGTTTTGGCTACAGATGATGCACGCCATTACCCATTTTGGATTGCAAAAGATATGAAGGTCAAAAAAGAAAATTAAGAAGTAGTATTAGTAGAAGTACATTGGTATGCAACAGATACAGACCCATTTGATGTTGTGTACAAGGCAGGGATGGTGGTTGAGAAAAAGGTTTGCAGAAAGAGAAAAAGAAAGGGTCAAAAAATAAATCGCCGTCGCATTGACATCTTGAAATTAGAGGAAGTTGATATACTTGTTTATGATTTCAAGTTGACAAAGAAAGACACTCTTCACTCCAAGACTATAGAGATTATCAAGAGGTTGCTGCCAAAACAAGAAGTTGCAAGATGGGAGTCTATTAAACCAAGCCGTAGATCCCGAAGGAAGATGACATCTGAAATGATGGGCATAGATGTAGACTCAGATGGTGCACCCATTGATAATAGAGAAGAATATGGGTCATCTATATCTTCATCTAGTCCTTCATCTGCAGAAAATGTAGATTTTGATGGGGTGTCAGAATCCATGGATGAATTTGAATAATTTCACATGCAGCATTTTAGATGTTTTTTATTAGTATGATGTTTGTAATTGAAACTCTAAAGGAGTTTTTGAATATTTATATGAATCATTTGTTCTTGTATGATCTAATATATTATTTCATTATGAATCGCATCATAATTTGTTTGTTTTTATATGGTTAGAGTGGTGAAATTATTTATGAATATTTTTTTTGTTTAATATGCAAGTTTCAAAAAAGTTGTAATTTATCTCTTGAAGATAAAAAACTTTTTCCAATTTAGGGGTTGATTTTAAAGTTTTTGTAAACAACAGTATGGGATGTTTAGGATATGGCTTTGTTTTTTACCCTGAAAAAAAAACATGTATACTGGTATCAACACTTTTCTATTTGGGGGGTGTTTTTGGTGTTTTTTTTGCAAAAATCATCGTTTTTATGGATAGAGTTCTCGTTCATAGTATAAAGTTCTTGTTTCATAGTATATGTGGTTGAGAAAGTATTGTTTTGTAAGCATTATGTTTTAATATAAGCATATATTATGTTTATATAATTTTATTGTATGTGTTTGGATTTTCATTATACACACTCAAGGATGCGTAACACCCCTTAAGTTCTCTTATCTATGTCATTCATGCCCCTAAATGGTATCATAGCCAAATGTTTTGTATAAATCACCCAAATCATATCTTGTAAATATTAGTACGCTCTCTCATTGCGCTTCCTATGATCTTTGACATCAGAACATATTTTTCCTCTCTATTGAATCAAAGTTTCTCATGTAATCATTGTGATATGTGTATATTATTCATAAAAATTTCAGAACAATTTAGTTATCAAATGTCCGTAAGTAGTGATTTCCACTTATAAAATATTCATATTCTAAATACTACCAGTAGCAAATCCAATAAATTCATGTAAAAAATATCCACGTATCTCGTGATAGATAGACTAGCCCAGAGGTATCATTCGCTTAGTGGTGTAAGTCATAGGTAAGTCTACTATAGGAAGAAGAGTTTGCGAGAAGCCAACAAGAAAGAATCTTTATTTAATGGTTACCTAGATATTTGAAGAAAAGAGTTTTGATCGATAACATGATCCCCTACAGTTGAGTAGGATTACCCATGGCATATCCCCAATTAGAAATTGAAAGAGATATGAATGATCTGGTCCCTCTCGATTCTTTTCTTTCTAAAGTAAATTCTACCCCTCTTTCTATTAAAGAAATAAAACCTCTTACTTAATGGATTCTGCCTAGTATTAAACCTTCATATATATATATATATATCTATATATATATATATATATATATATACAGCGAGAGAGAGAGAGAGAGAGAGAGAGAGAGAGAGAGACCCAAAATATCTAGTAGAATTCATCTTCACTCTTAGTATTTATGAATGTAAAAGTTTTCACGCAGAAAAGAAACCGGTAGATAGTTTGTAGATTGATCAATGACAAAATAACAACCCAAATAAGAGAAAGTAAGAACAGTCAAAATACCCGACTATGAACATAATGGTAATAACCCAAACCAAGGAGAACCATTGAACCTCACTACTAGAACTCAGAATTTGCAAAGCAATTATTATATCGTAGAAATAGATCTGAATCTGAAATCATTCAAATTATTCATGGGATGGTTAGTTGGTCAAATAAACAAATGATTTCTTTGGGAAAAGAACCTGAAGAAGTTGCAACTATTCTTGCTTTTGGTTTCATAGCTGGGAACTTTTGAAAGAATTGGTGAGATTCTCTTGAGAGACAAGATCAAGATGTTCTAATCAGAGGAATAACATCTCATATTTTTGTTGCAATTATAACATATTTCATTGTTAATCTTGTTGATAAAAGTCATACAAAAAGGGCTCAATTTTTGTCTCAAAATATTTGTGAATTAACTCTTAGATCTGAATACTACCATTTTATGAATTATTTTCTATATGAGTCTGGTAGTTCTAATGATCTAACAATGAAGGCTTATTATATTAGAATCTATCCAGATCTAGTTGGTAAAGCAACATATGGTGAGGTTGCAGTAATGTTGATAAGCCTTGAAGAAATTAGTCTTGCATGTATTCATTAGATTATTGATGGTGTTCTTAATGATGCTTACAATACAAAGAAGTTAGAAAAGACACTAGATAATATGGGAAGATTTGTGAATCAGAAAGTATGCTCTTCTCTACCATATAAGAAGGACTTTGGTTACAAATACCAAACCAAATCTAGAAAGAAAAATACAAGCACTGGTCCTTGTTGCAAAATACAGTATAGATTTTAGAAGAGATAATCATTTAGAAAGAAGGATTATCTTTGGTACAAACCAAGGCAAGAAAGAAAAAAAAGACTCCAGTCAAGTCCAATGTTTTAATTGCAAAGAATTTGGCCATTATGCAAGTTATTGTCCTAAAATAAATAAGTCCAGTTGAAAAATCAAAGCATTATTGGATGATCTAGATCTCAAAATATCAGACTATGAATATGTGGATAATGATAATATCCTCTTGATGAAGATACCATTCTTTTTTCTAATATTGCATAATTTATTGAATCAAAAGAATATTCTTCTGACGATGATCTAGAGTTACTTGCACATAATGTGCATATGATAACAAGCGCACCTACTAAACCGGATATTTTAGTTTGTATAAAATTTTGTCCTTGAGATCCAATCTCTAAACCTCTGTAAATGTCATTTTATCCATAGGTATGCATATAGTTTATCTAGTTAGGGTACATTCAATTTGGTTTCGTTTAGAGTAGGAATATGGAGAAGTCCTTATAGCACTTCCTATCCATCATTAATATTTAGAGAACATTATTTATCTTTTCCCTGATATAAAGATGTTAAGATCCTAGTGGGAGGCCTTCACTAACATCTCCGAGTTTTGGTGTAACGGTTCGTATCATATGGTATCATAACTGCCACCCAGGTTCGAGTCACAGAGCGGGTGGCAACGCTGGCATTGCAGTGTTCATCCGAGGCTCGTACGAATCAAAGGGGACACCACCGTACGGGCGCACATCCAGCCCAGAGTATGGACCGCGGAGCATGGTGGGATGTTAAGATCCCAGTGGGAGGCCTTTACTAACATCTCGGGGTTTTGGTGTAACGGTTCGTATCAAAAGACTTGCTAGCATTTAACATAAAAGAAGAAGAAAAAAGTCTGTATAGGTTTCTCCATTTTTCTACTTGCTTTCTCAGTTAGGTGGTCTTCTTGGTGGAAAGTTTTCATACATAAATTTTGTCTTGCTCTCAGTCTCTTTTCCCCCTTGAAAAAATGCATTGTTTCAATAGCCATATCCAAGAATGTGTAAAGTATGAGTTAGGACATTTGTTATTTATGAATTCAAGCATGTAGAGATCATTACTTGGGAAATATTTAATGTCCAACAATATTATAGGTGGATATTTTATTATTTAAGTTATCCAACATAACAATGGTACATCAAAAATATTATTCCTCTATAGTTGGTATTTTAAGACATAACTTGGATCAAGAAATTAGAGTTGGTTCTACAGATAACTCTACGGAAGACAATAATGAAGATTACTACAATGATAAAGATGATGATCCACCTATTCTAGTATGAGACAGGGAATCATGTTGGACCCTATTGTACATAAGTTGTATATACTACATTATGATAGATTAGTGGCATGTACTTACCGTATGTCTATTCAAGTGTGATTTGAATCATGACCAAATCCGTGGTGTATTTTGGTATCTTTGTAATTATTTTTCCTTATGTCATGGCATCATAAGTTTTCCAGCCACATAAATAAAGTAAGGACTATCGTGAGGCTTGTCTTAGAAAGAGTAAGATTCCCCACTATCTTTTGGCTTTGCATGATGCACAGCATGTGATGCTTTTAGAAAAGTGGATGAATAGTTTCTCCACTATCACCAAAAGTGGAGATGCATGATAAAAGTAAGGAACAATAAGTGTTGAGTCATAAAGAAGGAATCTCAAATGCTCCTTGAAGAAAATTCTTTGAGTCCTATAAAATAAGCTCTTTCTCTCATTGTTAAACATCTTATCTTTTGTTTGGAATGTTGGAATATTTAGCTATACTAAGAGGGGGTTTGAATCAGTATAGGATATATTTTAAATTTTCGAAACTTATTTACCAATCACATTATACTTCAATCACATTGAGAAGTAGTCAACAAAAATGCTCAACACACAATATTTTAATGTGGAAAGCCAATGAGGGATAAAACCAGAGAATGATGTTCTTTCTATAAACAATGATTACAATGATTTGAAGACACCTATATGTTAGAGACACCAATATTCCAAGTTTACAAGAAACAACTTGTAGGAGGAACCAACCCCCTAGATTCTCTAGCACCAACTAGAAGGAAGTGCCAACTCCCTAGATTCTCCAACACCAACTAGAAGAAAAAACCAACTCCATGAATTTTGTAATGATGTATTGTGCAACACTTCACCTATTGCACTATGTTCAGTTGCACTCTTTTATACACACTATACTATGTGCACTCTATTATGAGCACTTTGTTATATTGCACTATGCTTTGCACACTCTACTATGTTCCACTCTTCTCTACTCTCTCTGCTCTGCACAAGACAATCCTATATTTCGTACTGCACACCAACCTTCTTGTCATGCTTTTCTCTGCACAAGGAAATATTTACTTTTGTGCAAACTCTATTCTTTCACACTCTTGTTTTGTCACACTCTATACTTTGCAAGACAAATTTCACTACTATCACACTATCTCACTCTTCACTACAGTCACACCGTCACACTTTGCACTACACATAACAAACTTCATTACCATCACGCTGTCGCACTATTCATGGTGCACTCTATATTGTGCAAGATAACTTGACTATTGTGGATCCATCATAGTACCTACATTCTTCCTTAACTGAAGAAGTACCCAGAAGAAAACATCCCTTCCTTCTCCTTAGAAATCCTTCAAAATTATCTTCAAGAATCCTTCAAAAACATCTTCAAGAATCTAGAACATCTTCAATAAAAACCAAGAAATCATCTTCAAGAACCCTAGAAAATTCATCTTCTCCTTCGAATTGTGCACCTTTGCAGAGCTCCATACTTTCTTGGATGGATGAACAAATGAGAAGGGCGCTCCACTTATTTATATAGGTCTTAAATCACTTTATGGGACAACATAACATTGTACAATATCTTGGTATGGCCGACCTAACATTGTGGTTGGGTCGCCTTTACAAATTCTTTGACATCTCCTCAACCCTATGGAGTTATAGGGACTTACATGTACCATTGGGAAGCTCTCAAAACGATATTTCCAACCATGTAATATATACTAAATTTGAGTTAGGTATCTAGAGTAAAAATTCCTTCAAAGATAGGGTATCCAAACTAGGCGTCCAAAAACAATATTTCCAATAATCTTCATGTTGCAATCTCTATATGTAGTTTCCTTTCCTTTGACATCAATGATAACAATATTTTCAACAATATCCCCCTTTTTCATTAATGGAAACCTTTAGAAATTATGTTGTTGCACAACCTTTGTTTGTATCCGTGCAATTATGTTGTTGTGCAATTCTATTTCTGCACAGTATCTGCAATCTCTCCCCCTACGTAGTATCTACAATTTCTCCCCCTTTGACATAAATGGAAAAGGGATGATCCCCCTGGACTCATGTTTCTCTTTCTTCTTCTGTTGCTCCCCCTATCAGAATGCTTATCTGTTTTTTTCAATTCCTTTGACTACTTCTGAGCATTGTTATGTTCCCACAACTTCTGAATTTGACGAGGCTTGAGAAAATTAATGAGTGGGAATTACTATTAATTTATTTCTAAGATACTCAAATGTATTCCTAGGAAGAGGCTTTGTGAAATGTTTGCAATCTTCTCCTTGGTGGAAACATGTTTCAACTTGAAATTGTCCTCAGTGACTTTTTCTCTCAAAAAAAATATTTTATAGGGATATTATTTGCCTTGAATTGCATTACATGATTCTTGGAAATGCTATTGCACTTGTGTTATCACACAAAATTGGAATAGGCTAATTATACTCTACCTAGATATCCTTCAAGGTTTGCTTCATCCAAAGAAATTGGGTGCAACATGTTGTTACTGTTCAATGTATTCTACCTCTTTTGTAGACAAAGAGACTGGGGATTGTTTTTTACTCAACCAAGATACCAAACAGTTGCCTAATAAGAATGTTGCTCCACTTGTTCTTTTTCTGTCATCTATACTTCTTTCCTAGTTTGCATCAGTGTACGTTATCATATTCAAGTCATTACCTCATGGGTACCTTAAGCCAAAATCCACGGTTCCTTTTAGATATATGAAGATTCTTTTTACATCTTGAACATGGTCTCCATAGGTGATGCTTGAAACCTTGCAACCAATCCTACAACTTGCATAACATCTGGTCTTGAGGCTATCACATACAACAAGCTGCCAATCATTGATCTATAAATTTTTTGATCTACTTCCTTTGCTTCATCTTCTTTTCTTAACCTAAAACCAATGAGCATGAGATCATATATTGGTTTATAGTCTTCCATGTTAAACTTCTTCAACATTTATTTTACATATTTGGTTTGAAAAAAAAATACCTTCATCTAGTTGAGATATCTAGATTCCTAGGAAGAAATTGAGCTCTCCAACCAAATACATTTTGAATTCCTTCCGCATTTCCTTGGAAATTTTTTGGCTTGATCTATCCTCATCACTTCCAAAAAATGATGTCATCAACATACACTTCAATGGTAATCATATTTCCATGTTCAACTTTTATGTAGATATTGTTTTATGCATTACCCATCCTGAATCCTTGTTGTCGTAAGTCATGTGTCTAGTCTTGAGTGCCAAGCTATAGGGGCTTGCTTTAGTCCATATTGGGATTTCTTCAATTTGCAGACATATTCTTTATTTTATGATAGTAGGAACCTTTATGGTTCTTCTATGTAAACTTATTTTTCTAATCCTCCATTTGGAAAGGCGGATTTTACATCCATTTGATATACCTAGATATTTTTGGAACATGCATAGGCCGAGAACATTCTGATTGATTATATTATAGCTACAAGAGTAAAATTTTCTTCAAAGTCTATTCCTTCAACTTGAGCATACCCTTTGCACACTAGTCTTGCTTTATTTTTTCTTCAAGCAATGCTTTCTCCTCATGGGTGCATTTTAAGTGTTGGTGGATGTGTGGCCCTATGATCCCATTGTCATGTCTATCCTTGATGACATCCGTTATCCTATCATGTCTCATCTTACATGGGTCCCATACCCTTATCAACTACATACATGGTTCCAATACTGGTGGTGCCTTCTCACATTGTTTTTACTATGTGAATGCCACTAATTTGTTGGATAGGACTCATACACAACATATAATGTCAAAGTTTAGGATGTGAATAATCAATTCCAAAGCCATTTCTTTAAATTATGTTCAAAATGACCCCCAAATTCCAATGATATATGCAGTAACTAGATGATTGAAGATTGCAATTGTTGTAATTGTGTGTCCTTTCATACAAGAAAGTCAAAATTGTGGGAATTTCAAGCATTTTCCACTAGCAATAAATTCATGATGGCAATGCAAAGAAGCATTGTCTATTTCAAAAATGAATGCCTAGTAATGTATTTGTTTGAAAAATGGGGTAAAATGGACAACAAGGAGACCTACATGGGATATTTGGATGCAACCTTATCAAAGGCTTACCAAAATATATGTGACCACAAGGAACCCATCTACGATCTTAAAGATGCTAACAAGATTAAGGGAATTGGAAATTGGACATTGAAGTTGATCAAGGATTACTTTAAAAGTGACGAGGAAGTGTATACTTCAAGTCAAGAGGCCTTAGAATTGACTATGAAGAAGATCGGTGTAATGTCCTGTATGCTTGAGTTTATTATTCCTTTGACAAAGGTTGAAAATTCGAGTTTGATGACTAAGTGAAAAATACATTATTATTATTATTTTAATTTGTGCAAGTTAGCAGCTTTCCATTTGGCCTCATGAGAAGGTAGATGTAAAATACAATTAAAAACACTTTAATAAAGATATGGACAGTTGGAACAACCATGTTGGAACTTGGTAAACCATGACCCCATAGGTGGGGAACATAGGCCTGCAACTCAAGAGGAGAGGATGAAAAATGTCACGAAAATGTTTTGAGGAACCACCCCCCTAAGATCTAGGAGAGGATCCAAGGCCAACCAAATCCCAAGGAGGGAAAGTTGGTCCTTGATTAAGAAATAAGAAAAAATATTATTTATATGCATATGTGTGAGGGAAGGATGTTGCCTAGTATGCATGGGAACTTGCTCCGTGGGAACCTTTGATGTGTTAGGAATTTGTCCCAAGTTGTGACTTTTTTGGGAGAATAAGAGTTGGTTCCTAGAGATTGAGATGAGAGTTCTATGTGGGTGAAAGAGTTCTATTACAGTTTATATCAAGATATTTTACCCCCTATGGTGTCATGGTTTATTCTTGGGGGTGGTTGTTGAGCAAGTAGTTCGGTTTCTCGGTGGTCTATGGTTGGGTGGAACATGGTTGTTTCAACTACAGTTTCTCCTATCATGTTATAGGTTCAAATATGTATCTAGTGTTGTTCTTTTCCTTTAGTTTCTATTCTACTATAACTAAATGTTTATTAAATATACTTCTCATAAACTGTCCCTAATATCCATTTATGCTTAGTTAGTATGTATCATAAATGTAGTTATTACTTAGGTGTTGCTTAAAAATTATGTTCAAGTTTAATTATTTGATGCATCATAGATATGACTTTAAGCCTTAAATTATCCACTATCTCTCTGTTTGAATAAATGTTATTTATCCATTTTGTTTACACTCGGAAAGTTAGACTGCAATTCTAAATTGTACATAGACTCTATTTATAGGTTCTGTTCAAAGTGTTGTTTATATTTACAACTTATTTAACAGATAGGTGGCTCTAAAATCCTAGCATTATATAGAGCTAAGATTCTAAAGGTTTTGTTATTTTATTTAGTTAATTAAGTTCAACAATTATTGGTTCTCATTCTACTACCTATGCACAGAGAAATCATACCTTATACATAAGAATGATTTACTACGAACAAGCATTCATCATAACCGCACAAGACTACCCATAAAATTTATAGGAGTATTCATGCATTTACTTAAAATATGACTGTATCGAATGAATAACACATATGACTGTATCGAGGGGTTTCTGGAAGCTATTTGGTGCTTAATTTATGCCTATCTTTTTGCGGCCCTAATATCGGCATTATTCTGATTTTCCTTTTCTGCTTGTGACCTTTACACACTTGAGATCTATGGTTTTTTTAACATTTTGGGGGATGGTTATATCCTGTCTCCTTTTTTGGTTTACAATTGTCTTGGGAGTCTTGGTATGGATTCGTTACCTTGATGGCTTACTTTGTATGTACTGCTGGAATTTCTGCTCTTTGTACTATTTATACTTGTAATAAAGTATAGTCTTTTTCTTGTGAAAAAAAAACTAATAACCAGATTAAAGCTTGGGTAAATACTCCACTGAGCATCAATGATATTTTATGCTAGAATAAACAAATATATAACAATCTAATTGCATGGTATAATAACTAAATAGTAAACGTGAATCGTTAATTCATACCCATTAACCATGAGGTTGATCCTTAGTAACACCAAATATTAACCACAATACAATAACCAACTCAAGGGTCAAAACCCAAGTCTTAACAAGAAATCGTAGGCTAGGCTAAAGCCTCGAGATAAATTAAGTAATAAAATAATCATTGTAGAAGATAAAAACATGTAAACAACATGTTTCCATCGCACTAAGCGTACCACACTACAGGGTAGTATTCACACAAATTTATTCAATATAATAAACAGAGTTACCATTTCATGGTTGTCAACCAACAATTGGGTGTGACCAGGCACACATCGTGCACTGGTGTAAATTATTTAACAACAAATATCTCGGATTTATAGTCAAACTCAATGGCATGCTAACTAAGATCCAAATAAGAATCAAAAGTCAACAAACTCAACCCGGATAACTAAAATAGCTATGTATATGATTTCCATAACTCTACAAGTACCAAATAATATGTAAACAAGTAAGTAGAACCCATATTGAGTCTCTAACAGTCTTATATACAAATGATAATCGATAAACAAGATAGTGCAAATCAGGGAAAATTTTAAGGGTCCATAATTTTTTTAAAGTGTATAAACTTTCACGAATCTTACAAACTATCAAATTTCCAACCATAAAATGTTTGGCGATATTTTTAAAAAAATGTTCAAATTTCTAAGGGTTTTATATAGTTTTTGGACAATTTTGACGAATTCTTGAGTAAAACATTTTAATCCCATGGAATTTGGATGAGTCATATTGGAAGAAAATGGAAAATGATGAATATTTTTTTCGAAAAAAACCTTGAATATTAGCCCATGGGTTAAATTTTGCCCCTAAAATTTTCATTGATGCAAACATAATATACATAAGCAATGTTAACATAGGAGAGCCGACAAGGGATCCCTGCGTTCATATCAGCGAGAAAACCAAATACTAAGTGCTCAGGTCTTGTCCGAAAGGATTAGCAATATTTAAACATCGTCTAAAACTACAGTAAAATCTTGGTGGAATTCAATCCTTCTCAGGTAGGAAGGCATCTACACCTAGCGTTAGAAGCATGTCATTTTGTGCAGTTAGAAAATTTGTTCATCCATCTTCTGAAGGTAAAACTTCTAAGCCTCCATCCCAATTATTTAATGATCTATCAAGAAGGGAGTTGGGTGATCAAAACCAGATCCCGTCACAATCAAAGTTGAAATGTGCTGCTCAATTAATGGGTGAAAAGGAATTTTCTTAGATGGGTAAAATAAATCATTCTAATAGGGAATATTCAACATTGCCTAGAGTCAATGGCATAAGTAGAGAAGCTAAAGCTCATTCGCAATCAATAGGTGGTAGTAAAAAGGTTTCTAAGTTGGATTCCTCATCTTTATCAAGTGACACAAATGTAATCAATATTGGAAATACCAAGCATGTTATTTCACCAGATTCAAGTAAGTTATCCCTTGATAACTGTTGGAATATTCTCACCATAATTTTTTATATTCTGCATGCATGCATGCATCCAGTCATCATGCATGCATTTCCATGCATCCATACATTAGTATGGTGGTCTCCCCAGCACCTGGAGCCTATTTTTAGCCCCCTAGAGCCTGTTTTCATCCCTCAGTAGCCCTCCTACCTACCTAGTGCACCTTTTTTCCTCACCTAGATGACATATGTGTGAAAATCCTCACAATAGATCTAAGAGTTGATGTATACCTCACAAGAAAGATCAAGCAGGAAAATAGAAGAAGAGTGCAGAATGGAGCAGCAAAACATAGATGCAATAGAACTAAGATAGAAGCATAAATAACATCACACTAATTCATTAATCATAATATGAACAATAAATAATACAATGGAGAGGATTCGAATGCCAAGGTGGCAATTCGAATTAGCATGCATGAGCATGGCTTATCTGCACTAGGAGTCCTAATCATCAGATCAGTAGTGGTGTCATTAGATCACAAGTGGTTGTCCATGTGTCAAACTGAGCTATCTGAATGTATTTGGTGTAATTGATGCATGGAGCACTAATGGAGGGCGCATGAGGAGATAACTGCAGTCAGAACAGATCAGCTAGTCTCTCTAGAGGTCTCACTGAGTGTATCAGTCAATATGTCTTCAAATCAAGGATCAAATCCACAAATCAAGCAGCAACTGAGTGTGTCACTGGTGGTAGGTGAGAGAGGGCGTACTTCTTCCTGTGGTAGGTGAGAGAGGGCATATCACAGACTAGGAGGGCTGGAACTGAGTGGAAACAGGCTCCTGGGGCTAGTAAACTAAGCACTAGGTGTTGGGAGACACCATACTGATGACTGGGATGCATGCAAAACTGTTGCATGCAGAACTAACATAATGCAAAAATGCTGGTAGGAATAGGATGGAGTATAGGAATATCCTAACACCCCCCCTTAATCCATCTTGGGCCCTGGTAACTGAGATCAAAGGTCACCCAATACAATGAATAATAAAGAACGGTCCATGAAACAAGGAAATGGGGAAAAACCTCATGGGAAAAATAACCCCCCTCAAAAGAGACTGTGAGGCACACCAAAAAATAAATGCTCCAAATTCAAGAAGGTGTGATGCTTGGTCATATGTTTGGAGGTATCTTCTTCTTGGAAAGAAGTGGTTCATGTTCCAAAAACATGTGCTTGTACTTGCTCTTCAGACCGAATGTGATGAGAACAAATCCAAAGGTATGAGGATGATCCTGGAACTTGTGATTCAAATCAGCCGAGTTAGGATCAAATCCATGAATGTGTAGATAGTCTTTTGTTATCTCCTTTGAACCATCATAGGTGAGATCATGCCCAAAAGAACCATCACATGATAGTGGTTGCTTGGACTTCAAATCAGATCCAAGACTTGATAAATGGTTTCTTGAGATCTCCTTTGAACCAGCAGGGGTCTGATCAAAACCAAATGAAACCATGATATGCATGAGAAATGATCCCAAGTGAATGGTAATTCCCTACATCTTCAATGAACTTCTAAGAACATGTAAAAATGATCATATAATAGTACATAAGAGGTAAGTGATCAAGGAGAGCGAATGCAACACCTCCTATTGCTGATTTAACCTCCAAAACATGCAATAGATCGTCATTATGCAAACCAACATACTCTTGTGCAAGAGAGGATTTAAGAACCTCTTCAGTTTCTAGAGTGTGAGCTGGCTCAGAATTCGAAATAGAAGACATTGAGAACATGAGTGTTGAATCTGCAAGTTCTTCTTCTTTTTGGACAACTTCATTATGAGATATGTTTGATACTGAATCATGATCAGAGAGACCATCAAGGAGGGCAAATGCATCACTGGGCTTGCTCTCCAAATAGTTTGCACCAATCCCTTCATTCTGTTTTCCAAATCTTTCATCTAGATGGGCCCATAGCTCTTTTGGAGATTCAACAGAATCAATGAAGTGGGGTAACATACAACGTGACAAAGCAAACAACATTGCTCCATAGGCTCTGTCACCTTCATTTAACCAATCATTCTCCTCTTAAGAGTATTCGAACTCTCTTTCAAGACAATAATAAAAAATACCATGTCTCTTTAAATATGCTATCATCTCTGGTTTCCACTCATCATAGTTGAATGGAGAGAGAGGAGGAATTCCTTCCAGATTCATGGAAGATGTTGCAGAAGACCTGCAAAAACAATAGAGAATATCTGCCACTGCTACTGCTGCAAAACTGTAGAAAATTGCTGCAACTTCTGCTGCACTCGAAATCTTGGCAATAACCTGCAAAAAACTCTCAGGAATGGAGATAGACTATACTCTCAACATGCTCTGATACCATGTTAAAATACTCACAACATATCTAAGAGTTGATGTATACCTCACAAGAAATATTAAGCAGGAAAATAGAAGAAGAGTGCAAAATGGAGCAGCATAACATAGATGCAATAGAACTCAGATAGAAGTAGAAATAACATCACATTAATTCATTAATCATAATATGAACAATAAATAATACAATGGAGAGGATTCAAATGCCAAGGTGGAAATTCGAATTAGTATGCATGAGCATGGCTTATCTGCACTAGGAGTCCTAATTGTCAGATCAGTAGTGGTGTCATCAGATCACAAGTGGTTTTCCATGTGTCAAACTGAGCTAATTGAATGTAACTGAGTCTAACTAAATGTAGTAGGTGAAACTGATGCATGGAGAACTAATGGATGGCGCATGAGGAGCTAACTGCAGTCAGAATAGTTCAACTACTCTCTTCGGAGGTCTCACTGAGTGTATTAGTCAATCTGTCCTCAAATCAAGGATCAGATCCACAAATCAAGCAACACTTGAGTGTGTCACTGGTGGTAGGTGAGAGAGGGCGCACTAACTGAGTGTGTCACTGGTGGTAGGTGAGAGAGCGCGCACTAACTGAGTGTGTCACTAGTGGTAGGTGAGAGAGGGCGCACTAACTGAGTGTGTCATTGGTGGTAGGTGAGAGAGGGTGCACTTCTTCCTGTGGTAGGTGAGAGAGGGCACATCACAGACTAGGAGGGCTGGAATTGAGTGTAAACAAGCTCCCAGGGCTAGTAAACTAAGCACTAGGTGCTGGGAGACACCATATTGATGACTTAGATGCATGCAAAACCGTTGCATGCAGAACTCACATAATGCAAAAATGCCGATAGGACTAGGATGGCGTATAGGAATATCCTAACAATATGCGCCCTACTACACTACTTGGATCATTGATAGTCAGTTGCAGCATTGATTGACGAGTTCTTGCATTTATTGCTCAGTTTAACTGCCTATAGCTCCTAATTATCTCTATCAGAGTGCCACTTGACCTACTAACAGCTTCATGCGCCCTCCTTAGAGTCTCCATCCCCTGATTTGTGCTGACATGGTTCAAGTAGACTTAGTTAGACTCATTTGACTGACTTTTGACTATTTGTGACTACTACCACTGATTGGATGATGTCTCCAATGCTATCCAAGCCACACACTCAAGAGAATTCGAATGACCTTTGGCTAATTCAAATTCACTTGACAGTATTATAATTGTATTTAGTTTTCACAGTGCCAGCTTACAGCTGATGTATGATTATACTGTAGAATTCTCCATTTATGAGTTTATGAGTGATAATTGATTCATTTCTTCTTCTTCTTCTCTGCAATCCTTGAGTGAGATTTGTGAGGTTTACTCTAGTTGTGTGATCTATCCTGTTGATTATCACATGGTATCATATCTAGAGTCAGCTATTCGAATTGCAACAGTAGCAGTTGTAGCCATTGCAGCAATTCATTGAGCAGTTGTCTTTCATTGAGCACTAGAAGCCTTTGGATTTTCACAGCAATTTCTGGTGCAATTGTCTTGAATTCACTGGAGAAATCCAGTGAGGTCTATCCAAGTGTGAAGGATCCATTCACATGTTCTCATTTTCCTAAGGTAGTGTTCTCTCGATTTGCAGCAAATCTCCATCATCAATTTCATTTGTTTTGCAGGTTTATTCCATCATTAGAATTCATCATCAATTCGAATTCAATAGATACCTCTGGATCTAAAACTGAATTCATTCAACTATGTGGAATGGAAGGCCAAGATGGACATATTCATGAATTCCAAGATCCTCTCTAGAGTATTGAATGGGACTGCAGTCTAACCCAATGGTGCAGTAGAGAAATCCAAGTACTTGGATAAACTTGATGAAGCAATAGGACTGCTACTCCACAACATTTCCGAAGACCTCCATTTTCATGTCATAGATATAGCCACTCCAAAATAAGTTTGGGACAAGCTTGAATCTCTGCTTGGACAGAAAGATGACTTTAAAGGTCACAAGTTGGAAAATGAGCTCATCTCACTGATCCCTTGCAGCTTCGACTCCATCAATGAGTTTCTTACCAAGTTTAAAAATCTGATTTCACAATTGAAGAGATATGGAATAGAGAAGGAAGAGAAGCAGCTCATCCTTGCCATACTATCAAAATTGGGCCCTAAATACTCAGTATTTGTCTCCACCTTTCAGACAACAAAGATATCCATCCCAAAATGGAAGTTTCCTAGCCTTGATGACTTCATCCAGTCTCTCACACAAGAGGAGGAGAATTTGATTCAAATGGGAATGATAAAACCCAAGATGGATTCAGTACTTGCAGCTGCTGAGGTGAAGATAGCGAATGGAAATGGAAAGAAAATTTGTTTTGACAGGAAGTCGAATGAGTAGAAGCAAAAGGAGGCTCCGTATCAGTAAAAAGGGGCTTCGAATTCCAAGAAGACCAAGCATTCTCAAAAGGATAAATCCAAATGTACCTATTGCAATAGAGGATTTAATCCTGAGAGTTCTTGTATGAAGAAGACAATAAACTTGATGTCTCAGTTACTTGAAAAGAATAACTTCCCAGTACCTGCATGTGCTAGGAAGAAAGAAGTTGAACCTTCTAGATTTGAGGACAAGGAGAGGTGTCATCCTCTCATGGCAAGTGCATCAAGAGAGTCCTCCTTCATCATAGATTCAGTAGCATCAAGACACATGTCTTCCTCCAAAGATCTCTTCACTGGTTTTGAATGCATTGTTGGCACTTCCATCATGTTGGGGAATGATTATGAGGTCTCCTCTGAGGGGATTGGAAGGATCAAACATGATCATGGATACTTCTCAGATGTACTCTATGTTCCTACACTTACTGCCAATCTACTTTCGGTCTACCAAATGACCCATACCGGAGAGACCAAGAGGGTGATCTTCTCTCCAAATGAGGTCGAAATACAAGACATGGTTTCAGGAAATATCACAGCAAAAGGTGTTGCAAACCACAATTCGAAACTCTATGAGTTCTCTCACTTTCTTCCTCTCTCCAAGCAGTCTTATCTTCACACTCATGCAAATGAAGAGAGTAGGCTATGGCATGAAATATTTGGGCATATCAACTACAAGCACTTGAAAGACATGCAAACTCAAAAGGTGGTTGAAGGTCTACCCAATCTCAAGTTTTCCCACGGCACCTACAAAGGTTGCTTGAATGGAAAAGATCCATCAAAGAAGATTGAGAAAAATATGACTCATGGAGAAGTGCGAATGCTAGATCCAGATCCACAAGAACCTGGAGATCTAGCACCTATTGTTTCAACTCTTATTGCTAGATGGGCCACCACTACTCTTGCTTCCACCATTGATCTTGATGGAGATAGATCTGATCTCCAAGATACAAGAGTTACACTCTCTCCCAAAGATCCATTTCTAGCTGAGAGATGCTTTCTTATGATTGGATATGATCCAAAAACATTCTTTGAGGCCTCCCAAATCCAAGATGGGTAGCAACTATGGAAGAAGAGGATCAATCTCTTCAAAGAAATGAGACTTGGGAGCTTGTCTCTCCCACCTGGGAGGAATCTTGTTCAATGCAAGTGGATATACAGAATAAAGATGGACTCATATGGAGTCACAAGCAAGTATAAGGCTCGATTGGTTGCAAGGGGTTTCTACCAAGTTCATGGGATTGACTATTCTGAGACATTCGCACCTATTGCTAAGATGGATTCCAGCTATCTTGTTCTTTCTCTTGCTGCATCCAAGCACTGGGAAGTGCATCACATGGATGTCAAGAGTGCTTTCCTTCATGTAGATATAGAGGAGGAGATATACATGAAGCAACCTAAGGGGTATATTGATGATCCTTCACATGTGTGCATATTGGGGAAATCCTTGTATGGGATTAAGCAATCTCCCCGAGCTTGGTATGCCAAGATGGATTCCTTCTTACTTTCACAATATTTTCAGAGATGCAAATCAGATTCGAATGTCTACATGAGACATGATGGTAACTCCATACTTCTTATTTTCTTTATGTTGATGATTTGTTTATTACTGGGAGCAATTCTTCATGCATTAGATCTATCAAAACTGCTTTGCACAACTCATTCTATATGTCAAATTTGGGACTGCTAAGAAAATTTCTTGGTCTTGAAGTCAGTCAGAGTGATTCATGAATCAAAGTTGCACAGTCCAAATATGCATTAGATCTACTTGGAAGGTTTCATATGAGAGAATGCAAACCAGTAGCATTCCCCTTTCTTTCAGGGATCATCCTTGAGGATGGTTCTTCTACACCTTTGGTGGATAGTACTTTGTATCGGTAGTTGATTGGGAATCTTTTGTTTCTTACACATACTCAACCTGATCTATCCTATGCAGTCAGTGCTATCTCCATATACATGTAGGAGCCTCATGAGCTTCACTGGAAGGAAGCAAAGAGGATCTTGCATTATGTGCAAGGGACAAAGACACATGGTATTTCCTATGCAGCTGGGTCTCCCTTGAACCTAGTTGGGTACATTGATTCTGATTGGGCTATAGATAGCTCAAATTGGAAGTCTACATCTGGTTTTGTTTTCATGATTGGATTTGGACCTATATGTTGGTCGAGAAAAAAGAAGATTCCTTTAGCTCTTTCTTCAGCTAAGGCCGAGTATAGAGGTGATGTGAATGCATCAAAATGGTGCATCTGGTTGCAGGGAATCTTGTCAAAGTTTGGGATTTGATTCAGTACTCCACTAGTCATCTATTGTGACAATCAGAGTGCCATCAGGATCTCCACACATCCGGTTCTGAGATAGAGAACCAAACATATTGAGATACGCACCTATTACATTCAAGGATAAGTGCATGACAGTACCATCACACTGCTCTACTGTCCTACATAAGAGAAAATTGTAGATATCTTCACCAAGACCTTCATGGTGAAGAGGTTCACTTACCTTAGATCTCTTCTTGGGGTGAGTGATGCCATGCTACATTAGCATCCTTTAATCTATTTTGAGGGAGGGCTTTATTCCCACTGGGTTTTCCCTCTTTCCTCACTTTATTTAGTTAGATTGTTGTACGAGGTGACCTTTGGTCTCAGTCACTAGGGCCCTATCATTAGTTTTATTGTTGCTTCCTCGTAGTTTGGCTTGCGGAGGGGTGTTGGAATATTCTCACCATCATTTTTATATTCTGAATGGATGCATGCATACTGCATGCATCCAGTCATCATGCATGCATACTGCATGCATCCAGTCATCATGCATGCATTTGCATGCATCCAGTCATCAATATGGTGGTCTCCCCAGCACCCGGAGCTTGTTTGTAGCCCCCTAGAGCATGTTTTCATCCCTCAATAGCCCTCCTACCTACCTAGTGCGCCTTGTTTTCCTCACTTGGATGACATATGTGCCCTACTACACTACTTGGATCATTTATAGTCTGTTGCAGCATTGATTGACCAGTTCTTGCATTTATTGCTCAGTTTAACTGCCTGTAGCTCCCAATTGTCTCTATCAGAGTGCCACTTGACCTACTGACAGCCTCATGCGCCCTCCTTGGAGTCTCCATCCCTTTATTTGTGCTCACATGGTTCAGCTAGACTCATTTGAATGACTTTTGACTATTTGTGACTACTACCATTGATTGGATGATGTCTTCAATGTTATCCAAGCCACACATCGAGGAGAATTCGAATGACCTTTGGCTAATTTGAATTCACTTGACAGTATTATCATTGTATTTAGTTTTCACAGTGCCAGCTTAGAGCTGATGTATGATTATACTGCAGATTTCTCCATTTATGAGTTTATGAGTGATAATTGATTCATTTCTTCTTCTTCTTCTCTGCAATTCTTGAGTGAGATTTTTGAGGTTTAATCTAGCTGTGTGATCTATCCTATTGATTATCACAATAACAGGGTGCTCGCAAGAAGTTGAGGGACCTTTTAGATGCAATTGTAGTTCTGCGAAACATACTTCTACTTTGCAAAAACAAAATGCGTATGTGTTCCTTGAGGCGAGCCCCCCACCCCCCTCTCTCTTCCCCTCGACCCCCTAACACCCCCCCTTTCCCTCTCACACTGCCACTACCCCTAACCCCCCACTCTCTCTCCCTAACCCCCTCCTACTCTCCCTACCCATAACCTCTCTCTCTCTCTCTCTCTCAGACACACACCCTACTAATCCATCCCCTCTCTCTCTAACCCTCATTAACCCCCTTTCTCTCTCTCTCTCTCCCCCCTACTCCTCCTCCTCCTCCTCCTCCTCTCTCTCTCTTCCCTCTTCCCTATAACCCTTACTAACCCCCTTGTCTTTCTCTCTCTCTCCCCCAATCCACTAACACCCCCCTATCACTCACACACACTCCCAGTACCCCTAAATCCTCCCTCTCTCTCCCTAGATTCCCTCCTACTCTCCCTACTCATAACCACCACCACCCCCCCTCTCTCTCTCTCTATCCTACACCTCCTACACCTAAATCTCTCTCTCTCTTTGTCTCTCCTAATCCCCCTCCCCCTAACACTTGCCACCCCCCTTTCTCTCTCTCTCTCTCTCTCTCACCTCTTCCCGCTAACCCTTACTAACCCCCTCTATTACTCTCTCTCCTCCCTACTCCTCCACCTACACCTAACCCCCACCCCCCTCTCTCTCCCCCAACCTCCTAACACCCCCCCTTTCCCTTTCACACTCTCACTACCCCTAACCCTCCACTCTCTTTCGAACCCCCCTCCTACTCTTCCTACCCATAACCACCCCCTCTACCCCTCTTTGTCTTTCTCACCTACTCCACCCCTTACCACTCCCCCTCCTCTCTCTCTCTCTCTCTCTCTCTCTCTCTCTCTCTCTTACTAACCCCCTCTACCACTCTCTCACCCCCTTACTCCTCCCCCAACCTTTAACCCCCCCCTCCTAGTCTCTGTCTCTCTCCCCCCTCTTCCCCCTGGCCCTTGCTAACCCCATATCTCACTCCTTCTCTCCCCTACTCCTCCACCTACATCTTACCCCCACCCCTCACTCTCTCCACCAACCCCCTAACATAGTTGCCTCTCTCTCGCACTCTCACTACCCCTAACCCCCCCTCTCTCTCCCTAACCCCCCTACTACTCTCTCTACCCATAACCGCCCCCTCCAACCCCCTTCTCTCTCCTACTCCACCTACTCCTACCCCTCTCTATCTTTATCTCTCCCACTACCCCTACCCCTATCCTTCTCTCTTTGTCTCTCCTACTCCCCCTCCCCCACTAGCTTACAACCCTCCCATCTCTCTCTTTTCCCCCACCGTATGCCCCCTCTTGTCTCTAACTACCTTAATCCTCACTCAACCCTTATCCCCCCATCCCTGATATCTATCTTTTCATCTCCCCCAACCCCCATCCTCCCCCTTACCCCTAAGGTAAATTTGATGTCTATAACATCACACATGAGTTTTAGCTCTACAAAATGCATGCCTGTTTTAGGTTTACAAAACGTGTACACGTTTTATAGAGCTAAAACGCACACGCATTTTGTAGAGCTAAAACGCCCACATGTTTTGGTTTCATGACACCTAGATAGGAGAGAAAGGGAAATTTGAATTTAAACGAAATGTTCCTGCGTTCCTTACCACCTAAATCGACCCTCATCACGTGTTTGGGTGTCATCCCTCTTCCTATGTGTCTACTTATGAGTTAGCTTTGGGTTAACCAAACATGTGCTATGGAATATGGTAAACCATATCTAATTGACAATTTCATCCATTTTTTTAATATGCTTGTGTTTTACCGCTTGTTACAGTAGGCTACACACAATCATTTGTTATTAAATTTTAGACCCAAATATGTAATTTTTTAAATATTATTTTTTTCTATTTTTCTTATGTCATTACTCAACTCAAAAAACACAGTGTTAGTGTTTCTTCCATAACTTTTTTGTTTCTCAAGCATTTTTATAAAAAAATGTATGTTGCACTACTAGACACTGACCTCTACATGCTATCAAAAACCATTTCATCATCATTTCATTAAGACCTTCAAAAGTTGAACCCACAATTGGAATACATTTTTCGAGGTTAGATCACTCAAATAATTAAAAAAATTATAAACTATTAAATTTATTTTGGAAAAATAGTGTCGCACTAGTAGTATTTGTTCTCTATATGTCTACCAATTTTTGTAGGTTGATTCCATAATTTAGACACTCAAAGGATGCATCCGCAAAGACATAAATCTTATCATTTCCCCCCCAAAAAAGTACCTATCAGAAAAGATCAAACTTCAGATAGTTACAAACATTTTCAATAGTAAAAATTTATATATTTGGAAACATGATTCAATTTCCTACATTTCATACTCTGTACTCAAACCAAGATTCATTGTGTATGTATATCAAAATATCCATGTAAGTTCAGGGATGCCTGTTTTTTCAGTTTTCTATTGCATCTAATGTGTCAAATGAGACCCTCATTAGCTTACACCAGCTCAACACTGCAAGATAGCCCCATGAAAACAAATGCAATTGCTTTAAAATCATTGATATCAAATGCAAAGATGGGGGGGGACATCAAGTTCAATAGCATTAATTGGCGTTTTTTATAAAGAAAGTGAAGAACAAGATGACTATTTGACTCCAAGTGCAAACTCAAAACTAGACAAGCATATATGAAGATTCTAGAACAGAGGTTGGTGGTGTTGAAATGTTTGATGGTTTAGAAAAACCCAAGAACATCCAATGCTTCAAACATGATCTCATTTATACAAGTTGTGATCAAGCTATAGAATTGAAATCCAAAGGAAACTTAAGTATGGATTTAGGAGGAAGTGAATGCTTAGTGTATTGCATTCACAGCTTAGGAATGGGATCTATTGAGTGTGTGAATCCAAGGAATGTTGGGTGGAAGTTAACAATAGGTGAACCATTTTATGTCATTCCATATTTGCTCAAGATTATTTGAATCAAGTGAGGAATCAATTGAGATGATTGTTGGTATGAAATGATTTGATGGCCAAGAAGGTATTGGAGCACTTACAAATGAAATGATACCCTCTCCATTTGAATCTGGTAAAAGAGAAACATTTTACTCCAATGTTGACTGTGTTATTCGGTATGGGACAGTGATGGGCTCTGGTTTTGATCACAAAACTCCCTTCTTGACAAATCAATAAATAATTGGGATGGACGCTTAGAATTTATACCTTCAGAAGATGGATGAACAAAATTTCTAACTCCACAAGATGGCATGCTTCCAATACCAAGTGTGGATGCTTTCCTGCTTGAGAAGGATTGCATTCCACCTAGTTATTTAGAGTTATCAGATGATAGTGAATTTGTTGTTTTTTGTAATGAAACATTTGTCCCCTTAGCCTTCAATTGACACGTAGAGTCCATCATAGACCGTAAAATTTTCATATCATTATTATCATGCCAATAAGAATCAGGGTTAAGAGGCTAGAAGAGAGGCTCTTGATTTCCATTGTCCTCAAGTTCACCACTTGCCTTGGAGTTCAAATCATTGCTAAATTCCACATCCATCTGCATGAGGGATTTTTCCAAGGAATCCCAACAACATGCCAAAGGAAAAAGAATATTCACTCTTCTAAGTCTCACTGCACTGCCACATCAACACATAAAGTTAAAACATAAATTACAAAAGACAAATGCAAAATTTCATTATTATTACTAAGCAAGCGAATTTGAAATTCAATTCCCATGATCAATATAAGAAGTTCCTCCTCCTGCAAGTATATATGGGGAAATGTGGAATGCCTATTTTATATGCCGCCATTCCTCCAATGCAATACCTTTTAAAAGTGTTGTGACATTCATATGCCCTTCTTTTGTGGGTAATATTCAAGATCAATTCCCCTGCACTGCCCATATAAGTACGAGTGGATGTAATGACCTTGAAATTGTACTATTGAAAGAACCAACATAAATTTGTCTTTCTAGCTAGATGAAATTTTTGGCAAGGGTTTCAAATCGAATGAAGGCCTCTGTCATTCAAACTATACTATTGAAACAAACAAAACAACATGCATTCCTTGTTCTAGTTGGAAAGGAGGATTGCAAGGGTTTTAGTGTTAATTCTGACCTGTAAGTTGTGTTATTCTACTAAGTTTCTTGTTAGAACTATAGAACAACTCTCGAAAGGGTTTTAGTATGAATTCTACCTTTAGTGCTCCAAATAAGCAGAGTAACCTAAATTTCTTGTTCGAGCTAGAGAATATTTGTTGTGAGGATTTTAATGGATCTTTATTCATCTTCATCCCTACATTTGGTCATGGAAACCTTGGTTGGAACCCAAGTAGTGACGACCTCGGCATATTATGTTCACAAAAAAAGGTGGATCGGCTCCTCGAGTTTATGTGTCGGATTGACGAAGAACGACAAGACGAACCAGAGCACAGTGTCGCAAAGAAGAGGCTGCCACAACCTATTGTAAAAAGGGATATGTAGCACGAATAAGTGGGTAGAGAGATGAAGAATCCTGAAATAGTGCTAGGATACCTTTTCTCATTGAGAAAATGCATTCGACATAACTAGGATCCGAACATATAATCTCCAATTAACAACTCTTATATATTTTTATATCATAACTTCTTCTTTTCAATAAGTAGCTTCTTAATTACATTTATCTAGAATATTACATTCATTTAGAATGTTTGTAATTGCTTACCTCATTTTACATTAATGTAATTGTCATTTTATGATATGTAATAGTTTTCCTTCAATCACCTATTTTATTTTTAATTTTTAGAAAACAACTATTTCAAAATTTGATAAGAATAAATCTTATTATTTTTTGATAGTAGCATACATCATTATTATAATGCTTCAGATAATATGGAAATGCTAGCTCTAATGAGGTGTGTTGGCTCGAGTGATTGATTGTTGTAAATTGCATGAAGTGATTGAATGTTGTAAATTGCACGAAGTAAATTGTGAGATCAAACCTTTAAATTAATTATTTAAAGTTATGATGAGTAAACCAAAGTTCAATTCTTATGAACTAACTAAAGATTAATATTTTTTTTATTAACTAAATATTAATGTTTTATTTTACTAACTAGCACAACCACATAAAAATGTGGTTGATATAAAAAGTGGAACCTAAAAAATAACATAAAAATGTGGTTGATATAAGCCATAGAACCTAAGAAATAATATAAAATAGAAAAATCAAACTAACTGTATAACTGTATCAAAAAATCATACAAACCAATTTCCAAATGAAAATGACTTAATATAATAGAAGAATCAATAAAATAGAAAATCAAACCATCTTTGAAATGGAGGTGACTAATTTGCACAGACGATCAATTGATAATTTCACCATCCACAAACATAGTGCTCGCAAATCCAAATGATGCCATCCACAAACACATCGCTAAAAAAATGAAACAAAATTTTCTTTGAAAGATACGAAATTTATTAAAGTTATTGCTGTAATATATAAACATTTCATAATAAAGTTTCCACTCATTTCTATTTCATTATGAGTATCAATGCTGCAACAACAAAAAAGATAATTATAAAGTTTCTACCAATGCTTGAATGGCATGTTAAAACATAACAAACAACATCTGAATTAAATTGAAAACATTAATGGCATGTTAAAACATAACACACAACATCTGAATTAAATTGAAAACATTAATATATAATAGTAACAAACAACATCTGAATTAAATTTAAATTGAAAACATTAATATATAATAGTAACAAACAACATCTGAATTAAATTGAAAACATTAATATATAATAGTAACAAACAACATCTGAATTAAATTGAAAACATTAATATATAATAGTCCAGAGTTGAATACATAATTCCCTAATCCTTTTAGACATATATATCATATATTTGAGGCATATATTATAAGTCTTTATCTTCAAAAACTCCTTACAATACATTGTGCTTCCTTATTATTACAATATATGTTATTTTTTTTCTTTTTCATGATTTCATTATCTTAATATCATCACTATTTTTACTATCTTTACATCGATAGGTGTTTATATTTTAGAATTAGAGTGGACTATAATCTATGATTTTCCTAAATTAAAGGAGGATGTGACAAGTATACTGTGTAGACTGGACAAGTATATTGTGTAGATTAATTTTATGAGTATCGTTCAAAATTTGAAATTAACAATTAGACAACAAGTGATTACAACTATACATCGAGAACAAGTAATAAATAACTTGTTCATGACACTTAACTTGTGATCTATTAATATTCATTAACCACAAATTAAATAACCATGCTAATACTATTCAGCATAAATTGCAACATTCACATTATAATAATTATCGCCCTAATCTCTCAAAGATTCTGAACGTTCTCAGGTTAAGCAAACCATTCCTCTGTCCACTACCTCTACTCTGTCCACTACCTCTACTTCAATCATTTTACCACTTCAAATACTTATACACAATTAATATACGAAAATCACACCTAAACTTTGACTTTATCTATATTAATAGGTAGTACATAACTTACTATGAAAAAATAGATTGCTTCATGTGATCTTGGTTTACTCCAGGCAGGGCACCTGTAATAATACACCAACAATACAAGCAATGATATGGTAGATGAAGTTCATCAGGCAAATACAATTGTTTAGAGATATATATTGTTTTCTCTGCTCATATAGAATACCATATCTGTCTGAAACACAAGAATTGCATTCTTGTAGATAGAAACCTTGCAAGCATGCATAACTGCCATTGCTATATCTTTCCTGCACCCGCACCATGAAACGCTCATTCACCAATATTTCTGAAACGCTTAGACGGTTTCTTAATATTTCCTTTTCGACTTCAGCATTGCAAAATTATCAGTTGAGAGAAGAGTTTTTGTAAGAACTTGAAAATCACAAATTAACCAGTGGTTAGTTAAAACAGTTGCACGCCATCCATAGCCACTCTACAGGCCATCCACACCTCGCTGAAGAAACAGAACGTCGCTTCATAGATGGTTCCAGTAATGTGAATTAATTAATTAATTCACTAATCACCCTTCATTAGTTATGTAATGTTTATTCTCTCCTTAACAAATTGGTAAGGAAGTTAGCAAACTTAACCTCTGCTTTCAATTTGCAAACACGATTAAGAATATTCCTCGTATTCAATCTTGATTGTAGAATGCATTTATGTGATTAATGTTAGAGTTTAAAAAATATAAACTAATTTATATTATATACGGTGGAAATAAATAACCATGCATAAGAATGTCCATTGGTTGTAGCTTGGGTGGTTGGGAGGAAAGATTGTTGCCCTCCCCACCTAGGTTCAATTCCTGTAAGTGACATGATGCTCTTGTTGAGCCCTATTGTAATGATTGTATTTCAAGCTTTCCTTGATTCCTTCAGAATAGCACATGCCTCCCATGTATTGAAATAGAGACGTGTAAATACATGGATACTTTTGACAAGATGAGCACTAAGACAATGGTGGTTAATAAAGACAATGACTACCATGTCATGGTGTGATATTTATTCACATAAGAAAAGAAAAGAAAAAATCTTGATTTTATTCCTCCATTATTAGTTGTCTTCTGAGACTATTTTTACCATCAAGATCCTTTATTGTTTAGAGCCAACTTCCAAACTGATGGCCCAGATGATACATGATGATTACTGACTTAATCCCAAATTCTGCATGACGGTCAACCCTCGATTTTGTATCCTCATGACACCTTTCTATCTCAATAGCTTTTGTGTGGCTTCAATATTTCCCGATGGAACTATGGTGGAAACTCCCATAGACAACAACAAAGTCATTTCACAGCTCGCGTTGACATATATAAATGGTATATTTTAATGCATGTTTGTGGTTGGCGTATTATGCAGGAGACTTCCTAAACAATTATTTATACAAATAAAAAATGTGAGCTGTAAGTTCTTTTCTCATAATCTCATTATTATGAGAATGGTTTTGTATATTTTTACTCTTTAGTGTATATATATATATTTATTACAACAATCACTTAACTTGTGGTTAGTGATTATCAATAGATCATAAGTTAAGTGTCATGAACAAGTTATATGTTAATGTTCTTTATGCTTAATTCTAATTATCAATTGTCTATTATCTTCTTTAATTAAATTGGTTGTTTGTTACTACCTATTATTCATGCATGAGCTATGATTTATCAATGCATTAGCTACCATTTATTTTTTATAGTTGTTTATTTAGAATTTTGAACAACGACCATAAAATCAATTGGAACAATACTCTTGTCCCGTCCTCCTTCAATGTAAGAAAAGCATAGATGGTAGTCCACCCAAAATTCTAAAATATAAACATCTATCAATATAAATATATTAAAAATACTCTTTGATCCCTAAATATATTAAATAATATATTATTACTTTTAGATAATAAAATTTTCCATTAATGAATTTTTATAAAAAAAAAATTTAAAATAATAAATATTCCATTAATGAATCCACACTAGACAAGTTAGACTATTTTGGATTGACATGAAAAAAAAGGTGAAGAATACTCAAAATTAATAGTAAAAGTTAAAGAGAACGTTTTTCTTTCACCAATTTAATTGTTGAAGATAACATTTCCATGCAAGAAACTTTGAAGTAAAACAAAAAACAAAACAAAAACGGTGATAGTTTGAAAAAATAAAATGATAGATTTGTTTATAGCAATTACATGTTTATTAAACTAGGATATTTACATTAATACCGAGCGGATGGGTACGTCGATAAGTTATTAATAATAAGTTATTTATATTAATAGGGGTTTGTTAGTCGATAAACAATCAACAACTTATGGCCTCACTTATTAAAACATAAATTTATATATTGTTTGTAGACCATGTCATTTAACACATGTATAGCATATCTAACAATAATATGTCTCCATTGGCCATCGTATATTATGTTATTAATCATTTTCAATTACAAGGGTTAGAAGTATAGTTGTCTCCACACTTGCAATTGCCATAAGCGTCGCACCCACTCTCTCCAGCAACAATAGCACGACCATCAAAATTCTTGTCAATTAAAAAGAATTTATGGTCAACAAATCTTTGAATCCACCAACATATAGTCATCGACATACATAAAAATATAGCATCATTTGTATGATTCTCGGCAAGACTCACTTACCCCATGGCAGAAGTGATGGCTGCAAAAAACAGTGCCTCCACGGTCTTCTCACTAAAAGAAAGATCAAGGGTTCCTTTGCATCTGCATAAACATACATTAACTGTTAAAATATAGAGGAAAAACCAATGACCTCCTATGCTCATACAAACAAATTCAATATTTTTCCACTAAAAGGAAAAAGGAATCGTTGATAAGCATAAAAAATAAATTGAATAAGATTGAATGCTCACCCCTTATAACCATTGAACCACGACAAGACCTTTCTTACACAGAAGCAAAGATCGTAGGCCAAAACAAAGCATAATGAAACCCAAAATCATGTGGATATTGATAGCTGAGAAAATGTGACAATTAGTAATACATGAAAAACTTATCTTAGTCAGAATATAAAGATCAGATCTCAATTAGTAACTCTCGAACTGTAGATCTTAGTATTTCCACATATGCATTGAAATTCTCACAACCATGTTAGTAGAATATTAGAAATAAAAGGCTAGGTCTGTGTACAGAAATTAAACAAAGAAATGGGCCATCAAAAAGAAGAGATATTATATTTATAACACCTAGTCAGATGTGATCTCAGTGACGAAGCCTCCCACAATAACCCAATAGAAATGTGTTTCATAAGTCCAAGGCTCCAAGGCCCCAGAGTTCTCTACAGTGACATGTCATGCTTGTTGCTCACTTGCTACATTTTTGTGCCCCGATGAAAGAGCGAAACAACATTTGGAAACCTAGTAGCACTTAGAGCATCCCAGTGAAAGAGAGCAGCATTGTTTGGAACCATCCTCTCGGTCCATATTTATAACACCACTTCTAATCAATTACCGCACCTTCCGCGAAGGAGAATGAGATGTAGTTGAAAGAGAACTCACCCTTGAACTCACATTTTATTATTAAATAATTGAAATGAAATCGGGAGTTGAACTCGGTCTTTATTATTAAATATAATTGAGCTCGTTGTGGAACTCACATTTTATTATTAAATAAATGAAATAAACACTTTGAACTCACTCTTTATTATCTGGCCCTTGAGCTTGGAGTTGAACTAACTCTTTATTAATAAATAATTGAAATAACTCACCCTTCCACTCTTAAGAAACTCAGAAACTCGCCTTTAAGCTAGGCGTTGAAGTCACTCTTTATTATTAAATAATTGAAATGAACTCATTGAATTCACTCTTTATCATTAAATAATTGAAATTAACTCGGGAATAAATGAAATAAACTTGATGAACTCGCTCTTTATTATTAAATAATTGAAATATGAGCTCTGGAACTTGGCCTTGAGCTTGGAGTTGAACTAACTCATTATTAAATAATTGAAATAACTTGCCCTTCCACGGTTAACAAACTTGGAAACTCACATTTAAGCTCGTTATGGAGCTCACCTTTTGTTATTAAATAAATGTAATAAACTTGTTGAACTCACTCTTTATTATTAAATAATTGAAATGAACTCGAGAACTGCCCTTGAGCTTGGAGTTGAACTAACACTTTTTTATTAAATAATTGAAATAACTTGCTCTAGCATTTAAGCTCGTCGTTGAAGTCACTATTTATTATTAAACAAATGAAATAAACTAGAGTTATCTAACTTATTATTAAATAATTGAAATGAACTCAAAAACCCCCTCTTGAACTAGTGGTTGAATTCAATCTTTATTATTATTACGCAGTGTTTATATCTTAGAATTTGGGGTGGACTATCATTTATGCTTTTCCTAGATTGTATGAGGATGAGACAAATGTACTCTAGAGATTGATTTTAATTAAAATGAACTGAGTTAAAATTGGTCTTTTCGTTGTTGGACTTACTTTTTTATTATGAAATAAACCCGTTGGAGTTGAACTAACTCTTTATTATTAAATAATTGAAATAACTCGCTCTTTTAAAGAGGAAACCCTGGGTCTAAGTTCAACTCACTCTTTAATTTATTTTAATCTTATAATTGTTTATTTGGAATTTTGAATGACGGACCAAAAATAAATAGATCTATGCCATACATTTGTATTATCCTCCTTCAATTTAGGAAAAACATATATGATAGTCCACCATAGCATAAAAAATCCTAATTCAATTCACAAGAAACTCATTGACAAAATGTTAATTCAATTCACAAGAAACTCTCACTAACTAAATGCTCAAGCTCTTTATACTTCTATAATCCGAACCAAATCCATTAGTTTGTTACCTTCTTTAGTTAAATAAGACATTGTGAGTTCTCCATGCATCAATGCATCAACTCCCAATTATTTTTTATTGTCACATCCTCCTCAATCTAAGAAAAACATAAATGGTAGAGATGAGTAGATGGTAGTCCACCCAAAATTCTAAGCATCTATCCCAAATTCTAAGATATAAACACCTATCTTTGTAATAAGCTGTAATAATAATAACCAGAAAAGCCAGCCAATTATAGAAGCCAACCAATTAGTTTATAAGGTCAGATATATCATTTCACGAAATATATATATGTATATGTGTTTGTGAATTAGTACCGTTGAACAACAGCGTGTAAAGAGTAGACAAGTCATCGTTGAACAACAGCGTGTGAAGAGTAGACAAGTCATCATGGATTAGAGTTCTGATAATAAAAAATTCAATAAATAATTTACAAACTCTTAAAGAAGCCACAAATTATAAAAACAAAAGCTCATTACGTTACAAATAAAACCATTGGACATGTAAGAAGGTATTCTTTTGTATTTCGTACGGGTACGGGTAGGGTAGTTAACCCTTTCCTACAGCTCTTGCTCTTTAAATTGCAACATACTTCTATGCTCTCCAAACTGAAATGAAAATGGCTTCACCTTTGTGAATCTGCAAGATACAAAAACTCAAAGCCACGAAGAATAAAGAATACATGATACAAAAACTCTCAAAGAAGAATAAAGAATACAGGGTACAAAAACTCTCAAAGAATAAAGAATAGCTAGGCATGGAAGCACAGGCTGATCAATTTTGCAAAGCCACAAAGGAATAAAAAATACTTAGGCCTGGAAGCACACGCTGATCAGTTTTGCTGGAAGTGAAATTCGGAGACAAAGTTGTGCCAGTTGAGGTTGAGCAGAAAGCTGATGAAATCTCTTTCAATTCTCACTGTCGCCCACTCTTTGCGATATGGAATTTAATTAATTAAAATTGGGTTCACCAATTTTGGGCGTCTGATATGCGCGCTCACGGGTCATAGTTATGACAGTCGCGAGCGATCGCAAGTGTACCACGGCAAAAGCATGAGCGTTTTTAGGAAAGGTGCTCGCACCAATCTGCTGCATAGTCAGTCCTCAAGAACGGAAAAATATGCAAAGGGAGGAGGCTGCTGAGCCTCCTGTAAGATGGGGAAAAAATATGCAGAGTAAGGGAGGAGGCTGCTGAGCCTCGTGTAAGATGGATTCTCTATTGAAAATATTGCACCAGATCCTCCATGCCTGCGTTTCTCGCAAAGAACTATTACAGATTTGTATAGGCTCCTCCGGCGAGGAGGATGCCAAGTTGTCAACTCGCTTGATGAGTCCGGGCATATTCTCACAGTCGGCGATCCCGTACTCTACCTTCGGCCCGACGGGATTCGATCTTTGAACCTTGAGGCTTCTTCTGTTTTAAGATTCGAATGAGTAATTTTACGGAAAATTTAAACCTTCGAGGCTTTTTATGTTTTAGAATTCTAATAAAAAGATTTTTACAGAAAATTTAGACCTTAACCGGGAAGGGCGAAAAGCCAAAGGCGGTGCATTGAAGGGCCCTGACATGAGAGGGCCCTTGACAGGAGAGGGCGGAAGGGCCGTGCATTCAAAGGCCTTGACAGGAGACAGGAGAGGGCAGAACGGCGGTGCATTGAAAGGCCATGACAGGAGATAGGAGAGTTGCTTGTGAACCAAGCCGAGAGGGCGGAAGGGCCGTGCATTGAAAGGCCTTGACAGGAGATAGGAGAGGGCGGAAGGGCGGTGCATTGAAAGGCCTTGACAGGAAACTGGAGGGTGGAGAGTTGCTTGTGAAGTCGCGCCCACGGCGGAAGATGGATATGGAGGAAACGTGAAGAGAAAGCCTATGAGCAAAGTGACAGTGACTTGGAATTCGATTACCAAATAAATCCGCGGCAAAGACAAGGAATCCAGGTACAAGTACAGCTTCTGATTGAGAAAAAGCCTACCACTTAATTAACAAATACAAATCCAATTCTCATTAATAAAACGCCACGGCTTAAAGAATCCAGTTAGATTTGGAAAAAAAAAAAGTTTAACGAATCCAATTAGGTTTGGACAAAAAAAGAGTTTAATAGTTTCTTCGAACATGAGTTCAATAAAATTTGATTTATTTTTCTTCTTTCTCTATGATATTTTCCATTCATCGCCTCAGATCACAACAGTAAGAAAAACATTCGGATTTAATATATATTTTTATAGTTGAAATCCATCTCATATACAAAAAATCCAAATCAAAGTTGCCAAAATTCTCTGTGCCAAAATACAAATCAAAGTTGCCAAAATTCTCTGTGCCTTATTGCAGTCATATCAAATAATCTTTTTTCCGATGATTGCATCGTGGAGTTTTTCAGCCCACCACTTTGAGATATTAGATGCGCTCATGGAATTTTTGGTCAAAGTGTCTTTCCAAATGTGGTGAATATGTCTTTGCTCAACCAACGGAAGGGTGTCTCCAATATCAATAACTCCCCTCTCCAACGCACTTCCATATATCTTTGGTATGTCCTCTGAAATTCTATTATTAACACAGAAAACTATATTATTACGAAGGCTCTCGATGAGCTTGACCATAGTATGAGCCCAACTGGTAAGAAAATCAATACGAAGTGACAGTGGAGTAATTATCTCTCCATTCGCCAAAGCCTTCAAAAACCGATCAATTAAAATAGTAAGCACATCAACTGTACTTTCGGAATAACCTGTAATACCCTCTCCAACAATTGCATTACGAAGATCGGCATCTTCACAAAACATCTTGAACACTTCTTCGAACAAGTTTTCGTCACAATTTTGAATGGCACCGATTAGCCACGATAAGGTAGAACAATTAACTTGAATGCCAAAAATCGATTCAGATTTACATTTAATACCTTCCACATGTACATTAAACTCTTTCAATATAGCATCCCTGCACGCATCTTTAACAGCTGGCGACGTACCTGCGTCGAAGTAGTCTACCATGTGTTTCTCCACTGTGCTGCGATATAATTCTGATCCATACCGAGTCAAAGACAACAATTCTTGTAGAGACTCCTTTACCATCTTTATATAACCACATGATTCGAACTCGCGTTGGCTCAGACCAAGTCTGGCAGCTAAATCAGGCAATATATTTATCTGCAAAGATAACAACAAGATTCGAAGCTGGGCTTCTTGCTCCGGACTCCAGCGAACAGCACATAAATATCGCATACATGACTCCATACAATCACGACACATCACTTCAGAAGCAACTGATAAAATAGGCAATACTTCATCCACATTGGAGAAATTAAAACGTTTGCCAGTATCATAAGAATACATGAGCTGAATACATTTAATGTAATTCTCAGGGTGGCAAGAACATGTTATCTTGATTTCGAACCGCCCCTTATCTGAAGACCAGCGTTGGGAAAGCTTGGTTTCAAAAAACTCGGCCTTTTTTAACACTTGAGAATGAAGTAAAAGAGGATTTTCGAGATACTCCTCTCCAGCTGAATCGATTAAATGTAATCTTACGTCGGCTGTATTCTTGTTTCCAAAACCTAGTGGCTGGTTCGCCATTGATTCCTGCAAATACAATACTGAGACGTTAGACTCAATAAAGATATTGTAGCCTATTACAATCTTTCTGTTCTATTTTTTATGTGAATAGAGTGACACTTCTTGAACACTGTCCAAGAACCTCTTCATGGGCATTTCATCAATGGACATGACTATTGTAGGGAAATATTGCTTTATTTGCCTGTGTCCCTTTAATACCGTCGCTACCAGAACTTCATGTGAGTAGAATCCGGTATATGCAAAGAATTTGCAATTTGAACAACTTTTGTAGATCTAAGAACCCATAATTTTACTGTGATAGAGTTACAAAATCTGAGTGACTAGAAAATAAAAATTTAATAACACCGACAAATGGTGCTTGTAGACTGTTCAGAATTTTTAAAGCTAGTTACCTTTTTTTAATTCCAATCCGTACTGAATAATGTCGGCAACCAGATAACTCTTGTGGCTGTAGCTTTGTAGTTCACCTTGTTGGGATTGAACTGGAGACCTGCATCTAATTGGGCGGGCTATTAAAATGTGTACATTCCAAACAGTCGAATAACAGAGCGCCTGCAAAAACTAAAGGACATTCCAAACAGTCGAAAAACAAAAGCAGCATTCCAAACAGTCGAATAACAGGGCGCATGCAAAAACAAGAACAAGAGTTAATTGTTGCTTGGCTTTTACGATAACCATACAGTCCATTTCACCCAACTGTCCATATTTTCAGTGCTCAGGACCAACTGTCGCGTAGTATTGTCTGCCTATGCCACAAATGTCCTGAGTGATTCCACCTGTTAGCATAGTATTCCCGGTCATTGATTCCACCTGTTAGCATAGTATTCCCGGTCATTGTGACAAATGTCATGATGTCATCGTCAGTAGCATGCAAATAATTAAAAAGTGCATAGTTAAAAGAAAACGTGCATTCTTTTTTTTTTTAATTTTAATTATTATTTAAGTGGATTCAATAAAGCTGAGCATTTATACATAATCACAAATTTGAATTAACCATACATTATATTTACTTAAATTAAAAAAAAAACTTTTAATAAACAATTATATTATTTTCTTGCCGATATTTACGACACTTAAAAATTACTTAACTAAAAACGCATGGGTCAAGCCCCAAGGGTTAGCTCAATTGGTAAGACGTGTGCACACTCTCTCGGTACGGGGGAGGTCACGAGTTCAAGCCTTGAGTCCTAAGGGGTTCAAGCCTTGAGTCCTAAGGGGTTGTTGGTCGAAAAACACATGGGTCAGTGTTGTACATTACATTTCAAAAAAATTTTTTTTTAATAAAATTAAATTATAAAATTAAATTGATACTTTATTTTTTAAAAAATAAATCATTTAGTAACTTATAACTATATGTAACTAGCACAGCTACTTAATTTGTGGTTAGTGAATATTGATAAACCACAAAAAATAAGTGTTATGAACAAGTTATATGTTACTTGTTTTTCATACGTAGTTGTAATCAATCATTATATGTACTTTAGTTATTTAGTAACTCATAACTATATGTAACTAGCACAAGCTACTTAATTTGTGGTTGGTGAATATTGATAAACCACAAAATAAGTGTTATGAACAAGTTATATGTTACTTGTTTTTCATATGTAGCTGTAATCAATCATTATATGTACTTCATATCTATTATCACCAACCCTCTTCTAATTAAACTAGTTGTTATCCATACATAAATACAACATAAACATTATAGATAAAACTATTTATATGCTGTTTAATCTTATAGGTGTTGCTCTTTGCAAGTTGAGACATCTTATGGCTTAGATAACCAACTAAACTAGCAATTGTCCGAGAAGGTGCAAAGGAACGCCGAAAGGAAGAAAAAAAAAAGTAAAGTAAAGCATATGTGATGATGTGAAAAAGAGAGTAGTAAAAGAACAAGAAAACTTGAGTATCATTACTCCTTAAATATTAAATATTAAATATTAATATCAATACTCCACTCTACAAGGTATGAAATCCTATTGGGACTATTTACATGTATTTATACGCCTAGTTCTATCATAAATCTATTCTTCCTGGTTAAAGACACTCTAGAGATAATGTATATACACAATTTTATTTTTGTCATCCCAAGTTAGAGGCTCTATTTTTCTCATTTTATGAAACAGTTAGACCTGTTTTTTTTAAGTCCAACTTCCAACTATGAAACAATTAGAGGCTCCAATGAGTGGAAATATGTTGTTAGACCAATGCCACTTTTATAATTAATGTAGAATCTTATTTTCTCTTATACAACAATTCATTGCACCAAAAGAGCAAGAAGTATAATTTTTTGGCAAATGAATGAAATCAATTGATTAATTGAACCTTGCCACAATTGACATCAAAAGAATTGGCTTTGCCATGAACTATGCTATTTATATGAGGCATGGGTGTTAGAATGGTAATATTACCCTCTATCTCTAGCGGGATAAGTTTCAATTGGTTACTAATCTTGTTATGTTGATTATAAATACATAGCAAATTGTAGTTTGAAGTGAGATGAAATATTTTGTTTTTGAGGAACAAGAGGAAAATGTAGAGCAACAGGGAGGTGCTTCCTCCCCAGGAGGGTTGTGGGCAAACAAGGTTAAAAGCAAGTTTGTGCCAGTTTCTTCCTCTCTAGACGCCTCCTCTGAGTCCCATGAGGAGGAGGATCTTGTTCAACCCCCAAATACTTGAGGAAGAAAGTCTCTCAGGTATCACAGAGAAGTAGAAATTGAGAGAGAAATCGATATGGGTAGACAAAAAAGCTTAGAAGACATGAAGCTACTTTAGCATCCAAAACCCCAAATTGGAGCAAAAGAAGGTAAGTCCCGAGCAGGACTCAACTCTGCTAAGAAATAATGTTAGTAGTCTCTTGGAATTTTCGGGGCATCGGTGGTTTGAATAAAGTTGATGCCCTGAAAAATATAATAAAAAACGAAAAACCGGACCTAGTACTACTCCAAGAGACAAAAATGCAGAGTGTAGACTTCCTGGCTCTATCAGGCTCTTTCTGGGCAGGATGTCATGGAGCTGCTGTCAATGCTCGAGGATCTTCAGGGGGTATTTCTACTATCGTATCCTCCAAGTATTCCATTCTCTCCTCTATTGAAAACCATCACTGGATGATCTCTGAGATTAAACAAAAGGACAACAACAATACCATTTTTATCTGCAATGTGTATGGACCCACTCATCACAGGGACAAAGTTAAGTTCTGGGAAGATCTCAGCGATCTCAAAGACAGTATGCAAGGAGAAAAACTCATTATAGCTGGTGATTTTAATGTCACAAAGTCTCATCATGAAAAGCGGGGAGGTAGTGCTGTTCGAGATCCCTTTGGGGAAAAGCTAGAGGACCTAGACCTCATCAATGTCCCTCTCAAAAATTCTCGGTTCACTTGGAGCAACAAAAGATGCGGCATTAGACACATAGCTGCCAAACTTGATCGCTTCCTAGTATGTTCTTCCTTCTTTCAATACGACCTGCTAATCAATTCTTTCTCCATTCCCTGTGCCTCCTCCGATCATAAACCTATTGGTCTTTCCATCGCTCCACCGGAAAACCCGGGTCCAATACCCTTTTGTTTCAATCATTTTTGGATCAACACCCCTGGCTTTATAGATGTTGTGATGCGTGCTTGGAACACAAATGTCCTCGGTTCCCCCAGCTATGTTTTTTGGAGTCTAAGCTTAGATCCGTCAAACTTGAGCTTAAAAAATGGGCCAAGACTTCCTTTAAGAACCCCAACAATACTCGTCTCATCCTTCAATCTAATCTGAGCTCTCTTCACCAAAAAATGGATTCTGAGGAAATCACTACCTCTCTTCTAAATCAAGAAAAAACAATTGAGTTGGATATTCTTAGGGCAACAAAACAAGAAGAAGAAACCTGGAGAATAAAATCCAGGCAGCTGTAGCTTAAGGGGGGGATAGCAATACCAAATACTTTCATAATCAAACCAAAGCACGTCAAATCCATAATGCCATCAGAGAGTTAAAGGACAACAATGGGGAAAGAATCAATGGTCCAGAGAATCTTAAACTTCTTGCTCACAACCACTTCAAAGAGCTCTTCTCGGATAGTGGAGAGATTGACCCGAGCGCTCAAGCAGATCTGCTTGAAGTCATCCCTAATCTTGTCTCTGAAAATGCAAACAGGGACCTTGCAAAACCAATTCTGGAGCATGAAATCGAAAAAGCTATCTGGGCACTACAAGTTGATAAAGCTCCAGGACCGGACGGCTTCACCATAAATTTCTATTGGGTGGATTGGGAAATAATCAAAGAAGATTTGAAGTGTATGTTGAACTGGACCAGGACAAAAGACAAAATTGGAGGAGCCACCAACTCTTCCTTTCTAGCTCTCATCCCGAAAGAAAAAGCCCCCTCCTCCTTGAATCGATTCAGTACAATCTCCCTCTGCAACACCTCCTACAAAATCCTAACTAAAATTATTTCCACCAGGATGAAGAAAGTCATGGGCAATCTCATCTCCGAAGCACAAGGAGGTTTCATTGCGGGACGACAAATTCTGGACAATATTGTCATTGTACAAGAAGCCATTCACTCTAGCATAGAGAAAAACCACCAAGGGATGGCCATCAAACTTGACATGGCCAACGCCTTTTGATAGAGTAAACCACAACTTCCTCTATGCCATTATGGAAAAATTTGGTTTCTCTAACAGATTTATAAGGTGGATAAAAGCTTGCATTCACTCCCCATGGATCACACCTCTGGTAAATGGTAGGCTAGCCAGCTTCTTCATGGCAACCCGTGGTTTGCACCAAGGTTGCCCTCTATCCCCCTTCTTGTATCTTCTTGTCGCCGAATCTTTGAGTAGAAATCTCCACTCTTTGCAAGCCTCAGGTGATCTCAAGGGTATCAAAATAGTCAGAGGGGTGAGATCTGTTAATCACTCCAAGTTTGTTGACGACACTATCCGCCTTGGAGGAGCCTCTGTCTCCATTGCTAAACACTTCAATATTGCGCTCACAACTTTCCTCAAAGCTTCAAATGGCAAAGAAAACTATGATAAGTCTAAAATTTACAGCTGGAACTGCTCTCACAGGACCCTCACAAGAATTGCCAGAATCTTCGGTTTTGAAGGCATAAGGGACTGGAGCTCCTTCACCTATTTGGGAGTTCCAATTTTCAAAGGCAGGAAAAAAGTAGCTGATTGGCATGGTCTTGTAACCAAAATTCAAAATAAAATTTCTTCGTGGGGCTCCCGCTGGCTTAACCCGGCATGTAAGCTGGTCCTTATCCATTCTATTCTTTCTGCCTTCCCTATTTACTCCTGCTCCATCTCCCTCGCGCCTAAGACAGTAGTTGCGGAGATCTCCAAAGCTCTCCGCAACTTCCTTTGGCAAGGTGGGAGAACCAATGGGAAAAAAAAGTATCGCCTCATCAGCTGGGACATGGTGTGTAGACTGAAAGACTTCGGAGGGGTTGGAATAAAAAATATTTCCTTCATGAATCTGGCCCTGGGTGCCAAAATACTGTGGAGAATCATCTTTGGAAAGAAAGCTTGGTGGAAATAAATCTTCCACAAAAAATACATGCAAGGAAGCAGACAAAGATGTGTGGAAAAAATGGATCAATCTAAGAAAGGAACCGCAATCTGGAATCTCTGCAAAAGCTCTGCCTCCATCATTCAAAACAATCTTTCCTGGGCCCCAGGCAATGGGAAGAAAATCAAAATCTGGAAAGACAACATTGGTCCTGGCTCCCCTGTGAACTCTCCCATTCTCTTTCAGGACTTGAGATGCTAGATGCAACATGCGAATATAAATACTCTTTATGATCTATCTTTTTGGTCCCCGAATGGGAAATGGATGGGGTGGAAAGAGCTGGACCTCTCGGATCACTTACAGCCCGAGTTCAATATGCTACTCTCCCAACTCCATGGCGTGATCCCCATTCACCTTTCTCTGCGAGACAAGCGCCATTGGGGGAAAAGCGGTTGTTACAGTGTTAAGGAAGGATATAAATATATGGAGGCTTTAAACAACAGAGGTAGTAGGGACAAAATATGGAAAAGAGTTTGGGATAGAGATGGGACTCCCAAAGTGAATGTCTTCAATTGGATCCTTGCTCATTAAAAAATCCTCACAGCAGACAACCTCAGGAAGCGAGGAATTGAAGGACCGGTAAGGTGCATTCTCTGTAAAAAGGAGGAGGAAACAATTAATCATCTTTTTCTAGAGTGTGAATTCTCCCAATTTGTGTGGAATAAATCCCTCCATGATCTTCACCCTAACCTTATTCTCCCCACCACCTGGTCTGATCTCTTCGAAAATTGGCAACATTACTACCCCTATTCCTTCTTCCAAAATCCAAAATTCAAAAGAGCCTGGATTGCCTTCCCAAAATTTCTATGTTGGAAACTTTCATCTGCCAGAAATCATGAAATTTTCGAAGGTCTTAAAGCCTCCTCGGGGAAAATCATCTCCTCTGCCAAAGCCCCGTGGATTGAATCCCTCAACTTGAGAAGTATGAAAAGTCTTAGTAAGGAACCTCTCAGCGTGGAAGAAAAAATCTAGGTCGCTGACTTGCTCTCCTTCCCCCCACCCCCTGTTCCTCAAATACAAATGAACAATAAACCTCAGAGCTAGCATATCAAAAAAGACCCTGATGATCTTCAAAGCTGGATTCTTACTCTAAGAAGCAGCATTCTCTTCTTCGATGGAGCCTCCAAAGGAAATCCTGGGTTGGCAGGTGTGGGGGGAGTTCTTATAGACTCCGAAGGAAACAAAATGGTTGATTTTGCGTGGGGAATTGGAAAAAAAAACCAATAACGAAGCAAAATGGTTAGCTGTGATAAAGGGGATGGACACTGCCAGAAACAAAGACATCAACGATCTCATAGTTTTTGGAGATTCTATGTTGGTGATAATAGAAGCAAGGGAAATAGTCAGTATGCGTAGAAAATCTATCTCCACTCTGCCCCAACACTTCTTCCTCTCGGCCAAAGAGTTTCACTCTATAACCTTCTTTCACATTCGTAGGCATTGCAATAGTTGTGTCGACACCATGGCAAATCTTGGAGCTAGGATAAATTGTGGGCATGTGCTAATCAATAGCATCCACCACCATAATTTTTGGGTTCCCTAATGCCCTCCCTATGTTCTACCCCCCCCTCCCTCCTCTACACTCTCCAAGGATCGGCCTCATTAATTTTCCAAATCCCCGCAAGATCCACCTGCTCCCATCCACTGTCCCCTCACTGTTTTTGGCGGTCGTCCCTGATAGACTCCATCTGTCTTGCATGCAAGGAGTTATGGTGGACGAAGCCCAAGGTGATGAAGGGCTATTTCATGCAGGGTGGTGACGGTGGTAGCACCCTGTGCACGCATTTGAACTTCTACCTTGTTCTTCCTGCCCCGGTTGGTGTTCTCTGTTGCAGCTTTGTTCTCGGCAATCCTATGACTCTGGGAACTATGGGGGATAGTAATCAATGTCCTGCTGCTCTGCACTGCAGAAAATGCAGGAAAAATGATCAAAGCACTCCAGGGGGGACTGGTACTGGTAGCAAGAAACGTTTTCTATCTGAAATTTTCAAAGATGCTGGCTGCGCGGATTCTACAAGGGGGGGTGGCTCTAAGTCGGCTTGTTTAAGCCACCCTAAGTCGATTGATGTTGGTATTGGTGGTGCTTGGACGCCCCTGGAAAATACGCTTGGTCATGGAAACAGAGGCCCTGTCTTATATCCCAATTATGGTTTCGCTCCTGGTCAATTCCCGGTCACGGTTTTCCATTCGGGGCCATGTGACATTAACAAAGGCTCTTTCCGTCAGCATTATCGTGGCAGTCCTAGTGATTTGGGCAACAGGGGCTCCCCTTAGGGGCCTGAAAGCCCTTCTCCTGAGATTTATTCGCAAGTTCATGAATTGGAAACACAAGTCCGCTGGCTCAGGGGGGACCTTGCAGACATGAAAAATCCATCTCCCACCTGGCTACTTTTTTTCAAATCTCAAATTCAGAAGTGAGGGCTAGCACAGGAAAAATGAAAGAATTCTATGAAAAGCTTATGGGAAAACATGACACCTTCTACAGTTGTCTGCGAATTGTTGAGGCCAAGGTGGACTGTGTGAGGACAAATAGTGGGAGAAACCCCTCGGTCATCCTGAACATCAACGACGACAACAATGGTGCAAGTACTGGCATTAAGGAGAAAGCTGCTCGAAACCGCCATGAAAATTAACTCTAGGTTGCACACCCGCTTCTCGGTCTGATGTGTTCATTTTTAAGACTTTTTACTATATTTCTATGTTTTTCTTCTGCTGCTATGTATTAGGACAGTTTGTTAAACTCTATAGTAGTGGTAGCAATATCTATATTTTCAGTTGTAACAGGCTAAATGCCTTTTTTGGAACTCCAGAGGCTGGTAATTCAGAGACTGTCTCGACAGCTTTGATTTTTTGGGATCAGCCTCCCTTCTCTTTGTAACCTGTCTCATCTTTTAATATAAAGCATGTTATTCGTTCTTGTAAAAAAAAATTACTACTGGTTCTATAGTTTGTACCTCTTTAATTGCTACTAGTTCTACCCTAAAAGGATCTAGATTCTTTTTACTGGATCCTGTGGAGCTCACAATAGAGGCTGGTTGGATCATTCCAAATAGATCTTTATGAAATTTAAATTAAGGCTTAGAGATTTTTTTTCCTATGCTAACATCTTAAGCACTCAACCATGACCCATTCACCTAAAAATTTACTACGTGTCTCCACCGTTTGGAGAATAATTACATTGACCAAAAAGTACTACACAAATAATTGAATAATTGGCATCTTCTGCGGTGATACATGACATATTCACCTAAAATTTATTGTCTTCACTATTGAAGCATGATTACAATTTACATTGACCAAAAATAAAATTCACAAATAATTAAATTAAATAATTGGAAGAGGCTAGCCACCATGTGCTGCCTCAAGCATTGGCTTCTTATCTAAGCTGTTATGATGGGTTTCCCAGGAATTGCAATTGAAATCATCTGCATTTTTATGAGCTTCAATGAAATTGACCCTTTGTGTGTTGATTCACACTTGCTACCTTCTTCATCACTAAACCATGACCCATTCACCCAAAAATCATCTGTTGTCTTCACTGGTGAGGCATACATACATTGACCAAAAATGTATTTCACAAACAATCGAATAATTTGAAGAAATCTTGAAATCAAAATCAACCCTGCTACTTTCTATATAGTCATAAATATAAACATTTTCCAATTGGGTACTTTCTGCAAGAAGTTGACCATATAAAGATGGAGAGATTAATTTTTTATGATTACAGTTGTCAATCATTTTTGCAAAATGTTCTCTATAAAAGGTTTGAAATATTTCTTATTAAATTACAATTTTCTTACATTCATTTTAGTTTTTAAGAATAACATTTGTTTATTCCAGTGTTCCACAGGGATGCATCCGACAGGGTCGGGGACACGTCTCTTGCATCCCGAGGACGTCGAAACTCCATACGAAACGTTTCGAGACATTTCGCTTTGGGAGAAACTCGGCGAAATGCATGGCGAAACGTTTCAGTCTGTGACAAAACTCGTTTCTCCATGACGAAACTTGGGGGGGCTCATAGTGTCCTGCACGAAACTCCGAAACTCCAGCAAACCTTTTGGGCGTCACGCACGAAACTCCGACGAACCTGCTGCGTGTCACGCACGAAACTCCAAACCTTCAGCAAACCTTCTAGGAATCCAGATAATCATATATAATCATGATGAATCGTGCAATGTGTTTGCATCATTAATTTATCATATTCTGAATTACATTGCATGATTGCATAATGATGAATGTAGTATTTAGTAATTTACTTATTCGCATGGGATGAATTGTTATTGTTGGGATTTATATTTTTCATATTTTTTATATTTTTAGAATTTTTATGACCTCAGCATCCCCCTGTCCCCCCATAATTTTCCTAAAAATATTTTTCTTAGCAAATTAACGAACAACATTTATCCTTCTCATCTATCTTGTTGTTTTGGATCAACATTGGAGATATAACATGGGCTAATTAAGGGCTCCACCTCTAGTTGATTGCTTGTATAATAGCTTCACTTCTCTGTCTTTGGGATGAGTTGCTAATTACTAATATGAAACAAAGCAATCTCCCTCCTCTCCTTTCAAAAAAATGAGATCCATCTTAAACTATCATTAATATTTTGTGAGTTCCTCTACCCTAAGTTTGGACGACTAACAGTGATATCCCAACCTTTTTACTTTGAAATCAACATGTAGGCCTCTTGGGATCACATGTCCTCTCCCCTTTCCAACACATCCATCTCCCTTTTTTTACATGGGGGAGTTTGAATAGGGTAGCCTAAAACCAATCTGTGTTGAAGATATTTTTAATTTAATCTTTAAAATTATATTTTGATTTCCTTAAAATATTTAAGAAAATAAAATTTTAATATATTTTATTAAGTTTTTTTTTAAACAAAAACATTAATTAATTAATTTAATTTTTCATTTTAATACTTAAAAAATGGTAAATGCAATGACATTAATAAATATATACTTAATGAATCTAACTGGAGTTCTTATGTGAAGGATTGTTATCTTACCCACCAATGTCCAATTCCCATAAATGAGATAAGCTCTTAATAAGTATATTGCATTATGTATTTCATGGAAAATCGAGAAACGATATTTCTTTAAATGAAATCATCCATTAAGATAGGCAATAATATCCTCATGTGATCATACACTTAGTAAAGCTCCGTAGGTCCCAAAAGGTTCTACAAGAGGGCCCATAGAAGGTGCACACTTATTTTTTATGGAAGCACAAGTGTGAGAGAGACCTTCAAGTAGATGGTATTGGTGGAGTGAAAGAAATGGAAACTCTCAAGAAAGGTTACTATTGAAACATAATTGTGAGAGAGACCCATAACTAGATATTGTCAGTGGAATGAAAGGAAGGGAAACTCACAAGGAATTAGATCATACGAGAGCATGTGCATGAGCATGTTTGACCCTATAAATGAGCCTATGCATTGCAAGAGGTATGGTGCAAAATCATCACGAAGCACAAGAGAAAAGGAGGTGAAATTACTTGGTCCCTCCCTACAAAATTGATTCTTATACTTAAGGATTTGTATGTAAAAATTCTCTATGATGTCCTAAGGTACTCTCTTGTGCATGTTACTACCCAATCATCTTCTTTTTGTTTCTTTTCATACTTAAGTCTTTGCATGCAAAAATGAACTCTAGGAAGTCCCAAAGCACTCTCTTGTGCATGTTACTACCCAACCGTCTTCCTTTTATTTGTTCATCCTCAACATCAACTCATGGGTTAAGTGAAGTGCTAAAAAAGTATATGTGGATTTAATGTTAAATCCAATATTCAAACATGGATCATGTTTTAGTGAATCCCACTATTAATGTTTCAAGGATATGACTATGATGTATGACCACACAAGCTCAAAGTAAAATCAAATATACAAAACATTCAAAGTTAAGCTATAGAGGTTTCAAGCACTAACTATGAGGGACAGTAATGAAGATGGACTAAGAATGTTTAGTCAATAGTTTAAGATTTTAATGACTTTTCAAACAAATTTTGGGCATAGTTCAATTCCATAGAAAGAAGCAAGAATTTATTGCTAAAGCTATTTTTAGTAATTAAGGGAAAAAATTGAGTGGGATGTATAAAATAGTGGTTATTATTTATTTATTTATAATAATCCCAAACATGTTATACATGTTAGCTTTATAATTGCATAATAACTTTATAGTTGGAGAAAAGTATCAAGTAACTTTATAGTTGCATAATAGCTTTATAGATGGAAAAACTTATATTACAAGCAAGTAAATACAATAATATCTAATATCCAAAATTTTCCAATGTCAAGAAATTTGAGAACTATATAAATTCCAAAAAGGAATCTTTCTAATGAAGAAAAAGGGTCTCCAGCATGGTTATAATAGTAATATAATGTTTTATATTATGGTCATGGCAAAAAGGAAGGGAGGAAAGGGAGTTCACAAAGGAAAATACAATGCAATGTAAGGGAGGAAAGGAATTTGACATTTCAGTGATGAGGTGGAAGCTCTTTATGATATATATTTTTCTTATCTCTTTTTTCACTTAAGCATGTATATCTTACTTTACATGTGGAAGCTCTTCATGATATCTATTTTTCTTATCTCCTTTTTCACTTGAGTATGTATATCTTACTTTATATTTTTTGTTTCCAATTGGGTGTTTCTTTGCACTTTATGGAGCAATTGCTAGTTGTATTATTTTTAAAATGTATATCTATGCTAATGTATGTGTCTCTATTTTATTTGTTATGTTGATGCATATATGTCTTTTTGTTTGTTTTTAACTGAATTGTAGATTGTTTTTTTCAATAATCTCTATTTTCCAAATATTTTTGTAAAATACAATTCATAAATTTATTTAAATTAATTGTTTTTATAAAATATATATATTTTCCAAATATTTTTGTAAAATGCAATTGGTATATTTATTTTTTTAATTGTTTTCTATAAAATATAGATCTGAATTAAATCTAATTAAAGTGTACAATTTAAGTAAAAGATCATACACATTTTTAAATATTTCTTAAGATAAATAAATTTAAAGGACACCAAATTTATTTATAAAAAAAGGAATTATATTTTTAAAATATTTTTTATAAAATTTAATTGATGAATCAAATTTAATACACTATTTAAAAAGTATTAAATATTTTAAATATTTTTTAAAACCCAAATTATGAAATAAATTTAAGAAAAATGTAATTTAAGTTGAAATTTTATAAAAATAAAAAAGTTATTAATTTTTATTTTTATTTTTTTAAAATTTTATTTATATTCTAAAATTACTTTAAGAAAAACATTTCTAAATCAATATATATGATGACTTAAAAGGAAGCTAAAAGGTTAGAAAAGTAAGCAATAAATATTTTGATTAAAGCATAGAATTGTGATGGTAGCTCGTAGCATGGCTTCAAAATGCACATTTTTTGGTTTCTCTCTTGGTTAAGTTTCAAACTATGTAATTTTTGGTTTATATCTATAATAAATGTTTTCGTTAAATTCAAATTTTAAATGTAAGAATGTTTATATACATAATCATATGTTTAAATCATTTAATAAATTAAAAAATGTGAGAGAGTTTTTCATTAACTATAAAGATAATATAATTACATAGAGTATATCTCATTTAAGCATGTAAATACATAATCAAATAACAAAGTTATATTGGATATTTAGTATGTGACGAGCTTCATTTTTTCCTTCTTTGTTTTTATTTTGTTAATTTAATAATTGCAAAGTGAATTTTGATCTCATGTATATTAGATTAATAAGAAATATAAAATACATATTGGGTTCATTTATTTTAAAGATAGTTTAAAACATGCTTAATAATAATTGAAAATCTATTTAATAGTTAGATTGAAATCTTATTATATTATGTTTTATAATAATATAAGGTTTTATAATAATTGAAGGTTAATTTAATAAATGGTGTTGAAACTTTATTGTTATGAGACAACATATGAATGTAATAATAACTAAGATTTAAATTTTGATAAGCACACATACATGGATTAAGTTTAAGGTATGGGAATGTAAAAAGTAGTGTGGATGAGGATGTTGCTTGGTATAACATAAAAAAAATATATAATCATTTTATATAAAAACCAAGATGATATATAATTGAGAAATAAAATGTTCTTACTTTAATGTAATAAAAATATTTAAGTTTACATCTATTATTTGAAGTGTTACTAGAAGAAAGGAAAAAATAGTTGTAGTATTGTAGCATGCACCATTAAATACTTAGCTAATATATTTATTAAACATTTAAGAAAATGTAACTTTCTAAAGCTTAAAATGATGCTTGGTATATTAAAGATAATGATTTTGTAAATTTTAAAATAGAGATTAATGGAAATTATCTACATAGAAGTACAAGTGAGTAATGAGTGCAATTTAGCATAAGAAAAGTGTTAGTTAGTCAACTACATCCACATTTCCATTCAATGCAATATAATGCATACATAAAAAATTATAACATAAAGAAATTAAGGAAAACTGAATGTAGATGTTTACTGTTGTCTTTTGGAAGTTCATGTTTAGGTAAGAATAAATTATGACATTGGGGGGTTTGGTGTGATGGAGGGGGATCAAGGGTTTTCGTTTATTTTGCAGTTTTTTGCTGAAAATGTGTGGTGAATAGACGATTATTGGATTCATGACAACTTGGAGTCAAGCTGATTCACTCGAATCAACCCAGTACCAGCCAAGTCTAAAAAAAGTGGGAATAATAGTGTACGTTTGTGGCCTATTTTCATCTTATTCATTTCATAATTTTTATCTTTTTTCAGGGGTGCTAGGTTTGGTTTCTTGTACTTTTCTGTGGTTTCCCCCTCCTTTGGTATGACCGGTTTGAAGCAGGAGCTTTTTGCACCGGTGGCATTCTCTAATTCCTGTCCTGGTGTCGGTCTTGCAATTTAGCTGTAGGTTTGCTAACTGGAGGTTCTGGTTACCTTTATTTATGGATCCGTCTCCTATTTCGCGAATGCCATTGTCTCATCCAAACCCTAGTGAGCCCGGGGGTTTTCTTCCTTCTGTCAATAAAACTCCCTCATGCAATAAAAATCTTTTTGGTGCTAGGGCAAAGCTGAGGGGATAGTCCAAAACCGTGAAGGATAGAGATTTTGTTGACAGATACGAGATCAACTCAGATTTCAATCTGGAAAGAATTGAGATGCTTGCTGAGCGTGCCCTTGTTGGTACATTAGAGTTTACCTCTGGGTCAAAACTTGAAATTTCTAACTGGGTCAACAAATTTTGGGTTCCATTGACTGGTTTGGCGTCACGCATAAATCTTCTAATGAATCGGTGGATTCTTTTTGTCTTCCAGGACATAGATATTATGCTGCAGATCTTGGCAACTTTTTGGCCTTTTAAGACTGGTTCCTTATTCGTTAAACGTTGGCATATAAATTTTGATCCACTGAAGGAGGTGCAAAGCAAAAGACATTTGTGGATGCTTATTCCTAGTCTTCCGATTGAGCTCTGGTTAGAGGAAGTCATTATTGGCATGGCCAATACTGTTGGAAGATTTGTTCGACTTGATAAACAGACATTGTTTGGAATGGATAGAAGATATGCCAAATTCATGGTGGAATTGGATTTAAGTCTCAAGCTTCCTGCTGAGATTGAGATGATTTGGGGGATTAGGGTTTGGAGACAAATATTGGATTTTTACAAAATCCCTTTTCGTTGCTTCTTCTGACGTGATATTGGGCACATTCAGGCCAAGTGCCCAAAGTTGCGGGGACATAGGGCTTCACTTCCTGAAGATTCTGTTTTTTTGACGCCTAAGTGCACGCCTTCAAAGTTTATGGTTTCTTCTCCTGGTAAGTTATCTCCACAACCTTCTGCTTTAATTCCTACTCTCGCAAATGAAGAGATCTCTTTCATTGAAATGTGTGAAAAGGATCTATCTCAACGTATTTCTAAAGGTGAAATCTCTATGCGCCATGATTTGGCTAATGGGCTTTTGATTGAGAAAAATGATGAGTCACATCTTTCTTTGGCCAGCCGAAACTTGTCAAAGGAGATGGAACTTGTAAATTTGGAGTCTATACTATCCTCTGAGAGGTTATGTGCACCTTTGCTACCTGAGGGTTCAAGCCTTTCCTATCCCATTGTGATTCCCTCTGTGGGCTCTCAGGAACTTCATGCTGCACCTAATTATGAGGAAACCCTAATGGAAGCCCCCTCTGGTGTTGCTTCAAAGTCTTTAAATCTTGATAATTCGTCCATCCTAGCAGAATGTGGTCACAATATCCCTGTAAATGATTTAGAACTTTCACCAATTCCCATTTTTTCTAAAAACCCGGGATTGAACTCTGATGCTATTCCTTTGCACTCGCATAAATTCCAAAATGTAACTATACGAAAGGGGAAGAAGAAAAAGGGAATAGTTCAACCTATTATTCCTGAGATTGAATCTTACACTTCTGCCTCTAAAAGATTGGAGGATTCTAATTTGATCAGCAGTGATCCTATTGAGGGCCTTAGAGCGGCGAATCCCTCGCTGGGTGGTTCTTAATGTCAATTTTATCTCTAAATGTGAGGGGACTGGGTAAGGTAACTAGGGCTTAGGCCTTATCCAACCTCATTAGTGCTACTGGCCCTGTGATTGTACTTTTTCAGGAAACTATGTGTGGCATTGCCTCTATTGTTAGACGAATTGGCAAAGTTCTTCCCCGGTGGGAGATTGCAGTAGTGAATTCATGTGGATTATCGGGCAGTCTTGCTGTGGCCTGGAATCTGACTTTATACTCCTTCAAGATGGTTAAAACCCCCTGGGGTATATTAATGAATGGTTTTATTGTGGGATTGAATTTGCTTCTCACTATCTTAAACTGTTATGCACCTTATAAGGATAGACGATTTTTTTGGGAGGCTCTTATGCACTCTGGACTACTAAGTTTTGATAATATGATTATTGTAGGAAACTTGAACTTTACATGCTCGGCATCTGAAGTTTGGGGCTCTTCGGCTTCCTTGGATGTTTTGTCAGTTTTTTTGTTAAGTTCATTGAAGATTATGATTTTGTAGATGTGATGCCTGCTAAATTGTTGCCTACATGGACAAATGGGAGATTCGGTGAAGATGGTGTTCACAAAAGGCTTGATCGATTTCTTGTAAAGTCTGGGCTGCTTGGGTGCTTTCAAAGATATCGGTCTTGGGTATTTGAGACCAAATTTTCTGACCACTGGCCCATCTTGTTACAGTTTGATGATTATGGACAAAAGATAAATTATCCCTTTAAATTCAATAGTGCTTGGCTGTCTGATGATGGTTTTTGTGATATGGTTAGAGATTTTTGGAGGAATCACTAGGTTGATGCTGTAAATCCCGTGGACTATTTCCTTCAAAAATTGAGGACTCTGAAGGCAGTTGTCTCTAGCTGAATCAAGAACAAAAAAGAAGCTGATCGATTAGAGTTATCCCTTTTGGAAAAGAAAATTCAAAAGTCTATTGAAGGGAATATTCATAACATAATTGATTTTGAAGCTTTTGATAATTTAAAAAAGTTTGAGCAAAAGAAGGAAGAGATACTGCTACTAGAAGAGAAAGAATGGCGACTTAAAAGTAGGGCTATTTGGATAGCCAATGGTGATAAGAACACAAAAAAATTTCATGCCTTTGCTTCTGCTAGAAAGTATCTGAACAGTATTTGGGAAATACAAAACTCTCAGGGTGAGTTGGTGACAGGTATGGAGACATTAAAGAAGGAAGCTGCTAATTTGTTTGGCAATATATATAATGAGGTCGAAGATGTTGATTTATTGGAGCAGATAAGAGTAGCTAGATTATTCCCCACTTTTTTTAATGAACAAGATGCTTGTGAATTATGCAAGGAAGTATCTTTACAAGAAATTGAAGACACCCTATCCCTCTTTGCGAAAGAAAAGAGCCCCGGGCCGGATGGATGGCCGGTCGAGCTCTATATACATTTTTTTGACATTCTGGGGGAAGATATCAAAGCTATGGTTAATTTCACTAGAACTATTGGCTATTTATCTGGAGCCCTAAATTCTACTTTTGTCACTCTAATTCCCAACAGTAATAAGCCCCTTACATTTGGTGAATATTGGCCAATTGCATTGTGCAATTTAATTTACAAGTTAATTTCGAAAATCATTGCTCAAAGATTAAAGATACCCCTTTCTGAGCACATCTCAGTGGAACAGTTTGGCTTCTTAGCTGGTAGACAAATACATGATGCAATTGGCATCTCTTAGGAACTTCTTCACACTATCAAGCTAAGAAAGATAAAGGCCTTACTTCTAAAAATGGATCTGGAAAAAGCATACGATCGGGTAAATTGGTCTTTTCTAAGGTTGGTTTTGATACAAATTGGTGTTCCTCCTCTGGTAATCAACTGGATCATGATATGTGTCACCTCCATGAATATTGTTGTTCTAGTAAATGGTTCACCTTTTGCTTTCTTCAGTTGCACTAAAGGGTTACGTCAGGGATGTCCACTCTCCCCGCTTATTTTCTTATTGATAATGGATGGTTTTAGCAGACTTGTCAAGCAGGATTCAGAACAAGGGTTGATAAAAGGTGTTAAATGTGCCAAAGATTGTGTTCTGACACATGTTCTTTTTGCTGCTGATGTATTAGCAGCTGGGTTGGATTCTGTGGATGAATGGATGCACTTTAGTGACATTATCAAGATATTTTGCACGGTTTCTGGAATGAAGGTAAGCAATACAAAATCCAATTTATATCAGTTTAATGTGAATGAGGATATCTTGAGACAAATCACTAGATTTCTTCCTTTCAATTTCTTACCATTGGAAGATATATTTAAATATTTGGGATTCTATTTGAAGCCAAATAATTATCTCATCAAGGATTGGATGTGGTTGCTCCGGAAAGTGGAAAAGCGTATTTCCCATTGGACATTTCGGCTCTTGTCTATTGGAGGGAAACTTATATTAATCAAATCAATGCTATCTAGCATCCCAGTTTACTGATTTTCGCTCCTCGAGGTTCCTTCTTTTATAATCAAAGCCCTACAAAAGTGTTTTTTCAATTTCTTATGGACTGGCAGTTCTGTACATGCTAAGATCCCTATGGAGGCACTTTCTAGACTTGAAAGATTTGGCAGTTGGGGAATAAAAGACCTAGGAGTCTTCAATTCTGCACTCAGGTTAAAAAGCTTATGGAGGTGTTTATTTGGGAACACGCTTTGGTCCAAGACTATACGCACTAAGCATCTCTCTACAAATCTTTATGAATGGCTAAGAAACCCCAAATTGGCTGGTTGGAATTTCTCACTAATCTTGTGAGGCTTTATGAAATTTTTTGTCTGGGTTGCAAGAGACATCTACTGGAAGGTCGGTACAGGTGAAAACATCAGAGCTGGGATGGACCCTATCATTGGGCTAGAGGAATCACATGCTCTCTCTAATTGTTTGGTTCAGCATTTGCACGCGCTTGGGTGTCCAACACTAAACATGTTACTTATTCACAGACTAAATTCTCCCCACGCTGATGTCTGGATGTGTTCTAAGGACCTTGGTCTTTCTGGCCACTTTGCATGGAAGTGGGACAATTATATCAAAAATATTAACTCTGTTGGTGTCTGAATCAATGGGGAAAGTGATCTCTTGGTTTGGATGGGGAATCCCAGTTCTGGGATTATCACAACAAAGATTGCTTACTATAGAATTATACAGGACAGATTTATCTATCCACCAAACTGGTGGTACAAGAGACTATGGAAGATGAATGTCCACTTAAAGATTAAATGTTTTTTATGGCTTGCTCTCCAAAATAAGCTCAAGACCTAGGATAATCTTATGATGCATGGATGGTTAGGACCAAACAGATGCAATCTTTGTTCACTTGATGCAGAAACTGCACAACATCTATTTGTGGATTGCACTTTTACCAAAAAAACTTGGACTTTTTGCTCTGCTAAGTTGAGTATAACTAGAAATTGGGATGTAGGCGACTTCAGTACTTGCATGTTGAATTGGTTCAGGTACTCAAATCCTTTCTTTTCATTAGCAATATTTATCGCCTAGGTAGTTTGGTACTCGTGTAATTGTGCAATCTTCCAAGACTTACAATCTGACTTGATGATCTGCTGCTCCATTGCTTTGAAGATGTTTCACTTGTACAAGGATGAGAAGCTCAGACTGCCAATAAATAGAGTCAGTCACTTCTCACTAAAAGTATATCAACCGGTATTATTCTTCGATGGTGCAACACAAAATGGGTTCTGTGCAGTTGGAGGTGTGATTTTCCTCAATGATAATCACTATTTTTCGGTACGTCTCAACTGTGGATTGGGTAGCAATATGAAAGCTGAGCTTATGGCCTTATGGTGTGTCTTAAGGATGGAAAATATATTTGGCTTAGTCAATGTCAAAGTTTTTGGTGACTCGCGTGTTACAATCAAATGGGCAGCAGGGGAATTCAAATTAAATGTCACCAATCTTCACCACTGGTGCATTCGTACACAAAAGGAAATTTCATTGCAGCAAAACGTCTCCTTTGAGCATATATATTGAGAGCACAACTCTATTGCTGACAAAATCTCTAAACAAGCTCTTGAAGGTTCCGAAGGTACTCTGATTTGGGATGAATGGCTGGACAAGGCCATTCAAGATTAGGGTGAATTATATTTCTTTTGAATAGTTTCTGGTTTACACTTTTGGAGAATGATGGGGATGTTGCACTATATATGATACCTTCAACTATGGATGGTTTTCTTTTTGTCTCTCTCTGTAATACTTTTGATTGTAAATCCTTTGATAAGAATCTCTGCAGTTAGTCTCTGTATGGACTATGTATGCATCTGCAATTTTGATTGCTGGAATCTTTGGTTTTACCAAACCATAACACTCGTTGTATTATTTGATTCGTTCAAGAATATCAATAGTAGTTTTTTTTTCTTCTGAAAAAAAAATGATGACATTGAGATGGTAAAGTCAAATTTGATAATTTAATTAGTTGGGTGGTATCTTTATTTCATAATTAGTTGAGTGGTATACTTATATACTTATCATCTTTGTCATCAAACTCCAATATTAATCAATATAAAGTTATTGGTTTTCACATAGTGATTAAGAATTAAGTCAAGAAATGAAGGAACAAATTCATTGTAAAAATTATTGATATATAAATTAATAACCTTAATATGATATAGTCATCAATTATGTTCCAATTCATAATACACATTACATTTAACATATCACATGTTGAATTCTACACAATAAATATTGATTTTTAATATAAGTGTAAATTACACCATTAAAATAAATTACTATTATATACTTATAATAAAAATTAGTTTAGATTTTGTCTTTATAATACTATTTGATTTATTATATAATGTTATTTTATATACATTATGGTGTGAATTATTATTATTTAGTTGAATTTAAATTTATTATTATTTTATTTTAATTTTTTTTTATGAAATATTATATTTAGTCGACATATAGTGAGACGATAAATGGAATAGATGTTACAATATGAAATATGATATATTTATCTTAATAGAATTAAAAATTTAGTGATAACCGTAATTTAAATATCTTAAACTTTTGTTGCCATCTTTGTGCCACACAACAAACTTATGTAATATTATTTGCAAGGTATTTTAAACGTGTACAATTATATAAAAAGAAAAGATTATGTGAAGGACCAAAGTGATCCAACTAGAGTGGATTGTTGCTACAATCAATGATGGAGAAATCACAAAATAATGTTATATACATGGACTCTACATTTTGCACAAATAAATATGGGTTGATTTGGTGAGTACAATTTTTTCATGAATCTCATTTAATTATAATTATTAAAATGATTTTATATGTGTGGACTTTATATATAATTATGTGTTTGTTTGAATGTAGTATCAAATTTATACATTGATGGTTTTTTACAAAAACCATAACGGTGTACCAATAGCTTGGGTGATTTCATCATGTAATACTACATACGATATACAACTCTGTCCAATAGAAGAGCCCCAATAAGAATTGGTTTTCTTGAGGTAAATTCAGTGTATCTCGTAAGAAAAATGTATGTGTCACCCTCTAAACCAGTCATTTTAGAAAATGTATATTTCACTTTCAAAGGTGAGGACTTTCACAGATGAGACTCATGTGTATACAGTACGAAAAATGTGTATGTCTCCCTCCTTGCCATTGATTTTTTGAAATTTCATTTCAAAAGTAGGGTAGATGACAAACGTGACACTTTGTAGGGTCAGGGGAATCTTACAATGAGATTGTGTAGAGTAGAGAATGTCGCTACCATTAAAAAAAACTAGAGGAGATGCAAGAGGGACTAAGAGAGTCAAAGAGTGAGAAAGAGAGTGAGGTAGAGAGAGAGAGAGAGAGAGAGAGAGAGAGAGAGAGAAGTAAAGAGGGGGATAGTGCAAGAAAGAAGGTTTAGAGAGAGAGGTGGAGAGTGGGAGGGAGAGAGTGATAAAGGTAGAGATAAAGAAAGAGAGAGGGAGAGATAGAGGAAGAGTGGAAGGGGGAGAGAGAGAGAGGGAGAGATAGAGTCTAGGAAGGGAGAGAGTGAATGAGTGGGGGGGTGCGAGAGAGAGGAGGGGAGGGATGAGAGAGAGTGAGGAGGAGAGAGAAGAAGAGGGAGAGGTGGAGAGTGAGAGGGAGAGAGAGTGTGAGATAGTGGTGATGATATAGATAGTTAGAGAGGGAGAGGGGTAGATGTAGAGAGGGGGGAATAATCAGAGAGAAAAGGTTTAGATTTTAGAGGTGGAAATGGGGGAAGACAAAGAGAGAGAGGGTGGGGGGGGGGGCAGTGGGATAGAGAGAAATTAGAGAGATAGATGCAGAGAGAGAGAGAGAGAGAGAGGTAGTATAGGTAACAAAAGCACGCGCATGCTCCTATTTTCAATTACTACACACCCTTAATATGCATGGTGGAAGGTGAAGCATTCAATGGTGTTAACATTAGGACCAAGATGTATCATTATTATTTGAGGATGTATTTATTAGAAAATATGTATATTTTGGTGATGATGTAGTCTAGGATGCATATACTTTGCATTGAATACTAAATGATGAGATCAATTCCAAGATTGTTGATTGTATAAGCTAACAAATGCTAATGAAGTATAAAAGTAATCTTGCTTAATGTGATTGAAATATGCTATTGTAACTTACACTTTATCAAATTGGTTGGTTCCACTATGTCCTCCCTTCATCCATCATCATTGTCATACATATGAGTGCTTACCTTGTTGACCATACTAAGGTTCATGTGACTCCTTCACTAGATGTTCATGATCTGACTTTTGTGACTTATGTGACTCATGTGACTCATATTGACATTTAAACAAGTATAATGGTATATCTCCATTGCATAATGTCCAATCACATCATTAGTTTACTCACTCAACATATAAAATCTTTAATATCAATCCTTCACTAAGATATTACAAGTACTTCATAAGCATTAATCACATTAATATCAATCCTTAACTGAGATATTATAAGTATCCCAATATGATATGGACTGGTGCAAGGTAATGATACCCACTTATGACACGTTAGTTGCAATGGACTTCCTAGAATACAACAATCTGACCATTAAAATGAACTTTTAGAGGTACCTACACAACTTTTTAGAATATGGTGTAAAAAGATGAAACATAGAGAATCGGATCACCTTTCGGAATATATAACTTTTATTTATAGAAAACGGGTATAACTGCAAAAAATGGCGTTATTCTAAGATTGGTATGTTATTATTTTTCAAAAACATACATATGTTTGCATTAGGCCTCGGGTTTGGTATGTAAACTATCTACATTTGAAAAAAAAATTATGTAGGGTTGTAGATAATAGGCGGATCTAGTGCAACTCTATTTAAAAAAAAAATCCAAGCCAGTTATATATATATATTTTTAAATTATGTAAGTCAGGAAATCCCTAAAAAGACAAGGTCGACCATTAGGCCCCGCTATCATGGTCTTAACAAAGTCAATTTTTTTTTTTTAAAGTGCGTAGGTCTTTCAATATACTTGTGCAGGTTCTTTTCCGTTTTCAAAATAGGTGTGTCAGTCAAAAGTTATAGTTGAAATACATGACACAATTGCAAAAAAATGAAAAAAAAAATGAAAATACTAACAAATTTATTCAAAAAATAGATATTTGGAATCTACACAGAGAGTTCTATTAGTTTTTGCAGTTTCATTGGTAGTGGACAAGTGGAGCATATATGCATTCGAGGTTGAAAAACATGAAGTTACAAAACATGATGTGTTTTACTATAATGCAGTCCAAGGCACAAGGTTTGAAAAACCGAACCTAGAACCACACCTACCAAGTCATTACACACGGTATGGAAAAAGGAAAGCACGCCAAAAAAAATAAAAAAATTTAGCGTGCACATTAGTAATGCGCATGCACTAAAATCATGCACACACTTATAGCGCACATGCACTAATTGCGTGCACACACTATTAGACTACATGCACTGTAAGAATGAACACACTATTAGTGCGCGCGCGCTGATGTTACATATTTATTTCACCCTACTTATAGCTATATCTCCCTTTCTAAATATAATCCCATGCCACATCCCTTTTTATAACCCCATCTCCCTCTCTCTCTCAACCACCCATATATCCCCTTACCATAAAGCATAAGACCCTGATTAAAAACATATACCATACAGCCCAAGCCCCCCATCTCTCTATTACCCTAAGCCCTAACCCCCTACCACTAACATTTCCCCCTCTCACTTAGTCCTACCACTAACCATCACCCCCTGATCTCTCTCTCTCTCTGTATCACTCTCTCTAAACCCCCAACCCTAATCTCACTCTCTATATGTCCTTCCCCAAACCCCCACTCTTCACCCTCATACCCCCACCCCCCTCTCTCTGTCTCTCCATCTCACCTACCACTAACCATCTTTCCATCCCTCTCACTCTATCTATATCCCTCCTCCCCTACTCCCCCACTACCCTTAACCACCCACTCTCTCTCTTCCTATTGGTCTCTCACCTACTCCTACCACTAACCACCTCCTCTCTCTCTCTCTAAACCCCTGACCCCCAATCTCTCTCTCTAAACCCATAACATCTAATTTCTCTCTTTAAACCACTGACCACCTCCCCATCTCTCTCTCTCTCTCTCTAAACTCCTAACCCTCTCTCTTTTTCTCAATCTCTCTCTCTCTCTCTCTCTCTCTCTCTCTCTAACTTGCAATCTCCCTCTCTCTAGATCTCTCTAAACCCCTAACCACCAACCTCTCTCTCTCTCTCTCTCAACCCCTTCAATACTTCACACCCTCTCTCTCTCTCTCTCAACCCCTTCAATACTTCACACCCTCTCTCTCTCTCTAAACTCCTAACCCCCAATATCTCTCTCTCTAAACCCTTAAGCACCAATATATCTCTCTCTCTCTCTCTAAATCCCTAACTTCCAACCTCTCTCTTTCTTTTTCTCTCTCTAAACCCCTAACCCCGAATCTAGAAGACCTTTTCATGTTTGATACTCTCTCTCTCTCTCTCTCTCTCTCTTCGGGGCATCCAAAACTTAATAGTAGATACTGGTTAGCTTCTACATCTCTTCCTTCAAGACTTCACACTCTTTCACATCCGATACTCTCCCTTTTTCTCACTCTAAACCACTAAACCCCATTATCGCTCTCCCTCAACCCCTAACAGGCATCCAAAACTTCATAGTACATATTGGTCAACTTCTGCATATTTTCCTTCAATACTTCACACTCTTTCACATCCAATGTACTCTCTCTATCTCCCTCAATGCCTAAACCCCAGTCTCTATCTCTCTATATAAATCCCTAAGCCACAATCTGTATGTCTCTCTCCCTAAACCCTTAACCCCCAATCTCACTCTTTCTCTATCTGAAAATCCTTAACCCCTAATCTCTCTCTCTCTAAACCCCTAACCCTCAATCTCTCTCTCTAAGCCCCTAACCACCAATCACTCTCTCTCTCTCTCTATAAACCCTTGACCACCAGTGCCTCTCTCTCTCTCTCTCTCTCTCTCTCTCTCTCTCTCTATATATATATATATATATATATATATATATATCCCTAACCCCCGATCTCTCTCTATCTCCATAAACCCCAAACCCTCTCGCTCTCTAAGCCACAATCTTCCTCTGCCTCTGTAAACCCCTAACCCCCAATCTCTCTCTCTCTCTCTCTCTCTCTCTCTAAACCACTAAGCCCCAATATCTATCTCTCTATAAATCCCTAACCTCTAATCTCTCTCTCTCTCTAAACCCTTAATCCCCAATATCTCTCTCTTTATAAATCCATAACCTCCAATCTCTCTCTCTCTCTCTCTCTCTCTAAACCCCTAACCCACAATATCTCTCTCACTCTCTCTATAAATCCCTAACCTCGAATCTCTCTCTCTCTCTATAAACCCCTAACCCTCTCTCTCTTTCTCAATCTTTCTCTCTCTATCTCCTTAACCCATAGGTCTCTCTAAATCCCTAATCCCCAACCTCTCTCTCTCTCTCTCTCTCAACCCCTAAGCCACAATCTCTCTCTCTCGGGGAATCCAAAACTTAATAGTAGATATTGGTCAGCTTCGGCATCTTTTCCTCCATGACCTCACACTCTTTTGCATCCGATACTCCCCCCTCTCTCTCACTCTAAACCTGTAAACCACAATTTCACTCTCCCCCAACCCCTAACAGGTATCCAAAACTTCATAGTAGATATTGGTTAGCTTTTGCATCTTTTCCTTCAATACTTCACACTCTTTCACATCCGATGTAATATCTCTATCTCCCTCAACACCTAACCCCTAGTCTCTCTCACTCTTTAAACCCCTAACCCATAATCTCTCTCTCTCTCTCTCTCTCTCTCTCTCTCTCTCTCTCTCTCTCTAAATTCCTAACCCCCAATATCTATCTCCCTCTCTCTCTCTAAATCCCTAACTCCCAATTTCTATCTTTCTTTCTCTCTCTCTAAACCCATAACCCCCAATCCCTAAGACCCTTTCACGTTTGATGCTCTCTCTCTCTCTCACTTTGGGGAATCCAAAACTTATTAGTAGATATTGGTCAACTTCTGCATCTTTTCCTCCAAGACCTCACACTCTTTCGCATCCGATGCTCCCCCTCTCTCTCACTCTAATGGTACCTTTTATGGTTTCGGTCCTTGGCACATTCAACAGCCAGATTGATAAATTGATATTGTAAACATAAATTCTAGTGTTGCGTTTGAATTTGCGTAAAAATAATATGGATGGGTACAAGCCTTAGTCCATACTTTGATAATATTTTGAGTACAAGACTTGTTAGTGCAAGAATCAATTTGTCATCGTCAAAACCGTATTCAATACATTAAAAGTAGTAAATTAGGCATCTTTTACTTTTATTGATTTACAAGATAGTGTAATATAGTTAAGAAAGGAGCAATTTTAGGGGCCCATCACTTATCTATTAATATTACTAAATACTATTATTTCATAATAGTTAGTCTGATAGGTATTTATATCTTAGAATTTGGGTGGACTACCATCTATGCTTTTCCTAGATTGAAGGAGGATGGGAAAAGTGTACTGTCCATATTGATTTTATTGTCGACGTTCCAAATTCAAAATAAACAATTATATATATATAACTAGTAGTTGATGCATGGATAAATCATAGCCCATGCATGGATCGCATGTAGTGACAACCAATTTAACTAAATAAGGTAACATGTAGCTCAAGCATAGACAACATGTGATTACAACTAAGCATGGAGAACAAGTAATAGATAACTTGTTCATGGCACTTAACTTGTGTGACCTATCGATGTTCACCGGCCACAAGTTAAGTGGCTATGATAGTATTAATAAATGCTAAAAAGTAATTGGTTTTTATCAAAGTTTTTATTTGTTTTCATAAAATTAAATTATTATTTTTTAAATATTTTTAATAAATATTATTATTTCACAATAATAATTAATTCATGATTATAATTAATATGATAATAATTTTTTTTTTGGTAAGTTCCAGAGAAAAATTATATTAATATATAGCAAAATACAAGCATGAGAGATAAGTTGTCAGGGTGGTCAAAGGGAAGATGCCCCCCATTAGTCCAAAATAGGGAGAAACAGGCCCGCCCTTGTGAGAGAAACCAGACCACCAAAATTTAAAGTTTAAAACCTACTCGTATCGAGTCATCAGGCATGCAATAATCCTTGACAAAATAATTCAAGAGGAGTTGCCTAGCAACTGGCATAGAAAAAAAACTAACTGGGCTATTTATCAGATGGCGTATATTGAAACTGTAAAGGAGGAAACCGAAGAGCCTGAGATTACTTTGGAGGACGATTGTGAGACGCATCTACTGTTTTTTCCTCTAGAATTGCACATCAATATGTACCTGAGTCGGAGGAGTAGTCTTAGGGTTCATTGGTGGGAATTCCTCTTGTTGAATGAAGAGGGCCCTTCTGGATTGCAGGGTTCCACATGCTTCCTTTGTTGAACACTTGATTGCCTAATTTCTTCCATCTCCTGCGCTTGATGAGGAGCCTTCCCTTGCGACAGTTTTTGGTGCTGTGGGGGATTAGGACCAGGAGCAAGACCTCTTGAAGAAGAGGAATGAGTAGAAGAGTGTAACAGAGCTTGAGACAACATGTTTTTTACCTTCCAGTAATTCTTCATGCACGTTTGTGCCCGATGCTCGGTGAGATGCTGAACAACCACATGTTCCTCCCAATCGTCTAGCATGTTCCTCAGGTGCTTGGGGACAGAGCTATCATATTCGTTCATTGACGAGCCTCTAAGTCCCAAGTGGTTGGAGCGACCTGGTCCACCTCTTCCACGACGAGGGGTAGAGCGTAGTCTTTTGGACATGATTACTTCACGGGGCTAAGCTAGCAATTTTGCACAAAGTGAACGAAGCCTTATGGAGAAACATCACACAAAGAAGGGAGGCATGAACCGCCCTAAAGAATTCCCTTCGTGAAAGCTCCCGGTAGAAGTGTATCAGGAGGACCAAGCAAATCTGACCCAATACCAGAGATAGCTTGAACAAAAATGATTGTTTCCATCTTCCAACGGTGCCGAAATCCAACACAGAATCAACATATTTTCCATTGTACTGAGCCCCATCCTTCGTTAAGGTCGAAAGGCTGAGCGATTAAATGGCCTTGACCTTGTTAAGCACGGGGTATTAATGCGCATGAGAAGTGTCCAGAGAGAGATCCACGTGGTGTGGAGATGGCAACCCCTCCCAGCTCTCACACGTGTCGTGAGTTGACGGCTATCACCCGCATCCGGGAAAAATAATATTAATTTAATCAATAAAAATATTTTATATTTCTATTAATCAAATTAATATAATATAATAAATTTAATACATTAAATTACATTTTTAAAAATTATTCTATGAGCATGGAAGATGAAAATCACTTTATGTTAGAATGCTTGGCTCTCACTCACGTTAGATCTCAGTTTCAAAATCTTTAATCCAGCATTGACCTTTCTAACCTTCTAGATCCCCAAAACTATGGTGAGCTAGGGACACTCCTATGTAAGCTTTTTGAGCATAGAAATAACATTTTAAAGACAACCAAATAATCTTTATCTTGTTAAGGTCTGATAGACCAAGATTGGTCTGAGTGGACGTTAAAGACAATCATCATCATCATCAATAAAAATTAAATTAAATTAAATAATTATGATTAAATTACATTTTTTAAAATTATATTTAATATGAATTAAATTAAATTAAATTTATATTTATTTATTTTACTTTTATGTATTTGAATTTCATATGATTTAATAAACATTTAATTGGAATTTAATTTACTTTAATAAACATTTAATTATATTAAATTTAATTAACATTTTAATTAAATTTAATAAACAGTTCAAATAAACATTTAATTAACTTTTGATTTTAGTTTAATTTAATTTTTAATTTTTTTTTACTTTCATTTATTTAAATTAAATTATTTTATTTTATAAATATTTTCATTTTATTTTAGTTTAGTATAATTTAATAAATTTTATTATGTCATAATGCCTATTATTTTGTAACAACTATACTACTTATTTTTTCAAAATAACAATAAATATTTAAAAATATAATTTTATTCTTTCTTCCTCACATCGATTATTAACTTGTAGCAATCACATTTTTAAATGTGGTTGGTATACGCTAGTCCAGTCGACATATATTAACATTTTTAAATGTGTGAGCATGGTTTATATATGGTTGATTGAGTATACCAACCATATATAAAAATGTGGTTGTTGTTAGTTATAATATAATATTATATTTACAGTGAGAGGTGTTTATATCTTAGAATTTGGAGATGGACTATCATCTATACTTTTCCTAGATTGCAAGAGGATGGGACAACTGTACTATCTACATTGATTTTATGAACATTGTTCAAAATTCAAAATAAATAATTATAAAAGAAAATATATAAAAAAAACTGGTAATTTAACCATATTAGCACAATAAGGCCGCAGCAAACCCATGCCAACGAAATTTGTTCTTTGCAGTGGAAGTCGAAGCCCGCGGTGGCAGTTATAACTTCACATGTGTACATATGGTGGCAATTGAATTTGTGCTTCCCTCATTGCAACTAATCGATATATAAACATGTGAAGTTCATTATGTTTCCATGCCACAAAGGATTTTGGCAAAGGAATTTCATTATGTCGAGTGGTTTTTTTCCAACAAGCCTGTTGGTCGAGGGTTTTTATTTTGTGGAGGATTTTCAACCAGTAAAGAGGTACTTGGATTTTTTCTAACCTTAATCGTTCTAGATATAACGAAGGTTTTCGCGCCGAGGGACCATTGTGAATCACTTTGATTTTGTGTTTTTTATTAACCATTTTCTTTCAATTTGATTTCGTCTATTTGCATTTCTTTCAGTTGAAGTTGAATTTGATATGTTTAAATTAAGTGGTTTAAAGGTGTGGCAGGTTCAAGTGGAGCATAAAGTCTAGCCTTCAATCAATCAACATCGGATCCATATTGATATTTAACAACAATCTCAGCATGGGATGGAGCAACAAGAACTGGGGTAAATACAATGCAAAATTTTAACGAAATTCAACAGCCTCAAAAATGGCTTGTAAAAAGAAGATTAGGGCACATGTGACTATGTTGTGCAGCGGCTCTAGAATAATCTCCCCTCACTGTTTGTAACTTACAAAGTGCAGGGGTTGTGGCTTGTGAAAAGTTGGCTTTGATATCATAACAATGTTAAAAGTAATTCCATAATTTTGCTTATTACGGATACGATAAAGCTACTTAATATTCACTACTACATGAGGGGTGTTTAAGACGTTTTTTAAAGACACAATTAGCATTTTGTCTTTAAAAATTCTTTTGATTGATTTTATATTTGGTAGGAATGTTTAATATATTTTTAGATGAAATTAGTATTTCTTCACAAATATATTTTTTAGTTACTATTTTTTTATGGAAATTGATTTTATGAAAGATGAAAACAAAATTGAGGTTTTGGATGAAGCTTTTCCTAACCGTGGATTAGATAGATCTCTGGTTTATTTTCATCTTATTCTTGCACAAACCCTGCAATGAAATCAATTCTTAATGTTACTGTCGACCTCACTTTAATTGATCATGGGAACTAGTGCAGCGTATATGGGCTTGGATGAAGATTTTGAACCGATTAGCAGCCAAAACCATTAATCGGATTTCATTCACATCCAAAGTTAGTGATCTATTCCAGCAGCCAGCCTCCGTCCGGCTCATGGGTGTTTATTGCAAGGATGTCTTTAAGGTGAGGTTGTTTGTAGATATAAGCACCGCTTTGCAAAGATTTAGTGACAGCATATGCTTAACTTCTTTTTTCCATGTTTTTCAATCTGTCATATTTTTCGATATCAAGTGGTTCTTGGTGTTCCCTTTGGGTTTGGGGGGTCGAGCCATGTGAACCATGGTTTATGAGTCTCCTTGACGGGAAAAAGAATAAATATATTTTATGTCTCTATCTTCATAGAAAACGGATTTGCTAAGATCATGTGATTCTAAATATCTTGCAGGTATAATATGGTTGGTTCTTGACACAAGTTTCTATTGGCCTTCAATAGCTATAATAGATACATCTAGTAGTGTCGGAGCTTGGTGGTAGATTGACGGAATCCTTCTTTATATATGTGAATCCATGCTCAACTTCCTTCATTTTTCAACTGCAACGTTGGTTTCATTTGGTAATAGAATCTAATTCTCATTCAAATAATTTAGCTTGTTTCTTAGGTAAGAATTGAGAATCTCCTTGAAAATTTCAAAATTGGCCCATTGTTTTTCATTGATTGGCTACAATCCATTAATTATTTAATTCTTGCCCACTGGAATCCTATAGGCTATTAGTGAAGTGTTACATGACCCTAAACTACGAGACTGAAGGTCGAAATATGGTTTCCATTTTACTGTAGATCATTCAAGACTACGAGCATGCCGTATATTATTCAAGAAGGACCTATTGTGATTATGAGTTATTGATGTAACCTTGCACAATCAACATTCTAATTCCCTTATATTGTGATTATGAGTTATTGTAGCCCTTGCTTATTAATATGCCTCTGTTGTACTATTTTTTGTTATTGTTGCTTGGTAATTTACTCATTCAACTAAAGAAATCGGTCTGACTACAACTAGAACTTTTGACTCTCAAACTGGAGGATCCGTATCTATTTATCCACCTGCCCTTGCCTTTACAATTGATTTAGGTTCCTACTGTATATGGATTGGGATTTTCCTTTGTTTGAGGTTCCCGATCACTAGGTTATGGTTATTCTACTGATGGTTGGACTCAATCAACTAGATCTGTGCAGATGATGGGTATTTATTTAAATCTTCAACTAGTTTCAATGTCACCTATGTATGTCCTTTCCCCTGTCATCTATACTAGGAAGTGATGTCTGATTCGGATATTGATGTCTGTTTTTACATCTAACCCACAATGATTTGAGTGATGGTCTGTTTTTCCCTCTTTTGACAACTCTTCCAACAACATTATGTCAATTCTGCCGGTTTGAGCAGACAAGTTCTGCAAAGAAAGTCGTGTTTTGACTCCTTAATGCTATGTTGAGCTCTCCTGAGGTAGATTGCATGCATACTCGAACAAAGTACATTTATTATACTCATTTCATGGCCAATTCTCTTTTGTTTTAAAAATGTTTTTACCCACCAAATGGAATGCTAAGGCCCAACATTAAAATTATTTGAAGTATATGAATGCATAAATCTATTTAAGAGAGAGAAAGAAAGACATATTTGCAGAAGATGTGGCTTTTATTCACATGTCTGCTCCATAAATACGATCCACAAGCAATTTTTGTATGGGTATTGTAAGTATGTAGATATACATCTTTTGGCTTTATGGCAGGTAGGTGAACATACAGAGGGTGAGTTTGGCATCATTTGCAGAAGACATACGGAGGAGGAGGAGATGGTGCAGAGTTGTTGTGTGTACTACATAATCTTCTTGTGGATTACCTTTACAGTTAAATGGCATAATATTCTTGTGGATTACCTTTTTTGGTAAATGGAAAAGCAACAGGTTGTGTCTCCGCCATATTTTTTATTCTTTTATATTTTCTGACTATTTATTTTTTATTATTTTGTTATTTTGTTATTTTTTTAATTTTTTTTGTGATTATTTCTTGTTTTTGTTTAATTTTATCTTAACATGTTCCTGTGAATTTCAATATGGTTTTGCTTATTCCACCCGCACACTAAAAAATCAAGTTTAGAAGATCCATTTTCCATAATGATTTCATCAATTGCAAGGCCCTTTTATTTTCTATTGATTAGTTTGTGGATTTAACATTTTTTAAGTTCTCAGTTTTATGTTGCACTATTTTTACAATAACTTTACATGATGAAAATAAGAAAACTAAAGTATTATACTTTGAATACCAAAACTGAATCTATTTTGTAAATATTATGTTTTGCATATATTGTTTTTTTAATGGAATTGAGATTTGTTAGTTTTATATGTACATGTTTTCCACAATTCTACAATTAGGAGTTATTAGTAATTGCACAACTACTTGTCCCTCTTCTTTGATTTTCAAAAGGGTTCTAGCTCAACGGAAGAGCATTTCTAGCACAAGCAGAAGATTGGTGGTTTGATTCCACCATGCCCTACAATCAATTAAGAGATAATACTATAGGGAGTGCGCACGAAGTTGAGGGACCTTTTAGATGCAATGGGTAAATGCGAAACACGCGAGAGTGTGTAAATAAACAACGCTCGCACGTTATGTAAAACTAGGTATGACGGGCTCCGAACCTGCCATGTCATTTAATATGTAGGATAGGATCACAAAACACTCGAGCGTTATGGTGATCACAATAACGCTCGAGCGTTATGGTGATCACCATAATGCTTGAGCATTATTGTGATCACCATAACGCTCGAGCGTTATGGTTAATATAACAAAAAAAATATAACAGTGCCATGGATGAGTTTCCATGGAATGCCTTCGATTCCACATGTCCAATCTTTTCTTTTCTCTAACTTCTTCCATGGTTTCTTGAGGCTTCTCTTTCCTTTATGATTTCCTTTTTCAATTGCATGAATTCCCCATGACCACAATGAGCAATACTAAGAAAATAGATCCTAGAGGTGTGCTCAATTATTCAAATATCCAAATTATTTCTCAACTATGAATATAGGTTCTTCAAGCTTGCTCAATTGTCAATATAGATACTTCCTCAATTGTGAATATAGATGAACATCAATCTTGCTCAAATGTGAAAGTAAATTTTCTACCTCACTTGTGAATATAGAAAATTCTTCATTTGTGAATATAGAAATTTCAAGCTTGCTCAATAGAGAATGTAGATTCTTCTTCAACTGTGTTCATATAGATTCATCAAACTTGCTTGACATTGCTAATATAGAATCACCTTGAAGCTTGAAATTGTGAATGTAGAATCCTCTTGAAGCTTGAATTTGTGAATGTAGAATCCCCTTGAAGCTTGGTAATTGTCAATGTGGAATCCTCAATTCCAAATGCCAACTGTAGAATCCCCTTCAAACTTATTGATTGTGAACATGGAGTGTCTTGAGCTTCCTCCAATGCTTTGACTGTTAATTTTGAAGTGTCGTTCTGTATGGGAGACAGGAAGGCGGGAGGAGAAAACGTAGAACGCGGGAGGATAAAAGTATTTTTGAACAGACATAACGCGCTAGCATTATGTACACACAAAACACGCACGCGTTTCTTGAATATTAAAAAAAAACTTGGTATTTAATATGTTTGGTGCACGGCTAAATAATGTACCTAGTTGCGCAAAACGTGCACGCGTTTCTGTATTCATAAACGCGCTAGCGTTATTTAAATAATAAAAAAACCTTATTCAATAGTTTATTTAATAGTTTCTATGGGTTGGGGGGTTAAATAGGGATTTGGTGTTAGGGGTTTAGGGATTAGAGATGGGGGGTGGTTAGGTAGGGGTAAGGGGCTAGGAGGGGGGGGTAGTTAGGGGTAAGGGGCTGGGAGGGGGGTTAGCGAGGGGGAGAGAGAGAGAGAGAGACTGAGAGAGGGGGTTAGTAATGGTTAAGGGGGGAAGGAGGGAGAGAGAAAGCGAGAGAGGAGAGGGTGTTGGTTGTAGGTGTAAGTTTTAAGCCTTAACAGTGAAATACAAACTTATATTGATTCTTAAGCATTTAACAGAAAAATACACAATGGCACACACATTACACAGAGATTTTCACCTGGAAACCCTTAACCGGGAAAAAACCAGCAAAACTTAGAGCCGCACCGCTCCTTTTCATTATATGTTTACAATATATGGTATTCTGCAGCATCTAAAACCCTAATTCGTTTACCCGAAATTAGGTTACAACCCTAATCCCTTTTATCGGGATTAGATAGAGTACAATGGGTCGAAATCGCGAAAAAGCAAAAAACAACCCAAAAAAATTTTGCGCTCCACGTGGACTCCGGGGGCCTAACGGCCCCCTCCGTGTCGTTTC